>CM033437.1:57280599-59780599 GCA_019425775.1 Rafetus swinhoei
TAGTTAAATCCTTTGTTTTCTTTCAGGTCAGTTGATGATTAATTCCATCTGCACAATCATTTTCCATCTTTATACATTAATGTGTAATGAAAAGCAGAAATGTCATAAATTGATATAAAATTTGACCTAACTATCCTGTATCATCTGTTTAAACTTCATTTCCTAAATTGTTGTTACAACTGTCAGACCAAATAATTATTTTCTTTTGGTCAAGCAAAGCAAGGTCCGGCAGTCAGCTTGATAACATTTCTGTTTGTGCAGCTGCTTAGTTCCAAAATGTTAACTCATTGTACATAGTGGAGCCACGAGGAACATTATTACTTAACATTTATATGATAGCGCTTCAAGACCTGAACTAGGTTAAGGTACTATTTGTGCAGTTGGCACAAATCCTGTGCCTCATAAACACAGAGGATACCCTTGTAAAGAAAAACTTGGCTGACTGCCACTTTAAAAGAACTGCCATACATAAAAGATCTGCTGAATAGCTGAGAAGGCTGTATTCCTCTTACTCCAGATTGTTGTATCAAGAGAAAGTGAGCACTATGTTCAATCTAAAGACTTGATGGCCACTTACCCTGCATTACTATCAAGTCAGTTCTGCATCTCTACAATATCCCATTCTAAGGTCTTGTCTGTAGTCAGGATTTCAGCCTTTGGTGTATCTGCACCGTTGCAAACCTCCAGTATAGACACACTGGTGATGCTCACTCCAGTTTGTAACCAAGTTAAGAAACGCTGATGCAAATAGCATTGTATATGCTCAAATTGGTCTTACACTTATGGTTTGTACTGGTGGTTGAAATGCCAGAGACAGCTTAATTCAAGGCTTATCCATTCTACTGTGCAGTGTGAACTATCAGGAAGTGAATAGCAATGCAGAACTCCACAGCAAAGTGCTGTGCTATAACTCCCTCGCATGAACATTGCAGGCATGAACTAAAAGGTTCTTAGTTCATGTTGATTTAGTCCTTTTCAGATTTGCATTAAAGTATGACTAAGAGGAACCTTTTAGTTCCCATATGCAATGTCCACATGGGGGAGTTGCAGTGCAGCATGCGGGTGCTATTCATATCCCCATAGTCCAAACCACAAGGCAGTGTTGATAAAGCCTTATATGCTAAGGGTACACCTACACTGCACGCTTATTTCAAAATAAGCTATTCTGGAAGAAATACTCTGAAATAGCTTATTTCGAAATAGCATGTCTACATTGCAAGGAAGCCTCAAAATTAGTCCGGGGCAGGTTTCCCTAATGTCACATTGTGCATATGCTACCTCAATTTAGAGCCCCAGGAAGCACTGGGGAGTGATTAGTTTGAATGGCCCTGGGGAGGAGCTATTTCGAAATAGCAGCAGTGGAGCATCCACACCACTGCTATTCTGAAATAGCTATTTTGAAATAGGCTTTATTCCTCATGGAATAAGGTTTACAAAGATCAGAATAAGCCATCTGTTATTTCAAACTTATTTTGAAATAACGGAATTGCTGTGTAGATGCTCCGCCTCCGGTACAGTGGGCGATACGCCTGTCCCACTGCGCTACCGTGCCTTAACGTAATCCAAGTCAATGAGTCTATTCCCGGCCTTGCTTCAGGTCGGGGTGAGAGGCAATAGTTCGCGTGCCCGGCCTTGCTTCAGGTCCGGGCCGCAGGGGAAGAAGTTCACCGTATACTCAAGTCTCTTAGCTCACAGTTCTGGGCAGGGCAACAGTCCTAGTCCTGCCCCTTTAAAAGGTCCGGCCTGACTCCCGGCTGGCACCAAAGCACAATTGGTAAGCCTGAGCCCTCTCGCATTGTTATTTTGGAATAAAGGCTGTTATTCTGAAATAACACTGCTGTGTAGATGTACCTTAAGGGCCAGAGTATGACACTTTGTACTTCTGCTTCTGGTCTATATAGGCTACAGAGATGTGTAATGGAAGGAACTACTAAACCTGAGTAAGGGTATCAGAATCTAGCCTTACTTAGAGATTGATTGCTGATTTCCAATGAGTTCCAAAAGTCTGATTACATTTGAACGTACATATTCCTGTTGATGGCTATCATCTCTAAAATTTCACCCATGATGTAGTTTACTCATTCTGTTTAAACCACTGAATCTCACCCAGAGTCTTTTTTAGTTACATTATACAGGAACATTTCAAATTTTGTTTTAATATATAGTCTGCTTTGTGCAAAGCTGGCCACAAAATTAGACTATACACAATGTCTGTTTCAACTTTCGTCGCTCTTTCTTTACTTAAACTACTTATTACACATCTGTGGTTGGTGTTTATCTGTTTATAGATTCAGGAGAAAAATCTAAATTGTCATTCCCTCTTATATGATTCAGCTGAATAACATTAATAATTACTGCATCAAATACAACTATTGGAACTTATTATCCAGTCCTTCAAAATTATTTCGACTCCTGGGGAGTTTTATGACCATTTATAACTTTTAAAATTACATATATCAAGCCAGACAAAGAGACTCAAGATCCAAATTGAAGTGGTAACTCCTATGATATTTTGTTTATTCTTTGCTGGATTTATGTCAAACTCCCTTCAGTGCTACCAATATTAGTATAATATTGAATATGGGCAAATACTAATTAAAGGACTACTAATGTTTAGAGAAGTAAATATTTTTGTTTACTGAATTGCTGAGCTCTGGAAAAAAGTATGCTTTCATTGCCTTTACTAAATCCAAACATGCAAGTAGGAACTTTAGATAAAAATATCAAGAAAATCTAAATCCCATTTTCAAATGACTTAGACACTTCGGGTATGTCTACACGGCAAAGTTATTTCAAAATAACAGCCTGTGACAGGGCAGTTGACGGGGCGTCTCTGCCCTGCACTGAAGCCGGCCCCAGAACCCAGGCCGGAGAGTACGGGGAGGGGCTGAGCGGAGGCGGGGGCGTGCTGGGAATCCGCGGCCGGGAAACGGCCGAGGCAAGGGCGGGCAGAAAAGCGGGGAACGCTACCCGCCCGCCATGGCCGGCGCCCACGGATGACGTCCCCCACGACGTCAAGTGGGGGACATGGAAGGGCGGAGCCGGGGACGCCCGGGGAGTACCGGCTTTAGACGCTGGAGCGGGAGATTCAAAAGGGGAGGCCGGCGAGTACAAGAGGTGGCCAGGTGGAAGGCGGCAGCCAAAAGGACACATTGACACGCTCCCAGAGTGCATGAGAGCAGCACCCGATATGGGGGGCGACAGCGGTGAGTCTTGCCCCGACCCGACGGACAGGAACTAGGAAAGGCTCGGGGAAGAAGTGGCCCAGGGCAGGGCTGCGAAACCCATGAGTGGAGGGTTTAGGGGCTACGACCCCCTCCACTGAGCGGGGACGAGAGTCTCTGCCTTAGGGCCCTGGGCTGGGGCTCAGAGAGAGGGAGGGCCTGAGCCCCCTTCCCCGATCCTAGGGGCCAACCAACTAAATACGCCGGAGTGTCATATCCGGCATTAACGTCGATAGGAAAGAAACAAACTGAAGGGAACTAAAACGCAGGTGTCCACACCAACAAACAATCGCAGCACGGTGAGGGGGAGGGAGGCACAAACCCCTCCCCAAAGAGGGGGAGAACTTGTAACACAGCCGTTATTTCAAAATAACTTTCCTAGCGTGTACACAGCCAAACTGCTATTTGTAAATTTATTCGAAATAGCGGAGTGCTTATTTCGAATTTGGTAAACCTCATTCCACGAGGAATAACACCAAATTTGAAATAGCTAAATCAAAATAAGTGCTGTGTAGATGCTTATTTCGAAATAGGGGACCTCCAGCCCTTCCCAGGGTGCCCTGGTGGCCACTCTGGGCACAACCAGGAAAACTCTTCTGCTCTCCCCGGCCCCCCCCCCCCCCGCCAGCCCCAGAGCCCTTAAAGGGGTAGACTCTGGCCACAGTGCCTGTGCCAGCTGCAAGCCTGCCAGCACAGAGCCAGCAGTCCGTGCACCTGGCCCAGCATGAGCCAGCAACCCAGTGGCACCCAGCCCTCCACTGCTCCCCAGAAGCAGGCTGGCAGCTCCCAGGAGCCTGCCAGGGGCTGCAAAAGACGGGCACCTTCCTGGTCTAGTGCCGAGATTGTGGACCTCATTGAGGTTTGGGGGGAGGCTTCCAATGTCCATAATCTCCACACTAGATGCAGGAACGCAGCCGTTTACAGGCGCATGGCTGACAGCCTGGCCACCAAAGGCCACATGCGCACCCATGAGCAGGTGTGCATGAAAATAAAAGAGCTGCAGCAGGCCTATGCCAGGGCCTCAGGGGGCAGCTCCCAACCAGGGGCTGACCCATACCCCTGCCCCTATTATGATGCCCTGGACAACATCCTGGTGGGGTCAGAGGATTTGTGCCCCCCAGGTGGTCATCGACCCTGGGGCAGAGGGCCCTGCCCATGACACGGAGGAAGAGGAGGAGGATGGCCAGGAGCCACAGGAGCCTGGAGGGAGTGTGCCCCGCACCCAGGACCCCCGAGCCATCCCAGCAAGCCTGTCGCCAGTGTCGTCCGAGGCTGGGGAGGCAATGACATATGAGTGCCATCACTGTCCCCTTATGCGGTGGGGAGGGGGAGAGGGAGACCAGGGACCATGCTTGTGGGCCTTGCTGACCACAGAGCATGCAGCAACCTATGCATGTGCCATGCCACCCTGGGCATGTGGCCCCGGCTGGCTGCCACACAGGGGCCCTGGCCTGTTACCCACATGTGTGTATGTATGAAGGCACATGAAGTGCTCCTGATCCTGGGGAGGGACACTGCATGATGCCCTCCCTCCACGAGCCCCCTCTATACAGAGGCAGGGCTCATCTCCCCTTCCCCTTCCCCCCACTAGATACAGCACAGGGGCAAAGGTGTAGTCCCGGGCCAGCTCACACTCCCGGGGATAGCAGGACATGCCAAACATGGCCTGTGAGCAAGCACATCGGCTCTGATGGTGCAGAGACCTGCCATCCTCACCTTGCAGAGGAGGGCTGAGCTTCACCCACTGTGTCCCCAGGGAGAACTGACCACTTCTCTTGTTTCTCCACAGCAGCAGCAGCTGCGAGTGCAGGGCACACCACCCCACCAAAAACATCCTCCCGCACCCGGGCCAGCAGACTGACTTGTAACCAGGAGGAGTACCAGCGGCAGCACCTGGGGATCCTGCGAGGCCAGCACCGGACCCTCGACCACTGGGTGCATGAAGACCTGCAACTGTAGCGGGAGAGCTGGCGGGAGCTGCTTGCCCAGGGCCGTGCCATCTGCGACCACTTGCAGACTCTGGTGCAGAGATTGCTGCCTCCTGCCGCTCCAGCCCCTGCTGCCTCCCCAGGTACCGCTCCTCCTCCCACGCCTGCTCCCCTCCCACTTCTTCCTCCTCCCACCCGCCCCACCCTCCATACCCGCTCCCCCTGGGGACACTGAGGCCCTCGCACCCGCAGTGCTGGGAGACAGGTGAGCCAGCAAGACCCCCAACCCTGAGCTTCTCCTCCCCCTTCCTCCCCTTGCCTCCCACTTCCAGCTCCCCCCTCCCAGGTTTACCCCTCCCCTCTCCCACCCTCTCGCCTCCCCTCTCCCGCCCTCATTCCCCAGTTTTGTTTAATAAACAGAATTTGTTTTTGTCAACACATGCGTCTTTATTTAATGGGAATGGGAGTTAGGGAGGGTTCAGTGAAAGGATGTGAGGATGAAATGAGGCACAAGGCCCCAATGGGGCACACCAGGGAGACTTTAGTCCTCCTCTGGGTGGAAGCTCTCCCACAGGGCCTCCCGGAAACGGACAGCCCCCTGATGGGCCTCCCGGCTGGCAGCCATGTGGGGCTGCACATACAGGCCAGCCAAGTGGTCGGCCTCTGCCATCCAGCCTGGCAGGAAAGCCTCCCCCTTCCTCTTGCACAAATTGTGCAGCACACAAAACACGCTGCCACCACGTGCGGAATATTCCTCTCGGATAGGTCCAGGCGTGTGAGGAGGCATCTAAAACGGGCCTTCAACTGGCTGAATGCCCCCCTCCACCACGATGCGGGCCCTGCCAAGCTTGGCATTAAAGGCCTGTCGGAAGGGGTTGAGGTGTCCCGTATAGGGCTTCATCAGCCAGGGTTGTACGGGATAGGCCACATCCACCACCAGGCACACAGGCACATCCATGTCCCCAACCTTGATGTGGCAGTCGGGGGAGGAAAGTCCTGGCGTGCAGCCTCTGGCACACAGAGGAGTTGTGGTACACCCGCGCGTCATGTGCTTTGCCAGACCAGCCCATGTTGATGTCCACGAACTGGCCCCAGTGGTCAGACACAGCCTGCAGGATGACCGAGAAGTATCCCTTCCAGTTGATGTAGAGGGAGGCCTGGTGTTCCGGGGCACAGATGGGGATGTGCATCCCGTCGATTGCCCCCTTCCCCCCCCGCCTGCAGTTGGGGAAGCCCAGGGCACCAAACCCCTCAATCACTGCATCCACATTGGTGTGGTGGATGACTCTGCAGAGCAGCACTCTGTTGATGGCCTTGACCACCTGCAGAGGGGACACACGAAACCACCGAGAGTCACTGGGGTGCCAGGGTGGCTGAGAGTGCTCCTTTCCCACCACTGCCCCATGCCCCCACTCCCAGGAGCAACCCCGCCCCCCTGCAATCCTGGCCACTGTGGGCAGCCCGGAGTGTTGGTGGGACAGACCAAACCCTCCCATGGAGGGGACTTGCACCACCTCCCCCCCTTTTCCCTGGGGCAGCCCATTACCTCCTTGCCCCCTCCCCCCACCCCAGGCACAGTGGCCAGAGACTACCATACCTGCATGAGTACTGCTCCAACAGTGGATCTCCCCTCGCTGAACTGGTTCTCCATGGATCGGTAGCTATCCGGCATGGAGAGCTTCCATAGGGCGATGGCCACATGCTTGTGGAGGGGGGAATGGCGGGCCTCATGTGCGTGTCCCGTCACTGCAGAGCAGGGGTGAGCTACTCACAGAGCTCGAGGAAGGTGTCCTTCTTCATCCTGAAGTTCTGGGTCCATTGTTGGTCTCCCCAGCGCTCCAGGACGATGTGGTCCCACCAGTAGCTGCTGGTGTCCAGACGCCAGATGTGGCAGGACACGCTGGTGTCCAGGAGCTGCAGCTGCTCCTCCCCATCCCCCAGGAGGGTCCGGAGGATGGAGTGGGGATCAGGCTGCAGCAGATGCTGTGAGGCAGCCTGCAGAAAGCACTGCCAGGCTTGCAGCAACACATCCAGGGGCAGCTCCGGCTCCATGTTGCAGAATGCTATGGTGTCCTGAGTCAGGGCAACCAAAGCAGGCAGAGACAAAAATACTTTGCTGTCCCACAGCGAGGTAGGCAAGCAAGCAGGGAAAGCTGAGAACTGGCTGTCCAGGGGGTTCCCTTTAAGCACAAGCCTCAGATAGCCTCAGGCAGCAACCACACAAAGTAACTCCAGACCTGATGCCCTGCTGGAACTGGTTTTGGCGTCCAATCAGTGTGGACGCGCTATTTCGAAATAGCAGAACGCTATTTAGAAATGCATTTTGTATGTAGACACGTTATTTCAAAATAAGATATTTCGAAATAACGCTGTCGTGTCATCGTGGAGACGTACCCTTTGGCTCCTAAGGTTCATATAACACAAAATCAGTTTTCTCCCTCTCACACGGTCCAAAAAATAATTCACCATTCAGCTGAAATAATCAATGTGGAGCTTTAGTAAGGTTGACAACTGTCTAATGGCACAAACACAGACATCTTTCCCCTGGCCCCTCCTTCTCCAAGGCCATGCTCCTGCCATGCCCCTTCTAGGCCCCACTCACTCCATCCTCACTCCCTCAGACATTTTCTCTCCTGCACTCATACTCACTTTTACCAGTCTGGGGCAGAGAGTAGGAGGAGGCTCAAGGCTGAGCCTGGGGCTTAGGATTGGGGTGCAGTTAGAGTTTTGGGGTGAAGGCTCTGTCACTTATCTCAGTCAGTGGGTGGCACTTACCTCAGTCAGCTACTGGAAGAGGCTGGCATATCTGGCTCCTAGGCTCATGGGCAGCCAAGCAGCTCTGTGTGCTTCTCCTGCCTTCAGATATCGCTCCTACAGTTCCCACTGGCTGTGGTTCCCAGCTAATGAAAGCTGGAGAGTTGGTGTTTGGGGTGGGGGTAGTGCTCAGAGTTCCTCTACCTGCCCCTTCACTTAAGATCTGGACATGCCAGCTGCTTCAAAGAACTGTTTGGAGCCAGAGCAGGTAGGAAGCCCGCCTTAGCCCAGCTGAGCCACTGGACTTCTGGCATCTTGAAATCTCCCAGATGTCTTTCAATAGCCTCCAGGAGGTCAAGGCCAATTCTGGGAGACTCCTGTCCAATGCACGGGGGCTGGCAACTCTAAGCTTTAGCTACACAGGTATTTTTGCCAACAATTTGAGCAAATGAAAATAAGGTTCTTGACTGAGAAGCGCTCAGCCAGAACTATAGCACATGATCAATAGCAGAGCTGGGCAAAAGCACCAACACTTAACACTTGTCTGTACAGTAGGGTAGTATGCACTGTAGGGGTGTGATTTCCAAAGTGCTCCAATGTGTTGTGCATTAATTGGTCCATGTGGATTCTGCTGGTGTGCACTGTGCACAAAAGGTTTCTGAGTGTGCATTAACATAGCATGGTTGGTGGTAACCAGCAGGATTTACATGGAGCAATTAATGCATAACATGTGAGTATGATTTAGAAATCAGAACTGTAGAGCATATTACTTCTCTCTATGTATAAGCCATTAGTTCTGTACTTTTATTATTAATAAAATATGTAAATCCACTTTGCTGCTATCCATTATCCTGTTAATTGCATCATTCATGAACATTCCAGTGAGTGAGGACTCATTCACAAGAATCATTTTAGGATTTGGATATATATACTGGTATAGCTAAAATGGTACATCCCGCCTTCTGTGGATGTAGTTTTATTGGTATAAAGCTACTGCTGTATGGGATGGAGAATGTGTGCTACTGCTATTAGGCCCCCTTTCTACTGGCATGACTGCTAGATCTACAGGATGGAGATTGTACCACTTTAACTGTATCAGTAAGGCTAAATGAACCAAGTTAAACAGTACAAAATCTATGAAGCACTAAAGCAGTATGAATACTAGACTAAGTAATTATTTGTGAGAGTTTATGTATCAGAAGAGCTGTTGCAGCTGCTTTGCAAAGCATTTCTTATTTACACAAGTTGTCTTAATTACCAACAGAGAGAAATTTGTGTATAATAAAAATAATCACTTACAATGTCAAGAAAATACAGGATTTCTGTTTATGTACATCCAACTAGGGAACAAGAATATTACCTTGTGATGCAGAGGGCCATTTATATATCAGGAATAATAAATTGCAACCACCCAATTAATCTACACTCCACAGTATTTGCATTTCTTCACAAAAATATTCATTGAAGAATTGTGAACTGAAAGGAATAAATTATCCATTTTTAGAATAGAGAGAAGTAAACGGTGGAGGGCGGGAGATCTCCCAGCCATCTGTACAGGGACCAATGCTGTTAAATGTATTCATAAATTATCTGGAAAAAAAGGTTCAAACAGGGAGGTGGCAAAGTTTACACGTGACACAAAACAAGTTAAGACCAAAGCAAACTGTGAACAATTACAAAGGGATCTCAGAAAATTTGGTGACCAGGCAACAAAATGGCAAATTAAATTTGGTGTGAATAACTGTACAGCCAGGGAAAAACATAACCAAGCTATATGCGTATCATTATAAATCCTAGGATATTAGAAAAATGAGGTGGAGGAGGTAATATTTTGTAGTGTACCAACTTCTCTTGGTGAGAGAGACACACGTTCGAGCCACACAGAGCTTGAACATACACAGTTAAACTTTTAAAAATAGCTGTTTTCACTCAAGAAAGGGATCTTGAAGTTATCATTCATAGTTCTCTGTAAACATCCACTCAATGTTCAGCAGCTGTCAAAAATAACAATTTTAGGAACTGTTAGGAAAGGGATAGATAATAAAACAGAAAATACTATAATGCCCACTATATAAATCCATGATACCTGACACCTTGAATGCTGTGTGCAGTGCAAGGCCGCCACATTTAAAAAAATATTGCAGAATTGGAAAAAGTACAGAGAGGTGCAACAAAAATGAAGAGGCATATGGAACAACTTTCATATGAAGAGAGATTAAAAGGACCAGGACTGTTCACCTTGGAAAACGGGGGAATATGATTGAGACTTATAATATTGTACATGGCATGGAGAAAGTGAATAAGGAAGTGTTATGTACAACTTCACATAATACATGAGCCAGGGGTCACCCAATGAAATTAATAGGCCTCAAAATTAAAACAAACATAACGAAGTACTTCTTTACACACCACATGGTCAATCTGTGGAAGTAATCATGAGGAGATTTTGTGAAGGCCAAAAGTATAATAGGGGTGGCCAAAATTGCACACAGTGTTCAAGATATGTATGTATTTATGGATTTATAATATGGCATTGTGATATAGTCTTATTATCTATTGCACTGTTAATGGTTCCTAACATTACCTTTTTTGACTGATGCTGCACATTGAGTTGATGCTTTCAGAGAAATATACGCCATGACTTCAAGATCTCTTTTTTGAAGGGTAATGGATAATTTAGACTCCATAATTTTATATGTTCGAGCTCTGTGTGGCTCAAAAGCTTGTTCCTCTCACCAAAAAAAGTTGAATAAAACAAGGATGGGAAACCTCCGGCCTGTGGGCTGAACACAGTTCTTCAGATTTAGCCACTCGTGCTCTGCCCGATGCTTTGTTTACCTGACCATTCGCAGACACAATTGCTTGCAGCTCCCAGGGGCCAAGGTTCACCATTCCTGGCCAATGTGAGCTGTGGGAAGTGGTAGCTTAGCTTACACCACTTTCTACAGCTCCCATTGGCCAAGAACCATGAACTATGTCCACTGGCAGCTACAAGCAGCCATGTCTGAGGATGCTGAGGTAAGCAAACCATCTCACAGCTTACCTGGGGCTAACCCTGATGTACTACATGAGGTTGGAGCTCCAGAGCTTCCCAGCTTGTGCAATAAAAAATATCATCTCACCCACCTTGTCTCTCTAATATCCCAGGATCAACACAGATACAACTACATTGCATAAACACAAAAGGAACCAGTAAATAATCTTTTACCTCTAGCATAACACAGACCATCAATTTTCACCCATCAATTCTTGTATTCAGTCCAGCAACTTGTGGTTGACCTAAAGTATATATTTTAAAGAGTCATTTAGTCTTGATTTAAAGACTCCTAGTCATGGATAATGTATTATATCCAATAACAAGCTGTATCAAAGATTAATTATCCTCACTTACAAATGTATATCTTATCTCCAATTTGAACTTTCGTGATTTCAACTTCCAGCCATTATACCTAGTTATGACTTTGTATCATCTTTGAAATTATGTTTCCAGGAGGGAGAGGGTTTAACATATTATTATTAAATCTTTTGCTACTTTGAATGATGTTCACATATTGCAGTGATCTATGAACTCTACCTTCCTTTTATTTCTTTTGAATGCCAGTCCAGGCTATAGACCTATTAGTATATTATAACAATATTATCATATTTGAATAATTTTGTAGACTAATTTTGCATCAGCGTGGGGGTAATTTTTGTTTTTTCTTTTGTCTTCCCTTTCTTTAATTCCCTCTGTCCTTGCAATATGGCTACCATATTTATAACATTTACTGTGGCAACGTTCTCCACTTTCTTGTACCACTTTTCATATGTTTTCTGCTAGGACTTTTCAATGGAATGGGGTGTCTTAATAGGCAATGTTAATCCTAGAATACAGCTTACAGTTTCCCCGGAGTAACTGATGATTTGAGGAAACTCTGAATTTCCTGGAAATGCAGAATAAGAACCTAGTTCTATTCCTTTACCGAGTCTATCTGTAGTTAACAAAAAGTCTGTCCTGATTCCTTTTCATCTGAGGACTTGCCAAATTGCCACCCTGGAATATATGTACCATACTAAAAATTTCCCATTAACGTTTTCAAAGGCAACTTGCTCTGCATCAGAAGTCCTTAGGCCTGTCCCTTCAAGTGGCATCAGCAGAGGCCCCCGAGACACTTTGTTGTCAGTATTAATGAACCCAGTATCACAATTCTCCCAAGTCTGATTTCAAGAATGTCATCTCTGTCAGCACCAACACTCATTGGCCTAATAGGTAAATCCTTCTTTCTTTACCTTAACTGCTTCATTCTCAGCTGAAGCCTTGTGTACTCTTCACACACAATCAAATATATATTGAGTTCCATCATAGAACTGGGAAGTCTTCTGAAACTCTGTTCTTTTAAGTTTCCCTTCAAAAGTACCTCATGCTACATTCACTTTCCATTTTGTTGGTATTTTTAATAATGTTTTCTTTCAGGAGGGGGAAAAACCTCCAACATAATCATTATACTAAACTAGATTCTGATGGCATTTTCAGGCTCTTAACTGATCAACATTAGCTTTATATCCTGTGTGGGAACTGATTAGTAAGAGATATTCTCTAAATTGGCTTTTGTCTTGAAAGACAATAAAGAGAAACATGCAACTAGATGCCTTTAGTATACAGCAAAATAACAAAATAAATGAAAATCTATTGCAGCATTTAATCCATGCAGCAGAATCTAATGTGTCAATTTTAAAGAGAAACATTGGGAAGAAAGGATGGTCTAGTGTGGACTTATTTAAATCCCCTGATCCACCTAGAATCATAGAATCATAGAATATTAGGACTGGAAGGGACCTCGAGAGGTCATCGAGTCCAGTCCCCTGCCCCCATGGGAGGACCAAATACTGTCTAGACCATCCCTGATAAACACTGGAATAAATTGCCTAGGGAGGTTGTGGAATCCCCATCTCTGGAGATATTTAAGAGTAGGTTAGATAAATGTCTAACTACCCTGACAGTTAGGAACTTTTTCCTAATGTCCAACCTAAACCTCCCTTGCTGCAGTTTAAGCCCATTGTTTCTTGTTCTATCCTCAGAGGCCAAGATGAACAAGTTTTCTCCCTCCTCCTTATGACACCCTTTTAGATACCTGAAAACTGCTATCATGTCCCCCCTCAGTCTTCTCTTTTCTAAACTAAACAAACCCAATTCTTTCAGCCTTCCTTCATAGGTCATGTTCTCTAGACCTTTAATCATTCTTGTTGCTCTTCTCTGGATCCTCTCCAATTTCTCCACATCTTTCTTGAAATGCGGTGCCCAGAACTGGACACAATACTCCAACTGAGGCCTAACCAGCGCAGAGTAGAGGGGAAGAATGACTTCTCGTGCCTTGCTCTCAACACACCTGTTAATGCATCCCAGAATCATGTTTGCTTTTTTTGCTACAGCATCACACTGCTGACTCATATTCAGCTTGTGGACCACTATAACCCCTAGATCCCTTTCTGCACTCCTTCCTAGACAGTCGCTTCCCATTCTGTATGTGTGAAACTGATTGTTCCTTCCTAAGTGGAGCACTTTGCATTTGTCTTTATTAAACTTCATCCTGTTTACCTCAGACCATTTCTCCAATTTGTCCAGATCATTTTGAATTATGACCCTATCCTCCAGAGCAGTCGCAACCCCTCCCAGCTTGGAATCATCTGCAAACTTAATAAGCGTTCTTTCTTTGCCAATATCTAAATTGTTGATGAAGATATTGAACAGAGTCGGTCCCAAAACAGACCCCTGCGGAACACCACTTGTTATACCTTTCCAGCAGGATTGTGAACCATTAATAACTACTCTCTGAGTACGGTTATCCAGCCAGTTATGCACCCACCTTATAGTAGCCCCATCTAAGTTGTATTTGCCTAGTTTATTGATAAGAATATCATGCCAGACCGTATCAAACGCCTTACTAAAGTCTAGGTAGACTCTCTGTGTGAACTGGGATAAATCTGTTAGGCTTAGTCTACACCTAAAAGTTAGGTTGCAATGGTAACATTGGTCAAAGCTGTGAAAAAAATACATCCCTGCCCTTCATAGCTCTAGCTACTTAACCCCCAATGTTGATACAGCTATGTTGATGGGCAGGATTTTGTTGATTGTAGCGACTGTCATAAAGGGAGGTGGTGTTCCTAGACTCATGGAAAACCCCTTCAGTCTGTGTAGGCTGTGTCTACACAACAGGATTATGCCAGCATAGCTTCAATGCCATCGCTGTGGTGGTTTATGGCTTTAGTTCTCCATCAGTACACTGAGGATAAACAGTAAAAAGGAGTGCTGAGCAGCTTGCTTTTTCGAAAGTACTGGTTGTAGTCTAGATGCTCTTTTTCGAAAGAGGCTTTTTCGAAAGCATCTTTCGAAAGAGCCTTGCAGTGTAGACGTAGTCCCTGTGTTGACATACCCTACAAAGATTTGCCAATGCAAGTTGTCAGCATACAGCCTCAGCAGTTAGCACATCTCTTGTGCACATGCGTGCTTGATTCCTTGCATTGGCACCGCACACAATCACCAGGAGTGCTTGTGTTGATGCACAGAGAGGTACACCATGGATGGATATGCCAGCGAGCAGCCCACAACCATTCAGTAGCCATGACGATACATGGATGGGCCGAAAAAGGTTGTACACGGGTGAGTTGGAGCCAGAGATCAACTTCCAATAATGCAATGTTTCCCATACCATAATATTATATCTATCCCATAATATTTATGCCTATTTTCAATTTCCCACAGATCCATGGGGGACTTGGCACTATCACCCATCTCTCACAAACGAATGAAGCCTGCACAGGAAATATATATATGGCTTTATAATGTTTATAATCCATGTAAAAATATTTATCTTAGAATTAGAAAAACTAGTTAATGTCAAAAACCCTTTAATAACTTGCAGAGATTTTGATAGTCATAATGAGTTATGGAGAAGTAAGAACACTGCTTAGAAAATGCTTAGAACAATTGATTGATATGCACAACCTTGTAACACTGAATAAAAGAGCACCTAGATTTAATTCAGTTAATGGATTATTTTCAGATTTTAGCTTGTAGCAGTTCCCAAATCCTATAGCAAATACGTTCAGCTGGTAAAGTCATAAAGAAGATGGAATGGAAATTATCATTTCCATACACTTATTAAATACCAAAGCCAAGGAAATGCCAAAAACACAACAAAATTGTTCCTAACTGGAATTTTCAGAAAGCAGACTGGAGTCTTTTCAAGCTTAAATGTGATTAATATTTTTGTAGTAACTATACAAGTGACAACCTAGGAGAATCTGTAACAACATAATAAAAGGAATTACAGCAGCAGCTGATCTGGCCATTTACAAAACATCACATCCAACTTAGAAATCAGGTTCTCTGATGGAATGAGGATTGCAAATTACCAATCAAGAAAGCAAAACACACAATGAATAGTAAAGATTTAATTATTTATAAAATAGTGCACAAAAGATTATCAAAGAGTCAAAAAAAAAAAAAAGATCTGGAGAAATGTATGTAGCAAATTGAACAAAGAGTCAAAGCTTTTGGAAATACACAAGCAAATTCAAAGAAATAATGTAATTCAAAGTAAATATAAACTTGGTCTTATAAATAATAAAACTGAGGTCTCCATCTTAGGAAAGGCAGATATTTTAGCAAAAATATTTCAAAATGTGACTATAAATCAAAGCAGAATGTTTCATAGGTTCAGGAAGGAAGTCCACTGAGGAGAACACTGAACTATTAAATGCCTGGAGATAATAAACTGATGATGTGTTGAGCAAACATTTTAATAGACAGTAGCTTATTGCAGACATTAGAAAAAGGAAAAATACAGTTCCAAGTAAAGATACTATAGGTAAAGACATGTTCCAACAGTTGTCAGTAGGATCTTTAAAGATTCTATTGTGGTTATGCAATGATATATGAAGACAAGAGCTGCTGCCAATAGAATAGACAAGCATTGATTATACCAATTAGGAAACCAGTCAAGCTATATACAAGACCTGATGCTGATTGCCTATTGCCCTCAGATAATGTGTGGGAAAAATCATGGGAAAATGATTAATATAAAACTTATGGAATGCTTGGAGCAAAACAAAGTACAAAATGGCTTCACAAGAGGAAGATGCACAATTGAGCATACAATGAAACTAAAAATGGCAGAACAAAAGAAACATAAAGACTAGAAACTTTATGGTAAGTCTTCATGGACATTGAAAATGTATACCACAGGCTAGGGAGGGCTCATATGTAAACTAGCCAAAACTGAAATAATAAAATTATTTTTTTTATGTGAATAAGAGACTTTAAGTGATAGATTTATACAAGTCAAAGTGAGAACAGCTTTATTAAAAAAATACAAAAACCTACATGCTTACAAATAGAATTCCACAAAGGAGTATGAGCAACCCCACTTTCATTTCCACTATGATAAATAACCTGCCAGAAAGCGTGCAGGTATCTCCCTTTTTTTTGCAGGTGACTGTGCCATGGAAAAGACAAATGAGGCACTCCAAAGAATTTTCAGGAGGGGAAATTATTTGGGATACAAATTCTTACTTGTAAAATGTAAAGGATGAAAATTAGGGAAGATGGGGTCTGGTTTCTTTATGGTAAAAAGGCTCAGATAGTTCAAGTTTGTGTTCCAAGGAGTAATGTGTGATAATGAATTAATTCAGGAAGGTCACAGATAATATCATATAAAAGTGTAAAAGTAGGATGTACTTACCTAAAATATAGCTGGAAACAATGGGATACAGATATGAAGACACTGGTGATGATATAGATAGAAGGGGTTTACAGTTTTGTGGGGGTGTAACCGGATCGTCTCTCCGAGGCCCCCGTGCGCCTTCAGTTCCAGGCCACTGCCCTGGACGCCCCAGTCAGCCCCAATGCCCGGCCTCTACCTCTCTGCTTCCGCGGTCCTTTCCCGGCGCTCTTTTCCCCGAGGGTTCGCTTGTCCGGTCCATCGCCTGAGTCGGTGTCCTTGCTTCCGTGTCGCCGGCTGCGCCCCGCTGCGCCCCGGAAGCCTCCGACCCCGGGCTCTTCTATCCGGCCCCACTCCCCTGGTTGCCGTCCGCTGGCGCCCGCGGCTCCTCCTCCTGCGGCTCCTCGCACGGCACTGTCTCCGTCCGGGCTCCCCGTTGGCCCTGCACGGGAGGCTGAGAGCAGAATCCTCCCTGCTCTCCCACCGCCTCTCCTGCCGTGCCCTCCCCTCCGCCCTTTTGAGCTTCCCGCCCGGCATCCTGCCGCCCTCCCCCACCGTGCCGGACGGGGCTCCTTCCCCTCCCAGGTCCTAGCGCCCGCCGGCCTCCGTCTGGGCTGGCCTGCACATGCACGGAGATCGCCCCGGTTCGTCCCAGCCCCGCTAGCCCCGCCACCGGGTTGCGCGGTGCTCCCAGCGCCAGCGGAGCTTGCTCGGGGGGCGTGGGGCCTCGGGTCCCGAGGCTGGGAGTACGGGGGTAGGTCCCCCCGTCACAGGGGGCATGGGCCAGAAAAACTGGGGGGGCCCTACACACCCCTTCTGTCTGCAGTCTCCTCTCCCCCTTCCCCCGTCCTGCATTCCGATGGTGCTCCTGCTAGTGGTTGGGACAGAGGGGGGCAGGAGTGCAGGGCAGATGGGCGGAGTGAGGCAAGCACTTGACCCAGCTCACTGGCATAAACACCAAGTGTGGGGGCACCCATTTTCCCAGGGCCTCCCAATTGTCTAGAGCCCTTTCACAAGAGCCACATTGGCCTAGTGGCTAATCTGCCACTAGAGCACAGATAAGACCAGTTCTAGACTATAGATACCAAGCTTTTGGGTTAGAAACCTGGAACTACACCAAGCCCAAATTCTGAGATTGGCAATGGTAACAACAGCCATGTGTGTTTGATACAAAAAAACAGTGGAAAAGCATCTATAAATCTGAGGCTGAAATCTTTTGGGCAAAGGTAAAAGGGAATCATTAAAATAGAAGTGCACAGCAGATTTATGAGGATTTCTGGGATTGTAGCAGACAAAATTATATGGATTACCATAGACTTCCTCATGCCTCCAGGACCAACAAATGGGTAAAGGAGATATGTAAAAAGGAAAAAGATGAGAGAAATAAAAGTTTTTACTCATGGGAAATCAAATTATAGCTAGACAGTTATTCCCCCATTTGTAGATTTGGAATTGCATGAAAAAACTCAGGGAAAGAAAAACACATTATGGTCAATGACATTTCTGAATGGATTTATGAAAAAGGTGGGGACAACTTTGTCAAGTTTATATAAATGGATCAAAAGATGATGGCAAGGTTAGAGTGGGAACAGCTCTCTGTGTTCCTAGTCTTGGAATCCAAAAATCTAAAAGGCTATCAAATTATGTCACCATCCTGATGGCTGAACTAATGGGGATGCTGTTGGCACTCACCAAGATTAGAGATGTGTGACTGACTGCAGCTGTAATTGTATCTGATTCCCTGTCAGGCATTCTGACAATCAGAACAGGGGCTTTGGAAAGCAAAAATAACATAAGTGAAATAATGTTCCTAACGACGGAAATAATGAAAGCAAGTATCTGTGTAACAATAGGATTATGTGACAGGGTCCTACTATACCCTGCGCTAGAAAAGGAACCATGAAGGTTGGTCCCCAGACCTACCTAAAAAAGCTACAGGGAAGCAGCAGGCTGAGTTAAAAGGATCTGCATGATGTTTCCTGATAGAATGTAAATGTGGCTGACAATTGGGTTAGTGCATTTCCCCCCCTCATCATTTCCCCAGCACAATTACTGTGTGTAGTGTCTCCTACAAATTCTTCTCACAAGCACCGTCAGGTTGATTTAAGGGAGGCTCTTTTGTATTCCATTGCACTAATATTGATCTCTCAAACAATGTTAAAAACAATACACTACATGAGAATACAGCTGTCTCCTACAGTAGCACAGAGCAAGCATTTAGTTACAAGTAAGTATGTTAGGCCAGTATTGCCTTAATATCATAGTCAAAGCTCAGTTTCCTTGCTGTTGCAAGTACAGCCACTTGCAACTTGACTTTAATATTTGCAGGAACTGCCCAAATAGTTTTATTTTGCTGCTCAATAATTTGAGTCAGAAACGATATAATAAGCAAGAATGTATGAGCCACAAATTGTATCTGAAACTAGGTTGAGATTAGAATCTCTCTCTCCTATCCCTTTTCAATTGATAATTTTAAGCGTTTTATAGATTCACAGAATTTAAAGCAGCCAGAAGGGATCATTAGATGATGTAGTCAAATCTGTGTAGCACAGACTATTCATTTTTACCCAATAGCTTGTGTTTGGCTAAAGCATATTGTGCTTGAGTGTACTACCCTTGAAGGGCCAGCAAGAAGCCTTAGTCAGAACCACCTATATATAATCAAGGAGACCCCTATCCATGGGCACTAGGCAGGAGTGGCCCTAGACTAGCTGCCAGCAACTGGCGCCCTAGGCGAACCATGCAATCGGCGCCCCCACCTCCAAACCCCGCAACGATATTGTACCACCATTTGGCGCCCGGTGGCACCCCATTTAACTTGGCGCCCTAGGCGACTGCCTAGTTCGCCTATATGGACGGGCCGCCCCTGGCACTAGGTAAACCCCTGGCTTGTGAAGGCAGCATCCCAGTCCCCACTCTGTCCATCCTAAGCTCTGCCCCTTCTGCAGCCACCAGCCCCAACCCCTCCCCTTATATTGAGGCTGCTGGCTCCCAGCCCTCCCATTGTGGCTGCTGGCCCCTGCTTCCCAGCGCTGGAGCCCAAGGTTGCCAGGAAACACAGCCCCAGCCCTCCTCTCCTGGCTCTGGAGCACGTGGAGACTGGGCAGTGCAGCTGCAGACCCCTAGCCCCAGAAAGCCGGGCAAGCCACACAGCCCCAGCCACCCCTGGAGTACTGGGTAAGAGGAACAGCCATAGTCACCCTAGAGTGCTGGGTGGGTGGCATAGTCCCAGCCTCCCAGTCCATGCTTCCTGGCTGGCCCTCCCACCCATGAAACACCACCCCCAGCCGAGCCACCAGCACCAGCGCTGGGCTGCCAGAGAGGCCCCAGGAGCTCACTGCAGCTCTCAGCCTATCTGCCCCAGTCTCCAGGAGCAGGCAGGAGGGGGCCTAGAGGTAGAGCATGGATTAGGCCTCCTTAGGCAGTTTGGGAAAGCAGTGACTTCCTGTGCCTATGGTACCCGCCACCCATACACCTATCCCTACTCCACCTGAGGACTGCCTTATTTAAAAGGGAAAAAGGAAGCTGAGCAGGGTTTGGCAACAGAAACCAATGGCTTATCTCCACTTAAAACACTTCTTGTGTAGACTACCTAGCTTCTTCTATCAGCATAGGTATTCCACTGTAGAGGCTCAAGCAAAGTCAATGAGACAATTCTCCTGTCAGCCTAGTGCTGGTCTTCACCTGAGGTAAGGTCTGTATAGTTCTGTCTCTCACAGGTGTGGCTTTGTCACACCCCTCAGAGACATGCTAAATAAAATAAAATTCCTAATGTAGACCATGCCTCGGAGATGGACTGGGAAGGAGCAGGGGTGGGAAGAGATAGAGTAGAGGCGAGGCCTGGGGAGGAGCGGGGGTTGTCCTGGGCCCTGCCCCTCCAAGAAATGGCCCTGACTTCAGTATAAATCATTTTCTCCACCCCTCAGATTATTTTATGTTTTTTCTTTCTTTGCCTTCTTTGGATTTCCACCCCATGCCCAAAATCTTTTTAAAAATATGGACACAAGAGCTGGATGCAGCAATCTAGTCAGTCTTGGTCTCACCAATGCTCTCTACAGAGGTAAAAAAACTTCCCTGCACACTACATCTCTGTTTATGTCACCAAAAACTGCATTAGCCCTTCTGGTCACAGCATTGCACAGGGAGCTCATGTTCAGTTGCTTGTCCTTTATTATTCCCTAAATTTCTTGTGGAGTCACTGCTTTGTGGGATACATTCTCCCATTCATATTTTACTAGCCAGTCCAGTTGCTTGAGCTGTGTAACAAGGAGAATGGGAACAGAAAGGTCACTAGGAAACAGTTCACACTGCAAAGAGATGAATAGAAAAGGAATAATTGACACATACTACAACTCCTTTTATATTAAATTATATATATAAATGGCTGTTATACTGAGTTATAAATGTGACTATTATAAAATGAACCAAAGTATCATTGCTTTTTTATTTTAAAAATGTTAAAATGTATAAAATCTGTGTTTTTTGCTTAGGGAATATATATATTATTGGAATTCTATTATTATAGACTTTTTAAATAAATCCACATCTGAATCTGATACACTATTGTCTCTAGCAATGTCTTCTTGATCTTGTCCATTATTTAAGCTATTGGGTACTGTTAAAATCAATCCAAACCTGAATGTTGAAAAAGTTTGACCTCAAACACAAATATGCATCTTTGCAGGAAATGGGATTAGCTATTTGAGACAACATTGTTTAATTCTAATTAAAGATCCATTAATACTTTTCTTCTGCCCTCATTAATGTGCAATATCAGGAAGGAGTGAACATCCTGTCCCAGGAATAATATACTATGCTTTATCCAAACAAAGGATGTAGCAGATCTGTCTTTTTAAACTGATCCAGATCTGGACTGTGACTTTAATGGTGGTGCTCACAATTGCTCCTTCTCAACCCCAAATACATGCAAATTAGTTTCTGACCACAATTTCTAATCTCCGCTTTAGGGAATGCGTTTTTGCTCAGTGTTGTCCTGTTCTACCAACATAATCCCAAATTTATGAAAAAAAATTATTATTAATCGGACTCAGATAAGGCAGGGTATAAAAGGCTGGCCCTGTTTTCAGTTGAAGAGAGGTGCCAGGGGACTTTGGAAGTCTCTATTTGGGGAAGCATGATAAGCAGACTGAGCTGTTAGATCCTCAATGCCAGAGGTCAGGAAAGAGTGTAAGGGCCTCAAGTACTAAACCACTGTAACCAAGGATGGAGCAGTGTGAATGTGGGGAGGAGCCAGGATTAAAAATCCTGACTGCAAAGGTGGAAAGGAAGTGATTGGTGAGTGGACTGGGAACATCCCAGAGGTATGAATCTGAATCTGAGAATGAATCTGAGGGAGAACATGGAATTCCTGCACCAAGGGACAGTCCTGTAACTTCAGAGAAGAGATTGGGGAAACATGGCTATGAGGAGCAAAGATCTGTGAGTATTTTGGAGCTCCTAAGTAAGACATAAGGAAGGAGGATTTCTTTTATAACTTTGAAATATGATAAAGCAGAGGAAACTGAGGCAGCACCTGTACAATAACAATAGGGAGGAGGCATGTGGTGTAACACTGCATCTCTAAAACTAGGATATTACTGCCTATTCCAGGCTATTGTGAGGATTAGTTACTGTCTAAACTTGCTGAAGTGCTAAGCATTATTATGACTAAGTATTAATGGGAATGTAGGATGGTAAAATGCTAATAATAATAATGCATGTTATCCATAATGATTGACTTTCTATTCTGGAAAGGCAAAGACAAAAAACCTTCCCTTCATAAGTACGCTACATATTAGAGGGAACTGAGTATTCACTCTGAGGTAGGAATTTCACTTGATAAGAACATGAGTCACAAATAATTCAAGCATACACCTGATGAACACCACTGTCTCAGAGTAATTAGAATTGGGAATGCCTGCTTATAATGAATGATAGAGTTTACTAATAAAAATGTACTATCCATCTCTGTTAAATATAAAGCAAGGGCAATCTAGTGTAAATGCATAAGAAAAATCACTAAATGGTCAGAGCGCTGTCTTCCTAGGAGGAAAATGGGAGAAAGAAAATGTGGAGTCAGAGAGGGGAGTTTCTTTAAGGACCAAACACTAATGTGTAACTTTGTGATCATGCCAAGTCTGAGAGACAATGAAACCAATGTAGTTGACCCTATTCTGGCTCCCCTCTGTAGTGGGAGGCAGGCATTGAAGAGCCAATGTCAAGATGATTCCCCCTCACAGTAGATCAGGGTTGGGCAACCACAAGTAGTGGGTGGGCTGCATGAGTGGCCCTCCTTCACCTCAGTGGGCTGCAGCAGCCCACGGCCCACTGGGGTTCCACCTCTAGCCCTGTGGCCTCGCTGGCTGCTTCCCCCCTCCTCCACGTGCCTCTCGTGCACTGGGGCGCCAGAGCGCTGCACTTACCTGCTCCTTCCCCTCCCTCCCAGCACTGTCGGAGCACTGATTTGCCTGACGCATGCTCTGCCCCCAGCTCCTCTCCCTCCCCTGATGTAACTGGAATGCCATGAACAGCTGATTGGTTGCATTCCAGCTCGGGGTGGGAGGGAGAGGCGTGAGGTCAGAGTGTGAATCAGGCAATTTGAAGCTCCTCCAACAGTGCTGGGAGGCAGTAGGGAGGTGTAGTAAGTGTAGGACTCCAGTGCCCCAGTGTGTGAAGCACATAGGTATGAGGGACTGCCAGGGGGTCAGTGGGTCACAGATGGAGCCCACCACTGCTATAGAGGATGGAGCCATATTTCCATGAATTCCACAGCAAAAGCACCATTGGATGTTAAAATGGTGCTTCCCCCCTGGTCATGGAAGAGGGTACAACTGATGAACACACAACTCTACCAGGCACCAGGCAAGCCCTTTCACATGAAGGGAAGATGGAGCACACCATGGGAGCCATGGAGCAGTTCAGCTGACTTACCTTCAGCCTGAAGGGAAGATTGTGTTTCCCGCATTCCCGTCCCCCTCCCTCCATCACATATGGAGCCAGTTAACTGAGTGCAGGAAGGGTGAATTTGATCATGACTGATTTTCTGACATTTTCCTTAGAACATGAAGTAAAGTACAGGTTAGATTAGAAGAAAAGATATAATGGGAGTTTAATAAATAAAGGCTACATATGAACAAAAATAAATATTAGCATGTCATTCTAATGTAGAGCTTGATCCAGTGTCTACAAATCAATTTACATTGACTTCAGTGGGTGCTAGATCAGGCACCACAATCTTAAATCTAAGAGAAGACAATTGCTTTCTTTTTCCTTTGTAACATCACTCCGACAGACAGTTCTGTTGATACCGTGTTTATTTAAATGACACATGCACCCTTTGGTGACTCAAATGTTATTTTCACACATAGGGGAGTTTATAGAAAGCACAATTAGGTTATATAAAGAAATATAAATGAACTCAGCACATTCATGCAATATAAAGTGATTGGTAAAGCAGTGCAGAAGCTGCTCTAAAATGAAAAATGGAACCATCAGCAAGTCCTGTCTCTTAAGAATAACTTTGGTTTTATCTGCTATCCCAATTCAATGATAGAGAACGATGCTGTTCTATCAGATTTTGGTATGTGTGAGGTCTTGATTAAATAGCTCTGTAAAGGTCATTTTAAAGACTGATGTTAAGAGAAGCCTGAATGGGCCAAAAGAAAGGTGGAAGGGAAGTATAGTGCAAAAAAACAGATTTAAGATAAAGCTTTCTAAACCTGCAGTTGTGAATGTTCATTCCCTACAACTCCAAGCTTATCAGAAATATCTTCTCTATCTTTACTTCTATCAGCAAAGTGAGATCTCTAAGCACTGCCGTCAAATCTCTACAATTCTCCCAGTATACAAATACCATAGTTTAAATGAGCTCCTGTCTGTAAAAAGTTTGCTTAGATGAGCCAATATGACCCACTTAAAGGACATAGGCCCGTATCCACACTGAAATCAGTGGAAGTTAGGAAACTCAATATCTTTTGTAGCTCTGGAGTACAGTTCTATGGATTAGGAACATAAGAACGGCTGTACTGGATCAGACCATTGGTGCATCTAGCCCACAGTTCTGGCTTACAACAGTGGCCAATGCCAGTGTGTTTCATAGGGAAGAAACAGAACAGGTAATCATCGCTGTTGTCCACTCCTAACTTCTGGCAGTCAGAGGCTAGGGATATTCAGAGCACAGAGTTGCCTCCCTGACCATCTTGGATAATAGTTCTAGTTCTTTTTAGAACCCTGTTATAGTTTTGGCCTTCACAACAACCCCCTGGTACCACTCTATTTATCTGTCTATTTTGAAAACTGATGATTTATTCCTGCCCTTTATTTTCTGTCTTTTAACCAGTTACCAGTCCATGAGAGGACCTTCCCTCTTATCCCATCACAGCTTACTTTGCTTAAAAGCCTTTGGTGAGGGACCTAGTCAAAAGCCTTTTGAAAGCCCAAGTATGCTATACCCATTGGATCATCTTACCCACATGTTTGTTCATCTTACCCACATGTTTGTTCACCCCCCTCAAACTATATTGTTTCACAGTAGGGCTTTATTTTGTAAAATATCATGAGAGAAATGGAGCCAGTGACAAAGTATGAAAAAGCTATAGCAAATTATCTATAGAGCTGTATCACTAATCTGCATACATCCTGAAGTGTTAGGCACTATCAGGGAGGATACAAATGTATGAAGTAACAAAAACAATATCATATTATAGTCTAATTACAGTGACCTTTGAATCATGTTCCTTAAATTGGTTATTCATGAAAATATTAGCCAAAGTGCAACAATCATCTTTATTGATTTGGGGAGGTAGGGTTTATCCTAAACACTCCATCACAAAAGCATCATGAGTACTGTCAAGCCAAATTAAACCTCTGCATTCAAACAAGTTACTGGATTTTTTTCACTATTCACTCAGCTCTAGTAACACCACCTGCTTCCTTTGCTCTCTAAAGAAATCCAGTGAAACAAATCTCTGCTTTTGGTTACAATGCATCTCTGCTGTTTATTACTGCTCCATTTATTTCCCCTTTTCTGACAGTGAAGGAAAATGAATTTCTTTCTGGACTAAAGCGATTAAGTCAATAATAGAACAGTCATTGTGCAGCACAAGCAATGCAACTCAAGGACAGCAGACAGTAACATCTGTAATAATTCTACCTGCTGTATATTGTATGTATACTAAAAACTATAGGAGTGACTGTGACAGCTGCACACAGACTCCAGCACACAAATTCCAACCCCTGGGCTTAAAGGGTATGTCTATACTGCAGTTAAAAACCTGTGGCTGGCCCATGCTAGCTGACTCGAGTTCATGGGGCTTAAGCTAAAGCAAGGGTGGTGGTTAGAGCCCTTCTTTGGGGAGGTTAACCCCCAGCTTCGTCTTTTCTGCCCACATCCCATCCTCAGTGGAAAATGAAGTGGAATTTCATTTAATTGCTGCTTCATTTAAATTTAAATGGCTGCCGTGCTGTGCCGATCAGCTGTTTGTCGGCTCAGCGCGCTAGTCTGGACACTCCACGGTCGACATCAAAGGCATTTGTCGACCTCCCGGTATGCTTCGTGGGATGAGTTTTACCGGGGAGGTCGACAAATGCCTTTGATGTCAACCGCGGAGCGTCCAGACTAGCGCGCTGAGCCGACAAACAGCTGATCGGCACAGCGCGGCAGCCATTTAAATTTAAATGAAGTGGCGATTATTTAAATCGCCGCTTCATTTTCCTATGCCCAGTAAACAAATCTACATGTCTCCGTCGATGGAGCCATGTAGTGTAGACATACCCTCTATGTGCTAGTCAGCTTCCTGGGTTCATCAGTAATCTTCCTGCTATCTGAATCTTAGCTATTGTCTCCTTGGCTGCAATGGAACCTGCATGGAGCATAATAATAAGCAAACCTTTTCCCACCAAACCAATAATCAGCCTTTTAAATGCATCTCCCATGGGCTAAGGGGCCATTTAATTGTGGTGTAGACGTTTGAGCTCAGGCTGAAACTCAAGTTCTGGCTCTTCCCACCTTGCAGGTTCCTAGAGACTGGTCTCCAGCCTGAACCCATCATCTATACTGCAGTTAAACAGCCCCTTAACTTGAGTCCCCATGAGTCTATGTTAGCTGACACATGCTGGTTGTGAGGTTTTGTTCACAATGTAGTTGTACCACTAGGTACCTACATATGGATTTAGGTGACAAATGTAAGCGGGGGAATGGTCCCGCTACTGTGGGGAACTTCCCTGGCTTCTATACTACCCCAGTGAAATGGACCAGGGAAAGGATCTGAGTCCCTGCTCCCACTTCTTTTACACAAAGGCCTCCCCGACCCTGAGGGCTCCCCTCCCACTCTCCTGAGTAGCAGAGTCCTCAAAATCCCAACAAGGCTGGGCCCAGGTTTTCTGGGGTTTAATCCCCGACCTTGTAATCACTTAGGGCAGGGGCTAGGGTGTCCCCACTCCGGGGTGCTCTCTTCACACTGGATGCTTTCTTGACCTACTGATCATTACATACAGTTCAAAATGAATACAATTTATTAAACAGCAACTGATTATAAAGAACAGAATAAGGAAAAAATGAGACAGGTTAAAAGAGAACACATTGCCCCGCTCAGTAGCACGGGGACATCACAAACAGCAGTCTGCAGAGTGTAAGGACAGTTCATAGTCTGTTCCTTATAGGTCCCAGGGCTCTTTCTCAGGCCCTGGCTGTGCTGCAGGGGGGCTGCAGGCTGGACACACTTGCTCTGGCAGTGACCACACGGCCTCAGGCTCTAGGTGGCAGGACCCCTCTCCCAGTTGGAGTTACAATCCCTCTCCAAGTCTGGCCTGCAGGGCCTCTAGGCTAGTGGCATCTCCCTGCCCAGAGCCTCTTTCCCCCCCTTTGTTGGTCCCAGCTGCTCACCACACCTAGCTCCAGACTATGCTGCTTTGCCAGCCTCCAGCCTGCCAGCCTCCAGCTGGCGTTGCTTCTCTGACCCCTTTGGCTCTGGTCACTGCAGGTCTGCTTCTCACCACAGGGTCTGCGCTCTTTGGGCTGTGTGGGCCTCTGGCTCTGTCACTGCAGGTCTGCTCCTCAGCACAACTTGCTCTCCTTGCTGCTTTTCTTAGCTTTCTCCCCCTTTGACTCAGAGACCCAGAAAATCCCAGATCACACGGAAGACGGGACCTGGCCTCCTAATTCCCTCATTGGCCTGTCCAACCTGTCAATCAAGCTGACCTGGAGTGTTGGCCTCTTCCCATTGTCCCTGGGGGCTGTCAGTCTCAGGGCCCTGATTTCTCATAGACCCCTTCCCCTTTTGGTACTGGGAGCTAGCCAACCAAAAACTCCCACTGAGTTTTAGTAGGGGCTAACAGTCCCCTTACACAAAGTTTACGTACTTCCTTTTGAACCCTATTGCCAGGTGCCTTTTCCTTTGCCACTCAGTAAATAAGAATCAAAATATTTGAGTTCTTTGCTCACAGCACCATGTCTGGCTCAATCCTGCTAGACCAGAAATTATTACTTCTTCCTCCTCCTAAAAATTGAATAATAATATTATTGTTGCAGAATGGCTATGTTCCAACCCTAGCTGAATTTTAGTTGCATTTGGAACACAGTTAAAAGCATTCCCTGGTACAGTAGTGTTGCCCTGTAAGACTGAATGGAAAGACAAATAACTCAACACAAAGCAAAGAAACAGGTAGAGAGCCAATCACACAGCAAATCTCTATTTTCCTTGAGCTAGAAATTGAGAAAAAAAAACAAACAGAAATTTATACATCCAGTAAGTACAAGCTGAAGATCTATTATACTCTGCACTTCACAGGTGATTCAGGAGAATGCTCAAAGATAATTCATGTGCATACATTTTCTTAATGACTTCTAAAAGCTTTGGGGTATACTCCTCTTAAAAAGAAAGAAAATAAATACTCAAAATTGGTTTCCTCTAGAATTCACACAATGTTCTATGCTCAGAGTAAATATATGCCAATTGCCCTCAGAACAAATAATACACCTTTTTCACTCTGAGAAAGTGCATTTCAGCCCTCCCCTTTTTTAATCCATCACAGAAAATACTAGGTTAGAAGATTCCAAATGCCAGAGAAAGCAGATTCCTATCTTCATTGTATAGGTCAACCACTTATACACAGACAAACCAACCAATCAACCCCATAACTATACCTGTAGCAAAGTGTTATAACAAAGAGTGCAACATATCCCCTGGAAGTGAGTGCTCAGGATGATTTTCTGACCAGATACTCACTATTTGGCTCTTTGAACCAGTTATCGCACATGACTTCAAATTTTATTCTTACATTTTTGTAGGTACATTGCACAGCATGTAACTTGCAGGCTCAACTTGAATTTAGACTTCTAAGTGCTACAAAA
This sequence comes from Rafetus swinhoei, assembly GCA_019425775.1. Classification (NCBI taxonomy): domain Eukaryota; kingdom Metazoa; phylum Chordata; order Testudines; family Trionychidae; genus Rafetus; species Rafetus swinhoei. The sequence goes on from CM033437.1 coordinate 57,309,554, forward strand.
TAAGCTCTCAAAGGACAGGGATAAGTTGAGGATCTCGTGCAAGTCAGCCTCGGCAAATAGCTAAGCTGAAATGTGGCCAGTAAATAAGAGAAAATGTTAACTTGAAAGAGAGAACATCCTAAACCTTTAATATCCTGATCAGTTACTGTTCTTTAGTACTGCAGCTATTAAGTCACACCCAAATTTTCTCACGGGATAAAATTAATTTCCAAACAAAAGTGAAGAGATTATTTATTAAGATAAACAGAAACTGAATCCATTTTAAAGAAGGCCAACAGCTCTGTGTTCGGATATTTTATTACTATCAGTAAATGTTGACTTTTTAAATGCATTTTTTTCTAAAGAGCCATATGGGTCCATTGGCTATAAGAAAATCAACAAGCCATACAAAATGCAGCATTGTGGTGCCATCTAAGTAAGGATTAACCAACTACTTTCTTAAGTGCTGATTTTAAACATGGAACAGAGCATCCTTTTAAAATATTTAGTAGGTTCTAATTTGTCAATAAATTGTAGAGCATTTACACCTCATGGACTACAGGGCTGTAGCACTTATATATTACCTAAAGTTTAAATAATACTGTCTGAAACAAGCTAAATCATGGTATAACTACATGACTTCTCTTTCTAAACAGTTAATATCTTCTTGATAAAGTTTACAGATTTCATGGGTAATATTCAAGATGATGGGAAGGTAACAGTGTATATGGCCACCACTCTACTTGGATGATGTTCAGGAGAAGTAGAGTAGGAAGTGTACATTTTACAGTGATTTCTGACATTTTTCCTCTAAAAACACATCTTTGTAAATAGGCCCGGGACATGGATGGAAAATTGAAATGCAGAATTCAAAAGGCTGTTAATAAAAGCCATTTTAATAGCCATGCTTTGCATCCGGAGGTCCATTTAGAGCACAGATCTCTAAATGGATGGCCTCTTCTTCCTGGGTTCCTTCCAAACAGGACAATGTGATCTTCTTAAAGGGATCCCTATGGCGATTGCCTCCCACTAGAACTCTTTCCATGGGATGGCCCATGTAAAGTTATGTGTTTAAGTATTCACAGGCTATTACCGAGTGCTTCCAGTCACAGATGACTTCTCAGAATAAATGTCAAATTAAATCAATGATGTAAAAAATATCCAGCTACGTCTGTATCATCCACACAGCTAACCAAATGAAATTTTCAATGTGGTCCCCAACATTGGTTCACAACTCTGTGTGAGGCTTGCTCACCTCTAGTTAGGTCATGGTAGTGATTTCTTTGCCTGATATCATTAGCTTCCTTTGACATTGGTCTATTAGACTTTTAATTTATTTTTAATTTTTTATTTGTGTGTGTGGTTATGTTGCAAAGATACACCACAGAGTAAAAAAACAACAACCCAACAATAACAAAAGTTTCATTATTTTCTTTCTTGAAACTCTGATTGTAATTGGTGCACACTGCTAGATGAGACCATTTAAATTAATGGATTGCTGAGTTAAAATTCAGCTCAGTGTGGGAAGATCATGCCACTGCTGGAAAATGGCTTCCTGTCACCATGTTCCTATCAGTCATGGAAGGAACTATTGTGTTAGTATAATTGACATTGCAAGTGCATCAGCAAACAATCAGTCAGGGATATCTCTCCGAAGCATACATCTTCAATGAGGGCACCTCACCCTCAAGAAAATCATTGAGCCATAAATTTCAGCTGTTTGTACAAAGAGCTGGATTGATCTGTGCACATATAATTACTCATTTTAGCATGCCTAGAATTATTGTGTGATAGCATCCTTACTGAAATGTTCTCTGTTCTTTCAGACAGTGGCACTATAAATACTTCTGCAATCTGCTAAAGGATAAATATGCACTACAAAATTATTATTGTATATGCATAAAATCACAGCAGCAGCAGCAACATATTTTCCAAGTGGGTAATCACTTTTTAACAACTGAATGGTTCAGAAAAGAAAAAAGAGTAGTAATAAAATAGGCAATAATTTCAGTTAGCTATACAGATTTTCTGCTTTAAACCTTGACAACAGCTTACTCTTAAATAATAAACAACTGTTAATAGAAGCGAAGTACTTCACAATAAAGACACTGTGATCCACTCTTCCACCTTTAATATATTAAATTATCTTTATTTAGAGAAAACAAGAATCACTTGGGGAAGATAAGTCTGCAAAAGTGCTTACCACTTCCCATTTCACACGAGCTGATGCTTTCTTTTGTTTCCCAAACAACTGGGAGCAGTATTGCTCCTTCATTTAGGGCCTGTTTCCACCCTCCTCAAAGTTGATGGGGATTTCTCTATCCAGAGGTGACTGCTGAGGAGGGACAAGAGGGCTGCTTCTCTGACCAACCCCTCACCATCCCTACTAGGGTGCAGGACCTGGGACAACCCCCCCACATTCTCCCCAGACCTTGTCCCTGCTCTGCTCTTGCCCCCACTCCACCCTTTACCCCAAACCCTGCCCTATTGCACCCCCACTATGACCCTTCTCCCAAGCCTCTGACCCTCCTCCACGCCTCCTTGCCTCTTCCCACCCCTGCTCTGCCTCCACACTACTCCCAACTCCACCTCTCCTCCAAACTCCATCCCCCAAGCAACATGGCCCAGGGGAACTAGTGTGGGGCCTGGTGCCAGCAACAGGGGTCAGCTCCCCCCATCCCTCACCGGTGGCAAAAGGAAGCAGAGCAACCCAGACCACTCCCCCAGCTCTTAGCCACCTCACTTTGCTTCTCACTGCCAGTGAGAACAGGGCAATTCCACCCCTACCCTGAGCAAGCCCCTCCTCCTGAGCAATGCTGTTGAGAGCCAGGGGAATGGAGTGGCCTTCGGCTGGGTCACTCTGCTTCCCACTGCTGCTGAGTCCTGGGGGGGCAGTCTGAACCCTGCTGCTTGCACCAGGCTCCCTGCTAATCCCCAAGGTTGCCCTGTGCCCTGTGGGGTTCCCCAAAGCATAGGGCCTGGTTTCCCCAAACCATTCAACAGATGGGCAGGCTTGGGCAGCCATCTGCTAGACCTTTGCCCCTCCCCCTGCGTGGCATTTGAGGGACATGTGAGCCTTTGTGCCCCACATCACATGACCCCATTCTGGCCTGCCTTCCCAGATTTGTGAGGGTGGGAAATCATTTTCAAAACAAACTACAAAGAGAAACAGCAGAGCTGCAGTTCATTTGCAAATTTAACACAATCAAATTAGGACTGAATAAAAACTTAGAATGGTTCTCTCACTACAAAGGCAATTTTTCCTGGGAGAGTTTGTGTGGCAGTGTGTCTGTGACAGTGATTGTGTGTGGCTTGGAGACAGACTGGCACAGACTGAGTCTATGTGACAATGACACAGAGACTGTGTGTGCTGCCTGATGCTGGGTAAGTTTCTGAGAGAAGCCACACTCTGTCTCTTTAAGCCACGGGAAGCTGTCCTGCTCTTTTGTCTCCTCCTTCCCCCACTCTGCTGAGATGGGGTATGCAGAGAAAGAGTGTGTGTGTGTGTGTGTGTGTGCGCGAGTGCGTGTGTGTGTGTGTCCTTGAATCACTTACAGTCCATGCTTCAGAGTGGAGCAGCTCTGCTGTGTTTCCCTCTCCCCAACCCCTGCTCTGCAAATATGGGGTTATGGAGACACCCTGACTTCAGCACTCCCCTCCATCCTTCCCCCATGCCCTCACTCTGCACGGCTAGCAGGAGAATCCTGGGAGTAGCTCAGCTGCAGGACGGAGCAAGGTGGGGAAGGAGCAGCAGAACACCCACTGACAGCTGGAAGTATGCACCTTTGCTAGAGAAATGCTTGGTGGGCCAGATTCAGTTCCAGAGCCTGATTTTTCTCATCTCTGCCCCAACTATGTCCTTTAGAATAAACATTTAAGGGTGCTGTGTATATGCACATTTACACTCAGATTGTACCCTAATCAACAGCCAGACTTATTCTTTGCCCTGCAATTTTCTTCCCTTTGAAACCAGTGACAGTGGTATCCAATAACCAGAAATTTTGCAAGCAAAGTATTATTTATTTAGAACCACAGTATTTAAGTGAAAAACATATTAAAAGCAATACATCCATCTATTGCCATGCTTGTCTTTCCTTAAGGTTATCACTACCTAGATCTGGTAGAAGACCCAACTTCTTTACACTACCTCCAGAGTCTCTCCCCATGTCTGCCTCTCTCCCAGGAGATCTCCTGACTCAACAGCTCTTCTGAGAAGACTTTCTTAACTGTTGAATGTTCCTTTGAGCTCTTCATTCCCAGCATTGGCAGACCAGGTGTGACGTTTCAGCCGGTGGCCTGGAACTATGCTCTTGTTCTGTAGCTACTTCTGCTCACTTACCCCCCAGCCATTTGCTGGGACATTGCTAGTCTGTAGATATTTTGTTATTTTCCTGATTGTTTTTTTCCTGCAAGCCCCTACTGAGCTAAAACAATACTATATCTCGCTGATCAGGTCTCCGTATTCTTAGATTATTGCATAGCATCTCCACCTCTGTCGCATCAGAAACAATACATAGATTACTCTAGTGGCTTTGACATTCAATTACTTTTTTGAAGAAGTATTACTTACGAAGTTTCAATAGGATTGCAAATTAGCCTATTATAAGCACCAGAAATTAAAAAAAAATGTTAATCATTGCAACATTGCACCTATATTTTTGTCCAGAGAAATATTATGCAGCAATGTAATCATTATATATTTCTGATTGGTAATGTGGTACAATAGTGCAGAGTGAACCTTTTTTTCACCATCAAACTATCCAGCAGGGATGCTATAATTTTGCAGATGAATGTAGTTGGTCTGAGTATTGACTGAGTAAAAGTGCTCTCTGGCTGGTTTTATAATTAAATCTTTCTGTTGACAGCGGTACAATTTCACAATCACAATGCTAGATCTTTTATAAGACCCAGGTGAAGGGAACAATGTCCTATGCACCTTTACTTCGTCCAGAAAGCTTGAATTTAACAATAAAATATTTGTGTGTCAGATGAGGGTTTTTTTTCCTTTGATGTTTTCAAGCAACCCCTTAATTTTAATTTTGTTACTCATCTCCTTTTTTCTCCATCACAAAGTTTAAGATACCTCTCTCTCTTCTAACAGTGCAATTTAGGGTTGCCAGATGGTTTCAACAAAAATACCGGACACACTTGACATTATATCACAATCTACATTACATCTTATTTAGAAAATACCGGACATTTATATTTTCTCAATTTGTTTCTCGAGCAGAAAGCTCAAATACTGGACTGTCCGGTTCAAAACTGAACACCTGGCAAGCCTAAGTGCAATGTGGCTCGTTAGCTTTGAGTCTCTGTTTCTCTTTTGTTTGTTTCTCTTAAGCCAGTTTCTAGAACAGCAACTTGATCTTCCAGGTCAATAACTTATTTTTTTTTATTGCTGGAACCTTGGACATCAAATTGTTTCTCAGGGCTGTAAATTCAGAGATCAACTCTCTGATATACATTTTCATGGCCAGTTAATTTTCTTCAGCTGTCTCAGGAGGGTAGCCATGTTAGTCTGTAACTGAACAAACTTAAAAAACAATGAATGGTCCTGCAGCACCTCAAGCTATGTCTACACTACTTCCCTCTTGTGGAAGAGGAAATGCAAACGGAGTGCTCATTAGCATATGTTGTGCTCTCATTTGCATATCCTCTTCTGATCCTTTTTGCAGAAGGGGTTTTTGCGCAAAAAAATGCCGTGTAGACAGGGCCATTTTGTGCAAAAAACTCCTTTTGCACAAGAACCCTTATGCCTCAAAAAATGAGGTTTACAGGGTTCTTGTGCAAAAGGGGGGTTTTGCGCAAAATGGCCCCGTCTACACTGTTTTTTTGCACAAAAACCTCTTCAGCAAAAAGGATCAGAAGAGGATATGCAAATGAGAGCATGATGTATGCTAATGAGGGCTTCATTTGCATTTCCTCTTCTGCAAGTGGGAAGCAGTGTAGACATAGCCTCAGAAACTAACAAAAAATGTAGATGGTGTCATGAACTTCCATGGGCACAACCCACTTCTTCAGATGAATGGAGAAAGGGGTCCAGGGTACAAATAAATAGAGAAAGAGAGGGGATGGAAAGGGAAAGAGAAGAAAAAAATAGGATACAAATATTGTCAATTAGAGTATCTGTGCTAAATGAGGCTAATAGAGTGGGCTGTAAGTACTGGGTGCTTAGCTTTTTATGTCATTAGGGTGTGGAATGTAGCGGCCCATCCAGGTCAGGTCTTTGTTCAAACCTTGATTACAGGTGTCAAATTTGCAGGAGCGACCCGAGGCCGGCTGCGGAAGCTGGCGCCCCAAGCGGGCGGCGCAATCGCCGCCCCCGCCTGCTCGGCCGTCAATGGTCGTGACGTCATCATTGGGTGCCCGGGGCAGCGGCGCTCTAGGCAACTGCCTAGTTCGCCTAGGCTCACGGGCCGCCCCTGCAAATTTGTAAATGAAACTCAAGTTCTGCAGCGTCTCTTTCAAGCTGATATTCTTCAGCTGTGTCATTCCTGCCTATTGGTTGACCATGTCCTTCACTTGCACTCAGAGTGGACTCTGTACACTATGATCCTGACACACTCTTCTTACAGAGGTGTAAGGGATTGTTTAATTTGGTTTTGTTCAGTGGGAAGGGAGCAGGAGAGTCCGTCCTCAGCCATGTTGTGCTCTGCTTTCCTAGAAAGAATGGGGGTGGAGATTAGGGGTTTGATTAAGGCAGATTATTTTTGCTGTCCTCTCAGAGCTCAGGTTTCAGAGAGCCATCTGAGTTCAGCTCCCCCCCAGGTTCCCTTTAATGATCCTCTTTGTGATAGTCCAGATATCCAGCAACACAGTTATATAACCTTTACTCGTAGGCTATGTCTAGACTGCAGGCTTCTTTCCGAAGTAGCTTTTCCAGAAGAGAACTTCTGGAAAAGCTTCTTCTGAAAGTGTGCATCCACACAGCTAAGGCACATCTGTGTAGACAGTGCCAAATTTTGAAATAAACTATTTTGAAATAACCTTGAAATAAGCTATGCAATTTGCATAATACAAATTGCTTCGTTTATTTCAAGGTAAGGGTGCTGTGTAGACGCACCCTATGAAATTAGGTTAAATCAGAAAGGCTTTGAAATCCAGTTTCATGAATGACCAGACAGTGATGTGACACTCATGTGTGTTGCTCTTAACAAGGTGTCTCTGCAATAGATAGATGTACTGGCCTGTAGACTGCCTCTGCCCACACACAGTTGTCACAAACAATAAAGATCACATTGTGCTGAAGTCATACATTTTTATTTAGAAAGCACAGGAAACAGGGACAGGAAAAAGAGTTCAGGGCATGAACTCTGGTAGGGAGGTGGCGGGTGCAAGGGCAAGTGGCTTATTACAATCCTCCTGTGTGGCAATCAAAGCTGTGGGAATGATAACCTTCTGTTCTAGGAGAAATCTCTGGAAGTTGAGTGCAAGGCTGCCCTTGACTCTCCCCCTCAACCTCCTGCATTGTAGGGTGCCTTGGTGAAGAGGGCAGGTGATTCAGCCTAGGGAGCATGGAGACTCTGTGCTCCCGGTGCTTTTCCTGCACCTCTACCCAGGGCTGGCCTTACCATGGGGTGAACTGAGGCGGCCGCCTCAGGTGCCAGACTGTGGGGAGGTGCCACTAGGACCCAGAGTGTAGAAAATTGTGTCTGCTGCTCGTGCATATGTATTCTCTCTGCTCTAGATGCACAGAGATGGTGGAGTGCTGTGCTGGAGGAAGGAGGGCACAAGAGACATAACAGGCAGGCAGGAGAAAAGAGGGCGTCATTTGAGCTCCCCTCCTCAGGTGCCAAAATGTTGTGGGCCGGCCCTGCCTCTACCAGGCACCTCAGCATCTCTGTTTGCTTCCCCACAAGTCTCAAGATCTCCTCCTGGGTCTTGCACTCATACTTCCTGCATGTTCTCCTCTCCTCATGCACAGTTTGCATGATGTGTAACATCATTCTCCTCCATGCATTCAGTTGAGCTTTGTTGGCGCAGGCAAATTATATTTGCTCATAAAACAGATCATCCCATGTACATTTTTTTCACCTTCTGATAAGTGATAGCCAAAGTGCTGGAGGACCTGGGGAAGTGGGTAACAGACTCACTGTTGCAGCTGCACTGAGTAAACAAAATCAAGGGTAGACTTCTGAGACAATACAATGTAGAACACAGAAGGTTAAATCTTTTATGATGAATGAAGCACTGTGCTCCACGAAAGGCATTGTTAAGTACAAGACCAATGTTATCTTTTTAAGTGACCACTATGCAGGTGCAAGACACAGCACTGTATGGTGTAGCAGGACTCAGTTTGGTGGCAGACATGGTAAGCAACAGGTAGGAGTTCTTGCTCTTTTGTTTTTGCTTTGAAATCATGTGTGAGAGAGGCCACATCTTCACTATGTGGAAGATCAACACTACCACAACCGATCTTCTGGGGTTTAATTTAGCAGGTCTAGTGAAAAGCTGCTAAATCAAACTCAGAGGGCACTCACATTAGCGCCAGTATCCATGCTTCTCACAAGGAGTAAGGGAAGCTAACAGGAGCATTTGTTCCCGTTGACCTCCCACTGCGTGGATGTTGCGGAAATGTGATTTAGGATATGTTGACTCCAGCTATGTTAATAATATAATTAACATATCTGGAGTTGCATCTCTTAATTTGACCTTTGCTGTAGTGTAGACCAGGCCAGAGTGCTTGCAAATTATAGCCCTCATGGTTCTCTAGGCATCTGCATTTGTAAAGGGGGGGCACATTTCCAAGGGACTGTGCAAAGGAAGGTGGGGGAGCTGGGTGAGTTTGCAGGGGCTCACATGGTCAGCTTGTGTTTGTTATCCTCCCCCCACATTTGCCCAGAGAGTGCATCTCTCCCTTCCCACAGAGGTGGGGGAGGTGGGAGGGAGGAAGAGAACCATTCAGGTTTGCAGGGGCTCACACAGGGATGAGCAAAGAGAAGTGGATTGCCTCAGTGCTATCAGTTACAGCTTCCCCTACTTCATCCAGGTTGCCATGCAACATATCAATCTTCTCTGAATCACACAGAGTGATAGGAAGCAAATGCGGACTGAATGTGCCCAGAAACCTGGGACCTTATGCTGCTATACTATGTGCTGTGATGTCTGACTACTTAGTGCTGGCTTGGAGGGGAAAGGTATCCTTCCATGGAGGACAGAATAAGGCTGGCCTCCCCAGAAACCTTGAGAGGATTCAAAAGTACTTCTGTGAGAGCTTTGTAGAGATGTGCAGGGAGGATTCCCGCTCCATCTCCAGACACGTTAAGAAACTTTTACAGGGAGTCCCCATTGTGTAGGCAGAGTGGCCACCACTGTACCACTCAGGGCAGATCACATAGATAAAACCCAATTACATGTACTCACCGTAGCATGATTACAAATGTGAACTCACCAGAAGTTCCCTCATCACCATCAGGGTCCAGCAGCAATACATTCTGGGATTGGCTCGAAAGTTAGAAGAAAGGTCCTGGCTGTTAGTGAGATCGGATTCTCTGCTTGCTTGCTGAAAATTCTCCTCCTACTCCTCCTCTTCTTCCCCATCTACAGTGTCCTCCTTGTTGTTGCCCAAGGATGCCTGAAGGGCCTCTTGGGAGATATGCATGGACAGCTTTGGGAAACTGGTGGGTCCCTCCCTAGAGTCCCACACAGTTGCTCATTGAAGCAGCATATTTGCAGCTCTGATCCAGACCGATCATTTGACCCTTTGTCTTCTGGTACGCTTGCCTGAGCTGCTTTATTGTCACACGTCACTTCTGAGTGTCCCTGGTGTATCCTTTTTTCACCATAGCCTGTGTGATTTTGGCATAGATACCAGCATTTCTTCTGCAGCTTTAGAGTTCTGCCTGTACAGATTCCTCTCCCCACACAGCAATCACATCCAGGACCTCCTGCAAGCTCCATGCTGGAGCTTGTTTGAAACCCTGGGCATTCATGGTCAGGCATACACCTGATGTGTGCTGCTTTGCTCGCCATACTGGCCAACAGGAAATGAAATTCAAATTTTCCTAAGGCTTTTCCTGCATGCGTGGGAGAGCAGTAGAGTTGAAAGTGCTTGCCACAGTGGTCACATTGGGGCATTATGTGACACCCTCCTGGAGTCCAAGAACATCAACTTTAAGGCTATGTCTACACTGCAATGCTATTTTGAAATACAAGAGTATCCTGAAATTGCTATTCCGTGTCTTAACAGCAAGGCCATTATTTCGGGCTCACTATCTGACATCCCTGTAAACCTCATTCCACGAGGAGTAAAGGACGTTTCAGAATAGTGGGTAATTTCAAAATTTGGTGCTGTGTAGACAGCACCAAATTATTAAACAAGCTATTTTGAAATAAGATCGAAACACGATATACAATTTGCGTAGCTCAAATTGCATATCTAATTTCGACCTTTGGTGCAGTGTAGATGCACCCTAACAAAGCTGCGTCTGTACTAGCTCAAAGTTGACCATGTAGGGTCAAATTTAGCATTGCTCCTCTCATAGAATCATAGAACCATAAAGCTGGAAGAGACCTTAGAAGGCCATCAAGTCCAGCCCCCTGCCCAAGGCAGGCCAATCCCAATTAAATCAACCCAGCCAGGGCTTTGTCAAGCCAAGACTTAAACACCTCTAGGGATGGAGACTCCACTACTTCCCTAGGTAACCCATTCCAGTGCTTCACCACCCTTCTAGCAAAATAGTTTTTCCTAATATCCAACCTGGACCTCTCCCACCACAACTTGAGACCATTGTTCCTTGTTCTGCCATCCACCACTACTGTGAACAGCCTTTCTCCAGTCTCTTTGGAACCTCCCTTCAGGAAGTTGAAGGCTGCTATCAAATCCCCCCTCACTCTTCTCTTCTGCAGACTAAATAGACCCAGCTCCCTCAGCCTCTCCTCGTAGGTCATATGCTCCAGCCCCCTAATCATTTTGGTTGCCCTCTGCTGGACCCTCTCCAACGCGTCCACATCCTTCCTGTAATTGGGAGCCCAGAACTGGACACAATACTCCAGATGTGGCCTCACCAGAGCCGAATAAAGAGGAATAATCACATCTCTGGATCGACTGGCAATGCTCATCTTAATGCAACCTAATATGCCATTAGCCTTCTTGGCTTCAAGGGCACACTGTTGACTCATGTCCAGCTTCTCATCCACTGTAATCCCCAGGTCTTTTTCTACAGAACTGCTACTTAGCCAGTTGGTACCCAGCCTGTAACAATGCTTGGGATTCTTCCGTCCCAAGTGCAGGATTCTGCACTTGTCCTTGTTGAACCTCATCAGATTTCTTGTGGCCCAATCCTCCAATTTGTCTAAATCACTTTGGATTCTATCCCTGCCCTCCAGCATATCTACCTCTCCCCCTAGCTTAGTGTCATCTGCAAACTTGCTGAGGGTACAATCCATCCCCTCATCCAGGTCATTTATAAAGATGTCGAACAAAACCGGTCCCAGAACCGAACCTTGGGGCACTCTGCTAGAAACCAACTGCTATCCTGACATCGAGCCATTGATCACTACCCGCTGGGTCCGACCTTCCAGCCAACTTTCTATCCATCTTACCGTCCATTTATCCAATCCACATTCCCTTAACTTGCTGGCAAGAATATTGTGGGAGACCGTATCAAAAGCCTTGCTAAAGTCAAGGTATAGCACATCCACTGAGTTCCCCATATCCACAAAGCCAGTTACCTCATCATAGAAGCTAAACAGATTGGTCAGGCACGACTTGCCCTTCATGAATCTATGCTGACTATTCTTGATCACCTTCCCCTCTTCCAAGTGCTTCAAAATGGATTCCTTGAGGATCCCCTCCATGATTTTTCCAGGGACTGAGGTAAGACTGACCGGCCTATAGTTCCCTGGATTGTCCTTTTTCCCTTTCTTAAAGATGGGCACTACATTTGCCTTTTTCCAATCATCCGGGATCTGTCCTGATCTCTACGACTTTTCAAAGATAATGGCCAAAGGCTCCTCAATGACATTTGCCAACTCCCTCAGTACCCTCGGATGTATTAAGTCCGGACCCATGGATTTATGAACGTTTAGCTTTTCTAAATAGTTCCTAACTTGCTCTTTCCCCACCAAAGGCTGTCCACCTTCCTCCCTCACTTAGCGCATTAGTCTGGGAGCTGACCTTGTCTGTGAAGACAGAGGCAAAGAAAGCATTAAGTACTTCAGCTTTCTCCACATCATCTGTCACTAGGTTACCTCCCTCATCCAGTAGGGGCCCCACACCCTCTCTGATCACCTTCTTCTTGTTAACATGCCTATAGAAACCTTTCTTGTTATCCTTCACATCCTTAGCCAGTCACAATTCCAATTGCACTTTTGCCTTCCTGATAACGCCCCTGCATTCTCAAGCTATCCATTTATACCCCTCCCTAGTCATCTGTCCAAGTTTACTTTGTAAGCTTTTTTGTAAGCTCCCTTTTTGTGCTTAAATTCATCAAGGATTTCCCCGGTAAGCCAATCCGGTCTCCTACCATATTTGCTTCTCTTACTGCGCATTGGAATGGTTTCTTTCTGTGCCTTCAATAAGGCTTCTTTAAAATACTGCCAGCTCTCCTGGGCTCCTTTCCCCTTCATGTTAGCATCCCAGGGGATTCTGCCCATCAGGTCTCTGAGGTAGTTGAAGTCTGCTTTTCTGAAGTTCAAGGTGTGTATTTTACTACTCTCTTTTCTTCCCTAGATGCACCCTAACAGTGCTGTGACTGTACTAGCTCAAAGTTGACCATGCAGGATCAAATTTAGCATTGCTCCTCTCATCAAGGAGGAGTTCAGAAATGGACTTTAATCACCCTTAAAGATGGTGGAACGGTCATGGTCATGTAGATTCAGCATTTATAAAATGGACCTAATGTGGCAAACTTCAACCTAACCTCCGAGTGTAGACAAGGCCGAACTCTGAAAGTACCAATGCATCAAAAATGCAACAATGGAGGAGGTAAAGACTTTCTCCATGACATAAATTAACAGTAACTTTGGTGATCAGTGGGGGAAATAATTTAGTTAAAACATTATAGAGTCCAATTAAATTGATGTACTTAGACTATGAGTCTGTTTTTGGCATACTCCAAGCAGAACAGATGCAAGCAAATTACATTTCCTAATTGTTATTTTATATCCTATCATCAAGAAAGGGAGTCTGAATGGACTTCAAATTAGAGTCACTAATGAATATGAGAGTGTATTCATCATTCAGAGATGCTACATATCAATTTCCCCAAACCTCCTCCTGTAATGGATTCACTGTGCAGAGAATACTGCCTTTCATGCTTACATGTATTCCATCATGTCACACTTGCTTTGGGCTACTGCTGTAGTCATAACCTTCACAAACTTAAATGTCCCAATGCTTTTTCCAGAATTCTGGACACAAGATTAAGACCAAATGTTCCTTTTATAACTCACGCTAGTATAACTGTAATGTTCCATGTCTTTCAATGTATATAATCACCATGACCAAGAAATTAAGTACATGTGGGCATAGGGAATAAAAGATACGAATCTTCACTGCTAATCAAAATGTAATAAATGGAAATACCAAGTCTAACCACTGTAGAAATTGACTGGAAAGGGCAAGGACTCAAAATACTCAACTATTCCATTATTTAGAAGATGACTTCAGGAGGTAGATTCTTCAGCTGCAGCATTTTGACTAACAAGCTATATTTCATTTAAGGCAAAGCTAAAAATAAAAAGAGATCCAAACAACCGTGAGATAAAAGTAAAAGCTACTGCAAATGAACTGCAGATAAGAAAACTGTTCTGCAAGATGGTAACCTAACAAGGGATAAAAGCTTGGGAACAAAAGAGAGAGTTAATTTAGTTGTTTAAAATGTATGTATTTCCAGAAAGACCTCAGATAAAAGAAAGATATGCTTAAATGGAATAAAAGTAAAATGTACACAACTGTATAAATTACTGATGGAAATAAAAAGTTTGTGAGGAGATAATAAGGTGAAAGATATCTCACTCTGTGATAGTTTATGAATAATAGTAAATGGAAGCATACACTGAATAGACAAAATTATTATAGAAGAACTATCCAGGAGCTCAGAAAATCAATATGACTTAATATGTTGCATAGTATTGGGCTTACTGTGCAGGGAGCAAGGGAGAGTGCTGGGGAATTAGGGAGGGCAGTTTGGTTACCCAGCACCTAGTGTGAATTCTTAATTTTGGATGTTCTGGAAAACAAGGGCAAAAATGTGGGAGGGCCATGCTAAAGTCTTGGAGACCCTGGCTTTGCTTTGGGAGAGATAACTTCCTGGGTCTTCTGGTACCTAGCTATATGCTCAGCCATCAGGATTATAGACATGCTAGATTATAGTGCCCTGTGCATGCTGGTTGTTTCTCTCTCCTGCTCTAGATCCCAAGTACTCATTCGGGAGCCAGGCAATGTCTATGTCGGGGTGGGCAATAATTTTTGACCAGGCGCCACTTCCGAAATTTTTGAAGTGCCCTGAGCCACCCAGAAGGGCCAAGGCCAGGACACTTCCATGCTTCTCCACCCAGAGACCATGATTGGTCTGGGGTTGGGGGAGCGCCAAAGTCTTTGCCTCCTCCAGAGAGAATCGCCAGTTGTTCTGAAAAGCTGGTTGTTCCCTCTAGGCACCTGTGCTCCTGGCAATGGAGGAGATTTCATGTGCTCCCCCCTCCTGCCCCCAAATCAATCAGGGCCTGGGGAGGAAGAGTACATGAAGTCTCTCGCTCCCTGTCCCCACCTTGCAAGGGAGCATCATGTGTAGAGTCAACCACTAGCTGAGCAGCAACTGGTGGTTGATTTCAAGTACTGAGCCTCTTGCAAGGAGGGAGGAAACTTCACATGCCCCCCTCTGCCCCCAACCCCTGATTAGCCTGGGGGGGGGGGGAGCATGCGAAGTCTCCTCCCACCCTGCAAGGATCGTGCAGCACTTAGAAGCGCTGTGCCACTCACAGGGCGGGAGGAGACTTTGCATGCTTCCCCCCACCCCCAGGCCCTGATTGGCTGAAATGAACACCCTGCTGAAATACCTCTACCATATGGGCTGGCACTATCTCTTTTGGACAACACTCAAGTTCAAAGGCGGTAGTCACCTGGTTGCTGATAGAATAATATTGATGTTATGGGCAGGAGACATGTTGAGTAGAATTCTCTGCAGGTGTAATCCCTAATTACCCTGCATCTCTGACTTCATTAGAACCATATCCCTTAAAGAAAATCACATTCTAATATTAATAAATAGATCTGACAAAACTTGTCAAGTCTTGTTAATGTCATGTTAGCAAAATAGATTCTTATCAAAATGGCTGCTCGAGTGAAAGCAAATGAGAACTAGAACTGAGGATACAGTTTCTCCCATTTCCCTCCACTGCTAAGTGAAGTCAGAGCATAAAACAGAAGCATATCCGTGTTAGTCTCCAACTCTCACCTTTCATTAATTGATTTGTTCATGCTCCTGAGCATCAATATTGAAACAGATTGTTTAGGATCCTTGTAATGAGGATCAGTTAATAAGATGAAAACAGATAGAAACAGATTATTAAATGTTCCACATTGGCTTTATAAGGATCCTAAGCTAAAACAGATAGACTTGACAAAGAATATAGAACAGAATCTATTTCCATAGCACTGGGCTCTTTAATAATTAAAACCAACATGCTGTAGAAGTCTTTCCGTGAGACAGTCATTTTAAATTAGTAAGTTAAAAGCCTAGTGAGATGATTAATGACAGGTTTGCATGCACAGCTCTTTGTTGATCTATGCCCCATTAGTTCATAGTTTGCCAGGTAAATCAGGATACTAGAAGAACACTAAAAAGTGTACTCTGAACTTGATGATGAAGATATTAACCTTAATCTAGATAAATAACTCATTAAAATAATCCTGTTGCCAAATGACCCTCGTCAAATCATTTCTGTGGACATCAGTAAAGAGTTTCATTCATTCCCTCTTAATTCCCTGTTAAACCTGAATCTCAATTGGGGAATACCTAATAACAACCTGCAGTGGAAGATCCTCAACATCAATATTAATGCAAATTGTTAAGGATCTTTATAAAAGCAACGTGCAGCATTTAATAAAACAGAAAGATTTGACAAGATATATAGAACAGTGTTCAATTACAGTTATTACCGCCTCTGCCATTTTTTAATCTTCCTTCATTATCAGCTATACATTTCTGTATAGTTATCAAAGTTGCAGATGTATAATCTGGAAAGATCTCCAGATTTCTAGGTGTTGGGAATTACAGGAGCTAAGTATTTCCTTCACTAAATAAGATTATCTAGTTTGTCACCAAGGCCAGATTCCCTAAGATAGGGGCCTTCCACTGAACAGATCTTGGCCCAGGCTCATGAGAGAACAATTGTGTGCTTTGAGTACAGAATGGACAGAGTACAGTATAGGTTACAAAACAGCATTGTTTACCAAAGATGAACTTCTCTTGGGCATGTAGGACTTGATGTACTCAAATCTACAGACCCTTAGCTTGTTTAGGCCCTAATTCAGTAAAGCACTTAATCAAAGTGTTTTAATTTCAGACATGTGGGGACTCTTGTAAAATGGAGAACAATGGTACAGCCCTCGTTCTCAGCAGAGGTGACCAGAGGTGAGCCACAAGAGACAGGTTTAAAACAGGAAGAAGGGGAATGAATTCTGAGTATGGATGCTCTCTCAGGGCTTTCCTCAGCTGTTCTCATGGGCTATGTCTACACTGGCGCTTCTTGCACAAGAATATCTTGCGCAAGGGTTCTTGTGCAAGAACACGTCCACACTGCTATGTGCTTTTGCGCAAGAGCACCCATGGCAGTGTGGATGCTCTCTTGCGCAAGAAAGCTCTGATAGCCATTTTAGCCATAGGGGTTTCTTATCCAAGAAACCCCTGCCATGCGTCCACACTGCCCTCTTGCGCAAGAGAGCTTACACTTGTTAGAAAAGAGCATAGCTCTTGCGCAAGAAGCCCTCTCTTACCATGTTTACTGTAAATCTTCTTGCGCAAGAGCGGGTGGGCAATGTGGATACTCTGCAGAAGAATGGCCATTCTTGCGCAAGAACCCGCCACATAGCCCTGGTACCTCTGAGCCATGAGAATTACACCAAAGGCTGAAATCCTGGCTATAAACAAGCCCTTATAGAATAGGATACTGTGGAGGTACAGAACCAAGTTGATAGTAATGCAGGATAGGTGGCAATCAAGTCTTCAGCTTGAACATAGCGCTCACCTGCTCTTGATACAACACTCTGGAGAAAGGGGAATGCAGCCTACTCAGCTGTTCTGCATGCAGGTCCTTTATTTATGGCAGTTCTTTTAAAGTGGCAGTCAGCCAAGTTTTTCTTTACAAGGGTATCCTCTGTGCTTATGAGGCACAGAAGTTGTACCAACTGCACAAATAGGACCATTATTGTGGCCTGTTTTAGAAAATTTCCCTATGGACTAGTCATTCCATATCATCTCCATAGGATTTATTCCATCTTCCTCTGGTAAAACCCACTATTGGAAGTAGGATACTAGATTAGCTGGACTCTTGATCCAACATGAAATAGTAAAAAGTTTCATCCTGGCTAATTTGTCAGATTACAGAGGACTGTATCTGTCAGATTATTGGGTTTTAATAGTACACCCAGCTCAATGAACATACTGACTCATTCAGGGGCTAGATTCACAGTCAAATTCACTATGCATGTGACCTATAATCACATTCAAACCCAGATTTTCGGAGGCATACTGTTTAAATTCTTATACAGCGTTTTAGGGAATGAGCTGTACATAAACAGTTAATGGATCATAATCAATGTTCCCTCTAAGCTGAGCCCTCGGACAGCTGCTCATGAGAGATTCAAATACCCTCCCAGCTGATCAGCAAGGTGCCCACAGCTGGCACCAGCTGGCAGCATGTGTTTCTGTTGATGGTGCACATTGACACATTCCTTGGTGCACATAACAAAATTTATTCTGCACATGGATTGGAAAAAAAATAGAGAACATTGATCATAATTCTATGTTTTTGTTTAAATGTGTTGTGATTTTAGTGGCTAGAACTTTAAAACTTGATTAAAGTGTAAAATGAAATTTGAGTCTCACTAATATTTGGGCTTTTATTACCAGCTTTTATTAATACAGAAATGGATTTGTCAGCTTTTAGTCTCAAATCAAAAGAAGCACTATAGATATAAGGCTGCAATGAATGATTTATTTGGACACACGTAGGAAGAACTCAACATGATTTAGTAAAATAATATTTGACATAATTTAGGCTACAAATTGAAAGTGCGGGCCTCCATCCACCCACGTACTTAAGCAAATACTTTATATTATATATGACTTTCACTGTCTTGCTAAACTGTGCCCTTTCCTTTCAGATTAAAGGATGTTGGTTACACAATAATTGGGGAAATGGTAATTTAACTGAGAAGACTAAGGACATGGAGAACCATGTCGACGAACTTGAAAAACTCTAAGAAATAGTAAGCTGGCAGGGATTTCTAAGTCACGAGAAAACATACATTCTGGATCATAAAGATGCTGGAAATCAATAGTTTTATCTTCATGAGCAACAATGTTGATGCATTTATATATATAAATTCCCACTATAGATGTACTGTAACTTGAAGGATGTCTTAAGGGAATTAAGAATAAGGACTTTATGGATCTGATTTAAAGCCCATTTAAGTCAATTGAAATCTTCAGTGGGCTTTAGATCAGTCCCTAATCGTATTATCTGACTCGTAGTATAATCCCAACACATGGTATGAGGCAATATAATGATAAAATCAAATACTTAGAAGAATTGCTGGAATATATATATATATATATATATACAGGGCTCGCCGAACCGCGAGCCCTGCCTAACCAGCGCTGTCCGCGATCTGTGCATGCGCAGATTGTTCTCTGCAGCGCAAGATCACCCGAACCAGCTTCTTCGGGTTACAATCTACTCGCCATGGGCGAGTAGATTGTATAATTTGTCGAGCCCTGTATATATATATACACACACACACACAAACAAATTATCTTTAACATTGCCAAACATTTCTGGATACTTCCAGACATAGGTAGGTTGCTCCCCTAGTGATATATTGCTATCCATTTCTGTGTACAGTTAAATAAACTTGCTTCTGAGATCACTTGTCTTCCCATGTGATGCACTGGAGATACTCTGAGGTGCTTATGATAATACCACCCATTGTTTTAATTAAGATGTGGCTGGAGGCAATGCCTTCACAGTGGCATTTTTTCAATTGTGGGCTTCACAGTCTGTCTTGGCTCTCCTGATCCCACAGGTCTTAAATTTCAGTTCTTCCCTCAAGAACTATTTATTCTTCCCCCTTTTTTTTTTCTGGTGACCAAGGATAAATTGCCAAGTTGAAGTGGGAAGAACCTGTGAGTTAACCGGTGAGATTTGGAGAGTTTGTGGTGAGGACTTTTTCTGAATGACTGGCTTGGTTTAAATCAAGTAGTATTGGTGCATAGCCTCAGGATATGGGATTTTAGAAATCTAAATAAATATTTTCAAACTTAAAAGGAGCCATGTGGAATGATTTCATATTTGTGAATAATTCATATAAAATCTTTATGCAAAGTTTTTCCCTGTTGCCATGTGCCATTTTTAACAATACCCATTAAGGACCTGTAACATGATTGTTGGAATGAGGCACAATAAACCTGAGTCTATTTTCCAGAGTTTTAGTCTCTCTAGACTGCTGGCTTCTTCTTCAATGCTTTGGGACTGCTAAATTAAGAATGAAAATGATGATCCTGGAACTCTGCATGGCTAAGGCGATCACTTTTGAGTACACAATATATAGTGAGTGCTGTGTATTAACTAAATGTGCTTCATAAGAACTCAGAGCATGTCTGTGTGATCAGACTGGTGGCAACATTATATTCTTCAATGATTTGCCAATGGTGTCATATTACCAGACAGTAATGGTACCATTTAGTTTATTGTCACTGCATAATTCTTCATTCTTATAGTTTTACTGGATAGTCAGAAGACAGTCTGTACCCAAATAGAAATGACTGCACTAAACCAGAAGGATCAGGTCTTGTAGTTTTTTTACTGTTAACTTTTAATATGCTTTTATTCCATCAGACAACCAATATTGTTTAATAGGCATAGCCAGATGATAAAGATATTAGTGCTAAGCACTGTGATACTTGTATAGGATTAATACTACTTATGCTGGGACAATGTGAGTTTTTGATAAGATAGAATGGAGCAAGTTCAATCCTTAGTTTCAGCTATGGAACTGCAGCCAGAGAGAGCACTGTGTACTTTTTAAAACATTTAACATCCAGTAAAAACACTCATCTGTGCCTTTGCATAAAATAAGATTCTAATATTAAATAAAAATGGGGTGGGGGGAGAGTAAGGAACTAATAGTGGTCATGTTACAAAAGTCTCTGTTAAAATTGGAGTGGATTAACAGTGAAAGGGAGGAACGTTCCACAAATCAAGGTCCACAATAACAAAGATGTATTTACCTGCTGACCTGAGAAATGATAGTGGATATGTCTAGACTGCATCCCTCTGTCGGCAGAGGGATGCAGATTAGGCAGGTCGACATTGCAAATGAGGCAGGGATTTAAATATCCTGTGCCTAATTTGCATAAAAATGGCCACCACATTTTGCCAACTCAGCACTTTGTCGGCAAAAAGTGGCAGTCTAGAGGGGGATCTGTCGAGAAAGAAAGCCTTTTTTGACAGATCCCTTATGCCTCCTGCAAGGAGGTTGACAGGATCTGTCGAAAAAGGCTTTCTTTCTCGACAGATCCCCCTCTAGACTGCCACTTTTTGCCGACAAAGGTGCCGAGTCGGCAAAATGTGGTGGCCATTTTTATGCAAATTAGGTGTGGGATATTTAAATCCCTGCCTCATTTGCAATGTCGACCTGCCTAATCTGCATCCCTCTGCCGACAGAGGGATGCAGTCTAGACATACCCAGAGAGATTCTCAGTCCATACAATAGGACAAGGCTCAAGAAAATGGTCTCAAATACAGCCTGGACCTACATTATATAAAATGTGGGGAAAGTCAAACGAGCAAAGTGTCAAGAAATTTATCCTCATTACTTCAGTACAGGCAAGGGCAGCATCTGGAAGTTGACTAAGAGCAGGTGACAGATGGCCTTTCAACATCTGCGGTTTACAGCGCTCCTCTAAGGGTGAAGCAAACTATTCATTTACCATTGGGAGGGAGAATATACAGAGATGCATTTATGGAATTAATATACACGAGTATCCTGTGCAGCATTGGCTAAAATAGAATGCAATAAGACTAGACACCATGAGGTTTTTTTGTCTTATCATTTCTGGTACCTACTGGGGGCATGGGAAGCCATGGGAGTATGGGGAGGCGTGTAGTATGAAAGGCAAGAGGTGGTGCCAGGGGGGAAAAGGGAGGCACAAGGGGGCAGGATAGAATTCATGGGGGTGTGCGCCAGTGTTCCCTCTAAGCTGTGCAGCAGCTCAGCTTCACAGGTGATTAATCAGCCCCGCCCAGTCAGTCAGCTCTGTGCAGGGGAGCCTGGAGCCTCTGACTGGGCAGAGCTGATTAATCACCTGTGAAGCTGTGCTGCCACACAGCTTAGAGGGAACACTGGTGTGGACCCACAAAATCCAGTCACATTTTTAAGGGACTTGCTTGGTTTTGTTATTGTTTCGAAATGGGATTAGCTTGCATTTGGCATATTTTGAAAGTCAGGATTGCTTATTTACAGTCTGAAAGTTGACAATCCTGATGAAGGCCTTTCCAAAGTCTAGGTCCATAGGCCAGACATTAAAGGAGAGAGTCCTGGTTCTCCCTTCAGTTACACTTGTGTAAATCAGGAATAACTCTATTTAAGTCAACTCTAAAGCTGGTGTAAATGAGAAGAGAATGAGGCGTTGGATTTATAGGAAGTTACTTGACAATGTTTCCAAGTGGTCCTAATTTTCTGAAACTAAGTAAGCTATGAGTGTGAATGTGAAAGGGAGTGGCACAGCCACCAAGGTTGTGCAGGAAGATGTTATTTATACTTCAGTAATGAATGATGAAAGAACACAAGCTGTTGCATTATTAATAGCTCAAATAATTAATCCTCAACTGTCGCAAGACCTCACTGCACGTATTAGCATATAATAGTACATCTCAGCAGGGATGTGGCAATATTGCATTTGAATGAGCAATTCTCTAACTTTAACTTGTCGGGATACTTTGTTCCTAAAGAAAAGTGCTGCATGGAAGGAAAAAAAGTTATTTGAACTGTTATGCAAAGAGGAACTTAAAATGAGCATTTAAAGCAAGAACAGGAAAAAAAAGGTTCTGATAAACTAAGAATGGATCCTAACACTGGCACAAACAAACAGAATAGCAAAACATAGCATTTGAAAAGTCTGGTATATATTTGCATAGGTTAGCACTTATTGGTGCAGAAGCAATATCAGAGCTGAATGAATTCTGCAGAATGGTTCCTGTGCATTACATGAATTGGGACCTACAGGGTCTGTGTGAACTGGTTGGCAACAAATTATCTGTTACTAGTTTGCCAAGGGGACCTCCCTTTTAATTGTATTGATTCACATGATTTCCATTAAATTATCACTGTGTTACTTTAAAAAAAATAGCTGTATTTAATATGGATATGCAGTAACAGAAAATAGACCCGGGCTTGGTAGAAATCAGCAAGTGTACACATTGCTATACAGGAAGCCTGATTTAGAGGTGATGTGAAGGCACTTATAAAATACTTAGGGAAGAAAGGAAAAGTTGGCAGTAATTAATATAAAAAAGAAATTAGGAATTGCAAAAATGCTGTACTGACTAAAGAAGGAACGATATACAGCAGAGAAAGGTGTAAAATAATACAGTGGTTGGAGATGAAAGGAGGACAGATTCAGTCTGGAAATAAGGTGTAAAACAGTGAGAGTGATTAACCAGTGTAACAATTTTCCAAGCGTTGTGGTGGATTCCCCATCGCTGATCATTTTTAAATCAAAATCACTTTTTTTTTTCTAAAAGATGCTCTAGGAAGTATTGGGGGGGAAAGTGATCCCAGTGGTCCCTTAGAATCTACAATAACCCAGTGAGAAATTCTTTCATTAAAACACTTATTGTGTGTTTTCTGTCTTGGTAGTTTTATTCTTGATACATTTAAAGAGGATGTTTCTGAATGTGTCTGTTCCTGCTGCTTATTTCTAGTTATAATTTAAGAGTGTTACTTATAGATTGATGCAATGCTGAGAAAATACTCTCCAGAAAAAAAAAGTGATTCTATGAAATTTCAACCTGGGATGTTTCATTGAAACCAGTCCCTTTTGTTTCCTCTGTCTCTTCTCTTCATAGTCTCTCCCATTTATCTTGGCTTCTTCAAAAGACTGACACTTCACAATTTTCACCCTATTGTGTTCTCAAGGTTAATTGCCAATTGTCAAAGACTAAATGGAACCAAGAAAGCAATATTCTTGTAAAGATTAATTTAAAGTAGTGGTTCTGTACTTCCAATATCGTCTGCACTAACAAGAGGTATAAACTGGTGCAGAGCAGATGTGAAAATGAAAGTTTAGGAAGGAGGTTGAGTTAAGAGGCTCTTGTTGTTTTATGAAGAGTCCACAGATTAAAAGAATTGAAGAACCACTCCCTACACAATATCATGGTTGACTGCTGCTCTAAATTACTGCTGCTGTAAATGATAATGAAAGTGTCCAATATTTCTTCTGCTGCTGGACCCAATTAAACTGGTCATTGAACACCTACAATCATTAGGTGCAGTGAAAAATTTGCAGTATTGCCTATTCAAAAATGTTAGGGTGCTGAAAATACTTAAGATTCATGTCCAATTTTTCATTGATGCCTATTATACTTTTGGTAGTTTGATGGTTTTTAAGAGTATATCACTTGAAATGGCTGAAAATCCTTCTCACCCAGGCATTTCTCTTGCAAAAGTTGTTTTTGTCAATTTTTTTTTAAACAAAAGGTTCAGTTCCCTTCAACCCTGCAGATTCAACCATATGTGGGTAGGATGCTTTCAGAGATTATGGAACTATATTAATATTCACACCATTGATGTTGGAACTAATGCAAGCTGAATATACTACCCAACCTGACTAAGAAATGATTTATTACTGCTGCATAATGTTTAGACCATGGCTATTGCTCTAAGCTTATATGTTTAAATGTGGGAACAAGTGACATTTGGAGGTTCCAAACCAGGTACAAGTTGAAATGTTTTTAGCAGCTGGATTTAATGAGTGTAACATGAATGCATGTTGCATATTTGAGACAATTTGTTTTACATTGTTAGCTCTGTTCTAAAAAGTTTCATATAATAACAGTTCTTTTCAGCATCAAATGTAAACCTGAAAAGTATCTAATGACCTTGCATTGGAATAATCTTGTACAGTTTACAGACTGCTTTAGCTTTTCAAGCAGGCTTGAATTTTCCTGTAATTTTCCTACAGGTCTGGTTTTATGTTCGTAGGAAAATAACTGCCAGTTCAGATCATGCAATTCCTTGACCAGTTTGTCCTGACTTGGATTCTGTTGCATCACTTTCAGATTTATGGGAGTGATATAGTTTCTACATTTGCTTTGTATCTTGTATTAGTTTAATAAACCAGCAGAACAAAACCGTGCTCAGATAATAAATTTTTCAAAATCCACTGCAGTTAATTATCTCTCTAGGAGATTTAGATTCATGAAAGGATGTTATGCAGAGTGCTTCATTAAACAAACAATACTTGGTGTAAATATGTAATATGATACACATCTCTTTACATCATCCAATATAAGAACATTTTAACAGTAATAAAACTGAGCATTAGCTCGTGAAGTTGCAGGATGGTGTAAGGAAGAATTAATGAAGTATATTGCTTTAATTTTTTTATATTTTAGAGTTAATATATACTTCTGAGAAATAGAAACCAATTCATCACTTTTCACTATTCTGTAAGTTTGACATTAACTGACTTTTTTAAAAAAAAACAAAGGCCAGTCCACTGACTATTCTGGTAACGCATCAAGGTAATCTATAAAGGCCTGATTTTCCTACCTCTACTTTTGCAAAGAAGCATCTGTCTCCCTAGAGTTTGTCTACACTGCCATGCATGTGAGACTATTGGGGATGCAAACAGCAGTATGCTTCACATGCTACTTTGTAACTCCCAACAGGGACACCACGGGAACGAACTAAAAGGTTCCAAGTTCACATTAGTGTAATCCTCTACCTTAAAATGAACTGGGAACCCTTTAATTTGCACCCACAGTTTCCACATGGGAGAGTTACAGTGCAGAACTTTGGTGTGCACTGCTATTCACACCCCTGTAGACTGACTTGCACAGCAGTGTGGACTAACGCAGCCTCATTTTTTGTGACAAAATTGGTCTTTGGGTAGTACTAGGCAGTGATGGTGTCAATCTGGTGGGGACTATGTGTGTAGGTGAATCAATTTGTCACATTTATATTGTTAGATCATTTGATTGTATTCATTTGAGATAATTTAGGAATCTGTTTATTAGTACTTTTTAAAGATTGTCAAGAGTGGCGGGACCATTTAATGGATGCTCTTTTATTGTAGTTTACTAAATAAAATGAATAAGCAAATCCATTGACTTTACCTTACTATAGAAATACTATTTACATTTAATGAGTAATGGAATCATAACCATGCCCTAAATGAGGAGAATTCAGTCACAACCTCATGTTTCATATTCTTTGTGAAATTCTTAATATGAAGATCATTATGAACACAGTGTGATAACACAGGCATGAATGGTCATGACAGAATAGATCATGAATAGAGCTAGGTAATGGAACAAACAATTAATTCAGCAAGTCCCGCTCCCAGTGTTGTCTTCAAGTCGTCATTGTCAAGTCCAAGTCGAGTCTCAAGTCACTACAGTTCAAGTCTCAAGTTGAGTCTCGAGTCTTAATTTAAAAAATGTTAAGTCACTTTTGTACAAGCCATCAATATTGGCATTTTTGGACAATTTTTTCACCAAGTCGATTTAACAAAATTAGCAAGTCTAAAGTTGAGTCTCAAGTCACAAATAATGAACCCGAGTCGAGTCTCAAGTCAAGTCACCTAGGTGACTTAAGTCGGACTCGAGTTCAAGTCGTGGGACTCGAGTCAACAACTCTGCCCGCTCCTTCCCCCTTTTTTGCAAGTTCTCTGCAAAGACACTACAATTTTTACAAAAGCAAATAACCACTGTTGCTCCTCAAGCCCATTATCTTTGAGATACCCTATCTAATGTGGAGCAATGAATATCTGTATTTATGCAGTTTCATTTTCATGGCAGAACTGCTGTCAACCTTAGGCTATGTCTACACTACGGATTTTCTCTGCAAAAAAATATACTAATGAGGGACTCATTTGCATGAGTTGCAATCTCATTTGTATATTTTCTGCTGATCCATTTTTGCACAAAAACAAGCAGTGTGGACGTTTTCTTTTTGTGCAAAACCCCCTTTTTCCGCAAGATCCTTATGCCCAAAAAAGGAGGTATCCTGATCTTGCGGAAAAAGGGGGTTTTGTGCAAAAATAAATCGTCCACACTGCTTATTTTTGTGCAAAAATCCCTAGCACAAAAACAGATTGGCAGAAAATATGCAAATGAGTCCATCATTAGTATATTTTTTGCCGAGAAAACTCATAGTGTAGACATAAGAGAATGGGCATGGAAATGAAAACATCTTTATTAATAACTTAATCATTCTTATGGCGGTGTGCACCAGGTCATTTTGGGATGGAAATTTGGCTTTTCTCGACAATAATCTGAAAGGTATTTGAAATAAGGCTCTTAGTGCTTCTACAAGATTTTTATTATCCTGATGATCAGTTTGTTAGAGATTTTCATTTTTATTTGCCTTGAATGAATGATAGTTAAACATGCCTGGGCACTCATTAATGGATCTAAAAGTGACTATACTATCGCAAAGCAATTTCAAAAACCAGCTGGAGAGAAGCTGCAGAACTTGTCTTCATTTACAAATTTGACACCTTAAATCAAGATTTGAACAAAGACCTGAACTGGATAGGCTGCTACATTCAACACCCTACTGACATCAAAAGTTAAGTATCAGCACTGACAGCCCATTCTATTAGCCTCATTTAGCATGGACATTCTAATTGACAAGATTTTTTTTCCCCTTCTCTTTCCCTTCCCATCCCCTCTTCTTCTGCTATTTATTTGTACCTCTGGACCCCTTGCTCCATTCATCTTAAAAAGTGGGTTGTGCCCACGAAAGCTCATGATACCATCTACATTTTTTGTTACTCTCTTAGGTGCTGCAGGACCATTCATTACTTTTTATGTTTTTTCATGATTTTTAAAACTTTTTTGGTTGTAAATTGCATTCGCCATGGTACAGTAATATGCAGTCATGAATAAAAATGAAAATATTAGTTTAAAATCTAAGTTATGTGAAAGCTTCTTGCTTCAAAATCACATTACAATCTTGTTTTGAATGAACAAGTGCATTAAAGAACAGTGGTTCATAAGTTATAAAAATACATGCAAAAGAGAAGAAATTAAGATAAGTAGACTCTAGTAAAGCTAAAGGGCTCTGATCAAAGACACGCTGGACAAGATTCCAATTTGTGACAGATTGGGAGCTGCTGTGTAATAGTTTATGAAATCTGTATGTTGGCCTAGTTATTGAGGTGTGTGTTGCATGACGAGAGGGGGCAGATGTTTTGAAGAACCAGATTGAGTTTATACTTGTGGTGGTGTCCATGTTCTTTAGTGTGTAACTAGACACTGCAGTGAGAACTCCAAGAAATAGACAATGGGGAAAGACTCTAGCAGCCCAGAGACAGGACACTACAGTGCTAAAGAACAGCAGTGTAGATGTGGAAGGCACTGCTTGAACATGTGGGGTATATATCCTACGGCTCAGGCATGTAGGTCATGTTGTCTAGTGAATTTGTAAGCAGGAGTCTGAAGGCTTTATTAGAACTATGAGTTACATAAGCTAAAGGAGAGTTCCTATCTGCATGTCTGATGATGCTTCCTTTGCACCGCTTCCAATTGGCTCTCACCAGCCCCAGTCCAATTCCCTATCACATGTGCTCTATTCTGCTCTGGAAGGCACAGTGAATTCTCTTAACATAGGCATCTTTAAAACTTAAATACCCAGCTGGGGAAGTGAGGAAACAGATTGACAGAGCCAGACAAATACCCAGAAATCTACTACTTCAAGACAGGCTCAATATGGAAAATAGCAGAACACCACTGGCCATCACCTACAGCCACCAGCTTACACCCATCCAGCACATCATTCACAATCGACAACCTATCCTAAAACACTATCCCTCACTCTGACAGGACTTGGGAGACAGGCCAATCCTCACCTACAGGCAACTTCCCAACCTGAAGCAAATACTTGCCAGCAGTCACAACCACACCTCAGATACACTCACCCAGGAACCTACCCCTGCAATAAACCCCACTGCCAACTCTGTCCATACATGTATAAAAATGATACCATCACAGAACTTAACCACATAAGCCACATCAGGGGCTCATACATCTGCACATCCTTTAATGTGACATATACCATCAAGTGTCAGCAATGCCCCTCTGCCACGTATATTGGCCAAACTGGACAGTCTCCGCGACAAAGGATAAATGGACACAAATCAGACAGTAGAAAGGGTAACACATATAAAATTGTAGGGGAACACTTTAACCTGCCTGGTCACTCAATCATGGATTGAGGCATAAAGGATCTGTCCACGAAGGGTTCTGGGGTCGGCAGATCCCCATCTAGACTGCCGCGCTGGGCCAACAAACAGCTGATCAGCACAGCGTGGTGGCCATTTTGATTTAAATGAAGCGGCAATTATTTAAATCGCCGCTTCATTTCCCTTTGTCGTCCTGCCTCATCTACATGGCTCCATCAACGGAGCCATGTAGTCTAGACACACCCTCTACTCCATTGAGCTGTGCTTCTCCATTTTTTATGTTGTTTATACCAATGCTAGTTGATCATGCAGCATCTATATGCTACATGCCACCAAAAACGTGGACCTAACCTGAGATACATGACGCCCTCTAGCAGTGTCTCAAGATGTAAAATTTGCCTTGCTTATTATTAGATGGTGGTAAGCCTTTAGGTAATATAGACATACATGTGGAGTGTTATTTTTAAAATCCTTTTTCTCTAACATTTCTTTCCTACAGTTAAAACAAACAAAACTTCATTTATTTAAGAAGGCTATCTGATCACTGTACAATATCGACCATCAACTCCCAAGGGAAAGAGCCCAAATGCCAAACTCAGTTGGATCTGCTGGATTTATACACCAAGTATTGTAGCTCAGAATCTGGTCTCAGAATGGGAAAAACATGGGATTCTACTTCAGCATAAGTAAAGACATGACACCTAACACATGAGGGGGGAAAGAGGTGCATAGTTAAACTTATAATCAGGACACGCTTACACTGAATAGCGTAAAGTCCCATTACATTTGTGGTGTAAGATACTATACACCATGAATACTACACTTGACACTTTGTAAATTAGACATGGATCTAAGCCAAATTCCCAGACCCAAATCACCCCCCAGATTCTGGAGAACTTTACAATCAGACCAATCTGACACATCACTTGGTGTCTCTTGCTGATCTCTAATGTCAGTGTAAAACAATGTTGTTGTTATTAACATGTATTCGATCATTAATATTAATATATGTAACATGTTAAGGGAAAAAAAACTGTAAGGAAGAAATATACCCAAATAATAGCAATTTTCAATGCACTTAGACTAAGAAAAACACAATTAAACTAACATTATATTGAGTGAAGGCTCCAGCTCTATCACAATATGGTTTGATGGCATATCATGCAGTAACATAAAAAGAATCAGCTCTTAACTGCTTATTATTGTAGCTAAAATGTTTTTTTATAATTTTATTTATTGTTAATTCACATTCACGAACTACTTACAATTCCCTTGAAATCCATTCACTCAATTATTGATATTTTTCCCATTTCAGTCTTCCTCCTTTATAAACTAATACAAACAATCTTGCATCCTCCTCCTTGGTCATAATATCCCCAATCATACACTTTTAAAGCCAATGGCAGTTTTACAGACACCACAGACATCAATAGGATCATGGTAGGGTAACAAATAAGTATTTCTTCCCAGCCCCTCCCAAAGGTAATTTGTCAGGAAGTAATAATGAAGCCACTAAGAATTAGCTCTGCTTTCAAAGTGGTTCATTTTCTCATGCGGGCTTGAGAAGCCCTGGTGATATTAGGAGAAAGATGCATTTTTTTCTCCCTACTGTTTTGATATTGCCATTTATTTTTAACAATAAAGAAAGCAACAATCAGAGTACACTAAAAGGAACAAGAATCAGATGGTAATAGAGGCCCAGTTCTACAAGGAACCTAAAGACTTTACTAGTCAAAGTGGCCGATTGAATGTCGCTTCTGTCATATCCTTTCAGTGCAATATGGACCTGTCCTTTCCCATCAAGCTATACCAGCTGCTACTGCAGCTCTTGATACTATGCCTTTTTGTCCTGTTTTGGAATGAAATAAAACATGGGCCTCAATTTTCCAAAATGTTCCAGCAGCACAAAGCTGCCCCAATGCCAAAGGACTGGGTCACTTAAGGATTACTCCTTCCTAGAGAAATCTTTGGGTGACAGATTGCCCCCAGAGTGGCTCAAATTCTATTTCCCCTCCCAGTCAGACATCAGGTGAAAGGCATGGACTGTGTGCTCCTCCATCCAGCTGAGCTTTGGCAGCTGTGCCAGCCCTCAGGGCCACACAGAAAAGCTTGCATAAGCCTGTATCAATGACAGGGAACACACTAGATGGCCCTAGGATCTGGGCAGTGAAAATATGACTTATTAGCCAGGAGCTTCACTGCTCATCTAAATTGTAGTGGTAGTTAGAAGAGCTTCAGTTTTCCTGCAACTGAGATTTTTTTATAATCAGAAGTAGCAGCTTCCTCTACCAGTTTATATTAAAAATTATTGGAAGTATTATTTGAGAAACAAAGCTTATACCTGCACAGTAGAAGTTGTATAGTTATAAATCAACTCCATTGGCTACATGGCGTGTGTGTGTGTGTGTGTGTCACTATAAAAAGAAACACATGATTTGAGAAGTACTTCCCCTAAAAGAGGTTCATGTTTAAGGAAAAACACTCCCACTCAGTTCAAGAAGTCAGAAACAGTTCTACACAATCTTGCTAGAGTGTGACGATGGGCTTTCTTAAGGGCTTTCTTAAGGGCTTTCTATTTGTGAGTGGCCAGAGGGAGGACTATAGAAGAGCTGCACTAGAAATTGAACTGAAATTGTCTTACAGCACTAGGGATCGCAGCCCTTTTGTGACTGTGTCCCCACACATTAATCTGAAGCAATGAGGAATAGCGGAGATTTTATACCACAAAAGACAGGCAGTGTTACAGAAATTAAAATATGCAGTACACTTAAATACAGTGATTTTATCTGCCCCTCTAAGAAAGATTAATTATCTGATGTGTTTCTGTTGCACTAGTTTTTAGAGTCCCCGTTATAACAACTTTTAACCTAACAGAAGTGATTTTCCCAATTTTAACTGAACCAAGAAATACTATTACATGATGTATTTTAATTTTTCTATCTGACTGAATTTTAATGGTAGAAAAATGTTCCTTTTCCTTATTATTAATGCAATTTTTGATCTTCAGATCTAGAGGTCAAAATCTCCCTTCATAGAACTCTACTTTCAGTGAAGTAAAATCCTAGATAAAATTTGGCTCTATCATCTTAGTTCTTTTCAGCTCATTTTAGAATATAATTGGGCATTTTACCATTTATTTATTTAAATTGTTGAAATTGTTCATGGCTTGACCTGACAAACTTTTTTTTGAGAAGTAAGTGTTTATAGAATCACAATGGACCCATACTACTAACGTTATTCTATAAGGGCATGTCTACACAGCAGGGCTAAACTCGAAATAAGCTATGCAACTTGAGCTACTTCAATTGCGTAGCTTACATCAAAATAGCTTATTTCAACTTGGGCACATCTACACAGCACTTATTTAGAAATAGAGCACTCTTCCCCTGACTTCCCTTACTCCTCGTACAATGAGGTTTACAGGAGTCAGAGTAATAAGCCCGTTAATTTGAATTCATTTTGAAAAAATGGGCTTGCTGGGTAGACGTGCACTACGTTATTTTGGAATAATGCCCTAATAGACAGTGATGATTTGTTTCCAGATACAAAGTAATGCTCACTGAGTACTTATTAAAGAATTTCTTACCCTTCTTCCCAACAACAGAGCGCTCTGCCTTACACCTATTTTGTCCTCTAATCACCTCTTTTCAGCCTCATTTTTCTTATTTCTAATGCTATTTGCCTGGTCTGGTGTAAGTCCTGACCCTTATAACAGTACACTGACCATCTGAAAGCAGCCATATAAAGAACAGCAACTCTGTAAGGTTTCTTGATGAGTCTGGCCACAAGCCATGCTGGGCTAGATAAGAGGGCCTTACTTTATATAAACCATTAATTTTAATAGAACAATGCTGGTTTACTCCGGATAAGGATTTGACTCTTTGGGCATGTCTACACAGCAGGGCTAAAACTACGCAACTTGAGCCACGTCAATTGTGTAGCTTACGTCAAAATAGCTTATTTCAGCTTTTGGCGCTGTCTACACAGCAGGAAGTCCGAGAAAGAGTGCTCTTCCTCCAACTTCCCTTACTCTTTGTAAAATGAGGGTTAAAGGAGTTGGAGTAAGAAGTCCTCCAGCTCGACATTATTTTGACATTATGTTGAAATAACTGCTTGTAGTGTAGATGCGGACTATGTTATTTCGAAATAATATCAGTTATTCCAAAATAACACTGCCGTGTAGATAGACCCTTTGTGTTAAACTTAACTTAGTCATAAGACATAACTTTGAACTGGCAGGGTAAGTAACCATTCACATAGCTTTCCAAGAGCAATCATAACTCTAATACAAAGCATTTCTTGGAGTCTTTAAATTGAGACTGGCTGTCATCTAAAACATATACTGTGACTCAGTCCCTAAGTAATTGAGCCAAATACTATTAGCTTAAGTATTAAGGAGGAATAACTCCCTCCACAGAAGGAATTATTAGGTAACTGTATATAGACTGTGTTAGAGAGGAGCTCAGACTGGATGACGAGTTGTCCCTTCTTGACTTAATAGCTATTTAACTAGGGCATTGGTGCTGTTGAAAATGCCAAGGAGAGGCACATTCCTGCAACCTTTACAAAAAAAGGATTCTATGTGGTGAGTACATTTCAAATTTTACACCAAGAGGGTGGCTTTTGAAATTTACTTCCATGTTCTCTTCCTCACTAATTAAATCTTAGAAGATTTGGCTGCTTTCCCAATAATTTTGGCTATTGATTCCAGCTCAGGAAGTGATTAATGTCACTTTCTGGCTATGGTGTCATATTGAAGTTACAATTTACAATATATTATTCTTTTATGTTATCCATTTCCTGGTTTGGTTTAAGTGAAGGCTGCTGCTTTTTAGCATAGCACATGCTTAGCTGCACTCTGGCTCCTTAGTACTGCCTAAGTAGCAAAAATTGTCCAAAAAACCAGCTGTGTCTGGTCAGCTGAGTTCAGACAGCTCTGCCCCAACACACCCACAAAGAAGCCCTGCTCAGAGCCCCTAGCCCTGGGATATGGACAGACCTTTCCTCACTAGCTCCTAGGAAAGGGCACCCGGGAGGTGGAATCTGGCAGATGGTTCTTACAAACCTTATATGAGAGCCCTGAGGACAAAGCCAGGCTGTGGCTCCTCAGGTACCACCAAGCAGGAGGGAGATCAGGGACATGTTAGAACTATTTTTTCTTTTGTTATGCCTTTCCTTACTGAAACCTGAGGAGGGTGGTGGAAGAGGCCCTAGAAGCAGGCCACAGTAGGAAGAAGCCTAAAGAAGAAGCAGCTCTGAAGAAGTAGAATATAATTAACTACTTCAGGAATGGTAACGCAGGGTAGAGGGAGGGATGGGGTTCCTCTACAAGCCACCAGGGCAAGGCTAGGTAAAGGCCCTTTGCAAGAGCCAAAAGGCCTAATGGGCCTAAAGTCAGGCTAGAGCCCTGCTACAAGGTTGCTGGACTGTTATTGGCCTGGACTCTGACTTACCCTAAAAGGGGTCAGGGGGTAGTTGAGTTAGACTGTAACAGGAAAAACTTAAAAAACAACAAATAGTCTTTAAGGTGCTACTAGACTATTTGTTGTTTTTAAAGTGTTTCCTAAAAGGGGTGAGACTCAAAAGTGATCTGGCCAGAGGGTGGAAGTTACAATTCAAAGGGGGCCACCAGCGGACCTGAATGGCAGGACAGCAAAGCTATGGAGGGAAAACACCCATGTAATCCTACTCGTCAAGCTGGGGGTGTGATTCCCAACGGGGCAACACATTTTCACACAAGCTCTGATCAAGCTAGTATGCTAAAAACTGAGTGTAGTAGCACAAGGGACAAGCCACTCCAATTATGTATGTGTCAGAGACCACAGTCACGTTCTGTGGCAGCTGGCTCCTCTCGCTGCTCATGCTTCCATGGCTACTTTGTTCTCAATGCACTAGGTCAGTCAGAGATAACTCCAGGGTGTCTTTCCCAGCAGCTAATCATGCCCACAATTCAAAGTGTAGATATCCCACCTCACAATGCCACATCCAGCCAGCAAGGTGGCACATGGCTGATAAGTCACTTTATCACACTGAGCAAATGCCCACCACCGGTGCTGTTTCAGTTTCTCACTGGATGAGCGAATGGTTAGAAACTATTTTCATCCACACTAAATTTTGATAAGAATCTTTTTTCATTTACATAATTAAATGAAGTTTGGCAGGGCCCAAAATTCATTTTCCCATGACAAATATATGAACTAAAACTTCACTCACACTAATGTAGCAACTGCACTTTGGAAAAATCAAATATTAAAATGAAAACAAACCCATCCTCTCCACTCAATTTTCTCTCTGGATATCTTAGGCTGAATGTATGATTCATTTTCATCCTTAGCATGCTAACATATTCCAGACTGTTTATACCTGCACTTTCCCAAGCTTTGTTTTCCTTTTTTACTGTGAGATAAGTAAAGACATCACACTTAGATGATCAGATCACTGTCCAATTATAAGTCTTGATCATGATGCTATATATTTTTGTTAGTCTCTAAGGTGCCACAGGACTACTTGTTGTTTTTAACTGTAAACAGGGTTTGTTTGCTGACTTTTTGATCTATTTGTTAATGGGCAAAACAATTGCTTGCTAGCATACATTTTTTTAAAAATCTGCAGGGAGTTCAGAGAGAGTCAGAGAAAGTAAAAAAAAAGAAAAGAAAAATCTATGCATATGGACATTAAAATACACAGTTAGGTGTAGCAGGAAATACAGAATACTTATTAGGTCATCTAGTGCAGCTTATCTTGTGCCACTGCAAGATCATTCCCTACTACAGCATTGTATGTTTTCTGTGTCTTTGTCCAGTCTGGTTTTAAATTTCCCAAGTGATAGACCTTCTACCACTAATGCAGGGAAGGGGGGACTATCCCACAACCTCATCAGAGTTCACTGTTAGCAGGCTTTTCTTAATTGAATTCTCTTGCTCTCAGTTATTCTCCATGTATCACTCAGGGTATGTCTACACTTGCCCCCAGTTCGGACCAGGGAGGCAAATGAAGCATACCGAAGTTGCTAATGAAGCGCGTGCTTTAAATATCCTACGCTTGATTAGCATATTCATGGCCAGTCGCCATTTTAAAATGCCGGTAGCCCGAATTAACTCGCCGCGTGTAGACGCGGTAGTCCAATCCAAAACCCTTCCCTCGAATTAACTGTTACTCCACTCGCAGCCTGTGGGCCACATGTGGCCTGCTGCCCATTTGTTTGCAGCCCATGGGTGGGAGCCAAAACAAAAAAAGTAGTCAATGTAATGGTCTTCTGTTGATATGCGTTTTAGTAGTTACATTCCTGAACTGACTTAAATGGGGCCTGTGTGTTGTGTAGTCTTGCCTTAATCTTTGTATTCATGCCCATGAGTGTGAAAGAAGCTATTTGCATATATTTGCATATATATTTGCATGTATATGCAACCACGCTTAACTTGCAGCCCTCTGCATATGCTGAGAGTATCATTGTGGCCCCCAAGGCTTCCAAAGTTGAGTATCTCAGTCTTAAGATATAACCCATAGATGGGAGAGAAGGAGCAACTCATTTTGCTCCCTCTGCCTTTTTCTGCTGCTGCTGTACCTCCTTCTCAGCTTCCCTATTAAATCCTCTGCTCTTCCCCTGTCATGGCTGACCATAACATCATTCTCCCTGGAACCTGAGGCCCATAAATCAGGTTAGGTATCCCCTTCAACTATTCCTTCTCTGCTAGCCAGGTCATGTCAAAATCTGAAAAAGAAGAGTGGAAGGAAACAAGAAATAGCAACGTTAGGATTGTTTTGGTTTTTGAGGGGCTGTTCAAACATATGAGGTTAAAAAAACAATTGTTCTAGTAATGGAAAGGATGAGAGGAAGAACAATATAGAATCCATTAAAGCCTGGGGAAAGAATATATGAATATGAAAAAGCATCACCACCATTTAATCCTTGATGAAGTGATCATTTTCAAAGCTGTATGCAAACAATTATTCCTTACAATAACTCTGTGAGACAGATAAAAGTGGGTTAGTGATAACCAATGTGGTCATGAAGAGGAGAAAGGACACTTACATGTATATCAGGATTAGAAAAAAACAGTAGAGAGAGAGTTAGTATACTAATAAATGACAAGTAAAGCAAGAAAAAAATAACAAATGGTCTGGTAGCACTATAGACTAACAAAACATGTAGATGGTATCGTGAGCTTTCGTGGGCACAGCCCACTTCTTCAGATGTCCGGAGTTTTGAGTTTAGGATGTGCAGACCCAAAATAAATAGGAGAGAAGGGGGGAGGGAGGGAAAAAAAGGGGGATGGGAGACAGGGAGCTAGAGGGAATCAGAAGTATCTGAAGATTGGGTAGTTAAAACAAAGCAGATAAGAATCAAAGTCAATTGATAGTATCCTTCCTGACATAGGAGTTTACACAAAGAGCTGTTTGCACCTTGATCAGCTGGGGCACTACCAACTTAACAGCTGATGAAGGTGCAAACAGCTCTTTGTGGAGACTCCTATGTCAGGAAGGATACTATCAAATGACTTTGACTCTTATCTGTTGTTTTAACTATCCAATCTTCAGATACTTACTGATTCCCTCTAGCTCCCTGTCTCCCATCCCCCTCCTTTTTTTCCCTCCCCCCCTTCTCTCCTATTTATTTTGGGTCTGCACATCCTAAACTCAAAACTCCAGTCATCTGAAGAAGTGGGCTGTGCCCACGAAAGTTCATGATACCATCTATATGTTTTGTTAGTCTATAAAGTGCTACCAGACCATTTGTTGTTTTTTTTGTACAGACTAACTCGGCTACCCCCTGAAGCTTCCAAGTAGGGCAAGGAAAGTGATGGAGACTCAAAAAAAGGCTGAGATACTGAACTTCTTTTAAAATGTCTTAAAAGAAAAGAAGGATTTTAAAATGGCTGAGCAGCAAAGAAAATCTTTTTAAAATAATTAATGATACAGGTAGGAGATGTTTTTCATTAGAAAATGTTAATGTACTTATCAACGTATCTGGAGGATAAATTTGCTCTTGACTCCAGCTCAGGAATCTGCTATCTGCTCTTTCTCAGGGGTAAATCCTCTAGTAATGCAGCTGAAGAGAGGCTTGAGGGAGTGCAACTCAATCTGTGTAGTTTTGGATATGAATCAAGCCCTACGGCTTTAGGTAGAAAAATGGAACTAAGTATCAACTTTAAGAACAAAATACATAATTAATATTCATAATGGTGAAACTGCAACAAACTAGCAGCTGTGATAAGATTAATTATACAAATTATTTTAATTCAGATTTATTCTGGTGATCACTGTGATTTTTTTAATAAACCAAGCAACTATGAACTATTTTTAAAAGCATCAGGACCACCCCAAATAAAATAGCATAAAAATGCCACAGATTTAAATGCATTTAAAAGTCACTTTATCTCTTACAAAAAACCAAAGCTGAATATCATTTTTTCCTTTTAAATGAGCTCTTAGTCTAACGAATAACTTTATAGTGGAAACTCATTGAATAATTTATTTAAAAAGAGAATGGTTAAAGCACTGGAAAATATATTGCAGAGAACAATTTTGCCCTGGACTAGATGACATAAAGATTTTTTTCCCATCTCTAGATTCTATATCAAGGGACTGAATATAATTAAAAGTGCTTAATGAAAAATACGTCAGATAAGTCATACTATTTCTTCACGGAGATGGATAACTCAAGTCTTATGTAAACTGTAAATAAATAATAAACCAAAGTGAACATAAAAAACCCCAGTCATCTGAAGAAGTGGGCTGTGCCCACAAAAGCTCATGATACCATCCACATGTTTTGTTAGTCTATAAAGTGCTACCAGACCATTTGTTGTTTTTTTATAGAAACCCCAGAGATTCAAACTTGTTTTCTGTTTGTTTTTCCCAGTCTGGTATTAGAATGTATTTTATTTACTGCAAGTATTTATGAAGTACCTATCATCGCTGCATCCTATTTACAAATTGAGTGAGTTGTACTAATTTGTACTAGATGTTGTTCAGCCAAATGTCTGGGGATGTAAATGGATTTGCTAGCAGGAAAACTCGTAAGAAATAAACTAGAAGCCAGCAAGCAAAATTTTCCCATAATTGTGATGGGGCAGTTATAGATCTATCAGAACTTTGACCCAGATCCACAAATGTACTTAAGTGCCTAAACTTCAGACATAGGCACCTAAATTTTAGGTCAGATTTTAGATTCCATTGCAATCTAAAAACATGTTTGCTTGACAGGAGCCTAAACCTAAATAGTGCCTAAATTCCCACCATAAAAGTTCTGTAGGCATCTGTATTTCGGCCTCTGGACAAGCACTCTATTGCCTCTCTCTAGGTGTCAGGATGCCTGTCTCCCAATTAAGCCCCAGCACCATCCCCAGAATGAGCCATGAGTCACAAAAGGACAGGCCATCCTCCACCTATCAGATCCTCATCTGGTAGATGAACATTGAGAACATATACCAACTCTAGTCCCATTCAGCATGTGCCTTCCTTATAACTTTTAGCCAGTGGCTAAAGCACTTTCCTGCAGTGTAGAAAACTTAAATTCAATTCCCATCTCTGGCTGCAGGGAAGAAAGCATTTGAACAAGGATCTGTCTCCCTCATGTCTCAGGTAAGTGCTCTAAACACTGAACTTGGGGGTATTATGGTTATGATGTGGGGCTTTCATGTTGAAACTGTTCCCTTTCAAATAAAGTATAGAGTCAAGAGAGAGTATGATAATCATTGGAGAACCTACGAGGGGCCTATCCCCCAGTCATATGACTAATTATTTATACACAAGGGAACAAAGGAGATTAAGAATATCTGATAGCCTGGTAGAGAGCGTTCCTCTCTGGGTCTCCCACATTCCGAAACTGGGTCTCCCACATTCCAGATGAAAGTTCTAACCTCTGGGCTAAAAGGTGGGTGAAGGTGGCAGCAGCACCCTCACAAACAGAGCTACACACTATTGTCTGAGCTACTGGGGGATTAAAAGATAAAAGCAGATGACATTATCAGTGTTTTACTCATGGATATCCTCACCTGAAAAACTGGTCAATACCAGTGTTTTAATTGTTTTCACAGTTGCCAGCTGCGGTTTGGATACAGTTCTGTGTACATAGCTCCTAACTTGCGTTGTCTGACATTTTACTTCATGCAAATCTAACCTTCACACCTCATTCTACTAATTGTTTCATTGCGAGCAATTCGTTCATCCTGCTTTGCCAATTAGTATTGTAAGAGAGAGAGAGCAAGATCATGATATCAAAGCAAGAATCTGGATATATATTTCAGATCACATATTAATATTCTGAGGACTTGAAACAACTAGTAATCCAAGAGTATGCAGATTTTCCCTTTATAATAATTTGCAGGTTTGAGTTGCCTGTGCTGTTTTTTCCTCATCCCCTGCTCTGTTATTGTGTGTGTTTTCCTACATATTGCCTCACTTATTATTTGTTATAACATCAGCTTTTCTAAAAAATATAACATTATAAAAGTATAGCCTAGATCCTTCCCCTTGCAGTGCATTGTTTTGAACTAAAAGGTCTTCTCTGCTATGTTCCCACAGGTTCTGAAATCCACTGGTTTATACATGCATGATTTATATTTTTTTAATGGTGAAAAGATCAGGCTCCATTATTTTTATGTAATGTATTTCACTTCCAGTATTGACCTTTTCAGGTGTATAAAATGTGAGTTATTCACAGCAATATTTTGGCAGCGAGACTATTTTAATAAATATGATTTACTATTTCATTGCAGTTCAAATGAGTCCAGAGGCTTCAGTCAGGATAAAGGTCCTGAGGTAGTAGGTACTATCTAACTCATAGGGAAACATGGCTCCTTCAGTCAATGGCCCTGATCCTGCAGTGGCACCACACTGGTAAACCCCTGTTCCATTGCAGAATGCCCACTGACACTATGGGGGTGCAAGATGCTTTTATCTATAGATCCCAAAGTGCAGGGCTGACAATGTCAAGCATCATTGTCCTTTTAACTGGTTGGGAACTGATGCACAGAGAGAGTAAGGCCTTGTCTACACTACACAGTTTTGTTGGCAAATGGCAGCTTTCAGGCTGCTATCTTTACTTAAAGAGACAATGTGTTTACACACTCTTGCCCTCCCCCCAACATACACACATATACACACCCAACACACATAATCTCTCACACACTTCTTCAACACACATTCTGTATATGTTTCTCCCGCTGACACATACCCACCCTCTTTGTCACACACTCTCCCCCCCTCTTCTCCATGCACACTTCAGTTGAAAAGTGGCCTGCAATTTTGCATGATTCTCCTGGAACAATGGGAGTAAGAAGTCTGCATCATGTGATGATGTACCTGCCCCATAAGGCATTGCAAACCCTTCCTCAAACACCTTGTGACCAGTTTACACTGTGGGCTAGCTACCCACAGTGCACTGCTCTCTGTGTCAGTGCAAGAGATAGCATGGATGTACTCTGCCAAAGCAAGGAGCACAGTATGGACATGCAACAGAGGATTAATTAACGTGCTTTAATTAAACTGGCATATCTTTTGTGGACAAAATTCTGTATTGTAGACAAGGCCTAATATGTTGTCCTAAGTCACACAGTGGGTCAGTTCCAGAGATGGGGATTGATGCTGGTCTTCCTAACTCCCCATAATGGGAATATCTAATATGTGGACTATGGTAATTAGTTCTAGTGAAAGTTAGCACAAGCTCATCATTTACTAGTATTTATGTCCCATGATCCTCAGCCTTTCAATCTGAATCACCAATTAAGCAGACAAAAAAAAAGATGAAGATTCTGTTCTCTATATCATTCACAAAGCTTAATGGCAAGGAGAAAATATACTAAAGGAAGCAGCCACAGACAGAATTGCACCATATGTATTACTTCTGAAAATGGAAATGGAATTTCAACCCTTTTCACCTTTTCCTACAACTCACAGTTTAATAATGATGCTGATGGAATTACGGCATTTCAGTTGACCACTATAGATTGCACATAATTATTGAATGTGGTGCTTATTTGCCGATCAACATTCACAGTCATTGTAGCCTAAAGTCACGCACTAGGACATCTGTCGTTGTCGAGAATTTCATAGGTTAATGTTCCCTTTCAGAAGTTTTCTATGTGGGAAGGGAACGTCGATACAGAACGCCCACAAAGGTCCCCCATCTGTGCCTAATATGTAGCTGGAACAGCTTGGTGACTGGGCTGATGTGTTTCACAGGGGCTGGCAGGGAAAGTATTCTGCTGGGGCATGGAATGGTGGTGGCACCACTAAACAGCTCCTGGTACAGTCTTAGTCCTCAGTAGCTTACTTTGCTTGAGATAGGATAGCCAACTGATTTGTAGTTTTATAGGACCTCCCCAGCAAGCTACATTACACCATCCTCAAAATTTACTCTTTGTAGGAAAACCTGCTGAATTTACTGCAGAGGTGTACATGGGTGCAAAACACCTGTATAGCCTTCCCAAATATCATCCTTCCTCATGCATGGCTGATCTGCACTCATTCCACTGCAGTCAAGAATCTCCAAACCCATGGTGAGATGGTGTTGAGATCACTATATGGCCACAGGGGTGTGTGGAGATGAATACATATAACAGGGGTGGGGAACCTTTTTAGGGTTGGGAGCCACTGACCCTCCGAAAAATCAGTAGGAGGCCACACACAAGTGAAAATCGAGGGTGCTAGAGCATAAGCACAGGCTCTCCAAAGCTGGAGGAAGGAAACCTGAGCTTCAGGAGCTGGAATCAGGCAAGCAGGGGGCCACATACGGCTCCCGGGCCTTAGGTTCCCCACCCCTGACATATAAGATGATGTCTCTTCCAATGGAGTTTATTTAAGAGGCTTTTAAGGTATCAGGTAACTTGCAGAGCACTTACTATGCAACTAGAATGATATCATATTACTATAGGAGTAACTCTGCTATTGACTCTATTAAAGCTCTGAAGCTGCCATTGTGAACTAGATGTTTCCAGAAACTTCAGCAAACTCAGACTGAGCTGAGTGCTTCTGCATTTAAACATGCAGAGGTGTCTCTCTTGTAAAACCTGGCACCTGAATGTTTATTATTATTTACAGCAGCCTCCCCAAGCCCTACAATAATCCACTTCTTTAATGAATTACTTGTGGTTTTTAAAATAGATAAACTGAAATCACATCTCACACTGTTGTAAGATTACAGATTAATCCAAGCTAGCCTCTCATATGCCTCAGGAAAATGTGTCCATGATTATTGCTGTCTAAACTCATGCTAATCTTAATATATTTAGTTTTCAAGCATTTACTGTCAATACTCTGATCTATCTATCTCAACAGTAAAAAGACTTTCTGTCTCTGGTTGCTGGAATTCCACAAATGTGTCTTCAGGTACTTGGTCTGAACTATATATCTTAAAATGTGTTGCATTTCATTTCATTACCTGTAATGCTAGCTTGAAGTATCAGAATGAAACCTGTAATAAAATGTTTGCCAGCCACACTTCAAAGTGAACAATTGATGAAAAACAGAAAGCATCAACATGCTAAATCATGTCATGCATTTCTATATTTGTATAGTGGTTAATAAGCCTAGACTTCAAAACAATTTACTGCAGAATGTACATGGATTCTTCATTAATTAGTTTATTTAATAATTACAGATTTGACATGGTAC
The DNA here is from genome assembly GCA_019425775.1 of Rafetus swinhoei. NCBI lineage: Eukaryota > Metazoa > Chordata > Testudines > Trionychidae > Rafetus > Rafetus swinhoei. The sequence continues at coordinate 57,352,783 of CM033437.1, forward strand.
CTTTAATATCTTTACATAAAAAACCTAAGGTACTTATTCATTTTTTTCTAGTTTTAGCAGATTTGAACCAAAAAAACCAAACCCTCTCTCATAACTGCAGTTTGCTTCTATTTCTATATGGTTGTCAGACTTTCCCAGCATGATTCACTTATCTTTATTCCAGCGCTTCTAGACAAGTAAATTAAAGCATGATTCTTATAGCCAATGGGCCTCCCTATAGCTTCTTTTGATCAAACTCCCTGAGTTCCAGTACAGGCAATTTTTCTAATTTACCCTCTAAAACATCATGAACAGCCTCTGACAGAATCCTCTGTCAAGTAGCTGTCCCAGAGCATGTAGCAACTAATTATAAGTTTGATACAACTGCATTTTTGTTCATCTTAAAAGATATTTTCCTAATAGAAATTTGACTGTGGAGCTCTAATTGAAAGTGCCTAGCTGTTATTTCAGATCAGTTTTATTATCTGGGTTGCTTAACAAAAAAGTTAAACAATACAGGATTCTGAATCAGCCAAGAGCAATTGTGTTACTACATTAAGCCAAGAAAACTGATCTTGTTGATCAACCCACAGTAAACTGAGGTCATGGAAAATGAGGCATATATCAATTAGCTATGAGATGAGGCATCTTCTGACAATTTGGTAGCCATCACATAGTTACTAGAACTTATTCCTATTACTCACGCATGATGTAAAGAGTTAGTAACTGAGAAGACCTTGTTTTACACATTAATGGAGGTTTTGTAACACATTTTACCTGCAAAGTATATGCTGCAATAAATGAAAACACTGGCCCAATCTGTGGATCTAGCAGCGGATTTTTTCTTGCACTGCAGATATACCCTTAAGCTCAGCTCCGCAAAGGTATTTAGGCTCCTCACTTCTCTTGATTTCTGTGGTTCAGCTCCAGATATATAAAATGGGGAAAATAATACTTCTGTATTTCTCAGAGGTGTTGTGGGGATAATTATAGATCTTGAGGCACTCAGCATATTAATTAGGGCTTATAAGTATCTAAGGTAGACATATAATTAGGAGCTGAAGAATTTAGAAATCCTTTATAATTTGCTGGGTATTTTAGACAGCAGGAAACTGAGTTTTATATTTTTAATTGTTTCTTAAACTGTCTAGATTAGTGCTTTGTTAGTTTTCAGATACAGTACTTTGGGGGAGGGGGGGATTTCCAGTATTTTTATTATTATTTCAAAAGGTAAAACCTCAGCCAATTCATAACATGAATGCTAGGTTCTAATACTAATAGTCTGGAGTATGTAAACTAGGGGAAGGTATTCCCAGCCCCACTAATAAAGCATTGCAAAGTAATGGACATCCATCCAGCATCCTATCCACTGTTCATTTGATATAATGGATTTAAATAATCAAAATCAAATCATGAGGTTGAGGGCTAACTGGTAGAGATTCAATCTAGATAAAATTGAAATGTTGATTGCCTGAGAGAAATAATTGGAAGATAGAGAAAAGATAACAGTGGGGCAGCATCAAAGTGTGTCACCTGCCTGTTGTGTGGTCTCATTCAATCTAGGGTCTGTTTAGATTCTCAGCTGCATCTGTACAAGAAATAATAGGATGTGTTTCCCCTTTTTTGCATAGGACTAGAATGTTGTGACCATTTATTATGGATATGGACTTTGCCATCATCACCCATGTCTTCATTGTTTTGATATTAGATTAATACACTGTGCTCTGAACATAGTTTAAATTTATTCCTGGCTGGAAAATGCACTTCCTCAAACTATTGATTTCTACTGTACTGTTAACATACTTTTCAGTAAGTCAAAAAGTGTAGGAGGACTCAAAACTGGTTTGTTATGTGCTATCACTGCAATTAAGTGAGCTGTTTACAAGCTAAAAACTGTATAGCACATAAACTAGTGACATGAGATTAAAAAGGAAGTTATCTGCCTAATTATCTATGCATTTATATTTCATGGATCACCCTTGTGCCTAAACACTATTTACGCTAATTAAGAATAGCATTAATTCCATATGAAAGGATTGTATTCTCCATTTCTTATATCATTATCTTTAAGTGGGTTTGTTTCTGTTTGGTGTTGAAAGATATTGCTTGGTATTATTCTGCAGCTAGAAAACCATACTGAAACCTCTTATGCAAAAATACATCTTACAGAGTACCCAATAGCTGGCAAGACTTGTGCTAACCCTCTAATTTCCAGGGGATAGGGAACCTTACAGCAGGGCACTTACCTCTGAGAACATTTGTCCACATTCCACTTTGGGATTTGACACAGCAATAGCACAGAGTTGCAGGTAGGGAGCTGGCCTGTGAGACCACTACTCTCTTAATACCAATGTGTGAATGAGTCCTCTGTCTACGATAGCTGCGAGAGACAGTTAGGGGCCCTATTTTAGATGTGGCCCCTTAATTGTCTCTAATGCCACCCAGTATGAGTGGAAGGTTTGACACAGTATTGTAACTAGGTGGATGTAAGTGTTAGAGAGAACACACAGAAACTGAGAGCAGGCAAGATCTGAGAAAGACAGGAGGAAGGAGGAGAGCTTAGCCGTTGCACAGGAGCATAGTGTGACCCTGGGAAAAGCTAGAGAGACCTTTGGAATCTGATGTTGGCTAAAGAGATTTGGACTGGAAGTTAAGGAATTGTTTCTTTTGTTCGTGGTTCCTTCTGCATGCTGAGGCACAGGAAAGAACAGCCATACTAGGTCAGACCAAAGGTCCATCTAGTTCAATATCCTGTCTTCCAACAGTGGCCGATACCAGATGCCCCAGAAGAAATGAACAGAACAGGGAATCATCAAGTGTTACAGACTATGCATATTCTTTGTAAATAAGCAAAACCGTATCAAAGAACTACATGACTATCCCCCATTTATACTCCCATTGGAACATCCTGAGCATCCCAGACCTTGACTAACTGCTTGCATCAAAAAAGGGGAAACAATAGCGAAGCTACCAAAAGATATGGAGAGCTGGTTTGCGTACTAATTTCACCTAAACTCAGTGGCTGTGTCTACATTGGCGTGATCTTGTGCAAAAGCAGCCACTTTTGCACAAAAACTTGCTGCTTGTCTACACTGGCCGCGAGTTCTTGCGCAAGAACACTGACATTCTAATGTATGAAACCAGTGCTTCTTGCGCAAGAACTCTGATGCTCCCGCTCAGGAATAAGCCCTCTTGCGCAACTGTTCTTGCACAAGAGGGCAGTGTAGACAGGCAACATGAATTTCTTGCACAAGAAAGCCCTATGGTTAAAATGGCCATCAGAGCTTTCTTGCCCAAGAGAGCGTCTACACTGGCATGGATGCTCTTGCGCAAAAGTACATCTCTTGCGCAAAGGCACATGCCAGTGTAGACGCTCTCTTCTGGAAGAGTTTTTGCACAAGAACTCTTCCGCAAAAGAGTTGTTGCGCAAAATCATGCCAGTGTAGATGTAGCCAGCATGTTTATGAAACAGAGCTGAGAATCTCACAAGATCCTTGGTGTTTTTGAGTATAGTGAGGCTAGAAAAACAATGAGACCAGTTAGACCAGATGCTGAAAAGTAATGAGACACCTAACTCCCATGATTTCAGCCACCATAAAACTACATTCCTGGACCTGTGTGCTGAGGTCTCCTCAGTCCTCCAGCACAGGGGCAACAGACAGTAGCATTGAAAGTACAGAAGCAAGCAGCAATTGCACTTAGTCAATTAGTCAAAGGGCAAATTAGTCGAAACAACAGTTAAGAATAAAATTGTTAGGCACGTAGAAGAACATAATTTGTTGGGCAAAAGTCAACATGGTTTCTGTAAAGGGAAATCCTGTCTTACTAATCTATTAGAGTTCTTTGAAGGGGTTAACAAACATGTGGACAAGGGGGATCCAGTAGATATAGTATACTTAGATTTTCAGAAAGCCTTTGACAAAGTCCCTCACCAAAGGCTCTTGTGTAAATCACATTGTCATGGAATAAGAGGGAAGGTCCTTTCATGGATTGAGAACTGGTTAAAAGACAGGAAACAAAGGGTAGGAATAAATGGTAAATTTTCAGAATGGAGAGGGGTAACTAGTGGTATCTACCAAGGGTCAGTCCTAGGACCAATCCTATTCAACTTATTCATAAATGATCTAGAGAAAGGGGCAAGCAGTGAGGTAGTAAAGTTTGCGGCTGATACTAAACTGTTTAAGATAGTCAAGACAGAAGCAGACTGTGAAGAACTTCAAAAAGATCTCACAAAACTGAGTGATTGGGCAACAAAATGGCAAATGAAATTTAATGTGGATAAGTGTAAAGTAATGCACATTGGAAAAAATAACCCCAACTATACATATAATATGATGGGGGCTAAGTTGGGTACCACAAATCAGGAAAGAGATCTTGGAGTTATTGTGGATAGTTCTCTGAAAATGTCCACACAGTGTGCAGCGGCGGTCAAAAAGGCAAATAGAATGTTAGGAATTATTAAGAAAGGGATAGAAAATAAGACACAGAATATCTTGCTGCCCCTGTATAAAACTATGGTACGCCCATATCTTGAGTACTGTGTACAGATGTGGTCTCCTTACCTCAAAAAAGATATTTTGGCCTTGGAAAGGGTTCAGAAAAGGGCAACTAAAATGATCAGGGTTTGGAACAGGTCCCATATGAGGAGAGGCTAAAGCGACTGGGACTTTTCAGTTTGGAAAAGAGGAGACTGAGGGGGGATATGATAGAGGTATATAAAATCATGAGTGGTGTGGAGAGGGTGAATAAAGAAAAGTTATTCATTAGTTCTCATAATATAAGGACTAGAGGACGCCAAATGAAATTAATGGGTAGCAGGTTTAAAACTAATATGCGAAAGTTCTTCTTCACACAGCGCATAGTCAACCTGTGGAACTCCTTGCCAGAGGAGGCTATGAAGGCTAGAACTATAACAGAGTTTAAAGAGAAGCTAGATAAATGCATGGAGGTTAGGTCCATAAAAGGCTATTAGCCAGGGGGTAGGAATGGTGTCCCTGGCCTCTGTTTGTCAGAGGCTGGAGACGGATGGCATGAGACAAATCGCTTGATCATTGTCTTCGGTCCACCCCCTCCGGGGCACCTGGCGCTGGCCACTGTCGGCAGACAGGCTACTGGGCTAGATGGACCTTTGGTCTGACCCAGTACGGCCATTCTTATGTTCACTATGGAAGCTTAGAATTTCAGAATGCTACCAGTCGGTCAAAAATCAATTTTTGGAGTAGGGAAATGGAGGTCAGAGACCACTGTGCTGCAAATACGCAGGATCACCTATTGTGCAGGACTGAGATGCTTGGAAATATGCAGGATGTAAAAGATGGATTTGGAGCAGTGGCATTCCCAAACTGTAGTGGAGCAATAGCACATCCCAATTTAGGTGCCAGACCTCCTTGCCACAAAGTATATCCACAGAAAGGGCTGCATTTCTGCGGTTATACAAACAATGGTGGATCACTGGGAATGCTTCACCAACATCAGTGGATCAGGGAGAGTGCCTGATGCTTGCATTTTTGAGGACTGTTCAGAAGGCCACAAGGAGGTAGTTTCTTTCCCAATGTATGGCTTATCACTGAGAATGCTGAAATGCCAGTGTAATCCTGGGAGACACAGCCTATGCTTTACTTCCCTGTCTTAAGAAGCCATATACCAGCCTCCTTGATAACACCAAGGAACAATTCCACTACCAGCTCATCACTTACACAATGATAGTTGAACACCCTGTTACTCATTTCAAAAGTCATTGCCGTTGGTTACTCATAAGATTGGACCTCAGTGAGAAAAATATTCCAATGGTTATAACTGCCTGCAGTGTCACACATATCATTGTGTAAGTGCTGAGCTGGTAGTGGAATTGTTCCTTGGTGTTATCGGCCACTGTTGTTCCTTGGTGTTATCGGCCACTATTGTGAAAAAAGGAGAGAACATTTCCACTGGGGTGCAGGTAGAGTCACTGTCTGCTGAATTTGAGCAGCCAGATCTGAGGACTATTAGAAAAGCCCAGCATGGAGCTGTTTGGCTTAGGGAGGTTTTGAAAGACCATTTAAACAGTGAGCTATAGTGGTGTGTGTTGCTGTTGCATGCTCTTCCTGGCCATGCTCTTTTTGAAGCCAGGCGGGAATCATGTGGTGATTGTTGTAAATGCTTGTAACATTGTCAGTGCACTGATTAATTTTGTTTACAAATGTTCCTATGAGTTGTGTGACACTGTGCTGAGAACTGCTGAGCACTCAGTACCATATGTTGTGAACTCCATAGCAATGAATTATGCTCCAAATTATTGGATTCCTATTCTGTAACAAAATGTGCAATTATAAAAAACAATTCAGAAAATAGAACTTACAAAGGGGAAAGGACATTCATATCCAATTTAGATACACATACAGCAACTGTGGCTTTCACAGGTCACTGTATATAAAGCTCTGACTGTTCCCTAGGGTGGAATAGTAGGGGTAATGCAGCAACCATTGATTCCATGTGGTATGTTGGTAGGGGGTGTTTGGAGGTCTTATTTTTCTCAATGGGCTGCAGAGCGAGGCAAGACCAGGATTCTTAAAACTGTAGGTCCCCCCACAATCTGCAGCATCTGTGTTGGCTGCCAGAGAAGCCCCATTATGCCCAGGTGCATCTTCCTCTCCTTTCTCTAATGGGACTCCTGGGTCTTTTGCCAGTCTTCTCTTTCCTTCTCTAGGGGTATGTCTACACTACAGCACTAATTCGAACTAAGCTAATTCGAATTAGTGCATCTAGACCTAAAAACTAATTTGAATTAGCGTTTTGCTAATTCGAACTAGCATGTCCACATTAAGTGGACCATGAACCGAAGTTAAGGCTGTCCGGAACCAGTGCCGGCAGGGCATCAGGTTAGGACTTAGAGTGTGTAGCTGCTGCCTCAGGCTAGCCGAGGGCTGTGCTTAAAGGGACCCGACCCCTACCCCGGACAGACAGTTCTCAGGGTTCCCCGCTTGCTTGTCTAACTCAATGAGGGACAGCAAAGCAGTCCTGTCTTGGAGTGCCCTGAGTGCCCACACTCGGCACATCACAGCACTCGGCCATCAGCCCGGCTGCACTTGCCACAGGCTGCCATCCGGGGGGGTCAATCGGGGAGCTGTCAGGATCCAGGAGGCCCTGCAGGAGAGCTTCCACCCCGAGGAGCCTGCAGAGCCACCCCAGTCCTCCCCATCGGGGCTCGTACCCCATTCCTCCCTCACCTCCTTCCACTTACCCCTCCCTAGCCCCCCTTCCTGATGTAAAAAATAAAGGACAAGTGTGTTTAAAAATAGAAACTCTCTTTATTGAACAAAACTGGTGGTGGTGGGGGGGGGATTAACCTCTGGGGAGACTGGGAAAAGGAGGTGGGAGAGGGGAAGAGAGAGGGTGGGAGAGGGGAGGGGGAAACCTGGGAGGAGGGAGCTGGAATGGGGAAGCCAGGGGAAGGAGGAGGGGAAGTATAAAACTATGGTACGCCATATCTTCAGTACTGTGTACAGATGTGGTCTCCTCACCTCTAAAAAGATATTTTGGCCTTGGAAAGGGTTCAGAAAAGAGCAACTAAAATGATTAGGGGTTTGGAACAGGTCCCATATGAGGAGAGGCTAAAGAGACTGGAACTTTTCAGCTTAGAAAAGAGGAGACTGAGGGGGACTATGATAGAGGTATATACAATCATGAGTGGTGTTGAGAGGGTGAATAAAGAAAAGTTCTTCATTAGTTCCCATAATATAAGGACTAGAGGACACCAAGTGAAATTAATGGGCAGCAGGTTTAAAACTAATAAGCGAAAGTTCTTCTTCACACAGCACATAGTCAACCTGTGGAACTCCTTGCCACAGGAGGCTGTGAAGGGTAGAACTATAACAGAGTTTAAAGAGAAGTTAGATAAAGTCATGGAGGTTGGGTCCATGGAGTGCTATTAGCCAGGGGGTAGGAATGGTGTCCCTGGCCTCTGTTTGTGGAAGGCTGGAGATGGATGGCACGAGACAAATCACTTGGTCATTGTCTTCGGTCTATCCTCTCTGGGGTACCTGGTACTGGCCGCTGTCGGCAGACAGGCTACTGGGCTAGATGGACCTTTGGTCTGACCCAGTACGGCCATTCTTATGTTCTTATGTTCTAAGCTCAGGGCTCAGGGTCGGGGGTCTCACTGGACCAACTTGATTTTCATGCAAACCTGCTCCTGGGTTCGCATGTGGCCTTTGGTGGCCAGGCTGGCAGCTATCCTGCCCTAGACAGCCGCATTCCTGTGCCTAGTGCAGAGATCGTGGACGTTGGAGCCTCCCCCAAACCTCGATGAGGTCCACGATCTCCGCACTAAACCCGGCGGGCGCTCGCCTCTTGCGGCCCCGGGCAGGCTCCTGGGAGCCGTCAGCCTGGTCCTGGGAAGAGGCGGAGGGCTGGGTGGCAGCGGGTGGCTGGCTCATGCTGTGCCAGGTGCAGGGTCTGCTGGCTGGGTACTGGCAGGCTTGCAACTGGCACAAGCACTGTAGCCAGACCATGCCCTTTAAGGGCTCCGGGGCCAGGAGGGGGGCAGAAGAGTTTCCCTGGTTTGGCCCAGAGTGGCCACCAGGGCAAGCTGGGAAGGGCTAGCCTCCAACTAGTTCGAATTAAGTGGCTACACAGCCCTTAATTCGAACTACTTAATTCGAACTAGGCGTTAGTCCTCGTAGAATGAGGTTTACCTAGTTCGAATTAAGCGCTCCGCTAGTTCGATTTAAATTAGAACTAGCGGTTTGTATGTGTAGCCCCTATTAAAGTTAGTTCGAACTAATGGCTGTTAGTTCGAATTAACTTTGTAGGGTAGACATACTCTAGCTGTCTACAGTGTTAATGATCCAGGCCCTGTGCTCACAGTCTGATGCAGTACTGGCTTGCAGGCCCTCACCGAACATGTCATCATGAGTCCTCTTCTTTCTCATCTTATTTAGCTCAGGCATTTTATTGGAGTGGAGGGAGAGCCCTTGAAGGCCTCCATAGCAGGAACTACCAATAAAATACCCAAAAGTACCACTGCCAGCATATTCACTGCAGAAAGTGAAATGTAAAGTGCTGAGGTCACTCTTCTTGCTCTCCTAAATTTTTAAGCACGGCATTCTCACTTCTCCTTGGGATCGCTTGTGTATAGCACCACTCACAGCACCAGCTGTGAGTAGCATGGCCTGCTGGAGGGTGAGACAATGAGGAAGTAGTTGCTTGGTTGCATGATTCTAGTAGTGTGGGGCAATGGCACTGAATATTAACAACACTTTCTATCGGCAGTGGTGGTTTTACATGATATCTCCCTTCTGAGACTACGTCTACGCTACGAGTTTTGCTGCAAAAGCCTATGCAAATGAATCATGGATTAGCATTTTCTCACGCTTCATTTGCATGCTCTCTTCCGATCCGTTTTTGCGCTAAGGGTTTTTGCGCAAAAACAAGCAGTGTGGACGTTTCCTTTTTGCACAAAACCCCCTTTTTGCACAAGATCCTTATGCCTCAAAAAAGGAGGTTTTTGCACAAAAAGGAAACATCCACACTGCTTGTTTTTGCTCAAAAATCCCTAGCGCAAAATCGGATCGGAAGAGAGTATGCAAATGAAGCGCAAGAAAATGCTAACCCGCGTTTCATTTGCATAGGCTCTTGCGGCAAAACTCGTAGTGTAGACATAACCTAAGAGTAACCAAGGCACAGCAAACATAGCTGCTGCTACCATCCCAAAACTTTTCAGGTCCATATGCTGCTAGCCTGTTTACTGCAATGGTACCTGCTGAAGTTATCATTGAGTGGCATGGAAAAATGTCCGATTGCAGAGAAAATTTCAATAGAGGATTTCAGAGTACCTCCATAAAAGTTTCATCAAGATATCACAGGTGGATTCAAGGGACATCCCTCTGTACACAACAAATTTCTCTAAATGTCCTACACCTATTTATAGAGGTGAATGAAAAACCTCTTCAAACACAAGCAACAGAAAATGACAAAACTATGCAATAAATGAGAGTACACTTTACATATGCTCTGGCATGACCAAATGCAAACTAAGCTATATGATAGGGGTCTTGTGAAATGATGTTTATAAAAATGGTTTCACTGATAAAGTAAGTGTGATAAACTTGTTCTGACCCCGGCATGCAGTCTCCTGGCCTCACTTTTAAACCAGGTTTCTCCTTTTATCCAGAGATAACAGATCAGTAATAATCTTTTATATGAGAAATGAAGAGATTTAAAACAAAAACTGTTTTACTGGGTCCGTTCTCAATTTATTCAGTCTGAATTAATCACAAGCTTTAATCTGTTATTTTAGTTTTCCCTTTCAGAGTATCTGCAGATACTACAATAGCTACAAGCTAGTTTAGTACTTCTGACAGAGCAGATGCAATTTTTTTATTCCTCTGTCAGATCTTGTTAACTACAGAGCAATAGTGGAGTTTTCTAGCAATAGTGTGGTTTTCAATTTGAAACCTTGGGGTTATCAATTTATAAATATCTAAAAAGAATATCCTCTAAGCAGAATTTACTGTCATCCATACAGCTCCTGTTAACACATTAAAAATTAATTTGTATTAGAGTTATCAAGGTCTGTTTCATGTTGCATTCTCTGTAGCAGAAATTTTAATGAGACTGAATGAAATTGTATTAGCGAGATTACCTGCATTACTTTGTTAAATGCAGTTAAAGCACTAGTATAACATTGGCCACTGCACTCAGTTTATTCTAGTTTTAACATGCAAGATACTCTATCAGAGCTTGTCCATTTAAACCAATATAAGTGTAGTTATAATTCTCTTTCTGGATCACAGCTAAATACAAGATGTCATTGCTAAGTACAAGGTGAAAAAGATTGCTTAGCATAAGTATTTAACAAATATGTCAAGGGACCATTCAAGATAAAGTGGCCCATGAAAACCCTTCCAGTCCTAGGGGCAAAAGGAATGGAAAGAAAGGGGCGGGGGAAAGGCAGCTAGGTAAGTGGTAGTTATTAGTGCATTACAGATGGTTGTAATAAACCATAATGCAGGTATGTTTATTAAGACCATGATTTTTAGTGTTCAGTGAAGTTAGGAATTTAAACTCCCAGCTTGTCTTTTGAAGATGTGTACAGGTTTTCTTCGAGAATGAGAATTGAGAAATCAGATGTAGAGTGATTGCTTTGTAGCAGCGGCACCACACCTACCCGAACAATAGATGCAAATGCTACAGACATATCTCCACCACTGCAATGATCAAAACCACACTATTGCTGGAAAACTCCACTGTTGGTCTGTAGTTGACAAGATCTGATAGAGGAATAAAAAAATTGCATCTGCTCTGTTAAAAGTACTAGACTAGCTTGTAGCTATTGAGTTATTTCTGCAGATACTCTGAAAGGGAAAACTAAAATAACTGATTAAAGCTTGTGATTAATTCAGACTGAATAAATTGAGAACGGACCCAGTAAAACAAATCTCTTTTACGGACCCAGTAAATCTCTTCATTTCTCATATAAAAGATTATTACTGATCTTTTATCTCTGGATAAAAGGAGAAACCTGGTTTAAAAGTGAGGCCAGGAGACTGCATGCCGGGGTCAGAACAAGTTTGTCACATTTACTTTATCAGTGAAACCATTTTTATAAATATCATTTCACAAGACCCCTATCATATAGCTTAGTTTGCATTTGGTCATGCCAGAGCATATGTAAAGTAATGTAACGTTCAAGCTCCATAGGTCCTACATGTGACTATCACAACATACAACCTACCTCATCCAGTGCACAAACTGCCCAAATAGTAAGTAGGAGGGTGAAATCAGACAATTACTGTGCTCTCAAATGAACTCATGCAGAAAAATGTGAAGAAAAAAATGTATCAGCTGTAGCAGAACACTATTCATAAAGCGATGGCTCTCCATCTGAACTTTGAGGCCTCATCCTCAAAGGAAATCTGCTCAAAACCTTCAAAAGATGAGCCTGGGAGCTTAAATTCATTACTTTTCTCAGCACTAAAAATTACGGACTGAACAGACTCTGGATTTATGATTTATTATGACAATCTATAACTCACTAATAACTCCCACTCCCCAAGCTGCCTGTTTTTCTTTCCCTTCTTTTCCACCCATGACTGGAGGGGTTTTAATGGGTCACTTCACCTTAAACAGTCCCCTTAAATGTGCTTTCGGAGACTTGAAAAAGAGCACTGGAGAAGCTCAAGAGCTTGTTTCTTTCACTAACAGAAGTTGGGTCAAATAAAAGATATTATCGTGCTCACCTTGTCTCTCTCTATTACCACATGACCAACGTGGCTAAAAGAACTCTGCATCCATTTTTGTTAGCTAGCCAATGAAGTCAAAACGAGCAGGGATGAAATCCTGCCCTCAACTGATGTGAATGCTAAATTTTCTTCAACTTCAATGAGGCCAGGATTTCACCATAGATGAATTGAAAGGGATCAGAATGTTGGCCTTTATTTTCACTTTAAATCACATACAGTGATGTCCCTGTGTAATGAGGGCAAAATGAGGGGGTTACCAAGGAAGGGAAATAATTTATCAAAATCAGGTTATTATATCTTCTTTTTAATCACAATCAAATCCATTCCTAACTCCTGCCTCAATAAGCTAAACGACCAAGATCCTTCAGTATCAACTGCAAAGTTTCCACAGCCTCAGATATTTCTTATAGTTTTTTTTTTAATTCTCTCCAATTTTTCAACATTCTTGTCAACGTATGGACCCCAAATTTGGATGTGAATTTCTCAGTAATGGTCTCCCTAATTAATGCACTTACAGAGGTAATACCACCTCCCCATTCCTAATGGCTATTCCTCTATTTATAGTTCCAAAGTTCTCACTAGCTTTTTTTAAATCACAGCATCACACTGGGAGCTCAGATTCATTTGGTTAACTAACTTGACCCATAAATCCTTTTCATGGTCACCACTTAACAGACTACAGTCTCTTTTTTGCCAACCCACATCCCATCGGTATGACATACATTCTTTGTTCCAAGATGTCTCACTTTGCTTTTTGGCTGGATTAAAATGCTCATTGTTTGACTGCATCCAATTTACAAACCAAACCAAATCATTTTGTATCAGTGATCGGTCCTCCTCATTATGAACATTACACCAATCTCTGTCATCTAACAGCAATGACTCTTTTCCTAGACTACTGATACAAAATATTAAAGACAGCGCCAAGAACCAATCTTTGCCAGGTCTCTGGCACACATCACCCTATTGAGGGTTTTCCATTCAACATTTACATTTTGAGATCAGACAGTTTTTTCCATTGCTATGTTACCATCTTGATTAATCTTATGCTCCAAAAGTCTGTCTTTTCTGAAAAATACAGAAAAGAATCAAGCATCTTACACTGTGATGACATTGAGATTCTAAACTCACCAGAAAGGAGTTAACAGTAGCCTGTTGGGCCAATCAGCCCCACCTTTCTACTCCTGTGCAATATGTCATGCCCAGAGGAAGAAAATAAAATAGGAAAAGTGCAGCTTACGCTATGTGTACATGAACAACAGAACAACAAAACTTTTGTCATTCAGAGGTGTTACACCCAGCCCACCAGGACAAAAGTTTTCCCAAGACAAGTGCCGGTGTGAACAGCATGTTGTTGATAGGAGCACTCCCCTGCTGACAAAGCAAATGCCACTTATTGGGGAAATTGTCTGCTCTTTAGATGACAAAGTAACAGCATCAATGCTGCACAGCTTTTAGTGACACCGCAGTGTCGATGCAGCCATGAGACTAACAGTGTAGACAAACCTTATTAGTGGTGACCAACAGAGAGAGGGAATAGATCTCCTGGGCTGGCCCTAGACAGGAATGTCCAGATGGGATCAGAATCTAAGCAGATTCTAAGCCTTGAAACTGCCTAAGAGAAATGACCAATTGAGTCTAGACCCTTCACTAGAGAATTATACGGGTCAGAGTCTCCTTAGGGAGGTAGGTCTGGTGCAAGACTTCTGTGTCTTTTGTTTCTCATAACAAGCTTGGCTCTCCTCTGTTTTGGGACCTTCAGAAGAGTCAACTGGGAACAGGCTGTGAGGTCTAGTTGCAGGCTATGGTAGGAAGCAGCCCAGGGATACAGCAGAGGGTCTAAACAAACAGTCCTGCTCTACTTTATACAGGGTTCCTGGAACCTACAGAAGAGGGTGCGTCTGGGTTACTCTACCTAGGGTGAATGGCATGAAGACACAGGAGCCAAAGGCTGGCAGTCTAACCCAGAGACTGAGGATATGGTGAACCTCCTGTGTGGTGCTGCCATTTATGTGTTACACTCTGGATTCCCCACAAAGCACAGGATTAATAGTGACTTGCCTAATGGGCCAAGTTGCAGAAAGAGGCAGAATACTGCAGGATGTGCTATAGGAGGGAGAGAGTCACTCCACAATGACCAGCCATAAGGGGCATACCTGTGATGACTAGACACTTCCACAAACATCCTTTCTTCCAACTCTTATTTTGTTGCAGAACTGTTGTTTTGGCTGTAGTATTTTATTGTTTTTGTTTATTTCAAAGTCAGACATTTCTCAGAACTGTCATTAGTGGTCAAAGACTTCCCAAATGCTCAGTGTACCTAAAACATCTTACGGCGTTAAAGAAAAAACATTCTATAAAGGAGTGGTTTTCAACATGACTGAAAACTGACTGAACATAATTCAACTATATTTGTAGGCAATAGATTTCTAAAAGGTCCATTTGCGGTTTCCAAAGGGGTCTACAAATGAGAAAAGTATAGAACCACCACAATAAAGGTTCAACGCTAACAACATTCTCTAGCTCAGAAACTAGGAGAGATTCCTGCTAAGGAAAAAGCTAAGGTTAATCATTAATATGGCCACTGTTAGTCAATTGGAAAAAAAAAATCCTGTACCAAATAAGTCATGTAAGGCATCATTGGAAAAATTACGATTTGTTGAACATGATTATTTTATTTATATATGTTCATTACTTTAAGTGTCTGAAGTTATTAATATTGACTATGTACCAGTAGTTCAAATTTGTTGGCTCCTCGATAATACCCACCAAATAACTTACATCCAGTCTAGACAGCACTTCAGGAAAAGAATGGTGTCTCTAGCTTCTATTTGTCAGAGGCTGGGAATGGGTGACAGGGGTAGGATCACTTGATGATTACCTGTTCTGTTCATTCCTCTAGGGCACATGGCATTGTCGGAAGACATCATATTGGATTAGATTGGGGTGGGCAATATTTTTTAAAAGGAGGCCACTTCACAAATTTCTGAAGTGGCCCTGGGCTACCCCCGGAAGGGCCTGGAGGCAGGGGAGCACACAAAGTCTCTTGCCCCCTGCCCCTGTCTTGCCAGGGGTGCACAGCAGCTAGACAGAGCTGTTGGCTGTTTTAAAACAGCTGGCATTTCTCTCTAGCAGTCACATGCCCTTGGTTTGGGGAGGAGACTTCGCATGCCCCCCCTCTCCCCAGGTCTCGATTGGCCTGGGGACAGGGGAGTGGCAGGGTGGCCTCAGGCTGGATCCACCAGCTTGGCAGGCCAGATCTGGCCCATGGAGGCCCCTTTGCCCACCCTGGGATTAGATGGACTTTTGGCCTGACCCAGTAAGGCCACTCTTATGTTCTTATGACTATTGATGGCCCATTAAAGGACATTTAGCTTGCACAATGAACCATAAAAGATGCCTGTCCATGCCCATTGGACCCTCCTGTGCCTATTTTAGCTAGAATATGGATAATGGATGTTCCTACAACTCATCAAAGCAAGCATGGGCATATGATTTGTTCATGTGACCCAGGACTCCATCTTGTGCCTGTAATTCTCCACAAACTAAGACTGAGAGCTGTCCCTCCACCTGGGAGAAGGTATAAAAAATGCTGGAAGCATAGTAATTTTGCCTCTTTCCTGCATTGATATCAGACTACGAACTTACACTAAAAGGAGCATTCCAACCAATGGACTGAGGACCTTTCAATCTTTTGGAATTTATCAGAAACATTAAAAGTCAGCATCTTATTTCATTGTTGATTCACACTTGACACAAGAATCTGTAATGGTTGTATATATTTGATTCCTTTGACCATTTTAACTCTTCTTCCTCCTTTTCCCTTAAACATAAACCATTTGATATTGGAATACGATAGTGATTATTGGGTAAAATCTGACATATATTGGCCTGGCTATGTGGCTGGTTTCTTGGGATTAGAAGAACCATATGTTTGATGAAATTGCTTCTAAATAACCACTCATCATTAACTCTCGTGTCTGGGTGCTGAAACACGAGCTGGGATACCTAAAGAGATTACATTTCTTACTTTTTGTTAACCAGTGTGCTGACACACACGTTTATTTTTATTACTGGCTTGCTATATTATTTGGAAGAATAACCACCAGTTTGAGTGCGTTTGCCCCATTTCTCAGCAGTTTGCCCTGAATCTGCTATTCTCAGTTGTCATTCACAGAGGCATGGTGAGAGCCATGTTTTATAAGAGTGAAATAAATGGATGCCCAATGCAATACACTAAAGCAGTACTAATTTTATGAACTCCATTAGCTTCCCACTAGAAAATGCTCTTGACAGTTGAGACCTGCTGATGAGTAGAAACTCAAATATTTCATGTACAGCTCTTGTGTGATGTTTTCAATGATAAGGTATTCAGTGTCAATGGAAAGCAAATACGAGATATCAACAAATCTAGGACAACATATCTCTGCAAGGGCCTAAATTAAAGCTTTGCTAGAACTTTGCTGACGGGGTGGTTATCTGTGTAAATTAGTTCCCACTGCAGCAAAATACTTAAAGGGGTGGGCTATAAGGAGAGGTAGAATTAAGCACATGCTTAAGTGCTTTGCTGGATCAGATAATAGAGCATTTTGTTAAAAATTAATTTTGCTTAATAATATAGTGAGAGAAATTGAACAGACAGCAAGAGAAAAACCTTAGAAAATAGATACATTGTCATTCTAAATTCTAAAAATTAAATCATTACAATAATTATTTTTGGAAAACTTGCTTTTGTAAGCTGATGAGTTTCATGAGCAGCAGTTGCAGGAGCTCTGAGGAGCACAGACTCGGATAATTTATTACCTAAGCACAAAAATATTTGATTCCTTTTGCTCATGCACTTAGTGTCAATCAGCACACTTTAAAAATAAATCTGACTAAAGCGAGTACAGCAACACACATCCTAAGTGAAAGTTAGGATTGTTGCAAACAACGAAAAGAGCTGAAGAATGGGGCATTAGCCAGACTCAAGGGAATAGATACAAAAAAATGCTCATGCACTATGATGCCTGAGACTATGGAGTTGAGCATGTGTTTGTTCCATGCTGAGGGGATAAGTGTCTCTTAGGAGAACGTTACTGGTTTTATTTGTAAGGAGCAGACAATAAGATCTTGCTACATGACTTGATCACTTCTGCCATTTTTAGACCAAAAGAAAAAAAATGTTTTATGCGCTCCACCCAAGTGAGGGAAACGCAAAAGCAGCATCCAAAGGAACTATTTTTGTTCTAGCATGCAAAGTTGTGTGGGACATGGCAATCAATGCTGACATATGGAAAGCAGCAAGTAAGATGTTTGTCTCTACTCTCCTGAAAAAGTTCTTATTCCATAGCAGCAGAGATTCAAGCAATAGTATGAAATATCAGTGTAAGTTGCATGCCAAAATTGCAAGTGTGGCTCTTTCAGTTGTAAGTAATGATAAGACTAGTCTAACACTACAGTCATCTGAAGAAGTGGGCTGTGCCCACGAAAGCTCATGATACCATCTACATGTTTTGTTAGTCTATAAAGTGCTACCAGACCATTTGTTGGTTTTTTTACTGTACTAAAAGTTATTGCACACTGGTAAATCATGTGTCTACATAACAAAGGCCCTGTGCCAAGAAAGAAGAAATTACTTTTATTTCTAGAATCACTACAACTTTAAGACAAAAGGGGTTGACAAAGCTCCACACTATGGTTAATTTACATTTAACAGGCCATATTGTTTCAGAAAATATTTTTGTCTCAATGTGCGTAATATGGTCTTTAGTGGATCAAGCAGCCTAGTGGTTAGCATCCACAGCTCCACCTATCAGTGGATAGGGTTTACAGTCCAGTTCTTTTCCTAATCAGAGGTGAATTGAGGAGCGCAGGAAGTCTATGTGTGATGGACCCTCCCCCCCCATGCTTTATGAAATGGACTTATGGACATGAATATACATAACTCAAAGGTGCTTTGAGTGAATTATTTCGTGTAACCCATCAATTTTCATGTCATGATCCGCTGGTTCTGTTTATCTTACTTTGATGTATGTATCGTGTGTGTGTAAAATTAGACATATGGAGTGGGGAATACTTTGTGGGGTTTCAAATGTGTGAATGAGAAACATGGAGGGTGTTGCCTTCAAAGTCTTGATGAGCAACTGTTAAGCAATCTCTTTTGTCCTTAAGTCTGAGCAGTGGTTGGTAGGGAGTGGCCTCAATTCCTTAACAAAAAGAATAGGAAAGCAGGGACCTAGGTCTTTTGGCTGAGCTGCACCTGAAAGAAAGACCCCAGCGTGATCCTGTGGGTAAGATCCAGAGTGTAAATTGACCTGGGAACTGTGGCTGGTTTCTTGGGACCGGAAGAACCCATTCAGGGTAGGTGAGATTGGGTTCTAAAACCCCTCACCTGTGTGCAGGCCCGGGGACGATTGGGGCACAGGATGAGCTGGGGTGTCAGAGGGGTTTTGTTCGTGAGGCTTCTGGCTGGCCAGATTGGCAGCTGAAGTGCTCGGTGTGACTGGTTTGTGGCCTATTTGGGAAAGGTCTCTAGTCTGGGGCTGTAAGGAGCCCCAGTTTTGAGCAATTTGCCCTGAGCGGACGCCCTCAGCAGTGCCCAGACCCGGCCTGGTCCATCACAGGGGGCAACCAGGGTGTACATTCCCCCTTTCATTGTTAAAGGTGGCTTACCTAATTCTTTGGGGTTTAATCCCATCTGGGGAAAGGTATCCCAGGAAGCTGGGTCCTAAACTGCACGCTTCTCGGATCTGCAGAGGTTCAGCGTCTGTACTGCTTCTCGGTGGGAGCAGGGACCTCAGCTGGGGGAGACCAGCGGAGCTGGCCCACCAGGACCGGGCAGTGAGGGGTCCCAGAGAGCGGGAAGGCAAGTGGCAGGGGCTGTGTCAGCACTCTCGGAGGCACCCCCAAGGGGTCGTCTGTGACTACACCCTGTCACACTATGTTCCTCCTGTAATAGGAGCAGTTTGTAGCAGAGCCCAGATCCACCTATTCCACCAGGCTGTGACTGAGAGGCCTAAGACGGTCAATTGTGTTGGGTCCCTGAAGGTGACTTCTGAGCTACTCTCCCCAGGTAACTTTCTACTGTCTACCTTTGTCTTCCAGCCTCTAATCCTATGTAAACCAAAGGGAAAAGGCAACAAAACCATCAGTCACAACCAGGCTCAACATGCAGTTCTCTTCCCCGGGAAGGCTTCCACCTTTGTCTGGGGCCTTTGGGGCAGTCCTTTCCCCTTCTGAGCTGAGTTGCTCCCTTTTTACCCCTTTCTCCATTTGGAGCATAATCTCTAGGCCTGGAAGGGCAGGCCTCCCTGGGCCCAGAATTGCCTTTAACCCCTTCAGGTCCAAAGTAGCGTCTGTACACCTCAGCAATGTGTGGACCATATGCTCACCAAAAGCATGTAGCATATGGCGGCTATTATTTTTGAAGCTCATGGACAGATTGACCATTGCATGCGTATCTTACTCAACGAGATGATGGCATTGCTTGAGATCCCTTCAAACTCCATTGTAACACTGATTAAAATCTTAAAAAACTGTTTTGGGAGTTTTTGGGGTTTGGACATTAAACATCACAGTTTAAGTCACTAGATAAAATGTTTAAAAAGTAAGCCACTGTTCCACCAACCGCAGACAGGTTGTCTGGAGAATGGCAAACCATTCAACCAGAAATTCCAAGCTAAATCTGTTTAATAAAAGGCAGCTATAGGCTAATTTTCTGTGATGTTCTGCACTCACCAAATGTAACTGATATCAAAATGCAGCATTTACCTGTTGAATCTAATGCAGATGCTGAATGGTGAGATCAGTTTGATTTCTGATGTCTATTTCTTGACAGTTAGGCTATGGCTGGACTAGAGAGTTTACAAAGACAAAGCTGCACAGATACAGCTACTATAAGCTCTCTAGTGTAGCTACGCTAAGCCAACAGGAAAGGGCTGTCCTGTTGGTTTAACTGCTCCAGTCCTGCAAGCATCAGCAGGAGAAGCTCGCCTTTTGACATAGCAATATCCACACCTGCATTTCTGTCGGTGTAACTTATATTGTTCAGGATTTATTTCTCTAAGCAACATCAGTTGTGCGAACATAAGCTGCAGTGCAGACATAGTGTTTGTGTGGTAGCGGTTCACAAGTTTAATTTAGGAACATGACAATACCATGTCAATGCCTCTCTCATGAGGAAAACATACAGGCAGCACAACCAACTGATGATGAAAATAGAACCAAGCCATAAAATGTCAGTGAGCTAAGTAATGAGATTGACTGTCTCAGCTCCTCATTCCCTTATAGTTTATGCAAAGCAGACCTGTTGGGTATAGCTGTCTGCACCAAAATTAGCTGAGCAGAACACACTGCACTCTGATTTACAGGCCCCTGGAAACTGTATCTGGGATTATTATAGCCTGATATTTTATAGCAAGAGTAACTGGGAAACTTAGTAAAAATTCAAGATGCCTCATGGTAGGCACTGAACAAGTCCCTGAATCTTTTTGCTTAGTTTAAGTAGACAAGGGATACTTGGGGAGAGACCTAGAAACAAATACATACACATTTATAATTCTTTTTATCTACTATATATTTTACAGAGTTTGTCTGTTTGATCAAGAATTTCTCCTAAACCAGGGGTGGGCAATAAGATAGTGGCGGTATGTCAGGTTTAGCCCCTCGTGGCCCGGCCACCACTATATTTACCTCCACAAGTATGGCTACTTGCAGCTCCTGTTGGCTGTGGAGCCACATTCCCGGCTAATGGTAACTGCGGGAAGTGGCACAGACTGGGAGACTGCTTCCTACAGCTCCCAATGGCCAGGAATAGCAATCCGCAGCCAACAGGAGCTATAAACATTCATAAATACAGGGGTTGCTAACCCTGGGGAACCATATCCAGCCCATGGGCTTGTATTTACCCACTCCTGTCCAAGCCATAAGAACTAGGGCCACCAAATTCAGCTTCCTCTTATCATAACTAAAAGCAAGGTAAGGGTTTGGTTGTGCCAGGAATATGAGATGTGCCTGCAGGGCTGGCCCGAGCCATTTGTGCGCCCCGGACCCCTGGCCCAGCAGCCCCGGGTGGTGCCCCTTACAATGGGGCGCCCCGGGCGGTAGCCCGGTTGGCCCATACCTTGGGCCGGCTCTGTGTGCCTGGTATGAGATTGTTACTCATAAAGCCAAACCAAAAAGAGGCAGATGCACCAAAACAAGTACAATCCACAAAATTGACATAACTGAGCAAATATTGAAAGAGATTGAACCAAGATGAGCCAGAAAAATATGATGAACCTGGAAAAGGTTTATTAAGAAGCAATCCTTACAGAAATGAAATAAAACAGAGAAATTTGGAGAAACACTGGGTAAAATCTGCTAGCTCTAAATAGATTACATGAGTGCTCTCTGTTGTCAGTTTCTTAATCTTGCCTCTGGTTGGCAGAGGTGTGTCTTGGGCAGAGCTAGTACAGTTCAGGGAAAGTGAATCATGAATAAAAGCAGCATTAGAAGCAGACACAGATTTCTACATGAGGCATGTGAGGGATGGTGCTATTGCACAGCAGTGGGAAGGGGAGGACTCAAAATGAGAGAGTTGATGGTAACTATCTGCACAAAGTGGATAGTTGTTAAACAGAATATATTTAGTTTTCCATTATAAGTGGCTAATGTAGCAGACAACTAGCATACAGTAATTATGAGATAATTCAACAGGTCATCTCATTAGTAAATCATTTGCCATGCCAGATGTTATTGGAGGTCTGAATGTAAAGGGAAAAAATAACCGCAGAATTACATGTCAAACTGCATGACAATAAGTTTTAGTGTGAAATTCAAGTACTTAAACAAGAAACTTTCTTATCTGCTGCCTTGCATTTAATGACTGCAATAGGGTCAACGCAGGGAAAGATTTGTGCATGGTAGCTATGAGGCTCAAGTGCTAAGCTCACGCTGGAACATGAGGTGCATGAAGCATATCCCTCCCTGCGTGTCTGCTACAGTTAGTCAGAATCAAGAAAAACAGTTTCAAGATTCTTCAAAGGTGTAATAGGGCAGCACTGTGTTGCTTTGCATTGTCTCTGAAACTCATATGCAAATAAATATATAGTGAGGTGGTGGGGAACCTTTTTTCTATCAGGGGCCACTGACCCACAGAAAAAAAATAGTTGCTGGCCACATACAGCCCCATGGGCAGGTGCAGAGTCTTGGGCTTCCCCTAGGCTGCAGAAGCCAGAAATGAGGGTTCAAGGTGTAGGAAGGAGCCAGAAATGAGGGTTCAAGGTGTAGGAAGGGGCTGACAAGTTGGTAGCAAAGAAGTGGTCTCAGGGCCGGGACAGGAGTTTGGGCTGCAGGATGTGGTTCTGTCCTGGCACAGGAGGGGTGTGGGCTCTGGGAGGAGTTTGGGTGGCCCAATGGTTGGGGTACAGAGAGTGAGGGGTGCAGGCTCCAGCAGGGTGCGGCTTACCCCCAGTGGCTCCCAATCAGCTACGGCACCCTGCCCTGGCTCTGGGTCACTCCCAGAAGTGGCCATGACGTGGCCAGGCTCTCAGGGCTCTGAACTGCCTGCGCCCACAGACACTGCCCCTGCAGCTCCCATTGGGATGGTGTCTGCAAATGAAGGCAGAGGCACATGGACTCTCAGAGCCAAGATTCCCTGATTGCCCCTGTGGCTAGGAATTGTTGGCAAGCCTGGCATCCTCCTTCCTCCCTCTGCAGGGCGAGCCACTGCTCACAGCTTCAACACTATGAGAGGTGCTGGTACAGAGCTCCAGCTTGTGGTACAGAGACTTGCCATGGGCTGTTAAATTAAGTAAGGAGCTAGATCCAAACCATAGGCCTAAGTTACCCCATTCTTGATATGTTTTGCGTTGAGGAAAATGTTATGGCCTGGATGCTTGACACCATTAAGGTCTGTTTCCATTGTCCAGTTAGGAATGTTTTTGAGGTTGTTACCTTTGTGGTGCCCAGTGAGAGCTTTCTGAAATATACAGTGTGAGTAAGAAACACTACAAGAGTGATGTAATTCATAAATATTTGAAATGTCAGTTGGCAGCATGCCTCGGTATAAAGAAAAGTGAAGGGCTGTGTCTAGACTGGCCAGTTTTTCTGGAAAATCAGCCGCTTTTCCGGAAAAACTTGCCAGCTGTCTACACTGGCCGCTTGATTTTCCGCAAAAAGCACTGACGTTCTCATGTACGAACTCAGTGCTTCTTGCGGAAAAGCTTTGACGCTCCCGTTCGGGCAAAAGTCCTTTTTGCGAAAAACTGTTGCACAAAAGGGCCAGTGTAGACAGCTAGCTAAGACTTTTGCGCAAAAGCAGGCTAAACGGAAAAAAGCCGTTTGGACTCTGGGAGACCCCGTAGCCGCCCCGGAGTTCCTGGTGACCCGGGCTCTTAAAGCACACGCAGGCTGCTGAGCGCACGTGGCAGGAGCGTTCCTCAGAACTCTGGCCTGAGGTCTGCCACGTTGCCCCTGCCGTGCCCAGCAGCCACCTTGCAGCCCAGCATGGCAGCTCCGGGAGCTCAGCCACCCGCACCCCCAGTGCAGGAGGCCCCCAGGGGCCGCAAAAGGAGAGCCCCCTCCTGGACCTCGGGGGGAGCTGGAGACCCTGCTGGACCTGTGGGAGGAGGAGGAGGGCCTCCATGACACCCGGTCCCGGCGTCGCAACGCCGACATCTTTGGCCGCATGGCCCAGGTGCTAGCCCAGCGGGGACATCCAGCCCGGAACCTGGAACAGGTCTGGGCTAAGGTGAAGGAGCTGCGCCTGGGCTACGTGTGGGCCAGCGAGGGCCGGGGGGCAGGACCAGACACCTGCCCCCACTATGACCGGCTCCACCGCATCCTGGGACAGCCAGCTCCAGAAGCCCCGGACGTCACAGCAGACACCTATGTGCACCCCCCCGTCACCAGGACCACTACGACGTGGGAGGGAGACAGCAGCAGCAGTGCATCGGAGGACGAGGCCAGCAGTGCCACCCAGCAGGCCCCCTCCGGCAGCCCCGATGTCTCCCGCGCGTCCTCGGAGGCCGGGGAAGGATCCACCGGTAAGTGTTGCACTTTGCACTCACAAGGGCGGGCGGGAGGGGAGCCAGGCACCCAGAGGGGGGAGAGGGAGAGCATGTCACTCGGGCCACGTGAGCTGCACGCTGTGTAGCATTAGGCAGCAAGCAGCACGTGCAACCACGTGCAGCCTGGTGACCGAGTGGCACGTGGCCGCGGCAGGCAGCTCCAGGGCATGCCTGGGACCGTGCTGCTCACACACATACGGCAGGACCGGGGCGGGAAGGGTGGATGCCGGCTGGAACCAGCCAGGGCCCCAGGGACTCAGGCCAGAGCCCGCACCTCCGCAAGGGTGTAGCAGGCAAAACGGCACACTGTCCCCATGCCTGGCTGTGAGGCACAGCCAGCTGCTCCTGGGAAAACTGCAGCATCACAGCCCTGTGAGTGTGGCCCCCCCTGAGCTCCTCGCCTGCTCCCGGTGCCTTGGCTGGCTCCCCAAGGGAAGTCCCCACTGCGGCCACACATGTCCCTGGGTTACGTGTGTGAGGGATAGTGGGAGGAAGAAGGGGGGGAAGCGTTCGGGCCGCCCCTAGGGCCGCCTGAGTTTTGCTGCAAGGATGGGACACTCCCCAGTCACTCTCCTGGTTCCGTCCAGGAGATATCCCTCGCGATGGGGATCTGAGAGCACAGACCACGTCTGCAAGACGTGCTCCCAGGCA
Organism: Rafetus swinhoei; assembly: GCA_019425775.1. Taxonomy (NCBI): domain Eukaryota; kingdom Metazoa; phylum Chordata; order Testudines; family Trionychidae; genus Rafetus; species Rafetus swinhoei. The sequence continues at coordinate 57,377,666 of CM033437.1, forward strand.
CTGTGTGGGGATTCATCTCGCTCCCTGTCAAACACCATTGATTAGCGCAAAGCCTCACAGCCTCCACCAGCAGTGAGTTCCACAGGTTAACGCAACACAAGCGCCCTCCCACCCTCCACGGGGCCAGGACACAGACCGGGGGTTCCAATACATGGAGGAGGACCCTACTCCAGGGGCGGTCCTCTATGCAAACATACAACATGGGGGAGGGCACAGGGGGGGAACCGAGGGGGCCCAAGCCACACTACCCCTGTGGTGTCACCTGGGCTCAGGGGTGGGGTGGAAGGCATGAGGTGTGGGGACAGTGGCTGGGCTGCCTGACTGACCCATCCTTTCTTCTGTTCCCTGCAGCGGGACCAACCAGGAGTGGGGGACCCTCCAGTCCGGCAGCAGCAGCACCCCCAGCCGCCCAACCACAGAGGCAGCGCGTCCGACACTGGGACCAGTTCCTGCGGCACCACGTGCAGGCCGTCGAGCGAATAGAGGCTGTCATCCAGAGACACACAGAGGCGGACCTGCAGTGGCACCAGGAGGCCTGGGCCACCTTCCAGGGTCACTGTGCGCTGATGGCGAACTCCATTGCCAGCCTCTCCGCACACATTGCCCATGCCATACATTATGGCATGGCCTCGCCCCATGCCCCCGCCATCCCTCCCCTAGTACTGCCTCCGCCCCCTCCTGCTCCTCCTCCTCCTCCTGCCCCTCCTGCAATGGCCCCTCCTGCTCCTCCTCCTGCCCCTCCTGCAATGGCCCCTCCTGCTCCTCCTCCTGCCCCTCCTGCTCCTGCTGCCCACCTCCCCATTCAGCCTGCCCCAATGCGGCCTGCCCCCCATGTCCAGGTCCGCCCCCGCAGGAGCGGTTGCAGGGGCGACCCCTCCCAGGAGTAGCTCCCCTCCCCCTCCCAGTTCAAGGTCTCCTCCTCCAAGTTGAAGGTCTCCTCCCCCTCCCAGTTCAAGGTCTCCTCTCCCTCCAAGTTGAAGGTCTCCTCCCCCTCTCCCCCCTTTGTAAATAAAAACCGACAAGTTTTATTGGTGAAACCAAACTGTGTTGTTGTGTATTGGGAGGTAAGGGGAGGGAGTTGTCCAGGGAAACCGAGGCGACTCTACTCCGGGGCCTGTGAGAACATGTCCGTGAGGGCCTCCTGGATGCGCACCCCATCATGGTGCACCTGCCTTTGCCCCCTCTTGCAATGGCCCCTCCTGCTCCTGCTCCTCCTGCTCCTGCTCCTCCTGCCCACCTCCCCGTTCAGCCTGCCCCCCATGTCCAGGTCCGCCCCCGCAGGAGCGGTCGCAGAGGCCACCCCTCCCAGGAGTAGCTCCCCTCCCCCTCCCAGTTCAAGGTCTCCTCCCTGTTATGCAAGGTAACGTGAATAATTAATTTAGAATGCCAATCAACCTAATAAAATCATGAAGATGACAAATGCGGACTCCAAATTCCATATCTATCACTGGTTTTCTAAAAAAAAAGGGAAATAATTTTAAAGGGTTATGAGTTTGTGATGCATAAATGAATACCAACTCTGAAGATAAAATTTAACCACAGGACTATATTTGACATGCATAAAATCACAATCAAGCAAGGGATAGATTACAAAAGAGTAAACAACACAAAATACATTAAACACAGTCTAGGCGCGGAGGGCGATTGCGGTGACGCTGCTGACCTCGATCCTTTGGTCCTTCCGGGCCTCAGGAGAGGAACTGCCAGGAGATCCCTTGATGGATGAAGCTGTGGCTGGCGACCTCGATCCTTTGGTCCTTCCAGGCCTCAGGAGAGGAACTGCCAAGAGATCCCTCGAAGATGACTGGAATCGGGTGCGCTGACTCGAGCCTTCCGCACAAACCTCGAATCCTCTTCCTGTTCTTCGGGACAGCTCGAACAGACGATGGTGGCCTAGAATATCCCTAAACCTAACCCTGAACTCAAAGAAAACCCTAGCTATGGCTGACGCGCCCGACGAACAAACTCGACGATGGCCGAAATGCTTTGAACTGACGATGATAGATAATCTAACTAAACCTAAATCTAAACCTAATCCTAATTGGTAGGTACAAGCCTTCCGCTTGACCTGACCAAACCCTTAACAGAACAAGAGTACTCTGCTCTGAACTAGACTGCTCATACATATTCATATAACAATCATGAACATTCTGCACAACATCCCCCTCTCCCCCAAACTGTGTTGTTGTGTATTGGGAGGTAAGGGGAGGGGAGGGAGTTGTCCAGGGAAACCGAGGCGACCCTACTCCAGGGCCTGTGAAAACATGTCCGTGAGGGCCTCCCAGATGTGCACCCCATCCTGGTGTGCCTGGTGGCTGGCAGCTATGTGAGGCTGTTCGTAGGCCTGGCCCTCTGCTGCCATCCATGCGGGAAGGAAGGCCTCCCCGCTCCGCTTCACAATGTTGTGGAGCACGCAGCACGCGGCCACTACCTCCGTTGCATTCCGCTCACCCATCTCGAGACAGGTGAGCAAACACCGGAAGCGGGCTTTTAATCGGCCAAAGGCGAGCTCCACTTGATTGCGGGCCCGGTTGAGGCGGTCATTGAACCGGGCCCACTTCTGGTCCGGCCGCCCCGTGTAGGGCCGCATTAGCCAGGGCTGCAGGGGGTAGGCCGCGTCCCCGATGACGCAGATGGGCATAGGCACATCCCCGACAGTCAACTCCCACCGGGGGAGGTAGGTGCCCGCCTCCAGCCTGCGAAACAGTCCGGAGTTGCGGAGGATGCGGGCGTCGTGTGCCCTGCAGAACAATGGAGCAGTACCCCTTTCTGTTCATGAAATGGGCCGCTCGATGCTCCGGGGCCCGGACGGGGATGTGGGTTGCATCCAGGGCTCCCCCGCAGTTGGGGAACCCGAGGGCAGCGAAGCCGGCGACGGTAGCGTCCACGTCCCGCAGGCGGATCACTCTGGGGAGCAGGACGTTGTTGATGGCGTGGACAACCTGCAGAAGGGTGCAGAGAAACACAGGGGAACACATCACATAAGGCAGGGGTGGGTGTGCGCTCCCTTGGCCCCCTCCCCATGATTCCCTCTGTCCTCACGCACACACGCACGCACACACACACCACAGCCCCCTCGCCCTACACCCCCCCCCCCAGCAGGCCTGTGCAAGGGAGAGACGGCCCGAACCCCTGGGTGACCCAGCGTGGAGTCTTGGCTGCCCCTGGGCATGGAGTGCAGCACCCTCCCCCCACCCCACTCCCCACTCCCCCTGGGACTTACCTCCATCCCGACGGTGGATCTGCCCACCCCGAATTGGTGTGCCACAGATCGGTAGCTGTCCGGGGTGGCCAGCTTCCAGACTGCGATGGCGACCCTCTTCTTGATGGGAATGGGTGCCCGCAGCCGGGTGGTGGCTCTCTGGAGCGCGGGGTGAGCCAGGCACAGAGCTCCATGAACGCCCGCTGCATGCGGAAGTTCCGGAGCCATTGCTGGTCGTCCCATTGCCCTAGGACCAGCCGGTCCCACCAGTCGGTACTGGTGTCCAGTCTCCACAGTAGCCTCTGCACCCTGGGGTGGGGGTGCCACAGGGACGCCATGGCCTCACTGGTGAGGAGTCCAAAGCGATGTGCCCCTCCTGGTCCTGGAAGAGGAGGGCACCAACCTGGAGCAGCAGTTGCAAGCACTCGAAAATGTCCGACAGGGGCCAGAGCAGGCACATGGCCACCCCTGGTTCCATGGCACAAGAAACAAGGCAAGGGAAAAAAAACCTGGCAAAAGCAGTAGGTGGCCAAAGGCAGCGGTGTCCAAAAGTCAGAGGGCAACCACCAAACCTGCTATGGCTGTCAGTCCCTGCAAAAGGCCCTATAGCACGGAGCGGAGAGAAACGGCTGTCCAGGAAGATCCCTTTAAGCACGTGTCTTATAGGAGCTCCAGCCCCGGTCCCCGGAAAGGGCTGGTGCCCTTGTGCCCTCTGCAAAATGGTTCCGGGCTTCTGCTTTTGCGGAAAAGCGCGCCGCCAATCTAGACGTGCTTTTCCACAAAAGCGCATCGTTATAACGCGAACTCCACGCCAATCTAGACGCTCTTTTCCGAAAATGCTTTTAACAGAAAACTTTTCCGTTAAAAGCATTTCCGGAAAATCATGCCAATCTAGACATAGCCAAGAGGTTTCTTCAGAGGTAAATCAAGATGTGGGTTTTAACTGCCTGTTTGGGTTTCCTGCACCTGCCTCTGAAGTATCTAGTGCAGGTGACTGTTAAAGATGGAATAATAGACTAGATGGATTTCAAGTCTGATCCTATAAGACAAGTCCTGAATCTGAATTCAATTCACAGTTCTTCATTTGGACTCCCCCCCCCTTTCTTCTGCAGCTGAAGGATGAAAGGCAGGTTGGGACAGGATGAGAATATGCTAAGAGAGTGGATTTTGCTCTGTAAGAAAGAGAAAAGCCACCAGTGGCCTCCTCCAGGATCGTGTTTGACTTCAGTAGGGGAAATTGGTCAACAGACAGTAGCAATCTCCCTCCAGATGTCTTAGTAGCACATTAGAGACACAAGGTGGGTGAGATAATCTCTTTTCTTGGAACAACTTCTGTTGGTGAGAGAAACAAGCTTTCAAGTTTATTCAGACATCTGTTTGTAGCGCACATCACTGGGGCTACATCTAGACTGCAGTTTTCTTTCGGAAAAAGCTTCTTTCGGAAGAGATCTTCTGAAAAAATTTCTTCTGAAAGGGCGCATCCACACACAAAAGTTCATCAAAAAAGCAATCTGCTTTTTCGCAAGAGAGCATCCAGACTGGGTGCTCCCTTGCATAAAAGGCCACCCAGAACCACTTCAGCCAGGGCTTGAGGTCACCAGTTGCTTCCAAGGGCTGGTGCCCGGAGCCTTGCAGAGACACATGCTTAAAGGGACTCCCTTGTACAGCCGCTTCTCTGCTTCTGCTGCCTGCTGGAATACCTCTTTGAGGGACACCAAAGCTCTCACATTGCCTGCTGTGATTGTCCTGCTTTTTTGGATGCCACAGCTTTTCTCTTGGTGCCACAGAGCCGGAGCTGCCCCTGGGCATGCAATGGCCCCACAAGGCCATGCTGCAGTTTTTGCAGCACTTTGTGCCAGCTGCCTTCCTGGTCCTGACCGAGCTCAACACCAAGTTTATTCTGGGGACCCTCTCCCTGGGTGTGGGAGCTACACTCTGGCACCCGCACCCCACGGCGGAGAGATGATTCTGGAGGCTCGACACCAGTTCGGACTGGTGGGACTGGCTGGTCATGGAGCGGTGGGACGACCAGCAGTGGCTCCAAAACTTCTGCATGTGGAAGGCTACCTTTATGGAGCTGTGTGCCTGGCTCGCCCTACCCTCCAGAGACGCGACACCCACCTGCAGCCCGCCATCCCCCTGGAGAAGCAGGTCGTAATTGTCCTCTGGAAGCTCGCCACCCCAGACAGCTACCAGTCAGTGGCCTCATAGGGGGTGGCTCCTGGGGTGTTTGGGGGAAGGGAGGAGGGGGGGCAGGCACCTCCCAAGGGTTCAGGCACCCCCTCTCTCATTCTGTTTTGTGTGTTTGTCTCCTTCTGCAGGTGGTGAGGGCCATCAACAACATCCTGCTGCAGAGGGTCATCCGCCTGGGAGACCTGAACCCGATCGTGGCCAGATTTGCCACCCTGTGGTTCCTGAACTGTGCTGGAGCCATAGATGGGACCCACATACCTATCCAAGCACCAGAACATCTAGTGGCCCAGTATATTACTAGGAAGGGCTACTTTTCTATGGTGCTGCAGGCCCTGATTGACCAGTGTGGACACTTCACGGATATTTTTGTTGGGTGGTCGGGCAGGGCACACAATGCCCATGTTTCAGATCTGTAGCCTGTATGGAAAGCTGGAGATGGGCACATTCTTCTTTCACCGTGACTTTGCAGTTGGGGATATGCAGATGCCACTGTGCATCGTGTGGGACGCGGTCCACGCCCTCATGCCGTGGCTAATGAAGCCATGTACTGGACACCTGGACTCCAGCAGGGACCAATTTAATGCCTGCATGAACCGGGCCCGGATCCAGGTAGAGTGCACCTTCGTCCATCTCAAGGTGTGGTTCAGGTGTCTGCTGACCCGCCTTGATATGGGGGAGCACATCCCCAAGGTGGTGCCAGCATGGGGGGCAGACACCAACTGCGAGGCACGAGCCTTCCAGCAGCCGAGGACAGTTGCCATCCGATAGGTCCATCAGGCCAGGGTGCACATCCGGGAGGCCCTGAGGGAAAGGTTCTCTCAAGCACACCAGTAACTCTCCCCAGGACCTCCCTAATAGGGAACTCTGCCTTGCAGCCCTATCCCTCCTTCTCCCTCCCCCCATAACTCTTCCTTTCACCCCTTCCCTGACCTCAGAATAAAGACATCTGTTTGGTTGTGAACAAAATGAAGTCTGTATTTATCTTACAATCAAAAAAGGTGGGCAGGGGATGGGGGCTAATAACCTAGAGGGGAAGGGGGAGGCTAGATGTGCCACCTTAGGTAAGGAAACCTCATCAGAGTTGGGATTGGGTGGGGGACCACAGTGGACCACAGAGGGGTGGGTAAGGGGCATGGGCATCACCTGGGAAGGGAACAGAGGAATCGCATGGGGGGCAGGTGGAGGGGGAATGGGCAGAGCGGGGGTGGGGGCAGGAGGGTGGAAGCCAGGAGTAGCGACAGCAGGCAGTTGTGCCATCATGTGTGACATGATGGCACACATGTTATCACACCTCTACATGAGCTGATCTCATGCACAGTTCCACCATGCAGAGTCCTCGTGGACCTTCTGTGCCAGGTCTGCTGTATGTTGCGCAGGATGCTGACATGCTGGCGCACAAGGTCTTCCTGGACTCTGGTGCACCTTCGGGGCCCCTGGGCTCTGGCAGCTGCCTCTGGTGTTGTGGCTCATCCCTCAGTCCCAGCTGCGGAGAACACAAAGAGGCAGAGGTGGTCAGTCATCTATGGAGGCACTGTCCCTGAGGCCATGCCCTCCTCTGTGAGCTGCAACCAACAGTCCTTGGGACAGAGGAGGGGGATGTCCCAGGAGCAAGGCCATGTGTGGCCTGCACAGTGGGCCATGCCTCATAGGGGCCCCGAGGTGCCCAGGGGACCATGCTGCCTGCCCCCGGCCCATGGACAAGCAGGCAAGGGAAGTGTCTGGCCACTATGGGATCCCCTCATGGGTGCCAGAGGAGCTGGGAGCAGCCCAGCCCTCCCTGGTGATACACACACCTGCAGCTTGCAGCGCTGCTCACAGGAGTGGGTGGCACCTCGCATGTGCAGGCATGCCCGTTTGCTGTGTGCATCACTCCTCGGTGTGTCTGGTGTCATGCCTGTGCCACTGTGGCTAGCCTGCTTCCAGCTGTGGCAGGTGCTGGGAGGAGAGGGCCCACTCCTCCGTGGCAGGACGTGTGTGGCCTCCCCTGAGCCTAGCAGCTGGATCCCACCCTTTCTCAGGGGCTGCCTGCTGAGTCTGCATACCGCACACTAATGCTGCACATGGTTCCACATGCGCAGACCACAACACAATGTCCAGCCCGAGCAACACTCACACCCCACCTCCCAGGATCTGGTGCAGCTCGTCGAAGTAGGGGAAGGTGTGGAGTCCTGCCCCTGAGCGTGAGCTGTACTCTCTGGCCCAGACATATCCCTGGCGGAGCTCCTTAACCTTACTCTGAACCTGTTCCAAGGTCCAGGGTGGGTGTCTCCACTCTGCCAGGGATTCGGCCATGAGCTTGAATATCGGCATTGATCCGCTTGGAGCGGAGATCCTGTAAGGTGTCCTCCTCACCCCTCAACTCGAGGAGGGACAAGATCTCCACTCTGTACCAGGAGGGTACCCACCTCTTGGTCCCCCTGGGTGAGTTCTGGGACCTCTGGGGCTGCTCCCTGCAAGAACCAGGGGGAGTCGCCAGGGGCTTGAGGCTGGGCCATGAGTGGCAAGGCCTGTGGCAGGGACAGCCACATGGTGAGGTGCTGCTCTCAGGCCAGCTTCCTGCCCCAAGGCTTGTCCAGGGTGCCTGTAGCTTTAAGAGGGGCCAGGAGACAGGAACTCTAGGAACTCTAGAGTCCTGATTAATTTGGATGGAGTGTCCACCGGGGCACCTGTGTCATTTCCTGGAGTCTTCTTTCGAAAAAAGCCCTTCTTTCTAATCCACACATGCCTTTTTCCAAAAGAGCTCTTTCAGAAAAAGGCTTATTCCTTGTCGACAGGATTACCAACACCGGGAAGCCCCTCTGTTCTTTTGATTTACTTTTGGAAGAACGCTATTGCAGTGCGGACGTAACGCAGGTTTTGTCGGAAAAACAGCCGTTTTTCCGACAAAACTCTGTAGCGTAGACAAACCTTGGTTGTGTATCTTCTTGTTTTTCTCTGTTTAGGGTCTTAATTTCCCCCTCTTTCTACGCATATAAAAGGTACTGTAATGCAAATTATCTCAAAATTCACATACTCCACATTTTCCATATGACTGACTTCTCAACTTTCTCTAAAACAAGACATTTTTCTTTACAAAAACTATTGAGCCATTTAAATGTCACCTTCTTGAGATTTTTCAAATTCCACTGAAGCAGGAAATGACTGTTTAAAATATTTTTCAAGCAATTTGTCACTATCCTTCCTGTTAAGTTGATACATTATACCAGACGTCTTGCAGATTACAATAATGCATATACAGGAGTGAGAAAAATGTCCATTCTATCTACTGCACTAAGAAAATTAATTAAAAGATATCCCTTTTCCTTCTTACAAGCAAAGAAAATGATGGTACATATTTGTTATTCACCTGCAGACCTGCATGTGAATTGGTATCCATGAAAGAACATCTCGAGCACATTTTCAGAAATCATGAATTAATTTCCTAAGGCTACTATGGAGAAAAAAATCAGAAAATCAGCTAAGAGTGAAAAAGGAAAACAAAACTGAAGAATCATGGAATGTTCTGAAAAATATGATTAGTACAGTCAGTGAACAGTTTCTTTCCTTATCTTGTAATGCTGTGGAATGTGGACTCTGACTTTTACATGCACATGGAATTTCTCACTAACAAACAAGTATTTGTTTTGTCACAAAATATAACAACTCCCTCTACTATGCTGGTGACCTGCGGTCCCGTTTATTTAGGTGCAAGAGTACTTGATTCTACCAGGAAAGTACCAGTAAGCCAGGAAAGTATTTGTATAGCTTCATGAACCTACAGAGAAATATGTCACATTGTTACGAAAAGCATTTAGAACTGAATTCTCTCCTGTACAATTCCTGTTGATATCAGTGGGAGGTTTGTTTTTTGTTGGTTTTTTTATCTGAATTTAAAGGGCTGAAAACTGCCCCCAAACACAAGACCCATGACTTTGATATTGGCTGGTAATTAAGGCCCTTCATTATTTTAGTTTAGTTTTTGCCTGAATTTTGGACCACTCAGATACATGAAAACACTGATTATCTTATGAAAATCCAATGAATTACAGGAGGAGGATGTGTTTATATTAATAATAAACTAATCTAAGTGCAAATTCGAGGTTAGCTGTTAAAGTAAAGCAATGTAGTGACCAGTGTGTGCATGTGTTATGCACTAATAATGTTACGTACTATTAATTGTTCATGAAACAAACCATAGAATCACAATGAATTTACTTCTTATTTTTTCTCTATTTGTTGTTTCTTTTTCTGTCCTCCTGTCACTAGATATTAACCTGAATACTAACTAAATTTACTTTTGCACTCATATTAGCACTTTTGAAAAGTTTGTCCTAAACTTTTCTCTAAACTTTTGTTTGTCCTAAACTTTCATCCTAAACTAATAAATTCCTGGGATTTTTAAACAAAGTAAAAACTGAAAACAAAAGATGTCAGGAAAAGGAAAATAAAACTGAATTCAGGATCACTTCCATGCAAATTTTGGTAAGCCAGCCCATTGAATTTTCTGCCTAGGGGTTATAGTGGACCACAAGCTGAATATGAGTCAGCAGTGTGATGCTGTTGCAAAAAAAGCAAACATGATTCTGGGATGCATTAACAGGTGTGTTGTGAGCAAGACACGAGAAGTCATTTTTCCGCTCTACTCTGCACTAGTTAGGCCTCAGTTGGAGTATTGTGTCCAGTTGTGGGCACCGCATTTCAAGAAAGATATGGAGAAATTGGAGAGGGTCCAGAGAAGAGCAATAAGAATGATTAAAGGTCTAGAGAACATGACCTATGAAGGAAGGCTGAAAAAATTGCGTTTGTTTAGTTTAGAAAAGAGAAGATTGAGGGGGGACATGATAGCAGTTTTCAGGTATCTAAAAGGGTGTCATAAGGAGGAGGGAGAAAACTTGTTCATCTTGGCCTCTGAGGATAGAACAAGAAGCAATGGGCTTAAACTGCAGCAAGGGAGGTTTAGGTTGGACATTAGGAAAAGTTCCTAACTGTCAGGGTAGTCAAACACTGGAATAAATTGCCCAGGGAGGTTGTGGAATCTCCATCTCTGGAGATATTTAAGAGTACGTTAGATAAATGTCTATCAGGGATGGTCTAGACAGTATTTGGTCCTGCCATGAGGGTAGGGGACTGGACTCAATGACCTCTCGAGGTCCCTTCCAGTCCTAGTATTTTATGATTCTATGCCATATTTTTTTTCTGAGAAAGAAAGCTTACTTGTACAGAGAGTCAAATTCTTTGCACCTTGTTCAGAGGCACACACATAGACTGACCTAAGAACCATTAGTGATTTGATGCAAGCTCACTTCATCATTGAATATCCTTCCATAACTATGGTATAGGCAAGTGGTATTAGTTATGAAATCTCCTGTTAACTACATATATGAAATGCAGTAGCTTAAATAATGCTTTTAAAATAACAGCTATTAGCTACAATCTTTTATCAGCTAATCATTGTCTGTTGTCTTGTACAAGACACATTTTCTGGTGATACCTGATTCCATAATGAAGTTCTCATATAATATTTGCCATTTAAATTACCACTTTGCCTAAAAACAAAGGGTTTGTGGGTGATTTATTACATAATTTTATTCGTTTCATTCTCTTATAGTACAAGTGAGGACACAGAGGTACGGAAATACTGGCTAAGTCTTCATGAGTTACAGTATGAGGGCTATCATAACATTAGTTTGTTCCTGACTATCCCCCTTCTCGTACAGATTAGAGCATTGGCTATGTGAATAGGCTCCATGAATCCTTGAAGATGTTGCATATTATTGTTTAAGACTGCTATCTATCTTCCCTGCAGTTTGTTTTGCTGCTGGTAGCATTTCCAGTAAAAGAAAATCTTAGCTTTTTTTGTTGGCTCATTAAATAACCAGGCGCTATCAATTACGTCCTATTTTACTGTGTGTGGAGACAATGTCTCAAATCAAGTTCTTAGCATCTCCTCTATTACAGAAGTGAAAATGAGAAGAGAATATAACTGTTTTCTCCTACTCACCTGGACCCAAGAGAGGTGTTTACTCCTTTACTGACTTGTACATTCTTGTATTTCAAATCACTCTAGCCTGCTATTGCAATGCAGTAACAGATGTCGAGGCTATGTCTACAGTGCAGCGCTATTTCGGGATACTGGAAGTATCCTGAAATAGCTATTCTGCATCTTTTGAGCACACCCATTATTTCAAAATATAACGGGCTTGCTATTCCGACATCTCTGAAAACCTCATTCCATGAGGGTTAAGGGATGTTTTGGAATAGTGCTTTATTTAAAAATTTGGCGCTGTGTGTACAGTGCCAAATTTCGAAATAAGATATATTGAAATTACCTCGAAATATGGTATGCAATTTGTGCTATGCAAATTGTGTAGCTTATTTTCAGGTAAGGGTGCAGTGTAGATGCACTCATATTGTTAAAGCTGAAATATCTTTCTAGTTGCTCCGAAAAGGTAGTTTTACCATAAATTTAGGAAGAGAAAAGGAGCAAACTGTCATCTGTAGTACCTTCCATTAAGCAGTTGTTAAATACAATATGCTAGACCCTTGTGAAATTTTACTTCCTGAATTTGAAGCTTGCCAAATACCATTTAAAGCCAAGTTCAAGTGGCTTCAGTAACATATTGTCATGAAGACACACCAGGAAACATCTCGAACTTTCAGCTGCATGAAGAGAGGAAGTTTTTACCTGAAAACTTCTTTAGTAATCTGGGCAATGAGGAAAATTGAGACAGCCCGTGGAACTCCTTGCCAGAGGATGTGGTGAAGGCTAGGACTTTAACAGGATTCAAAAAAGAGCTAGATAAATTCATGGAGGTTAGGGCCATCAATGACTATTAGCCAGGATGGGTAGGAATGGTGTCCCTAGCCTCTGTTCCTCTGGAGGTGGGTGACAGGGGAGGGATCAGGTGAGGATTACCTGTTGTGTTCCCTCCCTCTGGGGCATCTGCCATTGGCCACTGTTGGCAAGACAGGATACTGGGCTGGATGGACCCTTGGTCTGACCCAGTATGGCCATTCTTATGTTCTTATCACATGTCAATGGCCTATTTTTCCAAAGGTGAACACATTTCTCTGCCTATAAATTATTTGGAAAGACCAGAACTCAGCTTCTGACTGGAATTTTTCTCCTGGGAAACAACTAAATAGTTTGACTGACATGAGACCACTGGAGACCAATGTGCCATATAGATACGCTTAAACTAAAATAGTTTGCTAGCCTACATCAGTGAGCATTTTATGTAAATCATTCTTGTGGCGGACACAGCAACAGAAGAGTTGCCAGCGGTCCAGCTTTCATTTGAACACCTGGTCAGAAAGTAACCTTCCCCAGCCCTTACCAGCCCAGTAAAAATCAGTGAATGCATCAGAGTAGGGGAGAGAGAGAGCCACAGGGGGAGGGGACAGTGATGGGGAGCAGTCACAGAAGAGGGTGCTTCTTGGTGTGTTGACAAAGCCACTAATACTCACCTCCTTGCTCTCTGGGGCTTCTCACTACCTTGTCATGCTGAGCCAGATCTTCTGATCTCCCCCCCGCCAAGGCACAAAACTGAATTCACTGCTCTCCCCTTTCCCTCTCTCCTCCCCTCCCCTCACTGAAGAGAAGTAGAGACACTGAAACTCTTCAGGTCTGAGGAGAATGAAGTTTCAGGCACAGCTTCCAGGAACCCAACCCCTGAATGGGTTCAGAACCCCAAATAAGTCATTGAAGTAAGACCCCTTTAACAATGAAAGGAAGATGTACACACAGATTGCTCTCCCAGGTAACAATTATTTACACTGGGCTTGAAAAGAAAAGAAAAGAAAAGAAAAGAAAAGAAAAGAAAAGAAAAGAAAATGCACAGCTAGTTCTAACACCCTAAAGCTTATAGCCACTTACCCTAAAACTGTTCTTATTTCAGCTAAACCTCCAAGTCAGGGAAGAACCCTTTTTCCCTGGGGTCTCTTGTTATCCTTTTGGGTGTGTCCTGCCAGCCAAAGGCAAAGAGCCTGAAAACTTTGCCTCTTAAATAGCCTTCCTTTTAGGTGGGAATTCTTTGTTTCTCATTCTCCCCTTCCAGGAAAAGTTACCTCATCAGACCCTATTAGTTGGGGTGGTCACATGTCTGCCTAAGACCAACCATTGCTGAGAATTAAAGGACAAAGGAGGCTGTTTACAGGTAACTACCCAGACACCGAGATGGCCCAGTACTGGAAACACCCATGATGGCTTTCATTTGCATATTTAAAACCATAAACCATTCCCTATCCTATCCCATATTTTAACTTTACATATGAGAATGATACATACTCCAAAATAAGATATACACATCCAGCAGATTGTGGCATTAAAATCAATAGGTTACATGAGGTATTTTGTCCAAAGAATCTACAAGTTATGCATATTTGTATCCATAAGTCAATTTCATAAAGCATGGCGGGGAAAGAAACCATCACAGGGGCATGGAGCGAGCGAGGCAGAGACTCAGAGAAGGGACGCGTCAAGGGTGTTTGGTTCTGATCAGTCCAAAAGCTGGCAATCCACTTCTCGCAGACATTTCTTCGCATATTTTAGGAAAACTTGGATACAGTATTCTGGAATGCCAAGGAAAAGGTTACCAAACACAAAGACATTTACAAAAAAAAAAAAAAGGAAGCATGCATGGTGACTCACAAGAGAGCTGAAATCCAGACCATTTTATGTCTGCCTTAACTACACCCAAGTTGTCAGAGCTTATGCCTGTTTCTCAGGGCCAGCTCATTCTCTTTGAGTTCTTGAAGAACCTTTACTATCCATGTGTTTCACAATATACCTGGAAGGAGTGTGTTGCCATGACTCCAAAGCTGCTTTCTGTAACTCATTGGGTGTTCAGGATAAATTCAATTATGGCAATTCACTCTCAAATGCACAGAAGGGGAAGTATTCTAAAACCTAGTCTAAAGCAGTTTCAGCTTTTGTTGCAGGGCCCAGTTTCAGAACTGGTCCCAGAACTGGTCTTCTCCCAAAATGGCCTGAGAGATAAATCATTCGTGGGGGTGTGATGCTGCTCCCCATCCAAACCCAGCTGCTGGGGACAGGGGCCGAGTGAGTTAAAAATGTGCTAGGGTAAAGGGGTCCAGCTCAGTCAGCCTCTCTCCCTAACAGCTGGGCTTGAGCAGGAAGAGAAAGGGTCAGGACAGGGCAGACTGCTACCCCAGTCAGGTTGTCTGTCAGGAAGCTATCACACTGCACAGAGTCAGCAAGCAGAAGCAGCCAGCTTCAGTCAGCGAGAGAAACAGCTCCATCCTACCCCTCCACTTTCCAACCAGGCCCAGCCAATGGAGCCATTTCAGATTTTGGTAGGAGGGCAACCTGTGCATGCTGTGATGGGGTAGGGAGAGAGTGAAAGCATGGGGAGGCAGACTGAGGACAGAGGCTTCAGAAATGTTACTGAGCATGCTCAGAATAAGCCAAGTGCCAAATGGGAAGGGGGGAGCCAGCCCCATCTGCCCTTTCCCCCACATGCACCATCTCTATCCAGGGGCCACCAAGGTACTGGAAACCTCTACTTTTTTAGCAGACAGCTTAGCAGTTAGCTGACAGGAGCACTGTATCTAATTCCTATATAAAAGAAAGAAAAATAAATATTAAACCCATTCAGCTCTAATACATATTCTGATATCTTGTGGCAAGTCACTTAAGGGACACTGGTCAGCCTCAAAATTTTAATGTATATTCTTACTTTGTCACTAACTCTGTAGAGAGAGAGATACCCTGCCATGACTCTTGGACTCTATCTCAGCTCTGGAAGGGGAGTGGCATTTCAGCTCTCTATAAGAACATCAGAATAGCCATACTGGGTCAGACCAATGGTCCTTCTAGCCCAGTATCCTGTCTTCCAATAGGGGCCAATGCCAAGCGCTTCAGAAAGAATATACAGAAGAGGCAATCATCATGATCCATCCCTTGTCACCCATTCTCAGCTTCTGGCAAATAGAAGCTAGGGACACCATCCTAGTAGCCATTGATGGATCTATCCTCCTTGAACTTATTTTGTTCTTTTTGGAAACCTGATATAGTTTGGGCTTTTCCACCATTTCCTGGCAAACAGTTCCACAAGTTGACCTTGAAAAAATAATGTATTTTGTTTGTGTTACATGTGTTACTTATAGATTTAATTGTGTCAGCTTCTTGTATTATGTTAGTGCAGGAATGAATAACATTTCCTTATCTCTTTTTCCAGATAGTTTATGATTTTCTAGACATCTATCATATCCCCCCATCCTTTAGTCAATTCTTTTCCAAGCTGAAAAGTCCCAGTCTTGTTAATCTCTCCTCATATACAAACTGTTCCTTGCCCCTAATAATTTCTGTTGTCCTTTGTGTACCTTTTCCAAATACAATATATCTTTTTTCAAATGGGTTGACCAGATTCAAGATGTGGGCATACAATGACTATGTAGAGACAATACGGAATATTGTCTGATTATCTATTCCTTTTCTAATGAGTCCCAATATTCTGGTAGCTTTTTAGTTTTTAGACTGCCACTGCACATTGAACAGATGTTTTCAGGGAACGATCCATAGTGATTCCAAGATCACTTGTGGTAACAGCTATCTTGTATCTATAGTTAGGACTATATTTTTCCATGTGCATTACTTTGCACTTATCAGCACTGAATTCCATCTGCCTTTATGTTGCCCAATCACCCAATTTTGTGAAATCTCTTCGTATTTGCAGTCAACTTTGGATTAGTCCCTGTTCACTCCTTTTTAAAAATATTTCTAAGTCTAACAGCAGTGATCCAAATGCAAATCCCCTCAGCACAACACTCATTCTTACTCTTTATTCCCCTATCTTTTAAGTGGAGTACCTGGCAATGTTTTCATGATGATCTAATGATCCTTCAATTACTGGAATGCCCAGCCTTTTGTTATTTTTAATCACCCTGCCTTCCTCTTTTTATAACAAACTCCCTGACACAAAGGCAAAGCTGCAAGCAGCTCATTATTCTGTTTTATTTAAGAACTGCCTCTGGAGTCAGGGCATACAGCTTTAAGCAGACCTCAAGTATGAAATCTAGGGGGTTCAAACTTGGGGGTACTGCTCCTCTAACTCCCCATAAATGGTGCCCTTGGACTCAGCTGCCAAGGAGAGCAGCTGGATGTCCCAGGGAGAGGGTAGGTGCAGAGGGAGAAGGATGATCCTCTGCAGATAACTCTGGTGGTGTAGAGAAAGTGTAGTGGCCCCAGGTTGGGCGCAGGGCCGGAAGACCCGGGAAGTAGCTAGGCAGAAGAGATGTGTGGTGGTCACATGTCCTCTCTTTTAGATTCTGCTCCCCACCCCAATATCTGGAAGTATGGGTCATCTATGCTGTTAAGTGTGTTCTAAATGATGCCATTGTGATAGTAACAGATCTGGATGTACCACATGAATTCCCTGGAACTCAGAATCAACCAAAGGGAAGAAGATATGAAAAACATGATGAGCAAAAATGCAATCCAAAGCTTAAATTCAAAATGGATTTTTTTTTTAATAAACAAAGCATTACCCTCGATTCACAAGTATTTTTCAGCAACTCTTTGTATCCCAATATATATTTGAACTATCCAACATCAATTGAAGCAAATGTGCTGTGGATGAACATAAAGGAAAGCATGAAGCTCAGAAAAAAACCAGAAGGCAAAAGACCATTCTGATTTTCATTTGTCCCTGACAAAGGCTCTAATAGTTTTACTGAAATGAAATTAACCACTTACTTTTATTATGCTGTATAAAGAACAGCAGTTTTACCCACGTATACCTATGATGCAATGCACATTTTCCTTACTGTCTATTGCTATGTTTTCTGCAGTGCAGAATGTAGCTTTTGGAAACATTAATCTCATCCATGTCTACTTAAGGTTTATAATAAGACAGGAAAGATGATCAAGACTTACCATGATCTCAGCAGAGCATGAACTGCTAATAGGCCTTTGGTACAACAGACTGATAGACAATTTTTGTGTGCAAAAAAAGTCAGTGAGGTCCTTGTTGAAAGTCTGAATTATGTGAGGCTTAAAATGCCAATTGTTTGAGGTGATTAGATTTTTAAACACTATTTAAAATATGAGACTGTGCTATTAGTCCCCATTAATTCATAGCAGTGATATTTGCAGAGAAGAACCAGTTAAGTGGCATAGGGGGACAAGCTAGGTTGAAAAATATTTTGTAGGCCTGTCTCAAAATGCTGAAGTCATCCCTGTTTATATTGTTACTCTTTGGCCCCAGGAGTTAGACAAAATTTGGAGTCTTGAGGTTTGTTTCCGTTAGGAGGAGAAACTGATGATGGAGTCAAATATTTGTGATGCATTCCTGTCTATTTTCAAAGAATACACTGAAAGTCACTGGTTCCCTGAACTTAGAAGGAATCAAACAGCAGGAGGTTTCTTTGTTCACTTGAAATTTGGTTCCAAGCCTTTTTTCCAGACAGCTCCTTACCCCAAAATCTCTTTGATCTTTTCTCAGGGATCGTGCTAGAATTTCTGACTGGCTCTGCAACTTCCTTGCTGCCTTCTGTTTGCTTGTTTGGTGTTCCTGCTGCTTGAAGTGCTTGTGCTCACACTCTCCTACAATCAAATCAATCCCCCATGTTCGCATTATCATCAGACTCCAGGAAATCTGTTGAACTGCATGGCCCAGCCACTGCCCACGCTTGTATGAGGTCTAAGTAGTTTTCACCCATCACTAAACAAAGAGGCACTTAATTTTCCTCATTTACCCTGGCTGCAAGGCAGCTGGCATGCCCAATGAGTTTGTGTGCTTACACAACCCCCAACATAATGTTATACCAAAATCGGTTCCATAAATAAGTTTGCTGAATGTTTTATAATGTGTCTTCCATGTCTGTGACTGGCTGAGTCTATCCTGTGGAATCAGGGGGCATCTTTCAAACTCTGCAGAAGCCAGTTCCACAGTATTTCATAATAAGAGGCTACATAATACAGTAGCTGAGCTCTCCACCCCATCTAGGAGACAGTGTTCTGACTCCTCTCTGTCTGGCCAGCACTGGCCTATTACATTACATTAGGTTAATCTTCCAGTTATTGAGAACTGCCTTGCTGTTTTTATAGCTGTGTGGCTTTTTTGTGTGAGGGATTTTTTTTTTTTTTTTTGCATTCCTATAACAATTTTATAAAGGAAAAATATTTCATTCTTATCCACGGTTTGTTGTTGCAGACCAGCAACTGTGGCAAGGGCCCCTCTTACCCAAGCCACCACTGGGCAGACCGCTCACTCCTAACCCCAGAGTTGGGTTTGCAGCAGGTCTCTGTGGTAGGGAGCCCAGCTGCACCTCCTCAGACTCCTTCCCTAGCTGCCTCCACCTAAGGCTGTTACAGATTGTTCTCTCAAACTTCTGTCTCTCCACCACCTCCCTTCCACCCTCTCACACACCTCACCAGCTTCCAACTGCTGAGGCTTTTAAAGACCCTCAGTCAGCCAGCAGAGAAGTCAGCTGGCCCCAATCTGCCTGAGCCAGTTCCTTCCCAGCTGCATCTAATTGGCCTGCAGTTCTCTGCTTCTACTTACAGGGTTTTTTTACCCTTTTGGGCTGCCTTTTCCCCTTTCTGCAGCAGCTCCCTGGCCTGACCCTGCCACACAACCCAATCTCACGTGTAAATCTCAACTGCCAAAAGTCTGCAAATAAGATGCACATTTTAAAGAGGCAAGCTAACTAGCCACTGAAACACCTTTCCAATGGTCACGGTAGATTCTCTGTCACTGGCAATTTTAAAATCAATATTGGATGTTTTGCTAAAAAGATATTGTCTAATTCAAATAAAGAGAGTTTGGGAAAGTCCTATGATGTGTGTTACTCAGGATGTCATATTAGGTAATCTATGGTCCCTTCTAGCCACGGATTCTGTTAAACTGGTGAGGAAATGGGGCATGAGTCTATCAAGTCCTACGAGGTCTGTGGACTCTCACTGAGATTTGACTATTGGAAAACCAGATTCACTCGGCCCCAATGCGTTACAATTTCAAGTTCATGCAGCAAATTTCACACAAACAGAACTTGGAAGGGTCTGAATAGTTTTGCTCATAACCCCTATTAATGTCCTCTAGAGCTAAGAGCATTCACAAATCTTTTCTCCCAATTCTCCCTAGCTATAGGTGCTAAAAATAACCCAACACACACTCATGCACTATAAAAATAGCGTTTGCAGGACATTGTAACCCTATGTAATGTACCCAGTATTGAATTAGGGATAAGAATTTTTTGAGGTTTGATGTCTACCTCAAATTTCTCACATTGTGCCCTACGATGATGGGGGCTTGTGTGAAACCTGAACTACACTATTCAGAAGCTCTCATCACTTTAGGTAATCTGAAGGTTTGTTCTAGGAGATGCAAAACGATATGGGAATGTCTTTCCAGGATATTGATGTAAGCAGGGGCTGAACTGCTGCTTGCTGTCAGCCAGCTAAAAGGAGGGGTGGGTGTGCCCACTACAGTTGTTTAGCTCTGCAAGGTAATTAACTGTTAACTGTTGACATGTAAATACTGCTCAGAAGAGAATCTGAGGTGTGGCTATGTAAATCCCATTCAGCCAGGGCTGATGGAAGGTCAGTGTTGGAATGGAATGTGGAGAATTGTGTATAATTTGGGACTGTTGTGGGGGTAACTAATCATGCTACCCCTAAATGTGGGAACTGTAAAACATGCCACCAGTGCTTGCAGGAGAGACACAACCATCATGGTAAGAGGTCTCGGAAGAACAAGCCTCCCCCCTTCCAGAGTTGAGTGAACAGAGCTGGGGGAAAGGGTTAAAGGGTTTGAGTTAGCCTGCTTTGCACCTGCCAGGTGTGAGCTGTAAGATTGGCCCAGCCTGTACTGTTCCCCCTTTGTTTAAAGGACAGACCTAAAGTAGACTCCCTGAGGAGTCTTTTCTTTTGCTAGTCCAGTGAAAGCTCGATTCATTTGCCAGTCCAGCTGGTGGCTAAAGAGCTGAAATCACTGGTTTGGCTGAGTGTCAGACCTGTTGCACCAGTGAAGTGGTGGTGACCAGCGGCGTGGCGTGGAGCGGTGGCAGGCGAAGAGCGGCAATCTGTGGTGTGGCGTGGAGCGGCGGCAGGCGAGGAGTGGGGACCAGCGGCGTGGCGTGGAGCGGCGGCAGGTGCCCAGTGGAGCGTCCAGAGGCGTGGAACGAGACAGCTGGTGGAGCGTGGCGGAGTTTCGTATAAGGTGCCCCCTACCTATCCCCCAACCCCCATTTCTACCCAGGTTGGGAGGTGAAACCCTGAGGGTGAACTTTGGGACTCTGGGTGGCACGGACCAGGGACAGAGACTTTTGGGGTGTGGGACTTTTTGGACTTCGGGCGATTCTTGGCTGGGGTGGGGGGCTTGGCTCATGTTTGGGGTTATGAACTCTGTTTGTGGTGTTTTCCCCCAAGTTAATGCCGTATGACTCCTCTTTCTGTTTCATTAAATGTTTCTTACCTACACTCAGACTCAGTGCTTGCGAGTGGGGAAGTATTGCCTCTCAGAGGCGCCCAGGGGTGCGTGAATTTCCCAGATTACTGGGTGGGGGCTCGAGCCGGTTCTATGTGAGATGGCCCCAAGATATTGAACCCAGCCCTGGTTACTGCCAGGCCTACCCGGCAGAAGGGTTACATTAGTAATGTGCTAGACAATTGTTCCTCTGTGATGGGGTTTACAGACTCCAAACAAATTATATATGAGGGAAGGAGCAGTACTGTGCCAAAAAGGCCCTAAAGGTGCTTCAGCTGTGGAGCATGTTCCATATTGAGGATCTGCTTCAAAAGATCCTACTTGACCCCCAGCAGTCAAGTGAGGGGATGTCAAGGTCAGGGGAGACAGGAATGATGGGAGGAAACCAGCTTTCGGGACAGAGCGATACACAGGAGAAGGGTCTGCACTGTGGTTAAATCCCAATCACGATTTTTCCCCAATCTTTTCCCCTCCCCTGCTCCCTGCCATGGGAGAATAACTGGACTCTGTGAGGAGTGAGCTGGGGGGTACCCTTGTGACTTGGGAACTCTCCTCAGGTGAGGGCAGAGTACTGTGACTATGCCCCGGAACTGAAGAGAAAAGGTGAAGTAGGAAGTGGCCCAGGGCAGGCTGGTCTGGTGTGTCAGGAAGTGACAACTCACAATCCTCGACCTCCCCACATTCCCTCAGGCCCTGGGCTGGGACCTGGTTGGTCCCCCTACTTTCTCCTTCCCCACATCCAACCAGGAGAATTCATGAAGCACCACAGCGTGATGGATTGCAACTCAGTGGCCAGGCCTGCAGACTACCTGGCATGGCCGTCCCAGGACTTTGGGGACCTTTGAGCCAGAGGCTGCCCATGAGGCCTGCTGGCCTGTTAATGTATTGGCTCCGACCTCAAAACTAATTTCCTGAACACCAAATTCATTCTTATGCGGAACTATCTTCTTGTCTAAATAATGTAGGCTTTATCAATGAAAACTGCACCCTTATCTACATGTGAATTACGAAGCAATTTTTTACAAGAACCTGATTTTTCAGTTGTGTTACACCCATAGGCCCTACAGGAAATGTATCAATGACGCTGGCTGTTTCTAGCTGTGCTTCAGCTGTTTCTGCCGAAACACACAGATGGATGTCTGCAGCAAGAGTGACAGGATGTCAGAAATACAAAGGGCTGCCACACTAGAATATTATTCAAGTGCTGTATTGTACATTATAATGACTAACAACCATCTGTTTAAAGTAAACTCAAGTTTAATCTAGACTGTGAAATGTGACTTTATAGTTTGACTCTTACAGAATAAGTGTCTCTTTGCAAAACCGTGGATGGGGGTTTCATAGCATAAACTTACCTTGAAACCCAAATCTAGACTTGTGCCCATTCTGGTTCATGTATAATCATCTCTAGACATTCTGCAGTTTGAATTTAGGCCCAAGTCATACTTCTCATCAGAATACAAACCATGTAGAGGATCTGGAGCCTCCTACAGACTTCCCCACCTGAAGCCACAGTAGAATTTCCTTGGCACTGCTCTCTCTCTCAAATCGTCAGTGTGCTCCTGACCCCCCACTGAGTGGGAGGGAGACTGAGGGTCCTGAATCAGCACTTTCAGGGATCCACTAGCAGCTACTCCATTGGCTGCTGAACCTGTAATGCCCCACAGAGACGGTTCCATAAGGGAATGAAAAGAAAAAGTAATACTGACTCATTCCTTCATTCATTTCTTCAGGTATTGGGGGGAAGGGAAGACAGCATGTGTTCATGTCTCTGGATCTGAGTCCCTCACTGTGTGTGGCTTCCCAGTCTAGGTGATCTGAGAGAGTCCTTGGGGGCTGATGCAACAGAAGTTTCTGAGTCCTCTACTAACAAATGTGTTTGGAACAGTTTGGGCTTCACTTAACAGTTCTGTTATTTCACAAGTGACATTAGAATTTACTCACTCTCTTAGGCTACGTCTACACCACGGAGCTATTTTGGGATACCTCCTATGCCGCATCTTCAGAGCTCGCTATTCTGACATCCCTGTAAACCTCATTGCACGAGGGTTAAGGAATGTTTTGGAATAGTGCCTTATTTCAAAATTACCTTGAGCTCTCTGGGACAGCGACTTTCTGTCTGTATTGTGCCTGGCAAGAAAAGGCCCTGATCCCAATTGGGCCCCTTATTATAAACGAATAATAATAAAATGAGCTCATAATCTGTAATAAATAGAGGGAACAGATGTATGGAGTAAGAAGGTGCTATTTTATAATTCCTCCTTAATCATAACCACCCTTCTTAATGTGTTCCTTTTTTATATGCAAACAGAACCAAAAATGTATTAGAAATCAGTTATGTACATCAACCCACCAGCAAAAAATTTACATCCCACAAATTAAAAGAAATTGAACAAATCTTATATTTTTGAAAATGATTAGGCCAGACATAAATTTTAGTTTATATTAAAAAACCTCATATTCCGGTGAGCTTGGCATTGTTAACTGACTTCCAGTCATTCTAGCTAGATGTGAAATATAATTAAAATATTAATATATAAAGCAGTTTGTTAAAAGTCTTTCCTATAAAAATAATAATTAATTATCGTAAGGACATTTTCAACAGCAACACCAAAAAATTCTGAGAATAATTTTTCTTGGCAAGATCATTTCAGTGCTTGTCAGAAGTGGTTTGTGTTTTTATAAATCAAATTTATGTGCACCAATTTCTTGGGGTGGGGGCACACACAGTTGTCTGAATTAGAAAGAAAACAGGATCTGATTGTTTTTGTGTAGCAGCAAAGACTACCCAGGGGCTAACAGAATTCCCTTTGAAGAGTGTGGTGTGTGCCTATTGCTACTCTCCTTCAGGAACTGTTGTAACATACCCCTGATTGTAGAGTTGATCATTATGTAAGGAACAATGCCTGCCGCATAAGGATTACTGATCTGTATCTCAAAATGCACTCTTTGTTTTGGAATAAGAGAGTGTAAAAGACTTCTTCAGCGCATGACCCACAGGCAGATACAGTCACAAGATCGAGGCAGAATGGGTCTAATTACCCAACAATGGAGCAACCATCAGAGGAATGATTTCCAAGATGGCCTGCTGGGCCAAGTGGGTGAAACCAGTCTGAGGTAGAAGGAATTCTTTGAAATTGAAACGTGGGCTGGCACTTGTGCTCTGAAGCCAACCCCTTCCACAAGCTTCATAGCAGGAGCCCCGGCCCAAGTCACAACTTCAATGCATCATCTGCACAGCCATTTTCACAATGCTAGTGCAAGCCCCGTGAGTCCAAGTCTGTTGACTCAAGCTGGGAGGCTCACTGAACAGGCTGCATAGATGTGCTGTCAGAGAGACACTGACACCAAGCAGCAGCCCAAGATGGCTGTGACTTGCTCAACAAATGTAAGCTGCTCCTGTTCTGTTCCTGCGACACAGACTTAACTCTTATCAAACTTAGCTTGTAGGCTATGTCTACACTGCAGGCTTCTTGCACAAGAACTGTTTTGCGGAAGAGTTCTTGTGCAAAATATCTTCCACAAGAGCACGTCCACACTGCCATGTGCTTTTGCACAAGAGCATCCATGGCAGTGCGGACACTCTCTTGCGCAAGAAAGCTCTGATGGCCATTTTAACCATAGGGGCTTCTTGTGCAAGAAATTCATGTTGCCTGTCTACACTGCCCTCTTGTGGAAGAGCTCTTGCACAAGAGGGCTTATTCCTCGTGGGGAGAGGAATAACTTTCCAGAAGAAGCCCTGTTTTCCGATGCTAGACTGTAAATTTACTTGCGCAAGAAGGCGCGTGCAGTGTAGACAGCCAGCAATTTTTTGCGCAAGAACAGCTGTTCTTGCGCAAGAAGTGTGCAATGTAGACACAGCCATAGTGTAGAAGCTAGTAGCCTGTGTGTTAAAACCCTCTTCTCTCTCTAACACTTTGTTCTTAGTGCTAAATAACACAGACTTGTTTCAAGAAAGCTATTGATCACTAACACTCACTAGTCATGGGTTCCCAAGGAATGGAAACGCTGGAACCTGAAACCCAGGAGGGCCTGCAGAGTGGCAAACAGTTGGTATACACAG
The DNA here is from genome assembly GCA_019425775.1 of Rafetus swinhoei. Taxonomy (NCBI): domain Eukaryota; kingdom Metazoa; phylum Chordata; order Testudines; family Trionychidae; genus Rafetus; species Rafetus swinhoei. The sequence goes on from CM033437.1 coordinate 57,402,552, forward strand.
GACGCTATAGCTAGATCCTTGTCTAAGTGGGAGAATGGCATGACTCTATCCCAAGACAGGTAAGGGCAAGACACCAGTCACCTCAGGGAGGAGGGGCTTCACTCAGAGTCCAGAAAGGGGACAAAGATTCAATTAGTCCTGTAAGTGTAACATGTGTAAGCCAGGGGTCTGAAGGACTGCTTGCAATGCAGCCAGCTGAAGTTGTTTAGCCCTGTAAGATAATTAACTGTAGATATATAAATACAGCTCATGCTGGGATGGGGAAGGAATCTAGGGTGTGGTTATGTAAATCCAATTCAGCCAGGGCTGATGGAGGATCGGTTGTTAGAATGGAATGTGGTGTATTGTAACTAATTTGGGCTGTTGTGGGGTCACAAACCAGGCTACCCCCAAACATAGGAACTGTAAAATATGACACCAATGCTTGCAGGAGACACCATCATTGTAAGGGGTCTCAGATAAACAAGCCTCACCCTTCCAGAGTTGAGTGAACTAAGTTGGGGGGGGAGGGAAGGGCTTGAGCTAGCCTGCTTCATGCCTGCCAGGTGTGAGCTGTAAGACCAATTCAATCTGTTTCTTCCCTCCCTCCCCCCCCCTCCCGCTTTCTAAGGATAGATCTAAAGCAGACTCCATCAGGAGTCTTTTTTGTTATTCTAGTAGAAGCTAGAATCTTTTAGCTGGCCTAGGTGGTGGCTAAGAGTTGAAATCACTAAGGCTACGTCTACACTGGAGGCTTCTTACACAAGAACAGCTGTTCTTGCGCAAAAACTTGCCAGCTGTCTACACTGCACGTGCGTTCTTGTGCAAGTAAATTTACAGTCTAGCGTCGGAAAACAGGGCTTCTTCCAGAAGAGTTATTCCTCTCCCCATGAGGAATAAGCCCTCTTGCGCAAGAGCATTTGCACAAGAGGGCAGTGTAGACAGGCAACATGAATTTCTTGCGCAAGAAACCCCTATGGCTAAAATGGCCATCAGAGCTTTCTTGCACAAGAGAGCATCCACACTGCCATAGATGCTCTTGTGCAAAAGCACATCTCTTGCGCAAAAGCACATGCCAGTGTAGACGCGCTCTTGTGGAAGACTTTTTGCGCAAGAACTCTTCCGCAAAAGAGTTCTTGTACAAGAAGCTGCCAGTGTAGACGTAGCCTAAGGCTACATCTACATGGTGCATTCTTGTGCAAGAAGATATACAAATGAGGTGCAGTGATGAATATTGTTGTGCCTCATTTGCATACTTAATGAGCCACCATTTTTGCGCAAGGGGCTTGCACAAGAGGGCTTATGTCTACGCTCACGGCTTCTTGCATAAGAAATATGCAAAGGAGGCTAAGCGTGAAATATCGCTGAGCCTCATTTGCATACCTAATGAGCCGCCATTTTGGCAGTAGAGGCTCTTGCACCAGAAGGAACTGTCTACACTGCCCCTTCTTGTGCAAGAAAAACCCTCTTGTGCAAAGCCGTTATTCCTGAAAATAATCGGCGTAGCAGCATTGCACAAGAGGGTTTTTCTTGCACAAGAAGAGGCAGTGTAGATAACTCCCTCTGGTGCAAGAGCCTCTTCTGCCAAAATGGCAGCTCATTAGGTATGCAAATGAGGCTCTGCGATATTCCACGCTTAGCCTCATTTGCATATTTCTTGCGCAAGAAGCCGCTAGTGTAGACATAGCCGAGCTGTTCTGCCTGAAAATAAGCAGTGTAGACTGTTCCTTCTTGCGCAAAAGCCCCTTGTGCAAAAATGGCAGCTCATTAAGCATGCAAATGAGGTGTGGTGATATTCATCGCCATGCCTCATTTGCATATCTTCTTTCTCAAGAATGTGCAATATAGAGTAGCCTAAGAGCTGAAGTCACTGGTTTGGCCTGGAGCCAGACCCATTGTGACTAGTGGGTGGCCAGTAGGAGCAGCAGCTGGCAGGAACGACCGGCGGGCGGGCGGCTAGCAGGGCAGCTGGCAGGAACGACCGGTGGGCGGCCAGTAGGAGCAGTGGCCAGCAGGGCGGCTGGCAGGAACGACCGGTGGGTGGCCGGTAGGAGCAGCGGCCAGCAGGACGGCCAACAGAAGAAGCGGCTGGCGGAGAAAGCGGACCACAGGAGCAGCACAAAGGTGGCATGGCCTCAGGCTCAGAGAGTGGAGTCATCAGGGTGATGTGTCAAGGTCTGCACTGACTGGACAGAGCTATAAGTGGGGTGTTTGAAGTGGGGTATGGAGAAAGTTTGGGTAAGTGACTAGAACCCTTACATAGTTGGACTAGTGAGCCTGAGAGGCAAAGAACATTGCTCAATCCATTTGAGCTGGGACGGTTACTCGTGGGGGGTTATGAACTCTGTTCATGGTATTTTCCCAAGCTAATGCCATGTGACCTCTCTCCCTCTTTCATTAAAAGTTTCTTTTCTACACTCAGACTCTGTGCTTGCGAGTGGGGAAGCATTGCCTCCCAGAGGTGCCCAGGGATGTGTGAATTTCCCAGGCTACTGGGTGGGGGCTTGAGCTGGTTCTGTGTGAGATGGATGAAAAGGAACCCCCTAGATATTGAACCCGGCCCTGGCTGCTGCCAGCACTACTTGGCAGAAGGGTTACATGTGTAATCTGTATTAAAGTCACTACCCTCTTCTCCTTCACATTCCTCTTCAAGGCCCATGTCTCCTGCAGTGCCTACCAAAAATCAGCCAGCCCAGTAGAACTAGGCAATACTTAAGATAGATGATAGTCCATCATTTCATAAATAGAAAAGGACTAGCACAACCCCTGTTATCTCAAATGAAGGTTCCCAAACTCTTCAATCCAAACACTGGTTTAGATAAAAACAAGTAAATTAACTACAGAAAGATAGTTTTTAAGTGATTACAAGTAATGAGGCATAGCATTAAGAACTGGTTACAAATAAAAGGTAAAACTCAAACTAATACCTAATTTAATCAAGCTAAGTGAATTCAAAGTAAAGATTTCTTTCACCATATACTTACAGCCATCTGGATGAATCTTTCAGCCAGGACATTGCCCCCTGGTCAATATTTTCTTTCTCTTTCAAACATTGTTAATGCCATAAGTAGAGATGAGGGGAACAAGGTGATTTTTGTCCCCCATTCTACCTTCTGATGACACCTCTTTCCTTTTGAGCATCATCTCTTGGTGGTGTTCAGGCAAGAGCAAGTCTGTTTGCCAAGCTGTAACTTTCTCACTCACACTCTGTCAAAGAATGGCCTCTTACCCAGGTTACTGTCCAGTTGATTTTGTTCACACTTGGCTGAGGGGTTTGTTCTTTTTGTGTATCTGAAGAACTGTTTTGGACCACTTTCCCAGATTCAGGATATGCCTTAATAATATCATACAATATAATCTTATAACTTTGCATATAATTTTGCCACCAATATTTTACCAGAACAATAATGATCAGCAATTTATGAGTTTTTAAATGATACCTCATAAGGCATATGTGTACATAATGTATCATAGTTATGTAGTGATCATAGGTGTACAGTATGTCACAATCCCTTTTTCATTGTGTTTAGCAGTTTTTCCTCTTCAACATACTATCCTAATTTTTACACAGTATATCCATTTATTTATTTTCCTAAAAGAAAATACATGTTGTATGTATGCATTGCATTTCACTGTTCCTTTGTCATAGATTCACCTACTTTCAAAGTAAACATTATAGTGGCATTTTTTTTCATTTTCCTTTCAATAGTTAATTAATGTAGAATCAGATCAAAAGGTCCTTCTGCCTTTTGATATAAATTGAAGAGCTCTGTTGAAAAGACCATGAAATTACATATCATTTCACATTAGTGCCAAAAGAGCTCATCGTGACTAAATACTAGGAAACCCAGATTTGCCATTTGCTCTAAAGTGACCATCTCCTAATTCTATTTTCAAAAGCTGCAAAACATAAAATCCTGAGTTTTAGATACAACTTTCTGAGCAACAAAATCAGCTACTGAATATCAGGGGATCCTGACCAAGCAATCTGTCTTGCACAGAATCTAGTTCTGGAATTACTGAATTTCTCCACAACTTGACACACAAAGGAGCTGTCAATCAAGTTCACTGTGTGTCTCTTTTTTAACAACAGAGACTTTTTCTGCAGACTGTGCACATTAATTGCTATAAATACTTCATTCCCTGTGGCATATTTCATACGAACTGGTCTTTGGTTTCAGAGACTGAGACTTTGATGAGGTGAATTGATGATACTTTAGTTACAGAGGTCACGGATTCTATGACTTTAATGAACCTCTGTGATTTCTTTGACTATAGCTCTTACAGCAGCAGTGGGTCTGGAGCTGTCAGACACCAAGAAGGCAGCAGGGGCTGGAGCTGTCAGTTGTTGTGGTGGGGGCTAGAAACCCCCTGCCACGTGGAGGTGTTTGGACTGACAGTCAGTTTCCCCCCTATGGGGATCAGGCTTTGGTTCCCCCACCTGTCAGCCTCTGCTCCCCCATTATTTTTGATGCAAGTAATGGACAGGTTGTGGGCTTCCATCAAAATTTTTGTTTATTGTCTGTGACCTGTCTGTGATTTTTGCTAAAAATAACCATGACAAAATCTTAACCTTAAACATGGTCTGGAAGTACCTATATGGGGAGGAGACGTCTGGTAGACAGAGGATCCTTTAATGTAACAGACAAAAGCATAACAAGATCTAATGGCTGTGAGATATACAGTCAGGCTGGAAATAAGGGCTTGTCTACACTGTGGGATAATGTGCAGTAGAGGGGATGTGATTTCTAAAGTGCACTAGTAAGTTGCACATTAATTGGTATGTGCACTATGGAACATTCAGGCTATGTCTAGACTGTCCCCTCTTGCACAAAAAATATGCAAATGAGGCAAAGCGTGCAATATCGCTGTGCCTCATTTGCATAATTAATGAGGCTCCATTTTTGTGCAAGAGGCTTTTGCGCAAAGTTCCTTTTTGCACAAAAACCCCCTCTTGCGCAAGAGCTGTTCTTCCTGAAAAAAAGAGGAAAAACAGCTCTTGCGCAAGAGGGAGTTTTTGCACAAAAAGGAGCCATGTAGATGGCTCCTTTTTGCACAAAAGCCTCTTGTGCAAAAATGGAGCCTCATTAATTATGCAAATGAGGCGCGACGATATTCCACGCTTTGCCTCATTTGCATATTTTTTTGCGCAAGAGGGAGCAGTCTAGACATAGCCCCCCGTGTACATGAGCAGGGTCTACACAAGCCAGTTATTGTGCAACTCACAGTACACTGTCAGAGGTCCCTGCTTCTGTCTTGTTTGAAGTACATGCTGCATCTCTCAAAGTCACAATTTCCTTTCTGTTGGTAGAATTGACTGGACCAAAAAATGCACAGTTAAGACTTTTAGCACTCCCTTCCCTTCTACGTTCAGATGTAGATGGATCCATTGTGAAACTTGATATTACAAAGAAGTAGAACTGGAGAAAACTCAGAGATGCTTTCACATGTCTGCTGGTAGATAATGAAGACATGATACCACAGATTTACATATCCAAGCCAAGATGAGATATTCATACATGCAGGCCTCCTATGTGCTGCTTCTAAAGTAGCATGTGCAGGATTGACCTGTGTTTCTTGTGTCCCTTCTACTTGGACTTGCACTGTTCTCTTGTCACATATAGTGGCAAGGAGAAATGCACCCTCTTGTTGATGTACGTCAGAGCCAAGAGTGCTTGGAAATGCAACAGATGCTTGATGGGGAGGGTGACATTGTGCACAAGAAACAGTTCTGCTTTTTCTGTAAATAAAGTCAGCATAACCTTGACCTGTTTGGGGGCTATGCCATTAACAATACTAGTATGGGAAATTGCCAACATGCTTACAAATGTAAATCTATTGACTTTCACCTAATTACTATTAAGAATAAAAGTTTTAACTTTGCCATACTCATGGAGAGAACAAATAAGTAAAACTTTTCTTTAATTCATTTTAACATTCTTTTCTTTCCCCCAAAATAGTACTTAAGATAATGTGTACAATTAATTAGAGGGCTAAGGAAAACTGTAATACTGAATTTTATTTCCTTTAACATCCATCTATTGTTATTTGAAATACTTCCATGGGACAATACAAATGATGCTCAGAGCATTTTGAAGGAAAACTAAAAACTAAGCTACTACAGTTTTTGTGTTCAGCAGCTCAATTATTACTAAGATAGAATTAGTATTGTCACCAAATGAGTGTTCCTACTTAAAATAAGATTTAAGAATAATCTTGTTAAAATTATAAGGGATACAATTAACAATAAGTTGTGTATACTTGCAAATTCAGATGACTGATTTAATTACTGACATAAACTGACAATTAAAGCTTCACAGTAAGAGAATGAGTTGCCTTGTGTGTTAGCCAGCTGTTTACAATAGTCTTAGGTATGATAATAAGGGAGTATTTAAAATACAAAATGATTGACTCTGCTAGTGCTTTACCTCGCTTGGCACAGCTGTGGTGAGAGAACACAATTGCTGCACTGAGACCACCTTCTGGAGTCATTCTGTTTTTGTAAGGTAGAAGCAGGCAAGCAAAATGCCTCTGGGCTACTGAAGAGATTGTGATTAGTAGCGGCTCATTTTCTACCCTGTAGCATCGTTCCACCTGCTTCGGTCTGTCAGCCATGCTGAAGAGAACAGGTGAGGGAGGTAAGACCACTGTCCTACCTCTGGACTGCTACACCCTTTTGCGCTACCAGTTCCTTGCACTCAAGAATCACAAAGATCTGGATTGTGGCTTCCCCTGTCCATAGGTATGTAGGCTCAAGGGAAGACTCCTTCTTACCACTTACCTCCTGGCATAGCTAGACAGAGGCTAGCCACATCTGGCCCTTCATTTGTTAAAAACTTTAAGGTAGGAATTGACTTACCTTAGAAGGTATAGGTTCAAAATATTTTCACTTTGAACCCCAAAATAGGCAATATTGTTGTGTTGAGCGGGCTATTGAACTTTTCATGGTGAAGTTGACATCTTGGGTCCTGTCTACTTGCACCATCAATCTACTTCAGCTACGCAAATAATGTAACTGAGGTCGACATACTCACCGTGGCATTTTGCATGTGGTAAGGTCAATGGGGGCTGCTCTTCCATTGATGCTAGCTACTCTTCTTGTCTTGGTGGAGTACCAGCATTAATGGGAGCACTTTCAGAGATCCATTTATTGTGTCTACAGCAGATGCGATAAATTAACAGCTAGTAAAACAATCGCTGAGTGTCAATCCCCAGAGTAGGGTAGACAAGGCCGTAGACCAGTGGTTCCCAATATTTTTTATGCCACAAAATGACAAACCCATTCACAAACTTTTGGCTGACCGGCAACATTTTATTTGCATATTCATTCCCTCCTCCTTTGCATCTCCTCACTTGCCAGCGTGTCTTGCACCCCCATAGGTGGGGAGGGAGCACGGCGCCCTGGCCGGGTCATCATTACCAAGGCAGGAAGAGGAAGGGAAGTGCCTCCTGCTCCACCTCCTCCTGCCACCGCCTCAGCCCCAGTGCTGCTGCCGGCAAAATCAGCTGCATGGGGGGGGGGAGGGAGCGCAGAGCCCTAGCCTGGCTGCTAGTGCTGAGGAGGGTGGAGGAAGAAAGGTGCCTCCTGCTGCCGCCTCAGTCCCAGCGCAAAGGTAATGGCTGCCGGAACTGAGCCACTGCGAACAGCCAGCTTCAGCTCCAGCAGCCAGTGGGGACCAGCAGCCAGCAGTTTGTGGACTGGCACCGGTCCGTGAACCGGTGGGTGGGAACCACTGCCATAGACTAGTGGAATAGTGCTTGTATGTGAGGAAAAGTGGATCTCAACTGGCATTTCATATCATGGGTTAATGGAGGCCGTGATACTGTAGCCTGATTTCATTACATTTCTTGATTGCTCATTCACCTCATCATATTCCTTCTCCTTTTCTACATTTGCTCAAAAGGTTTGTTCCCAAAGAATGCCAGCATATGGGGTAATGGTATGCTTTGTTCAGTAAAATAAGCACAGAGCAGAAAGATTTTTCCTTTTGGAATTTGAATCCAGAGTGATATCTCCAAAATATTCCTGTTTTATAGTAAACTTTTAAATTGATTAAAAGCAGTAAATATAAATGTTAAAGTTTTCTTAAGCCAAGAATGTCTTCAAAGTGATGTAGACTAAAAAGGGTTCTCTGTATCTCTCTTGCTCATGTCACTGGCTCTGAATTTAGAATTTGATAGTAAATTCTGCATGCTGTAAAGCCTATTTTTTGCCATTTAATTCACAAATAGTGCTGACCCAGGTTCAACATAAGATGGACAGTGATGACTGTCACCTTTGACATGTAGTTGTCTCATGCTCATTTAAAATAATTGCATTCACTGATCCTTCACTACACATAGGATGGTACTTGGTCCTGCCATGAGGGCAGGGGACTGGACTTGATGACCTCTCAAGGTCTCTTCCAGTTCTATGAGATAGGTATATCTCCATATATTATATTATATGATAGTAACCTGGCTTACTCTCAGAATAGTGTAGGAATGACTAATAAGACCTTTAACAGTAAGCATTTCCTTGTAGACAGCAAGCCATTCTTTGCTGTCTGTTTTGATGTGGACTCTAGTACACTAATCACTCACTGTTGTCTTTTGCAGTCCTACAGAAAGGTAGAGCTCCAACGCAAAGAGAATACTTAATTAGATGTCTAGACAATATTTGGTGCTGCATTGTACTTTGGTTACTATATCATTTCCTTTGGAGTATAGCTGATTTGGACATACAATATTTGTTTTCACAGTATTGATGGACTGATTATCTTGTTCCTCAAAAAAGAGAGAAAAACGTAAAAAACAACAACAAAAAATCCTGCAATTTGGTTCAAGAAAAGTTCTACATACAAAAAAACCCAGACTGCTTCTATCTAGACTTACTGATCCCATAACACCATCTGTATTTTTTTGAGAGGAGAGGGAAGGAAATCATCCCACAAAAGTTTCATACAGATCTTCACCTCTTTCCATTGAAGGGAAGGGGGTCTCTACCGCACCCCTGGACATGTAGAGCTCCATAAGGGGCAGGCAGCAAAGATCGAAGCTGTATAAACTTTGTTTCCCCTGGCCTCATAGACAGACAGAAGTGGATTTGCTGAAAAGTTAAAGCCTGATGCGTGCATTTGTGACCCTGTCCTTGTGCAGAACCCATTTGTATAGGCTGGGGAACAGAAGGGAGGTTCCAGTGGCAGCAGCAGTTAGGGAGCCCCTAACAAAGCAATGCTGCCAATGGGATGTAAGTAGGAAGCAGAGGACCTTGAGGCTGTTGTGAAGACACAGAAACACCTCACAAACGAGCCTAGGCTAAGGTACCTTATAGACGAACAGATTTATTGGAGCATAAGCTTTCATGGGCAAAGACCCACTTCGTCAGATGCACGTAGTGGAAATTCCAGAGGCAGGTATAAATATACGGGCATAAGAAAAGAGTTCCAAGCAAGAGTAAGGTTAGAGATAACGAGGTCAATTCCATCAGGGAGGATGAGGCCCACTTCTAGCAGCTGATGTGGAGATGTGAATACCAAAAGAGGAGAAACTGCCTTTGTAGTTGGCTAGCCATTCACAGTCTTTGTTTAATTCTAAAATGATAGTGTCAAATTTGCAGATGAATTGTAGCTCTGCAGTTTCTCTTTGAAGTCTGTTTAAGTTTTTTTGTTGCAGGATGGCTACTTTTAAATCTGCTACTGTGTATCCAGGGATATTGAAGTGTTCACCTACAGGTTTTTGTGTATTGCCATTCCTGATATCTGATTTGTGTCCGTTTATTCTTTTACGTAGGGACTGTCCAGTTTGGCCGATGTATATGGCAGAGGGGCATAGCTGGCACATGATGGCATATATTACGTTGGTAGATGTGCAGGTGAATGAGCCCGTAATGGGGTGGCTGATGTGGTTAGGTCCTGTGATGGTGTCGCTGGTGTAGATATGTGGGCAGAGTTGGCACCAAGGTTTATTGCAGGGATTGGTTCCAGAGTTGGAGTTACTGTGGTGTGGTATATAGTTGCTGGTGAGAATTTGCTTCAGGTTGGTGGGTTGTCTGTGGGTGAGGACTGGCCTACCTCCCAAGGTCTGTGAGAGTGAGGGATCATTGTCCAGAATGGGTTGTAGATCACTGATGGAGAGGTTGGAGAGATTTTAGCTGGGGACTGTAGGTGATGGCCAGTGGTGTTCTGTTATTTTCTTTGTAATATATGGAATATATGCAATCTTATACAGTGAAAAGGAGGGTGGGGGTGCACTTTGTTTCAGTACTCTGGCCTGGGATGAATTTATTACCATGAACTAAGGGGGAAGCTGAGGTAGGAGGTTGTGTTGGAATGACAATTGCTCTCTTGGCCTCCATGATCATAGTGACAAGGCCCATCCCGTTATGTATAATATATTTCTCTCGTAGTACTTTAGCTTGATGCTGAGAGCATTCGGGATGACATTATACCAAATTTCAGTCATCTAAAATGAGAGACTTCATCATAAAGTCCCACCTAAAATATAATAAAGTTAAATCACTACCTAAAAAAATCAACAAAACACAAGGATAGTGTTCCATAATAAAGCCTTCATATCAATATATATTCAGTAGCTAATATGTGTGTGATTAAGAGATGGGACACTTCAGTAGCAAGCAACATTGTGCCCTACATCATTTAACTGTAAAAAAAATCCGTAATAAAACATTTCTACCTAAATTATCCATTTAATTACTCCATATATGATTTGAGTTTTCCTTCTAGGTTTCTTATAGGAAGCTTTGAAAAGCAAAGTGAAATGCTTGTTTATCACTGTTAAGAGATTAAGATAGTTTGTTATTTGCCACTGAATCTACTTAATCTAAATTGACTGAGTGTCCTTTGAAGAAGAGGTCAGATAAATGAGGTCTTTCTGTCTTTAGTATTTATAGCCCTGTGTTCTGTATCCTCAGATGTAGTGTTTTCATCAGTGTAGACTAGAATAATGGAATTTTCCGCAAGCAACAGACAACAGTAAAACAACTGAAAGAGGTTCACCAATGTGCATTGTTGTATGAATTGTTCATTTGAAATAGTAAAACCTACAGTGATTTTTTCCCCCCCAGATTTATTTGATCTGTAAAGAACTGAAATCAATCTAAAGCTTTGAATTTTCAAAAACAAACTGCCAGGTCTGAACATATTGGGACCACTACTGAAGTTATTGCCCATCCTGCATGTCTCACAACTCCTTCTTTGTGTATATTATTTATACAGGTAGGCCTAGGAGCCATAAACCTCAGGAGAATGGTGGTGAACCAGATGCTGAGGTTTCCTGGCCAATAGGTCAGTCTCTGGCATTAAGCAGAGCAGCCTCAAGGCAAATATACTTTATACCTAACTGTCTGTGACCCCAGGGGGCTAATTCTTACTATTTGGGGATTGTTCCCAGCACAGACACAACCCCTTGACTGAGCAACATTCCCTGCTGTAGGGATTGAAGGAAGTTACTGCAATTTTCACCACTGGAAACCCCCCCACACACACACACAAAGCAAGGGGCATTCTATGCTGGTCAACAAAACTGGCTTTAAGGTTGTTTTTGTGTTCCTAGTTGTGCAATGCAGCTTTACCAGAGCCAAGAGTGTGGATCCTTAGGCTATGTTTATATTGACCGGTTCTTGTGCAAGAAATATGCAAATGAGGCTAAGCGTGGAATATCACCGAGCCTCATTTGCATACCTAATGAGCCACCATTTTTGCGGAAGAGGCTTTTGCGCCAGAAGGAGCTGTCTACACTGTCCCTTCTTGAGCAAAAAACCCCCTCTTGCGTAATGTTGTTCTTCCTGAAAATAAGCGGCAGAACGGCATTGCACAAGAGGGGTTTTTTTGCGCAAGAACGGGCAGTGTAGACAGCTCCTTCTCACGCAAAAGCCTCTTCCGCAAAAACGGCGGTTCATTAGGTATGCAAATGAGGCTAGGTGATATTCCATGCTTAGCCTTGTTTGCATATTTCTTGCACAAGAACCGGCCAGTGTAAACATAGCCCCATGTTCAAATCCTGTTTCTGGGCATGTTAGGGCTAGGGCAGATCCCTGACCCCATGCAGAATCCTGTTAGTGGCGGGGGGGAGAGAGAGAAGGGCAGCCATTCCTAGTCCAACTGAGCACTCAAGAGTTGACATGCTGTTTATCCAAATCTCTCTGTATGGCAAAACTCTGCTAAAAGTGGGAATACAGTTGATTTCTGGCACTTCCAACTTCCAGCTGAGACAGGCTTAAATATTGAAAGAACAGCCTTGTTGGAGTTAGCTTATAGCTTTTCTTCCTTTTACTTGCTGCAAAATTAGAAAATGAAGAGGATGCAGGAATACACAACACTGAAGACAAAAATAGAAGCATATTCTTAGACCTGCACAATGAGAACTGGTTTGAGTTTGGGACACAGATTTGGGTCAGTTCTTAACTCTGATTTTGTACAAAATGTTTCTGAATAAAAATATAGTCACAGCTATTGGTATGTAACATAGTGAGATAAAGAACTTGGAACTACACATTGAAAAATTATATAGATGTTTTAAAAATACTGCGCGAGATGTCTACTGCAAAATCATATTTTACCTAAATTAAGATAACATTATTAATTATCTGTATTTCTCTGTTATAAAATTCAAATGTTTATGATTAGCCTATATTTCTAAATTAATCTGAATATTTCACAAAGAAAGCTTACTGTTTTTCAGAGTGTAAAGTGTTAGAATCTGGTTTTGATTAATCATGTAAATGATATACTGATCAACAAAAAAATTTAGCTATACACAGTTTATCACTTTGTACACTGTAGTTATTTGAACAGAACATCAACAGTACACTCGAACCTAGAAGGTATTACTTTAATGAAAATGCACATGCAGTTGACATATATAAACTGGTTTCTATTAATTTAAATACAAGTCACTGTGGTGCTTACATTGCCATCTTGTGGCAAATCAGAGCAATTTAGACTCATGGAACTGAAATTAGCAACTTGAAAAGGATAGTTTTGTAGCCTGATCTATGACTTGTCTATGCACTATATTGATGGCCTACTAGTTGGGGTACTGACTTAGGAAAGAGGAGACCAAATTTCAATTCCCACCTTGAATATGGATGACCTTGCACAAAACACTTATGCTCCCCTGTATGGCAATTCCCTATCTATAAAGGGAACAGATGAACACCACCACGTTTCAATGGGTGACCACCAAAAGTCACTCATCCTTGCGGCTGACTTGACCATGAAACATATAGAGAAAGCGTAGGGAAAAGTTAATAGTAACATCTATCAAGAGAGAATATTTTTACCACAAAAACAAAACAAAAACAAGTGTTGAGGGAACAACAGATACCATATTTGTCTGAGAGTGTTTCTTATCCCAACATGTTTTCATGAAGCATTTCTCTAATTATAACCAAAATTCATTCAAGAGGTGAAACATTTACAGTGCATTGTCTTGAGTAATAAATACATGAACAATACACTAATTTATATATTTTCATTGGAAAGCCTAGAAGGGTTTAAAGATTTGAAACAATACTTTAAAATCATAAGTATTTGAATTATCTTCTACAATCAGAATAATGTCTTCCGTGTTTTAAAACATATCTTACTGAATATACCAGGCAACAATAGTCAACCAAAAAGTACTCACAGGGTGAAATCCTGCCCCCTGACATCAGCTGATATTTTGCCCATGACAACAGTATGGGCAGGATTGAACTAAAGATGGAAAATTGCCCGGTTTCTCACTCCACAGATCTGGGAAATGACTCTCCCAAAGAACTAAGTGGCTTTCAAAATACCTTCTTTCAAGGGGATATTCTACAAGAAACTCAGGAGGGTTCTCCCTAAGGCTACGTCTACACTACAAGGTTTTTTGCCAAAACCGGAGGAGCATCCACACCTCAAGTGCATTTTTGTGCAAGTAAATCGGCAGAACAAAGGGCTTTTGCTGGTAGAGTTATTCCTCTCCCCATGAGGAATAACTCCTGTTGAGCAAAAAGGCATGTGTGGACACTCCGGAGGGGTTTTTGCACAAGAAACCCCTATCAGCAAAAGAACAGGTGCTCTGATGGCCATTCGGTGAATGGCCATCAGAGCTTTCTTGCTCAAGAGTGTCCGTGCAGGGTGGACGCTCTCTTGCACAAAAGCACATTGCTTTCGCAATGCGCTTTGAGGTCTGGAAGAAGTTTTTACAGAAGAACTCTTGCGGAAGAGTTTTCCTGCCTCCCTTTTCTTCTTCCCTGGATGTCTCTATGAACAACAGGAATTTTCCCAGGAAGTGATATTTTAATGGAATTATGTAACTTTCAGGAGCACAAGGAAGTGGCATTCGGATTTTAACACAAATCAAAGAGGCAATGGAAATAATATTTAGCCAACTCCTCGTTTAGCCACCACTTTCCGATCAACTGTAGTTATCATAATCAAAAGACTTATTTTCCTAGAAGTGAAAGCCTGGGTTCTAGAGTACAACATTCAGGCATCCCAGGAAAGAGCCAGTTCATTGAGATGCTACAAACAGGTTCAATGCTCTCCATGCCACCAGTTAAACAGATTGTGAAATGAAATACCAGTATTTAATTTTCTTTAATAAACTCCAAGGGAAATAATACTGAGCTGCACTGGCATTAAGGAGCCTGATTCACCACTGTGTTCTAGTTTCACACCAATGTAACTCCATTTAAATCAATGGAGCAGCACAGTAGTGAATCATGAGCTTTGTCTATACAGGAGCACATATGGTGGAGAAGCCTGGGTATTATCCTGGCAACACCAGGCATTGGAACTGTATTCTTTTTGTCTTTCTATAGTCATAATAAGCATCACATTTTAAAAAGATCCGTGTATGTGCCATATTCATAGAGAAATACGCAGTTAAACTATAGGGAAATTTTTGGTCTTACAATTTAACTGAAAAAAAATTAAAACATACATGACATTAAATCTGGTTTGCATGTAATTTCACAGGTGCAGTACTTGGCACAAAGCAAGGAAAAAGATTTGGCTTGCACAATTTATCCTTCCTTTGTTGTATTAATTTTTACTTGTAATTTTCACTACAGCATGTTCCTATTGCAAAAAATAATCTCCTCTCCCGTGGATTCTAATGAAAGATTGTATGAAGCCTAATGGTTTATATTGCAAAGCCAGTGTGTTCAACGCTGATTGGAGGGGGTGTGATTTTCTTACAATTTCTTTGTATCTTTTATTCTCTCAAAATCAAATGGCTTACTAATGCACTTAAAGCTCTATCCTATTGAAAACATCTGTGGCTCTAACTGTGAAACAAGCCAGCCTATTCAGTAGAGAGGTTGTCCTGTTCCCGCCTCTCACACAATACAGCTACCCTTTTATTCTCAGTGCGTCTATATCCCTTTGCTGAGGACATTAAACAGTCATTAGAGTAAGAGTTCTGGTCCTTTTCTTGGCCCTACTGTGTAGCATGACAGATCAGTGCTATTAAGACAAAGGACTATCTGGAGAATCTGAAAAAAAAAAAATGGTCTGGTAGCACTTTATAGACTAACAAAACATGTAGATGGTATCATGAGCTTTCGTGGGCACAGCCCACTTCTTCAGATGACCGGAGTTATGAGTTGGGGATATGAAAACTTGAAATAAATAGGAGAGGGGAAGGGGAGGAGGGAGAGAAAGAAAAAGGGAGGGGGTGGGAGACAGAGCATCATTAAGTATCTGAAGAACTTAAACCTAATCAGATAAAAATCAAAGTCAATAGATAGATTCCTAAAACAGGAAGGATACTACTCAGGGGAGCTGTTAGCACCTTCAGTGGTTATTAAGTAGGTAGAGTCCCCACCAGCCCATATCACGACTGAGTCCATTAGCATGTGAATTGAATTTGTGGATGAACTGGGATTCCAGGGCTTCTCTG
This sequence comes from Rafetus swinhoei, assembly GCA_019425775.1. Classification (NCBI taxonomy): domain Eukaryota; kingdom Metazoa; phylum Chordata; order Testudines; family Trionychidae; genus Rafetus; species Rafetus swinhoei. The sequence continues at coordinate 57,418,404 of CM033437.1, forward strand.
TGTATTTGGCTTATAGAGCTGGTTTGTGACAAGACAGCTACATGCAGGTCTGTCAGACTGTGGTTAGGCAAGCTGAAATGCTCACCAACAGGTTTCTGTATATTCCCTTTACATATATCCGATTTGTGTCCATTGACTTTTTCCCCGCAGAGACCGTCCAGTTTGTCCAATATATATAGCAGTGGGGCACTGCTGGCATTTGATGGCATAGATCAAATTACTGGATGTACAGTCAAATGACCCTTTGATTTTGTGGCTTATGTTGTTTCATTCTCCACCTTGGTAAACATTAAAGACACAAAATGTATGCCAAATCTGAAGATATAAGGAAACTGAGGAAAGGAAGGCCAGTATCCATATGCCAGCAGACTAGACAGACAGATAACTCTTTCTTGGGGAGATTATGCTCTAAACTGGGGGTGGGCAAACATTTTTGATGGGGGGGCAATGCAAGATTTTGGTAAGTGGTCAAGGGCCGCACTTTTCTACAGAGGGGCTGCAGGGTCTGGGACTGAGGTTGGGTGCAGAAAGGAGCTTGGGGTAAGGGACTGGGTACAGGACAGGTGTGGGGTCTGAGAGGGAGTTTGGATAAAAGAGAAGGTTGTGACTTGGGGCAGGGAATTGGGGTGCAAGGTCTGGTTGGGTGTAAATGTACAGAAGAGGATTTGGGGCTGGGGGAAGGGTTTAGGAGGGGTTGCAGGGTTTGGGAGGGAGTTGAGGTGCAAGAAGGGATGGGGGCCAGAGGTAGGCTCTGGCCAGGAGGTGCTTACCTAAGCAGCTCCCAGCCAGCAGCACTCTCAGGCAAGCTCCCCTGCCAGCAGCCTCAAACAGCTGGTTGTGCGCTGCAGGGAGGGGCAAGGAGAGAGAGGCTTCACATGCTGCCCCTTCCCCCAGCAAAATCTCTCAGCCTCTATTGGCCAGAAACAGCCAATAGGAGCTAAGGAATTGTGCTGCACTGCCCTCACCCGCAGCAAAATCTCTCAGCTCCCTTTGGCCAGGCATGCTGAAGTCTTTCTCTTCCTCCTCCCTTCCCACAGTGCAGAGACCCACAGGGAGCAACTAGTGTCTTTGATTGGCATTGCCCCCTGCTGCAGAGAATGGCGCAGGCTGGATCAAAGGACTTGGCGGGACAGATCTGGCCCATGGGACACATCTAGCCAAGCTCCGGCTCTAAATCTTACTTATGTGGATTTCCCAAAGTCAACTGCAGTCATAGAAATTCTTCCAAAGAGATCCTATCATGACATTATCCTCAGAATGTAATTGTCACAGGAGACAACTGGATTTTGTTCAGATGCAAGGTTGGGTTATTGAAGAACCATTTTTGCATCTATACTTTGAGGAGGCAACTCCTGATAAACTGGAGAGAATACACTGAAAAAACAATCTCTGAGGAATGTGAGAATTCCTTCTCCAGACATGACCTCTATTATGAATATATCTGCAGGTTACCAATAAGATGAGGATGACATTTCTTTCAAACAGATTCAGAATTGTATTCAATATCTGTATGAAGGAATAGTCAAATTAATCATTGAAGACCCTGACAGTCTTTATACATTACCAGTAGTAATTATTTGACAGACAAATAGAACTCTCTTTAAATGGCTAGGAACTACTACAAGCATAATAATTTGACTTATAAAGGTGGTATACAAGGAGAGCCTCATTTACATCTCTGGTGATGTGGCAGTTCAAGAGGAAGCCCCAGATATTGACAGATAAACTAACTGTCTTCCAAAACACAATGAACTAAGTCATGAGTCTGAAAGATGTAATTTCCTTCTGAGGTGACTCATTGGGTACATCTACACTGCATGCTTATTTCAAAATAAGCTATTCTGGAATAGTTATTCCAAAATAGCTTATTTCAAAATAACACATCTGTAAGGAATAGTATAGTACTGTAGGGAAGCCTCAAAATTAGTCTGAGGAAGGTTTCCCTAATATAGTCGTGCTATCTCGATTTAGAGCCCCAGGAGGCACTGGGGAGGAATAATTTAGAATGGCCCTGGTGAGGGGCTATTTTGAAATATCAGCAGCGGAGCGTCTACACACGCCTTATTTCAAAATAGCTATTTCGGAATAGGCATTATTCCTCGTAGAATGAGGTTTACAGATTTCAGAATAAGCCACCCATTATTTTGAAATTATTTCAAAATAACAGAATGGCTGTGTAGATGCTCACATGGTTGTTTCAAAATAACACTAGTCATCTCGAAATAACGATGCAGTGTAGACGCATTCTCTCAATAATGGAGGAACATAAGGATAACCTAGTGGAACACCTGATTATGTGCTGAACTTCTGCCTTTCAAAGGCAGTTTATTCTGACATCCCAGTAATCCTCGTTCCACGAGGGTTAAGGGGAATTTTGGAAAAACAAGTTATTTTGAAATTTGGCGCTGTGTAGACATAGCCTATTTCATAGCTTAATTGCATAGCTTATTTCGAGCTAAGGGTGCAGTGTATACTCACCCTAAAGAGTGACAACCTAGTATCAGGACTAGAAGATTTCTCATGAAGGAAATATATGCTAGAAGAGTATGAAGCTGCAGAGAATAGCCCAGGTATCCCCTTTAGTTTACCTGAGACTTCACCTACTGAACGAAGGCAACTGAAAAGGAAGGACAAATACATCTTAATGTTCAGTAATCTTGTTGTTCTTGAGAAAGGGCAGAAAATAGATGAGAAATATAAACTCCATGGCATGCTCTTGTAGCAGAATGAGAGACGTAGGCTCAAAACTGAAGGAATTTTGTACTGCATAGTCAAATAAACAAACCTTTTTATGAAATCCATGATGCCACAGTCCATTAAAGGGTGTATCTTATCACCAAGTATTGCTGAAGTGATGTTCTCTCGAGTCTCAATTTTGAGGCAATGAGACATTCAATCCAATGGGCCACTCCCCTTCAGTCGGCCAAGGAGGATCCTGCTCATTGAAGCAATTCCATTAATGTTGAGTGCTATACAAGTCAATCAGAGGTATCTGTGAGACCACCATTGGCAGGGCTTCATACAGTCCAAGACTAGAAGGGACCACTTTGATTGTCTCTAGTCTGACCTAAGTAAAACATAGGCCAGAGTATTTCCCCCGAAACAATTCCTTTTGAACTGCTCTTTTAGAAAAACATATAATCTTGATTTAATATTTGCCTGTTGGAGAATCAACCATGATCCTGGGCCAGTTGTTCAGTGATTAACTATCCTCACTGTTAAAAAAAACCCTGCACCTTATTTCTAGTCGGAATCTGTTTAGTTTCAACTTCTAGCCAAGGGATCACGTTATACATTTGTCTGCTACACCGAAGAGCCCATTATCAATTTCCTATTCCCCATAGACTCGTACTTATACACTGTGATCTTAATCTTTTTCTTTGTTGTACTAAATAGATTGAGCTTCTTGGGTCTATCATTGTAATGGAGATTTTTCTAGTCCTTTAAACATTCACATGGGGAAGGGGTGTTTCTGAACCCTCTCCAATTTATCAACCTCCTTTTTGAATTTTGGACACCAGAAAATGGACACATTATTCAAGTAGGAGTCATACCAATGCCAAATACACAAGTTAAATATCCTCTGTATTCCTGCTCAAAATTTCATTTTCATGCATCCAAAGATCACATTAGCCCTTTTTTCCACAATGCTGCACTGGGAGCTCCTGTTCAGCTGCTTATCCATCATCATTGCCGAATTGCTTTCAGTGACTGATTTGCAGGATAGAGTCATCCATACTGAGTATGGAATACATTCCTTGTTCCTAGGTATATACATTACTTTAGCCATACTAAAATATTATTTGCTTGCATCTAGTTCTCCAAGTGATCCAGATTGCTGTGTATCAGTGACCAGCCCTCATTATTTGCCATTCCCCCAATTTTTGTACCATCTGTAAAATTTATTGGTGATGATTTTATGTTTTCTTCCAGGTCACTGATAAAAATGGTAAATAGGGAACAGCCAATAACGGTTCTCTGTTGGACCTCAGTAGAAAAACACCTGAAGTGAGTGACTTTGTAAGGCTAAAATATACCAATATTTAAGAAAATTTGTCATCTCTTACACAGAGTTACATTTTAAAGAAAATTGTGTTGCACTAGTAATAGCAATGTTATGACTGTAACTAATGCATTTGTTGTCCTTCATGCTTCTTACACTTACCTTGTGCATAAATTCTAATTCTTGCTCAGCTAGATAAGGGAGTTCATGTACTAAGTCTTAGGTCTGGGCTGTGGACGTATTATTTAGCTTTCTCCTACCTTATGGTGCACCTGTCATACTCACCCAATTGGAGTATGCATAATAGTAAAATCTAGGCTTAAATATATGGTCCTTGAGTTATGCAGGAGATATAAGCAAAGCCCCTGAAAATAGTGTGTGCCAAAATCTGAGCCACTGTTTCTTGAACTCTTTGTGATTAAATCTCATAAGAGTTCACAAGAACCCTCACTGCAATTACCCCTTAGGTTAGTTCCTCCCTGCTCATTTCAAAACATCCATTAAAGAGCAAATATAAAATAAGTGTGACAAAAAGAGTAATAATTCTACAGATAAGACTCACTGCAGGGGGAAGAAGGAGGAAAAGCTTTTCTAACAGCCTGTAGAATTGCTGAAACTGAAGATAAGGTAAGGATGGGAGAACCAGATCTAATGAAATAAGAACTCACCCGAACAGATTTTTTTGAAGTTCAAAAAGGTCAGAAATGAACTTATTTTAAATTGATTTCCTTTTTGCATGCCCCAGCATTTCCTGGCTTCAGATGGAAATGAAAGTGCCAAAATTCTATCAAATAAATCTATTGTGGGGATATATCCACCCTGACTGGAAGCAGGAAATCTAATGCTAAAGCCAGTCTTCACGAGATTTTCATCTCTGTTTTGAATACCCAACCTGTTTAGATAGTTTATATAAGCATGCAGGCCTTTAGGTGCTTGAATGAACCGAACCAGGCAGAGTTCTATTGGTACTCTTAATTGCCTTACTTTTGTGCACTTAAAGTACCACCTATATATTGCATTAATTTAGCTATATGGCTGTTACATTTGTTATCTAAATCTTATTTATGTTTTGCCTAAAAGACACATGAAACTGCATGAAGATTTCTAAAAAAAAAAAAGACATTATTATTATTAGACAGGAATGACAGTAATACACAATAGAAAAAGGGGTGGAGCAAAAAGACTTGCAGCATAAAAACTTTTAATATCTTTGATTGAATTGCATGTTTGCAGACCTGATTTTTCAACCATTTAAAAATTAATATAGTATTTGTGACTTAGAGCTTTAGTGCCCACAGGGAGTTCAGTATCCTCACAAACAATCCCATAACTAAACATTCATCATTTGGAGTCGCATGCTGCTGTATTATAAAAGTAGATTAGAGAATAGTCAAGCTCTTATTTCCATTTTAGTAATGTACCCCCTTTACTTTATACCTCAACAAAATCATCCCTCCCGCTTTAGTTATCTGAGATACATTTTCTAAACCTCTTAAAACCTAAAAAATTCATGTAAATATCCAAAAATCAATATTAATTTGATGCAAACTAATATTTCCTCTCTAATATCATAGAAGATAAAAAAGATAATCTATAATACACATTGCCACATTGCAGTTTTTCTGCTCCATGTATCTGAGTTAGTTTCCAGGCATGATCTGAATAAATTATTTTGCTATACAAGCAATTTTGTTCAGTTTCCTACTGATTCTAAATCTAAGTATTTTATCCTTCTGAAACCCTAATCCCACTTTGCCGCATGTGCCCTGCAGTATCTTGTTAAATTCCATAGTAGTTTCTTAATTTCTAGAAAGGGCTGTCTGTGTCTAAGTAGCAAATAAAAAGGAATCATCTCCATAATCTTTACTCCACACTGTTATTTTACAAATCTTTTTTAATATTATTATTTGTTTTCTAGTCAAACTATATCTTATCAATGGCAAGGCCACACACATGTTGATTGTGGTTCTATATTCAGTAAGCCTCTTAGCAGCAACTATTATTACTGCTTCCTTCACAACTTAACCAAACGATTTTATCCCTGTTCAGAAGTTTTGCCATAACCACACATTTTTCAAGTTAAAAACAGCTCAATTGAATAGATGAAGTGCAAGGAGTATCACTTGCACTTGCTTTTGGCTGTTTTGAACAGATGTATTTAATATTGCCACTTGCCAATCTTTTTTGGACAAATCCAACTTGGGGTGGGACTCAATAGTCCTTGTATAGGAAGAAACCAGGTCTAATAAATACATAGGGGTTATATTTTTCAGTGTTGTAAGGATGACTCCTGTAAACTTGAATTTGAGGTTGAGAGGCTGCCAATGAAATCATGATTGAGATATTGTCAGAGAGGAAGAATATTTTGGGTGCAATGGTTACACAATGTTTTAAATAGACTAAAACTGAGAAATCACCATAGCACGGGCCAGGATTGTAACAGATAAAACAAAGAGGAATGGGGTAGATTTTTAAAAGGTTAAGTTGTAGGTTTTGGTGAGAACTAGGACAGCTGGGGAGGAGCAGTGAATGACAGAAAACAGTCAGAGATGATCAAAGATGTGAACCCTCAGGAGGGGTAAGACAGATCAATATTTAATGATGGCTGAGAAGATACTGGAGAAAAGGAAGTTCAGATTTGTTTTTATTTAATCTGAAACAGCACTGGATTATTCAGGCTGAGATACCTGAGTGATGGGCAGTGCTGTGATAATGGTCAGAGGCAGAGCCATCCTGGGTAGAGAGCTAGATCCATAAATAGGCAGCAAGCTGTTTTAATGGCAGAAGGGCTGTAACCATAGGAGTGGGCGAGACCACCAGAGAAATGGATATAAAGGGAAAAGACAAGGGTTACCAACATAAAATGAGGTCCTGTTCAACTAGTACCTCTAAAAATATGATGTTTAATGTCTGTTATCCTCAGTGACTTCTGTAATTCTTCAGCAGATACATAAAGGGATGTTTTAAAAAAGGTTCAGCCCTTAAGTTAGCCTTATTTTGGTTGCATACATTCAACTGAGAGCACAGCATGTTCTGCAGCATCTTATTATTGAGGATGATATGCAGGAATTAAAATAATGGTAGTCATAAAAAAAATTGACTTGCAGAGCCCAAGCCTAGCTTGCCAGGCTGATATTTACAATTATATTGTAAACCAGGGGGTGGGGAACCTTTTTTGGGTCAAGGGCTGCTGACCCACAGAAAAATCAGTTGAGGGCTGCACACACACACAAAACCCCTTGCTGTTGTGGCTCCTGACTGAGGAGAAAGACACTCCCCACATTCCTCTTGCACACCAGAGTCTGGGAGGGGGGGTGGGGAGGCTAGTAGATTTTATTGCTCCAGCCTTGTGGTGAGGCAGTAGGGAGGGGGGGCTGGAGCACCTGCTTTCCAATCCTGGGGCGGGGGGGAAGCCCTAAGCTTCAGGGGCCAGATCCAGGCAAGCCAGGAGCTGCATCTTGGGCCTGAGGTTCCCCCATCCTTGTTGTAAATTGAGGACATTTGCTATGAAAATCATTTAGAGACAACAAGTATAGACTACCACAATACCATTTTTATACACGTATTTGAGAATCAGAGTCTAATTTGTGTTATACTGTGATGGAACACTATACCCTAACACTGGGTTGGGTTCCATAAAGGCAGCACTAAGAGCTGGAGGGATATGCCATGCTGCAGCGGCTCTGAGGGCTGGGGAGAGGAGCATGGTGCACTCTGGGTGCTGAGAGCTGAATGCCCCATCCCTTCTGCCGGAGGCCACACCCCTTCCAGGAGCACAGAGCCAGCCCCTCTCACCTTACGCAAGGGCCTGCAGAAGCTGTCAACTCCCCTAGTATAGTAAAAGATATAACCTCATCTAACCTATCTCTCAAAGGGTATGTCTACACTGCCACCCTAGTTCGAACTAGGGTGGCTAATGTAAGCATTCGAACTTGCAAATGAAGCCCAGGATTTAAATATCCCGGGCTTCATTTGCATGTTCCCAGGTGGGCGCCATTTTTAAATGCCCGTAGTTTGAACTACCTGCCCGCCGCCACACGCTGCACGGACTCAGGTACTTCAATTAAAGCTCCTAATTCGAACTACCGCTATTCCTCCTGCAAGGAGGTTTAATGGTAGTTCGAATTAGAGCTTTAATTCAACTACCTAGTCTGTGCCGCTGCGGTAGTCGCGGCATTTAAAAATGGCGCCATTGAACATGCAAATGAAGCCCGGGATATTTAAATCCCGGCTTCATTTAAGTTCGAATGCCTACATTAGCCACCCTAGTTCAAACTAGGGTGGCAGTGTAGACATACCCAAATAGAATACTAAGTTTCTTGAAGATTTATATCATGGGTTCCCAAACTGGGGGGGTGCCCCCCTGGGGAGGTGTGAAGAAATTCCAGGGGGGGGCACGAGGCAACCCAGCCCCCCCCATCAATTCCTCCTCCCCCTTCCCCCCCCGCCAAGTTTTGCTGCTATTTTTGTTTTTCGGCCTCTGTCAGTTCCTTTTTTTTTTTTTTGCTCAACAAGTTTTGCTGCTATGGGGGGGGGGGGGAGGTGAGGGTTTCTCAAAAATCAGAAAGGGGGTGTGATGCCAGAACGTTTGGGAACCACTGATTTAGATGCTTTCTTTCAAGCAGATGTTCATCAAAGTGTCATCTTGGAGTAGACTAAATAGCCCACTTTTATCACATCCTGTACAGCAGAACCTCAGAGTTTTTGAACACCTTGAGAATGGAGGTTGTCTATAACTCTGAAATGTTCGTAACTGAACAAAATGTTAGGGTTGTTCTTTTCAAAAGTTTACAACTGAATATTGACTTAATACAGCTTTAAAACTTTCCTGTGCAGAAGAAAAATGCCATTTTCCCTTTTTTTAGTAGTTCATATTTACAAGAGTACTGTACTGAATTTACTTTTTCTTTTTCTTTTTTTGTCCCCGCTACTGACTGATTGCATACTTCTGCAAATTGCAAATTCATGGAAGTTAATGGTCTATCAATGGCCATTAACCCAAAGAGGGGTTCCCAGTGCAAGCTAGTCTTGCTGATCCCTGAAAGGACACGATAGTGCCTTCTTCTCAAGGACTGACACACTGAAGCAGAAATTCTTCAAAAATAAAAAATAATGATTTATTGAAAGATTTAGACAAATACAGAACTATAAGAAAGCAATAATGCATAAAATAATTATAGTTTAAAATTGTATGGTGCGTCAATTAAAGGACCCAGACTGCATAGCATAGATATAACAAACATAACATAATCACTTACTTAGAGCTTGCATTTTAACATTTAGCATTTAATATTTAACCCTTAACATTTTATATCCAATAAGCACTGGCCAGATAGTTACCAGATGAATAGGGGGAAGAACTCACTCGGACCACAGGCATCCAGCTTCTCCCTTGATAATGAAATGTCCCACTACACCATCCCTATATCTACCATTTTGGCCTGCCATGTTAGATTTTCTAAAGTTAGACTGACATCAGTATCTCCTTTATTAAAGCCTTAGCCTTAAACTTAATTACTCTTTTATGCACTGCAAAGGTCCTAATACTGTCACCACTTTAATTATATCAGAAAACATGACACTTTATGGTACTTTTAAATCCCTTTTGAGGTTTTTCTGAGGTTTTTCTTTTTAGGTGCTATAAAGGATCTTGGCATGTTTAAGGTACAGATCTCATTACCCAACATACTCAGTATCACCAAGTGGGAAAGGGGAGATCTGCAAATATAAAAAGATTTTGTTACAAACTTACCAGAGTCAAATTCATCCTAGAGAGAACTAAATTTGTATCTTCTTCAGTTTAATATAAAGTAATGGAGGGAAAAAGCCTGCAATTCTTACCTTATTTTTTAATATATTACAGTAAGTGCTAGAGGGTACAGGCAGGGTCTAGATCACCATCATGTTTAGTGTTTAGAAACTGGTAGTGAAGTGACAGTGCCTACCCTAGAGCTTACAATCCAGGTTATTGAGAACACGTATCAGGTGGATGAAACCAAGCACTAAGGATGGGAGAATGGAGGGAATAAGCATGACAAAGTAAAAATGATATGAGCATATTTTTAGGTAGGCTAGCTGTTCACACAAAATTGCCTATTAGCTACCTACCTAATTGTTATCCGTTTTCTACAGGTATCAAATCGGATCTGAATGTAAAGGTGGGATCTGAAGGAAGATATGGTCATACCTTTATGGTGGAGGTTGTCCCTTGCATAAAGGGGAAGCATGGAAGAAAGCGCAGAGGTGTGTGTACGGGAAATGAGTCAGCAGGCAGTAAAGGCTGGCAACATTGGCATATGCTAACTAAATTAAAACAATGAAACACTAAAATGAAGCAGTGTAAACGCAAATAATTTTAAAGCTGGCCAGACAGCTACCGCACTACTTATAAAAATGAATAAACTGGACTACTCCCAAGTTTAAAAAGCTCAACTAGGGACATAATTAACCATATGAAAGTAATCTGCAGAGTCAGTAAACTTATATCTTGAGACTACAAAGTGACATTTAAAATACCTAAAGTGATAGTAAAAGCCACAGCCTCTGATTATAATTCAGAAGAGCACTCCAACCCGATTCAAGTTCCACAGACTAGAATGGGAGGCTGGAATTGGCTATATTGAAATAATAGGGTTGTTTGGCCGCTGTTATTTTACATTTCAAGCACCTGATATATTTAATCTGAAAAACTGCTAAGCATTTTGATGCAACTTAGTATGAAAATGCATAATCTCATAACATAGGCAAAAACGAAGCAGTGCTACTTGGTGAGGTGTGGTGTGATGGGAAGACAAACAGAGCAATGTGGTGTTCAGTTTTAGCTGGTGATATGGTTTGTCCTCCTCCACAGTTTAGTAATTAACTTAAAACCATCACAGAAATAAATAAATGCTTTTCATCAGGGCTAAGGGCTTCCCCTCAGTCTTGTTATTCCCTCTGCAACTTCTCAAATTTAAAGAATGCTCCTTCCTGAATCCCAACACTGTTCGACGTCCTTCATCCCACAGCTCAGTAAAATAATCACAAAAAGGATTACTTGTTCCTCTTTGCATTGAAATGCCATCACTTGCTCTCTACTTCGACATTTTATTAAGCAATAAAATGACATTGCCAAAAAATGACTGTCTTCATGTTTATTTCAGGTGCATTAAGGAGAACTCTAAAATGACAGGCTGTCTTCAAAGCTGAGCAGTGGGACATAAGGGAATATGTGAGGACTGTGAATAGTCTTCGGGAAAAGGCAACTCTAATTAGCTTAAGGCTGGGTGCATTAAATTTCTACTAGGCATTCACTGGGCACTGGAGTACTTATTTGTCTTTTCTTTCCCCCCCTCCCCCTCCCCTAGCAGTTCAGCAGTGCTTCCCACAAGAAAGGACAAATAAAACATATAAATGTAAATTGGCACTGGCTGTCATTTGCTTGATCACTTACTCCAACAACACATTGAGGGCTGAGAGGGTAGTGTTTGGAAAGTGCACATCTGCCCTCAGGGGGTCTCTTCTGGATAGCCAAAATGCCCTAGTATCTCAATGCTGGGTACATTTCAGGCTTGATCAGTTGGCAAGAGCAAATGGGACAGATGCCCACTTGTGTCAAAAAAAGTGGAGAGAGGAGGAACATGCAGGAGGGAAGAGCGGTGATGGCAGTTCCACATGCGGGATTGCGCTCAGTCGGGGCCCAAGCAGTTCTTGGACAAACAACAGTGACTGTGCACGGAGCTGGGAGGCTTGGGTGAGTGACTCGGACCAGCTCCATGTAGTGTCCTGTTTTCCCTTTGGAATGCCTGGTTACCTCAGGTATGTCTTTCTCATCTCCAGATTGGCTCATCATGATGGGGATCTACTTAGGATACCTTCAAAGGCCATTTTGAAGTTCTAGGCAGCACAGGATGTGGCTCCCCACATTAAAACAGGGAGCATATAACATGCTCCATCGTCTGCACTGACTTCCACTTCCCCGTTGTAAATTAAAATGTTTGTGTCAGTCTGTAAAGCTGTTTAGAGTTTGAGCCCTTGGTACTTTAGACAGCAATCTTCTATTTGTGAAAAATGCATGATGTTGAAGTAAACCACATGTGTTCCTAACACATTGATGGTAGCTGTTCTCTAGCAGTTCAAAAACTACTTCACAGTGCTGCCAAGGTCAGAGAGTCCTTAGGATATCTGCCAGGGAAGCCGGCCACTAGTTGACGGGGAGGATACAACTAGATATCTGAGCTGACAGAATGGAAATCCACTTCCTCTTGTTTAAACCGTTACCACTCAAGCCCAATTTTAAAAAAATGTACTTTCAAGGCACTTTTTAAAAAATGTGCATAATTGTGCTGCATCCTTTTCCTCATCCTTTATCCATTGTCCTATGCTTTGTTTTGGTTGAGTTTGTTTCTCTTTCATATCAGATATATATAGTTAGGCGAGACCCAAAGTTCAGGGTGCCACAGTTGCATTTTATCAGTCAAGATGCATGTGATCTACTGCTTCTCCAACAGAACAATCTGAAAACTGGACACAAAATTCAGTCAGAACAAAGCAACACAATTATTATGCAGATATCTGATATAACTAGTCTGTGTATTTAAATGAATATTTACTAAAATAGACTGTGGCACTGCTTTGGAAATGAGGCTTGCTTGGGGAAATAGGTGGTCAGCAGGAAGCAGGTCCAATTAGCACAAATCTGCTTCACGACTCCCTCCCCCATTCCCTTTGTTATGTATAATCTATACTTAATCCAGTAGATAAGTAATAGAGATGTAGCCAGGTTAGTCTGGTCTTGCTGAAACAAAAGACAGGACTATGCAGCACTTTAAAAACTAACAAGATGGTTTATTAGGTGATGAGCTTTCGTGGGCCAGACCCACTTCCTCAGATCAAATTGTGGAAGAAAATTGGCATGACCGTATACATCAAAGGGATACAATCAAAAAGAAGTGAACACATATAAAATTGACAAATCAGATTTTAGAACAGAGGGGAGGTGAGGGGGGGAGGTTAGTGTCTATGAGATAATGATATTAGGGGTGATAATTGGGGAAGCTTCTTTTGTTAGTCTTTAAAGTGCTGCATAGTCCTGTCTTTTGTTCCAGTAGATAACTATTTCTTTGTTATATCCCCAACCCAGTGTTTTCCTTTCCTAGTGGTATGGTCTATATAGATTGTCAGCTCTTCTGGCTATCAGAGAAGTTATGCAAAAAACACCATTTGTAGTAATGTGAAGAATCCATAATACAACATGTTTCATTAAAATTCAGATCAAAAGGCACATAATATGTTTCTATGTACTAAAATATTTGTGTGGTGATTAATATATGTGTTTTGGTTTAATCTAAAAAGAATTAGAATTAAAATCATGTCCACACACAATTAATCCCTTTCCAGCTAGAGGTCCTCACTCACAAGAAAAAAAACATGTTGCCCCCTCACCCCCCAAACTGTATTGATATTACTTGATAAAGTTTATAGTAGTTAAATACACACTACTGTCCACTTGCATGTGTGCATGTTTGGGAACCCTAGGTAGAATTGGGCAATTTCATTCTCTGGAGATTTAATATTGGCTGCTAATACAGAAGAAAAAGAAAAAGGTTATGAACTTAATTACCCTGAACAAGATGTGAAAACCAGCACAAGGGTATAGTGTCCATTCATTGTATGCCAGAGGGTTGTCCCCAGGAGAAAGTCACAACAAACATAATAAGATCAGGTACAAGCACCAGAGGGAGTTATTTAAATGCTTAACAATGCATAATACTTACAAATTTTTAGCCAAGTTATATCCACCTTATACACTCTTTGCCAATGTCAAAGCAGCCAAGGAACTTTCTGAATAATAATACAATGCACTACCACTTAGTTTGGAGCTATATTGTACAGCACTTACATGAGAAACCCTACTGCCAGCTTCATTAATGGAGGCACAATCAACCTCTCAGGCTATGTCTAGACTACAGGCTTCTTTTGGAAGAAGTTTTTTTCAGACGAGATCTTCGGAAAAAACTTCTTCCGAAAGAGAGCATCCACGCTGCAAAAGTGCATCGAAAAAGCAATCTGCTTTCTTGAAAGAGAGCATCCAGACTGAATGGATGCTCTCTCACATGTAAGCTGTGATTGCTATGGATGGAATGGCCACCAGGGCACCTGTGCTCTTTCCTCTTCTTCCGAAAGAACTCCCTCTTCCCCGTCTACACACACCTTTTTGCAAAAGAGCTCTTTCGTAAAAAGGCTTCTTCCTTGTAGAATGAGGATTACCAATGCTGGAAAAACCCCTCTGTTCTTTCAATTTTCTTGCGGAAGAACGCAATTGCAGCATGGACATCCCTCAAGTTTTGTCGGGAAAATGGCCGTTTTTCTGACAAAACTATGTATTATAGACATATCCACAGTGAAAAGGAAATTAGCTATCCCATGTTTGGCTTGATAATAGCTTTAGGTCACAACTATGAGTGTGGTTACCAAATCTCTTTAGCTCTCAAATGATATTTTAACTGCACAGAAAACAGAAAGGGTAAATTCAAATTAGAAGTGGAGCTTTGAAGAGGAAATGAAATAATTTAGAGGACCATACAATAGTATAAAGTTTTCCATCCAAATTTCTCTTTCAGAACATTAGCAGTTAGACAATAATGTGTTTCCTGAACAAGCTGTTATATTGGTAAGCATAGGATGTGGTGAGATCAAAACAAATGAACATAGTCCATAAACACGGGACCATAGCAAATTGCTGTGCAGGATGTTCAATCTCTCTTTTAAAATGTTGTACATTTTCCATAATAAGCACAGTCCCTTCCCTTTAAAATATATACTCAAAATTAAATAACAAATGCTTTGAAGCAGGGGCAAAGGACCAGATTTTAAAAGGCATTTAGTTGCCTAAATGGTGAGGCTATGTGCCTACTGGGATTTTCAAAAGTGCCCAGGCACCCAGGCACATCCTTAGGTACTGTGATAGGGTGTGCATCCCATACCAGCCCAGCAAGAGCTAGAGACAGATGGGCCCGAGCTACTAATTAGGCTGCAAGCCAGGGAGCTCACTGAGGAGGAAGGGGCTCACCTGAACAAGAACAAGTGGGTCCCGTTGACAGTCATATCTTTGGCTACAGCATAGGGGTGGCTGCTAGGGAAGGGCAGGCAATGCCTGGAAAGAAGGAGGCATGTTTTGAGGCTGCAGGAAGGCAGATTGCACAGACTTCCTAAAAGGAGGGAACAGAGACGTTGGTGAACCCAGAGAGGGAAGAGTCGGGTAGGAAAAAAAGCTCAGGAAAGCAGCAGCAAGGTCAAAGACAACATACATAAAAAATTACACAATTACGAACGTAAGAGTGGTCATGTTGGGTGAGAGCAATGTTCCATCTAGTCCAGTATCCTGTCATCCAACAGTGCCAATGAAAGGGAATGAATAGGACAGGGATTTATCAAGTGATCCATCCCTTGTCAGCCACTCCCAGCTTCTAACAAACAGCGACTGGGGACACTCAGAGCATGGGGTTGAATCCTTGCCTATCCTAGCTAATAGCCATTGATGAACCTCACCTCCATGGACTTAGCCAATTACTTGTGGAACCCTGTTCTAGTTTTGGCCTACACAACATCCCCTGGCAAGGAGTTCCACGGGCATTGTGTGAAGTACTCCTTTTGTCTGTCTAAACCTTCTGCCTAGTAATTTCATTAGGTAATCCCTGGTTCTTGTGTTATGTTAAGGGCTATGTCTAGACTACAGAATTTTTCCGGGATACCTGAGGTATCCTGGAAAAACTCTGTTGCATCCAGGGATTGTTTCTGCTTTTCCAACATTTTTTGCAGAGGAGCAGACGCGCTCTTTTGGAAGCCCTGTCTTACTCATTTCATGAGGAAGAAGGGCTCTTCCGAAAGAGGAGGTTTTTCTGAAATTTGACCCAGTGTAGATGAGCCAAATTTCGGAAAAGCCTCTTCTGAAAAAAACAATTGGAAAAAGGTACACAAATTGCGGAGCGCAATTTGCGTACCTTTTTCCGATAAAACTCGTAGTCTAGACGTAGCCAAGGAGTAAATAATACTTCCTTATTCACTTCGTCCACACAAGTCTTGACTTTATAGACCTCTATCATATTCCCCCTTAGTTGTCTCTTTTCCAAGCTAAAAAGTCCTACTTTTTTCAATCTCTCTTCATATGAAAGCTGTGCCATTCTCCTAATCATTTTGTTGCCCTTCTCTGCACTTTTTCAATACCAATATATATTTTTGAGCCAGGATGACTGGATCTAAAAGTAATAGTCAAAATGTGGGCATCTATCATGGATTTATGCAAAGGCATTATGATACTTTTCTTATTATCAATGCCTTTCCTAAGGGTTCCTAACATTCTGTTAGCTTTTTTGACTGCTGCTCATGGTGCTGATTTCTGGATTTGCTGGTGGGGGTCCCATCCTGGCTCTCCCTCTCATGCAAAGCCCCACCCTCACTCCACTCCACCTCTTCCTGCCCCGCTCTGCCCTCTCCCCTTCCTGCCCCGCTCTGCCCTCTCTCACTCTCGTGTCTTTCATTCACACCTTTCTGCCCCCTCTTGCCCTAAGGACAAAGTGCACGTGTTTAGTGGGGCTTGTCATTGGTATCTTAACATGCCATTATTATTAAAATAGCAATGTACATAATTACATGATCAGGAGTTACAGTATATTAAAATCATTGCACCTAACTACAAGCTGTCTTCAGTAACATCCCAGTCTGAAGATATTACATTTACTCTGTGTGTCACAGCTGTTTAGGGCCTGTTTGGGAGCTGTGGGCCACTGATGGCAGTGGGAAGAGGGTGACAGGGAGGAACAAGCAATGGGGAATCTTTGCCCTCTCCCTATCATACTCCCTTACCTTTTCCCTCTCTCGTGTTTCTTCTCTAAGTCCTTGCTCCCCTTCCTGATATTGCTCTTGCTCACCACCCATGTCCCATTTCCATCTCTCTCTCTCCGTTCCCCACCTCCTTATGGCTCTGTCTAGTGCCTGCCTCCACCCATGCATTCGAAGTTGCAGAGGCGGTTCCCCCTCCTTGGGGCAGGAAGGGTTGCCTAATGGTTAAGGCACCGGCCTGGAGCGCAGGTGTTCCCAGTTTGGTTTTCTTCTCTGCCACAGAATCCTTACTTGGCCTTGGAAATGTCATGTCACCTCTGTATGCCCTAGATCCCACCTGCCAAATGGAACTAATACTAACCCTGTCTCCTAGGCTAAATCCATTCATGGCTGTGTAATGGGGGAAATGGATATACCCAGGTGGGTACATTTGGACCGAATTTCTCCACAGCCTGAAAGTGAGAGCCAGCTCTCCACGGAGGGGTGTCAGGGCCTCAGCCCTGCAGCTTCTGCCACTTGGGCAGCTAGAGCTCCTGAGCTGGCGACTTCAGGCTGGGGTCATGGGTTTTCCTTCCACCTCTTCCCCCTCACATACAGCATGGCTCCTGTGAGGGTCAGGGCTTTTCTTCCTCCTAATCTGCTACTGCACCCACCAGCCCTAGCCTACAAGGGCTCCCTTGGGACAGCTGATGCATGCAGTAGCCGGAATGCACCTTGGCCGGGAAGGAGAAACCATACAGGTGGGTACCATAGCCACCAGCCTAAAAGGTGCAGGGCAGTCCCAAGTGATCAGGGATGGGCTGAAGTGATGCTGAAAGCCCAGCGCTCCCACCCACCTGTAATCCTAAAGCTGGTTTTTATTGTGAGTCTCACTCAGCCCCTGCAGGAACAGGGAGGTGGGAAACAGCTGGTCTCAGCCTGCCGGCCAAACAGCTGTGTGCAGGCCACCCATAAACAGCTCATCTGCTGAGGCACTCACACAACAACTGTTGGCCACCAACAGCTGGTCAGCCCAGTGAATGTTGAGCCCTCATGGAGTCATGGTCTATGCTGCCACTGCACATGGAGTGGATGTTTTCAGAAAAGCATTCACAGTGACTAACAGATTTCTCCTGAGTGACAAGAACTAATATAGAGCCCACCATTTTGTATGTACCGCTGAAATTTGTGTTTTCCATCCTGCATTGCGTTGCATTTAGCAACACTGAATGCCATCTGCCCTTTTACTGCTCAGTCATCTTTTGTGAGATCCCGCTGTAACCCTTTATAGTCTGCTTTGAACTTAACCAGCTTGAGTCATTTTATATGCCGCCTCACTCTTTAGCCTTTTCCATATCATTTCTGAATATGTTGAATAGGACTGGTCCCAGAACAGATCTGTGGGGGACGCCACTATTTACCTCTCTCCATTTTGAAAACTGACCTTTTTTCCCTGTCTTTTTACCAGTTACTGGTCCAGGAGAGGACTTTCCCACTTATCCCATGACAGCTTACATTGCTTTAGGGCCTTTGGTGAAGAAACTTGTCAAAGGCCTTCTGAAAGTCTTAGTACACTGTATACACTAGATCATCCTTGTCTACATGTGTGTTGACCTCTCTCAAAGAATTCTAATCAATTTGTAAAGAGAAATTATGCCTCATCAAAGCCATGTTGACACATCCCCAAAAAAATTGAGTAAATCTATGGGTCTGAAAACTCTGTTCTTTACTATAATTTCAATCAATTTGCCTAGTACTGACTGAAGTTAGGCTTATCAGATGGGTAATTGCTGGGATTGCCTCTGGAGCCTTTTTTAAAAAATTGACGTCACTTTAGCCAGTCTCCAGTCATCTGGTACAAAAGCTGATTTAAATAATAGGCTAGACACCACAGTTAATAGTTCTGCAATTTCATATCTGAGTTCCATCAGAACTCTTCAGTGAATACCATGTGGTTCTGGTAACTGATTACTGTTTAATTTACAAATTTGTTCCTCATTGTGGGGCAGTTCCTCAGATTTTATCACTTAAAAAGAATGGTTAAACTGTAGGAATCTCCCTCACATCCTCTGTAGCAAAGATTGGTGCAGAAAAATTGTATAGTTTTTCCACAATGGCCTTATTTTCTTTTTCAAGTACCTAAAAGGGTGTCACAAGGAGAAGGGAGAAAAAATGTTCTCCTTGACCTCTGATGATAGGACAAGAAACAATGGCCTTAAATTGCAGCACGGGAGGTTTAGGTTGGACATTAGGAAAATCTTCCTAACTGTCAGGCTGGTTAAACACTGGAATAAATTGCCTAGGGAGGTTGTGGAATCTTCATCACAGAAGATACTTAATAGCAGATTAGATAGACCTCTATCAGGCATGATCTAGATGGTGCTTGGTCCTACCATGAGGGCAGGGGACTGAACTTGATGACCTCGATGTCCCTTCTAGTTCTAGTATTCTCTGATTCTATGAGTGCTCCTTTAGTATCTACATCGTCCAGTGGCCCGACTTATTGTTTAGCTGGCTTCCTCCTTCTGGTGGTTTTTTTTTTTAATTGCTGTTACTTTTTTATCTTTGGTTAGTTGCTTTTTTAAATAATTTTTGGCCTGCCTAATTATACTTTTATATTTTCAAAGTGATGATAAGAATGCTAAAGGGGGAATACAATTTTTAACAACACTGTCCTCTACTCTGACTAAGGGAACAATTTTCAGCTGCCATGCTTTTTAGGACACAAAGCCGTCTCTATCCCACACTCCTCACGAAAGTCTTTAAAACAACTATTAAATATAGTCAGGTTTATTCATATGTTCTCAGTCAAAAAACTCATAGAAATAATTGAATATTGGGGACAGTTTTCAAAAGCACCTTGGTGATTTAGATCTCATTAAAACATTTGGGATTTAAGCTTTGTCTACACTAAGGAATTTACAGCTGCACAGCTGAAGCAGCACTGTTGTAAGATCTCCTGTGTAGCTGCTCTGTGCTGTATGCTGGTGGGAGAAACTTCTGCCCCAGCATAATTAAACCATCCTAATGAGCAGCGCAGGGGCGGCCCGTGACTATAGGCTGACTCGGCCGTCGCCTAGGGCCCCGCCTTCAACGGGGCGCCCGATGATGACGTCACTCCATTGACAGCCGTACAGGCGGGGGCGCCAATCGCGCGTTCCGCTTGGGGCACCAGCTGCTGCAGCCCGCCTCGGGCCACTCCTGAGCAGCAGTAGCTATGCCAGTGGGAAAGCATCTTCCACTAACGCAGCGGTGTCCACACCAACATTTTTGTCAGTCAGGTGTTCCTTACTCTCTATAGATGAGAAGTGTGTATATATCGTTGCCTATATTGTAACTAAAAGGAATTCTGATTTCTTGCAAATGTGTTAACAGCCATTGTAATTGGATATGCCATACAAAAAATAAATTTGGTACTCCAATAAAGGTACCCCTGTTCGACAAGGAATCCAGGCCCTATTAGTTCCAAAAGAAGACACGACAGAGCAACACCCAGGTATGCTTTGATTTCACTGGGGAACCAGGTTTATACATTTATTTCCTGCTTTGATCACCCAAGCATTAAAGGTGGTGGGAGACTTTGTGTGAATAAGCATAAGAATTGCTAAAGATATGGATACTGAATATATGTTGCAAAACTTAAATTAAAAAACCACCTGAGGTATTGCTAGAAGCTGACTAGAAAAAAAATATTCTCCCCTCAAAAAATATGCAATTTGCAAACGTGAGGAATCCAGGATCCATGTATTTTCAGTTTCCACTAAAACAGGCTGGTTGAAGAGCAGCGCTTATGAAGCTTACCTTAATTTGAATTTCTTTTAAAGGGGATTTATTTCTGAATGTGACTCAAAACTTAAAAAAAAAAATCTAAGGATGTATCTCTCTCAGCTTAGTGAAGTCTATATTTAGTCTAATTTTCCCTTCTTCTGTCAAGTGTTTGCTAACTTCAAAATTAATTAAATGAATTTCCCCCTCCTGCACCTCTCTCTCACTCCTTTCTGTCAACCCTCATTATAGGCTAGAGTGAGAACAGTAACTGTAACTTTCTCAAAGTCTTCATTAAGTTACCATCAATTTTCTTACATTTGTCTTCTGATATTACTGTCTGGCTTCAGGCTTTTCATTATACTGACGCAGGGGGGACATCAGATTTTACCTGCATGGAAGTGCTGAAGATTAGGAGTGATTTTAGTGCATCTGCTTCATGGTGATTATGTTGTGTGAGAGAGGAAATCTGAGGATTCTGCGCTTAAAAATATTGCAAAATTCTGCATATTTTACTTGTTAAAATAAAGCAATTTAAACACAGTTTCAATTATTTTGTGATGTATTTAAACTACAATACAGAAAAAAAAGTCACTATTTCCTAAACACATGAAAATTAAGTTGCAAATTCTTGCTAACCAACACCCTGCATTCCCATTATAATCTGGGCTGGCTAATTGTGGAAGTGCTAAATTCTGACTGTCCTAACATTATATTGACTGCAAGATAAACATTTTATTTGTTCTCAAGGTCTATTTTTAGTGGGCAAGTAATATACATACTGAGCTGTATTCTAACCCCATTGTGCCATTCTGGCACAGGAAAAAAACAAGAAAGCACATAGATCTTCCTAGCTGAGGATTCCCTTAATTTCATTCACAATAAGGCTCCTTTACACCACTCTAGTAATGTAAAGGAGTCCTAAAACTTGTACACCTGTTTTATGCTCCTGGGGAATTCACTAAGAATGGGTACAATCAACTAACAACAAACAATGAACAACTATGCAGGCAAGCTGTTACATTTTCTGCACTGCTTGCAAGGAGAGAGCCTATCTCGTGTAT
Organism: Rafetus swinhoei; assembly: GCA_019425775.1. Taxonomy (NCBI): domain Eukaryota; kingdom Metazoa; phylum Chordata; order Testudines; family Trionychidae; genus Rafetus; species Rafetus swinhoei. The sequence continues at coordinate 57,440,034 of CM033437.1, forward strand.
TTTCACACACAACCTGAGGTTCTCCCCCACCGTGTCCAGTGTGCCACAATAGCAAGCAAGAGGGACAAAGTCTCTCTTGCTCACATGCACAGCTCTGCCCTGGATGGTAACTGACATCTCTCCGTGCACATATCCACCAGATATTCAGGGCACTTGAAGAGACATGCACAGGCTGCCAGGGAAGGGATGTGTATCCCCTGCAGATTTCCTTGCTTCCCCAATTTTCTGCAGGGAAACAAAGAAAGCTGCAGGGGACCTGAATTCTGGGTGCACACAGTCACGCATAATCCCCCCAGGAGTAAACACAATGTTTAAAAGAATATACATAAGAACAGCCACTCTGGGTCAGACTAAAGGTCCATTCAGCCCAGTATCCTGTCTTCCAATAATAGCCAATGCTAGGTACTCCCAAAGGAAATGAACAGAACAGGGAATCATCAAGTGATCCCAACCCTGTCGCCCATTCCCAGCTTCTGATAAAGGCCATGTCTACACTAGGAAATTATTTTGAAATTACTAAATTTGTTTTAAGAACTCCCAATTTAACAAATTCGAACTTGTGTGTCCTCACTATGGGGAAGCCTTGAAAATAGTCCGAGGCAGGCTCCATTAATGTGGATGCGCCACCTCAGTCTTAGAGCCCCAGGAAGCACTCTGGGGAGCTGTGGGAAGCCTCCCGAAGGCCTGAATTAGCAGTACCGGAGCATCTACACTAATGTTATTTTAAACTTACAAGTTTAGAATTAGTGGGCAAGGTAGTGTGGACACACCGCTTACTAATTTGAACTTGGGGGAGTTATTTCGGACTAAAGTCCTAGTGTAGACCATGCAACATGTCATTTTAACTATAAATTGCCTGCCTATTATATTCCCTAATTTACTCAGGGTGAGAATTTTCCTTAAATGCATTATTACAAACTCAACTTTCTATTTCATGGCAAAAACATTTAAGCTAATTTACTATGAAATCAAGAATTTTCATTGATATTTAGGTTTTGTCTACAAAATTTAACAAAACAAAATTTTGGACTCTGACTACTTAACAGTGTCCCTATTGTAAGCCTTCTGCCGGGTAGGCCTGGCAGCAACCAGGGCCGGGTTCAATATCTAGGGGTCCATCTCACACAGAACCAGCTCGAGCCCCCACCCAGTAACCTGGGAAATTCACACACCCCTGGGTGCCTCTGAGAGGCAATGCTTCCCCACTCGCAAGCACAGAGTCTGAGTGTAGGAAAGAAACATTTAATGAAACAGAGAGAGAAGTCATACGGCATTAACTTGGGAAAATACTACAGAGTTCATAGCCCAAACATGAGCTAAGCCCCCCCCAGCCAAGAATCACCCGAAGTCCCAAAGTCCGACACCCCAAAAGTCTCTGTCCCTGGGGTCAGTGCCGCCCAGAGTCCAAAAGTTCACCTGCAGGATTTTACCTCCCAACCTGGGTAGAAATGGGAGCGGGGGGGATAGATAGGGGCACCTTACGTGGTCCGAGGCCAACGACCCCCACCTCTCTGTAGGGTTCTGCAGCAGTTTTTAACGCGAGCCACTGTGCCACACTCCATCAGCTGTCTCGTTCCACTCCACCGGATGCTCCTCATTGCAGGAGGAGTAACAGTAGTCCGAATTAGGGGCTTTAGTTCGAACTACCTAGCCCGTGCCGCGTGTAGCTGCGGGCAGGGAGTCCGAACTACCGGGCATTTAAAAATGGCAGTGCCCGGGAACATGCAAATAAAGCCCGGGATATTTCAATCCCGGGCTTCATTTGCAAGTTCGAATGACTACATTAGCCACCCTAGTTCGAATTAGGGTGGCTAGTGTAGACATACCCTTGCAGAGCTAAACAATTGTAGTGGGCACACCCACGCCCAGGGCAGCTCTCTCCTTTTAGCTGGCTGATAGCAAGCAGCAGTTCAGCCCCTGCTTACATCATAAATTACACAGTAGTTGTAGTCTGCCAATCTCTAGCTCTCTCTCACCATGGACCATATACAAATTAAGAGACTGTACAGACACTGACAGCAAAGGGGAGCGGATCCTGTAAAAAGAAAGATACACTGCCCAACAGAGAACATTTTATATTGTCTCATCTCAAGAAGCCTTACATTTTTAAGTTGATGCTCAGAGGCCACAACCACGATCAGGACCTCATTGTAATAGGCCCTGTACTAATACAGAGTCCAGAGAACTTACCCGTCTACCTAGACAAGAGTGTGAGAAAGGAAGTATCATTCCCACCATGCCAACAGAGAACAGAGGCATGATGAGATTAAATGATTTGCCCCAGGACCATATGGAAAGTCTGTGGCAGAAGCAGGAATTTAATCCAGATCTACTGAACTGCAGTCTAGGGCCTAACCCCAAGACTGTCCTTTTCTAGCTTTTTTTTGGAAAGCGATTAGCCTGGTTAATGTTCTCTGTCAGCTGTCACATGAGCCTCTCTAGCCGTTGCCTCTAGTGTGGCAATCGGGGCCATACTCCCAGCAACACGGATCCAAACACACACTACACCTGTGTGCCTATTATTTGCAGATGATTACCCCCACCAAACAGAACTATGAGATCCCAGGTAAGGAGCTCTTAGCTAGTAAGACTGCCTTTAAGGAATGGTGGCATTTTTAGGAAAGGGCTCACCATCCAATCCACTGCTATATGCTGCCCATAAAAACCTGGAACATCTGCTCAAGGCAAAGGCATTAAAACCAGCAGCAGTTCTAGTGGGTTCTATTCTTTCCACAGCCCAGCCACACTATCACACGTTGCCCCAGAGTCAGAAACAGCCAGGCCAATGCCTTGTCCAAGAACTTTGATACTGAACCACATGAACTTAGCCAGGAACTGGCCCACATCCACAAGCCCCACAACTTCCTGAATGCTGCTTCTTGCTTAGATCTAGCTGCACTGATTTGTTCTGCTGTGGAGAGGGAACAACATGACACTCAGGAGGTCATGTCTGTGAATAACTACATTTATATTCCTCCAGGTCAGGCTAGAGCGGTAGACAAGACTCCAACTGGCAGGACACATGGATGGTTTTGAAACTCAGCAATTGATCACCTGTCATTTTTCGTATTCCCGAATAAGCCCCAGAGTATGGACTGACATACCATCCTGTGATGTGGCTTGAGCTAAGAAGCCATGACACAAACCCTGAAGTATACTCCAATTTCTAGCCACTCTATCCCAACCTGGGTCACAGTGGTATTGGAGTTAATTGTGGAGCTCCCAGAGTTCAACAGGTTCATTACAATTTAGACAGCGGTAGACCACTTCACCACAATGGTCTATTTTGTGTCATGCACCTAGTTAAGAGACACCCAGGTTATGGATTAACCATGTGGTTTAATGCCTTTGCCTTGAGCAGACATTCCAGGTTCCTATGGTCAGTATATAGCTGGACTGGATGGTGAGCCCTTTCCTAAAAATGCCACAACTTCTAAAAGGCTGTGTTACTAGCTACCAGATCACATCACTCCCAAGAAGCCTGAGTCTGGCATGAGGCCTTACATTTTCTGGGGGTCCAGCTGCACCACTCATCCATCTACCACCCTCAATCCATTGGCCAGATGGAAAGAGTCAATCAGATTTCAGACTATACCTGCAAAATTACATTAACCCCCTCAACGTGATTGCTCCACTCTACTACCCTACGTGGAATTTTTATACAATTATGCAGATCACACATCGATGAGAAAATTAAATCTTTGCCAATTATGGCTTCCACCCCTGATTCTATCCAACTACCTCTCCTAACTCCATCACTTTGGACTGTACAGATGATTAATCAAATGCAAGAAACAAAGGGCCACCTAGAAAAAAAGCAAAAGCTAACTACAAGTTATATGCAGCCCAACATCATTAACAAGGCCCTACCTGTTCAGCGGGAGGAAAAGTGTGACTTTCAAAAGAGCACTTCTGCATGAGCAGACCCCTCACACAGGTTGGACTTCCAATTCTTTGGCCCTTACTAAATCCATCACCAAGCTAATCAGGTCGTCACTGAACTACACCTACCCCAATCTCTCAAGATTCATCCGGTATTCCACATATCCTTCCTGAAGCCCTATACCAAGAACCCATTTCTACACAGGACCCAACCACCTCCCTTGTCAGTGTGTGGTGTACAAGGACACAAAAAAATTTGTCATGCATCAGATCTTGGATTCTAAATGCCAGAAGGGTAAATTTTACATCTTTTTGACTGGGAAGACTATGGTCCTGAGGAGCATGCATGGGAGCCCGGGAAATATGTTCATACACCTGCTCTAATATAAAAAGCCTTCCACAAGAACCCCCTGAGAATCCCAGACCTACAGCACCCAAAGGGCATTCCTTGGTGGGAGGGGAGTGATGTCCGTTCCTGAAGGTCCCAAACCTGAATGCATAGGTGTTCTGGAAGTCATCACACACTAATTCCCCACCAGCAGCTCACAGATGAAACCAGGCACTGGGATCCATGAAGCCCAACTGGGGCAGAAACTTTGCCCCTACACTCTGATTGGGAGATATCCAAAACTCCTGATTGTACCGCAGTCCCAATTTAAGCAAGGGCAAGAAACAGGAATTTTTCTGCACAGCTGGGTCTCACCCTGCCATGGACTACTAGTCTGGTGTTTACCTGTTCCTACCTTCTGACCTTGACCTCCTGATAGCCTGACTTGGCCTGACTCTCCATTCTGATCTTTGGGCATTCCAATACAGCCTTATTCCTGGTAATTAACTTCTAGAACTTCAGCCCAGACCTGTCGCTAACCTGTCGCTAACCCATAGACAAGGCTGCCCATGCTTCAGCCCTGACCACTAAATTAATAGATTATAAAGCCAGAAGTGACCAATGTGACCATCCAATCTGACCACATGCAGAGAAGATCTCTTTCTTCCCAACAATTACTTTCCTCCTGATCCATGAAGAAGACGAGTCTCCAGGTCCATCACTCAGCTCCCAAAATATCAGCTTTGGAGGTAGTCACAGTGCTCACATCAGCAGTGTCAACAGCAGGACACACAGAGCATGAACCATAACACTAATACAGGTGCACCTGTGATAAATATATACTACATGTAGACGTCTTTACATATTTTAATGCCTTAGCAAACTAAAGTGTGCAGAAAGTTGTCTTAACCTGTAAACATACTATAGAAAAATTGCAGTTGAACACAAGCACAACTGAGTTGCTACCAGAATTTTAACTGAGTGGACTGAGTTTTAAACTAAAATGTAATATAAAAAATGCATAGCTCACATTCTTCTTTGACATTAAAGGGCCACTTTCTATTAGGGTTTGGGGTTTTTTTTTTTACATTATTTACTATATTACCTTAATTTGTGTGTTACTCTTTGAAGTTTAAAAATATTCTCTGTGCCAGTGTATTAAATTTCTACTTACAAAAAATATTCTAGCACTGCATTAGGGGTGCCTCATTTGCAGACATGTTTCCCAATTCATTCCCGCTAAACTTCTAACTCCTTAGAAAATCCATATAAAAGACACATGAGGAGTGGGACTAGGTATTGTACTCAAAGAAATTAGAAGCTGAAGTCTGATAAATACACAATTTCAAGAGTTTTTCTGATGTCTTCTGCTGCATTCGGTTAGAAAGACCTGTCCTGGATGAAGAAAGTGAAAGGGCATGTTTATTTTGTTGCCAAATAAGGCAGCCAATTGAAAAGCTCAAATTCCACAAACACAATGGAGAGTTCCGTAAATTCTTCTAAAGACTATGCTAGCTCAGTAAATCTCTCCTTTATGTTCTTCAGAAACACTAGATTAGTGATCTGCGTAACTTCACCTTCCTGTCTGTGAAAACAGTCCTCCTGCAGCCCTTCTTGCAGACTTTACAAACCCTTTTCTGGACTTGCCTTTAAAGAACATAAAAGGGGAACAAGAGAGTAATGAATGGCCAAATAAAGGAAATATACACTCACTGACCTGTTTAGACTACTGTAATCGTTACTATAACTGACATCTTGTACTCAGTCTGCCTTAATCAACCTTCTAGAAGCTAATATTAAATTCTTATTGTATAGTCCAATTCTTCTTATTTCTTGAAATAAGAAAATAAAACTAAATCAGTATTAACTATGAAGTCATTACAATAAACTAAATTACTGAAGTAGAAATGTAGTCCAAATGGAAAAGTCCTAACAACATAAACACTTAATGAACAATGGAATAGTAGCAACAGCAGAAATAAGGCCCATCCTAATTTTTCTATCATTGCCCTACATTGAGAGTAAATCTTGGTCCCACTGAAGTCATAAGAACAAAAGAACGGCCATACTGGGTCACACCAAAGGTCCATCTAGCCCAGTATCCTGTCTGCCAACAGTGGCCAATGCCAGATGCCCTAGATGGAGTATACACAGCAGGTAATCATCATGTGATCCCTCTCCTGTCATCCATTTCCAGACAAACAGAGGCTAGGGACACCATTCCTACCCATCCTGGCTAACAGCCATTGATGGACCTAACCTCCATGAATCTATCTAGGACTTTTTTTAACCCTGTTAAAGTCCTAGTCTTCACAACATCCTCTGGCAAGGAGTTCCACAGGTTGATTGTGCACCGAGTGAAGAAAAACTTCCTTATTTTTGTTTTAAATCTGCTACCTATTAATTTCATTTGGTGACCCCCCCTAGTTCTCATATTATGGGAATTTTTTCCACACCAGTCATGATTTTATAGACCTCTATCATATCCCCCCTTAGACTCCTCTTTTCTAAGCTGAAAAATCCAAGTCTTTTAAATCTCTCTTCACATAGGACCCGTTCCACACCCCTAAGCATTTTTGTTGCCTTTTTCTGAACCTTCTCCAATGCAATATATATATTTTTTGGAGATGAGGCGATACATCTGTATACAGTATTCAAGATGTGAGACCATCATGGTTTTATATACAGGCAATAAGATATTCTCTGTCTTATTATCTATCCCTTTTGTAATGAGTCCTAACATTCTATTTGCTTTTTTGACTGCCACTGCACACTGAATGGATGTTTTCAGAGAACTATCCACAATGACTCCAAGATCTCTCTCTTCAGTAGTTGTAGCTAAATTAGTCCCCATCATATTGTATGTATAGTTGGGATTATTTTTTCCAATGTGCATTACTTTATATTTATCAACATTAAATTTCATTTGCCATTTTGTTGCCCAATCACTTAATTTGGTGAGATCTTTTTGAAGCTCTTCACAGTCTGCTTTGGTCTTAACTATCTTGAGCAGTTTGGTATCATCTGCAAATGTTGCCACCTCACTGTTTACTGCTTTCTCCAGATCTTTTATAAATAATTTGAACAGGATTGGTCCCAGGACAGACCCTTGGGGTACACCACTCGTTACCTCTCTGAATTCTGAAAATTTACCATTTATTCCTATCCTTTGTTTCCTGTCTTTAACCAATTATCAATCCATGAAAGGACCTGCCTTCTTATCCCATGACAACTTACTTTACTTAAGAGCCTTTGGTGAGAGACTTTGTCAAAGGCTTTCTGAAAATCTAGGTAAACTATAACCACCAGATCCCCCTTGTCCACATGTTTGTTGACCCCCTTAAAGAACTCTAGTAGATTAGTAAGGCATGATTTCCCTTTACATAAACCATGTTGACTTTCCCCCTACAAGTTATGTTAATCTATGTGACTAACAATTTTATTCTTTACTGTATTTTCAACTAATTTGCCCAGTACTGACATTAGACTTACCGGACTGTAATTGCCAGGATCACCTCTAGAGCCCTTTTAAAATATTAGCATCACATTAGCTATCTTCCAGTCATTAGGTACAGAAGCTGATTTAAAGGATAGGTTACAAACCACAGTTAATAGTTCTGCAATTTCACATTTGAGTTTTCACAACTTTTGGGTGAATGCCATCTGGTCCTGGTGACTTGTTACTGTTAAGTTTATCAATTTGTTCCAAACTCGCCTCTAATGACACCTCAATCTAGGACAATTCCTCAGATTTGTCATCTAAAAAGTAAATAGAAAAATTCTCATGGACTATGGTAGGGCAGGATTTCACCCTGAATATATAGCAATGCTCTACATGAACCTGAAGTACAAAAACTGTGAGAAGGTCCCATTTCTTAGTGTTAGAAATCAGGAAGCAACTTGGTCTTGAATGTTAAATGTTTTGCAAAAACAGAAAGATATTCAGACTGCAATAAAAATGAACTCAGATTGAATTTATATCTTTTTATTCTAATTTGTTTTATTGTATGAGCCTCTAATATGTCTGTGCACATTGTCTGATTCTCTGAGTCATCTTGTAAACAAGGTCATTTCATATTCATTAACAAGCCAATATATTGTAGTGTATAAATAAGTCAATTATAGGCATACATGGCCTGATTATGGAAGTAGCGGAATCGACCCAGAGGCAAGTTTAACGGGTAAGGCATTCTGTATATTTGGATGAAATTACCATCTTGAATCATGGATCATCTCATAAGTGTAGTCATACAAGGATGATCTTTTGCATTTGCTGGAAGCAGTAAATGATCCTGCAGTAAAGAAATAAGGACCCTGAAATTAAATTGTCCTAACAGAGCTGCAAGCATATCACAGTTCAACAAAGCATAGGCAGAAAAGGTAGGATTAAAAGCAGGTTAGACAAACACATCAGGAATGGTCTAAATAATACAGTAAAACTCCAATTGTCCAGCATCCAGTGGTCTGGCACTCCTGATAGTCCGGCACCAACTGGAACCCGGAAATGCTCCAGCCAGCTGGACAATTGGAGCTCCTGAGAGCCCCACGCATGCTCAGGGGCCGGGAAAGGGAAGGGGAGGAGAGAGGAAGGGGATTATACCCCTGTGATGGGTCTGCCAGTACCCGCACTGCGGCCGGCTGGGGGACGGGGTTGGCAGGGAACGGCACGGCGAGGGGTGAACCCTCCACCTTTTTGCAGGGAGGCGGGGGAAAACCCCGCGCAGCCGCCTGCTACAGGCCAGCTGGGGCTGCAAGCAGCAGCGGAGGAGGAGAGGGGGCGAGGCGAGGGGCAGCGCTGCGGGACCAACCCAGCAAGCATGCCAGCTGCTCTGCCCTGCTGTTTCCCCAAGTCCGCCGCTTGTCAGTTTCAACAGTGGCGGACTTGGGGAAGCGGCGGGGCAGAGCAGCTGGGGTGCTGCTGGGTTGGTCCCACAGCACCGCTCAGGTGAGGAACGACGCTGCGGGACCAACCTGGCAGCACCCCAGCTGCTCTGCCCCGCCGCTTCCCCAAGTCCGCCGCTGCTGCTTGCAGCCCCAGCTGGCCTGTCACCGGCGGCTGCGCAGGGCTTCCCCCGCCTCCCTGAAAAATGGCAGAGGGTTCTCCCCTCGCTGCGCCGTTCCGTGCCGACTCCCCCCGCCCCCCACAGACCCGTCACAGCCCCCCCCGCCGGAGTCCCTCCTGATACTCCGGCATATCCGATAATCCGGCACCCCCCGGGTCCCGAAGGTGCCAGATTATCAGAAGTCTACTGTACTTAGTCATGCCATGAGAGCAGGGGACTGGACTAGATGACCACTCGAGGTCACTTCCAGTCCTATGATTCTATGATTTATGAAAGGCTTAAAGTTTTGAAACACTGAGTATCATAAGATCAGCACTACAATCCACAATCCCAAATTACGTGCCTAAGCTCCCCATACAGTAAATGAATAGAGCTAGGCACCTAAAAACGTGATGACACAAAACGCAGCATGCTAGGCAGGAAGCCATCTAAACCAGCCAATGGGGGATGCTGTCAAGGATCCTGACACTCTTGGGGTGCATCTACACAAAATAAACTCAAAATAAGATACACAATTTGCACTATGCAAATTGCATATCTTATTTTGATTGAATTTTGAAATAGGCTATTTCAAAATTTGACACATCTACACAACACCGAATTTAGAAATAACATGCTATTTTGAGACATCCCTTAACCCTTATGGAACAAGGGTTACCGGGATGCTGAAATAGCATGCCCATTATTTTGAAAAGATTTCAAAATAACAGGCAGCTTGTTAAGACGGGGGGTAGTTATTTTGGGATACCTCAGGTATCCCAAAATAGCCGCTCTGGGTAGACGTACCCTTGGTGACAGGCACGTACATTTGGGCAGCAGGGAAATGCCTATTTCAGCTTAGTGATCCAAAAATAGAAACCTGTTGCCTGAAGTAAAGCAAGTTAGGCACCTAAGGGGTATCTTGTGGGACAGCCAGTGGCTAGCATATTCACTTGGAATGTGAGGGCCTGGGTTCAATTTCCCCCTCTACCAGAGGAGGAAAAAGAATTCAAACAGAACTCTCCACTCTCTCAGGTGGGTACCCTGACTACAGAATCATTCATTATTATTATCCTTTCCCTCATTCCTGACTACTTAATTATTTATCCTCTGAAAGAATCAATGGGCTGGAGAGAAAATGACTGAGAGGCGGGATATTGAGGATGCAGTGCCTCTTGCGTCAATCATTTTTTCAATGTGCTGTAACATTTATTAGGCAGTTCTACATTTGCAGTTCTACATTTGCATTTGCGTCTTCCATGTATATCCAGGAGCTAGACAGAATCACCCCATGGACACAACCAGCCCTGGGACACGAAAGCATGCATTGTTTACACAGATGGCACACCAGTGCTTTTTCATTACCTATGCACAGTGGAACAGTTTCAATGGGACTAAGGAAGTTCCCACATCAGAGCCCCACAGCTCAATGATTAGAACATTCTCCTGAGAGGTGAGTGATCTCTTTCTGCACCTTAGGTGAAAGGGGAAATTGAACCTGCACATTCCAAGTGAGTGCTCTAATCACTGGGCTAAAAGCTATACCGTGGGCAGCAGCACAACCGCCTCCTCTGGCCTGATTTTGAATAGCAGTCAATCTGGTAGGCATGTCAGAGGTCACCTACCAGATCAGGCCTTGCATGAGACTCAGCTGACGACCAAATGCTTGTCTTTATCTGGTTCATGAATTGCTCTGGGGCTTAGATAGAATACGGGCATTTATATACCAAGCATGAGGCAGCAAGGTATATGCCCACCTGTGGCCCGAGGGTCACATGAGGCTCATCAGGGTTTTTTTGTGTGGTCTACAAGACATTTACCATCATCCAGGTGCAGGGTTGCCAGATTTTGTTGGTTTCCATCCACGTAGTTTTTGCTACCGGTATTACTAAAGTGACACGCAGCACTTCAAGTGAGGTATATGCTGATTGCATACAACATTAACTATAAGAGATGTGTGCTCCCTCTTTATCCAATCAAAGCACTGCTACATTTCAATACACACGCTTTGCAAATTTTAGGTACACGAGCACAATTAGCAAAAATCCCCTATCCCCAGAGACCATCTTGGTCACGACAATCTTGTGGCCCTTTGAGATGATGGAGGCCACTCATGCAGGCCACTCACTAGCCTAGGTTGCCAATCACTGGTCTAGCCCACCATGTCCCATAACCGTGAAATTTAAATCAATTAAAATTAACATCTTTATAACCCATATTTTGCACAACTGTGAACATTGAAATTGATAAAAATTAAAATGTCCAAAAATAAACTATTATTCACCAAAGTAATTAAAAAAATGAATTTGGATAACCCTAATTATGATTGATATGATTAATCATTAGGACTATTTTGTTTGATTTGATAAAATATCTTTGTACAGTATTTCTGAAACATGAGAGAACTGTAATTATTATTTTAATCATGTTTTGCTAAATAAAGATTACTGAGGTATTCATTCATGTAATTTTCCAAATTATGCAAATAAAACCATTGTGTTCCTCGTGTTTTATCTTCTTTTAATTTCTTTTGATTTTGTCTTACTTTGAAGAGAAATTTTGTGCATGGCAATTTTTTTTATGTTCATATTTAAATACATACATTGTTATATTGTATTTGCTTTCAATTTTCTCTAGAAGATGAGGATAACTTTTTGTCAACTGCCTAATGTGTTCTAGACAGCAAAATACCCTGTTGTATAAAATAACTGGGGAATAGGTTCATAAAATCAAATAGCTAATTGAATATCTCAAAATTACAGTAAATATGTTACATTACTTCTTCTCATCCTTTAAACTACTCAAAAGTGATTTCCAACACATTTAAAGCAACAGAATATGAGGGGATGTCAGCTTGTTCTTAAATCAATATAACTTTCATTATGTGACATTAATTTTTCCAGTAGGAAAAATAGTTCATATAACTGGTCACTCACAAGATTAGTGTTTGTAAAACTGAGATTTTATTTATAACAATGAATACAATTAAAATTACACACTTAAAAGGCATTTCTCATCAGTGAAAGCAAAAACATACAAAGTTTCTAGGCCAATATATTTCAGACATATCATAAGCTAAAAAATCCATGGGAAAACTTTTCAAAAAGAAAGCTACACAAGTGTAGTAAGTTAGAAAAGATCTAATTCAGGTCAGGACAGGTACAGACCTGTCTTCAGAACCACAAAATCATAATCAGCTTCCTAATTGGCCACAGCAAAGTTTCTGATCCATGACATGTAGTATTTTAAATGGACATTACACCACTGGATGAAATGCTACTCCATGTGTGATATAATCAATACACCCGCGGGCTACGTCTATATTGGCAAGATTTTGCGCAAATACTCTTTAACGCAAGAGTTTTTGCGTTAGAGTATTTGAGTAAGAGAGCATCTACACTGGCATGTGCCTTTGTGCAAGAGATGTGCTTTTGCGCAAAAGCGTCCGTGCCAGTGTAGACGCTCTCTCGTGCAAGAAAGCTCTGATGGCCATTTTAGCCATCGGGCTTTCTTGCGCAAGAAATTAACGTTGCCTGTCTACACTGGCCTCTTGCGCAAGAACAGTTGCGCAAGAGGGCTTATCCCTGAGCGGGAGCGTCAGAGTATTTGCACAAGAAGCACTGATTTTATACATTAGAACGTCAGTGTTCTTGTGCAAGTACTCGCGGCCAGTGTAGACAGGTGGCAAGATTTTGTGCAAAAGCAACTGCTTTTACGCAAAATCTTGCCAATGTAGACACAGCCCCAGGTTGTGAAGGGAGGTAGCATAGCTGTTGCAGAAACAGCCCCCCCTCCTGCTTTGTGAGAGCAGAGAGTTCTATACCAAAGAAATTCCACACTGGACATTTACAGCTCTAATCTATATCCATACATTTAAAACCCTTGAGGTGAAATTTTCCACTGCTTTGTACTTTGTGTAGTCTTTTATTTTTGGACAATCTTCAGAAGTAACTTCCCTCTTCCTGCTTATTTTTTCATGTGTTAATTACAGCCACAATAATTTTAATGTGTTGCATTGGTATTTTTCTTTCATTCACATATATTCAACATCATGCCATTCTGAGGGAGTATTTCTGTTGTTTTGTTTTGAATCTCTTCTAACACTTTCAATTCTGCTAACCATGTTTGCTGGTTTATTTTTATTTATTTGCTTGAATCTCTAATATTGCCTACCAGTTGATGGGTTACGATCACACAGCTAGAAAAGCCAGCTAACTATCTGTGCCTCCTTTCTATCACACAACACAGTCAATCCCTCAAGAGTGAGTAAATAAGAAATGCGCAAAACATAAACAGAATAATGAACCTTCAACTCTAGAATTGCTGCCCCAAGTCTCACTAATTTGAGGATAGAATTGGTGATATATTACAGATTTAACAATATCTCTGGAAATGAGGATTTTGTTCTTCATAATTAAATTACATGTTGCGTTCCACTCTAGTCCATCCCTGCTGGATATATATGGAATAATTTAATATACCCTGGTTGGCAAATTCAGATGATATCTACTTTCCTGCTATTCAGTATTTTTTTTAAAAATCCTCTCTGGACCACTTAAACTAAGCAATGGTGGTATAAATTAATTTAAACGTGTACAAGACTTACAATGCAATGAATTAATAAAATTCTGGAAATAAACACTTCTCTGAGAACACTTTAGGTCCTGGTTCTCATTTTAACTATCCCAACTCTGGGGCTTGCAACAAACAAGACTATGCCAAAATAGGCTTTATTTCAATGCTTCCTGTCTCAGTTTTACCCATTAGCCCTAACTCTTATACCTTTGCATATCACATTAAATTACTCTCTCCTTGGGGTTTACATCTTTGTCATCTGTTATGTCCCTCTGTTAAGTCACTGCTTAACTAACTTGTACATTTTAAACTTAAAAAAACAACAAATGGTCTGGTAGCACTTTAAAGACTAACACAACATGTACATAGTATCATGAGCTTTTGTGGTCACAGCCCACTTCTTCAGATGACCAGAGAGTTGGATGTCCAGAACTAAAATAAATAAGGGAGGGAGGGAGGAAGGGAAGGGGAGGAAAAAAATTGGGGGGGGACTACAGGAAGAGGTAGTGAGTATAAAAATACCAAGGGGAAAGCTGAGCTGGAATATAACAGGAAAAACAAATAGACTATAAGCACCTAAAGACTGGATAGTCAAAGGAGGCAGATAAGAACCATTAGTAGGCAACAGAGAAGAAGAGTACTAACACCAGATACAATACAAAGAATCACTGGCACCTTCATTGTTTGGTAGGTTGATAATGTCCCAGCTATCCAGTATCTTTATTTAATCCATTACACTGCTCTACAGCCAAAATGCTTCTGAAATAAATGTAGTCAAACTTTACTAATTCTGGGTCACTGAGAATGAAAATGATGCTTAAAATTGTTGATTGGCTCTAGGTTTCAAGATATGCTATTGGGTCAGTATATACGACCCTTGACTTGGGAATGGCGGAGGATAAGTGAGTTATAAAGGGAAGGGATCTCAATTTAAACCAGAAATGACTAAAATACATCTTTGACTGGATCTATGAATAAATCTATGACTGGGTTTGGACAGTACTTGCTTTTTAGGCAAAACAATGAATGATGCAATCTGAAGCTGGTATTGCGTCATACAGGATATGAATTGCATCATGTTATTCCTAGAAGTCATGGATGATGCAATCATAACGAAGCTTACATCACTCTGCTGAACAAATTGCCCTATATCAGCTCTAGAAATCATACAGTGTCGTGCTCTCTTATTTGTCAGTGTTTGATTTTGCAAAGGGACACATTTCTGTTTAGCCAAAGTGAGCCTCGTACTTGTGTGAACAGTGCAGATAACTTCTGCTACGTTTGTGGTGAAGTGACTTTTGCATCACAAAAGCGCAGTATAACCACTATGGTTAAGAAAGCCTATCACCTTTATTTTGGCTGCAAAATTGGAGATCAGGACAAGAGGTGGGCCCCACACATATGCTGCAACACTTGTGCAACAAATCTTCGCCAGTGGTTGAACAAGAAAAGGAAATCTATGCCTTTTGCAGTGCCAATGATTTGGAGAGAGCCAACAGATCATACCAGCAATTGTTTCTTCTGCATGGTGCCTCCAGTTGGGAAAGGTGTGTCAAAGAAGAAAAAGTGGACTGTGCATTATCCAAACATTCCATCAGCTATACGCCCAGTACCCCACGGAGAAGGACTGCCGGTTCCTGATGCACCAGAATCATTCTCACTTGAGTCAGACGAGGAAGAGGAAGAGGATGAAACTTCTGGTCCTGAATCATCAATGGCACAGGACCCACATTTTCTCCCATCCTCCTCCTCTGAACCACACCTCATAACACAAGGTGAACTGAATGACCTTGTCAGGGATTTGGAACTACCCAAGAGTAAGGCAGAGCTGTTGGGCTCCAGATACAGCAGTGGAATCTCCTGGCAGGTGATGTTAGGGTTTCCATGTTCCGTGACCGTCAAAAGGATCTTGTCCCATTCTTCTTCATGGAAGGTGATCTTGTAGCCTGCAACAACATCGATGGTGTGATGGCAGCCCTCAACATCGTTCACGATCCAGATGAGTGGAGACTGTTCATTGATTCATCGAAGATGAGTCTTAAAGCTCTTTTGCTGCATAATGGCAATGTTTTGCCATCAATTCCAGTTGGTCATGCAGTCCATATGAAGGAAACCTATGACAACATGAAACAACTTTTGAGGTGCATAAACTATGACCAACATCAGTGGCAGCTTTGTGGCGATTTGAAGGTTGTTGCTCTCTTGCTTGGTCTGCAGACTGGATACACAAAGTACTGCTGTTTTCTCTGCGAATGGGATAGTCGTGCAAGAGATTCCCACTACATCAAGATAGATTGGCCACTCCGACAGTCATTGGAGCCTGGGAGGAAAAGTGTTCAGCATTCACCACTTGTTGAATCAAGGAAGATTTTGTTACCACCCTTACACATCAAGCTGGGTCTGATGAAGAACTTTGTCAAGGCCATGGACAAAACACGAGCAGCTTTCAAGTACCTCCTTGGAAAATTTCCAAGGTTAAGTGAAGCTAAGATAAAGGAAGGTGTCTTTGTTGGTCCTCAGATTCGTGAACTTCTTCGAGATGATGCATTTGACCATGCACTGCGTGGCAAGGAAAAGACGGCATGGAAAGCCTTCCAGTTAGTGGCAATAAATTTTCTCGGAAACAACAAGGCAGACAACTACAGGTTGTTGGTGGAAAACCTCCTCAAGGCATACAAAAGCCTTGGTTGCAACATGTCACTAAAGATACATTTTTGCACTCTCATCTAGATTTTTTCCACGAACTGCGGAGCAGTGAGCGACGAGCTGCTGGCGATTTCACCAGGACATTGCAACAATGGAGAAACGCTATCAGGGCAAATGGAGCCCATCAATGCTTACAGATTATTGCTGGACAGTGACAAGAGATGCTCCATTTAATGAATACAAGAGACAAGCCAAGAAGCGCCGAGTAGACACTGAATAGTACTAAACTATGTACATAATAGTTTTTGCCTTTTGTTTCATAATAAATTTTATTTATATAACCCTTTTGGATTTTTAAAGTGTTACATAAACAGGACAGGTGAAATATTATCATGTAAAGCAACCATAAACACATGAAAAGACCTAGGTTTACAATTTATGATTAAAACTCTACTATCTACACAATATACATAGACGTAAAACGTAAAAACTTAAATATCTTGGAAACAGTAGCCAATCAGTTGTTTTAATTGTCATATTTGAATTCAGCACATCAAAATACATAATAAATAGCACATTTTATCTCTGAAGCAGACGACTTCTAAAAAATTGCAGACCAGTGTTATTAGCATGAGTATCAAACTTGTGAGTGAATTGTAGTTCCAGTCCTTCCCTGTGTATTTGGCTTGTGGAATTGGTCTGTAACAAAACACATATATTACAGTGGGGGCATTTGAAAGGGAGAGGCAGTGGGAACCTGCGCCAGCGGGGAGCAAAGCAGTCCCTGCTGGCGCAGGTTCCCCTCTGTGCTTCTTCCTTTGAAATGTCTGTACATTTCAAAGGGAGAGGAGCTGCAGTTGGACCAGCATGAGCGGGACTGTTTCAGTCCCCACTTGTGCTGTTTCCCCACTGCCAACTGCCTCCCCTGCCCTCCGCAGAGACAGTGATGGGGGAAACCAGCTCTTAAGGTGGCTCCCCCCTGCACCGGCTTGTATTCCCCATCCTTGCTATCTCTCTCTGATAGAGGCTGCAAAAGGGGTTGGAGGCAAGCGACTAGTCGAGTTCCTACTTGACTACCAGATAAGCATTTGCTTATTGGGTAGTCGACTAGACGCTTACATCCCTATTGTGAAAACCATCTGATAAAACTGTGAATTTCTTCCTATGACCATACCCAATTGCCTTCTGTGCAAAATACAGTAAAAGCTTTGTTATTCAGCATGTCAGTAAGCCAAAAATTCCAATTAACCCAAGAGTTATACTTACCAATGACAGCCCCGTGATATCATCCCTTCCTGCCTCCCCTGAACACTCAGGCAGCTGCCAAGGAAACCCGGTCTAAGTGCTATGCTGCCCGGCTTCACTGTCCCCACCCAGTACACATGCAGCAGAGACACCGTGGACAATCAATCCCAGCTGAGCCATGGAGTGGGCTCTGCAGAAAGAGGGGTGCAGGCTGATCTGCACCCCTCCCTCCTTCACTCTCCTGAGCGGTTCCCTGCAGTTCCAGAGAGCTGTACAGAGGTCCTGGGCAGGACACCAAGTCCTGGCACCATAGACTGTTCCCATGGCGGGGAAGGGGGTGTTCTGTTTCAATGGCAGCACACTGCACCCAGTCAGCAGAGCGCCAACTGGCCAAGGCACGGTCCTGTTGGAGATCAGAGGCTAACCTCCCTCCCTCACCTTCCTCTACATGTTGCATCCAGCAGCCTCACCCACATGCTGCTGCTCTCCAAAGTGCCTATAGTTATTCATATGCCAGTTTCTAGAGTTTTCTGCTTGGTAAAATGCTGGATAACACAGCTTTCTACTGTATATTAGAAATAGAAAAGCTCATAGAATCTTTGGTTCTTCATTTTCAGATAACAGAAACTCTACTTGTAATAAGGAGGGGTTTTGTTTTATTTTGCTGGCACATACGGTGCACATGCTATCCTATGAATGGTTTGGTTATGATAGAAAAGATTTATAAACCAGAAAACTTGCAGCGTTTCCTAAAGGTGGTCAGACTCTAGAATCACCCAAATTCCTTCTCTGGAAATTCATTCTGCATCCACAATTTCTCAACTCTCTTATCCTGTTGAATTCTACACTTGGCCGAAAAATTAAAATTTTCACAGTGAGTGAAAAGTAACTGAAAAGATCATTTTAACCTATAAATAGGCACATAAAATTATTATTGGAAAAAAATAGCAAAACATAGCCACCACATACCTAAACAAAAAACAATTCTTAGTTCTGCAGTACCTTAGAGACTAAAAGAGTATAGATGGTATCACGAGCTTTCATGAGCACAACCCACTTCTTCAGATGGAATGAATTGTGCCCAAGAAAGCTCATGACACCATCTACATTTTTTCTTAGTCTCTAAGGTGCTGTAGAACTATTTGTTGTTTAATATATTTTTCAGTTAGTCAGTCCCACACAGCAGGACTAAAGCTGAAATAAGCTACGCAACTTGAGCTACGTCCATTGCGTGGCTTAAGTAAAAATAGCTTATTTCGGCTTTTGTCACTGTCCACAAAGCAGGAAGTCCAAGAAAGAACACTCTTTCTCCGACTTCCCTTCCTTCTCATAAAATGAGGGTTATAGAAGTAGGAGTAGGGAAGTCCTCCAGCTCGACATTATTTTGACATTATGTTGAAATTCTGCTTGTAGTTTTTCTGAAATAACACTACTGTGTAGACTTGCCCTTACAGACTAACATGGCTACCCCTTTGAGATTTTTGAACCTATCTAAACAGTTTGTCTCAACTAAAAACTGATGTTTTCAATACTTCTGGTGATGTTATAAAATGGTATTACTAAAAAAACCTAAGAATTTTTGAGGATGAGAGGAAATGTACAGAAAGATACAAACCACAAATTACTCTTTTGAATTGGTTAATTTGGACAGGATAAAGTTGCCAACACTTTCCAGTAGGCTTTACTAGGAAGCAGGGGGCATTTACCAACATCACATCTCTGAAAAAAAATGTGTTACAATACAAAAAGAACAAATAAAAAGCCATTTCGTGGCAGTGTCCAGAGCCTCTCCTGAGAGGTGAATGAAGAGTGCATTTTCCCCCACCTCAATATGTCAGCTTCCGCTTAAACCTTTTTTCTCCTGTTTCTTCTTTTTGCTTTGATCTAATAAATACTTAGAATGGTATTACGAGGAGGAGGGAGAACAATTATTCTCCTTAACCTCTGATGATAGGACAAGAAGCAATGGGCTTAAATTGTAGCAAGGGAGGGATAGGTTGGACATTTGGGCTACGTCTACACTGCAGTGCTATTTTGGGATACTTCTGGTATCCCAAAATAGCTATTCCGCATCTTTTAGTGCGCCCCTTATTTCAAAATACAACAGGCTCGCTAATCTGACATCCCTGTAAACCTCATTGCACGAGGTCAACTGGACGTTTTGGAATAGCAATTTATTTTGAAATAAGAGCTGTGTAGACAGCGTCAAATTTCAAAATAAACTATTTTGAGAAATAAGCTACATGATTTGTGTAGCTCAAATTGCATGGCTTATTTTGAACTACGGGTGCAGGACAGACACGCTCTTTGAAAAAAAGTTCTGCCATTGGAGATATTTAAGAGCAGGTTAGACAAACATTTATGAGGGATGCTCTAGATGTTGCTGGGTTCTGTCATGAGCACAGGAGGCTGGATTTGATGACCTCTCGAGGTCCTTTCCAATTCTAGTATTTTATGATTCTCCATGAAAGACCCCAATTCAGCAAGTTATGACAAATTTAAATTTGCAACACCTTTACTGTGACCAGTTGGGAAAGCAATTGATAACATGCAGCCTCACCTGCAATAAATAAAAGATTAACTCCACAAACCAACCTCACAGACAGTCATAATGGCTGCGTCTAGACTGGCAAGTTTTTCCGCAAAAGCAACTGCTTTTGCGGAAAAACTTGCCAGCTGTCTACACTGGCTGCTTGAATTTGCGCAAGAACACTGACGATCTAATGTAAGATTGTCAGTGTTCCTGCGCAAATACTATGCTGCTCCCATTCGGGAAAAAGCCCTCTTGCGCAAATGTATTTGCGCAAGAGGGCCAGTGTAGACAGCTAAAAAGTGTTTTGCGCAAAAAAGCCCCGATGGCGAAAATGGCGATCGGGGCTTTCTTATGCAAAACCGCGTCTAGAGTGGCACGGACGCTTTTCCGCAAAAAGTGCTTTTGCGCAAAAGCGTCCCTGCCAATCTAGACGCTCTTTTCCACAAATGCTTTTAAAGGAAAAACTTTTCCGTTAAAAGCATTTGCAGAAAATCATGCCAGTCTAGACATAGCCTGAGAGTTTAAGTCCAGAAGGAACCACCAGTAAAGGCCGCTTGTCCAGCTATCAACCAGGCAAGTCCACAGCGCTCTTTGCGGAGGCGGGTCCCCTCTGCGGTACTGAGCTATAACCCGATGTGGGTTTGCAGGCCCCCCAGAGAAGAGCGTGCCGCCCTTCCCTCACACATCATGGCGGTAGCAGCGCGTGGCGCCGGCAGGGTCACGCTGGCAGGAGCCGTCTGGAAGAACCAGGCTGTCCCATACTCCACCCTTGTCCTCAGCTCAGCTGGGCCGCCCCGCGCCCACGTCCGAAATTACCCCACGGCCCGACCGCGCACGGACCCCTGAACGCCACCTCTGCCCCCACCCACGGCGGGGGAGAGACTGAGGCTCCCCGAGCCGCCCCTGGAAAGCGCCCCGCCCCCCGGCTGCGCACGCAGGTCCCGGCCAGCCCCGCCCCTCTTAGCACAACCCTGCCCAGGACACCACGGGCAACTCAGGGGGCGGAGCCGCACGGCGGCAGGACCCCGGGTAGCTGCCCCGCCACTGCCTGACGAGGATCCGCTCCCCCTGGCGCGCCTGGCCGGGCGCACAATCTCGCGCTCTTCGCGGCGGTTTTGCGCAGGCGGCGGGCGGGGTGCTGGGGCGGAGGCAAAGGACCCCGCAGCCGGCCGGCGTCGCGGCGGCTGACGTGTGCCTGGGGGCGGCGGCGGTTCCTGGGCCCGGACCGGATCATGTGAGTGACCTGGGGACCCCCCCCCGATGCGCGCGCGGTCTCCCCCCCCCCCGCCCTGCCGGCGCTAACGCTCTGCTCCTGCCTCCCCAGGTCGAAAGTCACCTTTAAAATCACGCTGACCTCGGACCCGCGGCTGCCCTACAAAGTGTGAGTGACACCCCCGCGTGCCTGGTGCGCATGCGCTGCCCGTCCACTTCTCCCCTCGTTCTCACGGGAACGTCACTGCATGGGCGCCCCCCCCCAGCACTGTCCTCCCGCCCGTCGGCGCCCCCTGTTCCTCCCAGGCCCCCTGCCCATGAGCTCCCACCACACACCCCCGTTCTCCCCAGCGCCCCGCTTCCCCGGACACTGACCCGCACCCTTCCCAGGAACTCTCCCACACCCTGGTACCTCAACCACCACGCCCCGGCCAGGAGTATCTTCTCACACCCTAGTCTGCCCAACCACACTGCCGCCCCCCTCCTCCCAGCACTGCCCCAGCTCTGCCCGTGGGCACCCCCCACACCCTCTATCCCCAGCCACCCACCCCAGGTGCTGCCCTCCTCACTGACCCCTTTCTGCTACCAACCCTTGTTCTGCGCAGGTGAACCATCCTCCCAAGAGTCCCCCAACTGACCTACCCCCAGGCGCTTATCCCTGTGTGCCACCACCCTGCCCATGGACACTGCCCCCTTTATCAGTCTCCTTGTTACCAACCCTGTGCCTTGTTCACCCCCTTTCCCACATCCGCCTTGCAGTCACCTTGCCCATAGTCCCCCAGGATAGTCCCTGCCACACCAGCTGGCACTGCTCCCTCACACCAGCCCTTGCCATTGATCTTCTCTGTCCATGGATACTGCCTCTCACCCCTCAACTCCCACTGCCTTTCCCACGGGTTCCAGACCATGAATGTTGCTGGATCAGAGAACCCCGGATTTTAGAGGTGCAAACTCTAACTGATGTTTTTGTACAGCTTACTAAGGCCGTGTTTCCACTACAAAGTTTTATTGATATAAGGCAGCTTATGCCAACCTAACTGTGGAGGTGTAGACACTGCAGTGCTGTTGCCTCTTTAAATCATCTGCTACACCAATACGAAATCACCTCAAGGAGAGACGTACAGTGAAGGGAGACATAGTTAGGGCAGCACAGTGTTAGTGTAAAAACATGAATGATCATTATAAGTGGCCTCTGGGAAGTATTCCCATAATGCCCCTGTGACTGGTCATCATTTTGAACTGCTGCTTTGCAGCCAGATACACAGGTGACCATTCCTCCCCATAAAAGCCCTGGGAAGTTTTGAATGTGGTCTTTCTGTTTGCTTCACGTGGACAGTTCTCACAGCAACTGGCCAGTTGAATGTGGAGCCAGCATGTCTATAAATAATGTATTTAAAAATAAAAATGTCAGGGGGTTTTTTGTTTTTGTTTTTTTTTTGTTTGTTTTTGCAATGTACTATTCTTCATGTGTTTTAGGTCCTGATTTAGCAGAGCATGTAAGTACATGCTTAACTTAAACTACACGAGTGCTCCCACTGATTTCAGTGAAATTATAATCAATAGCTTTAGAAACATTGGAATTATTATTTCTAGACCAAATAAGAGACTATCTATTAATTCTTCTGTGTTCCAGGTTAAGTGTGCCTGAAAATACACCTTTTACAGCTGTCTTGAAGTTTGCTGCAGAAGAAGTAAGTGTTGAGTTGTTATTGATGTAAACATAGTCACTAGAAAGTTAAATGACAAGACTCATGTAAATTTTGGTGTGAAATTATAGACAGTTTGTGACTAGAATGAGTCATGTTGAAAGTTTGCTTTTATTGAAAAAGCTAATTGGAATTTCATCAAGGCAGTTATATATAATAGCAAGTTATATCTGATACATAATTGATTGCATGGGTGTAAAATATGTATGATTTTCATATAGATAGAGTAGGAAATAAACATTAAATTAATAAAAAAGAGAAAACTGGAGACCAGTAATGCTGATATTCTAGTAGTGATTGTGGACAACAAAATGTCATTGGCTTTTTTGCTATAACACATTAAAACTGTTGTTTCGGGCTGCGTATGATTAAGTGCCGCCACATCACAGTTTAGTACAGAAATGGTGCGTCTCTACTTGGCTTTCGTGAATCTGCACCTGGACTAATATGATATTTTGAGCATTTTCTTACTCAAGGGAAGATAGTGATTTGGAGGGATTTCAGAGAAAATTAAAATGATTAAGGGGCTAGAGGGATGTGAAGAAAAAATAAGAAAAATGTGTATAAGTGACAGATAAGGTGAGTGCACAGCTTATAAGTATTTGAAGGATATAAAAGCCAAGGAAAAGTAGAGAAGAAGGAGAGTCCAGAGGTTAGAGTGTCAGTTTAGGATTGTGGAGACTCAGGTTTAGTTCTTTGCCCTGCCATAGACTTACTGTGTAATATCAAGAAAGTTACTGATGACTTGCCATTGTGGGAAGGTTTATGCCAGTATAAAGTAAGATGTGAATTTTGACTAATGTAGTTATACCACTAGTACTCCCTGTGTGGACACTAATTCCTGAATGAGCATTTCTACACAAGAAACTATGTAATTGGATCAGTTTAACTATACTGGTTTTGATTAATCAGCTAATCAAGTAGTTGATGGAATTTCCATTGACTACACCATTAGTCAATAAAGGGGGCGCTCGCTATCCCGCTGTGCCTCTCCTTTTGAAATGTACAAGAGCCACCCTTGTACATTTCAAAGGGAGAAGCACAGCAGTCAGACCGTGGAGTGGGGATGCCTCTGTCTCCCCTGCCCCCCGTGGAGACAGTGCTGGGGGGAAACAGCTTTTAAGCTGGCTCCTGCTCACCCCCCTTGCTGCCTCTTTCTGCTAGGAGTAGCCTGGGGAAGGGGGAAGTGACTGCTCGACTATCTGATAAGCATATGCTTATCTGGTAGGCACCTAGTCACTTACATCCCTAATACTGGTATAGTCCTATCCGTATAACTGGTAAAGCTTTCACGTGTAGTCAAACCCTTTCTCTCTCTCTCTGACTCGGTTAGATGGCTAAAAATAATAGTGGCTGCAGTGGCTCAGGCTAGCTGCTCAACTACAATCTCACTTTAATCCTTGGAAAATGTGCTACAGGTTGCACCTCCCTTAACTAGGACTTCCTGGTCCAGCATCATCCTGGACCACGGGTGTTCCTGGATCACAGAGCCCAGGAAAAGGGAGGTCTGATAGCAGGGCAGGGTCACGTTAAGGGGCACCAGCAACCTATTGTGTGTGTGGGAAGGAGGGAAATGGGCAACAGAGCAGGGAGTTCTGGCCCCAGGACCAGCTGTGGAGCTCCAGCCCCAGTAGAGGCCAGAGATCTCTGTCCCCAGCTGTGGAACTGCAGCCCCGGCCCCCCACCCCAGCCTTGGCTGTGCATGGAGCCAGGCAGCTGCTGAGGTGCTGTGCCCTGGTTGCGCAGCTCCCACCTCAGTTGCAAAACCAGGCGGCTGTGGAGCTCCGTCCGTGGTGCTCCGCCCCAGCAGCAGCAAGGCCAGCAGCATTTAGAGAACCCCGGGAGGCTCAGGCAGCAGGCTGGAGACCTAACCCAGTGGCAGCACCTTCCAGGAGGGGAGGGACCTTCCCTGGTCTGGCAAATCCCCTTGTTCGGGATCAGTCAGGTCCCAAGGGTGCCGTATTAGCGAGGTCCAACCTGTAGAAGAAATAATAATGAACTGGCAGAGGGAATGGACTCGATGACATATGCGGGTCCATATTAGAAAGGATTTGCCAGTATAGCTGTTCAGGCAGTTGGAAATGCAGTTTAAACTAGTAAAGAGTGCTTTTGCCAGTATAGTTTATACTCGTTCCCCAAATGAAATAAGCTATATTGACAAAACAACCTTTTTTGATGGTGTCATTGCATCCATATTAGAGTTTTTGTCAGCTTAGCTATGTTGGTGATGTGTGTGTTTTTAATTTTTTTAAATACACCATCCAAAATAGCTATGCCAGCAAAACTTTTATATGTAGACCAGACTTTGATAGGTACTTTCCATTTCTAAGGCTTTTCATGTACATGCTTTAAGCATAGCTCTATTAGGAAAGGTTTAGTTATTAAAATGGTCACATTAAACAAGATATGGTTGCAACTAGCAGATATAGGGCATGTATATACTATGTATTTATATACTTTGGATCATGCTCTTTGGAATCAATGGAAGTCTTTCTGTTGACATCAGTGAGCTTTGAATTATCCCCTTTGTGTAGGTTTACAACCTAGAGGGATAATTATAGCTGTTTTCAAGAGGCTTAGAGGGAAAATGAAGAACAATTGTTGTAGTGGGCTCTTTTGTATCCCACATATCATTACTGTTCAGTTATATAAATCCACTTAGTGCCTATAAAAGAAAACGTTTTATTTTTAAAAGGTTTTGATATTTTTAGAATTATTTTTTAAAACTATTATACAGTATGACGGCATTTAGCTCTTTCACATGCTGGTAGGAAGGATCTGTTGAGGGGAGGAAGAAATAGTGAAATGCTAACTTGATCTGGCTCTCAATGCTTTTAATGGCACAGGGTCCATTTATGGATCCCTATTACAGACACAAAAGCTCTGTTAAAAACAAGTTACAAAGTCAAGCACTCGAAAGTTAAGAAATGCTTATCCATCCTTAATTTAGCCCTCCTGTGCCTTATGATGCAGTTTTTAACTATTTGGCCAAAGAGTATTTTTTCCACTTGACCCCCTCCCTCATTCAATGTACTTTTCTTGTTTTGGAGAGGAATGAGGGTAGTCTAGTAAAGGAGGCTGCCGTTTGTAGGGTCCGTGTCTCAATTGTTGCTGAAGTTGAAAAGTAATGAATAACATAGGGAACTATAAGAAGAGGAAAGGTGGTTAAGGCAGTTGGATTCTGTCTCTACTTCTGCCAGAGAGTTCCTGTCTGTTGCTACTATGCAAGTCATTGAACCCAAACCTTTTGAAGGTGGTCACTAATTTTGTGTTCCTCATTTTCTGCATGTTCAGCTTGAGATTTTGTCTGTTTTACAAAAATGCTGATCACTCGCGACTGCAGTTGAATTCCTAGGGAGCTGAGTTTTAATATATAAAGGGGTGTAAAATGTTAAGTACTTTAAAAAATCAGGTCCTTTAAAAAACATAGCATACCCTAGTGTTCTCAAATTAGGCACCCAACATTGGTGAGTATTTTTTACCTTTCTGTCTCTGTTCCTCAGTTCCCTATCTGTAAAATGGACATAATCTGCCCCATCACCTCACAGAGGTGTTTGTAAAGATATATTAATTTTATGAAGCACTGACATACAAAGGTGAAGAGGGCAATAGAAAAATTCATGCAGATTTCTTCAGAGCGGGATTTGAATATTGCACATTTCATAAGGTGTGTGGCCACATATTACATAAAAAGAGATTAATATAACGTGTTGAATAGTTGTTAATTAACTTGAGCACTGTCCATACAGTGCATTGAATGAGACAGAGGTCCTATGTTAAAAAGAGTGTGTGATCATGTAATAAAAGGTTATACAATAATGTGTATGCACAAGAGGGCTCAATTAATGTTGCCATGGAAACTGTAATTGAGATATTTTCCTAACTGTTGAGTCTTGACTTGAGTGTAGTCTGAATAATGTTTTTAAGTATAGTTTGTGTGTGTAATTTTCTAGTTTTTTAAACAAGCAAACTGAGCAAACATAAATTCCATCATATGGACACTAGGGATGTTAGATATTGAGTAATTGAATAATCGTGTAACCACATGAAATCTTATCAGTTACATGACTATTCAATAATCCCTGGGGGTGGTGCTGGGAGCCAGTGTGCTCCCAGCCCCACTCCCAGGGAGCCCCCTGCCACCCCATGCTGCTGGCAGCAACGCGGGGTGGCAGATGGGAGCCAGTCCACCGGGGAGCCAGTTTAAAAACAAGCTCCCCATGCAGACTGATACAGAGGCAGCAGCATAGGGTGGCAGCAGCCCCTGTTTGTTGGAGGGTCTGAGCCCACTGTGGACAGAGGCTTCTTCGCAGTGGCCTTCCCCCCCATTCCCCCGCGCCAGGGATATAATTATATATAAATAATTAGATTTCATACAGGCTTAAATCATTGACACTACAACACAGCTTTATTCATTGTAGTATTTTCCACTTTTTCTGTCTTTCAAATTAATTTGTCATGCATTTGTTTCCTTTAGTTCAAAGTTCCTGCAGCAACAAGTGCCATTATAACAAATGGTAAGAATATAGTTTTTTATATTGTGGATTGAGTTAAACTATATTTCAGAGAAATATAAGCAGGTTTTCTCTATAACCTAACCAGCATATAGACTGATGAGCTTCAATGGTAATATGTCACTGTTATACTTAACGCTGGTGCATCGGGTTTTTCCATGGATATTTTATTGCTATTTGAAGGGTTTTATTCTACAGCATATCGCATGGTTCACTATGCTGAAATTTTTATCACCAGCTGTAAGTAATAAAGCTGACTAGTTATCATTGTTAGCAATTGATAAAGACTGATATTTAAAATTTATTATAGTATATTGTTTAGAATGTTGAATATTTTGCATTCATTTTAATGATGTAAGTTTACACTACTAGATACTCAGATCTGTTTTTGTTTTAGCCTCCAAAATAAATGTTTGGTTTTTTACTTTTTCTTAGATGGAATAGGAATAAACCCTGCACAAACAGCGGGTAAGTAATTATTTAAAAAAATAAATAAATAAATAAATAAATAAATTTTTATTCAGTTATGATGCACTGCAATGAGTGACTTATGTTCTCATGTAGTGCATCACAGTTTTAACAGCTTTTCAAATAGGAATCCAGAAATACTAAACAATGGTGAAAACTGCATCCAAACCCTCATGTCAAACATTGATTTACAGATTTTTTTTTTTATCTTTATCACATTAAGTATTTATCAGAGGGCCCTGGAATATTAGCTAGGCACCTGATATTGTTTCAAAGAGTTAAATAAATAAAATACTGAGCAGTAATTGTTACTCAGTATTTTATTTATTTAGCTCTTTGAAACAATATCAGGTGCCTACCTAATATTCCAGGGCCCTCTGATAAATACTTAATGTGATAAAGATAAAAAAATAGAAACTCCATAATATATAATACTTAAATAACCATGCAGGAAGAAAAACTCTTGACTTCTGTAAATCACTCATCAATATTTACAGGGCTCGACAAATTATGGAAAACCCTACTCGCCAGACAAAAAAGGGACTCGCCTCTCTCCCCCCCCCCCCCCCCAAAAAGTGTTGTTTTTTTAATGGCATAAATTCCTAATAAGAATAAGAACAGTAATTACTAATACGTTCTTAATAAATATCACCCAAGTTATTAATAAATGTCTTATAAACTTCTACTTTTTCCCCTCTGCTGCCATGTCTCCTCCCCTTGCTCCATCAGCTCCCCTGGTGCCTGCTGCCTCCCAACCCCTCACCCTCCTCTGCTGTCCTGACTCCTGCCCTTCTCACTGCCTTCAGCCTTCCTGAGACCTGCCCCCTCCACCAGCCCTTTTCTCCCCCCTGTGCCCGCACCTCCAATAGCCCCACTCTGATCAAGTGAGCTACCCCTCCTCATCCCCTCCTAACACCTCCTCTACACACCTGCCCTGCCTCTCTCCTCTGAGGCTGGTCCCTCCCCTGCAGGTGTCTGCCCTTCTGCTTCACCCCAGAATCTCCTGGCACCTGCACCCTCCTGGTTCCTCCCCTTCCTCACTGCCCCTGCCCCCTTTGCCCTCTTTTCCTGATACCCACCCCTCAGCACCCTCTGCCCCCATTCCCCTCATGCCCCTGTGCCTTCACACATGCCTTGCTCCATCCCCACCTTCCTCATGCCCACCCCTTCTTTCAAGCCTTCTCCCAGCACCTCCCCCTCCTCCCTCTAGCCCCCAGTGCCCTTACCCTCTCCTCTCCCAGCATCACCCTGTTCCCCACTCCCACTGACACCTCCCCTCCTGCCCTTTTCCTCATTGTCTGCACTTGGCCCCCTAGGATTTGTCTCTCCTGCACCCCTGTCCCTTGGTGCCTTCCCCTTTCTTCTTCTTCTTCTCCTGACCTCCTCCTCTCCCCTCTCCTCCCCTCCCCACAAACCCCTACCCCATATTTTTCCTCCACTCCTTCCCCTCCCACAGCCCAGCCGCTTCCCCTCCCCAGGGCCAAGCAAACATTTCCCCCTTTTTGTTGTCTTTTACACGTTTGCATTTTGCAATGGTTTTTTTTGTTTGTTTTAATTTTTGTCCCAGCATTTTAGCCCTATAAATAGCAAATAGCATTTTCATTCATTTTCTTTCCATAAAGGCAAAGGCGCTTCAAGTGAACTCCCCCTTTCACTGGCTGCTGGGTCACAGCAGCCTTTTCCCTGCCCTGTCCAGCCCCTCCCTATGGACAAGCACCCCGCACTCCCAACCCACAGGGTACAGGGACAGCACAGAGCCAGAGGGGTGTAGGGAACAGTGGGGCCGGGGGGACAGGGGTGGCGCGGGGAACAGGAGGCACAGAGGCGGGGGGAGCAGGGTGCGGGGTGCAGTGGAGGCACGGGGAATGGGACACGGGGAATGGGACGGGCAGAGGGATCGGGGTCTAGGGGCAATGCAGGGAACGGGCAGCACAGAGCGGGGGCAGGATCGGGGAGCAGGGGTGTGGGGTACAAGGGCGGTGCAGAGCCAGAGGGAGAGCAGGGGATCCGGGGTGCAGGGGCGGCATGGGGAATGGGCGGCGGGAGCCAGATGGGGCGCGGGGCGGGCTCAGCGAGCCGGGTGGTCGGCAGGGAGGGTCTCTCGCCGGCAAGGGGCTAGGGCCGTGGCAGGACTGGAGCCGGTGGGGCAGGGCCTGGCTCCGCCGCGCGCCGCAGCCAGCTGCCGGGGACACGCAGCCAGAGCCGAGCTGCCGCAGCCCTTTACAATCGGCAGGGCCACGTCCTGCCAGTGTCCTGGCATCTGCCGGCTCCGCCTCCTCGCGCCGCAGCTGCATGCGGGCAGCCTGGCGCTGAGAATCGCCGCAGTTCCCCCTCCCCGGCAGCGCTTTGCTCCTCCGCCGGCTGGCGGATCAGATGGGGCCGCGCCGCCCATAGTGCGGGCTTCGGCCAGCCCGTTACAACAGCCCACCGGGCCAGTCCGCCCCTGCACTCGCCAGCTGGCAAAATCTACTCGCCATGGCGAGCGGGCGAGTGCATTTGTCGAGCCCTGAATATTTACCATTTCAGAAGTTGTGCCCTGAAAGTCTACTGATTTAAAGCTATTTTGGACTGGGTGATGGAAACATTCTGAAGGAAAGTGATCTTTCACAGATTTCCTTGCAGTAGGGTTGTAATCATGTAGTTGATTAACTGATAAGCAAAAGCCAGTACATTTTTTAGCAGGCTAGCCAACAGCCTGGCTCAGTCCTGGCTTGTGTGGAGTCCATGACCTACTCCCGCTGCAAGTCTGCATTAAAGTGTTTAGGAACCAGGTGGGCAGGCAGCCTGGTTCAGTTCCGGCTCGTGCTGGGGGTATCTGAGCTCCCAGACCCTACCCCCTGGAGAGGGGCTGCTGCCACCCCACACTGCTGCTTCTGTATCAGAGGCAGCAGTGTGGGGCAACAGCCAGTCGGTCCATGAGGGGAGCAGGGTTTCAAACTGGCTCCCCTCATGGACCAGCTCCTGCCTGGCACCCTGCACTGCTTCCTCTGATAGAAAGGCAGCAGCTCAGGGTGTCAGGGGGCTCCTCAGGAGCAGGGCCAGAGTACACTGGCTGCCGGCCCCACCCCTGGGGACTATAGAATAGTCGAGTAACCAATAAGAATTCATGAGGTTACTCGAGTATTCAGTTAACTGATAATTAACATCCCTAGATTCAGGAACCTTTTCTTAGCTCAGCTGTCGTGATGTGCCAGAGAGAAAGGTGATTGCTTAAATAGGAAGGTTTGAAATCATCTTAAAATCAACACCTTAAACTGCACCAGGAAACACACAGGCAGCTAGTGCAGATTTTGGAGCCCTGATTAGGTATGCATAGAAAGACACTCCATCTACAAAACAGGCTGCTGCATTCTTTCCTAGCTTACCGTCAAAATACATTTAAAGAGTTACTTTAAGAGAACATTGCAATAGTCTAGTCTCCAAATCACAAAGGAACAAACTTTGTTAGCAAGTTCCACTTTGGAAAGAAGTGGTCAAATTCTTCTAGCCAGACACAAATCATGAAAGTGGTCTTAGCTATTGCTGAACAATGACCATCCAAGGATTAAGTTGGAATCTAAGAAGACTTCCATGTGGTGGATATGCACCTTCAGTAGATAGAATGTATGTGACTTTGCCTGATCTTCTCGTCGCTTTTCCCAGCCTATAAATGCTGCCATCTACTTGTCTGGATTGAGCCTCAGCCAGATCTAATTCATCTGTGCCCCAGTCTCTACCAGATATTGGGGAAGACACACATACACTCTGTTGGGATCAAAAGAGAGAAAAATGAAGCTGGGCATTTTCAACATACTGAAGATACAGCAACTCTTTTCCACCAAGGCCCCAGTCCCATAAGGTGCTTAAATCCTTTGTTGAATCAGGGTCTAATCCATTAACATCAGATATATTCACTGAATGAGAGAGAGGAGAGATTAATAATAAACTTTTCAGCTTGGAAAAGAGACGACTAAGGAGGAATATCATAGAAGTCTATAAAGTCTTGACTGGTATGGAAAAAATAAATACGTTTTAATTACTCCTTACTATACCAAATTAAATTAATAAGATGCAGATATAAAACAATCAAAAGGAAGTATTTCTTCACACAATGCACAGTCAACCTCTGGAACTCTTCACAGAGGATTTTGTGAAAGCCAAGATTACAAGTTTTAAAAAAGAGCTACTTCATGGAGGTTAGGTCCATTAGTGGCTATTAGCCAGCTTGGGCAGGGATGCAGTTCCTAGTTTCTGATAAAAGCTGGGAATGGGCGATGGGATAATTACTTGATAATTACCTGCTCTGTTCATTCCCTCTAGGCAATCTGGCATTGGTCACTGTTGGAAAATAGGTTGCTGAGCTATTTGGACTTTTGGTCTGACCAGTATAGCAGTTCTTATTAGTTCAAGATAAAATCTTACAGAATCTAAGGCAGCTAATAAATCTGATAATACAGTGTGGATACTTGAACTTCATCCATCACTACTAGTGAGTCATCTTGCAATGTTACAAGACCAATACCATAACTCAGTGGTGCGCAACCTTTTTTCAACCATGACCACCATATTTTATTGTACTCGTGTCGCGAACCCCAGGGTAATTTGAGCGGCGTTGCGCTTAGATCCGGACAACCGGGGGCTGGGCCCGGCCATTGCTAGCCACGTGGCGCAGCACTTAGATCTGGGTGGCCGGGGCTGCCTACCGCTATGGCAGCCTCCCCCAGGAAGACATCTGCAACCCCCTTGGGAGTCGTGACCCAGGGTTGTGCACCACTGCCATAACTGACAAGGGTCAAATAAATCAGATATTTAGGCATAGAGAGTTCTCACCACTGTTTTGGCATGAATCTTAACTGCAAAAGGAAGATTAAATATAGGGTGATTAGAAGCCAGATTATCAGTGTCAGGTGATGGTTTCTTAAATATGCATTGATGCTGCTAAGTGATGCTGGCACATTGCCATTTAGTCTGTTAAAGTCTTTACCAGACTCGGTGCATTCATTAATATTTGGTCTCCCATGCTTCAGTTGTCATGGGTAATATGTAAACTTAGATGACTATAACAAAGCTGATCAACAGTAGACAAGGCATCACGTACTAGGGATGTTAAAATGCGTTTAATTAACCATGTAACTGCTGAAAATTTTAATGGTTGCATGGAGGGTGGCAGGCAACTCCCCTGAAGCTAGTGTGTGTGGGGAGCCAAATTTTAAGCCGGCTCCCTGCACATACTGGTTCCTGTCTGCCGCCCTGTGCTGCTACCTTTGATATAGAGGCAGCGGGGCAGCATGTAGCTCCCCAGGAGCAGGTGTGCACCCACATGTACCGAGAGCCTGTGTGTAACCGTGAACATTAACCGATGAGCTCAGGCTCATAAATACTTACTATGATAAAGAAAAAGAAATAGAAACTGAACCCAGGTTTATTGGTTAAGCATGTACATGGTCACACTTTCACATCTCTATCTTGTACATACCTGTTTATCAGTATAGGACTAATGTTTTTGATACGTTCATTTAAAATGCTTTTGGTTCTTTAAAATCTCCTTTGAGAGAGCAATTATTTCAGTCTTTAAAAACCGCAGAATATGAAGATCTATTGTAAAAATCTAATCTTATCCCTTTGGGTCTTAGACCGTCCTTCCGTGCATTTCCTTGTCTCCCAATCCTAACAAAAATAATGAAGAAGTGAGCTGTGCCCACAAAAGCTCATGATGCCATCTACATGTTTGTTAGTCTTTAAAGTGCTACCAGACTATTTGTTGTTTTTTAAGTTTATCCTGTACAGACTAATTCGGCTACCCCTCTGAAGCTTTCAACAATAATGTTGTACTGCTGAAATATAATCCCTCCTCCACATTGACTCTGTGCTACCTCCATTTTGGGAGGCGGAGGTAAAAAGATGCAGAGCAGGAGTTAAAGTGATCCAACCAACATAACTACCATACAGATTTCTATTTTAAACCTGCTGTGACTTTATAAAGAATACACTGAGGCATTAATGGTTGAGGCAGTGAGGGAAGTGCAAGAATGAGTGATGTGTGCATGGGAGCAAATGTGGGTCTGTTTAAATAACATTTGTATAGCTTTTTTTAAGATGCAAAGTGGCACAAGCACATTTCATCCAGATTAGCGGATTTAGTCCTAAGAGTATCAGAATCGTTATTCAAGCCCTAATGTGTGTTGTATATAAACTACTTTATTTTCTTGTTTCCTTTGGTTTTCTGACTAGCAGAAAGTAATTGCAATAACCATACAAAATCTTACGGGGTTTTTTTGTGCTTCAGAACTATATGCTTCTGGCAAACCTTTTAAAATATATGCTTGTGGCAGAACACTTTAAGTATGTAGATCTGGACAAATAGAATGTTTAACATCACAGCCACTGTTCTTAAAGGGTCCCTTAGTTTTAATTCAAGGGAAAAGAGTTCACTGTAATGATAACTTGAACAAGTGTTAAAGATTTTGATCTGTCATAAAAGCAAGCACTTAGCAGAAGCGAGGTTGAAGCATCTGGGAGAGGACTTGTAATAGATATGTTTTCACATAAAAGCAGCAAGAGATAAGTGCCTTAAATATTTGTCATATGTAGGTAGATTTTTGGGAGGAATGGAATTGAAATTTGTATGGGAAGTATTCCCTAAAATACTTTAATTTTTTTTAAATGGCTTTCTTTCTCTGAAAAGCCTGTCACTATCAGCACTGTAGATCGGCTCTCCATTTAAGTATTGTTGCAGAGCTGCAGCAGGGGTAGCTCCCGGGACATGGCACGAGCTGGGACTGAGCCAGATTGCTGGCCAGCACTCTAAAAATGTACTGGCAGAGCTGCTGGAGTGGAGGGGGGAATGCATGTAGTCAATAGCATTAACCAATAAGCTTTTGTTTATTGGTTAATCGTTTAACCGAATATGCTATTACATCCATACCAAGTACCAGCTCCAAAGCTCCCATTGGGATCTGCAAGGGTGACACCTGCAGGTAGGGGCAGCGTGCAGAGCTGCCTGGTCACACTTCTTCCTTGGAGCTAGAAGAACATGCTGGTTGCTTCTCAGGAGTCTCATAAAATAAGCACCACTGGAACACCCACACACCATACCATACCAGTGAAAATGAGAGAGTGAGGGTGGGGAAGAGTGAGCAAGGAAGCAGGGAGAGGGAAAGGATGTTCGGTTTTGTGCTGTCAGAAAGGTGGTAGCCCTAAGTGATAAAAAGGTCAAAATAATTCAAAGAGTTTTGTAATTAATCTAAAACAAAGAATTACAAGCCCAGAAAATTCAGAGTTATGGTTCTATCTGACAGAAATCCAAACATGCTAGAGTATGGAAATGCACATGTATCAAACCCAGAAATGTTTTTCTGCTGTGTAGTTCTATTAAATTGCCATATGATTATGAAAAACTAAACTGACTTTTAAGGCACATTAGGATGTTTTCATATTTTTTCCCCTTGGTAATGTCATAACACTCAAAGCTAAATTATTTGGGTGCCTTAATTGCCCAATCACAAATTGTTTGTCCACCCTTACTTTACTTAATTAAAAAGAAAATGTTTCCAAAGAAAGTGACCCATTTTGCATGTTTGAAGTAATGTAAGCACATACAGATACTCAGAATTCTTGAGGTAGAAATGTTAATGATGGGTGGAAATGAATATGTTAATGTCTGAATAATTACAGGTGTTGCAATGATCATCATAGCTTGTAGCAATGTTTACACTAGTTTAATAACTAAGTGATGTATGATTGCACATCTCATTTGACAGTTCAGATATAACAAAATTATTTATGGAAAAGGGGGAAATGAAAATGTTTATGGTTCAGTAATGTACTGTGGAGGTAGAAAATATTTTACTTAAAACAAGTCCTGTTTGAGTAGTAATAAAATGGGGTCCTTTGGAAACTTTGTTTAATTTTTGAGACAGCCAGCTAAACTATTCTACCTGAGTTACACTGTTAAAAGCTCACTACCGTGCACAATATATGGAATGAAAAAAACAGACACAGCAGGCTGTACATTGTTCTGGGAGGCCTTGAAAGCATATTGTATTTGCAATATCTTTGCTTTTTATTGTTCCCTTGATTTTGTTGTTGTTTTTCATGTTTAAAATCATGATGAAATAGTTAATTTATATTGTTATCTAATGAGCTTAATATGTAACCTTGTGCGTAGTGTTTTTGTTTTAAATTGCAGTGTCCATTAGACTGTGCATATATGGAGGAAGTGGAAAATATGAAGCATACAGTCAGTTTCTCATGCATAAGAGAAATGTTGACTACCTATTTGAAAACTGAAACTTGATTTTATTATTCCTAAGATCTTATACTTTTCAGTAACTGTTTTCTTTGAAGAGCTCTTATTGATAACACATACCTGTATTTAACTTATAGGTGACCATCTTTCTCTTTTTTTCTTTAGGAAATGTTTTCCTAAAGCATGGTTCAGAACTAAGGATTATTCCCAGAGATCGTGTTGGGAGCTGTTAATATCTACTGAAAGGTTTCGGAACAAGTGAAATCTACATGCTAAAGAATAAATGGTCATATTTATTTTGGAATTCTACATTACAACTAATTAAGCAGCTTGTTTTACTGTTTCTTTCAGTGACTTCCTGGGATTAAAAATTAATTAAAACAATTTTCATTTTCTTTCCCTGTAAACAAATCAGAAGCTGACCTGGCCCTTTGTCTACTAACAGAATAATGGCCTAATGGAATTCTGTGTTCTTGAAAGCAGGATGGACCTCTTTCTTTTTAGCTACAGAACCTCTTAGGAAATGTTATTGAAAATAAAAGGGAAAAACTTGTCAGTAGAAACTTAAAACTCTAATTGATAAATTAGTGACCGAATCCTATATTTAGAAGTTCATTTCATCAAAGGAGACACTGTATTTGATTTTTAGAAAAGGAAACTACTAAGAGAAAATGTTTCTGACTGAAAGCTAACAAACGTTAGTGTAGGCCCTGAATTATGTATATTGTCAAACTCAAAGAAAGTTTTCCTCACAGTTAAATTTTTCAGTCCCAGTAGAAGGGGTTTCTTGAAAACTTCAGACTCCTTTGTTACTGAAATAATTCAGAGAACGTCCAAGAAATGTAAATACCTAGTTATAATCATAAGGCCCTAGAAAAAAATTAATTAAAGAAAAATAAATGTACTTCTGTTAAATCTTTATCTGAGCTTTTACAAATTTTCACTGATACCAGGTTTAACATTTTAAATAAAGTACCCTCAACTGAAAGGTATTGTAAAATCACAAATCATGGGAATTCCATGCACCATGTGATGGGGATTTATCAGTTGAAATATACATTCCTTTATCAGAGAACATAATGATGTGATGAAAAAGTCTTAGTTTGTTGCTACTGTATGCTACTTGGGAAATAGTTTTGGAATCACATGTTTGTATGTTCAGAAATTAAGCTTTATGTTTATAAATTGTCTGAAGTTAAATTGTAACATCCATCATGGACCTTCACTGGAGTAGCCAGTTTGTCTTGTTTTGACACCGTGATAAGCTGTATCTTCCAGACAGTATGCATTGTTTCAAACAAATCATTGAATTTTATCTGTTCTCCTACATCTTAATTTCTTGAAGTTACAAAAAAAAAATTGAACAATAAACTATAATACTTCATAAAAACAAGTATTTTTCATGCATGTCTTTATTTCATTCAGTAATCAGACCCAGAGGGGACTCAGAAGGGTGTGATGGTGGCTAATGCTATGCAGAGGCCCCTGAGTCCGCTTAGTGGAGATGAAGAAAAGTGTATGTAGAGGTCTCCTGTGTATTCACATCTGAAGGAGGCATACAGGCTCCTGCATTTTTCAGCTCTGTCCTAACTCCTTGTATTTTGGTTTCCCTTAGCTGAGTAAACAGTGTCTTGGGAGCGAGAGGGAGGAGAAAAAGAGTTGACACAACTTGTATTCATTCATGATTTTCCTAATTAGATTGTGGTAATAAATTAGAGATCGTACACTTACACCTTATAATCAATATAGTCTGAAATTCATTTTAAACAAATAGATCCCTATTACAGTAAATTTTATGGTCTGTTGATTTAAAGGGCAAAGTGCATAATCTCATTAATCTATTTCCACAATATAATTAGAATGAACAGAATTAATTGCTTTTAATTTTTGTCCTGAGGATGGTTTGGCCAGATAGCTGAAAACCACTTGACATCAGAGCACAGAAAACAAACATATAGACTTTCTCTAATTAGGAAGTTTTCTTGTCTGTACAAAGTGTGATACGTTTTAAAGCCTATCAAATTCCAGGGTCACTTGAAAATCTTCAGGATCTTTTTGTGCATAATATAAAGGGGACTAGGTAGAAAAATTGCAAATGATATATACCATATATTTTATTACATATACACACAAGTAATACCTTGACTACTTTAATAAGCCAGTTTGACATATTTCAAATTATGAACGTGAAAATTCAGTAAAATTGTAAAAATGAATTCAGTAACTTGAAACAATGAATGATCATTTTGCATGTGTGTATTGTTGCAGTACGTTCTTTCAATCCTGGGCATAATTCTCCTTGTCATTAAAGAAAACAATGTATTTTGCTTCAGTAGTAAAAGGCTTGTTGGACTCTTTGTGGGTGTGCACACTGATTTGATGTGATTTTCTATTTTGTTATAACCAAATGGTGTTTGGTACTAGGTATGAGTGAGGGGAGAAAAATATACAGGGACACATTTCCAAGGGTTCAGCATTCATAGCTGAGGTGAGATTTTTTTCAAAAGAAACTCTGTATGCAGCTCAGCATCCAAAGTGGTGTACTCTTTTGGAATCTGGCTACCTATGGGAGTTGAGTTCCTCATAAAATCTGGCTTTCATGGGTATTGAGCTCTTTTTTTAAAATCTTCCCCCTTGGGGTCTGATCCAAAGCTTGCTGAAGTACTCTGCTTGACTTCAGAATACACTAGATCAGTGTTTCCCAAATGGTGTTCCGTGGAACCCCAGGGTTCCACAAAGTGAAAATAAGGGTTCAGCGAGAAAATTCCATTACAATAATATTTTATAATTTTAAAAATAATAATAATTAATTTTTAAGCATTTATGAATTTTATTGAAAACAACTTTCATTTGTGTTTGCCACCATAAGTGTCCCTTTGTAATGCCAGCTTAGCCAGAGAGTGGGAACGATGATGTGGTCTAATTTTTCAGCTCCATATAGAAGACTGTTATTAGGGATTCCACAAAATTCTTTTGAGTTTAAAAGGGTTCTGTGGCCAATTAATATTGGGAAACACTGTACTAGATCTCTCCTTTTCTGACCATGAAGCCAATTCTTGAGCTGGTTTGTGTAGTGAGTAGGTTTCAAATATTCTGGAAACCATAATCTTTCAGTGGAAAAGATGTGTTTTTGTGACAAGTCAGTATTTGTGTGTAAGAGCCAGTTATTTGTAAATTGATGCAGCAAATTTATTCCTAGGACACATGCATTACTAAAGCTCTTATCAAATAAAGTTTCTTGGGAGTGAACTGTACAGGTACTGGTAGTTTATGGAAGAATTAAGCAATTGTAATCTGCTCTTAAAATTGCCTCTATCCATAGTAGTAGAGCTATTGCTAATAATGCTATCCCTACTGTTTCTGCCGCTCTTACTAGTGATCCCAGGATACAGAGTTAAACCATAACAGGCATAATCAGGCTTTGGAGAGCAAACAACCTTTTTGGGGGGAAAGGAGGAGTGGATCTTGCTGCTGAAAAATCAATGTCTCTCAGGTGACCTATCACTTATTGCTTAATGTACACATAATTATTTATTGTTATGTCTGCTCTGTAGTGCCGTTACTATATTGCATTACTTTCATTATGATTTAATGTAAGGATTAGGCATTTTGAGGGATAATTACCTTAAATTGTTTTCCATAACTTTGTTAATGTTTCTGTTGCCACTCAGAATAACTCGAATGATAGGCCAGTATTTACATTCAAAGCCATTTGACTTTTTATATGAGAATGCCTTTTACATTTTCAGTGCTACAGGGTTTGAATTATTCAATGCTGTTGCTTTGTGGCATTTGTCAAACAACATATTTGAGAACATCCTCATACAAAGAGTTAGAAATGGGACTTAGAC
Organism: Rafetus swinhoei; assembly: GCA_019425775.1. Classification (NCBI taxonomy): domain Eukaryota; kingdom Metazoa; phylum Chordata; order Testudines; family Trionychidae; genus Rafetus; species Rafetus swinhoei. Next base: position 57,480,263 of record CM033437.1, read on the forward strand.
TTTGCCTGTGCAGGGGAATAAAAAGGAGTAAGAACACTCGCTGCAGCTGTACTTGGGTATATCTGGGTCTTAGATACACATGCATGCGAGTACGTGGGGCCATACATCTGTTTCTTCTCTCCCTGAAGAAGAATGCTAGGGAACAGAGGAAGCATCCTTTTGCCTTCACTCACCAGACAGAGAAGCTGAGCCAATGCAGGTGAGTAAGTAGTGATTTACTTTTGATAAAGGCCAACAGAAAATTATGGCCTCTTAGGAGCTAGGAGGACGCAGATGTGAAATTGAGACAGAGGTGCGTGTAATCCTAAATCTTTTCTTGGGGCAGTGCAGCTTGTGCAATACATCTTGCTCAGGGCTGAGCCCAAATTAAAAATCCAGCACAAAATATAAGCACTTGATCATGCAATGCTTCCTTATATGAGTTGCCCAACTCACATAGATTACTTCAGCATGCAAGGATTCTCACATGGAGCAAGGGCTATGCACTCTGGCTCAATTGAAACAACTAACCCATCCTTTGTTCTGAAATAGCCATTAGAACAAGGTACAGATATCAGCCAGTATATCAATTTGTCAGTGGATGTGGCTCAGACAGAAAAAGAGACTCCCAAGTCTAATTACAATTGTCAACAGCCATTTTTAAAAAATGCTCTGGAGCCATTGAGACATGTCATCTGAATCTTCTGATGTTGAAGATTTTATTTAATCTCTTTGTACAAAGTTATATTTCCAAGGCTATTGCAAAATATAATGATTGCTAGTTGGTTTTTAGGAGTCAGAAAATGCAGCCATGTTGCTTGTGTCTCCACCTATTAGGGATGTAAGAGTTTAACTGGGTAACTGATAAGCTAACACTTATTAGTTACCAGCACTGGTTAAGTTCTTCATAGGGCTGCCAGGAGTCACAGTGGCCCCAAGAGCCCCAGTGGCCATGTGGGGCCAGCAGCCCCTAGGAGTCCCGGTGGCAGCTGTGGCATTCCGAGGAGCCCTGGCAGCCTTGTGCGCCCGGGAGCCCTGGGTCCCTGCTCTGCTGGAGAACTGTGGTTAACAGTGTAACCAATAGAATTTCTATCAGTTACATGGTTAATATATTTTTATTTTTTTACTTTTTTACAACCCAACTGCCTATCTCACAAAATCGATGGTGAGCACTCTGTGCAAGCCTACCAATGCATACTATATTTCACTACTGTATTCTAAATGAATAATCTTGGAAGATTACAAATTGGGCCTGGGTTAAACTAATCGCTTTTTTAACCTGTAGGACAGAAAATTGAATTGGTACAGTAGGTGACTAGTAAATTTCTTGCCTGAAATAAACTGCACTTTATGGTGAATAGAGTGAGGTGAGACAACATGTAAACCAAAAACTTACGAAATTTATACACGCCTAAATTTTCTGTTTTATGAAATACAAATCCCCAAAGAATTGCCTATTCTATGTCATGAAAGTTCCTTTACAAAAAATTACAATCTAAGGGGCCCTTAAATGTAGCCCAGGAATAAATGAGTGACTCTTCAAACTATAATTTCTTTCAGAATTCCAAAATTAAATTGTTAAAAAAGAAGATTCTGCCAACTTAACTCATGTTGAATCAAGGCTTGAGTAATCAACCCTACTGAAATGAAGGCAGCTATTTGTCGAATATGTTGCTATTCAGCATAAGTAAGGATACCAGATTATGGCCGTAAATAATGGGACACTTTTAAATAATAGATCAGTTCCACAATTTAATCTTTATTATTTACTTATTGTCCTGTCCTACTCTTTTTTTCTTCGGTGTTTGTACAGGGCATAATGACTGGCTCTTGTAGGTGCTACCTGAATACAAATAATAAATTATCATAATTAATTATTGGGGATTAATTTTGAAAATACATACTTTTGTGGAACTGATCATGCAAAGAAAGACATTTAGCAGAACTTTGACATTATTAACATAGGCCACAATCCTGCCTTCAGATCCACACACAGGTGCAGGGATTCATTTGCACAGATCTAGCTGCAAAATCAGGACCAAAATGTGAAATTTAATGCATGGTAGATGGCTAGTGGAAGGCCTATGCACTGCTTTAAACCTCCTTAAGACCACAAAACAAGGCTTTTGAGTAAGGTTTAAATAGTGTACGATCAGAAGAAAGCAACAATACATTATATCAAGAACAAAGTTTTTAAATAAAATTAGCAAAAACAATGCCCCTCCCCTTCCCCCCCACTACCCTGCCAACCATTTTGCCTGGCCATGAAGTGCATACATGGATTGGCCAATTATTATTTTGGTATAAAAGTTACAGTAATTTATTTCAGCCTTCATTAGAACCTAGGCCCTGGTAGATTCAGTACATAATTATGATCAAAACTGAATAAATGCTAGAACATTAAGACTTTTTTTTAAATTATAAGACTATACATCTACATCGTCAACCACAGTTTAGTGGCCTAGCTGCACCTGCACGGAGGCTCAAGTTCTAGCAGAACACTTTTTTTTTAATCTTTGACGTGATAATTCATTAGATACACTGTAGTAAAACTTGTAACATGCACCTACTGTTGAATGTTCCTGAGTCTGCTATCAAGAGTCTACAGTGTATCGGGGTTACCATGGAGTGTTACTCTAATAACAACACTTATCCACTCAGTTCATTTGGTCATTTTAGGGTTATTTTATTTTCTGCTTCTCTATATGGAATTCCGTATAGAAACTGATGCTCTTGGTTTGGATTGTATCTCTGCAGCCATTCCCCCCTGCCCTGCCTGCTCTCTGACAGCATGATTCCATTAGAGCTCTCCTATCAGGGCTTCCCCTAAGCTGCTCCTGCCCCAGGACTTTGTGTGGAGGATGACAGAAGGAATTCTGTAGTAGGGTCCAGGAAAAATGGGGACAGAGCCACAGAGCTGCCTGACCCCTTATCTCCACATAGGTAGAGCAGATCCATAAAAAGGGACCTTCTGCACCTCTACTACTTGTCAATTCACAAGGCCATGGTCAAACAGGATTATGGATTCGCTTCACAACAGAGTCGGTTAGGGATAGTTGCTTTTATTAATCTCACTACATCACTACAGCCAAATGGTTACGCAGCTACCGCAAAGTGACACATCAATAAGCACAGGCAGAGCAATGCATAAGAAAGCAACAGGCACTTAGATATGCTTATGCCCCTTCAGTCTGCGGGGAGTTCTGTTCCTGCCACCTCACACCAAGCTGCAGTGGATGTGGCTCCAGCTGGGGGAATCCAGGGCACCCTCTGAAGTCTAGGTCCCTGGTGAGACTCACCAGGCACGGGACTCCTTATACTAGTTATACTACAGTTGTTTACCGGGTGTGTGCTACTGGCTCAATGCCATTCTTATCATTCGTATGAGTTGAGACTGAGGTCAGACTTGTTTACCACTTAGTAGTTTCCCAGCTCAAGTGCATGGGCTAAAGCTGAAAAGGGACAGCTGCTGTTTACGCTTGCAGGGTCCCAGGCTATATTAAGCTGTATGCTCCAGAGATGGAAACTTCCATCCTAGCCTGCTGAGCTGCAGGCCCCACGTATGACTTTCATGTGACGCTAGTGGCCAAGCTCACATGAGTAACCCCATAACATATTGTGGGAATTGAGGGCTCTTCCGACTGTTTAGGGGCAAACCTTCATCTGTAAATTGGAGATATTATGCCCTGCTCACCTCTGCAAATTGTGTGTGTCCCTTCATTATTTAAGGCTAGATTAACTAGCATCTGTTCTGTTGACAGTTCCTTTCTTCACTTACCTTTCTTCCAGGAAGAATAAGTTACTTCTCTCCTTATTTGGCCTTGGGTGTCTGGCTGACAAGGGGCTGCAGGGCACAGCCACTACTACTTCCACTCTTCATGCCTATCCACCTTTTTCCCCACTCAATCTCAGGGAGGTTATTACCTTCCCCGCCTCCCCACTCATCTCCTTCTGCTGGCATTGTAGTCTGAACAGGGCTGAGCAAGAGAATTTATTCCCCTCTGCAACGGAATAAGGGCTGTGACACTGCAGTCCATAGAGAGTGCAAAAGTCTTTGGAGACTGGTGGAAGAAAGGAGATCTACATGTAACATTATTATTTATGGTTAGATGAATAATAGTCAAATATTTTAAAAATTAAACATTTTTTATTTTAAAAAAATGTTAAAACACAGACAAAATCTACTTAAGGTGTCGCTCATCAATGGTGGTGCAGGAGAGACATGTTCCCTGCAATCAATTTTCCAGATGATCCATCTCTCACTTGGGAAAATGTAAATAAAGTCATTGTAATAGTATGTCGTCACAGCATCCAGGTTTCTTGAAAATTGAAATCTTCAGTTCAGTTTCACTTTGACATTTCCCATTAATGGACTGAGTTAGCAGCTGAGACCCATTACTTTGTGTCAGTGTTCTATTCCATTCATATTAGAATCACACTCAGGAAAAGGTAGGGCTAGAAAGGACCTCAGGAGGTCATGTGGTCCAGCCCTACTCCACAAGTGCAGGACCAAATATACCAAGAGCATACACGATAGAAGTTTATCTGACCTGTTCTTAAAAGCCTCTAATGAGGGTAATTCCAACTCCTGCCTTGTTAACTTGTCCCAGTGCTTGGCTATCCTTATAGCTCTTGAAAAAATCCAACTAATATTTGAAATGCTTGTTAACCAACTTTCTGATTTCTCTGAGGGTGCTCAAATCCTGATCTGCCCCATACCCCATCCCACTACTCCCCTGCCCCTAAGATCTCATACTCACTTCAACTTTCTGCCCCTATTCTGCTTACTCCCCTGAGTGCTTACTCCTTCTCTTCCTACCCCTGCTCCTTCATCCCCCCACATACCTCCTGCCTGTCACTGAAGAGGTGCTTGGTGGTGGGCAGGAGGCTGGTGTGAAACTGATTGGTAGGTCCCACTGGTATGTGCTGAGTAGCCATTTTTTATCTGTGGGTGTGCCAGCATCAGAACCCACACAGAGCAGACACCTATGTTAACAATGGCAACTAGTAGACATGCTCAGTACAGGTTCAACCTCTAAAATCCAGGACTCTCTGGTCTGGCAATGTCCATGGTCTGGCAGACCATGGATATTGCTGGCCAGAAAGCCCAAGATAGCCAGGTTCAGAAAAGCAGCCTGGGCTAGGCTGGTGGTGCGGTGGGAAGCACAGCCCCGATCACAGCTGGCAGTAGGGAGCGCAGCTCCAGGCGGGTCTGGGGCCAGTGGTGGGAGCCCCGAATGGGGCTGGAAGCAGTGGGGCTGGACCCTGGCTGGGACTGGCATGGTGGGGGGGTTGAAGGCAGCGTGGTGGCAGCAGGGAGCATAGCCCTGGCTGTGAGCAGAGTATACAGCCAGATGGAGAGGCTTGACCTTCCCTGGTTCAGCAAACTCCCTGGTTCGGGACCACTCAGGTTCCAGGGTGCTGGACCAGGGAGGTCCCACCTGTATCTTTGTGCCTAATGCCAAATAGCATATGCATTCAGTATCAATATAAACTACTCCTATGTGGATAAGGAGAATGGGCAAATGTATCGTGCATCCTGCCAAGTGCATGATAGTCAATGCCACAGCATGAAACTTCAACCATCTCTGGATGACAAGACGAAATCATCTGTGATGATTATATGGTCTATTTTAGGTTTGATTTATTTAATTCAGATTAAGAAGATTCACTTAGTCCTGCTGCTTGCATAAATCCCAGTCACACTGATCCTGACCGTGGACCATTAAAGCAATGAGCACTTTCGTGGACACAGGATCAAGTCCATTAAAAGCAATGGGATTCATGCTATTGATTTCAATGGAAGCAAGATTGGGCTGCTTATCTTTTAACAACTTGATTGTAATTTTCCCAGTTCATTTTTTTAACCACATGGACAGAGATCTTATGATGGTACCATATAAGAATGCAGATAATGCATTAAATAAATCCCTTTACTTGGTTATCCTTTCCCTGACTGTTTTTAATTAACCCTTAATGCTTGAAGGGAAAGTAAAAATCTCCATAAGGCATCTTGTTAACGGAGCAGGTATGTATATTTGGGAAAGTTTACTTCTTGATATCCATAGGTCATCATCTGCTTAGCTTGCATGACTACAAATATTAATATGGGTCATAAATGTATTCAGTTCTTTAAAAACTGATTATAAACTAAGCAGGAGAAAAGCTGTGCATGAAGTGCTGTCTAAACTGCTTTAATTAAACTTCTTGCATAGGTACTCAGGCAGTAAATTAATTTGGAATCTTATGAACTTATCAGTCCATTCAATTAATTTCTTGTGTCATGCATTTTTGAAGATTTCAATCTTTGTTAAGGAACTTTCTTTTACTTCTTTAAATGCTGCATTATTCATGATCAGCTTCTTTTTTCACTATTTTCTGTCCATCTACCTTTTTATCCACATCTTTTTCATTTTATATTTTCAATAGACTTCCCCCTTTTATTTAATCCCTTTCAGAATCTCCATCATTGGCACAGCCTTTCCTTCATTCCACTTTTTTATTGCTATTGGGCCTCTCCATTCCTACCACCCACATGTACCCTTCTTCCACAGCCTTTCTCTTATTTTATGTGGCACAATACAAGTGCCATATTTGCCAGGCTCTCCTGAACTCTAGTGTCCTTCATGTCTGTTGTGCTTTCTTTTTTTGCCTTAATCATTTGTCATTTAGTATCATTTGTCCTCACTGTTTTGTAACTTCTTTTCTCATTTTAATATATGTCTTTGGTCATACTCAGTATTGTTTCATGACAGCCATGCTAGTGAAAAGGCTGAGGATTGAATGGTACTTGTGTGCATGGGTGGGGAATGAGGAGAAAAGAGTCTGGAAGACAGTCTCATCCTGAGCATTTCAAATACATATTTTGATCCCAATATGTGAGTTTGGAAAAATTTTCCTTTAAAAATGTTACTATTTTGGGGTGATTTGCTGTTTGTTTTCTTGAAAGTCTCATTGTTTCAGGTCATTGATCATCCAACAGTCATTTCAGGTCATACATTTTTATTTTGAATGGTTACTTTTCTCTTTGTAATGGAGCTTAAATTATTTTTCAGACAACCTGTCAAATGGGTGTAGGATGTTTTCCATTTGGAAAGTTTCTTTTAATTAAGGATCAACTAAGGGACATTCAAAGCCCACTGAAGTCAAAACACAGACTACCACTGATTTCACTGAGTTTTGGCTCAGGATCTAATATGACAGAGAGCTAATATAAATATATCTTCATTTACAAGCCAGTTAGTAAGTGCATCTGTGATGTCAGGACATGTAGCTATGCCCCTGTCCACTGGCAGAAATGTAGGCACCTTTAGGGGACTTTTCCAAAGGAATTTTAGACACCGACAGGGTTGGGTGGCAACCCAGCAGGGCTTTTGGGAATGTCAAGAGTGCCCTAAATAATGGACTTAGGTGCTTAAACAGGCAGTGAGGTACCAAAGTCCTGCATGTGACTACAGGCCTTGATACCTCACCAAAATGGCTTTTAAACTGAAATAAATATAAATGAAATATTTGTGTAAAATATGCTAAATCCGTGGCTAGCAAGATCCTGTCCACGCAAAGAACTTAAGCACGTACTAATTTTGTAGACTACACACATGCCTACAAATATGCTGATGCTTAAGTGCTGGCTGGATTGGAGCCTAAATGAATGGTGCTCCATGGCTAACTCCTACTTCAACTCCTGCAGGATTCACAAATGAGGCTTTTCCCCACTTATCTTACCTGCTGGGCATAAGCCATTCAATGAGCTCAGACAGGGCATAACTGGACACAAAAATTGGTGGCGCTAGTGTCTCCCACCCAAAAGCCCAATGGTTAAAGCACTTGCAACGTGATGTGGGAGATCTAGGCACAGACATATCCCTACTCTGTCTGATTCAGGAAGATGAACCCAGTTCCCTTCCCTCTACAGTGAGCAACTCCACCGCCAGCAACACACTGTAGATTAGGGGTGGGCAAAAGGGCCTCTGCAGGCCAGGTCCGGCTTGCCAAGTGAGTTGATCCGGCCCACGGAGGTCCTGCTACTCCCCTGCCCCCAGGCCAATTAAAGCCTGGGTGCGGGGGGAAAGCGCATGAAGTTCCCTCCGCCCTGCCAGGAACACATGGCTCCTAGCAGAGCAGGAGGAGACTTTACGTGCTCCCTTGCTCCCAAGCCCTGATTGGCCTGGGGTGGGGGAGCTCACAAAGTTTCCTCCACCCTGCCTCCACCCTGCAAGGACACGCAGTGCTTAGAAGTGCCACGCGCTCCTGGCAAAACCATTTTTGTTTTTCATCGGAAAAAAAGTGATTAGAATTCATAAAAAATATTTGCTAACATTAAAATTGAGTTGCCTATTCAACTGTCATTTTAGTCCAAAGACAAATTTTACTATTTCCCCCCTCTGATTGCCCAGTCACAAATACCATTTCAGGCTTAAATTTCATTCTTTTTATGAAGGTATATTTCCCAGCATGCTCTGCTGTGGTAGCTGGCCTTGTAAGTCCCAAAGAAAGGCTAAAATTCCTATAGCTGGGTATTGTATGTTCTAGCTCCTTCCCCTCCAATTGTAGGTACAATGGCTTATTTCTGTTTTTTCCTGGTTTCTTGCTATCATTTCAGCAATGCCCATTCCTTTCAGAGTGACTTTTAAGCCACATTTAAACTGTAGGACTCCATAAATTCATCATATGCTACAATCTCCTCACCAATTCCCCGTTGTTCATGGCTAGTAAAACAACACGCTGTGAAAGTGAGAAGACAAGGTAATAGAAGAGGTTTTGTGCATCAAGCAGAGAATAAAGAGTGTCCAGCATTTAAAAAATCACCTTTAGCGTAGAAGGTATCTACAAGAACATAGTGGGTGGGTATTTAGTTCAGCTGGTAGATACTCCATAGGAAGAAGGAGCTCAGGATGTAGAGGGTTCAGCCTCCTAAATCTATTCCCATCCCCACTGATCCACTGTGGAAGACCAGCGTTAGCTGGTACAGTAAAATATCTGTGGACTGATTTGAGTTGCACTAAAGGACTAGACTCTGACATCCATATATTTGTTGCCTCTGTTTCAGTGGTACTATTTACAGAGTAAAATACTTCTTATCCTGAGTAAGAGGGGAAGAATCAAGCCCTCTAACATCACTGCACCTCAACCCACCAGTTTTATATAGCATGAGATGGAAAATTGCAACCCTGCTAGTTCAAATACCTTCTAAACCCAGGTAGCTCATACCTGCAGGAGACCTGATGAGAGGTTTTACTGGGACAAGGAAAGGTGGAGCAGACCAGACAGTCATTCCTCTTCTAATTCTGTGCCTCTCACTGCGGGTGCTCTTGAAATGAGTCCCTTTGGTGCACAATGGAAGTAGGTCCAGCATATATTTGGGTCTATTGTATCAACTCTATACATGTCTGCATGCTTGTGAGCCAGACCTTGGAAGCATGTGAATTTCAAGGACTATTTCACTGAGATGGTCTGGACAATATGGGTTTGTAGAATGGTCACAGACCTTTGCATCAATTCACATTATATGTATCTGTGCATTGCAGGCTCGCTGAGTAGGTTCAGACTGTGGAGTATGGACTCAGGAGGGGGCGAGTGAGGCAAAATCCCAAGACTGTTCATGCAGATCTCTTCCAGGAGGCCTGAGAAACAAAAGCCCAAAACAACATAGAAGTGTTAGCCTAAGCTGACAGAGGAGTGCCCTTCTTGATCTACAAACTGACACAAACCCTTAACCAAGAGGGGTAACCCAGCTCAGAGGGATATAAGGGCTAGAACGTGCCAGAGTCTCCATGTGGAAAATGGTTGACACTGGGTAACCCTAACTTGTTTAGACCTTTTTGTATGTCTTCCCTATAAGGCTTTTACCCTCAGACAAAGGTTTGTGAAAGCTGGTTGCGTGCTGTGCTTCAGCATCAGAGCGGTTGAGAGAGCAAACTGCAGGTACAGGGCTAGGTTCAAATGTGCTAAGATAATCACAATAAATTGCAGGGGAACTGCAGCCTAAATCTCTGGTCAGGAGGTACTGGGATGTAGGTTGCTGCTTACAAAGAGCTGACAGCTGGAGACCTGAGATCTAAGTGAGGTATCCCTTGAGCAGACCACAGAGGGGGTTAGAGATGCAGTTACCCTGTAATGATGTACTTCATTAAAAATACATAGAATCTCTATCAAACCAGTGTGACTGCAAGGAAATCATATTGCCAGAAGATATCCTCAGGTCTTCCTTGGAACATTTTCCTTCATGGACAGAATGAACTCCAGCCAGTTTTTAGAAATGGAATTTGGATTATTCTGGCACAATATCCATCATCACTAATGGGAACACTAAGGAGTTCATTATGTAAAGAAATGACTGCAGAATTATACAAAGCATCTAATATGAAGTACTAGAGACTAGAACAATTCACACATGGATAAGATTACATTAAGTACAGAAACTAAAAGGAGCACTATATTCATGGAGCCACTATAAATTGGTTTTCTAATGTGAATCACTCCATCAACAACAGTACAGCCATATTAGACTCATAATTACTTGGTGAGCTCTGTCTTAGCCATTTAGTTATAAATTTTCACCTGTCATATTTTGAGGGGAGGGTTAGTCTTTTTCATAGATAGATAGATAGATAGATATTGAAAAGCAGAGCCAGAAAAAAGTCCTTTCTAAAACTTAAGATTTGAAAAGAAGACCCTGCTGGGTAAGTGTTCCAAATGTAAAATTCTTTGTTTTCTTTTATAAAGGCAGACAAGTGTACTGTTACTGCAAGTTGGAAAGAGTTAAGAACTTCTATTATTCTCTTGGAAATATTAGGATTTATTTATACGACACTATGTCCCAGTATAAAATAAAAGTACATTCACTGCGTTCCTAACAAAAAGCAAGGTCAAATAACAACGTAATTCAAATCACATTGATTTATTAAGTCTGTTTTCCATGTATGGCTCTGCACGTAGCAAAGGGCAGGTGAGAGCTTAAATGAAAGCTTAGTGCTGGAGCTGACTGAGAAGGCAAATGCCTTAAATGGATGCAAAACCAGTACACCTCTATTCCTTCATTTGTCTCTTAAAAGCATAAATTCTATGGTTTGGCACTATAAAACAAAAGTTCTAAGCAAGAAAGGCATTGCAAGAGTTAGTAAAGCTGTATTACAGAAAGCATATTCACAAATATCAGGAAAAAAACTACTCTTTCAGGCTATTGTTGCTGACAGTGGCTGGGAAGGTTGCTTCATATCAATAAAACTAGAATAAATGCTGGTTTACAAACATCAGAGTTTTGGCATACAGTGCAGCATATCTGAAGGGACACTCATGGAGATTTATGCTGCCAATAAAATATTTATATTTACAAGGCATATTCAGCCGTACCAGAAACAGTCTTGATTCATTCCCAAGAGCAGGTCTATCTTGAGCATTGAATGAGGCAGGGGTCCTGTTGGAAAAATACCTTGTATAATCATGTAACTAAAGACTGTATCAAAATGCATACACACAAGAGACTCAAGCTGGCATAAGACAGGAAATCTTAATTCTGGAATGTCCTAATTTTTGAGTGCTTCTTGGCTTTGCAATCTTAGCAGTGTATTACCACTGCTTTAAAGAAAAGCCTACAAAACTGATGCTAAAACACATCAAAGGCCAAATTCTTTTGACACTTGAAAGATTTGATAAATATTTTAGGCACCGTGTTATTTAGTAATTTGACCAGCATATTAAAACTAGTTCATGGATTAATAATGGAATGATGGACTTTATATGAGCTTGTGCTATCCAGGAGAGTGCTGGCCAGTACAAGTCTGTGGGAAAGTCTGGGACTGGGAGTTTGTTTGTGTTGCCCTGCAGTGTAAGTCAGGAGTGGCTGGCTATCCCCAGACAGCATAGCTGGGAGTAATTTACATGGCTGTGTGTGCTCAGGCCAGGTGCAGTTCTCACAGCAAAGCAAGGTTAAAAGCACCTCAGCTTTGAGAATTAAAGGGATAGAGCTGTCCATCAATCCAGCTTGTCCCCTTAGCTCTTCAAGGCTGACCTGAGGAGTTATATAACTGCTAAGAAGCTCTGCACATTGTAAGCATTCAGTCTGTATCTCATCTTGCTTTCTCTTCAGCGGAACTAATTCTGCCCACTTCTAGACCCATTACATTTCCTAAGGCCTTCCAGCTGTTCAGATGGCCTAATGAGATTTTTATTCACAAGTTTACACTGTCATCTTTATTTTCAACTACAGTCTTCTACATCAGCTCGATGCCTTTCTCCTCTTCCAGTCTGCTTTCTGATACTTCTGACAAGCCCTGCTCCTTTCCCTTCCATCTGCATTATCTCAGATAGATTTCCGCCAACTATTTCACTTTATTTACTCTAATGCAATTCTCATTTGAAAAAGTTGGAATTTAGATTATCCACAGGTGTTCCTGAATTACTACTTTTTTACAAAATCTTCCCTTCTTCTTTGTCACATACTCATTCCATGCTCTGTTTCCACAATGCTTAGTTAAAAATCTCATAAAATCTTTAGCTGTCAGCTTACCCTTTTTCTCCTTCTAAATCCATTTGGTCAAATTCAATTGCTTTCCTTCTTTAGAACTATTCCGTGACATCTTGTTTCTTGCCTGCAGTTGGCACCTTTCATAATGATAACGTGTGTGTATTTATATTATGGGCAGGATCTGGTAGCATCATCTATTATTTAGGTTGTCTGACACTTCCCATTACAAGACCCCATTTTCATTTATTTATAACTTTGCCAGACTTTAACTGTTTGATCTGAAATTTTCTGTACCAGGTGGCTGCCCCAAGCTGTTTCTAGAAAGCTTCAGCCAAAATGGTTCAGCTGTTTTTGAAAACAAGGGGGAAATGCCTCGAATTACAAAGAAAATGTAGATGAAAAATCTGTGTTTTGTTTTTCTTTAAAAGAGAGTTAGTCTTTAAAAAGATTTAGTGACATCGTGTTTCAGATATGGGACTTGAATTTGGCAGGAAGGTGGCTTTTGGATAAGGATGTGGCTTCTGCTGTTCCTGTAAAAATCCATCAAAATTTGGTCAAGATATAAGCTTTGGAAAAAGTCTGAATTTGCACATGCTCAGAGATATTTCTTAGAGTTTAGCAGCTGAAAATCTCCAGAGATTCCAGTCAGACTAAGCATGCTCTATCTTCTCACAGCTACCTGCATGCTGACCAAATGGCACAATTTCAATCATAATAAAGTGTCATTGTGCATAGTTCTCTGAAAACATCCATTTAGTGTGCAACAGCAGTGAAAAAAGCAAATAGAATGTTAGGAGTCATTAAAAAAGAGATAGAGAATAAGACAGAAAATATCTTATTGCCGCTATATAAAACCATGGTGCGCCCACATCTTGAATACTGCATACAGATGTGATCGCCTCATCGTAAAAAAGATATATTGGCATTGGAAAAGGTTCCGAAAAGGGCAACAAAAATTATTAGGGGTTTGGAATGGGTCCCATATGAGGAGAGATTAAAAAGACTTGGACTTTTCATCTTAGAAAAGAGAAGACTAAGGGGAGATATGACAGAGGTCTATAAAATCATGACTAGTATGGAAAAGTGAATAAGGAAAAGTTATTTACTTATTCCCACAACATAAGAACTATGGGTCACCAAATGAAAATAATAGGCAGAAGGTTTAAAACAAACAAAAGGAAGTTTTTCTTCACTCTGCGCACAGTCAACCTGTGGAACTCCTTGCCAGAGGATGCAGTGAAGGCTAGAACTTTAACAGGGTTCAAAAATGAGCTAGATAGAGTCATGGAGGTTAGGTCCATCAATGGCTATTAGCCAGGACGGGTAAGAATGGTGTCCCTAGCCTCTGTTTCTCTGGAAGTGGGTGACAGGGGAGGGATCACGTGAGGATTACCTGTTGTGATCTTTCCCTCTGGGGCATCTGGTATTGGCCACTGTCAGCAGACAGGATACTGGGCTAGATGGACCTTTGGTCAGACCCTGTATGGCCATTTTTGTGTTCTTATGTTAGAGCACATTTGATGATCCTCCCACACTTCCTATTTGTAACTGGATGATGCCTGTGTCATACCTACAGAAGAACAGAGTATGTTTGTATTCCTAGGGTGGATTTTCACACTAGTCTCCCCTATACTCGCAATGACCATCTCTACCCTTATTGACTCTCAGGAAGACTGAAGGAGGAAGCTGCCTAACTTGAATGCAGATGGGACAATAACTGTACTGGAAAGGGGGAAAGGGATTATAGTAGATTGAGATTAGAAGTCTGCTGAATCTGGGCCTAGCAATGTGAGTAGAGAAAACTGATGGATTTGGGGAAGTGGGATTGGAAGCAGACTTATTTACATGCATATGCAAATCTTGCTTATACATTTTATAAATTATAATGGGCCAAATTTTCAAATTTCTCAGCACCTAGTAGCTGGCATAGTTCTCACATGAGCTGCTAGGAACTGAGCATTTCCAAAAATCTAGTTCTAATATTGCTTTTCCTTATTTTCAGATATAACATCCATGGGGCAGTGTTCACTGGTTGCAAAACAAATGTGAAACACTAAATGCAGGCACAGTATATAAATAGACTTACTGGTAATTATTTTGAATTTCTAATGTTTTTAGTCCGCTTCCACATTCTTGATAGAAAAATCACATGGTTGGAGTAACATTTTAATTGTAAAACAAACCTTACTAATGTATTAATCATATATACAGATACAAATAGCTTATGTAGCCTTTCAGTTTATTTAAAATTTATTTTGTAATGTGGCATGGCACCACCGTGGGTTCAGCTCTGGCAGCTAGAGTTTCAAGATTAACAAAGTTAAAGTCACCTCTGTTACTTGCTTCAATGTTGAAGTCTCTAAGAACACACAAAGACCAAAGGTGGTGACCACATATGCACTCACCAGTATACCATCTAGTCTATTTAATAAGTGTTATTAAAGTTACAGTTACCCAAGCATATAGAAATTCTAGACTCAAGTTACAAATACCGTAATACTCTCATCCTTGACAACAGTGTTAGGGTCTGATGGGTCTCCCCTGGCTTGATCATCCATAGAGGGATGGTTCTTGTGGGAGTCTCCCAGAGGCAGCTCAATTCTCCCATTCTGGGCATGTTCATAAAAAGGTCTACCTTCTTTTCTGTTATTGGTCTATGTCCTTCGGAAACTTAACGGACCCCAATTTTCTATAGGCTTGGTAAGATCCCTTTATTCTCATATCATTTCAGCAATTTTTTCACTGGACACAACCACATCAGCCACTACATCATGGGCTCATTTAACTGCACATCCACTCATGTGATCTATGCCATCAAGTGCCACCAATGCCCCTCTGCCATGGATAGTGGCAAAACTGGACAGTCTCTACAGGAAAGAATTAATGGACACAAATCAGATATCCAAAAAGACAATATACAAAAACCTGTTGGAAAACACTTTAACCTACCTAGGCACTCATTAATAGATTTCCAAGTCACCGTGTTGTTTCAGGCCAATTCCACAAACCAAATACACAGGGAAGGGTTGGAACTTAACTTCATTTAGAAATTTGATTCATATCAGAGAGGAATGAATAAAGATATTGGCTGGCTCACAAACTACCTTCCACATCCTAATGGCTTAACCAATCAACCAACCAGCCAATGGGTGCTTATAGAGGTGCAAATTGTTCTTATCAGCCTCTTGTAACTTGAACAATCTAATTCACTAGTTTTTTCTCTTTTTTTTCTTCCTTTCTTCCCTTCCCCTCCCCCCCCAATCTTCCCTTATTTATTCTTGGATCTGAACTTTTAATACGCCGGTCAGCTGAAGAAGTGGGTTGTGCCCATGACAGCTCATGAAGCCATCTATGTTTTGTTAGTTTTTAAAGTGCTGCTAGACTATTTGTTGTTTTTTTAAGTTTATTCCCATTAGCATTGATGCACAACCTGTTTCCTGTGATTAAGACAAATGTCTGATACCGATGCATCATTATGGTAATTTTATGATCTAATATTAATCTTCTAGGTAATCACTTGGTACATCTTTTCCCATAATCTTAGCACATGAGGTTATTTTCTGGTCACGTGTGTCATCTTTTCTTGTCTCCAAGGCCTAAAATAGCTAAGCTAAAATCTTGCAGGCTTTAACCTACAGAATCTTGCATTTAAGCTTGTCTTACTCATATCTAATACATAGTTCAGTATTTAGAGGAACTATCTTATACGCCTACAAATTAACTCTAACATGCAGTAGGATGACCATCCGTCCTATTTTTACCAGGAGAGTCCCTTATTTAATGTCTCCTTCTAGTGTCCTGACTGTTTTTAAAAACTGGCACATTATCCCATATTCCCCCCCTGCATGGGTGGAGGAGGAGCCGCCAGTGCTCAGGGCTTAAGTCGCTGAAGCCCCAAGCACTGGTGGCTCCCCTCCCCTCCTCACTCTGCATGCTGCCGGGGTTAACTTCATCCCTGCAGTGGGGCAGGGTGGTCAGGGAGCTGCCGGCACTTGGAGCTTCAGCTACTGGAGCCCCAAGCGCTGGCAACTCCTCCCCCCACCATGTTCTAAGTTATAAGATCTGAGCCATATAATGACCACAAAGGAACAGACTTGATGTATGTAATGCTACTGGAAAAGTCTCAATAATCCAATTATTACATTTTATTTTGCAGATAAGATTAGGTGCCCTGGTTATTTTGTGTAAGACTAGCCTAATTTCCTCTACTTTATGCAGGAATTGTCAGTCTGCACCTGAAAATGTAGATTAGCTCTTATTTTATTGCCCCCTTACCTGACACTTTTAGTCTCTAATGGTCTCTGCAATCCAGAGAATTACCTGACTAACTCTGACTTAAGTCAGGGACTGTATGTAGAATACTGTGTCAAATTACTAGGTGACATCAATTCCCTGTCACTTTCTCCAGTATGGCAGTTTGCAATATCTAATCATAGCATTGAATAGTAATGCTAGTTGCATTCAGTAGCACCAAGGATTTTTTTTAAGCTGAATGATGCCCTAGACACAAGGATCAACTGACAGAGGAGTTCAGTTTGTGTGGGACTGGCGTAGGATGCTCAATTAATACTTAGTGGACTAAAGTGAAAACTATTACAAATACATAAACCAGGGATGAGAAACCTCAGGCCCGGAGGCTGGGTGAGGCCCTCGACATGCCTGGATCTGGTCCCCAAGGCTCAGGGTCCCCCTCAACAATAGGGAGCCGGTGCTGGCACTCCAGTCCCCCCGCTGCCTCCTTGTGGGGCTGGAGCACACAAAATCTACTAGGCTACCCCACCCCCCCCCAGCTCCAGTGTGTGAGAGAAACAGGAGCGGCCTGAGGCCGGCTGCGGCAGCTGGCACCTCCCCGCCCCCCTGCACAGCCGTCAATGGCCGTGACGTCATCACGGGGCACCCCGGCGCCCCGTGACATCATCATCGGGCGCCTGGGCCAGCTGCACTCTAGGCAACTGCCTAGTTCGCCTAGGCTCACGGGCCGCCCCCTGGAGAGAAATATGGAGAGTGCCTTTTGCCTTCTATTCATGGCCACACGGAGGGTTTTTTTTCTACTTCTCACTTGTATGTGGCCCCTGACTGATTTTTCTGTGGGTCAGTGGCCCCCTAACTCAAAAAAGGTTCCCCACCCCTGACATAAACCTTACCTTCCAACATAAAGGATACTTTGCTAAAGATCCACAGTGTTGCCACCTCCAGGGCATGTCTACACAAGGCAATAATTTCAAAATAAGTAAAATTGAAATAATAACTTCCAAAATAACACAATTAAATACACACTACAGGGGAGCATCGGAATGTATCAGAATTATTTCAAAATAGCGCATCCACACTGATTGGAGCCTTCCTCGGATTTAGACACCCTCCCCACCCCCCGGAAGCACTCCGGGGAGGGCACAAGGAGGGCGGATACTTCCTGTGGCTTCTTGGTAAGGCAAGCTGAGGCACATGCTTACAGGGGCTCCTCTCTACGGATGCATCTCACATGCCACTCCTTCAGTGCCTCCCCCCTTGCAGGTCACCAGACGGACACAGTGTGCTCTGGTTGCCCTTGCAGATGCCATCATACTGACACCATGGACCTGGAGCTGCTGCAAAACAGTGCCATGCTCATGGGCCTCGTGCTGCTCCTCATGGCGCAGTTTGTCCACACTGCCCGCATGCTGCTCCAGCAGGACGATGACCAGCCCCAACTGGAGGACCCTTTCACTCAGGTCCTGGTGCTCCTTCTGCTGCAAATGACCCTAAACCCCTGGACACTGTGGAGCGCTGCTTCTGATGGAGAGAGACCAGTTCCGACTGGTGGGACCGCGTTGTCATGCAGCAATAGGACAACCAGCAGTGGCTCAAGAACTTTTGCATGCGGAAGGCCACCTTCATGGAGCTCTGAAAATGGCTCACCCCTGACCTCAGGTGACAGGACAACTGACTGCAACCCGCCATCCCCCGGCAGAAATGCATCACCATTGCCTTGTGGAAACTCACCACGCCAAACAGCTACTGCTCTGTTTGGAACCAGTTTGGTGTGGGGAAATCCAAAGTTGGGGCTGTGCTTCTGCAGGTAGCCACGGACATCAGCAGGGGTTCGGTCTCCTCTGCATCACTGCACTTTACTAGGAGCGGATGCTGCCCAAATGTGGGCATGACCTGTGCCACGTGCAGTACCGCTGTGTGGTTCTAGCCTCCTTAGTGGTGGCTTGTCGTGGGAAGGTGTCCCACCACGAAGGCTGGAGTCAGGCAGGCCTCTCCAGGAACCTTGTGAGAAGGACTGAGGTGTTCCCGTGTGAGACCATCATGGGGCTGAGTGCCCATCACCTGCCCCCGCATGTAGACAGGGAACTCACCTGAAGTGCCTTCCCCGGGTTCATCCGATGCTTGGGAAACATCCTGATATGGGGGGACTGGCTCCAGGGTGAGGAGCAGCTCCTGGTTTGTGGGCATGGTCACCTGGCTGGCCTGCTCCTCTTTGTCATCATCCTTCACAACCTCGCCCTCACGGAGGTAATCACCAGGTGTGTCCTGGCCAGAATGGATGAAGATGGAGGGGAGGTGACCAGCCCCCCCCCTCCCAAGATGGCATCAAGTTGGCTGTAGTAGAGGTACATGTGAGATGCTGCCACAGAGCATCCACTCTGCTCCCTGGCCTTGTTGTAGGCCTGCCAGAGCTTCTTCATTTTCATGCAGACTTGCTTGACGGTCCGCATGTGTCCTTTTTCAGCCAGGCCGGCAGCCATCTGGCCGTAGATATCAGCATTCCTTTTTCTGGTGCGGAGATCCTGGAAGTTGGTCTCCTCATCTCAGACGCCAATGAGATCCAGGATCTCCACACCAGTCTAGGCCGGTGCTCTCTTGCATCACTGGCTGGGACAGCTGAGGGTGCTGCAGGAGAGCTGGCAGCCGTGGGGGGCTCAGAGGAAGTGCTGGGGTCTGCCATGGCTCCTTGAATGGTGTGGTGTGGCATGGTGCTGGCAAAGCTCTCCTTATGCCTTAAGCCCTTTTTCCTGCAGCCTGCTGTTTTAAAAGCTCTGTAGGAGAAGGGGAGCAGTGGAGCTGGCAGGTGTGACTGGAGCAGCCACAAGTGCAGTTGTGAGAGGCCTCTGGAGGCCAATTATTTTGAATTAGCAGCACCGGAGTGTCCACACTAACACTATTTTGAAATAACAGTTTTGAAATATGCATTGTTCCTCAAGAAAAACAGGAGTACAAATTTCAAAATAACCAGCCCGATTTACCAGCTGTGAAGATATTGCGGTGAGCAGGCCCAAGTACATTGACTAATGTAGCTGAAGTTGTGTAACTTAGGTTGATGACCTGCGGTAGTGTAGACAAAGCTAACGTCAGTTACGCATCTGAACCTTCCCCTTCCCTCAGCACTGGTGGGAACATAAATAACAGCTAATGCTAATTCAAAAGCACACCAAAAAGGTGGGCAAATATAGCTGGCTGGAAAGGCAGTTTAGAATCTAAACAAGTTCACAAAAATCCTTTCCCCACTGTTTCCCCAGCTCCAACCTGTCCTATATAAACCCGCAGCTGTAATGGTGATTCCCATTGGCACTTTAACTGTGCGCTGTCACACTGTCCTGCTATTCTAGTACTTACCGTCCTTGAAGGTCTTGCTTGCATCAATATAGCACAAAATAGCAAAGCATGTGGACTTTTTGAGCTCAGTGACCACCCACGGGGGTAAAGGCTCCCTTACTAGGTTACCTATACTACCAGAGACTGTGAGGTGGAAAGAGCATCCATTACTGAGCTGCTACTTCTCCTTCCTCTACTGGTGAGAAGCAGATGGGTGGTGGTGTAATGATTCTTGGGGTACCCAGGATGGCAAGTCTCCTTCCTGCCTCCAGCATGAGGACAAGAAGCAATAGGCTTACATTGCAGCAAGGGAGGTTTAGGTTGGACATTAGGAAAAACATTAGGTAGTTAAAAACTGGAATAAATTGCCTAGGGAAGTTGTGGAATCTCCACCTCTGGAGATATTTAAGAGGAGGTTGGATAGACATCTATCAGGGATGATCTAGATGGTGCTTGGTCCTGCCATGAGGGAAAGGAATTGAACTTGATGATCTCTCGAGGTCCCTTCCAGTTCTAGTATTCTATGATTCTATGAGGGAATCTTGCCCAAGGTGTCTGGGTGTCACCTCCTTCACACCACCAGCCTCTCAGCCACTTTCTTTCTTGGCAATGTCAGCCCCGACTTTGCCTTGCAGGTTAACAATAAGGGCACCCCAGTCTCTAAGTCCCTTTGAATATTTCCCCTGATCTATCCAGTCCCTGATGCTGTCTGGGTAAAGAAATCCTAGATTCTCTTCTCCCGATGGAACACTATAGGTTTGTCTCAAATCACCGGTTCAGTAAATATCAGTACTTGTGATAAAATAAATCTTTATTTAAGGAGGCACAGAGATTCTAGTGAAGAAAGTAGTTACAATGCAAAACTAAAATATGAACCTGCTTCTCCATTTATTATGCTGTACCTTTCTTAGCAAATAAAATAGTGTTCTCTTCCCAAGTTCTGTCTGCTGCAGAACTGGCTGGCTTCACAGCCACCCTGGATCAATTTTTCAATATCTCCATTCCCAAAGTGTCTTTTCAGTGGAAAATTGAAAACCATTTCCTCCCCCATGTTATGCTGAAACAGACTTTTGTTTCTATTCTTAGATACTGCAAAGCCTGGTCTTGTTGTAATGGTCCTTTTTCACCTGCAGATGGTTTTGATTGTTTGCAGTTGCCTCTGCTGGTTTTCCATTGATAGTCTTTATTGAGCAAAACTGAACAATGAAGCCGTGAATTGCATCACCAGCTACACAGGGAACAGTGATAAATCCCTCCGGACTGAATGGGCCCGCGCTGAAACATTATCCCCTGGTGACTAATTTTTCCTCCAAGTCCATAAAGCCTACTTTCAATATAATTCTTCAATATTACCCATGCACACATCTTGCCATGATTATGAATCTTGAAAAGTTAAAGCTTTCTGTAGATCCTTGCATTTTATTCTCTATGAAAAAATACCCTGTAAGATGTTTGGTGTAATGAGTTCATCAGGTCAGGGATGAGAGTTGCTTGCAAAGAACAGGGGATCCTCTGCAAAGGGGTCACACAGGTGTGGAGTTCATTCCTCTGCCAATGTGCTACCCAGAACAGCGGAGCTAAGCTGGTGCAAAGAGGAAAGTAAATAGGTAAACTGTGTCAGGAAAAGGAACGATGCAGGTCTCCCTGGAACAAAGCAGTCTGTGCTCTGCTTCTGGGGCAATGGATCTATGTGTTGCCACATAAACAGGCAAGCCCAAGCCCACGCTGGCACAAAATTTTACCCTTTTTCTTTTGGAGAAGAAAAGGGTACAATTTGACCTTTTAAAATACTCTGTCTCCTCCAAGCAAGAGATCTGACACTCTTAACTAACTAGCCAATAGCCCGTCATAAAACGGGATTTTTGGGTCTCTCCTCCATGTCCATCTCTCTCTCTCCTCTCCTTGTCCTCCTCCTGTCTCCCCCCTCTCTCTCAGCTCTCCTCTGCCTCCTGCCTCTCTCTCTGTCTCTCTTTCTCTTCTCCCCCTCCTGCCTCTCACTCTCTCTTTCTCTTCTCCTCCCCCATCTGCTTCTCACTCGGGGGCCAAGCAGCGCAAGTGGCTGTTTGGGCTCCACACTCCCCATGCAGCACGGGGACCACAGAGCCCAAACGGCCACTTGCGCTGCTTGCTCCCACGCGGAGGCCCGGCTAAGCAGCGCAGAAGACAGCCAAGCGCCATAGCAGGAGGCAACAGTGCCCCCCAGAGGCAAGACTGTAATGCTACAGCGTTACAGAGTCACAGACATTGGGCTACTATATATATATGATGTAGAACTCCCATTGAAGAGTCTATGCTTAAGTAAAGAGTGCAGGATACATCCAGTTCTCATTGCAGTATAATTTTCTTCAGCATAAGTTTCTCTAAAGGAAGTACCATCATCACCTGGACAAAGGAATATATTACAAATGGGGGTAGGACAGGGGAGCTGTGATGCGACTGGAACTTTTGTCATTTGTACAATGTGGGTCTATAAGACATGCACTTTAAGCCTCCATTGTCTGGGAGCTTGAGATGGCAAATCAATGTTTGATAGTAAATGGCCTTCACTTTCTGGCCATGATTATCTAATGAATGTGTTCCTAATGCTTTGTTCCTTGATTCAAACATTTTAGCAAACGAAAGACAGGCTGGAAGGGGCTCAGCGCATTGTATAGGTGATAGTAAGCATCAGACATTGTTAGAACCTCTCCTCTGGTCAGTTCGTATTCAGAAAACTATAGAACCATCTTTTTTATTTAGGCCCCCCCCATTGGGAACAGTTGCTTTTCCACCTTTAAAAGCCACATGAAATATTCATCGTATCATACAATTGGCTCTGCCAAAGAATTTACATTTTGTAGAGTAGGTTTATTTTCTGCATGTTTGTCACGGGGCAAAGAAAAGATGAGAGGGAGAGCATATTTCAATGTAATTGAAAACAGCTGGTGAAAGGAAGACTGAGTCTGATTCAGTGAAAATGTCCCTCAGGGAGAAAAGGTGCAAAGACAATTTATTTCCATGTCCACTTTTGCTAAATGGCCAACATAATAGAAGTGTCACTGCGATGCTGTGTGACAGAAATTAAAAGACAGCTCAATTGAGACTCCTGTCAGGAAATGTAAAGAAACAGAAGAGAAAGCTTCCTTGTAGATAACAGTTAATATGTTGATTGGGCTTGGAAAGTGTAGTCATGATAAAGACTGACCATTCTTGCTGCTTGAAGGGTGATTGGGTTTGGAGGCCTGGAGATGAGAAGCAGAAAAACCTTTCACCTAAGGCAGCAAAAATGGAGCCAGAAACAGGATAAATATACCTACTACTTTTTTGTTTAAAAAGATCATATGGAAATAATAATTCCTTTGCAAAAGTGCTCTGAGATCTCTAGATGAAAAAACACTGTATAAGAATGTCTTAAGTTACCTCATGGTACATTCAGATACAAAAACACATCTTTAGGATCAGGCAGTCATTTCAACTGTCACTACAAATAATTGTGACTGCATTTTTTTTTGCACATGCTGGAAAAAGGAGGCTGAGTCAATGTCTCCTTGAAGTTAAATCATTGAATCATAGAATACTAGAACTAGAAGGGACCTTGAGAGATCATCAAGTCCAGTCCCTTGCCCTCACAGCAGGACCAAGCACCATCTAGATAATCCCTGATAGATGTCTGTCTAACGTGCTCTTAAATATCTCCAGTGATGGAGATTCCACACCCTCCCTAGGTAATTTATTCCAGTGTTTAACCACTCTGACAGTTAGGAAGTATTTCCTAATGTCCAACCTAAACCTCCCTTGCTGCAATTTAAGCCCATTGCTTCTTGTTCTATCATTAGAGACCAAGGAGAACAATTTTCTCCCTCCTCCTTGTAACTCCCTTTTAGATACTTGAAAACTGCCATTATGCCCCCTCTCAGTTTTCTCTTTTCTAAACTAAACAAACTGAATTCTTTCAGTCTTCCCTCATAGCTCATGTTTCCTAGACCTTTAATTATTTTTGTTGATCTCCTTTGGACCGTCTCCAATTTTTCCACGTCTTTCTCGAAATGTGGTGCCCAGAACTGGACATAATACTCTAATTGAGGCCTAATCAGTGCAGAGTAGAATAGAAGAATTATTTCTCATGTCTTGCTCACAACACACATGTTAATGCATCCCAGAATCATGTTTGCTTTTTTTGCAACAGCATCACACTGCTGACTCATATTTAGCTTGTGGTCCAGTATGATCCCTAATTCCCTTTCTGCCGTACTCCTTCCTAGACAGTTACTTCCCATTCTGTGTGAGAAACGATTGTTCCTTCCTACGTGGAGTCCTTTGCATTTGTCCTTATTAAACATCATCCTATTTACCTCAGACCATTTCTCCAGTTTTGTCCAGATCATTTTGAATTCTGACCCTATCCTTCAAAGCAGTTGTAACCCCTCCCAGCTTGGTATCATCTGCACACTTAATAATTATACTCTTATACCATTATCTAAATCGTCGATGAAGATATTGAACAGAACCAGTATAAAACAGACCCCTGCAAAACCCCAGTTGTTATGCCCTTCCAGCATGAATGTGAACCATTAATAACTACTCTCTAAGAATGATTATCCAGCTAGTTATGCACCCACCTTATAGTAGCCCCATCTACACAACTCTTTATATTTTAAAAGGAAATGCAGAGTGTGATTGAAATCACTAAATCCTGGTTTACACTACACCAGAAGGTCAAATTAAGATATGCAACTCATTATGTAGCTGGAGTCATCTTATCTTACACCACGTTTCCATGCTGTCCACACAGCGGGAGGCCAAAGGGAGCGAACACTGTCTTCGGCTTCCTTTACTCCTTGCGTGGAGCAGAAGTACCGGCGCTGGCCAGGGCGCCCTTTGAGTTCGATCTAGCGGGTTTATAATACACCTGCTAAATTGAATCCCAGAAGATCGACCGCAGCATTGTCGATCTTCCGTGTGCTGTAGAAGTGCTCTGACACATTAGAATGAAGGTTGAATCTCAGTCCACGATGAGCTGGAATTGCAAATATCTCTCAGTGGTGGAGGAAAGATGGCGATCAGTCTTACATGTCTTAAAAAAAATCTCCATGTGTTTAGACAAAAGGAGATTTTGTTCAGAAGGAGAATAGGGAATTTCCATATACAGAGACTGAGTCAAGTTCAAGAAAAAAAAAAGAAAAGGAATCAAAGAAGTCCAACATGAAAGGGCCATACACAGGGAATAGATCAAGGTCTGCAGAAATTAGAGATTAAGGAAGACCTATTAGATCATCAAGTTCATCCATCTGCAAATGTTGCATGCTGCTGTCTTTACAGCATATTTATTAGTTTTGTGCAGTATGCTGCAAAGTGTTCAAAATGGTTCACTTCTCTTGGGAGATGGTTCTGCAGACTAATTGATCTCCTAAAAATGCAGCCATCCAGTCCACTCATTCTAAAACCATGTGGCTGTTGCTGACATATTTATGGGTTTGCTGTTACTCTATTTTGGTATTAAAGACACTCATTCTTTTTCCATATGGAGGGAGGCAACATCACAGACAGGATAAACCCAGCAAGATACCACTCCGGCCAACTGGCTACAGGGTGATTCCTAAGGAACAGTACCAATGCAGACCAATACAGTGATTCTTTTAGACAAGCTTAATTCACAATCCAGAAACACCAGAACTGGGGTCAGCATGCACTTGGGAAAGAAAAAGTGAAGCAGCTTCTGAAACACAATGTAGAGAAAGAGCAGTCTGTGGGGAATCCTGCATTTGGAATTGTTTTGTTGCAAAGCTTTGCTCTAACTTAAGGTGACCAGGAACTGTTTTCATATGCTATGATTAAAAAAAGACTCAGGAATAAATATTCTCCCGAATCTGTGATTTCAAACCCAGTGAAGAATTAGCTCCCTGTAAAAGTCTGTTTTCCTTGAGCTCTCCGAAGCTGTGTCATGCTGGTTTGATTGCCCAGGATTTCAGTCCTGGGAGTTACGTAATTATTCCCTTGTACTGTTTTGGAAAGTCTATGAGGAGAAAGAGTCAACACCTGCTGAGGTGAGTCTTGCTAAAACACATAGTGCTGTGATATCCACCTCTCTGCCCCCACAAATCCTGACAAGGTGAAGGTACGTAGGTGGGCCAATTAACTGCCCAGGCTGCACCTGAAGAAGGAGCTAAGGAGCAGGGATTAATCAGATGGACAGGAGCAGGCAGTGCCTACTTAAAGCCCAGGAGCTGAGAGCAACTGGGGTCTGTATGAAAGTAAATGGAAATCACTCCTAGGGAAGAAGGAAGGAGTCATGAGCTGGCTGTGCTCAAAGAGCTAGAAAGGTTCAGGGCAAAATGGCAAGGTATAGGATAGTGTTGTAGTTCTTTCTTGTGCAACTAACCCTAACAACAATAATGCTTCTGCCCCAACCTTCACACCTCAGCTATGTAGCTTTTTAATAATTCAAACATTACTGACTCAATCTGTCAGTGCATTACACATTCCCAGGAAGCAGTGGATTGGAATAGCAGCCATTGTTTCAGCTTTCATCAGCTGTGAAATGAAGACTTTAGGATTATGGCAAATCCACAGCAGTTCAATTCAGATTTCTCTGTACCATGAAATTGGGCGAGCATGAATTTGAACTCCAATCAGGGGCAGATGTTTTTGGCCAGCTTCACTGAGTAGCGGTTGTTACCTGCTGCAGCCTTCCTCCAAGATAAAGGATAGCGTTTTCTGCAGTGCACGCTGGAGGGGATGGGCTATGTCTACACTGCGCTGGTTTTGCGCAAGAAATATGAAAATGAGGCTGTGTGGAACATCGCTGAGCCTCATTTGCATAATTAATGAGCGGCTCCTTTTTGTGCAAAAACCCCCTCTTGCGTGAGAGCTATTTTTCCACTTTTTTCTGGAAGAACAGCTCTTGCGCAAAAGGGGGTTTTGCACAAAAAGGAGCCGTCTACAAAAGCCTATCCTTCAAAGCGCAAAAAGCGGCCACTCATTAATTATGCAAAAGAGGCTCGGTGATATTCCACGCTTAGCCTCATTTGCATATTTCTGTGCAAAACCAGTGCAGTGTAGACATAGCCAGGGGAGTCCTAAAAATATCGGCTTTTCTAAACCAGCTCCTTCCATGGAACCAGTCTTGCCTTACCACTCAGCATGTGGAGCATCATGTTGCTTTTGTTGAAGAGTTGTGACCAGAATTGTACAAATAACTGTTTTTTCCCCCAGTGGGCTGGAGGATCCAATCAAACCAGAAAAAAAAATATTTGGGGTCAAACAAAACATCTTTTTTAAAAAGTCAAAATGATGTATTTCATTTTTAGTTGTTTTAAATGTTTTCAATCCTTAAATAAAATGGAACTAGATTTTGAGGTAAAAAGTTGCTTTTAAAATGTCAACATGAAACATTTTGATTTTATTTTAATTTTTAAAGGTTTTTTTTTCAACTAAAACTATTCAGGGAAATCAATACACATTCACAAGTTTTCAAACATAAATCTGCATTTTCCAGCAAAAACATTTCCAGGTGAAAAATGTTGCCCAGCTACAGTTGTGCCACAACAGCTTCACATTGTGTTGCAGGCATCTACCAAACTAAACCTACTAAATTGCTTCCCCAGGCTCAAATGAAGTTAAAGTGGAACATATTGCTGCCTAATCATTAACCTAGCTCTATTCAGCATAGTGGGCACTGAAATCACAAATAACTTGATATACCGGTATCCTAGATACATAAGTGGTCTAAAGGTGTTAGTCATAGTTCATTCTGGATCTTTCCATCTAAAACCGACAATTTTTTTTCTACGTCTTCCAAGCCCCATATTACAAAGAAACCAGCGGCAGTCTGATAAAGAGGGTTGTGAGAATGATGGCAAGGACACGATTTCTTAAAATTAATGGTACACATCTTTGTACTGTGTGGGGGAAGGGGAGATTTCATGTTACTTTCAAATAAATCATTATTTTAAACTTCTGTTCATTGAAGGTACGTCTTCCCAGCAATGCTATTTCAGGATAATGTCCGTTATCCCGAAATAGCGTTACGTGCATCTTAACAGCACACCCATTATTTTTAAACAGATTTGAAATAACTGGCATCTTAGTCCAGCTTCCTGTAAACCTTGTTGCATGAGGAATAAAAAAGACTCCGGAATAGCACTCTATTTTGAAATTTGGTGCTGTGTAGACTATCTTGAAATAAGCTACGCAAATGCTTAGCTCAAATTGCGTAGCTTATTTTGAGCCACGTGCGACTGTGTAGATGTACCCTGTGAAAGCATTGCGTTTAAATCCTTTAGCTTCAGTCTCACAAGTGACACCCATTAGGCTCAGTTGCTTATCTGTTTTCAAAGTGCAGCGTGCTGATTAAATCACGTGACACATCATACACTTCATAATTACTTTGTAGCCAAGTTTCTCCTTCCTTTTCTTTCTTTCTTGCTTTCTTTCAGTTTAATCCAGCCTATGTAAAGAAGGAAAAGTCAACAGACACATCAGCTATGGCAATATAAAATTCATTCAAAGAGTTTAGCCACAGAAGCCTCACTGCAATCAAAGGTTATGTCCACACTGCAGTATAAGCCCAGGGTTAGTGGGACTTGCATCTGAGGACCCTGGGTTAGTAAGCCCAGGCCTTGAGTATCCATGCTCCTTGGTGACTCTAGGTTTAGAATTTCTGGACCCGTGCTCCATGTTTAGGATCCGGTGTCCACACTGCTATGCACCTACCTCAGTCAAACTACCAAATCTCAGGCTTCCTAGTGCCCTACCCAGCTGTAGTTACTCTCACCCTTGGTTTGTGCAGTGTAGGAAAACATGACTGTCCATCCCACACATTACAGGAAGTTTTGGCAGCCCACCAGCACATCCTGTTGAGTGCCAAGTTGCGTTCTGGGGTTTGTGCTCCAGGCAACATGAAAGAGTTTGAAGAACTTCTCTTGCTTGGACTTTTACTTGTGCTTCAGAGTAGTGGGCAGAGTATCCATGAGATTCTAGTGGATGTTTCAGCAGCTTTTTCTAACCTGCTGAAGATGCCTGATGATGGAGGAGGAGGAGGCTGATGAGAAGGATGATGATACAGACATGGCAGCCATGATCCCTCACCAGTGGCTCCTGCTCATTGGTGTCCCCCCATCAGTACCTCCCCGGCCCCCACCATGCCTCCCACCACCCACGATCAGCTATTTCTCGGCATTGAGGAAGCTCTGGGGAAAGGGAGAGGAGCTAGGATACAGCGTGCAATCACCCTCCCTCCCCCAGTGCCTCTTGTCTGCCACAATCAGCTGTCTCATGGCATTGAGGAGGCTCAGAAGGAAGGAGAGGGAGGAGTGAGGAGGACTTGGTGCCTAGCCCCTTTCCCACTCCCCCAGAGCCTTCTCAATGCTGATCACATCAGACAAAAGTGCTGGGGAGGGAGGAGGAGTGAGGACAGTCAGGGGAATAGGAAGAAGAGCAAACAGTGTCCCAGTACACATAGCTGAAACTCTCCCCACCCCCCCGCCATCCCGAAATGGCACCCTTGCTGGGGATGGAGGGTGATGGGACCCCAGCGGTTGGCGTGGCTGGTGGAACCCTGCGGGCCAACAGCGGGACCAGCCCCTGGGCATGGGAAGAGTAGGTACAAAACCAGAGAGTGCTATAGCACCCCCTGTGCCCTGACTTCCTGAACCTATGGAATTGGGGCTCAGCTTAGTCAAAATGTTAACTTTTTTCAAAGGGGAATTCTATATGTGTTTCAGTACAGAGCTATGTGTAACTAAGGCTTGCACTGAGTTCTGTCTCGGGATTGGGAATATAAACCCCTATGGATTGACAACAAAGGAAAACATCCCCAGAAACCATTGGGTAGTTAAGTGGCTCAGTTTTGCAGATCTCAGATGGGATCATCACCCCTGCTCTTTCCCATTTATACTAGGTGAAAGAGCTGGATCAATATAAATAAACCCTAAAAGCCCCATGTTTGGCCAGGGGCAAGGATTTCCTTGGTGCAAACACAACAGAAGGCCGCTGGAAGGCTCTCCTCTGAGAACCTGCTTGCAAGCCTTGGCCTATGACCTGGCGAGCGTTGTCCGTATTTTCAGTTGTCAGTTTCCGGGTTTCAGAAAAACTTGATTTCCTAAGGCAATGAAAGAATCTGTGAGAAAATTGCATCTTATTGTCCAATAATGTTATAGCCTGAGCATTGAAGAATTTATTGCAACCACCCACCCACAACACACAATTTTCCCTGCATAAATGTTGAAATCCATTAGAAACTGAGATGTTTTTAATACAGTGATATTATGTGTTCAGTGTTATCCAATTCATAGTCACTATAGGTGGGAAATTCTGAAAAGCGAGAGATCAACAAGAGCTGCAAATAATATGTTTACAGTCTACTAGAAATAATCAAATGCTGCAAGATTGAAGCATCAGAATTGCAAATGTCTGAAGCAGAGTTAGATGTTTGGGGCTGTGTGATAGCAAGCATACATACCAAAGATGATTTCATTTTCAGCTCATGCAAGTTTTAATCTTCCGTGAAAGGTCAAATGCTGTGTGATGAGAATTTGGTGTTAAAGGCAGAGAAGGGAGAATGGACAATCTCTTCAGAAAATATTCTCTATCAGGCAGGAATAACAAGCACTGGGAGTGATAACTGCTGAAAGAATGACTCAAATCAGATTTCTTTTTGCTATAAAAACACTACCCAGTTTTACAACATGTAGAAAACGTCAAAATGTTTGGGACAATGAAAGAGATTTTCTTCCAAAACAGAACTGTGTATCATTTTCTTATACAACCTGAATTATGACGTTGGATTTGGAAGGAAAGTTACATTCCTTCTGAGCAGTCCAAAGAGGCCAACCAGACTGAGAGGGCACCATGAATAAAACGCACCCGCCAGAGCTGGAGAAATTCATGGGCAAGAAGCTGTCACTGAAGTTAAATGGTGGCTGACATGTCCGAGGGATATTGTGAGCACCCCCTGTGAGGGTTTGACCTCTTCGTGAATCTAATGATAGATGAGTGTGTGGAGATGGCACAAGGTGGACAACAGAACAATATAGGGATGGTGGTACTTGTAATACAAGGAAACAGCATCATCATGTTAGAAGCCTTGGAACACGTATAGCTTAATCAGTGAGCTTCTGCCTATCGCTGCGATAAACCTTTTTTTTAACTCCAGCTACTTCGTTAACTAATTTTTTTCAGGAACTGTACCTTCCTTGTGTAAACTTATTTTGGTTAAATAAATTTTGTAATGGTTAATGTAAAAGGAAAAAAGAGTCCACCAGGATGCCTGTAGGCTAGGGACTCACTTTGCTGCCTATTTCCTCTGCAGCTCTCCTCTTTAATGTGAACTGGCATAGTCACTAATTTGTTTCCCTATGGAAAAACCTGTTAATTTACAAACAGCATCTTCTCTTCAAGAGCTTAGTTATCCGCATCAAGTGATCAATAAGTCAATACACCAGATGCCCATACCATGCATTCTCACAGTGATAATTCAATCACATCATAGATCTTCAGTGGTAAGTCTCTTGGAGCATACTTATGTGCTAAAGAAATATAAGACACTCTCAAACATTGATGTAAATCCCATTTTTTAATCACATGAAAACCAAATTTCACCATGTATATGTTTAGATAACCTCAGTTATATAGGCAAAGGTTTCTAAATTATTTATTAATATAAAATGCAACTGATCTGAAGCTAGGAATCACAGATGGCTGATCTTGAAGCAGGGTGGGGGAGTGAAGTTTTAAAAGACACTGGACAAATAGAATAGTTGTAAGTTGAAGTTGATGCCTGCTGTGAAAAAAATATGTGGGCTGGACATGGTGACATTATCTGATTAAACTATGAACCTACAGCTCATTATTGCAACCACTGTTATATGTTTGCAACAAATCATGTACAAAGCGGGCCAAGTGAGATGTCTATAAAAAGCTTCTGATTCAATGGTTATGCTTATGCCATTTATATGTGTGTATCATTTTGTATTTGAAGTTATGAGTGTTGGGGACGTACTTGTATTTCACATGTTTGCTTCTGGGAGGAGGCTTGACAGAAGGCTTGGCCAAGCTATTGTGAAAGAACTACTAGTCAAATGACTAGAGGTATTCAACTGACAATGGGCCTTGGGTGGTGGCAATCCAGATCTGGTGAGCTTTTCCGTGGGCATTCAGACCACCATGCGAGCAATGGTAGCTGCCTGCAAAAAACTGAATCATACACAGACAGGTGACTTGCTCATGTGACAAATTCCATCCTGGAACACGGCGAGAACAATGGGAATCCCTCCACATGGCCAAGAATATACACAGGGCTATGGAAGTTCCTCTATTTTGTCTTCAATCCAGCTTCTCACCTCTGGAGGATTTTTGCTATGAACTGAAGCTTGAGCAATGGACTGATGACCCATCCTAACAGTGGATGTATTCCAGAGACTTGATTTAAGACAGCAGATTATCCCACCTCTGCCAGAAGGCTGCACAAGAACTTTACAATTGGTGTATTTATTTTGATTCCTTTAATAATTTTCTTTCTTTTTCTTTCTTTCTTTCCATTTTAGATTCTTAAAGGATTGGCTAACAGCATGCTATTTGGGTAAGATATGATTTATAAATTGACCTGAGAATGTGGCTAGTCTTTTGGGATCAGAAGAACTTTTTTGATTTGGTGAGATTGGTTTTCATCTTTATAAAGAGTGGTACTGATGGTGACAAAGAAGAAATGGAGTGTCTAAGGAAATAATTTGTGTGACTTCGTGCTAGCCCATGAATAGAAGTGCTCTTTGCAGATGTTTGGTGTGCCTTATAGATAGTGAAGGATTCCCAGTCTTGGGCTATAAATAATCCTGTCTCCAAATAATTCATCTTGAATTGACCCTTTTAGCAGAAACCTTTATTATTACATGTATAATAAATTCAGTGTCCACAACACGTTTCCCTTTACCTTTTTCTACTACCATGTACACTAATGTAACATCACTGAATTCTGAGACAAAATTTGCCTTGTATGTCCAGAAATAGAGATTTCCCTGACTAGGTCTTGATGCAGCAACGTAATTACTCATCTGCCCTACTTTAAGCATGAGATTAGTCTCATTGACTTCAGTGGGGCTACTCACATCCTTAAATTTGGGCACGTGATCAAGTACTTGGCTGAATCAAGGCCATAGTTTATATATCAATTACATTTAAAAAACCCTTCCTAATAGAGCAGTGTATCTTGGTCTGTCTTATTCCCATTGTGATGATTCTTGGGGAACCCAAGACTGGGAGTCACATTATTATCCTGCTGACTCCAGTGGGAGGAAAAGATGCTTGTGCTTAATAGGTGACATCTTCCTGACTCCATTACATTGTAAGCTGACCAAGCACTCAGCTTTGGGCTAAACCAGCCCTTACTTTGCTGTCCAGTTTAACAATGGCTGTCCCCTCTCCCAAGTCCCTTTGATGCTTTCCTCTGTAGCTTCCAGCTTTTTCCATGAA
The DNA here is from genome assembly GCA_019425775.1 of Rafetus swinhoei. NCBI lineage: Eukaryota > Metazoa > Chordata > Testudines > Trionychidae > Rafetus > Rafetus swinhoei. The sequence goes on from CM033437.1 coordinate 57,513,729, forward strand.
ACATTCACAGAAATACTTGGTCTGTTATCCCAGAAGGAGCTGTGTACATACCAGCTTGAATGATTTAACTCAAGGCTTGTCTTCACTACATAATGGATAGATGCTGCAGTGATTGATCCACTGGTGGTTGATTTATCATGTCTACATAGACACAATAAATCAACTTCTGAGCACTCTCCCATTAACTCCAGTTCTTGATCAAAATGAGAAGAGTAGCCGGAGTCAACAGGAGAGCAGCCCCCACTGACCTTACTGCATAGAAAACACTGCACTAAGTGCATCAACTTCAGCTACACTATTCACATACCTAACATCGCATAGCTTAGATCGACAGAGGGGTGTAGTGTGAGCCAGGCCTCAGGATCAGTTCTTGGTATCTCACCACAGCACTGAGATAGATTTATAGTGAAAACAACAATAATTTTATTATCCAAGGCCTGAGACTCAAGAGATAGTGAGTAAAGATAGTGGAAACAAAAGGGTTATAAACAAAATCATAATTCTATTTCTAGAGGCTAGCCTTAACAGGATTCCTTCTGTCTAAAGAAGATTATAAAACACCAAATGTTCTTTGCAGCATTTCAACCAAGCCTGGTTGAGATCCCATTTTCAGTAATTGTCCCATCCATTTATTTCCTAGATAAAGTGTTGACTCCTTGCCTTCCACGTATGTCCCCAAAGTTCCTTGTCTATCCTCTGGGATAGTAAAAACCCTTGTTTCTCCTGCATCTTGCTTTTCCCCTGTTGATTTCACATCTCCCTGTTGACTTCATATGTAAAAAGGACTTTCATTGTGTTGACTTACAACGTTCAGTTTGCATGCCAATGAAGAGAGAGGTGAATGAACATCTTTAGTCTGGCTAAAAACCTGTGTGTCAACTGTGCCTTGACACAAACTTTAGGAACATATTTTCGGCATACGTTCATAACTCCTCACACAATTACTTGCACGTACACTATTAATGACCACTGTGACCCTGGCTTTCATTTAAGACCTCACATGACTTTCTTTGGTGAACCTGAATATACATACCAGTACCAAGATATACTTGTAACTCTTTTGCTAGCTGATACAGAGGGATTCCTGGGTCACACCCCTTTTCCTCTCTGCTATCCTGGAACTCAGCCCTGGAACATGCAGGTCTGTCACTACAATTCTTTTTCCTCTTTATGTGCCTGCTTTTATATTTAAAAAACACACATCACCAAGTCATCTGGGTGCTGGAATTATTAACCCTATTTCACAGATGTGGATGTTTAGATTCAGAGGAGCTATAACTGGTTCAAGGTGAGTGGCAGACCTGGGAACAGGAACTAGATCTCCTTATTCATTTATTTATTTATTTATTCATTTGGATACTTTTTTACCTGAAAAAGGTAGAGAAGATTAATATTCTCTGAATCTTTAGTTCCTTCTGTTATAACAATGAATGAATATACGTGCCAAACCAAAGTGGCTTAATTAAGACCATTCATAAATTTTTCATCAACACATTGTTTTCCCCCACATCTCAGGTAGTCTACATGTAGTTGTGCTTATTGTCATGACATTCGGCATGCAGCTCCTATGACAGCTTTGTAATGATTTTGTCAATTCTTCTTTATCCCTCACACAGTGAAGTTTTTTTTTTAACTGAGGCTGGGTCATATCCTTGGTTCTGTGTGGAATGCTGGGGTAGGCCAGAGCTGTAACAGTTGTACTCCTTGATAGAAAAACCCATGTAGCTTTTTATAATGGTGCCCATGACCTTATTATCTGAGCAGCTCCTAAAAAGCACAGAGCTGAAACTGGAAAACCAACTGAGGACTGTGGGGGTGGGGGAAAGAAGTATGCTGAGCTGCTAAGAATTAACAGTGGAAGGGAGGAGGAAGGAGTTGACATGGAAAGAAGCAATGAGAGACCTGAAGGTGGAGAAGAGAGATGTCGTATGAGTGAGTTCTGGTAACAGAGAGGGATGTGAACCAACAGAGGTAACTTGGCCACAAGAAGAAAGGTCAGAAGTGGCTGAATTAGCAATATCACAGGTATTTTGAGATGGGAGCCATGTGTCCCTATAATCAGATTTTAAAAATTATTAGATCAAAGCCAAGTACCTATTCAAAACATAATATCCATGCCCTTTGTACCTCTCCACATGTGTAGGCTTTGGATACCTGAATGACAAGCTCCTTTGAAATACCTATGGGAGAATGATAGGGAGGGAGGCTTACTTCTACCATGAGTTTAACAAGCAGAGAAGTTCAAAGTATCCCCACACAAACACCTGAGAGCAGAATTTAGCCCCGTGAGAGTGGCATTATCTACTGCCTCTCTTACGTATTGCCATGTGCAGAAAATTGACACTGACATTTTGGAAGAAATTGATCTTAAATATGAAGCGTGAAGTCAAGAAATAACTCAGATGTTTAGATTCCATTAAAACAATCACAATCTCATTAGGCATATTTTGAGTAATATAAATATTTAAAAGTGTCCTAAACCAATACAATAGCTTTGGTTTTCATACCCAAATTTGTACTTTTCCCTCCTTTATCTACCCCCTCAAAAAAACTATTACAGAATAAAAAGTATCTCCTCACCCAACACTTTTATTGTAAATGTGAAGTTTCATCAGTAACTTTGTAGCTTATGGCCAGGATATAAATATCTTATATTAAAGGAATTTAATGCAAGTGCTTTTACAATCTTAACTACAGTGCCACCTGCTGAAAAGCAGCAAAATCTTAAAGGCAGTGAAATCACACATTTGCAATTCACTTTCAAAGGGAAACGTGTGAATTTGCACTCCAACGTGGGTCATTTTCAGTCACTGATGCTCTCTAGCGTCACAACTAGCAACTCTATGGTCCCCATTCAGGAAATCACTTAAGCATATGCTTAGGTTCATCCTGCACTTATGGGCATCCTTAACTGTAAGTCCCAGAGACTTCAGTGGGACTTCAGCATATACCATGGTGGTGTCCTTCACAAGGGATACTTTCCTGAATCAGAGTCTTGCAAAAGTGTGTGCAGAAAAGTGGTTATATAATCCCTATGTGTATATGCAAGACTGAAAGCTTACTCATGAACAGAATTCCCACCCCATGCCATGGTCAGATAACACATTCTTACTGTTGTGAAATTTCATCTACATTTGTGTTCACACACATGTTAGTGAAAATGTGTTATTCAACATCTGTTCAAATGCAATTGAATTTCCTAGTCTAGACAGGTCCTTGGGCATTTACTTAACTTCAAGCATGTGAATAGTCCCATTAAAGTCAATGGGGCAGATCCTGTGCTTTAATTTAAGCATGTGTGTACATTGTTTGCAAGATTGGAGCTTTAGGCAGCACTGGTAAGGAAGCATTGAGGAACATGTCATTTGTCCGAACTTTAAACAGGTTTTGTTGTATTAGCGATTGGAGTGAATTTAAGATTGTTTTTTTATATAGCTATACACTTATGTGCTGCTTGCTGCTATTAATCAGCCAAACCACTGAGCTTTTTCATATTTAATAGATGTGTATATATTAAAATCACACTGTGATGTGATAAAAATAGATTTCTGGACATTCGGTCCTGTGTGGGCTAAATTTTCACAGAAGCTTTAATCAGGCTTTGATTATACCCATGACAAGGGGAACATAATGTTACTGGTCATCAATCTGCTTTTTAAAAAGTTTCAGCCATTGGATTGAGAGGAAAAATATGAACTGGTGACTTAGATAACACTACAAATAGTCACAGTGAATAATGCAGACTGAATAAACTTGTACAAATCCAGGTCTAAATTGTAAACAACGATCAAAGATTGGCTTTCAGTGACGATAACAAAAGTTTGATCAGCTCTCGCCTCAACCCAGCCTAAATTTGTGTTGGCACTTGTCTTGCTCACAGAATACTGAGGATTAACATAGCTGTGGGCAAAGGACAGTGCCCAGATATCTTGCACTTTTAAAATGTGTGATGTGTGTCTGATGCCTCGTAAGCCCCAATTCAGCAAAGCACATTAATGTCTTAATTTTTAAGCAACTTGTTTCATTGCCCATGTCTTCCCCAATGTATAGCCCAGTGTGCAAAAAATTATGTAAAAATAGCACTATATGAATTTAAAGCAGTCTAAGTTTTTAATAGTTACTGAACTCTAATCCTAAAAACCTGTAGCCAGAAAGCTACTTAGACATCAACAGATCAGTGAGATTTATAGGCCACTCTAAAAACCCCACTTGTAGCCTAGCTGCACCTTTCTGTGCCTTCATATCTTTGAAAATCTAGCTCACAAGAGCTTGCATAAATCATATCTCAAATTAAGAAAAGAGGCCGCACCTTTTGCCAAACTCAGCATTTTCAACATACAGAAGAATATTCAGCAAAGGAAACTGTCACATTAATCTATTTACTGTGCAGGATGGGTCCAGGCACATTTCTGGTTATTTTAGGGATTATTAATCAACTGAGTATGTATTGATTACTAAAACAGGGTACTTTCAATGCAAACCAGGAGCAAGTTAGAACTGCTGCATTTTCATTAAGGTACCTAAAAGGGGAGAGAGAGAGCATCAAGCTTTTTTCAGCAAACATGATGCTGCTGGCTTCTCCTCTTTTCAAAGAGGTATTATGCCCACTGGCTTCATTTTGAAGCATGTCCTAACTACTGTGTGATTATGTACCAGTAATACCAGAAAAAGAAGCCTATCTGCCTGTTTTGGCTCAGAGAGTCTATGCAACAACATTGTGAATACAGCTGGTGAAGACAATGGAAGGGTTAGGCCACGAATCATAATTATGCATTTCTGAAATCTGATAGTACGTGACTCTAGTACTAGGATCTGAGAAAATAGGCGGAATGTGTGATGGTTCATGGAAGATTCAAAATTAAAATATAATCTATGTCGCTGAAAACATTTCAGTCCATTTTTTCTAGTGGAGCCTAAAAAGAAGAGTTTGCTATTTTTATTCCTGGACTGTACACGTCTACACGGCACTTATTTGGAAATAGAGCACTCTTCCCCCAACTTCCCTTACTCCTCATACAATGAGGTTTACAGAAGTCAGAGTAAGTTTCAAAATAACGGGCTTGCTGTATTGACAAGCACTATGTTATTTTGGAATAACTAATGTTATTCCAAAATAATGCTGCTGTGTAGACATGCCCTAAGAGAACAGTAGTCAACATGACATATCTTGCAGAATGAGTAACAATACCTTTCAGATCTATTTTTTCCTGATAGGACAAAATAGTGTTTTAGCAGCGTCTGCACACATGCTAAAGGCAGAGCTATGTGCCCTGTTCTTTCAAGTATTTTGGGCTAAATGTTTTGTAATAAAATGTAGTTTAATAATTCATAGTGTAAACTCATGTTACAGTAACATACTGCATTACACTGAACATACATAAGCCAAATATTCATAGAGAAATCTAGTTCAGTATGTTCCAGAGACAATGGATCAGATTCTCCCTTGAAAAGATGTAGCTCTAGAGTAGTGCCACTGAAATTGTCACAAAGCAAACAAACCCTGCTAATGCTGCATTACAGTTACATGGGTAAATTATTTTAAAAGTCAGGGCATGCAGCATCAAATCCCTATATACTCTTTGCTTCATGATAGATATTTTACATCATGAATCTTAATATTCTGTGGGAAGCATTTCACCAGAAAAAAACAAGAATAGAACATCAATAATACCATACCACTCTGAACAGGACTTAATATTGGTGTTGGAACTTTATATTTTAACTTTAGACTTAATTTCCCCCTATTTATTACTGACTCAACAAACTGGTATTTCAGCAGCATCTGCACTAGTGCTTAAGTCTTGAATTAAGGGTTTGATCAGTGGAAAGACTTTCATCAGACCAGGCCCTAATTCCCTTGTGCAATTACAACAATGTAAAATTGACATGAGACCAGCATGTGGCCTCGGACTGAAATTTTCAGCACTAAACAATGATTATTAGGTGCCTTGGTTTTAAGGTGCTCAACCTGAGATACCTTAAAGAGGCCTGATTTCAGGCAGGTCTATGTATCTACTTGGGAGGAAGGATAGTCCAGAATTTAGGGGAGTGATCTGGACTTGAGAGACCCAGTTCAATTCCCTGTTTCACCTCAGGCTTCCTGCATGACCTCAGTTAGTCTCTCTGAGCCTCCGTTCCCAATCTGTAAAGTGGGGATAATAGCACTGCCCTTCCTCACAGGGCTGATGTGAGGGTAAGGATTGTGAAGTGTTTTGGCATTCTGATGGTGGGGACTGTAAATAACTAGGTAAAGAGAAGTTGTGTTAAGTTGGTCACCTAAAAATTGAGGCTACCTACTCAGTAGCTATTGTTGAAAATTTAGGCCTTTGGTTTTAACTGTACAACCTTGTAGTGCAGTCCTGTCAGAATTTATTAGCCTGGTTTTGTCTACAGAGAAAAGGTCTGGAGGAATCCAGTTTGTGGCACTTGCAGGCTCTGTCAACTTTGCTTATGCAGCCTGTAGGTTCTATGGACCTAGAAGTGAAGACTTCATTAGAGATACAGGAATGTGCATGTTTCTAAGTTGCTGCTCTAAGCCAGGCCTGCCAACGGGGGGTTGGAGAAAGGCTCAGGGGGCAAAGTGTGCAATTTCCCACTGGTATGGATTATTTAAAATGGGCCAATATTCCCTCTAATCTTTTCCACCATGTCTGGGTGGGTGTGGCTTAGAATAATAGAATCATAGAATCCTATGGTTGGAAGAGACCTCAGAAGATCGAGTCCAGCCCCCTGCCCAAAGCAGGACCAACCCTAATTAAACCATCCCAGCCAGCGCTTTGTCAAGCCGGGACTTAAAAACCTCTAGGGATGGAGATTCCACCACCTCCCTAGGTAACCCATTCCAGTGCTTCACCATCACCCCCACTTAATGAAATAGTTTTTCCTAATATCCAAACTAGACTTTCCCCAAAACAAATGAGATGCCTCAGTTAATTATGCCACTATTTATGCTTGTGTGTGCATAGGGGCCCATTGACTGTACTGTGCTGGGGCCCAGAATTGCTGTTGGCAGGCTTACTCTAGGCCCTCATTGCTTTTATAGTTCTTCCCTTTGTGGTTTGTTCTAGCTCCCTTTAATAGTTTCCATGTTTCTTAAACTCTGGACTAAGTTGTGCCCCAAGTTACATTTCTGTAACCCTATCAACTGCAGTGGAGTTGGACAAGTGTAACACGGAGCAGAACTGGGCCCAGTTTCTTTCACAAGAGGCCTTTTTTTCCCCCCAAACCCATATGTTCAGGAACTTACATTCCATTGACCAGTTCAGTTTTAAAATAACCAGTCAGCAAATAATTCAGCAAAACATCCTCCTTGCCTATCACTGTTTTGGCTATGGGTTACTAGAGGGCAGAAAAACAGACTATTTAAAAATATCACTTGCTCGCTAGTTCCCAAAAAATCACAGTCCAGGTTATAGTAAAAAAAGCAAAGCTGTATTACTGTTCCTAACATTTAATCTATGTGAAGTCCCTAGGGCTGGACGTGGACCTAGATAGAATGAAATGTGCAATATTCTCACATTTGGGACTATAAAAATGGGTTTTTTCGAGGGGGGAAGGATACTATTAAAAATATTTGATTCAGGGCAAACTGCTTAAAGACAGAGCTGCCACAGCTCAAGGCTGGTGATCCTTCACTTACAAGGTATCCAAAACCAAACCAAAAGAGAACTTCTGTTTCACCAAACTGGCTAAGAAGTCAGACAATTCCCACAGATACTCCTGTTCTCCTGCATCACCACCAGTTGCTCTCCTTATAGGGATGAGTAGTTATGAAAACCAATCTCAGCCAATAAAAGGTTCTTCCAATGCCAAAGGATTGGCCACATGCCCAGGTCAATTTAAAACTCAGATCTTACCCAATAATTATGCTGTGCCAATCCATTAGCATCTGAAATCGAAAGGTTTATTTATAAAAAGAAAGGTTAAGGGCTGAAATTGTTAAGGAATCAAATACATACAGCAGTGGTAAAGATCTTGGTTCATGGATATAGCAGTGATGGAATAAACTGCTGGCATAAGTTAAGTTTCTGGAGTACATCCGCAGCCTGGATGGGCCATTCAGTCCTTTGTCTAGAGCGTCAGTTTGTAGCAAAGATCTTCCAGAAGTAAGAAGCAGGATTGAAGACAAATGGACGACCTTTTATATCTTCTGTCATGTCGAGGGAATCCCATTGTTATTGCTGTGGAGAAGTACAGCAACAAGATGGTGTCCAGTCAGATGGACAAGTCATCTGTCCATGCATGATTCAGTTCCTTTATAGGTAGAAGCCATTGTTCCCATGCTAATCTGAACCTTGACAGGAAGGTTCATCAGGTGTAGATTGACATCTCTCAACACCCCTTGTCAGTCAAATACTTCTATTCAAGTTGAATAGTCCTTTCATAATACATTCACCAAGCCTCCTGTTGGTGTCTCGGGGGCTACGTCTACACTGCAGGCTTCTTGCACAAGAACTTTTTGTGGAAGAGATCTTCCGCAAAATGTTCTTGTACAAGAGCATGTCCACACTGCCATGGATGCTCTTGCACAAGAAAGCTCTGATGGCCATTCACAGAATGGCCATCAGAGCACCTATGCTTTTTTTTGTCCGTCCACACACGCCTTTTTGCACAAGAGCTCTTGTGCAAAAAAGCTTATTCCTCGTAGAAAGAGGAATAACTCTTGCGCAAAAAGCCCTGACTTCTGACAATCTACTGTACTTTTTCTTGCGCAAAAACGTGCTTGTAGTGTGGACGCTTCACGAGTTTTTGCGCAAAAACTCTGCAGTTTAGACATAGCCCCAGATGTAAACATTTGAAATACAAGTACAAAGCCAATACTCATAACTTTCAATACAAAAATGATACCTGTTTATAAATAGCATAATCATAATCAGTGAATTATAAGCTTTTCAAAGACACCTCACTTGTCATACTTTGTACAAGATTTTTTGCACATATATAACATTGATTGCAACGGTGATCTATATGGTCATATTTTAATCAGATAATGTTACAGGGACTACTCAGAGAGATTGCTATACACTGCAGACATTGCTGTACGTGGTATTCTCCAGTGGACAGACCCATCAGAAGATAATACAACCATTCATAAATCTGAATTTAGACTTGCAGAGTCTGTGACATCCTCCCTTCAAGGAGGAAGGGTCTGTAATGTGGGTAGAGGAGCAAGGACATTAATTCCGGCTGCAAAGGGTATGAAGAGTGGCAAATTTTATAGCTGTCCCTGTGAAACATTCCCTCGTCTCTTCAACTGCCTTGTCAATGCAGTGGTACTGACATTGGGCCAGTATTCCTACATTTTAAACCAGTGCCACCACGGAAGGTAGAAGCCACAAATGGGGAGTTTTTCTAAAAGGAACATCTTGGCTGACATCCAGCCAGTGCCAATGTAAGCATCTCACAAACCATGCTCCCAGTTCTGCACATATAGAGACAGCCAGGTTGTCAGGAGACAGGTGAACTGTTTCTTGTATGGTGTGTCTGGGAATTCTTTTGCTACATTTTACTCCTTCTTAAAGTAGGGAGTATGTCATCCATTATGAGAAGTCAATGGAGTGGACTGCCTTGGGACTCCTTAGAAAGATTTCATTCTCTTCTGTTCAAGCACATGGGTACAGTATTAGTAGCTAGGATGTGACTGAGAACCTTGGATCCTCACTGGTTCAAAGTGATAAGGGGGGGGGTTTATTTCTAGGAAATGCCAACAGAGATTTGGACAGTGTTTTGCATGGCTCATTTGTTACAGAGGACAAGCATGAATGTACATCGCTGCAGGGCCAGGTTCAGAAACTCTCAGGGGAATTCTAAGTCTAGGGAGAGGCCCTTCACAGAAAACCTTTCCATTTTTGATACAAGCACTTTAAAAACTCCTATTTTTAATTTTTTAATCCTTGCACTGAGGAGTGTTGTGTTGCATTTCATAATCTATCTTTAAATAACCAAATATGAACGTTTTTAAGAGAAAACATTCTGAAATTTAAAGTGAGGACTATTAAGAAATATTGACAATCTCTTTCAAAATGCTCATCAGCGGGTTGCATTTGTGTGATACAGATCCTCCTCTGTGCAAATCTACAGAGGGAAAGCGTCTGTTCCAGTCCCCAGCCACTGAGCTTTGGCTTGTTAGTCCAAGATCTTCATGCTTTTAGCTCTGGAAATCCAGATCCCCAATGCCGTGGCCAAAAGGGTGGCCATCACAAAAGTGGAACCTTAGCCCTGTAGCTTAGGGTTGTAATATCTCCTATTGTCTGCAGACAGGCACAAAGTGGGATCTGTATGACATGCTTGCCAGTGGGTTACACAAAATTAAATTCATCCTCAACATAACATCAATAGGATTGTACCAGAAAACAGTTGAACCAAACCTAGTCACTTTTCAGAGTAGAATCTCACTTTAGATAGTTACCCATTTTTTATATTTGCTTCTAAGTGGCCAAGCAATTAATAATTGTAAATATAATGCTGCAGCGTATATACTTCTAAACTGTTCCTGTGTGTTCAGATCACCTGTTATTACAGTCCATGTCTGTGTACTGTCCATCTCCTCATGCATATTCCATAAGCCTGATATTTAATACTTATAATGTTTATAGCCACACACCAATTATCAATCTGCATCCATCCTGTCATAAAATAGACCCACACATAGCTTTATCACAGGCCTAAAAATTCTCTCTGGTCTAATTTGTCCTATATGAAAATGCTGGGATTCTCTGCTTTTCTACATCTTCATTTCTCATTATATATAAATGGATCTGGAATCCATAAATAAACTGTGTCAGCCCTGAATATTGCATTCAATTACTGAGAGTTCGCTGCTGCTGTTCATATGGCACACATGCTGTGCTTCCATGCTGTTTGTCTCAGCCAATCTGTCCTTTCTAAAGCAGGGCCAGTATTCAATCTAACTACTCAATTTGAGTTTTTTGGTTTTTGTTTTTTTTATATTCTCTGACATACCTCTAGCAGTATATTTGTGAAGATGAAATGTAGCTGTAATTCTTTTATACAAGACTCTCCATTCTTCTAATTATATTTTAGAAGGAAGGATCTTCTTTAAAATAATAATAGATCATTTGAATGTAACCATTAGAAATGGGGATGAAAGCCAGCTATAGTAAAAAGGAGCTTGAAATGTAGCTGTGAAATTGTGACAGTAAGATTATGTGGTTACACAGGCACAAGCTGATGGCTCTCAGTCACCTAGGGCCAGATTGTGAACCTCTTGGCCTTGGGAGTTACTGTTCACTACTTCAGGTGATATTAGACTTAAAAGGAGTACTCTTGGCAGTAACTGCCTACCAGCCTGCCTTACAGGGTCCCAATCTGGCTCTTAGGTCATAGGTCAGGAAGAAAGGGCAAGAAGTCATTCTTGTTGGAGATTGATATTGGACGCAGAGCAATCTTCTCCAGATGGGCTGGGGAGGACATTGGCACATGCGCACAGAGGTAAATCAAAAGGCAATTCCTGTGAGAAAAATGGCCCATTACGGGAATTCTGTATGGAGCTAGAAGTATAATAAAAGAGTCAGCTCTGCTGAGAGAGGAGACTTTTTAGACCATTAGGCTCCCCCATTTTCTCCTCTGTCTTCACCAATGGCTGCATTTTTTACATAGATCCCTCCACAGCCAGATATTTGCATTTAAAGTGGACATGTGCACTAGGATATATGGGCAGGGTACATTTTAAGACCTATACATTTGCCTCCTTTCAAGGGCAAAATAGGAATATAAGGGTATGTCTAGACTACATGGCTCCGTTGACGGAGCCATGTAGATGAGTTTACTAGACATAGGGAAATGAAGCGGCGATTTAAATAATCGCCGCTTCATTTACATCAAAATGGCCGCCATGCTGTACTGATCAGCTGGTTGGCGGCACAGCGGGGCAGTCTGGACGCTCTGCGGTCGACAACGGAAGGCTTTGTCGACTGCTCCAGTAAACCTCATTCCACGGGGCATAATGGAGCAGTCGACAAAGGCTTCCATTGTCGACCACGGAGCATCCAGACTGCCCTGCTGTGCCGCCAACCAGCTGATCAGTACAGTGGGGCGGCCATTTTGATGTAAATGAAGCGGCGATTATTTAAATCGCCGCTTCATTTCCCTATGTCTAGTAAACTCATCTACATGGCTCCGTCAATGGAGCCATGTAGTCTAGACATACCCTAAAAGCGTACTGTGACCAGGTGGGGACAGAGTATAAGTCTTCTGAGCAGCAATTATTTCAATGAAAATGTTGCCTGAAGAAGGATTTCAGAACCAGGCGTGAAAGGCATATGTCACCCTGCTGACATTATCACATGTGACTGGTGCTCTAAAAGGGTGAGACCCTATTTTGTGGGCTTAAGTGGTATATAGATAGTAGAATCATAGAAGATTGGGGTTGGAAGAGAGACCTCAGGAGGACTTCTAGTCCTACCCCCTGCTCACATCCAGAACCCACACCAACTAAATCATCCCAGCCAGGGCTTTGTCATGCCTGGTCTTAAAAACCTCCAACAATGGAGATTCCACCATCTCCCTAGGTAGCTCATTCCAGCGCTTCACCACCCTCCTAGTGAAATAGTAGGATATTTTCACCTTGTACCAGCTTTCTCCCAATTTAAGTAAAGTTCACTAAATGCAAAGAGGTGGGGGAATGGGCTTAGCCAAAAACATCATTTACATAACCTCCCAAGCTAAAATGAAACAAGCAAATGTGCTATGAAGGCAATGTTTCTCTCTGAAAGTGGTCAAAGTGCCACTACAAGGGACAGTGAACAACAACCAGTAGGTGTGTGGATTACGTCATCACCCCTATTGTAAAAATTGTTCCAGTACCCCTGTGCAAACTCCCAACGAACCTATTGCTAAAATTATTCACTCTAATTCAACCCATTTGGCTACAAAGTCTCAGGGGTGGCCATGTTAGCCTGTAACTCAAAAAAAAAAAAAACCCTTAAAAAACAAGAAGTGGTCCTGTAGCACCTTGGGCTATATTTAGACTGCAGGCTTCTTTCGGAAGAAGCTTTTCCCGAAGAGATCTCCCAAAAAACTTCTTCCAAAGGAGAGCGTCCACACTGCCAAAGTGCATCGAAAAAGTGATCTGCTTTTTCGAAAGATAGCGTCCACACTGAATGGATGCTATCTCGCATGTAGGCTGTAATTACTATGGACGGAGTGGCCACCAGGGCACCTGTGCTTTTTCCTCTTGCTTCTTCTTTCGAAAGAACTGCCTTTTCCCCATCCACACATGCCTTTTTCCAAAAGAGCTCTTTCGGAAAAAGGCTTCTTCCTTGTGGAAAGAGGTTTATCGATTTTTTTCAAAAGAACGTGATTGCAGTATGGACATAAGTGAAGTTTTTCAGGAAAAAAGACTGTTTTTCCAAAAAAACTCACTGAGTGTCCACACCTCAAGTGCATTTTTGCACAAGAGAATCGAAAGAACAGAGAGGTTTTTATGCAATTGGTATTCCTCTTTCTATAAGGAAGAACTCCTTTTTGCGAAAGAGTTCTTTCGCAAAAAGGCATGTGTGGACAGGGAAGAGGGGTTTTTTGTGCAAAAAGAGGAAAGAGGAAAAAAGCACAGGTGCCAAAAAGAATGGTGGCCATTCTATGCATACCAATCAGTGCTTACTTTCAAGAGAGCATCCATGCAGTCTGGACTCTCTCTTTCGCAAAAGTGCATCACTTTGTCGATGCGCTTTTGCAGCGTGGATGCGCTCTTGCGCAAGAAGTTTTTGCGGAAGATCTCTTCCTACAAAAGCTTCTTGTGCAAAAAGCCTGCAGTCTAGACGTAGCCTTAGAGACTAACAAAAAATATAGATAGTATTATGAGATTTTATGGGCACAACCTACTTCTTTGGATGACAAGTATGAAGCAAGAGGCCATTTGGCTATGTGAGAGTAAAATCTAGGGTACAAATAAAACTCCAGAATATAGTGAGCAGGATAAAAATGACTAGAAAACTTGTGCCTGAAGACAAGTTCTACATGCACACGCAAATGCTTTCAGCAACAGTTGAGGATCAGCATTACGACAACTCCTTCTTAGGCTACGTATACACTACGAGTTTTCTCGGCAAAAAAGATGCTAATGAGGGACTCATTTGCATGAGTCATGATCTCATTTGCATATTTTCTGCCAATCCGTTTTTGCGCTAGGGGTTTTTGAGCAAAAACAAGCAGTGTGGATGTTTTCTTTTTAAGCAAAACCTCCTTTTTCCACAAGATCCTTATGCCCCCCAAAAGGAGGTATACTGATCTTGTGGAAAAAGGGATTTTCGTACAAAAAGAAAATGTCCACACTGCTTGTTATTGCGCAAAAACCCCTAGCGCTAAAACGGATTGGCAGAAAATATGCAAATGAGATCAAGACTCATGCAAATGAGTCCCTCATTAGCATATTTTTTGCCGAAAAAACTCATAGTGTAGACGTAGCCTTAGTTAAAACAAAACAAAACAAAACACCTCAGTTTCCAGGACTTTTGAAATCAATACAAGATGCAGTCCTTCTGTCACAAACCACTAAGGCTGAGAGACAAAAAGTGGAAATGGGACACAAATCCTACACTCTACTACTACATTATACCCAAGTAAAAGCAAAGCCAGAATCTATATTCCTAATTCAAGCAACTTTAAAGTGCTCCTGACACTATACTAAACAATAAAAAACAGCTTGTAGTCTACTGGGAGAAAACTGCAAAAACAGCAAGCTATAGATCATGGCACAGAAGTTGCAATCTATTAGGCATCAATATATGAAAACAGCAGGTGGACTTTTAACAAGTATATCAAAGGCTCAGTGATCACAGTAGAAACAGAAACTGGGGGAGGGTACAATGAAAATCCCGTTAGCTCTGGCTTTGTAATCAACATTTCAAGGAGGAAATTGAATCTTAGGGACATTTCTCACTTTGTTTTTCAAAATATGAAGTGTGAGAAAGTCAAAACATTTTAAAACTAAAAAGTGAGAAATAAAATATACCTAACCTTGATGCAGAGAAAGAGACTGCAGTGACAGCCTCCTAATTTCTGACAGCCTGACCCAAAAACAGAATTGGCCAATAATGGGGAATGGTACGCTATAAACCCCATTGCCAATGTGAAAAAGGTAACAGACACACACACATTAATTTTGGCAAACTTGTAATATCAGTAAAATTATTGAAAATGATACACTAATTCAGTGGCTAATTCTTTTATGTCCCCTTGAGATGTTGCACTCTATGGCTATGTCTATGCTATAGGGTTTTTGCACAATAATGGCCATTTTTGCACAAAAACCTGCAGAGCGTCCACACCTCAAGCACATTTTTTGTGCAAGTAAATTTACAGTGGAATGGCAGAACAGAGGGCTTTTTGTGGTATAGGTATACCTCTTTCTATGAGGAATAACTCCTTTTTGCACAAGAGTTCTTGCACAAAAAGGTGTGTGTGGACGCTCAACAGGGATTTCTTGCACAAATAGAGCCTATCAGAAAAGCACAGGTGCTCTGATGGCCATTCTATTAATGGCAATCAGAACTTTCTTGCTCAAGAGCATCCATGCAGTGTGGATGCTCTCTTGAGCAAAAGCGCATCACTTTTGTGATGCGCTTTTGTAGTGTGGACACACTTTTGTGCAAGAAGGTTTTGCGGAAGATCTCTTGCGCAAAAAGTCTGCAGTATAGACGTAGCCTATGTGATCATGTTTTCTGAGTATGCTACAGTACCCACTTTTCCTCCTTTTTTTTAAAGTATTTTCTATTTAAGCAAGGTCTCCGTTAATTCCTTGCAACAGTTTCAAAGTTCCTTACATTCTTGAGCATCTTCAAAAAGTAGTTGACATTTTTTCTCAGGCCTACAAACAACTCAGCTTCACACTCAATATCAAGAAAATGAAAGCGCTCCCTCAAAAGGTTTCTGCTCCCAACATTCTAATCAATAAAGACATCCAGGAGAATATTGAACACTTCCTTCACCTCAGCAGCCATCTTTCACAAAAACCTGACATTGCTAAGGAAACTCAACACTGCCAGCAATGCACTCATACAGTTTTTGGATGCTTGAGAAAAATGTGTCTTTGAAGATTGGGACATCAAGAATCAAACCAAGCTTCTCATATATCAGGTCATTATTTTCCATACTCTCCTGCATGGTGCCAAAACCTAAGCCATGTGTATAGACAGCTCAATATTCTTGAACAATATCAAGGGTGCTTATGCAAGATCTTCTGAATCAAGTGGGATAACCAACACACCAACATCAGTGTTGGGTTCCAAACCAAACCCTCCAGCACTGGAACTATGATCATCTGCCACCAGTTCTCTTGGGATGGTCATGTTCTTTGAGTGTCACTTCAAAGGGTAGTGATCAACGGCTTGATGTCTGATTGACAGTCGGTTTCAAGTGGAGTGCCCCAAGGATCGGTTCTAGGGCCGGTTTTGTTCAACATCTTTATTAATGACCTGGATGAGGGGATGGATTGTACCCTCAGCAAGTTTGCGGATGACACTAAGCTAGGGGGAGAGGTAGATACATTGGAGGGCAGGAGTAAGGTCCAGAGTGACCTATACAAATTGGAGGATTGGGCCAAAAGAAATCTGATGAGGTTCAACAAGGACAAGTGCAGAGTTCTGCACTTGGGATGGAAGAATCCCATGCATTGTTACAGGCTGGGGACCGACTAGCTAAGTAGCAGTTCAGCAGAAAAGGACCTGGGAATTAGCTAATGGCATATTAGGGTGCATTAGGAGGAGCATTTCCAGCAGATGTAGAGAAGTTATTATTTCCCTTTATTCAGCATTGGTGAGGCCACATCTGGAGTATTGCATCCAGTTCTGAGCCTCCCACTATAGAAAGGATGTGGAGACATTGGAGAGGGTCCAGCAGAGGGCCACCAAAATGATTAGGGGCTGAAGCACATGACCTGTGAGGAGAGGCTGAGGGATTTGGGCTTATTTAATCTGCAGAAGAGAAGAGTGAGGGGGGATTTCATAGCAGCCTTCAACCTCCTGAAGGGAGGTTCCAAAGAGGATGTACAGAGGCTGTTCTCAGTAGTAACAAATGACAGAACAAGGAGCAATGGTCTCAAGTTACAGTAGGGGAGGTCTAGGTTGGATATTAGGAAAAACTATTTCACTAGGAAGGTGGTAAAGCACTGGAATGGGTTACCTACAGAGGTGGGGGAATCTGCATCCCTAGAGGTTTTTATGTCTCAGCTTGACAAAGCCCTGGCTGGGATGATTTAGTTGGGATTGGTCCTGCTTTGGGCAGGGGGCTGGACTCAATGACCTCCTGAGGTCTCTTCCAGCCCTAGGATTCTATGATTCTATGATAATTGTCTCTGAAGTCTATGGAGTGAAGGGCGTGATGGGACTACCTACGATGGCATGTGTCCTATTAGCCTCTGCCAATCACAAAAGTATGCAATGGTTGGAGACGGAACACTAGATGGGGAGGGCGCTGAGTTACTACAGAGAATTCATTCACATGTATCTGCCTGATGGGTCTTTCTCACATGCTCAGGGTCTAACTCATTGCCAGTTTGGGGTCAGAAAGGAGTTCCCCTCCCATTCAAACTGAGAGACTGTGGGGGGAAGGTGTTCCCTTCCTCTGTTGCTTAGCACGGCAAATGGGTCACATGTAGGTTTAAAACTAGCGTAAATGGTGAATTCTCTGTGACTTAAAGTCTTTAAAACATGATTTGAGGACTTCAGTACTCAGCCAAAGGTTAGGGGGCTATTTCAGGAGCAGGTGAGTGAGGTTCTGTGGCCTGTGGTGTGCAGGAGGTCAGACTAGATGATTACAGTCATCCCTTCTGACTTTAAAGTCTATGAGTCATGTTCTCACAACTGAGCCATTGCCCACAAGTGAGGGCTGTGCAAAAAAACAAAAGCTCTTCAAAGATACCCTCAGAACCAACATGAAGAAGTTCAATGTTGATATAAACTCATAGGAAACCCAAGCTCAACCAATCAAAATGGAAAAGGGCCTTGTGGCAAGGATTCTGATACAGGTTGAAACTCTCTAATCCAGCACCCTTGAGACCTGGCTGGTTCTGAACGAGAGAATTTTCTGGGCCATAGGAGGTCAATATTGTCTAGCAGCATTACCAACACTTCCATTGCTTATTGGGCTGTTAGAGGACATTTAGGGGTAAATTAGAGCTAAATAACAGCACAGAACACTGGTGGCTGTAAACAAACTTTATGGGACTGTGGGAAACCTGGACACACCCATGATAATTTGACATCTGGCTAATTAAAATCATGCTGGCCCACAGATGTTGCTGGACCAGAGAATACTGGACTAGAGAGGTTCAACCTATATTTCAAGTTCCTACAATGATAACAGGAAACAGAGGAACAGGGAAGGAAGAAAAATGAGCCATAGACTGACTCAACAATCCACTTCTACACTTTCCACTGTGAAGTGTCTGCCTCAACAGCAACAAGATCTGTGGCTCCTGGATCGGTCTCATTAGCAGCTTGTAGGTCCACCATCATAAGTAGCTAGCATTGTTTGGAGGACGATCATCCTCAAACTCTCAGGGACTGCCAACAATGGCAATGTGTGCGAAGCCCAGATTTTGAAAAGAAATTCACTATTTCAAACTTTTGAAGTCACTGATGTCTTCTCTTTCATTGACCTCAGTGACACTACTTGGAGTTGTGAGTTACAATCTATGTAAAAGGTATCGGAATTGGTCAAAACAAATTCACTCCAAAACCTTTCAGTTGTTCTTGATATTTTTCTTAGTTCATTGTGTTTTTTTCAAAATACTGATATGCCAAGGAAAATAGACACAACCAAAAGAAAACCCTTTGTATGAAAAAGCTATTTTTCATCAAGAGACTTTTTAGAAGAAAAAATGTTGACTAACTGTAATGAAAATCCAGCACAGTCCTCAGTACCCTCAACTTGCATGGAACTGCAGTTAAGGTAGGGAAAGTTGAAGGCTTTCAGTGCTGCATCCCAAGTCCTCGAAACATCACATAATGGGTCTTTTATTAATGAATTTACTCTCACTGCACTATTGTCTCCTCGCTTTATCTGTAAATTACGATTTATTGTCCAGGCACCCTTCAGCTGCAATCGATTCACCTTGACATTTGCTGCCCTAATCACCTCTCTCTCTGCAACTCTTGATTGACAGTAATCTTTTTCTATTTGTTTCTTGGATTGCCTCCTCCTTTCCCAGATCAGTCTGTGGTATTTAATTTCACCCTCTCACCTTTGTGAAATAATTCCTGAATCCACATTAGCTGCCTTTTGTCCCTTGCATCATTCTATTTTTCCAAGAAACTGTCATTTCTTCAGTCCTTTATCATAGCAAGCCAGATCCTCCGTGGCTGTAAATTTGCATTGCTAAATTGATTTCCATGGAGCTGCTCTTTTTTACACTAGCACAGGATCTGGACCCCAGTCTGTAGAGGCTTCTGTATAATCCCTCTGGAACTGTGATCTGCTCTCTTCCTGTTTGCTACCAATACTGTGCGTACTCACAGGTCTTCATATGTGACTCAACTCCAAACTCTTGCTATAAACAGTGAGTCACTGCTCTTATTATAGTAGTGCAGTGTCTATTTTTACAGAATGGGCAAGTAATTTTATATGAGAAAAAAGGGGTCTTCTCTTTTTACAAGAGGCAAGCAAATATGTGTGTAATCCAGAGGCACAGAGACCATTGGAAAGAGATAGTGAAATCTGCTCTGCAGCCTTATCTGAGACGCAGGTGGCTTTTATCTCATGTGTTAGAGTCACATGGCTTTAGCGCCTAAGGTCATAGATTCTATTCCTCCTGTCTATGACCCTGGACTGGTGACTTTACATATGGATCTTGTAGATTCCAATCTCTTAGCATCTTGCATTTGTATTTGGGGAAACCTAGACAAGCTTTAGACTGGAGATAAAATCAAAATATTTATAGCTATTCTAATCTAACTCAAACACTTCTTACAGCTTGGACAATCAATAGATTGAACAGATTTGCCAGCTCACTGGAGCCCAGTTATGGAGACAGCAGAATCTCTGCTGCTGGGTACATTTTTGCTGGGAAAATTACAGTGGAAGTATTAAACGCCACTAAGAATGAGCAATTAGGGCTTTTCACAAATGAGCTGAAAAGCACTTTGCAGCCCTGATGGGAGAGGTGATGTTTTCAAAGCATATTTGGTAATAACAAAAATGACTGCACTATTGTTTCCCCACTTCTCTTCAGGTATAAAGAGACAATTTCTCCATTTTATTCAACACTTGTTCAGAGGCAAAAGGCTTTTGGACAAGATCGTATCCAACACCACTGTGTGCTAAGAAAAAGGCAACACTATAGTTTTGACCGCACGGCTGCACCAGGTTATAAATGGAGTAAGATTTTCTCTTCCCCCTTATGCATGGTCCACCAATACTTTAGGTCCAGGGACACAGAGTTACTGGGCATTGTACCACCCACATGACTTCCTCCATTGTGAGCAGTGGCCAGGGAATGGCTGGCAACTTGACTTTGCCCCCTCCATATATCAGCCAGTGGAAATAAGCTAGCACATGGAAGAGAGGGGTTGCAGTTTGTGATTTGTTGCAGGTGTAGGCCATCATAAAGTAGGGATAAAGAGAGTTACAGAGAAATGTGGCTTCCGAGGGACACATTTTTTATGGGCGGTGTCCTCAGCACACAATTTTGTCCTGTGTGATGGTGGGTGACTCTGGTGTCTAATGCTTAGAACATAACACTCTAACATAGTTAGAGGTTTAGAGCTGTATTTCAGACTGGGCCTGATCCAAAGCCCATTGAAGTAAAAAGCAAAGATGCCTATTAACTTAATAAACCTTAGTGAGGCCCAAGTCACTTACTCAATATGACATTAGATGAGCAACTTTCCATCTCAGTTTACCCCTCTGTGGGCTTGTCTATTCTTGAAACACTACAGTGGCACAGACGTGTTGCTGTAGTGCTTCAGTGTAGACATTACCTACAGTGAAGGGAGTGGTTCTCCTACCAGCATAGGTACTCTACCTCCCTGAGAGGCAGTAGACAGGGCAGTGGAAGAATTCTTCTGTCCACCTAGCACTGTCTACAGCAGGGTTGGGTTGGCTTAACTACATCGCTCCAAGGTGTGTATTTTTCACACCCCTGAGTGACATAGATGGGTTGATCTAACTTTTTAGGGTAGACCAGAAAGAGTTAATGTATACCAGGAAGAGGGTCAGTTAACTAGACAGGCCACAGCTGAAGGGAATCAGGTGGCTCAAGTAATCCCTTGAGTGGATGAGGGAACCCAGCTGCAGAGGAATAAGCTGGGCTATGTTTATAAGAGAAAGAAGCTGATAATAGAGGGGGCTCTAGGGAAGTAATCTGCAGTCCCTCCCTGGAAGAAGGGAATTTGGATTGGCAAACCCAGATGGGAGGGTAGGAGGAGCCAGAAAGCTAGGAAAGGTTCGGGGGCATGCAGACCTTGGCCATTGATCAGAGAGTCCCTCAGCTGGAACCTGGTTCCCCGGCCAGCCACTGCAGAAGTGGCACTGGATGGGCAGTGAATGGGAGGACTGCCTGAGCCCATTTGTGAGGAAAGACTCTGATACCCTTAAGGGGGAAACACATACAGTCACCTGGCTGGAAGACTAACTCATAAAGAGGAAGCCACAGCTCCTGAACCAACAGGGGCTGCAGAGCAACAGAGGACGCTGTATGGAGAGACTGTCAGAGAAGGGTGCAGTATATGGAAGAGGCTGCTCCCCAGAGTACCCAGGAGGAGGCGCCCTACCAGTGAATGGACCCTGTGACATTGAATCACAGGTAGATCCATGGATCCTAGTCAAGGGAGTCTTGAGTTTCTCTTGGGTCTCGGGAGGCAGATTAGTACCGTGAGTCCCACATAAAACTCACTGTATGTTACAAGGAGCAGGAATTCATGAGTAGTTATTTATGGCTTTGAACTGACTGGAGCAAAGCCACGATATCCCAAAGGTTTAACAGCTATTATTTTTCAGAGATACTATTATATAACAAGATTCATAAAATAACACAATGAACTCCAAGGATTTCAAAGCATTTTTCCAGATATTTATTATGCTTCACAATGCTCTTGAGGTCTTCATAAGGCAGCTTGCCACTGTGGCACCAGGAGATCAGCAATGCAAAATATCATTTCCTGAATATGTGGGTGCATGGAAGGTGTAAATATCACATTTATCGACAGGAGTATATATTTTTCCAGCAGTTTTGCGATTAAACTGCAACCAAGTTAATGACTGTGGTTTCCCTGCTGTTTTGCATGGCATGTTTTGAAACTTTTAAGATACTATTACTGGGTTGTTTCTGCCATATTGTCTATTGTTTGGGTTGATAGTATGTTGTTCTCTGTGCAGAATAGGAAGTGTTCCTGCAGGAGACAACAGTTTGATGAATCACAGAGAAGACTAAAATTGTTGCTGGTCCTGATCCTGCAAGATTTATGCATATGCTTACCTTTGTTTAGCCTGAGTAGTCTGATTTACTGCAATGGGACCACTTACATGTGTCTAGACTACATCCTTTTTCTCGAAAAAGGGATGTAAATTAGATCCCCGTCTAAACTGCCATTTTTCTATCGAAAAGCCCCATTTTGAAAAAACCGCAGTTGCCATTATGCAAATGAAGCACAGGAAATTTAAATCCCAGCTTCATTTGCTATTTTGAAGTGTCTAATTTACATCCCTTTTTTGAGAAAAGGGATGTAGTCTAGACACAGCCACAGTGTGCAAAGTTAAACATGTGAAAGTCTTTCCTAATCAGGGCCTATGTTTAATAAATTCAGGGTCACTCTTTAAAGATTAATGTATCTTATCTTAATAAAGGAACCTGGAAAATATCAACTCCTGGCATCAAAGGACATCCACGGCCAATCTCTTTTTTGAAAAGAGAAAATATATTAGTTAGGTGCTAAAATAAGACTGTGTTCTTTAGACTCAGTTGTTAGTATGTGGGTTAATTAACTGGTTGAGTTTGTTTCACATCATTAAAAGAAATCAAATGCTGTACAAAAAGCCAATGCAACTTTAAAACTACATCATTAAAGGAAATTGCTAGAGAAAGGTCAACAGAATTCTTGTCTATTTTATGTGATAGATAACTAGCTGATAAGTAACCTTGCTTTTGCTTGTTTTCTTTGGATAATGTTTATATTCATATAGAAAGGGAACAGAAATTGGTACAGGAATATACTGGAGTATGAATTCTTTCTCTAGTCATGAGTTTGCTTTTTGGGAACTGGCTCACTGAGAAAAATGGGAAAATAAAATACATGTATCATTCAACTGCCACATGCTTTTCACAGCTGGGGATTTAACAGCACAGCACTTCATCAAGCAAAGGGAAGGATCTTTGTGGCAACTGCTACTGAAGTGTTATAGAGTGTGTAATCCTCTAGGGTTATCAAGACAAACAGCAGTCATGGAAAAATAGAAAATTCAAAAGCTGAAACCAAGGCCATGTCCACACTGGTTGAGAAAATCAATGCAAGATACACAACTCCAGCTATGTAAATTGCATAGCTGGAGTCAACATACCTTGTATGGATTTTCTGGGGCAGTACCACAGTGGGAGGTTGATGGGAGAAACTCTCCCATTGACTTCCCTTACTCTTCATGACTGCAAGGGATTCCAGGGGTTGATGAGGGTGTCCTCAGCATTCAATTTAGTGGGCCTTTTCCAGACCTGCTAAATCAAATGCTAAAAGATCGACCTCTGGAGCACCAATTTTCCTGGAAGTGTAGATGTCCCTATGTGTGCTGGGAAAGCTGCTGCATCCCCTGACTTGAAGGGTTTACAGCTTTGTTCAATGGCTTTTACAGCTATAAAAATTGTTCCAGCACCCCGTGTACAGTGGAGCAGTCCTTCTAGAATTATAGTGCCCCACCTAAAATTGTGACCTTAATTAACATTGATCTTAATATAATATATTACCATACTATATAGATAAATAGTTCTCAATTGCCTCTACCTTTCAGTACCTTTGTTGGAATCATTCCTATCATGACACCAAGTAAGTGAATCACAGAAATCAAAGATATAAAATATTTACTCTGCCACTGGCTTTTCCCCTACTAGTGCAAGTTATTGTACGATAGGAGACAGTTCTTTGTTTATGTTTAGTAAATAGTCTACTGTGTATTTTTGTATACATTTCTTAAATAAACTAGATTTCACTGTTTGAATGAAATATTTAAAGTACTGTTCTCCCTTCTCCAGAATGGCAATTATCTCATTTTCATTCCTCCCAAAGGAACTGCAAGCAACATATTTAAAATTAATAAAAGGAAATACTTTTAATAGAATTTATAATTAGCCTATGGAATGCACTGCTAAAAGAAATCACTCAAAGCTCTTAAGAGGATTTTGTTATTCATATGGATATTGTTAGTGACAATAGCTGCTTATTATTCGTTTCTAGTTAAGCCTAACTGGCATTTTTCAGTCATAACAGGCATACTCCTTGCTCGAGTCATTTATAATGTAAAAGACAAAATAAACACACATAGGAAAGAGGTGTAATATAGTGCTCATAGCAATAGCTGGTCATATTAGGTATTATCATTTATAAACATAATGAATGATTTTATTAGTTTATCCCGAAGTATTCACACCCTAGACTTACTTCACTGGCTAATGTTGTGTGGGTCTTATGCTGGAATTAGGTCTTCAAGAGAACAAAAAAAGAAGAATGGTAGTTTCGTAAACCAGTTCAGAAAAAGCCTGGCGAGTGGAGTAGAAGAAGAGATGGAAATGTTTGTGGGAGCACCAAAGCATTATGGGTAAAGTGAAGAAGTTGGGGTTGATCTGAAAAAATACAAAAGTGGATAGACAGTGATAAGCTAGTGCAGGGCCTTGGAGAACAGGAAGGTTGAATGTAATGCTGTGTAAGAGGGAACCAAAGGAGGGGTTAAAAAAAGATAATGATGTGATCAAATCATCAGGCTAGGAATATGATCTTTGCAGCAGCATTTAGTAGGGGGGGTAGCATAGATGTCAGGGAGGCAAGATTAGAGCAAGTTACATTAAACAAAATGGGAGAGAGTGGATTTTGACAATATGGATAGAACTAACTGACAGATCTTGAAATGTTAGGAGTCAGCTGAAATACTGTGTCCAGTTTTGATCTCAAATGAATAAAAAAGATGTAGAGAAACTGAAAGGGATCCACAGATGAGCTACAAAGTTGTTGAAAAGAATGGAATGCAAACAATATGAGCAAAGGCTGGAGGAAGTGGGTGTATTTAGTTTTGGAAAACAGGAGATTGAAGAGGGGATATGACAATTGTCTTCAAATATTTGAAAGGCTGCCATGAAAGAGCTGGATAAAAGTTTTTCTCTTGCCACAGAGGGCAGGTGATTCAAACGACAGCACAGAGTGAGAACAGTGGGATAATGGAACTGACTGCCAAGGGAGGTTGTGGAGGCTCCTTCACTAGAAGTTTCAAATGAGGCTGGATAGCCAACTGTCCTGGGTGGTTTAGACAAAGCAAAACCTGCGTATTGTCACGGGGCTAAACTAGATGACCCTTGCAGTCTCTGTTAACCCTGTGAGTCTATGTAAGTCTATATTTTGGAGGAAGCTGTGGCATAGTGCAGATATGTCTTGGATTTGTGGAGCAAGAGAGAAGGAGGTGTTAAAGATTATTCCCATTTTATGAGGATGAGTGGTGGGAAGGCTAACGCTATTGTCTGCCCTGGGAAAAGATTGGAGAAGAAAAAGAGTTTAGTTTGGGCCATATTAAGTTTGGGTTGATGGTAAGATGTTCAGGAGTTGATTGAGCAAACCACATCTTGATGCCATAATTACCATTATAAAACCAGAAAATAAGTACTGGTTGGACTGAACTGGTATACTCCACTAGTACGGTTGGTACCATCCCAAGGTATAACTATGTGTGTCAGGCACAGCTAGTCTTTAGTTTGTAATGTAACCCACCCCTCTGGGGTTTGTCAGCTCTTGGGGAAGCTTTGTAATCAGTGTTTCAAGGGGAGAAAGGAAACTGAGGAACAGTCCCACTTCATTTTTCAGTCACATACAGTTCACTTTTAAAAAAGGAAATGTCTTTCCTTCTAATGTACATATTTCTGTGGAACGCCTTAGGAATCCTGTAGCCGTGCCATTTCGAGACTGCTTCTACTTTATTTTAAGTGTAAATATTTCATTCCCATTACTCTTTCTTGCATAGCTAAACTTTGCATTTCACTGGCATTGGCATTGTCAAGTTTGTTACATTTTGCCACAGGTCATCATTAGGTTGCTAGGAAACTCAGCTTACCTCAGTGCTCAGGACTCAGCACACTTCATGGATCTGTTAGGAATAAATCTTTTACAGGGATTATCTGCTTGATATTAGTGACACCATATTTTATCCAGCATGTGGGAAATGACAGCAACTGAGCTATCTCATCAGTCACACAGTGCTTGGTGGTATAAATTCACCAGCATATTAAATTTGGTGAAAAGAACAGGGGATTTCTCTGCCCTGTTAATAGTGTAATCACCAGTCGAGACATTTGTTAATTTCTCTTATGTTAGCAAGAATAAAATTAATCATAATGGTAATGGCAGAAGCTGGGAATGGGCGACAGGGGGTAGATCACTTGATGGTTACTTGTTCTGTTCATTCCCTCTGGGGCATCTGCACAGATGGCAAGTGAAAGCCCAGCTGGGGAAACCAAGCCCCAGCCCCACCCCTTCTGCCAGAGGGCCCACCCCTGGAGCCAAACCCCGCCCACCCCAGCCCTATCCTTCCTGGCCACATAGAGAGCCAGGGCTGCCATGCTGTGGCCTGGCCCAGCCCTCCCTGGCAGCCAGGGGGGAGCTGGGCTGCTGTGCTGTGGCCCTAGCCTTTCGTGGAGGCAGCCCCAGCCAAAGGTGTTCAGGCATGTAGGCTATTTTGGGAAGGCTGTGGTTTCCCATGGGCATCTGGCACTGGCAACTGTCAAAAGACAGCACACTGGGTTAGATGGACCTTTGCTCTGACCCAGTATGGCCGTTCTTATGTTCTTATGCTTTTACTGCATGTGTCACTGGGGAGCCTAACTTTCTTTCATCTTTAAATTCATTTTAGAGGCTGGTGAACTCCTAATATTCAGTGCTTTCCATATGCTGAAATGCATTGGAGTTTGTTTGGGTGTGCAGTTGTTTTGATTTTAGTAGTTAAGATAGGAATCGCGCGTGCCTTCACATACAAAGATTGACTCATGATATGATGATGATGATTATTATGGTATTTATTATAACGTGCAATATGAAAACTGTATATTTTACATTGCACCTTTTGTCCCAAAGTATTTTACCATTGACTAGATTCAGGGTGGCCTGTTCAGGTGGTGTATGATGGAAATAGCTCTTCAATACAGCCTTGGGGAATCTAATCTAAAAGCTGACAGTAGTACTCCTTGAATGCCAGAGACTATGTTTAGCGGGCTTATTAGTGCTTCACAATTCAAAAGATGGCCAGATGTGTTGGAGTGGCCAGGTCCTGGTCTGATAACAGGTGCTTATAACATGTGTATAAACTGCGGGTTAGATAAGCACCACAGTGCTCTTTACAGCAGCATTTGTCAGGAGTGTTATACTGCCTGGTTCTGTCCTATACCTCAGAATACCTCAGAGCACCTCAGTGGAAATATCTTGCCACTTCCCTCCCACACACTGTCACCACTGGGACAAATCAAACAAAACAACCTTAGTGCAGCTCCCGGGGGAACAGCTCCCGGGTTCGTCAGAAATGATATACATTTGCAGTGTGTATTATGCTGTGCTATTTTTAATGCATGTTCTAGTCTCTCTGGGTGGGTGAAGTAGAATAAATTCAAATTCTTGCTCAGGTTAACACAAAGGTCACCAAACTTGAAGCCGACCTAAACCTAAGTTGTTTTGCCACGTAATGCAATTATTGCTAACCTCTGGAATATGGCCTGCCAGCTAAGGGTAAGCGATGGCTTGGGATCTCATCCTGAAGAGGAGATGTCAGAAGTGGGAGAACTGCATAGAGAAAAGCCCTGTGTTCTGAAGTTCATCCCCACCATGAAGAGAGAAAGGAGAAATGGCTGTTTGTTAATATCTACCACTTTCCTGCCACCTATGCTCTGGGATGGCACATGTGCTCTTCTGGACAGGTATTGTGAGGAGTTGGTACTATGACAGTGACACAAGAATCACCACATCACAATTTAACTTCCTCACATCGAGCCCCAAAGAAAGTGACATCTGAGTTAATATCAGCCTAGGATTAAGTGGAATCAGGTAGGATGGGATTTTCCCCTAAAAGACAAAAGTTTACTCCACCCTTGTACATATTTAACCCTAGGGTGTGCATTGCAGTAAGCCTTTCAAAAATACTTTGTTTCCTGTTGAAATTTATATCCATTCCTAACCCCACAAAATGTAGCTTAATATACACTTTTCACCCAATAAAATAATAGCTGAAGCCTTCTCATATATAAAAGGCTCTGATGTATTTGCCTGTTCAGATTGGATTGGCTGGGAATGGAATATACAGTCTGAAGCTTAAATGTCTGAGAAGTGTGTTTTAGTGTATCGATGTTTAAAACAAAATGATAAAGTGATTTCAGTCAGGAAAGCAGATGTCTTAAAGATACAGAAGCAGTAATGGTTCCAGATACATTTCTGTGAAGTTTAAGCTAAAAAACTATTACATAGACTAAGTTCTTCCAGTCCTAGGAATATAGAATGAAATCCTGTCCTCATTATAATCCACGGGAGGCGTACCATTGACTGCCATGAAATTAGGATTTCACCTAGAGACTTTACAGATGAAAAAAACAAGCTTTTAGACCAGACGTGTTGTTTCCCCATTATTCAGGCTATGCTGTGTCTTAATTTGAACCCATTACTCTTGTTTAGAATCTTGTGCACTACACAAGTTAATTCCTGCCCCTTTTGTGTTAATACATCTAAAATACCTATCCCTCAGGTGTCCCTTAGATAAGCAATACATACTTATCACTTAGGGTATGTCTACACTGCAACACTATTTCGAAATAACTAATGCTATTTCAAAATAACTTAGTCTGCGTCTACACAGCAGGCAGTTATTTCGAAATAGTGTCAAAATACTGTCAAGCTGGAGGACTTTTTACTCCAACTCCTGTAACCCACATTGTACGGGGAATAAGGGAAGTTGGAGGAAGAATGCTCTATTTAAAAAGCGCTGTGTAGACGCTTCCTATTTTGAAATAAGCTATTTCAAAATAAAATACACAATTAACATAGCTCAATTTGTGTAGCTTATTTTGAGTTAAGCCCCACAGTGTAGACACATCCTTATTGACCTCTAATCCAGGGGTCTCAAACTCCTGGCTCACGGGCCATCCCAGGCCACAGCAGGGAGTGTGGGAGGGTGGAGGTGGGGAAGGGGAGTTGACCACTGCTCTTGTCCTATGCCAGGACCTCCCAATAATCCCTGAAGTCACATCCTTGGGAATGGGGTGCCATGGGGGAGAGGGTGGGGTAATGGCAGGAAGGGGCAGAGCTTGGGGAATTGCTACAGCCTGGGATAGCCTGTGTGCCTGGAATTAGAAACCCCTGCTCTAATCATTCCCTCACAATCCCCTTTTTTGTTGTTGCCTGGAACGTCAACAATTTGCCAAAATCTTTCTGCTAATGTAGAGCCTGGGATGAACACAACAGCAGGTGGAAATTGTGCAGATTACAAAGATTGAGCATGTGGTAAATAAAAAAAGGGATAGGTCTGTGATACAAAGCAAACTAAAGCATTTGGAAAACTGGGTACAAGCATTTGAATACAGTTAAATATAAATGTATACACTCACATGGGCCATACTTATAAGTCGGAGGACTCTATCCAGGGAAACAGTGACTGAAAAAGTTTTTGGGGATTGTGATGGAGGATCAACTGTCTAGGAATTCCCAGGGTGATGAGAATGGGCTCATGAGATCCTAGGAGGCATGAACAGGGGAATCTTGAGGAGTAGTAGAGGGATTCTTTTACTGCTGTATTAGACACTGGTGTAATCACTACTGAGACACTGTGTCTGCATCTGGTATTCACAATTCAAGAAGGATGTTGAAAAATTAGAGAAGGTGCAAAGAAGAGCTGCATAAATCATTAAATGGTTAGAAAAAACCATGTGTTATACTGATGAACCCAAGGAGCAACATCTGTTTAGTTTAACAAACAGAAGGGTAAGAGGTGACTTGATCACACTGTAATCTTACCCAGGAAACAACAGTTGGATATCTAGCTCTTCAATCTAGCAGACAAGCATATAACACAGTCTAATGGCTGGATGCTGAAGATAGATAAGCTGAGATGGAGACAAGGTGTGCATTGTTTTAACAGAGAGGATATTTCACCCCTGGAACAATTTACCAAGAGTCAGGTGGATTCTCCATCACTGGCCATTTTTAAATTAAGATGTGCACTACAGTCTGGATCGCCCTGGTCTTGCACTCTTGGGGTCTGACTGGTCCCAAACCAGGGAGTTTGCCAGACCTGGGGAGGTCAACAGGCCACCTTCCACCAGCCTGGCTGGGTTCCCAGCTGCCAGCCCCCCTAGTGCTACCCTGCAGGGTGGCCAGCCCCACTGCTGCTGGCACAGCCAGACTCTCAGCACCCAGACCCCCTGCCTTTGGCTCAGCTGGTTTCCTAGCAGGTCTTCCAGCCACCGGCACTCCTGTCACCCAACTCCTGGCCAGTGCGGCTCTTGGATCCAGGAATATCTATGGTCCTACTGAATCATGGATGTTGCTGGACCAGAGAGTCACAGATTAGAGAGATTCAACCTGTAGTTCAAAAGGAATTATTTTGAGGAAAGTCTCTGGCCTGTATTATGTAAGAGGTCAGATCTGGAGATCACAATGGTCCCTGCTGGTCTTGGAATCAACTGACATTCATGAAGCCATGCTTATTCACGTGAAGGATTAGGCCCAGATAACGGGGAAAATCTTAGCTCTACTGAAGTCATTGATTTCAGTCGGGATGTGATTTCACGTGGTGTTGTGGCAGTAGAGCCATAGAAAGAGAAACTAAACTTGGCTTTGATACACGATATTTGGGCAACAGGTCGCCCATTGCAGGCATATTGTGTTCTAAACTCACATCAGATTTGCTGCCCGCAATCACTACAAGATCTTTTTTCAGCAGTACTGCTTTGCAAAGTGTGTTGTCTGCCTGAATATATGTGTTTTAGCTTATTAGTGTTGACTTCAAAACAGTAGCATTACACTCTTGCATGTTCTTTTCTATATGAAATCCTTTTCAATTGAAAAATAGTGGATTGGATCTGCTTCGGCAAATGTCTAATATCTTCTATTTGAGACTAGGAATTGCATGTGACTCCACTGAAAATCACCATGGGAACCTTTCTTGTTCAAATCTCCTGTGACAGGATCATTTACGCACAGGCAACATGGTATAACAAAACATTGTTCAATCCTAAACAATATAATGCTATAATACAAAATTCAGCTGCGATTTTAAAACATAATAGATCTCAGTAAATCTATGAGATTGCATAAGGAGATGATAAAAGTAAAATACTGAACAAGTCACATAAATTACAGAAAAAGGAAGGAATCTGAGAATATATAAAATAATTTATAAATACTTCTTAGAGTATACCATGCACAGCTTCCACCCCGGAATTTGCCAAATTCTTTTTAAAAAATCAATTCATCCCCTGAATTTGCCAAACTCTTCTTAAAAAAGATATCTGACAAAATATTTGAAATGTATATAAGCAAACAAATCTATAACATATTTTTTCAGACATCTCTAGTATTTATGCATTTAGCATAATCTCTATTTAATGAAAAAATATAATAAATTACACCAAGTTATTATGATTACAATTTATACTGTTTGAAATATTTTAGCTGCACATGTCCTCATCCCTTTTTGTGTGCCCGCATGTCTATTTTCATCACATTGATTGGACCAAATCCCCCTTTCAGTTGCAGTGTATGAATGGGGTTTCTCTGAGATTGTGTGCATTTGACCCATTACATATTGCTACTCATTCTGGGCCTGCTTCTTCATTGCCTTTCACCTTGTATTGTCATTTACATATGTATAGGGCTCTACCAAATTCATGGCCATGAAAAATGTGTCATGGACCAATGAAATCCTGTTTCCACATCCTCCCCATTTCCATGAAACAAAAGACAGGACTATGCAGCACTTTAAAGACTAACAAGATGGTTTATTAGATGTTGAACTTTCATGGGCCAGACCCACTTCCTCAGATCAAATTGTGGAAGAAAATTGGCATGACCATATATACCAAAGGGATACAATAAAAAAAAATGTGAACACGTATAAAATAGAGAAATCAGATTTTAGAACAGAGGGGGGATGAGGAGGGGAGGTGAGTGTCCATGAGATAATGATATTAGAGGTGTTAATTGGGGAAGCTATCTTTGTAATGGGTAAGATAATTAGCATCTTTGTTAATGCCCATTTGTAAAGTGTCAAATTTAAGCATGAATGGCAGTTCAGAGGCTTCTCTTTGAAGTCTTGTGTTAAAGTCTCTTTGAAGCAGTATGCATGTAGTCAAGATGTTGAGACAATACCCAGTCTGATTGAAATGGCAAGAAACTGTTTTTTCTTTGTGAAAATGTCTGATGTCTGTTTTGTGTGCATTGATTCTTTGGTGAAGTGTCTGAGAAGTTTGTCCAACTTCTTCTTCTTCGCCAAAAATTGTCTCAATGACCTGACTACATGCATACTGCTTCAAAGAGACTTTAACACAAGACTTCAAAGAGAAGCCTCTGAACTGTCATTCATGCTTAAATTTGATACTTTACGAACGGGCCTTAACAAAGATGCTAATTATCTTACCCATTACAAAGATAGCTTCCCCAATTATCACCTCTAATATCATTATCTCATGGACATTCACCTCCCCTCCTCATCCCCCCTCTGTTCTAAAATCTGATTTCTCTATTTTATACGTGTTCACTTTTTTTTATTGTATCCCTTTGGTATATATGGTCATGCCAAGTTTCTTCCACAATTTGATCTGAGGAAGTGGGTCTGGCTCTTGAAAGCTCATCACCTAATAAACCATCTTGTTAGTCTTTAAAGTGCTGCATAGTCCTGTCTTTTGTTTCAGCAAGATCAGACTAACACGGCTACATCTCTATTACTATTCCCCATTTCCATGTCCCCCTACCCCATGAAAGTGGTTGTCTTGTGTGCTTTTACCCTGTACTCTACAGATTCAATTAGGAAGATTAGCACTTCTCAAACTGGGGGTCCTGATCCAAAAGGGAGTTGCAGGACCTTCTGTCGTAGGCCCCGCCCCTTCTGCCCAAGGCTCCGCTGCTTCTGGGGGTGCAGCCGGCCTGGGATCACTACCAACATTGGTGAAGTGGCCCCTTTACAAAAAATGATGGCCCACCCCTTCCTTATAGTTTCACCCCCACCTCAATAGCCTACAGGCCATGGACGGGGCACTGAATGCCAGGCGCGGGGCACTGCATTCCAGGGGCAGCCCAAGGAACTTCTCTCTCTCTCAGACAAGCTTCGGGGGGGGGGGCAGCTCTGACAGGGAAGGCAACCCCTTGATCCTGGGCCACCCCCAGACATACTGCAGGTCATAGGGAAACAACTGGGAGAGGGCCTGCTGGCAGAGGAGCACTGCCCCAGCCCCCCTGTGAGGAGTGGCCACCAGAGTGCAGCCAGAGTGCAGAGGGTGGCCCTGGTAGGCCTTCACCGTCCACTTGCCTTGACTTCTGCACCCCTTTCCTCTGTCATTAGCCCCCCCTTCTCCCTGCCCCGAGCACTCCCCATGCCTCCCATACCTCTGCCATAAGCCAGCCACCTCCTGCTCCTCTTCACCCCCAAACTCTCACTCTCCAGCCTTCATTTGCCTTCATTTTTGTAAAATACAGTCATTGAAATAAGGTGTCTATATTTTTCATTTATTTGTCAAAAAAAATTACTTCAGTTAAAGACCTCAGCAATGCTAGGTACATCTGCTAGTATCATATATCTTAGTCAGAAGCATATAAAAGTTCTTTACACTATTCATGCTCTGAACGCTGATCAGTCTGAAAACTAATAGTTGGCTGCATTTCACAGCTTTCATCACATAGCAATGTCTATATTATATAAATATAATAGATGTGTGGACAGGCTTGTAAATAGGGAAATATAGCAGTTAGTGTCATTGGAGAGACACTATGTAAAATACTGTTACAGCCGTACATCTGCATTCAAGAATGCCAGTGAAAACTCCATTTTTCAAAATTTGTCATAAAAATGCCTCCATCCTAAAAGCCATTTGCCCATTAAGGACAGTGCTCCGACAGAAATCTCAAATCACCTCTGTTCATGAGTGCAATGCAGAATTCTGAACTGGAAAAAAAAAGTGGTCCAGACAGTGACCCAGCCCCTCAACTCTGAAGGGCAGTGGGTGGGTTTCTATGAGCTAGAGAATGTATATAGCATTTTACAATAATAATTCCTGTCTGTACAAACTCATTGTCACAACTCTATTGTAAGGTAAGGATTTTATTCCTATTCCACAGGTGTAGAAACTGACACACAAAGGTTAAGGTCAAACGTTTCCTAGCTGCATATTTGAAGTTAGGCCTTTAGGAGTAGACACACAAAAGGATTTACCCTTTTGGGCAACAAACAGGAAGAACTGGAGTCCCTGGCCCAGTCCAAGAAATATGATTTAATTGGGATGACAGAGACTTGGTAGGATGACTCACATGACTGGAGCGCTGTCATGGAAGGGTATAGACTGTTCAGGAAGAACAGGCAGGGGAGAAAAGGAGGATGAGTTGCACTATATGTAAGAGAGCACTATGATTGCTCTGAACTCCAGTATAAAGAGGGAGAAAAACCTATTGAGAGTCTATGGATTAAGTTTAAAGGAGGAAACAACAGCAGTGATGTTGTGGTTGGTGTCTGCTACAGGCCACCGAATCAGGTGGATGAGGTAGATGAGGCTTTCTTCGGACAACTGAGAGAAGCTTCCAGTTCGCAGGCCCTGGTTCTCGTGGGGGGACTTTAATCACCCTGACATCTGTTGGGAAACCAATACGGCAGTACACAGGCAATCCAGGAAGTTTTTGGAGAATGTTGGGGATAACTTCTTGACACAAGTGCTGAAGGATCCGACCAGGGGCCGTGCGCAGCTTCACCTTCTGCTCACAAACAGGGAGGAACTAATAGGGGAAGTAGAGATGGGTGACAACATGGGAAGCAGTGATCATGAGATGGTAGATTTCAGGATCCTGACCAAAGGAAGAAAAGAGAGTAGTAAAATACACACCTTGGACTTCAAAAAAGCAGATTTTGACTCCCTCAGAGTTCTGATGGGCAGAATCTCCTGGGATGCTAACATGAAGGGGAAAGGAGTCCAGGACAGCTGGCAGTATTTTAAAGAAGCCTTATTGAAGGCACAGAAAGAAACCATCCCGACGTGTAGCAAAAGAGGCAAAAATGGTAGGAGACCGGATTGGCTTACGGGAAATCCTTGGTGAACTTAAGCACAAAAGGAAGCTTACAAAAGTGGAAACTTGGACAAATGACCAGGAGGGGTTTAAATGTATAGCTCGAGAATGCCGGGGGGTTATCAGGAAGGCGAAAGCGCAAATGGAATTGCGACTGGCTAAGGATGTGAAGGATAACAAGAAAGGTTTCTACAGGCATGTTAACAAGAAGAAGGTGATCACAGAGGGTGTGCGGCCCCTACTGGATGAAGGAGGTAACCTAGTGACAGATGATGTGGGGAAAGCTGAAGTACTCAATGCTTTCTTTGTCTCTGTATTCACGGACAAGGTCGGCTCCTGGACTTCTGTGCTAAGTGACGCAAGATGGGATGAAGATGGACAGCCCGTGGTGGGTAAAGAACAGGTTAGGAACTATTTAGAAAAGATAAACGTACACAAATCCATGGGTCTGGACTTAATGCATCCAAGGGTACTGAGGGAGTTGGCAAATGTCATTGAGGAGCCTTTGGCCATTATCTTTGAAAAGTTGTGGAGATCAGGAGAAATCCCGGATGATTGGAAAAAGGCAAATGTAGTGCCCATCTTCAAAAAAGGGAAGAAGGACAATCCAGGGAACTATAGGCCGGTCAGTCTTACCTCGGTTCCTGGAAAAATCATGGAAGGGATCCTTAAGGAATCCATTTTGAGGCACTTGGAAGAGAGGAAAGTGATTAAGAATAGTCAGCATGGATTCACAAAGGGCAAGTCGTGCCTGACCAATCTGATTAGCTTCTAAGATGAGGTAACTGGCTCTGTGGACGTGGGAAAGTCAGTGGATGTGATATACCTTGACTTTAGCAAGGCTTTTGATACAGTCTCCCACAATATTCTTGCCAGCAAGTTAAGGGAATGTGGATTGGATAAATGGACAGTAAGATGAATAGAAAGCTGGCTAGAAGGCTGGGCCCAGCAGGTAGTGATCAACGGCTCGATGTCAGGATGGCGGTCGGTTTCTAGCGGAGTGCCCCAAGGTTCGGTTCTAGGACTGGTTTTGTTCAATATCTTTATTAATGACCTGGATAAGGGGATGGATTGCACCCTCAGCAAGTTTGCGGATGACACTAAGCTAGGGGGAGAGGTAGATACGCTTGAGGGCAGAGATAGGGTCCAGAGTGACTTAGACAAATTGGAGGATTGGGCCACAAGAAATCTGATGAAATTCAACAAGCATAGTTACAAGCTGGGGACCAGCCAGTTAAGTAGTAGTTCTGCAGAAAAGGACCTGGGGGTTACAGTGGATGAGAAGCTGGATATGAGTCAACAGTGTGCCCTTGTAGCCAAGAAGGCTAATGGCATATTAGGTTGCATTAAGAGGAATGCTGCCAGCAGATCCAGAGATGTCATTATTCCCCTTTATTCGGCTCTGGTGAGGCCACATCTGGAGTATTGTGTCCAGTTCTGGGCCCCCCACTACAAAAAGGATGTGAACGCATTGGAGAGGGTCCAGCAGAGGGCAACCAAAATGATTAGGGGGCTGGAGCATATGACATATGAGGAGAGGCTAAGGGAGTTGGGTCTGTTTAGTCTGCAGAAGTGAAGAGTGAGGGGGGATTTGATAGCAGCCTTCAACTTCCTGAAGGGAGGTTCCAAAGAGGATGTTCTCAGTAGTGACAGATGGCAGAACAAGGAGCAATGGTCTCAAGTTGTGGTGGGAGAGGTCCAGGTTGGATATTAGGAAAAACTATTTCACTAGGAGGGTAGTGAAGCACTGGAATGGGTTACCTAGGGAAGTAGTGGAGTCTCCATCCCCTAGAGGTGTTTAAGTCTCGGCTTGACCAAGCCCTGGCTGGGTTGATTTAGTTGGGATTGGTCCTGCCTAGAGCAGGGGGGCTGGACTTGATGACCTTCTGAGGTCTCTTCCAGCTCTATAGTTCTATGATTCTATGATTTAGGATCCTACCACTTTCTATGCCTAAATCCCCACATAAGGCCCCACAGATTCATAAAACCAACACTCAGCAGCCCATGACCCTTGTAGGTGTCTAAACTCAATTGAAGTCTAACTATTTGCAGTAAAAGTTTCCAAGGTGTGATATTTCTGCTTCTGCACATACATTTTAATATTGATAAATGAAAAGTAATGCATATTGGAAAACATAATCCCAATTATACGTACAAAATGATTGGGTCTAAATGAACTATTATCGCTCAAGAGCGAGATCTTGGAGTTATTGTGGATGATTCTCTGAAAACATCCACTCAATGTTCATCAGCAGTCAAAAAAATAAATAGAATGTTAGAATAATTAAAAAAAGGGATAGATAATAAAACAGAGAATATCTTATTGCCTCTATGTAAATCCACAGTACACCCATATCTTGAATACTGTGTGCAGATATGGTCACCTCATCTCAAAAAAGTTATCTTGGCATTGGAAAAAGTTCAGAAAAGGGCAACATACATTATTAGGAGTTAGGAACGGCAGTCAAATGAAGAAAGATTAAAAAGACTGGGACTTTTCAGTTTAGAAAAGAAGAGACTAAGGGGGAATATGATAGAAGTCTATAAAATCATAACCAGTGTGGAGAAAGTAGAAAAGGAAAAATTATTTACTTGCTCCCAAAACACAAGAACTAGGGATCATCAAATGAAATTAATAGGTAGCAGGTTTTAAACAAACACAAGGAAGTATTTCTTCATGCAACACACAGTGAACCTGTGGAACTCCTTGCCAGAGGCTGTTGTGAAGACCAGGACTTTAACAGGGTTCAGAAAAGAACTAGATAAATTCATGAAGAATAGGCCTATTAATGGCTATTAGCCAGGATGGGTGGGAATGGTGTTCCTAGCCTCTGTCAGAAGCTGGGAATGGGTGTTCTGTTAATTCCCTCTGGGGCACCTGCCATTGCCACTGTTGAGGACAGGATACTGGGCTAGATGGACCTTTGGTCTGACCTGGTTATAGTCCTTCTTATGTTCTTAGTACCACAGCCCTACACCAAGCATCTGGATGCCTAAGCCCCAGAGCGAAGTACAAACTGGGAGAAGGTATGCTAAGTGATTGTCACAGGATATTAGAGACAAGTTAATATATTTTAATTGGACCAGCTTTTGTTGGTGAGAGAGACAAGCTTTCAACAGCCAGTTGGTGAGAGAGACAAGCTTTCAACAGAGACAATTCTTCAGCCAAAGTCTCCCAATCCAGTAAACTTGCTCAAATCTCACTACCTGTTTGGGGCCCTATAGACAAATTTACACAAAATGTGGGGAAGGGGACCTCCCTTATAATCTTCAGGCATGTGGAGGACCTCAATTCAACCCCTCTCTCTATCTCAGGGAAAGACAGGATTTGAACAGAGATCTGCTACCTTTCAGATGCAAACCCAAGTTATTACTATGTGAGTGGCTCTTTCAGTCTCTCCTGTTGCAGCTGTTCCACTGTGTACAAATAATTTAAAATTGGAACAAGAATACTGGCTTCTTGGTCTCCTGAGTCCCAGGGTAGTTTTCTGAAGAAGTGGGCTGTGCCCACGAAAGCTCATGATACCATCCACATGTTTTGTTAAAGTGCTACCAAACCATTTGTTGTTGTTTTTTCTGTAACAAACTAACTCTGCTACCCCCTGAAGCACCAGAACACAATCATTCTCATACTCGCCTACTCTCTCTGGCCTAGTATTGAAGCAGTTTTGTTGAGGGTAAATAAGGAGAAACAGAGACAGAAAATAGTCATGAGAATGACTCTAGAGATTAGAGCATTTATGTGGGAGATCTAAGACTACCCTCCCCTCTGGGCTAAAAGTTACAAGGAAATCTTCCATTTCTTGCAGGTGCCTCCTGCAACTGAGAATTCCAAGCAGAGGGTGGTGCCTATCTCTAAGGGTATGTCTACGCAGCAGCATTATTTTGAAATAACTCACGTTATTCCGAAATAACATAATGCGTGTCTACACTACAAGCCAGTATTTTGAAATAATTTTGAGCTGGAGGACTTTTTACTCTAACTCATGGCAATCATCATTTCACGAGGAGTAAGGGAAGTTGAAGGAAGAGTGTTCTTCCTTCGACTTCCTGCTGTGTAGACAGCGCCAAAAGCCCAATTAAGTTATTTCGACTTAAGCTACGCAATTGACATAGCTGAAATTGCATAGTTGAATTCAATATTAGTCCTGCTGTGTAGACATACCCTAAGAGGGGTGGGGCCTAGCACACATTCCTTAGCTGGTCATCTCCCACAGGCCAACTTAGAAGAGGACCCTTCTAACATGCTGGCTTTTGTGGATCCCATAACAGTCTCTTCCCATTCATTTTATTGGATGCCTACCCAGCACCAGTTCAGGCTTTGTGACTTGCAGTGGTTTTCTGGGCACCTAAAGTTAGATGTGATGCTGAGTGCCTTCACTCTTGCATATCTTTGTGACTCTAGCATGTATTTCTGTAAACTCTTAATTTAGATGCTTAATTTTAGAAGAAAAAAATACTTTTGCTGGTGAAAGGCATAAAAGGGAGTTGGAGTTAGGGCTGGGACTATTCCCTTTCTTTTAGTTGTAGACCTACACCCCTCCCCCCCCCACCAATTCCACAGTGTGTAGTGCATGGATAGACTGCTGTCTAAGACAGAACATCTTTCGCTACCATAGCACTACACATGAACTCAGTAGTCTTCTCATGCAATATAAGTTGCAGCATTGAAGATTTTTATTGTAGGCTATTGAGGCCAGAAAGTGTATCTTTCTGTAAGTTTATACAGCACCTCACAAAATGGGGCTCAGAATCAGATTGGGACCTTTTGGCACCATAATAATAGTTAATGATAAAATGAAAAAATATATTCAATGGAATTTAACATAAACTTTTATTTTTGTTTTGCAAAACTGAATACATCTCTAACTTTTCCTTTGGTGACCTTTCCATAAAATGGTGGGTTTTTTTACTTTAGAGTGAATACCATTTTATGGCGTCTGTTCTTCATCACCAAAATATGCTCAGCTCACATTTTATTACACATATTCAGGGAGGCGTTTTTCAAAATGTCACTTCTATAATCCTTATATGAGTTAATGGTTTCTGCCACACTGGTTTCATGCTTACATTTAGATGCTTTAAAACCTAAAAGAGTATTGACTTTGTCCATACTCTTAGCTGATCAATTTTTCTGTCAGGTGATGTGATGATTCACCATTTTGAAAGTACAGTTGGCAAATTACAACCTTACACATGAAACAGTGGGTTTCTGGCTTTCAGAAAAAATAAAGCTCTCATTTTTTTGTCTTGAAGAATGCCAATGACATGCAAGGAAAAATCTATAGTTATGTGGCAAAAAAAAAAAAAAAAGCCCTCTAGAGCAAAATTAGTGGCCCTCATTATCTGGATTTTTTTCAAGGATGAAGTCTGAACATAGAATATTTCTCGATGATTTAAAAATAATTAATTTGCTCCAATATCTAACAGTGGTAAGAGGATGGGACAGAGAACATCCCACTGTGCATATCAAGAGG
The DNA here is from genome assembly GCA_019425775.1 of Rafetus swinhoei. Taxonomy (NCBI): domain Eukaryota; kingdom Metazoa; phylum Chordata; order Testudines; family Trionychidae; genus Rafetus; species Rafetus swinhoei. Next base: position 57,554,644 of record CM033437.1, read on the forward strand.
CTTTAATATGATCACCAATGAGAGCATGAGCCACGGAACACTGCTGAACAAAGGCAGTGTTTACAAAGACTTCTCTCCTCTGTGTTTCCTTACAGATAGAGAAGCAGGATTTCAAGCCAATGAGAGGTTCGCACCTGGCATTGGGCATGAACTCAGAACTACAGGAGTTCTACAGCAAATACATATTCTGAGTTCAGAGACATTGGACATCATGGAAAAGGAGAAAAGGCTCAATCACAGAACTGCATGATGACAGAGCTAATCTTCCTCCATATTCTGGGCCCAGTGCCCAGAAATAGCCCCTATTGACAGCCCTAGGAATTTTACTGAATTAGAGGCTATGTCTACACTACTCATTCCACGAGGAGTAACAGTTAATTCGAACTAAGGACTTAGTTTGAATTAACATTTCACTGCCGCGTGTAGCTGCGCGGCAGTGAGTTCAGGCTAGTGAAATTTCAAAATGGCGACCGGACGGGAACATGCAAATAAAGCCCGGGATATTTAAATCCCGGGCTTCATTTGCAACTCCGGTCGCCTCATTTGCCTACCTAGCTCGAATTAACGAGCTAGTGTAGACATACCCCAGGGTTTTTGCACAAAAACCTACAGAGCATACACACCTCAAGCACGTTTTTGCACAAGTTTAATTTACAGTAAATCAAAAGAGCAGAGTGGGTTTTGCGGTATAGGTATTCCTCTTTCTACGAGGAATAACTCCTTTTTGCACAAGAGTTTTTGCGCAAAAAGGTACGTGTGGATGGGCAACAGGAGAGTTTTTGTGCAAAAAAGAACCAATTGAAAAAAGCACAGGTGCTCTGGTGGCTATTCTGTGAATAGCAATCAGAGCTTTCTTTCGAGAGAGCGTCCATGCAGTGTGGATGCTCTCTTGTGCAAGAAGTTTTTGCGGAAGATCTCGTCCGCAAAAAGCTTCTTGCTCAAGAAGCCTGCACTGTAGACATAGCCAGGAAGTGCAGAATTGGCTTCCTTATCATCTGGGATCCTAGTTTACTGTGATAAAAAAATCCTCTGATTAAAAAACCCCATAGAAATCCATGTTTTTCCATAAATACAATGAAACACTGAACTTTAGTTTCTCTGTCCATGATATATATAGGTATCCATTGAATACAATGTTTTATTTACAGGTTTTAAGCTGACAGCTGGAGTCCCACTACTTGCGGCTGACAAAACGAGCTCTGCCTATTCTCTTGATTATCCACTCTGACCCTTGTCCCAGTTAGATCAGATAACTGGGGTTCCATCATATAAACTTTTATTTTTTCACAGGATGTAACATCTCTGTAAAATTCCCTGTAAAAACACGCATTCTGTGGCATTCGGGATTTCTAGGGTCCCTGCTTAATGGCTTAAGGCTTAGTGCTTCCTTGAACTTTTTGTTTCAACCTTGCATAACAGCTGCATCTCAGCTCTTCCCATCATGTTCTTGTCTCAGCTGAAGGCAATATGAGAGATAAATTATCCATTGAAAGGATACAGCTTGCTCCCCCTCTAATGGCTAGCTACTCCACCCACTCTTAAGCCCTCAGACCGCCTACTTGGTCACAGTGTCAAGAGTGTTTGCACCCTGAACCAGCCCTGGACCCAAGATCCAGGTAGGCTGAGCTTGGAGATGGGGTCTGAAGCTTTAGTCATTCTGTGGTTCTGAACTTTCCCAGATGGAAACGCTATTTCCCCCCCATTGGATTCTCTGCCAAAAGATTCTGGTGCAGATAAAAAGAGCTCCAGACTAATTACTAGCTACATGTTGCAAATCATGATATATTTCTCATCAGCATCAAAATTGCTATCGAAACTGTCAGTCAAGGAGCAATCAGGATCCTGTTAATGTGGCTTTCAGAAATCTGAATAGTCCCTAATGCGAGGGTGTAAGGAAACGAAGAGAGTTTATTGGTAATCTCCAAGAGATGTTCAAAAGCATCTGATTGGCTGGATATATTTATTATGTTGTACATTGCACTAAGGTCCATAAAACTTTGTTAGGATGGAAACAAGGAAATTTTATTATAATGTGGTAAAATAAAAGGAGCTGAATCCAGAGCCTAATAAAATGTGTTGCAATGCAGAGTTGTACAAAGGGATATTTTTTCAGACATCCACCGAGCTTTTAGAAATGTGTACATCAATGCTAAATGAAAGCCTGATCTTGTCATTTCCGGGAAATTGCCCTTTGTTACTTGCCAAACTCAGACAACAAATCTTGCAAAAAAATCCCACATTCCATTATTGTGTCATCCTGCATTTTGCCATAGAGCTGTCAATAATTTCCTACCAGTTATTACCAAGCCATTATTTCTGGAGGAAATGCTCTCTGGGCTGGTGACAGATGTATGTCATGGGAAGTGTAATAAGCTAAGAAGGGTATATTGAGGTGACAGAGAAACATTTGGGAAATGGGGAATCCTTGGGAGTGGTCAATGCAAATTCCACAACTCTAGTTATGCAGTTCAAGCCCAAATGTCTATATCACAATTTTATTACTCTGACGCATTAGCCCAAGTCAGCTAACAGGCCAGCTGCAGGTGTTAAATTGCTGTGTAAACATACAGTCAGATGTAGAGCCACTGCAAGCTAAGCCTGAAGGGGATGAGACACGGTCTGTACCTGAGAGAAGTTTCTGGAAATCTTAAGAGGGTGCACTGGAGGAAAATAAGAGGAGGAAGGGGGGGTCAAAGGTTCTGTTAACCCTGAAATCATGACCGTGTCATAACCTGTTGAGACCTTGTGGACAGGTGTGAAATTGCTCAGTACATTGGCAGTCATTTTAGTTCATACTTTGGGCAGCTCACCATACTAGAGTTTTGTATCTAATTTGATGAGGCTATTACTGCCAGTGCTTCAGGCTGATGCATGAAGCTAATTTCATCAGGCTTGTTACTTTTATATGTGATTGCTCCTCAAAGGTGGCGGGATAATTAGCAAAATGATTTTCACATTGAAAAATGGGTTTCCTAATTGTGAGGTTTCTTCTACTTCCCACGCCACTAGTCCTCTCCATCTGTGAGTTAAATAAGATGCACAACTTTTAAGTGACTCTTAAGAGTAATGTAAAAATAGGACTCGAGCATGCAAGGGAGTAATCAGGAAGGCCAAAGCACAATTGGATTTGCAGCTAGCAAGAGATGTGAAGGAAAACAAGAAGGTGTTCTTCAGGTATGTTAGCAAAAAAAAGAAGAAACATCTCCGGAAGGGGATGATAGGAGAAGAAAGTGGAGAAAGTGGAAAACCCCCAAACACAGGACAAAGGAGCCAAGGTGTTGATGCTCGCCTTTAAAAACAACAAAGGCTGGGTGGATCGGGGGCAGGTTTACAGAGCAACACTGGAAGTTATGAGCAAAAGAAGGGAAGAGATGACCAAACAGCAACATAGCAGGCAAGTAAGCTGCAGCCAGATCAACCAACGTCAAAGGCTGATCTGGTGGAGGAGACAGAGAAGCTGCATAACTGATAAGACAAGCCATGTGCCTCAGGAAAGGAATTCTGAATGATCCAGAGGATTCTGGCCCAACTCAGAGAATGCTCTGCAGTGGTGAGGAAACTGAGAAAGGGAAATGTGTGATTGTTATCTTTTGTCTAGATCTGTGTGTTCTTCGTGTGATGAAATAATCTAACAATGATTTAGAATTCTATGTAAAGTCTGTGTGTGTGTGTGTGTGTGTGTGTGTGTTGTATTCTATTCAGATGTCCTTGAAGAGTTAGCCATATGCAGCGGGGCCGACAGCCAATGCAGGCCCCAGGGCAAGGTGGGTAGAGGCCCATTTCTATGCCTCAGAATGGGGCGGAGTCTCAGGCAGAAGTCTTCAGGCCACCTGAGCCATGGCACTGGGGTTCCCTCCAGCCTTCAGAGCCCCGCGGAGTGCCCAGCACTGGCAGCAATTTAAAGAGAACGTGTGTTTAAGCTGTGGGTTGGGGGTCAGCTTGGCTCCTGGGGTTGCAGTTGGACTGAGGTCTCAGGGCTTAGATTAGGGTGCTAGATAGTGAAGCTGCAACCCAAGAGCATGCCTGGACTCTGTTCAGACTGTGAAGGCTTAAAGCACAAAGTGATTGTGTTTCACAACTCCTCATGGCAGGCTGGTGAGTGACTGCGGGGAGGTGTTTGATTAGACTCTATCTCAGCACACACCCATACAGGGTCCATAACACTGACAACATGGATAGCACCAGCCTACTACACCAGCCCTCCACATACCTCCTGAGCTGTGTTTAGAAGCTACAAAAGTGGAGATACTGGTGAGGTAGCACAGAGTGACTATTACTCAGTTTTCCCTCTTACGCCCTTTCTCCCGCTGTTCTCACTGAGCTAAGTTTGTGCATAAATCATAAAAAACAATTAAGTGGCTACGCTGTGTGGGGATATGTGGGGATATGTTATGGCAACTGCAACGATTTTGATCCCTTTGATTTATTTGATCCCTTATGCACCACAAAAGCCAAAATGCAAATCTTTGAATTAAATTGAGTACCAGGAGACATTTTTAGTCTGACTTCTTTGATTTTCATAGAAAAGGTGAATAATTAAAACTAGCTAGAGAAAAATGGAAATGAAGGCCCTTGGAAATGCACCTTTTATGGAGTGAAGAAGAGCCTGAAATAAATTATCCACTGACTGAGCAAGAGTTAAGATAGCTTTTTGGCAAGAAGCCTTATACAAGAGGAAATTCAAATTAAAATGCGTTTCACTCTCACTCTCTGCTTTAAAATCGTTTAAATAGAGGTTCCCATCACAATCGATGCAGATGTGAACTTTAGCAATGTTCCATGAACTGAATCTGATCAAATTTAGTCCAATAAACCAAAAGAAAATATGGTCTATTTGATGTCTCACCAAGTAGTCAGGTAAGACCTTGGGGTTCTTATGCAGTAATTATTACAAATTTTCTGTTTTACAGGGAATAAAATCTGCTCTTTTGATTCATTTTCTACGATCTAGAGAAATTTCCTGTATGTTTTCCAAACTCCTCTTTCATAGTTCTCTTCAGTCAGTCATTTTCCTTATTTCAAGTCAATTTTACTTAAGTGAGTTTTCAAAGAAGACTTCACCTGCATTTTTCTGCAGTCTATCTCTTTGAAGAATTCCACATGTCATCATAGTATCTTGTTTACATTACTTAGAAACAAACAGATGGGCTTCTTGATGAATTTGCTTGAAACTTGGGTCTGAAAATAAATTGTAAGTACTTGCTTGCTAATAATCATTTTGGAAATTATTAGTGAAAGCCAAGTCTTCTCAGTACTTGAGCTAACAATATCAGAAGTACTGCTGACATTGAAATACTAATGACAGAATTATTCTTAGACAAATTAGTGCTACTTTGATCTTCTTTGTTTTGGCAGTAGATGTCACAAATATCTACATTTAATCTCTCTCTCTTTCTTACCTTACCCAAAAGAGCACAGGATGAAAAGCAAAAGGACTCTTTATTCCTGAGGATGGTTGTTGATTCGGATGACGTATCAGGGGTAAGAGGTCATATTTACTATGACATAACCTAATCTCCTTTTTCACAAAACAGTCAAATTATTCTAATCCATCATGAATCATCCCCATATCCTGACAAAGCCAATAGATGCCTCTGAAGTCAGACAGTTTAATTCAGTGAGGAAAGATTACAAACTGAGCCTTAGCACGTCGGCTGAGAAATGGTTCCAGCTTTTGTTTGTCACAAGTGACATTGCACAGAGAGTTCAATATGCCAACAGGGCTATGTTTGCCTATTCTCATTTAAAATTGTGTCAATTTATACAAATTATATTTAGTTTTATCATTTTACAAAATACTTTTTTGTTTTGTTCTGACTGCACAAAGATTCTCTATACAGTTTCCAAATAAAAAACAAACCAATGAATAAAACACAAATACATGAATGTGACCTAAGGGTTCATTTATTTATTTTTAATCTAGGTTGCAGATTTTGAAATTTAGAGACTATTGTAGCATAGATAAAAATGAATAAATAAAAGCAGCGTTAGGAGTGGTACCCTGTTTTCCAATAGAAGAGAGAGCCGTAAAAAGGACGTAATGTTTTGAATTATAAACTTATTAGAAGATTTACCCAGCATTGCTCATGTCCTTAACTCGTCCTTAATTAATTTTTGTTTTTCTTCATTTAAACCATTGCTTTGGGATGGAGCAGGGGTTCAGTACGCAGGCTGCCCTGGGAAGAGAGGACAACCTCAGCCCTCTCTAATCACAACAGCTTGGGCCCAGGTGAGAAGTGCCTCTCCATGGCTGCTGCAGCTCCAGCAGGAACATCTGGGGAAGGGGTGCATGTCCCCCAGCTCGGGCAGGTCCAGATTCGTCTGCCCCTGTGCTCCCAAGCCAGAGTGAGGAATGCAGCACACCATGCACTTCCCCTCATTCCCTGGCAAAGGGAAACAGCCAGCAATGTTCCCTTATAAAACGGGAGGAGGAGAGGTTCAGCTCCCCCCACCCTAAAGAGCACCTGGGAGGGGGTAGGAGGCTTGGGGCTGAGGCAGTTCTGGATGGTAGGGTGCCCCCAGCCACCCCTTTCACCTGCCTAATGATTCTGTGTCTTTTCTGTATGGTTTTATGAGAAGTAATCCCATTCCAGGCACATCTAATTTTCCTGGTACAACCAAACCCTTACCTTGCTTTAAGTTATGATAAGAGGAAGCGGTATACCAAATGTGGTGGTCTTAGCTCTTACTGTTTAGGAGGAGTTCTTGAACAAACAGGCAGACAGGCACACAGACAGATACACAGACAAACTCTCGCAAATATATTAGGGTATGTCTACACTGCCTCCCTAGTTCGAACTAGGGTGGCTAATGTAGGCATTCGAACTTGCAAATGAAGCCTGGGATTTAAATATCCGGGCTTCATTTACATTGGCGCTGCCATTTTTAAATGCCCGTGGTTCAGAACTACCTGCCGCGGCTGCACGGCACGGACTAGGTAGTTCGAATTAAAGCTCTAATTCGAACTACCGTTATTCCTCCTGCAAGGAGGTTTAACAGTAGTTCGAATTAGAGCTTTAATTCGAACTACCTAGTCCATGCCGCATGTAGTCCGGGCAGGTAGTTCGAACTACGTGCATTTAAAAATGGCAGCGCCGAACATGCAAATGAAGCCTGGGATATTTAAATCCCGGGCTTGATTTGCAAGTTCGAATGCCTACATTAGCCACCCTAGTTCGAACTAGGGAGGCAGTGTAGACATACCCTAATAGATTAAACATCTTGGAACAACCCAAAGTTTTGTTATGACAGGTCTCAAATGCAGCTTAAACTAGAATTCAGGAAGTCAAGCAATCGAACAAATATGCTGAATCAAAATCAGGAGACACTTTATGACAGAGCAATGTTATAACTTATGTACTCTTTAAATAATCACTACTTCACCAATTGTAGAACAGGGTGAATTATTTGTGCAGATCATTTTTCATTTATGTACCTGCAGCCCCATTGTGAATCAACTGGAGATCAAAAATGTTTGGTGAAGGTGGATAAGGTAATTTTTTTATTGGATCAACTTCTGTTGGGGAGAGATACATGGTTTTGAGCTTACACAGAGCTCAGTGTAAGCTCAAAAGCTTGTCTCTCACCAACAGAAGTTATCCAATAAATGATATCTCCTTGCCCCCACTTGTCTCTCTAATATCCTCAGACTGACATCGCTACAAGAACACTGCATATAACAAACGTTTTATTGAGGCAGTTACTTCTTATGGAATATATGCAAATGTTCCTCATATTCTTTGGTACAACTTTATTTTTTGGCAACTACAGATACAGGGAACTTTGATACAACTGGAGATGCATAGGCAAACTATAGTTTGCAACTCTTAGCTCAAAGTGTGGAATGGTTCACCCAGTAGACCCAATCAGCACTGGAAGTTGGAATGTACATTTTCAGAAGTGGAATGATTTGGGGTGACTCATTTTTGCTACCTCAGCTTAAGTGATTTTCAGAAGACAGGTGCTTAGCACTTTCTGAAAATCAGGTACCTTAAAAATGTCCTACTTTTGGTATCCAAAAAACAACCCATCCAGAAGTCACTGGCCATTTTGAAAATTTAAGCTGAATTTAAGAAAGAAAACCCAATGGATTATTGTAGTATTTCACAGCTACTTTACTCACCAGTAACTTAAACTTTTAAAAACCCAAGAGCTTCTGTAATTGCTGCTATGTACCAGTCTTCTTCAGGATCTCAGATGCCATGGTGTTCAGTTTTCATTATAATAATGCAAGAAAGCGGGATTATCTCTTTCCAAATGATGCACGGTGAGGTTTGGTTTTATCTGGTTATGAGTGCACAACATTTAAATGTACTAAAAAATGATTACAACAAAACAATGTCAGACAAATGTCTCCTTTATAGTCAGGGGTATCTAAAGATTTTTGATGGAAAGTGACGCAGAGTTGTCAATATTAACAGGGCAATTTTTTAAAATAAATGCCTGTACAGTCTAAAGTTAATCACAAGAAGTAGATTTCAAGAGATACTTTATAAATATGCTCTAACGCATATCTAAACCAGCATCTACAGCAAATGTAACTCAACATCTTTCTCTCCCCCCTCCAAGTAAAATATGTTAAGCTAAACTGAAGTTTAAGTTAAAGCAGAGGGAAAATAAAGTGGAAGAAGAAAGAAGGGAACAGCTGAATAAAGCTTCTATGAGTACCTCTTCACCCTTTGTATGGGGATGTGTATGCCAGAGAAGGGGTAAATGAAGAGGAGGTAGACTCCAAAGAGGGTTGGGACAGGATAAAACTAAAAAGCATCTGGGAGACAGTAAAACATAATGACAGAAGAAATGCCACAACAGCATTCTGTAAAAAGTCACCAGCAAGAGAGAGACTGAGACTGAATGTGAATGAGGCTGAAAGAAGGAGCTGAAAAATGAAAAACTTCTGAAAGCAAAACCCACCTACCCCAAATCTATTTCATAATGAAACTTATTCAGGTTTCTTAGCCCTCTCAATAACATATTTATTGACCAAACCATTTTCTCATTCTTTTTTTGAGCATCCATAGCTACTAAACTTGGTGCTGATTTTTAAAAACAAAGTATATGGTCTTTGCCAACAGGTTTCCCCAAATCTGATCTTGCAAAAGAAACGTACTATTGTGGGTTTATGCATCTACGACACATTGACTGAAGATGAAAAGATAATGTGAACAAAAATCCAAACCAGCATTTATATTACCCAAACTGCTCCATTTATAATAATGACAGATATTACACGAGGTTCTAACCGCTCCTGCTGGATTTCTTCTCTGTGGGCATGTCAATTGCGTAGCTTAAGTCGAAATAGCTTAATTCAGCTTTTGGTGCTGTCTACACAGCAGGAAGTTGAAGAAAGAACACTCTTCCTTCGACTTCTCTTACTCTTCGTGAAATGAGGGTTACAGGTGTCAGAATAAGAAGATCTCCAGCTCACCATTATTTCAAAATAATGGCTTTCAGTGTAGACACACTCTTTTTTATGTCAGGATAACGTCAGTTATTCCGAAATAATGCTGCTGTGTTGACAGAGCTTGTGAAGCTACACGTTCTGTACAGTTTTGGATATTATAGTGCAAGAAGTATATGAAAGAACTGGAAGAGAGATATGGACAGAATTTTTAGGTTAAAGAGGAAGTAAATGAGGCAAAAAATAAGAAGCTAAAACAAGCTGTTCAGAACTGATACTAAAGAGCATAAAAATTTAGAGAAATTGTGTGGACAGTGATTGCTGTGAGAAATGATCAAAGTCAGCAATATTGTTCACAGCTGTGAATGTATTTATAGGAAAAGAAATAAGAAACTAAAGAATAAAAATTCATTACAGTGTACAAACACTATGGCTATGTCTACACTGCACATCAAGTTTGAAATAAGCTATTGCAGAATAGTTATTCTGCAATAGCTTATTTCTAAATAGCACGTCTACACTATAAGGCAGCCTCGAAATTAGTCGAAAGCAGGCTTCCCTAATGTAGACTTGCTATCTCGATTTAGAGCCCCAGGGGTTACTGGGGAGGAATAACTTAGAATGCCTCTGGTGAGGGGCTATTTTGAAATAGCAGCTGTGGAGCATTTACACATGCCTTATTTCGAAATAGCTATTTCGGACTAGGCATTATTCTTCGTAGAATGAGTTTTACAGATTTCAGAATAAGCTGCCCATTATTTCAAAATTATTTCAAAATAACGGAATGGCTGTGTAGATGCTTGGATAGTTATTTTGGAATAACAGCCGTTATTCTGCAATAACTTTGCTCTGTAGACATACCCTATATGTGGAGCATTGTACTGAGAGGCATGAATTCAGTGGGATTTATAGATGCTCAGCTGTGCTCTGGTTCTGGCCTAAAAACCCCCCAAACACTTCACTGAAATCAGAAGAGGTTTTAGTGGTATATTACTTACATACTTCTCCAATTCAGAATCTCATCGGTGGGTTCTACTTCATACGGTAGCTTAAAGATTTACTCCATGTTGTTACTTTCACACTTTAAACAAAAAAGGCTATCCAAATCTCAATATCCTTCTTTGAAAACAAAATTGGTGTTTATAATAGTGGAAACACTACAAAAGCCTTACATTTGCACTCCCCAGGTTCACAGAGCCAAATACTGACTTTCCTTTTCCTCCTTGGATTATTTGCAAAAATCTGTGACTAAACAATTTTATGGCCACATGGACTAAAGTCATCAACACAGATAGAATTCATGACTTTCTGCACCAGAATCAGAGGCAACCATCACTTGAGCTAGAGGAGATTCTCTACTAACTGTATCACTATTTGGATTTATATCTGATGGTGGTGAGATATAGGTGGATGGCATGATATAGAGAATGTCTGACATTCTACCCATAAACCCAGAGTAACCTCTATCCTACAGCAGAAGGCTTGTTCTACCTTTAGTCAATCAGGGCTGCATATTCCTCTTTAAAATTCTCAGTGTTAGCAAGCTAATATTTCTGAAGAACATTACAATAACAAATCCTGGTACTGTACATGTTGGTAATATAGCTTTTTTTAAAAAATTATGAGAACAAATTTCCATTTAGAACTTTCAAAGAGTTGTTATGAACACAGTGAAATTTTGTTAAAGCCATAAAACACTTCAAACTGTAGCAGCACCTTTACTATGGTTTTATCACTCTGATTAGCGCCAATAACAGTTAGGCCAGTGCACTGAATGAAGAATAGACCCGATTTGACATTCTCATTTTCACACTAGTTGCACTGCATTGAGGAAAAGCGGGAAGTGTAATCATAGTCTTGCACACGTGACAATTCCTTAAATAATAACTAGGTCTTTTGTATAGTGTTCTGCCTTTTATTGCTTGTAACATTTTAGATTAAAGGTTTACATTGGCTGATGTTTGCCAGATAGACATTATGTTCATCATTTTTATTCTGCATTTAGTATTGGAAATGGCCATTACTGTGCAGCAAACATTATGTTTCTCTTTCTCTTTTTGCTTGTACTAGATGACTCATGAAGGGTATAAGGAAATCAAATTCTTTTTCTGGATCTCATAACTTGCCCCGCTGTTACTCACAATACTATAATAGCAAATGCTGCAGTATTGGGCATAGAATAAGAATTACTATGTGCTTTGGTTCAGCTTGGCATCCAAGGAAAATTACCTATACCAATACAGTGTTATTAGTTCCAAAATAGAATGAAATGAGAACTCTGTTGCTGAGGCAGAAATAAGTTTGAGGATTTTTAAACTATATTTCAAATGCAAATGTATTTCCTTCCTTGTTTACACATGATTCGGGGTTGTGAGTGACAAGGGTTGTGCCCTGAAAGTTTGAAGACTTTTTTTCTGTTGAAACTTAGCCTGAGAGTTATCAGCTCAGGTGTCTAGGGATATGTGTGTTAAACAAATGGCACTGAGACTTGGGTGGCCAGATTGGGTTTTTTTCTATCAGAAGGTGACAAAAGGCAGTGGGTGCTGACATAGCAGTTTGGGGATGCTCAGAATGAGCAGGGAGTTTAGAATCCTCTCCCACAGGCTGCAGAGTGGCTGAATCCAAGACGCATCATGCCTGAAGTAGCACCCATGAGGCACTTACACAGCTTCCCCGCCTTCCCATGACTGGAGACAGGTGGGTCTAGGGAGTAGTGGATTCCCTGGCCTTATCTCTGCCCATGCCCCACTCTGTCCTGCCATCCAGGGGGAAATATTCAGTTTAGTCAACAAAACATTTCCTACCGACACCCTAAGCCTATTAAAACTGCACTTCTTTGTTTTGCCATTGGTTATTCAGACAAGTAGCTATGACATAATGGGCTGTAATTATCAATCCGACAGGCTGACCCTGCATAGGTTCTAAATACAACTTCCAGCTTCAAAATTGTCAAGACCACAACAACCTGCACAAACCCACCCACTACAATATTCATCCCAAGGGAACAAGTCCTAAGAAGACCAATGCCCATTGTCTCTCCACTTTCTTCAGATGCCATAGCCTAGATGAAGGCCTGGATAAGACCTACACTTGGGGCATATTTAGAACATTATTTTGAAATCACTTATTTTGAAATAATAACTCCAGAAATAACTATTTTATTCCCCAGAGAAAGCAGGAGTTATTATTGCGAAATAACCTCCCCCTTTTTTTAAATAATGGGTTGGTAGTATGGACGCCCTGCTTGTTATTTCAAAATAAGGGAAGTTATTTTGAAATAATCCCCTAGGCTATGCCTATACTGCACCCGTTTTGCACAAGAAATATGCAAATGAAGCTAAGCATGGAATATCACTGGGCCTCATTTGCATAATTAATGAGCACCTGCTTTTTTCGCAAAACCCCCCTCTTGCGCAAGAGCCGTTCTTCCGAGAAAAAATGTGCTAGTATACACCAGGGCTTGGAGACTCCTCCAGCTTCCAGAAATGAATGCAACCTGGGGGTTAGTAGAATTAGTCAGTAGAATCAGATTGTGGATGGCAGAATCATGTCTTTTAAGTGCCATCAAGATGTGGCTGAATAAAATCACAAACCAGGTAATGACACAGCTAATCGCTACACTATAGCTACTGAATCCTGATTCTTGAGTGTTTTCTCCCTCAGTCTTCATTTATGATTTTCTCCCTATTTAATTAAGTAGAAAGTGTTTCTTTCTTTTAGAGGCATTATAAATCACTACAAGCAGACAGAAGTTTCTGCTGATCATTGTTTTAACAAAGGACAACTGTGGTTAAAAATAAAAGATATTCTCTTGTATGAAGCTTCAGCTCTCATGGTACATTAGCGCACTCTGTTGGATTGTTCTGATGATGTTCGTGCTCTGAGAATGCTCACATCCTTTGCACTATTTGAAATCTTTATTCATGGAAAGGATCAAGCAGCCTGATTCAGTGTAGATTAGCTTTAGTCAATTAATAAATATGTCCCAAGGTATCAGATTCTGATACTTACCTCTTAAAATATTGAATGAAAAGAGAGGAGAAAAGAAACATGAGTTGTGATTAGCAGTCAAGGACGGTACATTGTCAGCATTTGCCCAAAATCATGCTTGTGTGGTTTTTGTGAAAACCTGTAAAAAATTATAGATTTATCTCAAATTCCTTGCCCTTGACTGCAAGATGAAGGGCAGTTTTCACAAGTGAATCCTGTTAGTGCAATAAAAAAGCTGCTTGTTTGCCTTTAAAAACAAAGCATTTTTCCTTCTGGAAAAAAAATTGAGGAGCTAAGCACTTCATAGAATCAGGCCAATTATCTAATTAATCCTAATACCTTACTATTGATCAGCTGAGGAAACAGGAGCTAGAATATGAATGTGTTCAGTTCCTATAACTTAACAGGAAAGCTTATTTAACTTATTTGTGGTGACACATAACATTGAATTAAACCAAATATGTGTAAACTGTTTGTTGAAAAATCCATTTTTTCTCTATTACTTTACTTGACAAATAAAAATACATTTTTTCAAGAAGGCTGTTGGTCAGAGCCACTGGTTACAGGTTTCCAAATGGAGGAAACAGAGGGTAAACAAAACCCAGTCAGACCTGTTGGGTAATAAATGGTTGGTACACGACATTATCCCAGTGAAAAGTGCAAGAATTGCAAGATTCCACCATGAGGCCAATTGCTTGAGGGGGGTGAACTCAGAGATATCATTAAAGGAAATGAGGTGCAGCAATCACCATAATTGAAACAGTCTCCCTTAATGGATCATAAGGGAAACTGAAGCCCTGATTTTAGTAATTAAAAAATATCCCTCTCAAGCTCTTGGGAGCAGCATAGGGACCAACCTCACAGTTACTAACTCACATGCTTTTATCATATTTATTACGAGTGGTGACGAGGCAGTAAACTTGGCAACCAGCTACCATGATTGTGATGAAGACTGAAGCCAAGACTGGCCTCAGGAAAAATGACTGTCTGCTGGGCTCTGAGGCTAGGAAACTCAAAACAGAGAGGAGACAGTGGAGTGTGAGGAGTGGGCACGGGTGTGGGAGGCAGGATTACATGGAAGGGCACAGTTATAAGTTATAATTGGGATAGTAATGTGGAATGCAAGAGGGGAGTGGGGGAGAGGGAGCAAAAGGAGACTGAAGAGATGGCAAAAGGGGAGCGAAGGCTGAGGGTGTATGTGAGAATGGGGGGCTCAGAAAGAAGCTGAGGGGATGCAGGAGAATGCTGGAGACAGAAGATGGAGGAGGGAGTGTTGAGGAATGTGTGGACAGGCCCGCTGAAGGGGGAGGGCATAGAGGGCAAACTGCCCTGGGGCCTTACAAAGGGCCTGGGGCATCCCATCTACCACAAGAGGAGAAATATTACAAGAATATTTTGAGCTCTTGTCCTCTCTTGCAGTTTAATTCAGGAACCCAAAGGAAAACACATCCACTGAACATAGGAGGCAACAATAGTCAACCAAAAAGTACTCACAGGGTGAAATCCTTCCCCCACTGACATCAGTTGATATTTTGTCCATGGCAACAGTGTGGGCAGGATTGCACTAAAGATAGAAAATTGCCCTATTCTCATGCCATAGATTGGGAAAACGACTCTCCCAAAAGACTAGAAGGCTTTCAAAATACCTTCTCTCACAGGGGTATTCCACAAGAAACTCAGAAGAGTCCTCCCTAAGAGTTTTCTTGCCTCCCTTTTCCTCTCTCATGGATGTCTCTGTGAACAACAGGAATTTGCCCAGGAAGTGATAATTTAATGCAATTATGTAACTTTCAAGAACACAAGGAAGTGGCATCTCCCTGGATCAGGGCTAGATAGATCCCTTGAATATATTTATAATGATTTTTGTCCAGTCTGTGTTTTAAAGACTGAAGCACGCATGGACACTAAGTATCTACCTCACTGGTAGCAACCTTCTTCTGTTCTTCAACCTACATTTGCTCATGCTGGATTCCTCTCACCACCCCTAGTTCAGTTTTTGGACTATCCTCATTGCGCTGCGGCCAAGCAAAACCCAGGACTGGAAATGGAGTCCCTGGGCATCAATGGGCCTGGATGCGGAGACTCCAGGTGGCAGGGGTATGAGGCTGGCAGCCAGGATCCTGGGTGGCAGCGGCATGGGGTTAGGAAGCCCAAAATCTGGGGGTGGGTACTGCAGCACCACCAGTACTCCTACTTTCCACACCTGTTTAACACACAACTGGGCAGTTTTTGCTTTTTGTGTTGTTTTTTGTTGTTTTGGTCTGCTGTGGCCTGATTGTGTACTTCCAGTTCTAAATGTGTGGTTAACTGGTCAGTTCATAACTCTGGCGTTTGCATGTTTGCAACTCTGAGGTTCTATTGTAGTTAAGGTTGCTGTCTCTGGCACATGTTTGTAATTTGCCACTATTCTTATGATCTAATACCAATCCACACATTAAATGAAGGGCTATTTCTCCTCACCTGATGATGCATCAGTATTCTGTAGCACTGGCTGATGCATCAGTGTTCTGTGAAAATGTTCTATACTGCCTCTACTCCCGAAGCTTGAGGTATTGCTGGATTTTTGAGATTTTCTTGATCGAGGTGAAAATGTGCATGGGCTGATTTCCCAACCTCTTGTTCCTCCTTTTGGCAAAATGTGTATTAAGCAGATCGCTAAAAGGAGACGTTGCTTTTTTTTTTTTGGCCAGCATCATTTTTGGCACGTCATATATTTGCACATAAATTGAAGGTGGGTAATGAAATTTTTAAAAAAATAAATAAATTCTAGGTTAGGAATTCATCCAAGAGGTTTGTTTAAAGAAGGGCCCAGCATGGCTTCTGCTGTGATTAGACTGAGCATGGAATTCACTGTCAGAGAAGTAAACACGCAGAGAAGCATGCGGGTGGTTTCTCCCCTTCCCCCAAATGCTGCTGCTCTTCTTTTGTCAGGCCTCAGGAAATACAGTAAAGGCAGTTGGTAGCCACATGGTTGTGTTGAAACTGAATAAAAGCTGTTACAAGCAATATGACAAGGCATCTGTTCTTACCCTTTCTTGTGCCTTGGCACATATCATTCCAGAACAGGTGGAATCATTAACTTATTGTGGCATTTGTACAAGGTTTAGTATGAATGATTTCAGACATAGGTCCGTGGCTTTGAGCATTCTCTTGTAATATCTTTGTTTGCTTGAAAGTCTGTGACTAGGTTTTGTTTGTGTTTGTTTGTTGTCATTAACTTTGATCTGAATCAAGCCCATTGCTCATATTAAGCATATTTTTCACAGAGCTGATTTCTCTCTTTTGAAATTGGATTAAGTTGGAGTGAGATGACAATATCGTTCATCACACTCCTTTATGCACTGGAGTGTCTTGTGAACTTTCAAGAGTGAATTCGCTCAGACTATGCTATTACTCTATTGCATCAGCAACAGAACTTCTATTGTTTTTCCCACATATCAAATCCCCCAAACCATTCTGTTTAATCCTGGCCTCTTTTGAAAGGCCTGCTGCATCCCAACTTGATGTTGTTTGTCTGCCTTATCTGTTGTGATCAACTGGTACATTTTGGAAGATTCACTCTCTTGGACACTTAGACTAATTTCTTCAGGTCCTCTTATTTCTCAAAAAATGAAGTACAGTAAACTTCCGACAATCCGGCACCTTTAGGACCCAGGGGGTGCCGGATTATCAGATATGCCGGACTATCGGAAGGGGGGGCTATGAGGGGTCTGGGGTGGGGTGGAGGGGATCGGGAGCAGCGCTGCGGGACCAACCTGGCAGCACCCCAGCTGCTCTGCCCCAGGTGTCCCCAAGTCAGCCGCTGCTGAAACTGACCAGCGGCTGACTCCGGGAAGCCCGGGGCAGAGCAGCTGGGGTGCTGCCGGGTTGGTCCCGCAGCGCCGAGGGGCGGCGCTACGGGACCAACCCAGCACCCCAGCTGCTCTGCCCCGGGCGCCCCAAGTCAGCCGCTGCTGAAACTGACCAGCGGCTGACTCGGGGAAGCCCGGGGCAGAGCAGCTCCAATTGTCCGGCTGCCTGGAGCACTTCCGGGTTCCAGGTGGTGCCAGACTAGCAGGAGTGCCGGACCACTGGATGCCGGACAACTGGAGTTTTACTGTAACAAGCATCATAGTGAATGCTATATGTATGCAGTAAGGAAAAATGGCTTGGCAACCCTTCACTGTTTTTCCCCCTGAGATGAAAATACAACTGCTCTGTTGCCATGAGATCTCAAGAGAGGAGAGGACCCCTCTTTCTTTTTGAAACTGCATAAGAACTGCCCCCAGCCCATACACTGAGGCATCTGCCTCTGCCATCCTGTGCCTTAGAATACTTTGATGGCAGAAGAGGTGAAGTCAATTTCTCTACATGTGGCTATGTAACATTTGCATCTTAGGTATGAGTTTTCTCTGTTATCTGCTTATCCTCTGGAGTCTTCTATCACTCCTCCAGTATCTTTGCTGGAAAATCTGTGACTGTCCTCGTTTATTTTTGGTAGATTTGCTTCCTACTGAACATGCCTGCCTCACTTCTGATTGCTGTTCACTGAATTAATTGCTGCTTATTCAATATCGGATGAAAAGGATGTATATCACTCTTCTTTATGCACTACATTCCCTTGTGAACGTTCATGAGAAATTTGCTAACAAAGACTGTGGCATTCTTCTGTGATGTTGTTTCAGCAGCAGACCAATCTTGGCTACATTCCTTCTGATGAGGAAACAAATCCAATGAAATTTTGTCCTGGATAGAGAGCCTCTTTTGACAGAGCTGGCAAGTCTCAGATTGTCAGTCTTTTAAGCTGATAGTATCTGTTGGAATTGGGTGGTCGATCTGGAGAAACTCTCTGTCACAATTAATAGACTCTTGGACTCATTTTTCCTTACTTTCTTCCTGCCATCTTTCTTGACACATGCAGTATTTTTAAGAGTAACATGCAGATGTCTAATACTAAGGGTTTTTTAAATTATTCTTCGGAAACCAATGAGGAGTCTCTAGCACCTTAAAGACTAACAGATTTATTGGGGCATAAGCTTTCGTGAGTAAAAACCACTTCATCAGATGCAAGAAGTGGAAATCACAGAGATAGGGATATATATATCTATATAGATATATAGAGATATGCATATCAAAAGAAGGGAGTTACTTATCGGCTACGTCTACACTGGCATGATTTTCCGGAAATGCTTAAAACGGAACAGTTTTCTGTTATAAGTATTTCCGGAAAAAGAGCGTCTACATTGGCAGGATGCTTTTCCGGAAAAGCCCTTTTTCCGAAAAAGCGTCCGTGGCCAATGACGCTGCTCGAAAAAGCCCCGATCGCCATTTTCGCGATCGGGGCTTTTTTGCGGAAAAGACTACTGGGCTGTCTACACTGGCCCTTTTCCGGAACAGTTTTCCGGAAAAAGGACTTTTGCCTGAGCGGGAGCAGCATAGTTTTTCCGGAAAAGCAGCTGATTTCTTACGGTAGATCATCAGTGCTTTTCCGGAAATTCAAGGGGCCAGTGTAGACAGCTCACAGCTTATTCCGGAAAAGCTGCTGATTTTCCGGAATAAGTGGCCCAGTGTAGACACAGCCATCATGTGTAGGGCCAGTATTAACAAGACCAATTCAGTCAAGGTGGATGTGGCTTACTCCCAGCAGTAGATGGGAAGGTCTTCTAAAAAGAAAAGGAACAGATACAGGATGCTGGGATCAGGATACAAAGTATGCAATAGTGGTCAGGGACAGGTGATGAAAAACATATCAAGAGCATATTCTTTTCAATGAGTATGTAATCAAGAGATAGTTTTGTCCTGCATCTCCAGCCTCTTTTGCAAGACTTGTGAAGTCTTAAGCTGATGTTGTCTGCCTTTTGAACTGCAATTATCTGTTGTGATTGGTACTCGATTTGAGGATATTTACTATCACCAAGTCAACATGCAGTTGTAGTCATATCTCCAAGTTGTGTTCTCTTCAGAAAATGTAATTACTATTTTCAAAATCTACCTTGGAGCATGTAATTTTGCTCAAAAAACCCCTTACGACCAATTGGTCAGAGGATTACAGAAATGTCCTGAGTCTGGTATATATATTCTGGTTCACCAAAAAATGCTATGTCTTAAATGTAAGCCAAGGTCACACTGGTCATCAATATTGTGAAATGTATATACAGATACTATGTAAGGAGTTATGTATATATGTTCTAACATCTGTATCAAGATATGAGTTACCAGCAGAGGTTTTCTTCAGACAAGATATGTTTATTCACCACTCTCTCTGTTGGTGAAAATTAATCACTGTAGGCTAACACGATGGCTAACACGATTCAGATAAAAAGTCAACGACAAGATGAGAAATCATCAGAGAAGCAGCACACAGGAAAAATAAGCTATGGATGGTTATCCTATCTCTGAATAGACAATGAACTGGCAGGTTAAATTACAAAGCAAAAGAGACTTTCCCTTATACTTTGCCTACCAAATAAATGACAGTGTATTCACATTCATGAAAATCTCAGCAAACCTTGGTTGAAGACATTGCAAAAGACTTTGGGTGAAATAAACTTAATTCCACAAGAGGTTAACCAGATAGTTCAATTCAGTCTCTAGAAAGCATGTTATGATTTTATTTTACATGTAACCATTGGCTTCCAATACATTTATTTGCAACCGCCTGAATCCCTAGATTTTGATTATACACTTATTCTTGTTTTCACTATAATCTCAGTGCTATGATATTAAGTAAAGGGCCTCTCCTGAATTGAGTCTTACAATCCGATGTGTAAATTGTTCCTTTGGGAACACCAGACCTGTTAACTCCGTTAGTAGTCAATGACAGGTCTGGCTATCACAGGGGAATGCTTTAGGGGCATTCAGGTACTGGAGTGTACCTACTGTTAACATGCAAAGCAAACTAAGGACATTTTTATACTTCCCAGGAGATTGCTGCTGCAGTGATTGATCCCCCAGGGCTCAATTTAATTGGTCTAGTGAAGACGCACTAAATCAACTGCCAATCACTCTCTTGTCAACTCTGGTACTATACCGGAATGAGAAGCATAAAGGAAGTTGATGAGAGAGTTTCTCCCATCAACACCTCCCTCCCCCCACACACACACAGTGGAGACCCTGCAGCAACTTGACCTAAAGTACATTGACTCTAGCTGCAGTATTCATGTAGATGGAGTTGCGTATCTTAGGTGGCATTGCCCTACAGTGTAGACATATGATAAAGGCGGGCATTGCCCAGAGTAGACTGTTTTAGTGGCTAACAGTTTGGTGGTGTTGGGGAGCTAACATCTAGCCAAACACAAGCAAGACTTCCTCACATGGGAGGCATGGGGCAACAAGGTGAGATGACACTTAGTCTTGGACCACCCAGGAATCATCATAATAGTATCTTTGAAGGAAAATTGCAGGTGTCCAGAGTGACATATTATTTTTTTAGTCAGAAGTTTATCCAAACATTTCAGTGGGAGTAGAGCCATTAGTGATTGATGATAGTACATGCTATGCCCACACACAGTGAAACTGAATGTTTTAAACATAGAACATTAATTTATATTTTATTTTTATTTTAATACATTCATGCTACTCCCCTCATTCTGCTTGACCTTGGGAAGTGAAGGTAGCTGCTTTATTTTCTCGTGTTTGGAAGTTGTTCAACAACTTGCCTGAGAAGCCATACAATTAGGTCTGCACTGTTATCATCTTCAACATCTTATTCTCCTTCATTCCACCACAGATGAAGGCATTAGCTTTCTGAGTGATCCCATAGTTTGTAGAAGGTTGGATATCAATTTTTCAGATATATGATCATCTTCTGCAATCTTCTTATTACCCCTGAACTATTTTGTTTGTCTGGCTGTAGAAAGGGTAATTGTACTTCTGCGGAAAGGGTAATTGCTGTTGTCAAAATGATGAGTGACTTTGTTTTTCAGTACATTCATAAAGCTTCTCATCTGTTAGGCCTGAAGAACTGCAGGGAGCTGCTCTCCTCTTTCTCTTTTACTTTGAAGTGGATTAAGAACTCACCCCAGCCATACAAATCGGCCACTCTGCTACCATTTTCAGCACCTTGGTCTCCAGAAGTCTTTAGCCTTCTGCATAATTACATTATTTATAAAGGCTGATGCATTTTTTTTCAGTTGTATGCTCAGCTGCCATCTCTTTTTTCATGAAGTATTCTTAATGTCTGGAAAGCCTGCAACCGGATAGCTTTTTGGTTCTGTTCTGTTTGTTTGTTTAAAAACTATATAAAAGTGTAATCCAGTACTGGAACTGAGCATGTGTTCTTTCTACTTGAGGTCTCTTTGATTAGTTTGGTTTTTTATGATGAGATAAATAGGTCACACATGCCATGCTCCTCTCTGCACTGCAGTATCTCAATTTTCAAAGGCAATTTCATCAGGAAACATGTTTAGCTTTCTCGCATGTAGCATTAGAAGCAGATCTTCTCATGAGTTTCAGTCCCTCCTTTCTCTTGCTCTTCCTCTCACTTTTGCTCTGGGTTCCCTCAGGCAGGTGCTGGCCCCCATGTGATTTGCTGGACTTGCCTCTCTTGCTCCCCTTCTCTGCTTTTTTGTGAGGCAGGGAGCTCTGGCAATCAGCTCTGATGGGAGATGCTGGGGGAGGGATTCCTACACAAATCAGTCCAATCTCATTTACCTGATAACTCCATTAAAAGGATGGGGCACTTCTTTCCTTCTGGGTGATGCTCCCTCCAAGCCTTTATCGGGAATCTCCTGTCGCTGGTGCTGAGAGATCAAGTGACAGGGAAATTACTTGACAGCAGGCACCCACAGAAGTGAATGATATGCACATAACTTTCCTTGCCACGTGACCAGGTCCAGTAAACAATGAGGCTGAGAGATATCAGCCCCACAGGAGGCAGATCACATGACCAGCAGAGGTGAAAATGGGCCGACATGAGCAAGAAGCAGCCACTGGTACCAGCCTGTACATGGACAACTTTAAAGAGGTGCCATAGCAATGCTTTAACATCGCTGCCCCTTTTGCTCCCTCCCTCCCCACCCCCGTAGGCATCCCGCTGCTGCAGTCTCAGAGGGCTTCCCAGAGGGAAGTGTGGTCTCCAGCCCCACCTCTTCCAGCCACAGCCTCACCCCTTCCGGGGACCAAGAGCCAACCCCCCTTCACCCAGGATCCCAGTCACTCAGGCTGTGTAGTGGTAAGTCCCGGTATTCACTTTCACCCCTGCTGACTAGGATTGGGAGTAAGGTTGGTGTCTATGGCAAATCATGAAATTGTATTAGGAACAGGGTTGTGACAAACCTCCTTCCTTTTTTCTGAGCTGCAGCACATTGTGCTTTCCCAATGGCTGAGCAGAAGAGACCACTTGGGCCATCATCATAAACTGGGTAATAGACCCTTCTTGGATAAGCGTTCAGTCTCCTTTACTATAGACTATCCAGATTTTTCCTTTGTACACCACCATAATCAGGATGCTGAGATATTAAGGGAACTTTCACCTCTTTGTTCTAACCCCTACTTTTCCCCATTCCTAACTCCTTCACCCTTTCTTTATAGCTACAGACAGGTCACAGTGCTTATACCACAGCCAACTCCTCTGAAATGAACACCACTTCCTACTTGGCAAGCTGGCCTTTTAGGCACATCTGAATAATCATCTCTATCTGCTTCTTCTCCCCACACACTGCTGCCATCACCCATCCCCTCCCTGTTAAAGCTAAGCACTTGCATCATCAAAGAACCTATGTTACCATTAACTCTATCCATATGTCTCAACTACAGCTGGGATTGACAGAGTGGAGATTGGTGCACCGGCAGTCCATTTAGAGAGTCTAGTGAACACCAGTCAAATCAAATGCAGATCACTCTCCAGTCAACCCTGGTACTCTACAGCAGATGAGAAGAATAAGGTAAGTTGATGGGAGAGCATCAGCCTTGCATGATGTAGACACTGGAGGCCAACCAACTGCTATGTGAATAAAATAGTTTGAGTTGTGTATCTTAGGTCGACTTACTGCAGCCGTGTAGATGTAGCCTGAGTGTTCTTTGACCCAAGTGAATCTGCCTTCACTAAAGGATGGCTGGATAGGTGCCTGTACAACAAGTCAAGTAATGAATAAAAGATCTCACTCACCTCAGCATCAGTGACAACAACCTTCTCAAACAAACAAAAAGTCTGGAAGAAGGGCAGAAATAGAGAGATATCAGGGAAAACACTACTGCAGTATACTAATCTGCACTTGAAAAAGGTTTGTCTGCATCCCCACACACAGTGCTCTGAGTCACCTCATTCAACTAGTTGCAGCGGTGCCCTGAGTTATAATATGAGACCCAGGTTCAAAGCGCCTCTGTAGTTCTCTGGGGAAGTGCAATCAGTGTAAATAAGTTGTTTTTAACCCCTATTTCTTGGCTATGTACGAGTGAAATAAATACATCCTACTGTCCCTGTGGGATTTATCTCTCACACAGTTCTCCCTGATTACAAAATTGAAGTGCAATGGTGAGTCTAGCCTTTTGCTAATGGGCACTATGGAGCACAAAATAATAGGTATGAAACAGTGCTAACAAGCACAGTATTCTTACCTCAACAATGTTTAATCAGAGGCCAGGATAAATTAGGATTTTCAGCATGGAATACTCATGTGTACTCCTCTCAGCACAGTCTCTCCTCTCTCTTTCAAAACTCAACTCCCAGCAGAAGCAGCTGTTTTCAATCCGCCATTCTCATGTCATTCAGTGCTGCTTCTGAAGTCCTCACATGAGGCCTGTTGCTGCAAAAACTTAACACGTTCTGTTGCTAATGCCCATGTCAAATAACTGTTTATGGAATGGCAACTATCTTGAAATTAAGAATAAAACTGATTATGTTAAAAATGCCTCATGCAATACATTTTTGTGTGTGGTGGGGAATGCCATGTATTTATTGTAGCAAAGCTCAGACCATGCCCTATTTTCCCATGTTCCTGGTGGATAGGGAGTATGTCTAGACTCCATCCTTCTGTCAGCAGAGGGATGCAGATTAGGCAGGTTGACATTGCAAATGAGGCAGGGATTTAAATATCCCATGCCTAATTTGCATAAAATGGCTGCTGCGTTTTGCCGACTCAACACTTTGTCGGCAAAAAGTGGCAGTCTAGAGGGGGGGGATCTGTCGAGAAAGAAATTCTTTTTCGACAGATCCCTTATGCCTCCTGCAAGGAGGTTTATAGGATCTGTCGAAAAAGGCATTCTTTCTCGACAGATCCCCCCTCTAGACTGCCACTTTTTGCCGACAAAGTGCCGAGACGGCAAAACGTGGCAGCCATTTTTATGCAAATTAGGTGCGGGATATTTAAATCCCTGCCTCATTTGCAATGTCGACCTGCCTAATCTGCATCCCTCTGCTGACAGAGGGATGTAGTCTAGACATACCCAGTGTCTGCTTCACAGGCTCACTTTGACCCTCCACACAGTTTCTTCTTTTCTAGAGGCAAGAGCCATAGCCTACTGAGCCATACTCAACATAGGCTAGTCCGAAGTTTGGGATGAAAACTGCTTCATAGTCCTGGTCTCCCCTCTGAGGGGGGAGACTCTGTAGTGGAGCCAAAGCTGGGTTAATCTCTTGTGGTAACATCTGGAGCAGCTCCATTCACATTTTAGCAGACAATGTGTTAATTGTGTGAGTAAGTTAGTAATTGCTGGATTTTTGTTATGATTTATGAATCAGCACTGTAATCTGAAAGTGGCTGAGAGTCTGTCACATGTGAGCTCTCATACTGCCAGTGTCACACAAAATAGTCACCAAGTGCCTGAGCAGAGATAGCAATTAGACTTTGTTACTGTCTTTTCTAAAACACTTCTGGGCTGTGTCTACACTGGTGCAATCTGGCGCAAAAGCAGCTGCTCTTGCGCAAAAACTTGCTGCCTGTCTACACTGGCTGCATGTTCTTGAGCAAGTAAACTGACGTTCTAATGTATAAAATCAGGGCTTCTTGCACAAGAACTCTGATGCTCCCGCTCAGGAATAAGCCCTCTTGTGCAAGAGCTTTTCCAGAAGAGGGCAGTATAGACAGGCAACATGAATTTCTTGAGCAAGAAAGCCCTATGGTTAAAATGGCCATCAGAGCTTTCTTGTGCAAGAGAGCATCTACACTGGCATGGATGCTCTTGCACAAAAGCACATCTCTTGCGCAAACGCACATGCCAGTGTAGACGCTCTCTTCTGGAAGAGTTTTTGCAGAAGAACTGTTCCGCAAAAGAGTTTTTGCCTGAGAACGCGCCAGTGTAGATGTAGCCCTGGTGTAATTCATTGTGTTTAGTTGCTGGGATATTAAGGTTGCTTTGAGTCACTGGAGCCTCTCCCCTGGATTAACGCCACTTTTACAACCCACCTCCTCAGTTCCACTGACCACTTCCCACCAACAGCTGAAGATATGGGCCTCTGGCTGAGTTGAGTGAAAGGTGATTTCTTTTAAAGAAGACGGTGTTTTTCGCATACTAATTTCCCCAATACAGTAATCATCTTTCTGTATCTCATCCATTGTCTTCTAATCACTTGACTGTTTTGACCACAGTACAGGAAATGAGCCAACAAGATTCTGTGTATTTTGAAATTATTTACAATAAACAAACACAGCATGATGGGAATGTTCCTCCAGGCTAGTTTTCTTATTGAAGAGGTATAAGCTAAAATATCTATTTCAAAGCCTGCTTTCTAAAAACAGCATTTGAGTACATACCAGCATGATTTTTAAAAAATTGCAGTGCTGTGGGTTCCCCCATTGCTGAAAGTTTTTGGTTTTAATAGACTCTCCAAGAAAAGTAGCAAAGCACCAGTTCACAACTAAATTATCATGGAACTTTATTTAATGCTGCATAGTTACATAATATATTAAAAGTGTTAAAGGCTCCACCTTACCTGTTCCCTATGTGTGAAACTCCTGTGAATTTCAGAGCTTCTGACAGAAAGCCAGCTGGAGCCCTGGCACATAGCCATTGGGCTAGCCTGCATTTACCCTGGCTACACCACTATCTTTTAGTGCACTAGCTTGAGCACAGCTAACGCGGATCTGTCTACATGTGCTAGGAATCATGTTCCTCGTTCCTAGTGTGGACATAAACTAATGGGCAAAGTGAAAATCCTGTACTGTTAAATAGAGCAGTACAAATAATTCTCCCATCCACCCACTTACCCACTGTCAGTTCCCAAAAATTGGAAAACATTTTGGGTCAACCTGAAACTGCAATTTTTCAGATATTTGGCAAATCAAAAGCAGAAGGGAAAATTGTTTTGAATAAAAAAAACCCACTGGACCCCAAATATTTCATTTTGGGCATCTTTAACTTTGCTTTTTTTTGAGGGGGTGGGAGAGGAAACTTGGAAACAAGGACTGGATTCATAAGGGGACTTGAGTTCCCACTTCCAAGGTAAGTGCCCTAACCACTAGGCTATTGGCGATGTGATTCCCCTTTCAAGGAGACATAAGCTAGCTCACTAAAACTAGAATATAGCTGTGGCTAGCTATGTTGAGTTTGTATCCATCTGGAACCCTAGCCATATAATATGGACAGCTAGCCCATTCTGCCATTCACGTAGCTCCAGCTGCACTCTATTTTTACACACGCACTCAGTGAGAGCTATTGTAGCCCTAACTGCCATCCCAGTGGAAGAGTGTTGTAAGAATCTTACCTTGAATGAGGACTGTTGGTTTGTTAAGTTTTAGGTTCTGAAAGCATCTTGCAATTTTGTTTCCTTTTAATCATTTCTAACTCTAGGCATATCCCCATCTCACCTGTTCAAAATATTCTACTTTGGCCCAATGAATATTTAATTTATACAGAAGGTGAAAGTGACTCTATCGTCCAATCATTAGGGAACTCAGCTGGGAAGGAACACATCCTGATTCCAGTTCCTGCTCCACTTAGTATTTACAATCACCCACATGTAGGATGAGTGCTCTGGCCCCTGGGATGCTCGTTAAAAGGGCACATGGGCACCACCACCTCTTCCACCATTTTCTGTATGGTACCTATATCTCTTTGCAATTCTAGTCCCCTCCCCCCACTACCGATGAAACCTTTCATTTTGAAAATGTCCAAACAGTTCATGTAGTCATTTGTGAATTCCCCTCCTTACTCCCCACCCCACTCCCTTATTTTGCTGCCTTTAATCATTTCCCAAGACTGAGAAACATTGCAGGATGTTTTGATCAACCTGAATCTGCATTTTATTTGTTTATTTGAACCAAAAAAGCTTCAGGAAACAAGCTTCACTTAGTTCTATTAATGTGTCCATGCTTGTTTCAATTTTAAAAAATGTAACTTCAAACATATGTTAAAATGCATTCATCTTTCAAGACACAAAACCATCAGAATAATCAACAGACCAATGCACATTTTTTCATTAATCAGATGGTTCTCTCTCACCTCTTCACAATACGAAGAATTTGATTTCATTGTCACTTCTTCTGACAGCAGTGCAATTAAAGATGTTAAATTGTCACTTATAACCATGATAACGCAGTTATCTTGTTTTATTTTTTGCCCTTAACATCACAAATTACCTTTACAGGTATTGTTACTTGGGATTCACTTCCTTAATATATCATGTAGCTATATTTAGAGCAGTCTCAGAAAGAAGGAAGACTAATCTGTTTTCCTTAAATTTAACTCATCTGACTTTCTGAAACAAAGGTCTCACTGCTGACAAGAAAAGCACAGAAGTGCAAAAGAACCCCCGCATTTCTCAGGTTCACTAGAAAGGCTGGAGCAAAGCTAAATGCAGGAAAGTTAAATCACTTGCTAAGGAGGGAGGTATAATCTATTGCTGGGAAAATGCCACCCCTCGGCACAATGAATTATGGGCAGGATTGGGGAATTTACAAAACAAATCACTGGCCTCACTCTGTTCCCATGTAAGTCAATCAGGTTTTATCCACTGACTTCAGTTAAGCCAAAGCTTAATGCTTTTAAATATCACAGAAAAAATTACATGAACACATGTCAAATGATCACAACTTAAATCCCCGCTTGTAAAATAGCTAAATTAAATACATTGCTGCCTTAGTGATTTGTCCTTGTTTTGTCTCCTCACTAACTCCACTCATATATAATAAGTTGCAATTGTCTTGGTGTAGAAACTGTATTTTTCACATACTTGTAAGCTGTTTTGAATGCCTGTGATGCTTTGTAAGTAGTACACACAGGGCCCAATTCAGTAAGGAAGTTCAGCACATATGTAACTTTGAGTATTCCTGTTGATTTCAATGTTTAAAGTTAAATTGTCTGTACAAGCTTTGCTGAACTGGAACCTTGGGATCTTGCATTAATGAAGTGAAGGTTTTACCATCAACTTCAGTAACACAATCAAGCAATTAAGGACCTGACACAGAGCCAGATTGTGATCACTTTCCTCACCTTTGGTGAGCAAAATCCATGTGGTTTCAATGGGATTACTCCAGGCAGTAATCTCTTAGCAAAATGACTAAGGTTCACATCTGTCCCATAACTATTAGCATTTTGGGGATGGCATCAATTCTGGTCAACCTTATTGCATTTCCACCAGGGCTTCTAGGAGTCCTCTTGTTAGCCCGTTTTGCCCGTTAGCAGCAGAGCCCAATGTCTCAGATTTTCCTTCATCCTCCAGCAAGTAGGATCTGAACTTTGATTTTTAGTTAAAATAAAAATATTTCCTGTGGTTTAATGGTGCTGGGATTTTCTGTTAGACTTTTTCTGAATAATGATTATGCTATTTGTATGCATATATCAGTTTTGTATTTGAAGTTATGAGTATTGGCTTTGTACTTGTTTTTCAAATGTTTTCTTCTGGGAGACCCCATTGGAGGCTTGATGAATGTTTTGTGAAGGGACTATTCTTCTATTCCACTTGTATTTGACCAACAAAGGGCCATGGGAGCTGCCAATCCACATCTAATGAGTCTGGGAAATGTTCGGACTAGCATGAGAGCAATGACTTCTGCCTGTAAAGAACTGAGTCATGCATGGACTGATGCCTTGCTCATGTGTCTCCAAAAATCATCTTGTTGCTGTGCTTATCCAAAGCAAGAACAATGGGATTACTGCCACATGGGGGAAGATATAAAAGGCACTGGAAACCCCTCCATTTTGTGTTCAATCTTGCTTCTTATTTCTGGAGGAACTCTGCTACAAAGTGAAGCTCTAAATAAAGAACTGAGGGTGTGTCTAGACTACAGGGTTTTTTGGAAAAAAAACCTTCCCCTGCGTCTACACTGCTGCCGTGTTCTTTTGAAAGTAAATCGAAAGAACACGGCAGTTTTTTCGACTGTGGAAAACCTCGTTTTATGAGGAAGAACGCCTTTTTTTCAAAAGTGCTCTTTCGAAAAAAGCGCTATGTAATGCAAACTGTGCTTTTTTGAAAGAGAGCATCCAGACTGCCTGGGTGTTCTCTTTCGAAAAAGCGGCTTGCTTTTTCGAAAGTACTGGTTGTAGTCTAGATGCTCTTTTTCGAAAGAGACTTTTTCAAAAGTATCTTTTGAAAAAGCCTCTTTTGAAAGAGGCTTGCAGTCTAGACGTAGCCTGAATGACCCAGCCAACCTGTGGATATATTCCAGAGACTTGACATAAGTCAGCAGTTTATTGTATCACTGTTACAAGCCTGCACCAAGAACTTTGCAATTGTTGTATGTATTTGATTTCTTTCTATCATTCGTTCGTTTGTTCATTTGTCTCTCCTCCATTCTGCCTCTTGGTGCCTTCCCCTTTCTTCTCCTGCCCTGCCCCAAACTCTCCCCTCAGCACAAGCCCCTTTCTTTCCTCACCCCCCAACTCCTCCTTAGTTCTCCCCCTATGCCTTCCCTCACCTTCTGCCTTCAACATGGAAACCAGTTTGTGGGTGCTGGAGCCAGGGCTGTGGAGTTATTTTCAGTACCGCGGTCCTGGCTGCAGAAGCCGACACGCAGCCACAGCCCCAGCTGCTCCTGCGGTGCGATCGCGTGCTGGGACCAGAGCAGAGGTTGCCCGTGGTGATAATTTTAGTACCAAGGTCCTGGTCTCTGCAGGCAGCCCTGGCTCCAGCTGGAACCAAGCAAAAGCCATACAAGGCCCATTCTGGGATGGCTGTCCTGGCTGGAATGTACCTCATGCGGCTGCCGCTTGACTCCAGCTGTAGCCGGAGCTGCCTGCAGGGACCAGGACCATGGTACTAAAAATAGCACTGTGGGCAGCCTCTGCTGCAGTCCCAGCACCTGCTAAGCCCAAGCGCGCTCCACCCCACAGCGCCCCAGCTGGGCTCTGCACGGCTCTTGCTGGGACTCCACAGCATGGAGGTCTGCGAGCGGCTTCACCGGGTTTTGCCTTGGATCCCTCCAGCCCCCCAGCAGTACTAACTGTACTAACAAGCGACCTGGAGGAGGAAGAGGTGGTGCCACCACACCGGGACCCTGCACAGCAGAGGCAGTCTTGTGTGGGGAGGGAGAGGCCGCATGCCACCAGAAGCCAGCCTGGCTGCCTGCTGGCAAAGCTCCAATGGAGCTGCCTATGTGCCCTACTGGGGCAGTGTTGGAGGAAACGGGGGGAAGAGGAGGCTGCTGCACCACGTGAAGAGCAATTGCATGGAGCCATTTCTTGGTCGCTTCTTCCTGCAAGCCGGTGTCCCCATCAAGTAGTGAAATGTCCGGTGGGGCTTTCCAGGACATTTCACTACTTGATGGGGCACCAGAACAGAGTATTTAAATTCTGGACTATCCTGGAAAATATGGTCAGCGTACCCTTGTTACAAGAGCTTATTGAATTTCTCCTACGCTAAATCAAAATACATTTCCAATTCTATTGTGATTGTCACATATAAGTCATTTCCCTCTTTCTGTATTTCTTCCCTGTTTTCTCTGTGAGAGAGAGCAAATTCACTGGAAATGTTTCAAAAATACTTATAATACTGCATTAGAAGAAGTAATTTTCTTACTCAATGAAAACATCTTTAAAAAGCCTTTGTGCAAGAATAGCTTCAAAGAGGGCTAAACCCTTGCCTCAGAGCTTTCAGTGGAAGCATTCACTTTCCCTTAAGAATAAAAAGGTCATTGAAAGAGCACTCTGCACTGGCAGCAATGATTTTGTCAGCAGCTCAGTCTACATATGTGCAATGCAATAAATGTGAATATCAGAGTTATCAATCTGAATAGTAGATGCCTTTCTGTGTCACTAACTATGGCAATGGCTAATTACAAATGATGTATTAAAGTCCTGTTCAATAAAGACATCAACTCATTGAGATGTACACCAAAGAAATAAGACAGGCAAGTAAATCAGGTAAACTTTTGAGCTATAAAGCCAGGGAGGGTGTTGTGAACAATGGGGTTTTGTGACTGGTTCTAAATTACATTGTGTCCAGGGAACTTCCAACAGTCATCAGTGGGGTAACACACAATAACAGGGCATAGCAGAAAAGTTTATCAAGTCACTTAAAAGAAAAGGCTTAACAAACAGCAACCCATGACTAAAGAAACTTAACAAATAAGAAGGAACAAATCTGGCAACCATATTTTAAGAAGTCAGAAATAGACTTTTTAAATTCTTCAGATAACACAGAAAGTCAATAATATCTTTCTGTCAATTGTTATGCATGGAAGTTAGTGGTAATTCAGTCACAAGCACCCCTCTGGAGGTTGTTACCTTCAAGCATCTAGTAAGGGTGTGTACAATCAAGTCCATGCTTTTTTTACTAATATCAAGTCATTTAACACTAAACAAAACCAATTACTTAACAATATGCAGCTAGTTTAATGTTAATCTCATAGTAAGTGGTGTGTCATTTCAGCTTTAATGTTGCATTTCCCAATAGGAGGAATGTTTGTTTTGGAGAAAGGAAATACACTTGAGACTCCTGATGGCAAGACTGCACAGACAGGCATACTAGCTGATAGTGTTCCCTTCTATGTCACACACATTTGTGCCAACATTTTCAAAGGTTATTAGTGATCTTGGATGCCCAACTTGACACAGTTTAAAGAGCCTGATTTTCAAAAATAGTGAGCCTCCACTATAGGCCCCACTTGACAGTTCATCTAGTTGCTCCCCTGAAAACAGAGCCACCCAAAATCACCAGTCACCTTTGAAAATCTTGGTTCTTTCCCTCTTCCTTTTAATGTCACTAGGCACACACTGAGCCCAACCCTGCAAGACCCCGATGCACAAAACACATACATGCTTCAAAAGAAGCTCTATGTGCACAGCTCTTGTAGAATGGAGCCCATAGTACAGATTGATTTAAATATGAGTAATGCTGCCATTCAGGTAAGTGTGAGGCTGTTCAATTATTGCCCAGGGCACGGGAGCAGGTTTACAGAGTTTAGTACATCCATGAGATACTGGCATTTCTAATCAACGAGACTGTGAAAGGCTACGTCTACACTGGCAGCTTCTTCCAGAAGAACTCTTTTGCGGAAGAGTTCTTGTGCAAAAAACTCTTCCACAAGAGAGCGTCTACACTGGCATGTGCTTTTGCGCAAGAGATGTGTTTTTGCGCAAGAGCATCCATGGCAGTGTAGACGCTGTCTTCCACAAGAAAGCTCTGATGGCCATTTTAACCATAAGGGCTTCTTGCGCAAGAAATTCATGTTGCCTGACTACACTGGCCTCTTCTGGAAGAGCTCTTGCACAAGAGGGCTTATTCCTCGTGGGGAGAGAAATAACTCTTCCGGAAGAAGCCCTGTTTTACAACGCTATACTGTAAATTTACTTCTGGAAGAACGCTCGTGCAGTATAGACAGCCAGCAAGTTTTTGCAGAAGAATGGCTGTTCTGCCACAAGAAGCTGCCAGTGTAGACATAGGTAAGTGTTGCTTAATGTGAGGCAGTCTCTCCAAATGCAATTAACAAGATTTGCATTTGCAGATGCAATGCAGCCTCAGGGGAGCAAATAGATTTTAAATCAGGAAAGCAACATTTACACAGGTATTCAATTAACAGGATTGTGACAGAGTTTCCAGGGTGCAATCTGAACTGTGGGACTTCTGAGCCCTCTGACCCACCAATCTGGGGTGCCCCATCTCACTCTGTGATGCTGTGTCAAGCCACAAACTTCTGGCAGGTAATGTACTTATACAGAAATCCCCAGCCAGGGACACACCCAGGTGCATGAATGCTTCTCCCAGCCACTCATGAACCAGCAAGAGAGGTTCCAGCCAATTCCCCCAGCTCCACAGTCGGGCATCTCAAAACAAAGTCCCCACGTGGATTGCAGTAAGTTGATGAAAGACCAGCCAATTCTTGGGGAAGTGGATTACCTGTGGTTGAGTAAGAACATATGACTCATAAAATTGCCCCTGTCATACTGACTTTGGCAATTCAGTTAACTTCTCTGTCTGCTTTTCCATGTGTAAAATAGAAATATGTCCTTACAAAGGTTGTTCAGTGGTTCAACCATGCAGTGATTGACTTAAAACTCACCATTTACCCTCCTACACAGTGGTATTTTAAAAAGGTTACATTTGTCATGAATTCTGTAGTGCTGATATAGAAGTGCTATAGAAAGGTTAAAATTTAAAATTATTTTATTTCTTATGCAGCTTCAAAACCCATTTTCTCTGAATATTCCCATCAAATAAATTAAACCAAAAGATTCTTCCTCTGGAAAGTAAATACAGTTAGCCTTTATGCAGAGTTAGTCTTGAACCAGTTTCAACCTCTCAAATTTGCTAAACTCTCTCAAATGTTTCAGTTATAGAAGAGTATACATGTGGGAATGGACAAATGATGATAGTCTTTAACACGAGAATATGATAATTAAATCTCATCTCCACTTTCTTTTTATATTCTTCCAAAGGCAGAAAAAGAACAAAGGTTCAGAACAGCACTGAAGTGCTTTTACCAAGTGTGATAACATGTTCTATCCAATTCATACTTTCAGATATCAGCATTATTATAATTATACTAGCATTTGTTTTGAACCTTGGTTTCCAATGTGCAAAAGGAATAGCAAATAGGGTAGGTGACCAGCTTGGCTTAACAGAGAAATCTGTGGTGAACTTAAATACAAAAAGGAAGCTTAGAAGAAGTGGAAACTCAGACCGATGATGAAGAAGGAGTATAAAATATTGCTTGAGCATGCAGATGTGTGATCAGGAAGGCCAAATTACAGTTGAAGTTTCAGCTAGCAAGGGATGTAAAGGACAACAAGAAGGGTTTCTACAGGGATGTTAGCAACTAGAAGAAGGTCAGGGAAAGTGTGGAACCCTACTAAATTGGGAAGGTAACCGAGTGACAGATGATGTGGAAAAAGCTGAAGTACTCAATGCTTTTTTTAATGAGAAGCCCTCAATTGTTAAAGAACAGGTTAAGGACTATTTAGAAAAGCTTGACAGGCACAAGTCTATAGGGTTGAATCTAATGCATCAAAAGTGCTAAGAGAGTTGGCTGTTGGGATTGCAGAGCCATTGGCCATTGCCTTTGAAAACTCATGCTGATCAGGGAGCTCCCAGACAATAGGAAGAAGGCAATATTGTGTCTATCTTTAAAAAAAGGAAGAAAGAAAATCCAGGACACTACAGACTGGTCAACCTCACTTCAGCCCCTGGAAAAATCATGGAGTAGGTCCCAAGGGAATCCACTTTGAAACAAGTGGAGGAGAGGAAGGTGAGAGGGAACAGTCAACATGGATTCACCAAGGGCAAGAAATGCCTGACCAACTTAACTGCCTTCTATGATGTGATTACTAGCTATATGGATGGGGGGAAGCAGTATACATGATATACATTGAGTTTAGCAAATTTTTGTTACAGTCTCCCAAAGTATTCTCAACAACAAGTTAAAGAAGTATAACTTGGAAGAATGTACAATAAGGTGGATAGAAAGCTGCCTAGATCATCAGGAGCAATGATTATGATCAATAGCTTGATGTCTAGTAGGCAGCCAGTATCAAGTGGAATTGGTGCTGGGACTGGTTTTGTTCAACATCATCATTAAGAATCTGTATGATGGGATGGATTACACCCTCAGCAAGTTTGCAGATTACACTAAACTGTGGGGAAAGGTAGATACGCTGGAGGGTAGGGATAGGGTCCAGAGTGACCTAGACAAATTGAAGAATTGGGCCAAAATAAATCTGATGAGGTTCAACAAGGACAAATGCAGAGGCCTTCACGTAGAACGAAAGAATCCCATGCACTGCTACAGGCTGCAGACCAACTGGCTAAGTTGCAGTTCTGCAGAAAAGGATCTGGAGATCACAGTGAATGAGAAGCTGAACATGAATCAGTGTGCCCTTGTTGCCAAGAAGGCTAACAGTATGCTGGGCTGCATTAGAAGGAGCATTGCCAGCCTTTCAAGCAAAATGATTATTCCCCTCTATTTGGCACTGGTGAGGCCACATGGCGATTACTGCATCCAGTTTTGGGCTCCCCACTATAGAAAGGATGTGGACATATTGGAAAGAGTCCAGTAGAGGGCAACAAAAATTATTAAGGGGCTGGGGCACATAACTTATGAGGAGAAGCTGAGGGAACTGGGCTTATTTAGTCTACAGAAGGGAAGAGTGAGGGGGAGTTAGATCTGATATCAGCCTTCAATTACCTGAAGGTGGGTTCCAAAGAGGATGGAGCTAGGCTGTTCTCGATGGTGGCAGATGGAAGAACGAGGTGCAATAGTCTCAAGTTGCAGTGCGGGAGGTCTAGATTGGATATTAGGATAAACTATTTCATTCAGAGAGTGGTGAAGCACTGGAATGGGTTATTTAGGGAGATGGTGGAATCTCCATCCTTAGAAGTTTTTTTATGGCCAGTTTTGATAAAACCCTGACTGGGATGATTTAGTTGGGGTTGGTCTTACTTTGAGCACAGGATTGGACTAGATGACC
Organism: Rafetus swinhoei; assembly: GCA_019425775.1. Classification (NCBI taxonomy): domain Eukaryota; kingdom Metazoa; phylum Chordata; order Testudines; family Trionychidae; genus Rafetus; species Rafetus swinhoei. Next base: position 57,590,792 of record CM033437.1, read on the forward strand.
TCTTGAGGTCTCTTCCAACCCTAATCTTCTATGATTTTATGGTTCATCCTCTTCTGTGATATCTTTTAGATTTCATTAACAAGCAAAGGAAAGATCTGTAGTGTGAATTTTTAAATGAAACTTTAGGTACCTTGTTAGGACCATAGAAATGTAAAGTTGGACTGGATCAAGTGAAGTCATCAAGTCCAGCCTCTAGTAAGGAGGGAGAATCAATTAAATCTATAGCATCCCTGAGAGGTGTTTATCTAATCTGTACTTACTGACCACCAATCACTAAGATTCCACAACCTGCTTTGGAAGTTTGTTCCAGATCTTAACAACTCTTATTGTTAGATATTATATTAGGAATATATTTCTAACCTAAATCGTCCTTGCTGCAGATCAAGGCCATTACTTCTTAGCCTATCTTCAGTGGACAAGGAAAACACTTGGTCATCAACCACTTTATAGAACACCTTAACATATCTGAAAAGTTATTAGGCCCTCCCTCAGCCTGCTTTTCCCAAGACTAAACAAATTCAGGGGTTTTTAACCATTCCTCATAGGTAAGGATTTCTAAATTTATCATTTTGTTACTCTTCCGGGGCTCTCCAATTTATCAATATAATTCAGCAAACCATTGATAACTATTCTTTGAGAATGGTCCTTCAACCAGTTGTGCACCAAACTTAATAGTAACTTCACCTAGACCACTTTTCCCTAGTTTACATATGAGAATGTTCTGTGGGACTGTGACAAAAGACTTACTAAAAATCAAAATGTGTACATTCTACCCTGCATCTGCTACACCAGTAATCCCGTTAGAAAAGGAAATTGGGTTGGTTTGGCCTGATCTGTTACTGACAAATCCATGTGGTCTATTCTTTTAATCCTATTATTGACTAAATGCTTACAAACTGATTGCTTAATAATTGTTGCAAGCATATCAATAAAGGCTCTTGTTATGATTTGGGTTTTTAAAATGTAAATAGTTAAATTGAACTCATATTCCATTAATTCAGTGGAGTTACACTCAATTTGGAAACTTAAGCATGTGCACAAGTCATTTCTTGGATGTATGCTTGTTTATATTCTACACTTGCTATCATCTTTAATAAAGAGCAATTCATTCAGTCTTCTGAAAGCAAACACTGCTATTGAAAACATATCAATCAGTGCTCAGTTGCATCAATTATCATTTTCAGAAATGAAATATAACTATTTCCCATGTAAAATCAATCTAGTGAATATGTTGGCCTGCTACATTCTTATATTTCTTCTAACTCTTGATACTGTATTTATTATCTTTTCAGTAGCACAAAGAGATAGTGTTCCCTTTCTGTACCAGATGTTGGGTTTCTCCAGGCACAAAATACTACCTCTTCATGACTGTATATTTAGTAATGGGAATGAATTTAGATTAGTTGGCAAGGAGGAGGAGGATTCAAGTAGAAGAAAGTACAGATATTGTCCTTATTGATCTACAGACTATTCTGACTGTAAACGAGTCAGTATTTATTTCAGTTAGGACAAATACTGTTTTGTTTTTACTTTCATTTCTATTCTTGAAACAGTAACCTGCTAATTAAAGATAATTTTAGTCTCTCTGGAGGCATTAGATCACACAGCCTGATGCTCTGAAAGCATATTTCAAAGCAGTCAGCTGCATGTTATATGTAACTGAGTCCTTATTTATTTGGCAATATCCCAAGTATAGTCTGTCTTTGTCCTCACCCATCAATACAAAGAAGTTTTTTCCATCACTGCCCCAGATCTGGGCCCAGTTTCTAGAAGCTGCATTGTACAGAATATAACCTATTGCAGTATTTGGCAAGAACTGGTACTGATACCAGCCCATGTACTTGAGGCTTGAAGAGGCTGATAAATTAGTTCCCCGCTTCCTAACTTAATCAGTCCTTTTACTCAGCCTTATGTGGCCACTGCTGCATGCTGCCATTTCTCTAAACGTTAGTGGAATTTGTGTTTACAGGTTAGGTTAGAACTGATACCAAAATTACAAGCATGTACAGTGAAGAAGAGGCAGTAGACATTAGCTGATAGAGCTAAGTTCTTACATAAGCGTGTACTACTGCCCTAAAAGCTTAGCATCATGGGAGTATGAATTTTTGATCTTCCTGTTTCCCTTGATAAATGTCACTACCCTGTACTTCTAATAGGGAGGCAGGTTCTGCCAGCAGATATGGCACCAACCTGGGGTGTGGCTCCACAAATGGATTTAGGCACTGCAACCTTCAGCACTAGTACACCTAACTTTCAGGCACCTGCCTGAATAAATACTGGAACAACCATGAGATCCCCAAAGCTTGAGTTAGGCACTTAGGCTCCCTATCCAGTGAAGGGGGAGAGAAAGGCACCTAAAAATGGAATCTACAAATGCCAGCATGCAAGGTGGGGCGCCGCCTTAACCAGCCAATGGGAGACAGCAATGAGATGTACGTCTCTTAAATCGCATCCCTTCTACAGAGATATGCACCTAAGCATGGGCAAGAGGAAGGTACCTACCACAGCTTGTGATCCAATCAAGAGTCCCACTGCTGGAGTCAGATGACTTATAAATACAGTCATTACAGCAGGGGGCATAGATGCCTAGGTCTCCCACGTAGGGGCTTGTTTAAATTCATGGGGAAGACCACAGTGTGTTTGCATCTATTGTGTGTTATAAATGTTAAAGGAACTTGTGCTAGTTCATCATGTTAAGGAACTATAGGCTGGAACCACATCTGTGGCTCCTAGGACTCCCAAATTTGGGAGATAAAAGTTAGAATAAATAAAAGTTAGTAAGCCTTGATCTGGCTTCTGTGGTAACTTTTCTCTCTGTAGTAATGGGCGTAACCAAAGCCTTGCCTTTCTGCAAAAGTTCTATAGCATTGAGCATGGAAGTAAGGAATAATGTTCTATAGGATTCTCTAGAAATTTATTTTAAAAACTCTGTGAAGATTTAAAAAGTATGATAAAAACGTTCAATAAGCTTTGGAATCATCCTGTGGTATTCTGTAACTGACTTCTCTGTTTGTATAGGATGGTTATCCCTTTCTGTTTTCTATAGAGCACTTCCCTGAGAGTGGACCAGAGTACCTAAACTGTAACTTAATATCTTTTTCCTTCTAGTCATCTGAGCTGCTTCCTTTTATCCAGGCCTGGGGCTCCTTGCTGCCACTGCTACTACTGTAGCGATGGCCAGAGCCTTAGGCCTTTTAAATCGCTGCCGGGGCTCCACGTGGCATGCTCCGGATGGCTCTGAGGGCTGAGGGGGAGCATGGTGCAGTCTGGGTGATGCTGAGGACTGGCTGCCCCTGGCCCCACCCCTTCGGCCTGATGCTCTAGCCCTTCTAGGAGCTCAGAGCTGCTGCTCTCCCCCCGCCTTGCCCAGATGCCTGGTGAGTGTCGCCTAAAACTTAAGTAGTCCTGGTCCTTTACTCACTTGATTTAACAAATAAGTTGCATGTTGTCCTTGTCAAATCCAGTTATTTGTGTTCTCTATGTAAGTATGAATATGGTGGATGGATTGGAGATGGGAGCTGTGAAATAAGCTGTTCTCTCTGGGAATATCTACTCTTCAACTGAAAACCTGTGGCTAGCCTCTGCCAGGTGCTCCCGCTCACAGGGCTCTGGTTAGGGGGCTGTTCAATTGTGGTGTAGCCATTCAGACTTGGGCTGGCGCCTGGGCTCTGGGAGTCTCTCACTTTACAGGATCCCAGAGCCTCATCTGGGACACTAAGGCTATGTCTACACTGCACAGTTATTTTGGAATAAGCTATTCCAGAATAGTTACTCCAAAATAGCTTGTTTCGAAATAGCACGTCTACACTGCAGGGAAGCTTCAAAATTAATCCGAGGCAGGCTTCCCTAATGTAGATGCGCTATCTCAGTTTAGAGCCCCAGGAAGAATAACTTAGAATGGCCCTGGTGAGGGGCTATTTCAAAATAGCAGAAGTGAAGCGTCTACTCTGCCCCTATTCCGAAATAACTATTTTGGAATAGGCGTTATTCTTCATAGAATGAGGTTTACAGAATTCGGAATAAGCCATCCGTTATTTCGAAATTATTTTGAAATAATGGAATTCCTGTGTAGATGCTCGCATAGTTATTTTGGAATAACAGCTATTATTCTGAAATAACTTTGCTGTGTAGATGCACCCTAAATGCCCCAGTAACTGTGGATGAAACCAGACAATCATTGTGTTCACAAACTCTCGCAGGAAAATAGGACAACTACTATATCACCTGTGGGTGAACACTTCTCCTCTTTTGTTCTCTCCTCTTTACAAAGTGATCATTGTACATATGTGACCTATCAGTCCACAAAGGACACATGCACAACCTGCTTTCAAAATATGAACCTGGGACACACTAGACTTATGGCTTATAATAAACAATCTGAAACCCACTAACCCCTTTGTCTTATGACTCAAGAGATGGGGCACAACACAAATGGGACTCAACACAAATTCTAAAGGGATTCTAAACAAATTCTAAACAGTCTGTTCCACCTTGCACTTAGCTTGGTGTTTGGAGCAGAAGAAGAGCTCTGTAGCTCAAGAGTGTTTCTTGCCAACAGAAGGTCGTCCAATAAAAGATGTTACCTTGCCCCTCTTCTTACTGCAAGAGTGAGGATAACCAGCGCCTGCCTATGTCAATGTACAGTGATGAACTCAATCTGTAGCTGTTTTGTTTTAATTAGCATTTCTTCCAAGTGTGACATCCTCCTGTTAGGAGGCCAGGCAATGTCTTGACCTGCAGTTTATCCTAACAGGCTTGGTTTGGCTTGTTCAGAGACTCCTAATCTCTTTCAACATTAGGAAATCTTCAGGACTGTGTTGTTCATGGAGCAACAGCGAAACTGTTGGCAAAGCTTGCTGCAGTGTTAATTACCTGCTGTGGGGAAGTACTAGCTCAACGTATCATCTGAATCAAAGCTTTAGCCCTCCTGCCACTGCTGTTATCAGACAGCGGAGGTCTCAGAAACAGATGATAAAAGACTTTTAGCAGTGATTACAGAATGCTAAAAGAAAACTGATCGGTAACTGCATACTGGAGTTCAGATGCTGACAAAAAAGACACAAAAGGACTAAGTAGCTGGAGTGTGAGAGGAGGGATTCTGAATTTTAATACGAGCGTATTAAAAAATATGGCTTATCAGCTGGTGCAACCTACAGGGAAGAAAACTGACAAGATCTGTTAATCACAGCACCACTTCCTTTAAGAATCTTAAAAGTGACAAAGAATAATGACTTGAGAAATTAGCTTTACAGAAGCAGCAGGGGAAATGTTCTGGGTAAGGATGATGAAACAAAGCCAGAATACTTCCTCTGGAATGTAATTACATTCCCTAGACAATACTGTAATAAATCTGACATGCATATGGATGGTAAAAAAATCCATTAATCCTGGATAATATAAACTGCTGAAGCAGGTGTAGGCTTAGACATTCGGTTTACAAACTAATCAATGGGGGCAGCACAAGGCTATGGGAGCATGGGACTAAATGGCTGATCTACACATCAAAGTAATAACTTAATCCTCTTCCACTGCCTGAGCTTCCCCTCTGTCTGTGGACCATGATGCTATTGTCCAAATTAGAGCTGGGTGGGGAATGGTTTTTCCCATTCTACCCCCTTTTTTTCCCCAAAGTTGCTAAAACCGTTCACCATTCCCCATCAGGATGAAAATGAGACCTTTCAAAGTTGAGACTGACCTAAATAAGGTGGCTGACTTTATATTTAAAAACTGAACACTCGAGGTAGAATGCCAGAATCTCCCCTGCCCCATCTCCCCCTTTGCTCCTCTTCTACCTCCCCATTTGCTTCTGGCTTTTCCTTTCGGCCTGGCTCCGGAGGGTCTCACCTGCAGAGGTAGGGCTGGGAGCTGCAGCAGCCTGATGTAGACTGGAGGCCCAGCTGAGTGGGGGCTGCGGTGTGTTGTGAGCTGGCACCTCCCCTGCCTGTAGTAACCATACTTTGGATGTTCATTCTGTAGAGCTGACTGAATACTGTTAGGTTCCCTTTTTCACTGGGATTTCATTCCAGTTGAAACCTGGACATCCAAACCCCAAGCCAATAGCCTGGTGGTTAGGGCACTCACCTCCGATGTTGGGAGACCAAAGTGCAAGTCTGTCTGATTTGGAGATGGCACTTTAGCCTCTCTTTTCCACATCCCAGCTGAGTGTCCTAGCTCCTGAGCTATTCTGGGGTGGATCTATTGCTTTGGTTTTCCATGCTGGGCCTAAGAGGCCTTTCCTGAGAGACATTGTCATTACTACATTTGTCGGCATTCCTACAAAGTTCTGGTTTTGATAAACTGGCATTTTCTGACAAGCCCATCTGCTTGAAAAATTCCCTAGCATTTGTAGTCCAAATGTACTGCACAAGGAGTATTAATCAGTAAACACTCTTTAAGATGCATGGACACTGAAGAGATCATATTCTGTGGGCCTTGCTCACAACTAGCATAATCAGACACCACTTCACTGAACACTGTCAGAAACTTGGAATTGTGCAATCAATAGTAAAAAAAAAATGCTGACAAACGAAATGCTATTAATTCAACTAAATTCTGGATTGTTTGCGTTGTTCACTTATTAGCCATGTAAATCCCCTTACAAACACAGACTTGAGTTAATAAAATATTGCAAAACAGTATGAAACTATGTGGGTCCTGAATCACTTATTCTCAGTTAGGCAAATGCTGCCAAATTTATTTATATGTCCGTGTAACATTTCTTGTGTACTCCCTCCCTCCACACTCATATCTGAGGAATGATGTACTTCAAAAAAATGCATTCATGTAAACAAAAGAATTAAATTTGTTAACTAAAGTTTCAATGAACAGGAAACATCAGACTGGATATCCAGCCTGATTATTCAGTTTTATCAGAAATAACCTCTTAGGAGTCACACCACAAACAGTGAATAGAGTTAGGGGCCACTGAGGTACACAAACAATTGCTCAATGATCTTATGGGCTGCACACTTCCAGAAGTACTGGTCTCCTACAACACTCAAATCAAAGGGAGCTGTAGTTTTGTTTTCAACGACCCCCCATCTGTAATGTTAAAAGCTGTTTTTTCTGAGATTTTATTCACATGGCCAGTAGAGGGCAATATCTCTTTATATTTAAAACTTTGGTCTTTAACCAAATTCTGATAGTCTGAGCTCCTGTGACAGTTTTAATAAAAACAAAAATTAAGTGAAGTTTAATTAAAATAAACTGAAATGTTTGTCTACTCTAGTGTATCATGGGAAGCTGAAATGCTGTACTTTAGGTTTAGATTCACCCCACACTTCCTAAAATGCTTCTTTGAAATCTCTTAATATGGGAAGAGCTATGCACAGTCAAATGATTTTAAAGAAGTCTAATATCTATAGAACATGTACAACTCCACGTGGCAGTATAGGAGAAAAATGATAGAAATGTAGGACTAGAGAGGAGCTTGAAATCACATAGTCCAGCCCCCTGCACTGAAGCAGGATCGAGTACACCTAGAATACCCTGACCAGTGTTTGTCTAACTCAGTGATAGGCAGCCTGCAGCCCATCAGGGTTCTATGTGTGGCCCACAAGACATTTTGTTTACCGTTGCCAACACACAGGGTTGCCAGACTCTGCTCATTTCCATCTGTGTAGTTTTTTCCTACCAATATTACTAAAGTGATACATATGTAAAGCAAGGTCACGCGGAGTGAGGTGTGTGCTGATTGCACACAAGACTGACTGAGAGATGTGCTCCCTCTGCAGCTAATCAAAGTGCTTCTACAGTTCAATCACTACACCCTGCAAATTGTAGGCAGGCAAGCACAGTTAGCAAAACTACCCTATCTCAGGAAACTCCACTGATCAGAGATTCCACAGCCTCCTTTGGAAGCCTATTTCAGAGCTTAACTATCCTTATTGAGAAAGTGTTTTCTTAGAATCTAATCTAAATCTCCCTTGCTGCAAATTAAGCTCATTACTACTTGTCCTATCTTCAATGGATAGGGTGAACAACTGTTTATCACAGCCCTTTCATGTATTTGAAGGTTGCTATCAATTCCCTCAAGTCATCTTTTTTTTCTTAGGGCTAAACATGGCCGGTTATTTAACCTCTCATCATAGGCCAGTCTTGCTGACCTTACCACTTTTGTTGCTCTGCTCTGAACTCTCCAATTAACCTGCATCGTTCATTAAGCCTGGTGCCCAGAACTGAACACAGTAGTCTGTCTGAGCCTAGCCAGCAGGGCTGAATAAAGCCATGCAGCTGTCCTCACTGTCTTATGTAGGAGAGTCCTGTTAATATATCCTGGCATACTAAACTTTTGCACAACTGTATCATTGACTCTTATTCAAATTGTGATTCACTATAAACCCCAGATCTTCAGCTGTGCTACTGCCTAGCTAGCTATCCCCCATTTTGTACTTGTGTATTTGATTTTTCCTCCCTTCCTGTGTGAAATACTGTGCACTTGTCTCTACTGAATTTCATCTTGTTGTTTTTTTTTTTTCCAGACCAGTTCTGCAACTTTTCAAAGAGAAAAAAAGTGGAATGCAATTAACTAATGCTATAGTCTACTTCCTGCAATAGAAGCCATAGAAGGGAGGTGGCTGAGGGGTGCACAGAAGGCAGGGTGCACAGTCTCTGAATAGAGACGCTCAGGGTACGTCTACACTGCACACTTATTTTGGAATAAGCTATTCTGGAAGAAATGCTCCGAAATAGCTTATTTCAAAATACTGCGTCTACACTACAGGGAAGCCTCAAAATTAGTCCAAGGCAAGCTCTCCTAATGTGGACGTGCTACCTCAATTTAGAGCCCCAGGAGGCACTGGGGAGTAATTACTTTGAATGGCCCTGGGGAGGAGCTATTTCAAAATAGCAGCAGTGGAGTGTCCACATTATAGCTATTTCGGAAGAGGCATTATTCCTCATGAAATTAGGTTTACAGAAGTTGGAATAAGCTGTGCATTATTTCGAATTTATTTCAAAATAACGGAATTGCTGTGTAGCTCATCACATTGTTATTTTGAAATAACGTCTGTAATTTCGAAATAACTGTGCTATGTAGACACATCCTCACAGAATGTGTGTGTGGGAGGCGGGGAGAGAACAGCATCAACACTGCTAGCACCTTCATGGTACTGGCCAAGTTTCTCTCTCTCCCTCCATTCAGCCAGCCACAACTGGACAGGACCCCAATATCCTGTGTGCAGAGAACTACAAAGAGCAGCATTAGCTCCTGCATGCATTGCCACTGCAATGTGATAGGCACATAATGGTTTGTCCCTGCTTAATCCATCTCAGGAAGAGCAGGTCATTTGGAGCTAGCAATGAGAAACTGGCAGCATATGCTTCCATGGGCTCAGGAGAAACGGAGTGCTGACTCTGGTCAATGGATTGTCTGTCTGTTTTGGCTCATCTCCCAATGAAGATGACATTTGGAACTTGGTCAAGGTGTAATACTCCTGCTCTGGCAAAATGTGCCAGGAGAACTTTAAATGACCACTGGCTTTATATGTTACCCTAAAAGATAAACACTTTGGGTGTGTCTACACAGCAAAGTTATTCCGAAATAACTATGCAAGCGTCTACATGCATAGACGCATAATTTCAAAATAATGGACGGCTTATTCTGACTTCAGTACTCCTCATTCTACAAAGAATACACCTATTCTGAAATAGCTATTTCGAAATAAGGCGCGTGTAGATGTTCCGCTGCTGCTATTTCGAAATAGCCCCTCACCAGGGCCATTCTAAGTTATTCCTTCTGGGGCTCTAACTAGAGATAGCACGTCTACACTGCAGGGAAACCTCAAAATTAGTCTGAGGCAGGCTTCCCTAATGTAGATGTGCTATTTTGAAATAAGCTATTTCAGAATAACTATTCTGGAATACCTTATTCCGAAATAACTGTGCAGTATAGATGTAGACTTGGAGTAGCATGGTGCCCCCCAACATAATACTGGAGCATAACTCAGTACTGACTCTGAAGAGTCACTTAAGGCATGTCTACATGGGGAGTTATTTTCAAATAACTCTCCTTATTTTTAAATAACAAGGCGAGCGTCCACACTACTAAGCCTGTTATTTTGAAATAATAACTCCTGCTCGTAAAGAGGAATAAGCTTATTTCAAAACAGTTATTTGGGGGGTTATTATTTCAAAATAACCTGGTAGTGTAGATGTAGCCATGTTTAATAGAAAACTTCATTCCCTGCAGCATCATAGCCTTCTGGAAGCTTTGCTGCTACACACTGGACCTGAAATGTAAGACCTAATAAGAGCTCAGGCCAGAGAGTTACCACAATGGCATAGCACTATCACACTGGTTCCACAGCTAGGTCAGTGAAAATAACCTGTGACTGGATGACAAGAGGCCCTAAGGCAGGGTGTAAACAGCTTGGGAGTGGGGAGGAGGGAACCAAACTCTTCCCAGTCTGGCTGTCCATACATGGGCAGTTCAGGAAGACACCCTGGAAGGAACTGCCCTGGATAATCAAAGTGAACCTGAAAGGTTGACTATGGGATGCACATGCCAGTCTTTTCCAGCTCAAGGCCTTTATTCCTACTCAAGGTTCAGTACCAGTGCACAAAAGATTCCTAATAGGAGCTTAACAGTTTGGAGTCTGCACAATGACGGTTTTTTATCTGTACATAATTGGGCCATTATCTATCTCTGTGTGCCCCACAGTTCTTCACATCAAAGAAGTGGAGCCTTTTTTTTATTTAACTTAGAGAGGAGTAATATTTAGTATTCTCATGCCTGCATGACCAATTAATTAACGATTCGTAGGATGTGGCCAGCTTAGGAACAGTGTTTTTGGAGCTCGCACTCTTCAAAAAGAACTAACAGCAAAGTGAGGCTTAAATTGTCACTCATCAGAAAGATAATGATGCTTTGGCAAGGCTGTGTCATTTGATCACTATCCTCGTATTAGCCAAAGAAGTACTTAGAAGCACTAAGTGTCAGGTTTAGCAAACAAAGTGCAGTTTAAGTCTCCCAAATAGATTGAACAGGAATGCACACCAAATAATCAGGTCTAGAGCAATAAGGGGGGAAAAAAAGAGTCTTGACCAAGTGTTTGATTTCACCCACATATCATTAATGCAGTCTTTGTTCTGTAGATTAGGAATCTTTACATCTATACTCTCCTAAAACTAGGATGTGATAGTTTATCACATTGCTGGCTCTGAATGTTTAATTTCTTTGGTTAAATGTGTATTTTGCAGCCTCTTGGGTTTTGGGTTCCATCTGATACATCTGTTCAGAGAACAGCTGATTTTACATTGCTTTTATAAGTCACTGGGAAGGATTTGTCTTAATGAAAGTGCTTGTCGAAAGAAGGTAGGGCCCACCGATAAGATGTAAAAGAACACGCTTCTCATAATTAGCTCTTATACAGCAATAGATGTCAAAGCACTTGACAAAGAAGGTTCAGTATCAGTAGCCCCACTTTACAGATGGGAAAACTAATGCAGAGGAGGAAGTAACTTGACTAAAGTCACTCAGCACATTAGCAGAAAAACTGAGAATAGAACTGGGGTGTCAGGAATTGGATGCTTCCACTAGCAGAAAGGTGGGGAACCACTGGTGTACTAGCTGATTGCAGTTAGACAGGGCTAACTACTGGCCTGCCACCAGATGCTTTGTTTGCATGAGCATCCACCGGCACAGAGCCCCACTTCTCCCAATGGCTGTGATTCACCATTCCAAGCCACTAGGAGCTGCAAGCAGCCATGCTTGTGGATGCTCAGGTAAACAAACCACCCTGTAGCCCACCAATGGCTAATCCAAATCCCATCTGGGCCCTGGGCCAGAGATTCTCCACCCCGATCTAGGGATGCTTGTTTCTGAGAACGTAATAATTTCTAGTCTTGTGGCTTGTACCTCCTCATACCCTAATTCAAACACCTTTTAACACAAACGTCAAATGGTTTTGTGCATATAAGATACGCACAGCTCAACCTTCTGAGAATATAGGCATTGGCTTCCAGACAAGCATTGTAAAAACCATGGAGAGAACAGCCAAGGAATGACAAACGGGAGGCCAAGATTATCACAAGCATTCAGGGATGACTGACAGGGAAAGCTATTCTGAGAAGCTGATACTTGAATGTCTGTCTGTATTCTTGGTCCAAAATCCTGCTATGAATACAAATAGGCATGTGGCATAAAACCTGAATTGTCACAGCTTTGTAAGTCCTGTAGAACGAGGCTCTCTGCAACCCCAAAATTGTTATGGGGAGGGAAAAAACCTTCCCACAAATATGTTGGGAGACTCTGCTTTAGAGCTAAGCTGAGGAGGAAAAATTCAACTGAACTATTTCTGGAAAAAACTGCAGATTTAGGCAACAGGAAAACCTTTTGCAAGTTTGTGTTGGTTTTTGCTAAATTGTTTCAAATGATTAAAAAAATCCCCCAAAATAATTTTCTTTTGATATCTTTGAGGTTTCCTTCAATTTTAACTGTTTAACCCAAATGACTTTTTCCCCATTCACATCAAATTGTTTTGTCGCTTTTGTTCCCCCACTCCAAAATGAAAGCACCCCCAAAAATCAATTGAATCCCACAGCTCTAGTATGCATACCCTGGATTTTTCCTGCCATTTAGAGAACCCTATTGGCCACTGCTAGTTGGAAAATGACTCCCAGACAGCCACCAGCATTGTTTCTGGAACAAATCCTGGTTGGTATACTAACATAAGCAGTCCTCATTGGTTACTCTATGGCTGGTTTCTCTATGGATCGTTAAGTATGTACAATGAATAGTTTTTGGCCCTTGGCCACCAGCAATCTACCGTAAAAACTTGTTTTAAATCCCAATGACTTCACATGAAAGCTTTCCTAAATGGGCTATTTCAGGACCTTCTTAGGAAATAAGTTCTGTACTCCCTAGCTCGGCTAGGAATGGATGCATGAAAACATCCACACTGCAAAGGATTCCATCAGTTCTTCCCATTTATGCCACACTGAAGCTATAATTGCTAGCTGTATTTCAGCTGTTTAATATAAAAATGACTGTCAAATGGTGGTAATCTCCTATGAAGGACAATAGATGCTTGCAGCTGATTATGTTTAATTGCCAAAGAACCTGACTGCATGCAAATTCCCTTGAAAATAAAACCTAAGCATACTTTTAAAAACAATCACAGAAAAGGAACAGTAATGGAAGATTGATCTTAATTTCTTTACCAGGAATAGTCAACCATTCTAGAAATAAAGCTAGCTTTTTAAGTCTGTCTATCTAGCCGCTATACTATCCCTTTTCAAATCCCACCTGAAACTTACCTCTGTTGTGAGCCCTGCAAAATTCTTGGCAATGGTTAGGCAGTTGATATGCTATATGACTATGGTTTATTGTACTAATTAATTATTCTAAGAGGTAGCCATGTTACTATAACTTTAAAAATGAGTAGTTCCATGGCACAAGCAGTTCTTTCAACAGAATGTCAAGCTAGAGGACTTCTTATTCCAACTCCTACAATACTCTTTTTTACAAGGAGTAAGGGAATTCGGGGGGAAAGTGCTCTTTCTTGGACTTCCTGCTATGTAGACAGTGCCAAAAGCCAAAATAAGCTATTTCGACTTAAGCTATGCAATTGACGTAGCTCAAGTTGCATGGCTTATTTCAGCTTTAGCTCTGCTGTGTAGACGTGCCCTAAGAGACTAACAACTATATAGAATCATGATCTTTCATGGGCAAAACCCATTTCATCAGATGAGTTGGAGTGGAAATAACAGAATCCAATAATAGCAGTTACCTGATAATTGTAGGACCCATGTTAATGAAGCTAATTAAATAGGATTCCAATTCATAGCTATTGATGTGCAAATATGAATATCAAATGCAGGGAAAACTGGCTTTGTAGTGCATTAATAAATTAATATCTTATTCAAGCCCAAGTTAATATAGTCAAATTTGTAAATAAATTCCAGTTCTGCAGCCTCTCTGTGTAAATGGGTGGTAAAATTCCTGGACGTAGGCTCACAGTGGAGACTTTGGCAGAGATGGCAATATAACCAAGCCCCATTCTTCCCAATACAGTTCCTTAGCCTTTCCCTCTTTCCTTTCCTTGTGGAAGCACCCCCACAATGATGTGACACATGTGATCCTATTTAACCCTGATACACAAAACAAGCAAGTCCATGCACTGACTGGAAGTCTCCTTCCTTCTATAATCACCTCTGCAGTTAATTAGCTTTATTAAAAGAGGTCATACAATTAACAGGTAACTGCTGTTGCTGTTATATATACCGTGGATTCTGTTATTTCCACTCCAACTCATCTGATGAAGTGGGTCTTACCCACAAAAGTTCATAATCCTAATTTGTTAGTCTTTAAGGTGCCACAAGACTACTCATTATAATTAATTATTGAATCCTACCCACCCTGGGAGCAGCCAGACAGCCAATATCAGCCAAACCCCACTACCCCACCACAGGGCTGGAGCACACAAAATCTACTAGGCTGGGCCCCCCTTAGGCTCCCGTATGTGAGGGGAATGGGGGAAGTGTCTTTCTCCTCCTCAGTCAGGGTCTGCGTCAGTGAGGGATTGGTTTAGTTTTTTTGCTTCTCACTTGTGTGTGGCCCCAAAGTGATTTTTCTATGTGTGGGCGACCCCTGGCCAAAAAAAGGTTCCCCACCCCTGTCTTAAGATCTGAATGTGGCACATTCCTCAGATATGTCACATAGAAAGAAGGGCTCAGATATGGTACGCTCATTCATGTATCCTCTGCGTTGAAGACTGATGAAAAATAATTTTGCTTCCCTACAATGATTTTATCTTTGAGCACTCCTTAGAATCTCAGTCATCCAGTGAACCTTCTGATTGTTTTGAATTCCACATGGGGGTGAGATGCTGGTGTGTATTCTACCATTAGCAGATGTGTACCACTACTACAGTTTATAACGATAATTGCCTCCAGAGCTGGGCTCCCAATGGCAGCCACTGAAGGCAGAGCCACTAGCAGCAGTGCAGAAGTAAGGGTAGCAGTATTCCAACCCCCGTACCATACAATAACCTGGCAATCCCCTCAACTCTTTTCACAGTCAGGATCCCCCTACAACTACAACACAGTGAAATTTCAGATTAACATATTTGAAATCATGAAATGTACAATGTTTTGAAATACTATGACCGAGAAACTGACCAAAATGGGCTGTCAATTTAATAGGGCTCCACCCATGATCAGATAGCTGCACACTTGACCAATGGCTGCTGCTTGTCACTGGCCATAGCTGATGTGGGACACAGTTCTGTTTTCAGTTCAATGGTCCCAATAATATGGAAGGGTTAAATGCTGAGTTGCAATGCCTAAACCAGGGGGATGTGATGGGGAGCCTCTTACTGCTGCAGTGTCTCTTGGCTGTCTTGGGGACTAGTTCTGTTCACCAGCAGGCCCTCTTCTGGAGGTGCCTTGCTACCATCTCCTCTGCTCCTGTGCTCCTGTCGCTCCAAGGGCTGCATGTCCACTTCAGGCCACAGCTCTCCAGCTGTGGCATAGTTGGTTCTCCAAGGGAAATGCAGTCCAGTCACTTCCTTCAGTGGCAAGTGCAGCCAGTTGTCTGGCGATTTAAGTGGCAAGGGGGAGATGGGACCTAGGCCCACCCACTACTCTGTGTGGATCCCAATCCAGGCACCTGGTAGATGGCAACCATGTCCTGTGTCCCCTTTAACTTCTCTATACCTTTCCTTGTTCCACCTCACTGCAGCCCTAAGGTTCTTATTTAAGGGATTTGGCCTGCTAATCTTAGCAGCTAGCCAGGGTGCTTGCTGACCTCCACCTGCAAGACAGCCAGTACTCCTCATGATCCAAATAGTGACTAAAGCTGCTCTGCACTGCATCTCTTCTTATATGGCCAGATTATTTGTTCTTATAAGCCCTTTTGTGATTGGCTGCCTCCTGTGTAACCTCTTTGTGCTTTCAGGAGTTAACAGAGCCCTAATAGAGGGCAGGTGTCCCATCACAGGGAGTTTCCTTCTATTTCATGGGAGCTGATTGACTATTTTGGGGATGCAAACTCTCCAGATAGGAATCTGGGGATATGATGTGCAAAATCCCACTGAAAAGTGACAGTTTGGACCCAAGCCCTAGCAAGACTCAGGCTTTATTGGACCCACCCCACAGCCTGGTCTAGGGCCTGGGACCTGAGTCAGACAGACTTGTGTGTTGCTGGGGGTAGGAGTCCAGGTTCACATTGCAGTGTGAACATACTCTAAGAAGGTTCCACCCGCATCCCCTACCATCCCGGGGACTTCATTATTTCTGAACTTATCTTAATTAAATTCTGGCCCAGTAAATATTTTTACATCGTTTTAATAAGTAATCATTGGACTACTTTATCTGGCTTTTTACCCTGATTACTTATCAGTCCCTAATGAATATATCTGGAAAGGTATAACACCAGATCCTTGATGCAGTATGTGTGGATTTGGGAAAAGCCAGATATTGGTAAGACTTGCAATTAAAAAATAAGTTGATTGGATCATATTAAACTTTCAGAACACCTCCTTTGGGCTCCATTAATATTGTTGAGTATTCTGAAAGGGGACTTGCAGAACTCACTGGGCTTGGCTTTTGACGTATGGCAGAAGCTACTGCCAGCAATTTCCATACATTTACTATGCTTATGGTATTTCCTTTTCCAAGTAATCTCAGATACTAGAGAAAGGCATATGTTAGCAGATGATGGATTTTTAATGTCAATGGCTGCATCACAGAGAACTCCCTGGTACATTTCACTTATTTCCACACATGGTAAGGTAATGATCTCCTCCACAGTATGTCTAAGGCAAACTATTAAAAGTGATGATACTCAAGTCTAAAAATGGTATAAACACTATAAATGAGGTCTACCGTAACAGGTACTGAGCTCTTGCTGAATAGCTGGTTGGAATACATCATCTTGCCCTATCTCTGCCTACAGTCAGGGCTTGAATGCAGGCATGGCCTTTCTCACAGTCCACTTGTTTAACTTAGTCTGGCAGTACCAGTTTCCTTGGAAGGTGTCAAGATAAGGTCACCTCCAAACCACTGACATGTATATTCAGTCTTCAAATGAACGACATAACGTAATGGGTTTCCTACAAAAGCCATTTTCAGTATTGAATTCTTCCCCTCTTGTTTTAAATTAATTACACTAAAATGTATTATTTAAGGTGAACCTCACCTCAGAGAACCAGCTGATCCAAGGGAACAAAATCCTACAATAATGCTTGACATATGTTGTCATTGCTATGATAATCATTGACTCTAAATGTCCCATGATTATACTGCATGTTCAGCCTGCATATACTATCAAATACAGTTTGTATAAACCATAGTAGCAGTGCTTTAGTTATATTTTTAAGAATAATGTATGCAGTGCTGTCCAACTCATTTATTGTTTCAGGAGTATTGTCAAAGCAAGTTATTTTTTTCCTGATGTTTCAATGGCCTGACTTCACTACTACATTTAATCTGCAAACTGTGTGTTATTTGACAGTGACTGAAAGAGGTCTTTTGTCACTTTGTAACTGTCAAAACACCTCTGTACCCTTGTGTGACGGTGTTCTAAGTACAGGCTTTGTGGCAGGAGGAATGTTTTGTGTTGTGATTTAATACCTAGACCCTTAGAACCTATTTTCCAGGCTTTCTACTGAAATGCCTTTTTAATTTCACTTATTCTGGAAGACATTGTGTTTTAGCAAGTGTAACTTGTGTGTGTGTATAGATAGGAGGCAGTAATGGTGAAATAACAAACTTGCCATAGTTTTTGGCCAACTTTCTAAGACCCAAAAATTCTTCTGTCAGTCTCTGTTCATGTTCTCTTCCTATACTCCATGCATTTTCTTTTTATATTTGGCTCTGTTTCCTTTCCTCTCTTTCAACATGGTTTGCCTCTCACGTAAGTAAAATTTGAAACACTTTGGTGGGGGTTTTTTCTCCTTTGAATCTCTCCTTTGAATCTCTTTCAGATTATCCCTCTTGGCTTTCTTCCCTGCATATTTTTCACTGGAGTATCTTTATTCATCTGTCACCATTTTATCATATTTATTCCTTCATTCTGACTCATCTCAACCCCCTTTGCCTATTCCTTCCTCCCATAAGAGCCAGGGCCATAAATTCTCTTTTGCCTGAACTACAAAAGCTTGTATCTTGTGCCTGATTTCTAGCTGGTCTCAGCTAGAAATGGGCTTCACTTTTGTTCTCCACTCGGAGCACCTGATAAACCTGAAATGCTTGGAGATTCTGCTTGAGTTGCTTACGGCAACCAACCTGGTGGTGACAGCAGCTATTGCTGACTGTTTCAATGTTTTTTCAAACTTTGTTATGAGAATTGTTATTCCCACTAGTGCTCACACGTCTCACACAAGCACGGTAGGTTGTCAATCATCAGCCTGGGTTAAGCTCACAAACATTTCACATTCAAACTTTTTTGTTAACCTTATTAGAGCACATGATGGCAGGCTAGGCAAAGTATAATGGCAAATGTTGCTCTGCAAACAGTGCTATTTGGAGTACTATAGAAGATCTGTCACAAATTCCTTAGCTGGAGAGATGTCTCCAGCTGTATCTGTTTTCATTATCTGCTACAGTTTCGTCCACCCACTACCCTCGGCACCTTTTTTCTCACTTTGTTCCATGAAACTACTGCTTTGTTCTTGGAAAAGATGCTTGCTTATCTTTCAAATAGAGGTATAGCGCCAAATTCAGCTTTGTTGCAAGTAGGTCCAATTCTATTTAAGCTATTGAAATTATACCAGGGATATTTTTATTTACAGGGTCAACGTCTGAACCCTGAAACTGAAACAATTGAAGTCAAAGTTGTATATGACTGGCTCATCATACTAATTATAGATCTGTATCTCCTGGGAATCCTCCAATTGGACAATTTAAGTGTGGCTTAAAAAATATATGCCACTTTAAAAGCAACAAGCTTTAAAATAACAACTCTACTTGTGTGAATAATTTGTATTCAGTTATCAGAAAATTCAAGTTCAACAGTATTAAACAAATGATGTTTAAAAATGCTTTTAGCTCTAAATTACTTTACAATTTGTCTAAGCCAGTAAAAAAGATAGTTTGTGAAAATTCTTTAGGGAGGGAAACTATATTTTGAAATAATAACTCCCGAAATAAGTATTTTGAAATAAAGCATCCACACTTCAAATGCCTATTGAAATAGTGCAGATCTATATTGAAATAGAGTGTCCACACTCATTGAAGCCTGAATCACATTTAAGTCCCCTCGGAAACACTCCGGGCAGGGCATCAGGAGAGCAGTCATTTCCTGTAGCTGCTTCCTGAGGCTGTCTGAGGCTTGTGCTTAAAGGGGCTCCCCTCTACAACTGTGTCTCAGACTCTTCATCTTTGCCTACCTCCTTGAGGGACAGCAAACACCATGCCACATGTTCTGCTTGCCTTTGCAAATGCCATAGCTCTTATACCATAGAGCTTGCCCTGCTGCAAGCAGTCACTACCTCTTAGGTCTGCTACTGTACCTCCTGGTGCAATTTATGCAGGCTGCCCTGGTGGCACTGCTTGAGGGCGATGACCAGCCAGGAATGGGTGACCCCCTCACCCAGGCCTGGGTGCTCCTCATGTACCACATTCCCTCCCAGTCCCCCTACGCACCATACACCACCGCTTCTAGCACTGGGACACCAGTTCCGACTGGTGGGACCAGATTGTCATGGAGCGGTGGGACGACCAGCAGTGGCTCCAGAACTTACACCTGAGGAAAGACACCTTCCTGGAATTCTGCGAGTGGCCCACCCCTGCCCTCCGGCAATGGGACACCCACATGCGATCTGCCAACTCCCTCCAGAAGCTTGTTGCCTTCACTATTTGGAAACTCACCATGCTGGACAGCTACTGCTCCATCAGGAACCAGTTCAGCATGAGGAGATCAACAGTCGGAGATGTGCTCATGCACGTATAACTCTCTTGCTATTGTCCCAGGAGGGTGGAGAAGCACTGGAATTGCTTCCTAGGGAAGCAGGGTGAGTGAATTTCCCTCCCTGGAGGTTTTTCAGTCCCATCTACACAAAAACCTGCTGGGGATAGGGTAGTTGGGTTTTGTCCTGTTGCGGAAAGGGACTTGGGCTCGGGGAACTCCCGAGGGCTCTGGCAACCCTGTGATTCCATAAGTCTAACGTTCTACAGGTGGTGAGGGCCATCAATGCCATCCTGCTGTGCAGAGTCATCATCCTGGGTGACATGGATCTCATCATCGCCAGCTTTGCTGCCATGGGCTTCCTCAGCTGTGTGTGTGTGTGTGGGGGGGTCACTGACAGCACCCACATCTCATCCAGGCCCCCAACCACCGGGCCTCAGACTATATAAATCTGAAGGGGTACTTTTCAATGGTCCTGCAGGCCCATGTGGACCACCAGGGCTGCTTCACCAACATTAACATTGGGTGGTTGGGGAAGGCGCATGATGCCCATGTCTTTAGGAACTCAAGCTTGTTCCAGAAGATGCATGCCAGCACTTTTTCCCCAACTGCACCATCAGGGTCGGGGACATGGACGTGCCTATGTGCACCGTGGGCAACGCAGCCTACCCCTTGCTCCCCTGGCTAATGAAGCCCTACCTGGAGCCCACCAAGGAACAGTTCAATGCCACATCATGGTGGAAGGCACCTTCAGCCACCTCAAGGGGAGGTTCTGATGTCTCCTCACACAGCTGGATTTGGCATCCCCTAGGTAGTGGCAGCCTGCTGTATCCTCCATATGTGAGAACAAGGGGGAGATGTTCCTGCAGGATGACGGGCAGAGGCCGAGTGGCTCACAAGGGTTTTTGGGCAGCCGTGCACTGCTGCCATCCGGCAAGCCCATCGGGGGGCTGTGCGCATCTGGGAGACTTTGAGGGAGTGTTTCAGTCAAGGCCAACTGTGACACTCTCCCCTGGGATTCCCCCCAAGGGACCTTTGCATAGCCCCTGTGCGCCTTTCCTCCCACCTTCTCCCTTCCCACCTTCCTCTCCACTGCAGACCAAATAAAAAAATAATTCGTTTGAACAATACACTGTTATATTTATTTGGGGAATATATAACTGGGGCGGGACTGGAGAAAGAACCTGGGATGGGGGAGGATGGGCTCAGGGCTGGGGCTGGGACTGGCGCCTGCCTCATGTGTGTCGTGACGCCTCAGCTGCCCGAGACGTCCCACCACCTCATGTGCATGGCCCTTGGCAGCCTCAGGAGGGGCAGCTAGGAGGAGAAGCTGGAGGGGCGGGTGCAGGTGCTGGGGGGATTTAGAGGGGAGCGGGTGCTGGGGGGGAGATGCTGGACTGCTCAATGTTGGTGGCCAGGCACCCCACAGCATCAGTGTATGCCACGTACATCGTCTCCTGGTGCCGGGACAGCTGCTGCCAGATATTGTGCCACAGCTCCCAGTCAGCACAGCACTCCTGGCCATCCTCCTCCAAGTTCCTGTTCAATGGAGGCACTCCAGATGTTCCCACTCCAGGTCATCACGGTTCGCCAGTGCCTGCAGCTCTCCTGGGGTCAGGAGGATGGTGCAGGAGATGTTGGATGCACTTCACTCACAGATGGCCCAGATGTGAAGAAAAGTGACAAGGCCAGTCATCCCAGGAGACAGTGTGCATGAAGCCTAGCACTAATGTCTGAACTGATACGAAAGGTCTCCAGTCAGATGATGGTGATGTGCCTTCAGCAAAGCCATCTGTGGCTAGACAGCAGGCCCTGTCCTGCAGGGGCACAAACATCCACGGGAACCTTGCTACTGCCACGTTCCATGGACAAGCAGGCATGGGAAAGTGATGACTAGGCCAGGAGTCTGTGTGCAGGATGGGAGGATGGGGCAGTTCACCTTCCCTCCGTGCTGCACACACACTGCATCTGGCAGCAGTGGCAGAGAGAGGACTTCTATCCCTGCTCACTGGAGGAGAGGGGGGAGGCTGTTGGGGGAGGTGTGTGAGCGACAGATGCCACTTGCCAGGGAGGGTGGCACTGGGGTCCTCTTTACATGCTCCCACCCTCCTGCTAGCTCCCCTGCAGGTGACCGGTGTCTGCTACCTTGCTGTGCTTGACCAGGAGTGGATGCTGCCCTGAGAGTATGGGCACGAGCCTGTGCCATGTGTGGCACTGCTGTGTGTTTCCCTGACCCCAGCCCCCTTGGTGTCCCACCATGGAGTCTGGAGTAAGGCAGGCCTGTCCAGGAACCTTGTGAGAAGGAGCAAAGAGCTGCTGTGTGGCAGCCTCATTGAGCTGTGTGCTCTGGACTGGTGCTCCATGTGTACACACATGCACAGGCTGTCGTGTGATCCCCAGGCCAAGAAGGCAGAGTGAGAAGCGCACAGCCCCTCGCAACCTGCTGCCCTCCCCCGACATGTAGATAGGAAAAAATTGAGAACTGACCCGATGTGCCTTCCCTGGACTCATCCAAGCCCTGGGAGACATCCTGGCAGGCGGGACTGGCTCCAAGTAAGAATGACCTCCTGGCTGGTGGGCATGGTGTTGTTGCTAGCTTCCTCCTCCACCACCTACTCCTCCTCCTCCTGGTCCACAGCCTTGCCCTCCTGGAGGCTGAAGACAGGCATGGCCAGGCCAGAGTCCATAATAGGGGGGAAGGGACTGACCCCCACCCCTCCCAGGATGCATTCCAGCTGGGCACAGAAGCAGCAGGTCTGGGGTACAACTCCATATCAGAAGGTGTAGGCCTGGCACAGTTCTTTAACTTTCATGCGCACTTGATCCTGGGTACGGCTGTGTACCTTCTATCCAGCCATAGACATCGGCATTCCTGCACCTGGTGCAGAGATCCTGAAGATTTGACTCCTTACCCCAGAGCTCGATGAGCTCCTGGATCTCCGCACCAATCCAGGATGGGTCTCTCTTCCGCCCCTGGCCAGGGGCTTCCGACGTAGCTGCAGGCTCACTTGCTGCTGTGGGGGACTCAGAGGGAGTGCTGGGGTCAGCCATAGCAGCAGGGAAGGCTGTGCAGGGTGCTGGTGTGTGGCACGGTGCTAGCAGGTCTTGTGTCTTGCCCCAAGCCCTTTCCCTTCAGCAGAAGGAAAGCCATAGAGTTTTGAGGGGTGTGGACAGAGTGGCCACTAGGGCAGCTGTAAGAAGCCCTGAAGGCCAATTATTTCAAAATAAGCACAGCTTAGCATCCACACTTACCCTATTTTGAAATAGCACTATTGAAATAGGTGTTATTCCTTGTAAAATTAGGTCTTATTATTTCACTTTAGCAAGCTGGTTTATTTCAAAACAATTTCAAAATAATGGGCTTGCTGTGTGGACACTCACCTTGTTGTTTCAAAATAAGGGGAGTTATTTTGAAATAACTCTGTAGTGTAGACATGCCCACAGAAAGCAAACTAGGCTTGCTGCCCCTTCTTACTAATTCTTCAAAACAAAAGTATTTATTTATAAATGAGAGGTTAGCCTAATAGGAGAGAATATTGTTGTTGGTTGTCTCTCGGGAGCTGAGGAAGACATGTTGTGCATTTCATTTGTGGAAACGCATGTGGCTCTGGAGCCCAAAGTCTCTGACAGCATGCATGAGGATTTCAGTGAGGAACAGGTTAAAAAGCACCGGGTTGAGTACGCAACCCTGCTTCACGCCATTGGAGATGTTAAATTTCTCAGATGACACACCATCCGAGCGTACCTCTCCTGTCATGTCATCGTGAAACAGCTTGATGAGTGAGATGAACTTCGGTGGGCAACCCAGCTTCCTGAAGATGATCCACAATGCATCTCTGTTAACCATGTCAAATGCCTTCATCAGATCAATGAAGACAGAGTAGAGGTTCATATTTTGCTCAAGGCACTTCTCTTGCACCTGTCTCAATACGAAGATCATATCGACAGTACTACGATTAGGGCAGAAGCCACATTGTGACTCAGGGAGACTCACTTCTGAAACTGTCAAAATCAGCCTGTTCAGGATGTTGTGGGCAAAGATTTTCCCGGCAACGGAAAACAGCGAGATACCTCTGTAGTTCCTGCAGTCGGCTCTTACACCCTTATTCTTGTACAGAGCAACTATCATGGCATCATGGAGGTCAGATGGCATTTCTTCCTCTTCCCAAATACTGGTCAAGACATTATGAAAAACCTTAAGTGACTCCTCATTAAATGCCTTGTGCAGTTCTGCGGGAATTCCATCCTTGCCGGATGCCTTGCCGCAACTCATCTGCCTGCTGGCCTTTCTAACTTCATCAATAAATGGAGGATTTCCCAGGTCTTCAAGGGTTGGCTTCAGAGGGATCTGTTCCAGTGCTGACTGATTGACTGATGATGGACAATTCAGGAGCTGACTGAAATACTCTTTCCATCGGTTATTAATGCCAGCCTTATCCCTGATCATCGTGGCTCCTTCTGCAGACAACAAGGGGGCAGAGCCAGACTTGACTTGATGGAACTGAAGAACTCCCTTGGGTTGTTTAAGTCAGCATAGTTTTGCACCTCTTCAGCTTTCTTCTCCCACCACTGATCATGCATTTTGCGGATTTCTCGTTGAGTCTGGGCATGGAGGAACTTAAACCTGTCTTTCTTAGAGATTTAGCCTGGGTCATTCTGCCACTCCATAAATGCCTTGTTCTTCTTGGCAAGCAGGTCCTCAAAAGCACAGTTGTTCTCATCAAACCAGTCTTGATGATTGCGTTTCTTGGGACCAAGCACTGACTTTGCTGTCTCCATCACCATTTCTCTAAACTGGCTCCACTTCTGAATTGGACCTCCAATCAATGGCCTGTTGGCAGTCAACTTTTCATCAGGGCTTGACTGGAACTTGCGCAGATGAGAAGGCTGCTGGAGTCTGGCAATGTTAAAAGCTGTTTGGATGAGCTTTGGGCGCTTTGGGTGATGCTGAGCGATGTGTATTTTGAAAATGGTGCAGACAAGTCTATGGTCAGTCCAGCACTCTGCTCCTCGCATGGCTCTGGTGATAAGGACATCCTGAATATCATGTTGATGAACAATGACATAATCTATCATGTGCCATTGTTTCGATCTAGGGTGCATCCAGGTAGTCTTGTATTTGTTTGCCATCCTGAACACTGTGTTCGTAATGAAGAGGTCATGTTCTGCACATTTGCTCAGAAGCAATAAGCTGTTGCTGTTCATCTTACCAACGCCATGTTTGCCTAACACTTCCTCCAATCGACTGTGGTCACAGCCAACTCGGGCTTTGAAGTCTCCCAACAAGATCAACTTGTCGTTGGCCAGCACTGAGCACAGAACGGAACTGAGGTCGATGTAAAACTGCTCAATTGTCTCCTCTGTGCTGTTCATGGTGGGAGCATATGCACTGATGACTATTGCATACTGCTTGTGACTAAGGGGTAGGCGTAGCTTCATGAACCTCTCGTTAATACTGACAGGCAGGTCCGAAAGTTGTTTCATCAGACTAGTCTTGACGGCCAGGCCGACTCCATGGATCCTATCCTCATTCTGCGCTTTTCCTTTCCAGAAGAAGGTATAACCACTAGCTAGTTCAGTGAGAAATCCTTCTTCTGCAAGCCTGGTTTCACTCAAGGCAGCGATATCAATACCATAACATGAAAGCTCTTTAGCAACTAGGACTATTCTCTGATGAGGTCTTACTGTGTCCTCACTGTCCACGAGTATATGGATATTCCATGCTCCCATTACCAACTTCTTTTTTTTTTGCACAATAGAACCTGTGCGTAAAGAATATTATAGTGGGAAAGCCTTTGCACAGAGACGATCCCACTCTCTCGGTCTCAGAAGTCAGAATCCACAGGCACAAAAAAATCGTTACTTCTGGAGACTACCTCGGCTGCATTGGATGGCCATGTCACCTTAAATGCTCTGACATGCCCCACGCACTCCATAGTGCTCTGCTGTAACGCCTTCTCAGCCATTGAATCATAAGGATTTCCTTCTCCTGATCCATCGAAGCTGTCTTCGCATGCTGGGATGAGCAAGTCCCTAACTCACCGAGGGTTTCAGACCCATTGGATACCCTCACCTGGTTTAGCTGGCCTGTCAAAGCCATTGCCCGGGGTGTGGCCGTTGCCGCATGCAAAGCAACTACGTGGAGCCACAGGTGAGAGCTGGGTGCCGGTAAAATCAATAAAGGATGGGCCACTCCCGAAGAAGTGTGACAAGCCCTCCTTTAGAGGTACTACCCCATTAGAGGTACTACCATGCAACCCCATACACCCCATACACTCTTTAGGAGAGAATATAATTATAAGTTAAAGTTAAAAGAATGAAGAGGTGCAGGAATTAAAAGCAATGCAATAATAGTTACAATTAAAAGAATGAGGAGGCCTGGCAAATAAAAAAACAGACTTTGTAACATATACTTAACCCTCTATAAAATCAATATAGCAATTCACTGAATACACTGTAAGAGTATTAAAAAAATTAACGTTTAATACTAAATATCCAGTAAGTGTTGATCAGGCAGCCAATGGAGGGGTAGAGAATGGTCTCACTCAGAACAGAGGTATGCAGCTTTATTGACTGACAGACCCCATATACTCTGTACTTACATTTTTCCAGTCAAATTCCATCAGATTTGTTTATTGGTCCTTCTGCTCTGTCAATAGACACTGTCTTCATCCTCTGTTTGCTGCCATTCACTGCAACATGTCTGGCTGAGGTAAAAGTACTGTTGGCTGGGCTGCTGAGGTGACTTTATTCTGTGGTTGCTGTGGCTACTGCTTGTGCTTTACAGGCAGCTTCTTTGTAGAGTTCTATTACTGTGATGCTGCTTCTTAGGTGGCTTCTTCCGAGCAGGCATCTTGCAGCTTCTATTCTCCTCCAAGGCCCCAACCCCACTACAGGGTTTAGCCTGCCAGCTGTCATGCTTATTTACTGATGGTTCACCCATACACCTTCTATACATTAGCATAGTCTCACCTAGTTACATGTACTCCTTTGGGCTGTCAATCAAAAGAGGGCTATTTGCTGAGTTATTCTCCAGTGGAAGTGGAATCTACAACTATATCACCAGAAGCGGAATTACTATGTTATAGGAAATGGAATCTTCCATGGAAAATGGAATATTCCGTTATCTGCCGCTTTGGCCAATCATACTGGATTTTCTAATGCTAAACTATTAATGTTTATTGAATTAAAGATTTATTCTTAAATCTAATTACTGTTTTCGGCATTTCAAAGGGTCCAAACTATCACCACTCTATTTGTGTCTAATTAAGAGTTATATAATTTTTCTGTTTTGTAAAACCCACTCAGAAGTTTTTCTGCAAGCCTTTAATTATGGTGCTGTAAGGAATTTTAAATAGCTAGAGCAAAAATCTCTCTGTAGAGTGTTGCCAGCTGTCTAATTACACAAACCAAAATACCCCTGCCTTGAGGCTACACCCTCTGCTCACTCCATCCACCCTCCCTCTTTGTTCATTCTCCTCCACTCATTCTCACAGGGCTGGGGCAGGGAGTTGGGATGTGGGTTCTGGGTTGGGAAGTGGGGCCAAGAGGTTGGAGTGTGGGAAGGAAATCTGGGCTGAGCCTGGGGCAGAGAGTGGAGGTGCAGAGGGGGATTCAGGGTGTGGTATCTGGGAGTGAGTTTGGGTGCAGGCGGGGATTGAGGGCTGGGGAAGGAGGTTGGGTGCAGGAAGGGGTAAGGGATGCAAGCTCCTGCCGGGTGGCAGTTACTTTGGGCAGATCCTGAGTACTGGCTGGTATGTCCAGCTCCTAGGCTGGGACAGCCAGGAGGCCCTGCGTGCTCCCCCTGCCCTCAGGCACAGCCCTCAGTGCTCCCATTGGCCACAATTCCTGGCCGATGAGAGCTATGAAGTCAGTGCTCGGAGTAGGGCAGCATCTGAAGACCCTTTGGCTGCCCCAGTGCCTAAGATCTGGACATACTGGTCACTTCCGGGAGCCATGCAGCGTCAGATCAGTTAGGCTATGTCTACACAGCAGCATTATTTTGTAATAACTTAAGTTATTCTGAAATAACAGTCCTTGTCTACACAGCAAGCAGTTATTTCAACATAATGTCGAAATAATGGCGAGACGGAGGACTGCTTACTCTGACTTCTGTCACCCTCATTTTACAAGGAGTAAGGGAAGTCAGAGGCAGAGTGCTCTAACTTGGACTTCTTGCTGTGTAGACACCGCCAAAAGTCAAAATAAGCTATTTTGACTTAAACTACACAATTGACATAGCTCAAGTTGCGTAGCTTATTTTGGCTTTAGCCCTGCTGTGTAGATGTGCCCTTAGGGTGTGTCTACACTGCATCGTTATTTTGAAATAACAATGCAAGCATCTACACAGCCATTCCGTTATTTCAAAATAATTTTGAAATAACAGACTGCTTATTCCAAAATCCTACACCCTCCACTGCTGCTATTTCAAAATAGCCCCTCACCAGGGCCATTCTAAGTTATTCCTCTCCAGTGCCTCCTGGGGCTCTAAATTGAGATAGCACATCTACATTAGGGAATTTTGAGACTTCCCTGCAGTGTAAACATGCTATTTCAAAATAAGCTATTTCAGAATAACTATTCTGGAATATTTTATTTTGAAATAAATGTGCAGTGTAGACATACCCTTAGAGAACCTAGCTTAGTCCCTTTGTGCTGCTGGATTTTTAGTGACCTGAAATCTCCTGGATTGGCTTCAATAGCTTCTAGGAGATCCAGCCAAATTCCAGAAGACTCCCAGGCAATCTGGGAGGATTGGAAACTGTATTCACAATTGTGGTACACATGTGCTTTGTCAGAATTATAAATATTGTAATCATTCTTCAAAACTGAGTAAAAAAAGTTCAGCAGTAAATTACTTATAGGGACTTATAGGTCAGGGTAGGCTAATATAACACCCACATCTGACATTCTGAATTATCACTGACTTTTTTTGAGCTGGAATAATATATTAATGTAATCTCACTTAATTGTTGGACTCCCTTTTCTATGCTTTTATGGTCCAGATGCAGCACATTCTGTGGCTTTGCTCTAAATTAAAAAGTAACAAAAATTTATTTGTGAATACCAATGAAATAACCATGTTAAAAATTCACATTGACATTAATAGGGTCTAACCTTTCTTCTGACATATAATGCTATAAAATCAAGCTTTGAGGGAGATATTTTCCTGACTCTCCCACACCATATCTCTTGTACACATGAAAGAAATTGCAAGCAAGTAATAGAAACACTTGGCATCTTAATACATAATCACTATCTCTTGCAATACTGCAATTTCTTTGATCTTCTATGAAACAGGTGTTCCTGCAGAAGGAATTAGGGCTTACAGTTAAATATTCAATTGCATTTTTACAATTAGTCTTAGATCTAATCATAATGTTTCAATGTCTGCAAATGTATTGTCTTGAAAAAACACCTTTTACTTGTCTTCAAATTACTCAGAGAAAATGCCTAATGTAGGAAGGTCCCTCCTGCAACAGTGTTTTAAGGGCTATCATGTATTGCTCTAAAGAGTTCAAGAATATGTGTTTATGGAACTAATTTTGGGAACAAAATTTGCTGAGGCCTGTTTCTGTCACTGCACCTTGTATATTTTACATTCACTTTGCTGAGGATTATTGTTCTGATATTTGTTAGTGTCTTTACCCACTCTGCGCTGAGGTAGATGGCTACCCAAGGTGCCAAGCATGTAGAATCAACACTCCCATTACCTGAAGTTCACAGAAATCAAACAAAACACCTTTTTTTTTGCTTTTATTTCATTTTGATCAAGTTAGAATCTGAGTAATCTGAGCAAAATAGGGAAAAAGTCCATACACGGTTAACAACTTAATTGTGGTAATTTAGCTATAGCTAAATGTGTTTACAAGCCAAGACAGAACAGGTTTACCAGACAGTCTTTCTCTCTTATCAGATGAAAGGCTGCTTTTATACCCTTTCCCCTCAGCTAACCCAGCTACTACCTGTAAACAAATGCAGGACACAGTGTTACTTTTACTTATGTGGTTCCCTGATTATCAAAGAAGGTTTCTGTATTTCCTAACTAAGCTTTGACTTTATTTATTAAATTCTATTTTATTAAATTCTTCTATTAAATTATAGCTTTGTCTTACTGTATTCAAAATTCATGGAAGTATTCTACCTGCACCCTTATCCCTTACCCCAAACTCCCTTCTGCACCCATCTTCCATCCCAAACCCTGCACCTCCTCCATTATTATGATGCAAGAGTGTGGCCCTTGACCACTTACCAAAGTCTTGGAGTGGCCCCCCCATCAAAAGTTATTGCTCACTCCTGCTCTAATCATTGGTGATATACAATACAGACTCTGTGGGGTTTGAAATAATGTGATCCAGCAACATCGCTATGATGAGTCATGATACCCTACATGACAGCTTCATGGTAAATGAGAGATGGTGGCATAAACTGGGAGCATTGTGCCCTATCTTTGCCCAAAAATTATATTGCAGTACAAAGAGAAATGATGTGTTGTTGTCTCAGGGAGTCTCCAGAAACAAGCCCAAGGAACACTACTAATACATTAGTTGGTAATGACCTAATCCAGTGCAACAACATACAACTAAGTTGTCTTTACAGCCCCCTCTCAGTTTGTAAATACATTTGACACCATGTAACTTGATTCCTAAAATCAGGTGAGTTTTTGCAGGCATTGGGTGGAGTTAAAGAAAACATGCCTGTCAAAACTTGGAATTGAGGAATGCCTGCAGGCAAAAAGCAGACATCCCTAGTGTTTACAGAGGTTATAAAAATGAGTGTCCAGTTTCCCTGTGTATTCCCTTTTATGGTTTACACAGGTCATGTCTATACTGCAGCATCCATAGTGACATAGTGTAGACCCTTGCTACAACAACAGAAGGGGATTTTCCATTGATGCAAATAATCCACCCCCCAAGCCGTGGTAGCTAGGTAAAAGGAAGAATTCCTCCATACACCTAACCTTGTCTGCTACAGGGATCAGTTTCACTGTGATGCTCAAGGTTAGGATATTTTACACCTCAGAGGGACATTGAACTAGCTATCTAAATTTCTAGTGTAGACTAGGCCTCAGTGATACAAAAGACCACACAGTGGAGCTGTGCTAACCCTTCCAAGTTCAGTTTTAATTGAGGTGTTTTGCAAGGGCTCATACACCCTGATTTTTTGTAAAGGGGGTTGGGGTTGGATCTAAACCTGCTTTACTTTGCTAAAATCTTTTGCTGATTCTCTTGGTTGGGTCCCTTTGTCTCTGGATCCAGATTGATTAGCACCCTTACATTGTAAGGATGGAAAACTCTGAGGGAGTTGGACTGTAGTCTGTGAACACACTACAATATTTCTTTTTGGGGCTGTGGATGTTAGTGTGCTCCTTCCCCTATAAATCACTATCTCCCTGATTCAAGAACTGATTAAGTGTTCTTGGATGAAGTGTCCATAGAGAAATTAAGTGGCAAAAGGTCATTTAAAAGGAATGCCGTGACCCTAAATTATGAAACAAAATTAAATAACAGCTGAAGGAATTCCTGAAGATGCTCAGAGGGAAGGCCTCTACCATAAATACACAGACAGTATTTTTGCTCTGACTTACTATTACCTCATCTTTCACCATTTACTTCCATATGAGGAAAACTTCTCTTATAAATATTTTTAGTGAAGTACTTGATATATGCTGAAATGTAGTGTTAGTAGACTGTGTATGTAAAATCATGTCAAACAATGTAAATTATATATATTTGGTACACATTTACATTAAAGAGCTGGGCTATGTATTGTATGGGCCCAGTTCTAGAATACCACATGCACTTAAATAACACGCATAAGGATTTTTGGTATTAGGCCTAAAAATTAACTGGTGAACAGGGTATTAAATCTGCTGGGGACTCCTTTAGCCAAGTATAAGAGACCAGTATTTAGATTTTTTTATTACATTGTTTTGATACCACGGCAGAAATACAATTATCAATGTGGTTTGAATTTCACACACTCACCTCTGGGAAGTGACGATTTTTCATGTCCTACCACTAGGATAATAGTCCTTTAATAGAGGGGAAAGTTTCCTTGGTATCCATTGTGCAAAACTTGAGATCTCACAATATTTAAAGACTTTAGAAGCTACTTAAAGTATACTGGAGTCTGAGCTATCTGAATATGTTTATAGTTGATCTGTATGAATATCTTTACACAATTCCTTCAGCACTTGATCATACACAAATATCTTATAGATTTTTTTCCATTGTAACATAGTGTAGTATTACATTACTTCAGACTCCATTCATCTTATGAAATTTTGAATATTAGCTGTGCTATGTAGAGAATGCCAAAGTAGTAAATGGTCATCGCTTTAAAGTCTTTCACTTGGATTTTACAGTTTCCTGTATCTTTTTCTCTTCTATGGAAAGCATTTGAGTAGATGGACTGTCAGCAAAAAAGGCAACAATCAGTATCAACCCAACAGTCAATTAGTATTAGATTGACATGGCACCTGAGTGAAACTGCTAGAAACCACTTGACAGAGCACACAGGCAGGCTCATGATTAACAATATTGCGGCATCACATGGATGTAGTAAAGAAGAAACATAAGTACAGAGTTAATCACTGATTAATCTCAGCAGTCAGGTAGGATCAAGATTCAAAAGGTAAAATATTTTTATTAAAGATTCTTCTCCACCCCGAATAAAGCAATAAGTAGCACAATGTTTTCTATGGCTTCCTGTTTGCTTAAAGTTTGCTCCCAAAATGTTGTGCATGTGAAATCCAATTTTGAAAATGCCTATTTGCACATACTCATGCAAAAAAGGCTACCTGTGCTCACAAAGTTCAATTAGAGAATTATCCATTGTAAAATGCACAAATAGTTGTATGTGAGAACGAATGTATCTTCCATGGAGACCAGCATGTATGTACTGTCTGACAGCTCATGTAGCCACATTTTTGTTCCCATATGTAATATTGGATGATTATAGGGATGGCTATTAATTCTTCTGTCTCATTATCTTAGTTTGCTAATTAAGGGGTCTGTTACTTATATTAAAGGCAAGAGGTGATAAAAACAAATAATTAGACACTTAATATCCTATTAGATATATAGGTGTAAAAATTTTATTACAGAGTTCCTGAATCACATCCAATAAAATATGGCTTATCTGCTCTTCAGCTAAAGGATATTTACTACCACCAGAAGGTGGCATCATACACTGAATCAAATAAGCAGTAAAATCAGAGGTGGCTAAACTTCCACAAGAAGATTATCATGGTGCCTGGGGGTGGGTGGTATTTGACTTACTGATTCTTTGCTGTGTGATTTAGTATGACAAAATAATTCCTGGCTACATGACTGCAGAGGGGCCCAGTAGTTTTGGCTGGCCCATTGGTTATGAATCATTATGGATTAAGCTTTCTTTTGATTAGGGAATCTGCAGGTGAATCCTGATTTCCACAAATATTGCTCACAAGTATTCATAGAATGAATGTGTATGCACAGAAGACAAAATTAGTAGTCTGTGGATTATCAATGCACAGCTGCTTTGACTTGTGCTGTTCGCACTTTATTGTAAACCTTCCCTGACTGAAGCTTATTTTTTTTCTTTTTCTCCCCTGTCCCTCCCCCAAGTCCTGGATAGCAGCTGTGGGAAGAACCTCTCCACACACTTCCACTACCACCCCTTCCCTAGGAGCACCCATCCTACAGCTGTTCTAGAAGAGGGAGAACTTCTTGTAGAGGTGGGACCCACCAGGGCCACTTCTTCTCTGTTCATGCAGGTATATTGAGCAGGCGAGCTTTGAGATGAGTGAGGGAAGGGCACTGCCTTCAGATTTTGATGCTATTTAGAAGTGAGGTAAAGGGAAGAGGCAGATTTTCAAAGAGAGGTGAAAGTGTTTGAGATGACTTGGCCTGGATTTGTCATACAGTAAGAATGGACAGTAAGCGGAGCGGGTAGTGAGGCAAAGTACTGGATAATGAGAATGGGTGGCTGGATGCTGGAGGATATAGAAAAGAGTCAGTCAGTGTGAGGGGGTTGAAGTGTGAGATTGATCAAGTGACAATGTGCCCTCCAAAAGGATTTTAATGGTTAGAATGAAAGCTTTGTACATGCTGGTTGGTTACTGTGGTGTGGTGGGGGGATTATCTTGTTAGCTAAGTAACAGCATGAGCTTCTCTTGTCCACCCATCCTCATTTTCCCCCTTCTAGTATTTTGTCTTTTACCTACTCTCAGTCCCCTCATTTGCTTGGAAGCACAAATTGGCATTACTACCTCAGAAATAATTAAAGAGAATTAATGTTGATGAACAGTTGGTCTGACTTTTTTTTCAGGTAGACTGTGCTAAAATTCCTACACTGAGGATTTTCAACTTTCCTGGCATATGATTTTCCAACAGGCAAGTCATCGTAAATACTACATGTGGCCCTAAAAGGGTTAACAAACTAAGCTATGATTTTTTATTAAAATACTCACAATTCAAATTTTTACTTTATAACTCAAATTCCCAATATTTTGACAACATTTTTTCTATAAAATTTCTAATATGCAGTTCCACTAACTGCTCAGATATTTCCTTCCTGTAAACTTTACTGCAGTGCTGGCTTTATCAAACAAGGTGCAGCCTTCATGCAACACCTAAGTGGTATCTGACAGCATCCTTCAATAGCCAACTTGTCTGTTCAGTGGATTGGATGATTTCTTACCATTCAGCAACAGCAGAACCATATTACAATACAAAATGCACTGGAAAAATGTGGACAGCAATGAACTAAAGAGTTCAGGGTTTTTATGTGGTATAATATCTGTATGAGTAGCCTGACAGGTTTGTCTGCATCCTAAAACCAGCCCAGATTACAATAATATTGACAGCCTGCAAAATGGTCCTTTCACATCTGCTCTGTGCCCAACAAGGATCAGTTGTATAATGGGTAAAACCCAGGTGTTAGCAATACTTAGAACAATTCAAAAGACGATACAGAAAGTGATATAGGTATTGTATAACTACTATACCCATAACTGGTGCTTAATAATTTGCCTATGAGTATACCATTTCCTGCCTGCCAAGGATGGAAGAGATTGTTGTCAGTCACATTTATCTAGAGACCAAAAAAAAGTCCCAGATTTCAAACTGATCAACCTATTGAAAGTGATGATCTTTAAATAAGAGGAGATGGTGTAGCTCTTCGAAGTATCTTCCTATTCCGAGTAGCACTGCCTCTTTCTTCCTCAGAGTTTAGTTTCACTCAGCCCCCTTTCATCTACTTGCTGTCCTGGCCAGTGTTTAAGATCCTGACAATAGTGATATTGAGTCAAATGACTAAGCTATGATGCACAGCTTGTCACTGTTTCATTGGGAATGTTTCTTATGCTCAGCCTGGTGATTAGGACACTCACTTGGGATGCAAGGCATGCAGGTTAAAATCTATCTGCTGCCCAATTAATATTTAATTCATTTATTTGAGGTGGAACAGCTACAAGGAGAGAGATTTGAGGAACACTCTGTCACAACTTGGTGATATGAAAACAAATGTCTTCCCTTTCTTAGTAACAAGAGTAGGTCATCCATCAATGCCACTAATACAGCTTCCCTTCCACATTCTGCTTTAATTCCTGCTCGGCAGGACTCCAGGATCTTGACACTAGAGTGCTAACTATTCAAGTGTGCACAAGAAGGGGAGGTTGGATACCAGATAGGACTTTGAAAAGGCAAGAGTTTCATAAGAACCAGTCAAACTATGGTGCTTTTTTGTTTTTATGTTTTCAGAATTGACAGTTTCTTCTTTCAGAAAGGTCCTTAGCCAGGCTCACCTGCTGGCAGAGGTGGTTGCCTTGTACTAAACACAAGGGACTGGGGCTCAGTCACATGTGGTGAATCAAATATTCGGTAGTGCTTCAAGTGTCTTATATGAATAGACCATAGTTCTGGAAATGGAGAGGGATTTCTCTAGTCCTGATGTATGAGTAGGTTTTCTGTTGCCTAGAGATGCCAGATTAACTTGGTCTCTGAGAAACAGATTGTTAATTCTTTGCCAGAGTGTGGCACTAGCTTTCAGATAAGTGCGATGACAATTGGCTGTGGATGCAGCTAATAAACTATCCTGAAAAGTTCTGCTGGTTGTGAGCTAGTAGCTGCAGCAGGCAAAGGGAAAAGGGATTTCTGCTTCTACCACATCTGTGGAAAAGAGCTGAAGAAGCATTTGATACCATTAAACACTCCTCCTCTGTACCCTTTTCTTCTTTGACTTTTGTGTGAGCCAACTTCTCCTATTACTTTGCCCTTTCAGTACCACTTTTATGGCTCTTCATTCCACGAAACACTTAGGCATCCTTCCAGTCTTCATGACCAGAAAAGAAGGGAGTCTCTAAAACATCTCTGGATGTCATCCTCCTTTTACACAGCTCCAGCTCTGACAACTCCCTGTTCATCTCCTCTTCCTGTCTTGCATATCTGAGCAATGATCCCCTTGAGTATTACTGTAAACCAAAGAAGTAATCTCTCTGCTAACTCACTATCAACTTCTCATTTTTTTCCTCCCATGCCCTCTCCTCCACATCCTAATTCCTTTGCCATGGACAACATCACACTTGCCTCTGTCTCTTAGATTCATGTCAGGATTTTCTTTGATTCCTCCTTTCTTCCCATACATTCTGACTGTAGATAAGCCTTGCAGCATTATCTGTTATGTGATTTTGAATATCAAAATGTTTCCTTATGTCCTATAGTAATAGAGATGTAGCCGTGTTAGTCTAGTCTAGCTGGAAAAAAACCCCAGGACTATGTAGCACTTTAAAGACTAACAAGATGGTTTATTAGGCAATGAGCTTTCGAGGGCCAGACCCACTTCCTCAGATCAAATTGTGGAAGAAAATAGGCATGACCATATATACCAAAGGGATACAATCAAAATTGTATCTGAGGAAGTGGGTCTGGCACACAAAAGCTCATCACCTAATATACCATCTTGTTAGTCTTTAAAGTGCTACATAGTCCTGTTTTTTGTTCCTTATGTCCTGATAGCTAACCACTTGTCATCTTAGTCATCTTCCACCTTGAATTTTGACTTTACCAGATTACTTTCATGAAACTCAGTATTGAAAGATTGCTTATTTGTGTTCATTTGCTATGATTTTTTCCCTGAGTTAAAAGAAAAATGCAACTCTTGTGTCATGAGGTTTTGTTATATATAGAACAAGCAGATTTCTTTCTGTATATTTGAATGTTCAGTCAGTTTTTAAAATAACTTAATTACTGCTCATCTTGGGAAGTCAACTCCATCCCTTCACAAATTTTATCAACAGGAATAATGAGACAAGCTGATGTTCAGCCTAAATGGTCTTAGTCTTAATTTCATCTAATTACTTGTCCCTTAAGTCTTCCTCACTAACTCTTCTACCTTCTTGGCATTGGTATCTCTCAGATACTTCTAGACTGTTATATACTCCCTTTCATTTTTTCTTAGCCACACTATGCATATTTCTCAATGTTTTCTAATAAATCAATCCTTGCCTCTCGTCATTTTTATTGCTAGTCTCTGAGCCACCTCTATCTTTCTAGTAATATGATGCTCACAACTGAACTCTTTAGTTTAGGATTTTATGGCATTAAGTACATAGTGATATATATTTTGT
Source organism: Rafetus swinhoei (assembly GCA_019425775.1). Taxonomy (NCBI): domain Eukaryota; kingdom Metazoa; phylum Chordata; order Testudines; family Trionychidae; genus Rafetus; species Rafetus swinhoei. The sequence goes on from CM033437.1 coordinate 57,628,252, forward strand.
CTGCATTATCTAATGTGTTACCATGTTAGGGAGTTGATTGCTAATTCTAATGCTATGATTAGAATTCAGTGGGCTACCTTTAAGAAAGCAAAGAAAATGTTATTGGAAACCAAACTGACTATAGCCCAGACACACTCACCCACCTTTTTTTTTTTTTTTTTTTTTTTTTTTTTTTTTTTGTTAAAACATAACAAATGTAGTATATAGGGATGAAGAAACAAAATACACTTACTTGCTGGAATTCCTGAATTATAGACCCAAGCAACACCAGGTAAGTCTGCTAATTCCATTCTGAAATGGGACATATAGGTGCAAGCCCATTGTAACATGTACATATTTATAGTGCATCGTGTCCCTGGCTAAAATGTCAGTTAAGTATATCATCAGATAGTACAGCATAATGTGTTTTGCAATTATTTCAGAACAAGCAAGAAATGAGGATATGGTGAAATACAATATTCTCTATGTAGTCCAATTATCTGGAAACCTTTCAAAAGAAAATGGAAGAGAGGCACTGTCAATTTAACAAAAATACTTAAATGCTACACTTTGGGAAAGCCAATCTAATACAAATAGAAATATGTAAACAGTTTAAACATTTTTTCTCTTGTAATAAATATTCCCTAGCACTATCTACAAATGAAATATCACAGCTTTCTGCTAGTGCTATGAGAACCAGAATATGAAATTGACTATATGGATTTTTTTGTTTAAACTGTTGTCAAAACTCAGTAAAATGCAAAAGGTAATCAGGGTGGACACTATTAAATAATCAACAATTTGTCATTAAAATAACATGATGAGGCATCAAACGTTGAATTGTTTCACTGTATGTGGATGAGGTTATGTCTCTCAGACCTTGTACACCACAGTGTGACAACCCAGGGTACATTTTACCTTTCTTTTGCTGTTCACTATAAAGGGTAAAATGCAAATAAAATGTTAAATTATTCCTGTATCACTAATATGAGGGCTTCTTAATAATGCTGGCAAGAACTCCTTAACCTTACTGAGAAAGAACATTTAAATATTAGGCCCTTTTAGATTTTCTTAAAATCAGGTTAAAAGTGGCCTTTTTTTCAAAAAAATTGGGGAACCCACAAGAGCTAACAGTCTTGAAACCTGCATGGTTTCTCCTAGTTCCAAAAAAGCATCACGTGTAAAGTTACTTTGTCTTAAATCAAGTATAAGACCAGGGACAACAGACAGGGGGCATACAGACACTACTAGTCATTATGAGAGGCAGGAACACTAAACAACTAAACTTTTATTTTCTGTATGGGCTTTACGGCAAACAAGCACATCAAAACCAGAAACCAAAAACTGGCAGATGGGTTTTGTTACCACATATTTTGCTAAACGAGCAAACCTCTGTTGTATGTTCATAGTCCAATTGGCCTCAGAGGCAGTGTCCGGATGATCTACCAAATGAAGTGATAAGGCTCATAATAGGTGATGAAATGAAACAGCAGGATCCAAGACTGATTTGAGAGCTTGAAGCCTAGAACATATTGACATGATATTCTGTGCACAAACTAAGACATTATACAATTGCCATCATGGTGTTAGGCAGCCAGAATGTGATTATGAGGGATGAAGAAACCCTGCAAGGTCTGGCTTGAACACATTGGCAACTAACCAGCTCCTGAACATTCAGTTGAAGACTTGAATTCTATGTATTCCTATTTCCCAGGCACTCTTCCAGTCAATCCCAATCACTTCTTCACAGTATCATGGGCTTTGAAGCATGTCCCAAAATTTCAGTGGGAGTGTTTCCAATCATTTCAATGCAGTTTGGAACAAATTGATCGTGTTGGTGTCCTTCTGGGTTTCATATAAATGTGAAATCTGTTAGATGAGGGTTGTCTTAATGTTAATTGCCAAGTAGGAGTCTGCCATTTTTGTTAGACAGATTCGTATTGATTATTCACAAAACTATTTTACTTGGCCCTGTGACGGGGAAGCCGCCCCCCGCACTGAGGCCCGCTTACCGGCGGAGCCGCTGCCCAGGCGCCGACACTGCCGGCACCCCAAGCGGCAGGCGGAGGGCCGAGTGCACAGGCACAGAAGGGCCGGGGCCAGAAGTGACGGGCCCTGGAACCCAGGGGCTGCCAGCCAGCTCGGACGCCGAGCGGGGGTGTGACGCCGGCCGGCGAGTACAAACGGGAGGCGGGAGGAAGGAGCAGGGGGGAGAGCAGGAGCTGGCTGTGCTATCACACCCCGCAGGCGGCGAGCAGGATCCGGAGACCGAGGGAGCACCGGACGTCGCCGACAGCCAACCTGATGGGAGCCCTGGAGGGGAGCAGCCCCAGCGAGAGCCGCAGGGGATCCAGCTGGCCGGAGGACAGGGAGACCGAGCTGATGCGGGGAAACTGATGCAGCTGGACTGGGGCCGGGGGACGGCAGCTCCAACCCCACAGGGAGGACTGTAAGAGGGACGTTGCTAGGGTAAAGACAACCCAGAGGGGACAAAAGGCGAGGAGGCCTGGAGTGAGGATCTTAGGGACAAACTCCGGCCACTGCTACAGGCCCTTTGGAGCTTTGAAAATTTAAACCAAATTTCTCTTTATGTATTCATACCTGGAAAATACACAGACTAAACACAACTAAACTGTACATTGGATTACCTAATGAATCATTGGAGCGTGTCTTCCTAAAGGTCCCATTGGCTGTAAATATTACTATGGACATCTGTTTGGCTAGCTAAAGTAAAATGTAGTTTATGAGGAACTCTGCTGGTTCTCTATATCAGTTAGAAATTGGTATTAAGCTGATGTAAATTTTTTCTGGTCGTGTACAATAACAAACACGGTCTTAGTTAAAGAATGTAATTCAGAGATAGACATGTTATTTAACATTTTATAATTATGGTAGTTACACATAAGAGGAAACGTCTCTAAATTACAGGACTCCATGTGCTATGTGATTGCTTATCTAAAGAGTTCAAGCAAGGTCAAATACAATCATATCCAAAAGAATATTTTGTGCAGGGACCAAAAGAAAGGAGACACCTCTTCCTTCTTTGGCCTCCGGGGATATGCTTTATGATTGAAACATCTTCGCGTTTTCATGCCGAGTGAGTAAGAAAAACATACAGGTTTCGAACTGCTCCTTCACAGACTTTTTTACTGCTATGTCAAATGATCCAGGCTTATGTCTTTTATTGTTGATTTTGATGATGTACAAGTCTAGAGCAGATCTTATCTAACGCTGTGGCACCATCACTGAACAAAAAACATCTTGTAGTTAATCTGTCCCATATTTACAAATGTGATAAACATCCAGCCTGTCTGACAGGAGTTACTGGCTATAAAACTACTGGAGGTTTAAATAATTGGTGCTTTGTCTATTCCTTTCAGAACTTCTCTGTTTGAGCGATTCAGACTGCAAAGGGCCTACCTGCATTTGCAATGGTAGCAGAGCAGTTCCTGTTAGAGTAGCTAACCATTATGACAGACACACTGGAATGAAGAAAATGGCTACTCAAAAAGACCCCACTTTCATGCAAATAGTTTAGAAATGTGAGCTGTATGAAAATGGAATTTTTAAAGGGGGATATTTTTTCTTGCTTGTTCATCCACTGCCCTGCCTAGCAGATATAATAGTGATAGAGATGCAACCATGTTAGTCTGGTCTAGCTGAAACAAAAGACAGAACTATGTAGCACTTTAAAGACTAACAAGATGGTTTATTAGGTGATGAGCTTTCGTGGGCCAGACACACTTCCTCAGACCAATATGTGGAAGAAAATTGGCACAACCACATATTGATCTGAGGAAGTGGGTCTGGCCCACGAAAGCTCATCACGAAAGCTCATCACCTAATAAACCATCTTGTTAGTCTTTAAAGTGCTACATAGTTCTGTCTTTTGTTTTAGCAGATATAATGTATGACTGCTCTGCAGAGCCTCTTACCAGTCACGAATCCTCTTCCCTGTGTCTTCTGGGATCTTCAACATACAGTCAAGAGAGGAGCCATGTAACAAACCCCTTCTCAGACTAGTTTATCTACTATAAATTTTAGAGTTTGTCTGTTTGATCAAAAACTCCTTCTATACGATAAGAACTAGGACCACCAAATTTGGCATACAGCTTCTTCTAATCATAACTTAAGCCAGCTATGTCAGGAAAACGGGATGTGCCTGGAATGGGACTGCTTCTCATAAAACAGAAATGAAATCAAATCAACAAAGTAAGCACAGTCCTCAAAATTGACATAACTGACCAAATGTTGAAAGAGAATGATCCAAGAGAAGCCAGAAAAATTGGATGCACCTGGAATAGGATTGCTGCTCAAACTTTACAGAAAAGATAAAATGGAGAAATTTGGAGTAGGGCTCTGTTTTGGCACAGCTGAATCAAAGCTTAAGGTTTGAAAACTAGAAGAAAATTTTATCGGAAACCAAATTGACTGTAGTCCTTTTTTTGTAATAATGGAGTTTACAGGTATGAAAAAACAAAACACACTTGATGGAATTCTGAAATTATGGACCCAAACAATGCTGGGTAAATCTGCTAGTTAGTATACAACTGAAGTACAGTCTCTTCCCAGCCTCTTAGGGGGGACACACTGCAATCTCTTTCCCAGTGCAAACAATACTCTCTCTTGAGGTCTGTTTTATAGTCTCCATCACCAACACAAATCTCCTCCATGGCTACTTCTCCAGCTCCTTCCTTGTAGAGGACCTTAGGGTCCTTTCCATTAGTCCTTTCCCAGGGTCTGACTTTCAAGCATGCACAACTACTTCCTTTAGGAGCTCAGTCCCTGCTCTGCTAGGCCTGCAGCTGGCTCTGGTACAGCTGGTTCATGGTTCTCCCTCATTGCTACTGCTGCTTGGTCTTCTGTGCAGTTGCTCATGGAGCAACCTCTATTTATTTTTCTTCCCAATTCCCTACCCTAGTTAGGATTAGTTATTACAATTGAGCTTCCCTTCCTAAGAAACACTCAGACCTATACAATGTTGAGGTACCTTCTTTATAATCAGATAATAATCCAGGCCTCAGCTCCCTTTTAAGGGGCTAGTCAGTCTCTGAGGGTGTGTTTGCACTGCAACATTATTTTGAAATAACTAGCGTTATTCCAAAATAACTTAGTCCGTGTCTACACAGCAGGCAGTTATTTTGAAATAGTGTCAAAATACTGTCAAGCTGGAGGACTTCTTATCCCAATTCCTGTAACCTTCATTGTACGAGGAATAAGGGAAGTCGGGAAGAGTGCTTTATTTTGAAATAAGTGCTGAATTAGACGTGCCGTATTTCAAAATAAGCTATTTTGAAATAAGCTACGCAATTGACGTAGCTCAATTTGCGCAGCTTATTTCAAATTAAGCCCTACAGTGTAGACGGGATATATCCTGAAATAGCATTGCAGTGGAAAAGTAGCCAAAGAGTCCATCATGCCCACTCTCAGGGTGTGTCTACACCGTAGGGCTTAACTTGAAATAAGCTACGCAAATTGAGCTATGTCAATTGCCTAGCTTATTTCAAAATAGCTTATTCATATATACCCCAAAATAGCTTATTTAGATATATCCCAAAATAGCTATCTCACATTTTCACAGTAAGCCCGTTATTTCAGGCTCGCTACTCCAATGTCCCTGTAAACCTCATTCCACAAGGAGTAAGGGATGTTTCGGAATAGCGCTTTATTTTGAAATTTGGTGCTGTGTAGACAGCACCAAATGATGAAATAAGCTATTTCGAAATAGCATCAAAATAAGATATGCAATTTCCGTAGCTCAAATTGCTTATCTTATTCCAAGATATGGTGCAGTGTAGACACACCCTTAGATTCTCAGGTCAGAAAGGACCCCTGTGATTATTTAGTCTGACCTCTTGCACAATAAATACACACAATAAGACTTCTCTGATTTAATAAATGAAATCCCATGAACCAGGGTTAGCTCGGAAAGGCCTCCAGTCTCATGAAGCACCCTTCTGGAGTTGCAGAAAGTGCAGGTAGTGTGAGGGCAAAGAGTATCCCCCTGTCTGAGACTGGCAGTCTGTATGAGCACGGAGCAAAGTCATCTGTTCATCTCCTCTCTGCAATTTGCTTCCACAAAGCAGTCCCTGAATTCTCCTGAGACTTACAACCCAGTGTTGGAAAATATCATTTCAGAATTGCCTTCTCAAAATAGTTTTAACAGTTTCCATTTTCAAAAGAGCAACTTATGTAAAGGCCAAAGAAGAAGCACAACACAGGAAAAACAAAAATAATTGTTCTTTTTCTTTTGACCCCTTCTCCATGACCAGGTTATTTGGCTCCTGCCATGTGAACCCACATCTGCTTGGAATTACAGAGAAAGAGATGCATGTTCAAGACACTACTCAATATGACTGCATGTTGCAATACAGTGAAATTTACTTCTGTATGTAGTCATTGTACAAGCTAGTGGATCAGTCCTTTAGGGACCATGTAAAGTAGTTAGTGGGCGCAGTGAGGTGGTTCTTATCCAGCTACACAATATGAGATGTAAAAAGGACAATTTTTTACAGGGTGGTGAATAAAACTCTATATTGACATGTCACTTATGAAGTCCCACTCTCTGCAAGAGGGTGGGAAGGGGGATGAACGCGGTTGTGCTCCATTTGTTGCAAATTTAGACAGTAATACTCACTACGCATTTTCCAAATGCTCAAGGGTAGCCTCTGCTCCAAGGAGCTCACGGTTAAGCAATAGATAACCTAAGCAGAGGCTGGTGGAAAAGGAATAGGAAGCAACTGCTAGTTTGAATTTGGAAATCAGTGAATGGTGGGGGGCAGCAGCTTATCACTTTGGGGGAAATATACAGAAGCAAGAGGGAACACCTGTCAAAGATGGTCTAAGTTTATTTTGTCCTGCCTCAGTACAGAGCACATGTCTAGGTGATTTCGAGGTCCCATGTGGCCCTGTGTGTCTGATTCTATTATTGCCATTTAGATCTCTGAAAAACAGCTGTTACTTTGTTACATTGAGACTGGGAAGAATTAGAATCCAAAGCACTTTTTTTTTCTGGGAGGAATGAATATAAACACATTTCTAAGCAGAAAGAGTGTAAATATTCACTAAGTAACTCAGATGAATATCTGTGAATCTCTGGGTGGCTTGCAAACTGTATGCCAGAACTATTTTTTATGTTTTTCTGCAATTAGTGGTCATTGGCCACATGGTGCTGTTTTTGCTCCTTGGCTGGACAGTTGGCACTTTCACCCCTTGTTATTTTCTTGTTAATGAGTAGTAAACAATGCATTTTGGAAATGAATTTATTGAACTATCAGGACTTGCATGTATTGCAGAGAATATCAGCAGTCCAGCTAGCTGCAAATGAATAGCAGGGCCCAGTAAATCAAACTCAAACCATTTTACTCAAACTTCATTTTTCATCATGCCATTAGCTCTGTTCCTAGCAAGTCTATTCATAGTGTCAAAAATGTTCAGTTTTTCTCATTAATCTAGCAACATAGGACAAGAAAAAATGATTAGAATTTGATCAAGCGGGTCTACTGTTCTTCATAGAACTGCTACCATGCTACATATCACTAGCATTCTTCTAGGGGACACCTTCATTTGTGGGTATTCTAGAAAAATTCACCAATAGTGATTCTTTAAAAGATGGGCTGTGAGAATTCCATGAACCATACAGAAATATTTCATTTTCTATTTCTTTTTTTGTAGTCTCTGATACATCAATCATTCTTTTTCATTGTGGCATCATTTTTTATATTAAGGACATTATTTTGCTATAAAACTACTTCCAATAATTCCACAGCTACATGAAACTCTTTAAATGGAAACCCCTGTGTCCATATTTTTTTCCTCTGCTTTCTTACTCATTAATGTAAGCATGCCTACCAAGTGTACCATGTCAATTATCCAGTATATCTGATTTTTTTTCAGTTATTCTTCTGAAATAAGAATAGCACCTAATGTGTCTTCTGCCATGCAAGTCCAGACTGAGAGGGCAGCCTGCTGTCTTTGCTAGTCACTAAGCAGGATTTCAAATAGGTCAGTCTTTGGTTTAGGCACTCCAAATGAACACACCATATTCAAGAAAATCCCTATTAGTAGTTAAAAAGCATAATCGCCTCTCCTCACTATGGTCTCCACTTAGCATCATGTATAAGTTTCACTTGTCTTTAACGAAATGGCTGGAAAACTGCTCCCTGGGTCCATATTGACTATATTTTGCATCGCTTATATATGACCAAGAATGGAGCATTAGGGAGGCTGAATAGATTGGGTAGCACAGCAGCTTAAGCCTTTAAGGTGATTGTGTAAAGTTACTTTGCAAGAAGAACATTGTACTGCCCCTTCCCTCCTCCCCCAATTTATATGCTTGGAAGGCTAGGACAACAGCAGACCTAGTCTTTCTGTGGGGTTAGGGATTGAGGAGCAGACCCAAAAGGTCCACAAATGTGCAAGGCAAGAGGAACAGTTCTGTGGGGCCTCTCTGCCTAGCAATATAAAAAAAAAGGTCAGCATGGCCAGTCCTTGACACTGGATCAATGACCAGGTGTCTTGACCTGCCATGCTCGCCATAGAGCTGTGGCAGATTGACCTAGGGCCACTGTCTCTGTGGCTACACAAACAGGGGGAACTAAATTCATTCCCTGTTGTCCCCAACAGAATCTCTCAGTGCACAGCCTGGCCCTTCAGGGTGTGTGCTGGGCTCATGGTTTGACTCCTAATTAGTGAGGAATGTGAAACTCAAGCTTTCGACCTATAACCTCCCACAGATATCAGAGATGTATGCTCTTGGGCATTTAGCCTGTTGAATTTACTCTGATTAACGTATACTGTACAATGCAATCACAACATGCCTATTTAGGAATGATTGACTTTCTTATTTTATACAAATCCCTGGAAAGAAGAATGTGATAAAAGATGGTAAAAGAATTGGGGGGTTTTACCACACAATGGTCCCTTTTCTTTTAAAAACCCATGAATGAGCTGACGTCCACATAGTAAAACTTTCTAGTAAAATGTAAGCTTATATCCTAGGAGGTTTGCCCGAAATACAAGTTAAGGAGGTTTTGGTTGAAAAAATCAAATGGCAGAAGCTCTGAATTGATATATAGCACAAATAAAATATAGACCTTACATTTCATTTCAACGGCCAAACTGCCTAGGCACACCAGCAAACATTAAGAGCTGCATGTTAGAAGCCTGGCAGGATGTGAAGCTCAGCTGCTACTATCGTGGAATATAAATCTTTGCAGAGACCAGAGGATTTCCTGGAGCACAATAAACTGCTCTGTCACTTGAACATTTGGGAAACTGGGAGATCTGAGAACCTGCTACTTACTATTTATAAAGACCCCAGTACTAAACCATCAGTGCTGTCACATGTGTTCTCAGAGTCCTGAGCACTTGTTGCGTGATGAAAGAATGGTCTGAACATGTCCCATTATCACTATACTGTGCTGAAGCTTTTGATTATAGTGGCACAAATTAAGGGAAGCCACAGGAAGAGTTGTACAAAATTACTATATTTTCACTTGATGGAAAATTGTGAGCAGTGATGGCAACAAAAATCTCAGTCTGTCTTTACAGGCGTCTAATGAACCCACACAGGCATATTACTGGAAGAACAGAGCTTTGAGAATTTGTACGCTTTTGTTTCTTTTAAATGTACAGCTGGAAATCAGGCAGGAGTGTGAGAGAGAACTCCTAGGCAGAAACTCCTAGGTGAGAGCATAGTTTTAGAAGTATAGGTCTTATCCTAATAAATTCCTTGTTTTGGTGCTGAAGGAAAATGATCTGATCTGCACTAGTGTTGTGTGATAGGTTCTATGGGGTTTTTTTATGCATTCACATATTGGCCACAGGAGTACTTGGAGAGGGGGCAGTGTGCAGAGACACCCCCCCCCCCCCCCCCCACACACACACACACACACACAGTGGGGGCACAGGAACATGCAGCAGCATCAATGGCAGAGAGCTAACAATAGGAAGCTACTCAGACCCCCTGCACTGACAGTGGTAGCGGCAGGGACCCTGGGACCATTTTAATCACCTGGGGGTGATAGATGGGGCTGTGGTTCTTTCAGGGGTGGCAGGTGAGGCCAAGGAAGAGACCCAGCACCAAACTTTGGTGGATCAGGGGACTCCGGGACAGTAATATTCCTGGTGCCTGGGCACCACAGGCCTATATAACTTGCCATTTATGGTTTTGGATGTCCTGGTTTGCTCCACAGTCCTGGCTGATGGTGCTGCCCAAGTTTGAGAATGTTTCTACATTGGTGATAACATAATCCTCTATCCTTACTGGTGATGGTGAGACAATATTAAAGGTGACAATATTTGTCTTATTGAGCTTGATTTGCGGGGTGTGCGTCTTGAGTTGAATATTTCTTCAGAGATCATCTGCAAAGTTGAGGTCTTGTGTAAGAGAAATATGTAACTGACTAAATCACACATACCTGAACACACAGGGAACACTGTTCACAATGAACCTGGGTGCACAGTTCCATTTAATAAAGTAGATTGAAAATAATGAGAATTTTAAGGCTACTGAAAATACCACAAGACATTTCCCCCATTAAGTATTCACTCTGGACAGCAGTTTGGAAATTTTTGAAGGGTTAATGCATATCAGTGGGGTCTTTGAAAACATGCTTTGTCTACAGTGTTTACTACCTGCCTCACCTTCTTTCCTCTACAGTCAGGTGAAGTGATCAGTAATAAACAGTTTGTCAAAAGCAGAGGGATTTTATCATTTGCAGTTCATAGACTGTGCTCTAATCTATTGCGGCCATAGCTTAAGTGGAGAATGTAAAGGTAGAAATGAAGCATATGAACATGTTTGGTGTTCTCTCCTCTTCTCCCCAAACCACATGAATCATAGTCCTGTGTACATAGCTTGAGCCCCTTTTCTCTAGAAAGATTAAGATTTTCAGTACAGAAAAAGCACGTAATGGGTAAAGTTTAACAGAGTTCACAGACACACACACAAAGCCAGATCATGCCTTCTTTTGGAGAGTATCCTTTAAGTGGCTCCAGGTTACATTTGTATCTAGCTTGCAGCATTTTTTCCAGTCTTTTAAAGAAGAGATTAATCTTAAAACCCAGTGAATACATGTGTCAGAGCTATGTGATTTAAATTGCTCAGACATGGCTTGTTTGTGAATTCAAGACACCGTCTATAGCATCTACCTCTGTTATGGACTGAGGCCAAATTCAATGCCTGGAGGCGAGCTCTCTGCAATATGGGATGAAGACAAGCTTTTCAATAGCATGTTTTTACTGTGCTGCTTTCTTCAAATAATCAGTTTGTATTTACCAAGGGAGGTATATAAGCAAAAGTGACTATCTTTTGAAGTTACTTTTGATCTTTATTATATAAATAAATAAATAACATATATTAGCAAATTAGTGGCCAGTGTGATCCATTGTGTCCTAACTTTTCCGAACTCTCTAGGTGCTATTTCTTTCAAATGCATATGACATTTCACCATGATTTTTTTCTTATTAATAAACAAACCACAGAACATTAAAGGATTTCCATAGTCTTAACCTCTGTAAAATATTGCTCAATAATTATTCAAACTTAATTAGATCCTGAAAAAAATCAATTTAGATTTGTGCTTCAGAGTGGAATTATTTTGCATTATATAAAACACTCAGATATATTCCCCAATAGTGCATCAATCCTCACCAATTTCTAGAAAAATTGGATAATGCTGCTCAAGCACTGATAATCAGTGTAAAGATAGTAAAGTGAATTTTAGAAATTAATACCTTTTGATTGAGTTTATCCTTGCAGATATGTCAGTAATTAATTAATTTACCAATCAATTATTCATTTGCTTGTGCAGGACTGACATGACAACCGATAATATCTACTGACAACATGGTCATAGTTCAAACCTCAAACGATATTGCAAATCTAGAAGAAAGGAACTCCTCACTATATGTAGAATGTCCTTTAGTGTAATAGTCCAGGCCTGATCATTCAGGGTATGTCTAGACTACATGGCTCCATCAACGGAGCCATGTAGATGAGTTTACTAGACATAGGAAAATGAAGCGGCGATTTAAATAATCGCCGCTTCATTTACATCAAAATGGCTGCCGCGCTGTGCTGATCAGCTGTTTGGCGGCACAGTGGGGCAGTCTGGATGCGCCGCAGTCGACAAGGGAAGCCCTTGTCGGCCGCCCCGCTATGCCGCCAAACAGCTGACTGGCACAGCGCGGCAGCCATTTTGATGTAAATGAAGCGGCGATTATTTAAATTGCCCGCTTCATTTTCGTATGTCTAGTAAACTCATCTACATGGCTCTTGTCGACGGAGCCATGTAGTCTAGACATACCCTCAGAGTTCCAAGATTACATAGGTTATAGTAGATTCACATCACAAACATGATGGAACAAACTATTCCAGTATGTGCACAATCAAGTTTGGGCACTGCCATAAAGCAGATAATTGGTTTTTAGCATAATCCTTATGAGACATTACATCAATGTTTATTCCAGCTTTTTACCCCTTTTTTGTTTGTACTTTTAGGAGTTGAATTAAAAATCATGACTTGCTCTCCAGAAACAGGAGATATTCCTTGTGTTTCTTTAAACAAACTTTTAAAGTTTTACAGGGTTTTATTTTATTTTTGTTTTGTTTTCAGAAATAAGGTTACAGCCAACAGATGAGTATTTGGTTTGCATAGCAAACACTGGGAAGATTTTATTTCCAGTCTGAGGACCAAAGAGTGGTTCAAGTCTGCTCATACCAGTACTCTAATAAAGTCACATCTCCACTGAAGTACCTGCATATATCAATAGTGAATTTAGTCCTTAGACCGTGCACAGAGACCTTGGTACACAATTTTTGGGGAACATCTTAAACTGGCTTGTCATGTCAGTTGTGGATCTTTGAGGGTCTCAATTCCCTTGCAAAAGAATGATTTACTAATGAGGTGTCTATGCCGTAATGAAACAAAATAAACCCAGTTCACATTTGTCCTCCTTTTTTTTTTATGGTCAAAGGTCTTGTGGGGCTGGAATTTCCCTTCCAGAATAATTTCTAACCTTCCAGGTTAATTTTTCCCTTCAGAATGGCATCCTTTCCCAGTACTGTCATAAACTGACCTGAAATACCCAGGGCTTGAAAGTGCTAATCTGCCACTAATCTCACACACTGTCTAGGAGCCTGATGCAAACCCAGTGGAAATCTGCAAGTGTTTTTTTAACAGACTTTTACATCAGCCCACATTATGGAATAAGTTGAGATTTCATTATGAAGCGTTCTGGCAAAATAAGGGAACTTGACTAACCTGCCTGTTTCCACATTTTTAGAAGCAAGGACAGCTGTGAATAAAATAGACCAAACATTCACATTGTTTCTCAGAGGGTACGTCTACACTAGCCCCCTAGTTCGAACTAGGGAGGCTAATGAGGGCGTCGGAAATTGCTAATGAAGTGCAGGATTTAAATATCCCGCACTTGATTAGCATATTCCACGAGGAATAAATAAACCTCATTCTACGAGGAGTAACAGTTAATTCGAACTAAGGGGTTTATCTTGGAATCCCGCTTCTCTGCCACGTGTAGACGTACCCAAAGTTACGATGGTGAGTGTTATGTAAAAGCTGAGTGCTTGTATGGATTTTGAAATATAGTTGCCCAAGAAGGAACCAAGTAACGAAGAAAACTTGTGAGCAACCTCTGCAAGCTGTGCTAGGTGATTCTGCAATCAAAATGGTGTTCACATTTCAGCCCTTTCACCAGCTTGTTCATTCACAATTCACTTGAAGCCAGGGTTATTAATGCCTCTGTCATCTACTGTACATGAAGTCACTCACAATCCAATGCAAATTCCCCATGCATTGACCAATGTGGTATGCACAACAGCTGTTGTCTCCCCACTCCAGAATCCAACACGGCGCCTCAAAGATTTTGTTGCTTGATAAATCTAGTGTCCAGCTTTCCCCGCTTTCAGAGATATCTGCCAGCAGTGCTGTTCCATGGGGCACTTAGTGGCAGGTGTGTTTAATGCTGCGCTGTCAGACAATACAGTATACACAATAGTGTAGATCACTCAAGCAAAACTGGCACTTCATGCCATCATAGATCTGGGCATCAGAATCCCAGTGACTTGCATATCTTGTTGCTTATTGATCATCAGTCTGCTTTATCTCTCTTAAAGTCAATTTCCCTGTTAGCTAAGCTTTTATTATATTAAACAGAGAAAGACTTTCAATGTATTATAACAGGTAACATTTTTTTCATGGCTATTATATTCTACAAAACACTAAAAGTCTGATTCATGGCAATAATATGCTAGGCTATTTCTGGCATTACGTGCCAAGATACTACAAAGGCATATGCTATCTACAAGCAATAAAGACCAGAAATAACTTCTGGCTTACATCAGACCTCACCAGTTAGTAATGCATTAATTTTTTCCATTGTTTCTGGGTATATATAAACTACAAGGTGGCATTTCTAATAGCAAATCACACAAAAAAAGTTATTTCTGGTGAGAGCATAAAATAATTACTGACATTTGCCTATTGGACATTCATCAGGTACTAACATTCTTTAAAACCACTGTGCTGAATTCTTTTATCAGAATAGCGAAGTCACTGGTATAACTGAATGCAGAATTCTGGCCCACAGCTTAATGCTTCTAGGAATTTCCCACTCTTGCATGATGACAAATATCTGCATGCCATAAAGATCATAGTAAAACTATGCCATTGTTCTAGTATGGCATCTTATCCCTTTACATTTTCAGGGCCATATACAGACGGCCTGACCCAAAACCAAGTGAAGCAAATTAAATCTTTGTCCTCAGTAGGTTTTGGATCAGACCTAACCAGTAATTTCAAAAATCTATACATGATTTTGGAGCTTAAGTCAATATACCTGTTATTTTAAAAAAATACCTTCAACTTTTACTGGCTGCCTGATCAAAAAGTATTTTTACTGCCATTTACAGATGGGGGGATTAGATGAAGGCCAAATTCTCCCTCTGCTTTCTGACCAGGTAGCCACACAACTTCAAAGGGGTTGGATAGGCCACAGAAGTCTTGCTTGCATGAGAAAACTTCTGCTAACATTTCCCACAATTGCTCTCACAGTTCTTGCTCCAGTGATGGTAGTGACAGTGGAGCTGCCGCTGTAGATTGGGATCAGGTGACCCTCCAAGCAGGTCTGCACCAGAGAGCTCATGACACACCAGCAGCCTCTGATACCTTGTCTGCAATAGGGCTCCTGTCATAAATGGAGCTGAAATGACCCCTGAGATATAAATTTAGAAACCAAAATGCAGCATTAACTACAGAAGGAAGAACTGGGAGTGAGATTGGACTGAAGCAGGTGACTACTTCCTCAAGTTTCACTGTTTATTGTACTCCAGGGTATGGGTATTACCCTCCCATATAGCCATCATGCAATTCTACATGTGAATTTCCAAGCAGTTCACCATTGCATATGTATATTGGGGAAGATATTCACCATCTGTTGAGCCCAAAAGAATAGGATAGAGACAGTCCTTCCCTTAGACATGGAGCAGACTTTCAGTTGTGTGCCCTACACGACAGTAGGAAGGGGAGAGGAAAATGGACTTGCAGACATCCCTTTTCTCCCTGCCCTTGACTTGCTCCTGACACTCCAACCTCCTTCCAGTAGAAGGCAGAAAAATTCCCCCAGAACTGTACTTAGTGACACAGAAAGTACATGCTGTATGTGTGAAACCTGGAATCCTGCCCATCTATTGCCAGAAAACAGAACCCCACTTGTTCTGTCCAGACCCCTCCATAGCTATAGAGAGGAGCCAATTCATCTCATTGTATCACATTCAGAAAAAGCCTGCAAAACACTCTGCCCTGGATGATAATAGGGAAGAATGAATGCTCATGCTGCAAATGATTTTGAAAGATACTGTACAGAAGTTCAAGACAGCAAGTGGGCCTTTTGTGCTGACCAGAAATATTCAGTGTTTCATAGCCTTCCAATTGCTGAAGAATACTTCAGTTCTTCACCAGGCAACTTTCTGAAGTAATTCAAGTGTTGTAAGTTATCAGAGGCACATGGTGGTGTTGTCCAAGGCTATCAGAGGCACATGGTGGGTGAGGTGATAACTTTTGATGGACCAACTTCTGTTGGTGAAAAGGACAAGCTTGTAAGTTTACACAGAGCTCTTCCTCAGGTCTTGTAATTCTAGGTCACTTTGCAGATTTATCACTACTTTCAAGGCTTCACAGTACTTGGTTAAGATTTGTTTCTGCTTCTCACTATTATTTGCATTTCAGGAAGGGTTGTATGTGGAAGTGTAAATTTAAAATGCTACTTCATGACACAAGTACACATCAAACTGTTGCAATTCTTAGTTAGTTCTCCAGGTAGCCTGCCATTGAATTGCACAGCTCATTAGGCGAGGGAAATTCTAGTTAGAATTTGTATTTTTCAAAAGCTCTTTTAAATGAGGAAAAGGCCTGGAACAGAGGGAAAGGAGCCACTTCATGTTGATGAACACAATGCTTAACTGCAGCATTAAATCATATAACTGAAGAGCTCAATGTGGACCTGGTGCTAAAGTCTAGTTGATGAGCAGCATGAAGGGCAAAGTATTAAAGAGGATTAAGTGAGCAGAATCCTTACCAACCTAATCCATTCGGCACCAGTGAACTGTGGGGAGGCTTGGATGCTTTGTAAGTAGTGCATTTATCAGGCTTTTGTAAATAAAGAATTAGTCAGTTTAGTTGCTAAGATGGCTTTTGCTGGTAATTGAATTAAGTGACTTTTCTAAATCATGTTTTATTGTTAACTATTGCGCTGGTCATAAACTCTGCACTGTGTTTCAGTTTAATACAACTACACATCAAAAGAAACATAAAATATAAAATACTGCAAAGCTCACCATAATGACGAATTATTGTTTGAAGGACAGAATTAAGGCTTGTGATTACGCTGTATGTGATTATAACTTGATCATCAAAGTACTTTTGCTCTTAATAGGGCCTGATCCAACTTGTTTTAGTTAATTGAACTATTCTCATTCATTTTAGTGGGAGTTACATTACACCCTTAGCCTTTGAAATGATCTGAAATGCAAAATGATCTTTTGTAGACTCAGAAATACAACTCTCAAATGGCAGGATGTGTATTGTAGGTTAGTGCATGTCAAGGAAACAGAGAGGCTGTGTCTACACTGGCGCGATCTTGCGCCAAAGCAGCCGCTCTTGCGCAAAAACTTGCTGCCTGTCTACACTGGTCGCGAGTTCTTGCGCAAGTAAACTGACGTTCTACTGTATAAAATCAGGGCTTCTTGCACAAGAACTATGACGCTCCTGCTCAGGAATAAGCCCTTTTGTGCAACTGTTGTTGCGCAAGAGGCCAGTGTAGACAGGCAACATGAATTTCTTGCGCAAGAAAGCCCTATGGTTAAAATGGCCATCAGAGCTTTCTTGCGCAAGAAAGCGTCTACACTGGCATGGATGCTCTTGCGCAAAAGCACATGCCAGTGTAGACGCTCTCTTCTGGAAGAGTTTTTGCACAAGAACTCTTCCGCAAAAGAGTTCTTGCACAAGAAGCTGCCAGTGTAGATGTAGCCTCTAGAGAGTCTAATAAATCTAGGGCCAAACCCATGTATGGCTTTATAGATCAGCACTGAACATCACCTGGAAAACAATGGGAAGCCACTGCAGACTACAGAGTGCTGGTGTATGTTCCCCTAGCCTATGTGTAATAACACTAAGCATGAATTTAATTTTTGTCTTTTTTACAGTTTTGATTCATAATATCCATGTTTCATTTGAAACATGCTTTTGTTTTTTATCTATTTAAGTTTTCACAGTGAGGGAAATTATGGGTGTGGGTCAGACAATTAATCCATGATAGTAGGCATTCAGATTCAACAATTTAAATTTGTATAGCCATTAAAACACTGTGTCAACATCATGCATCAAAATAGACAAAATAAATATCCTTTAGTCAAACTCTAGTATGTTCTCAGGCAGCATTTTTCTTTCTTGGTTTATCTATTCATTTGCATTATTATCAATGGAAATATAATTTCATAATTTGTGTGTACAGTGAAAATAACCACTTATCAATAAAAACTTGATGGCACATGTCTGTGAGAAAAGTTCATTCCCTCCTGCTAAGTATAGAGGGAGAAGGACACTCTTAACCATTTCTTCTATGAGGTCATCCTTGGAATAGCCAGATAGGCAACAAGCCTTCCAATCTGCATACTTCAGTGACAGTCTAGTAAATATGTGACAGTATATTGCAACGTGCTCATGTCTGTTTGCCTGGCTCATGGGTAATGCACTGTGACTGATGCCTTCTGATTTGACATATCCTGATGCTTCTCAAAGCAAATTTGAAAAACAGGCATCAAATGATGAGAAAAACCAACCAAGCAAACACAACACTTTTTAGGTTGCCAGAACAAAGTGACTCAAGCAAATATGATAAGGTTATTTCCTTTAATTAAGTTGCTGAACAACGTTGACACTGCAATGCCAGTTAGGCAGGGCCTGGAGCAGTACAATGCCCCCCTGAAAGCTAATTTACAGAGATTAAAATAATTGATTCGTGGGTGGCTTGGTATGCACTCTTTTTATTTCAATAAATGAGTATGCTACCTGAATTGGGTTCTCTGAGTAAAAGATGCCAGCATGAAACCAAGAAACTGCTGTTTGTGGGGGGGGGGGAAGAGGGGGGGGGAGAAGATAGAAAATAATGCATCAGGTACTGGATATTTTCATGGGTGTGATCTAGGAAAAAAAATAGGGATATAGGAAGGGAAGTAGAAAAAGAACAGTTATTTCTTTTGAGACAACATTGTTTGAAAGGCTTGCTCTTTCACATACCATCCCACTGATCCTTGGGTTGTACAGTTAAGGGAACATTAGACCTACATCAGTATGTGACATAAGTGCTCCTGTTTTGTAGCATGTCAAGCATGCCACAGCCACATCTGAATTCCCAGAGGTTAAACAATAGCCTCTTGTTCGTAGCTGCCTCCAGTTCATTTAGTAGAAAATGTATAACTGTTGAAGTTTTATCAGATCCAGTTAGAAGGAGGAGGTGCTTTAATATTTCCTGTGCTAAGCAGAAGTTCTTTGATCCATTATCCTGCTAATTACAAAGGGGCTTGACCTTTTCCTCAATTCTATTGCCAGTCCTCCCCCCCACCGCTTTTTTTTCTGGCTGCCTCTATTTCCTTAATTAGACACAGACATGAACACTCCCACAGTTCATTTCACCTTGTCACATATTGACTTTATCTGCTTGGGTCCTCTCCTGCCTTCTGAATGGAAAGCCAGACCTGCAAAAAGGACCTGACTCCAAGGCTGCTAAATCAATGGGATTCTTTCAGTCACTTCAAATATCTGGCTCCTCACCTGGGGGAAATTAGCAGACAGCAGAATCTCCGAGCTATGAGCACCTCAGGAATGGAAGCTGTTTATCACGCTGAACAAAATGTTAGAGTTGTTCTTTCAAACGCTTACAACTGAATTGACTTAATACTAGCTGAATTTAAATGAAACAAGCACAGAAACAATTTCCATGCCTTGTCCCATCTTTTTAAAAAAAATACTTTCACATTATGTTTTTAGTAGTTTATATTTAACGCTGAAGTGTATTGTATTTGCTTTTTGGGTCTCTACAGCTGCCTGATTTACAGTTCCAAATGAGGTGTGTGGCTGACCAGTCAGTTTGTAATTCTGTTTGCTCAGAGCTTCTACTGCAATTCCACTGACTTCAGCTGGAGCTAGGCTAGCTTATGGCACCTGAGGAACTGCTCCAAAGTGTTTGAGTTGCTCTGTGGAACTTACAGTGGGATCAATCCATGGAGTAATATGCGAAATGTCAGTAAAACTGGCCCTTGGTGAGCATCATATACATTGGACAAAGCAGAAGCATTTCAACATCTGTGCCTGATGATCTCCCCTATAAGAATGCTTCATTGTCGCTAGAATATTTATGGATGTTCTTTCTAGCTCTTTATCTCGGTTTTGTGTCTAGCTGAGGGATGTGGAAGACAAACTTTCAGGATCTTAGCAGAATGGAACTAGTGCTGGACACAGCTCATAAAAAAGGCGGCGCACTAACCTCTCCACCCCCCGCAGAGTATGCTGACATATTCTGCTCCTCCCAAAAGTGCAGAATTTGGACGTACGTCTACATAGCCAAAAAAACCCAGCCAAAACCAACAACAACAACGCTACTGGTTTCTGCCAAGCAACTCAATGTTGCTGGGTTCAGCCTGCAGAGCTGTTTCATTGCTATGTAGACTTCAGGCTTAGCTGGAGCCCTGGCTATGGAAACCTCTCACTCTGCAGGGGCCTACAGCTTAGGCTCCAACCTGAGGATGGAAATTTAAATAGCACCACATCCCAATCCCAACCCCTATGAGCCCCAGTCAACTGGCATGGGCCAGTCCTGGTTTTTCTTTTCAGTGTAGACATACCCTAAGTGCCCACTCCAACAGCCCTTCGTAGTATTTTAGCTGCAGGCTCTCTTAGCTAGTACAGGGATGTGTGGGGCACAGAGCACCCCCACAGTCTGTCAGGCCCTTAAACTGGTTGTGCAATAAGGGCAGGCTCTTTATACCTTTCCTTCCCTTTGTGCATCAGTGACATATCAGTCAGAATCTGGTGCTCCTTAAGGGAAAGTGCCTCCTCTGTTCAGTAACTGGTACAGTAGTTCCAGTCAGTATTGTCTCTCAAATTACAGACCGTATCTAATTCCGTCATTCTCTAGGGATTGTGAGAAATCCATCTCAAGTTACACTCTAGAAATGAAGAGTTGAGCTAGAGCTGCTATGGCTATATCCAAATTTTCCAGGAGGAAAAAAAAGGAGTATACATTACATCTTGCCTATTTTTTAAAGTTTAGATTTATTTCTATCAATGTGATTTATGTCCCATAGAGGCAGAGCCCATTTAAACTGAGGATAATGATTGTCCTTCAGGAACTGAGCAGAGAATGCATGTTATGCAGATTCTGTTCTCTCCCCAGTTTGAAGCTGAAACTAAACTTTTCATTCTTAGTTTATTTTTGTTTTGGCAAAATTAGAAATTGACATTCCAAATCAGTTGTTCTGAAATGTATTAATTTCTGCTATGGAAGAATTTTTCTAATGTTTTGGAGGCAAATCAGGCAAATTTGTTTTGTGATAAGAGGGTTTAAAATGAGGCAGTTTCATATCTTTAGAATGATCCTTTAGTTTATCATATCTCAAAACCTTATGCTTGAAACGAAAAAAAAAATACTAGCTGGCCTTAGTGCGGCCTGATCCTTTTGACTAATCTGAGCATGTGAAATATTTTAGTTAAGAGCATTTTATTCATAGCTTAGGGAGTCCACTGGCATTCCTTATTCTATATAACGGGTTTTACCATCTTAAGAATCTTCACCATCCATTTTTATGAGCTTTCCAAAATCTGCAAAGAATTAATCTGAGACAGTGAGTGAAACTGTTGAGTCTCAGACCTGGAATGTAAATAATGAATTGACCACAGGGCTAGGACTTGGGAACTCCTTGGCCAGAGGAGGCCCTTAATAAAACCATATGCATCAACATTCATCCAAGTGTCTCATCACAGTGAAAATGTTAATGGTTGCTTTATATCCCCTTTGTAAAGTGTTGTGGTTCCCATTTTATACACTATCAGAGCTGGGGAAACAACTGATTTTTCAGTTCAGTGGCCATACCAAAACATCTGAATTTTTTGTTTCAGATCAAATTAAAATAAAAATGTTTCTAATTTCTCAGTGAAATGAAAATCAAAAGCTTTATTTTGAGGTTGAACAAATATTTTACTTGCGACAAACAATGTTTTGGTTTTCTTTTCAGAGTTTTAAAATGTCTAATGTTTTAATCCAATCTAGGGAAATTTAAAAACAAAACATCTTCTCAAAACAGAAGTAACAGGTTCAACATTGCCAAAAAAATATCTTTGGCCAAGTTGCCAAAACGGAGCCAAATTCACAAAATTCATTTTGATCAACCTGCATCTGTATTTTAATGGGTGGCAGGATCTATTTGCTTAAGAAAATGCTGAGCTGAATCTGACTATGTCTACACTACAATGATCTATTGGAAAAAGGTACACAAATTGCTCTCCGCAATTTGCATACCTTTTTCCAATAGTTTTTTTCTGTTATTTATTTTTCCCATCTACACTGGGCCAAATTTCGGAAAAGACTCCACTTTCAGAAGAGCCCTTCTTCCTCGTGGGAGGAGGAAGACAGGGCTTCTGAAAAAATACATCTGCTCTTCCACCAAAAAAAGCAGAAGAGCAGACACGTTTCCTGGATGCAGCAGAGTTTTTCTGGAATATCTATGGTATCCCGGATAAACCCCGTAGTGTAGACATAGCCTCTCTCTCCATATAAGAGATGTGAAAAATTAAGGGACAGTGTAAGGTTTTTCCGGAATATCTATGGTATCCCGGATAAACCCCGTAGTGTAGACATAGCCTCTCTCTTCATATAAGAGATGTGAAAAATTAAGGGACAATGTAAGCAAATTAACTGTGACTGCACTGGGAGTCATTAGGAGATCCAGGATAGGTCTCCCGGACTCCAGTCTGACACCTAACAGAATAATAGAATCATAGGGTTGGAAGGGATCTCAGGAGGTCATTGAGTCCAACCCCCTGCCCAAGGACCAGCCCCAACTAAATCATCCTAGCCAGGGCTTTGTCAAGCCAGGACTTAAGAACTTCTAGGGATGGGGATTTCACCACCTCCCTAGGTTACCCATTCCAGTGCTTCACCACCCTCCTAGTGAAATAGTTCTTCCTAATATCCAACCTAGATATCCCCCACTGCAACTTGAGAACATTGCTCCTCATTCTGTCATCTGTCACCTCTGAGAACAACCTCTCTCTATCCCCTTTGGAACCCCCCTTCAGGTAGTTAAAGGCTGCTATCAACCCCCCCCCCCCCATTTTCTCTTCTGTAGATTATACAAATCCTGCAGCCAAATCCCGCAGCCTCTCCTCATAAATCATGTGCTCAAGCCCTCTAATAATTTTTGTTGCCCTATACTGGACTTTCTCCAATGCATCCACATCCTTTCTGTAATGGGGGGCCGAGAACTGGACACAGTTTCAGCGGAAACTTCCCAAATCCACTAAACCTGTGGTTCTTCATCTTTTTCATTTGCAGACCCCTTTGGAAATTTCAAATGGAGGTGAAGACCCCTTTGGAAATCTACTGTCTGTTTTCAGTCCAAGTCCTTTATACACCTTTAAGACATAGTCCATGGACTACAAGTTGAGAATGCCTGCACTAAATGACACTGTCTTATGCAAGTCATGTGTTACTAAGCTGGATTTGCCTCTATTTCCCCATCTGTAAAGTGATACTCTTCACCCCAGATCACACTTCATTGAAGGCAATTCCCTAATATAAATTGTCCTCCCCATCACCCTAGGAAAGAGCTGTACTGCCACCATTTTGTAGCTGAGAAGTGATATTCATAGAGGTTGTAACTTGGCCAAGGCTACCCAGTGAAGTCCTGGGACAGTAAGAGCTCATGACGCCACAATGGATACCTAATCCAAAACAAACAAACAAACAAACAAACAAACAAACAAACAAAATGAGAGTTCTTTCCTCACAAGTTACTTAACCTCTCTGTGACTAGGTTTTGTCATCTGTAAATTAGATCTTGCCTTTCATTTACTGCTACACCAGGGTATAGCCTACTTGGCCCATCGATAAATGCATCAAGCCAAAGCGTCCTTCTCAGGAGATACAAGAAGTCAGTAGAGGTCACACACGTCCCATGCACATGACTGCCAGCATAAAAGAAATAGAGACTGGTTGCAGAATGACCCTTTCCTAGCATCAATCCACTTGCTACTTATGAGCTTGAAGTGGGGCTGTCACCTTCCCACAGGGTTGTTCTATTTCTGATTTCTCCTGTCTATTCACTGGCATACATTACTGGTTTATTTTATAAAGCTGGTATGCCTATTTTGGGAGGAGCAGGGCTTTGGATGTGTCATTTCCTTTTTTTCCCCAGTGTGATGATGGGTTCTTGTCAATATTGATGCATCCACATTTTTAAATGGCTACTGGAGTTCAGGTAATATTGCACATGTGCGATGTCTTTGAGGTGTCTGGCTTCCATACATAAGTGCTGGCACCTCAATATTTGATCTGATATTCTAATTAATATTCTGGACAACATCTGAATATAGGTTTTGGTTTCATTGTGTGTGGGAGTTGCTGCTGAAACAGGTAATCCATAACTGATCAGGAGAGAACATTACAGGCAATAATAGAATAATGTTACAGTAGACCACAAGGCAATATCCTGTTGTGACCTGCATATCTTGCAGCCTCTCAATGGCCACTCAGTTTATTTTTATTTATTCTAAAATATACATCTAGAAATAACATATGACAAAGCACTCATCAGCTTCCATAATTAACTGAGTATCTGGGCAGCTGGCTCACTTTTTACAGGCAACATCTTTACTCTCATATGGATTCCACAGGGCACATAATGCCATGAAATGAAATGACATTCGGCTTAACACTTTAAACATAGTTCCAGCTATTTGTGTTCTAACCACGCAATCTTTGTAAGAGAACAACTGCATTCAGCTATTAGGAAGCATAGTATTTACACAGATAATATCACCTGGCTGGGACTGAGGGCAGCATGTTATTGTAATAGTACAGGACACAGAAGCTATCCAGGAATATTGTCTGAACAATGTGTTGGGGTTTTTTAAGCATGAGCCCCCCAAAGCTAGAGGAACTGTCATACTTTATTGGACAGATGGAGTCCCATTCCCTGTTTACCAGCAGAGCTGGGTAATAAATGAGGAATTGGAATTGCTTATTTATGAGCATAAATTCAACCTAGTGGAATGATTCACAGGATTGGAATGTAAAACCACTAGTTATAACCTTGTTAGGAATGATTGAGTAGGCAAAAAAGGAAAAGGAGTGGCACCCTATGTTAAAAAATGGTATTACCTGTTTTTGAGCCGACTCAGAAGCAAATGAAATACAGCCATATTCTAATAACTAAAACATAAGGTGAAGTACTAGTTGGTGTTGACTGTAGACTGCCAGATAATACTAGAGAATAGGATAACTGTCTCTGTGTGTAGCAGGGGGAAAGTGGGGGAGAGAGAGAGAGAGAGAGAGATGAAGCAGCATTATCATGGAGACGTCAATATGAGAGACATGGTAAAAGTCTCCTGTGGCCAGTGGCTGTGCAATTTTTTAATATTGTAGATCACAATTTCCTAACTCAGAAAGTTTTGCCTCCAACATAGGAATTCTACTTTGGAACTTGTCTTGACTATAAAGAAGAACTGATTACAGAACTAAAAATGAGTGGTTGTGCAACCCAGGTCTGCTTGGTGAGGCACTCTGTCCCCCTCCAGTGCCAGCTAGACTAGCTAGAGATTGATGAGCCTGCTACATGTTTCGCTAAGAGACATCTATGTTATAGTTCATATACTCAAGGCTTATTTATTAAGCTCCAGAGATCTGGACAAGCGGGATCTGTCAGCCTTACAGTTGCATAGGTGAGAGTGATCCTCACTTGATTACTTTTGTCATGTGCAAACAGAATAATGTCCAGGCCAGTAAATATATATACTTGGTGCTTTAATGAGGTCAGTTTCACAAAGATGAAAATAATTGAGCCAAATCACCTGAAGGAGATGATAACAGAGACTTGGATCCCCATTATGTCTGTGGGGCACTTTATCATGTGGATGATAATGGTGACCTGTTTAAAAGCATTTTTACCAGCTGCACAAAAAGCTACAACTCAGAGAGAAGGCAACACTGTTTTAAAAAAACACACCCTGATTTATAGGGGAAGTGAAATTGGCAACAATGTATATTATATGCACATAGGAGTGAGGGCAAAGTTGATAGCAACAAAAATAAATCGGAAGTTAAAACATCATAGAAAGTGATAAAGGAAGCAAAATGATTCAAGGAGAATTTTCTAGCCAGCACAGTTAAAGGCAGTAAGTCATTACTAGGAAGAAATTAATAGGAAGAAATAGTAGAATCGTCAGTAGTGATGAAAATAAGGCAGACATTTCCAATAAATATTTCTGTATTATATTTGGAAAAAAGCCATGATCACAATGCCCCTGCTGGTCTTAAAATCCATGAAAACTAATATAGGCTGATCCTTTCTAGTCCAGAACTCTCTGGTCCAGCATGATTTTACTTAGCTGGATGTCCACTTTTCATGGGTATGGCCAAGTTTCCCTCGGTCCCATAAAGTTTGTTTGCAGCCACCACTCCTGGCTCTCAGTGTTCTGTACTGTTCTTTTGCTTTAATTTACCACCAAATGTCTTTTAAGAGCCCAGTAAGCAGGGGGAGTATTGGTAATGCTGCTAGACAATATTGACCTCCTGTGGTCTGGAAAATTATCTGGTTCTGAACCAGTCAGGTCCCAAGGGTGCCAGACTCGAGAGTGTGCTGGATACTCCGGCAAATTAAATAAAATAAACTGGCCATAGGAACCATGTGAGAATTTTTCTAGGAACTGACATTAATATGGATGTCAGAACACATGACACAGCCACCAAAGTTGTGGCAAAACAAGTATGTATAACTTAAGATCATTCTCAACTTGCTGCTAGAGTTGTGCAAACAACTGATTTTTTTTTCTGGTTTGGTGACCAAATAAAAACTTTAAAAAAATATTAATATAGGGCGAATGAAACAATGTAGCAGACATTAACAGAACTTAGAAACAGTTACCTAAGAGATTTGTTCAAGAGCCACAGATGTACATGTAATATTGAAAAAAGTCCATGAGACTCCTTCAGCACTCCTGGAAGCAGGTACAATGCTATTGACCACAGGGGAATTGCAGTACAAGACCTGCCTAACCAGCTCTATTTAATCTGTTTACCTGTCCAAACAATGTGCAATGTTTTCTCTTGGAACCAGTCTTCTGAAGAACCCAGTATGAAAATTCTGAGAACATTAGTTTCCTCGATATTGCTTAAAACATTCCATTTGTTAATCACAAAGGAGTATCTAAACATACAAGATTGAAGATACTTTAGTGCGCTTGTCCTAATGTATTTAAATCAAAACATATTTTCTTTATGTAGTACCTGATCCTCAGACATGCCAAGAACCTACAACTCCCACTGGGATCAATGAGAGCCACAAGTATTCAAATCCTTACTATTTCTGAGTGTAAAAATGAACAACAGTATATGTGCCTATGAAAAGTATACAAACAAATACCAGGATATGTTTTAGAAGTTAAAAACATTTACCCTGTGACAAAAAAATACTGTAACTCACAGCTGCTTTCACTGTCTAGTTGTCAATTTTATCTGCTGTAGTAAGTTTTAGTTGTCTGAAAGTTATGCTATATGGTGATGTAAACAACTCTGTGCACTATATAAGACTATCTTTAGTTGCATAATGTGCATACTCAAGTGTTTAAGGACATCAATAAGAATTATGGGAATGTTATGTAAATCACTTGTGTTTTCCAATCACAAATGTCATTGGTGGAAGTGGGCACATTTTAAATATGTAAATGGTGTATTTTGTGAACAGTGAAATTTAAAAAAAGGTAAAAATGAGGAAAATGTCCTGTTATACAGGTGTCCAATAGTGCGTGAAATGAACACTTCAATAATTAAATGGAAGAAAAATGCGACAAACCTAATTTGAATAGGGTAATTGTATTGGTTAAAATGCTGTGATGGTGTTTTGTGTTTCTCTGACTTATTTTACTTTACAGGCTTTCATAGCATATTTAAATTTAAATTATTTTACATGGATTAAGATTTTTTTCAAATATTCCTCAGTCTAATCTGAATTTTCTTTTTCTCTAACTTTGATTTTTACAATTCTATTTTATTTTCTCCAAAACAAACTTGAAGTCCAAAATCAATGGCAAAAAAAAGTTGGAAAGAAACAGAGGTTGGAGTTTTAAACTCATGGATTAATTACTTATGAAAGAATTCTAATTTCAACAAATTGCATTTCACTCTGTGAAATGTTTTCAGTTTTTTCACTAGCACTTTATGTATTACGGTAGTTCTTTGGACTAGTCACTTATTTAGGCAAATCTTTCTGATTTAATGTATCAGTAACAGAGAATACAATGGTTAGGAAAGACATACAATAATATAATTTCATATATCCATATTGTATATATAAAAAATCCCTTTTATTCTCTAAAACTTCTTCTTGTGAGAGTGTAAGATGAGCATTGTCAGTTACAGTATTCATTCTATTATTGGCATCATTCAGTTAAGGCTTGTGTTAAATGTTACTAGAAAAAGAATAAAAATCTGGGTTTGATGCCAAAAGTACTAAGTGGCACACATGTAATTCATTACATATGTAGCAGCTGCTTTTTATTTTCAGTATACTTGCTCCATTTAAGAAGTTGCAATTATAAGACCAGTTAGCAACTCTAAATGCCACATTAATTTTAGGATAGCTTTAGTTGCATTCAAGCATAATTTTATTTGCAACAGAGATCAAAAGGCATTTGAACAAAATGATTGACCTTTAAAAATAGAATCTGTGTTAAAGGAAGGGGTGTTAAATAGTAGAATGAAGGGTCTCTTCTGTGAGAGCACTAACACTGAATAAACATATTACCTGGAAGACTTGTATGCACAATGACTGGAGGGGCTGAAGCCTAACTTGCAATATTAAAGCGAGAATCTGTCTGAAGCATTGCTTCAGGCCTGGGGAATTCTGGGATTGGGGTAGTCTTTCACCACTAGGGCAGTAATTTGATCTGTTTTGACTCAATGTTATCTGACAGATGGTTGGTGGCCTTTTAATATGAGTTGGTAGTCTAACTGGCACCTTTTGACTCTGTCAGCCAGTAGTCCAAGGATTTAATGAAAATTCAAACTGATCTTCCCTCTGACCGCTAGTGGTAGTTCAGGACAAAGTCACATTGGCAAGCTAGTATGATGAATACTGTGCTGTGATACTACACTAGTTCTGTAGATAGAGGGCTTTGGCTTCCAGAGTTGTTACTCTGGGACTCTCCCATAAGCACTAACATTTACTTTCAAATGTTTTTTTTAACGTGAATATATTTAAGTTGAAAACTCCTGTTAGATTGTATTATTCCTGATATCACTCAGGAATGGAGATTATCTATGTGTGCATTGGGACAGAAAAACAACCAAGGAGATTTTGGCTACCCCCACATCACTGCATGAACTTCCGAGGAGACTCAAAATATATAAAGGTTGTGCCAAGGCTGGACAGCAATCTGTCTAAAGAGTTGTGAAAGACTTTGATAAGAGCCTCAAACTTCTGAATATTTTTGTGTAGTGCTAATTTTTTAATCAGAATATCTTGCTTTACTAAGCCTAATATTTCATGGAAATCTAATGCTTCTAGGAGCTCCATCAAAGTTCATTTAATAGCCATAACAGCTTTCCATGTACCAGTAGAAGGCTCCTTGATACTTGCTCATCTGACCACACAGGCTCTTAAAAGGATTTATCAATCTTTTCCCTTAGGGTACGTCTACACAGCAGCATTATTTTAGAATAACTGACGTTATTCTGAAATAACATAATCCGCATCTACACTACAAGCAATTATTTTGACATAATGTCAAAATACTGTCAAGCTGCAGGACATCTTATTCTGACTCCTGTAACCCTCATTTCATGAGGAGTATGGGAAGCCGGAGGAAGAGTGCTCTAACTCGGATTTTCTGCTGTGTAGACAACACCAAAAGCCGAAATAAGCTATTTCAACTTAAGTTGCACAGTTGAGTAGCTGTGTAGCTTATTCTGGCTTTAGTCCTGTTGTGTAGATATACCCTCACTGAGCAATCTTTTGAACTATTAGCTATGATGCTCTCTTCTACCTCTTTCTATGAAGATAGTCTTCTTGGTGGACATCACCTCTATCTGAAGGGTTTGGGAGATGGGAGCTCAAATGGCAGGTGCTCCTTTTACTGTTTTTCAATAAGGTTTCTTTATAACTTCATTCAAGTTCTTACTAAGAGGTCTTTTTTTTCTGTATGATGCATCAGGCTACCCAGGAATCTTTCATTTGGAAAGGACTAAGCCATTCAGGAAGATGCCTAGACTTTGTTTTTATTGCAGATAGATCTAAGCAAGCGCCTCTCTCCACTCAGACTTTCTAGGTGGATCTCTGGGGCTGTGTCTACACTGGCACCCTTTTGCGGAAAAGGGATGCTAATGAGACACAGCGCAATTGCAAATCCGCGGGGGATTTAAATATCCCCCGCGGCATTTGCATGAACATAACTGCCGCTTTTTCCGGCTCGGGGTTTTGCGGAGAAAGCGCCAGTCAAACGCGATCTTGCGGAAAATAAACCCTTTTCTCTTATTCCTACTTTCAAGGAATAAGTAGGAATAAGAGATCTTGCGGAAAAGGGTTTATTTTCCGCAAGATCGCGTCTAGACTGGCGCTTTCTCCGCAAAACTCGAGCCGAAGAAAGCAGCAGCCATGTTCATGCAAATGCCGCGGGGATATTTAAATCCCCGTGATTTGCGTGTCTCATTAGCATTCCTTTTCTGCAAAAGGGTGCCAGTGTAGACACAGCCTGGATGTATAAGTGCCTGTCTTGACAAAGTTATACCTCCCCCTAAAGTGACTGTGCTCTTTACTAGATCACAGTGAACATCTATAGCCCTACTCAATAAAATTCCAGTTGCTAAAATCTGCAGGGCTGCAGCATGGTCTGTGGTGTGCACTTTTCCCAATCATTATACCCTAATTCACTCCACAAGATCAGCAGTGTCAGTAGGCAATGCAGTTCTTTCTTCAGTGGTGGGCTCTGTCCCAAAACTCCAATCTCCTGGAAGGATTGCTGCTGGAGAGTGACCTAAAGTAGAGCACCCACAGGAGCACTACTTGAAGAAGGAGAGGTTGCTCACCTTGTGCAGCAACTGGAGTTCCCTGATATGTGTCTTCCTGTGGGTGCTCCACTACCCCTCTGCTTCACAGCTGCCTCTGTGGACCTTGTGGTAGAAAGGAAACAGAGAATGGTTTATCCAGGCAAGCCTATATAAACTCAATACAGCACATGAGGACGTGTAGGATACCTATGCATTCTGAATGAGCATTGCTACCAAAAATCTCCGAGCAAAGATGTAGGAGCACGTGCACACTGAAAATGGAGCATCCTGTAGGGGGGAAATAACTCTGCTTGTACTATACCCTGGGCCCTGGTCTACACTAGGACCTTAGTCCGAAATACCCCTCCACCAAGCTAGAGTTAGCAGCACTGTAACATCCACACTACCAAGCCTGTTATTTTGGAATAACAGTCCACAGAATTTGAACTCTGTACTCCAGCTTTTCATCAGGAATTACACTAATTCTGAACTGGTAAATCCAAAATAACATTAGTGTGGATGCTCCACACTAAGCTGCTAAGTTGAACTAATTGGCCTCCAGGAGGCCTCCTGTAGGTCCCCGGTATGTTTCCTGGGGCTCTGAGTCCAAGGTAGATTGTCCATGTTGACGGAGCCTGCCTCAAACTAATTTTGAAGCTTCTCAATAGTAAGGAAATGCAGGTTTGAATTTGTTAAATCAGGAGTTCTTAAGTCAAATTTAGTGATTTTGAAATAAATTCCTAGTGTAAACATGTCCTAGTTGTCTGCAAGGAAAGGTAGCGGAACAGATTATTTTGTTACATCTAAAAGAGGGAGTTTAAGAAACCCAGAAAGGGTAGGAATAAATGGATGCTTTCCAAATGGAGAAAGGTAACTAGTGGTGTCCCCCAGAGCATTGGGACCAATGCTGTTCAACATATTCACAAATAAGCTAGAAAAGGGGGTAAAGAGGAGGTGGCGGAATTTGCAGATGATACAAAACTACTCAAGAGAGGTAAGACCAAATCAGACTGCAAAGAGTTACAAAGGGGTCTCAAAAAACTGGGTGACTGGGCAACAAAATGGTATTGTTGCTAATTGCAAAGTAGTGAACATTGAAAAACATAACCCCACTATAAATATAAAATGATGGGGGTCTACATAAGCTGCTATCACTCAGAAAGAGATCTTGAAGTCATTGTGGATGGTTCTTTGAAAACATCAATTTACTGTGAAGCAGCAGTCAAAGAGGAAAAAAGCTAACCAAACCATGTTGGGAATCATTAGGAATAGGATAGGTAATAAGACAAAAAAAATCATATTACCTCTATATAAATCCATGATATGCCCACATCTTGAATACTGTGTGCAGATCTGGTTGTTCCATCTCAAAAAAGATATATTGGAATTGGAAAAGGTAAAAAAAAAAAAGCAACAAAAATGACTACGAGCATGGAATAGCTTCCATATGAGGATAAATTAAATAAGACTGTAACTTTTCGACTTGGAAAAGAGACAGCTAAGGGGGGATATGATAGAGGTCTATAAAATCATGACTGGTGTGGAGAAAATGAATAAGGAAGTGTTGTTTACTCCTCTCATAAAACAAGAACTAAGTGCCACCAAATGAAAATAATAGGCAGTAGGTTTAAAGACAAACAAAAGAAAATATTTCTTTACCCAATGCACAGTCAACCTGTGGAACTCTTTGCCGAAGGATGTTGTAAAGGTCAAAACTATAACAAGGTTAAAAAATGAACGAGATAAGTTCATGCAGGATAGGTCCCTTAATGGCTATTAGAGATAGTAATTCTGGCTGTCTCTAGCCTGTTTGCCAGAAGCTGGGAATGGGCAACATTTGATAATTACCTGCTTTTATAATCTATTCTCATTCTTCAAAAGTGAAACAGAATTTGGCCAAGAGGTGAGAAACTAAGACTATCTCGACATTTCAGTGTAGGCTACAGGGGGCATCAACTATATCATGAACCAAACTGCTGTAACTGCTGTTGACCCCTTCAAACAGGACTATCTGAAGGCAAACCAGGAACCTTTTAGTTTGCCAACAGCATCTGGATTGGGAAGTTACAGTGCAGCCATTTGGTGCATGCTGCAATTCACACCCACTCACAGGGTACAAACTGCAGGGCCATGCAGACAAGTCAATAATCTCATTTTACTGAGACTGAGATTCACAAATAAAACATTATTGAACCTACCGTTCTGTTATCTGTCTATGTTTATAGTAACATACCCAGTTTTAATCACTGTACATAAAGCACACAAGTCTGACAGGCACATAGGACCTGATAAAAAGGCCTGAAGTTGATAAGAGGATTCCCATTGATTTTTTCCAATGGGCTTTGGATCAGGCCCTGAGCCCATAGATACAAGTTGTGTTGGGAACTATTAATGTTGTTCTCCTCCCAGGAGTGATATATGCCCTCTGCATGTCCACAAAGTCCTGCCTCAGAAAGACCCTCCGCCCTGAGGGAAAACCTTGGGACAATGCACCTACTTTCAGCTTCTTACTCACGGTTGTGTCTTTAAGGTTGCTGATGTTTTAACTGCTGTATCCTTTAGACCTGCTGCTTAGAACAACCCCAGCTTTGTTGGGTAGGGTAATGGAAACATCCACAACTTTACATGACAGGACCACTTTCTTGTCTATAAAACCCTTATGTTTCAGGATATAAGCCATTAGGAAGAAGCTATCCCTTACCTCAGGTAATTCCATAATTGTACTGCAGAATGCCTTTCACCTTCATTTTAAACCTCCGGTAATGGCCATCATCAGGCTGTATACTGCAGTAGATAAACCACCATTTTCATCTAGTATGACACTTCCTATGTAATCAATTTGTCCTTTTATATTTTTCCATCAGATTCTTCAGTGCTTCAGACCCACTTCTCAGATTTCTTCCATTTCCCCTTCCCCTTCCCAGTTTCTCGTTCCCTGAGTTATAGTAGCATCTGGCTGAGAAACACCCCACGTAATCTACAACCCTGCCAAAATCAACTAGGAACAACTTTTACCACTCTCTCTCAAAACAAGGGTCCAATCTGAAAAACAGCTTGAGAGTCTGTTGTTGGATGCTCCCATGGTCTTCAGTGGGAACTGAGGCTGTTGAACATAATTCAAGAGGTGTTTAATCTTTTAAAGTGCTCCAAGAGCCTATTTGAATGCAAGGTTTTGGAACAGATAGTGAAGGAAAGAATAATTAAATTCATGAAAGTAGATGGTGGATGTAATGCAACACAGGTTTACTAAATGTACATCATTCCTGACTAATTGATTTCCTTTCCAGAGTAAATAATGGGGTTTTTTTACAGAAGGGAAGTGCAGTAGATCTCATACTGAGGCTTCAGAAAAAGCATTTGATGTAGTACAACATGGGAAATTATTACTTAAATTAAAGGATATGAAGATTAGTTCAAGAACTGTAAGGTATATAAGGAAGTGACTAAAGGGGAGAAGGCAGTTGCTGAAAGGTGAATTGTTGGCCTGAATTCCTCTCGGATCGCTCTTGGGACCAATTTTATTCAACCTGATTATTAATGATGGTGGCACAGAAAGTGAGTATGCTGATGGAATTTGCTGATAAGAAATTGGCAAACATTGTCAATATAGAGATGGGTCAGAATATTACACAGGAAGATCTAGAGTCCAAAGAGGACAGAGAGAGGCTGTTCTTAGCGTGGTAGATGGCAGAACAAGGAGCAATGGTCTCAAGTGGGGCAGGTCTAGGTTGGATATTCTAGGGCTGGAAGAGAACTCAGGAGGTCATCAAATCCAGTCCCCTGGCCAGAGCAGGACCAATTCCAACTAAATCATCCCAGCCAGGACTTTTTCCTAGTGTCCAACCTAGACCTCCCCCACTGTAATGTAAGACAATTGCTCCTTGTTCTGCCATCCGTCACTACTGAGCACTGACTCTCTCCATCCTCTTTGGAACCTCCCTTCAGGAAGTTGAAGGCTGCTATCAAATCCCCCTCACTCTTCTCTTCTGCAAGTTAAATAAGCCCAAATCCCTCAGCCTCTCCTCACAGGTCATGTGCTCCAGCCCCTTAATCATTTTGGTTGCCCTCTGCTGGACCCTCTCTAATGACTCCACATCCTTTCTATTGTGGGAGGCTCAGAACTGGATGCAATACTCCAGATGTGGCCTCACCAATGCTGGATAAAGGGGAATAATAACTTCTCTAGATTTCCTGGAAATGTTCCTCCTAATGCACCCTAATATGCTATTAGCCTTCTTGGCTGCGAGGGCACACTGTTGACTCATATCCAGGTTCTCATGCATTGTAGTCCCCAGGTCCTTTTCTGCTGAACTGCTATTTAGCCAGTTGGTCCCCAGCCTGTAACAATGCTTGGGATTCTTCCATTCCAAGTGCAAGACTATGCACTTGTCCTTGTCGAACCTCATCGGATTTAATTTGGCCCAATCTTCCAATTTTTCTAGGTCACTCTGGACCCTCCAATGTATCTACCTCTCCCCCTAGCTTAGTGTCATCCGCAAACTTGCTAAGGGTACAATCCATCCCCTCATCCAGGTCATTAATAAAGATGTTGAACAAAACCGGCCCTAGTGGCCGATCCTTGTGGCACTCTGCTTGAAACTGACTGCCAGCCAGACATTGAGCCGCTGGTCACTACCCATTGAGTCCAACAATCTAGCCAAGTTTCCAGCCACCTTACAGTCCATTTATCCAATCCATACTTCTTAACTTGCTGGTAAGAACATTGTGGAAGACCGTATCAAAAGCTTTGCTAAAGTCAAGATATAGCACATACCCTGACTTCCCCATGTCCACAGAGCCAGTTACCTCATCATAGAAGCTAATCAGATTGGTCAGTCATGACTGGCCCTTGGTGAATCCATGCTGACTATTCCTGATTGAGGTGAGGCTGACCGGTCTATAGTTCCCTGGATTGTCCTTCTTCCCTTTTTAAAAAATGGGCACTGAATTTGCCTTTTTCCAATCATCTGGGACCTCTCCCGATCACCACAAGTTTTCAAAGATAATGGCCAAAGACTCTGCAATGACATCTGCCAATTCCCTCAGTACTCTCGGATGCATTAAATCCAGACCCATGGATTTATGTATGTTTAGCTTTTCTAAATAGTTCCTAACTTGTTCTTTCCCCACCAAGGGCTGTTCACCTCCTTCCCATACTGCATTGCCTAGTGCATTTGTCTGGGAGCTGACCTTGTCCGTGAAGACGGAGGCAAAGAAAGCATTGAGTACTTCAGCTTTTCCCACATCATCTGTCACTAGGTTACCTCTCTCATCCAGTAAGGGCCCCACATCCACCCTGATCACCCTCTTATTGCTAAAATGTCTATAGAAACCTTTCTTGTTACCCTTCACATCTCTTGCTAGATGCAATTCCAATTGTGCTTTCGCCTTTCTGATTACTCCCCTGCAATCTCGAGCAATATATTTATACTCCTCCCTAGTCATCTGTCCAAGTTTCCACTTCTTGTAAGCTTCCCTTTTGTGTTAAAGCTCACCAAGGATTTCACTGCTAAGCCAAGCTGGGTTGCCTACCATATTTGCTTTTCTTACTGTGCATCGGGATGGTTTGTTCCTGGGCCCTCAATAGGCGTCTTTAAAATACTGCCAGCTCTCCTGGGCTTCTTTCCCCCTCATGTTAGCATCCCTGGGGATCCTGCCCATCAGTTCATTGAGGGAGTCAAAGTCTGCTTTCCTGAAATCCAGGGTGTTTATTTTGCTGCTCTCCTTTCTTCCTTAAGTTGGGAACCTGAAATCTACCATCTCATGATCACTGCTTCCCAGGTTGCCACCCACATCTACTTCCCTTACTAGTTTCTCCCTTTTTGTGAGCAGCAAGTCAAGCTGTGCATGGCCACTGGATGGTTCCCTCGGCACTTGTATCAGGAAATTATCCCCAACATTCTCCAAAAACTTCCTGGATTGTCTGTGTACTGTTGTATTGGTCCTCCAACAGATGTCAGGGTGATTAAAGTCCCCCATAAGAACCATGGCCTGTGATCTGGAAGCTTCTCTTAGTTGTCTGAAGAAAGCCTCATCTACCTCATCCACCTGATATGGAGGTCTATAGCAGACACCAACCACAACATCACCTCTGTCGCTCCTGCCTCTAAGCTTAACCCAAAGATTCTCAACAGGCTTTTCATCCTCTATATACTGGAGTTCTAAGCAATCTCACTTCTCTCTTACATACAGTGGAACTCCTCCACCTTTTCTCCCCTGCCTGTCCTTCCTGAACAGTTTATACCCTTCCATGATAGTGCTCCAGTCATGTGAGTCATCCCATCAAGTCTCCATTATTCCAATCACCTCATATCTCTTTGACTGTGCCAGGGCTTCTAATTCTTCCTGTTTGTTTTCCAGGCTTCTTGCATTCATGTACAAACACCTTAGATAACTAGCTGATTGACCCTACCTTTTCCATACGAAGCAAGGGTCATCCTTTGTTGCTCCTTCCTTCTTGTTTCTTCCCAGTATCCCACTTCCCCACTTACCTCAGGGCTTAGATTACTATCCCCTGATGAACCTAATTTAAAGGTTCACTAGGTTTGCAAGCCTGCCCGTGAAGATGCTCTTCCCTCTCTTTGTTAGGTGGATCCCATCTCTTCCTAGCAATCCTTGTGCCCAGAATAGCATCCCAGGGTCAAAAAAACCAAAGCCCTCTCTCCGACACCATCTGCGCAACCATGCATTTACTTCCATGATTCAACGATCCCAACCTGGACCTTTTCCTTCTATAGGGAGCATGGACGAGAACACCACTTGCACCTCAAACTCTTCGATCCTTCTTCCAGTGCTATATAATCTGCAGTGACCCACTCAAGGTCATTCTTGGATGTATCATTAGTTCCTACGTGGAGAAGTAGGAAGGAGTAATGACATCAAGGTTTGATCAGTCTTGAAGATGTAAGCGGGGTCAGGGTAAACTCTACCCTGACATGTGGTGGTGAACTGTGGCAAGTGGTGCAAAGAGACTTCAGGGGCTGATCCCAATTTGCATAGACACACCCACCCTGTCTAGTATGTGCTCACAGCAGCCCAAATGGTCACTTTGGCCACTGTGGGATCCCCAGTCTCTCGGTTATTGAGGCAGGGGGGATAAAAGTGTTGTTACCCTGATTATGCGAATCAAGGACAATGGAATGGTGGAACTGTTTATGACAGAGGGATTCGCCATAAACTAAGTAGCACTCACTAGACAAGGGGCATGGGTTCCAAACCCAGTCAAATTGAGAGAGGCTGGGGACAGGTCTTTGTACCTGGTGGTGGGGCCCTGTCTGAGGGCCTAAGCAACACTGATTGCACTCTCTCCACTGTGTAATATCAGAACTAATTTAGATTTCATTAGGAGTCTAGTTGTGAGCTGTGGAGTTAACTTCACTGTGGGCCAGTGAAGCACTAGTGTGAAGCTCCTCTATTCTGAGCTGAAATCACTGTTGCTGAGGGGAGCCTGGCACTATACTGCGGATGAGCTGAAATCACTGTTGCTGAGGGGAGCCTGGTGCTAAGCTGCTGGGCTACTAGCAGGGCAGCTTGCAAGGGACAACCAAGAAGCGCAGGCGGACAGCAGAGCAGCTGGCAGGGATGACCTGCGGGTGCGGGCAGACAGCAGAGCGGCTGACGGGGACGACCTGCGGCTGGTAGGAGCGGCAGCTGGTAGGAGCGGCAGCAGACAGCCAGTGGAGCAGCGGCAGGAGCAACCAGCTAGCAGCCAGGGGTGTCGACTGAGATGGCTGGCGGAGCCGGACAGTGGAGGCAGCTCACTGGACGA
Source organism: Rafetus swinhoei (assembly GCA_019425775.1). NCBI lineage: Eukaryota > Metazoa > Chordata > Testudines > Trionychidae > Rafetus > Rafetus swinhoei. The sequence goes on from CM033437.1 coordinate 57,666,836, forward strand.
CAGGTGGAGTGTGGCGGAGTGACTCGTGTCGACAGCAGCGGCAGAACCCCACGGAGAGGCGGAGCCATTGGCGGACACGTAAGGTGTATCGATCCCCGCCCCTCCAGGTTGGGATGGTGAAACCCTGCTGGGTGAACTTTTGAACCCTGGGGCAGCACTGACCCGGGGCAGAGACTTTTGGGGTGTTGGACTTTGGGTGATTTTTTGGGTTGCTGGACTTAAGAGACTTTTGGGGTGTTGGACTTTGGGTGATTTTTTGGGGGGATTTGTGTTGAGGGGGAGGGCCTTTGCTCATGTTTGGTCTGTAAATCTGAGTTGTGGTGTTTTCCCAATTTAATGCTGATGTCTGTTACCTCATGTTATAAAAGGTTTTGCTGCTATATTGAGGCTCTGTGCTTGCGAGAGGGGAAGAATTGCCTCTTTAAGGCACCCAGAGGTGTATGAAAGATTTCCCAGGTCACTGGGTGGGGGCTCGAGCCGGTGTTGTATTACCTTGTTGGGAGGATACTGAACCCGGCCCTTGCTGCTATTTCCTCGGCCTGGCAGAAGGGTTACAAAAGACTCTTGGTCACATCCTGAATTCTAGCTCCTGGTAAACAGCAAACGTCTTGAAATTCCTGGTCTGGATGGCAGATGGATGACTCCATCCCTCTTAGGAGGGAGTCCCTGACCACCATCACCCATCTTCTTCTCTTAGAGGTGGTGGTCATGGAACCCCCATCTCTAGGACTACGCATCCCATGTCTTCCAGTCAATGGGGTCTTTTTCTGATCTCTTCCTTGAGAGGTCTCTGCCAAATTAATGCAGACTGAGTAACAGTGTTATGGGAAACAATAGGGTTGCCAGCCCTTCAGGATTGTCCTAGAGCAGGGGTGGGGAATCTTTTTGGGGTTGGGAGCTGCTGACCCCCAAGCTAGTAGATTTTGTGTGCTCCAGCCCCACGGTGGGATAGTGGAGGGGCTGGAGTACCAGCGCAGGTTCCCCAATGATGGGGAGGAGCCTTGATTTTCAGGGGCTGGCTCCAGGCAAGCTGAGGACTGCAGGTTCCCCACCCCTGTCCTTGAGTCTCCAGAAATTAAAGATTAATCCGTAGTTAATGATTATGTCATGTGATTAAATCTCCAGGAATACATTCCACCAGTGTTAGCAACCCTACTGCATCAATCTGATCTCCTTCCACAAGTGGATGCTTCTTATTTCTTCCTGGCAAACTTGAATCCAGCAGTGGCAGCAAAGTACAGGGGAGCCAGAAGGAAAGGAAGACAATTGTAAGTGTTGGGACCTTGGAAGAGGGGGTCTGAAGCCTGGAAAGGGCGGAGGAGTGGCAGCGTAGGCTGGGGCAAGGGGCTGACTTTGCTTTAAGCTAGAAGAATTACACTGCTGGAAGAGCACCTCAGTTTCTTGTTTACATTAGGGCAAGAGGGCTCAGCTGGCAAATGCCAACCATGCTGTCCCTTAAATCCAGGACTGGAAGAGGGAGGACAGAAACTCAGCCCTGCATTTTGTGGGCAGATGACTGGTTTACCAGCCAGTGAGTTGAGAAGGTTGCAGGAGGATGGTAGTAGTCTGCTATTCATAATGGAACTATATCTGAGCATCTTTGAGTGGATGGAACAAGAGGGTCTCTGTGTCCGTATCTCTTCCCACCTGTTGGTCAAATTCGAGATTACTACTGGTTCCTTAACTGCAAATTTCTTGAGTTTCTTGAACTTATGACTTTTAAAGTATAACATTAAACAACATTGCTTTCTAGGTTACATATTTTCAGTTTTCAATTCAATGAGTCTTTATTCGCTATACAAACATTGCCAGCAATTCAGTCTTTAACTCTGTCTTAAAGTTTTGGGAGTAGAATTCTTTTCTTTTGATAAAGGTAAGATAAAAGAGTACATGTGGGGGAGAGTTGCAGGAGAGATCCTGCAGACACTTAATCCTGCTCATGAGAGTTACAATCTCCATTTACTATGCTGACATAGGTTAATCTTCTGTGTGGTTCTCTGTCGCTATGTTCATGTTCTGTATCCCCACCCCTTGGATTATTTTAAGGACTCCATGTAATGGCACTGAAGTCACTGGAATTCAGGAAGATTTACTAACACAGCTGAGCAGTTTTGAGCAATGACACTAGCACAGCTCGAAAAACATGTCTGTACTGAAGCTGGGTAAAATTAGAAGACCTTTGTTTATCAGCCTTTTCTCAGAGGGAATCACTGACACCGTAAAAACATTAAGAAAATGAAGAAAAATATAACTGAGCTCCAGTGAAACCTATCCCCGACTCCAGAAACCAGGCTCATTTTACTGTGTATTATGTATCCTAAATTTATCTTCTTACATTTTTATTTCCTGTATCTTGCTGCAAGTTTTTCTATACAAAAATCCCCCAAATTGAACAGTGTTAGAGAGAAATTAGAGTGAAGAAACCTGTACAAAAATACCCCAAAAAATAAAGTTTCAATGCTTGTTGTTAGGGCAATTTGGTGAATAACTTTCCATCAAGTTCAGTCCTGTTTAAATAGTAATAATAGTACTCTTGGCTTAGGACACTAATTCTCAGCAGATACAATTATAGTCAATGGGGAAATTGTGCCAGTAAATAAGTAAAACTATATGCAAAACCTAACCAAATGGTTTAGCATGGTAGCACGGATACCTTATCTTTTCTATGAACCAACCAGTAAAGCACACCAATTGCTCACTAGCTCACACGCTTAAAAGCCAGTATATTAAAAAGAGAGACATTCCAAAACTAACAGAAACTTTAGTAGTCCCATTCCTGGTCACGTGGATGCAGATTGAAAACCTGCATAGAGGAAAGGAGGTTTTATTTTGTCTGTGCTTCTAATGATTGTAGAAAAGTTTTTTTCAAACAATTCAGTATGAAAATGTTGGTGTTTGAATAGTGCTTGCATGAGTTGGAATAAACAGCCTTTCACACCTTTGGCCAAGAAATGTGCATGATGCTCCTGCAGTGTGAATGATGGATGGGTTTGTACCTATCCCAGAGGGGAATAAAGAATACCTACTTTTTCTTCCCCAAGTTGTCCATATGTAGAGTTTTTTTGGGTTATAGCTTGTCACACATCACCTGCAGTGTGTGTGCATGAGCATGTGTGTGATTACTTGGGAAGATGGGGGAGGGTTGGGTTTGGTCTGCTTTTTCCCTATATGAATGACTCTACTCGGATACTGCAATTTCTGTGCTTTTCCAGGGCCAGATAGGAGTAGTGAATAGGAATAAATGAACCATTCTGATATGGATAAGTAAGGAGAAGTCTTGCATATGATTAAAAGAAGGATGAGGGTATACCTTCTACTTCTAGTGTAAGCCTTCTGTCAGTGTAGTTTATGGCTTTGGGATTATCATATTGGACCCTCTCTTCATAGTAGCTGTGCACATAGGGACCGTTTTCACCTTACTGAAATGTAAGCTGCAACAAAACTCTAATGCAGGCTTTGCCACAGTGATCCATGTTTAGAGGCTGTGTTATTGCATTTGGGGCAATCATTGAAAACAGCTGAAAAATGTCAACTAGTGCAGGTGGAAATGGTTCATCTCTAACTGGGATAACACTTATGGACACATGGCACTGGATACCCCTTCCTTAACAGAACTATGGACTTCAGAAACAGAATGGACCAATATGGTCATTTAGTCTATCTCCCTGTTAGTTCATGAGGGTGCCTTATTGAATGTTTACAATTATTTTTTCCAATCTAACTTGAAATGCAGCAAGCAATGGGATTTCAACCACACTTCTTGGGAGACTATTGCGTAATGAACAGATTGTTCTATCGGACCTCTTCCTTGAAAATTTTCAACGTAAATTTCCTTTATTAATTTACTCCTAGTTATTGTGCTAAATAATTCTTCCCCCCTGGCATTTATACTCTTCAAATATTGATAAACTGTTTAATTTCTTTCCTGCCTCCAATGATTGCTTAACCAAGATACATATTTAGTTCTTTTTCTATTTCTTTGCAAATTAGTCCCTCCACTCTCTCTGTCCTTCTTTGATTTCCCTTTAGGTTGTCTATATCCTTTTGATAAAGAGCCAAAACTGACCAGAATATTTCAAGCAGGTTTGGACCTTTTCTCTCACCTTCCTTTCACATACTCTGGTTCCTCAACATATGCAGCTTAAAATTCCATTGACTTCTTTCAAGTATTGGTATAGCCATACATGGTCCAGGAATGCACTATTTGGGCAATGTTCCTCTCCTAATGGTCCATTATGAGGATTATGAACCACTGGTTCAGTCTGTCTCTTGGCTCCAGATGAGCAAAGATGGGAGTATTCGTGGAGGTTTGGTTTTAGCTAGAACTCAGTTCTCCAAGTGAACTGGCATCATTTGTTTTACCTGCAAATGGACACTGCCAAAGTCCATTCACAAATGAATTCCTGCAGCTTTAGAAAAGACCTGCTTCATAGGTTTTCTCTGCACATTTCTTTATAGATACACAAAGTAGCTGCCAAGAAACCACAAAGAAAAGAATCTTACTATGAAGATCACATCAGTTATGGAGATTGGTGCAGTCACTGTACTTAATATTTAAACAGCAATTGCAATTTATTAAGCCAATTTCCATTTCAAATATTGAGAGAAGTTAATAATTACTTTTTGCTTGATGCTTAGGAATTACTATTGAGCTAATAATGAATAGCACTACACCAAGCTGTTTCCTATTGATTTCAGTAGCATCTAAATGTTAAGGAATAGTGACTATTTCTATAAAACTCTTAAGTCCTGATTCTGATCTCTCACCAGGGTAAATCAAGAGTAGTTCTGTCAAAAGTAATAGAGGTACTTTTGTCTAAAATCACTGTAACTCATTGACTCTGATGGAAATAATCTTCATTTACACTTGTATAGTGAAATGAGAATCAAATATGAGAATCTCTAAGCTGGTGTAAAATGTCTGGCCTCCCAACTGAAGGAAGATGAATGAAACATGATGCGGCAAAACACCAGCACCCCTAAACATCAGTACAGAAAAGGTGGAGGCGTGCTGGGACTTTGGGTGGAAGACAGAAGAAAGAAGGATTAGCATAAGACCAGGTTTGTGAAGCAATAATGAGACTGTGAACCAACTGAACCAACTGAAATGTGAACCCAGTCTGATTACAAGTAAAGATGGGTAACAATTTCCTGAAATAAGACTTTTTTTCTTTCTGAAAATGCTGATTTGATGAAATTGAAATGTTCCTCAGGAACATGCTGATTTCAGTAACTCTTTTGAAAAACAATGCTTCATTTGAGCAATGCCCAAGTGCTTTGTTATGACTTTCACTTTCATATTGTATTGTAGATTATATTTAGACCAAACACAGTGCTTCAATAAGGTCATTTTATTATTTCCGAATCAAAATTTTGGAAAATGTGTTTCATGGGAAATTTCAAAACTTTGATTCTCATTCTGATTTGAGGTGAGAGACAATTATGAAACATTGAAATCTCCCATGGAATGGAAATTCTTTTTGCCTAGCTATAGTCTGTGTAGTATGATTTCATAGCTCTAGTACAGAGTTGCACAATCACATAATGCCTGTTATTTGATGGCTTATTTTTCAGAAAAACAAGGACACTTAAATGGAAAACTTACATAAGTTCAGCATTGTGACATGAAATTTCAACACAATCCCTTTCAAAAGCTAGGGTTTCAGTAGTGAGCCTAACTCTTCCTAACTGCAAACATAGTAATTTCAGCAACTACCTGGACTATTAAATGTATAACTAATGTGTAAACTAACTGTTAATGTTCCCAGCTCTCATGATTTTATGATGTGTCTCATGATATTTAGAGGGTTTCTTAAAGCCCCAGCCCATGGCGTCATGTTCTGACATGGGAATCTCAGTTTCCGTGTTAAAATAAACGTTTCCAGCCTTCATAGTCACCGAGAAAAGCTTGAAAATGTGAGCTCTAACAGCACAAAAACCAAAAGGCAAATTAAAAGAAAACAATTGTTACTTAAATCTTTTGATTGTAGGTCAATCTTGTGGGGTTTTTTGAATGCTTGTGATTGGCAATATTGGTTCTCAACCTGATAATATTTATTTAACTCTGCACTGTTAAGGCAAAATCCTGCATGTGTTTCATAGGAGCACTTGGGGTCAAGAAGGCACAGAGGAGTCTCACTTTTGCCAGTTCCCCAAACAGGGGTAAGGCAGAATATAAGGCCCTGTTGAGCACTAAAAGGAGACCTGAGTCCTCAGCTGGCACTCCATGGCTTGCAGTGGACAGCAGGTTGAGAGCACAGCCTGCCCCCAGCCTTACTATCCACACATTGACAACAGCAGGCACTGAGAGAGGTACAAGCTGTCTTTTTTGTAAGGAGCATCTATGGAGCTGCTTCTGCACCTCTTAAGATTTTTTTCCTACAACAATAAAATGGCACCTCAGCCTCCTCCTATTCATCTGCCATTGCTCCTTTCCCCACAGTGAACATCTGGTAAGTAAAGCCAAGATGATGCCATTAGTGTTACATTGATGTGGGGTGGGGTTTTTTTCCCACTTATTATTACTATTGACACAACATACTTTGACTTGAAGGAAAGAATGGACTTACTTTTATCCCTTGTTCAATGTCTTTCAACTCTAGCACGTAATGAACCAAACCTGCATCTTTCCCCAAATAAAGGGCCGGACTCTCTAATTCATTGTGTAGCTCTTGGGGCACTGGAAGAAGATTAATGGGTACACTGTACTTTTATGAATGGCAAATCAATCCTTTAAATATGTTTTGGTTAAACAAACAGAACTTCAGGTCTATTATTTTCATCATTTCATTGTTAGTGTTGATTAAGTCAATTAATTACTGTTTGTTAGGTTTAATTTCAATGCATCATTAGTCTAACTGAGTTGCTATTAATCCTAATATAGTTTCTGCTTTCCACTAACATCAAGCTAAGTCTGTTATGGTAGATGGTTATGTACACACCATAAATCATGCAGCATAATTAACCTGCTCGAACTTTTTAAAGCTTGGCAGTGTGGTTAGGCAAACCTTAGTACAGTTTTAGAGATGTCATTGCAGTTATAACTCTTGGTAAAATATGTCATCTCACTCAACACGAAAACTCAATATGCCACTGGTCATTTCTTTCTAACATAAGGAGAAAATATCAGGTGCATCAGCACCTAGACATTATACTGATAGGTGCTATTGGAAACCATAAAATAGATAGAATAAGCAAAAGGAAGATGTACTATAAAATGAGCTATCTACAATATATTTTAGAAACTTTGTCTGTCTGTGTCCATCCATCCATCCATCTGTGAGTCTGTTTGTTCAAGAACTCCTCCTAAATGGTAAGAGCTAGAACCACCAAATTTGGTATGCAGCTTCCTCTTATCATAATGTAAGGTAAAGGTTTGGTTGTGCCAGGACAATGGGATGTGCCTGGAATTTGATTGTTTCTCAAAATATGGAAATGGGGGGGGGGTCTGGTAGGAGGGCCAGTTATGCTGTAGAATTACCACAGGGGCAGCAGGAGGGCAGAGATGGGGACCAGGACAGCTATAACTTCATTGGATCAGCAGGGTGGAGAAAAGGACAGTTCTCTACTATATATTTCAGAGAGTTTCTCTTTGTGTGTGTCTGTGTCTCTGTCTGTCCCACAGCTGAGGGGACATGCACCCCTCCATTGGCTGTGCCCCTGAAGCTGCAGCTGCAGCAGCCATAGACAGGTACTTCTCACCTGGCCCCAAGTTGCTGCAGCGAGAGTGGGCTGGGGTTGTCCTCTCTCCTCGGAGCAGCAGGCATACTGAACCCCTCCCCCACTCCAGAACAATAATGTAAATGATGAAAAACAAAATGTATTTGCTTTAAGGAGCCGAGTAACACCAGGTAAATCTTCTGGTACCATTATATCGGAAATGCAAATTTTGTACTTTATATCAGGAACCATTTGTTTTTTTCCTGAGATCTATCTATAGTATCTTATATAGTCCCTATCACCACTGTATATATCCCCTGTCACCACTGCATGCCTTCCAGTCTTTAATGTAGTTATCCTCACAATACCTCTGTGAGGCAGAGGAAGTTTCCTGTAACAGATGGTAAACTGAGGTCCAGAGACACAGAAAGATGACTGTGCAGCTAAAGTTGTGGGCTGGGCTCCAGGAGATCTGGGGTCAGTTCTCTGGTGTGCTACAAGCTTCCTATGTGACCACAAACAAGTCATTCAAATGCAGAAGTGAGACAGGGTGGGCATGTGGGGCCACTTGCCCTCCTAGATTGCTCAATCACATGTTGTGGCCAGACCCCTTCCCTGCTGAGCTGGCAACCTGTGCTGGGCTGGAAAAGGAGAACAGCTGGGAGGTGTACAGAGGGGCTGCTGCTTTTCAGGGGAGGGGAGCTATGTTGAGGTGAGGGGGCCTGACTCCAGCTATTCAAATTGCTCAAGGGTTGTACCCGCCCCAACAGTAGGCATGAATCATCTATGAAATGTTTATCTTTATTTTATTTTTTTGTTACATCAGTGACTCTCAACCTTTCCAGGCTACTGTACCCCTTTCAGGAGTCGGGTTTGTCTTGAGTACACCCAAGTTTCACTTCAGTTATAAGCTACTTGCTTACAAAATCAACCATAACAACACAAATGTATCACAACACACTGTTACTAAAAAATTGCTGACTTTTTCATCTTTACTATGTGATTATAAAATAAATCAATTAGAATATAAATATTGTACTTACATTTTGGTGTCTAGTATATAGAGCTGTATAAACAAGACATTTCTATGAAATTTTAGTTTGTACTGACTTGGCTAGTGCTTTTTATGTAGCCTATTGTAAAACTAAGCAAAGATCTAGATGAATTGATGTGTCCCCTGGAAGACCTCTATGCATCCTCATGCGTATAGGTACTCCTGGTTGAGAACGAATGGTTTACACTAGTGCCTGTTTATTAGGGTTTTACCCTACTACCCATCAACTTGAAAACTGAGCCTCTTTTATGAGAAAACAGTTGCAATAGCAAAGTCTATAGTGAATTTCGTGGAGTCTCTGGCACTTCGCCCTCTTTTGAGGAAAAGTCTCTGATTAGGGAGAGTTTTGTTTTTAGACGGAGTGATGTGACTGGGAGATGTTAAGGTTGGAGAGGGGTCTGATGAGACTGGGATCTATTGCAGATAGTTACAGTCCCTGCCTCCAAAGAACTTCCAATCTCAATAGCCAGAAGAGACAAAGTGTAGGAGATTCAGAGAGACTTAAGCTAGGTGGATGGGCAGCGTGATAGCAGATCAAGATTAATGTTGACAAATCCAAAGGAATTAATACTGGATAAAATAGTTAAACTACTCAGACATTTTACTGGATTCTAAATTATTGGTATCTGGTCAGGAAAAAATCCTTGGATAGATGCATCATTGAAGACCTCTAATCAATGTGCTGTAGTGGGCAGCAAAACAAACAATGTTAGCATGCAGAAGGACTAAGATGGACTATAAAACAGAAAATATTATAACACCATTATATAAATTAATGGTTGCCTTTATCTGGATTACTGCACGCAGTGCATCTCAAAAAGGCAATTGTTGAACTGGAAGGGATTCAGTGCTGGGTGACTCTTCGCTAACTGAGGAATCCCCTGTGAAGGGAGACTCATTCAGTGGATGGCTTAGCCATGTTTACTGCAGATTTGTACTGCCAGAGTGGCACACTTTATAGCACAGCATGGGCTCTGTATGGTTTTTCAGTTACACCAGATTTATGGCACCACAGAAGGAACCAGAAATGAGGGCAAGGATATACAAGAAGCAGTTAGAAAATAAGAGAGGTGTAACTAGTGGTGTTCCCCAAGGGTCAGTCATAGGACCAATCCTATTCGACTTATTCATAAACGATCTAGAGAAAGGAGTGAGCAGTGATGTGGCAAAGTTTGCGGACCATACTAAACTGTTCAAGATAGTCAAGACCAAACAGACTGTAAAGAACTTCAAAAAGATCTCACCAAACTGAGTGATTGGGCAACAAAATGGCAAATGAAATTTAATGTGGATAAGTGTAAAGTAATGCACATTGGAAAAAATGACCCCAACTATACATACAATATGATGGGGGTTAATTTAGCTACAACTAATCAGGAAAGAGATCTTGGAGTTATCGTGGCTAGTTCTCTGAAAACGTCCACGCAGTGTGCAGTGGCAGTCAAAAAAGCAAATAGGATGCTATTAAAAAAGGGATAGAAAATAAGACAAAGAATATCTTACTGCCCCTATATAAAACTATAGTATGCCCACATCTTGAATACTGCATACAGATGTGGTCGCTTCACCTCAAAAAAGATATTTTGGCATTAGAAAAGGTTCAGAGATGGCAACTAAAATGATTAGGGGTTTGGAACAGGTCCCATATGAGGAGAGGCTAAAGAGACTGGGACTTTTCAGTTTAGAAAAGAGGAGACTGATGGGGGATATGATAGAGGTATATAAAATAATGAGTGGTGTGGAGAGGGTGAATAAAGAAAAGTTATTTACTTGTTCCCATAATATAAGAACTAGAGGACACCACGTGAAATTAATGGGTAGCAGGTTTGAAACTAATAAAAGAAAGTTCTTCTTCACACAGCACAGTCAACCTGTGGAACTCCTTGCCAGAGGAGGCTGTGAAGGCTAGGACTATAACAGAGTTTAAAAAAGAGCTAGATAAATTCATGGAGGTTAGGTCCATAAAAGGCTATTAGCCAGGGGGTAAGGAATGGTGCCCCTGGCCTCTATTTGTCAAAGGCTGGAGAAGGATGGCAGGAGACAAATTGCTTGATCATTGTTTTCGGTCCACCCCCTCTGGGGCACCTGGCACTGGCCACTGTCAGCAGACAGGATACTGGGCTAGATGGACCTTTGGTCTGACCCAGTATGGCCATTCTTATATTCTTATGTTCTTAATACAAGAATATTTGGTTATGCACGGAGTGGTCACGTGCCACAATGCAGATTAACTCCTGTGGCTCGAGAGGTTTCTAACATGGACCAGGGAAATCCAGGTGCCATGTGGGAGCAAGGACCATCTGCAGCAGGGGGTTCTCAACCTTTTTTTTTTTTTTTGAGGCCCTGACCAATATAATATAAAATCTTCGCGGGCTCTGCTGTGCCACAACTGTTTTTCTGCATACAAATCCAGAGTCTGCATTAAGGGGTAGCAAAGAGGGCTACCTCCTAAGGAACCAGACAGAAGTCTCTGCATTATAAACTAATGAAGACTGTGACAACTGTGACCCTCAAAAACTGTCAACTTTACTTTTCTACATATACTGTCAGATATTGTGTATACCGAACATGTGAAGATTATGCAACTACAAATACTTATTTAGCTGTCTAAGGCAGTTGGCAAAATTTCTGTGGTCATAGTAGAGATCTTGATATACCATCTCAACTATAGATCCCTGTGATATAGTAACACTAATCTTTATGGTGCAACAGGGACTGGTGACCTTTCACCCATCCTGCATTATTTAAGTGTATGTTTGCTAATTGATCTGTTACTGGTAAATAGCCTTTTTAAAAAGTTTTATAGTTGACTGATTTTAAGAGAGATTTACTTTGTCTTTCAGAGATCAGGAAGCAAGGCACTCAGCATGAGAAGTTTGTTCTATCTTTTTATTGCACATCTGGGCCAAATTTATTCTTGGTGTGGCACCACTGATTTCAGAGGACTTTTACCAAAGATGAATTTGGCCTTCTGTGTCAGGTAAGATCTAGAGGCAACACAACCATAGGTAACAATTTGAAACCGATAGTTAAAATTTTGAATTTCTTGTAAACGAGGCACTTAGGCTACATCTACACTGCAGCACTATTTTGGGATACTGGTGGTATCCCAAAATAGCTATCCCACGTCTTGACAGCAAGCCCGTTATTTCAAAATATAATGGGCTTGCTATTCCAATGTCCCTAGGGTAAACCTCATTCCATGAGGAGTAAGGGATGTTTCGGAATAGCGGGTTATTTCAAAATTTGGCACTGTGTAGACAGCACCAAATTATGGAATGAGTTATTAATGCGTAGCTCAAATTGCGTATCTTATTTCAACCTATGGTGCAGTGTAGACACACCCTTAGAAATCACAGCAGTTACATCATTAACCTTTAAAGTAACAAAGTTTATGCACTCTATTCTAAAACTGGCCATCCTCCACAGATTTTCTAGAGACAAGGCCCTCCCAAAAGAATATCCGCACATGTGGAATGGCACCATGGATAGAAACAGCCTTTAAGAAAAGCTTGACACTTTAAAAAGTGGATGTCTCTGGAAAATGTGGCCCCAGTTAATGTTATTGAGCACATCTGAAAAGCCAATTCTTATTGACACACCATCAACTGGCTTTGCTCCAAAATGTAGATTTAAAATGGGACAAATTATGTAATTTACATTTTAGCCAGGGAGTGTTGAGGGGTGGGTGGAACTGTATCAAAGGAAGAATTGTGCCTCCCTCAGACTCTTGATGTGCAGGGTGAATGTACATGCTGTACCAGTCCTTGAGTGTGCCAGGTGATTTGTGCTCCTGGAAATGCAGAAACAGCGTTCCTTCAAAGATGTGCTATTTTTTTCTGGACTTCGCGGGAAGGAGGAAGAGAGAGAGGCTTCCATCTTAGCACCAATGGGAATTCAGCCATTTGTGCCTTTGACAATCTCCCTCAAATGTGGATGTTAATAGTAATGTAAGTTAGGATTATTTTCTTGAAACATAGCAGACTAAATTTGTCCCTGGTGCAATACCATTTATGCACTAATGATTAATTTGAGCCACGAGTTTCACATTCAGTGTTCCTTTTATAGCGCTGCTATGTATAGTATGTATTTGTCCACTTTAGTCTTGGGAATCCTGCAGCTCTAGCTCTATCAAAGCTTCCTGAAGTCAGTGGGAGTTTTGTCTTAGTAGAGACTCTAGGATCAGGCTCCAAAGGATAACAAATATGTTCAAGTCAGTATGTGTCTGATGAGAATAAAACAAATATTGACTTATTTTAGGAGATTCTCTACTGACATTACTAGTTTAGTACAAAAAAGTGTCCATTGCTTCTCTAGACCTTTCAGTGCCTTCAAACTGCAGCTTTTTCATTCACCTAGACTGCTGAACATTGCTATGGTAAAGGCTAGAAGTTCACAGGAGACAAGAAAATGTGTGTATTTAGCAGCTGCAATGTTTAAACTATAATATGATGAAACAGACTATGTGTGATAGTTTTGTTATGACAACTATGGCTCCAAAGGTTAGTACAATTTCTCATGTGAAGCAGGGGAGAGAAAATTACAATTAAAAGCACTGTAAGTGCTTGAACAACAATTTCAAGCAGCCTTTGATATGCTCTTTTAATAGTTGTACAAGGTCAGCCCAGAGATATCAGGATTGTATTTCAAAAGAATTTGCTGCATTTTACGACACATACCAAAATGCCCTGCATCATTAAAAGCATTGAGCATTAGGATATCTGACAGTTTGTTTGACTAAAACTCCTGGCCTATTTTAGCTATCTTTGTAATGGAACAAATCCATATACTATACAAAAGGTATGATATTTACAGTGTGTGTAAAAAGTATTTTGTCTGAAGGAAGGGGGAGCTCTATTATTTAGTAAATCAACACACTGAAACAAAAGTACATTAAAATAACTAATTTTATCATTGATAAAACATTTAATGTAACAACATTTATGGTATTGCTATCAACATAAATATCCAAGCCAAGGTGTCTGAGGCAATGTTGCCCACTGGATGGAGCACCGAAGTGGGATTTATGAGATCAGAATTCTATTTGTGTCTTCGCCACTGGTGGGCTGGCTGCATTTGTGTAAGTCATAGCTCTTTGTGTCCCAGTTCCACATCTGTGAAATGGGGATAATGATTTTGACCTCCTTTCTAAATTGTTTTGAGCTCTATGGATGAAAAACATTATGTCAGTATTAGGCTACACTATTAGTAACATTCATGGTTTCTGTTTTCAGCCTATTTTTCTGCAGCCAACTGCACACACACTAAAGTCCAAACCCTATAAAGCAAATCATGTATTCATGTAAATCTCATAACTTTTGGGGAAGCTGATTTATGACTTTTGACCATTTAGCGTTGGGAATAGTTTATTTTATACTATTTATTTTTAAGTGAGATCAGACCACAGTATGTGCTGAAGGACTTCTGAAATGTAAAGATATTTAAGTGTCATTTAAAGGCTAGACAGCTGGTATTCTGTTATGGCTGCTTATTTTACTACTCACAAATATCTCACTGTTTCCTTGCACTTTCCTCTTCACCCCTAGTCTGTGTAATGTATCCACCTATTGTCTATTGTATTATATTTGGGTTGCAAGCTAGTTGGGATAGGGACCATCTCTCTTTTATCTTTGGACAGAGTCTACCACATGGGGACTGGCCTCTAGGCACTACCACAATACCAACAGTTAATAACTTTCTTACTGCCTTGCACAATGTTATTTAATCATGACTTTTTATGGCAGCACAAGGACCTCATTTTGAACTGCTCACTAAGTACGGTAGAGGAGTAGTAGACAGTCACTGCTCCAAAGAGCTCACAATCCAACTTCAGAGTTTAAGGCTGGAAGTGACCTGTCTATCCCTCAACATTAATTTTCACCCAGGGTATGTCTACACTAGCTCGTTAGTTCGAGCTAGGTAGGCAAATGAGGGCAACCGGAGTTGCAAATGAAGCCCGGGATTTAAATATCCCGGGCTTCATTTGCATCTTCCCGGGCACCGCCGTTTTTAAATCCCGCTTAGTCCGAACTCCGTGCCCGCGGCGACACGCGGCACGGAGTAGGTAGTTCGAATTAGAGACCCTAGAACAAGGAGTACCGGTAGTTTGAATTAGGATCTCTAATTGACCATTTACTCCGTCGGCGTGTAGCAGCGGGCACGGAGTTCGGACTAAGGGGGATTTAAAAATGGCGGTGCCCGGAAAGATGCAAATGAAGCCCAGGATATGTAAATCCCGGGCTTCATTTGCAACTCCGGTTGCCCTCATTTGCCTACCTAGCTCGAAATAATGAGCTAGTGTAGACATACCCCCAGTTTCTCCTATCTTGAGCTTTATAAGTAGGGTTTGATCAAAGCATCTCTTCCAGAAAAGTATCCAGTCTTTATTTGAATACATCAAAAGATGGAGAATCCACTCCTTCCCTTGCTAATTTGTTCTAATAGTTAATCACCCTCACTGTTAAAAATCTGGGCCTTATTTCCAGTATCGCTTCAGCTTCCAGTAATTTTTAAATCTGGATTTTTTTTTTCCTAACAGCTATGTTCTAGGAATCATTAGCAATGAGAGGGGGAGTTCTGGGGGCAGTGTTATATCGGAGGACAGAAGAGATTATCACAGTTGTCCCTTCTGGCTTTGGAATATGTGAATCTGGGAAGGAGGCTGGGACATAACAAACAAGCAGAGTGAACAGTAACAATGGGGCCCTGATTCCTGATCAGGGCTTCTTGGGGTTATCACAGTGGAAATAGAGCAGCAATAGTGATTGTAGTCTGTCCACTTGGGAGATTTTAGGAGGGGTAAGGAGGTGGGGAGTGAGCAACCAGCAATCCCCATAATTTGTTTTGGAATAGTGCCAAGCAGACACATCCAACTCCCTGTCTTTCATTCTGGGTAATGTTGAGCAAGAGGGATTCCTTGTACAAAGCAGCAACATGACTGAATACCAATACATGGCATCCAAAACACAATATGCTGATCTTGGTTATACAGTTATGAGATCAGCAACTGGTCCGAGGTGCAAGTCTGTTACCTTGTAATACATCACTGGGAATTTTATGCAAGTAAAGATTGCAAAATTTCATTCACTGATTGGCTTCAGATGAGTATGTATTTCAATTAACAGAGTACAAGACATCCCTCTGATGTAGCTGGACAGATCATGTGCTCAATTTATTAGGCTCAGTTTTAATCTGAGAGGCAGCCCCCAAAATGTTATTACATAATACCATGATCGTTTAACAAGACAGCAAAACACATGGTGGTATTCACTTGTGCTAAGGACAAAATTCTACCTTTTGATACGTGTGTCTCATTTCTATTAACTGCAATGGGAACTGCATATGTTCATCTAAGGACATGTCACCACTATCTGCCAGATCAACAGGCAGTGATAGATGCTGTTGTAGTGGTCAATAGGCATGATAAATTGACTGCCGAGTGTTGTCCAGTTGACTCTTGTACTCTATCAAAATGAGAAGTATGAGTAGAGTCACCTGGAGAGCATCTGCCATTGACTCACTGCAGCAAAGACACCATGGCAAGTTGATCTAAGTTTGTCAACTTCAACTACACTATTCCCGTAACTGAAGTTGCATAATTTAGATTGATGGCCTGCAGAATTTGGCACTTTGAGTGGACATGAGAGACCTTTGAATTTTGCACAAGAAAACATTTGAATGAGTCCTTGCAGCCAGAATTTCAGTTACTTATAACCTGAACAGAAAAGCTGGAAGTAGAGGAGATAAGGAATGCAAACACCAATAAACTAAAGCCCACCAAAAAATCCAGGAACAACAACTGTTTGTTGATAGATTTAAGAGTGCTTAACAAATGAGTAACCAGTCTTCCTGCTGAGTGCTCAAAAATGAAATCTTACAGCCATAAATGACTAGAAAGAACCCTCGTACATAAATGCAGAACAAATAAGAAATAAGAAATTGAAATGAATTCAATTCATTAGTAGGGAGAAAGGAATGACAGAATTCAGAGATTCCAAGCCCAGAAGAGAGCACCATGATCATCATGTCTGACCACTTGTATAACACAGCCATAGGGGATGAAGCAAACATTATTGCAGAAAAATAGTCTCTTGAGTGGGTGTGCTTTTTTCTTTTCTTGATGTGTTTGTCAGGTATGTTCAATGGGGTAATTTGACCTGCATTTAGTATGCTATGCTCTTTTCAGCTTCCTTGAGGATGGTGAACATTAGCTTCATGGGCCCAATTTAGGATGTGTGTAGCATCTTATAAGACAACAAAGCCTTTTGATCTTAGTTATAGGAAATATTTTCAGTCTGCTCCACATCACTCATGCAATCATGCAGTGCTTTGCACTTGCCCTCCCCTTTCCCTTCAGCAGGACACTATATTTTGTATTCCATTTAGGAATGATTAACTGCACTGTGTGCCAACAATACTCTGGGCTACTATACAGGAACCTGAGAAACCACTATAGCAAGGAACTTTACCCTTATGTTGCATCCACCTTTCCCTGCCAGATACTGGGTACGACAATGTCAGAGACATAGTGTGAGTGCTATAACCACAGTTCACCCTAAAATCAGTGGCTGCTCTAGACGGATGTTACTCATGTAAGTCACCTCATACACTGATTTACCACTCGTTGTACCTGGCTCTCCTGCCACAGACTCCCCCATCCCTGTCCTCTTCCTCATCTATGATTCCTCAATGGAAACTATTACCTTAACTCCTTTCTCAACTTTGTACTTTGAGTCAGTTCTAGTTGTCACCAGATTGACAGTCTTCCCTCATTCTAAAATTATGCTTCCAGTAACAGCAGTGAAATGCATTTCATTTTTGTTTTGGATTTTGTTTTGTTTTGTTTTATTTACAGTCCAAAAAACCAGGATAAATTAATTTTGAAGAGCTAAGAATCTTACTGCTTGAAAGAACTCAATTTCAGTATTTTGCTGTGCTTTTCTCCAAAGTCCTAATCCATCCACCTGAATTCCCTCTTCCTCTACTTTCTGTATGCAACAGATCACACAGGTAAAGGTCATTCTATGAAAACAGGCTACTGAATGAAAGCAATATTTATTTCATCCTCAAGAACATTGGTGACATGAGAATTTTGGTTAATTGCCCAACTGTGCAATCTTTACTTACATTAGCGAACTCTTGCTCAACTAAGTAATCCTATTGAAGTTGGTGAAATTATTCTGATAAGTAATTGCTCACCACTCTGCATAATGACAGTATAATCCCTCTCACTTATCCCCACACAAAACTTCATTAATTTCCAGGTAAGCTTGCCAAGTGCAATTCAAAGACAGACTTCCCCTAATATCTGTCTGAAAAATCCACACACATTCAATACTACGGAAATTACAAGCCACGCTTGCATAAACTAGTCTGATATTAACTGCAGCACTCAATTCACAACAAGCAGGAAAAATCTCTGCATCATCTAACAACCTTAACACCCTCATCAACCAAGTCAAACATTCATTCATTCAAGGGATGGCTGGAAAGTGTCCCCTATTTCAGGCAAAGCCTTCTGATCATGTTCCCTGTTGGTGGTTAGGGACAGGACAGGCATCATATATATCTGAACAAGAAAATAAAGCTTCTATAGTGCAGTTAGGAGAGTTAAAGTACTCCGCCTGCTATACTCTCTTATCCATTGAACGGCTTCAGTGTTGTTTTCTATTTCAGAAAATGGGGCATCAAGAATGCTACCCTACTTATTTCATTAGGCAAAGATACAAGTCCGTCAATGAGCTGGAATTTCAATTACATTTTAGTTGATCTCAGTGACAGATTAGATCAGATTTCCAAGTAGATATGGTCTAGAATTTCTTTTGTGAAGAAATTAGCACTTTGTGTAAATCAATAACCCTGTAACATTTAGGTTTGTGTTGAAAGATTGCCACTCTGTTTATGTATCTACTAGTATGCTACAACTAATGGTTAATATACAATTGATATGACACAATTATGGTTAAAACTGGTTAAAAGTCAGGAAACAAAGGGTAGGAATAAATGGTAAGTTTTCAGAATGGAGAGAGGTAACTACTGGTGTCCGCCAAGGGTCTGTACTGGGACTAAATTGATTCAACCTATTTATAAATGATCTGGAGAAAGGGATAAACAGTGAAATGGCAAAATTTGCAGATGATACTAAACTGCTCAAGATAGTTAAGACCAAAGCAGATTGTGAAGAGCTTCAAAATGATCTCACAAAACTAAGTGATTAGGCAACAAAATGGCAAATGAAATTTAATATTGATAAATATAAAGTAATGCACATTGGAAAAAATAATCCCAACTATACATACAATATGATGGGGACTAATTTGGCTATACCCTCTGAAGAGAGAGATCTTTCAGTCATTGTAGATAGTTCTCTGAAAACATTCACTCAGTGTGCAGCGACAGTCAAAAAAGCAAATAGAATGTTAGGAATCATTAAAAAAGGGAAAGAGAATAAGACAGAAAATATCTTATTTGCCTATATATAAAACCATGATACACCCACATCTTGAATACGACATACAGATGTGGTCGACTCATCTCAAAAAAGATATATTGGCATTGGAAAAGGTTCAGAAAAGGGCAACAAAAATTATTAGGGGTTTGGAATGGGTCCCATATGAAGAGAGATGAAAAAAGACTTGGACTTTTCAGTTTAGAAAAGAGGAGATTGGGGGCGATATGATAGAGGTCTATAAAATCATGACTGGTATGGAAAAAGTGAATAAGGAAAAGTTATTTACTTGTTTCCATAATATAGGAACTAGGGGTCACCAAATGAAATTAATAGGTAGCAGGCTTAAAACAGACAAAAGGAAGTTTTTCTTCACTCAGCACATGGTCTGCCTGTGGAACTCCTTGCCAGAGGAGGTTGTGATGACCAGGACTTTAACAGGGTTCAAGAAAGAACTAGATAAATTTATGGAGGCTAGGTCCATCAATGGCTATTAGCCAGGATGGTTAGGAATGGTGTCCCTAGCCTCTGTCAGACGCTGGGAATGGATGACAGGAGAGGGATCATGTGATGATTCCCTGTTCTGTTCACTCCCTCTGGGGCATCAGGCATTGGCCACTATCGAAAGACAGGATATTGGGCTAGATGGACCTTTGGTCTGACCCAATATGGCCATTCTCATGTTCTTATGATTGATAATATCATTATGCATTCTGATATGTACCCATATCCCCTCAAGACTGGATGGCAGTACAGAGGTGCACTAATCCAATGCAAGGCGTTGGTGGCCTTCTTCCTTTGGCAAAATAATCTCGAGCAGCAGAGGGGGAATGTGGCAGAACTTGCATCTCTATCTCCCTTCTCTGCCCACATGTGGCCTGATCCGCTGCCTGATGTAAAAGGGCAGGTAGAGGCATTATTCCCTCTTCAAGAGCTTCTTGGGACCCTCTCCCACCTTTTCATTGTTACACAAGGGCCAGATACAATTGAGTCCTAAGTATATTCGATCAAATAGGCTACAAAATCTTTGGTTATCATTAGTGGGAAATTAGAGGTTTGGCTTTGAGGCCGTGTAAAATTGATCAAAAGGTATAGAAGAAATTATCTTTTCAGATGCTATTTTAAATGAGAGAGAGGATCAACAAGACTCAAATGTCATTTCATATAGGAGGAATGCAGGAAGGAGGTCACCTGCACCAGCATCAGTGACAGGTTAGAGAGAAGGCTAGTGTCAGACAAGTGAAAGCAATTGAGGGGGAGGGAGAGTATTGAGAGAAACCCTTTAAGGTATGCAATATTCTGCTCATTCTAGAGTCTGCAGAGCCAGAGCTTGAGAAGGTAGTAGAAAAGTTTCGGTAATCAAGGGGTCAAATTTGAGCCCCACTGAAATAAATGGGAACTTTTCCAGTCTTCAGTGGGATCAGGAAATACTTCACAGTGAAAGGGGATGAAAGCCTGGATAAAGTCTTCAGTGGAGGTAGAGCTCTCAGAGTTGTATGTGGATAGTGCTGCAGAGAGCAAGACAAGCAATTTTGCAAACATAGACTATATTAGAAGTAAAGTTCTGAGGCAAGATGACCCCAAGGTTTTAGACAGTGGTGGTAAAGGGAGGGTCTGAATGAATGGAGATGGAAGAGATGGTACTCTGAATGGGTTCTCTTGCGCAAGAGAAATACATGTGTCTGTTGAGATACTTAGCTGAAGGAAGATGAGAAAAAGCTATTAGTATAGGGCCAGTAACAGATCCCTGCTCATTGCTAGCCCCAGCTTTTGAACAGTCCATTGGAGGAACCTGTTCAGCGTGTCAGACCCCAGACACTCCCATTCACTGTTAGAATGGATCTTTTGATTCTAATACTCCTGTTTCATATCGTGAGTACTGCCCAAGAATCTAACTGAGAAACTCCTGTGCAAACATTTATTCTTCAGGGATCAGTGCACCTCAGCAAGTAATTGCAGTGACACTAGGCAGCCTTTCAAAACAGCATAGGGTTTATTTCTCAGCTGGAGCACAGCACTGAGAAGTCTTTAGGTTATCAGGGAGAAACCAAGGTTAAAATATAGTCCACATTAGCCAAGCCACAACTCCCTTGTACCATGCTGTTGGAAGAACCATCTTGATTTCTTTTCCCTGTTCTTTTGTCTGTCAGACCTAGTAAAGCTGCCATATATCTCAGAAGGCTGGCCTCATGTCACCCCTCAGTGTATTGTCTGCCTTCTGCAGACCCATACTGAGTTCACATGTTCTGCCTGTCAGAATTTCCTATGGATAGGTGTAAGTTTTTCAGTTTTCAGGGTTTCCATTTTCTTTCTGAATCCTCCAGTGATACAGATGGATTTCAGGAAGTCCTTCAACAACTGTTCCAATAAGTGACATGACACAAACACTATTCATTCTGCTCCCGTTGGTTTCATGACACACACCTCATGTCTCCAGCTCTGCCACTAGAGCAATTTTTAAATCCTTTTGCACTCACTGGGTAGCAATCCCTGGTCAAATAAGTCACTTCCAGGCAAATCATTTGTAAAAATATTACAGAAAATTCCTACTTTGTGAAAAGGCCAAATTTAGATTGCCCTTGTCAAGTGAGTGGTAGATGTGATTTCTCTTCAGTCTTTGTGAACCTCCTCTTATCAAAGTTTATTTCTATATAAAATACAATTTTAAAATGTCCTTACTAAATGAAAAATATATTTTAAATTTGTTTTCAGGATGAAGAGTTCAGATTACTACATTAAATGCCTACTATAGAAGCTAACCTGTGTCAAACTACAGATGACCAAAACTATCTATATGCCTAACCAGCCAAGATAAAATAATTAAGATCTCCCTTGCCATAATCTTGATTCTTATTCATGACCACATTTCTTCTAGAACTGGGATTAAATATTGCATGAATGACCAACTCTTCCATATACAATGTCTTCTTTCTAAAACTAATGTCATCGGTATTGTTATTACTGACCTTCAGTATGCTGACAAGTGTGTTATCCTCATGCATGCTGAAGATGACTTGCAACCCACTTAGTTCTCTTCTCAGACCACTATCATAGCCTGGTACTTTCCCTCAACACAAGGAAGACTGAGGTGCTCCATCCGTATGCTGCAGCACAACTCACCCCATTCTCCCACAAATTGTCATTGGTAGTGAACCCCTGGAAAATGTTGAGCATTTCCCTTACCTTGATAGCCACCTTTCCCAGGATCTCTTCTTCCAACGTATCCTTTGGAAAGTTGCTCCGTTGTGACTTTACTGTCAGAGACCCACTAATAGAAATTAAGATTGGGCAAAGTAAGTGACTGGGTAAGAAAATGGCAAATGAAATTTAATGTTGATAAATGTAAAGTAATGCACATTGGAAAAAATAATCCCAACTATACATACACTATGATGGGGACTAATTTTGCTATACCCTCTCAAGAGAGAGATCTTGCAGTCATTGTGGATAGTTCTCTGAAAACATCCACTCAGTGTGCAGCGACAGTCAAAAAAGCAAATAGAATGTTAGGAATCATTAAAAAAGGGAAAGAGAATGAGACAGAAAATATCTTATTTGCCTATATATAAAACCATGATACACCCACATCTTGAATACTACATACAGATGTGGTCGCCTCATCTCAAAAAAGATATATTGGCGTTGGAAAAGGTTCAGAAAAGGGCAACAAAAATTATTAGGGGTTTGGAACGGGTCCTATATGAGAAGAGATTAAAGAGATTAAGACTTTTCAGTTTAGAAAAAAGGAGATTAAGGGGGGAAATGATAGAGGTCTATAAAATCATGACTGGTGTGGAAAAAGTGAATAAGGAAAAGTTATTTATTTATTCCCACAATATAAGAACGAGGGGTCACCAAATTAAATTAATAGGCAGCAGGTTTAAAATAAACAAAAGGAGTTTTTCTTCACTTAGCACATAGTCAAACTCTGGAACTCCTTGCCAGAGGATGTGGTAAAGGCTATGACTTTAACAGGGTTCCAAAAAGAGCTTGATAGATTCATGGAGGTTAGGTCCATCAATGGCTATTAGCCAGGATGGTTAGGAATGGTGTCCCTAGCCTCTGTTTGTCTGGAAACGGGTGATGTGATGATTCCCTGTTGTGTTGCCTCCCTCTGGGGCATCTGGTATTGGCCACTGTCAGCAGACAGATACTGGGCTAGATGGACCGTTGATCTGACCCAGTATGGCCATTCTTATGTAAAATCCTGGTTTACAAGGGAGTAGTCATCCTCACTTTTCTTTATGTGTGTGAGTCTTGGCTTACATACCAAAGCCATCTTAATTATCTGGAATGGTACCAAGAGTGCTGCCTTTGGAAGCTTCTCTGTATCAAATGGGAAGACCATTGCATCAATGCCAGCGTTTGCTCTGCAGCTAACATCACCAGTGTTTACATGAAGATTATGAAACGTCATCTTCACTGGGCTAGTCACTGAGTGTGGGTGGCTAATACTCGTCTTCCGAAACAAGTCCTCTTTTCTCAACTTAGTCGTGGTTGATCTGCGGAGGACAGAGGAAACGCTACTAGGATAACCTGAAAGTATATCTTAAGAAGGGAGGAATTAACTCCATGAATTGGAAAAATCTGATTGGTAATAGACTGCAATGGACTCACATCATACATGAAGCCTCAGCTGTTTTTTAAAAGAATCTCCTTACTTAAGAGGCTGAGAAACAGCAGAAGAGGAAGGAAAGTGTATACTATCCAGGCCAGCAGTTGTGCTCTTTCTAAGCAACCACCCGACACACAGAAAAACCTATAGAGCACTAATTGGACTCCTCCGTTATCTTAAGTCTCATCAATGGCTTTCCCCCTCTCAGATATCATCCTCATATTAAGGAATAACTGACATGACAACAATCATTTAAGCCTGGACATTGCAGGTTCCTCAGTGTAGGAGGTCTTAACGGAGTCAAGGGAGCTTGCCTGCACTCATCTGGAGCTCATCATGGAAAAATGGGAGTACTGGTACAGTAGCTGCAGAACTGGCACCTTTAAATTTGAGCTGCAATAGTAATAGTGATTGGCAGATTATCAGCTAAACATGAGCTCCCAGTGCAACAGAATGGATACTGGTTACTGCTTTCTGTCTGGAGACATACAAAAATTATTTGGAAATAGTTGGTCTCATTTAAATGGAATGATACAGTTTTTAGTCATTTTAATAGCATTACTGACATTAATTCTGTAAAGCTGAAATTCTGTAAGGAATATTGTAATAATAGTAATCATGCCCTTCAGGAGTTAACATGTAAGACTATCCTATGACAATAGAGGGCAGACTTTGATAACTAGGAGTCTGTATGCAGTATTTATAGAGTAGATCAAACCTCTGTATCACAAACACTGTAACTTTCTCTAAATTCACAACTGGATGAAGCAAACTCCACCTGAAAGCAGTCAAAGCAAACTCTTTTTAACACTCTCTCCACTGCCTTTTGTATAATTTTGTTTTACTCTACCCATGAAAAGAAGATAAAAAATACCTTTTACTTCTAGTGTGGGTTGTGAGCTTCTAGTGTGGGATGTGGGTTCTGCATCTTTGACAATACAGAAAATGCTAACATTAGAGGACTGTTGTGATTTGTGCACAGGTAGAGCTATCATTTGATGATGATAAACATCAAAGACTTAATACCACAGTCATTTAAATTGATGATAAAATTTCTTGTGAGATCAGTACTAGAAAGATCAAATACCAAATCTACTTCATTACATTTTTCATCACAATGTATTCTTAATTTGATGAAAAATATAGGAAATCCGTCCAGTTAATAAACTGTCCATTGAAATGCTATCTGTATTTTGAACATATTTTTAAATCTAACTCCGCAAAAAATGGATTTTTCTCAATTTGTCCTGCAGTCAAAGAGATTATCACTCTTGACAAACCAGAGATAAATAAGTGGTGTTATAATGTTTTTAAAATGAGGTAGAATTTCATCTAAATTAGTGAGAAGATGTGATGTCCTTTCAAAGGTGGGTACTCTGATTTAGTGAAACACCATAGCAAACATTACACTATGTTTAAAAAAGGCTGATAAACCTTGAAAAAGGTTCAAGAGACACTGTCAGGTTAAATATTTCCTTACCCATGTAAACTTTTGATTATCAAAAGCTGATTTTTAAAATGATTGCACCTTTTTGTTAGTTATTTTTTTTTGTTTTTGTTTTGTATAAGATGAACAGTGAAAAATCTAGTCAATTTTGCTTTGTTTATAATGGTTTCTAATCTATTTTCACATTCTGGCTTCAATGTCTATTAAAGAAATCTGTACATATTAGTTGCAAACATTGTTGAGAGAAGTTTGTTTGCTTATTCATTTTAAAAACTTGTTTCTATTGAAATTAACGAGAACATTTGTATCGGACCAACACTATACAAATCCTACATAAAAACCCGCATAAAGGTCAGATTTAAATGGATAACTCTCCTTTAGCAAATCAACATATGTTGGTGAAGGAGGGTATTTCTTTATATTGCATTCCACCACTACCCAATTCCAAAACTCTTGTTTAAAAATAAAAAATAGATAACTTTACTCGAGGGCCCTATGGGTTACTTCCATCACTTTGTACACTACCAATCTCCATCCTTCTACATATGGCCATGTCACTGCTGCATTTTTTTAATCTGAGGGACATCCTTGAATGTGGGAGACATTTGTGTCAGTTCTTCATCTTTCATTAATGATAGGAAAGCAGACATTTAAAAGAAAATGTAGCGTACAGTGACTTATATAATTATGGAATTAATAAAATGGAACTTCTTGAGTTGCCTGTCTCTTCTTACTTAAGTTCTCATAATAGCTCCTATCATAACCAGTTACTAGCACCTTGCTGTTTCTGTCCCTATAAGAAAATGTTGCAGGCTTAAGGTATAGTAATTGTAACAGAATCGTGGAGATGCCTTTAACAATAGCTATATTCATATTTTACTAAACTGAATACAGAGTTGCTAGCTCAAAAGTTACCCATCTCAGCGTGTAAAGGTGTCACCTCACTGATGTCCATCATCTCAAATTGCTAAAATAACTTCAGTTGTGTCTATATCAATTATACAAAACAAGTTCTTTTCTTTTAAGTGTTCTTTGGCTGTTGCCAGTTAGTCTTCCAAACTCAACGATCCATGTAGAAAACAATATCTTCTTTTATTATGGTTTTGTTGGTATAGTGATTAACTAATTTCAAATAGCTTTTAATAAAATACACCAGTTTTATAAGACTTATTTCCCACATCCTATCCATTTTGAATTGCTTCTAACACTGTTTCAAATGTATTTTAGATGCATTCCTATTTTCATGAGACAGAAGTTTAGCAGATGACAAAGTTGATGAATGAAAGGCCATGTCCCATTATTAAAAATCCAAAGAGAAACTAATTTCTCTGCAAGTTTCTACTCCTTGTAGTTACTATTTAAAAACAAACTTACAAACACAAGTGGCAGAAAGCGTTTAAGATTTTATTCCTCCACCACCACAAACACTCAACTCTAAAGAGTGAAACTGGATATAACTTAATGTGTTTTGCCTACAGATATTTATCAGTTTTCTTTCTGGTGCAAAGAAACGTGACGCTGACAAGCAGATTTCTAACAGTTTGCACTCTAATTATTGTAACAAAAACAGAGCTATATATCTCTCAAATGACAGCTCTGCACTGTGCCTGGTTTCTCAGCGCCTTGGGGCACTTTTTCCCTTAACCTCCTCCGGTTTTCCACCGCCACCTTCTTCCCTCCCTCTTTCTCTCCATTAATTTGTGTCTGTCTTGCCAATTACAGATAATTCGGGTCCCCCTTTTAGCCGTAGAAAGAAACTCTCGCTCTCTCCTTAATTCTTGGATTTATGAACTCAGTTCCCCAGAGCAATTCCCAATGTTTGTCTCCTCTGCTCAAGGAGATATTTTGCAGAAGCGGCGGTAGCCTGGAGTAGTTTCATTCATTGGAAGTGGGAATAACTCCGCGTTAAGGATGAATGTTAAGGCAATTTCCCCTCTCCCCTTGCCTTGCTTGAGGATTTAGGTAGGAGGAAAGATTCCCCTCGTTGCGGGGCACTGCGCGGACAGGGTGTATTACAGCCCAACTTTCCTTCTTGGGGCAGGGGGAGACTCCCCCTTGAGAGAGGGATGATCGGGCAGGACATGTTAACACGCTGGGAGCTGCCTTTCCTAGAGACTCTGCACCCTCGTCTGCTTTACACCGACCCTAAGCTTGCAGGACGCTGTTCCCCTGCTGCGAATGGCACGATGGAAAGCAGCGTCCCGGCGCCCCCCAACCCCCAATTGGTTGCTAACTCCCCCTGGGGTGGGGGGCGGGCTTGGCTGCTTTTCCCGCGACTTCCCCCAAACAACCTGTTGCAACTTGCGTTTTTCAAGTCTCACTTGACTCGGATGATTGGCACGCCTTGTTGGCCAATCCCCGCCGCCGGCCGCGCTCCTTCAGGTGGTTATTGGACAGTGTGGGGGGAGGCGGGATTTCTCAGCGTTCCCTTGCCGCGGCGATCTGGGGGGAGCGTATAACTCAGCCTGCTCGCCCGGCGGCTGAGCGCGCTGGCTCGGCTCGGGCCGGGGGTTGCTGTCAGGATTCGCTTGGCTCGTGCTCTGCAGGCGGGGAACATGCACCGGGGCCGCCCCGCCGCAAGGACTTTGCTGCCCGCGCTGCTGTTGCTGCTGCCGCTGCTGGCTGGCGGGGTCCGGGCGCTGCAGCCGGGCAGCCCCGCGTTTTCCGACCCCTCAGCGCTGGGACCCCCGGAAGGCGCCTCCATCGTGGTGGCCAACCGCGGGCTGCGGGTGCCCTTCGGCCGCTCCGCGTGGCTGGACCCGCTGCGCGACCTGGTGCTGCAGGTGCAGCCGGGAGACCGCTGCCACCTGCGCGTCTTGGACGAGGACCCGCTGTGGCTGCGCCCGGGCCGCCTGAGCCCGCCGCGCTTCCCTTGCGACTTCGGCCCCGGGGAGGTGACGTACTGGCACCTGGGCTCCCGCAGCCCTGCCCGGGACCGGGTCCGCCTGCAGCTGCGCTACGACTCGCCCAGCCGCGCCGTGGTGCTGCCCCTGGTGCTGGAGGTGGAGGTGCTCTTCGCCCAGCTGGAGATCGTCACCCGCAACCTGCCCCTCACCGTGGAGAGCCTGCTGGGCACCAGCAACGCGCTGGACGGCCGCAGCCTGGCCTTCGCCTTCCAGCCGGGCAGCCAGCGCTGCAGGGTGGGCGCGCTGCCGGGGCTGGGCGGGCTGCCCCGCTACGGGGAGCTGCTCAGCCCGCCGGCCCTGAGCTGGCATCCGTCGGCCGCCGGCGCCCCGGCGCCCTCTGCCTGGTGGGAGTGCGAGGAGTTCCTGCGGCTGGGGCTGCGCTACCGGCACACGGCGGCCGGCCGCTCCCCGAACCGGGACCTGCTGCCCATGGTGGTGGAGCTGCAAGAGGCCGGCGGCGCGCTGCTGAAGCGGGAGCATTTCCAGGTGCTGGTGCGGATCCGGGCGGGCGCCGAGAACACGCCGCCCCGGCCCAGCTTCGTGGCCATGCTGATGATGGAGGTGGACCAGTTCGTGCTCACCGCCCTCACCCCGGACATGCTGGCGGCCGAGGACGCCGAGTCCGCCCCGGACCTGCTGCTCTTCAACATCACCTCCCCCTTCGGGCCGGGCCAAGGCCACGTGGTCAGCACCGACGACCGCAGCCTGCCCATCGCCTCTTTCAGCCAGCGCGACTTGCGGGAGCTGCGGGTCGCCTACCAGCCGCCGGCAGAGGACTCAGCCCGGGAGCGGCTCTTCGAGCTGGAGCTGGAGGTGCTGGACCCCGAGGGCGCGGCCTCTGAGCCCTTCGCCTTCATGATCGTGGTGAAACCCATGAACACCCTGGCGCCTGTGGTGACCCGCAACACCGGTCTGGTGCTCTACGAAGGGCAGTCGCGGCCACTCTCCAGCCCAGGCCCCAGCCCCAGCCTGCTCATCAGCGACGAGGACGACCTGGAGCAGGTGCGGGTCAGCGTGGTGGCAGGACTGCGGCATGGCTACCTGGCCCTGTTGGAAGAGCCCCAGACCGGGGAGCTCCAGGCTCGCAAGCACTTCACGGTGGCTGAGCTGGTGGCCGGACGAGTCATCTACCAGCACGACGGCAGCGAGTTTCCGCTCAGCGACAACCTGGTGCTGCGACTAGAAGATGGCGGTGCCCGGCACCGTGTTGAATTCCTCTTCCCCATCACCCTGGTGCCCACTGATGACCAGCCACCCCTGCTCAATGCCAACACAGGGCTGTCATTGGCCGAGGGTGAGACAGCCCTCATTCCTGCTCATGCTCTCAGTGCCACTGACATTGATTCGAACGATGCTACACTGCGCTACGTGCTGGAGTCTGGCCCTGCTGCAGGGCAGCTGCTGCTCCGTCAGGTCCAGCCACCCATGAGCTGGGAGGGTGAAGATGGAGGTTCCCTCTGGAGGAGGGTGCTGGACTCATCTGGGGACCCCCCAATCTATGAGAGACTGGTGAGTGAGTGGCTGCAGCAGGACATTGTGGAGGGGCGGCTTTTCTACCGGCACCTTGGACCCCACAGCTCTGGCCCCAGGGTGTTGCTGGACCAGTTTGTCTTTAGGGTCCAGGATGACAATGACCCACCCAATCGCTCTGGGCCACAAAGCTTTGTAATCCGGATG
The DNA here is from genome assembly GCA_019425775.1 of Rafetus swinhoei. Lineage (NCBI taxonomy): Eukaryota > Metazoa > Chordata > Testudines > Trionychidae > Rafetus > Rafetus swinhoei. The sequence goes on from CM033437.1 coordinate 57,696,641, forward strand.
CACCCAGTGGACCGCCTGGCCCCAGTGCTGCATGGTGGTAGCAGCTTGCACCTGGTGGTGGCTGAACAGCAGGTGACCCCTCTGCGAAGGAAGCACCTGCGCTACACAGATCAGGACTCTGGGGACAGGGAGATCCTCTACACCATCACCCAACCCCCCACTGACACAGACTCTAACCACCCCGCAGGGATCAAGGGTACCCGCCTAGGATCCCTGGTACTGAGTGATGACCACTCAGTGGAGGTGATGCACTTCACCCAGGCCCAGATTAATCACCACAAGATCTCCTACCGGCCCCCACAGCAGGAGCTGGGGGTGGCTCCCCGCCTGGCCCAGTTCCAGTATCGTGTGGAGGATGCAGCTGGAAATGCTGCCCAAGGCACCTTCACCATCTACCTGCAGCCCATAGACAACCAGCCGCCTGAGATCACCAACAGCGGCTTCACTGTGCATGAGGGGGGCAGCCATGCGCTCAATCTGGTTGAGCTGGATGCCAGCGACACAGACACTGAGACCACTCATCTCCAATTCACGCTGACCCAGGCTCCCCATCATGGACAGCTGCAGCTTTCTGGGCATAGCCTGGCCATGGGAGCAGCCTTTGGCTTGGAGGATATTAAACATGGCAGAGTGGTCTATGTGCACAGCGGTGCTGAATCTCACAGTGATGCTTGCAGCCTGGATGTGACTGATGGGGTCCATGTGGTGCCCATTACACTGAAGGTGACAGTGCACCCTGTAGATGATGAGGTGCCCACTTTACGGCTGCCCGCAGGGACACTCGGCTCTTACTTGGACGTGCTGGAGAATAGTGCAGCTGAGATCACCACTAACGTCATCCAGGGCACAGATGAGGATACAGACGACCTGATGCTGACTTTCATTGTGGAGGATCCTCCTCAACATGGGGCTATCCTGGTTCAGGGCATGCCTGCGGAGAGGTTTTCCCAGAGAGACCTGCTGGATGGGGCTGTGGTATATGCTCACACGGGTGGTGAAATAGGGCTGCTGCCCAAAGAAGATACCTTTAACCTCACTCTGTCTGACCTGTCTGAAGAGTGGAGTGTTGGGGGTAATGTCGTTCAGGGGGTTTCAGTTCTGGTGACCATCCTTCCTGTGGACAGTCAAGCCCCAGAGGTTTTGGTGGGGGAACACTTTATGGTAATAGAGGGTGAGAAAAGGGTCATTACACATGCCCACTTAAAGGCTGAAGATGTGGATACACCCAGTGATGATATTCTGTGCACTATAGTTGCTCAGCCCACCTCTGGTTATGTAGAGAATATCTCTCCAGGCCCCGGGTCTGAAAAATCCAGAGCAGGTACAGCTATAAGTGCCTTCACTTTGAAAGACCTCAGGCAAGGGCACATTTATTACGTTCAAAGCATTCATAAGGGCGTGGAGCCTGTTGAAGACAGGTTCACTTTCCGCTGCTCTGATGGTATTAACTTTTCAGAAAGGCACTTCTTCCCTATCGTCATTATTCCAACTAATGACGAAGAGCCTGAAATCTTCATGCGAGAGTTTGTAGTGATGGAAGGCATGAGCTTGGTTATTGATACTCCCATCCTCAATGCAGCAGATGGGGACATCCCCACTGATCAACTGACCTTCACTATAACTAAGTTTCCCAAGCATGGCCACATTGTGAACCAGCTGATCAATGGGACAGTCTTAGTGGAGAGCTTCACCCTGGATCAGATAATGGAGAGCTCCAGTATTATCTATGAACATGATGATTCTGAAACAAGGGAAGACAGCTTTGTGGTGAAACTCACAGATGGTAAATATGCTGTAGAGAAACCTGTGCTCATCATGATTATTCCTATAGATGATGAGACACCCAGAATGGCCATCAATGATGGGCTGGAAATCGAAATAGGGGAGACTAAAATCATCCACAACAAAATACTAAAGGCTACTGATCTAGATTCCGAAGACAAAACTTTGACTTACATTATAAGGTATGGGCCAGGACAAGGCCTCTTACAAAGAATAAAGCTTTCAGGTGGTGTTGAAAATATCACACTGGGAATGAACTTTACCCAAGATGAAGTGGATAGAAACTTAATTCAGTATGTGCATTTTGGCCAAGAAGGTATTCGGGATCTTATCAAATTTGATGTGACAGATGGGATAAATCCTCTCATTGACCGATACTTTTATGTGACCATAGGTAGCATTGATATTGTCTTCCCAGACGTAATCAGCAAAGGGGTCTCTTTGAAGGAAGGAGGAAAAGTTACACTTACCACTGATTTACTGAGCACCAGTGACTTGAATAGCCCAGATGAGAACTTGGTTTTCAGTATTACCAGGGCTCCGGTTCGTGGCCATCTCGAATGCACGGATCAGTCTGGGGTACCCATCACAACCTTCACTCAGCTCCAGTTGGCAGGCAATAAAATCTACTACATTCACACCTCGGAAGATGAGGTGAAAATGGACAGCTTTGAGTTTGCAGTGACTGATGGCTATAACCCAGTGTTTCGCACTTTCCGAATTTCCATTAGTGATGTGGATAATAAAAAGCCAGTGGTCACAATCCATAACCTGGTGGTGAGTGAAAGTGAAAATAAACTAATAACCCCCTTTGAACTGACTGTGGAAGACAGAGACACTCCTGATATGTTGCTAAAATTTATTATCACCCAAGTCCCAGTTCATGGTCAACTCCTGTTCAATAACACCAAGCCAGTCACATCCTTTACCAAATTAGATCTCAACGAAAATCTTATAAGCTACAAACATGATGGTACAGAGTCAGCTGAAGACAGCTTCTCTTTCATTGTTACAGATGGGACCCATACTGATTTCTATCTTTTCCCTGACACTGTGTTTGAAACAAGGAAACCCCAAATAATGAACATTCGGATAATGGCTGTGGACAATAGTGTACCCCAAATTGTAGTGAACAAAGGTGCCCCTTCTCTCCGTGTTTTGGCCACGGGCCACTTGGGTTTCATGATTACTAACAAAGTGTTCAAAGTGGAAGACAGGGACAGCTTGCACGTTACCCTCAAGATCAGGATTACAGAGGCTCCTCGCCATGGCTTCCTGATCCACCTGGGAAAAGGCAATCATAGTATCACTCAGTTCACACAAGGTATTTCTGTGTTCGGTACTCTCTCTCTCTCTTTTTAGTGCACTGGAAACATGCATGCAGGAATGAAGCATATTGAATTCTGAAATAATTGATCCCAGAAAGAGCCTGTTCTTTTTTTTAATATTTATTTGTAATCTTGTCCGGGGTCCAGAAAACAGCAACCAATTGTAATTGGTAGTATACAAATAGAATGAGGGTGGATGGGTGAGGTGATAACCCAGGATATTAGAAAGTCAGGATAGGTGGGACAATATCTTTCATTGAGCCAAGTTTTGGTAGCGAAAGAAACAAGCTTTCAAGCTACCCAGCTCTGTGTATCTCAAAAGCTTGTCTCTCTCCCTAACAGAACTTGGCTCAGTAAAAGAGAATATAGGCGAGAGTATCTCTCTAGTAGCTATGCTGGTACTAGGATAAACAGCACTGCAGACAACAACAGAATAAGACAGTCTTTGCCCTGAAAATTTTACAGTTTAAAGAATTCTGAATCCTGTATTCATGCTGAGTATACCTTACTCAAGGTCTTAGTCTAGCTACTCAGTATGAGTACAGGATACATGATTGATCCATAAAACATTAGAAACTTGTAACTTTTTTCATATAATTTTCCTTAGAAAAATACTAATGGAGCAGTAAACTATTGTTAACTATCATATTTAAGGCACTGGTCACATACTGCCTGGGTTAAACTTGACATAGTTTAACTTCATCCCCAAGTCCAGGGAATAAAATATCTCATGACCCCCTTATTGCTTATTTGCACAAACTTTACATCACAAGATCTCTCTGGTAAAATAAGAGGTAAGAGGTAATATAAATGTTTTAAAATTATGTCAGTGCTGCTTAGTTTTCTTAAACTGTAGTAGATAGCATAATTAGGATGGAAATGACCATATGCTTCATGTGCTGAAATAAAGCCTTAAAACAAGGCTGTGGAATAACCTTCAGTCGAAAAGAGTGAACTGTCTATTCACTGGGAAACTACCAGTATTATGTTATTAGTTAATTGGCTAAGTAAAAATGAAATGGTGCTTCTTGGAGCCTTAATTGGTGTAAGTTTGTTTGCTCAAGTTGCAAATCCAGCAAATAGGCCTCACAAATCTTACAGTGTTCTAGTGAATGCTAAAGGTATCCCAAGTCTGGCAGTGATAGGCAAATCTTAACAAAAGGCCCAAAATATTGCAATATTGCAGGAAATTCAAGCTGCCTAAATGGTGGTAGCGAGTATAGCTGAGGTATAAAGAAACATTTCCAATGATGATGTGTTAGGACTTTTTGAATTGGTATCAGTGAGAAGTACAGAGGAGTAGGTAATATGCACTTTACTTCATGTGTGTTTCTAAGAGCAAGCAGCATTTCAGATAAGCAAAGAGGTTCATTTGTGGGAATACTGACAGCTTGTTACTGCCTGCCACTTGTGTGGCCCACACATCTCATTTAATAGCTATGCAGCCCTCTGTCTTCTGCAGTCTGCATAACAGAAGAATGGAGCATGGTGGAGGAAGACGTGGGATATATAAGAGACCAGGGAATGAAATTTTGCATGCTGTATTGTTCAGGGTGTATAACCATGGTGCCATATGATTAATTGCCGAATTCCAATTTAAACAGCTGCTGCTATCAGGGAGTTCAGGAGTTTCTTCCCTCTGTATTTCTCTGCAACAGACACATACTCTCCAGTATCTGCACTTGGCCTTTTCTGCCTCCAAAATTCCACAGTTGCTACTACCTGCTGTCTCCAACAACAGTCCTGATGGTGGTAGTGCTAGTGTAGTTCAGGCTTCAATCAGGCACCAGTATTTTTAAGTGCACTGTGTCTGTCTCTGTTCATAGCAGGTTTATACTGCTTGTTTGCTAAAATGTCAGTGGTCTCCCAACAGCTTGCTTGCAGTAGTGCTCCTGCTGGTGGACCCTGGCAAGAAAAAAAAAGCCTAGTGCAGATTGGGTCACATACCCATGTCAGACTGTCATAGCTGGGGAAGCATGTGATTGTAAGAGCAGAGAGGAGGGAGGCAAATCTGGGAGGTGCCTTCAGGTGTTGGAGGAAAGAACGTGGGAGAAAGAGGTATGGGATGGGGAAGGTAGCAGTTTGGGGAAGAAAAGGAGCAGCTCCACAGCAGGGCAGTGAAGAAAACTCTGGGCAGAAAAAGGCATTGGGAAAGACGTGGGAGGAATGCCTGGTTAGGGGCAGCAGTCTTGCAAAATTGGAAGCACTAATCAAGTGGAGAAGGGTGACATCAGCCGTGCTGGGGAAAGGGAACGGGGAAAAGCTCCACTTATAGAGAGGTGCAGGAGTGGCAGCTATGTGCTTTCTTCTATGGAAGAAAGAACATTGATGCTTCCTTTTACTGCTGATGCCCCCTTCACATGCAGGGTCTGTGGACAGCAGTATCAGTGCTGGGGAGGTATGACTTCTTGGCTAGACTTAGAAAGCTTAAGTTTCAGCAGGCAGCGAGAGAAGCTTATTCAGACCTATAGAGTGAGAAGCATGGACAGAATTCTGGGTCTGATTCGGTGATGCCCTGACCCTCGTGTAGCCCTTTATACCAGCGTGAAGTGAGTAAAACACTACCAGATCCTGAATGGTAGCCTTTTACACCCTTTTTAACGCTCACGCAACACTGTGATAAGTGCTCATTCAATATGCAAAGCAACTGTCTCTCTTTCTTCCTGTTGGAGCTCTCCCATCTGTTAGTACAGGTTTTTTTTAGCCCGTCACAAGTCATTTTTCACAGAGATAGTTTCCTGTTACTGACTCCATGAGTCTCCTACTGCCATCTATCTCATTTTTTTATCTTCTATCTTTTCCCTTTTTAAGGACCCCATCTTGCAACACACAGAGAACCTCCTGTGAGGAGCTGAATGCCCTCAATGTTCATGAATGTCACTGGTTGCTGATAGAACTCAGCCTCTTGCAGGAGGTATGCAGTGCCTTGAAGGCACTGGTCCCAACCTCTCTCCTGACCCCACCCCAAAAAGGGTCATTTTATTGCCATGAGGCCTTGCCTTAGAAGTTTAGCTACTGGATGGTGAACCAAGCGGGGGGGAAAACTACTGCCCATGGTTTTTTCCCCATCCCTAAGATGTGCCTCCATAGATGTATGAGTGAACAAACCGATCTCATAGAAGGAGAGAAGTTCTCTGATTTGAGAGCTACTGTGGTTTAGCAGCAGCTGCCCCAGTGGGAAAGAATTTTAGCCACACAATAACTTTTTGTTTTCTATTTGGGAAGGCTGTTATTTCAATAGTTGCTAATATTTTACTAAATGGTAGAAAGAAAGTCACCCAAATATTTCAGATAAATCGCAGACTCCAGTTACAAACTCCAGAGTAGTAATTGGACACACAAGCTACTGAAGGAGTTTGCACTGACAGTTGATGATCCAGTTTGCGTTTTTTCCCTGTGATATGGCTTCTTTTGTTCAAGTACAGAATGTAGGTTGGTTTGGGTTACTAAAGGAAGTTGAATATTTTTGTTAGTTACATTAGCTAGCATCTTGCTCACATGAGTAGTCAGTTAACTACGGATGTTAAAATGCGTTTATTCTGGTAAATGTCTACCTACTGAAATTTTTAGAAGGTACATGTTTACACGCGGGGGTGTGGGAGGCGGCTTCATAGTAGCTGGCTCCTGCCTACCCTCCCATGCTGCTGCCTTTGCTTTAGTTCCCAAAAGAAGCCCAAATACCATGTAATATTTGAAAATTTATTTAAAAAATCCTACTTTCTAATACTCTAGTTGTTTCAACTTCAAAGAGTCACATTTTGTTGCTTTATTTATGTGTCAGATTCAGCAGCGCCGGGGGAGGCAGAAAGCTGGGTTGTAACTGTGAAGGTTAACTGATAAGCCCACCGTTTACACTATCACATCCCTATGGTGAGCGTCATTGGTCCATGTCACATTTACAAATAATAATTAGTCACATAGGTAAATTAAAAGTTAGTAGAGTTGAGCCCCATGGTAGTAAGTTCCAATAATGAAAAAGTATAGAGCATTGTTTCTTGCTCTCCCCCATACACTTACAAATATTAATGCAGTATAAAAAGATGAAAAAGGGCAGCAAGATAGGATAAAAAGTTGCCAAAACAAGCCCAACTATCATGTTTGAAAATGTATTTAAAAAGCCCTACTTTCTATTACTCAAGTTGTTTCAACTTCAAAGAATCACATTTTCTTGCTTTATTCTTTTCTCTCTTGCTTTCACATAGCTTGTTCTAGGCTTGCAAGGATTTTAAAGGTGGACAGTGTATGAAAACAAAAAAAAAAACCTTCCTCGGGCAGTAATTTCAAACCCTCTCTTCATTCTACTGAGGACAAAAATATTTACTCAGAAAATTGCTTATGCATAATCGCACAATACTGATCTCTGCAAGTCAGGGCTGGAATTTGCTCATAGAAGATATTTATTAAGATTAGATAATTGACTACTAACAGGGGAACAATGTTAACAGACTGCCAGGTCTTAAACTCTATGTAGCTTTTAATTAGCTATATTTTTCAAGGTATTGAATGTGCATAGTACTATATAAGTGGTAAGTATTATTTTTGGCACCTGCTCAATCCAGTGTGGTTAGCTTTGATTATTAAGACCATGATCTGCAGCTTCCCGGCATGCCAGTGAGTAAAAGCACAAGGAGCCCATCATGGAAAAATAGTGCACAATCTGCTGGGGCACATGATACCCCAGAGGGGGCAGAGGACTGCAGATCTGTTGCCTGATCTCTAAATCTAATGTACCTGCCAGCAGATCTGGCATTCTACATGAGATTTAGTGAATGGGTTGCTATCAGGATTCTTAATCAGAATTCCTCCCTGAACTCCCTTTGAGGTGATATTGCTCCACGCCTTTTGATATTGAGACAAATGCATTTGAAAGCATTATGTATATATGTAATAGTGTGTGGTATTATAAGATAGACATACAGACAAATCCGTTTGGCATAATTTCCAATCAAATTTCTAATCTTGTGTGTCTAACAGATTTATAGAGGGACAGCCATGTTAATTTGTAACTTTCAAAACAACAAGTAGTCTTGTGGCACCTTAGAAACTAACAAAAATATATATAGTATCATGAGCTTTCGTGGGCAAAAACCACTCAAGCTCATGATACCATCTACATTTTTTGTTAGTCTCTAAGGTGCTGCAGAATTATTTGTTGTTTTTTAAGTTTTGCCAAAGAGAATACTATAGGATTGTAGATCAGGACACAATTCCAGAAATTGTTTAGCTGAGGTTGTAGTCACAAAGGAATGCATGACTTCTTGCAGTGATGTGAATAACTTAAGTCGGAGTTGAAAAGTCTCAGAGGGTAGCGATGTTAATCTGTAACTTTAAAAATGAATGTCCTGCAGCACCTTAGAGACTCACAAAAATACATATAGCCTCATGAGCTTTTGTGTCAGATATTAGAAATCGTAACACACATAAACCTGTAGGGGAACATTTTTACCTGCCTGAGCACTCATTAAGGGATTTAAAAGTAGCCATTTTTCTGCAATGGAATTTCAAAATCTAGCTACTGAGGGAGAGTGCAGAATTGACCTTTATGCACAAATCTGACACTGTTTCCCTTGATCTGAATAAAGACTTGAACTGGATGGCCCATCATAAACAAGCTTTCCTTACATTCAACGCCTCATTGACATCAAAAGCTAAGTATGGGACATTTCCAGCCCACTCAATTAGTCTGTTTAGCACTGGCACTACAATTGACTGGTACTCCCCCCTTCTTTTTCTGTTATAAATTCTGAGAGTCCCCCTTTTTTTCTCCACTCAAGCTCATCTGAAGAAGTGGGTTTTGCCTATGAAGGCTCATGATACTGTATATATTTTTGTTAGTCTGTAAGGTGCCACATGACTATTCGTTGTTTTTAACTGGAGTTGACATAGCTTAGGCTGACTTACTGTTCCTTCACTGTGTTGCATTGAAGGGAGATGCTCTCTTGTTAACTCCTCTCATTCAGTTGGAATACCAGTCAACCAGAAAGAGCTCTGCAGTCGAGTTAGTGGGTCTTCACTAGACCTACTAAATTGACCCTTGCTGCAACGATCACAGTAGTTCCGATCAACAATAAGTGTAGATATAGCCTACGAAAGTGCTAATGCAGCCAAATGAGCTGTGGAAAGCTAATGTAAGTTAGCTCAAATAACTCTAATATGTATTTAACAAGCTGAAAGACTCTATAGATGCTTTATTTAAATATAAAATTTTGATGAATGTTATTGTTTTAGGAGCTATCCTGCAAATCTTTATGGGGTGCTTGGCTTTATGCATATTCATTCCAGTCACTTTATTACAACTGCTTGTACATGTAAAGTTAAGTACTTGTGTAAGTGTTTGTAGGATCAGAGGGGTTTTGTTTTTTTTTGTTTTTTTGTTTTTTGCTATATTGAAATGAGGATATTCACTTGCACCCTCTTTATTATCCTATTAATTCTTTGTTTAAATACAAGTAAAAAAAATACTAAAAATGTAATCTCTTATAAAGTCTTTATTTAACATAAAAGATGCATGTCTGGGTTTTGAACTATGCATGTTGCACAGGGACACGTAATTTCTAACAAAAATGCTTTTGATATGTTTTTACCAACCAATACACATGTCCTGACTTGTGGAGAAATGTGTATGATATTTGAATTCCACTTAAAGGCTGTTGCTTTCCAAAATTTTGTCAAAAATTGTTTATGATATGATGCCCCATACATTAGGGAGAAACAAAAGACTTTTCAAAGTCAGTGACAAGGACAAGTTTGTATTTACTAAAGAATTCATGTCACTCCATAAAGAAATCAGAAATGACCATATTAACAAACAACTTTTTTCTCTACTTTTGTTTATTTTGCTGGAACTGATGCTCCAAGATCTGTTACTAAATAAGTTGACTTGTCTCTTATTGAAATCTCTTCTGTCTAATGTAACTGAATTTGTCTTAAGTTTTTCAGTGCATTGCTAGCATCTGAGCACCTCTTTAAGTCATATTCTATGAGGGCTTTGCATGGGATGGTGTTTATTTTGTTCTTTTATCAAATATATATACTTTGTAAAAACAGGAAGCTTTTTTTTAAAAAACATGGGTTCCATTAATACTGAAATCTTCTGACTCAAGAGTATGTCTACACTGCAGTGTAAGAGTTCTGTTTGCACTCAGGCTGAAACCTACTCTCCTCCATGTACACACAAACTATGCTAACTCAGGGCTCAGATCCTTAGTCCCAGAACCCCACAGGATGGAGGTCTAAGCCTGATCAAGCCAGGACCCAGCATTCAAGTCCTATTGCTTTTGCAACATAAACACAACCCCATGGGACTTGTGCTATGGGAGTCCACCATAAGTATCCCACAAACCCATGGGCTGGTTTTCCTTGTTCTCTGGACAGTCAAGTTTAGTGGATAATGATGATTTCCCACATGGCACCGGGATTGAAATCCTTGATTTGCCATATTTTAGAGGGCATTATGAAATCTGGAATATGGGTGGTTTGATTGAGACCGGATAATGAATTATAGACTCTCAAGTCCCAGGTTGGGACTCAAAGATTCAACAATTCTTAACTAAGGGTAACAGATGAGTGTAGGTTAGGGCTACTCAACTTTGGAAGCCCCGGGGACCACAATGATACTCACAGCACATGCTGAGGGCCGCAACTTAATTGTGGTTGCATATGCATGCAAATATATATGCAAATATATGCAAATAACTTTTCACATTGATGGGTATGAATACAAAGATTAAGGCAAGACTACACAACATACAGGCCCCATTTAAGTCAGTTCTGCTGATATTAATAAAATGCAATATTTACTCGATTTCCACCCACATGACAGCACTTTTAATGATCAATGACAGTCCAGGAATTTCACTTCTAAAACGCCTATCAACAGAAGACCATTATATTGACTTGCTGTTGTGGAGCATGTTCCCAATGGAAGCCTTGTTCAAAGGATCCCACCCACGGGCTGTGTGTTGAGCCCCGTGTAAACCTAAACCGCACTGCGGGCCGCAAACAAACGGGCTATGGGCCACATGCGGGCCACAGGCTGCGTGTTGAGTAGCCCTGATGTAGATCAGTAGTGGGGAACCTAAGGTCTGGGATCCAGATGTAGCCCCCACCTTGCCTGGATCCTACCCCTGAGGCTTGGGGCTTTTCCCAGCATTGGGGAGCCCACAATGGTGAGGGGTGGGGGTTTTTTGTTTCTGATTTGTGTGTAGCCCCCAACTAATTTTTCTGTGGGTCAGTGGCCCTGACCCAAAAAAGGTTCCCCACCCCTGCTATATATGCTCAAGCCCTAGGTTAACAAATCCAGTGTTTTCTATTCTTCTAACTCCGGGCTAATCGAGTGAATTAAGATGTCTGGTGAAGAAATTAATGATAACCGCTAAGTGTTTCTATTTGTATGGTTTCTGTTTTCATGTAAATTAAAATGTGTTTTGTCTTGACATTTTCCAGCTGATATTGATGACATGAAGATATGCTATGTTTTAAGAGAAGGTGAAAATGCCACAAGTGACCTTTTTCATTTTACTGTTGAAGATGGTGGTAAGTCCTTAAGTTCTAGAACAGCTTTCTGTAAGTTCAACTACCTTGTGCAGATGTTTAATTCAATTACAGGTAGCTCATGAAACATGTTACTTCACCAGCTTCGGTGCTTTTTTGGTGTTGTGAACTGTTATTGTGACTACCACAAGTTCCTTCAAAAACTATATGAAATTACTAGACTATGTTAAAAGGGTGAAATCTTCATGTCCCACATAAAGCTCAACCTATTAGGTTTTATACAATTTTCCTTCGTATTCCCAACAGAGACTCACTGTTGCAGCATATTCTCTCTGTAATTACTTCCTCAATTTATGAGCTGCAGTAGTAGCTGCTGCCCTTTAGAAACTACATGTTGTGGGTCCTGGCCACAGAACCCAGTACCTCTCTCTGCAGTCCACATGACTATCCAGCCCAACCAGTGAACCAAATTCTGTGACGAATTCTGGTCATGTACCACTTGCGGCAGGTTGCACATATGTTAGAGGAATTTTAGCAGCCATCATGGACTCAATCTTTTCGGCACACAGGTTGTGTAGAGTCCCCATTCTGCTGCTTCTTTCCCTCAAATCCATCAGGGGTTTGGTCATGTGCAGGATGTTACTCAGGATGATCAATAACAGATGAATTTCAATAACAGAATTTCAGGGAGTGGGGGAAATGTTTCTGTTTAAAATGTATCTAACTATTGCTCTTCAGCGAAAGTGGTTTACCAGTACAAAACAAATATTGATACAAAAGTTTGGAAATAATATGTGTGAACTTGGCTAACTTATTATCAGTGAGTTACATTTTAAGAAATGACCGGAGATCTTTCTAGGTGTAGCTAACCCTATGGCATGGTAGGTGATTGTTAAGTTAGGATGCTTTAGTAAGTTTTCCAATAAATTAAATTGCTTTATGTGTGAGCAATCATGAGTTTTAACCAATTTAATTTAACTCTAAAACCTTTTTTTCAAGAACAAAACTATTTTGACCATCATTGGAATCAGTCCTTGTTAAACTGGTTAAAACACTGGTTAAACACTGGCTGCGGGGGCTGCTCTGGCCCGGTCCTGATGCACCATGAGCAGTGGGTGCTGTTCCCATCAGCCAGACCCTCCGATTACCTGGTAAGCATGCCAGTAAGGCTTATGCTTACTGGGTAACAGCTTAACCTTTTACATCCCTACCTCTCACACACTCTCAAAGACAAGAAGCGCTGTCCATCTAATAACCAATTGCTGTAGCAGTCTCTGAGCTGAAACTACTCAACTCTCCCTCTCTCTAGTTAGCGAAGTGTTCCAAAGGAGGATGGCATTAGCCCTGAACCCATCTTTGGGGGCCTGTGGAGTGGGGCCAAGGCACTAAAGGTGGGGGGTGTCCAGTGCCATCCTTCTGGATGGCACAGGGTGTACGTCTTCCGTCATGCCAGGTATCTGCCTAAGAGATGGTGTCTCCTGAGGTACAAATAAGGCTCTTGGAATCTGAGGCCAATTTTCAAAATGTCATTGCTTATCTGTACTGCCCCATTGAGCCAAACATAAATGAATTATTTATGGCATCAGGCTTATTTTCCCCAAATATTTTAATTTAAACCAATGCCTAGATTAGAGGAATGAATGGTTAAGTACAGATAAATGCATGAAACGTGGTGTGAAACACAATGCCATAGTACATGTTGGACCTTGCTGGTCTGGCACCCTTGGGACCTGATTGGTCCCGAAAGGGGGGATTTGCTAGACCAGGGAAGGTCTCTCCCCTCTGGTCCCATGCTGCCACCGGCTTAGGGCTCTACCCATCCCCCTGGGGCTCTCTAGATGCCGCCAACCCTGCTGCTGCCAGGGCTGGAGCACCATGGCTGGAGCCCCACAGCTCAGGCAGAAGCTCTGCAACTGCCTGGCTCTGCAGCCAGGGCCAGAGCTCTGTAGCTGGGGCAGAAGCTCTGCAGCCGCTTGGCTCTGCAGCCAATGCCACAGCTCCGCATCTGGGACAGAAACTCCGCAGCCAGGGGTTGTAGTTTCACAACAGGGCCAGAGCTCTCTGGCTGCTGCTGGGGCTGGGGCCAGAGGTCCCCATTTTTCTGTAAGTTCCTCCCCCTCCCCCACACACACACTGGACTCCTGGCTGAATTGATGGTGCCCCCTATGACACTCCTGCCCCGTCTCCAGACCTCCCTATTCCTAGGCACGGTGGTGCAGAGACATCCTTGTTTCAGACCAGGGAGTCTCAGTTAAGAGAGGTACAACCTGTATTGTTATGGCAAGAGTCCCCCAAAGGTGCTGTTATACATAGGCTCCCTAGTTCTTTTTCTTTGTATGAGCAAATATCCAACTTCAGGAAGACTGGCTGCATGCTGGTATTAACTTTGTTATGCAAGGCTCTGAGTAGCGGGAGCTATGTGGGCAGCTGGAGAATTTTTATTTTCTGTCTTAATCTGTGAGTGGAATCAATTCTTGAGACAAGTTTGCTCCCTGGGACATGGCCAGTGGTGATGGGCAGTGTTTCTTCATGGCCAAATCTGCCTCTGTAGTCTTTGGATACGTTGTTGGTGTGTATGTGTATCGCTATGTCACTGATTTTTCTTTTACTGGGAAGCCAGGTTTCAAAGTCCTGGACATCTGATGCTATTTGGCCGAGGGGGCGACAGTATTTCTTGTGTCCAATTGTAACCTGTAATAGTATGATTTTTGATAATATAATGCGTCATTGTACTTCAAAGCTGATTGTTGATTTTCTAAACCTTTGGGCATTTTCAACAGGGCCCTACCAGATACATTATCACATTAGACATGTCTTAGCTAGGTGGTTAGGTAAGGCTAACATTAAAGTTGTAGTCTTTATTTAAATTGTGGAAACCATTGATTTATATTGTATTTCAACATATTTTGTGAGAAATGGTTGTCTAAAGAACTTGGAAGGGATGCAATTTGGGACTGAGACACTAATAATTTTCTTTGTTTGGAATAATAACTAAATAATACTAGCAGGCTCTTAAGATCTATAATTTCATCTGATGAAAAAAGCAGAAACTTGCCTTTTTAAATTTCACCCTTCCTCAAAAAGACATCAAAGCCTCTGTTGGTCAGGTCGGGTAGATTTTTGGCCAAATGTCAGTGGTGCAGAGACATTTGTTTCCATATTCTTGGTGCAAAGCCAGCTATTTCTGAAAGAATGAACACTACATTAAGGAATGAAAGGTTCAGTACAGAATATCCAATCACACAATAGAACTATATGCTTCAGTTTTCTCCTGTCTTTATTTCTGTCTCCTGAATTCGCATTGCTTTTTTAAATCTTGCAATAATAAACATGATTGTGATGTCTATTGTACACTGCCTAAAGGTGTAAAAAGAAGGAATTCTCTCTTCCCATGGTAACCCTTAATTCTAGTTGAGTTATACCACAGTGCAATCAGTGAAATCAGTCTGAATATGACTTGATCAAAGAATGAATGTTTGTTCAAATTACTCTGTAAATATTATTTTAGGTAAGTCAAAAGTGGTATTGAACAAACACTTTCAAAAGTAATGTTCTCCTATAGGTGGAGCAGAGTTGTGCTTACTATGTTTGGAAATTCTTTGGGGGCGGCCTCTTAAGACAGCAGGTTGCTTTATAAGGGTGGTCTCTAGGATATAGTTTATTGTTCTTAGCAAAAGAAACAAATACACTGTCTCGGATATTGTTATGTGGTAACTGTATTGAGGTTTTAATTGTGGCAACTCTGCAGTCTTTGATTTATTGTTCTCTCTAGTATTGGGATGTGCTAGTATATAACCCTGTGCTTATGTGAAATCCCATCGTCCCATTGATATTAAAATGAGTGTGCATTGGTGCTGGCCAGTGTTCCATGCTTGCTGAGCTGGTGCAAAAACTGGGCTTTGGGTATATGTGTTTGGCACAAGTGCCACAGTTGCACTTTTTTCTTTTAATCATGCACACTGTGGTGATAGGTTGAAAAAAAAAGGTGCAAAAACTTTCCTCTTCTTATGAGCAAACTTTTAAACGTGAAGCTTAACTGCCTGGAATCCCTTGACATATTCAAATTAGCAACAAAGGAACCAATATTACCAGAAAGCAGGAAAGAACACAGAAGGCAGAAGTGACAGTGGTAGGAAGAAATGGAAATGGGAATCTAGGGTGATGGTTGAAGTCCTGGACTTTACCCATGTTGTTATGAGTACCTATTTACTCCGACTCCTATAATACACAAGTATATTTATTGAGTTGCGGATGGAGAGTCTACCTTACCTAACACGTCTAAGCCTTGAATTGATATAAAACAGTCTCTTCGGGTAACTTATGGATAGTATAATCAATTTATGACAGAGTTTAATAAATATGAAGCTTTACAGTGTTAAAGAAGTTGAGATAAACTGATACATGATGCCCTCTGTATATGTGTAGAATTCACATTCAACTGTGCAAAACGGCACTAATCCACTTGGAGTGAAAGGTAATTAACAAATTCATTTCAGTGTGTTGAGACCCTGTGCCTCTTTCAGAAAATTCCATGCCATATCCCTTTATCCACTACATGGCACATTCTTGTGTCTTAGATAAGAAACAACTGAAGTAAATACGTGGATGATAGTTAAGGACCGTATTCTACCTTCATTTTATAGTCAGTGTGCTTCAAATTTATTTTATGTAATCTTATGTGAATGTGGAGCTAAATGTCTGTTTTGTTAATCTGTGAAAAATTCTTTTCCTCTTGGGGTTTGATGCCTGTCTTAGGAAACATGACACTAGCTAAGTACTAGCTCTTGCTTCTTGAATGTTCTCGACTTCCATTTTCTGTTTCTCAGCAGGCTAAAAAGTCACGTGCAAAGAAAGATGTGCTTATATGGTGGTGGACCCTCTCTCGGCATGGCAGAGGAGTTTGTTAAGACATTATTTTAAAGACAGAGAGACAATAATATAGGAAAGGACGGAGGCAGCATAGAAAGGAACAGTGAAGTGACTAAAAAGAAAAAGGGAAGACATCATTTAGTGCACATACGGCTTCCTATATTTCCCCACACTTTGCCACAGAAAAACTATCATGGCTTCTGGGCATAAGAGAGATCCTATCTGGGAATATTTTGAAGAAATTCGTTGCCTGGGGAAACATGGAAAACATGTCAAGTGTAAGCAGTTCAAGAAGAATATGCAGGGCCTAGTTGCAAGAATAAAACATCATAAAGAAAACTGCTTATTGGGAGAAAATGATGTGGATGAAGATGTGGAAATGGCTGAGTGGATCAACTGGCTAGTAACTTGAATTATTCATGTTGCAATGCATCATTCTTCAAGGCTTTCTATGCCTTTTAGTATAAGTCTAATTTGACAAGTAAATTCCCAATCTGTTGCTTAGCTAATTCTCATGGCTTGTTTAATTAGCAAACTAGGTTTAGGATCTATCACCCAAATATACAATACAGAAATCTGCAGTAAGAGAAATCTAAAGTTGTCAGTTGCCTCTGAGTGTCATTTTCTTGTTTTATATTACATAATACATGCCCCTTATTTTGGAACATCATGGCCACAGGCCATAATGGTGATACCATAAGTCTATTCCCTATCTTATTTTAGCATCACTCAGCTTTTCCAAGAGAACCTCATCCTATACTTGTTCTCTCAAAAAACAGAAGTTAGTTCAATGGGGATTACTCCAAAATTAAGTGCACTCTAAGCACAGTCAGCCTTAGCTTTTTTGGTAAGCCAATTTTTTTGTGTAATTTAAAATGTGTTTTAAATTAAGTATTTACATTGCCTTGATTTAAATAATCCACCCTGATGGTAACCTTGTTGCTAAATTGTTCATCTCTTGGTTTGCCTTTTTATAGTGTTGCCAGGTGTCCAGTTTTGAACCGGACAGTCCAGTGTTTGAGCTTTCTGTTCGGGAAACAAATTGAGAAAATATAAATGTCCGGTATTTTCTAAATAAGATCTAATGTAGATTGTGTTGTAATGTCAAGTGTGTCTGGTATTTTTGTTGAAACCATCTGGCAACCCTACCTTTTAATGGCAGTGGTTTCTGGTTTGCTTCCTCCTACTCATTTGGGGTATGTCTAGACTACATGTCTCTGCCGACCAAGGCATGTAAATTAGACATACTAACATAGTCAATGAAGTGGGGATTTAAATATCCCCCGCTTCATTAGAATAAAAATGGCCGCCGCGTTGTGCCGGCTCAGCTGTTTTTCGGCACGAAGCGGCAGTCAAGACGAGGAATGGTCGGCAAAGAAAGCCTTTGCCAACCAATCCCTTATGCCTCGTGCAACAAGGTTTACAGGATTGGTTGGCAAAGGCTTTCCTTGCCGACTGATCCCCGTCTTGACTTCCACTTCGTGCCGACATACAGCTGAGTCGGCACAACACGGTGGCCATTTTTGTTCTAATGAAGCGGGGGATATTTAAATCCCTGCTTCATTGACTATGTCGGTATGTCTAATTTACATGCCTCGGTTGGCAGAGGCATGTAGTCTAGACATACCTTTGGCGTACAGAGCAAATAAAAACAGAACAGAGGTCCTGGCTGGAGACATTCAGGTGGTATGTCTCATTTAGACCTGGCTGAGAATTTTTCAGTGAAATGTTTTTCATCACAAAATGCTGATTTGACAAAGCTGATTTTTTTTGTGGGAAAGGGGCTGGGAATTTACTCTTTAAAAATACAATTGAAAAAAAGTTTGAAAGTGCCAAAACAGAGTGGTTCAGCAATTTCAAGGAACGTACGTTTTTTTCAGTTGAGAATAATTTTTTGTTTCAAAATGTAGCCTTATTTATAGTAAACATGTAAAAAGATAAAGTTGAAATTAAACATAATGCTTCAAAATTATCAAAAGAAAATATTTTATTTGACCCAGTCAATTTTTATTTTTGTATCACAAACATTTTTAAAATTGGCTTAAGAACATTTTTTTAAAATCTCTAATTCTCATAGGATGAGAAATCTGTTTCCTGCCTAGCCCTAATCTCAATCTCAGTCCTCACCCCCAGACTGTTGGAGTCTCAGAACTGCTTCTTACAAAGATCCCTCCTTCTTCACAAGCTATATGGTGGCTGTGATATGGTGCCTTGAGGGTGGAATGGGTTACCTAGGGAAATGGTGGAATCTCCATCTTAGAGGTTTTTGAGTCCTGACTTGACAAAGTCCTGGCTGGGATGATTTAGTTAGGGTTGGTCCTGCTTCGGGCAGGAGGATGAACTTGATGACCTCCTGAGGTGTCTTTCAGCCACTATGAATGATTTTGAATAGGGAAACAAAGATTCCTATGGTTGTACCAGGAATGCTGAAGATCCCCAGTGAAGGAGAGAAATGAGAATCTCTGATTACAGTTCTTTTGAGCAATCTTTCTGTCTTTAAGCCAAAGCCTTGGAAAGCCCAGGCTGGCTAAAAATGGCACTTTATTTAAATCATTAGATAAATATTACTTGAACTCTTCATTCAGCTCTCTAAATACCTTAACGCTACAGCACAGTTTCCTGATTTACCATTTGGTTAAATCCTCATAGAATCAAGGAACCTTTCCAAGATAAGTCCGTTAGTTTTAAATGCTTAATTTACAAACCTGTGGGTAAACGTCATAGACTGTTTCCATATATGTTTATATAAGAAATTATGTTAATAAAAGAAACACTGGTCTGCTGCTGAGATCAATCTTCCATTATTAAGCTTATAAAATATCCCTATTTTGTCTGCGTCATAACCCTTATATAAACATATGGTTGGATTTTCAGTGTCTTTCCTAATTTGTTATATATATATATATATATATATATATATATATATATATATATAATGGATGTAATTACAGGAAACCCCAGTCTTACAACGGCCCGAGTTGCGACCCTCCCCATACTTAGGACCAGTTTTGTAAGTGTGGAAGGGCAAGCCCCGACTTATATCCTTGGCCTGCATTTACAACGGCGCAGAGCGCCTATTGTAAATGCGGGTTTGAGTCATACGATGCCCCCGACTGACCCTGACTTGCGATGCTTCCCAAGGAACCGATCGCGTCGCAAGTTGGGGGCCATCTGCATAGTGATAAATAGGAGTCAGTGAGTGCTATTTCTTCAAAGCCACAACACTGATATGGCTTCCAGTATGTAGTATCATAATAATTTAGGAACAGTTTTGGACTTGTATCAAGATATCTGGAAGTTTTTAAAGACACAATATGCTAAAATAATGTTAAGAATTATTTGCAGTAGCCTTGCTAAACTCTTTTGTGGGATTTGGGCATGTCACTCATGGAAGGAAAATTCAATTACATTTATCTTTGGCACTAAAAACTGGGGCAGCCTGTGATACACTGTTGATACAATTAATCACTAGGGCTGTGTCTAGACTGGAATAAAACACCTGTGACACTGAGTCTCAGAGCCCAGGACAGTTGACTCAGGCTTACAGGTCTTGGACTGTGGTGCTAAAAATTGCAGTGTAAAAGGCTGGAGTGAGCCCTAGTTGAAATGTTAACACTGTAATTTTTAGCCACACACCCCATGCTCCATGAGCCGGTCAGTTGAGTAGGTCAGCTGCAGCTGGGCTATCGACCTTTTACTGCAGGGTAGATGTTCCCTTGCTGACTGCTCAATAGGATTCTGTTCTGTTGCCAGCCTTGTGGCAGCTGTTTTGGAGTGCAGACAATGTTCCATATGCCACACTTCTCGCTGTAAGCTTTGCCAGAATATTTTGATAGTAGCTTGACACTACCATATAAAAACATCTTTTCTGTAACTGAATCATTGGGTTTTTTTCTCATTGTTTTATGTGGCTGAACTGTCAAAGCTAAGTAAAGAGCTATGTAGAAAAAGGACACAATAAGAGATGTCCCATGTCCACTGTGAGTAGGTGATTACAGTGGGGCATGTAGAGGGTTCACTCCAGCTTCCATTAAAGTCAGTGGAAATACTCCTGTTGACTACAGTAAAAGTTGGATTAGTTCCGTTATCACTATTAAAGCCAAATTTTGCTTTCTGTTCTCACCTGAGTAGGCCCATTGATTTCATTGATAGTATTTTGATGAGTGAAGTATCAAGATTTGGCTCCAATAATACTCTGTACTCTTAATTTTTGTGCAAACATAAACTATTTAACAGAGCTGGCCCTAGGTGTTTTGCTGCCAGTGTAAAAAAATATTTTGGTGTCCTCTGAGTAGCTGAGTTAAAAAACAAACCCAATGACAACAACAAACAGTAGTGAAAAAAAAAAAGTGGTGGGGAGGCAATTGGAGGAACAGAGCCAAAAGGAAGGAAAAGTCCAAGTGATGAGGTAACCCTGTGGAAGCTGGCTGCCCTAGTGCATGCTCCTTAAGTACTTAATGTAAAAACTAAGCTACTGACTAGTTTGTTATTAAGCATGAAAAGGCATGGCCAACAGTAAAAATAATAAAAGCGATTACCAGTAAAGTGAGGCCAAATACAGGTATTAAGTGATTAAGGAGAGACATTAGATTTAAGGTGAAAAATTGAGACTGGGGATAAAATCAATTATTGGTGACACGAGAACTTACAGAAAGTCACTAATGCCTGAAAGGAGTTATAATAAGGTTGTGCAATAATACCAGGGCTTGGATACAAACATTTTTGACTGAGCAGCCTAAGAAGTACTGGAGAAACATAAGATGAGAAAAGAGCTGTTGGCTGAAGTAGGCAAGCTCCATCCTTTCCTTTTGCTGAGGCAATTTGGTTGTGTAGTATAGCACAATGAAGGGTACAGAATGGAGCTATGACTATTCTTATTTATTACTTTAGACATCAATTAATAACCTAAGATCCCTGAATTCTGACCCTAATAATTTGCCAAATTCTGTATCTACCAAAGACATTAACACAGAAAGTTATTTAGTCTTATATTGGTACATGTGGCCTTTCTGAAAAGTTTGTGTATATACAATTTGATTTTATATAGTGTAACTTCAGAGCTATCTTAGAATTGTAAGTTTTCTGACAAACAAAGCTAGTGATTCTTGATCTACTGGATGAGATATCTTAATTTAAATAATGTGGAAAATATAAGTATCTGTTACTATTAAATAATTACAGATCACGCTTCTTTAATTAAGCATATTTATCTTTTGACATCATAATAACTCCTCTTTGTGGTGGTTTAATATCATATTAGCAAAGACCATAAAATGGGTTTACTGCCTCTTTAATATCTTAATTCAGATTCTTATTTGTATTGCATCATGTGACTTATTGAGTCCTCCCTTGTTGGCCTTCCAATTTAGCTCTGTGTGTTGGCAGAGTTTTGAATGGAATGTAGCTGATGCTAATAGCCTTTAATTGAGAGGATGGATTAGTGCTGCTCTTTGGAAAGACACCAGCTATCTGTCTGAGGAAAAAGAACCAGATTCTGTAGGTGGTCTTGCTTACAGGCAAACACTCGCTATTAATGTGAAGGAGGAATGATGATGTATGCTAGAAGTCAGCCTTTGTTGCATTGACTGGGAGCAGTGATTCATGGCCAATGGGAGCTTCAAGTGGCTGTACCTGTGGATGTGCAGGTAAATAACACTGGCGGCCTGCCAAGGGCTAACTCTGGTGAACCATATCTGGTCCGAGGGCCACTTATTGCCAACCCCTGCTTTAATACCTAATATACTTTTTAAAACATCCTTTTTGTTACCCTTACCCCTGCCAACCATGAATTTTTCCCTGCTGGTTTTAAGCTTCTCTTCTCATACTAAGAGGTCTGTAGGGGATCTGGTTAGGGCTTCCAGATTCTATGCTGTCTCTGGCCTCAGGTGCAGGTCAGAGCAGCATGAGAATTGCTATGAACTGAGCTAGCTGGCCATGCTCCCCAGGGAGCTGTATGCTCTAGTTTCTGGAGAGCTTTGCATTCTGGCCTCTCCACTTTCATGTCCTTCCACATCCTAGATATGCCGCTCTGTTGCCCTGAATTACCGCCTGTTCCCTGGGCTGCACTGAAGAAAGCATAGAACCCCTCATCTCAGGTTTATATCTCTTGGGGATTTCCCCAAACTAAGGGTATCCACATCTAAGTGCCTAGGGTCAGATGTAGCTTTCTTAATGCAGGTTGAACCTCTCTAGTCTGACACCTTTGGGAACTGACCGGTGCCAGATCAGAGAATTTGACTGACTGCGAGAGGTCAGTATGGTCTAGCAGCATTACCAACACTTCCATTCCTTACTGGGCTCTTAGAAGACCTTTGGAGGTAAAGTAGAGCTAAATAACAGCCCAGAACACTGAGAGCCAGGACTGGTGACTGTAAACTTTATGGGACTGTGGGAAACTTGATGACACCCATGATACCTAGACATCGAGACCTTTAATCTTTTGGGAGCATGGGCAGAGGATGAAGCCTGGGCTCACAAAGGCTAGTCTCTGTCTCATCCTGTCCCTTCTGCCTGATGTCACTTCCCTTCCCCAGCCCCAGGCCAGCTGAATGCCCCAAGTCCTGAAGCACTGAGCATGTGGCAATATCCCCACCCCTTGATGGATGGGTGGCATGGCTTTCAGCCCTGGAGTACGAGGTGGGCAGTGGGGACTGCCGCCTGAGCCCCGGATTGCCGGGTGGGAGGCGTGTCTCCCCCCAGATCCTGATCACCGTGCAGGTGGCATGTGCACTGGTTCCAGCTGTCCAGAGTCCCTGGCCACATGCCAGCCCCAGTCCTAACTCAGGGTTCCAGGCACAGGAGAAGACTCCCAGAGTGCCAGAGCGAAGCAGGAGAGTGTCTGGGTGGAGCGTGAACAGAGTTGCACAGGGCTGTTTGGGAGGCAGAGCCTCCCCCAGCCTTTGATACCCACTGCCCATGTTTGAGTGGGAGATGACCCCTCCGGGCTGAACCAGCAAAACTGGACCTGGTTTGGGAAGACAGGTAAATATGAATTCTTTTCAGTGGAGAAGCTATCTTGAATCAGAACCTGTAAGCCAGGCCTGGGCAAAATACCCTCCGCGGGCCACATTCGGCCCGCGGACATAGCGGGGAACCTCAGGCAGACTGCTGTTGAGAAAAGCATCCATTGCGCGGTTCGGTTTGAACAGCTGTGAGCCAAGGGGAGGGTGGAGAGGTTTCCAGCTAATGCGAGCTGCCTGTTGACAACAGGCAGCTTGCAAAGCACCCTCCTACCCCTCCCCTCAGGCTCGTAGCTGTTCAAAAACCACATGGCCCCTGCAGCCAGTGCAGGGGTGGGGCAGGCAGGGAGTCTGCTTGAGAAGGCTGCTGGCTGGGAATCGAGCAAGTAAGTCTCCCAGCCAGAGTCTGCCTCTAGCACCCCAACCCTTTGCCCCCCTACTCTACATAATCCAAACTGTCTGCCTCCCTCCTGCCCTCATATTCCCTCCCAGATCCTGCACCCCAATCCCCTGCCCCAGGTCATAAATGAAACCCCTGCACCGCAGTCTCCTATCCCAAGTCACAGGGCAAGTCACAACCCCCTCCTGCCCTAGGACACAGCCCAAACCCCTGCACCCTAACCCAGGACACAATTGCCTCCTTCACCCAAACTCCCTCTCAGACCCCAGACCCTCTCCTCCCTCCTAATCGCTTACTGCAAGCTCCTTTCTGCACCCAACCTCAATCCAGACCCCACACCTCCTCCATTAATATGAAAATGTGGCCCTTGACCACTTTCCAAATTCTTGAAGTGGCCCCCTATAAAAAATTATTGCCCGCCCCTGCCATAACCTGAGGTAAAACTTAAAAAACAGTAAATAGTCTAGTAGCACCTTAAAGACTAACAAAACATGTAGATGGTATCATGGGCTTTTGTGAGCTCAACCCACTTCTTCAGATGAGACAAGCTGAGCTATTACTCATGCATGTGCTTGAAGTTAAGCACATGCTTAAGGGCCTTTGCTGGATCCTGAAAGATGCAAAGTGTTCTGGCCCACTCAACAGTGTGATATACTTCTGGAGAAGGGAAGAGATTTGTTTTATTTAATACACACACTGTATTTGGATGCAGTGCAAGTTCTCACACTAATAGTAGGGCATTTTCTTTATAACTGGTAACTAAGAATTTTAAAAGAGGAAGGTGCTAGGAGTAAAGTTGGGAATAACAAAAGCAAAGTGAAAAATCATCATTAGCATAAATGAAATAGTCTTTTTATTTGGATTTGACCCAGATGGGAATTTCCTAAACTGGCATATTGTAGTTTGGTTGTCTACACAGGAGTCTCTTCAGTTAATCTTCCTTTTACAGAATGCTCAATAGCTAATTAGTTTTTAGTTTTAGTAACAGAAGGAATTTTGTTAAGAAAAAGGCCCTTAGAAAGCTCTATGAAAAGAGAGGGTTTTTTTTCTGTTTTCTTCTTTCAGAAGGATTTCAGGTTGTTTTATGGTAGAATCATTAGTAAAACATTAATTCTTTAAACTTGATAGAACATTTCCCTGTATGTTTGCCAGGATTCAAATTCCAGTTGTAATCTAAGTATTAGCACACACCTTTTGTCACTCTACTGTTTAACACACATTTTCTTGGAGATTGAAGGAATGCTGTAAGCACACCCCTTGCTGTTGGGGTAAAGCTTTGTATTTAGGGTGGGGTGCATTATTTAAAGCACTAAGGATGCCTTTAGTGCAAATTTAGGGCCGAATCCAATGGTAAAAAACATTGGTAGTCTTTCTAAGGAGTTTAGCATGCTTTGGATGAGGCCTTTTGGATGGGATTCACAACGATATTTAGGCACGTAATTCCTGCTGAAATCAGTGAGAGTTGGGCACCTAAATATCATTATGAATCCACCCTTTGAGTTCGAAATTATGGCCCATTGAAGTCAATGGGAAATTTGCCTGGTCTTCAGTGGGATCAAGGTCAGATTTTGTTGGAATACCATTTCCCATAGCTAGATAAATATCATGATACTTATTTAAGTGGCCCAAACAAACACAAACATTTGGCTTTGAGGGACTAAACATTTTCATTTGTTGCATCAGTAAAATGTGTCCTGTTTAAGCCAGGTGTTTGAGCTTATGCTCCTTGAACAGTGGAAAGACTCCTGCTGATTTTAGAGTCCTTTGGCTGAGGTTCTCTGTGCATAGTTCAGTCCCAGAAGGTGCCCAAGCCAGTGTGGCATTGAGAGCATTGTGGGAAGAGGACGTGCTGACATCCTCTGTTGCAGCTGTGTTGGAATACATTGATAGGCTCCAGTGGGAGATGGGCCCAGCTTTCCTGAGACAGAGTTGCTGCAGCATTGTAATTTGGAGAAGAGAGATAAATACAGGTTGAACCTCTCTAATATGGCCGGGACCTGACCAATGCCGAACCAGAGAATTTGCTGAACCATGAGAGGTCAATATTGTCTAGCAGCATTACCAACATTTCTGTTGCTCACTGGGATCTTAGAAGACATTTAGGGTAAATTAGAGCTAAATTACAGCCCAGAACACTGAGAGCCAGGACTGGTGGCTGTAAACTAACTTTATGGGACTGTGGGAAACTTTGTGACATCCATGATGCCTAGACATCCGGCTCACTAAAATCATGTTGAATCATGGATGTTGCTGAACTAAAGAGTGCCAGACTAGAGTGGAAGGGGAGAAGGATGAAAGCCAAAGGGCCCAGAGATTTATCTTATGCAAAGGAGGGAAATGTTAATGCATTAGCTGTCCAGTATATTTTTTTCCTAAAGATCCAATGTAACTACAAAATCATCTGTCAGTTATTTGTCCCAACTGCTGCAACTTTAACTGCAGCCCCCAGCAGCAGGTCAGAGGGAAAGATTAAAAAAAAAGGGGGGGGCAACTTTTCACTTTTCCCAGCAGCTGGTGGCCAAGCGGGGAGCCCAGCAGGAGGCTGGCATCCTGGAGTGAAGCCAAGCTGGGGTTGGTGTCTGGGAGCAGGGGCCAGCTGGGAGCCTAACAGCAGGGTGGCCAGTGGCAGGGAGCCAGGTTGGCAGCTGGGAGCAGAGTCAAAACCCAGAGATTTGAGGTTTGAGCTAAGGATGTCAATGTGTAGACGACTACACGATTAACCAATAAGCCTGGGCTTATCAGTTAATCCTGTTAAATACACACTTTTCTCCCCCTTCCCCCACTTGCTACATCTGTATCAGCAGACTCTGTCCGAAGGGAGCTCAGACGCCATGCAGACAGGGGCTGCAGCCACCCCACACTGCTGCCTCTGTCTCAGATTTTTAAACCAGCTCACCTTGCGGACTGGCTTCCGCCTGCCATTCCACGCTGCTGCCTCTGATACAGAGGCAGCATCACAGGGTAGCAGGGAGCTCCCCAAGAGTGAGGTCGGGAGTGCACTGGGGACTATCAAATAGTCATGTAACTGCTAAAATTTGATGGGGTTACACGACTATTCAGTTATATGCTATCTAGCATCCCTAGTTGAACCAGGACAAATTTCAAAGACTGAAGATGTTTTTAGCCAAATTAGGACTTTTGGTAGATTTCTGGTCTTCTTCACTCTTTGATTAAGGCCAGAGGGCTTGTGTCCAGATAAGTACTGGTAGTATAGTTCAGCAAGTGAGCAAGGGATTGGAAATGAAGGGTTATTAATTTGTAGTTTTTAGTTACATCCATGATAGTCCCTTTTAGAAATTCATGATGAGAGAATCCTTACACTAAATTGCTCATAACATTAGAACAGGTAGGTAGGTACAAGTTTGGGGAAGGAAAAAAATGACTTGGGAATTTTTATACATATCAGCTAGATTCACCATATCATGGCACTCCAGCATGGCTGGAATCTTTAAGATGGGCTTAAATGTGGACAGGGCAAGGGACTTACCAATGAGCTCTGAGAATTTGTGCGATTCAAAGAGGGCCATGTGAAGGAAGACATGAAAGCCAATGTATTGTATTCTAATCCCAGCTCTGGCAATCATTTGAGGAGTGTCATTGGGGAAGTCACTTGACCTTCCTATGGCTCAATTCTCCATTTGTAAAGTGGGGATAAAATTTATCTGCAATGTCTCACCTTGATGGTGTTGCCCGTATAACTCTTTGAAAACTACAATTACTATATTCAATGTATTTATCTTTAACTGTATTGCAGCAAATGCTTAGCTGGTGTTTTTACTTCATTGTATTAAATGAAGCTATGAAATTTATCATCACTGATGACCTGCCGCATTGTTTTTAAAATTTTACTATTTTATTAAAGAGTGAGAAATAACAAATTCAATGGTTAAGATACATTTTTTCAAGTAATTTTAATGAGACCCTGTCCTTCATTGGTAATAAAAATGTGATTTTTATTTATTTCAACAATAAATACACTCTCCCAGAATTTCACCTTTATAACTACCAGAAAGAAGAACAATGGTTATAAAAAAAAAAGCATAGCCATTTGGCAGTCCGCTTTATATCTGTGGTTACCTGCATCCGGGATGCAGATATCCGCTGCTCATTTTTGCAGGATGTGGATACAAATTTTGTATCCATGCAGATCTCTTCTTCTGTGTACCTATTGCCACTGAATACACTTGGCAGCAATGCACATTTTGTATCCTTAGCCAGTCAGGCTCTGACAATTCCTTCCTCGTGTCCATAATGATCACCTCTCTTCAGAGTTCTTAGTGTTTTTCATTAATAAGTTAAAAGGCAAAATGATTTATTCTCATTTTTATTTTACTGAATGGAATGATTATAGATATGTGGAATGTATGCATTTTGGAGGAATAGCCCTGTAAAATAAATTTCGATAGCATTCCAAGTTTATCGCTAAACCCATAGTTCAGGGTGGGTCAGAGTAAATCATTTTTTCCAAGATGCATTAATGATCTGCAAATACTTGCCACAAATTTAGCAAGGGGGAGCAGGGACAAAGATATTTCATGGGATCTGGTTTTGCTCCTCATTGAGCCCCCCACGCTAAGTCCTCTAGAACAGCTCACACATCAGCTGCTAAATGTGTTTTACTAATCCCACTGTCCAGGCAGCCAAGAGAATTAAGTTTCTGTGGAATGGCTCTTTGCTACTTCCAGAGTGCTTATAACATATTGAAAGAGCAAAAGAGGGCCCCAAAGGAATTTATAACTTAGATTTACATGTCAGGTTAGTAAAATTGTTCATGGTAAAGCCTTAGTAACTGCAAAGTGAGTTCAATAATGAGTGAATGCAGTTTTACATCATGGCTGTGTCTACACTGGCATGATTTTCCGGAAATGCTTAAAACGGAACAGTTTTCCGTTATAAGTATTTCCGGAAAAAGAGCGTCTACATTGGCAGGATGCTTTTCGGAAAAAGCCCTTTTTCCGGAAAAGCGTCCATAACCAATGTAGACGCGCTTTCGAAAAAGCCCGATCGTCATTTTCGCGATCGGGCTTTTTTGCAGAAAAGACTGCTGGGCTGTCTACACTGGCCCTTTTCCGAACAGTTTTCCGGAAAAAGGACTTTGCCCAGCGGGAGCAGCATAGTTTTCGGAAAAGCAGCTGATTTCTTACAGTAGATCGTCAGTGCTTTTCCGGAAATTCAAGGGGCCAGTGTAGACAGCTCACAGCTTATTCCGGAAAAGCGGCTGCTTTTCCGGAATAAGTGGCCCAGTGTAGACACAGCCCATTAGTTCACAAGTTGGTTGTACTATTGTTTAAAGGGATGTTTGAAGGCAAAAACAGTGGGTCACATCTACTTTTAAGCAGAAGTCACTCCTGACAGGAACTGTACCTAAAAAATATAGGGCACAGTATGTTCTACAAAATACTCCTTTTTTTTCTTCAGTTGAAACAGAGTTTATTCAAACTGAAATCATTTTAAAGATCTAATTTTTCACCATTTATACTGTCTGTCAACATTTCACATTTTTCTCAGGTTCCACAGTTAAACTGACTGATTAGCTTCACTTTGTTCATAGTCTTTAGCTCTTTATAGTGTTTATTATGTACTACCATGTTGTCTTGTGTTGGCTTATCACTGACGGGGAATTTTTAAAATATTTATTTTTATTGAAATGTTGATGTATTTTATTAGGTGATCCTATTTACATGTAAAGTCTTTGAGGCAGGACTGGATCTATTTATAAGAACTTGATCCTGAAAACATTTACATACCTTCATTCAGCCCCTTTTCCAAATGCTTGATGATACAATATTTTACTTACATGATTACTTGTCTTGGAAAGATTTAATTTTTATTGGTAAATATCAGTAAACATCAATTTCATTATGCACATACAATCCATTAAAATATTTCCATAAATAATCATCACAATTTGCAGATAGGCAGCATAAGAAAAATGCTGCTTGAGAACTTATTTGTGTTTGAATTAAGGATATTGACATACGTTTTGACATGTGAAGTTGACCATTTGAGTTTTAAAAGGTTACAAAGCCTAAAATGTTTGAATCTCAATGTCTGCTCTCATTAAGCAATTATTGTCTGACCTGTCCATAAATTCCTACAACCGTGAAAATTTAAATTGATAAAAATAGAAAAAATGCTTAAAAATTAACCTTGATAGTATCCATCAAAATGACACAAAATTTAATGTTGTCAGGCTTAATTTCATACTATTTCTCTGTAGGTTCTTGGCTTCTTTCAGTGCACAAGACAGATCCACAAGGGGGACACAAATAAAATGTAGTGGGCAACAATAAATCTGGTATTTCATAACTTTTGAAAGTTTTATTTTGCAACCTAAATAACATTATTTTGACATGCTTTAGGTAACTTTAGGTTCACTGACACTTGTTGGCAAAAATTTTGTCTTTTAGGCTGTGTCTAGATTACATCCCTCTTTCGACAGCGGGATGCAAATTAGGCACTTAGAAATTGCAAATGAAGCCGGGATTTGAATTTCCTGCACTTCATTTGCATAATCACGTAATGGCGCTCTTTCAAAAAAGCGCTATTTCGAAAGTAAGACCGTGCCATTACGTGATTATGCAAATGAAGCACAGGGAAATTCAAATCCCGGCTTCATTTGCAATTTCTAAGTGCCTAATTTGTATCCCTCTGTCGAAAGAGGGATGTAATCTAGACATACCCATAGAGTGTGTGTGTGTTTTAACACCTCTGAAAGACAAACGTTTTGATGCTTAGTTGCTAGTGTAGACATAACCTAACATGGGTTTGTTCATTTTGACTTAAGGTAGTGTTCTACACACCCTTCTTGAATGGTATTGCCTCCACTCAGTTTTGTTTTTTGTTTAATGTATGTCCAGAATACTTCTGGTTTTATAAGATATGTGGAAAATAGGTCTTGTCAAAGAATCCTGATTTTATTTTTTGAAGAGATTACAAGTTTGGCTGAAAAAAATATAACAATGTACTGTGGAGATGTAATGTATTTAGTCCTTGATAAAGTGTTTGATTTAGAACTGCATGATATTCTGATTAAAAAAATCCAGCACTCGACTACAACAACAAAGCACATGTTAAATGCATTAGGAATGCCTGAATAACAGATTTCAGAAGTAGATGAAGGCAGGGCTGGATTACCCAATAGGCAGACTAAGTACGTGCTTAGGGCACCAGCAAAGCAGGGGCACCAAAAAAAAAGAGATTTTTTTTGGAAAAAATTTGATATTTCAAAAAAAGCATTGAAGTAGTCATCATGGGAAAAATCAGAACTTTGTTAGACTTCCTTACACACCACTACACACTCTTCCCCCGTTTTTCTGTTCTCTTTTTATTACTTATCCCTAAACTAGGGGGGCGTCCTACTACCGTAGAGGAATGATTTTGAAAGATTTGAAGACATATCAAAAGATATCTTGCCTGATACTAACTACAAAGAAGCCCAGTCCTGCAAGCGAATCAGGAAAAAACAAGCAAATGATAGCAGTGCAACAGAAACAGCATTGAATCCTAGAGACAAATTTCGCATATCTACTTACTACGCTATAATTGATACATTTGAAGCTCATATGAAGAGGAAAGGTGAAGTGTACAAAGAAGTATCAAGTAGATTTTCTTTTCTAAACAATATGGACTTATCTGACGAACAATATTCACAAGGTTCCCAAAAGCTAGTTGACTCATACCCTGTTGACTTGAACATGAATCTCTGTGCAGAAGTACGGCAGTTTCACTGTTATATGAGTGCAAAGTTTAATGAAACAGGAAAAATGAAATTGTCACATTGATCTTCATGACACAATATCGAAAGACAGAATACAATGTGTATTTCCAAATGTAGAGATCGAACTGCGTATTTTTCTAATATTGATGATTACTAACTGCTCCGCAGAACGCTTTTTCTCAGCTGAAAGAATAAAAAACCCTCAGAGAACAACAATGTGTCAGGACAGACTTGATTCACTTTCCCTATTGTGTATGGAAGCGGACATGCTTCGTCGAGTCAGCTTCGATGAACTTATCCAGAATTTTTCAATCAGAAAATCTAGAAAGAAGCTATTTTGATTTCAGCATACATGTAAGTTTTTTGTCATTTCGAAAAATAACATTTTATTTTACGGTATAGTATTGTTTTTATTTTGAATTACATATCGGGGGGGCACCATGATCTTTTCAGTGCTTAGGACCTCTAAAGATTTTAATCCGGCCCTGGATGAAGGGAATCATCACTGAATGTGGAGTTATTCTAAGTGAACTTCCTCAGGCATAGTTTCTAGGCCTGACAATATTCAATATTTTCATCAATGGTCAGTAAATATAATGACATTGTTGATCAAATTTGCAGATGTCACACTGGTAGAATGGTAAATAATGATGAAAGGATAGGGCAATCATACCAAGAAGTCTGGATTGCTTGGTAAGCAGGCCCATTCAAGCAAAATGCATTTTAATACAGCCATATAAAAGATTGAGTAGCTAGAAAGAAAGAAAGAAAGATAATAGGCCATACCTACAGAATGGGGACTGTAGCCAGGAAATCAGTGACACTGCAAAGGATGTACGGGTCAGAGTGGACAAACAAGGTGCTGCAAGACTGTTTGTTGTTTTTTAAATTTTTCCAGTTACAGACTAACACAGTGGCTACCCCTGTGAAACTTTCAAACAATTGAACGTGAGCTCACAGTGCAAGGCTGGGACAATAATGGGCCAATACAATCCTTGTACGTATAAAATGAGAGTAGTAAGTAGAAGCAGGGAGATGATTTTTCTTTCTCTGTATGTGGCATTGATGAGACTGACACTAAAATAGTCTGTATCCAGTTCTGGTGTTCACATTTTAGAAAGAGGATAAGAATGCAGAGAAGACTCACAAAATGAGGGCTGAAGAAAATCTCTTAATGTGTGAGATCTAAATAACTCAGTTTGTTCCCTTTAAGAAGATTGAGAGGTGACTTGATTACAGAGTGTTAGTATCTTCATGGGAGAAAATATTAGATACTTAAGGGCTCTTAAATCTAGTGGAGGAAAGCATAAAAAGCCAACAACTAAAGCTGGCAGTTAAAACCAGACAAGCTCAAATGAGAAACAATGTGCATGTTTTAGCAATCATAGAATGATAGGGTTGGAAGAGACCTAAGGAGGTCATGAAGTCAGGTGACTAAATGATATAAAGGTCCCTTCTGGTTGTAAAATCTAATAACCTGCTCGTCTTTGAAGCAAGGTTCTGAAGAAAGAGTTGCTTGACAGGCTTGATCCTACTTTCAGTTGAAGTAAATGGCAAAATTCTTATTGGCTTCAGTGAAGGACTGGGTCCAAAGTACACAACTTGTGCAAGTCAAAGCACTCTCGTAGTATCAGCACTATTTTCAGGTTGTACAATTTGTTTTCTTTTAACAAACACAGAAAATTCTTTCTTAGAATTCTAGTGAAACTTCAGAGTTACAAACACCCATTATACAGGGTAGGTCTACACAGCAGGGCTAAAGCCAAAATAAGCTACGCAACTTGAGCTACGTCAATTGCGTAGCTGAATTCAAAATAGCTTATTTCGGCTTTTGACGCTGTCTACATAGCAGGAAGTCCTATTTAGAGCACTCTTCCTCCGACTTCCCTTACTCCTTGTAAAATGAGGGTTACAGGAGTTGGAGTAAAAGTCCTCCAGTTCTACATTGTGTCAAAATAATTGCTTGCTGTGTAGACACGGACACTGTTATTTCAGAATAACTTGAGTTATTCTGAAATAATGCTGCTGTGTAGGCATAGCCAAACTGACCAGTAAACCACACATCTCATTTGGAACTGGAAGTACACATCAGGCCGCAGCAGAGAGAGAGAGAAAAAAAAAGCAAACCAAAACAGAGCCACAAATAGAGTACAGTGCTAAACATCAACTACTAAATAAAAATGAAAGCAGCATTTTTCTTCTGAATAATAAAATTGAACTTTTGAAAGAAAAATCACAGTGCTCAGTTACAAACATTTCAGACATGGGTGTCGGGTGAAAGCCCAGTTGGGGAAGGCAAGACCCAGCCGCACCCCTTCTGCCTGAGGCCCCACCCCTGGAGCCAAGCCCCGTCTACCCCCACCCCAATCCTGCCTGGCCATGTGGAAAGCCAGGGTTCTCATGATGCCCGTGGCCTGGCCTTCCCCAGCGGGAGGGGAAAGCCATGTCCTCCCCTCCCCCTGACAGGGCTGCTGAATTGGACTGCCTTCCCTGGGGGACGGGGAGAGCTGGGCTGCCATGCTGCAGTATCAGCCTTCCCTGGCGGCAGACCCAGCCTTAGGCAGTTGGTCATGTAGGCAGTTTTGGGAAGGTTATGCCTTCCCTTGCCTACATTACCAACCACCCATGATTTCAGAGCTACAAACAACCTCCATTTCCAAGTTGCAACTCTGAGATTCTACTGTATAATGAGAACCTTACAGCCATTTGGTTGGCAACTCAGAAATCAGGAAAAAACAGTGTTACAGTTGAATGTTTGTGTTACTGTTTATGTGTAGGGACTCTTGTCATAGACCAGGATCACATTGTGGTAGGTGCTGTATGTGAAATGTTAATTCTGGCTTTTTATGACCTTTGATACAGTCTGTAAATAAATGATTTAATGGTATTTCTAAAATATGATATACTAATGTTTTCCCACTACGAGCTCATGAAGTGGATTTTCTAATCTGAACATTCTTAACTTTTTTCAATGTAATTATTTGTATGCTATTTTAAGAGAATAAAATCTACCTTTTCCTGCTAAATTCTAAAGGAAAACCTATTTAACAAATACATATGAAAGTTATTTAAAGGATACTATTAAAAACTGTGGATGTAAAATCCTGTTTAATTGGTTAACTGGTTAAACGTAGTGTTTAACCAGTTAACTGGTTAAAGAGGAGAAAGATGGGGGGAGGGGGCAGCATTCCAGCCACCTACAAGGTTGAAAGCAATCTACACCATGCCTGCAGCCTGCCTCTAACCTACCAGCATGAATGCAGTGTGTGTGTGAGTAAAATTAAGACTCTGTACTAATAATCAAAGTTCAGTGCTGCTCGAGTTCACCCTTTGTCCAAGTTTATTCCTTGGCTGATTCCAAGGACAGGTAGCAGCAATGTTCTTAAAACTTTCATGGCAATACTCTGCTCACTTACTGCAGGGTAAATCTAGAATAAAGTGTAGTCATCCAGAGTTACACTGATAGAAAGGAAAGCAGAATTTAGATCCATGTCTTTTATATTTCTGCTTAGAAAAGTGACTCCCCTTTGTGTACCTAGTAGCCAAAGTGGCACATTTCCTGCTCGGTCTGATCAGTATACTTCAAACCCAATTCTGGACAAAAGACCTCAAAAGACAAGGCGGTAATAATTTTATCCTCATTCAGTGCTACCACAGTGTTACTTAACACCAGATGAAATGATATGGACAGTTTCCTGCTATGACCAGGCACCCAAGACCACCAATTTATCTCATGTGGCCCATCAATTGAAAGAGGGCAATAACTTTCATTCTAATTTATTGTTTAATTGACCTAAAGGCAAGAGGCTTTGTAACCCACTCTTACTATCCTGAGCTAGCCGGGATCTTGACTATATGTTGCTAGTACATTTTTAAACAGGTCATCTTTCTTTTCTGCCCTTCTCCTGCTCTTTTTTGTATACAACTGAGGTTGATTTAATAGTTAATATGGTGTCTTGAACTTGGAATTCTTGTCATGCCTTAACTAGCATTCTGCTGGAAGAAAAGCAAGGCTTTTTTTCAGTGCTCAGCTTTGCATATACAATTATTTCATCAAACTTTGTTTATAGATATTGTTCAATCAGCCACCTAGATGAGTAGGAGATACGGCATTCTGGTTTTAGGCAACAATGTGTTGTAAGTATATTAATTATATTTATCCTTTATATTGAGGAGTCAGAGTTTCAGTACAGATTTCGTGGAAAACATGGGGAAGGGTTAGGATAGGGTGATGTTGTTTGATATTTAAGAAATACTTTTGGAACAACTCTTAGCTTCCACTGTTCATAACATCATAAGCTCTCAGGTTCAACCCACCTCTCCACTGTAAAAAATTGATAAGAGGTCATCAAGAAGCTGATAAATGAAGGCTTGGCGTTTAAGAGTAGAATGAAGTATTTGGGGTGGGTTTCAATGCAACATAGTAAACTTGTGCCTTCGTTTTAGCAGCCTTTTCTTCAACAATAAATGCTGTTTAACTGCAAATTTCACTAAAAGGGCTTGAGATATGTATTTCACAATCTCCTAGGCGAAGGACTGAGATTCCCTGTCAGAGTGAACAACTCCTGTCCTCTTCCCTTTCCCTCTGTGAATCTCTGCTAGGCTGTGCAACTCAGCACCATCCTCCACTCAGGGCTGTGTGTTAAATGACTGTGAATAATGTCTGTTAATAGGATTTGGTCAAGTTAGCAGAGCTTGCTGTTTATTACTATATAAGGACATTTTAAAATTGGAATTAGTAAACAAAAATGAAAGCCATGGTAATAACTTTGTGTGAGTTCTGCTCTCTCTGTAATAAAGGTGTAACAAAAACTCGTTGATTAAGTTTTTTATGTCTTTGAAGTTTTGATTTTTGCAAATCAGACTAGCAACACAGTAATATCAATTTTATTAGAGTTGGTTATTACAAATAATAGTTCACATACCCTTCTTGAAGTTTCATTTCAGAACACAAATGCAAACTTTTTATTATCAATTTTTGTCCAATTCATCAGTATACTGTATATGGTTTCAGTCTTCTAAATGTAAAGGTTTGAAGTTACTAGTTCATGTCAATCCCCAAGTTTTCAGTATGTTTAATACATTTCCTTTTAGTAGTTTTCATGCACCAAATATTTGCATAAAAGAAA
The DNA here is from genome assembly GCA_019425775.1 of Rafetus swinhoei. Lineage (NCBI taxonomy): Eukaryota > Metazoa > Chordata > Testudines > Trionychidae > Rafetus > Rafetus swinhoei. Next base: position 57,733,321 of record CM033437.1, read on the forward strand.
ATGCATGTATTTTGTTTCAAAGTACCTGTTCAGATTAGATTCAGTCATTTGGCTTTATCATTTTTCTTAGTAGCCTAGCTAGCATACACTGTGGTGTTATCTACTTCTCTTGTCTACAGACAATGGTAGTGCATTAATGACCTTGTCCATTGTGGTTTTAGGATCTGTCAGTGCACCAGTGACTTCGTGAACTATAATTCTGTCATCTGTGGCTATATATAAATGACCTTGTCTAATTCTAGTTTGTGCTGTGTCTCCCAGCATAACAGTTATTTCTGCCGTGGGTCTGAGCATCTTCTTGTTCATATATATAGCTTTGTCTTGAAACTACTGATTTAGAACTCTAGTCCCAAAGGACTTTTTTTTCCTTTACGAAAAAAATGAATTAATGTCCCTATCTTTTTCTCTCCAAAGACTCTTTTATAATAGCAATGTGGTGCACTACACAGGCCCTTCTTAAAACCATTTATGATTTAGACTGATTATTTGAACAGGCATTTACCCAGCTCAATGCTAATTGCAGACACAATTTAAGTGGGCATTTTGTTTGCACAGTTATATATTAAGCTTGTTGAAAATCTGCATTTTAGTCTTGACAGTTTCTCAGCCTATATTAGCATTTCACTGAAAGTTTAAAATGAATCTATAGTACAACAAATTAAAAACTAAAAGGAAAATAGTTTGAGACACATAATTAATCTACATATGTTGGGTAATAAATATGTGGTACTGTCAAAGATTGATGTGTCCAAAAAGGAAGTTCTGGAACAAACTGAACAAACTAATAATCTGAAAAGCACCAGTTCGCCAGGACTGGGTGATATATATCCAAGAAGAATTTAAAATCAAGTGTCTGTACATCTAACAAAGCTACGCTGTCTTTAAAATAAGCTACTATTACCGAAGACTGCAGAGCAGTAAATTTGTATCTGTTTTGGGAGGTGAGGATAGGGAAGTGAAGGCACTACTGGGGTTTCTGGGATGTATTGACCAATAGGGTTACTGTAGTACCAGTAGTCAGGTTGAAAAGTAATTTAAATTAGAATGTTAAAATACCTGCATGCATATGAAATAAACAGGCCAACAAAGCTTTGCTAATCTACTAGAATTCTTTTAGTATGTAGAAGAATCTGGTGGCTAAAGAATGATTTGACATACTTGCTTTAGATTTCCAAAAGTCTTTAAAGTCCTTCTCAAGTGGCTGTAAAGAAATTAAATAATCGTAGGATGGCCGATAAAATTCTGTCATGCATTATAAACTTGATTAAGAGTCATTAATAAAAATAATAGGAATAATTTTTTTCTTCTTGGTAAAGGGTTAATGTTGGTGAGGAATGGTTGTATTTAATGTAGTCAATAATGATCTAGAAAAATTGAACTAGAAACTGGAAACATTTAGTGTGGTCAAAACCACTGAAAACTATCAAGAAGTTCAGAGGACCCAAACAAAGGCAGATGAATGGAAAAAACAAAAGCAGATTATTTCATTGTTGATAAAATCCAGGTAATGAAGATTAGAAATAATTTGAACTAATGCTCATTTGTGAATTCAAACCTTAAAAACTCAGGGGGAAAAAAAGGCTGAGCATCGTTGTGAACAGTTTGTTTAAACTAAAACATCTATTCAGTGTGCAGCCATGATAAGAAAAATCAACGAAGTATTAGAGTACATAAGGAAGGAATGGATTTGAAAATAATTTGGAGAGTATTTAAATTGATAGGATGCTCACACTTGGGATAGGTTCAGCGGTGGTCACTCTCAGAGATATAGGAGAAAAAGAGGGGTCCAAAGTTGAGTGACAGAATAATTAGAAATATGGAAAGAAAGTCTTGTGTATGAACTGAAAAAAATAAGAAAAACTTTAAAAACAACAAATAGTCTGGTAGCACTTTAAAGACTAACAAAACATGTAGATGGTATCATGAGCTTTCATGGGCACAGCCCACTTCTTCAGATGACTGGAGTGTTGGATGTCCAGAACCAAGAATAAATGGTGGAAGGAGGGGGGAGGGAGGAAGGAAAAATTGGAGGGTGGGGAGAAAAAGAGGCACTGGGTAGATAAGTTTCAAAGGAAAAGCCGAGCCAGTCTGTAACAGGAAAAACTGAAAAACAACAGGTAGTCTATTAGCACAGGAGAGGACATGGTAGATAGACAAAATAGTGAAGAGTGTAGAGGCGGAAAATTGAATGTGACTGTGTATAATTTCTGATTATACAAGAAAACAGGGACAGCCAGTGGCATTCAAAAATATAGAAATATTTTTTTACATATCACATAAGAAACCTGTGGAACTTATTGAGCTAGCAAAGGATTAACATTAATATGGGACATGGAAACATCCAAAATTACATGAGCTACAGTAAGTTTTTTCTTTTTCTTTATTGTTTTTTAAAGGCTGTAACTCTCAACCCTCCATGCATCACTAATTGAACCAGCCACTAATTGATGGAGCTTAGGAAAACATTTCCCCAGTAGTTTGTGATTCTATGTTTGTTCACCATGTAGATTCTTGCATCCTCCACTGAAGCTAATGGAATAGTACAGTTGTACATAAGAACTGGTCCAATAGTTGGAGTCCTATCCAAATAGAGGAATATACTAAACTAACTGAACATTATCAATATTTTAACACTGACATTAGCCTGTCTAAAATCTTGCTTCCCATAGAACAGTGTTTTTGATGCACTGCCATGTTACTTTTCAAACTTGAAAAACTCATTCAACTTATTTAATGACTTTCATTGCATTTTTATTGTTGTTACTTTCTGAATTGCATGGATGAAGCCCAAATAATTAACCTAATGTGTTGTCCAGAATATCATGTACCACAGTGATTGGGCATTTATGAAGTCCTAGTTAGGAAAGGACAGACTATGCTGTTTGATTTCAATTTATATCAATATAAATCAAGAAAATTTCACTGAAGCTCTGTGCAGTCAACGTGTGTAATGTCCTTAAAGCTAGGATTAAATTGTGTTTTATCCACTTTGTGAACTTAGGGCTGTTGCCATTACAACCTGTTTCTTTAAAAACAATAACCGCTCCAAAATGCACACTATATGATTAAAGCAGATTTAATTTAATGAGCTGGTGGACTTCATGGAATCTAAACTGTGTTTTCTTTGTCTTGACTGTAAATGTGATAAAGCGCTTTCAAGTACATCAGTCATTCTTTTAATCTAAAACATTAAAAAGAACACAGAGATAATTGTCAGTGGAGCAGAGTACTAAGAAAGTTATGATGCAGATAAAAGAAAATGGGAGTTAAGCACTGAAGTTTACAGAATTGTAAGTCAAAAGACTTTATGTGCTTCTTTATAAACTTTAGGTGCTTTTTTTTCCTGTGTGGTATGAGTATAGACTACTTGTAGGTGAGGCTCATTGTCGACTTGGCACAGTCATTTTGTGTAGATTACACTTATAGGAAAGTTCAAGAAATTAATCTATGTAATAGAATTGTTTATTAATGTTCTTGAAAAAGGGAAGTAAAATAACTGTTTTAAATTTGCAGGATTTCAACTTCAAATATTCATTTTATTGAATAATTGCCACACATAGTAAATTTGAATCAAAAACTCATAAAGTTTCCATTATTCTTTCTGTAAGTAATTTGAATTTGTGATTTGTAACGGTAAATATTTTCTTTGCACTAAAATGACCGTTGAATAGGCAACTCGATTTTAATTTTGTTAGCATATTTTTTATGAATTCTAATCATAATAGTGATGACTTTTTCCAATGAAAAACAAAAATAATTATTTAAATTATTTAAACCTTTCACCCAGCATATTCTGGTTTAAAAAGTAGTGCATTCAGCTAATTTAAGTGGCAGGATTGTTTATGCAAAATTTGGTATCTGTGGGTAATTGTGAAGTATGACTTTATTTTGCACAAACAAACTCTTCCAAATATGTGATAGATGCCCCTCACAACAGGTTTGCATGCACAATGCCTTATGGTATATACCTATCTCATGGAACTGGAAGGGACCTTGAGAGGTCATTGAGTCCAGTCCCATGCCCTCATGGCAAGTCCAGGTACCATCCCTGACAGATTTGCCCCAGATGGCCCCCCTCAAGGATTGAATTCACAACCGTGGGTTTAGCAGGCCAATGCTCAAACCACTGAGCTATTGCTCTCCCCCAAGTGGCACTGAAATTAAGGAATCAGAAACAATTTTAGTGAACCATTATGATTGGGAAAATCTACTTTCCTGATTTTTTTTCTTAGTGGAGGAAGCGTGATTTTGTGATGAAGTTACTGAACTGGGACTTAAGAGATCTTAATGTTATGCTATGCTACAGACTCCCTGTGTTGACCTGGGCATCTGTAAGATGGGGACAATAATACCTGCCTTGTAAAGCACCTTCAGATCTATCTGAAAACCATTGTGTAAGATCTGGGTGCTGGGCAAGCCACTTATTTCAGAGCTTTAATTCCACACCTGTAAAATGGGGATAATCCTTTCTCCTACCACATGTTTGCCTATTTAAAGGCAATGTGCTTAGGGAAGGGATTGTCTCCTACTATGCAGGTATAAACATCTTAGCACAATGGGAACCCAGTTTTTGTTTGTACTGACATTTACACACATGGCCTTGAAAATATATTTTTTCACTTCTTGGATTATACTAGTTATTACATCAAGACAGAAAAGCTTCACACTGTATTGTAAGTGATCAATATTTAACTTTATATGGATTGGACATGATCATGTACAAATTTTAATAAGAAAATTGTGTTTAATGCAAAAATATACTCTTTAAACCATTGAATTCCTAGCAATAGGAAACATGCTATATCATTCCAGATGCACCAGTACTTTCATTGTACGCTGATAATATGACATTTTATTCAGCCTCACAGGAACTATAATTAAAGCATTGAGTATATAAACAGCTCGCACATTTTCACCTGCTATGAAGCAAAAGGCATTCCCATGCTACTTTAAATCATGTCCATCTGAGCTTAGACTACCAGCTGGCTTCCATACTCAACATAAACCAGACCAGTCCCCTAATAACCACTAGTTCTATGCAGTGAATAGACCTTAGAAGTGGGGGGTGGGAGAGGAATCACACTGAAGGCTGCTGTAGGAGTTCTCAGGATTTATTAGCATTTAATACCTGGTTCTTGGTGAAACAGCTGTATCTGATGTGTTTGAACATATAGACATTTAATGCTACATAGACATTTAATGCTATTAATTGCTCCATATTCCTATGCAGAGCAGCTGGTAGAATTATGAGACTCCTGAAGATGACAGACAATTTTAATTTTAATCTTTATGAATGAATCAGAGGTTTAATTTGCCATCATTGTAAAATTTAACTGGTCTCCAGATTTTATTGTATCCAATTTGTTGGTGATTTCATTGAACAGTATGTACCATAAAAGTCTCATAGGGATAACTGTGTTAGTCTGTAATTTAAAAAAAAGAGTGATCCTGTACCACTTAGACACTAACTTAAATATATATATAGTATCATGAGCTTTTGTCGGCACAACCCACTTCTTCAGATGAGGGGAGCAAAAAGGAGAAAAAAACCAATATAAACCAGAAAAAAGGGAGGGGGGAGGAAAAAAGCACTGTCAATTATAATGCCCGTGCTAAATGTGGTTAATTGAGTGGGCTGTAAGTGTCCCATACTTAGCTTTTGATGTCATTTGGGTGTTGAATATAATGGCCCATTCAGTTCATGTCTTTGTTCAGTCCCTGAGAGAGAGAGTGTCAGATTTGCATATAAAGGCCAGTTCTGCAGTCTCTCTCTTACTTTGTAGAAGAATGGTTTCTTTTAAATCCATTGAGTGCCCAGGCAGGTTAAAATGTTCCTCTACAGGTTTCTGTGCATTTCCATTTCTAATATCTGATTTGTGTCCGTTAATTCTTTCCTGTAGAGACTGTCCAGTTTGGCCAATATACATGGCACAGAGGCATTGCTGGCACTTGATGGCATAGATCGCATTAGAGAATGAGCAGGTGTATGAGCCTCTGATGTAGTGGCTTATGTGGTTAGGTCCTGTGATGTGTCACTTGTATAGATGTGTAGACAGAGTTGGCAATGGAGTTTATTGCAAGGGTGAGTAAGATTGAGGTGTGATGTGTGGTTGCTGGAGAGAATTTGCTTCAGGTTAGGGGATTGTCTATAGGCGAGGATTGGCCTGTCTCCCAAGGCCCGTGCAAGTGAGGGATCGTTTTCCAGAATAGCTTGTAGATTGTTAATGATGTGCTGGAGGGGTTTATTTTGAAGCTGATGACTAGTGGTGTTCTGTTATTTTGGTTATTGGGCCTATCTTGAAGAAGCAGGTGCCTGGGTAGTCGTCTGGCTCTTTCAATCTGCTTTTTCCCCTTCCCCAGGTGGGTATTTAAGTTTTAAGAATGCCTGATAGAGATCCTGTAGGTGTTTGTCTCTGTCTGTGGGATTGGAGCAAATCCGGTTGTATCTTAAGGCCTGGCTGTAATCAATTGATTGTGTGATGTGTCCTGAATGGAAGCTAGAGGTATGTAGGTAAGAATAACGATCGGTAGGTTTCTGGTATAAGGTGGTGGAAATTTCCCCATTGTGTAATTGTACTGTAGTGTCAAGGAAGTGGATCTCTTTCGTGGACTGGTCCAGTCTAAGGTTGGTGGTGGGGTGGAAGTTGTTGAAATCCCTGTGGAATTCTTCAAGGGTCTTCTTCCTGTGGGTCCATATGATGAAGATGTCATCAATATCGCTTAAGTAGAGTGAGGGTGCTAAGGGGTGAGAGCCGAGGAAACATTGTTTGAGGTCAGCCATAAAGATGTTGCCATATTGTAGGGCCATGCAGGTGCCCATAGTTGTGCCACTGACTTGAAGATATAAATTTTCCTCAATTTGGAAATAGTTGTGGGTGAGGAAAAAGCTCAGTCACCAGGTGTGCAGTGGCATCATTGGGGATAGTGTTTCTGACGGCCAGTAATCCATCCTCTTGTGGAATGTTGGTGAAAAGAGCTTCTACATCCATGGTGGCCATGATGGTGTTTTCAGGAAGATCACTGATGCTCTGTAATTTCCTCAGGAAGTCAATGGTGTCTCAAAAGTAGCTAGGAGTGCTGGTAACATAGGGTCTGAGAAGAGAGTCAACATAACCAGATAATCCTGCAGTAAGTGTGCCAATGCGTGAGATGATGGGACATCCAGGATCTCCACATTTATGGATCTTGGATAGCAGATAGAAAACTCCTGGTTGGGATTTGGGGGGGTGTTTGTATTGAGCAGGGTCCCAGTGTGGGTGGTGCTGTACAAAAAGGAAAAAAAGAAAGTTCCTGTTGCAAAGAGCTTACAGTTTATGCTTCATAATGAAAGAAATTAAGCCTCAACTACTGATGTTGATCAAACTGCATATTTCTCTTTAAGGCATAGAAACAGTTCACAAAGAAGATAGACCAGCAGTTCTTAACCTGGAGGTAATTACTCCTCAAGGGGTAATTTGGCATATTACAGGGGGTAATAAGTTTAAAATACAATAGCTGTTCAATTTTGTTCTACATAATGTATGAGAAAACAAAATACAATAAAAATGATTAATCATAATTTTCTTTTTGTCTATTGCCATTTAAAAAAGGAGGAGGGGTAATTTTGGTTTATTGGTTAAGCTTAAGAGTCAGTGCCAAAGAGGTTAAGAACCACTGAGATAGGCTATACATACAGAAACTCTAAATGTTAACATTTTACGTATGTGAGGGGGTTAATGAGACTTCTATCGAAATCAGTGACAAAGCTCTATGACCCCATTTCTGTAACTATGAAGGAAAAGTGCAAATATGTTGCTGTAATATACTAAGAAATTGTAAGACGTTTGTGCAGACATGCTGTCTCTATCCTGTCTCTCATTTAGGTAATGAACAAAACTTAGCCTCTGGTTGTTTCTGGAGAAAAAAAATCCAGAAACATTTCCAGCTGGAGAAAGGCAGACAACTCCATTTGTCCTCAGGTGTTTGCATAACTTCCTATGCTTATTTGCATTTGGTGTTGAAACGTTTTTAACCTGTGATCCAAGTAATACTAGACAATAAAACCTTGGTCTTTGCATAAGAAAGAATAAATGGGACTCTTCTGGTTTTTTCAGATGATGTAGGTAATAGAATACCTTAAGGGTGACTTTTATACAAGGAAGATATTGAAATGTTAAGTGATTATGTCTGTTAATCAAGGTGATGTCCAGATGGAAATAAAACAACACACTATTCTGTTATTTTTTGATAAGCTGATTTAATATAAGATTACTTTTTACTCTATTTTTAGAGATGTTGTTCCCAATCCTATGTTGTTGGTGCACAGGGTCACTTCAGCCACTCTTCATTCCTTGGTGGGGAACTTGTGCTGAGGGCAGAGATGGTGCATGTCAGACGAGCTGGTGTTGCTTGATGCTATGTAGGGATTCCCTTAGAATGGAAGAATCCTCCATTGGAGATTAAGCCCAAATTATGATTGGCACAATTCCATGCAGCCTGAGGCCTGGTCTACAATAGGGGATAAATTCGAATTAAGATATGCAAAGTCAGCTATTTTAATTGCATAGCTTAAATCAAAGTATCTTAATTTAAATTTTGGTGCCATCCACACTGCAGGAAGTCGAAGGGAGAACACTGTCCCTTTGACTTCTCGAACTCCTTGTAGAAGCAGGACTACTGGTATCAACTGGAGTTCCTGGCTCAGTTCGAATTAGTGTGTCTTCACTAGACCTGCTAATTTGAACCCAGAAAGATCAACTACAGCTACTTCAAACTTATCTATAGTGTAGACGTGGCTTCAGTGAGGCCAGAGCTCTGCCTATCACATAATCGGTTTAACTTCTTTCAAACCAAAAGCTAATGTTGTTATTGCTACTGAATTGTTCTAACCATGTAGGTGTTGACATTACTTCTTACAGAGACCCATATCCTATAGCAGTTACTTAGTTTTTACGCTTAACACTTTTTTCCAAGTCTATGACAGTTTTGTTGTAGGCAAGGACTAGGTGCAATCTGTGTAATGAAACTATTCAACTCTGAAAGGTCAGATTGCAATAGAAAATCTTTGAAATTTATTTCTTGCTGAAATTTGTCCTTTGTAGTCTGACCTTACAGTGTTGAATATTGTCTCTTTAAAAAAATAGTCTATCTAAATTAAATTTCGAGAGAGCGCGCTCCTCCTGGGTCAGTCAGGGCAATATATGATTGACTGTGGTTGTACTTTGGGGAGCTGAGAAGATAATTTTAGTGTAGTATTTTTTTCATGGAAGAGCTATTACATATAAGGAGCATCCAACAAAAAATTAAAATCTTGTGTTCAGCCATATCCTAAGGTCATTAATCAGGCAACAATTTCCAGTGAAATAAATGACTCCCATGATGTCTGTGGCAGATTTGAATAAGGAATGAGGGCAATATTCTCAAAGTGTCTAAATAACTTAGGAGCCCAAGTCCCATTGACTTTTAGTGAGACTTGGGTTCCACCATCACCTAGATACTTTTGAAAATATTTACATTCAAAAATAAAATAACCAAAGCTTAAAGGAGGGCTTGAGATTAATTATGCTGTAGCACTATAGATAAGGTCTGACCAAAGGCCCATCCAGCTCAGTATCCTGTCTTCTGACAACGGCCAGGTGCCCCTAGAGGGAATGAACAGAACAGATAATCATCAAGTGATCCATCCCGTCACTAATTCCTGGCTTCTGACAAACATAGGCTAGGGCAGTGGTCTCCAACCTTTTTAACCACAAGATCACTTTTTGAATTTAACTGCAGTGTAGGATCTCCCTCAAACCCAAATATCCTTGCACTGTCTCCCTCGTGCCCCTTCTCCGAGGCCCTGCCCCTGCTCACTCCATCCTCTTTCGGTCCCCCATCCTCCCTCCCTTTCACCAGGCAGGGGAGAGGGTTGGGGCACAGGTTCTGGTCTTGGGCTAAGGGATTTGGAGTGTGAAGGAGCTCTGAGCTGAGCCTGGAGTTCAGGCTCTCTAAGGGAATTTGGCTCCAGGGGGCTCAGGGCTAGAGCAGGGACTTGGGATGTAGGAGGGGGTTCATGATTTTGGCAGGGGTTTGGAGCTGGCTCCAGCTGGGCCCTGCTTAGCTCCACTGCACCACCACCCAGGAGCCACACCTGACGTAAGGCAGGCTCACCCCTGCCCTGGCCCTGCACCACTCTCAAAAATAGCCAGCAAACTCCATCCATCCCAAGCCCTGTTGTGCACACCAGCCCTTCCCCCATGTTCTGTGGTTATAGAATACATGGTGGAAGAGGGGGCACCCTGACATCAGCACCCTCTCTTCTCCCTTCCCTGCTCTGTACCCCAGGCAGGAGGCTCCTGGGGAGTGGCAGGTCCAAGGCAAAAGGCAGGAGGTGCATAGCAGTGGTGGGAGGGGCAGCTGAAGTGCTGCGCATGATAGCTTATTGGCCAAATCAGTCAGGATCACCTTTCACAGGCTCCAAGATCTACCAGTAGATCCCGATCTACTGGTTGGTGACCACTGGGCTAGGGATACCATCCCTGTTCATCCTGGCTAATAGTCATTGATGGGCCAATCCTAAAAAAACTTATCTAGTTCTTTTTTGAACCCTGATGTATTTTTTACCTTCACAACATCCTCTGGCAAGGAGTTCCACAGGTTGACTGTGCATTGTATGAAAAAAAATCTTTTTGTTTATTTTAGACCTGCTGCCTATTGATTTTATTTGGTGACTCTTAGTTCTTGTGTTATGAGAAGGAGTACCGGTAATACTTCCTTATTTACTTTCTCAAAACCCGTCATTATTTTATAGACTTCTATTGTATTCCCCCTTAGTTATCTCTTTTCCAAGTTGAAAAGTCTTATTAATCTCTCCTCATTTGGAAGGTCTTCCATACCCTTAATCATGTTTGTTGCCTTTTTCTGAACTTTTTCAATTTCATCATATCATTTTTGAGATGGGGTGACCACATCTGCATTTCTTAATGATTCCCAACATGATTTGCTTTTTTTGACTACCACTGCACATTGGATGGATGTTTTAATCTTTCTTGAGTGGCAACATCTAATTTAGACCCCCATTGTTTAATATGTATAGTTGGGATTATATTTTCCAATGTTGCATAAAGCAACATTGAATGTCATCTGCCATTTTGTGCCCAGTTGCACAATTTTGTGAGATCCTTTTGCAGCTATTTATAGTCTGCTTTGGACTTAACCATCTTGGGTAGTTTTGTGTCGTTTGCAAATTTTGTAAATCTTCCTTCTATTGTGTTTTTTAGGAGATAAGTAAATTTAAATAACTGATATTAATAACATCATGTTTTGTGTGTGGGATGGAAGCAAGTAGTATAACCTCCCCAAAATATTTTTTAGTGTACTGGTAAATAGTTGAACTTGATGCATCCACCACAGTGGTTGGAATAGCTTTAACATGAAGTATATTGTTGCCCAGAAATAGCACCTTCTTTTAATTTTACTCTTGCTTTCTGTTGCTGGCTTAAGGCGTATAAACAAACCTTGAAAGATAAACCTTGAAAGATAATTTTTAACCCTAGAGTTACCCATTCATTAACAAAGCTGGAAGGCAGGATGCATTAAGTAGTTATTTCCTGACATCAGAGAACTTTGCATTTTAGATATGTGAATAACAAGTGGTTCTACGGGAGGGGAAAAAAGAAGCATGAAACTAAATGAATAGCGAGAAAGTGATCAGAGAAGGGTGCTCCTAGAGTAATAGTTTACTTCTGGCAATTATCCCATTTATGTAATTTAAAGTTTCAAATATATTTTATTTCATCCAAGAATGTCTCCTAGAAGCAGAAACACTAATTGAAGGGACTGGTTATTTAACCTTAGTTCTCACGTAGTCACATAAACATTCTTAAAGGGATGACAAGACATGAAAATGTAACTATTTTCTTTTGAAGAATAATATTTCAATCTTAATTTTAACATCTGTGTGTGCCTTATGCTAATAAGATGGCTAAGCAAAAATCCTGCTATCCATTTAAAAAAGTGTAGGGCTTGTCTTCCCTGCAGTGCTGGCAATGTAATCTACTTCATGCCGTTCCTGGTCTTTAGCTGCTCTCACTCAAGAGGAGTTAACCTGATGCCTGGTATACACTAGGAAACTAGTTTGGCATAACAGCATTGTTAACTCATGAGAAAAATCCACTCCTGTGTGCGTTTAAGTTCCCATGTGGATAGTGCTATATCAATGGAAGGATTTTTCTAGCTACCACCTCTTGGGGAGGTGAAATGCCTATGCTCATGGGAGAACCCCTCGGTAGTATCTATTCTAGGGATGTTAAATATCGAGTAATTAACTAATGGAGTAATTCACTCATTTTTGCATTGACTATTCAATTGGTTGATAGGGTGCCTCCGCCTTTGAAGTGGGCTGTTGCTCCACTTCAAACGTGAAAGTGCCGTGTGGAGCCTGGTCTTAGCTGAGGACTCCCTCACTGACCCAGGCTCCATGCGGCTCTGCCACTTTGAAATGCCGCAGGGAGCCTGCCATCAGGTTCCTCGCGGCATTTCAAAGCGGGAGCACTGCATGGATCCTGGAATCAGCTAGGGACTCCCCTGCTGACCCCCATATCCCTGAGGACCTGCCGCTTTCAAACGTCGTGTGGAGTCCGGCATCAGGCTCTTGGCAGCGTTTCAAAGCAGCAGTGACGCGTGGAGCCCGGGATCAGAGGGGAAATCCCCAACTGATTCCGGGCTGCACATAGCATTTCAAAGCGGCAGCACTGTGTGGAGCCCGGGGTCTGGCCCCAGGCTCCATGTAGTGCTTCTGCTTTGAAGTAGCCCCTTTTTCTGATAGCAGCAGCAAGGGGGGGAGCAACTAGACGACTAGCCTATTGACTATCCGATAAGCATTTTTTTATCCGACAGTCAAATAGTCGTTTATGTCCCTGATCTGTACTGAAATACTTTAGCAGTCTAGCTTCACTGCTAAAGAGGTGTCACTGTAGCCTTTCAAGTGTAGATGAGTCCTACGTGCAGACAGGTCAAGTTAATTCTGCAGTGAGGACATAAGGAGTGCATGGCACAAATAAAGTGTGTGAGATTAGTGAATAGGTTCCTCAGTGGGGAAAGAAGAGAAGTACTGTCCACATTTTAAATACTGGTCTCAGGCACAGAAAAGAGAAAGTTCAATGTATTACAAAGTATGAAAGCCTCCACTTATTTGTGATGCCTCAATTTTGACTACTTGAGACATGTAGAGCAGCAATGGGCAGCCTAGGCTAGAGACTGGGCTGAATGAGTGACCCTCCTTCACCTCAGACTACCAAGATGATCTCCCAGAGTAGGGTAGTTTTGTTAACTGCACTTGTGTACCTAGAATTTGTAGGGTGTGGCCATTGAACCATAGCAGCACTTGGATGCACACAGCGCTTTGAGAGGAAGCACACAGCTCTCACAGTTAATGTGTACAATCAGCATGCACTTCACTTCATGTGCTTTTGCTTTTCATCTGTGTCAGTAAGGGGGGGGTGGGAAGGAACTATGCAGACAGAAACCAGCAGGATCTGGCAACCCTGCACATGGGCAATGATAAACAAAATGTCTCGAGGGCCACACACAAAGCCGCATGGGCCACAGGTTGCCCACCACTGATGTAGAGCATAAGACTTTTCCAGAGGTACGGAGACCCCTCAGCTGCCATTGACTTCCTTTGCAGTTGCGAGAACTCAGCACCTCAGAAAGTCAAGTTGTGTATGCTCGAGAGTGGAAAATTGTGGGCCAAAGTGACCTATCCAAGGCAGAGCTGGGAACACGATGCAGGTTTCTTGACTTGTATTTTACCCTTGACACTACCCTTCCTCTCAATACAGAGGGCACAGATTTCAGTTGTTTTTTCAGATTACAGTGAACACCGAGTATATCATAATAATTACTTACTGATTATTTGCAAGGTGCAGTTCTGTCACCCATGCTAATTCTGAAAGACAGAATCCTGTGTCATCTGAGAGGGACAGGGCCGTCTCTGCCAATATGCAACATACTTTACCACAAACAGGGGTCGGGCGCATTCACACACTCATCGGTGGCAGCAGGATGTGGAGCAACCCAGCCCCAGCCTGCTCTACTCTGCTGCCATCTCTCTGTTTTCCACCACAGGTGAGTGCAGGGGGCAATTCCAGGCCTTCCCCCAAGCTCCCTCCACCAACAATGCAGCTGGGAGATAGGGGAACGTCGTGAGCCGGGGCCAGGTTGCTCACTCAGCTTCCTGCCTCCACCAGTGACTGCAGGGACAGGCCTGACCTCTGCTTTCTTTCTGCCCTAATCCTGTCCCCCCACAGCTCCTGCCCCTTGCCCCGCAGCGGTGAGCACAGCGCCCCCAACCCTTGGAGGGGCCACCCTCCCTCCACCACAGGGGTCTGCATAAGGTACCTGAATAGGAAGAACACACATCTTGTCACTGATGTTACAGTTTCCCATTCAGAAGCACTAGTGACATTTACAATAACACTTGGAATAGGGGAATCTCCCCCCTCAGTATTGAACCATTATACTCATGCTGCCTATCTCTTATTTCGCTAACTCTTTAGATTACTGGAGGAGACAGCCATAATTGGAACAAGATTGGCAGGAAAGGGGGAAAGAGAGGGTGCTATGTCAAATGTGAGTTCTAAGAAGGCCTTACCATCCCTAAATATTTCAGCAACCAGTCTCCAAGTTTGGTACGCTGTGACAGCATCTTTGTTAACATTTGAAAATAGAAACTACTGAACTGATCTAGCTCCATTAAAGACTCAGTTAATGCCTTTTTAGTGTCATCACAAGTCTGGTCCTCCTTTGTCAGAAACTGAGTAATTTTCTTTTATGATCCTTCGAACCCTTGCTAACTCATGACTGGGAGTGACCAAATTTTAGCTTGAGTTTTTTTTGTCTTTCCTGGCTGGTGTCACATGTAGGCTAGCCACGGGGCTCAGTTTGCATTTTATTGTTGCAAAAGAGCTACAGCTCATCTGTACAACAAAGAACTGATTCAAGGTTATATTAAGTTGAAATCAGGATTGATTTAAATACAGGAGATAGCAGTGATACCTTCAGCAGATGGAAAACGATGGTGACCCTGAGTTAGTTAAGGGCATGCGTGGATCTTCTAGGCAAGACTCCAGATGTTCCACAAAGCTGTTGCTGCAGAGTACAGCCCATGTATGTGCTCCAGAATGCAGTATTTTTAAGGGCACTCAACATTGATCCAACTGTGCCCAGATTGAAATCAATGGGGATTTTACCATTGATCTTAGTGGAAGCTAACTTGGGATACTGCAGAACATTTTTTCATACCTGGTTTTATTCCTTATGACTGCGAAGAAAATCTTTAAAATGCAGCTTAGTGTTGTTTTCCTGAGTCTGCAGGCAGCCTAAAACAATTTTTCTGAAAAGTGTGAACCACCAGTAGTTTAACATTAAAACCTAAAAATAACAATTTAAATGTCAACTTTACCTATTTCACTGCTGATTGTTTGTGCAGAAATAGTCACCTTATGTGCCAATACCATATCACTTTCTTCCAAGGTTTCCTGGATTCCAAAAGCCTTGATTATCTGTGCCCAGCTGCCGAAACCCCTAGCCTTCTCTCCCTCTGCCAGCTCCTCCCATGCAATTATGCATTATTGGTACAACAGCTTTTAGCTGCAGCACATTGAAAACCGAAAATGTGGCAAGAGTGTAATTCAACTGAATTTAGCATCAAAATGTATATTCTACAGGGACTAATGTGCTCACTGTTACCTATTTTCATATTTAATTAGGGACAAACCTCCATTTTTAACATAGAATCATAGAATCATAGAACCATAGAGCTGGAAGAGACCTCAGAAGGTCATCAAGTCCAACCCCCTGCTCTAGGCAGGACCAATCCCAACTAAATCAACCCAGCCAGGGCTTGGTCAAGCCGAGACTTAAACACCTCCAGGGATGGAGATTCCACTGCTTCCTAGGTAACCCATTCCAGTGCTTCACTACCCTCCTAGTGAAATAGTTTTTCCTAATATCCAACCTGGACCTCTCCCACCACAACTTGAGACCATTGCTCCTTGTTCTGCCATCTGTCACTACTGAGAACAGCCTCTCTCCATCCTCTTTGGAACCTCCCTTCAGGAAGTTGAAGGCTGCTATCAAATCCCCCTCACTCTTCGCTTCTGCAGACTAAACAGACCCAACTCCCTCAGCCTCTCCTCATAAGTCATATGCTCCAGCCCCCTAATCATTTTGGTTGCCCTCCGCTGGACCCTCTCCAATGCGTCCACATCCTTTTTGTATGTGGGGGGCCCAGAACTGGACACAATACTCCAGATGTGGCCTCACCAGAGCCGAATAAAGGGGAATAATGACATCTCTGGATCTGCTGGCAATGCTCCTCTTAATGCAACCTAATATGCCATTAGCCTTCTTGGCTACAAGGGCACACTGTTGACTCATATCCAGCTTCTCATCCACTGTAACCCCCAGGTCCTTTTCTGCAGAACTACTACTTAACTGGTTGGTCCCCAGCTTGTAACTGTGTTTGGGATTCTTCCGTCCCAAGTGCAGGACTCTGCACTTGTCCTTGTTGAACTTCATCAGATTTCTTTTGGCCTCCAATTTGTCTAAGTCACTCTGGACCCTGTCTCTGCCCTCAAGCGTATCTACCTCTCCCCCTAGCTTAGTGTCATCCATGAAACTTGCTGAGGTGCAATCCATCCCCTCATCCAGGTCATTAATAAAGATATTGAACAAAACTGGTCCTAGAACCGAACCTTGGGCACTCCGCTAGAAACCGACCGCCAACCTGAAATCGAGCCGTTGATCACTACCCGCTGGGCCGGCCTTCTAGCCATTTTCTATCCATCTTACTGTCCATTTATCCAATCGCATTCCCTTAACTTGCTGGCAAGAATATTGTGGGAACCGTATCAAAAGCCTTGCTAAAGTCAAGGTATATCACATCCACTGACTTTCCCACGTCCACAGAGCCAGTTACCTCATCATAGAAGCTGATCAGATTGGTCAGGCATGACTTGCCCTTTGTGAATCCATGCTGACTATTCCTAATCACTTTCCTCTCTTCCAAGTGCCTCAAAATGGATTCCTTAAGGATCCCTTCCATGATTTTTCCAGGAACCGAGGTAAGACTGACCGGCCTATAGTTCCCTGGATCGTCCTTCTTCCCTTTTTTGAAGATGGGCACTACATTTGCCTTTTTCCAATCATCCAGGATTTCTCGATCTCACGACTTTTCAAAGATAATGGCCAAAGGCTCCTCAATGACATTTGCCAACTCCCTCAGTACCCTCGGATGCATTAAGTCCGGACCCATGGATTTGTGTACGTTTAGCTTTTCTAAATAGTTCCTAACCTGTTCTTTACCCACCACGGGCTGTCCATCTTCATCCCATCTTGAGTCACTTAGCGCAGAAGTCCAGGAGCCGACCTTGTCCGTGAATACAGAGGCAAAGAAAGCATTGAGTACTTCAGCTTTCCCACATCATCTGTCACTAGGTTACCTCCTTCATCCAGTAGGGGCTGCACACCTCTCTGATCACCTTCTTCTTGTTAACATGCCTGTAGAAACCTTTCTTGTTATCCTTCACATCCTTAGCCAGTCGCAATTCCATTTGCGCTTCGCCTTCCTGATAACCCCGGCATTCTCGAGCTATACATTTAAACCCCTCCCTGGTTATTTGTCCAAGTTTCCACTTTTTGCAAGCTTCCTTTTTGTGCTTAAGTTCACCAAGGATTTCCCCCGTAAGCCAATCCGGTCTCCTACCATGTTTGCCTCTCTTTTTCGCGTCGGGATGGTTTCTTTCTGTGCCTTCAATAAGGCTTCTTTAAAATACTGCCAGCTGTCCTGGACTCCTTTCCCCTTCATGTTAGCATCCCAGGATTCTGCCCATCAGATCTCTGAGGAGTCAAAATCTGCTTTTTGAAGTCCAAGGTGTGTATTTTACTACTCTCTTTTCTTCCTTTGGTCAGGATCCTGAAATCTACCATCTCATGATCACTGCTTCCCAGGTTGTCACCTACCTCCACTTCCCCTATTAGTTCCTCCCTGTTTGTGAGCAGAAGGTCAAGCTGCGCACGGTCCCTGGTCGGATCCTTCAGCACTTGTGTCAAGAAGTTATCCCCAACATTCTCCAAAAACTTCCTGGATTGCCTGTGTACTGCCGTATTGGTTTCCCAACAGATGTCAGGGTGATTAAAGTCCCCCACGAGAACCAGGGCCTGTGATCCGGAAGCTTCTCTCAGTTGTCTGAAGAAAGCCTCATCTACCTCATCCACCTGATTCGGTGGCCTGTAGCAGACACCAACCACAACATCACTGCTGTTGTTTGCTCCTTTAAACTTAACCCATAGACTCTCAACAGGTTTTCTCCCTCTTTATACTGGAGTTCAGAGCAATCATAGTGCTCTCTTACATATAGTGCAACTCCTCCTCCTTTTCTCCCCTGCCTGTTCTTCCTGAACAGTCTATACCCTTCCATGACAGCGCTCCAGTCATGCGAGTCATCCCACCAAGTCTCTGTTATCCCAATTAAATCATATTTCTCGGACTGGGCCAGGGCCTCCAGTTCTTCCTGTTTGTTGCCCAGGCTTCGCATTAGTGTACAAACACCTCAGGTAACCAGTTGATCGCCCTATCTTCTCCATTGAAACAGGGTCCTCCTTTCTTGCTCGTTCCTCTCTGCATTTCTTCCCGGTATCCGACTTTCCCACTCCCCTCAGGGTTTTGGTCACCATCCCCGATGAACCTAGTTTAAAGCCCTCCTCACTAGGTTTGCAAGCCTGCCCATAAGATGCTCCTTCCTCTCTTGGTTAGGTGGATCCCATCTCTTCCTAACAATCCTCGTGCCGGAACAGAGTCCCATGGTCGAAGAAACCAAAGCCCTCTCTGCGACACCACCTGCGCAACCACGCATTTACGTCCTCAATTCAACGATCCCTGCCCAGTCCTTTCCCTTCAACAGGGAGGATGGACAAGAACACCACTTGCGCTCCGAGTTCTTGGATCCTTCTTCCCAGCGCTACATAATCCGCAGTAACTCGCTCGAGGTCATTCTTGGCCGTATCGTTAGTTCCCACATGGAGAAGCAGGAAGGGGTAGCGATCCAAGCTTTGATCAGTTTGGTAAGCCTCTCAGTCACATCCTGAATGCGAGCTCGGTAAGCAGCATACCTCTCGAGATTCCAGGTCCGGACGGCAGAGGATGGCTCAGTCCCTCTTAGGAGGAGTCCCGACCACCACCACCCATCGTTTTCTTTTGGGGTGGTGGCCATGGAACCCCATCCCTAGGACTACGCATCCCATGCCTTCCAGTAGAAGGTGTTCCCTTCGGTTTCTTCCTTGTGAGATCCCTTCCAAAGCATTCAGCACCGCAGAGCCTGTGGAGAGAGCCTGAAAGCGATTACTTACCTCTAGCATTGGGGATTCCAATGCTGGCCTTTTCCCCTTCTAGAAGTTACATGCTGCCAGTTCTCTTCCTGGTCACGTACTGCCCTCTCCGGCTCTTCCGCCTGCTGTGCTTGAAGGATTAAGCGCTGCCTTCTATCGAGGAAGTCTTCATCCTCTCTGATCGAGCGTAGGGTCGACACTTGGGCCTCCAGCCCTCTAATTTTTTCTTCCAAAATGGTGACCAGCTTGCACTTTGTGCAGATGAAATCCGTTCTTTCTTCCGGGAGGAAGACAAACATGGCACACTCCATGCAGGTAACAACAGCAGAACCATCACCATCCATCCCTGCTGTCCTGGAGAAGGGATTTAAAAAGAAAGGCAAGAGAAACTCACCCCCTTCCCTCTCCCCTTCCAAACTCCCTCTCTAAACTCCCTGTTAGCACATACCTGTTCGCAAGCTCATGTAAATGAACAGGCAATAGATTTTTTAGCCTGCTCTATCTGAGTTGCAGAAATCTGGGGGCATTGCTCCAGAACGTGGGTCCATCTTCCCTCGGAGAGCACAGGCCCTTGGTGTAGTCAGTGCACAGCAGCGTTGCCTAAGAAGAACTCCAGGAGGAATTCTGGCTCAGGAAATATAACCCAACCTACAGCTCCCTGGTGTGCATACACATCTGACCATTTCTGCTGTCTGCTGACCGATTTGGAGGTGGGGCTGGGAGAATGCACCTTCCCTCCTTCTTCTTTGCGGCTTCTTGCTGTGAGGGAGCAGTCACTGCAAAGACTGCGATTGGCCCAGCGGGTCTGCTCCTTCCACATTGCTTGAGCTATGAGATACAATGTGACTCTACAGAAGGATGAGGGCTTCAGGCAGGAGTTGTGGACTGCTCAGAAAAGTGGGGGGATGGGACACAGGCATCATCCCTTGCACCGCCCCTTCTCCTGACCCCTTGTCCCATCCCACCTCTTCCCCAGGACCCCGCCTCACCTCTCTCCACCCTCTTCCCTCGTCACTCACGTATGACCAGTAAGAAGTGCCGGGAGGGGGGGGGGGTAGGGTATGCCCTGCATCCCAGCACCCCAGGCTTCAGAGGGATTGATGGGCCAGAGAAAGACAGCCAGCGAAGAAGAGTGACAAAAAAAGAAGTATGACAATATCACATAGGATCACACATACAAATAAGAGTGTGGTGTATTGTGTATTTGTAATGATCCTCTTAAAATTGGCTTTGTGGTATTATATTTTCCAAACTGATTTGCCTTTGAAGGCCACAGTTTCTGCATTCCTGCACTTTACTAATGGCCTTTTTTTCTCATGAATAGAAACTACTTCCTTCTCTGTTTTTGACAAAGATTTTATTTCAAATATCAAGGAACAAAATCCAAGTCCCAATACTGAGGTGTTATTTAGCTCTTACTTAGGGAGAGTTCCCATTGACTTAAATGGCCGAGTAAAAATATAGTCAGGACTTCAGAATATGACCCTACATATATAAATCTTATGACGCCTCTTTATAGTGCAGCTTGTAACTATCAAAACTATCCCTTTGAGAAATGTGGCAAGATTACAGGTCAACCATGACAAATACATTGTTAAATGAAAACATATGTGACACAATAAAATGTACAGCATAAAATTTTACTGTCAGTTTGCTTAGTGTCTGAAACTGTTTAATGACCATTTTGCAAGACAGATAGTATTTGCACACTGTATTTAGTTTCACCAATTAATCAAATCATGTCAACTGGTCTCTTCCTTTCCCCTTATTGTATGTCTGCAGTCAAGTAAGAAATACACAGATTCTGTTTGTGATAAAACGTACAAATGTCAGTACAATGCCACTTGGAACGGAGACAGGAAACTGTATCTTAGTATCATTTTTCTGAGCTAGGATTAATGTAATAATGTATTTCTAGGAACTGTATACAAATCACTGTCTTAAACAAGGGTTTGAAGATTGTAAGAATTTTAAATCCCAACCAGTTTACATAAGAACAGATGCGCAATCTGTTATACAGTTATCTCTGAGAAAATAATGGAAGAAAGTGAGAAACCCACAGAAAATATTAGTGACCAGGCAGCATGGCTTGAAAACCAAAGGTGACGTTCTATTAATGTGATAACGTGCAGTCCTGTGACATGTTAGAGGCTAACAAATATATATATATGAAATGTATATATCTTTTTTATGGGTAAGCTGTACTTTGTCAGACAAATTGGAGTAGAAATAACAGAATCCAAGAATCCAAGTATCTGTCAGTTTTATCCAGGAATACTCCTAAACTATAGACTGAACTGACTGGAGCTGGTGCTATTTCGAGACATCCCTTAACCCTTATGGAATGAGGGTTACCGCGATGCCGAAAGAGCATGCTCGTTATTTTGAAAAATATTTTAAAATAATGGGCACCTTGTGAAGACACGGGTTTATCTTTAGTGTCCCGAAATAGCCGTGCAGTGTAGATGTACCCTAACTGTTCATCATTACAAGCAGAATGATCACATTTAGCCCCTGGAAATATCTGGTTTACAGAAAAACATTGATCTTGATTGTTAGTTAGGTCTTCTACAGAGTGGCTTGTCCAAAATGCAGTTTTTATAAAGGACTAAAGTGTATTTAAACTCAAAAACAGTACAGTAAAACTCCAGTTGTCCCTCATCCAGTGGTCCTGCACTCCTGATAGTCCGGCACCAACTGGAACCCGGAAGTGCTCCAGCCAGCCGGACAATTGGAGCTCCTGTGAGCCCCATGCGCGCTCATGGGCCGGGAAAGGAAAGGGGAGGAGAGAAAAAGGGGATTATACCCCTGTGACGGGTTTGCTGGACCGCACTGCGTCTGGCTGGGGGGCGGGGTGGGTGGGGAACGGCGCGGCGAGGGGCAAACCCTCCACCGTTTTGCAGGGAGGCGGGGGAAGCCCCGCGCAGCCGCCTGCTACAGGCCAGCTGGGGCTGCAAGCGGTAGCGGTGGACTTGGGGAAGTGGCAGGGCAGAGCAGCTGGGGTGCTGCCGGGTTGGTCCCGCAGTGCTGCCCCTCAGCTGAGCGGCGCTGCAGGACCAACCCGGCAGCACCCCAGCTGCTCTGCTCAGCCGCTTCCCCAAGTCTGCCGCTGCTGAAACTGACGAGCAGCGGACTTGGGGAAGCGGCTGAGTAGAGCAGCTGGGGTGCTGCCCGGTTGGTCCCGCAGTGCCGCTCAGGTGAGGGGCGGCGCTGCGGGACCAACCCGGCAGCACCCCAGCTGCTCTGCCCTGCCGCTTCCCCAAGTCCGCCGCTACCGCTTGCAGCCCCAGCTGGCCTGTAGCAGGCGGCTGCGCGGGGCTTCCCCGGCCTCTCTGCAAAACGGCGGAGGGTTCGCACCTTGCCATGCCGTTCCCCACCGACTCCGTCACAGCCCCCCCACCAGAATACCTCCTGATACTCCGGCATATCCGATAATCCGGCACCCCCTGGGTCCCAAAAGTGCCGGATTATCAGAAGTCTACTGTACTATTAATATTTCTAATAAGAATCAAGAAAAAGTGATGAACGTGGGTTATAATGCCAAAGCAAATAAGGAAAATATATTTTAAAAATCCTCCTAACTTTAATGGCATGCCTCCAATGTAAAAATCTCTTTAAAAAGGTAAACAAATTGTGTCCGTGTCAGGAAGTGAACTATAATGTTTACTACTGTAGCTATCAAGGGGCCAGATTTTTAACCCTGTCACTCTTTGGACCTAAAAACATGGCATGCACACATTTAGCATGTTAATACAGACATTTAGCCTTCCATCTGCCAGATTTGCATACAAAATGTGTGCATGGTTATTTGTGAAGGCAACATCAATTGTGATCTCAAAGGCAGAGATACAAAATGCAGATCAGGTTTGGAAATTCAGCCAAGAATGTTTAAACTCCAACATTCTTGAATCTTGAGGTATTTCAAGCTATGTCTACACTAAGCAGAAGATCAGCACTGCTGGGGACGATCTTCTGGGGTTCAATATAGTGGGTCTAGTGAAGACCCATTAATTCGAAATGAGAGGGCTCCCCCCAGGGCCAGCCCAAGCCATTCTGGCACCCTAGGCAGACAGTGTAATCGCACCCTGGGTTGGGGGAGGGCGCATGCGTGGCCCTGCCCCCACTCGTTGCGTGGCCCCCTCTTAGAATCAGGCGCCCCTTACCTTATTCTTCATTATCTGAACTAGAACAGGGGTGGACTGGCCCGGCAGTTTACGAAGGGCCGTGTGTCGGGGCGATATGGCCCTGCACATGCGGCCGGACGGGTCCGGTACGGACATGAAGCCAGAGCCGCAACCAGCAGCCCGGCAGGAAGAAGCGGGGGACTCGCTGGAGCATGCGGCGTCCACCGCGGCCGGACGCAAAGTGGGCGGGGCGGGCATGCCAGAACGCCCGAATGCTGCCGTAGGGGGCGGGCCGGACGTGGGGAAACATCCAGACGCCACGTTAAGGGGCGGGCCAGGGCGTGACGCAACGCCCAGATGCCGCCGTGAGGGGCAGGGCGAGGAGAAAGCGGGCCCTTCGAAAGGGCAAAGACAGGGTTGATGCTCTCAGTCTGCACATGGTGCTTTCTAGACTTCAGCTGCATCTTTGACAGTGGAAAAATAAAAAAGACAAAGATGAAATTTCACCTTAGCAGTTCATTAGCTATAGGCTGCAGACTTCTTAACGTCCGGCCCAAGGAGGAGCAGGCGGGGAGCTCTGCGGATGCTGCCCCAGGCTGGGAGCCCTGAGCCTGAACTAGAATACTATAAAATATATTTTTTATAGTAGGGCCAGGATAGTTCAAGAAAAACAGGACAGGTAGAAAACAAAATATTTATTCACTAGTCAAATAAATGTTACATTAAAATTAGCTACTATTTTTGAATATATTTATTATATTACGTTACCATTACATCATTTTAAAATGTCTTTATTCTGGCTTTTAAATCAGCAACGTTTTTTATTATTTCCGCCATATCTAATTCTCGAGCAATGTCATTTTCTATGGATAATAAAGCCAAAGAATTGAGCCTTTCATTACTCATGGATGAGCGCAGGTAAATTTTTATAAGTTTTAATTTGCTAAAACTCCGCTCACCACTAGCAACAGTCACAGGAATTGTGAGTAATATTCGCAGTGATATCCAAAGATTTGATAGTGTATTTTGTAAATTGTTCAATTTTATAAATCTCAACACATTTAAAGGTGTATAAACATCGTCAGGAAGGAGGGTGGCGGCGGATTGCAACTCCTCAACTAATTTGGTACCATTAATGTCACAGTTACATCCATGCTTCAATTTGATATGTAAGTCGTTACAAAACTTTGCCAATTCAGTCAAAAGTGGTAATTTTTTAATATTATATAAAAATCCCCAAGATTACTGAAATTCATCGAATTGTTCAAAACGCTCTTGAAGAGAAGACGCAGCGTTATCTAAAATAACATTGAAAACATTCCTTTTGAAATAAACCTGAGGATCTTTTATTGCCTCGTCTCGACTCTCATGATCGAACATTTGCTTCTTTCGGCGCACTCTTTTTTCTACAAAAATTGGTTGTACATCTAGTGCTTCGGCAAGTTGTTTCGCTTCCACTAAAGATTTTTTGAAACCTACCGATCGATATTCAGTCACGTATTCTGATCATGATTTCAAAAGTGACACTACTGAAGCCATATCCACTGTAGAAGATTGCATAGATTTGCTAAAAATATTGACACGATGTAAAATATCAAACCAAGTAACAAGCATCACCAGAAAAGAGAAATCACAAAGTTGTGTAGCCAATGTTTGAGCTTCATGTTTCATAGTGAGATCTGATGAACCCGTTTCACTCAATGTTATTAAAGTGTCATGAATTTCTATTATTTGATATCGTAATGGTTTTAAACATTCAATATGACTCTCCCAGCGGGTATCACAAAGAGGCTTAACTGTAAAATTGGGTACATGGTCTTTCAGTATTTTCCATCTTCCTACTGAAGCTGAAAATAATGTATATATACGGTGGACAACTCCAAAAAACGATACAGACTCAGTACAAGATGATGCACAGTCACTTATGACTAAATTCAAAGAATGGCGTCCACAAGGCATAAAAAAGGCTCTTGGGTTAATATCACGAATATGTGCTTGAACTCCTTTACTTTTTCCCTTCATGTTAGACCCATTGTCATAGCCTTGACCTCTACAATCACTTAAATTTAAATTTAAACCTTTTAACAATGTTTGTGTTATTTCAAATAAAGATTGACCTGTTGATTTCTCGACTGCTTGATAAGTAATAAAACGTTCTTTGATATTTATGTCATCACTTGAAATATCAACAAATCTCAATGTAAAGGAAAGTTGCTCTATATGACTCACGTCAGGAGTGCAGTCGAGAATTATACTAAAATATTTGGCTTGTTTAGCACGTTATAATATGTTATTTTTCACACCAGATTCTAATAAAGAAATTATTTCATTCTGTACTGTTGTGCCACAATAAGTAATATGAGATTCACTTGAAATAATACGTTGTGTATGCTCACGCAAAGTAGCATCATATTTGCTCAACAACTCTACAAGGCGCGAGAAATTTCCATTATTCGGAGTAAATAATCGATCGGAAGAACCACGCAGCGCTAAATTATTTTTGTAAGATATAAAATTATGTTACACATGCGATCTAGAACAAGTCACCAATGATCCCTTTCTTTAATGACTAGTGACTGCATATTTTGATCTATAGTTTTATTTGTTTTAAGCCTACAACCAGCGTCAAACCAATTAGTAAAACACTGTACATGTTCTGGTGAATTTTCGTGCGATTTTAAATATTCACTAATATGTTTCCAGTTATTATTGCCGACTGTTGCCAGAGATGATTTGGTTTTAACTGAATAAAATAGTTTACAACAAATGCAAAAGACTTTGTCGGAACTCGCTGAATATAAAAGCCAGGTTCACTAATAAGATTCGCCATTGCTTGTTCTTCTGTAGAATAATGAATTTGAGAAACAACGATTATTAGAATCACGTGGAAAATCAAAGAAAGAATTAATTTGGGTTTGCGCATTTACGCCTGTAATAATTATATGGTCACGGATAGCTGAGGTAAGAGGAAATGGCCATAGCGCAGGATCGTTGTGGTCCACGTTATTTATAGTACTGGCGGTGATATTTAGACTATGTGATGTACCTTGTTTTTGTTCTATATCATTATCTTCAACTTTAAAATTCTCTTCAAGTCTAGCAGAATCAGTAGCAATCATATCCATGTCAGTTATGGTGCATGATGAGCTAGCAGCAGCAGCAGTGTTCTGCAACTCTGTACATTGGGAAGTTGCGGCTGATGTATCAGTTTGAGGTTGAAAATAACTGCCGAATGCCTTTGTCAACTTTTGGTTGTCGTGTTGCCACTGCAATTTTCTCTTCCAGTTTGCAGCACCAGATAATTTTTTTGAAGCCATATTGTAGAAGGACTAGAATTTATAATAAAAAGTAAATGGACGGAATGTATACGTAAATGAGTATTTTTCGTTTTTCATTCAAGCCAGGATATCACCACTCACTAACTTATGACACAAAATAACAGCAATAGCGGCTCCAGCAACGTTAAGTGCAAGAGAGTTCGCATGTGACTGAGCAGCCAGTTCGGCTGCCGCCTGCTGGACCGAACGGCATACACCACTAGAATGTGCTAAATATGGGCACTAACTGTTATACAGGTAACCATAGGGCACTAAGACCAGCGACGTTAACTGCAGCTTAGAGAGTCTGCATGCGACTGAGCAGCCGGTTCGGCTGCCGCCTGCCGGACGGACGCCACTAGAATGCACTAAGTAACCATGTAAGTAACAGTGGTCCGTGGTGGAACGTAACTGGATGCAAAATTTAAATTACAAAAAAATTTATTTGAAAAAGAATAATCATTTTGGCACCCCTTACAATCAGGCACCCCAGGCTAGGGCCCGGTCAGCCCGTACCTTGGGCCGGCTCTGGCTCCCTCATCAGCGCTGGTACTCCTGTTCCTTGCGAGGAGTATGGGAAGCATTTGCTCCCATCAACCTTCTGCTGTGTGGATAGTGATTTAAGATACATCGACTCCAGCTACATAATTAACATAGCTGGAGTTGCATATCTTAAGTCGACCTTCCCCTTTATAGTAGCACAGGCCTCAGTGCTGTATGAAATCTGTTTTATTCTACCGCTGTTGTTTCTGTTGCTCTGCATCCATCTAATTCCAGGCAATAATTCCACCTCTTATTTTTTGAAGTCTTACTATGTACATTTCAGAATTCTGTGCAGTGCAGATCTAAAGGTAAAAAAGCTAATGAAATGTATGTAAAAACAAGGGCACGTGAAGTCAGATGTGTTCTGACTGCACACATCATTAACTGAGAGCCATGCACTACCTATGCATCCAGTCAATGCGTTGCTGTGGTTCAATCAGCACTCCCACAAATTCTAAGTATGCCAGTGCAATTTGCAAAACTGCCCTGTCCTGAGAGACCATCTTGGTGGTGATAATCTTGCAGCCCACTGAGATGAAGGAGGGCCTCTGTGGCCCACTCACTAACCTAAGTTCTCCATCGCTGCTCTGCTGTATCAGATAAAAGCCAATTACCTCTTAGTGAAGGCTGAAGAGCAGACTTCACTCTCCCTAGTGGTAATTGGCTTTTAGCTGATACAGCAGAGCAGCGATGGAGAACTTAGGTTAGTGAGTGGGCCACAGAGGCCCTCCTTCATCTCAGTGGGCCGCAAGATTATCATCACCAAGATGGTCTCCCAGGATAGAGTAGTTTTGCAAATTACACTGGCATACCTAGAATCTGTGCTGCTCAGCTGGCGGGTGACTCTAAGCACGGTGCTCCCTTCCAGGGCAGGGGTAGACTTTGTGTGTTCTCTCCCAGGCCCTGATTGACCTGGGGGCAGGGAGGGAGTACGCGAAGTCTCCTCCCACTGCCAGGAGCACGAATGCCTAGAGGGAACCGTCAGCTATTCTGAACAGCTGGCGGTGCTCTCGGGGGGGGGCAGGGGAGAGGGCAAAGACTTCACGTGCTCTCCCACCCACAGACCATCAGGATCTGTGGGCGGGGAAGCACAGAAGTGCCCTGACCTCACCCTCGCCCCTTCTGCCTGAGGCCCCGGCCCTTCCAGGGTGGCCAGGGCCACTTCAAACATTTCTGAAGTGGCTCCCGAAAGTACCATCAATAATCAAAAATTAGTACCATCAATAATCAATAATCTGAAGTACCATCAATAATCAAAAATTATTGCCCACCCCTGCCATAGTATGTGCTTGTCTTGGCTGCATTGGGTTCTATTTATTAGTTTATTTAAATTTAGTAAACTCCCTCCTCTTTCCTTCTATCCTCTCAAAGGTAGCAATTCTACATTTGCTTGTGGTGCAAACATCAAGTGATTTATTTTCCTCCCCTGTGATGGTCTTTTTGCAAAACTGGAGTTAAAGAGATCTGGCTTCTCCTCTTGCCACAGAAATCTTTGGAAATGTTGAGCAAGTTGCATCTTGGTCTCTCTCTAAACACAACTAATCTCTCTCATTGGGTACTGTGACTACTCTCAGCATCTTCATATTTAAACATTTTACAAGATTCAAAATTAAATGTTCATAGATATATACTCTACCGTACAGTTCAGTATGACTTGATACATTAAATCTATATTGTTCCATTAAGGAGCTTTGACTACTGAAATTGGGCCACTTTATTTAGGTACATAATTTGGGCCATTAAAGTTTTAAAATGTTTTTTCTTAGGTTTCCCCTGTGCCTTTCTAAGAGTCTGAATGTCACTGGAGGAGCACAGAGAAAGCACCTGGACTTTCTGACTGGAAGTGTGACATGTGCTCTCTCTGTATAGTTGCAGTCAGCAGCCAGTGTGATGATCATATCCCCTTTGCAGTTCCTGGGAGAGATAGCGCTTCCTTGTCCATGTGTTGAGAAAGCACAGGAGTTCTGGGTGCCCGTGCATCTACCAGTACCATCAAGTTTATTATGCATGATAAGAATCTTAAACTTCACCTAACCCTTCAGCCATGTCACAACATGGTCAAAGAATGTACTGGTCTGAAAGAAAACTATATTAGCTGGTCTTCCTTGACATTGGCTTGTCAACTATTCCTTAAGATTAATGAAATTTAGGGTCAGAGGGAAGATTTAATATTGTTATTTCCAGATTATGTAAGCAGCAAAGTTCCACTAGCAAAGAATGCAGTCACTTTGCTTTCATCAAAACCTGTAGGGATTATGTGTGGACAAGTTCATAAAACCATATATCTCTGTCCAAATGAGAGGCGTTACCATAAAAAAGGGAACCTGTTTTTATCCCTGTGTGTTGAAGCTTGTAATAAGATAAGTATTATCATCTTATGGAAATATTAATAAAAAACCCAAGCAAGTGTAACCACCACCAGGCAGATTTGAACCTGGGATCTCTGTAGCAGAGTATAGGAACCTCTACCCTCTGAGCTAAAAGCCAGCTGGCTCCCAGACCATGCTGTAGAGGTCTCTTGATCTTAACTGTTGCTGTGGTCTAGGTACCACTTGCACTGCTCAGTAACCACACTAGGGCTATGTCTAGACTGGCGTGATCTTGCGCCAGAAGTATGCAAATGAGGCTAAGCGTGGAAGATAGCCGCCGTGCTCCATTTGCATATCTAATGAGCCGCCATTTTGCGGAAGAGGCTCTTGCGCCAGAAGGAGCTGTCTACACTGCCCCTTCTTGCACAAGAAAAACCCTCTTGCACAATGCCGTTATGCTGATTATTTTCAGGAATAACGGCATTGCGCAAGAGGGTTTTTCTTGCGCAAGAAGGGGCAGTGTAGACAGCTCCTTCTGGCGCAAGAGCCTCTTCCGCAAAATGGCGGCTCATTAGATATGCAAATGGAGCACGGCTATCTTCCACGCTTAGCCTCATTTGCATACTTCTGGCGCAAGATTGCGCCAGTGTAGACACAGCCTAGGTGTATGAGTTACACAAGCTAGTAGCCCATAAAATATTGTCACTTAACATTTGTTTTGCCTTCTTTATAAAGT
Source organism: Rafetus swinhoei (assembly GCA_019425775.1). NCBI lineage: Eukaryota > Metazoa > Chordata > Testudines > Trionychidae > Rafetus > Rafetus swinhoei. The sequence goes on from CM033437.1 coordinate 57,763,700, forward strand.
CTGAGAGTATTACACTGGTAACATTGTCTTAACCTGCACATTGCACAGGCAGTAGATGAGCCGGCTTTCATAGATGCCCTCTCCTGCAACTTCACAACAAATAAATCTCATGGCTTCAGATTTTGTGTTGACAATATGATGTAGATAAATGTGAAGTACACAAATCCCACCGGACCACCTTGTTTTTCTATAAGTGCGGTTGTTAGCAGTAGCATGCTTAGGGAGGATGGGGAAGGAGGGACGCAGCTGCCACTACACTGTCTCGGTTCTGCGTATGTATGCAAGCCTTGTCATCTCCTCAGATGGGGGGGGTGTGGAGATGTGGATACTGCACCATAGTCCAACAAGGTCTCTGTTGGGTTGGTAATGACAGAGTCCCATAATCAAAATCCTCTGCTTTTATGCCTGGAGATTCCCCCTCAAAGAATTATCTGCTTGGTGGTGGTGGTGGTGTTGGCAAGGATCTCCCCATAGAAGGGACAAACCTGCCCCTTACCAATCCAGGATTGAAACTTTTGCCCTCTGCCTCCCAGAAGGCAGTTCTGTATGTGGGGCCATCATGTAAACTAAGTTATTTGGGAGGTGGAGAGGAGAGATGTGAAGCATGAATCTATTGGGAGGGGGCAACATAAACCTTTTTGGTAGAGAGTGGGTGCAAAAGGGGCCAGAATTAATGGATTTATTGGCAGAGGTGAAAGCTTTAATTGACCTTGTGTGTCTGCTGGGAAGTTGTGTTAATTGTTTTGTGTGATGTGTGCCCTCGGAGCCAGCAGTAATTGAGAGTGAAAGGTGCAGCAAGTCAGAGACCAGAATCTCAGACACCATGGGTATGTCTAGACTGCATCCCTCTGTCTTGCAGGAGGCATAAGGGATCTGTCGAAAAAGGCTTTCTTTCTTGACAGATCTCCCTCTAGACTGCCGCTTTTTGCCGACAAAGTGCTGAGTCAGCAAAAACGGTGGCCATTTTTAATGCAAATTAGGCACAGGATATTTAAATCCCCGCTTCATTTGCAATGTCGACCTGCCTAATCTGCATCCCTCTGCTGACAGAGGGATGCAGTCTAGACATACCATCCGTGTAGGGACTCTTGCAGACCTGTGGGATGGTGCATGTGTGGTTTAGTGTACTTCAGCCTGGTAGTAGTCCAAGGGATTTAGTATATTTTTACCATTGTGGATACACACTCATTTTTATTTAAACTGAAAGCTTGGATTCTGGAGCACAACACAGAATTTATTAAAAAATATTGCCAGTATACAAATTCACTGTAAATCTGCCCGATTCCAACACCTGGGTGCTGTTATGGAGCATGGGCCTGGCAAACAGGCAGTGTAGTGGCTTCCCTGCACAGCTCCTCCACCTTTGCATCCCTTGCAGAGAATCTTGGACGTGAGCCTCAAATGGTGTAAATGGTCATAGCTTCATTGTCTTCAATAGAGCTCTGACCACATACTCCATTGGAGAACCCATATTCTCTGGTATGGAAAGGATTGTTGTGTCCAAATTGCCATACTGTGCCCATTGCTGTTGCATCTGAGCATCTGCAGCTTGTGCACGCAGTGCACATTGAAGAATCTTAGTACAAAAATGTACATCTTCTGCTTTTCTTTACAGTCTAGACAGTGCTTTAATATTTAAATATTGTCATAATAATTGTCAGTTGATTTATTAAAAGTATGTAATGCATAGCTGTGTTACTGTTTGCAAAAAATAAACTTTCTAGCAGTTTTCCACAATTGCTTGTAGAGACGTGAAAGTATAAACGTGTACACTGTTAACTGATGACTCTGGGCTCATCAATTAACATGCGCAGTTACAGGCAGCCCATCCCAACCTGCGCTGCTGCCTCTGAATCAGACAAGTTGGCAGCCAGTACGCGCAGGGAGCTAGCTTTTAAGCTGGTTCCCCACATGTACTGGCTCACGTAGAGCCACCTGCCCGCCATCTGCTGTGCTGCTGCCTCTATTGGAGTCAGCAGTGAAGGGGGGAGCATGCAGCTACATGGGAACTGGTACACCTGGAGAACCACCTCCCTCCGACCAACCCCCTTGTGTAACCACTGAAATTTTCAGTGGTTACATGTTTACCTGAATAAATACATTTAACATCCTTAATTGCTTGCAAAATTTTAAATGAAAATGATGAATTCAGCTTTGAATAGGTTTTTTCATGTTCAGTAGTTTGTACTTATCTAAAATGTATATTCTGCAGATCCTTTGAGTTTATATTATTTCTGTTCTATAGAGGTCAGATTTAGGATTCAATTAGTTTTTATTCTGCATTAGTGACATTGGTGTTAACATTATTAGTCATAGTAGATTATGTGCTGAAGATTATATTTACTATAGTAAATTCAGAGCAGAATAAGATAAACTGAAATGAAAACTGAACGTGAGTTCACCAATGGTGTTTGAAATAGAATATAAAGTAAGTCTAAATATGGAGAGTGATAGTAGAAATTATTTTTACTAGACGCATGAGTCTTCACACATTCTCATATCCTATTTATTCTGGCAAAAGTCAAAGAATATAAATGTTGGGTAAATTACTGTCAAATTTATATAGCGATCATAGTTTTGAGCATGCCTTTGATGAGGCTCTGAGTAGTGTAAGCTGTTGTTTAACATGACATTTCAATTTGGTAATGCAGTCATTAAGGGATCAGCACTCTTTTCTCTTGTTCTTCCCACCATTCAAGTTTGCTCAACAGTTAAGGATTCAGAATAGTTTCCATTCTTATCTCCTGTGTTTACATATTCAAGACATTTCTAAGCATTTGTTTTTGGAACCAGTTCTGCAATGGTGATCCAAACTAGCTAGACTGCCTTAAGAGCAGTGTTTTTCAAAAATTGAGTAAAATCTCACAAAATTTTGTTGGTGTTGACACCTCTAGGGTACGGCTAGACTGCAGGGGGGTTTTGGGATACCAGAGGTATCCCGAAAAAACTCCGTGTCCAGGGAACGCGTTTGCTCTTCCGCTTTTTTTTTTGCAGAAGAGCAAACGTGCTCTTTCAGAAGCCCCTGTATTCCTCATTCTACAAGGAAGAAGGGGGCTTTCGAAAGAGGGGAGTTTTCTGACATTTGGTCCAGTCTAGATGGGCCAAATGCCAGAAAAAGTCTCTTCTGACAAAATAATTGGAAAAAGGTACGCAAAATGCGGAGCGCATTTTGCATAGCTTTTTCTGACAAGCAGATGTAGTCTAGACATGCCCTTATGGAAAGGGTGTCAGATTTTGAGGAGAAGTCCAGAGCAGTGAAGGCTTGTGTCATCACCTGTCTGTAATTTTGAGTGCCTCACAATGCTTTGCTGTCATAGCTTCCATGTAAGCATTTGCCACAGCACAGTGAAACGTTACTGTGAAAGGGGGGAAAATGGTCTGCAAGTCAGTTTTTCAGTTGACATGTGGTTCCCACTATGGGAAATGTTAAAAATATCTGGGATAGAAAATACCCACCTCACGATCTTTCACACTAGCCAGAAATAAAGCTCTTTCTTCATATGTCATATACCTCAAGGTGGGAACTGAAGGCAGATTTGCAGTTGTAAATTGAAATGTCCATGTTTAAAAGGTTGCTGAGACTACAAACAAGGGCCTCTTTCATATCAGCACACGCCGAAAGTTAGATTACAGCAAATGTGTCTGCACTGAACATGAGTTCTTGAGACTGTCCTTTCAAGTTTCGTTTTACCCCCCCTTGCTATGTAGAAATTCTCCATGGTTCCCATGCGTTTCACCATAAGGACTTTTGTAGAGCTAACACTGAGAGTTGCACATTAACCAAATAAAGGGGAAAGTAAGTGTTTTTCCATGACCATATATGGATTGTAGTAAAATGCTTTGGGCTCATAAACTTTCCAATGAACTATACAACGTAACTTTGTGTATGTTAAGTGTCAACGAACAGAGATATTATTCACACTTTGGCCAGGTACAGAGTCTACTGTAAACTCCAGGATAAATGAGCATAATAAGAGATCAGAATCTGTTAGAAACTTATTTTTAACAAGTAATTTTTCAAGGTCTAAGTGTGAATCCTGTAAAATCTAAAATCAGGATTGCTAAAGAATAGGCAGCATTTGTAAGTTCATTGACATAAGTCTAAATTCTCATCAGTGTAGGTTTGGGTTTACTCAAAAAGTCATACTGACACAAGCCTTAGTCTGGATGCAGATATGGGGGTATAAAAGTGCCATGCACCATTTAACCAGAATTTCTGTTCAATGTGACTAGGCAACTGGTCTGCTTTGACTGCTGCTTACCATAATGACCAGTTTTGACTTGTTTCTTTGTGCTCCCCCATCCCTCTCATTGGTTTCTTATATCTAATGTTGTCTCTTGCTCTATATTTAGATTGTAAACTTCTCAAGGCAGAGGCCATTTTTCGTTCCATGCCATGGTGGGCCCTGATCAGTGACTGGCTCCCTGGACACAATTATGGTTGTTAAAATGCGATTATCTGGCTAATTATATAGTCGATACAGTTTGTATCGATTATATGACTAATCAGTAAGTGCTGATGTGCAGAGCCACAGCAGAAGTAGCTCCAGGAGCCGGCTCCAGAGCCACCCACGCTGCTATTCTTCATTTTAAATGTGGTAAGAGCTGTTGGGCTCTTACTACATTTAAAATGCAGAGGCACAGCGATCAGCACAAGCCAGGACTGCTCCGTCCTGGGTCGCACTGAGTCCCAGCAGCTCCTGTTCGTGGCAGACAGTCCAGTCTACTGCGAACAGGGGCTGGTGCTGGAGCAGCCTCTGGTTGCGGCAGCTAGTGCTGGCCACCGGCAGAAGCTGCTCCCCCCCCCCCCTTGCTGCCTCTCTCTCTGACAGAAGCAGCAGGGGGGAGGGAAGTGACTAGTCCAGTGGCTACTCGACCATCTGATAAGCATTTGTTTATTGGATAGTCAACTAGTCGCTAACATTCCTAGGCACAATGCAGTGCAACTAATAATAATAAATAATTGATAGCAATGGGATTATAGAGTTGATGAGGAATATAAAAGTTTTAAATGGACATGAAATTATATTAACAAATAGAGGGTTTAATATTCTAAACTAAAACCAGAAGATATGTGTCAGCTTCAGAGTTACAGTTAAATACGTTTTAAAACAACATAATAGAACCTCACCTGCATTTCTTATTTTGCTGAGGTTTGAGTTCAAAGGTGTTTTCCCTCCAACACTGAGGAAGTAACAAGCACCTCAAGCTGTGTACCAGGAATGCAGGGAATGCAGCAGCACCTGCTTCATTTTGTGTGCTAATGATGTTATCAACTGTTGTAGAAGAAACACAGAACTCGGAGCTCAGGTCTTGGCAGGTAGAAAGCTTTTCAGCTCACCTTTAAACTAGGACGATAAACATCCTTTATACAAGTTGTACATGTCTATGCTAACTGAAATGTTAAAACTTCTTTTAAATCCCTCCCTTTCCCAAAAAACTTAAGAAAGTATCATGGATACTGAACTCTCAAAACACCCTTTATAACTCCTTTTCACCAGCTCCTTTGATGTATTTTGGGAGTACGCTGTTGACACTGGGCTGCAGTGTTGGAGAATTCCCAACTTTTACACTAGCATTGAATCTTTGCTTCTGAATTTGAGTGGAAAGCAGTTTCTCTCCTGCATATAATTTCCACATTTTGATAACAGCAAATTTAGATATTTACAACCTGACTTGGAAATTCTGAGAGGTGATTTGGGTTATTTTACCAAATAGTCACCTTGCCTTCCTATATATGGATGTTGTATTTGTTAGAAATATACAGTTTTGGGCGGGAGGGTATATGGCTATAATATCGGTAAAAATCCTTATGATTTTGATGTTAAGGTAGTTTGGGTAAGCAATTATATTTCCTTTTTCAGTGGATGTTCACCTAGTTTTCCTGAGCTAATGCCCCTAGAAAGAACAAAGTGATACAAGGTTATAATGCATTAAAAGTGAACCCTTTTGTTGTCTTTGTTTTCTGTTTCAAACCATCTAAACCATGGGTTCCCAAACTCGGGGGTGTGCCCCTCTGGGGGGGGCGTGAAGAAATTCCAGGGGGGGCGTGAGGCGACTCAGCCCCCCCATCAATCTCCTCCCCCAAGTTTTGCTGCTATTTTTGTTTCTCATCCCCCATCAGTTCCTTTTTTTTCCCTCCCTCAACAAGTTTTGCTGCTATTTTGGGGGCGGGGCGTGAGAGTTTCTCAAAAATCAAAAAGGGGGCGTGATGCCGAAAAGTTTGGGAGCCACTGATAAAACAAAGGATATTTTTTATTTTGTCTTTTTTTGTCAAAGTTAAGTCACCTGCCAGGGCTACAGTTTTAGGGTTGGCATAGCTTTAACAGGATCAAAGCAGCCACAAAGGAGTTTGTCTGATCAAATAATATTAAAAGTTAAGTACTAAAGATTGCCCAGCACAATTAATCTGAAATAAATTAAAAGTAAATGTTAAATGAAAGTGCATGGAACTTGTTCTCTTTCACGTAGTCTGACATTTTATTTCTTGTGTTGCCAGAACAGTGAGGGAACCAACATTCAAACCCTTTTAAAGATGTGCTCTTAATAAGAGACCAGTTTGATCTTTTTGACATGGAGGAAAAGTGTAGTTTTCCAACAAGAATTGAGTGCAACAAGAGTGAAATAAGACTGTCATCCAATGTATATTGTGTTTTGCAGAGTAACAATTAATCCTTATTTGCATATGTTCCCTTTAAAACTCTGAATCCAAAGTTTCAAAATCTGGATTGTCATCTGATAATGATGGAAATGCTTTTCAAAGATGCAGCTTTCAGCAGCCAAGATTTAAAAGTGTAAACTTGAGCAGTTGAAGATTAATTAATTTTTGAATAACTATTACAAAATAATAACTACAAATTAAGACCCCCCAATTCATGTTGCTAACTTTACTTCACATTTCTCAGATGTGTAGCCATGTTTGTCTGTAACTTTAAAAAACAGCAAATAGTCCTGTAGCACCTTAGCCCTGGTCTACACTAGGGAGTTATTTCGAAGTAACTCCCCTTATTTCGAAATAAAAAGCAGTGTGTCCATACTACCAAGCCAGTTATTTCAAAATAATGGACTGGTTATTTTGAAATAATAATTCCTGCTTGTCATGAGAAATATAATGCTTATTTTCAGATACTTATTTCAAAATAGCAGTAGTGTGGATGCTCCACTCCTGCTATTTTGAAATAACTACTCCCCAGAGTCATTCAAAGTAATAATCCCCAGTGCTTCCTGGGGCTCTAAGAGTACATCTACACAGCAACATTATTTCGAAATAACTAGCGTTATTTCAAAATAACTTAGTCCACGTCTACAAAGCAGGCAGTTATTTTGAAATAATGTCGAAATACTGTCAAGCTGGAGGACTTCTTACTCCGACTCCTGTAACCCTCATTGTACGAGGAGTAAGGGAAGTCAGAGGAAGAGTGCTCTATTTCAAAATAAGTGCTGTGTAGTCGCTCCCAATTTCGAAATAAGCTATTTTGTAATAAGCTATGCAATTGACGTGGCTCAATTTGTGTAGCTTATTTCAAGTTAAACCCTGCTGTGTAGACTAAGTCGAGAGAGCATATCCACATTAAGGGAGACTGCCTTGGACTAATTTTGAGGCTTCCCTGTAGTGTGGACACACTATTTCAAAATAGTTATTTCGGGAGTTATTATTTTGAAATAAGTTATTTTGAAATAATTTCCTAATGTAGACATGCCCTTAGAGACTAACAAAAAAAGAAATGGGTTTGCCCACAAAAGCTCATGATACTATATATATATTTTTGTTAGTCTCAAAGGGTACATCTACACAACAGGGCTAAAGTTGAATTAAACTATGCAACTTCAGCTACGTCAATTGTGTAGCTTAAGTTGAAATAGCTTAACTCGGCTTTTGGCGCTGACTACACAGGGGGAAATCGAAGGAAGAACACTCTTCCTTCGACTTCCCTTACTCCTTGTGAAATGAGGATTACAGGAATCGGAGTAAGAAGTCCTCCAGCTCACCATTATTTTGAAATAATGGCTTGCTGTGTAGATGCGCTCTTTGTTGTTTCAGAATAATGTCAATTATTCCAAAATAATGCTGCTGTGTAGACATAGCTTAAGATGCTACAGGACTACTTGTTGTTTTTTACTTCACACATGTATTGTAAAGGTTTTGCAGGACTGTGACTAGACTGATAAAATGGAAAAGAAATTTAACGAAAGAAAAATTATATTGTAATTGACTTTTAAAATAATACAGTATATAGAATATAATAATTTTGATTAATAAATATGTGTCTATTATTTACTCTGTTTGTGGGGATATAACATACTTTTAAAAATATGACACAGAGTAGTTAACTTGGGATCTGTTCTCAAAAGTTATAGGCCATATCCTGTTCAGTACTAAAAGAACTCTCAATTGCAACAAGTTCCCTCATCAGGCTCTTTAATTACAGTAACTATTTTACCTATTAATCTGCATGTGATAAATGTGTGTGGCACTGTTTTACAAATATAAATCAGAAGAAAACTACACATACGGGTGTTAACAAAACAAACAGAGCTAAACCCGTTATTCTTTGACTGCGTAAAATAAACCTTGCATTCATTTCCATGCAGAGTCTGCTGTTTGGGGGAAGTTGTCTGGCACCACAAAAGGAATTAGGCTTGCAGTTTGAAAAGAGATCTCAAGGCAATTAAGTTTATTTTAAGAATGCACTGCCAGAGATCTCATAAATTTACGTATAGCCATAGGCTATGCATGCATGAAACCTTACTGAGCCAGGTGCTTTTCTTTTTTCTTCTTCTTCAGAGGGAGTCTCAGGGTGTGGATGCCTTTGCGGGGAAAAGAAACACATTATGCCCTAGGTAAAATGGATATTATTTAAAAACATATGTGATGGTTTAAGTCATGCAGTTTCCTTTTCCTTTTTTGATTACTCACAATAGATTTTAAATTATTTTGCCAATCTTGGATTAATAATATTTAATAAAAAACCTGTTTCTTCTAAAAGTGTAAAATCAATGTATCAATTATATCAATACAAATTTAAATGTTATCTTAGAAATATTTCTAGTTACAAATGAAGGTGCCAGTGCATCCTGATACTTTCTTTTCTTTATTTCTATAGGTCTGTTTATTCTTTTCATGTTGTGACAAAGTTAGGGTCTGATTCTACAATGTTTTGAGTGTCTCTGTTGGGGTGCTGAGAACCTTCAGCTCCTTTTGACTGTATGGGAGATTTCCGTGACACCCAGTGAGGAAGTATTTTGGGAAAGGATCTTCTGTATGTGCAATCATGCAGATTTAATTTGTAAATGTGAATAGATTGTTATTAGCTAGTTAGATAATCCATAAAGGTCCTGATACTGTCTGGTGCTGAGTTCCTTCAACTACCAGTGAAATCGAATTACCTGCAGTTAAATATATGCTAGTAGATAGTCAAGTTATAGTGGTACCTATGTACTAATATGACAGTATTTGAATGCACTTCTATATAATCTTTCTATGTAATCTAATCCACTAAGGCAGTTAAGGCCTGATAAAAAGCCCATTACAATCAATGGCAATTTTTCCATTAACGTCAGTGGATTTGGGATTTGGAATTTATATGCTGTTCTCAGCTCCTTACTAGTTGCTTTACATATGCTTTTGCATTTGTAAGTAGTATAACAATCTTTGTCGTCTTTGGCTACAAAAGTTGACTAACCAATATATTAATTCTTTCGTTTACCCAACTGCACCTTCTGCGAAATGGCTAAAAATTATAGTACTGAAGCCTGTTTGATTTAACTGTATCCGAGCCCTATCTTCTCACTCACTGACTCTTCCATTGGCCTTTGGCCAGAGGTTGCGAGCACATAGCCAAGTTGGAATTTGTACCATATACGCAGTCTTTGAGATCATTTGGTCTGTTCAACAGGTGACCACACCAGGAGTGTCTTCCTGCCCCCTGTCTCCATGTTAAGCAAACCCTCAGTGGAATCTCATCCCTGCCTGTAGAATTGGCCTCTGTATGGTTCTCTGCTTCTCAGCTCTGTGATGATCTCTGTATCTGTGGAGTAGGTTCCCTCTGGGCATTGTGTCTGCTTTCTCATAAGTTCCTCCTGTTCCTTTGAATCACTTGTCCTTGTTTCATAATCATCTTGTCTGACCTGGGTGTTACAGCATCCCTCGTGACTCCTTCAGTCCACTCCTTGTGGTATCTTTCTAACTGCTGGATTCTCCCAGGCAGGCCTATTTCAAGGCCAGTAGGTTGTTGGCTGCTGGGTCATACTCTAGTACTTGCTTCCTCTGATTGTTGTCTCTCTCTTTTTGGCAGTGTCTATATTTTTCTGGCAGCAACCAGCTTCACTTCATAGGGAGCAGGGTTTTGGTTCTTTTGTCCCCTGAATACCTGGTCTGGTCTGTTTTGGTACATGAATAAAAGAGTATTTGTTGCCGGCAAGAGTAAGTCTCAGGTCCGACACTGGGTTCTCAGAGTACAAAAACACACTGCACAAGAATCTGTCAAACACAAGCAGTTTATTTCTAGACAGACTTTAGCTGTACCTCTTAACTAAAGAACAACATGATAGGAAAAGTGGCGTCTTACGTCCCTTCTGCAAGCTGAAAACCCCGTTTCAGCTGCGGACAAAGCGGGATATCATCAAGGCTTCCGAGGCGCTGGTACCAAAGCCCATCGGTGATGTCTAAATTGCTGTGCTGTGGTGCGGCTTTAAATACAATGTCTCTGCCTTATTTTGCATCTTGGAAATTTCCAGGAGTTACTCATTACTTGCTCATGTATGGCTTAGCTGTTAACTGTCGATCTGGTACTGATCTGGTTTTACTTGTCCTTTGGCCTTGTTTACATGATCAGTACATCTGGGTAAACAGGATTGTTATGTTCCCGCCCTTATCTATAACTTATTTTTGCTACACTGGTACAATTACTTATCTTAAATGGCGTATTTTCCTAGAGGCTTGCTTCTGGCTCATCAGATATAGGGAAAAGGAAAAGGGTGGAATGCATGCCTTACCACCCCTATACTTGCACGTATGCAGTTCTTTCACAATTAACCCTTACAGTATTCCTGTGTACCAAAAATGCTGAATCTGAATGAGAAGAAACAGCCTCGTGTAATACTCTCTTAATTGTTTTCACAGCTGATTCCACCTTTCCATTACTCTGTTGGTGTGCTGGGGAGGAAGTGTGGTAGTTATACTCCCGTTTTTGTGAACATTTCTTGAATTCTTCCAAGGCAAATTGGGGTCCGTTGTCAGGGAATACAGTGTCTGGGATGCTGTATCTTGCAAAGTGGGCCTTCAGTTTGCCAATTACTTGCTTCTTTCTTGTGTCAGGCAGGACTTCAATCTTCCAAAGATTTGCATAGTGCCCTCTGTAATCAAGACCTGCTTTTCTTTGAAGGTAAATAAATCTGCTCCCACATTTTCCCATGGTCGGGTAGGTAGCTCATGTGGTAACAGTCTCTTTCTGCTAGTGGGTGTCACATGTCAAGCAGGTGTCACACCCTTCCATCATTCTGATGCCCATCTGAGAGAGCTCTCAATCCCTAGGTGTGAGGCATGTGGTTTTTTTCATGATATCCTTACATAATGAGGTGGGGACAACTGCTCTGTGTCCTTGAAATATGATTCCCTCCTGCATACTCAGCTCATCCTTAAATTGAAAATATGGTTCTGCTTTAACCCGTATCAGACTTCTGTCTAGCCACCCTGCTGATATCACTTTCCTGACTGTCTGTATAAATGTAAGAGGCTATGGAAAAGGACATTCAAATTGAATGTCCTTTTCCATAGCCTCTTAAATTTAGATGTTGAACTTGGAAGATAGACCAGTTCTTAATGAATTCTGTGTCATAGTCTTCTTCCCCCAGCTTGCTTATGCTGTGTATATATTCCCTGCTAAGGGGAGGAGCTAACACCTGTAGTCATCTGGGGCATTATCTGATCTCTGTGTAGTAGCATTGGAGTCTCATCAACATGCACCGCAGTCTCTCTGGATGTTTGCTTACTGAGCTGCCACCTCAAGGCTAGAGATTGCTCTGCGGGCACTCAGGTCCTGTAGGCCCTTCTTACCAGTTCCTTAAACACATCACATACTCTCTGTTGTGGCTCACAGCACCCCTTTCTGAGGGTAGTTTTATATCAGATAAAGTTCACGCAGACCCGAGAGTCCTTAATCACAAAATAATCCTAACAGTCCTCCATGAATCCCCAACAATGAGAGCCCCAAATCACAATTCAACAGTTAATACCTAAATCTGGTTCTTCCGCCACACCCCGAGCTCTTCCTCTGACTGGCTTTTAAGCAACAGTGTCCTGGGGGTTTTCCCTGCCTGGAACTCTTAATTCTTGTCTTCTAATACTAGCCCATTTCCTTGGCATTTGTTCACTCTAATCCCCTGGGAACAGGGGATTTTGAAGGGGCCTTGCTGCGATTGTTTCTAGGGGCTTTGGTCTGATTCCACCATTACTGGGTGGCCATAGAGGCTATGTCTACACTACTAGATTATTTCAGAATAAATTATTTGGAAATAATAACTCCCAAATAACTATTTCAAAATGAGCTTTTTCCTCTTCACAAACAGGAGTTATTATTTCGAAATAACAAGCCCATTATTTTGAAATAACGGGCTTCAATAGTGTGGATGCTCTCCTTGTTAATTTGAAATAAGGGGAGTTATTTCGAAATACTTCACTTCAAATAGTTTTTTGCCTGTTTTGGGGGAGAAGTAACCCCCCAGGGCTCCAAGGGCTGCTGTGAAGCTTATGGCAGTGGTAAACTTCAGAAGGCTGCAGAACTCCTTGTCTTATTTCCTAATAAGTTAAAGTAAAAGTTTTGCTTCCCTGCTATTGTCATTGTCCTGCAAGGCCAGATCTGCATACAGCTCTAACTCCTCCTTCTGCTCCTGGGGCATCCAACCAAGTTCCATGGCTCATGGTGCCAGCTGCTCCACTTCAGAGAACTTTCAGCTCAGACACTGCTACCATGTTTCATTAGGAAAGAGATATGCCGAATGCAGATTACGTTGAGCAAGTGGGACTCTATTAAATCCTGTGCACTGCTCTGTCTGTCGGGATGAGTTCCGTTTTTCAGGTGTCCTGTCAGTAGCAGTCTCTGCAAGGAATGATTCCCTGCTTGCTTAGCTGAATTTGTTTACTAGGATCCAGATTTTGACCATTTCTTTGCATATACCTTATAATTCTCTTTCTCATCTCCCACACGCCCCCTTCACATTTTTGTTGCATTGCAAATACACAATATACTTCACATTTAAAAGATTTGCTCATATATTTGCTGATACTGAACATTGACAAGTGCAGCCATTTAAAACTTGTTTCTAAGTTGTAGACCTAACCCAAAGAAAAAAAAATTGCAGTAGCTGTTGACAGCTATCTATTCTTCGTATGTCAAGCACTGTGGACACCCAGCAATTATATTCATTCAGGCATAAAGTAAGGTTGTGATGAGAGGAAGTGTACGTTGTCTCCTGAGAATCTGAAAATCTATTGTTCTGAGATAGGAATTAATTAGAGGTTGGGATTCTTCTCTACTCTGAAAATATATTGAGTTGCAGCAGCATATATGAAGCAGACTAAGTTCGGAAGTGGAAACGTCAGAGGGTTAATTTAGAGATGGTGTTTCATGACAGCATGTGAAAGGAACTTGTAAAGATGAAACAGTTTTATGTTTCAAATGACACTATCTGACTCACCTCATGTTAGAGATGGTTAAAATGAATCTCAAAACCCCATTCAAAGGAGCATAAATGTATTGGGTTTGCATGTATATTTTACTAATGCTGTTAAAATTTCTAGACCAAAGAAAAGCAATTTTGTAGGATATGTAAGTTCTAACTATGTTCAAAAGCAGACAGACAGTGGATGGTGTTGAGCTCCAACTATGAAAAATGAGCATTTGTTACCTATTCTCTAAACATTTCTTCTGGAAAATTCTATATATGGTAGAAGAAATGTTCACTGTAGAGCTGTGTTTTCTTTCATTCGTACACGTGGGCACAGCACCCATAACATACAACTTTATAGTACTGTAGAAAATCATTTAAAAGAGACTGAAATATAGTTTCTAAACTAAACATGAAATCTACTATATATTTCTCTGCATTTGTCAGAACTGTCTGGGGTTTGATAAACTCTGAACACAGGAAAAGAGAACTGGCATGAAATGAAATCAACCCTGCAGGTGGCTCCCCCTCAGAAAGACCCCCTGAGATCCCACTTCAGTTGATATCAGTGAGGTTCCATGAAGACCTATAGATCCATCTTCATGCTGTTACGTGAAGGAGTGAGGCCATTAACATGTAAATCAGGTGGAGAAATACACTTGAATACACTGTAGTGATACGTTAATTATTTGTATCTTGTGGCAATAAATATGAATAAGAGGAAACTGAGGAGGAATTTAAAGAGGCAAACTGTTTTAAAATGGTGCCCCTATGATCAGTCTAGAACAATGTATATATAAATCAAAAGTCAATTAGCTTAACTAGTGAGGCTTGACTAAAGAAGTGGAGATGAAAATGGTTTGTAAAAGTGCTGGACTTGGAGACAGGAAGTGCAGGGAACCTCTTACAAGTAAATTGGAGACCATAGTCTTCTTATGGAGGACAAAGATTTCTGTATTTTTTCCAGTTGTTACTCTTAATCAAAAATTCCTTTGTGGAAATAGGGAAGTAACCTCATCCTGATATATAATAAAATCTAACACCTTGTATTTGATAAACAACTCTGGTGAGAGACAAGGGGCTTCACTGGAAACAAAGGGTGAGATGTCTGTGCAGATCAGTTAATGGTCAGAGGGAACTGATTTTTAAACATACAAGCTTTACTTTTTTTTTTCCTGAGGCTACACATGACAGATTTAACTCGGACTCAACTGTGGATTTTCCCTTCACCATACTTCATTTTCACACGTTCACACAACTTTGTTAGTGGCTCTAACATACTTTAGTAAGCTATAAAGCAGATCTCAAGTGTCTCTTATTGCACATTGCTTCCCCCAAGATAATTGCAATGAAAAAATACAGCCATGGGCAGTCACAGCAATTGCAATATGGTGGTCCTCCAATCCCTTCCCTTCAGCCTCTTGGCACCTGTTCCTTTGTCCTATCTTGCTGTCTGTGTGTGTTTTGACCACCTGAACAGAAATGAACTTCCAATCTGCCTCTGCTCGACATCCTACTTGCAGTTTGCAATGTACCTAGGTACAGTTTCTCCAGCTGTGGTGGGCACTGTTCTGCTTTATCAAAGACCTATTAAGGAACCTCTTAGTAGATTTCAAACACTCCATTCCAAACCTGTATTTCTAGTCCAAGTTTTTGATAAGTCTCAGACACTGCCTTAGTACCTGCAATTTTCAGTGAGCGCCATTAACATCTTGTTAGGCTATTCTAAAGGTTCAAAGTGGGTAAGTTAATATCTTTTATGGGATCAACTTCTGTTGGTGAGAGAAACAAGCTTTTGAGCTTATGCAGAGCCTTTCTTCAAAACTTCAGATGAGCGTAAAAGATTGGCTCTCACCAACTGAAGTTGGCCTATTCAAAGATATTACCTCACTCGCTTTTTCTCTCTAATACACTGCCAACATGACTCATGCAAGTATTTAAAGTGAGCTTCAGGTAGAAAAGTACTAGGATTTAAAACAATTTTCTTCTTTCCATGCTGTCCTGACCATGGCACATCATTAAGAGAAGTTAATTGCTGTTTAATTTTTCTTTTGAACAATTTTGTTTTATGTTAATTTCAGTTTCTCATTGGATTGGTATTTTCTATATGGCCAAACCAACGAATTTATTGATATGCTCTCTGCATTAAATTGTCTCAACAAGCTGCCCCATAATACCTCTGAATGTGACCATAAAGTCACACAGTGAGTGGTGGTGCAGTGAATCTTGGAATACGCAAAACAATGACTGTATTGCCTATCATGACCAGATACAGTGCTATTGTGGATGTAGGGAATAATTATACACTATGTGGTTAAACTCTTGCAGGTTACGCTACCACAGGTTGACTGTGCTATGATTGCTTACACCAGAGTTAGAATGCAGTGAGGACAAGGATGCCAGGAATGTCTACCCAGTTTATTTTATGAAAAGTGTAAATGTAGAAATGTTACACAAACTGCTTGTGTTGCTCTATTACTGTTTTCAATTTTTAATAAATCTTGTTGTTAAGAAAACTACTACTCCTGTAAGATAACTTACTCAAATTGCCCCTCCCCCCAATGACAACACTTCTATTTCCAAGGAGAGTTGCTAAAGGGTTAGGAATTTTGGAACCAACACCCCATTCTGCTGCCCCCCAACACATACTCACATGATATCAACAAGAGGTGTGAACAGTGTGAACAGTGGTGTGAACAGTGGTGTCGATTCACATTAACATGTACTTTCAGTGGTTACAGCAGGGGTGCATAGCAAAATATGGCCTTCAGGCCAGATCCAGTCCCATCTAACATTTCTGTCCAGCCCGCAGTGCAGAAAGGCAGTCGGGCAGGATGTCTGCTTGCTGTGGCCTCACACTGCTCTGGAAGCTACCAGCTGTTGCTGCTGCCGTGCCTCTGTGTGCCCCTTGAGGGGAGGGTGGCAGTGCATTGCACCAATGCTATCAGTTTCCGGTCAATGGGAGCTGCAGGGATCGTGTTGGTGGATATAGGCAGTGCATGGAGACCTGCTGCCTCTCCCAAGGGCACACAGCAGCTGACCACTTCTGGGAGTGGCATGGAGCTGTGGTGTGTGGAGGCATGGCAGGAAGGCAGCCTACCTGAGTGCCTCGCTGCGCTGTGGGTTTGTAGCAGCATCTAGTAAGCGCCTCCTGGCTAGAGCCTGCACCTCATGCCCCCTCCTTTACTCTAACCCTCTCCTCCAGGAATCCCCTCCTTCACCCAAACTCCCTCCTAGACCCTTCACTCCCTCCTGCACCTCAATCCACTGCCACAGCCCAGAGCCTCCTCCTGCACCAAACTCCTTCCCAGAACCCTCACACTCACCCTCTCCTGCATCCCAACACTCTGCACTAGCCCAGAGCTCCCTCTTGCACCAAAACACCCACCCAGATCCTACAGCTCTTCCATTAATATAGTAGAAATGTGCAACCAGTAAAGACTTATCAAAACTTGTGGAACATAAGAACATAAGAACAGCCGTACTGGGTCAGACCAAAGGTCCATCTATCCCAGTAGCCTGTCTGCCGACAGTGGCCACCACCAGGTGTCCCAGAGGGGGTGGACTTAAGACAATGATCAAGCAATTTGTCTCATGATCAAGCAATTTGCCAGTGGCCCCTCGGCAAAAATTTTTGCCCACCCTTGGCTATAGCATGCAACTGTGGGTGAAATCCAAAGGCCAAAAACTTGATGGGAGTTCAGGTGACAAATGTAAGTTGTCTTTTATATAGTGTTCCAGAGCCCTATTCACATGGCCCTTGTATTCTAGACCATGTTCCCTTTGATCACATATTTCTCATTGTGATTCACTGTCCTTTGTATGCATACTAACCAATGGGACCATAACGCTATTGATGGTTTTTATTATCTTTCTCTACTTTGGAAATGGAGAGCTGACATTCAGTTGATAAAAGAGTACTTGTTTGGATGGCATTGGCATGCCACCTCAGAGGTTATTGCCCTTGCCTTTTATGTAGAAGGAAATGATACACACCCACCAAAACATCACTGACTACAGAAGCATTCTGTATATGCTACATTATTTTCAATCTTAAATGCCAGTATTGAAATCTTGGCAGGTACAACTAACATTGGCATCTTAGCAGGGGAGTAAGCTAGATGACCCTTTTGGTCCCTCCTAACCCTATGGTTCTACAATTCTGTGATTCTAGTTGGCTGAATATTCCAGGTGCGCAGCTGAGCTAAATTTCACTCTCAGTATTCTTTACCGCCCAGCATTGGAAGTAGGAAGGAGGGTACCACTCCTAGCCATAGCAGCGAGAGAGTAACAAGTAATTTTGGAATTCTTAGATCTAGATTTTCATCATCAGACTCTAGTTGAGATCTATACATATACAGTGGCATACACTGAGAACAGAAACAAATCCTTTCTGTTCAATATTTGCTGGGTTCAGTGGTGAAGAAAACACTGGCAAAGCATGCCTCAATTTTTTGGAAAGGGAGCAAGAATGAGGCAGTGGTAGTAAAAGAAAGAAACTGGGGTGTTAATGTGGGTATAAAATATTAATAACAGAACCTCCTCCAGAAAAAATAATTCATCTTTCAATTGTGATTAAAAGTTAAATGTTTCAAAGGTACTAATAAATTTACAGTATACAGTAATAGAATTAATATTGGAGTATGTTGTCAATGAGTAATTATGCTGATCTATAGAAGTATGATATATCTTGAATCAAAGGCAATTGGCATGAGGTTCTTTAAACACAAGGGCTAGCTCCTCAAGTGCATCTGAAAATTTGCCCTCAGTGCTGCAGAGGCTAAGAGCAAATTGTATAGAGCTGGCTTTGCCAGTTTTATGTCATCCCTGTATGGAAGGGGAATCTCTCACATCCTGGTTAGGTCAGCTTTCCACTATAGGAGTGAATGCTGAGGATCTGACTTAAGGGTTTATCCTGTATTTTTCATAGATTCACTGTCCTTTGTATGCATACTAACCAATGGGACCATAACGCTATTGATGGTTTTTATTTCCTTTAAATGCATATGGCCACCTTAGATACGCTGGTGCATCAGAGGAACCAGAAAGATGTTCAATCTTCAAAGCATCTTCTTCAATAAGAATGTTAATTTTTTAACAGTTTCCCCCATATCGTAGTGGAATGATTAGTTTCACTCTTCACTTTTTTTTTAACATAACTTTTTGTATTTGGTAATTGCAAATGGAGATGCTATGTGACTTGATTTTTCTGGAAGTGGCCCTGCTAGAAATAAAGAAAAGTTAATGACTAATTTGGCATCATGCTTATTTAAATGCATTGGTTTTAAGCATAATCATATTTACATTATTGAGGGCAAATTTCATTCAAGTCAAGGGAATTTTCAAGGACTACATCATCGTAACTTGGCCCTCAGCCCTTTTGTTTAGTCTTAAAATCACTGTGGTAATGGCTCCCCTCACTAACCCTCTGATTTATTTGTATTGAAAGCACTCATCTGGGAGAGGAATAAAAGCAAAACTGTCACTGATTTATAGTACCTTAATTATTTGCATAGCAGTTTGGCTTAAACTCAAGGAATGGTTGGTGAGGAACACAAACTTCCTAAATTTATTTGCAGATGTTTATTTTATTATTATAGGCAACACAGATAGTGAATTAAAGCAGGAGGCCAAATGAAGATCGCATAGTCTACCTTAATTCTGTCATTTGTTTTCATTTTTGAGTGCTTGATTTTAAAACCTTAATATTCTTTCAACATTGTTTTGGTTTTGATGTGGTATTTCAGTATCCTCGAATGGAACATGCATAGTCTCATCCTATTCTGAAAAGGATTTGAAATGAAAATAAAACTCTTTTGTTCTCAGAATAACCTTTGACATTTTAAATTATTTGTATATTTAATTTAATAATTTATGCACAAAATACTTAAAATATACAATTTTATAAATACATTGTTGTATACATTTATCATCTGTCAATTATTATAGCAAAGTGCTGCTCATTTAAATAGAGTTAACAACATTGTGTATTATAAGAGTAACAATAAGCTTGAATAAGTGAAGTATTTGTTGAAGGCCCTCTGGAAACGTCACCCACAGTTTGTTTGCCTACAATCAAGTAGTTTAAAATGTGGAGAGTAATCTAAAAAAGAGTGGAAATTAGGCAATATAAAATGTTTCACCTTAGTCTTTCCTGAACTTTTTAATTCCATGTTTAATCTAACCTTATGTTTCCAACAGGGTAAGTTTTACCAACATTCAAAATAAAGACAATAAATTAGTTTGGTAGCTGGCCAATTAGGTTTTTCCATGTAAATGTTTTTTCCTTGATACCACTTTTTTCTTTCTATTAAGTAATAGTTTCTTTGTGTACAAAAACGTGTGCCTGTATACAGAGGTTTTAGCTATTTAAAACAGTGAACAGGAAATTTAAGAGACCCATTACAAAACTACTACTAAGCTGTTTAAAACACTGTGTAAAAGCCTGTGTCCACAAGACAGTATTAAAAATATCCCCATCCATTTTTGCCTTAAAAAGTTAATAAGGGACTTTATCATAGAGATGTACTTCTGAAAAGGTGATTAAGAAGTCATCAAGTACAGCCCACTGCACTGAGGCAGAACCAAGTAAACTTAGAGTCTCTCTGATAAGTGTTTATCCAACCTTCTTAAAAACTTCCAGTAATAGGGATTCCAGAGCTTGCCTAGGTAACCTATTCCAGGACTTAACTACCAGTTAGAAAGTTATTCCTAATATCTGCCTTAAATCTCTCTGGCTGCAGGCTAAACCCATTACTGCTTGTTCTACCTTTAGTGGACATAGAAAACAATTGATTATTGTCCTCTTTATATCAGCTCTGAACATATTTGATGACTATTCATAAAATTCCCCCAACCTTCTCTTCTCCAGAATAAACCTGCCCAGTTTTTTGCCTTTCCTTTAAGACAGATTTTCTTAACCTTTTATTATTTCAATACTCAGCTTGAGTTCTGTGATCAGTTCTCCTCTGAACTGTCTCTCATTTGTGCACATCTTTCCTAAAGTGTGGCACCCAGAACTAAATACAGCACTCCAGCTGAGACCTCATCAGTTCTGAGTAGAGCTGGACAATTACATCCCGTGTTTTACATATGACACTTTTGTTAATACACACCACAATTCTATTAGCCCTCATTGCAAATGCAACACATTGACTCTCATTGAATTTGCGATCCACTGTAACCGCATGTCACACGGCTATGGGGATGACCATGTCCTGGGCGAGGGGAGGGGATGGTCCACTGCGCCCCTAGCATACTTGTCCCCACCCTTGCCTCCCCCAGCCAGAGCCTCTATTTCCACCCTGGGGTCGGTTTTACTCCCTCTGCCTTCAAGCTTCCTGGTTCGACCTACATCTCACCCCTATTGACAGGCCAGCCCCATCCAATAGTCCCACCAAAGTGACCCAAGGGTAGAGGTCTATAATTTGCTCTCCGGGGTCAGGGCAGCACAGTTCAACAGTCCTGCTGTAACTCGCAGGTAGTCTGTTGAAGAGTTATTAGGTCAGAGCAAGGTTTGTATCCCCCGGCAGGGCTCAGGCCCTCTCACTCAACTGGATCCCAGCCCAAGGCCCTGTTAGTGACTTGCTCGCGCCCCTGAGTCAGACTCCCTCTGATTGCCAGCCCCAACTGAGCTGAGCTGCTTTTTTTTATATTAGTGCAGCCTGAGCATGCCCAGTAAGCTAAAGGGGGTGTGGCCTCCTCCGCCCTAAGGGCTGGGTTAACCCCCTCCTGATGAGTGCAGGATGGGTATGCCCCATCACACCCCGAGATCCTAATCAGTAATATCACTGCTATTTATTCCCCATTTTGTAGTTGTACATTTCATTCTTTGTTTCTTAAGTGAAGTACTTCGTGCTTGTTTTTATTGAGTTTCCTCTTGATGAATTCAGAACATTTCTCTAATTCATCAAGGTCATTTCAAATTCTAATACTGTTCTCTAAATTGCTTGCAACTCCTCCTAGTTTGGTGTCATCTGCAAATTGTATAGTATAAGCATACTTTCCACTTCATTATCCAAGTCATTTATGAAAATTTTGAATAATACCAAACCAGGAGTGATTTTGTAGGACCACACAAGACACACCATCCCAGGTATACTGTGAACCATTGGATAATTACTCTTTGCGTATAGTCTTTCCACTGCTGTTTGTGCCCATATCACATCTCCTGGTTCCTTTCAGGGAAGGAATTTTTTTTTTTTTTTTTTTTTTTGCTCGACAAAAATTTTTAGCCCACGTGTTTTGGGAGAGCATCCCTACTTGCGGCCCGCAGCTGTTTTCTTTGGTGTAATATGGCCCTCGCCACTTTCCGAGTTGTGCAGGCCTGATTTACACCTTTCATATTGGCTCCTCTTCTTGAAAAACTGCCAGCCCTCCTGAACTCTTTCTGTTAGTATTTTTTCCCTTGTGCCTACCTACCAGTTCTCTGAGTTTTGTAAAGTTTACTTCTTTTCAAGTCCGCTGTCCTTATGCTGCTGCACTCTCTCCTTCCTTTCCTTCTAATCATGATATTGACACTGAAATTCACTGAGCTAATTGAATCATGTTTAAGCTGAAGTAAATACAGGCTTAATTAACACGGAAAATATAACTGTATTTGAGTTTTAACTGTTGTGATCAATGTATAAACACTGTACAGCAATTACTGGTACATACATTTGTTAGACTCTCCTCTCTCCTAAACTCAAAACTCCGGTCATATGAAGAAGTGGTCTGTGCCCATGAAAACTCATGATACCATCTACATGTTTTGTTAGTCTATAAAGTGCTACCAGATCATTTGTTGTTTTTTAAGTTTATCCACAACAAATGGTAGAGTTCAAAGGAACAGTAATAATAGGTTAGTAATAATAGGTGACTGCAATGTGATACTCTGTTTTCCTTTCATTTACGTAGTACAGTAGCTTTCAAATTTTTTCTGATAGCACCATAAAGTACATATAGAGGCTTATCTGGGGAGCAGCGTGGAAGTAACTTAAAAGGCTGTCTATTTGTTCAAGAGAATAGAGTGGAGCACATTGAAAAAAAAACCACACACACTTCCATTTGTCCATTCTTACTGTAGTTACAATTTGTATGAACTAAAACACTTAAAATATTTCTCTACAGTCCAATAAAAGATACTTGATTTTCAAATTATGTATAAAAATCTTAAATAACTGTTGTAAAGACAATTTTCTGCTATTCATTCTGCAGTTATGCCTACAAACCTTGTCCTTCAGAAGCACCTTGTGGGAGGGGAGTCAGATTATGTACTCTCACAAGAGCAAATAGCCCCAGCAGTCTGTTGATAAGACAACATCTTTGCTCCTCATGCTAGCTATATATTTTTCCCACAGCTATGCTGATCGCTGCTTTAATCTTGCTCTAGAAATGAAGGGGCCCATGGCAAACAGACTCTACCATGACCACTCAATATTGATGGTTTCTGAATTTTTGTCTCTGGCAGTCAGAATACCTGTATTTATTTATAAGCAGACATTATGTTGTCCTTTCACAAAGGGTAATCTGTAGAAGATGGAGGTAAACTGTACCTGAGAAAATAATGCTGTGCTATATTTTAGCATTGAGTAATGTTAATCTGTTTGTTTGTTTTTTGCTTGTTGTATAAATAAATAAGCACATGCAACCTGCATGTAGCTTTCTGCCAGTGATATATATGTTGCCTCCATGCAACTCTTATCTTTCCATTTAAAAATAATTATGTTCTTATGTAACCCTAGTAAGTCTAGTGAAGACCTGCCAAATCAACCACAGATCACACTCCAGTCGACTCTTTTACTCTACCTTAGACAAGATGAGTAAGAGAAGTCAATGGGTGAATTTCTCCCATCGATCCCTTCGATCATGTTGACCTCACAGTAACTTGACTCTGTGGTATGTTGATACCAGCTATGTTATTCACATAGCTGGAGCTGTGTAGCTTAGGTCAACTTTCTGTGGTATTGCAGATGTAGGCTTATTTTAGATCTCTGTCCGGTCTGTCTTTTTCTATAGTGCCTGTCCACCATATCTAAGTGCTATATTATTCCAGTTGCATAAACCCTATAAGGCCATATAAACTAGATGCACGTGAGGGTGACTAGTGCTAGGCATGGGGGAGGTTCACACCCAGTTTGCAGGCATGGGTTATACAGATGCTTGTAGTTGAACATGAAAGAAGTTAGGCAAATGTTTTCCCCTTTCCAAGTATTGATTCTGTTCCTCTCCCTCTTACTCATCTGAACATAAGAACATAAGAACGGCCGTACTGGGTCAGACCAAAGGTCCATCTAGCCCAGTAGCCTGTCTGCTGACAGTGGCCAGCACCAGGTGCCCCAGAGAGGGTGGATCGAAGACAATGATCAAATGATTTGTCTCCTGCCATCCTTCTCCAGCCTCTGACAAACAGAGGCCAAGGACATCATTTCTATCCCCTGGCTAATAGCCTTTTATGGACCTAACCTCCATGAAATTATCTAGCTTCTCTTTAAACTCTATTATAGTCCTAGCCTTCACAGCCTCCTCTGGCAACGAGTTCCACAGGTTGACTACACGCTGTGTGAAGAAGAAATTTCTTTTATTAGTTTTAAACCTGCTACCCATTAACTTCATTTAGTGTCCTCTAGTTCTTCTATTATGGGAACTAATAAATAACTTTTCTTTATCCGCCCCTCTCCACACCACTCATGATTTTATATACCTCTGTCATATCCCCCCTCAGTCTCCTCTTTTCTAAACTGAAAAGTCCCAGTCGTTTTAACCTCTCTTCATATGGGACCCGTTCCAAACCCCTAATCATTTTAGTTGCCCTTTTCTGAACCCTTTCCAAGGCCAAAATATCTTTTTTTTTTTCTTCTGAGTCACAAAAGTAGGGTACTCATTTTTACGATGAGCAATCTAAGCATTATCCACACAGGAATGGGAGAAAGGGTACTGTGGAAGGCTCTTTTCATTAATGAGTGTGTAGATAAGATCTTCAACTTGATGGCCATGTCATCAACACATAGAACTGCCAGCCTTCGTGCCAGACTCGCAGTGTCTGAAGCCACGGCAGTCAGGCTTGCAGAATCCCAGACTGTTCTTAGGAAGTTATTGTGCTGCTGCTTTTTTGGTGAACTTCTGCACTCAGGATTTCAGTTTGCTTCCGCATGTGGTAGTCAGTTGTGTGGTAGGATTGTGCCACGTCACAGACACTGTTAAGGGGTATCATCTGATCTGTAAGTGTAGTAATTTAAATTTCAAAAAATCCTAGCCTGCTGGGTGATTCAATCTGGGGGTTTAATCAGTAGAATATATATAAATTGAAAGTCTCAGAAGAAAATAAATGCTGGTGAATCTATCACACACGCATGTGTTTTCTCAGATTCATGGAAGTAACAATAACTACCTGCAGTGCTCTAAATCACCTTAAATTAAGTCTGTAAATCATACTTTTGTGAGTAAGTCTAGAGTTATTATTTCATCTGCTTTTGAAGTTTATCTTGCATATAAGAAAGACATAATCTTTCTCAAACCATTTGCTATTAAGATGTGAAAGCTGTATCATAAATATGTTATGTAACACATACCTGTCATATAATCTGTGAGGCAAAAAGACACTGCGTTCAGTGAACAAAACAGTGATCTTTCAAAGCAGGCCATATGGGTAATGATTAATTTCCTAATTAACAGGAGTTAGTCTCTTTTACAACTTCGGAGTTATTTGTCAGAAATTCTTTTGGAATAATTGTGGATATCATCTCTGGTTTCTTAAGATAATACATGCCTATCTTTGCTTGGGGCACTCTGATCACCTCTCAGAAGTTCCACATGATATCTTGTGCAATCTGTGTTTTGGAAGTACAAACTCAGCCTTGGAAACTTTAGGGTCATTCATTCGTTTGTTGAAATACCGGGAACTCAAACATCATTTTAATTAAAACTCAAAATCATTTAATTGAGCCATATTCTAATTTGAACATCATCTGTTTGTATGAATCTAGCATAGAATTTGTTTCTGGTATACGAAATGTGTCCTGGGCTACTTCATTATTAGTTTGTCTCGCTGTTAAACTGCCACAATGTTAGGAATTTGAATTTTCAGCTGAAAAGATATGGCTTAGGTAGGAGACATTAATTTGCATTACAGAGAGGAGGAGATGATGATGAAAATAAAAGAAAGGTAAACAAGCATTTATGTTTCTTTTTTATTTTCAGGAGGCAATAAGCTGAAGAGCCAGCATTTTCGCTTGAGCTGGGCCTGGATCTCTTTAGAGAAGGAATATTACTTGGTAAATGAAGACTCTAAATATCTAGATGTTGTTCTTAAGCGGAGAGGTTACCTGGGAGAAACCTCTTTTATTAGTAAGTTCTAAACCTATAAATTACTTTTGAGCCAAAACCAGCAAGATTAGCAAAATGTGTCACAATAAGTTACGTTGGTACTATCGGGTACTTATCCAGTTAGGAACACTAGAATGCATATTTATTAGAACCAGGTTTTTTTATTCAAAATCTGTATTGTACAATTCATTTAAATTAAGGCACAAAATCAAATTACAAATCAATTACTGACAGTTTTATTTCCTCTTCGAGTAAAAAAAATCAGTTAGATCTTTCATCTATATATTTTCTGGTTTCTGCAACAACTTATCCTTGGTTATAACTGCCAAGGATACAGCCCTCTCTTTGCATTCAAAGGTAAAATTTCTTTTGGCTTGAATGGGAACAAAATAAGGCCACATACCTTGACAAGAAAATTTGGTTAAAAGGGTTGAAAATAGAGACCTGAAAGGGCCCTTTGGATCCTAATTCATTCCCCATGTTCCTTTTTCATATGAAGTAGCCTTTTAAATAAATAAATCTAAATTTGATCCATTATACAATGAAAAATAAAAATGCTTAAACTAAAACATGTACAACAAAAATAATTTAATAAATATGTCATTTTATGCATGTTTATCTATATTGTGTACAGCACACCTGTAGAAAATACCTTATTTGTGACCAAATATCTGTTAGCCTACTGAATGGAGCTGTGATCTCTGATTCTGGGAAGAGTTTTTATGCAACTTTCTTAGAAAATTTGGCTCAATTATTGTCATACAGAGTATCAGAAGAATGAAAAGAACAAATTTACCCCTTTTTCAGTACCATTTGGTACATGTTATTTCCAAAGAATAAGCCATAGTATGGTATCAGAGAATATAAATTGTGTGTTGTATCTATCCATAATTTTTCTTGAACTTACCGGTCCACATATTAATCTGAGCCTTGCTACTCTGTACTTTCTGTGCACATGAAATTCCCTTGAATGTCAGTGAGAGTTTCCCTTGAATGTAGAAGGATTGATATGTCATATGAGTTTGAGAGAAGCATATTTCTGTGTTAAAAATCTACTGTAAATCCAGACTAACTCCATTGATTTCAGAGAAGCTATGAATGAGGTAAGTCAGGTCAGAATTCAGACTCGTCTTCTTAATCAGATTGTTCCATTTAGATGGAAATAGAGGGACATTCTTGGTTTATAGAATAGTAATCTATGAAGGAGACACTGCAATAGGTTTATATACTAACCATTGTCTGATGGATTCTTAGGTTAGTGACTCTCTTGGTATGTCTAATCAGGATAAAAACCCAGTGGTTGGTCTAGGTCAGCTGATTAAGGTACTGGGGCTGAAAAATAACTGTATAGCCATTTAGGCTTGGGCTGTGGTGGAGGGTCCCAGAATTCTAGCTCTAGCCTAAGCCTTGAGCGTCTACACAGCAATTTTTAGTTCCAAGACCCATGGCCCCAAGACAAATGACCTAAGCTGGCCACCAATACATCCTTGTCTAGGCTACAGTTTTTTCCGAAAAAAGTGGCCTTTTTCCGAAAAAACTTCACCTGCGTCTAGACTGCTGCCGCGTTCTTTCAAAATTAAATTGAAAGAAGGTGGAGGTTTTTTCGACAGCGGTAAACCTCATTTTACAAGGAAGAATGCCTTTTTGCGAAAGAGCTCTTTCGAAAAAAGGCGTGCTTGACTGCAAACAGGGCTTTTTCGAAAGAGAGCATCCAGATTGCCTGGGTGCTCTCTTTCGAAAAAGCGGATCACTTTTTCAAAAAATGTTGTGGCTGTCTAGACGATCTCTTTCGAAATAAGGTTTTTCGAAGGCTTCTTTCGAAAAAGCTTCTTTCGAAAGAAGTGTGTAGTCAAGACATACCCCTGGTGTGTAGACGTATGCTCTGTGACCACAATTGGGAAGGGAGAAAAATGTTTTTAATCATAGTTCTTCATTTGTTCACACCACAAAACTACAACTGTGTTGGGCACTTTTAGCATGATTGAAGCTCCACAGACTTCCTAGCCTACTACACTATGGCTGGTCCACATCATTTATTTTTTTTCACCCACAAAATGTGAAATAAGTTACTCATGTTACTCTCAGACCATAACATTAATTGATCTTAGCAAAAAAAAGAGTTTGGGGATTCATACATAACAGAAAGTTCATATTCTCTCCTTTACACAGTACTTATTGAAAAACTAAATTGCGGAATAAAAGATTGATCTTAATGCAGACTCCAATATACCACTGTAATGACCAAACTTTTATTCTCATGCCCCTCCTTACTAGTAATGGAATCTATCTGTGCCCTCCACCATTACCACACACTTGGCTTAGTGGCAGAACTGGGAATAGAGGAGGAGCTGGGGATAGATCAGCATGGGAATGGAGATGCAGCTCAGTCCTGGAACTGGGCTCAGAGCAGAGCTGCAGAAGGGGCTGGAGCTAGACTGGGGCCAGAGTAGGGTTGCCAGGTGTGCGGTATTGTACTAGACAGTCCGGTATTTGCGCGCTCTGTCAGGTAAAAAAAATCAGAAAATACCGGACATGTGCAATGTCTGGTATTTTCTGATTTTTCCAGCTGCACACCGGACGGAAGCCTGGCGTGGACGGGGGGAGCGGCTGAGAGTCCCAGCTGGGAGGCAGGGCCGTAATGCTGCCAGGAGCCCTCAGTCGGTTGAGTGTGAGGAGGAGGGGAAGCCTCCTCCTCACTCGTGCATCACCGGGAGCCTGCGTGGGACAGGCAGCAAGTGCCCAAGTCAGTCCCGCTCCCCGCCGGCCAATTTGCTCACCCCCCCCTTCCCGGCCAGCCGGTTCTCCCCCAATTCCCCTCCTGATCTTCCCCGGCCAGCCCCCCTGCACCCTCTCCAGCTCTGCTTCCCGCCGGCCCGTTCCTCTTCCTGATCTCCCTGGCCAGTGCCGCTGCACCCCCGCCAGCTCTGCTTCCCGCCCCCTTCTTCCTGGCCCCTCTTCCTCCCGGCCAGCGCCACTGCACCCCCGCCAGCTGTGCTTCCCACTTCCCCTTCCTCCCGGCCAGCCCCGCTGCCCTGACCGCCCACCCCTGCCAGCTCTTCTTCCCACCCACCCTTCCTCCCAACCACCCTCACAGCCCCAATCCCCCAGCTGTGCTTCCCGCCTCCCTTACTCCCGCCAGCCCCGCCCCTCCCAGCCGTTCCCCCTTTCCCCAATATCCCGCGGCCAGCCCTGCTCCGCCTGACCCCACCCCGATCAGCCCTGCTTCCCGTTGGCCCCCATCTCCCCAGCCGTTACCCCCGTTAGCTGTTTCCAGGCCCCCTTTCTGGCCAGCACCGCTCCCTTCCTGGCGGTCCTCCTCCTCCCCATGAAGCGTGTCCGGTTTTTGGTTTTTTTAAATGACTACCTGGAACCTGGTAGCAATGATCTAGGTTCTTAGAGTCTTTTTTTTTTTTTTTTTTTTTTTTTTTTCAACAAAATTTTTTCCCGATGGTCTTTTTTTGGGGGTGGGGTGGGGTGGGGTGTTAGGTATTTTTGTTTCAGCCATCTGGCAACCCTACGGCCACAACAGGCCTGGAAGGTGCTCCTATCTTCCACCCGTGGGCCTTACTGTAAGCTCCGCCCCCCTCAAACGTTCCTCTCACCGTCTTAGGGGTTGTGCCTTACAGTCAGGGAGCCACTGATCTACATGCTGCAGACACAATAACTGTACAAAAATCACATATATTTGTGTGTGTGATTAACTGCATTTAATAGCTATGTCTCTGCAGCATGTAGATCAATTAAAATGTGAATAATTGAATTGATAAGGATTGGTCACGCAAGCACAGCAAGCAGTATTTGATTTTGGCCTTAAAAACAAAGAATTCACACATATTGAGTCTGTGACCAATGAAGGAATGCAGAGTTTTCACTAAGGACAGGAACCTATCTTTTTTGGTTGAATCCATTTATTTTTAGTGGGAAACTAAAGAAGAGCATCTCTTGAAGAACTTACATTCATAAAAATGTGTGTTTTATAAATAAAGACCAAAGAATTTGTAGTCTTGCTTCCGTAAAATCCTAAAACAGAATTAAGACTTTGCCTGTAAGTTTAGGAATTATTTTGAGAGCATAGTCATAAAGTTTATTTCCTGTGCATTTGTTTTGTAGAACACAGAGGGTAGAAACTATTAAGACAAACATTAACGTATATTCTTTACCAGCTATTCTGATGTGCTCGAGTAATTACCAGTATATGCATTAGGAATTGCAGCAAGTAGATTCATTTTCTTCAGTCAGCGTTGGCAGTGATTTGAGGTTTATCCAGGTGTTGAAAACTGCTCAGAGTTGATGAGGAGTGATAAGGGGGGAAAATGTGCTATCATCACATTCTACAACCTCACACATATCTCTGGCTTCTTTTTTGTATTATTAGTATTATTCCAATTCCCTTTGCCCTGGCAGTCATAATACATTTGGACTCTGAAATATTAATTTTGCACAGGTTCAGGTCAAAGCATGTACAGGACTTAAAACTTGTTATAAGAAGAAGAAAAACAGTTTAAGGCCCTGATTCAGCAGGGTACGCTTCAAGCATGAGTAGTCCTACTAAAGTGAATAGGACTCATTCATGCTTAAAGTGAGGCAGGGTCTAAAAATTAACTTTGCTACATTCTTTCTTTTTTTCTTTCACAGAGCAAAGAGTACATCAGAGAATGATATATTATAACAGGAGTGTTGGAACAGTTTTTATAGTGGGAGTGTTGAGAGCCACTGAACCAAATTGCAAATCCTGTAGATGCAGGAATCCAATTTAAGCCAACAAGTGCAGAGGCATCCCAAGCACTGCTAGTTCCAGCATCTGTGTATCATAATAAAGCACAAGTTAAAGAAGTTTGTTGATTGGTTTAAATTGTTGATATTGGTTAATAGGTATTGTTTTCATTCAAGGAAGCAACCATACAGATTTGCTATCTGACCTTTTCAATAACAGTATGTACAACATTTTCTATCTCTGTAAAGCGGAGTCAGTTTAGTTTCTGAACACTTTGGACTTTGATTTCCATAAGGAACTGATCCCAACACTGACTGGTTAACTTGCATCTCACTAATGTAAACCTGCTGAGTGTAATTCCATGATTGTAAAAGAATGAAGAAGTTATTAGGGGAAATTCTTATCCCCTTCTTCTGTCTCCATATGCAGAATAAAGGGGCTGGAGCAGGGGTGGGCAAATGGGCCTCCGCAGGCCAAATCCGGCCCTCCGAGTGGGTGGATCCGGCCCATGGAAGCCCTGCTGCTCCCCTGCCCCCAGGCCAATTAGGACCTGGGGGCAGGGAGCACGCAAAGCTTCTTCCTGCCCTGCCAGGAGCATGTAGCACTTTGAAGTGCCATGCGCTGCTTGCAGGGCAGGGAGGAGAGCGGAGGAGGCTTTGTGCGCTCCCCTGCCCCCAGGCCAATCAGGGCCTGGGGTTGGGGGAGCTGTGTGAAGCTTCCTTTGTCCTGCCCCAGCCCTGCAAGGCACCCACAGCACATCAAAGTGCCATGTGCTCCTTGCAGGGCGGGAGGAAGCTTCCCGTGCTCCCCTACTCCCAGACCCTGATAGGCCTAGGGGTGGGGTAGCCCTGCCTCTTCCTGTTTAGGCCCTGCCCCTTCCTGTTTAGGCCCCGCCCCTTCCGGGTGGCCTTGGACTACTTCAAAAAATTTTGAAGTGGCCCCCGGGCAAAAATTATTGCCCACCCCTGGGCTGGAGCCAAGGAAAAAGCCCCAGATCTATCAGGGAGAATTCCCAAAGTGGGAAAGATAGCTGCAAGTAGTATTTTGAGGACCTCCAAAGAAATCTTATTGTGGGGTGGGGAGACATTCCAGTCATGGTGATAAAGGCAGGGATATGTGTCAGAGACAGCTTTTACAGGCTGTCTAATATACACTGAGGTTCCCCAAAAAGCTCCGGCTCAGGAAGGCACAAAAATGACTTAGATACGTCAGACCCACAGCCTCCAGAGCTGTGAGTTCTATGCTGTAAGGCCACATCTTCATTTCCTGGATGATCGACGCTACAGCGGTTAATCTTCCAGAGTTCAATTTAGTAGGTCTAGTAAAGGCCCACTAAACTGAATGATGAGGGCATCTCTGTTGACACCGGAATTCCTACTCCTCATGAGGAGCAAGAAAAGTCAAAGGGAGTATTTCTCCTGTTGACTTCCCGCTATGGAGACGATGCTGAAGGTCGAATTAAGGTACGTCGATGCCAGCTATGCAGTTAATGTTGCTGGAGTTACATATCTCTATTAGACCAGGCCTACGAGGCAAGGTGCTGAATTTCATCCCTTGACTTTGCTGCCTGAATTTGACCTGAGTTGAACATGAGAAGTTTGAGATTAATGGTGGCCATTATATAAAGGCTGAAACAAGATGATGTCACCAAAATTAAAGCTGTTGTTGTGGGACTGTCACTGTATTTCAAGTTTCATCACCATTCATTGTAATTTCTCATGTTTAATCACTCAGACTTTCCCAAACTCATCTTTCAAGCTAAAATTTTCCACGCTTAGTCTCTTTCTGAAAGTGATAAGTGTGAGTGTCCATTTGTGTGCGTGTGCATGTTTAGAAGGTTAAAGCAAAAAGGGTTCAGAGATTTTTGAGTTGCTGAGAATCCATTTTAAAAAAACCAGGAAGAAATAGTTTATTTGAACTACTATGTAGCTGAAACATCCTGGGGGTAGAAAAGCTGACATTTAGCATAGAAAGTATTGAATTTACCAGCAGTTAGTTTTCATTTGGGTGACAGTCTGGTTAATCTGTGTTTATCTGTGCTGGATGTTCCAACACAAATTAGTAATGGGTTATGTTGGGTGACTCATATATATCTATATTTCTGAAGATTTACCCAACAGCCCAAACCCTGTGGTTTAATACCCTCTCTTGGGAAAAATATATATTTTCTATTGTTTTTGAATGGCAAATCAGTTATAATTCTAGGTCAAACAGGAATTAATTCAGAGAAGTATTATGGCCTGAGTTGTACAGCTTACAACAATGGTCCCTTCTCACATGGAGATCTGTGAATGACAGAAAAATAGAACTGATCTATTGTTAATGGTCCTACTTTCTGTTTTTCTTGGCAGGTATTAGCACTAGAGATGGTACTGCTCAGAAGGATAAAGACTTTAAAGGAAAAGCCCAGAAGCAGGTGCAATTCAATCCTGGCCAAACATTAGCTACATGGAGAGTTCGGATTTTGAGTGATGGTGAACATGAGCAGTCTGAGACCTTCCAAATTGTGCTTTCTGAGCCTGTCATGGCTGTCCTCGAGTTCCCTGAAGTGGCTACAGTGGAGATTATTGATCCAGGAGATGGTAAAGACATTTTAAAAATGTTATTCTTAATCTGCACCCATAGCTACAGAGGAAACTGTAAGAAAGGACTGATACTATGATTCTTTTATTTTTGAAGACAGAATTAGGCATCATCTTGATGTTTTGTCATTAATCGCATTCATCTTAGTGGTGACTTGTTTCTCTGAAACATTTGCCTTATGACTTCAGGGCTGCTGGCTCTACAGAAGTGGAAAATGCCCCTCTAGAGTGGAGTGACAGCTGGGGAGATTGACCAGGGCTCACGGACCAAGATAAACTTTCCTGGCTGATGCTCCTCAGCAAAGCGCACAGTTTTCCCTACCAAGCCATCCACTCTTGAAGTAGGGGATGGGCAAGTTCCTTCAGTGACAGTTGAGCCTCCCAAAAGAGTATAAAGATCCTGCTCCAGTTCCTCTTGCTTCAGGAGCTCTGCATAGGTTGCTGCTGCCTGAGCAAGTATATAGGGGAGTTATGTGTGAGAAATTGTTGTAGCAGTTGAAATTTAGGGGAGAGAAACAATGTTAGCATGCATGTACAGCTGGTTTATTTTCAGGCATAAATTGGAGAGCTGAGGTGTCGAGAACAGATAAAACGACTGTTGAATGTAGGTGAGGAGAGAAGTGATAACAGAAGCATGTGCTGGAGTAGCAGCCCTGGTAACATTTGGAGGTTTTTCTTTTGAACTGCATCCAGACACTTGAAACAAGTGGCCATGGTCACACAAAGACGTCAGTAAGGAATCTTGAGAGAAGCAAAGGCTGCAACACATTGTTTTATATAGTCTTTTTCAAATTAACACTTGGAGGTGGCTCTACAGGGGAAAAAAATGTGTTCAGCATTTGCTAGTTTTAAATTTAAAATATATCAGAACCAGGGGGGTTATCTTGCATCCCTATTTAGTTACAGAGGGAAGCACATCTTATAGATCAAGTTCACTGTTCAATCCAGTATATTGAGGATACGGAAATGACTAAGCATGCAGTTTCTGTGACCACCAATGGGAGCTCTGTCAGCATGGTGTGTGGTCCATAATCAGTGCCAACTCTCGATTGCCATTTTCTGTATAAAGCAAAACACACAAACACAGCCCTGGGCAGTTTGCCGTAATCCAAATTGTATATATAGGTCTGGGAGGGTTTGACATGTGAATGGAGCATGGTGTTTGTCATTAGGAGAGTAAAAGGATTTCATATGGTAAGAGAAGGAACTCAGGGATGGTTTGGCAACTGGAGAGAGGGAATAGGGTTGGACACTCAACTCATCTTTCAAAATGTTACAGGATCATGTATGTGTAGGTGATATAAGAGCCACTGAAGTCTGATTATGCTCATTGACTCAGATGGTTCAGCATTAGATACTAAACTAATGAGACCCTGCTGAAAGCTGAGTTAGCCCTTAGCAAGTGAGGAGGACTGTTGTGTTTTACAACAGGAAGGTATTGAATAAAGAATTTTTCATTATGCTCATTCTAAAGAATATAAACTCAGTCAGCATGAGCTATAGGCAGCTATCATAATACCACAAGTTTTAGACAGTTTTCCCAAATGTTTTTGCTACCACCACATATAAGATTTGTTAATTTGTTGTATGGAACTTTAAACAATACAGTTCCATAGCCATACTACAAACATGGAATGCATAAAACATATTGCGTCTGTAGTCCCCTTACTAAAGGGGCCTCTGTTTTATTCTGAAAAGACCCTGTGTGCTACAATCCAGACTACAATTCCCATGAGCCCTTGGAAAAAAAAACAGGAAGGGAGGACTCTGGGGGGAGAGAGGACTGCTCTCTCCAGGTGCTTGAAGAAAGAGGCCTAGCAGTCTGGGACTCTGCCTTGGAGTTTGGAACCAGAGGGGGAGCCAGGCTGCTGCCAAGGACATTGACCCAGTGGAGGGGCTGTTGGAGTGCAGCTACTGGATGCCTGTTGGAACTGGGAGTTAGCAGGCTGCCTCCTATAGGCACAGCATAAGGCAGTAAGTTTGGGCCTTGTTGGAAAAGTGCTGCCTGGGACAGAGCTGCTGTTTAGCCTGGACCAAATCCTCACTACAGCTGCAACATCAGCGCCAACGCAAGCAAGTGCCTGGGACTGAGTCTAAGGGTGTGCACACTCTGGGGTGGGGTCACTGTTGTCTAGCTATATAAGCTTCAATTATTGATATGTGTTTGTTAATGCTATTCATTGCTAATCTGTTAATCCCTGTTTATTCAAATTAAGTAAAGATTGTTTATTTTAAAGTGTTCTATTAGATATAAATGATTTGTAGTTGTTCTGGAATTAGATCCAGATTTATAGTGGAATGAGTATATTCCTGGAGGCTCTCAAGGCACACCAGTGTGTGTTCAAGGCCAGCCAGGTGGAGGCACTGCCATTTTACATTCATTGCCAGCAAGGGACTGCAGTAAGGGGTGGATAGGGTTTTCCCCAACTAAACACCATCACCACTGGGGTGCTCAGGATCTCTTTTGGGTTAAAACATCAGGCGCCCAGGCACACCTGTGAGTGTGACCTGCTCCCCAGTAACCCGGGGAGGGAAAAGGGGGTTACATTTTGGAGGCACCGCTGGGATGCCCTTTACCACCTCTAATTTTGCTGCAAGAAAAATTGTCCCTGCTTTCTTTAATGTTGTTGGAGTTATGATTGTTTTCTGAGATCTGCTGGTATTTAAAACCTTTGTTTATGTTACTAAATCTCTTATTGGGTACAACATGGAACCACTTAAGTTACTATCCTGGTGTAGAGATGTAGGAGTGCCACCCAGCCGAGCGCTTATGCTGGGTAAAGTGCCTATAGACACTGAGGATGCTATTATCTACCAGGCATTAGGAACTGTAAAAATTTTGGGGAAAACCACCATCTGTGGTCGCCGAGGTGACTCTAACACCCAGACTGTGTCAGTACTGGTGAAAGTGGCTGCTGACCTTGACCCACGGTGTGTACCCCCGGAAGTTGGTATTGTGGGTGAAGTTGGCCCTGGCCTGTGTTTCTGCCTGGGAATGTCCCAGAAGAGGAGACCACTGAAGCTGTGAGCTCTGACTTTGCAGCTAAATTGAATGTGTTTCTGCAAAAAGAGGAAAGTCAGTGGAAGATGTGAGGACCATTGTTACTCCAGCATCTATGTCCTCAGCTGTCACAAATAAAGGTCTGATAGCTGCTTTAGGAAAAATGATGGAACGATATACCCCTCCCTCCTATGAAGGAGTTGGATATCGAAGCTGAAATTTTCTCTGGGAGTCAGCCTACCCCTGTTGGAGAAGATGACTTTGAATCTTGGATGGACCAAGCTGTCCAGATGATGGAGGAATGGCAATGCTCAGATACTATGAAACGGCAACGACTAGCTGAAAGTCTGAGGGGACCAGCCTCTGATGTCATTAGATCCTTACGGATGAGTAAACCCTCTGCTGGTGCTATGGAGTATCTCCATGCTTTGGATGATATATATGGGACTACGGAGAGTGGAGAAGAATTGTATCTGAGTTTTCGCACCACCTATCAAGAAGAGGGTGAGAAACTGTCACAGTACGTATGCCGTCTAGAGAAGCTCCTACATAAGGTACTGGTAAAGAAGGGGATACTTGCCAGCCACTTGGATCAGGTGAGAATGGAACAAATACTGAAGGGTGCTTGTTCTGGCAACCTAATAGCCCTGAAGCTGCAGCTTTCTGACTCACGCCGGAATCCTCCCTCCTTCTCCAAACTGGTACGGGATATCAGGGAAGAGGAAGATCGACTGGCTGCTCGTGAAGCTCGTCACATTCCCAGGGTTTCAGCATGCACTGTCACCTCTGTTGCTCCTTCTAGCGAAATAGCTGACCTCAAGGAAGATCTGCGGAGTCTGACTGAGCAAGTCAATCAGCTACTTCAGCTGAATACTAGAGTGGAAAAGCCTGAAAGACCGTCTCATGTCCAAAGGGGGAGTGCCCCTGTGAGAAGCAATGACGCAGTGTCTGGTGGTACTACTCACAAATCAAGAGTTTCTGTTGAAACAAAGGGTAGGAGTGACATAATCTGCTACAAGTGTGGGGAGAATGGTCACAAGAAACGAGACTGTGTTGCAGAAGAGGATGTACGGAAAGTTAACGCTCATCCAAGCAAGAAAGAATTTGGGAAAACTTCAGAGAAGCCCAGTGAAGGAGCGAACTGGTGTTCTGAGGAAGATACGCTCCACTAAGTGCTACCAACAGAGTGCAAATAGCTGGAATGATTTGCCCCATGGGCTGGTAGGCCCAGCTCTGGTTGTGCCTGTTCAAATAGAAGGCATTTATACTCATGCTCTCTTGGACAGTGGTTCACAAGTCACCATTTTGTACAAGACATTTTACAATACCTACCTTCGCCATTTGCCTATTCAACCCTTGGACAATTTGGAAATCTGGGGTTTGAGTAATCAAAAATACCCATATGAGTACTTATCCCTTCAAATTGAGTTCCCGCCATCCATCATGGGAGTTCCTGAGAAGCTGGATACTTTAGTTCTAGTGTGCCCGGACCCTTGTGTCAAAAGTAATGTTGCAGTATTGGTCGGCACCAATAGTAGTCTGGTCCAGCGATTTTTTAAACTATGCAAAGACACTGTTGGGGAAGGATGCATCAGTACCTTGCCTATTCACCCTAAGATCCGTGAGGCCTATACAGGCTTCCACAGAAGGTCTCTCTCAGTTTCTGACAAAGATTCTACCAGGTATGGCAATGTATGGTACACACAGAAAAGAACATTACACATACCACCTGGCAGTGCCTGTCAAGTCACTGGTATCCCAAAGTTTTCTGTTCAGCCTACAGATAAGTTGTTGTTAGTGGATACACCGGAAGAAATGACTACACCTGGAGGATTTATGGTACGACCTGAAGTACAAGCCACTACAGTTGTGTCTTCTAGAAGAGTCACAGTTACTGTTAGAAATGTATCTGCTCACGAGGTGATCATTCGACGTGGGACAAGAATTGCTCAATTGTTCCCAGTTGATGTAGAACCTTGGATGCATGCAGTAGCTGTCAAGAACAATACTAAGGACTTGACATCAGATTGCTTTGATTTTGGAGATTCCCCTATCCCTGAGGAATGGAAACAGCGTCTCTGCAAGAAAATGTTAGAGCATGCTGATGTCTTCTCCCAACATGAATGGGATGTGGGCTGTGCAAAAGTACTCAGCATGAGATCAATCTAAATGACTCTCGACCTTTTAGAACGATCTCGTCGCCTGGCTCCAGCTGATATGGAAGATGTTCGGCGCCACATACATGATTTGATGGCTGCTGGAATAATTTCTGAGTCACGAAGCCCATATGCCTCTCCAATTGTCGTGGTGAGGAAGAAAAATGGGTCTGTCAGAATGTGTGTAGACTATAGAACTCTCAATAAGCGCACTGTACCTGACCAATATACAATGCCGCGGATTGAGGATGTCCTTAACTGCTTACATGGGAGTAAGTGGTTTACTGTATTAGACCTTCGTAGTGGTTATTACCAAATACCCATGAATAAGGCGGATAAAGAGAAAACTGCTTTTATCTGCCCACTTGGATTTTATCAGTTTGAGAGAATGCCCCAAGGCATTTGTGGAGCTCCTGCCACCTTTCAAAGATTAATGGAGCGAACAGTTGGGGACATGAATCTCATGGAAGTTCTCGTTTACTTGGATGACCTAATTGTTTTTGGGCGAACTCTTGAAGAGCATGAAGAGCGGCTGTAAAGTCCTTAATCGTTTGAAAGAAGAAGGCTTGAAACTATCCTTGGATAAGTGTAAATTCTGCCGCCCTTCAGTCTCTTATGTGGGACACATAGTGTCAGAGCAAGGTATTGCCACGGACCCATCAAAAATTGAGGCTGTTTCCAGTTGGCCCAGGCCTCAGAATTTAACTGCCCTACGTTCATTTTTGGGATTCTGTGGCTATTATAGGCGTTTTGTGAAGGGATACTCCAGATTGATAAGACCACTGAATGAGTTGTTGCAAGGCTACCGCCACCACCTCACAAAAATGGTTCAAGACCTAAAGATATTCCAACAGATAAAACCTATTTCCAACCTTCTGAGCCCTTTGGGGACCGATGGAATGAACACTGTGAAGAGGCTTTTCAGAATATTAAGGAATGCTTCTCCAAAGCTCCTGTATTAGCATTTGCTGATCCTCAAAAGCCATATGTTCTGCATGTGGATGCCAGTATGGATGGCTTAGGAGGGTATTATATCAAGAATACCCTGAGGATTGAGGCCAGTAGCTTTTATCAGTCGAAGTTTGTCACCCTCTGAAAAACTACCCTGTGCACAAACTTGAATTTCTGGCTTTAAAATGGGCTGTAGTAGATAAGTTGCATGATTATCTGTATGGAGCACGATTTGAGGTTCAGGATAACAATCCATTAACATATATTTTGACATCAGCCAAATTGGATGCTACTGGTCACCGGTGGTTAGCAGCATTGTCCATACAACTTCAGCCTAAAGTACCGCCCAGGAAGCAAGAACATAGATGCTGATGCATTATCTAGACGACCACATAGTATCTCAGCTCCTGAAGATGAGTGGGAAGAGGTATCTGCCCCTGGGGTTCGAGCTTT
Organism: Rafetus swinhoei; assembly: GCA_019425775.1. Lineage (NCBI taxonomy): Eukaryota > Metazoa > Chordata > Testudines > Trionychidae > Rafetus > Rafetus swinhoei. The sequence goes on from CM033437.1 coordinate 57,803,528, forward strand.
GTGTCATGTTTCTACAGTTTATGGGAAGCCGACTAACATGCCACCCTCGCTTTATAGATCTTGTGGGAGTGTCAGCCCATGCTATTCCTCAAGCGTACTGCAATGTTGCTTCTTTGGATACTTCCCATCTTCCCATTTGACTCGTTCTGAACTTCAGGCTGCACAACAGAATGATGCCTTTATTGGAGAGATCTGGTTGGCAGTTGATAAGGGGAATCCAGCTGCCGTGAATAGAAGCAGACACCCTAATATTCCACTCCTAATGAGGGAATGGGATCGACTTACTCTGGACGATGGCCTTTGTATAGAAACACTAAACAGCCCAGGCAATACACAAAGAAACAACTGGTTTTACCTAAACGATTTCACAAAACTGTACTACAGTCCTTACATGATGACCATGGACACCTCGGGTTTGATAAAACCTATGGACTTGTACGAGACCGATTCTACTGGCCTCGAATGAAGGCTGATGTTGAGCAGTATTGTAAGACCTGCGCCCGTGTATACAACGGAAGACTCTACCCACCAGAGCTGCTCCACTGTTTCATCTTAAGAGTGAAGGCCCTATGGATTTGGTCTGCATGGATTTTCTCACAATTGAACCCGATAGTCGGAATACTTGTAATGTGCTAGTCATCACTGATCATTTCACAAGGTATGCCCAGGCCTTCCCCACTAAGGATCAAACAGCTGCTACTGTTGCTAAAACCCTATGGGAAAAGTATTTTGTGCATTATGGGTTGCCCAAGCGAATGCACTCAGATCAAGGACGGGACTTTGAGAGCCGCTTAATTCAGGAACTTCTGACTATGCTGGGCATAAAGAAATCTAGGACAACCCCTTATCATCCTCAAGGGGACCTCAGCCTGAACGTTTTAATAGGACCCTGCTTAATATGTTGGGGACTTTGACTACCAAACAGAAATCTAAATGGAGCCAGCATGTTAGCCACCTGGTGCATGCTTACAACTGTACCCAAAATGAGGCCACTGGGTATTCTCCATATTTCCTGATGGTCGTGAAGCCCGACTACCAGTGGACCTCTGCTTTGGGGTCTCCGAGATGGGTCATCTCGCCAGTCTTACCTTCAGTATGTGGCTAATTTAAAAAAGGATTTGTGTGCTGCTTATCAACTTGCTCAGGCTGCATCTAATAAAATGAACCAGGGCAACAAGGAACATTATGATCAGAAAGTGCGATACCGTGATCTGCAACCTGGTGATCGTGTCCTTATCCGGAACCTGGGTCTCCTGGGAAACACAAACTTGCAGACCGATGGAATTCACAGCCCTATATTGTGGAGACTAAAATGCCTGGGCTACCAGTATACCAACTAAAGCCTGAGAAGAATGATGGTCCATTAAAGACTTTACATAGAAACCATTTACTTCCTCTGGAGCAACGTGTCAGAATGGATGCTTCATCAGATACTGAGCGTACTACACTACCCAGATCATCTAATCAGAGGAAAGCCCTGACATCTGTGGGTTCCTCACCTAACACTGCAGGTGCCTCTAATTCTGTGCCAGACCCGACTACCAGGATAGATATAATGGGTCCCCCATCAGAAGCTGATTCAGAGGAAGTTTACCCTGACTATGTATCTATGTATCATGAACTGTTTGATGTGTCTCCTGGGTCTGCAGTAATGTCACTTGAGTCAAGTCAACCCAACAGTGCAACTAGAATGCCATCCTTAAATCCTGATGCTCTTCCATTCTTTCCTGGGGGAGATATTGCTGGAGAGGGCGTAGATATGTCCCATAATCCTCTGGGGTCTTCCAGTGAGGGGGAAGAGGTTACTACAGATGTTGATCCTTCTGTAATGGGTACTTCTGCAGTGGATGCCGAATCTGAAGGGGTTGTATTGACACCTCCTGTAGAGGAGGAAGAAGGGATAGCACTGACCTTAAGGAGGTCCCAGAGAGAAATCAGGCCTCCTCAGAGGTTAACATATGATATGGTTGGAGTCAGCAGTGAGGTGTCCATTCCCACAGTACACCGTGGAGTGGTTGTGTTAAAGGATGTTAAAGCACCGGAGACATCCAACCTAGATGATGTATCCTCTAAGCATGAACTCAGGTGTTCAACATGGTGGTGCTCACCTCATGCTAGATGCATAAATTGTATGTATTCTAATGGGCCTATACTTTACCCTCCATTGGCTGTTAGCACAACCAACAGTAGGAAATAGTGTACATATTGTATTGTAATCTGTTTTTCTTCTTAATACTGGTTCCTTAATGGGGACATTAAGGATTTTTCTGGTGGGGGGAGAATGTAGTCCCCTTACTAAAGGGGCCTCTGTTTTATTCTGAAAAGACCCTGTGTGCTACAATCCAGACTACAATTCCCATGAGCCCTTGGAAAAAAAACAGGAAGGGAGGACTCTGGGGGGAGAGAGGACTGCTCTCTCCAGGTGCTTGAAGAAAGAGGCCTAGCAGTCTGGGACTCTGCCTTGGAGTTTGGAACCAGAGGGGGAGCCAGGCTGCTGCCAAGGACATTGACCCAGTGGAGGGGCTGTTGGAGTGCAGCTACTGGATGCCTGTTGGAACTGGGAGTTAGCAGGCTGCCTCCTATAGGCACAGCATAAGGCAGTAAGTTTGGGCCTTGTTGGAAAAGTGCTGCCTGGGACAGAGCTGCTGTTTAGCCTGGACCAAATCCTCACTACAGCTGCAACATCAGCGCCCCAACGCAAGCAAGTGCCTGGGACTGAGTCTAAGGGTGTGCACACTCTGGGGTGGGGTCACTGTTGTCTAGCTATATAAGCTTCAATTATTGATATGTGTTTGTTAATGCTATTCATTGCTAATCTGTTAATCCCTGTTTATTCAAATTAAGTAAAGATTGTTTATTTTAAAGTGTTCTATTAGATATAAATGATTTGTAGTTGTTCTGGAATTAGATCCAGATTTATAGTGGAATGAGTATATTCCTGGAGGCTCTCAAGGCACACCAGTGTGTGTTCAAGGCCAGCCAGGTGGAGGCACTGCCATTTTACATTCATTGCCAGCAAGGGACTGCAGTAAGGGTGGATAGGGTTTTCCCAACTAAACACCATCACCACTGGGGTGCTCAGGATCTCTTTTGGGTTAAAACATCAGGCGCCCAGGCACACCTGTGAGTGTGACCTGCTCCCCAGTAACCCGGGGAGGGAAAAGGGGGTTACACGTCTTTAGCATGTTTTCCTTACGATGTATTTTTCTGCATTAATTTATTTCCACAGAAAAAAACACTTTTTACAGATTACACTGCTATTACTTTAAAACTTAAAAGGTTGATATGTTGTCATTTTTTTTTGTCTTTCTGAAATAATAAAAGCAAATAGATGTTATCAGACCAGTATTACAGCACTTTATAGCAGCCTTTTAACCTTCTGTCATGCCTGCAGCATTTTATTGCAGAAAATGCACAGTGGGACATCTTTTCAAAGAAATCACACTAAACTTTTATAAAATTGTTTACAAAAATATAAATAATAGTCATTTACATTCTACGGAATCATTACAGCAGTTGGAATTTAAAATATGGAGTTGGTTGCTTATATTAAAGCAACCTTGATTGAATTACATATAATCTTTGCTGAAATTTGTAAGCTTAAATGGGTATTCTGTGTCTACAGCTATCCATTTCTCTAAAATTTTGATGGACATAGAAAATAGTCTGAAATCCAAAGGTACCATAAAAGCCAACGGCCTGTTTATCGGAATGTAGAATAACTAGATTTTTTTTGTTTTCAGATTGTTCAGTGTTTTATTTGCTCTCTCTGAAAAATAGGAAATGTTATTCTTACACCTGATGGTTTTTAGGAATTTTGAAGAATGCTTAAAAAAAACCATTCAAAGCTAGTGTTGTTTTTTTTTTTTTCTGTCTGCCCTTCTGGCATCCAGAAGGAAATAGCTAACTTTAATTAACAGAAGATACATTCTCAGCCAAAAGAGCAAAACTAGTTACAAGGAAAAAATATGCCTGCAGCACTTATTCAGATAAGAAAAAAGGAATTCCAGAGAACATGAAAGAGAAGTGTATTTATACATATATAAGCCCAAAGAGATAATGGACATGTCCAAATTCTACATGTTTTACAGGATTTTCTGTGATCTCAAACTAATGTTTAGCTTTCTTTTGCAGTCTGTTTTGGTTACACTGTTTCAAGAACAAACAAAATTAGGGATCACTCTTTGACTGGTAAATGTATAACGATTATAAAATTAAATAATAATAGTTTGTCTGTATTATTCTATCACCATGTGCTAGCCATTGTACAAACAGAGTACAAAGAGATGGTCTCTGCACAAAGGGGGGCGTATTACTTCATATAGTGCGCGGAGTTAGAGTGAAATTCACAAAGGACACCGGCCTTGCATCCTAAGCACCCCAAATGTCAAAGGACTAACAGATGTTTTGGGTGTACAATAAAGTAAGAATGATCTTAACGAACAGCCATCACGGAGGATGCTGGAATGAATGTGTGATGCTCAGTAGTGAAACTTTCACATCTAACAGCAATTAAATATAATTGTCTAGAAATCACTAGAAGAACTTGGATAAAATTCTGGTTCACAATGGAGGTGTGGGTGTAACGGTGGGTGTAACTGATGGGTGTAACGGTGAATCACATGATTCACCCCATTAAAGTAATTAAATCACAGAGAGTGGAACTACTTTTGTGATTAAGATCTACTTATTCGTAAGGGCTTACACCATCAAGCCTTGGTTCTGGCATTCTTTCTGACTGCAAAATGAAATATTGAAATATTTTACTATACCACTGAGGAAAGAGTGATTTGTTACACTGCGGGGTTTTCTGAATTCATGGTGGGGGGATCCTCTAGGTATTTGTATTGTGACTCTTTGAGTACATAATGTAACACAAATAAATATCTCTGATCTCTGCAGAATCAACCGTTTTTATTCCTCAGTCCATGTACACAATTGAAGAAGATGTTGGGGAACTGCTCATTCCTGTCAGAAGAAGTGGAGATGTGAGCCAGGAATTGATGGTGATCTGCTATACACAGCAAGGTAACAGAATCTAGCTTAAGTGACAATAATAAACAAAGTTAAAATAATTATTATTTCTGTCTGCAGAATATGAAAATGATTTCCAGTACTGGTTATTACTTTCTGCTTATATAACTTCAAGCAGAAAGGATAGTGTTATTCCTCTTCACTTTGTCTTAAATGCTATGTAGTTGTGTATTGTTAAATAGATGCCATGTTTCAGCATTTCTGAATCAATTCTTCTAAACTATTCATCTTATAAAAACTTGCAATATTTCAACATTTTGTCCTGAATTTGGAGGAAAGTCAATGTTGAAAGACTTTCCCAAGGGACAGAAAGTCCAGCTGAAACTGTCAGAATTCTGAAACTGGTGAGACCTTTGATGAAAGATATTTGGTTAATGTTTTGCTTGTAAAACCCAATGTGTTCAGCTTTTTGGCCACTTTTTTCAACTGACAGGCGTTTTTTTATACCATGGTGAGGTATTTAAAGTTAAAGCCTCCAGCTGAGGACATCATAAAATGCTGTTTCAGATCTATTATAGAGCCTATGTTTGAAACTCCCCTCACCCACTCAGCTGCCTAGCTCTTTCAAGCCCAAGAATAATTACATATGGCCCCACATAGCTGAAAGGTTGGAGATCATCAAGTTAAAGGCACAGAAATGGGGTGGTGATTTGAGATATTCATATATCAAAAGAAATCTGGGTAGTCAGAAAAATTAATGCTTTTCATAAATCAGCTTGACTACATAGTTGTCTTGCAGGAGAATTAAATGAGGTGTATCTGCAGCTTGTAATGAAATGCTGAAAACAGGACACACACTGCAGTGCTGTGTACTTAAATATTTCTTTTTTCTTGTTATTGCCAAATAAGTGTACATTTACCAAGTGCATGTACATGTACATGTACATGTCTTTCAAGAACAAGAATATCTACTTGCTTTTACAGCAGAGTATTTTTGGAAAACCATAACACTTTGAAAACCATTTTCTTCTTAACCAAAACTTTTTTTGCTATGTTGTGCCCTTGTACTTTCCACAATTCCCAGTGATTGACATGTTAAAGTGTTTATGTTTTTCATATGAATTGCACTGAATAAAACCTCTCTCTTTTGTGTGATGCCTTATTTATTGGCAGAAATATGTAATATTTTGTCAATACATATTTGGATTAATTTCTCAGCAGTTGAATTAGTTATTTCATTGCAAGTTGAATTGTAATTTTTTTACAGCATTGGCATGTAGATGTTACATCAGTTTTGTATATGGAAGTTCCAAAGAGATATAGTTCTTGCACAGTTCTTTGGGAGTGAAAACAAAGATTGCCAGAATTTGTCTCTAAAAATGTAGCTGGAGAGAATTAATACTGTGGTATTTCAGCAGTGACTTTGTAACATTTTTTCAGATGAGAGAAATAATTTGTTTTAATGAGCATAATGAACAATAGTCTTCATTTCTGGAGAGGGGGATTCTGTTTGCTGTCAAGACTCTGAAGAACCCCACAGTACAGAACTGGTAAAAATAAAACAGAGTTTAGATTTATTGCCATTAGGACCATTTCTAGACCACCTTCTTACAGAGAACTTAGTCCAATTCCCTCCAAGATGCATTTGCGGGGGGCGGGGGAATCATTGATTTGTTCTTAGTCAGCTTGTTCTGCTGTTAAGAATTTATGTTGTACATCATAATAATACCAATGTAGCTTTAGGTCAGGGGTTCTCAAACTTTACTGCACCATTACCCTCTCCTGACAAAAATTACTAAATGACCCCAGACAGGAGGAACCAAAGCCAAGCCCCTTTGCCTGGGTGGGGGCAGGGGAGGAAGCCTATAATCTGTTCTCCATCACCAAGAACTGAAGACGAAGCCTATGCCCTGTTGCCCTCAATCTGTGGACCTGAGTGGTGGGTTTGAGTTTTGGGTTCGGCCTCAGGCCCCAACAAATCTAATGCCATCCTTGGTGACCCCATTAAACCTGGTCATGACACAATTTTGTGTCATGACTCACTATTTAAGAACCCCTGCACTATAAATATTTGCGTTTGGGAAGAGATAGTAAACCGTTGCTTCAAGGCTTCAGTCAGAAGTTAGAAGGAAACGTTCCCTAGCTATCTACTTCACTGTCTTTTTAACACCTGTTCTCGCACTCAGCTGATAATGGCATCTCTTGGAGAAAAAATGCTGGGCTACATAGATCACTAGTCTGATCCAGTATGGCAAGTCTGATGTTTCTTTGTACAAGCACTTAAATACTCTGCAATGGATGCGTCTTATCAGTTTAAAAATAAACAGGAATAAAAAAGGCGAGCTAAAGAGAATAAAATTCAGCCTTAGTAGGGATTCTTTAAAATTATTACCAATGCTTATTTACTTCTGTCTCACAGGAACAGCAACTGGCACTGTCCCAACATCTGTGCTGTCCTACTCAGACTACATATCCAGGCCTGAGGACCATAACAGCATTCTCCGCTTTGACAAAGATGAACGAGAGAAAATGTGCCGTATTGTCATCATAGATGATTCCCTGTATGAAGAAGCTGAGACATTTGATGTTCTGCTGAGCATGCCTATGGGTGGAAGAATTGGTTCAGAATTCCCAGGGACTCAGGTTACTATTATTCCTGACAAAGATGATGGTAAGACTTAATTTATCAAATGGTATTATCAGTGTAGGACAGAAATAGCATATAATATGACCCTCCAATCACAATGTAAGAGCTGGGTTTGTCAGACTTTCTGTGTCTTCCACTTGACACAGATGCATGATTGTGGCCCTCAGAAGTTTTGAAAGCACACTTAATGGGATACTGATCTTTTGTGTTTTAAAAGTATTGTTATTATAAACCTCAAGAACATGGAGCCATTGTAAAATTAGCTAGGTGTTGAGAATTCATCTTTCCACCTTCACAGATTTCAAAGTTTCTTAGGGTATAATCTGGGATGTCACCCCAAATGGAAATAGATGATGTCTGGTATCCGTGATTCTTACTCTTCCTAGTATTAGAAGGCTGCTGCCTCCTAATAATCCAGAAGAGTCTTGTTACAAAATATGAATACAATCAATTGTCAAATGTGTCAGAATAATGTTCAGACTTTGTACCTGGAGACTAACACAATGCTACACTTTGTTTCAGACTAGAGAGTGATCCATGACTCTACTTTAAAGGAGCATTCACTAAAAATCTGTGATGGGAATGATGTAGGCATGGGGAAGAAGTGGGAGCACAAACTGACACCAGCTTTTGTAGATAATGCACATGAAAGTGAATGCAGCCCAAGGCAATGTCTTCTTTTGTGCCATCTCCACAGCAGTAGAAAAGAGTCCCAGGTAACATGGTCCTGGCCTTTAGAGGACTCTACTCTGTGCTCAATGAGTTTTACGGGCTTGAGTGAGTCGAAAAACCCTTTCCTCACTCAGGAGGATTATTCTGCTGTGAATTCTGTGAAAGGAATATTGTGAAGTTTCCCTAATCTCCTTTAGAATGCTTTTCACTGTCACACAGTGATATGGCTTTGTGTCTCATGAAAAAGGGTATCCTTACCATACAGTACAGTGCATGTTCTGTGTAAGGCTGATCCCAGGATAGCTCATTATTATGTGCACAGTGGTTTCTCAGTAGTGAAGGATATAATTAGTTACCTGTTCAAAGCTGAAAACTGATGTCCCTCCTAATTACACCATGAATACCAAGTCTGCCTGGAATTTCTAATGTGTGACCCTGTGACCGAGAGGATTTTGTTTTCAGTGGGGAGGGAAGGGAGCTAAGGTAAATACATGCAACATTTGTGAGCTCTGGCAATTTGAAAAATCCAGGAATTGCGCTTCTTGTAAAATTTCTTAGAGTTGATTAGTTATGTCATATTTCAAATATAAGATGACATGGAATGTTCATACTTAGCAAACTTTGCTGTCCTAGGCCTACACTGATGTCTTGGAGCATTTTTGTAATTTTAATTAACAAATATCTGAAAAAATAACTAGGGAGGAAGAATTTTGCTGAGTTTGTAAACTTCACAGCCATTATCTGACATAATAATGTTGGGACCTGTAGTTTTCAGGCTTATTAAAGTCTCCATGCAAACCAGATGGGTATATCAGCTATTAGATATTTGGACTTCTTAAAATTTGAAAAGAAAGCCACAGGTATCCCCTGCAGAGATTATCAAAAATGCAGGGTCCCCTGTAGCAGTTATCCTTACCATACAGTATTGTGCATGTTCTATATAAGGCTGATCTCAGGATAGATCATTATTACGTGCACAGTGGTTTCTCAGTAGTGAAGGATATAATTAGTTACCTGTTCAAAGCTGAAAACTGATGTCCCTCCTAATTACACCATGAGTACCAAGTCTTCCTGGAATTTATTCTAGAATCTAATGTGCGACCTTGTGACAGAGGGAATTTTGTCCCTCATGGAGGTTCTAAACATTGACTTCAGTGGCATCTCCACCTGAACTTCTGAGGACATTTTTTATCATTGATCCCCATGCGTGGAAATGTTTAGAATAATATAGTCTCTCGTGTTGTTAAGTGCAGCTGCAATTTAGGAAAACACTTTAACACACTACCCATATGCTATGTGTTACTACCTTCAGAATGACTTTGAGTAGCTAGCTAAGGAGGTAACTCAGAGCAAGTTACCTTACATATTGGCCATGCGCTAAAGAAGGAATTAAAAACAGAAATATTTATGCTAACATCAGTAGTCAAAAACAATACACAAAAGCAGTTTGTTTCCTATACCATCTCAGTTTTAGCTGTAGAGTTCACTGCATTCATGAATACTATTGCTCCAATCCTGCAAGCATTTACACACATGACTGGTTTTACCCATGAATAGTCTTGCTGATTTCAATAGGACTACCCATATTCACAAGTGTTGAAAGGATGGGGGCATTATATTACTAATACAAAATAAGTGGACATTCTACATTGGCAGGCAAAAGAAAAGCAATAGCTGTTTTGTCTGCTAAAAGATAAACTTTCTTTTTAGGTACAAGTGTTCCTAGACACATCCCAATTTATCTATCACAGCCTAATATGTTGCATCTGGCACATCTGAAATATCTTGTAGGCTATCCCACACAGAGGTAGCTGTGTGATGTTTTCTGTGTCAAAGAAACTTCTCCCAGAACTTCCAGTGTTTTTAAAAACCTGGCGATAGTTTATTTAGCACATCATTTTTCTGTTTAGAGCTTGAAAAAATCGGAATGCACTGTAAAGAAGTACACTAGAGGGATCAATTCAGGAGTATGCGTTTTTGTTTTGTCTGACTTCATAGTGCCCTTTGTTTAATATTTTGTAGGTCACCAAAGATGTACCATTTTCGAAAGTAGCATAAAATGAGGCATATAATTTAAGACACATTTGTTATTATTCTGGATGCTGCACCAAACTCCTGTTAATTATGCATGGCCTTTTGATTTGCTAACAAAAGGCCATATAAAATAAATAGCATTTTCTCTCGCTTTGTAATATTATAAATTTAACTGAATTTAAAACACTTCTCTAGTGGAAATGCAGGTAAGGCTCTGAAGCATTCATAGTAACCTATGAGGTGCAGAAACATTATCATACTAAATCCTGTAGTCAGCCAGAGTCCCATTACTAGACATCTGCAGGAGATCTGGAGCTATATTATCCTTATTGTTTGTTTGGTAATGGGATTTACATTTAGATTACAAAGTTTCATTGGCCAAAGGTTACAGCCTCTCATTTTGTACTGATTTCCCCAAACACTGTGACTGGATTAGCATTATGCATCAATGTCCGGAGGTCATAAAACACAAACAGGAAAGGTCAGAGTTTAATAATACTACATCAGATCTTTCCTAAGGAAGTCAAGTCAACACTAGAAACTTTTTGCTTATACCTTGCTGGCATTCAGTGCAAGTTAATTAGGAAACATTCATCTTTAAAACCTTTAATCAATTTCTTTTCTTTTCAGTGCGTGGTCAGAACAAAAATTTGTAAAGAAGTAATTCTAAATGTGACAAGTACTGGTACTTACAAGCTGAGGAAACATGATTTTAAAATCTGCAGCACTGTGGGGATATTTTTACTTTGAAACTAATTTTGCCCAATATGACACATACTTGAGAACAGAAAGGAAACAAAAAATTAACCAAAAGAAAACCAGACCAGATCCTCTTCTGATGTCAATAGCATGTGGAATTGTTTGTTTCATATGCTACCACAACTGAAATGTTAAATAATAATAACATGGATCTGTTTGTGTCAGAGATTAAAATTGAAAATCATAAAATGCAGAAGGAAGTGCAGTAGGTGTAGAAATATACAGAAAGAATATGTATTTAAAATTCCAAAGTAATAAATACTTCACTGTGTTTAACACTTCTGAGAGTAAAGGGAATCAAGCTTTTCTGCCTTTGTCAGAACCCCTTTCCCCTCTCCCTAATACTATAAACAACACAGTGATTTTCAGTGACTGTTTGTGTGTGTGTGAACTCACACACACACACTCCATGATCATAGTTATGAAGTTTAAACTTTGAACTAAATATTTGACGGATGTGTCCTTCATGTGGAAGTAGAGAGCTGGTAATCAATTGCAGAAAGAAAATATTGTACTATTTATGACCCTGTAGAGGACTTACCAGAAGGCTTAAGATATTTAACATCTAAAAGAACCAAAAATAGTGCCTAAAATTTTGGGAAATTCCGACATTTGAATGGAAAAATCATGTGCTTAGGCTACTTTTGATAGCGAGTCTATTTAAATGGTCCTAAGAAATCCATTTTTTAAGTAAGAAAGGTGGCAATGTTATGAAAATAATAAATAAAGTTGTAGAATGTCTGCAAGGTATAGTACAGTAAGAATTTAGGCACACTTTAAACATTGCCTGGTTAGTGCTTATAAGGGACACCACAAATACCATTCATATGGACAGCACTCCCCTGCATTCTGTTTGGTATTATAAAGGCAGACAACAAAGCAGTTAAAATTGATGGAAAATCTTAACATTAATGAAGTCTTCAACCAGAAATATTGAGCCAAATCCAAAGCCAATTGAAGTCAGTTGAATTATTTGTGTTTTGGATCAAGCTTCAATTTGGCAGTCACAACCACCTGGAAAGATATTATCACTCAGAATACTACTATGAAGTCCTTCATCTCTGTTAGATAGTTGAAATTTTAAGAAACACTGTTATTTAGAAAATGGGGGAATCAAATAACCAATGGACACAAAAGTCAACAGGGTTTATTCGGTAAATTAAAAAATTGTGCCGTCACTTTAAAATCACTGGATATTTTAGAGTTGTGAAAGTCTTAGTCAAGATAAAGAGGAGTATTTACTGGATACCTGATTATTTAGGAATAATATAATCTCAATGTAGAAAATTGTTGCAGAAAATGGGATGCTTCTTTTCAGAAAGGGAGATCCCAGGAGCAACAACAGTGTTGAGTGTGGTGATCACATAGTATGTTACAAAGTATGGGTATGTCTACACTAGCCCCCTAGTTCGAACTAGGGTGGCTAATGTAGGCATTCGAACTTGCAAATGAAGCCCGGGATTTAAATATCCCGGGCTTCATTTGCATGTTCAGTGAGCGCCATTTTTAAATCCCCTTAGTTCGAACTGAATTCCTGCGGCTACACGCAGCAGACAGAAGTTAATCCGAACTAAATCCTTAGTTAGGATTAACTGTTACACCTCATAGCAGGAGGAGTAACAGTTAATCTGAACTAAGGATTTAGTTCGGATTAACTTCTGACTGCCGCGTGTAGCCGCTGGCAGTCAGTTCGAACTAATGGGATTTAAAAATGGCACCCGCCTGGGAACATGCAAATGAAGCCCGGGATATTTAAATCCCGGGCTTCATTTGCAAGTTCGAATGCCTACATTAGCCACCCTGGTTCAAACTAGGGGGCTAGTGTAGACATACCCTCCGTTACAAAGTGGCCTAAAATTTGCCCACTGAAAGAAGCGAGGACTGACTTTTGTTGGTGAAAGAGATGAGCATTTGATCTACACAGAGCACTGCTTTAAGTCTGGTAGAGGTATCCATGTGTCACAACTAAATACAAGGTGGACAGATTGTTGGACCTCACTAGTCCAGCAATCTCTGGTCTGGGAACATCCATGGTCTGACAGGATTTTAGTTAGCTGGATGTCTACTTATCATGGGTGTGGCCAAGTTTCTTGTGGTTCCATAAAGTTTAACAGCCACCAGTCCTGGCTCTCAGTTTTCTATGCTAATATTTAACTCGAATTTACCTCAAAATGTCTCTAAGACCCCAGTAAGCAGTAGAAGTATTGATAATTCTGCTAGATAATATCGACCTCCTGTGGTTCAGCAAATTCTCTGGTTCGGCATCAGTCAGGTCCCAAGAGTACCAGACTAAAGAGGTTCAACCTGTATAAGCAGTTAACATATATTTTAAGAGACTGTTCAAAGTGAAGTGACCTGCTAACACATCTCCAGTCATAGGACAAAAAAATGGAGCTTAGTAGATTACAGATTGTTGTAATAAACCATAAATCTAGCATAATTATTAAGACTAAGATTTTTAGTGTCTAGAAAAGTTATGAATTTAAGCTCCTAAATTCAATTCATGAAGGTGTTGTGAAGGTTTCTTTTGCAGATGAGGACTGAGAGCACAGATATGAAGTGATCATTCTGTGGAAAGTGTTCGTTTTCAGCTGATACTGTGTTCTGTACCTATCATAGTATCTTATGTACCTCATCTGGTGCATTTAATGTCCCAACAACAATGTAGGTGAAACCAGACAGTCACTATGCTCTTGAATGAACTCACCCAGAAAAGAAAAAAAAAGAAAAAAAATACCATATCAGTTTCAACTGGATACCATATTCTTCACTTTTTTGTTCGGTGTTTCAGTGCCAGGCAAAATTATTCCTGTATTTCTGTTATTTGTAAATGGTTTGGGGTCCATTGGTATCATAAAATATAAGATCATTATGAATTAATAAACAATGTATTTAATACATTCATTTTTACTAGTGAAATATTAACTTAAAGCTCAATTCATCGTCTTCACTTAGCTAAATGAATAATCAGGGTTAGCAATATTCTTTAGACAAAGAAATTGTACGAGTATGAAATGTTTAGTCATCTAGTAATAAATGGATAAAACATTACTCTGAATAAAAGAAAGCAAATGGACATTAAAAAAATTTAAAAAAATAGATTCTGCATTAAATACAACAAATGTTAAATATTCCCTATAAATTAACTAGATTGGAATAATTAACATTGAATAATCACTGATATAAGTGATATGCAGGTTTATTGCCTCTGCCATCTACCCCTTTGCCATTTATCTTCATATAAGCAAATAAATCAGTTAGGTAATTATAACAACATATGGAGATTGTATCATAATTTACAGAACAGCACTGTTGGTAATGAACAGTCTATATGTGCTCCTAAACGACCTGTATTAAAAACCACCTGCAGATTCTGCCCTCACTTACTCTCTGGAATCAACTCCAGGGAGATCCACCGGTATAATCATAGAATCATAGAATACTAGGACTGGAAGGGACCTCGAGAGGTCATCAAGTCCAGTCCCCTGCCCCCATGGCAGGACCAAATACTGTCTAGACCATCCCTGATAGACATTTATCTAACCTACTCTTAAATATCTCCAGAGATGGGGATTCCACAACCTCCCTGGGCAATTTATTCCAGTGTTTAACTACCCTGACAGTTAGGAACTTTTTCCTAATGTCCAATCTAAACCTCCCTTGCTGTAGTTTAAGCCCATTGCTTCTTGTTCTATCCTCAGAGGCCAAGATGAACAAGTTTTCTCCCTCCTCTTTATGACACCCTTTTAGATACCTGAAAACGGCTATCATGTCCCCCCCAGTCTTCTCTTTTCTAAACTAAACAAACCCAATTCTTTCAGCCTTCCTTCATAGGTCATGTTCTCTAGACCTTTAATCATTCTTGTTGCTCTTCTCTGGACCCTCTCCAATTTCTCCACATCTTTCTTGAAATGTGGTGCCCAGAACTGGACACAATACTCCAACTGAGGCCTAACCAGCGCAGAGTAGAGTGGAAATAATGTAACCTCATTTTTCATGATCCACTTTACAGTCTAGTATAATTTTACCGTGGATAAAGTCTGGTGTAAAAAATGCAGCAAAGGTTGTGTATTCTCATATGAGGGCAGGATTTGGTTGGCAGTGTTTAAAAAGAATAGTAGTTCACAACAAAAGATAGCGTATTTTGGACTGTACGCTGACCTTTTAAAATTAGATTCTTATTTATGTCCGCTTATGTTCAGTGAACGTACACAGCTCATATGCACTGAATGATAAGCTCAGACCTAATTGTCTTGCCACCCCTCTGCACCCATTTTGAACACCCAGCCTTGCTCAGGTGAACGTGAGAGCAGAGTTTGGCCCAAGGTCTTTGCCTCAGTGAGCTTTAAGTCTGAATTAGTGTATACACAAACAGGTATAGAGACATTGCCTGCGAAGAGATGAAGGATGAAAGACCATGCATAAAGACAGGATTCAGAGGCACATTAGTGATTACTTAATACAATTATCTGATTTTACTATACTGTATTTTTCTCTGGGTGCCAGTCCCACTCAGTTTAAAGCCAACACTTGCAGCACCTGGGGATTGAACTAAAGAGGATCGTTTTGTTGTTATAAATATAGATTTGGGGCAATTTCAAGCTCTTGGGTCCTCACCATGTTAAGAAAAACAGAAAGTGAACAGCATGGATTGAGCACAGGAAAAAGTATGTTATGAGGGGTTTCTTTTTTTTTTTCAGTTTAACTTTTGGGG
Source organism: Rafetus swinhoei (assembly GCA_019425775.1). Taxonomy (NCBI): domain Eukaryota; kingdom Metazoa; phylum Chordata; order Testudines; family Trionychidae; genus Rafetus; species Rafetus swinhoei. The sequence continues at coordinate 57,819,328 of CM033437.1, forward strand.
AGGTTACCACCACCCTGAGTTTTCTTGTTTTCTTCCCAAGTACTTAGTGCTGCCAAGAGAACACACTGCTCCTCTCCAGGACATATGAAAGTTCTTCTTGCCTTATTGGAACTGCTGAGAAACCATACTGTTCACAGCAGGAAGGGCATTCAACAGATTTGTTCCACTTCACTCACATAAGGCTGGCAAACAGCCATTCAGAGTCCTCCTGCTGAACCTGTTAAACATTTCAGCACCATTAATAAGCAGGCAGAGGCCACAGACTTGTATCACAGCGTGGTTTACAGTTTATATAACTTGTTCATAAAAATGAGAACATTAACCCTCAGACCATCCCTTGTAGGGGATGGAAGTTTTGCCCCCATTTTACAGAAGCGTAAGCTTAAGAACAGAACCTGACTTTCCTGAGTCTATTAGTGCTGAACCTGAGCCACTACCTGGCACTCATTTTTCAAGCAGTTAAACTGGTTGAAAATTTGAAAGTGGAAGGCAGCTTGGATGAAAGTTATCATGAAATCATAGAGCTCATGATAATAAGGAATGGTAGAAGGGAGAACAGCAAAATAGAGATAATGGTTAGAGACAAAGGCATTTTTTAGTAAACTGAGGGTATGTCTACCCTTCAGAATTTTTTTGGAAAAATGGACGTTTTTCTGAAAAAACATCACTTACATCCACACTGCAATCGCGTTCTTTCGGGGAAAAATCGAAAGAACAGAGGGATTTTTCTGACATTGGTAAACCTCTTTCTATGAGGAAGAAGCCTTTTTCCAGAAGAGCTCTTTCAGAAAAAGGCATGTGTGGACAGGGAAGAGGGAGTTCTTTCGAAAGAAGAGGAAAAAGCACAGATGCCCTGGTGGCCGCTCCGTCCATATTAATGATAGCTTAAATGCGAGATAGCATCCATTCAATGTGGATGCTATCTTTTGAAAAAGCAGATCGCTTTTTTTATGCACTTTTGCTGTGTAGATGCTCTCTTTCAGAAGATTTTTTTTGGAAGATCTCTTCCAGAAAAGCTTCTTCCGAAAGAAGCCAGCAGTCTAGACATAGTCTCAGAGAGCTGGTAGGTAAGATCCCATGGAAAGCAAGACTATGGGGAAAAACAACTGAAGAGAGCTTGAAGTTTTTCAAAGGGACATTGTTAAGGGTCCAAAAGCAAACTATTATATTGTGTAGGAAAGATAGAAAGTATGGAAAAAAGACCAGGTTGGCTTAACCAGGGGATCTTGCATGATTTAAAAATCAAAAAGGAGTCATATAAAAATAGAAGCTAGGTCAAATTACAAAGGATGAATATAAACAAACAACACAGGTATGCAGAGGGAAGATTAGCAAGGCAAAGGCACAAAATGAACTCAGTCTAGCTAGAGACATAAAGGGTAACAAGAAAACATTCTATAAATATATTAGAAGCAAGTGGAAGACCCAAGGACATGGTAGGCCCATTGCTCAGTGAGGAGGGAGAAAAAACAACAGGAAAATTGGAAATGGCAGAGGTGCTTAATGACTTCTTTGTCTCAGTCTTCACCAAGAAGTTTGATGATGAAGGGATGTCTGACATAGTGAATGCTAGTGGAAATGGGGTAAGTTTAGTAGTTAAAATTAAAAAAGAACAAATTAAAAATTACTTAGAAAAGTTAGATGTCTTCAAGTCACCAGGGCCTGATGAAATGCATGCTAGAATGCTCAAGGAGCTGATAGAGGAGGTATCTGAGCCTTTAGCTATCATCTTTGAAAAATCCTGAAAGTTGGGAGAGATTCCAGAAGACTGAAAAGGGGCAAATACAGTGTCCATCTATAAAAAGGGAAATAAGAACAGCCCAGAAAACTACAGACTAGTCAGTTTAACTTCTGTGCCAGGAAAGATAATGGAGCAGGTAATTAAGGAAGTCATCTGCAAACATCTGGAACAAAAATAAGATGATAGGTAACACCAGCATGGATTTATAAAGAACAAATGTCAAATCAATCTGATAGCTTTCTTTGATAGGATAACAAGTCTTGTGGATAAGGGGGAAGCAGTGGATGTGGTATACCTAGACTTTAGTAAGGCATATGATACAGCCTTGCATGACCTTCTTCTCAATAAACTAGGGAAATGCATTCTACATGGGGCTACTATAAGGTGGGTGCATAACTGGCTGGATAACCATTCTCAGAGAGTATTTATTAATGACTCAGACTCATGCTGGAAGGGCATAACAAGTGGAGTTCCGCAGAGGTCTGTTTTGGGACCAGTTCTGTTCAATATCTTCATCAACAATTTAGATGATGGCATAGAGAGTACACTTAAGTTTGCTGAGGATACCAAGCTGGGAGGGGTTGCAAGTGCTTTGGAGGATAGGGTCATAAGTTGAAATGATCTGGACAAACTGGAGAAATGGTGCCGTGAGGGCAGGGGACTGGACTTGATCTCTTGAGAACCCCTCCAGTTCTAGTATTCTATTCTATGATTCTATGTACATATCCCTAGAGTAAGCAGACAGTATTCATGAGCCACCAGCTATTTGTCCACTTTTTTCTGATTATTAAAATAGCCAAAGTGATTCTTTAGCAGGCCAGAGCAGTCCTTGCCAACATCTTCCATTAATAACCTGAAATGAGGCAGAAAATCCACAGTGCAGTATCTGACCCTGAGTACAAGCTTTGCATTAAGTATGGGCATGAAAAACTCTATCACAGAATCATAGAAATGCTGATGCAGAACCAAGTAAACCTAGATCTCCACTGATGAAACCACAGCCTTGGTAACTTATTCCAGTTCTTAACTATCCTTATCTGCGAAGTTTTTCCTCATATCTCACGTACACTTCTCTTGCTGCAGATTAAATCTCTTTGCCCAGCCTTGAGTAGACACAAAGACCAGTTGATCCCCGCCCTCTTTGTAACAGTGCTTTAATATAATTGAAGGCTGTTATTAGGTTCCCCCCCTCAATTTTATTTTCTCAAGACCGAACATGCCCAGATTTTTTACCTTTTCTCATATGTCACATTTTCTAAATTTTTATTTTTTTTCTTGCTCTTCTCTGGACTCTTTACAGTTTGTCCACATCTTTCTTAAAGTGTGGTGCCCAAAACTGGAGACAGTACTCCAGCTGAGGCCTTACTAGTGCCAAGCAGAATGGAACAGTTACTTTTCAGATCTTACATACAATGCACCTATTAATACATCCCCAAATATTAGCTATTTTTGGCAACTGCATCATATCTTTGATTCATATTCACTTTGTGATCTACTGTAACCCTCCCAGATTTTTTTCAGTGATACTACTGTCTCGCCAGTTATTTCTCGCTTTGTAGCGATGGATTTGAGCAGAGGTGGGGAACCTTTTTGGGGTTGGGGGCACACACAAAAATCAGTCGGGCCACACACAAAAATCCCTCAATGATGTGGGGCCTGACTGAGAAGCAGAAAGACACTCATATTCCCCTCACACACCAGAGCCGGGGGGGAGGGGGGGGGCAGCCTAGGAGATTTTATGTGCTCGAGCCCCATGGTGGGATAGCGGGAGGGCTGGAGCACCAGCACAGGCTCCCCAATACAGGAGGGGGATGAGCCTCAGGGGCAGATCCAGGCAAGTGGGAGGCCACATCCGGTCCCTGGGCCTGAGGTTCCCCACCCCTGTATTTGAGTTTGCCTTCATAAGTGCCATACTTTGCACTTGTCCTTATTAAATATTAAATTAACTAAATTTCAATACAATATTCTAGACCAGATCATCAGCTGATATACTTTAGCATAGCCCCGTTGATTTCAGTGGAGTTATGCCAATTCGCACTAATTGGAAGTTGAACCTTCCACCCTTATTCTAGTGCCTCATTCATATAATTCATTAGCAAAGAGAGAAAATCAGCCCTGTATGTCTGTATTAGTGAATGCAAAAATGCCCCAAGTAATTTCACTACTAATTTGTGCATTCAGGTACTGTTATGGGTATGCAAATACACTTGCCATGTGCAATCAGGAAGTCACTGTTTAGAAAAATCAGCCTACTATTTTCTGGGATGAACTACTCACTTCAAACTCCCAACATCATAACCAGAAGGAAATATACCTACAATTCCGATTCAGAAGCCCCCTTTCCAATATTGTTGGCTCTTTTCAAATGCATAATGAACTTTTAGAATAAGTCCCAGCCACCTTTTCATCTGAAATTTCTTTAGATAGCCATATCATTCTGTCAAATACAGTCTTTCAGTTAAGATGCTATAAAAATATAGACTGTGTCACATTCTATGCTCCTATCTAATGCTATTGACGGCTGTGAAGTTACACAGTTTGTAAGGCAATCAGAATTTGCCTCTTTATCAGTCATTCTTTTACTTTTGTTTGTTAGTTTCAGTTATTTTAGTGCTTATGAAAGCTACTGAAATGACTCCATCCTCATTAGGGTTTGACAACAGTTCAATGACATCTTACTGTCAATGATATCAAAGGCTGCTGGCCGTGAAAAGAATCTTTGCTGTCAACATGTCTTCATACATGGCTAAGAGGAGATCAGCTGGTGCACCTAGTGAATTTTCCATGCCAATACCAGTCCTGTTATCACATCCCCTTTCAAGTCTTTTCTTTTCCAGACTAAACAGATCTAATCCTTTCAATCTTCCCTCATAGCTCATGTTTTCTAGACCTTTTTGTTACTCTTTTCTGGACTTTTTCCAGTTTGTCCACATCTTTCCTGAAATGTGGTGCCTGGAGCTGGACACTAGACTCTAGGGGTATGTCTAAACTACAGGCTTTTGTCGACAGAGGCTTTGTTGACAGATACTGTCGACAAAGCTTCTGTCGACAAAGAGTGTTTAGGACTACATCCAGTTCTGTCGACAAAGCAAGCTGCTTTGTCGACATGAGAATGTAGACGCAAAGGACAGTGTAGATGCAATAACTCCTTCTGTCAACAGAACTCTGTCAACAAAAGGCGTTATTCCTCGTAGAATGAGGTTTACTGCCATCAACAAAACTGCTGAGTTCTGTCGACGTTATGTCGAGAGAACTCGGCTGTAGTGTAGACGCAGGCATAGTTTTGTCAATAAAAGTCCACTTTTGTCAACAAAACCCTGTAGTCTAGACACACCCTAGTTGAGGCCTAATCTGTTCAGAGTAGAAGAATTACTTCTAATGTCTTGCTTACAACACTCCTGCTAATGCATCCTAGTATGATGTTTGCTTTTTGACTCATATTTAGCTTGTGGTCCACTATGATCCCTGATTCCTTTCTGCAGTACTGCTTTCTGACAGTCATTTCCCATAATGCTTCCCTTGTCCCCAGAAAGAAGCACTGTCTCGGTGGAGATTAACAGTGTAGTCCCTTTCCCACTAGTCTTCACAAAAATAGAAAAGATTTAGGTCTTTCTCACAGGTGGTAGTACCAAGCTACCCCAACAGTATTTGTAAACATTGGTACCTTTGAGGATAAAGCCAGAGGAGAGATTGATGGGATCGATACTAGAGGATAAAAAATTATCATAACATCTTCTCAAACAATAAAGCTGTTAGTCAAGGAAAAAATCATCTTATCCCATCCAGGAACAGTCCATCAAAATAGGTCCTTTACCCCCTCGGGAAGGTGGTGTGCCACAACCTCAAACTGAATGAAACAGTGATAAGTACATGGGAGATGAGTAATATCCATCTATTCAACCTCTAGTGCCATTTCAAACACCAGGGGCAGACAGCTCAACATTAAGATGATTGTGGATAGCATAAGAGTTAGTGCCATCTGTCTGGAGGGAGTGTAAGGAAGAAACAAGTATGACTTTCTTCCTCTAATACAGCTAGGCTGTGTCTACACTGGCGCGTTCTTGCGCAAAAATGGCAGCCCTTGCGCAAAAACATGCCGCCTGTCTACACTGGCTGCGCGTTCTTGTGCAAGTAAACTGACGTTGTACTGTAGAAAATCAGGGCTTCTTGCGCAAGAACGCTGATGCTCCCTCTCAGGAATAAGCCCTCTTGCGCAAGAGCTCTTCCAGAAGAGGCCAGTGTAGACAGGCACCATGAATTTCTTGCACAAGAAGCCCGTATGGTTAAAATGGCCATCAGAGCTTTCTTGCAGAAGAGAGCGTCTACACTGCCATGGATGCTCTTGCGCAAAAGCACATTTCTTGCGCAAAAGCACATGCCAGTGTAGACGCTCTCTTGTGAAAGAGTTTTTGCACAAGAACTCTTCCACAAAAGAGTTCTTGCGCAAGAAGCTGCCAGTGTAGACATAGCCTCTACAGTTTTAGATTGCTGTTGTTTTTAATTTTCCACTGGATGTGCCGTTCTAAAGCCTTTATTTTATGCTGTTTTCCAGCAGTTAGTTCCTTTCAGATAGATGGTGTCCTACACGCTTCATGTGTCCATTTTGTATGCAAAATATCTACATAGCCCCTACTCTTTTTCCCACTCTTTGTCAGATGGCCAAACTGACCAGAGAAAAAAATGGAAGGTTGCCAATTTATCACACAAGCACTTCTCCAGGGTTCTTCACTAACATTTTATTATTAGAAATATTACCCATCTTCCCCATGAGTGAAGCAGAATAAAAATGCCCCATTTATAAAGGAAGAGTTGATAATTTAGGAAGTTACTGTTGGCTGCCTATTGCAGCAATATATTAACATCGTATCTCACACTGAAGGGTATCATAGAGTTGGAATTTGCTTTCCTACAGCAGCTGTTACTGTCAGTGATTTTATATGTAGATAGTGTTTTTTCTTGTCAATGATTTTATATATAGCAATAACTTTTTAAAATTGGTCCCTTCCAGAGATGGGTACTCCATATTAATTCTGTTACCCTTACACCAAATACAGAAATACTCACTCACAACTGCATACCAGGAGATTTGAACAGACCCATATAGACTCTATGTCTCTAACTAAAGTGGTCACGAGATAAAACTGTGTGGTAGTTCTGCTATGTGATGTTATTTGTAGGGCTGATGGATCACTGTGATATCGGAAAGTTCAGTGAGGTACATGCCATGCTAAGAGTTCTCTGCCATTAGGTACAGTCCTAAATATATGGTGGACTCTGGTCATATTTCAGCTTGTTCTTTTTCGAGGACATCTTCAGAATTCCTAGAGTCTAGTTAATAAACATTTCTGCAGGGCAATATTCTCTATAATTTTCCATCTTGCAACTAAGTATGTTGATAGTCTGTCATTTTATTGATCATTGGCATCTGAAACGTGGGCTTCAGATGATTGAATGCTATTAGTACAGTTCTGGACATTGACTATCCATTGCTTAACATGCTTTATTATTGTGGCCAACTTATCATCCATAGAATTGGCAAACTTTTTCTGTAGTTTTGTCCATGGTGATGAGTTTTAAGTACAGGTTGAGCTTCTCCAGTCCGGCACCCTCGGGACCTGATCGGTGTTGAACCAGAAAATTTGCTGACCATGGGGAGGTCAGTATTATCTAGTAGCTTTACCAATAGTTCCACTGCTTACTGGGCTCTTAGAAGACATTTAGGGGTAAATTAGAGCTAAATAACAGCACAGAACACTGAGAGCCAGGCCTGGTGGCTGTAAACAAACTTTATGGGAAAATGGAAGACTTGGCCATGCCCACAATAAGCAGACATCCTGCTAACTGAAATCATGCTGAACCCTGGAAGTTGACGTACCAGAGTGCCAGGTTAGAGAGGTTCAACCTATATTAATAACAGGTCCTCCAGTGCACAATATCTGAAGCATCCTATTTCATTACCAGAGATCATGTCACTGTATCACAAACTTGCTTTTTTCACATATTATGATATTTTCCCTACTGCTTTTCAGAGTAAGTCTTCCAATAAGATTGTAGAGATATTGTGTCTTTCACACAAAACACAGCTTGTGTCTTTCAAAACAGAACTGTGTGGAAGGTTATGTTTTGCTTTATTGGCGTTCTAATGAGACTTAGTCTCATGGAGTATGAATAGTTCCGCTAAAGATCTAATTACCATCTCATTATGTGTATCAGGGTAGCTGTTAGCCACAGCCAGTGGTGCTAGAATGCTTGGGGAGAACAGATGCAAGAGTGTTTACAATGGTACTGTGTGTTCCCCAGCATGCTACTTCCACTCCACTCTGTAGTATGGAAAGGGCAGAGAGGAGGTGAGGCTGATACCCTGCCCTCTCCCTGATTCCTTTGCTAGTGCTACATCAAGTGCCAGCAAGGACTAGAATAGTTGACTGGTGCCTTTGAGAGGTGCAGGGACATGGAGGGTTTCTTGAATTCTCTTCTCTTCGATCCCTGCCTTTTCCCTCCTCCCTCACCAGACATACACGCTGTAGGAGAAGAAAGAGACTGAAGCATGGGCCTCATGCTTGAACCAAAGTAAGCAAGAGTTAAGAATGGCCATACTGGGTCAGACCAAAGGTCCATTCAGCCCAGTTTCCTGTCTGCCAACAGTGGCCAATACCAGATGCCCCAGAGGGAGGAATCACAACAGGTAATCTTCACGTAATCCTTCCCCTGTCACCCACTTCCAGAGAAACAGTGGCTAGGGATACCATTCCTACCCATCCTAGCTAATAGCCATCAATTAACCTAACTTCCATGAATCTAGCTCATTTTTTAACCCTGTTAACATTCTAGCCTTCACTGCATCCTCTGGCAAGGAGTTCCACAGGTTGACTGTGCGCTGAGTGAAGAAAAACTTCCTTTTGTTTGTTTTAAACCTACTGCCTATTAATTTCATTTGGTGACCCCTAGTTCTTATATTGTGGCCCTCACTTCAGAACCCCTTTATACTGTTTTTTATAAAGTACAGCTTTGGCATCACCCGACTTTTCTACCCAAAGTTGTCTCCCCTTTTCATGTCAACCAGACTATATTCCGGCCTGTTTTCTACCCGAAGCCCCACACTACTGATAGGGAGCAGGGTCTGCACTGCCTGGATATTTGGCATGATCTTGCATTTTATATAGACAGAACTAACTCATTTAGGAAGTTGCCACAATTCTTTATTGCTCTCACTGAGAGGATGAAGGGCCTGCCTATCTCCTCTCAGTGACGCTCCCGTTGAATCACGTTATGATTTAGAGAAGGTGCCATCCCTTCCACTGACTGCCCACTCCACCAGAGCCCAGGCCTCTTCGTTCTGATCCAGAACATCTGCAGGACAGCAATGTGGTCATCTGTGCACACCTTCAGGCTGTACCACACCATCACGCAGCACGCCCAGGATGATGCAACATTTGGCAAGTCGTTCCTTGCTGCAGACACTGGATGATTCTTTTTAATAATATTTGAAATCTCCTGAGCATTTTCTGTAAGTGTATATGGGATCTGGCATGCAGGCTATCCTGACCTCAAAGCATTGACTTAGGCCTTATCTACACTAATCCACACACACCCCCATGTTGATCTAACCTACACAGCTTCAGCTACATAAATAGCATAGCTGAAGTCGATGTACTTACCACGTTGTCTTCTGTGCAATAAGTGCTCTATAGTCGACTCCAGCTACTCTTCTTGTCCTGGTGAAGTACCAAAGTTGGTGGGAGAGTGCTCAAATGCAATTTGTTGCATCTAAGCAAATACGATAAATCAACCGCTAGTGGATTGATCGTTGCAACATTGATCCACCATGTAGTGAAGACAAGCCCTTAGATTTTTAGCTTTTTGGGACAGGGACAGTCTTTTTGTCCTGTGTTTGTACAGGGCCTAACCTGAAAGAGACCTGGTCCATGACTGGGTCTCCAAGGTGGTACCACAATAAAAATAAATAATAATAAAGCTAAACCACCCTTTTGCTTCAAGGTAGTTAGACTGAAAAGGTACTGTAAAAAATCTAATAGGATTCCATGTTTGTGTGTCAGTTATTTTCATAACAAGTCTGCTCAGTTTATTCCTAGCAGTGCAGTCTTTTCCTGAGATCCAAAAGTAAAGATGTCCTCTTCCTAGCTAGTGCATCATCTATGCGTTGCCAGCCAAGAATCAGGCAAAGCACGGCACACATTTTGCAAAAAGTAGAGCTTTTTTTTTTTCATTGCCCATTGTGGTTGTCATATTTTGTCTCTCTAATGTGTCTGGTAATGTTGTTTTAGAGGCAGAAAGCTTCATTAAGATTAGTATTTGCATTTATTTCTTTTTATATCTGTTGCCTTTAGAAGATATGATTAAGTGTAGATGTGCTTTTGACAGCTTCAAAAGTTTGATTATTCTGCGTGAGTGCTGGTTAATGTTCTAATTAATATATACTTTCCATTCTGCTGGATACAAGGACAAAACATAGATTTAATTTCCTTATCAGAGGCCATTGGGAATTAAATTCCCATCCACTCACCTCTAATTACTCTAACTGTATGCCAGCAAAATCTGCAGTCTTCAATCTGTGTTTGCAACATGAAAGGCTTTCCCTTATTTCTGAAAGAGAAGTCATTAAATGTGCAATGCTCTCTATTCAGCCCGATTACTAGATTAAAGATCTGCCATAAGTGAGCCCCAATCATGGGGCAGCATGTTTTCCAACCATGACATGTGAAACACAATGCCTCCCTGTTTGTAACTTGGCTTTGTGGCTTCCCCTGGGGAACTCCTAAAAGGACTTACAGGAAATTAACTACAAAACATTAGTAAGTATTTGGTTCCTAGGATGAGTAACCATGAAAAATGTGTTTGCTGTTGCAGATTCATGTGTCAAAATGTGTAAAATCGCTTCAGATTATGAAGCCAACTAACTTACCACCAGGAGCAACTCCAGCTGAGGAAAGAGAGATTATTTTTTTGTACTATAGATTTCCCAAAGCAGAAAGAAATGAATAAATATTAGAAATGTGGTAACCCTGATGGTGGAATTATCTGCTGCAGTTCTAGGTGCTGTGTTTCTTTTTTCAAGCCAAGTGGGCCAAAGTCATCCTAGGTGTGTCTCCTTGTTAGGAAGTGGAGTCACACTGCAGATGAACATGGCTCACTCCAGTTTTGAACAGTTCCTAAAGATGATCAATCCATGAACACTCCGGTCATCTGAAGAAGTGGGCTGTGCCAACGAAAGCTCATGATACCATCTACATGTTTTGTTAGTCTATAAAGTGCTACCGGACTATTTGTTGTTTTTTCAATTTACCTATACAGACTAACTCGGCTACCCCCGAAGTTTCATTCCATTAGGGTTAGTGGCACAGTGTCTTCTGCTGTTGTGAAAGACACTAAGGACTAGATTCACAAAAGGTGTTAGGAACCTAAATCCCAGAACTAGGCTCCTGCTCAGCAGCCACAGTGCCCTGTAGGCACCTAAAAAGGCTCAGCACCTCTGTTTTTGCAGTAGAATTTCCCTCACCATCTGTGTTTCTGCCTCTGTGCATGCAAACTGCAGCTCCACACCAGGCTAAGGATCCAATAACTGAGAAAAATCCATCTAACTAGCCTGCCGGGCCCAATCCGGTAAGCATACTCAGAGTGTGCCTGCTGGATCAGGCCCCTATAAGCTTATACAACTTACAGCCGGGGGAAGGTTAGACTACTCACCTCGAATGTGGGAAAGCTTTGCTTCAAGACTCCCCTCGCTCAAGGGACAGAAGGGATTTGAACAGGGAACAACACCTCTAAGGTGAATTCCTTAGACCACATCACCATTGCCAGAGGACTGATGCTCTGGCGATCGATCCTCCAAGGTTCAATTTAACAGGTCTAGTAAAGACCCACTAAATCGAACTCTGAGGGCGCTCCCATTGGTGCCAGTACAGCTCACTATCACAAGAAGTAAGGGAAATGTCTCCTATCGACCTCTTGCTGAGGGGTCACCCCAGAAAATCGGTGCAAGATATGAAGACTCCAGATATACAATTCATATAGCTGGAGTTGTGTATCTTGCATCGATTTTCTCCACCCATGTAGATCTGGCTTTAGCCACTGAGCTGTGGGATATTGTGATGGGGGCTTCCTCTGTCTCTCTGGTTGAAGCTGTTCCACTGTACATAAATTATTTTAAAAAACCATTGGAGCAGGTGGCCTGAATCGTGGGTATCACACCTCCCAGCCCCTGCTATAAGCAACAGAGTCATTATCATGCTCTGGCCCAATGACTCTTTTATATTGACAGTCATTGACATTTTTGTGCTTCAGTATACACAGCGCCCTGTGCTAGCAGCCATAGATTTTTCCAACATATATATACCCTGAGGAAAACTTGATTAGGTCATGAAATTTAATGGGTCTGACTTTCATCTGCTTGCCTGCCGTTAGAGTCTTAGGGTTTTTTTCCCCTTCATGTAACCTCAACCCTCCTTGTACACACATCACATGTTGTCAAAATTCTCCTCTGGCTGGGAAGACATAAATTAATGTGACATCTAATCATGCTCAAGAATTCCTTAACACCGTGGGTTTTTCCCAGTGAATTGACTTTGTTCTGTTCTTTGCATTCAGAGAAGTGAAGTTTAAATTCAGGGTTTGATCTCAAATGTCTTGTATGGACTAGCACAGTATTGCATTTAGAATATGGAGTTGTTTGTTCCTCCTTAGGTGGTCATTAAAATCTAATGGTCATGTACTGCTGTGCTGTGACACTTTGCAGACGGCTCTGGTAGTCTTGCTATTCTGAAATAATTCCATGAGGCAAATCATGAAAAATTGATGTCATGAGGCTTTTACTAGGACAGCCTCTAATGTTAATAGTACACGAAAATGTATGTGTATAGGACTTTATATATTCTAACTACTGTGGAAGGTAAGGCGTGTTATCCTGAAACTGATGCACAGAGATGAAGTGATTTGTCCAAGGTCACAAAATCACTAGTAGTGCTTATTATGGACACCAGATTTCTCCTTAGAGATAGCGTAGGGTCCTCAGCCCTTAGCAGTGCAGTGTATGTAGGTGCAAAGCATTTTTCGTTGTTAATTTGCTCTCTGAAAAAAAGAGGAAAAATACAGATAAATCTATCACTATTAAAAGGGATAACTTGCCTCCTCCTCCATTTTTTGCTGTTCTTTCTTGTAATCTTGTGGGGTTTCAATGCTAAAATAAGGACAATACTCAGTAGTTTGGAATGTGAAATACGATTATTTCAGTCTAAATGTTAATCGTGGAAAATCAAATTGAGGGTTTTCACGCCATACTTAGTGGGACAACCTTTCACAAAGCAGTTCACAAAACTGCATCATGTTCCGATCTGGTCTGGATAACTGAAATTTTCATTTTAACCTTATTTACAGTCCCGTTATCTATCTTCACCTTTGTCTGCTTGTACTGAAGTGAGAAATGCAAGGAATTTATTGGCTAGTGAACAAGGTCCAGCTATGAATAAGGTTAATAAGATAACATGTTCATCTGTACACACACACTCGTACCCACTGGTAACTAGAGTTGAAAGTACAGGAAGGGAATGAGATGTGTGATGTGCAGATTTATCTTCCGCTGGCCCAAAGCATGTAAATTAACACTTATAAGGCAGTTTTACATTAATGTAAATTTTACCATATAGGGTTTTTTAAATGCTTTATTATGCTTGCTGAAAAAAAGAGCACTGTTCTCTTAGGGTACGTCTAGACTACAGGCTTTTGTCGACAGAGGCTGTGTTGGCAGATACTGTCGACAAAGCTTCTGTCGACAAAGAGTGTCTAGACTACATCCAGTTCTGTCGACAAAGCAAGTCGCTTTGTTGACATGAGAGTGTAGACGCAAAGGACAGTGTAGATGCAATAACACCTTCTGTCGACAGAACTCTGTCGACAAAAGGCGTTATTCCTCGTAGAATGAGGTTTACCGCTGTCGACAAAACTGCTGAGTTCTGTCGACATTATGTCGACAGAACTCGTCAGTAGTGTAGACACAGGTATAGTTTTGTCGACAAAAGGCCACTTTTGTCGACAAAACCCTGTAGTCTAGACATACCCTTACTGATGTTCAGTGAGGTTTTATTCTTGTGGTTGTTACCCTCAAGATAAGGAGTGGTATGCAGCATAGTAAGCTGTAGTTTTAATAATTTCTAAGAAAACGTGTGTTGTTTCTGTGTCTCTTATGCTCCTTCCTGCTCTCTTTATGCATAATACTGCATCTGGTTTTAAATTAGATTCTAAACTCTTCAAGGCAGGTACTGTCCTCTGACACTGCACAGACCCAAATCGAGAAGGCGCGAAGGGACTTTACTCCTCAGGGAATTCTGCACCAAAAAATGAAAATTGTGCCCACCGTATTTTAAAATTCTGCAAATTGTATTTGTCAATAGATACATGTGGAGGTTCCAGCATGGCATTGGGAAGCACAGGGAAATCACTCTGTGGCCCCTTCCATCCCAAGACAGGGACTCCACAGTGAGGCTGTCCCTGACCCTAACACGGCTCAAGGGCTGGCTTGCTCCAGAAACATACTGGAGCCCTGCCCCTTTGAGCCAGGCTCACCGGGTAGGGGTCAGCAGTCTCAGCCTACCCGGATGTAATCATAGAGGGGCTCAGTGAGCATGGGACTCGGATGTGGAGTAAGTGCATTCTGTGTGGGGCAGTTTGGGTGCAGGCGGCTAAGTGAGGGATCTGGATGCACAGGGATCGTTGGGGAGCTCTGGGTACAGGAGCAATGGGACTCTGCAGGGGGTCCAGGTGCAGCTGATTGGAGCTTATTCAAATGAGGGGGGTCACATGAGGGGCCCATCAGGGTGATTCAGGTGCAGGGGTTGGGGGTCACTGGAGTGGGGGTTTGATGAGTCTGCTTAACGGGAGGGTCCCAACTACCCTTCTGTTGAGGGCATGCCTCATGCTGGGCTTCCATTTACCCTTTCTACTGCCCTGCTACATCCCTTCCCCACTGTCCCCTCTCATTCTTTTCTCCTGTGCCCAACCCTCTCCCCTCACCCCCTGCCCTATCCCACCCTCTTCATTCCCCACCCTTCACCCCATTCCTCTTTCCCCATTTCTCCCACCCCATCCTGCCCTTTTGCCCTGCCCCAGTGCAGGAAGTCACTGTTGTACAGAAAACAGGATGGCTCCCAGGAGACTGAAAGGGGAACTTGATTGTCACTAGGACACAGGAGGTGGTATCCAAGTAGCACCCTCCTTCAGCCAGGCAGCTGTGAGCTCCCATAAAGCGAGAGAGGCAGCAGCACATGACCTGGCATGCCCTCATGCCTCACGGATGTTGGGAGTCAGTCCCTTCAACTATGCCAAATGTACGTCCCCAGCCCCTTTCCCCCACCCCCACACCACCAGCACAGCTTCCCTTTGCTTCCCCATCATTTTTTCATGGAAGCAAAGAAATCTGCAGGGGACATGAATTCTGTGTACTCAGTGGAGCAGAATTCCCCCAGGAGAAGGAGTTACTATAAAAATAAATAAATAAAATGTGTGTACACTCTTTGTAATTCAGATGGGCTGAAACAATATTGTATTTTTAAATGGATATTGTCTTTTACTTGGAAGATCAAGTACCTGTTTCCTATGGCCCAGTCAGCAAGACACTTAAGAAGGGTGCTTAACTTTAATCCTGAGAATAACCTTATACCAGTTCATCAAAGCACTAAGTCCCATTTACTTCAGTTGGACTTTATCATGTGTTAGTGTGGGGTTAAGAGCACTGCTAAATAGAGATGAAAGTACTCATAAGAACGTAAGAGTGGCCAAACCGGGGTCAAACTGTTGGTCCATCCAGACCCAGTTTGAAATTATGGGTACTCTGGGTGGATTCCCCCCCCCCCCCCCACACACACACGTTTTGAGATGGCTTAAGAAAGGGCTCACTGTATCTACTAGTTTTTCTTTTAGCTCCCAAAATGTCAATTTTAAATTTTTCAAGATTTTAGGCAGAGTTTAATTTGTACTTTTTTTATAATTTTGGTGGATAATAGCATTTTTATTTTAAATTTTTTTTTAATTTTTATCTATTTAAATTTCTAGTGTCAAGAAATTATGGGTGGGATCAGACAAGCAATTATTTAATGACAATAGATGTTGAGATTCAAAAAATTAAAACTCTTGTAATCATTAAAATACTAAATGTCAACATCACATGTCAAAATATACAAAGTCAAAATTCTTAAATAAAAATCTAAGACGTTCTCAACAACATTTTTCTTGCTTTGCCTAGCTATAAATTGTAATTATTGATGGAAATATGTTTTCATCAGTTTACGTGTGTGCAGAAAAATGGAAGTTGGCCAACATTTGCCAGTAAAAATATAATCCTTCTAAGCTAAAACAGAGTGGAAGGGAAAATCTGTAAGAACATTAGATCTAATTAAAGTGCTAATTAAAGTGTCTATAATGAATGACAACTAATTTTATTTACTTATATAGCACCACAGATTTATGCAGCATAAAGAAATGCAGCACGTAAATCAAATATGCTGTAACTGAACAAAGGGAAAAATTGCTTACCAGGAAGGCCTTATCAAAGGCATGAACATATGTCGATCAATTGAAAGGAAAGAGTTGCACCTATATCTTATCACTAGCCTTGGTGGAAGGCATAAAGTTTTATACGAGATTTGCAGAATTGTCTTGTGAGGTCAGCTGTAGCTGCTGTTTTGCAGACATTGAGGGGACAAGGCCATCTGGATATTTTTCTACAATATTGTTTCTGCCTGCATACCATACTTACTTTAACTTTTTTAACCACCTTACCACCTTGTTTTCATCATCACAATACCTTTGGAAAGTAGGGAAATGTTGTCAGCCCCATTTTACAGATGGAATATTGAGGGACAGAGAGACTTCTCATGATCGTAGAGGTATATCAGGGAGTTGAACTCTAGCCTCCTGGAGCCGCTCATCTCCTGTCCTAACCACTGGACGACCCCTGTTCTTGTATATGTTTTTAATTTTGTTTATATATGCTTAAAAGTAGGTTCTCAGGGAAGGAGCAAACTTCAGTAATCTTTAATTACCTTCACCTTTTTACCAGAACCAGCCTTTTACTTTGGAGATATTGAATACTACGTTGATGAAAGTTCTGGCTTTGTTGAGGTGCATGTCTGGAGAACGGGGACTGATTTGTCCAAAGCTGCCACTGTTACAGTTAGGTCCCGCAAAATGGAGCCAATAACTGCAGAGGGTGAGTGATCATTTTGCTCTAATTCCCTTTTAACATGTCTTAACATGGAGCACTGGTACATCCAGGATGGATTCAGTCCTGAAGGCTTCTGATTTAGCCCCTGAAATGGCACTGAGAGCCACAAAGTTGGACATGCCAGACTTGGTGTTTGCTCTGAACCGCCACACAGAGGTAAATAAATTCATGTGTGTGATGTTCAGAAATGTGAGGAGACCTCTGTGCCCACATTATCTTGCATGCTAGTAAGTAAGGGGAAAAGTGAGCATGACAAGGAACTGAAAAAAGGCATGGATGGGTGTTTAAATGAAAACCAATTAATGGAAACCACGGCTTTATCCTGGAAGGTGCTGGCTGCCCTCAGCTACCATTAATTTCATTAAACATTTAAGCTGCTCAGCATGTTACATGGTTTTATTGAGATGCATATGGCCCATTTTTAGATTGTGCAGTCACTCCTGTTGCTAAGCTTAAGTAAGGGCTTATTCAAATATGTTGAAGATCTGTACTTAGAAGGAAATGGAAGCAAGGGCAAATTGTGCATTCCAGCCTTCCAATGGTTTTCACAAACTATTATCTCCCACACTCAATTGCTCATTGTCTCCTGATACTGCTAGGCACACAGTTCTTGTCAGCCCACCAGCATGCAGTACAGTATGTCTCCCACTCCAGACACAGATTTGGAACTTGACTCTTTAAGCCTGTGGATGAAGACTCTGGGTATGTCTGCACTTGGAGCTAGGGGAATGATTCCCAGCTCACACAGACATACCCATGTGATAGCTTGAGGAGAGTGCACTAAAAATAGTAGTGTAGGTGTGTCAGCACAGGCAGCCATGAGTGGCAACATGGAATAGTTGCCCTAAGTACATACCAATGGGGTCCAAGTAGGTAGATACTCAGCACAACTAGCCCAATGCCACCCACCCGCTGCCCATGTCAGACTAGTTCACAGATATTTTTAGTGTGCCATATCAAGGAAAAAAACAACAAATGGTCTGGTAGCACTTTATAGACTAACAAAACATGTAGATGGTATCATGAGCTTTGGTGGGCACAGCCCACTTCTTCAGATGACCGGAGTTTTGTGAGTATGTCTACATGAGCTGTGAGTTGAACCACCAACTTCACATGCAGACATACCCTCAGAGTCTTTATCCTCATGCCTAAAGGATCAAGTTCTAAATTGGAGTCTGGAGTTGGACACATACTGTATTCAGTCTGTCCGAAAACATGGCATTTTATGCTAATGTGTTCTTTTGGTGTGGAGAAGTCATGAAGAGTCCAAATATTTTTCCTAGATAGTTACACTGAGCCTGAACAGGCATTAGTGTCTAGTTACTGATATAATCTTAAAATACTTTTAGTTGTCATAAGCTTTGCTTTTATGATGACCTTGACAGGAAGACAAAAAGTCTCGGTTTAGTATTAGTATGCCTTTCCACATTTTTGTGCGTTCTCTTGGAAAATGAGATTATTAAGATGCCTACAAAGCATGTTCATTTACTTTATTTCTTAACTATTATTTTGCATGATCTCTTGGGTGGACCTCACCCTATATATTAAACGCAGTTTTGTTTCAGAAAAAGCATAACGGCATTGTAGGATTTTACAACCAGACTGTGTTTCACAGGATCACTGGATAACCTGTTCAATGGGGCGGGGAGTGGACTTGTATTTGTTTCCTTCAGCAATGTGTCCAAAAGCTTTTAGTCTCTTTATTGGAGTAATAAAACAGATTGTACAGTGATATCACAGCAAATGCACAAAAGTCCCCTTTTTCACCTAAGACTTAGGTATAACAACCTCCTGTCTCGTTCACTTCCCTCTAATCTTGTTTTTTTTATTCCCCACTTAATTAGCCTCATTAACATAGGTCCTACAATTGACAGGTACTTCTTTTGCTGTTATATATACCTTGGTTTCTGTCATTTCCACTCCAACTCATCTGTTGAAGTGGGTTTTACACACAAAAGCTCATACCACTTTATATTTTTGTTAGTCTCTGAGCCCTGGCCTACACTAGGACTTTATTTCAAAATAACCCCCCCAACTTCGAATTTATAAGTGGAGCGTCCACACGAGCTAGTCCATTATTTTGAAATAACGGGCTGCAGAATTCAAAATCTGTACTCCTGCTTTTCATCAGGAGTAATGCTAATTCCAAAACAGTTATTTCAAAATAATGGTAGTATGTGTGCTTCGGTGCCCCTATTTCGAAATAATTACTCCCCAGAATAATTTGAAGTAATTACTCCCCAGTGCTTCCTGGGGCTCTAAATCCAAGGTAGGGTGTCCACATTAATGGAGCCTGCTTTGGACTAATTTCAAGGCCTCCCTGTAGTGTGGACACGCTACAATTTTGTTAAATCGGGAGTTATTAAGTTGAATTTACTAATTTAAAATAGTTTTCTAGTGTAGACATGGCCTAAGGTGCCACAGGCCTACTTGTTTTTAAGCAAACCTAGTTCACACTATCTTTGACACTGAAGAATGCCAAGCCCTACTTGACATTGTCTGGATGTAATTTGACTCATCAGTCTTTGTCTTGGACTTTCATTAGCCACTGGCCAGCAGGATCCAAAAACTGTTTGCCTCCCATTCTTCTCCGCACTGAATTTTCATTCTTCTTATATACCTCATCTGGACATCCATAGTAATTCTTCTTAATCAGCCTCTTGGATGCTCTGCTTCCCACTTTTACATTTGTCACATAATTTGCTGCACTTTTGCCTAGGATTATAGGCATATTATTGGATCCTTATTCCAAAGAATCTCCTTCATTTCTGGGGTTTCTCCAAAAATAGTCTGGTTGGTCCCAAACTCTAGTTTGCATTTCACTTACAAAGGATTTACATCTGTATAGCTCCACTCACTGAAATAGAGTTATTCCTGATTTTCAACTAGATAAGTGAAATTAGAATCAGGCCTGCTTCAAATGCCTTGTCTACACACCAAACCATTTTATTGCTTTGCAGGACTGCAAAAGATCTAGAGAGTGTTAAATGATAACGTCAAAATTATTAACATCAACAGCCTGACTCTAGATCTCTTATTTTTTTAATTAAATATTGTGAAAAATAGTTCCATCAGTGTATTCAGTTTTATGTTTTGTTTCATTGTGTAGCTGGGGTAGATTATGTAGGCATCAGTCGGAATTTGGATTTTGCCCCGGGAGTCAACATGCAGAATTTCCGTGTGATCATTCTGGATGACCTTGGACAGCCAGTGTTAGAAGGAATTGAGAAGTTTGAGCTTGTGCTGCGAATGCCTATGAATGCTATCCTTGGAGAACCAAGCAAAGCAACCATCTTCATCAATGACTCAGTCTCTGATTGTAAGTATTAATTATTTTCAAAGGAAGAAAAATGGTGTTTGCAATGCAATAGATCATATTAGTCTTCTCTCCGAGTCCATATGGAACCAATGTCCACGCATGGTGTTTGGGAACACTGCATTGCTGAAGTTGTGATCTTTTGGATAAGATGTAAAACTTGGCTCCTGACCACTTGAGGTCATTATTAAATTCCTGGGCATTTACTGTTCTACATGTCTCTCAGCTGATTAGAGTCTTCTTCACTTATGTTCCTAAAACCACGGGGAATGTAGGACATGTGCATAAAGATAATTACATGTATGCTAGTTTTATACCAATGTAATGTTATAGACAAAAGTTGTAATATTCCAGATTTATAGCAGTGTGAGATCAAAATCAGGGCCATAGCTTGTAGTTCTGTAAAGCAATTGTGGGGAAATAATCGACCCATTGAAGTCAGTGGAAATTATTCCACTAACATCAGTTGGGCCAGGATTTCATTCTTTGAACTGTGGGAAATGTGCTAAATAAATCAATTGCTACCTCATGAGGAGTCTGCCACATCATAACCCTATATAACATGGTACATGACACCATCATATTAAAAGGAGTGGAGCCAAGAATTCATTTTGAACATTTTATTTTTTCTTTTGTATGTGTCTGACTAGTGCCTAAGATGCAGTTTAAAGAACCAATATATATTGGCAATGAAAATGATGGACAGATTTCTGCCATGATATACAGGAGTGGGGATATCCACTACACATCTACAGTGCGCTGCTACAGTAGGCAGGGTTCAGCCCAGGTAATGATGGACTTCGAAGAACGTCCTAACACTGACAGTTCCATCATCACTTTCCTTCCTGGTAAGCCACAGTTCTTTATTAGAAACCTTTATTCTGTCAGAGTTGGTTTTGCTTTAAATCATGTCGATTTTTCTCACAGCACACGCCATACAGTCTGCTTGGGGGAGCAAAGCTGTCTTTCCACTGACTAGACAGAGCATGGGCATTGGCAGCACAGCATTCCTCACACCATTGCGCCTTAACCCTGTACTAGAGGAGGGTCATCTATAGCAGTGGTCACCAACTAGTAGATCGGGATCTACCGGTATATCTTGAAGCCTCTGACAGAGGATCCTGACTGGACACCACTCCTGCAGCTCCCATTGATCAAAAACAGGGAACCATGGCCAGTAGAGCTATGGGCTCAGTGCCTGTAGATGAGGGGCAGCACAAAGTGCCAAAGAGCCACTGCTGTGCATGCCAGCTGCTTTCAGGAGTGGTGCAGGGCCAGGGCAGAGGAAACCTGCCTTAACTCCATTGCTCCACCACCCAGAAGCGGTCTCAGTTAAATAGTGCCCAGCCAGAGCCTGCTTCCTGAACCCCTCCCTGTTCCTCCCCTGAACCTCCTCCTGAACCCAGCCTCCTGCCCAGACATGAGTCCCACTGCATCCAAACTCCTTCCCAGAGCTTGCGCCCAGAAACCCCTCCTGGACCCCAATTTTCCACCCTGGGCTAAGCCCGGAGCCCCTCCAAATCCCTTGGCCCAAGACCAGAGCCTGCATCGCAACCCCCTACCCCAGCCTGGTGAAAGTGAAGGAGGTTCGGGGAGGAAGGGGGATGGAGCAGGGTGAGGCCTCAGAGAAGTGGTGGGAAGGAAGTTGGGCAAGGGTAGGGTTTGAGGTAGATCTTACATTGCACTTACATTGAAGAAGTGATCTTGTGATTAAAAAGGGTGGAGACCACTGATCTATAGAAACACAAAAGATATCCTTTTGCAAAATCCCCACCACTAGTCCTAACAGGTGGGTCCCCTTGCTGTGCTACAGCCTGGAGCAAATTCAGAGCTGGATTAATATCACAGAGGAAATCCCCTAAAGCTCTGGCCTCATTAGAAAGACCATGAGCAAATACAGTGATCTGCCTCTGCCTTTTAACTGCATAGTGGCAGAGCTAAGTTAATTATTGTTCTCTGATGTTTCTCCACCTTATTCCTCCCTATTTTTTGTGTGTCGGTGTGCCTGGATGGCTCAGAATATTGCACCCAAAGAAAGAACCTAAGGAAGAGTCAAGGCTGCACAAAGTTTAAAATGGGGTTTCAGTTACAATATAGAGTTATTTCTAGTTACAATGTATTAATCGTTTAAAATAGGGTTTTTGTTACCATATAAAAAATTACAACAACGGATTCTTACAAGGCATTTCGTAACAGGCTACTGACAAATTCATCCAAAAGTGGTTACAATTCATGAAGTTACATAATGTCATATTGGTAGATATAATTCATTAAAAGAGCAATTTAATTCGTCAGCTCTACATATTGGCATTGGACACACTGATGTCATATTTATGGTCAAAACGTACAATAAACTGGGACCGCTACATTTATTTCTTATGCTGGTTCTCACTCCAAAACCCACTGAGAAGAGGGAGGCGCTGATGTCAGGAGGTCCACTCCTCCCCCCACTTGCATTGGGAACTAGATACGAGGATATTTATTCACACTTCTTCCACTGACATTCCAGATGGCCCTGAATCAGTTAGAACTAAAGGCTCAAAGTAATCATTAATTTTAGGCACATGTTTCCTGATTGCTGAACTTGAGACACATAGCTTCTGATCTTCCTTGGTGATAGGCAACCACTTCTCCCATTGGCATCAGAGGGAGCTGAGAGGGATGTGAAAATCAGGTTGGCTGTCATAAATTAAAGTAACAAAATTAGAGGCTGTTCTTGAAAATTCAGGCTTGAAACTTCCAGTTTCTCATTTTCCACTTCTATGAATGAGGATAATATTCTTCCATCTCTCAGAGGAGTTGGGAGTGTTGCTATTATTGTCATTAGTTATTATATACTAGTAGAATTGATCTGTGGGTCCTACAGCTTGAGAGCAATGCCTGTAATACATCTAGAAACAATGATAAGTGCTGCATGGTGTTTTAATGTCTACCTAATGATTCCAGGTGAGACTGAGAAACCTTGCACCCTCATTCTTGTGGATGACTCTCTGCATGAAGAAGAGGAGGAACTGCGTCTGGTTCTTGGTACTCCACGAAGTGACTCCTCCTATGGTGCCTCTATTGGTGAACAAAATGAAACCCTGATAAGGATCAGAGATCATGCAGACAGTGAGAAGTTATTTTTGATCCTACATATACCGTTTTAACTTTGGCACTTAAAAGCTCTTTGGTGAACACCATTAAACACTTTTTTTCTGTTATTACAGAGGCCATTATTAAGTTTGGTGAGACCAAATTTAGTGTTAGTGAACCAAAAGATGCAGGACAGCTGGTGGTTGTGAAAATTCCAGTGCTTCGTCTGGGAGATACTTCAAAGGTTTCCATTGTAAGGGTTCACACAAAGGATGGCTCTGCCACCTCTGGAGAAGACTACCACCCTGTGTCAGAAGGTATGAAGAGAGTCTCCATTTGCCATTCAGATCAATATCACATCCTATTGATTATTTCAGTTACAATTGTTGTACAGTAGTTAAAGGGAAAAAAGGCATTGTGAACTTTTAAGCTTTTAATACTTTTTAGCTGCATTCATTAGTGCCTTTTGCATTAATAAGGCCATAAGAATGGAATTTCATATTCTTTATATTTAACTCACAACAATCTGTAGTAGTACAGTTTATGAAAGAAAGCATTACTGATTCTGAAGTAACTAGTCACAAGTGTGAAATGCTTTCTTCTATTCCCTACTTCTGGAATAAAAACTGTAGGGAAGTAAAAGTTCTAGATTGAAATTTTGTATGAGTATCATACCAACAAAGTTAAGCCAGAAGAATGACTGATAAGTAATCTATAAAATACACTGCTGTGTCTAGACTGCAGGCTTCTTTTGGAAGAAGCTTTTCCGGAAGAGATCTTCCAAAAAAGCTTCTGAAAGAGAGCGTCTACACAGCAAAAGTGCATCGAAAAAGCGATCTGCTTTTTTGAAAGATAGCGTCCACACTGAATGGACGCTATATTGCATTTAAGCTGTGATTGCTATGGATGGAATGGCCACGAGGGCACCTGTGCTTTTTCCGTTTTCCTCTTCTTTCAAAAGAACTCCCTTTTCCCCATCCACACATGCCTTTTTCCGAAAGTGCTCTTTCAGAAAAAAGGTTTCTTCGTCATAGAAAGAGGTGTACTGATGTTGGAAAAACCCCTCTGTTCTTTTGATTTTTTCCGAAAGAATGTGATTGCAGTGTGGACATAAGTGAAGTTTTTTCCAAAAAAACTCTGCAGTATAGACATACCCTGAGTAAGTACCCAAATGCTGTATCTCATAGATGTGATTTGCATATTTCAGTAGGAAAGACAAAGGGCAAGATGAGGCAAAAGGACCTGAAATCAGGATTATATGGATAATTTGTATACAATACCAATGCTTTGGGAAATAACTGGAAATATGTGTTGGAGAAAACAAGAAAATTGGTAGAAACAGGCAGTAGCTTGGAACCACACAATCTAGCTGTAGCATTCTGATCTAGTTTATGTGCCATAAGTCTGAAATAAG
This sequence comes from Rafetus swinhoei, assembly GCA_019425775.1. Taxonomy (NCBI): domain Eukaryota; kingdom Metazoa; phylum Chordata; order Testudines; family Trionychidae; genus Rafetus; species Rafetus swinhoei. The sequence continues at coordinate 57,844,106 of CM033437.1, forward strand.
AGTCAGAGGGACATATAACTGGTTCTGCACTGAACTGATAGACCCTGAAGACTGTCAGACCTGATGTGCAAGGATGGTGGAGGGAACTCATTCCGGGCTTGGAAAGAAATGGGGAGCAGGGAACATCCCTGAACAGCACTGAACCTGATTTCTTCTACATGCCTGTAATAGACAGAAGGGCCAAGGATGAGGTACAGCCCAGCAATCTTCTGGAGATCAGCATGTTACTGGAGTACTCTCTGCTACTCTCTTTTCTGGTATATGTGATCATGTAATTTATATCCTCTGTGGCCTGAGCAGACACTCTGGACATCAGTCAGCCAGGGAAGTATCTGGATGTCTCACTGAGACAATTATTAGAGAGTCTCCTAGGATAATAGCACCCAGAGAATCGCAGACATCCTGAGAACTTACCTGAAATACATTTTTAAGCTAATAGAAGGGAACTATGAGTCTTTTGCATTTTGTTAAATCAAAAGACTAATTTTTAATCAACTCTGTTTTTTAATGTTTGTGCAGATAACAAATTAAAAAATCCTTCAGCATTCTGCTTTGGAGGCCTAAGATGGGGCATTCCAGTTGCTGCTGGAAAACCATTCCATGGTCATTCTGTGGATGCACAGCTGCTTTACTCACTCATCACCTATGGAATTTGGCAGCAACACAGTCTTGTTGCTGGAGGCTCTGGGACTAGGGTTTGTCTTTTTAGCTCAGGCCACCAGTGGTGGAACAACATGGCAGTTCAGTTTCTTCAAACCACTTCGGTTTATAACCTTAATTCTTATTGGTTTTCATGCAGTAGTGACTTCATTTCTGTTTCCAGTGCCTCTTCCCCTCTCCTAAGGTGCGGAATCAGTGGGCTAATGAGGTTCTAATTCTCTGTCTTCTTCAGTACAGCACCTCACAGGTAAGCTTTGCCTGTTCCCCACTGCAGCAGCAGAGAAGCCGTGCAACTATTGAGCCAAGTCCAATAGGCAAGTTTTTGGGAGTTCAGAGAGTGAACTGTGCCCTGTTGCATCCAGAAGCCATCAAACTTTGCGAGGATGGGATATGGGCTTGGGAGAAGGAGCTATGCCCTGATGACACAAGCCATCAACCTTCATGTTGCCTGGGGAGAGTAAGCTATGTCTGGCTACCACAAGCTATTGGCCTTCACAGTATCGGTCAGCTTTGAATCAAACAGGCATGTAAAGCCTCAACTCCTACCTGAAGCCATGACTTCACCATGAAATGCTCAACCAGGAGTACGAGGATTCCCACAGAGAGGGGTCCCCTTCACAGCCTGCTCAGAGGAAAGTCTTGCAAACTCCAGAAAATTTTGATCTAAAAGAGGCTAAAGCAAGTGCCACCTTTGTAAGGGAGAAACTTGTATTGTTCACGTCCACAGCTGTAACTGCGGCATAGCTGAGCAAAAACAGAGCCATGGCCACATGAGTTCGGACCAGTGGGTCTGTCGAGTCTATCATTCTGTCTGTGACAGCATCACACCAGTTACTTCAGAAGAAGATAAAAGAAATCAGGTAGAGAGCAGTCATAGAGCTCATAAGGCAAGCTTCCTCCTAACTCTCATTAGAGGTTGGCTTATGACTGAAGCAGGAATGTCTATATCCTTCCAAAACCAGGAGTTAACCAGAGGTCACAACTTCTCCTCAGTAGTGGAATTAATGTCAGGGAAGGCAAAGGGAGAACTGAAGTCCTTTTCCTACTTCTCCAGTGGCCCAGAAGGCATGTCAGACTTAAACAACCAAGGAACCTCTGTTGCATCTGCAGAAACACCAGACCTCTTCAAGCAAGAACTCCTTCGTATAGACACAGATGACCTACGGTAACAGCCAGTTAATGAAAGAGAAGTATGATTTAGAGGAGTTTCTCAGAGGCCTCATTAGTACTTTTTAGTATGCAGGCAGAACTGAACCTGGAAAATTTTAGTCACTGATCTGGCAAAACCGACTTTTCTGATGCAAAGGAAACTGAAAACTCTTGTGCAAACAAGAACTGCCTCTTGTTTGTACAGTGCCCAGCACAGTGGAGCCTTGGCCTCTGATGCTATGAAATAAATAATAATAGCAACCACTAAGCTCTGGGGGTCTCAGGTACTCTCAAGTTGCTTCTGTAAAATGTCTGATTTGAGTCCCACAACCAAACAGCACAAAAAAGGGCGCATAATAGCCCCAGTAGCATTCTTTAGGCAGACATCTCTCTCTCCCCATTTGATGATCATCTGGTGTCATGATTAATCAGTGACATATAAAACCAGTGATTGACCTTTCTAGTCTCCACTACTTCAAAAGGACCATGTTTGAAATTAGTTCCTTTATCCATATAGGAGCCACACTGCTGTTGGAATGAGGAAAAACTTATTCTTACAGCTCCAGAAATCTTTCTGTTCTAGGTTTATTCTTCTTTCCACAATGCCTGAAAATTAGTTCCCCCATTATTTTGTTTCAGCCCTTAAACCTCTTGTGAAAGGTAGTGGCATAAATGGACATTACTGGAATTCCAAATGGATATTCCAAGCATATGGAGTATACATGCCACTCCCTTAAATCCTGTTCACCTCATTTCTTCATAATGCCAAGGCCTTAGGAACTCCCAGTTGCTGCAGGTACGATGTTAAAATCCTTCACCCATTGCTATGCTAAGCAACTGAGAAATTATTTGTTGAGATGGAGTCAATGCTCCCTCAGCAACTTCCCTAGGGTTCTTATGGAGGAAAAGTATGAACTTCATCTGACGATGATTTGCAAGTAGGTGTCCGTTCCTGTGCAGAGGCATGCATTGGTAGGAAGATGTTGCTGGATTGGTTCTTACTCTATAGTGTGAGGTGGGATTTCTATTTGCCCCTATTATCCTACTCGTAAAAATAATTTTAAAACTGTGTTTATCCTTTGATGCCTTCCTTCTGTGATTTACTGCTGCCACTTCCCAGGAGAAGAGGAAAGAAGAGAGAAGCTGTGCAACACAATGAGAAATTTCCAAGTTGTAGTTGGTCTATAAAATCATGACTGGTGTGAAGAAAGTAAATAAGGAAGTGTTATTTACTTCTCATAACACAAGAAGTAGGAGTCACCAAATGAAATTAGTACACAGCAGATTTAAACAAAAGGAAGTATTTGTTCACATGACACATAGCTAACTTGTGGAACTATTTGCCAGAGTATGTTGTGGAAGCCAAGACAAAAAACAACTAGATGAACATAAAGGATTGGTCGGTCCATCAATGGCTGGTAGCCAGGATGGGCAGGGATGGTGTCCCCAGCCTCTGTTTGCCAGAAGCTGGGAATGGACAACAGAGAATGGATCACTTGATGATTACCTGTTCTGTTCACTCCCTCTGGGGCATCTGGCATTGGTCACTGTTGGAAGACAGGCTACTGGGCTACATGGACCTTTGGTCTGACCAGTATGACCATTCATATATTATGTTCCTATTTGTGGGTTTAGAAAACCCAACCCATTCAGCATCAGGGACAAACTTTACATCTCTGACTGGATTATCCCAGGGAAATGCCACAAGCCAAAACTCAGCAGTTTCTTCTCCCTTATACAGTGTGTCTACTCCCATAGAAAATTTAAGGGTCCAGTTAATATACATTATTATTATTCTATTTATTTTTATTATGTATTTGTTGTGCTTGAATAGTGTAGACTAATTTATTCAAGTCACGTGAACATATGTAGTTTACAAGACAAGTGTTAACTTTTGTAGTTCTCTGTCATGGCAGAACAGAGAGAATTTGGATCAGCAGATTTATTTTTAAAATGTCTTCTTGTATTTTTAGAAATTGAGTTTAAAGAGGGTGAAACACAGCACATTGTGGAGATTGAAGTGCTTTTTGATGGCGTTAGGGAGATGAGAGAGGCCTTCACTGTTCACCTGAAGCCTGATGAGAACATGGTGGCAGAGATACAGGTAATACAAACTATTCAACAGCAGTTCTCTGGCAGACAGAGAGACCTCTTATAGCTGTTCATCATCATTGTTCTTCAGTTGGGTTATAATTAAGAGCCTAAAATTCCCATCCAAAATAATTCACCTCCAATAATTCAGACAGACCAGTGAGAGTTTGTGTCACTGCTTGTCTTGTAGCCCTGATTATCTTAAAATACTCTGCAGCTGTATCTCCCTGTCTGGTTGCTCCCAGCCAGCACATGAACATGCACTGAGTATCTCTGTGTAGAACCACCCAGATTCAGCAACTCAGATGCCAACAGCATGTTTGTTACAATAGAACCACACTCTGATCTCTACCAGTTTAGGATGCTATGAGCCAAGTGACCCCCAACACATCCCCACCTCTGAATGTTCCCAATCTTTTTGTCCTGAAATGTCCAGCCTTTTCCTGGAACGTTCAGAGGAGTAATAAGGTCTGTTGCTCCTTTACAGAGACAAAAAGCACAAGGGCTTGTTGCTTAACTGGTGTTAACAATCACTTCAAGTCAAACATAGCTCTGTGTTGGTTTAGAATGAAAGTAAAACAAGTATATTTGATCAAAAAGAGAAAGATTTTAAATAGGGACATGAATGGATAACAGTGAGGGGAGGAGCTGGGAGCAGGAACTGGACATCCTGCATAGTGAGGGGGAGGAGCTGGCAGTAGGGAGGTGGGATGTGGGAGCAAGATTCCACTTAACCAGTTAACTGATTAACTGAGATTTTACATCCCTAGTTTTGAGCTGAAGTATAAGGGATAAAACTGGAAATAGTGACAAACAAATAAAAGTGAAAAATGCTTTCTAGTGACCAGGACTTACCTTGAACCAAAACTAGTTTTGGTAAGATTCTTAACACACCTCCTTCTAGCAAGATGACTGATATCTTCCCAAACTTATTCTTTTGTCCCAGGCTCAGGATGACCTCATGAGCCATTCTTCACTTTTTGTGGCCCACCTATAAATGTGGGCTTGCATTGTTTTTGGTCACTTCTTACTTCATTGGAAACAGGGAAATAGCTGCTTTCCCTTCTGTCAGGGGAAAAACTTGTTTCTCCTTTTGTTAGGTCATACTTTAAAGCGTTATATCAGCAAATATTCATAATTTCTCATGGAGTGTTAATACATACATTTCAGAGTGATATTAATCACCAGTGTATCAATTATATTAATAAAAGATGTTACTGGATATACTTTTATAATACAGCAATAAAATATACAATCAGTTGATTCAATTGCTTATCATTCAAGGTTCAGCTACTTGTGAGAAGCTAGCTTCCCCACTAGCTACATTGATGGTTTTGTTGACCATTTATATAACTATGTGTTGTTGTCTTTGCCTGATAACAAGCACATCCACATTCCTCTGTCTATGGCAAGCTGTGTTTGTACGTTGCTTGCCAAACACAATTTAGGAACATAATTCTAGCATGTATCCATATGCCTTTTTTGTATATACCCTGTACATACACCACATAGGAATATTAATGATGATGTGAGTTGCTAGTTTTCAAATGATGTGTTACATCTCACCATTTGGGCAAATATCATGACCATGGTGTTTTAGGTGTATGAGGAATGTCTGACCTGACAAGAGCGCCTGACACAGATTAGAGAACCACCAGTAGGCCTCTTGGTCACCCCTGTATAATGCCATAAATATGAACTATTGGCTCCCAATTGTCAAGTGGCAAAGATATAGCCATTATTAGAAGTTATGGACTGCACAGACCCACCAGACGTGATGTTTTAAATAACTCAATCCATGGTGATTCTGTCATTTCCCTTGGGACACTATTCCGCAGGCTAAGAAATGCTGCTGCTGCTGCTGCTAAGAAATATTTCCTGATAAACCTTCAGTTGTCTTGGTTTTGTACATTTGTGCTACAATTTTTGTGTTTGTATATGAATTACCAGACAGCCAAGGCCATTGTGTATATTGAAGAAATGAACAGCATGGCGGATGTCACCTTTCCTTCAGTCCCTCAAGTTGCTTCCCTTTTGATATATGACGATACTTCTAGAGCCAAAGACAGACTTGGTCCAGTGGCTGGCTATCCTGTTGTCTGTATCACAGTGAGTATCAAGACAAGAAGTAGGGACGAGTCTAATAGATGCGTGACTTCAAAGAAACAGTGGAAACTGGAACTGCCCGAGGGAAGTGGTGAAGGGCTACTAGGAAACACCATATTTCAAATAATTTCCCCCGATGGTAGATAATAAATGTCTCTAGAAAGCATTTTTTTATTAAGATGGGATATGTGTGTTGCATCATGAAAAGTTGTTCACTGCCAATACTATGTGTGCTACTATATTTTCTTTATACAAGATGTTTGGGTAAATAATATGAAAACATTTTTGTAAAAGAAAACCTATGAAATATAGGAATGTAGATGTTAAAAATTGAAACTACATGTAAATACTATTTTGGATGACTTTAAAAGAGTTTTCTCTACCATTAACTGCATGTGAAAAGGAGTTTGGTTATACATAATTATAGCAAATAAACATATTTTTTTAAAAGTTATACTTCTAAAGAAAAGCACTCAAAAGTCACCAAGCTGCCAAAATTAACATTCACATACAAATTTGAGTCTTGTGTGCATACAATACAATTCAAGGCTGGATTCTCAGCTCATGTTCCATCCCTTTTCTGTCACAAATCTGCCTTAATAGGGCAGCAGGGGATTCCCCGTTAATAGGGCATGGCATAGACCCTGTGTAACCAACTCTGCGTCAGACAACTCTCTAGTACAGGGGATGTTTGAGTGCAGGAAGGAATGTGAACAGAGAACATGCTGCACTTTGGCAGCTTCTGCTGTTATAAGTTACAAGTGAGTATAAGCTGTAGTACAGAAACTGCTCTAACTTGGGTAGAGGCTAAATCAACTCTTGGAGGGAAAAACAGTGACAGAAAGCCATCTTTCACCCTCCTACTCCTCTTTCCTGGGCCAAGCATAGCTTGGCCAGACTCAAAGAGTCTTGTCCAATGTTTTTAGTTATTTGATTACACACTATTATTTCCTCGGGCCCTTTGTCTCCTTCAACTCTGATCCTGCTCCATTAAAGTCAATTTATTGAACTATCCTGTCTGTGCGGTGAGTTAGGTCAGGGTCCTCTGGACTCTGGTGTACTGAACCTGGATCTTTATAAACTGAGTGTGTACAGTAAAACTTATATACAATGAGTCCAGGTTCTATCCAGCCACGCCTCCCTTTAGAGTCTTACAGGTTTTCAGTATGCACCTTTGCAGATCATGTATTGCATGACACATGGTTTTCTTAAATCACCATAAAAACTTCCATGCCATTTTGTTACACATATGCGATTAGAACATTGTGGGCCGGGGGCGGAATGGGCAAAATCAGACTGAGTGATAGCACAGGGTAGCTCTCTATCCTTAACTTTCACTTTTAATATGATGCTTTTGTAGTGCTTTTGTTCCACCGTGGCTAAAGCCAAGTTTTATCTGAATTTCCTGAGCATTTTCATACTTCCCGACTGCTTTCTTTATCATGAAATAAATAAGATCATTATAACTTGTCTGACTTTTCCCACAGGCTTGCAATCCTAAATATACAGACTATGACAAGACAGGTTCAATATGTGCCAGTGAGAATATCAATAACACGCTGACTCGATACCGATGGCTGGTTAGTGCACCCACTGGCCCTGACGGTGTGACCAGTCCCATGAAAGAGGTTGACTTTGATACATTCTTCACTTCCTCCAAAATAATCACACTGGACTCCATTTACTTTCAAGCTGGCTCTCGGGTCCAATGTGCAGCTCGTGCTGTGAATTCAGAAGGGAATGAAGGCCTGGAGCTCATGAGCCCCATTGTAACAATAAACACAGAGGAAGGTAATGTATCCATTAACGATAGCAAAACTTACAGCCCACACAAAAAATGACTTTCTTTCTTACTTAATCAGCCTTCATTTATGTGACATCTTTAACATCTTAGTAGTGCCTATTCTCTAGTCCTTCATGGAGCCTTCTAAAGTCAATAAAACCTGAACTTCTAATGTAAAAAAACAAACAAGAAATAAACTATATATTGAGAGGGCTGCAGGGAGAATGGGGAAGGATAAAACAAATCTTTTAGGTCTTCTGTACACATCAGAATGAAACTTAAAAAAAACAAATTTCTTCCCTTTGCTGAAGATCTTTAAATAACCTTCCACATGACAAATCAGTCTTTCATATTTTAAGTCAGATAAAATGTTTAAGGTCACCCTAAAATGAAAGATGATTTTTTTTAATGTGGTAGTTGACAGTTGAAACAGAATGCCAAAATGTTGCATCATATAAATCCTATTTCAGATTATGACAGTTCTTTTTGTCACCCCTGCTCCCGTTAGTGCCACAGTAACTTTTATTTATTTTGTGTAATAGACCATTTAAAATAGACAAGATATTAAATTGTCTAATCTGTACTTGAATTTGTCACATTAATTCCAAGTGCTTGGCTCTTTCCTGCTAAATATTTACAGTTAACTAGTCTAATTGCTACTGCGTAAGGCATCTGGAGATTTGAATCTGTAGAATTTCCACTTAGTTACTTGGCCATAAACTATGTATTTCATTTTGGGTGATTTTTTTCAAGATCCATCCACCCTCTTCTAACATGTTACAACACTGAAGCAAACACACAAAATAAGGACCCACCTTATCTCCTAATGTGTTACGTAATTTATAGACAGCTCCTTTGTTTGCTGGAAACTTCTGTCATGGTGAACTTTTTGCAGCTGATGGTCCTGAACCCTTAGGGTATGTCTGCAAACTATGCCCTGGTCAGGGGTACCCAGGCTTTCAGACTCAGTGTTTCCAGGTCTGTGCTTGAGCAACCACACTGCATTGTACATCTGAGTTTATAATTGCTGTACCCTGGTCTCCCTGCTGTTCTAGTGCAGCTGAATAGCACTATGCAGACCTTGCGACTTGGGTCTGTGGCTCGACTTACATACACGCTGCATCATGATAGAGCTTGAATCCAGGTCACAGCGGGATTGAGGGCAGATCCCTAACAGGCTCTTGAGGACCTAGGACTCTGAGTCTTGAGTGCTTGCTGACCTAAGTCAACTTGATTTGTATGTGTATGGGAGGGAGACTTGGTCTCAAACCTGAGTTAGTGTCTGGGCTCAGCATGCAGAGTAAGCATATCCTTTTTTACTCCAGCATCACCCCAGAGTGAATCAAGGGTATGTCTACACTGCATTGTAAGCTCAAGCCTGTGGGACTACAGCTTGTGGACTCAGTGTTTCCAAGCCTGTGCTTGCTTGTCCATATTGCCCTGTAAATCTGGGCTTATTTTGTTGGACCTGGGTCTCGCAGTTATGGTCATGCATCCATACTCTTCAACACAGATCTTCTGACTCAGGTCTGCAGCTTGAGTTGCATCCACGCTGCAAAATGACAGGGACTGGACCCAAGTCACAGGAGGACTCAGATGCTCACCTACCCCCTCTAGCAGGGTCCTAAGACCAGGATCTTGAGTGCTTGCTAACCTGAGTCATATTGATTTGTATATGGAAGGAAGGGGCATCTGCACTGAAACCTGAGTCAAAGTCTAGATGGGCTTAGTGTGCAGTGTAGACATCCCCTACATCAGCATGTTGTATTGTCAAATGTAAATCCTTCAAAGACAGAATGATGAGGAAAACTTGACTGCAAGTTTACAAGTAGACATTTGAATTACCATTTTCATTATTTGTAAACAGTTCAATATCTTACCATGTATTTTAGAAATGTGTGTCTGTCTGTCCATATGTTAGTCCATTTGTTCAAGAATACCTCAGAAACCATAAGAGCTAAGACCACCAAATTTGATATGCAGCTTCCTCTTATCATAACTTAAGGGCAAGGAAAGGATTTGGTTGTGCCAGGACAATGGGAAGTGCTTTAAATTCTCATAAAATGGAAAGGGACAATTATACTGTAGAATGGTAGGAGGGACAATTATGCTGTATAATGACCACAGGGGGGCAGCAAGGAACAAGAGATGGGTACTCGGACAGCTATAACCCCATTGGGCCAGCAGGGAGCAGGGGTGGAGAAAGGGACAGCTATTTTACTATGTATTTCAGAGAGTCTGGCTATGTCTACACTGCAGAGCTTTTCTGCCACATCCAAGTAGTGTGTCTGCTTTTCTGAAAAAAAATTCAGAAAAGCAGATGCGTTTTTTCAGCATCCTTGTAAACCTCGTTCTACAAGGAAGAAGGGATGTTCTGAAAGAGGGGGTTTTTTCTGACATTTGGTCGCATGTAGACGGGCCAAATGTCGGAAAAGCCTCTTTCGGAAGAAAAACGGAAAAAGATACGCAAATTGTGGTTCACAATTTGCGTATCTTTTTCTGACTTTTCCCTGCAGAATAGACATAGCCTTTGTGTGTTTGTCTGTGTTTCTGTCTATCCGCCAGCCAGGGGGCATGCACTCCTCCCCCAGCTATGCCCAAGGCAGCATCCGTGGACAGATGTTCTCACCTGGCTCAAAGATGCTGTGGTGAGAGAGGGCTGGGGTTGTCCTCTCTCCCCTGGGCAGCCTGTATACTGAACCCTTCATCCCCAGCTCTACCCCGGAGTAATTATTTAAGTGAAGAAAAACAAACTTATTTGAGTTAAAGACCTAGGCAACACTGGGCAAATCTTCTAGTGCATATATATAATATGAATAAGAGGTTCTTAAGTAAGATTGTTTAAACTTAAGACCTCCTTAACAGTAGATTGCAGAAATCATGTGAGTATAAACAGCTTCTGTTGTTTTCTGGTTTGCTCTGTTCTAAAGATGTAGTCCAAGTATAACATTAGGAAAACGTTAAAAAAAAAAATTCTTGTTTCAAAATAACTTAAATTAACCATGCAACCAAACTATACTCTGAAAAGGATTTTGAACTTCTTTTTTAACCTGCCAATGCATGGTCCAAATTTTCAAAAAATGACCACTCAGCCCCACATTTACCAGGGTCCTGTGTGGAAACAGTCATGTGTGCACAATAGGGATACTTATGTGTCTGTATACACTGTCTTGCTTTGCAAGCACTGTTGATGCATACAAATAAATGCTTAGAGTATGCATGTGTAATCTAGTCACCCACTTTTGAAAATTTGATCCACTTTGGTCATAGAGTTCTGATTTCAGCTCAAATCCTCTGGTAACAATTCCTGTTCAAAGTTACTTTTAATGCCGGATTCTCCTGACAGGCTTCTTCTCAATCCAGAAAATGTGTCTAGTTTTTAAAGTATGTGCAGTGAAAAGGAAATTTAAGATTAGAGCAAGGCAGAGTGAAATAATGTTTCCTCGACACAAAAAGTAAAGTTGCTTTTTCACTTTTCCATTAGGTCTTTGCCAGCCCCGGGTACCAGGTGTGGTTGGGGCAGAACCATTCTCTGCCAAGTTGCGCTACACTGGGCCAGAAGATCCAGACTATGCTAATCTCATCAAACTGACCATCACAATGCCTCATATTGATGGTATGTAAAAACTTTATCCATAAGCCACAGAGTGTATGTAAAATGCTGTCATGTCATGCTTCACCTCTTATTTTAGCAAGTGTCTTAAGTAGTCAGAAACTCAGTGTAATCTCTCAAGGTACATCTATACTAGCCCCCCTAGTTCGAACTAGGGAGGCTAATGAGGGACCGAAATTGCAAATGAAGCATGGGATTTAAATATCCCGCGCTTCATTTGCAATTTCGGTCGCCCTCATTAGCCTCCCTAGTTCGAACTAGGGGGCTAGTGTAGACGTACCCTCAGTGTTTTATAATAGTGGAGAAATATCATGAATGTGTCATTTGAACCTGCAATAGTGCAATATGTCATAGTGATATACATGTGACATGAAAAGTCATTCCTGAATTAGAGTCTGATTAAACCACGTGGACTGGCGAATCATTGCTGTGCTAGGCTGTAGCCAATCCACAATCTAGGAATTCTCAGGGCAAGTATATGAGCCTTTCAAGAAAATCAGCAGCTCAGTCTACTCAATGGCAGTCCAGGGCTTGGAACCCTTCCATGCCTGATGGTGGCAACAATCTCCACCAGTCTTAGCCTGCTCTAGATCTGGTCCTAGGCCTGCTGCAGCTTTGCTCTCACTCTGGCCTTCTTCCAACGCTGCACTGGCCTCCTGATTCCAGTTCTGATCCTTACTCCCCCAGCTCTGAGCATGAAACTCGACTGCCATGGCTTCAGCCACTAAATGTGACCATCACAGTGTCCGACAAAATGTTCTCCTTTTATTCTTGTTCATTGATAAAACTTAAAAAACAATGCACGGTCCTGCTGCACCTTAGACACTGACAAAAAAATAGATAGTATCATGAACTTTCGTGGGCACAACCCACTTGACGTTTGCTTACGTTACATGGAATCATCACTGGTACAATGGGCATCTCAACCTTCTGTCAACAGTTATGCATGAACTAGTTTTTAAATTTAGCTTTAATGTAGAGTGGCTGGAGCAGACAGATAGAGGTCTTTTTCCAGTCTTGCAGCCTGCCAGGGACAAGTTACTTCCCTAAATATACCTCAGTTTATTCATTTGTAAGCATGATATAATTGGTTTTACACATTTCATGGAGGTTTTAAGAGTCTTTAACAAATGCTTTAAAAGCATTTTAATGAATGGTGATGCATACTGTGGAAACTTACTGAATTGCATGAATGATTATTAAATCAATTAATTAGTTCATAAATAAACAAATAAATCCAGAGAACAAGAAAACTGCACCACAATATGCACTTTGCAACTTTTATTTTAATAGCTATCACTTTTATTTTATGATGAATTGTAATAATATGTAATGAATGCATTATGACATAATTTATCCAGAATAACATCTTATAATGAGATCTCAGGTAAAATTTTAGAAGCACTTATGTGACTTAAAAAGTGATTTAGGCACTTAATTTTTCCCAAGGTCTAATATTACTAAATGTCATCTTTCTGAACAACTCCCTGCTATACAGATGTAAAGGATTCCATTTTCATTTAAATTTAAAGGGCATTGATTAATGAGGGTCTCCGGCAGATTCAAAGCACAGGCTAACACATCTACTATAGTGTATAAGGTGACTGGCAAATTTTGGTCGAACTGACTGCTAAAATGTAGTTACGGTGCAACTAATTACCTGTATGTCTTCCAGGCATGTTACCTGTAATCTCCACAAGGGAGCTGTCCAACTTCGAGTTAACCCTCAGCCCTGATGGAACTAGGGTTGGAAACCATAAATGCTCCAACCTGCTGGATTACACAGAAGTGAAGACTCACCATGGTTTCTTGACTGATGCTACCAAAAATCCAGATGTGGTTGGAGAGACCATTCCCTACCAGTACAGCGCATCAATCAGAGGCCCCAGTACTTTACGCTTCTACCGCAATCTGAACCTCGAGGCCTGTTTATGGGAGTTTGTCAGCTATTATGACATGTCTGAGCTCCTCACGGATTGTGGTGGCACCATTGGCACAGATGGACAGGTACCGCGTTTTAACTTCTTTTCTGTACAGTGGTCTCAAAAAGAACTAATCCAGTTCAGTAATTTCCCCTTTGATTGACCCGTGCTATAATAAGTGACTTACAAATAGCATTTAATTAAGAATTAAAACCTTTTCTTCCATAGACCTGTCCTGAACCTGAATATTTCATAACATTATCAATACCCACCAAATACCTGTAAAAATAATGGATGAACTTCTGACTACAGTGAAGCTACTGGCAAAATTCCCCTTCACTTCAGCATAGCTGTGTTTTCATTCAATACATTTGCATCTTTTACATTTAAAAGTGTAGTAGAAGGCATCCCACTTCAGTCCTACTGTAGAATGAAGCCCTTCTGAAAACCTTGTGTTTTGAAATCAAGTGAGTCTTAGCTCATTTCTAGTACAGATTTTGAAGTAGGGCGATATTTAAATATAGACAAAATACGACCTGTTAAAGCAGCATTAAAGAGGAAGGAATGAAGGCTGACCCCATATGTTGATGGCAATTTTTTGTGCTGCCATGTGGGAGGTTAGGGTTTGGCACTCTGCCTGCTCACAGGAGCAGCAGGAGTTGCGAGTGCAGACAGCTTTCTGTGCCCTCCAAGGAAGAATGTGTGCTTCATATCAGTGAACAGAAAACCCCTCCGGCAAGAAGCTAAGAGAAACGCCACCAGTTTTACATGTCGTATGGTGGTTATCATTTGGAGCCAGGAAAATGGAGGGAGGGTTAAAGCAGGGGAATAAGGTTTCCATCAGGGAAAGGATTTCTACAAGTCTATGGCAGTACTGTGAAGGAGGCAAGGGGGGGGGGGGCATGCATCTCCTCTGGCATTGTGACAGCAAAATCACATCCCAGAACTTTTCTGTACCACAGATTGCTTCATAAGCCCAGACTGCCTCAACTCACCGCTGAATAGAGCACTGCTGGCTGTGAGGAGTAAGCTTGTTATTTCACAGAAAAGGCCAAATCTTGTCTAAAACAACAACATAACTGCTGCACCCTCCATCCCTTCTCTAGGGTAATGATACATACAGTAGACTTCCGATAATCCGGAACCTATGGGACCTAGGTGGTGCCGGATTATCAAATATACCGGATTATCAGGAGGTACATACTGTATACAGTAAAACTGTAATGTTTTAGTTTTTTTAAGCCTTTTTTACCCTTTTTGCTCAGTTCAGCTGCTGCCGCTGTTACCTTGTGACTCATTTTTTGCTGAAACTCACTCACTAGGCTCTTGCCATTTTGATGCCGGACTATCAGGAGTGCCGGACTATTGGATGCCGGACTATTGGAGTTTTACTGTACTCTGTAAAATATACAGCTAATACCAAGTGCAGCAGTCCATGTGCTTAGCCACGCAAGCCTCTGAGGATGCATCATCCCACCATTCAGTTCTCTGCCTGGCCTCACACTTATTACAGAGTCCAGTTCAAGGTCTCTCTTTGGATATTCAGAGACCTCCATGGGAGCGTCCTAGGAATTCCCTTCTTCCTTTGCAACCACACCCTCCACCCTGAAACTATCAGCAAGAATTGGGAGCCTCGTGAGTCTGGGATGCAAAACTGGAATGGACCTAGACTGCAGAATTCATTCTCAGAAGATAAGAATGATCACAGACCCCCACTTTCAGATCCAAATACAAATTCATGTCTTCAGCTCAGCTTTCCTGCAGTTTCTGAGCTCCCACAGAGACATACAACATACACACTAAAACCACACATTCATTTCTTCTCTCTGAAACACACACACACACACACACACACACACACACACACACACAATATGATCATTAACACATAAACAATTACAGAAAATCTCCTGTAACCTAATCAAGCTATTCCCCCCTCCCCCGTAGAAGGAAGACATACAGAATGTTTTTAGTAATTTTTTTCTATTTTAAAATACTTGTAAATAATTCAAGGATGAGGCCAAATATGGTAGATTGGTAGAAGATAAGATGCTTTTTCCATATAAATATAGCTGGAAAAAATAAGGGACGTTGTTGCTACTCATTTTTAGAATATTTATGTAAGGAAGTTGTGTATTCTAACTCAGGGTAAAACGTGGCACTTGCTTCAAGCTCAGGAAACATTTTGTACTGTAGGTAAGAATCATGATTTTTAAAAATGTGTGTGTGTGTGTGTGAGAGAGAGAGAGAGAGAGAGATCTTGAAAGACATCACGAAGCAATGAAGTCATTGCTCGGTGCATTGCAGGGTGTAGTTAAGAGTATGATGCAAATATTGAACTGAATTGCCCTCCCCCCCCCAATCTTAACACACTTCACTGCCTTCTTCATTTTTAATTCTTGTGGGAGTTTTGTGTTTATCTTCACATGACTCTCTCCAGCTGAGAGACTAGTCAGTCAGTACCCTATCTCTGCAGTTGTCACCGTTGTTGCTTTTTTCCCTTTCAGCTAGCAATTAATAATCCTCCTTTGTGGGATGAAAATTGGTAACTGCAGCTTTCACTGTGCTTGAGTTCTGCAAGGCAGAATGTAGTAGATAAGGAAATGGCAAAAACCTTTTAACAATAGTACACCATCCACTGCTCCTACTAAGTCATGATTCTTGTTTGTGCAAGGTTAGCAGATTGGTAGGTGACTTGCCAACTGGTGAGAAGACTGTATTGTGTGCGCAATGAGGGAGATGAGGCAGTGTTGTCAGTGGACCGGTCTTGCCCAGTTTTATTGCCAACACTGCGCGGGGCATCCACAGACATGATGCAGATGGGCTGCTAAGCCCACAGCTTTTCTTTTGGTGTTCTCTGTCTGGGAGGGAACAGTCTCTCCTGGGACTGCCCTGTGTGAGGATGAGAGCACAGATTCCTTCAGTCGTTATGATGCCAGGGAAGAGGGGCTCAGAGGTTCTTTCCAGCCTGCCAGGCACTCTTGAAGCAAAGAGAGATAGAGTACTTCATAGAGTTTTTCAGGGGGGCTGAGTACCTACAACTCCACAACTGATATTAATGGAAATTGCATGTTCTCAGGCCCTCTGAAAACCAAACCACTTTTACTTAAATGTCTAAATGTGGATTTAGCTACCTAAATTTACAAGTCTACTTTGAAAATTAGACCTTGGTCTCCTGGAACCACATCAGTTAGATTAGAACTGTGCTCTGGCTAAAGCTGAGGTCAGTCCTTATGGTTAGCAACAGTTTTCTTTGTGCCAAATTTCCACAATCCAGTAGTCTGAAATTCAAGGTATATAAAGTTAAGTATATAAACTTTCAGTAGATAAAGCTCTTAAAATGATAGATCTGAGTTACTTGGAAGTTGCAAGCAATAGATATAGGCTGGGGTGTTACCCATATACATTCCTTAAATACTTCACAGCAATGTTGTGAAGCTTATTTAATTCATGACTCTGAAGAGCTTTGTGATCCTCAGATGAAAGATACTAAAAAAGCACAAAGTGCTATATTTGAAAGGAAGTTAAAAAAGGGGGAGGGGGTCTAAGAAAAGTTGGTGACCCTTTTAATATTTAATTTATATAGGAAAAAGTCAGCCTGGACTTAGTTGATAGAGCATAAAGTATTATCTGATTGTATTTCCTCCTGTTGTAATTTTATTCTGTAGCCAGACAGTTTGTGGTTCTGGCCACATGTTTATTTGTGGAACTTTACTTTCTCTGGTTCCAGTCCATTACCAGGCTTGACATGGTGGCTCAAGAAAATTATCATTCAAACAAATGTTATTAACAACAGCAAGTGAAGTAAAGTGTCTGCCAAAAACAAGACGAAGAACATACATTAAAACCCTTGAATGTATGGATTGGTAGCTTGAAGCTACTGTAATTGAAATAATTGAATACAGCCAAGCAGTTGTATTTCACTTTGCAAACAAGAGGCTTCTTCTCGCCAGGGTCTGAAAAGCTTTTCCTTCCCATCTATCCAGCTCATATTTAAAGTGCAGATGGTGTAGGCTGAGTTGTTTAGATGGCCCATATAAAAATTCATTTAAAAGCTGTCACTTTACTACCTTGAATTGTATATGGCAGTTCATGAAGTTTCACTCTACAAAAAAGTGTTTTCAGCAGCATTGCACCTCAAAGATGCAAATTAGTTTTCCTGATAAATGCGCTAGGCAGTGTAAGTTGCAAATAAAAAGAAATTAATATTTTTGTGACAGTTTTTCAAGTTCAGCTAGCATAATCAACTTGTGATTTTTCCTTAAACAAGCCAGGTTCCATAACAAGTCTTTTTTTTTTTTTCTCCTCAGCTGTTTTTGTAAATAAGTGAATTCAGTAAGGGATGAAAAGAGAAACTGCTTTATAAAGTGAATACTTTGTGGATGCATGGGCACCAGCTGTACAACAAAGTTAAAGGTTAAACATTTCAAAGGGCCTCACATGTCAAGACTGCCTTCCATTCTCCTCTCCATTCATATTCTTTTAAACAAATCTGCTTTGCGTTTCACCTTTGACTCACCTGGCCATCTCCCTTCCTGGGGCTGACTCTTAACTTTAACAAACTGTTATTGTGTAAATAAGTGGTTGATAACATTGTTAAGCTTGCATGGATATATCGCAGAGATATACGCCACAAATGCAATAACAAATTCAGGACAACTTGGAAGACAAAATTATAGTTGGTTAAAGATCCTGTTTCACTGAGAAATATATTACAAAGAAATGCTGCTTGCTTCTAATTATTTTTCCTGCTCCATACACCTGCCAATCAGAACACGTTCTCTTTGGGTACGTCTAGACTGCAGCACTATTTTGGGATACCGGAGGTATCCCGAAATAGCTAGTCCACATCTTTTGAACCAGCCCATTATTTCAAAATAGATTTCAAAATAATGGGCTCTCTATTCCGACATCCCTGTAACCCTCATTCCACGGAATAGCAGTTTATTTCAAAATTAGATTGAAAAAAGATACGCAATTTGCGTAGCTCAAATTGCATATCTTATTTCGTCCTACGAGTGCAGTGTAGATGCACCTTTTCTGTCCTTGTTAGTATTCCAGTGATCATGTAAAAGATAGTTTTCTTGAGCCAACTTCTGCCCTTACATACACTAGGACCATTTTGTTAAAATCCATGGGGTTGCAACATTGAAACTATGAGCAAAATATGCCTCAAATGTACCTGAAACAGAGAATGCTCTTTCTGATGTACATTTTCTCATGTAATCTATCCTGTGACAGATTTGGCACTGAAATATAATTGTATTATCTAGTAAAGTGTTCAAAAGGTAACCTGTAGAAATAGTGTGGGGAGGTGTTTCTTCTTGTTGTAATCCTGGCATGGGAATTGTCAATGTTCAGAAACTGACCTCAGGCTCATTCTGGTATTTCAAATTGCAAAGGAGATGTTTGTAAGTCTACTGCCTACAGTGATGACAGGCATAAAAAATTTACTTTGCTCACTGCAATGACTTTTGTAAACAGCTGTTAGAATGATTTATTTATCTGCAGCTTTATCAGGTATTGGTAGAATGCATTTCTTGTACTGCTAGGAGCAGCTCCTCTGTTCTGTGTTCTCATGTTTTCCAGTCATGACATGGTTACAGAGTATTAGACACAATTTCCTAGATCCCACTGCCCCCTCTCTCAACTTTGAGCATGACAGGGTACATCTACACTGCAACACTATTTCAAAATAACTAGCACTATTCCGAAATAACTTAGTCCGCATATACACAGCAGGCAGTTATTTCAAAATAGTGTCAAAATACTGTCAAGCTGGAGGACTTCTTACTCTGACTCCTGTAACCCTCATTGTAAGGAATAAGAGAAGTAGGAGGAAGAGTGCTCTGTTTTGAAATAAGTGCTGTGTTAGATGCTCCCCTATTTTGAAATAAGCTATTTCAAAATAAGATATGCGATTGACGTAGCTTAATTTACTTAGCTTATTTCGAGTTAAGCTCTGCAGTGTAGATGCACCCACAGTGAGCTGTGTATCGCTACCTCAGCAGTGTAAGGTTAAAAGTCATACAACGTTATGAGAAATTATTCCAGATGTTATATTATTTTACTGCTAATGAATAAAACTCTGATAAAGCAATTGCTGAGTTTACTGGTATGGAATACATAGATATATAATGCACCTGTTCTGTGTCTCCATATCACTTAAACTGATACTCTACTTTTATAGCTCTCAGTTAGCCTCCTTCTTTCATAAGTGTCACGTTAAGTTAAAATAGGAACAGCTTTCATTAGCCTATACACACAGTGCTAAAAACTGGAAATATCACAATGGAAGAAATGTTTTCCATATTAAATTGAATGGTATATCCCAAGCAGAACTGGAAAAATGGGGTTTCTCAAACTACAGGAAATGGTTAGTTAATTTCTTTGTTTGTTTGTTAGTTTTCTTTTCAGATTGGAACCAGAAGTATTTGGGTTCTGTTCACTGGCAATTCAACTTGTTGTCAGTGCTCTGTAACACTGGAACCTTCTTCCGCGTAGGCTTTCACTCAACAGGGACCCGCGAACTTACTTCCATCAGTAGAAATGAATGGTCTCCAGTACTGATATCTGTGTCCTGTAGATTTAAGGGGGAGAAGGGGGAATGCAAGTTTATATTGTTGCATAGAGATTACATTAATTAGTTCATATACAGTATACATGTATATCTGACACTGGTGCATACAGCTCTGAGAAAGGTGTAACAGAAAAAGTAAAATATTGGTCTGTGCTTTTTTTTTACAACAGGTAATTGAATATATGTCAAACCTTTTTTTCCATGTTAGCACTTCTGGATACGGTAGTGTGTTTTAACCCCCCTCATCACATTCTAACTGAATGTAAGACTTTTGGGGGGGGGACGGTGCTATACAAACATGTAAATGGAATACAAAAAAACCTCATATGTAATCAGGATAACGCCACTTAGCCTGGCAGATAGTGAGGTGTTTAGTTATACAAGCAAATGGGTTTGAATCCTGACACTGTGCCAGGAAATGTCAGAAGTGCAAGGTTGCCCCTGAATCAAAGGCAAATCAAATCTCTGTGGAGCCATACCACAGACTGTGTTTGTCTTAACCTAAGTGAATATTCTGTTTTATTGCCTTGGAACAATGTGCCAAATCTGTGTCCACGGTAATTCCATTGAAGTCAATGGTGTTACCTCAGGGTGAACTTGGCCTTATTTGTGTAATACATAGTTGACTGAAGGAGCAACATTTTCTGTCTAGGAACTTCTTGGCATTCAATACACCTAGAGAGGAAATCTCTTTTCTTGATTCAGAACCAACAAAGGAGCATTAATCTTAACTGACTGCAGCACCTAAGATTAGCTGTGAGGCAACTTTATTACATTGTAATTTAGGCTTCATAAATACATATTTCAAGATTAATTGTGAGGTACTAGTAATGCCATACACCTTATAAGCATATTTTCCAATTATAGTTTGAACTGTGAGGCAAGTTTTTTTTATCTGTAGACCAGATTATAGAGACTGGCTAAGTAGTAATTGAGCTGTCGTGAGTCCCGTAGCTGGATGACCCATGTAGGCTTTTGCTGAGTCTTAGCTCGGATTTTAAATACAAACATTTGAAAAGGCCTTTTACTAGGAAGAATATCTTCTAAAACAGGAGAAAAAAAGAAGAGACTCTACTTTTCATCAGTGTCCAGATGGTCTAGAGTTCAAAATACTAATCCTCTTTAGAGGATGACTCCACAAGAAGACAGGAGACAATACAAAAGGAAGGGTGGGTTGTGTTGGGTAGTTTTTTGTGTTTGTTGTTGGGTTTTTTTGATGACTCATTGCACAGGCAAGTAGCTTTGCATATAGAAGTAAATTAATAATTGTCAATATTTTCTATAAACAAGTACTTAATTCAGACTTTGAAGTGCTGCAGAAAAGTGATATTGTTATACTTGTTGTTTGAAGTTATTACTGTGCTTTTTGTCTGGGATAGGAAAACATAAAAAAGGAGTTAGGGTTGGGAGAATCCAGAGAAGGTTTGTGTGTCACACAACTTTGTAATGTTTTAAAGCAGTGCTAGAGGTTTGACAAAATACTTTTAAAACCCTGTAAAGCATTAATCTGGGAGAGATATTCAAAGGTAATTAAGTGTATTGCTCCTCTTAAAATTAAGATCTTTCCATCCTTCTCCCTTACCATCTTACCATTTCCCTCCAATGCAACCCATAGTGTTATAAAAGTTTCTCAGTTACAGGCTCTGAATTACTCTATCTTTAAAATAGGGCTGTAACTGCAGGATTATTTCACAAAACATGAATATTAAAAGAAATAGATTCAAAAATTTGTTCAGAAAATAAAGAGGGCATAGAAGTCAGATAATAACTTTATTGTATATAATAGTGATTTTCTGACCTTGTTCTTCTTGTTCTGAATGAAACATACATTTTCTTGCAGAAAATATTTAAAAAGAGTATTAGAAGTTATATGATATAAACCAAAAATGCCTTTTTTCTATAATCAGATTTAACTTTCTAATTCTTTTCAACTGAAAGTATTCTACCTTGATCCTTCAGTGCACTCTACACATAGCAGAAGAAGCAGCAGCCACAGCTCCAGCCATGAAGTTAATGTAATCTAAGGCATCAGTCTTGCAGTGAACTCCACACAAATGCAAGGTCCTCCCATGTGGAGGTTATTGTAGGATTTAACAGCTCACAAGATAAGCACTAGATAAAAGTTGAGAGAGAAGGATGTAATGTACAAGCAAGAATTTGTTTTATTTTGTTATGTTTTTGTAATCTGCTATCCGCAGCTGGTTCTCTAGCTACTCATTGTTATTTGGCAATTTACAAAGATTGAATGGTCAAAAATTAGTTCCCTAGGGTCAGAATTCATATACTGCTTCAAATACAAAATGGGAGACTTGGGAGGATGTCTCTCCACTGTGCAAGCCATTGAAATTCAGTGCTTTATTTGTCATGTCCACTTTAGAAGCGAGAGTACTCATTCAAAATGTTTTCAGTGATCTATAACTTCTGGTTTTTTGCTTAGGCATTAGTATTGTCTGTACTAGACTATATTTCATTACCATGTACGGAGACAGACCTTTGGTATGGCGAATCAGGGCAACTGCTTTGGGGGTGCACACTTCAGTGTGTGTGTGTGTGTGTGTGCAGGGAGAGGGACAAGTGCGAGGTTAGGGGTTTGGGGGCCTCGTGATGGTAGTGGGGATCAAGCTGACACTCACAGTCAGGAAATGTGTGTTATATTTCTTTTTCTTGTTCAGCATCATGGCACTTGGCTCAGCCTTTGACAGCAGCAACTCCAGCTCACTCCACCCCTGGCTCTTGGTGTCACCCACCGCCACACTGACTGCCAGCGTCCTAGTGCCACCACAACATACTAGCACCAGGCTGACTCCATCCACTGCCCTTCCGCCCTGCACCCCTCCCTTTTCCTGGATCCCCGAAGTACAGGGGGTTCCCTTACCCCAGCACAGGTGCCACCCTGTAACTTGCCATTGTCTCTTGCTCCCCAGCACTGTTGTCTGCTCCCCATACCAGATTTCACCTGTATAAAAATGTTACTGGGGTCCATACAGGGTGATTTGTCCCAGGCCCCACACCTCCCTGGGGCTGGCACTGACCCACTACCTCACTAACTGATTTTGAAAGGTCTGGTAGCACTTTATAGACTAACAAAACATATAGATGATATCATGAGCTTTCGTGAGCACAGCCCACTTCTTCAGATGATCGGTCATCTGAAGAAGTGGGCTGTGCCCATGAAAGCTCACGATACCATCTACATGTTTTGTTAGTCTATAAAGTGCTACCAAACCTTTTGTTGTTTTTTAAGTTTATCCTGTACAGACTAACTCGGCTACCCCCTGAAGTAACTGATTTTGGTCTTTATAGGTCCTCAATCTAGTGCAGTCCTACGTGACCTTTCGAGTCCCCTTGTATGTCTCCTATGTTTTCCATTCACCTGTGGGTGTAGGTGGCTGGCAGCATTTTGACCTACAGTCTGAACTTCGGCTGACTTTTGTGTATGACACTGCCATCTTGTGGAAGGATGGAATTGGCAGCCCGCCTGAAGCAGAGCTCCAAGGTAGGTATTCAGACTTCCTTAATTTTTACTTTCACTCTATTTCTGAAGCTTTAGGTTGCTTGTAGCAGAATAATTTTTGAAGCAATTGTAATATGAAAATATTGCTTTGTAGCATGCATGTGAAATAATCATTTGCAAATAAACTGCCATTAGTCAGCCATTCTGTTCAATATTCTAGAGAGATTCTCTGATTTTAAAAGTCTAAGCTTGTATTCAGATGTGTTATTGCATTGAATGGTGCTGTGATATTTTTCAATCATCTATGAAAAATCATAAAATTCCTCTTTTCTTACATGTTGATTGAATTTTAGGATGTATTGTGTTTTTCTAGTCCCTTCTCACACAAGCTCTCTTGGATAATAAAACTTTTAAGTAACACAAATTCATTATTTTGCTGGCTATTAAATATTGCACAGTTAGAAGCAATTTAACTTTAGGGAAAACACATGCATTTAATTGTCAATGGACGCATAAGGCACATAAAAGAAGCCTGCTATATACCATAATGATAGGTATAATACATATGTTAAAGTATAATGGAGAGACAAGTGATAAAGGTAATATTTTTTATCGGACCAACTTCTTTTGTTAAAAGACAAATGCTTTCGAGCTTACACTTAGCACTTTTTCAGGTCTAGGAAAGGTTTTCAGAGGGTCCAAACACAGTGTGATAAAGAAAACCAAGGCACTTAGTTTCAGAACCTGGGTCGACTGACTCAGCTTTATGGGACTCATGTGGCAGGGCTGTTTTCCTTCACCACCGTAGGTGTGATGCTAGAGACAGAAGGGGGGAAGGATGCCTTGTTGGTGTTTGTCCCTCCTTTTTGAATTTCATTCTCCCGCTTGACAAACATTTCCAGCAGAGACCCAGGACACAACAAATCAATGTGAAGAAGGAAACTCCATGCTGTTTCTTTGCTAAGATGTAGATATTTGTCCCTGCCCCTTTCCTTGCCAAAACATGGGCACTTAGTTGGTAATGGTTGGGGTGATCACCTGACTGGGGTGTCAACTTGCTCTTTTTCTCTAAGAAACGGGGTCACCAATCCCTCAGACTTCTCTGGGAAACATATTTCAGACATGATTTCAGCTTAGATCCATAGCTTTGCATATAATGTTGCTAGGTGCACTGTGTCATGATTTTATTAATCAGCAAGGCATACCTTGTACAATGATTATTACATTTGGGTGTAGGGTGTGAACACAGGTATATTCTGTCAGTCCCCTCAGCAGCTTCAACTGTTCAGATTATGTTTACCTTCCCTCAGTAGAGACCCCAAAGAGAGGCCAGCTGCCTGAATCCCTGCTTGAACTCAGTGGTCCACATAAGTCTAAAGAGTTGCACCAGAAACAGTGAAGCTGGGCTGTGGTCTTCCCTCTATCTAGGTGAATGTTTCAGTTGCCACCTGATAATATATGAAAATTGTATTGAAATGTGTACCTAGCCTAAATCCTTGCTGTTTCAGGGCAGCGTGGTTTATACTTTGGAAAACAGTAGGACCTCACAAGTATAGGCCCATCACATAAATTCCTATTTGACAGTCACGATGGCAAAACCCACAGGATGTCAGCAGACTGCCTGCCAAATTGTTGTGTGACTTGGCAATGTGAAATAAAAGGATGCAAGTGTTTTATCAACCCTTTATAATTTATTAGCCATTTGCACGCTGAATAATCTGTGCTGCTTGGCCTCTGCTGGCAGGTTCTCTCTACCCAACCAGTATGCGCATCAGTGAAGAAGGGCGTTTGGTTGTCAACTTCAAGACAGAAGCACGATTTCATGGCTTGTTTGTGATGTCTCATCCTGGTAAGTCAGTTCTGCAGTCTGATAATATAAAATTCATAGTTGTGAGTTTTACACTGTTTATTCTCTTATTCTTGCTACTAAAATCTGGATCTTTTTAATGTGCTGTGCACATCAGTGGTTTTCAATATTTTTTTTTCATTTGAAGACCCCCTAAACACTTTGAATGAAGTTATGGATCCCTTTGGAAAATTTAGACATAATCTGTGAAAATTCCCCCTAAGGTTCACATACCACAGGTTGAAAACCATTGCTCTGTGCTCATAAATTCATAATGCAAAAATGAATTTCAAATACATCATACCATATCCACAGCTTATGTAAATTAGGATAGCTCCACTTATTTGAGCAGATCTATGTTGACATATATCAAATGAGGATCTGACCATTGTAGCTACCTGTCCAAGAGTAGAAAAGAGTGTGTGAACCATATCTTTCTGTTAATAAAATGCTCGGTGGCATTTAGTCATATCTGAGGCTTTGATCCTGCAGTCTAATCCATGGAGGTTGACCCTTGTGCCTCATTCCCTTCAGTTAGACTGCAGATATAAGGTTCCATCTGCACAGATAGGGTGCATCAACACAGCAGCATTATTTCGGAACAATGGTCATTATTCTGAAATAACAGTGCCAGCGTCTACACAGCAATTCTGTTATTTCAAAATTAAATTTGAAATTTATTTCAAAATAATGGAAGGTTTATTCCGATTTCTATAAACCTCATTCCATGAGGAATAACGCCTATTCCAAAGTAGCTATTTCGGAATAGCAGTAGTGTGGACGCTCCACTGCTGCTATTTCAAAAAAGCTCCTCCCCAGGACCATTCAAAGTAATTATTTCCCAGTGCTTCCTGGGGCTCTAAATCGAGGTAGCCTGTCCACATTAGGGAAGCCTGCCTTGGACTAATTTTGAGGCTTCCCTGTACTGTAGACATGCTATTTCAAAATAAGCTATTTCAGAGCATTTCTTCCGGAATAGCTTATTTCAAAATAAGCTTGCACTGTAGCAGTACCCATATATTGCAGGATTGGGGCCCAAGTTTATTTCTGGACATGAATGCTGAAGATGAACAATATATGAACACATTAAACCTCCCAAACAAGATCATATACAATGGTGTGTTGAAGGAAAAAAGCCTCAGTAATGCAATTATTTTAATTTAACCAAGTTTCATTAACCAAAAAAGCTGCTTAGTAGCAATTTCACTCTTTCTTTACTTTCAAAACACAAACAGCGTTTCACATCTAGGGCAGAGCTGAAAGAGTTACAGTGCCAGTAGACAGTGTTTTACAGTCCCTGAGTTGGCATTCCAGGTTAAAAATAGGAAGGATTATAGATCTTTTTCCATTCTGCTCTCCCTGTTTTGTCTTTCTCTTAGATTTAATCTTTTCACAGCTTTGGTTTCCTAGCCCCATAAGAGATTGTTTAACACATTTTTGAATAAGAGTCAAAAAGGCCCAGCTGTGTTTACTATAATTAGTTTTGTTTGTTTCAGTTAATACCAATGTACTGTAAATGTGTTAGCATCAGCCATCATATTGTAGCATTGGGAATGCTTTTCAGGTTCTGAGAATTTGTGGCTAGACATTTAAACTGACATGCTTATGTGTTGACATCTTTCTAGCCTCCTCTCTGAGCTCCATGGTTATGTCAGCTGATCACCCAGGCCTGACATTTGGCCTCAGCCTCGTGCGCAGTGAACCAACATACAACCAACCAATACAGCAGTGGAGCTTTGTTTCAGATTTTGCGGTAAAACCTCAGCCTTCCCTTTCATGGTTTGCTCTGTCCCCATTTTTATACCGACCTGTTCTGGAAGTGCCAAGTCTCTCCTCTGCTTTCAACAGGTACGAGACTATTCTGGAACATACACGGTGAAGCTGATAGCTTGTACCACAGTACCTCACCAGGAGTACAGTATACCAGTGATCTGTAATCCTAGAGAGCCAATAACATTTGACCTCGATATCCGATTCCAACAGGTACCATCAAGGAATTTTTTTGCATGGTTTTAACTTCAATTCTAAAAATGTCTTTGGTAGTCACGAAGGCTTCTTTACTCACCGTCCTGGAGGCTGGAGTCCTTTTCTAATCCAACGGAATGGGCAATGGCAATGAGGATCACTCATGCCAGCCCTCCAGGGTGACTCAGCCTTGACCTAGATAGAGGGACTACTGAGGGAGTGAGAGTATGTCTCTGCCTCAAGACCCAGGTGATCTTTGGCCACTCTGCTGTGACAACTAATAGGAGCCGCTATTGCCAGTTTTGGTTGTTGCTTTTGTGGTGTATAACTATCTTCTGGAGACTGGACTGAGATCCCCAAACTGTATCAACCTCTAATAGGCACTAGTCTAGGAATATTGACAGGTAACACTTAGCACTGATTGCTATGACCTTTAAGTGCTTAGCATAGGTGGGTGAGCATTATTATCCACATGTTACAGAAGGAGAAACCAAAAGTGAAGTTAAAGAGTCAGATTGGGACAGGACCGTTTTCCATGAATAGTCCCACTGAAGTCAATAAT
The DNA here is from genome assembly GCA_019425775.1 of Rafetus swinhoei. Taxonomy (NCBI): domain Eukaryota; kingdom Metazoa; phylum Chordata; order Testudines; family Trionychidae; genus Rafetus; species Rafetus swinhoei. Next base: position 57,871,837 of record CM033437.1, read on the forward strand.
TACAGGGAAAAAACTATTTGCACAGAGCGGGATATTCCTTCCCTCCTTCTCCCACCTTAAAATTCCTTCTATACACCTCCTTCAGGGAAGAATTAGGATCTCAGCTACACGGGGGTGTACAACCCTGTGCATAATGTCCCCAGATCTTTCCCTTTCTTTGTGCAGGCAGACATCACAGTGGATTTGCTAGAAGAGGTCCTCTGGTCCCACCGAGGTGGGGGCAGGATGTGTCCTTTAATGAATTCCCACAATGCTCTACATCTATACAAAAATCTGTCCATCTGCAGGGATGATAACTAGCTATTGGTGTGAATGTTAAAGATTAAAAGCAAGTAAGGCAATACTCCTCTCTCCCCACATAGTCTTTACATGTTATATTATTGAGAACCTTTTCTTAAAGTGTTTTCAGCATAAAAATATATGCTTACGCTGCTGCTGTAATAACCACAAGTCAGTCAGTGTGTAACAGCAAAGACATTAATGTGAAACTGAAAAAAACTGTATAGACTTACAAAAGGATATGTCAGGAGTATAGTCACAGCTATACACAATTATATATAGTGTTAATGGGAACCACATAGATTGTTATGCATTTCCTATTAACAGTACGGTAAATTGTATGGCTGAATTCTTATGCTACTAGCTGAAAATACACTTCCAGTTTCTTATTCATTAGACATTTACACAGTCTAAAAGAAAAGTTTGATCCTGGCACTCTTGATTTATTTTTTTTTTCACTTGCTTGTGAGAATAAGCTGGGGTGAGTGAGGCATTTGAATGTTGTACCTCTAGGTCATTAGAGCCTGAAGCCTGAATCCATGCATTAAAACTGAAAAATTCCAAACAAATCGGAAAGGAATGTCTTCTATAAACAGTGCTAGGTTTCATCTCCAGCGAGTAGCAGTAGCAGTTTGGCCTATAAGGAGATCCTCAAGTCTGTGTTTTCGGTTGCCAAATCCTGCTGCTTTGGTATCTTGGAGTCTGCTCTATGGGAAAGTGGTTCAAGAGGAATGAGTATGTCAATTGCATAACTTCTAGTGGTCTTTCCAGTGGGATTTTTATGACTCAACCTGTCAGCTTCACACAGGAGCAAGTGAGAAGCTTTCCATTTACTGTTTTGAAAAAAGGGGATTCCTTTTTCGTGGTAAAACCCACTTCATCCAATGTGTGCATTCAGTGAAGTGGGTTTTATCATGAAAGCTTATGCCCAAATAAATCTGTTAGGGTATGTCTACACTACAGTGCTATTTCGAATTAACTTAATTCAAAATAGTTAATTCAAATTAAGCTAATTCGAAATAACGCATCTCTACACAAAAACTATTTCGAAATAGCACGTCCACACTGAGTGGACCCTGAACTGAACTGAAGTTAAGGGTGGCCAGAACCAGTGCCAGCAGGGCATCAGGTTAGGACTTAGTGTGTGGGGCTGCTGCCTGAGGCTAACTGAGCTCCGTGCTTAAAGGGACCCTACCCCAACCCTGGGCAGACAGTTCTCAGGGTTCCCCGCTTGCTTGTCTACCTCGATGAGGGACATCAAAGCAGTCCTGTTTTGGGGTACCCTGAGTGCCCTCACTTGGGACACCACAGCATTCAGCCACATGGAGCCAGAGCTGCCCTGGGCACGCCAGTGCGTCTCATGGGGTCGTTGCCATCAGCCCAGCTGCACTTGCTGCAGGCTGCCATCCAGGGGGTCCATCGGGGGGCTGTCAGGATCCAGGAGGCCCTGAGGGAGAGCGTCCACCCCAAGGAGCCCTCAGAGCCTCCCCAGTCCTCCCCACCAGGGGCTCGTGCCCCATTCTTCCCTCACGTCCTTCCACTTACCCCTTCCTAGTCCCCCTTCCTGATGTCAAATAAAAGACACATATGTTCAAAAATAGAAACTGGGTTTATAGAACAAAACTTGGGGGGAGGGGAATGAACCTCTGGGGAGACTGGGAAAAGGAGGTGGAAGAGGGGAAGAGGGGAAGAGAGAGGGTGGGATAGGGGAGGGGGAAACCTGAGAGGAGGGAGCTGGAAAGGGGGAAGCAAGGGGAAGAAGGGGGAGGGGAAGCTCAGTGCTCAGCGTTGGGGGTCTCGCCGGACCAACTTGACTTTCATGCTAACCTGCTCCTGGGTTCGCATGTGGCCTTTGGTGGCCAGGCTGGCAGCTATCCTGCCATAGACGGCCGCGTTCCTCCATCTAGTGCGGAGATCATGGACATTGGGGGCATCCCCCCAAAACCTGAATAAGGTCCATGATCTCCACCCTGGACCAGGAAGGCGCCCGCCTTCTCCAGCCCCTGTCAGGCTCCTGGAAGCTGGCAGACTGCTCCTGGGGAGCAGTGGAGGGCTGGCTGCTAGTGGCTTGCTGGCTCATGTTTTGGGGCCACTGGGTCAGGGGACTGGGAGAGAGGAGAGTAAGTTTTCCTGGTTGTGCCCAGAGTGGCCACCAGGGCTCCCTGGAAAGGGCTGGAGGCCACCTATTTCAAATTAAGTGTCTACACAGCACTTAATTCGAAATAGCTATTTCGAATTTGGCGTTACTCCTCGTAGAATGAGGTTTACCTAATTCGAATTAAGGCCTCTGCTTTTTTGAATTAAATTCGAAATAGCGGTTTGCATGTATAGACGTTATTAAAGTTAATTCGAAATAACGGCTGTTATTTTGAATTAACTCTGCAGTGTAGACATGCCCTTAGTCTTTAATGTGCCACGGGTCTCCTCACTGGTTTTGCAGATACAGACTAACACGACTACCCCTCTGAGACTAATGTTAATATTAATTAATAAATTTCTAGTGTAAATAAATGCCTTTTCACAATAAATGTATTCATAGAGGTGAATACATAAGGCAGATTAATGACCACATGTTGAAGATCTTTATGCTGTATTTTAGGTCAGTGACCCAGTTGCTGCTGAGTTCAGCCTAAATACCCAGATGTTCCTGCTCTCTAAGAAGACTCTCTGGTTATCTGATGGATCGATGGGATTTGGGCAGGGGAGTGATGTTGCTTTCACAGAAGGTAAAATTGTACATAAATGATGGCTAGTTTATGGGACATCCCTTACCGACCACTGTGTTCCACTCTGTCACGCATGTCTGTCAGTCAGAGCAGCCTACTACCAAGTGTCTTTCTTCTCTTGCAGTGGGAATTGACGATGTTGCTGGTCTCTATTCAGGGTTAGACCTATTCAGCTCATTACTCACTTGTCATATATATAGTAGCCCAATGTCTGTGACTCTGTAACACTGAAATGCTGGCTGTTCCCTCTGGGCGGTGCTGTTCCCTCTGGGCGGCGCTGTTGCCTGAGTCACGTCCTTCGCCTCCCGCCGTGGCGCTCGGCTGACTTCTGCGCCGCTCAGCTGGGCCGCTGCGGGGGAGCAAGTGGCGCAAGCGGCCGTTTGGGCGCCGCGGTCCCCATGCAGCACGGGAAGGGCGGAGCCCAAACGGCCGTTTGGGCTCCGTGGTCCCCCGAGTGAGAGGCAGGAGGGGGAGGAGAAGAGAAAGAGAGAGAGGCAGACAGAGAGAGGCAGGAGGCAGAGGAGAGCTGAGAGAGAGAGAGAGAGACGGAGCGAGAGACTGGAGGCTCAGGAGAGAAGACCGACGTGGAGGAGAGACCTGAAAATCCCGTCTTATGATGGGCTAATTGGCTAATAATTAATAATACCAGTTTTCACATTTCAAGTATGTTACAAACATGACTGATCCTCTAACAGCATCCCTAAAAGGTAAACTGTCCCAGTTTCGGGGTAACTGTACCTCTATTACCTTCTCCTCTCTGCGCCCATGTTCCATGCCAGGAGAGCCTAGTCAGGTCTCTTGTTTCCAGTTGTCACCTGTCTCTAGGCACAGAGCATTGTCCCACTCCCTTCTGACTGGAACTTTTAGGGCTACCCAGGTCCCAGCAAGCAAGTCTGAGTAATGGTCAGTGTCTGATTTGAGTACAAACAATGTATTATCAACAGTTACATGATACCATGCCGTTCTAGCTAAGCAAACATGATTATTTTAAGGTAAAAGCATTATAGAGAAAGCATGTAAAAACAATAATAAACAGCTTTAAGCACCCACTGAACATACCAGGTGTCACCATTAGTCTTATGGAGTCATAAGAGGTCAAAGTCTTTCCAAACCTTCCCATGGACAGAAGGTTCTGTTCAATTGCTGGATCACAAAGAAAAGGTCCCAAGTCTGTCTAAATTCAGCATGTGTATGTCTGAAGCCCTTTCTTTGTCTGTTGGTTTCTGGAAAACTATGTAAACTACTCCAGAGGTGTTTCCAACCTGAGTGATTCACCTCAATTACCACCGTTTTTGGTGCCTGGAGGAGCTGCAGTAACCATCCCCTATGCCACTGCATACAATCTCTAGCCCAGAGTGTTACATAAAGTTAATACCATATGTGCCCCCCCCCACCGTGTTTGATATGCCAGTATTTGACACCTAAGTGACTAAGTATTAATAGTCCTCTCTGCGCAGATGGGGAAACCAAGGCAGATTAATTGATTTTCCTATCAATGGAAATCAAAATTAAAACTGAGATTAGTGCCCAGGAATTCCTGCTTTCAAGGTCTAAGTTCACATCACAAGGAGGGGCAGCCAGATCCAGCAAATAGTGTTGGACTGGGACTCAATAGACCAGGGTCCTATCCGCATTTTTTCCACTGATCTGCTGTGTGCCCTTGGCATATCCCCCAGCTGATGTCTGTCTTAGTTATTTAGAATGTAAATTCTTCAGGTAGGAGCTGTCTCTTACTGCGAGGTTGTACAGCACTTGTCACAATGGGACGGTAGCCTTTGTCAAAACCTTTAGGATCTCCTGCAATGCATATAATAAATAACAATGCCACATATCTCTCTTCAGAGAAATTCACAGGGTTTTGATCACTCTGATGTTTACATTTGATTCTTGGACATGGATTACCATAGTCTGCTGATGGCAGTACTCTTCTGATGCATGTTTTTCACCACCCAGGCCAGCAAATCTTTTTTGAGTTTAGCAAGCAAAATCTGCCTTAAAATTTGGCAGGCAGCAGAAACTCTTAACAACTCCATATGTCTCTCCTTTGTTTTGGCAAAGTTAGGTGTGAACAGATTTAATCAAGTATTAGGAGGCCAGAGTTGAAAAAATACCACACTGGAAACAGGGGAATGATTTCCCACAGAGTCAGTGTCATTTTCAGAGTGCCAAGTGCTGCCCATCTAAGTATTAGCAAGTTCTTATGCCCTGTGACTAAGGTCCTGCTGACATATAAGAAGGCTTCTTGCTATTCCAGACACATTTTTAGAAAAAAGCAGGCTGCCGTCCAAAATGGGACAGGGGAGAGGACAAAAGTGGCTCTCTGTATCTTTTCTTCTTGTGGCTTGAGTCCAGCAGCACCGACCTCAATTCTGAGCAGCTCCAAGGGCTGCTTTAAGTTATAGTAGCCTTAAATGGCCGTTGATAGGCTACTCTGCTGGTCCAGAATAGATGGAGTACAGTGCATTCTAGCCGCACTTCTTCCAGCCCCTCAGACAGACCCCTAAGCTGGGTGCTCTGAAGGAAGGTATTCTAGGACACCAGCCATGGAATGCATCCCGCTCCCTACTGCTGGTAAGATTCCTGGTGGGAAAATCCACCTGGGTTCCAGTCCGTTTATGTTTCTAGAACAGTGTAAAGGGACTGGAATACAGCTCAGAACTGAGGCCAATGTTTTTAAAAGGTTTGTTTCTTTTAACCTGCTATTTTACAGTATATGTGTCTGACCACCATCTGCTAATCTGACTTACTTGGATACTTGATTTACAGAATGATGTCTCTGAAACAATGCTTGCTTTCAGGTGATATTATATATGGTCGTGTGATGGTGGATCCAGTACAGAACCTGGGTGATTCCTTTTACTGTAGCATTGAGAAAGTTTTCCTGTGTACTGGAGCAGATGGATATGTACCCAAGTATAGTCCACCAAATGCAGAATATGGCTGTCTAGCTGATTCTCCATCCCTCTTGTATAGATTTAAGATTGTGGTAAGTGTTCTGCTTTTAATCAAAATCACACGTATTTTTTTTCAGATTTTCACAAGGGTCTCTTGAGAACATATCTATCAGGTTCCATCGAGTTTCAACTTCAGTTCTAGTTTAGTGAAGCTTGGTTAGGGCTTAGTATTGTTATGCAAGGCTAGCTTAAACCAGGTTAATCCCTCCAAGGACTCTCGTCACTTGTGGCATATCTTACAGTTTGACTTGTCAAGATAACTCCTCATGACATGTTGTTTGTATAGTCTTATATGTTTAGGCTTAGAAGGATTTGATTTTTATCAGTAAAAGCTGGTGTACATTGATTTCACTGTAGACAAAATAAGAAAAATGCTGCTTCAGAATGTATTAGAGTTTGGTTTAAGGATATTTACTTTGTGTATTTTGTCATGTGATGTTCACAGTTTGGGTTTAAAACTTTAACTTTTAACTCTCGATATATATTGTCACTAAGGGTACGTCTACACTGCAACACTATTTCGAAATAGCTAGCGCTATTCTGAAATAACTTAGTCTGCATCTACGCAGCAGGCAGTTATTTCAAAATAGTGTCAAAATAATGTCAAGCTGGAGGGCTTCTTACTCTGATTCCTGTAACCCTCATTGGAATAAGGAAAGTGAAAGAGTGCTCTATTTCAAAATAAGTGCTGTGTAGATGCTCCCTATTTCGAAATTAGCTATAAACGACATATATTCCATCAAAATTATAAAAAAAATCATTGAAATCTGCCAAGCGTACATATATGGTACATTTCAAAACAGGAAAACCTGCACCAGAAGTAACAAGAACAGAATAACTTTGGTTTTAGGAATAGGTAATTCTTCTTATTAATAAAAATAGTGAGGACTTTGTCAACTCCATTCAGTTGAATGAGATTTTATTGATGCAATGAGCTATATGAATGTCAACAAAGTGTAGGGTATCAGTTGGGGCAGGTAGAACTATGCCCTGTTTTTTGGATTTGATCTCCTACATCCATTACTGTTACTATCTATTCCTGAACGGGTGGAGATTTGTGGCTGTGATGCCACCTCTGCCATCTCTCTCATTTCTCAGGCACAGTTTTCCCTTGGTCCTTTTGGATTTGTCAGCACCTGCTATTTGCATTACCTGGGCTGCCCTGGCAATAATAAGCAAGCAGTGGCTCTGGCTTCCAGATAGACCTCTTGGTACACATTTAGAGAAGAAGAGGAGTCTACCTCTCAGCTGAGACTACTCTTTTCATTCCAGTGGCCTTAACAAGGACCCTACTGTAGCAGCTTTTTCCATAACATTTTTCCCAGCTTTCAATATGTTTCTTTCTATTTACAAATAGCAGAAATACCCAGCATCGCCAAGGGAAAATATAGTAAAAGGTGTGATGAATGAACTACGTCAATGACATTAACATAGTACATTTTATTGGAAATACTTCTCTCTTATATATTACTTTATGAAATTAACATAGCGAGTGATGTGCTTACAAAACGCATTTACATTTAACTCATTTCTTGATAACAAAAGGTGTGGTGAATGAACTACGTAAATTACGTTAACATAACATATTTTATTGGAAATACTTTTTCTTTTATCATAGGGAAAGGATCTCGTAGTTGCAGTTTATGTGACACGCTTAACAGAAGAGTCCAGCAAATGCCTATGATCAGGGGCTACTAAAAGCTAATTAGTGGCCCAATTGGGGCTCTGGGGAAACCGGGGAAACCGATTTCAAGATATAACCAATCCAGTTATTTAAGTTAGGAAATCAGTATTATCCGTTCAAAATTTGGTGTTTCCAGCTCGTACCCTTTCTGAGATCTTTTGGGACAAACAAACAAACAAACTAACTAACTAACTAACTAACTAACTAACTAACTTTTGGAAATATTTATAAGAAGATGATTTTTCCTAGAGATTATATAGCGTCCCTCAGAATAAGTGAGAAGGGTTTGTAAAATTCCTCACCTTCACTTTACAGTGCTTAAACGTTGATCTGTGGGAATCATATTCAAAATCTTGAAGGCAGAACTTTCTATCTTCTTTTCATGTTGCACAATACCCCAGCAGTTGTCTCTGAAGAAAGAAAAGGGATACCTAGCCCTCTATGAGCATTCTGCCTAGCACTTAACCCTAGTGATTGCACGGGACATCTCCCTCACACTTGTCAGCAGGTATTGAGTCACTGTGGGGGGTCAGTCACTGGGTGAGAAAAACCTAGAAGGGTTAAATCAAATATTGGGTTTCCTTAGGAATTGAGCCCCTCTTGCCATGGTACAGAAATCTCCCCTGACAAGGGAGAATGCAGTGAAGGGAATACACTTAAATCTGATGTTCCACATCACTTATCTCCTGTCACGCTCCTGAGCTGGAACAGCAGAGGAAGGATTACTGGACAGATCTAGAGGGGCTGCTTCCAGGAGCTCTCCATGGTGGCCCAATGTAGACCAGCTGTCTGTTCACCTACAGACTGAGGGCAACATTTTTTAAAGCACCTAAGTACCATTTTCAGAAGTGATTTACTCTCCTAAGGAGCCGTGGTCCCATTGACTTTAAATGAGACTTAGGATCCTAGAGCTACTTTGCTGCTTTTGAAAACTATATCACTAGTCAAAATAGAAGGAAAATTTAGTCCTTGCCAGATATCTGCTCCATTTCCATAAGGGTGTCAGTGAGGTGGTTGAGCTGGCAGAAGATTCTGCAGCTCATCACAGAAGCAGTTTTCTATATGATGGCCAAGATCATCAAGTTTGAGGGTGGGGGGGAAATTAGGCATTGAGGAGAGAGTCATTCAAGCTTATGATATTAGTGTCTAAGGGTATATCTACACAGCAGCATTATTTCAGAATAACTGACATTATTCCAAAATAACAAAGAGCATGTCGACACTGCAAGCCATTATTTCGAAATACTGGCGAGCTGGAGGACTTCTTACTCTGACTCCTGTAACCCTTATTTCACAAGGAGTAAGGGAAGTGGAAGGAAGAGTGTTCTTCCTTTGACTTCCTGCTGTGTAAACAGCACCAAAAGCCGAATTAAGCTATTTCGACTTCAGCTACGCAATTGACATAGCTGAAATTGCATAGCATAATTCTACTTTTGGCCCTGCTATGTAGACGTGACCTTACAGCCTTTGCCTATTCACAATTTAAAGGTAATCTGTGAAATGAAAGAGGAATGGGTTTCTGCTTGTTTTTATAATGATATGTAAAGAAGGATTGAAAGGATTTTTACTTGAAAAAAACTGTAGAATTTTCCTCCATTTTATTTCTATGGCAAAAAATCCTCAGTCAGCAAAGAAATTAGTGCTAGAAAGATATAATCACAGTATTGTTGAAGAGCACTTATTTCCTTAGGAATGCATTAGATGATGTAAAATAGCATATGTTGATTATGTTTCTGGGAAAGTTGCATTTCCATGTCAATATAAAACCCTCTCCCTTTGTGGAGGTGAATGTGCTTTTACAAACAGAATTATATTTTCCATTTCATCATTTAGGACAAGGCTCAGCCAGAGACACAAGCCACGAGCTTTGGAAATGTACTTTTTAATGCAAGACTAGCAATAGATGATCCTGAGGCAATTCCTTTAGTCAAGCAACCTGGCTCTGATGGATTTAAAGTAGACTCAACACCACTGTTTCAGGTGAGCACTCTGTGGATCAGCCTCAAGAATATCGGAGGATTATTTCCTAACCAAGGCTTCATACTCTATTTTCAGCTCAATAACCCAGATTTTTGTAATAAATGAATTGTATATGACTAATCTAGCAACACCACTATATTTATTTGGTAAACCATGTTCAAATAAACATATACAATAAAATATGCTTTGACTTTCCAGAACAGAGCTAGAAGGGGATCCCTTGCAAGTACTTATCTGATTGGCTTTCACAGCCAGGGTAGCTTGTTGGAAGATTGTGTTGCTGCTTGGTTTTGATTGGCTCCTGGCCCCAGCCTCATCCAATCAGAAAGCTTAAACAGTGAAATCAGTGATTTGGCTGAGGCTCAGCATGTGATGTATGCTGTACTCCCTGCTGGTTTTTATCCTAAGGGCGAAACAAGAATAGGAGCAAAATGGGCAGTTGAAAAGTGTAAGGGGTATCTGATGTAAGTTGGATGACGTTAACTCTGAAGACTCTCTGTACTGTTCTAAGAATCTAAAATAGAGTCAGACATCATATAAGAAAATATTTGATTATAAGAATACTGAATTTGAGGGTCTGTAAACTGGAATTAGGTCACCAACAAGGGTATGAATCTGGAGTCACTTCATTGAAGTCAGTGAATTTTCATAGGTCTAAACTAATATAAGTGAGAATAGGGCCCAGAATATTCATGCAGCTCCTTGTGTCTTGTTTTTGTGGGATTTCCCCTTGTTTTGTGCACTCAGGTACTATGCACACTTCAAAGTTTAAAATTATTTATAACTTAGGATAAAGTGACCTATGCTTGATTCCAGCCCTCGATTGGGAGGGTAAGAGAGGGGTGGAGGAAATCTAGAGAGAAAAAGTTCAGGGAGAGCGATAATGGGGAGAACAGTGGACGAGGCTCGGCATGGAGCTGTGCTAACTTCTCTTGGAATTGAAGTCTCATAGAGAGATGAGGTGAGAGAACTTGGAAGGGGCACACAGGGTAGGGGAATTCTCATCCAGGTAACCTTCAAGGGCTTGATGCAACTCCCAACAAAGTCAGTGGAAAGAGTTTCATCAACTTCAACCAGAGTTGGATAAGGCCTTACATGCACCTCATAAAACCCTTAAAAGCAGGGCTCTTCTCCTCTAGACTTCATACACCAACCCAACATAAACTTTTTCATGATCAGTAAAAAAAAAACCTGGCAAAATCAAAGAAACACTTCCTGAGTTAGGGGTAAAAGTGTATTTCAGCAAAGTCCAGCTAACTAAAAGAGTGTCACTTTCTGTTGGTACAACCATTCTATACCTTCCAAAGCACAAAACCCTTAACATGTCTAGAAATGAGCAGGTGAGGAATCCAACTACTTCCTCGGTGCCATATCATCTTTCATTCACGTTCAGCCTCTTGATTTATGCAGCCCATGCAACTTTTACTTTCCCCCTTTAACATTTGCAAAAGTCATACAAAGGACAAAACAACCAATTACTAGAAGAAACACTGGGGAGCCTTATTCTTACTGTTGAACATTTTAAGCACATGAGGACTCCCATTAAAACCAATGGGATTATTTGAATGAGTAACTGCTCACCCATGTAAGTAAGGGTTTCACAATTTGGCACAGAGAGATTATAAATTCCCATTTGCTATTTGCAGGTTCTGTTTCCAGTAACAAACTAGTAATTTGTTCTGCCTTCTTAAACTGACCACACAATGAGAATGGGAATAGATAATGGCAGATAGGTATAGGGAAGGTAATGGGGGGCAAAAATAAACGGAAGGAAAATAATGCTGACTTGGGGTGTCAGGCAGTAAACATAGGTTATTAAAACTAGATATGGACTAGCCATGAAATGCCCTAGAGATGATATAGGTGAGGTAACATCTTTTATTGGATCAACTTCTGTTGATGAAAGAGATGAGCTTTTGACCTACACAGAGCTCATGTTCAGGTCTGAAGAGACCTCTCACATTCACCAACAGAAGTTAGTTCAAAAAAAGCTTAATCCACCTTAGCTCTCTAATATCTTGGGATAACATGGCTACAACACTGTGACCATGAAATGGCCTATTCATTGTATGCCCTCCTCCATCTGCAACAGGTAGCAGTGAAGGCTGGCTATTAGGTGGTTCAGGCTCTACACCTTATGTGTAGCAGATGGCCTGATCACCAGTTCCTGCTGGGTTTCTGGGCAGTTTGTCATGTGGCATTTCAGGAGTGCTGGTCAAGCATTTCAGGATGAGATAACGAAATAGGTTGCCACTTACTTCTCTATTTGTATTAGTTTTTAATCACTTCATTGAGACAGGCAATGTTAAACAAAATGTTGTGTTTTCTAGGTATCTTTGGGTAGAGAATGGTACATACATACAATCTACACTGTGAGATCAAAAGAAAATGCCAACCGAGGGATTGGCAAAAGAAGTGTTGAGTACCAATACCACTCTTTGGTCAGCGGTGAGAATCCGGGGAGTTCGGTGCAGATACGTCAGAAGAGAGACGTCAAAGAAGCTCCAGACCTTGCTAAAGAAATTGGCATTGAAAATAGGAGAGGAACTAACATTCAACACATAGCTTTGGACCGCACCAATAAGAAACAGATCCCACAAAGAGAAGTTACGGTCAATGGACTTCTCCCCAGGGAGCTGAATAACAGAAACCCAGAGGTCAACATAGTCACGATCGTCGGTGGAGCTGCTGCCATTTTACTGGCCATCAGTTTAATTGCAATTATTATTTTGTTGTTAAAGCATAGACAGAGCTTAGAGAAGAAAGAAGTCACAAAGGGGTCAGGGAGCAGGGAGCCAATGATGTCCCCATCCAATCACACTAGTGACAGCTCTGAGGTTTGATTCCAAGACCATGGGATTTGAGCCTTCCTCCAGAGTGCCTCAAAGATAAACTTGAACTGCTACTTGTTAGCAGAAGGTAACCATCATGCGTGAAAATTAAAATATCCTATGGCTCTGGCTGTACTTGAAAATACTGATTTGCGCTCTTGCTACAATTTTCAGACATAAACGAAGAATCCAACCCAAGCCTCCTGTTTTGCACAGTAGGCAATCCCAATGTCCTCACTAAAGTTAAGCTACATTGCAAGAAATTGCATCACAAGGAAGATATTTTTTGTTGAGTTTTTTTAGAAGAAATTATCCAAAGGTGCTGGTGGGTCTCTCTCCACAATACAAAAGGAAGTGTCTTATTATTGTACTCTTGTCTACTTGGAAGGTGCAATGCTGATACTCTCTAGGCAAGTTCTGAATGGTTTCTCACAAAAAAATCTTCCTTGCTCTTGTTCTTATTAGTCTCTAGAGTGTGAAAATCCTCCAGCCTGATTCAGCCTAGTTAGAAGTCCTTTGGCCTCAGTTAAGTTGTATCCCTTGCGTTTAACTGATATTTCTTCCAAAGACAACTAGATTGGTCACATCACACCTGAATTACACGCCAGGATGCATTACACATTCTTAGTGGGGAACTCACAGTCAGCTATTTGATCCTACTTTTTTTTTCTTTTTTTTTTCCTCCTTATTTAAGATTATATAAAACCAAAGAATACGGTAATGTCCAAAAGAAAGTTTGATTGTTACAAATGCTGGGCAGTTATGTCCTCTTACTCTTACAATGGGTTATAAAAGTATTTGTACAGTAAATTGTATTTGTCAGTGCACATCCAATGGTGGGAAATGCATGAGTTGGTAACATTTATGTCTCTAGAGGAGATATAATGTTAGATTTAAAATGCAGATGACAAGGTTCTGTCCGAACTGAGGCTATGAATTGTGATATAGAATTCAGTGCTTTTTAGGCAGTTACCACGTTACAAGTGGCAACAATGGGAAGAAAATACAAACATTTTATGGGAGCAAGTTGTATTTATTAAGTTGAGGCATAATCATTGTGCTTCTTGAGAAACATGCAGTTTTATGGGTAACTTTACTTTTGGAAGAATAATTCTAACTATCTGTCTTTTTGGTTAAGGTAATATGACAGCAGCATGTTCTGCAGAAGACTGGATCAATGGTGCTTCATTACAGTGTTTATCCAGTTAGGGTCTGATCTACCCAAAAAGTGTCTCTGCAGCTGCTGGTCCACAGAAGCTCTCTTATCTCCACACTCCTGGCCAGTTGGCCTTGCTTTGAGACAGCCTGCTGCCTCTCCTACACTGTCAGAAAGCAGAAGTAATTCCACTGAAGTCAATGGAGTTAAACCAGGGTGAGCACAGAATCAGGCTCTTTGTGCTGTTTCTACAACATCCTCTTTCTGTACTGTAGACTCACAGAACCCTTTTTGCTCCAGGGTTACACTGATGTGAGTCCATTGACTTCATAGAGGTTACTCTAGATTTGTACCAATGACTGAGATCAGAATCTAACCCACAATTCCTTATGGGTTTTTCCTAATGGGCTGTATGATCTAAAGACATTGTCAGCGGTCTCTGTGTCTGTCTACACTGTGGGTATTCATAACTGGCCTGTGTCCAGCTTACTCAGACTCACAGGGTATTCAGTTGTGGTGTAAATATTCAGGTTTGGGCTGGAACCTGGCTTCTAGGACCTCATGAGATGGGAGGATCTCAGCTTGGCTGCAGCCTGAGCCACAACAGTTAAACATGCTCTTAGTCTGAGCCCTCACAAGCCCAAGTCAGCTGGCACGGGCTAGCCATGAGCATGTAATTGTGATGTAGACATATCCTAAGAGCTAAATTTTACCTTTCTCCTCTTTAAATAAGCCAGAAAACATATTGGCCTTCAAATATTGCCAACAATTTCTGGCCTGAAATAATTATTTTCAGACGCACAGAAACCACCTCACGTATTATAACTTTCTCCCACTAAGTTCACCATTGATTTGCCGTGTGTCTAATGATGGTGTTTTTGAAACCTGCATTACAACTCATGCCAGATAGAGCAAAGATTTAACTGGTGGATATCTTTTGCTTTTACCTCAAATTCAGAAGTAGATAAGTATCAACAACAATCTAGAGGCAAATATGCCTTTGTGTCTGCATACCGCGCCCACTGAGATCAATGGGAGTAATGCCCAGTCAAATGCAGAATTTGTTCACTGGGTTCTACATGTACAGAGGACCAGCAATAAATGACTCTATATAGTAAAATGGAATGTATGTAAATAATAGCATGTTTCAATATTTATAATGGGCCAGTTTTCTAGATGCAGAGAAGTAATGTTTAGAAAGTTATTATAAATTTAGAAATTAGGGATTTATCACTACAGCTATTTTTCTGCTTTCGAATGTTAAGAAATAGGAATGTCGTTTGTTAACACTTATACAAGATCTTCTTCTTATTCCTTTTATGAAGTCAACCCGGGACCCATTTATTTTACAAGCCAAATATTGAGCCTCTTAGGCACTGTAGTAAATTATTTTAAACAAGCCCAATGTAATTACCAGAGCTCGACAAACTGCGGCGAGAGCTACTCGCCAGCCCCGCACCGCGCATA
This sequence comes from Rafetus swinhoei, assembly GCA_019425775.1. Classification (NCBI taxonomy): domain Eukaryota; kingdom Metazoa; phylum Chordata; order Testudines; family Trionychidae; genus Rafetus; species Rafetus swinhoei. Next base: position 57,886,914 of record CM033437.1, read on the forward strand.
TACCAAACCGGCACTGCACATGTGCGCAGCGCCGGTGAATGGGGCACACGGAGCGACCGGCTGAAATCTACTCTCCACGGGCAAGTAGAAACAGCGGTTTGTTGAGCCCTGGTAATTACTAATTATTTAGAGAACTATGTAACAGAACCACAGTTATTTTCATAAATAAAAAGCAGCATAGATCCCTTTGTCCTGATTTACACTAGGACTTTAGTTCAAATTTATAAGCGGAGATACATACTACCAAGCCTGTTATTTTGAAATAACGGGCCACTTAATTAGAAATCCAATCATGGGGACACGCTAGTTCAATTTTGTTCAATCAGGAGTTATTAAGTCAAATTTACTAATTTCAAAATAGTTTCCAAGTGTAGACGTGGCCTTAGAGTGCTGGCCTGGTAACTAACTGAGCAGTTATCCAATTTCAGTTTTTCATAAAACAAGGGGGCTGCACCCCCTGCTTGCTATGCTCACCAGCCCCCCTCTCTCTGTGGGAAGGCAGCCTCATCCCCCCGCCCTCAGCCACCTGGCTGAGGTCACAGCATGACAGCCCTGGCTCTCCCCCTCCTCACCTCACCCAACTGAAGGGAGGAAGTTTCCCCCTCTCTCCCGTCTGCCGGGCAGAGGCCACGCCAGCCCTGGCTCTCCACACACACACCCCCCGGCCACCAGAGAGGGCTGGGCCAACGCCAGGGCAGCCCCAGCTTTCCCCTTGGAGCACCGGGGAGAGGGGAGGAGGGAGGCCGTGCGGCAGAGGGTGGAGGCAGGCGGCAGGACACAGTGAAAAAAATGATATCGCTCTGTCATCCCGCAGGAAACACTTTTGTATATAGAGAGAGATTTGCTTTGTTGGAAATTAGAGCATCTAGGGTTTTTTTTAAATACACTATATAAAACAATATAGAATTAAAGCTGCTAATAAAAAGGAAAAAAGCAAACACTGAAAAGATAGACAAGTATCAATGAGATGCATGAGATCAAATTCTGAAATCCGTTCTTGCAAAACTCCCATTGGTTTCAGAGTAAGGTCTGCCAGATATGTGCCATATTTAACAAATTGGATTTCTTAGAATTCAGCGGGTTATAAATACATCAGTAACAGAATGCCTTTTTATTATGTCTTCACAATTTTGGATTTCATGAAAATCATTTGAGGCCTATTAACGTTTGCCCTTCTGCTTAAAAGGGGGCTTTGTGTATAGTCATTTGAATAAGTGCCTCATTCCCAGTTATTGTGCACAGATACATTTATATTTATCTATACACTCAATAAACTAATTGTGTATATTTAACCTACTTACAGATTTTTGTACTGAGCCTACTTTCCCATGGAGAACTTATACTACCAGCAGTAACAGCATTTGTTAGGACTTTTATACACTGATTGCTGTATTGTAATTTGTTGTTCGGAGGCATATAGATTTTGTTACACTATCAGAATGATTTGCACCCATATTTATTTGAAACTACTTGTTTGTTTATGGCTGTTGTATTTGACATTCATATCGGGAAAAAATTAAAGCTACTTCTGCTTTTGGTTACTAATGAAATATTTATATATGAGTATCAGACTATTGGGAATGGCCAGTAATACACTAGTGGGATAAGTGCTGTAATTTGTAATTCAGACAGTCAAACAAATTTACCATAGTCTCCAATAAACCCTTTTTATTTCACTCTTCTTGTGTCTGTTTCCCAATATGAAATGAGTAGTGCAAGGTTTGTTTGCTTTTTAATTTAAGAACTGTGGTTTCATTCCTGGATCGCAAGTGGAATGGCCAATGAAGAATGGATGTTTCATATCTAGTGTTGAAGAATAGGAGTGTCTAGACAGAGGGCTAGGCAAAAGTATCACACACACTAGGGACCAATATATTTTTACCGCAATCACTAAAATACTCACCACAAAGGTGCCTGTCAGATCCCTAGTGCTGGTCAGTGCAGCAATCTTCAATCCATTAAAAATATGATTTTTAAAGTAGTGCTCCTCGAATGAGGTACACGATGAAAGAAGCCATCATTTCAGAAGGAGGCAACCTCACATGTACAATGCCCTCTGAACTATGCTTGGGTTTAATTCCCCTCTTTTCCAGTGGCAGATTAAGAGAGATCTCAGTTTGGAATGAGTCACATTGTGGAGCAATATACCAACATTGCCAGTTTCAGGCCCTTTGTAGGCTTGATCTGTTACCTAGCTTTGTGCTATCTGACCTTCCTGTACGTTACTAACACACAGGCAGCAGTGGGCTGTTTTCACAAGACCGTCACTCCATATCTGCCCTCTCAGTCCTTATCCTCCAAGGAAACCTGCATAACACCTTCAAAAGCTGAGCCAGGGGAGCTTACATTCTTAACTTTGCCAGACACTGAAAATTAGACTCAATAGAGACTGGATTTATGGATTTATCACAATGCGTAACCCAGTAATCCTTCTTTGTCCTACAACTCCAGTGGTATTGACGGCTTGAAAAAACCTTGGTCTTTTGCAACATGAATTAACACTTCATGCTAAACAATTTGTTCCACTTTATATTTAGCTGTGCCATTCTGAATACCTTTCTCAGACCTTAAGAAGATCTCTGTGTGAGCTCAACTGCTTTTCTCTTTCACCAACAGAAGTTGGTCCCATAAAATAAATTATCTCCCCTACCATATTTATCTATATCTTTAAGCAGAATAACTCTCTGGATTTAGCCTTTACATCTGATACGTAAACTGGGAGAGCAGTTTTGCAATCACTTTTTAATTGATACTCTTCTTTTGGGGTTTGGACCTCTTGCTTATTTCTCAAAGAATTGATCCATCCAGGTAATCACCCCTCTTAGGTAACTGTCTGTTCTTTGATTCACCCCGGTAATGAATGGATCAGTTAAGAGACTTTTGAACCACACTTTTTGGGCCACTATGTGAGTGAACCTCCAAGAACACATCAGTTTTTTCTAGATATTTGACTATTGTTACTTGCACATTAAAGGTACTGGGTCTTAATTCTTCTCTGACTTACACTATTGTAAACCAGTGGAAACTCCACAGAGTTTCACCAGTGTAAACAATCAGACCCAATGTGTATTTCTGTGCCACAGATCTGGTATCCATTCCACCTGTCTTTGGGGGATAATAAAACTTGATAATATTCTGGAGTGAAAGGGGAGGAAAGTTATCAACTGTCACCACCCTTCTGTCTCTAACAGCTGAGTTATCCCCACTTCACATCTATCAAGATCCCTTGTAAAGGAAAGCTTGGCAAGCTGTGATTAGTCAACAGACTTTCTCTGTGCGTAACTCTGCATGTAGTTGATCCACTCAGGCTAAAGTTGAAGTGCCTAGGGAGACAAAGGTGCAGGAGTACTGCCAGGTCCTTTAATTTAGTCTATCTGTATGCTGTTTTTTATTCTCCACTGTTTGTAATAGAAGGTTGGGGGGGACAGGGAAATGTCCTAGCCTATCAAACATTTTTTTGCATTTTTTTCCTATTCTTTTTTGTTCCTGGTGTCATTGAAATGATCTTGAGTATAGTTGGGTGCTGCTGCAGAGGAACACAAACATTAAGTCTCTGCACAATAGAAGCTAATGGGGTGGGGGGGTTGGTTCCTTTGGCAGTAGACAAGGGATTTTGAAAACAGAATGCTGAACTGTGCCTTTAGGCACAATCCCTTTGCATCAGGGATGGGGCCATAGAGTGTGGGAGAAACTAAACTATTATTGTCACCAGTATCTATGCTATGTGTCCTCTGCGATGAAATAATTGTGATGTGTGATGCTGCAGCATGCCTCAACTTTTACATCTTCAGGTACATCTAGACTAAATGGCTCCTTTGACAGAGCCATGTAAAATAGCTTACTCAGCATAGTCAATGAAGTGGGGATTTAAATAATTCCCGCTTCATTAAAATAAAAATGGCCGCCGCGCTGTGCCAACGATCAGCTGATCCGGCACAGTGCGGCAGTCTAGACGCCGGGCGCGTCGACAGGAAAGCCTTTGTCGACCACTCCGGTAAACCTCGTTTCACAAGGCATACCGAGCGGTCGACAAAGGCTTCCCTTGTTGACCGCGCCGCATCTAGATCGCGCTGCGCCGGATCAGCTGATCCTCGCACAGCGGCGCCATTTTTATTTTAATGAAGCGAGGATTATTTAAATCCCCGCTTCATTGACTATGCCGAGTAAACTATTTTACATGGCTCCGTCGACGGAGCCATGTACTCTAGATGTACCCTTCATGTAATGGCATATTTCAGTGTCCTCACATATTGATATACCATAATGATGCAGTCACAGAACATCTGAAATAAACTTGGGAAACAAGCTTCTAGAGCTCAAGATATTCAAGAGCTCAAGAAAATCAGAATGGCCTTTCACCTTTTGAGATCACAACTTTTGTAGTTCTTTCCTTCTCACTTGACTCAAATCACTATCATGACTGTTAAAATGCCTTTTTTTTTAGCTGATTATCTGTCCCAAATGTTAGCTGTATTTTATGAGGCACCTACTTATAAACATCATCTCAAAATTCAGAGGGATAGCCATGCTAATCTGTTTTAGTAAAAATGAGTTATTTAAGTGCCACAAGGCTTCTTGTTTTACATCTTAACTTATTTCCTGTTCTACCTTGTACAACTGGTTCTCAACCGGGGGGGGGGGACAGAAAGTCTTCCAGTAGGTATATCAACTCATCTAGTTATTTGCCTAGTTTTACAACAGGCTACATAAAAAGCACAAATAAAGTCAGGACAGATGAAAATGTCATAGAGACAATGACTTTGTTATACTGCTCTATAGACTATACGTGGAATGTAAGTACAGTGTTACGGTTTACGTCTGTCCCACACTCCGGGGAGGGGATCCCCACCCCTGAAGCCCCTGTCCACACCGTGCACCCCGCCTCCTGGTATTTGCCACCAGTCCTTTTGAGTTCTTCTTAAATTGTAAAGGTCCCTCAAACACCAAGAGGGAAGGGAGACCTGGGCCCTCCCCTCACTCCAGGTCTCAGCCCAGGACCCTGGGAACAGGTGTTCCGGCAACCTGTTCGGCTGGTGGGGTTGTGCCACAACTCACCGGCCCGTGGGCACTCCTCTGCCCTGTCCTGGGCTGCTTCCTTCCCTCCGGTCTGCTTTCACCGTCCCTGCCGTGTCTCAGGTCCAGTCTTCCCTCAGCCTGGCAGCGGCATCCCCAAAATTCGCCTCTCCTCCTCCTCCTGGCCGGCGCTGCTCTCCGCCTCGTCCGCTTCTCTCCCCCTCTCGTGGGGCCTGTCTCTCCCTTTTCAAAGCCGGCGCCCTTCCTTGGGACGCCGGTGCATGCGCAGTCCTCCTGCCCAGCGCGCTGGACCAGGGGATCCCCGTGCATGCGCGTGCCGCGGCTGCCGAGCACTCCTGGCACAGCCGCTCGCGTCCTGCAGCGCTGGGGCCAAGCGCTGCTCTGGTGCGGGGTGCAGGGCTTTCCCCGTCAGCCTCCGTCACCCCATCAGATATAGTATTTATATTCTAATTGATAATTATATGGTAAAATGACAACATAAGCCATTCTTAAGAAATATGATGTCATTCTTGTATTTTTATGTCTGATTTTGTAAGCAAAGCATTTTTAAGTGAGGTGAAACATAGCCATAGGGTATGCAAGACAAATCAGACTCTTGAAGGTGGTACAGTAGTCTGGAAAGGTTGCAAGCCACTGCTATGACACTTGTCTGCACCCACCGTGTTTCAAATGCAACAGATCATTCCGTTTGGCTATGTCTACACTCGCGGCTTCTTGCGTGAGTAATATGCAAATGAGGCTAAGCGTGTAATATCGCCGAGCCTCATTTGCATACTGTGAGGGGTTCGGGGTGCGATCACCCCCTCCCGGGATGAGAGGGGTGTTCGGCGGACCCCTTTCCCTCTTTCGGCCTGTGAGGGGTTCGGGGTGCGATCACCCCCTCCCGGGACGAGAGGGGGGTTCGGCGGACCCCTTTCCCTCTTTCGGCCCGTATCCTTCCCGGCCCCTACTCGGCAGTCCGGGCAATCGGGTGCGATCACCCCCTCCCTGGACGGAAGGGGGGGTCAGCGGACCCAGTAATTGTCACCCGTCCCTGCGGGATGGGGTCTAAGCCCCTCAATCCAATCTCTACCTGCTCGGCGTGGGCCCTGGTCCTAGGGCGCGCCCCCTCCGGTGTTGCCTAAAGCTGGATGCTCCTCCGGCGGGGAGGAAGGGGGACCCAGTCCCGCCCTCTCTCCGGGTCCCAGCCCGGGGCCCTAAGCGTCGGGGCTTGCTCGCGCCCCGACACGGTAGACAGGTGTCACTGCACCCGTAACCCGTCTACCCACGGCCGCCAAAAGCGCCCCGCCCTGGGCTCCTTCCTCCCTTCCCGGGTTCCCTCGGGTCGTCGCCCCCACCTCCGAGACCTACCCCGGTTCAGACGTTCCGGCCTGCAGTCGTCCCAGCAATACCTCGGGCGTCCGCTCCCGCCGCCGGGTCTGTTCCCGACCCGGCCGTCCTCTCCAGGGCTGTCGGAGCGGGGTCCACCCTCCGTCCGAGCCGGGGCTGGCTGAACGCCAGCTGCGGTGACCTTCCTGGGAGGCCCGGGGCTGCGGCCGGGCTGGCTGCCGATCGCGGCGTCCCTCAGGGTCCGTCCTGGGACCGGGGTTTCTCCTCCCTCCTTGTGCGGAGGCTGCCCCTTCCCCCGCTGGCGGCGGGCCCTTTTGAACTGGCCGCGCCGCGTCGGACGCCACCCGGGGCCCCTCCCCTTCCGGCGGCGCGCCAGCGTTGCCGGCCGTGACCCGGCTGCCTAGCCCCGCCCCATCCCCATTCGGCGTGGCCACCGGGGGGGGGGCTAGCATTTCCCCGCCAGCGGAGGCGTGGAGGCGGCACGCAGCCCTGCCGGCTTCCCTTGCCTGCGCCGTGGCCGCGGGAAGGGGCCTGGGTCTGCCCTCCGCTTCCCGCGGCGCGGCGGCCCCAGCCGTCTCCCGTGCGGGTCGGGGGCGACCCATCACACATACCTAATGAGCCACCATTTTTTTCAGAAGAGGCTCTTGCACAAGAAGGAGCGTCTACTCTGCCCCTTCTTGCTCAAGAAAAACCCTCTTGTGCAATGCCGTTCTTCCTGAAAAGTAATAGGTGTAACGGCATTGCGCAAGAGGGTTTTTCTTGAGCAAGAAGGGGCAGAGTAGACGCTCCTTCTTGCGCAAGAGCCTCTTCTGAAAAAAATGGTGGCTCATTAGGTATGCAAATGAGGCTCGGCAATATTCCACGCTTAGCCTCATTTGCATATTACTCGCGCAAGAAGCCGCGAGTGTAGACATAGCCTTAGTGTTCTTGTGTATCTAAGGTTCCATAAAACCATTAATAGACATCGTCCTGTGTATTTCAGATGTTTTGCAATAAAGTGTTTTTACATTTACTGTCAGTTGTAAAGCTGAATACACTAGTTACTTTCAGTGTGCCCTGCAGGGGAATATTTTACACAATATCTAATTACTGGATATATTACATCAGAATATTGTTCACTCATTTAACCTCTTCCATCTACTTTTATTACAACAACCTTGAGCAAACTTGTCCAAATTGTTCCATCATCAACTATGACAATGTTTATCTGTGGGAAACGTTAAAATAAAATTGTTAAATTACTCGTACAGGAATGTACTTCTGAATTTCTGGCTCAGTGGTAGCATGGCCAGGCAATACAGGTGTGGATAAAAAACTAGTGAGACTCAGAAGTGTTGATTTCAGTCCCAGAGATAAGGTGACTATATGTCCCAATTTTATAGGGACACTCCTGATATTTGGGCCTTGGTCTGATATAAGCAGGTATTGCTCCTTACCCTATCCCAATTGTTTTACACTTGCTAGCTGGTCACCTTACCCACAGACTTCTTGTGTGATCTTAGCAAGTCACTTGACTCAGTTACCCACCTGCAAAAATCATATTCCTTTTGCTCCCACTCTGTCCATTTTGTCTGTTTAGATTGTAAGTCTGTGCAGCAGCAACTGTCTTTTACCATGTATATGTACAGGATGCATCAATCTTGCTGGGATCGCCAGGCACTGCTATAATACAAACAAACAATCATAAATGAATAATAAAGGTTTTCTTGTTTCACATGACAAAAGAAAGAAAGGGAACTTATCACAGAAACATGCATAAGGCTACCACCCATTAAAGAGGTGTTGCTGCACCAATTAGTTGTTACCTGCATTAAGAAACAGTATTGGCAATGTAACCCCAAGGTACTGAGACCACTGAGAAAGGGAGAATGAAGTCTGCTTTACAGAGTTAGCTAAGAGTAATTTGGCTTTAAGCTCATAAGGTCGAGGCACAGGGCTTTAGCCCCTAAGATTGCAGGTTCAGTCCCACCTGCTGAGGGTCAGCATCTGTCAGCTTTACAGTAAGAAAAACTTACAGAACTCCATGCATTCAGTATGTAGCTATAGTGAAACGTGTCTATGAGATGGAGATGCCCTTCAAATTTCAAAGCTTGTCATGGGTGCAGAATGCAGCAGCCTTGTTGTTCTCAGTGCTGACTGAGAGGAAACATACTCTGCTTGGTCAGGAAAGCTCTTTATACAGTGAAAGCTTTATTATCATGGAGATATAAGGGGTTGCCGGTTAACCGAACGTGCCAGATAACAAAGCTTGTTGCTCTGTCCCCACCCTCTACCATTAGATCCAGCTCCCGGCAGCTCGACGCAGGCTGAGGAGGAAGGAAGTGCCTGCTGATATTGTCAGCCAGCAGTGCCGGCTATCAGAAGCCCTGCAACATCTGGCCACACAGGGCGGGAGTCAGGCGCACATGCCTGAAGACACAGCAATATTGTGGCTGGGGACAATGGCGGTTAACAAAGTTTTCTGATTAACAGGGTGCCGGATAACAAAGTTTCACTGTACAAGCCCTTTGGATTCCACTTATTCTATTAATTCTTTGTCTGCAGAAAAAGGGAACAGCCACAAGTTTGTTACCATAATAAACACTGTCACTCTACTAATCCCAAAGTCTCTGAGAGCTAAAAAATGAGAGAAGGTGTGCACAGGTCCCGTCAACCTTAGCCATACATCAGAAACCCCAGGGTACCACTAGCAAGACAGTGTAGCTGCCAACCAAATGCTTGTGAGTGAAGGTCCCAGGGGAAGCAATCCATGCCAATACCCACAGAGGTGAATCTTCACAACTCTGCCTACATGGACAATCTTGTCTTTTATCGTGTTGCCTCTCTGCTCTGCCAGTGAAGCCAACCTTGGTCAGTCGTTTCCAATTCTCTCACAGCTGACTACTGCTTGGAATGCCCTGCCAGGTTGCTATCCTCGTCTCCTTCCAGCCCCTTCTCAAGACCTACTTCTTCTGCGATGATAATATCAATGACTGACCCAGGAAAGTGAAGGGTAAGAGCAACTGGATAAAGATGGTTTTATTTACTTGATTTTAAAATGTACAGAAAGTAGGTTAAAATGTGTATTAAAAAGTCATCTATTTTACACATGCTCTATTGCCTCCACCCTTTGCAGTTCTGCCAGTTTATCATGAGCCTCACTTGGTGTGTTTCTTGAATCACCAACTCCTGGAGTCTTGGAAATATGTGAGACTCTCAGCTTTCATTTTTAATAAAAGAAAGTTTCTTGCCCTGATGGCTGCAAAGACTAGATTGAAAATGGGATCTGAGAGTAATCCAAAGATTTGAAAATCAGAAAGGTAAATGAAAAGAACCCAAATGTGTATGTTAATATCATTATTTTAATACCAATTTCAAGACTGTGAAGGGCCAGCCTCATGATTTGTGAATATATGGGCTGGTAAGACTGCATATGTTTCTTGTCTTAAATGTTTAACCTTTTGGGGGTTAGGGATTGCCTTCCTCTGTATGTGTTTGCTGTGGCAGCTGGAAAAGAGTCCTAATGGAGCATTTGGTCAGAAAGAGGTCAGCTTGACTACATAGAACTAGGAATGCATCAGTCAGTTTGGGGATCATTAAGGTTAATTTGACCAAGATGCTCCTGAGGTAGAAATGACATTGAAATTCCCTCGGGACTTTCTTAAGGGTGGGAGTTCAGCCCTAGCACCTCCTGGAAGAAGCTGACTGTGCAGCTGGCCATCACCGCCTCCTGCCAGATTTTGTCACTCATCAGCTGCTACCGTATATCAGATGAAGTGACATAAAATAATGTGAAACTCTCCCAGTTGGTCCCTGTGCACAGGGACAGGTTGTAAATCAGTAACAATACTTTGAAAAATAAGTGCCTCCAAAATTCCCCACTTGAGTGCTTAATCCACCAGCCTTCTCTCAACATGCAGCAACTGCAGCTTTTCCCCAGCCCTTGTGATGGCAGCCAGGCAGATGGACAATAACAGCTGTGACAAAAGGCTCTTTCTGTGAAGTTCTATTTTCCCAGTTTGGCTTCCGTTTTGCAATTGCTGTGAGGCCTTGTCGATGTCGCTAATTAATATAGCAGCATGGAAATTCCTCATATCGAGGGCAAAGGTAGCACACTAAAATTGGAACCCGTGTCAGACAGTTTGTTTGCTTTTCAGTGCCATGGAAGCTGATTGGCTGCCTGATTCCAATCTTTTTTGCAAAGCCCCAGACATTTTAATAAAGCCTCATTCAGCGAACGTATGAGATTAAACCTTAATCAGGAGCCTGGGAAGCAAGTGAATTTGGCTTGTAAACAAAAAAGAGACATCTGCTCCAGGACAGACTCCAAGATTTCTGAAAGCAGCAGCAGAGACAAACTCACTGAACAAATATCATGAGCTTTCACTTCAAACCCCACGAAAGCTCATGATATCATCTACATATGTTGTTAGTATCTAAGGTGCTGCAGGACTATTCCTTGGTTTTTAAGTTTTTCTAGTTACAGACTAACTCGGCTACCCCTCTGAAGCTTTTGAACAAATATCAGCATGAATGTATGTTTTAACTCCTCTATGGCCACCCATACTTCTGACTCCTGAAAATGGAACCAGGGTCAAACTGGGCCAACTCATAGCAGCACAGCCAGACAGTAAGATGCTCCACAATGCTTTTCTTTTAAAATAATGAAGGTCCTAGCCCTTAGGTTGTCAAATTTGCCTTCAGAATGTGAACAGAGCATGTTTAGGATTCCTAGTGAATGACCAATAACACTGGTAAGATAAGCATCTCATGAAAGGTGGACCTAAACTTTTGTGTGTGTGTGAGAGACGGGGGGGGGGGAAGGACCACCACCAAAGGGGACAAGAGGATGGCTCGAGGTTGCGTGGATAGTTAACTGACTCCTTCAAAAAAAAACTCCTGGGCTAAAAAAAAGGAGGATGCAGTCACAGTTTCCAAACTAATCTCTTGTTTTTCTAAATTTTATTTCCCATGTGTGACACCTGTTTTGAACCCACGTCCTTTTAAATTCAGGCTGGCTGACACATATTTAGTTGACAAACACTGTAAGGGCCAGCTGAAGTCAAATGTAGCTCTTGTTAAAATATTCACACAACATGTATTTCAGTTCCAGTGGGAAACAGGGGTTTTTTTTGGGGGGGGGGGGGCAGGAGTTAAACCAAATACACATCCCTTATACCATTTGCAATACAAAGCTTGCAGTCTTGAAAATGGAATTGAGTAGAAACTGACCAGTCTCTATTCATTGTCTGAAAAAAAAAACAGTACAAGTTGGGAGTAGTAAGTTAGGTTTCTAAATTTCTTTCATTTTTAATAAAGTATTGTTAATAGCAGAGCGATGGACACTTTTATCTGAGCTTTAGCTTGCCTTTATGCCTTTGCTCGGAGTCTAAGCTAAACCATTAACACACCTACCTCGAGTGATCAATACCACCCACTGTTCTTTAAAAATATTACACCCTAATCACAGCTCTTCTTTCACAGCTCATACCCGCCCTCTCTGTGATGATCAACTAACATGGATTCATAGGCTCTTCTATAACCACACTCTTTATTAGGACCCAGCCCCTTCAACACACACTGTCACTAGAGGATTACCAAGATAGAAGGACACACTCACATCCAGAGAGGAGGAAGGGACAAAATCCAAGGGGACAATTGCCCTGGGGCCAGGAGATTCAAAGGGGTCTGTAGCTCCAGGCCAACATTGCTGCTACTATGCAGCCAGTAATACTATCAAAGAAGGAAATTAGACTGGTCTGATGTAACATATTCTTGACATATCCACATAGGCTATATTTTCTAAACTTGTTATCCTCAAAGTGCTTACAAACAGGCTGCTTACTAATTTGGTCCAGTAATTTTCCAAGTATTAAAGTTAGGCTGATGGGTCTATAATACCCTAGTCATCTTTCTCCTTCTGTTTTCCCTTCTTCATTCCTCTAGGACCTAGCCTGTCCTCCAAGAGCTCTCGAAGATAATCACTAAGGCGACATCGAAACTGCAGTGCTATTGTGGGATACCGGAGCACCCCGAAATAGCTATCCTGCGTCTTCACAGCAAACCCATTATTTCAGGCTTGCTATTCCGACATCCCTGTAAACCGCATTCTACAAGGAGTAAGGGACATTTCGGGAATAGCGCTTTATTTTGAAATTTGGCACTGTGTAAACAGCCCCAAATGACAACATAACCTATTTAGAAATAGCATCGAAATAAGATACGCAATTTGCATAGCTCAAATTGCGTATCTTATTTCGAGTTACGGGTGCAGTGTAGACACACCTTAATGGTTCCAAGATTGGTCTCCAGGGTGCATTTCATCAGGCTCTACCAACTTAAATACTTCTAATTTAAAACTAAATATTCTTAAACCTGTTCTTTCCCTCTCTTGGCTCCTCTTCCTTCTTCTTACTGTCATGGTCATGAGGGATGGCCAGCAGCCTGGGGACTAAGGGGTTAACTGTACCTAGTCAGGTAGCAGTCAGTCAATATAAATACAGATAGCGATTTCAAACTGAGACAAAGGAATTGTTGGGTTTTCCCTCCTTTGTCTCTGGGCAGTTGACTCTCCAGATACTGAGGGAGACAGACAACATGTCCCTCTCCAAGAAAAGACTCTTCACCATCTGTAAGTAGGGCAAAGTCTAGATAAATCCATTAGGTTTTATTGTTTTATGGTTTGGGAATGGGAATCTGATGTCTGTGCATTTAGAAATGGGTTTTGCTCTCTTTTGTAACTAAGTTTTGTTCCCATGGGAAAATTCCCCATGAGTTTATTAATTGGTGTCTCTTACCATCTAGCCAATCCAACTATGCTTGTAACAGGAGTATTGTTTTTATAATAAAAGTTCTTTCTTTTTTATTAACCTGGTATTGGTTCAGTTCTGTGTCCTGGAAATCTGTGGGATCTGCATGCCTCTGACTAGGGGATAGCAGCCACAGACTGCAATTTGTATTTTCTCTTTTCTTTTTCAAGCTCTTTGGGGAAAAGAGCTTGGGGTGCCCTGGGGTTGGTTTCAAGTGTCCACCCCTGTTTGTGGGTTCAAAAGCACTTGATGGTGGCAGTGGATTTTTATCCCCAAAATCTAGGTTTTTAGGATTTTGGGGGGAAGTTTTATACCAAAGCCTGGAAATATAAGGTTTTGGGGTTGCTTTTACAGGCCCCCACTTCTGCATTAATCATGCCAGAGTGGGAAATCAGCCTTGACAGCAATTTGCATAGCTCAAATTGAGTATCTTATTTTGAGTTACGGTGCAGTGTAGACACCCCTAATGGTTCCAAGATTGGTCTCCAGGGTGCATTTCATCAGGCTCTACCAACTTAAATACTTCTAATTTAAAACTAAATATTTTTTAACCTGTTCTTTCCCTCTCTTGGCTTGTCTTCCTTCCCCCTTACTGTTAATGTGATGTGTGTTAAGTATTTGTTCACTAGTTTATTAGTTCTCCTTTTTTCTAAGTAGAAGACCTACACTTCATCTTTCTCTTGCTCCTTATATATTTATAGAAACTCTTTTTATTGCTGTTTATGTCCCTTCCTAGATGTATTTAATTTTGTGCCTTAGCTTAGCCTGTCTGAGTTTGTCCTTTCATGCTTTTCTTTTGTACTCCTCCTTAGCAATTTGTCCACATTTTATAAGCTGCACCTATTTTACACCAATAGGGCAACTTCAGCCTTGCCATTAGATTTGACTTCACTGGTGCAGAACCAGCTGAAGCCAGAACTGAATTAGGTCTAATATGTAAAGCCTTTAGGGATTCAATAGTTCTCACAACACATACCAGAGTTATTTTTAAGGCTTAGTCTACACTGCAGGGTTTTTGCTCAAGAAGCCTTTTGCGGAAGAGCTCTTGCGCAAAAACTTCTTGCGCAAAAGCACGTCTAGACCTAAAAGCACATTGCAAAAGTGATGTGCTTTTGCACAAGAGAGCATCCACACTGCATGGACTCTCTTATGCAAGAAAGCTCTGATTGTCATTCAAGGAAATGGCCATCAGAGCACCTGTGCTTTTTCCCATAGGGGTTTCTTGTGCAAAAACCCCTCCGGAGCATCCACACTTGCCTTTCTGTGCAAGAGCTGTGGCACAAAAAGGAGTTATTCCTCGTGGGGAGAGGAATAACTCTACCAGCAAAAGCCCTCTGTTCTGTCAATTTTCTTGCGCAAAAATGTGCTTGAAGTGTGGACGCTCCGCTTGGCCTGTCTCCAGGCAGGACAAGAGGTAGACATGTGAAGTTTGTTACTTGGACTGCCCTTACTTGCTGATCCAATGGTGATTGGGGCTTGGGTATTGGGTGAGGTGGTAGCGCGTGTCTACACAGCAGGGCAAAAGTCGAATTAAGCTACGCAACTTCAGCCACGTCACTTGCGTAGCTGAAGTTGAAATAGCTTAACTCGGCTTTTGGCGCTGTCTACACAGCAGGAAGTTGAAGGAAGAACACTCTTCCTTCGACTTCCTTTACTCCTCGTGAAATGAGGGTTACCATGAGTTGGAGTAAGAAGTCCCCCAGCTTGACATTATTTCAAAATAAAAATTTGCTGTGTAGATGCGCACTATTTTATTCCGGAATAATGCTGTTGTGTAGACATAGCCTATGGGACCTGTGGGATATTCTCTGGGGCAGGAGGGAAGGGAGTTAAATGTGCTACTGCCAAAATTCCGTTGAGGGGGATATTTTACTTTGGTTTATGACTGTGTTCCCTTCTTTTCCTTAATAAGGAGTCCATTGTTTATATACAGTCTCCCAGTGGGAAGTGGGGAAGTTCTGCCTGTTACGGGCATGCAAGGAGGTTGTATTTTGTTTTCCTGGCTGTCTGGGTGGAGGTTCAAGTTGCTTTACTTATGTGCCAAGAGGAACTTATGTGCCAAGAGGAACTTATGTGCCAAGAGACAGCTGCCTTTAGCTGATAGTCAGAAGGATTACTTACACGCAGACTGAGGGTAGAATCTAGCCCTGTTACATGAGTGCAGTCACATTTTAGAGTGACTCAGGAAACTCGTACTAGAATTTTTCCCATGGGGCTTTATTCTCGCTTACCCTACAGCCATCATGAATACTTCATAGCCACCTTCTCCAGCCAGCTGGAAATGCCTTAAGCATAAAGCATGTGACATGAACCTAGCAAGTCCGTCTCCACAACCTTACCCCCAGTCCCTGACATAGGGGTTATGGCAGAGGAATAAGAAGAATCTGCCCTTTCCCAAATGACCTGAGCGAGCTTAAAAAGCTGGTGTTAAATTAGGGCAATTCTGCTTTAAATGGCAGGGGAGTCTGAATGAGCCCTCCCTTATCTCGGGAATGTGGAGACCACAAGGGTGGTTTAAAGTCACATTTTCACCCTTCCCCATCTCTCCTACCACCACCATTGTTCCTGCATGGAGCAGAATGCAGCTAGAACCCAGAACAGAGCCCATAGTCTTCAGACTTTTCCCAGAAAAGCTCTCGGGGAGCTTTAAAATAGGGACTGCTCTACTGTGCCAAAGTGGGTTCTCCCAGGTGATACAGTTAATGGGGCAGGGCTAAAGCTGGCCTCTAGAGGGTCAAAAGAAGCCTCAGTGAGGGCAGGGCAGGGCAGAGCAGAGCAGAGCAGAGTGAGAAGGGGGAGCTACAGCATGAAGCTTCTAGGAGAGAGAGTCCCCTGCAGTGGTCCCAGAGCAGTGGGAGTGTGTCTGGGTAGAAGGCCCAGCTGAAAGTTTTGTTTATCCTTTGGGGGAAAGGCAGGCTAAGCCTGATGTCTTCTCCAATTGTTCTGAGAGCAGAAAAGGGACAGGCTGAACCACAGAGAGAAGGGGACTGTGCCCAGCTTAAGGCCGTGTGGGAGATTTCTTTTGTGTGTTTTTTTAACTTTGTGTTAGTTAACAACCAGACCCCAAGAAGGGCTGGGATTAGAAGAGAAACCATGTGGCATTTCAGGGGAAAACAGAGGTGGGGCTCTGCAGAGGCACCCCAACCACAAGGGGGTGTTTAGGTGATGAGCATAGAGTTCATAGAATCATAGAACCATAGAGCTGGAAGAGACCTCAGAAGGTCATCAAGTCCAGCCCCCTGCTCTAGGCAGGACCAATCCCAACTAAATCAACCCAGCCAGGGCTTGGTCAAGCCGAGACTTAAACACCTCTAGGGATGGAGACTCCACTGCTTCCCTAGGTAACCCATTCCAGTGCTTCACCACTCTCCTAGTGAAATAGTTTTTCCTAATATCTAACCTGGACCTCTCCCACCACAACTTGAGACCATTGCTCCTTGTTCTGCCATCTGTCACTACTGAGAACAGCCTCTCTCCATCCTCTTTGGAACCTCCCTTCAGAAAGTTGAAGGCAGCTATCAAATCCCCCTCACTCTTCGCTTCTGCAGACTAAACAGACCCAACTCCCTCAGCCTCTCCTCATAGGTCATATGCTCCATCCCCCTAATCATTTTGGTTGCCCTCTGCTGGACCCTCTCCAAAGCATCCACATCCTTTTTGTAGTGGGGGGCCCAGAACTGGACACAGTACTGCAGATGTGGCCTCACCAGAGCCGAATAAAGGGGAATAATCACTTCTCTGGATCTGCTGGCAATGCTCCTCCTAATGCAACCTAATATGCCATTAGCCTTCTTGGCTACAAGGGCACACTGTTGACTCATATCCAGCTTCTCATCCACTGTAACCCCCAGGTCCTTTTCTGCAGAACTACTACTTAGCTGGTTGGTCCCCAGCTTGTAACAATGCTTGGGATTGCTCAGTCTTATAGAGGAGGAAGAGACAAGCGAGTTGCAATAAATCCGAAAGTCTGTACACTACAGAAAAGGGGCAGTTTCTGGCTGCAATAATTGCATCAGATGATGGATGTTGTGGACCTCACGCTTGGCAATAAGTTGCAGAGATCAGCACTAACCAGTTGGTCATATTAGCTTCCATTTGTTAATGTGCTAGGACTGACGTGGCCAGGAAGAATACACAATACAGCAAGGCAGTTCCACATTGCTCTGTATTGTCCCACAACATGGAGCAAAGTTGCTCTTGATCTGCAAAATAGCATCCCATAGGGAACTACTCCACACTTGGTACATTACACTGGAATCGTTATTCCAGAATGGCTGTGTGCATGTAAATGAGGCCATACGATCACCGAGCACCAAGTCAACCAAGGACACACTGGCATCCAGCAACAATACTTCTTCATATAGAGCTAAAGTCTGCCCTTGGATGTAAGTCAATGCCTCCCACTAACTGCAGTGGGAATCCGATGAGTGAACATGACAGCAGAATTTAGCCTCATTTTCTTAAGACTGTGATTAACATAGCTGTCCACTGGATGGCACCATTATTGCACACATATACAGTTCCTCAGAGAATGTACATCTTTCATATTTACTTCTACTGCTATTTCATTTATGCAGCAACCTGATTACAGACAAACAGGAGATGATCCCTGCATCCAGGAATTTACATTCTAAATTACTAGTGTATTTCTCGGTAGCCTTTTTAAAAAAAGACTTGAAAACTATAGCTGAATACACAACCTTGGCAACTATAAGATTTTCAAGTAATTTGGCTTGAAGGACAAGGATCATGTTAAGCAGCCAGAACAGTACCTTCTCTGCTGTTGACCAGACACCTTGATGAAATTGCCTCCAACCAAACAATACAAACACAGCCTTCTGGCTGTGGTCTGGAAGACATTTCTAGCCCTCTCCTGTACTCTAATGTTAGAGTTACTGAGCAAAATAAGTTTAGATTTACTTCAGAAGTCAGAAGTAACAGCAAAAAAACCTGGCAGTGGTAGAAATGTACATGACAAGATGTTTTAGAAGCTGGGGGGTTTTTTACTGCGAAGTGTCTTTTAAAACAATATGCAAAATAGAGTTGCCTGAGTAAAACTAGAAGGTCAGGAAACTCAAAAAGTCAGGGTACTCTAACAGCATTACATTCGCCATATTCCATGAATGAATTGTTTAATTCATGTGAATTTTGCCCTTAAATGAAAGGCATTAATACAATGACATTTATGTCTTAATCATATAGCTTTTAGGGATGTAAAATCCCATTTAGTTAACCAATTAAATGTTAAGTTTAACCAGTTAAATGATTAAACAGGGGTGGGAGGGCTCTCCAGTCTGGCTGCTTCCA
The DNA here is from genome assembly GCA_019425775.1 of Rafetus swinhoei. Lineage (NCBI taxonomy): Eukaryota > Metazoa > Chordata > Testudines > Trionychidae > Rafetus > Rafetus swinhoei. Next base: position 57,905,372 of record CM033437.1, read on the forward strand.
CTTCTAGCCCTGTGTGAGGCTGCTGACTCGCATCCCGTGTGGGGTAGGGGCTGCTCTTGGATGCTGGTTTATCATTACCTGGTAAGCATTACCCATTAAGGGTGGTGCTTACCAGTTAATCGCTTAACCAGTTACCTGTTCACATCCCTAATTCCTATGAATATCCATCATGCACATGGGTGAGAGAAGTTCCCTTCAGCAATGTTAATTATGTGGTTTTGGATAGTTAAAATGTTAACTATGCAACCTTTGTGCTACATCTATGTTAGTTTCCTTTCTTTTAATTCTTCTCTCTTGTTTTCTTCCTTCACATTCCCCACTTTTTAAGGGCAGCATTTAAAAGTCTTAATTAGATTCTGAGGTTCACAACTCATTAAAGTAAAATGGAGGGAAAGGGAGGTGGAAGGGATTGTTTGCTTGGAGGCATTTTTGCAACTCTGGGTTATCCTGGCTGTGTTGTATTTGGCAGGGGAACAGACAGGCTCTCTTTTGTTTTTGTTTTGGCTTGATGAGGTAGAAAAAGAGGAAGGATGGACTTAGGCACTCTGGGATCAGCTTCTGGCTCTAGCACAGGCATGTGACCTTGGACTCATCATTCAGTTTAAAAAAAATGTGTTTCTGTTTCTGTTTCAGTTTAAAAAAATCTGCTTTGGGGACATCAGCAGTTCTCTCCTTCCTGCAAGAGCTTTGTTACATGGGGGCACAGGACAACTTTGCTGGGCATTTCAGTTTGTATTGTTTTTCACGCAAATGGTTCTAACAGCTGCCATTGTGTATTCACCCAGAATAGCCTGTGGAGGAGAAGCAGAGAACAATATAGTGAAAGGGCGGGGGAGAGGGTGGAGGGTGGGCAGATGATAAGAGCAGCACTGCCCCGCCACCTAACAGCTAGACATGATTAGAGGAGAAGAAAAGAAAAGCTTTTCTTCCTCCCTTCTGTCCCTCTCCCCTTTTCCACTACATACAAGTTAACCCTCAGCGAGGCTAAAGGAGAAGCATCACATATTGGTGAGACACCAGGTGTTACTAAAAGTACAGGTCTGTGAATGAGTGTGTGGGTACAAGGGGATGGTGCACTTCCCCCCAGTCAGTACCTACATGGGAGCCCTGTTTCTCATATCTGCCTCTAGCTAGTAGAATCTTTTTCTTCTCTGCACACGTTCTGGTGGAACATTCATAGAATACAATACAAATTTAAGATGGGATTCTTAAAGGGACCTGAAAGAATTATGCACTCAACTCCCTCTGATCTTCAGTGGGAATTTGGCACCTAACTCCTTTAAGGGTCTATGGAGAAGCCCAATTTAGTCTGTGGCTCATTAGTCTGTCCACTTGAGTTAATCCGTTTTGGCTTTTAAAAATGTCACTAATCTCTGCCATTTTATAAAACCTTGAAAAATCCCAACACAAATCCCTGTTTTTATTGCAATTGAGCGTAAGTATTAAAGCTCAAATATGGGCTAACCTTAGCGTGCACAATATTGTAAATATTCTACCTGAAAGAATGAATTCCCATGTTTTAATCCTGACATCACTAGAGCCCTGCAAATCCATGGATATCCATTTTGTATCCACAGTATTCGCATCCATGGATGTAGATGCAAATATTCACAGCTCATTTTGCAGATATGGATTCAGATATGGATACAAACTTTGTATCTAGAACCCTCCAAATTTGCAGGTATCCACGGGTATCTGCATCCACAGATGTCAATACTGATATCCGTGGCTGATTTTGCAGATACCAAAGTGGATACAGATCCAAATGTTGAATCCACGCAGGGATCTAAACATCAATGGTTGTTTTACAGGTTTTCCTACATCCCAGTTCCATTAAGAATTTCTCGGTGGCAAATCTAATTGAATAGGTCACAAAGTCCATAGCCTCCTTTCCAATCCTAAGGAAAATAATATGGGTCATCAAAAATGTGGAAAGCATGAGGAAGAACTGAAGTTGTGTTGTGAAACTGACAAGGTTGTTTATCTTAGTGATGTACCAGGCATCCAGGGCTCATAGGTACAAAGCAGTAAAGCAATGAGTTATATTTGCTTTTCCCTCTTTAAAAGTATGTTTATTCTTCTCAGCAAAGATGCTTAGGAAGGGTAGTGTGCAAAAAATAATGTGGGGGAAAAGGCCATTTCTTCAACAGGAAAATCAGTGCGAATCTCTTCTCTACAAAGTAAGAAAAGAAATATTTCCTTTCTCCCTTCCTTTTGTCTGCCTGACAAGCACTGTGCAAGGACTCAAGGTGGCTACACAGAGCATCACCTCTGTCCACCCGCCTCAGCACAGAGCTGCCACGAGTGGGGCAGAAGTGCCTCTCACCACTGGCTCCTGCACAGAGCTGACACAGCAGAGGTGCTGTGGCTGCTCTGTGCTAGGGCTGGCAAGGACGGATGTTTTTCCCCCGGCTGCTGCACCTCCCTGCTGGGGCTGGTGGGGAGGGATGCCTTTCCTCTGGCCACAGCAGCTCCATGCCACGGCTGGCAAGGAGAGGCCCCTCCAGGCTGTCATGGAGAAGCCCCTCTCCCCTGGCCATGGCAGCTCCATGCTGGGGCTGGAGGAGTGCACCTCTTCCCCAGCCACAGTGCCCAACCAGGAGCTGCCCCAGAGCGGCTGTTGCCAGAGAATAGGTGCCCCTTCCCTGGCCCTCACCCAGTCTAGCCTGGCTGGGGGACAGGTTCCCCTCCTCTGGCCCCAAGCTGCTGTGGTGAGAGAGAGATGGGGATAGTTCTCAGTCCGCTACACTTCAAACCACTCATCCTTGGCCCCACCCCAGCACCTGCACCCCCAGACAGAGCTCTCGCCCCACCCTGCAACCTTCTGCCTCAGCCCTGAGACCTCTCCTGCAACCAACCAAGGGCACCATTTCGGAAGAGCAGAGGGGGCAACAGCCGTGTGTGGACCAGGATGCGACTTGCTTTTCTTCCCATTCCCCTGACTCTCAGGGAGTGGAGGGAAACTACACAGATGTTGTGAATTACTTCTCTGCCCTCCCCAGCCAGGAGTGAGAGGCATGCACACAAGCCCTGTACTTTCCGCTCGCTCCCTGGTAGTCCGGGGAACAGGAGGAAAAGTAAGCTGTGTCCAGGTATGCATGGCTGCTGCCCTCCCCCACCCTGCTCTCCTGAAATGGTGCCCTTGAGTCCAATCCCTCGGCGACACCCTCTGCACGCACTGTCTTTGTGCAGAATGACTTTTGTTGTGTGAACATTATCTCCATATTGGTGCACATAATGGAAGTCATTCTGCACATGGACATGAATAATAAGAGGGAACACTCCTGGGCGCTCAGCACGGGCAGTAAGACTCCAGCTGTCAGCAGTCCTCACCTCTACCCTCCGCCCCACGCTCAATTTAAAACAGGGACCCTACCAGCAATGACATTGACAGTTTCATCTATCTCATGGTTCCAGCTGTCAGCCATCCTGGCAGCCAACAGCTGATACAAATAACACAGTGGCTATGCAGACCAGACTACATTGGCCTAAACCTTATGCCTCTTCTCAAAGTGGATTCATTAAGCCAGCATAGCAGATGAGCTCCAGCAGTGGGAAGAACAGGTGTGTATGTTTACATAGTTAGGTCCGTATGAGCTATCTTATGTTAATTTAACTTTATAGTGTAGACATACCCTAAGTTTCTATGTGCCACAGATCCTGTTAAATGAGAATGGTAGCATTCCTTTCCTGCCTATCAGGGGTGTTGTGAGGATAAGTTTGTTAAAGACGTAAGTGCTTTGAGGTCTACTGATGGAAATTGCCATATATGAGCACGGTGATGTTTTTCAATTGAAGTAAAAATATTTTTTTCTAGGTGCTAGTGCTGCAAATTAATGCCGTGATCTAAAAGTCAAGCCTGGTTCTTTTCCTGCTCATGCTTGCCACAACACTGATATATTAAAGATGTAGTTGGGACAAATGCTATTCAGACTCTTCATGGTTAATTGTGGTGCTGTATGAGCAGAAATTAGCCCATTTTTGACTTGTAGATCCCAGGCTGTGTTTGAGGGGCTTGCAGTTGAAAATATTTTTTTTCAAGAATTTAAATTATATCTGTGGAACCTGTGAGTTGATGAGAGAGAGCACATTTTGGAACCCTTGCCTAGAATCAGTTTTCAGAGTAGAGGCGCAAATAATGTTCTTCTGTTTAAAAGCTTTTACGATTCTAACATTCAAAAATGCCAAATATGAAACATTAAACTTCTGGGCTGTGTCTACATTGGCACCCTTTTTCGGAAAAGGGATGCTAATGAGACCAGTCATTAAATCGCGGGATTTAAATATCCTCGCGGTATTTGTGATTTACATATTGCCGCTTTTCGGGGCTTTGCCGGCAAAAGCGCCAGTCTAGACGGGATCTTGCGAAATAAACCCTTTTCCGCAAGATCTCTTATGCCTACTTTCAATTAGGCATAAGAGATCTTGGAAAAGGGTTTATTTTCCGCAAGATCCTCGCAGACTGGCGCTTTGCCGGCAAAGCAGCCGAAAAAGCGGTTATGTAATAAATACCGCGGGGGATATTTAAATCCCCCGCGGATTTGCAATTGCGACTGGTCTCATTAGCATCCCTTTTCCGAAAAAGGGTGCCAATGTAGACACAGCCCTGTTGTTTTCACTTTCTCAGAGATTGGTAAAGGGGATTCAATAGAAAATTCACTTTAGTGCTTAATTTTAAAATGTACATTGAAATAATGTTCTTTGTATCCTCACAACAGGTGCAGGAAAAGCAATTAAAGGAGATTAAAGCCAAGTTTGGTGAACTGATTCAGTTCTTGCTTTATGAGAAAAAAATGCTTTTGGAAGATCTTCAAGCTACAGACTAGAAAGCTGTTGCTATCCTGAAAACACAATGATAAATGATTAAGTGAAAATGAAGTTACTGGAAGAAGAGATAGCAGATGCTCAGGGAAAATTATCTATCTCAGTTCCAGTGGAGGAACGCCATTTAATTTTTACTTGCATCTGAATCCCAGACTGTTTAGTGTCTGTTTAGTGTCTGGACTTTGGCTCAACAAATGAATCAGTATTACGGTCAGCAAAACCTTAGCAAATAGGTAAATACTAAAGAACATTGATTTTGGAAGATATACAACCATTTAAAGAGTTGAAGTCCTTCTACTACCTTGTTACAGAGATGTTCAGTGACAGTATAGGTTCCACAGAATGTAAGTTGCTTTTTTTAAAGGTGACTTGCAAAGGAACGTTGTGTGTTATGTTGGACATTCCTGTGCTATCTAGATTGGGAGAGTCTATGGTGTTGTAATGAAAGGATAATATAAAAACAGACCCAGAGGTGGAAAGTTAAGCAACCAAGAGGAGAAGGCATTTCTGTTCTAAGGCTATGTCTAGACTGCAAGCTTCTTTCAGAAGAAGCTTTTCCGGAAGAAATTTTCCTGAAAAGCTTATTTTGAAAGAGCGTCCACACAGCAAAAGCACAACGAAAAATTGATGTGCTTTTTTGAAAGATAGTGTCCACATTGATTGGACGCTAACTTGCATTTAAATTGTGATTACTCTGGATGAAGTGGCCACCAGGGCACCTGTGTTATTTCCTGGAGGCCTCTTCTTTCGAAAGAACACCCTCTTCTGCGTCCACACACGCCTTTTTCCGAAAACGCTTTTTTGGAAAAAGGCTTCTTCCTCATAGAATGACGTTTTCTGCCATCAGAAAAACCCCTCCGTTCTTTCAACTTTCTGTCAAAAGAACTCAATGGCTGTGTGGACGCAAGTATTGTTTTTCTGGAAAAATAGCCATTTTTCTGGAAAAACGCTGCAGTGTAGACGCACCCTAATTGTACAAAACTCTTCTGGGCTGTGCAGGTGCACAAATCCCTTCTTAAACTGAATAATTATTTTCTACTTTGGAGAAACTGGGTCTTTGTTAAGGCTCCAAGATGCCTCTTTGAGTGAGACCTGATATTTTTTAATGCCAAAAATGAAGCAGGGATGAAACCTAACAGAAGAAATATCTGGTCTGTCTTATATATCTATTTGTCCTTTGGGCTCCTAATGGAGCATAGGGCCTCCACAGTCATTCTCCATCTCTTGCGATCCTTAGCGATAGTCTTGATTTGATCCTACGTTAAGCCAGCTGCTTTTACTTTGTCCAGGAAGCTTCGTCGCTGTGTTTGTTCGGGACGTCCCCTTTTCCTCTTTCCCTTAGGATTCCATTCTAACGCTTGTATTCCACGTGCCAATCATCATGCGTTTCTTATGTGAAAGCAGCTTACTCCCCGGAGTGTCTGGGGTCGACTAAGGGTCATCAGTACGACAGCGTCCTTCCAGGTTTGACTGTTGTATGTCATAAGCCTCCGCTGAGGAGCCCTTGGTCTTCCCTGGACTGAGATGATTTTGATTTTGAACGATGAAGAGGTTTCTGTAACATAATATTTTTTACAGGGATGAGTTGTTAGCCCATCGCCTAACCCCCAACCTGGAGGACCAATGAATCACGTTTTGTCTGATCTCTACCCATCGACCTGTCCATCTTGGGTGGCCCTACCAGGAGCACTAAACTCCTGACGGCATAGCTCTGAAGGTCCCTGAGACATGCAAGCCCCCCACCACATCAAAGTAGCAATCCCATGGGGGTTGTCTTATACATAAAGACACTAAAAATGGCACAATAGTTTTGTACAGCTTTCTAAATATTCTGCTCCTTATATTCTAAATATTTTGCTCCTTACCCCCACTGACTTTGGGATTGTGTGAGGATTAAGGTCCAGTTCCACATTCATAAGACTTCTTTATTTTTTCTTCTGAAAGACACGGTTTAAACTAATATGGATTTCCCTGCTAACCCTTTCAAAGCCTTTACCTGATACCTAATAAACTGAGTTGTCCATGTAAATCCAGGGTCTGTTCCCATATCAGCGTTTTTGAGCACCTAAATTAGGATGTACAGATGTGGGCATTCAAATGTAGATTACTTTTGAAAATGTCCCATGCTCTTTGCAGCTGGCACTACGTCAGTGAAGACTCATCCTGGGACACCTCAGCTCTCCCCACAAAAGGAGCTCTTCCAGATCATCCAAAGGGAACCTTTACAAAACTAGTAAGACATATGTCAGAGCTGCAAGCTGTGCATCTATCATGCTCTGCCCAAAGTTCTGCAAATGGATTCAAGTATAGGAGGGTTCTGCCAGCTTCCAGCTTTAGCAAGATGGTCCTTTCCTGCTTGCCTTGGGCCGAGGGACCTACTGCTCTTGTGGCACCATCAGTTAGTGTAGCAGGAAGACTTTTCATTTTAAATGATTTAACGTAATGAATTTTAGTTTAAGGAGAGTGTGGAATTGTTGACCACCGTGGAGCAAACTTCATGAGTACTGAGAAATTTCATGAGGAGGAGCTAAATGAGCTTGGAATGGGGTCTCCTTGGTTATCAGAGAGTGGGTCCCTCCCAACAGAGCAAATTTTGCACAAATGGACATAGGACAGTTGTGGTGGTTGAGATAGTAGGTATCATTGACTTGCATTGACTACAAATACAGCCTTCAAATTCATTGACAACTGCCTTTTAATACCTGTTCCAGACATATATGTTAATAATTAAAGGATCAGACTTAAATGTTCTATGCCGAAGGACAGTTTATCACTAGAAAATATGGGCAGTTCTCCTGGGCCCACTTTGTGTTTTTAGTTGTCAGTGAATCAGATGGGCAATTTTCCCTTTTCTTCTGTCAATAAAACCATGTTTATAACTCAATGTTCCGGGAATGGGCTGCTAACATTAGACCTGATTGGTGCTTTTAGCTAACTCTTCTGTAATGCCTTAAGTAAAGAACTGGTAACAGCACAGTTAGGTGCCAATTATTTCTGTAGATTTAAATGGCATCTCTCTTTCCAACTCTACATAGAGTTGTTCCCAGGTCCCATGAAGTTCACATCTCAGGAGAAGTGCACTCCAATTTAGGATGGGATCTACACTTTGTAGGATGGGATCTACATTGTAATGACAGTGACTTGTCTGTATGCTGTGGCCAAGAGAGTCTCTCTACTCCTTTCTGAGGCTGAGCTGAAGCAGATACTGTAAAATCTCGAGTATAATGCGCACCAATGTATAATTCGCATCCTGACTTTTGAATCTTAGCATAATGAAAAAAACTGAACTCTATATATAATGCGCACCCCATTGTACATCGAGCTTACCTCAGATATTTTTCTTTAAAAAGGCCAGTAGCCGACCCACCAGCACTAAGCCCAGCCTCGCCCACTTCCCAGAGGCAGCCCCGGGCTGCAGGAGAGCAGGAGGGAGGGACACTCCACTCCCACCTGCAGGCTCACCCAGGAAACGTGCGTGCAGCCCGGGGAGCCAGCGGTGGAGTTTGAAACCTGCCCCCCGCCCTCCTGGACAGCTGCCCGCACACTGCGCTGTGCTCACACCTGCCGCGGGGAACCCCGGGCGCAGCCTGAAGGAGCAGTGGGTAGGCAGCGAGCCAGGGCGCTGCATCCTGGCTCCTCACCTTTTCCAGGAGCCTGGTGGGGCGGCAGCCCCCGCACCGCGCTGCAGCAGGAAAGTTTCTGTGTGGAGGGAAGGGGGAGTTCCCCGGTCCAGGGCTACTTACAGGTTCATCAGCTTCTGCCAAAATAAAACTTTAAAATATCGCTCCTATGTATAATGCGCACCCTGACTTTGACGCTAAATAACCTGGGAAAAAAGTGCGCATTATACTCGAGATTTTATGGTACTTGTGTCACTGCTCCTAGTTAATGGACTTAGGGTTAGAGTCACAAAGTACTGATGGGATCATGCTAAGAGTCACAACACTTAGTTACCTGGGAGATCACAAGAATTCACAAAGCCTGCCTTACACACCTGGGCTTCCTATACAATGAAAAGCTCCTTCAAATGCTATTCACAAAAGCCAGCATAGCAGGTAGTGTGGGTCAAGTCACTCTCACAGAGATACGAGCCTAATTTCAAGCTCTAGGGAGGCACGTATCTCTGCTAGCAAGCCAGAGCCAGGAGCCCTCTTTGGAGTTAATCACTGAAGGCATTTTATTGTATTTTATTATATTTGGCAAGAAGAGAGGTAATTGTCCACAGCAGAACAGCTTGAAGCACCATTGGGTAAGACGGAGAAAGCAAGTATGAGACTGGCATTGCAGCCTGAGGGTCAGGGCACTCACCTGGGAGACTGGAGACATAGGAGCCAATCCATCTGCACTGATGGCTCCTTATTTATTTAGTGGAACAGCTTGCTCAGGAGAGACAAAAGGAGCCCCACATCAGACTGTCTGGTAGCTCAGTGGACAACACACACTCAAGTGACGTGGCAGAACCCTATTTCAATCCTTTTTCCCCCTCAGGCAGAGGAGGGACTTTGAACTGGTGGTTTCCTACGTCCCATGTGGGTAGCTAATCATTGGGCTAAAAATCTTTCTCCCTCTCATAGGCTATGTCTAGACTACATGGCTCTGTCACCAAGGTCATGTAGATTAGTTTACTAGACATACCCAAATGAAGCGGCGATTTAAATAATCACTGCTTCATCGCCATTGCTGTGCCGATCAGCTGTTTACGGCACAGCACTGTAGCCTGACGCCTGCGGTCGACATCAGGCATTTGTCAACCTCCCGCAAACCTCATCCCACGAGGCATACCGGGGAGGTCGACAAAATGCCTTTGATGTGGACCGCAGAGCGTCCAGACTACAGCGCTGTGCCGCCAAACAGCTGATCGGCTCAGCACGGCAACCATTTTAATTTAAATGAAGCAGTGATTATTTAAATCACCGCTTCATTTGGGTATGTCTAGTAAACTAATCTACATGACCTTGGCGACAGAGCCATGTAGTCTAGACATAGCCTTAGGGTGCATCTGGATTGCAGGGTTTTTCCAGAAAAACAGCCCCTGGAGCTGCGGTGGGAGGAGGAAACAATGCAGGATAGCTGCTCCTGGAGGCGAAATGCCAGCATCTATGGCTGGATGGCCAAGGCTCTGGCCCAGAAGGGACTCCACCCCCGCACTTTGGACCAAGTCAGGAGTAAGGTCAAGGAGCTATGCCAAGGCTACGCAAGGCCCGGGAGCGCAGCTCTCACTCCGGAGCAGGACCACACTACTGCCCATATTACAAACAGCTGCACCAGATCCTGGGGGGTGGTGAAGTCCTTTCCCCACCTGTACTGGTGGACTCAGGCAGGGAGACACCAATGCTCGCCCTCCCAGAGCTCCTTGCAAGAAACAACAGCTGCAGGAGGAGGAGGACACTGGCAGCGTCGTCACCCTCAGCCTGGAGCCAGTACCCAGGCCCTGGAGATCTCCCAGGCATCATCTGATGCTGGGGAGGGATCATCCAGTGAGTGCTCTCATTTTGTCACACACACAGGGCGGGGGAGGAAGGCATGGAGAGGATGGGGTGTGATCGTCGCTCGGCATGCTCGGCCTTGATAGCATGCAGCTGTCCATGCACATGCAAGCATGTGCAGCAGCAGTGTGCACCACTTGGCCTCAGGAGCCAGCCCCAGAGCACATACGGGCTGCTGCTCACAGGCTGGGGGGAGGCTGTCCTGGGGTGCCGCTGGGCGGGATGTCCTCCCCACCAGCCACTGCCAGAAGCAGGCTGGGCCCAATCTGGTAGGTAACTTATGAGCCCGCCTACTGGGTCAGGCCCTTTCCACAACTTAGACAGATGAAACAAACAGCATCCATGACTAATGAATTGCTCTGTGGCTTAGGTAGGAGATTGGCAATTGAACACCTAGTGGGCAGTAGTGGTGTGCAGGCCTGCAGGCAGAAACTTGGGGGCCTTGGGAACTTCAACTGCAAACAATTAAAAGTCAACTGTTTTCAGGTGCCTACAGCAGTTTTAAGGAGTTTTGTGAAGTGCAGCAGAGCCTAAAACCATGATTTAGGTGAGTAAGTCTGAGATTTAAGTATCTAAGTACTATAGGTATTGACTCATTGTGTACTCTTGGATGGAAAAGAAATAGTGGGTGCTTAGCCCCCAGAATCAACTGTTTGCTGGTGTCCCCAATGAACTAGTTGCATAACTGCATTAAAAATTGTTACGTAACTTCATTCAAAATAAAAACAAAAAATGCAAAACTTTAGCATCTATGAGTCCACTCAGTCCTACTTCTTGTTCAGCCAATTGCTAAGACAAACAAGTTTGTTTACATTTCTGAGAGATAATACTGCCTGTTTCTTATTTACAGTGTCATCTGAAAGTGAGAACAGGTGTCCATATGGCACTTCTGAAGTCAGAGTTGCGAGGTACTTATATCCAAAATATGCTAAACATTCATATGTCCCTTCATGCTTTCACCACATTCCAGAGGACATTCTTCCATGGTGATGAAACTCATTAAAAAAGAATGCATTAATTACATTTGTGACTGAACTCCTTGGGGAAGAATTGTATGTCTCCTGCTCTGTTCTACCCACATTCTGCTAAATATTTCATGTTACAGCAGTCTAGGATTGTGGCCCAACATATGTTCATTTAAGAACACTTTCCCATCAGATGTGCCAAAATGCAAAGAAGGTACCAATGTGAGATTTCTAAAAATAACTACAGCACTCAATCCTAGTTTTAAGAATTTGAGTTGACGTCCAAAATCTGAGAGGGATGAGGTGTGGTGCATGCTGTCAGAAGTCTTACAAAAGCAACACTGAGGCAGAAACTATAGAACCCAAACCAACAAAAAAGAAAATCAACCTTCTGCTGGTAGCATTTGACTCAGACGATGAAAATTGTCCATGCTGCTTTGGGTCCTTATAGAAAAGAACCCATCGTTGGCATATGCATGTCCTCTGGAATAGTGTGTGCAGCATGAAAGAACACGTGAATCTTTAGCATATCTGGCACATAAATACCTTGTGATGCTGGCTACAACAGTGCCTTGAGAACTAAGGAAGTAAATATCATTTTAAAAAGTTAACTATTTAAATTATTTTAAAAAATATTTTGTATGAAAAGGTTAACCAGTGAAGGGGATGGAGCTGGGGTCAGGTTCAGATAGAGTGGTGGGGGCTGGTCTACTCTCCAGGGGTCCAGCTGCCCCCCAAATAGCATATAGAAAGTGAGGGGAGGGGATGGAGCTGGTGTAATGCCAACATGTAGAACTCAACCTGGAACCTCTGGAGCTTAGTCCATGAGCCTCTACAGCTTGAGCTAAAAAGTCAGCTGGTGCTCAGCGAAGGCAGTAGAGCAAACTCATTCTTTGTCACTGTAAGTGGTCTCAGTGCCATTCCATGGGACAGTGTACCACACCCAGAAAGTGTGGGTTACAGTGGGATCCGAGAACTGTGCTTATCAATCCGTTTACACACATTTTAATTTTGAACCATTCTTCAAGGTTTATTGATATACCTTAGTACAGTTCAATCTTTCCAAACTATTATACCCCTTTCAGGAGTCTAATTGTCTCATGTACCCCACATTTTGCCTCATTAAAAATGACTTGCTTAGAAAATCAGGCATGAAAATACATAAGCACACTGTTATTGAAAAATGGCTGACTTTCTCATTTTTACTGTAGTCTTATAAAATAAATCAATTGAAATGTAAAGTGTTCTTATGTTTCAGTATATAGTCTATAGAGCACTAGAAACAAGTTGTTGTCTGTATGAAATGTTAGTTTTGTATGGGTTTGCTAGTGCTTTTAAATGGAGCGTGTTGTAAATCTAGGCAAATAGCTAAATGAGTTGATGTACCCATCTGGGTTGACGTACCCCTGGTTAAAAACCACTGCCTTACTGACATGTCCGCTAATCTCACTAACAGTGATTGTCCTGTCAAGGACATTGAACTGAGCCCTGATGACAGCTAACCAGATTTTGGAGAAAAGGGACTAAAGCAAGATGAGTGAAAAGAGGATGTAGAACTCCAGTGCATCCATAAAGTGTGACGAGATCCAGCTGAAGGGATGTCTTTAATTTGTGCCTGTAGTAAACATTTGTCCATATCACAACCCCAGCACATAATCTGGTATGGTTCAGTGCAACCCTCAGGCTTTGCTCAGGAAGTCTAGAGCGTGAGAGTTTGAGAACCGCAGGCTTGAACAGAGTTGCATTGGCCGAGTTCCATTGTGAACATTGCTGAGTGTGTGTCCATGCTATACTTGGCTGTAGTCAGTGTTTTCCATGTTTTCATAAGCACTAGATTCAATCAGTGTTTAAACACAGTGGAAAGAAACTTTCTTATTAGAACAAAGTTATTCTCCAATAGAAAAAAGCATTAGCCAGCACTGCTTTATTCTCCACTCAAAATGAAGAATTCTCTTACTGCAACTGTTTTCTTCATGCCATCTTTTTCATGAAACTGGTGTAAGGACTGCATTTTCAGAACTTACACTATTGAAGTAAGTATCATATTATGATAACTTCTCTCCACATGATTTTAAACAATTGAAAATACTGCAGCTGCAAAGAATCTGGGAGTCTAAATAATAGCACGCAAAGTCTTGATTAGCGCTAGAATGTACATCCCTGGGCTATATTTTTACATCTCTGGAATCCTATTTCAATATTGATTGCATAATATTGAGGGTTATTAATGAGTAACCCAGGACAGAGACTGATAATTAATGTAGTCTGTGGTCAGCCCACTTCTAATCACCGCCATCTCAAAGGAAGGTTATTAATGTTCTTCTGATAGATCTTTCTTGCAGCAAGGAAATTTATATTGCAGAGGTTTTCGATGGAAAGACTGGTATTTGTGCTGGGCATTTGTGCATTCTTGTGCAATGCGGAACAAGCACCATCGTAAGTATAGTGCTTATTAATTTTCTGCTTAATGACAAGTGCCATGGGGAAGAAAACATAGCTGGATAACACTCAACTCACTGTCTCTTCATGAAACCCAGATTTTAGTCTTGTATTACTAGCATTTTAGGGAGGCAGGCATCTGGATGAAGATGAACTATCTATAACTCAATATATATAAGATGGAAGTGATACCTGTTGACATACAGAAGCATTTAGGGAAATGGATAGTGTAAGACACCATCTGATGTTTGATGCCATCAACTGAAAATACATGTTTTCAAGTGTAAATATGCATATTTATATAGTGTTATTAGTGTACTACTTGGTATTACTTCCAGATATGTAGGCATGAGCCTGTCTAATCTTGCTCTCTATGAAATTGGCATTGGTAGTCATGATTAGCCTACAAGGTCTGTCCTTTCCCCTTTTGCACGTGAGATGAGTTTGGGGTAGGGCTGGCTGTGGTAATCCAGGGTGGATGAGACTTGTGAGGAAGGGGTTAATTGATTTCCATTGTATTTATGTTATTGTTGGGTTGGTTTGATATGAGGGAATTCACAAGTCTGTTTATTTAGTGTTTTTTGAAAAATTTGCACTGGGTGGGTGCTTTTTATTGACTGTACAAAAAAATCCACATCAGTCTATAATGAATCTATTCTCTCTGGTTTTAGATTTCTTATTACTGCACCAAATGTGGTTCATGTGGGAGAAGATGAGACAATAACTGTTCAAGTACACGGAGCACAGAGCTCTGTCAAACTTACAGCATGCTTCAAGGATGAGATAAAAAATGAGCTACTATCAGACATGATTGTCTTTACCCTCAACCAAGAGAACAACTATCAGGAAATGAAAAAAATTATGGTGAGTCAACAATCGAGATAATATCCAAAAGCTGTCTTATACAAATCTGTCAGCAGCCATATCATCATGAGCTGGGATGTTCTGAAATCACTATGTCTACACTGCAGGATTTGCCAGCAGAGAGTATACTAATGAAGCGCTCATTGGCATTTGTCGCGCTGTCATTTGCATATTCTCTGGCGATGTTTTTTGCGCAAGAGGTTTTTGTGCAAAAAAAAGCAGTGTAGATGGGTCCCTTTTGTGCAAAATCCTTATACCTCCTTTTCTGAGGCATAAGGATCTTGCGCAAAAGGTTTTTTTGTGCAAAATGGATCCGTCTACACTGCTTGTTTGTGCACAAAAACCTCTTGCGCAAACAGCATCAGCAGAGAATATGCAAATGACAGCCCAACAAATGCTAATGAGTGCTTTGTTAGCATACTCTCTGCCAGCTAAAGCCTGCAGTGTAGACATAGCCTGACTAGATGGGGCCACAGCTTGGATAGGAAAACTCAAGCTCTGTTTGGAGTGGTATTGCTGGTTTAGATGGTAGTACAGGTTGAACCTCTCTGGTCCAGGGACTCCCTGGTCCAGCAACACCTGTGGCACCCCAGGACAGCTAAGCCCAGCAGCAGAGGTATCTGGCAGTGGCTCTGCAGCAGCAGCAACAGCAACAGCAGCAGCAGCAGCCCCAGGGCAACAGAGCCTGGCAGCGGCCCAGGAACACACAAGTCCAGCATCACAGGGCTGGCTGCTGAGCCAGCAGTGGCAGAAGCCCCAGGGAAGTGGAATTCAGTGGTGATAACAGCAGCCCTGGAACTGGCTGCGGGATCTGGCAGCACCCTGGGACCGGAGACATGGTGTCCCAGAGGCAGAGAACTTGGCTTCAGAGCCAAGGGTCAGGAGGGGAGCCCAGTTCTGCTGATGGACCCAAAGAGTCCAAAGTCCATCAGCAGAGGGGTCAGAATTGACCTAACACAGTGCCCCAGCATGGTTTCAGTGGGCTCTTTGTGATAAGCGCTGTGTTCTATATGGTAGGTAGACTCAAATTCCTGATCGCTTTTGATTTATAAAGATTCTGTAATTTTTTTTCATGAGAATGGAACATTGGCCCTGGCATCTTAGCAAAGTTAATTCACAGTTCCATTTAGATGAAATGGTCTTCTTCACTTTTATTACTGAGCACTTGTCTAGACTGGAACCACTCCAGCAGCACAGCTCAGCCACTGCAGCTACACTGCTACCGTGCTTCAATGTCAACGCTACCTATGCCAATAGGAGGGATTCTTCCATCAGCATAGGTAATCCACCTCCCCAAGGGATAGTAGCTAAATTGACAGAAGCATTCTTCCACTGACCTAGCACTATCTACATGGGAACTTAGCTTGTCTTAACTACACCACTCAAAGGTGTAGAACTTGCATACTTTGAGCAATGTGGTTATGCTAGCCTAATTTTCTAGTGTGCACCAGGCCTAAGACTGTGGTAGCCTGGTGGCACTTTTCAAACCCAGGCACTTTTCAAACCCAGGAGAAAACACATTCTAAGGGCTAGGATCTATGGCCTTCTAGTCTAAAAACATATGACATTGCAGTGAGCAGTGAGTTAAGGAGATGCCACATTACATCCCAAAGCCTGTTTAGTATTAGTGGCTGTTGAAATAAGTCCTTAAAGTTAAGAAGAATTAAGATCTGGGATATTGTTCTGGATCATTGCAGGGAAAATTACCTTCTGTAAAATTCAGTTTTGATCTGAATATTCCTAAATTTCAGAGCTGCAGCTTTAGTTTGAAGTCCTTTCTGAAAAGACATTTGGTGGCACTTATTAATCTGCACCAGATAATGCTCTAATCACATGCCCTAACTTTGAATAAATAAAGGAATATGGGGTGATATTAGAGCAGCCAAATGGCATAGTAACAAGAATCTAATATATATTTAGGATAAAAACTAATGAGGTTTTAATTATATTTAAATTGAAAGCAAGGTGTTTTAAGATCTGGGAATCTAAAGAATACCAGGGAATATTAGGGTACATCTACACTACAGCGTTAATTCGAGTTAACTTAATTTGAAATAGTTAATTCGAATTAAGCTAATTTGAATTAACGCATCTACACATAAAACCTATTTCGAAATAGCGTTTTGCTATTTCAAAATAGCGTGTCTACACTGAGTGGACCCTGAACCGAAGTTAAGGCTGGCCGGAACCAGTGCCGGCAGGGCATCAGATTAGGACTTAGTGTGTGGGGCTGCTGCCTGAGGCTAATTGAGCTCTGTCCTTAAAGGGACCCTACCCCCACCCCGGACAGAAAGTTCTCAGGGTTCCCTGTTTTCTTGTCTACCTCGATGAGGAACAGCAAAGCAGTCCTGTCTTGGAGTGCCCTGAGTGCCCGCACTTGGGACACCACAGCACTTGGCCACATGGAGCCAGAGCTGCCCCTGGGAACACCAGTGCATCTTGTGGGGTCGTTGCCATCAGCCCAGCTGCACTTGCTGCAGGCTGCCATCCGGGGGGTCCATCGGGGGGCTGTCAGGATCCAGGAGGCCCTGCGGGAGAGTGTCCACCCCTCAGAGCCCTCAGAGCCACCCCGGTCCTCCCCACCGGGAGCTTGTGCCACATTCCTCCCTCACATCCTTCCACTTACCCCTCCCTAGTCTCCCTTCCTGATGTCAAACAAAAGACACGTATGTTCAGAATAGAAACTGGGTTTATTGAACAAAACTGGGGGGGGGGATGAACCTCTGGGGAGACTGGGAAAAGGAGGTGGGAGAGGGGAAGAGAGACGGTGGGAGAGGGGAGGGGAAACTTGGGAGGAGGGAGCTGGAAGGGGGGAAGCAAGGGAAGAAGGGAAGAGGGCCCAGGGTTGGGGGTCTCGCTGGACCAACTTGATTTTCATGCAAACCTGCTCCTGGGTTCGCATGTAGCCTTTGGTGGCCGGGCTGGCAGCTATCCTGCCATAGACGGCCGCATTCTTCTATCTAGTGAAGAGATCATGGACGTTGGGGGCATCCTCCCCAAACCTAAATAAGGTCCATGATCTCCACCCTGGACCAGGAAGGCACCCGCCTTCTCCAGCCCCTGTCAGGCTCCTGGGAGCTGGCAGACTGCTCCTGGGGAGGGATGGAGAGCTGGCTGCCAGTGGCTTGCTGGCTCATGTTTTGAGGCCACTGGGTCAGGGGCCCCGATGGCCACTGCTGGCTCTGGGCTGGCAGGCTTGGAGCAGGCACTGTGGCCAGGGTCTACCCCTTTAATGGCTCCGGGGCTGGGGGAGAGGAGAGTAAGTTTTCCTGGTTGTGCCCAGAGTGGCCACCAGGGCTCCCTGGGAAGGGCTGGAGGCCCCTTATTTCGAATTAAGTACCTACACAGCACTTAATTCGAAATAGCTATTTCGAATTTGGCGTTACTCCTTGTAGAATGAGGTTTGCCAAATTCAAATTAAGCGCTCTGCTATTTTGAATTACTTTCGAAATAGCAGTTTGCATGTATAGACGCTATTAAAGTTAATTCGAAATAATGGTTGTTATTTCGAATTAACTTTGCAATGTAGACATACCCTAAGGGAGTAAATCGTGTTTCTAATGCCAAAGAAATATTAGTCCCAAAACAGAAATACATTTGAGAACCCTCTGTATAAAAATAGTATGATAAACCATAAAAATTATATAAACTCTTCAGCTATTTCATGGATACTCCAATCAGATAAACATCTTATGTCAAATTCTCAGCTGCTCTATGTTAGCATAGTGCCTTGGACTTCACCAGAGCTACACTGAATTATATCAGGTGAGAATCTAACCCTGTTCTTCTGTTATATTCAGGTCAAGCCTGATTTGATGCCAGAAGACATGTTCAAGAAAAGACGAAAACCGTATATTCTGCTTGTCACGGAAAGCAAAGAGCTTTTTAAGGAACATGCTCAGCACACTCGCATCCTCCTGTCTTCCAAGAAGGGCTTCATTTTTATTCAAACAGATAAACCTATATACACACCATATACAAAAGGTTTTAAAAGTACCACTTTTTAGAGGTTAAAAATGTTATGAATCATCTGGTTGCTCTGAGAGAAAATATTAATGGGAAAATTCTTCTCCTGATGACAAAAACTTCACTATTTTCCCCATCCATTTGAGCTTCCAGCAGCTGTAGTAGGCTGCTGCATTGTGACACAGCCCTGAGTAGTGGTACAAAAGGGCAAAGAAGTTTTTGTTCTTTTAGTCCTCTTAGCGAGGGGATCTGGGCCCAACAGACTCTGGAACTTTTCTTCAAGCACAAAGCAATGACTCGCCTCAGGAAAAAAATTAAAGGGGAAGGGGAAATGCTCTCACAGGGCTTTGTGATGGGCAAAACACCCCCTCTTAGTGATTATGAAGAGACAAAGTGACCCTGAATTAACTTATAACACAGAGAGTTCAATGTTATATACCTTTTGGTTGCAATGATTAAGTGCCTGTTATGACACTGTAGTGCAGCGGTTCTCTAACAGTGTGCCAGGACCCCAACGTGGGTTGTGACCAGTGTTTTCTGTAAGCGGTGCACTTGTGCAGCCTCTCAGGAGAGATTCAAATGATGCCCAGCTGATTCGCAAAGAGGCCCCAGATAGGTTCTTTTGTTTCTACCAGTAGTGCGCATGCACATGCCTTGGTGCAAATAACAAAATATTCTTCACATGGATGGAAAAAATCCACACATGGATGGAAGAGATTAAAGGGAACATCGGTTGTGATTCCATTTTAATGGGATCACCAAGGCTGGCTTAGACTTGCTCGGGGTCTGAGGCCAAAGCCAAAGTCTGAATCCTACCACCCAAGGCCAAAGCCCAAGTCCCACCACCCTCAGCAACAAAGCTCAGGTTACAGGTCCTCTCCCCAGGACTGAAGCCCATGGGTTTCAGCTTTGGACCACCACCCCTGGGCTTTGGGTGGCAATAGGACTTGGGCAGACTCTGGGTTTGGTTCCTCACCCCTCTCCTGGGGTAGTAATTTTTGTTGTCAGAAGGGGGTCACAATGCAATGGAGTTTGAGACCCCCTACTATAAAGGGAGCAAACTTACTCCAGAAAACACATTTGTTGATATTTAAATTTCTTCATATGGTGTAACCTAAAAAGATAATGGTAGTTTTTGATTACTTTTCTCATTATTTGATTTGCATTCCTGAACTGACTGATTCCATTAGCAGTATGAAAATATAGACTGTATATTTTAGAAAGGTACAATGAAATCCTCAGCTTTACTGTCTTTGTTAACTAGTGAAGTACAGGATCTTCACCTTGAACTATGCAATGAGACCTGCAAATGAGAAGATTCAAGTCAATGTACTAGTGAGTATTTAAACTGGGGTAGGTAATTTTCAGGAGGTTCAAGAGAGAAGCTGGTTCCAGTGATGGCTTTTGATGGTGCCACTGCACTTTTGTTCACAGTTGCAAGAATCTGGTTAAAAAAAAATTCTGGCTTCTGAAACCTCCATAAAGCTGTGTTTCTGTGGTGAGAGTGTAACCCACACACCTTCTGGGTGTGGTCTCTGTCTCTTGTAGTGGCACTTAGACCACTTACAGAGAGAAAGAATGAGTTTCCTCTACAGCCTTAACTGAGAGCCAGCTGGCTTTTAGCTCAAGCCGTAGAGGCTCATGCACTAAGCCAGTGGTTTTCAAACGTTTTTTCTCATGACCCAGTTGAAGGAAATTGTGATGTCTGTGACCTGTTATGATTTGACTAGAGTGTGGGCTCTGGGGTGGGGCTGAGGATGAGAGCTTTGGGGCATAGGAGGGGGCTCTGGCTTTGGGGGGAGGGTCATAGCTGGAGCAGGAGGGGCTTACCTTCAGCGACTCCCCGTCAGCAGTGCAGCAGGGTGCTAAGGCAGGCTTCCTGCCTCTCCTTTCACCACAGACCATGCTGTACTCCAGAAGGAGCCTGCAGCAGGTTCCTGGCCAATGGGAGTGTGGAGTTAGAGCTCGGGGCAGGGGCAGTGTGTATAGCCCCAGTGTGTGGAGCACTATGCACTTTTCCTCCCCCCGCCACCTAGGCCTGCTGCTGGCAACTTCTGGGGCGCAGCGTGATCTGCAGTGCCAGAACAGGCATGTAGCCTTCCTTAGCACCCCCATTGGTCACCCGATCCCCCTGCAGCAATGAGACCCAGTGCCTGACATTCCTTGATCCTGTACTGGATCATGACCCTAAGTTTGAAAACCACTATCCTAAGCTCCAGAGGTCCCAGGTTCGGTTCAGCCTGTCGGTGTTACAAGAGCATTTGTCCACTGACAACCAAATAGAGACCATCAATTCATTTCATATGGCCACTGGACAGCTATCCTATGATGACAACTTTCAGTCCTTACCAATCGGGTTCAAACTTGAACCTGTAAGCAGAAGAGAAAGGCTCTGTTAGTTTCTCATCTGGATCTCATGAGGGGAACTTTGTAGGGCAGACAGCAGAGAGAACTGTCAAGGCAATTTAATGTTTTACTCAGAAGTAATTCTTCTAGCCAGAGGAGCAGTGGTGTATGCTGGTTGTGAAGGGAAGCTGATATAGTCCTTCTTGTCTAAAGTGGACTATGCTGGTGGGGCAGGAAAGTGGATTCCTAAGGGAAGGAAAAATTAGAGCAATCTTGCTGTTTCCACTCCCCAAGATCTAGTTGCAAACTTCAGTTCATGACACAAATGTTTTGTTCTGAGGATATGAGCTATAGTTTTGTTTTGTTTTTTCCTCAATAGAATTCAAAAGGAATGGTGGTTAAAAAGTCAGCGTTGCAGACAAAGCCGATGACCAGTGGAGATTTTATGATACCTGACATTGCAGAGTAAGTTACTGTGGCATAATCTTTGGTGTGTCAAAGATTAGAGCAGGGGGTTTCCACATGCTGTCCTTGTCTGCAGACACCACTCCTGCAGTTCCCACTGATCAATAACAGAGAACCATGGCCAGCAGAGGCTGTGTGGTCGGAGCCTGTAGATGAGGGGCAGCACATGGAGCCATGGCTGTACATGCCAGCTGCTTTCAGGAGTGGTGCAGGGCCAGGGCAGGCAGGAGCTGCCTGAGGCCGGCTGCTGCAGCTGGCGCCCTAGGTGAGGCGGCGCAATCGGCGCCCTTGCCTGAACGGCCGTCAATGGCCGTGACGTCATCACGGGGCACCCCAGCACCCCATGACGTCATCATCAGGTGTCCGGGCCAGCGGCGCCCTGGGCAGCTGCCTAGCTTGCCTAGGCTCACGGGCGGCCCCGAGGGCAGGAGTAGCCCTTCCTTAACTCTGCCGCTCTATCCTTGGGGCAGCAGATCTTACTGATCTTATTAACTGGGAGCACCAGATTTTTATTCTAAAGATGGCTACAGAAATATGCTGTTTCATTTTTATAACAATTTCCCCTTTGTTACCAAGTGTTGTTTAATTTTGCCATCCTTTGTTAGAGCAGGGAGGTGAATATAGCACAGGGTGTGTTACAAACAGTGCAATTCAGTCAAGTTTGAGAGAGATCAGATGGATTTTAACCATCTACGGAAAACTACAACAGGATTTAAACCTACGATCTAGGGATGTTAAATTGTGATCGATTAGCTAATCAAGTAGTCAATGGAATTTCCATCAATTATTCGATTAGTCGATAAGGGGGGGCACTTGTGACCCTCACTGTGGCTCTGCAATTTAAATGTAGTAGGAGCTGGGCACACAGCAGCCCAGCTTCTACTACATTTAAACTGAAGAGCCACAGAGGGGTTAGTCCCCGTGGGCAGCATGAGCCAGGACTAAGCTCACACTGGCCCCAGGAGCTAACCCTACTGCAGCTCTGCCTTTTAAATGTAGTAGTGACTGCTGTGGCTCTGCCTTTTAAATGGCTTTTTACTACATTTAAAAGGCAGAGGCATAGTGCAGGACCCAGTGTGAGCTGCTTCAGTCCCCGCTCACGCCGGGTTCCCCGCTGTGCCTCTGCCTCCCCTGCTCCTCCCCTGGTGCTGCATAGACAGTGCTGGGGGGAACCGGCATTTAAGCTGCTTCCCCCCACTTTGCTGCCTCTGATACAGAGGCAGCAAGGGGCGGGGGGAATGAGAGTAGTTGACTATTAGACTAGTCGTTTACATCCATAACATGATTATAGGCTACAACTAAGTAAATAAAGTCTCACTCCCTGCTGGGTGGTCTGGTGAGACGTTCCGGCCCTGGGCAGATGAACTGATTGCTCTGTGTAGTGTCTGTCACTCCATCACTCACCACGAGGACAAGCACTTAACACACCTACGTATATCCTATGCTACTCGTGCACCCTGTGATGTGCACATACACAGCATGTCTATACTTGTGCAACCATTGCTCTCCCTATCACGAGAAAAAAATGACATTAAAAATATGAAGATTAAAAACAAGAAGAAGTAAAGGTGCCTCACCCTGGAGTCACAAAGCATCTAGGGCGTGATTAATAAGGAGCCTCTCCAGTTCTTTATCAGATGAAGGAAATGTTTCTGGTTTGGCTAGATTCAATGACATTTGGCAGGAAATGTTGGCCCAGGCATGTGTGGCCCTGA
Source organism: Rafetus swinhoei (assembly GCA_019425775.1). NCBI lineage: Eukaryota > Metazoa > Chordata > Testudines > Trionychidae > Rafetus > Rafetus swinhoei. The sequence goes on from CM033437.1 coordinate 57,928,442, forward strand.
GATCTCTGTGTAAGACAAGATTGAGATCAACTGCTTAGTGCTTATATTGTGCTTCTATATGTATTCCAAATTATTAAGGCCCCATTCAACACACTGCTTAATTGTAATCACATGCTAAAATCCCATTGACTTCAATGAGACTTAAGCACATGCTGAATGTTAAATGTGCTTAAAAGCTACATTACTTAGTGCTCCTAGCAATGAAAATTGACTCTTGAGAATATATAGTTACGATCTTCTTCATATGTTGTTAGGGGTAATCTGTGTTCTGTGTAGTTTGCAACAAGGTAATTTATTGGCTTGTTCCTCATACTCTCCAAAGTGTCTATTTCAATCCAGACTGCAGTGCATCAGAGAGACATGGTCTCCACATCAGCAAAGGAAAATTAAAATGAACGAGATACATTGTTGAGGGTGTGAGAACAAAGCAGAGACTGTCCTTTGGTTTCAAATGTTGGGGTTTTCCCCCCTTAGTCTATTTAGCAATACGTTAAATCTGTTTAAATTACTTTGAAAATCTATTCAGTGATAGAAACTTACCTCTGTTTAATCTGAACACTAGGCCTGGCAACTGGAAAATCCTGGCTTGGTTTGATGGCTATGAGATGTCCAATGGTTCAGCTGAATTTGAAGTTAAAAAGTATGGTAAGTTCAGGTTTAATTGGGAGCACAAGCAGGCTATATCTCAGAGAAGTATCTGGTTGTGTTTAGATATTAGATCTTCCATATAATGGTGGGCCAAATGGGCGTGATAGGCAGTGTCCCTAGTAGGAGGTGATGGAGCAGCACTTAGTGGGATTATACCTCAAGGAGGTGTAATCCCTCGTTGAGTTCCCTGGTACATATTTTAGTGTGTAGTCTCCACCATCCATTCAGTGTGTCTGAATTGGTGTGTGGGGCCACATCTGGGTATGGAAATTGTATGGTGGGCTATGAGTGCTCACAGCAAGCCCCTGTCCCTGTTCTCTAACCCAAGCGATGGGTGGGTAGATCAGGGCAAGCCCCTGATCCTGCCCCCCAGCCTGAATACTGAGTGACCAGGCAGAGTGGGATAACTGTTCTCAGAAAGTAGTTATTAACAGTTCACAATCCTGCTGGAAGGGAATAACAAGTGGGGTTCCGCAGGGGTCTGTCTGTTTTTGGAACAGTTCTGTTCAATATCTTCATCAATGATTTAGATATTGGCATAGAGAGTACAATTATTAAATTTGCAGATGATACCAAGCTGGGAGGGGTTGCAAGTGCTTTGGAGGATAGGGTCATAATTCAGAACGATGTAGACAAATTGGATAAATGGTCTGAGGTAAACAGGATGAAGTTTAATAAGGACAAATGCAAAGTACTCCACTTAGGAAGGAACAATCAGTTTCATACATACAGAATGGGAAGCGACTGTCTGGGAAGGAGTATGGCAGAAAGGGATCTAGGGGTTATAGTAGACCACAAGTTGAATATGAGTCAGCAGTGTGATGCTGTTGCAAAGAAAGCAAATATGATTCTGGGATGCATTAACAGGAGTGTTGTGAGCAAGTCATTCTTCCGCTCTACTCTGAGCTGATTAGGCCTCAGTTGGAGTATTGTGTCCAGTTCTGGGCACCACATTCCAAGAAAGATGTGGAGAAATTGGAGAAGGTCCAGAGAAGAGTAACAAGAATGATTAAAGGTCTAGAAAACAAGAGCTACAGTAAAACTCCAATAGTCCGGCATCCAATAGTCCGGCACTCCTGATAGTCCGGCATCAAAATGGCAAGAGCCTAGTGAGTGAGCTTCGCCAAAAAATGAGTCACAAGGTAATAGCGGCAGCAGCTGAACTGAGCAAAAGGGTAAAAAGGCTTAAAAACTAAAACATTACAGTATACTGTATACAGTATGTACAATAAAAAGGGTTAAGAACACTTTATATACAGTATATAATGTATACAGTATATATATAACCAGCTTATAGTGCCTCCTGATAGTCCGGCATATCTGATAATCCAGCACCACCTAGGTCCCATAGGTTCCGGATTATCGGAAGTCTACTGTATAAGGGAAGACTGAAAGAATTAGGCTTGTTTAGTTTAGAAAAGAGAAGACTGAGAGGGGACATGATAGCAGTTTTCCAGTATCTAAAAGGTTGTTACAAGTAGGAAGGAGAAAAATTGTTCTCCTCGGCCTCTGAAGGTAGGATAAGAAGCAATGGGCTTAATTTGTGGCAAGGGAGGTTTAGTTTGGACTTTAGGAAAAACATCCTGCCTGTCAGGGTGGTTAAACACTGGAATAAATTGCCATGGGAGGTTGTGGAATCTCCACCACTGGAGATATTTAAGAGCAGGTTGGATAGACATCTATCAGGGATGATCTAGATGGTACTTGGTCCTGCCGTGCGGGAAAGGGACTGGACTCGATGACCTCTTGAGGACCCTTCCAGTTCTAGTGTTCTATGATTCTATAAGCACTGGACCTCACTCCCCGGAGCAGAGCAATTAAGTTTGAGGGCTAGATTAAAAGCTTCAGTGGGTGACATGAAGCCACAAACCATAGTTTGCCCACTCTTGCTCTACCCCCTCCAGAGTGCCTTGTGCCCAAGGAGATGCATGGAAGAACAGTCTCTACACTTGGCTAAAATGATCCAAGGAAGTTTTTCTTCATTCAGCACACAGTCAATCTCTGGAACACCTTGCCAGAGGATGTGGTGAAGGCTAGGAGTTTAACAGGGTTCAAAAAAGAGCTAGATAGATTCATGGAGGTTAGGTCCATCAATGGCTATTAGCCAGGATAGGTACGAATGGTGTCCATAGCCTCTGTTTGTCTGGAGATGGGAGAAAGGGGAGGGATCACGTGAGGATTACCTGTTGTGTTCCCTCCTGCTGGAGCATCTGGTATTGGCCACTGTGGGCAGACAGGATTCTGGGCTGGATGGACCGTTGGGCTGACCCAGTATGGCTGTTCTTATGTTCTTATATGCAAGCTGCTTTATTTGGGGAGAATTTTCATCCTCTCATCTCTAGGCACCCCTGTAAGGTCTAATCATGACCTGACCCCAAGCTGAAGTTCTTTGATGGAACTGGAGAATTTAATAATGAATGTAATCTGGTGAGGAACAACCGGCTCTAAGGGTATTACTCAGCCAGCGGACCTGAGTCTGATCTCACATATATTTTACATATGCAAAATGCCACTGACTTCAGTGGATATAAATCAGAATTTGTGAGATCAGGCTCCTGTCCATAGTCTCTGTCTCTAGGCCGCTGTAACAGTAGCTCCAGCGATTGGCTAGCAAGAGGGCTATCAAGGCCTGCTCAGCTTTCGCCTAACACTTCATTGGAGACTGCTACTTTGTCCGCACATCTCTCAGTGCAGGAACAAAAGCTGCCAATTTCCCCAAAGGTTTGTGCATTACAAACTCTCAGAAGTTGAAGGCACATTCGAAATGGGAACATTTTTACACATGATCTTTATTTTGTGTGCTCTTTTGTGCAGAACTGCCATCTTTTGAAGTCAGACTTGTCCCATTTGAACCATATTACCATATTTGGAACAAGACCTTTACCTTTGATATTTATGCAACGTACGTACATTTTAGTGGTGTCTTTTTGTTTTGTTTTGTTTTGTTTTGTTTTGTTTTGTTTTGTTAATGAGACTTGGGGATAAAAAAATAAATGAGCTCTTTCATAGGCAATGCTATGGCCTACAGATGAGGAACTGAGGTGCAGAAGCCCAATCTACAGTACTGCTAACATAACTATGTTGGCCTGGAACAGTGTTCTAAGCTGTGCGGAAGCAGAGCTTCACAGGTGATTAATCAGCCCCACCCAGAGGCTCAGGGCCCCCCACATGGAGCTGACTGACTGGATGAGGCTGATTAAACATCTGTGAAGCTGTGCTGCTGTGCAGCTTAGAGGGAACACTGGCCTAAACTGGGGAAAAAGTGCTTCCTGGAGTGGGAAAAAAGACATAGTTATGCTGGCAACCCCCCTTCCCACGTAGACAGCTATCCCAGCAAAAGGAGTCCTTTTGCCAGTATGAACTGTGGTTCCACCCAGAGGCTCTGCTGGTAGCTCTATACTGGTTTAGCTGTGTCATCAAAGCTTTTGTAGTGTAGACTAGCTCAGGGATTAAGTGATGCACCCAAGGTCTCCATTTTGTATGTCTACGGCTTTGTATATGAAGCTGTCAAAGATTATAATATATAGGGTCAGTTACTGGAGCTGTAATTCAGTTCTAAATAATCATTTACCAAGGCACAATATTAATTCATTTCTAGGGCAAGGGACACTTTTGTTTCATGTTCATTAACAAATGCACATTAGACTGCCTACTCTGTGGATATTACAATCATTATTGCTGCTTCATTCTTTTTCCTATTAAAGGCACTCTTATGGAAAAGGGGTAGATGGTGTTGCATATGTGCGATTTGGCATAATGGAGAAAACTGATAAAAAAAGTTTTCTCCCAGGCCTGGAACAACAGCCTTTGGTAAGTACAATGTGTGAAAATTTATTAGTGTATATCAGTGGCTCTCAGACTTTAGCAACCAGAGGACCCACATTTTGATGTACAGTTTTTCAGGGACCCTTTAACCCTTCCACTCAGCCCTTGCCTCACCCTCTTCACTGAGGCCCATGCCTCTCCCCTACCCCTTCTCTTAGACACTGCTCTACTTATTCCACCCCCCCACCCCCCACTTCACTCTCCCTCATCCCCACTCACTTTCACCAGGCAGGGGGTTGGGGCACACGAGGGGTTGTGGACTCTTGGAAGGAGTCTAGATGTGCGAGAGGGTGCGGGCTTTGGACTAGAATAGGGGGTTGGGATGCAGGCTGTACTGGGGAGTTTGAATGTATGGGGTGGTGCGGACTACTATCTCTGGGCTTGGGCAGAGGGCTGTTGTATGGGAGGGAGTGTAGGCTCTGGAAAGGAGTTTAGGTGTGGGAGGGGGTGTAGGTTGTGGGCTGTAGAAAGGGGCTGAGGTATAGGAGGGGTTTAGGGGGTTAGCGCTGACCTCAGGTTGCTACTGACTGGCACATCCCTCTGGCAGCAGCTCCTAGTCCAGAGGGGGAATCAAGGGGTCCCCGTACACTACCCCTGCCTGTAACCACCATCCCTGCAGTCCCATTGGCCTAAGTTCCTGGCCAATGAGAGCTGCAGAGTGAGTACTTGGGGCATGGACAAGAATGGCATGGAGTCAAGATCCCTGCTCTTCCCCCTCCTTCCTAGCACCTCCTTCACAGCAGAGAATCCCTGGCATGAAGGAGGTGGTGGGAGAGAGGAGGAAAGGGGGGTGAAGTTTTTCAGTGAGACCCACAGATCCCTCTGGAGTACCCTTGGGGACCCCCAGGGTTCCATGGACCCCTATTTGAGAAAAGCTGGTGTATATGATTGAATATCAAGTCATTGACGCCAAGTCCTTTTATGTCAGCAGAGTTCAATATTGTTGAGGTTCATGGAAATGAAATAGCAAATGGCATTAAAACAATAAACCACGTATACTGTAGCCACTTCACTGGAAATGTAACATAACCTTTAAATCTAATACTTGTCAAAGCACCAAAAGCAATTATATTCTCCACCTTGATTTTAGATACAAAATGGAACAGGAACAGTCACTTTAAGTACCAAATCTTTGGAAGAAAAATTAACACAGAACATTACTGCTCTGGAAAGGCATTTTTTGTATGTCGGTGTTACAGTTATAGAAACTGCAAGTAAGTAAACTAAGCATTTGCTGATGTAATCTACAACATTTTCATTGGTCTTTTCCCAGTACAGTTCTTACTGGGTGAAATCTTAGTCCATGGAGCTTGTTTTCACTGCAAAATTAACACAGGTCCTTATCCAGTTGTCTGCACACATGGGCTGTGTCTACACTGGCACCCTTTTTCGGAAAAGGGATGCTAATGAGACACAGCGCAATTGCAAATCCGCGGGGGATTTAAATATCCCCCGCGGTATTTGCATTTACATGGCTGCCGCTTTTTTCCGGCTCGGGGCTTTGCCGGAGAAAAGCGCCACTCTAGACGCGATCTTGCGGAAAATAAACCCTTTTCCGCAAGATCTCTTATGCCTACTTGAAAGATCTCTTATGCCTACTCTTATGCCTTGAAAGTAGGCATAAGAGATCTTATGGAAAAGGGTTTATTTTCCGCAAGATCGCGTCTAGAGTGGCGCTTTTCTCCGCAAAGCCCGAGCCGGAAAAAGCGGCAGCCATGTAATGAAATACCGCGGGGATATTTAAATCCCAGCGATTTACTGCGCTGTGTCTCATTAGCATCCCTTTTCCGAAAAAGGGTGCCAGTGTAGACACAGCCATGGTGTATATGCTGCAGGCTTTACGATGTGCTTTTTATACTTGTTTACTCCTCTCCCACACACCACTATGCACACACAGTATCCTTAGCATGTGCTTTTTTGCCTTGAATCCATGTTGGCTTGCACAGCTGAGGGATGGCTTAAAGCTAACATTTTCCTGCATGCTTTAAACTGTCCACTTTGCAAGGAGGATACAGCCAGGGGAGTTGACAGCCTGTGCAGGCCCCTGGGTAAGGTATACAGGGGCCTGGTTCTGTGCTCCCAGAAGGGGTGAGGTCTCAGCCCTCAGAGCCATACAGAACACATGGCATGACACTCTGGTGGCAATCTAAAGGGCTCAGGGATCCAGGCCCCTTTGAATTGCCAGGTCCTGGGGCAACTGCACCATTTGCCCCCACCCCCGCCATCAGCGGGCCTGGATACAGCTGTAGCTAAGCCTGTGTTCAGATAGTCCTCCAGTGCCATCCCACATTGCTGGGTACTGTATGTTCCAGCTCTTCTTGTCACTTCCTACTTTCCTCCCATGCACCAGAAGCTGCTTGCCCATCACCATTTAACTCTTGATTCCACTGAGCCGGCTCCATTTCCGGCTCAGCACCGCTCTGCAACAGAGCTCTAGACCCTGCTCCACGACCAGCATGCTGCTAGCTCACCAAAGCAGCACACCATGGTTCTGGTTAACCAGCGGTGTGAGTACGTTGGGAGCAACACTAGAAATCTCCATTTGTCTAAGAACATCTAAAAGAGACTAGTGAAGATGGGACTGCTGTTCAGCGCAGGTAGTGCATTAAACACCTATAGATCTGCTACCTAAAGAAAGAAACACCTAAAGACCTACTACCCAAATCACTGTTGCCAGATAATATATATCCTCATACTTGCTATAACATAGTCTGAGTCTTAACATTGTGGACCCCATTATTCATATAATGACATACATAGCTGGTGACATCTATTCAGCAGGGGCTGATCATGGGAGCAAGTGTCAAAAAGGTGTTACTGAACCGTTTCTTTCTCTCTCTTCTCTCTATCCACACTGAATATTAGCTAGGCATGTAATAGATTTTTTGCAGCAAGAAGGGGACCCAGCCAAAACCAGTGAATGGTAATCCTGGATAGGTGGTCAGGGCAGGAGCTGATTGCCAAGTTACCAAGGTTTGAATCTACAAAATAAAATTTCAAACAAGCGTGTTAGAAGTACTTGCCAAAGTAGAAAAGTCTCCTCCCAGACTGTTAGAGACCTCAGGCCTGATTCTTCCACCATTACATATGCTGAGTAAGGCCTGCTTTTCAGAGTATTCCCAATGGAGCTAATTGTAGAGAAAAGAATCACTCAAAGCGAGTGGTTCAGTCAAGCCCATAGTAAAAAATGAAGCTCTTGAAGTGACAGAGTCCATCATCCTTACATCAAGTAATACCTTCAACAGTACTATTAACAGCATATCAACAGAAATATTACCTGTCTGCACCCAGTTTACAGAAATGCTAAAATATTACCATTAACCTAAACGTTTTCTGTTCCCCAAATTACTTTCTGCACTGCATTTCCTCTGCAAGGACAGCAAGAAGGAATGTGAGCAGCAGGTGTAGGATGTTCAGAGGGGAAGGGAAAACTGCAATGTATACACATGACAGAGGGTGGAGAGCAGGAAGTAACAGAAGGATGAGAGATACACAGTGGCAATGTAAAATGTCTATAAACCCATCTTAACAGGCTATATGGCTGCTTTGCACAACTGAAGAGCAGCTGGAGCATACCAGGGAATGCAAGGCCAAGAAAAGTGATATTCCATTATAAACTAAGCCATGAGTCTTTGGAAATGAAGGCTTAGCTTCTTTCACCTCTGTTGCACTTAAGTTTTCTGCATTTGTGGATGACGTTTTAACATTAGTGTGGGAAGAAAAAAGGTCTTGGGTCATTAAAGGTGTTTTCTATTCATAGGTGGTGAAATCCAGGAGGAAGAACTCAGTAATGTGAAGTTTGTCAAATCTCCTTATAGTGTTGACCTGTCCAAAACCAAACAATATTTTGTGCCTGGAGCACCTTTCACCATTGTGGTAAGTAACACTTAGTTTGCAGTATCTGCTTTCGTCCATTAAAAAAGACTAATCTAGCAGCTGTTTTGCCCATAGAATTCTCAGTTGCTTCCATGGGATTTATTTGTGAGGTGTACCTGCCAGGCGTAGGCCCAACATGTTCTGGCTATCTGTGACATAGTTGGGGTGTTGTCCACTCTTGTAGAACACCCTCTTGTAGTCCTGTGTTCACTCTGATGTTATTCACTTTGCTCTGTGTGTGTGTGTGTGCGCGCGTGCATGTGCGTATACCTCAGTTTCCCCCGGCCACTGCATCACTCTCTACATGAGAAGTGGGAGGCTGGTCATGACTCACTGCAGAAGTGTATTGGGCCCAGACACCTGAGGGCCAGACATAGGAGATAACAACTCCTGCCCAGGAAGGGAGACAAAGGATAGGCGGGGCTGACACCAGACAAAGGATAGTTCCTAGGGGAAAGAGTCAGTCTCAGCTGGGCTAGGAGGAAAGAAGGATCTTAGAGCAGGAAAAGGGGGGAGAAGGGCCCGGGACCCTTTCTCCCCAAGAGGAATAATACTGCCTGCTCTTGGTCCCTGTGTTAACATCAATCTTATGCTATGCTGTGTCCCAGTGAACCTCACCCCAAAAAATAATTGAATTATCTTATCAATCCAGATTGTTTTAAATAAAAGTTTCTTTTCATTTGCCTTCTGGCTTTTTGAGCTGTCAGGGTTAATGTTTTCAAATTTTTCTGCACAGTTATCATGACTAGAAACTTACTCTGTACGTGTATCTGTCTGTCTGTCTTTATTGACAGTATATCGTAGAGTATACCTATAGAGTTGCTGGGTGTGGGTGGGAGCAGTATGAAACAGGGCTTGCCCCGAGGGAATTCTGCACTAAAAAAACCAAAATTCTACATATTTTATTTGTCAAAATAACACAATATGATTGCACCAGTTACAATTATCTTGGTCATTTATTTCAAAATACCTGTCAAAAAGTATGTCTGTAACAACAGAGACAACAGAAAAGATTCAGGAATTATTTTTTTTTGACAAGTAGATTCCTTACTAAGCATATGAGTGACAATTCCAAACTACAATACAGCTCCATATTTCCCATACCCTTCACAAGTAATGCAAAGGTTTCAGGGATTCAAAGGTAATGGAGGAGGTGAAAGAGAGGGAAATAATTTCTGGGAAAGTATCCGGGAGTGAACCTGTAGAGTTGCTGGGTGTGGGTGGGAGCAGTATGAAACAGGATTTGGGGGTATTTTGGGGGAAAGGGATTGTTAGGAAGTTGGGGGGTGGTTCCTCTGTGCAGATTCTGACTGACCCCTAACCTCTCTCCTAATCAGTCAGACACATTTACTTCTATCTTCATGTGTCTCTGCACCCCACTCAGTCACCCCCTTCCCTTGTCCCCAGGGCTATGTCTAGACTACAGGGGGGTTTGGAAAAAAGTAGCCTTTTTTGGAAAAAACTTCACCTGCGTCTAGATTGCCACCGCGTTCTTTCGAAATTAAATCGAAAGAACGCGGCAGTTTTTTCGACAGCGGTAAACCTCATTTTATGAGGAAGAATGCCTTTTTTTCTAAAGAGCTCTTTCGAAAAAAAGGCGTTCTTGACCGCAAACAGGGCTTTTTTGAAAGAGAGCATACAGATTGCCTAGGTGCTCTCTTTGGAAAAAGCAGATCGCTTATTCGGAAAAGTTGTGGCTGTCTAGACACTCTCTTTCAAAAGAAGCGTGTAGTCTAGACGTACCCCAGGTGTCTTTGCTCCCCCTCTCCATAAGTCTGCATCCCCACTCAACCACCCCTGTTCCCTATATCTATGTGGACCTGTAACCCTCGCTCCCCATCCCCATGTGGCCCTATACCTCCTTTCAGCCATCCCTCACCTCCATGTGTCTCTAAATCCCCCACTCATTGTCCCAATGTGTCCCTGCCCCCCATTCCCATTCAGCCAACGTTCCAGGCTGCTCCATCACTAGCCCTTCTGAACCAATGGCTATGTGATCCCCCAGCAGCCCATGTGCCCTCCTCTGTCCATCCCTCCCTCCCACATCCCATGCCTCCTCATCTGGACCCATAGGCAGAACCCTATGAGGAATGCAGTCTCTGCTGACTCCCAATCAACTGCTGACTGCTACTGCCAGTGAGCCGGCTGTGGCTGTTGTGGTGCCACACCAGCCCCTGTTGGGCAAAAGACGTAACTGCAGCATCTCTCCAGCCAAATGGATTTTCTGTGGGGAAAAAATATTTGCAGACTGCAGGGCACATGAATTATGGCCTTGAGCAGTGGCACAGAGTTCCCCCAGGAGTAACATATGCTTAGGACAGCTCTGGCACAACAGGTAGTTATCCAATAACAGCAGATAACAAGATGAAGCCACCTCCTGCTTCTCTCTCCCATTGGTCCAATTTCCAAATAATAATTTTAAGAGTTCACTAGGGGGCTGTGCCCCCTGCTCGCTAAGCTCACCAACCCCCCCCCCCCTTAATGGCCACTTTCTCAGCCAGAGAGCCTGTTAATATAGCACTGAGCCCAGCTGCGCTCTCTATGGCCCCAAGTCACTCCCACCCTTCTCTGTGCACACCACACCCTGAACGCTTTTGGCACATCCCGCCCGCTCACACCCTTCAATCACCAGCCAGTCCCCCCTGCTTCTGCCCCACCCACCAATAAAATAGTCCATGGCCCACAGCCCACCCCCTCCTTCCATCCATAGCTCCACCTCCATTCCTACACCCACCATCTTCCCTAACCCCCCCATGTCCCTTCTTACATCCCTACCCCCACCTCCATTCCTACACCCACCCGTCCTCCCTAAACCCTTCCTACCCCACACTACATATCCCTACTCCCACCTCTTTCCTCCTAGGGTTGCCAGGTGTCTGGTTTTGAACCGGACAGTCCAGTATTTGAGATTTCTGTTCGGGAAACAAATTGAGAAAATATAAATGAGAAAATATAAATGTCAGGTATTTTCTAAATAAGGTGTAATGTAGATTGTGATGTAATGTCAAGTGTGTCTGGTATTTTTGTTGAAACCATCTGGCAACCCTATTTCCTCCATATTCCTACACCCCCAGACTGCCCATCCCCCTGCCTCCATTCCTATATCTCCTCACCCTACCATCCCTTCTCACCACACCACCCATCCCCACATACACCCTTATCCCCTTTCCTCCCTCCCCATGCACACCCTGCCCCCTCCCATAAATAGGCAGCCTAACCAACAAAGAAGTAGCACTAAGCACATAGGAATTTCTGGGGGTGAAGGGCTGCTCTGGGTGCTGTGACAACAGGATCTGGGCAGCTGCCTGGAGAGAAGGGGCAGCAAAGGTGGCATTGCTGAGGTGCTAGGGAGATGTCTGTAGGCAGAAGAAAAGGAAAGGAGGCAGAGAAAGAGGCTAGAGGAAGGATTAGACAGTGGAGGTGCCTTTGTGATACCAGGTTGAGAAGTGGGGATGGGAATCTGTGAGGGGGCAAGAGAGGGGCTGAGGACACCCATGGATGATGGAAAGAGGGCCAGGGAGCCATGCAGTGAGGGGGGTCTTTGGGTGCCACCATGCAGAGGCAGGAGCCCTCCACCCCCACTTGGCCGTGTTGGCAGCTGCTCTTAATGCTGCTGGGCCTCCCCTCTGTGATGCCTCAGGGGTTGCTGGTCTGCAGTGGTGGTTTCCACCAGGGTGGCTCAGTACTGGTACAGCTAAAGATGCAGAGCGCAGAGCCTGCCTCCATTCCCGGTGTGAGTGGGCCACGCTCCAGGCCCTGCACCAGCTGAACCAGCCCCCTGGGCCAGGGAGCTGAGAGCCCCTGCTTGGGAGGAGGATGGCCTTGTGGCCCTCATCCCTGGGCAGTGAGCCAAAGCTCAGCCTGCCCCATGCACGTGGTCACACACCGCAGGTAGCTGCCAGAACGGGACATGGTGTAGTGGTTGCTTTCCCTGAGCAGGGGGCTGCCAAGGCTGGCCAAATGAGCAGCCAGTGCTTCTCCTTGGCCCCTGGGCCCTGCACCGCTTCCCCTGTGGTCCTGCTCCTGCACGGCACCAGAGGCCCTCTGGCCCGGGAAGGCCCCCAACATGCCCAGGTCTAACTGCCCCAGAGCCTCTACCTGGGGTTTCCCCTGCGAGCAACGGCGGCGACGCTGCTACAGCCCCATTACCTGTGGCAGGCTGATCCGGAGCAGCACCCAGCTGCTGGATGAAATTTCTCCCTGCCCTGGACACTGTTCAGGGATGGGCAAAGCCGCCTGGCAGCCCGGCCTGGGCAGATTCTGCCACCGAAGGGTCCTGCCCGCTCAACTCTGGCCACAGCCTTTTGGGAAACAGAATCTGCCCAGGCCAGGCTGCCAGGCAGCTTTGCTGGTGCCCGAACAGTGTCTGGGGCAAGGAGGCCCAAAATATCTTTCCTTGTTTTAAGATTTTATTTGCATCCTGTCATTTGCCTGTGGAAATTTTCCCCAATAGGCCTCTGTGTCTTCTGCTGATGGTTCACCTGCTGCTGCTGTGTCTGTTACTGCAACTCTGAGCCGAGATGGAAAAGACCCAAGGAAAAAGACTGCACTTTCTAATAAAGAAGGTGTAGTATCGTTTGTATTCAACATTCCTCGTGTGGCACGGAAGCTACAAATAATGGTAAAAAAATGGTTGGACAACCTTTCACAATCTTTTACGGAAAATGAATGCCCACAATGTTTTTGATGGAAGCTGCAAGTCAACTGCAGCATGATTCCTTACATCACATGGACATCTTTAGAAAGAGTCTATTGAAGATGTTACAGAAAGTAGGATCCTGATGCTGCAAATCTTTTTGTACCTGAATAATTCCATTGATATGATTGAAACTACTTCTCTGCTTTAGGATTCTTTGCATGGGCAAAGGTTGACTGACTCATGCCCTAAAATTGTACTGTAAATTAGTTAGCTAAAGTATAATCTTCTCAGAGCAGGGATCAACTCTTTATTTTCCCTCTACAGTACCTGTGGTGCAATGTATGTTAAATACTAATAACAGCCTCAGAGGGGTAGCCATGTTAGTCTGTATCTGCAAAACCAAGAAGTGCTGTGGCACCTCAGAGACTAACAGATTTATTAGGGCATAAGCTTTCATGGGTAAAACCCACTTTATCAAATGAATTGGACTGATGATGATGAATTGTCTAATTCATCTGATGAAGTGTTTTTACCCATGAACACTTATGCCCTAATAAATCTGTTAGCCTCTCAGGGTACGTCTAGACTGCAAGCCTCTTTTGAAAGAGGATTTTTCGAAAGAATCTTTCAAAAAAGCCTCTTTCGAAAGAGAGCGTCTAGACTGCAACCACTTCTTTTGAAAAAGCAAGTCGCTTTTTCCAAAGAGAGCACCCAGGCAGTCTGGATGCTCTCTTTCGAAAGAGCCCTGTTTGCGTTCAATAGCGCCTTTTTTCGAAAGAGCACTTTCGAAAAAAGGTGTTATTCCTTGTAAAATGACGTTTTCTGAGGTTGAAAAAACTGCCGCGTTCTTTCGATTTAATTTCTAAAGAACGTGGCAGCAGTCTAGACGCAGGTGCAGTTTTTAAAAAAAAAGTCCACTTTTTTCGAAAAAAACCTGTAGTCTAGACATACCCTTAGGTGCCACAGGATTCCTTGTTGTTTTTACTAATAGCAGTGTATTTATGCTGGGTTTGTGGTAGGCAAATTTTGTCAAAATATAGCTTCCACTTTCACAACTGGCAGAAATGGAGGAAAAATCCTGAGGTCACTACAACATTTTGTTCTTGGGCAAACTCCTGAACACAAATGGTGCATCTATGCTTGGGGAGGTGTAATGTCTATCTTGTGTAAAGACACTTTCTGGCTTTGAGCAAGTTAATATGCATTGTAACTGCAGTGGCATGAGTGGCAGGAGAGCTTAGTCACGTGAGCAACCACCTAGGGCTTCAGATGGGATTATACTCCCATGGCTAGACTATCCTGCTGGCTGTGCTACCGCAGCTACTTTTTGGAGCATGGTAGCTTAACAAAAGCAAGTGTGCACGCATTTACCCAAGCTGGAAATTGCACCTCCAGCTGCAGTGTAGATGGATCCAGAGTCAACCTCTCATGTCAGTGGGGCTGCAGGCAGGACTTATTTGTAGGACAGGGTTCTAATAATAGACATGACTTGATGCATACCAAACAGGGAAGGGGTGGGGTGAGACGTGACAAGGGGCAGATCGATAAGATCACACAGCAACTTAGCCTAGTCATTTGTGTATTTGAATGGCTGCTAATTTTATTTTCAAAATACTTATTATTAGTCATTATTAAGCCACTTATTGTGGGAGTCACTGAGCAAGCTACATTAGGAAAATACCAGAGACAAATACAGCAACAACAGAGTGAGCAATGAGAAAAAATAAGGTTATAGAACTTTTCTTGTTTTGAAATCATCTGGCTTTACAAACAAGCTCCTAGACTTAGCGCATTGTGGTGACTCTACTCACCTTCTTGTGCTTTCCAGGTGATACATGAATTAAAAATGATGCCTGATATTGTCTCTTAATTGGCATGCTGTTTGCTCTCTCCATTTCTTTCTTCACAGGTGAAGGCTGAAGAGGGGAAGCCTGGCATGGAATCAGCCGGAACCAAAATCACTGCAGAGAGATACCAGTCTGTGACCCAGAACTACCTTAGTATCAATGTCCCACACAATGTCATAGCACCTGGAGATACTTTACATGTTACCTTGAATGATATCCACCACACCAGAAGCAGTAACATTGATTACTTCTATTTCTTGGTTAGAAATAGGACTGTGACAACAATACTTTGCGGATGATACCAAACTGTTTAGGATAGTCAAGACAGAAGCAGACTGTGAGGGACTCCAAAAAGATCTCACCAAACTGAGTGAATGGGCAACAAAATGGCAAATGAAATTTAATGTGGATAAGTGTAAATGTCACATCGGGAAAAATAACCCCAACTATACATACAGTATGATGGGGGCTAATTTGGCTACGACAAATCAGGAAAGAGATCTTGGAGTTATCGTGGATAGTTCTTTGAAAACTTCCACACAGTGTGCAGCGGCGGTCAAAAAGGCAAATAGGATGCTAGGAATTATTAAGAAAGGGATAGAAAATAAGACACAGAATATCTTCCTGCCCCTGTATAAAACTATGGTATGCCCACATCTTGAATACTGTGTACAGATGTGGTCTCACCTCAAAAAAGATATTTTGGCCTTGGAAAAGGTTCAGAAAAGGGCAACTAAAATGATTAGGGGTTTGGAACGGGTCCCATATGAAGAGAGGTTAAAGCAACTGGGACTTTTCAGTTTAGAAAAGAGGAGACTGAGGGGGGATATGATAGAGGTGTATAAAATCATGAGTGGTGTGGAGAGGGCGGATAAAGAAAAGTTATTTATTAGTTCCCATAATAGAAGAACTAGAGGACACCAAATGAAATTAATGGGTAGCAGGTTTAAAACTAATAAAAGAAAGTTCTTCTTCACACAGCACAGTCAACCTGTGGAACTCCTTGCCAGAGGAGGCTGTGAAGGCTAGGACTATAACAGAGTTTAAAGAGAAGCTAGATAATTTCATGGAGGTTAGGGCCATAAAAGGCTATTAGCCAGGGGATAGAAATGGTGTCCCTGGCCTCTGTTTGTCAGAGGCTGGAGAAGGATGGCAGGAGACAAATCGCTTGATCATTGTCTTTGGTCCTCCCTCTCTGGGGCACCTGGTGCTGGCCACTGTCGGCAGACAGGATACTGGGCCTTTGGTCTGACCCAGTACGGCCGTTCTTATGTTCTTATGTACTTTGTGTTAGAACCAGGCCAGCTGACTGGGGAGAGACAAAAGGGACAACTGCCTTGGAGCCTGGTAATACAAAAGGGCTTAGAGCTCCTGGCCACCACCACCACTACTGCAGGAAGTTCCACACAGAGTGCTCTGGGCAGCACTGAGGGCTGGGGATGAGGCTGTGCTGCAGTCCAGGTAGTGCTGAGGGCTGGCTGCCCCAGCCCCACCCCTTCTACCTGAGGTCCTACCTTTTCCAGGGGTGCAGAGCAACCTCCCTCGCCCACAGGCCTGGCAAGGCTATCACCCCTGATGGTTCAAACAGATCGTTTTACAGTTTATAAATGTACACAGTTGACATTTTTCAGGCTGGGAGAAAAGCATTTTTACATAACATGCAGATTTTGAGGAGGTCTGGTGAAAAGAGATAGAGATCTATACATGTGGTGTTTTTAGATCTTTTGTGACATCCATGAACTCTTAATTGAAGTGAATGGTACTAGATTGAAAGCTTTGAAAATAGAAGTCCTAGGGAGAAAAAAATGCATGATCTGATTTTCCTAAGTCTGGGCCAAATTTATGCCCAGTTCTAATAGCTCTGAACTTGGACCTTAAAACTTGCAATAAGCCCATATTTTTCTTTCTTAAAATTTAGGCTTCATAGTCCTGAATCTCATTTACACTTGGGCCTCTTTACATCACTCTTTCAGTGTAGAAGGGCCTCAAAGTTGGCAGACGTGCATAAATAAGAATCAGACCCTATGGCTTTGTCTACACTGCAGGGTTTTTGAGCAAGTAGCTTTTTGCAGAAGAGATCTTCCGCAAAAACGTCTTGCGCAAAAGTGCATCCACAGCTCAAAAGCACATCACAAAAATTATATGCTTTTGCTCAAGAGAGCATTCACACTGCATGGACTCTCTTGCGCAAGAAAGCTCTGATGGCCATTCACAGAATGGCCATCAGAGCATCTGTGCTTTTTCTGATAGGCTCTTTTTGCGCAAGAAACCCCTGCAGAGCGTCCACACCTGCCTTTTTGCGCAAGAGTTGTAGTGCAAAAAGGAGTTATTCCTCATGGGGAGAGGAAGAACTCTACCGGCAAAAGCCCTCTGTTCTGTCAATTTACTGTAATTTTTTGCGCAAAAACACGCCTGAGCTGTTTTTGCACAAAACCCTTGTAGTGTAGACATAGCCAATGAGTTTAAAGTGCAGCCATGTTGCTAGCATCCTTTCATATCTTGCAATGTTTCTTCCAAATATATAGTTCTAATTTTGCAAGTAAAACTATACTTTTTCAAACTTACCTGGGATCCAAAAGTCCAGCTCGCCCTTTCTAGCTAATGCATCATTATCTGCAACTGGAACTGGCCAGGATTTTTTTAGCAAAACATTTTTCAGTGGAAATGATCTGTCAAAACTGACACTTTTCACAGGAGAAGGTCAGGGCTAAGTTACACTGCAGAACCTCGCCAGCCACTGGAGTTGCCCATGATTAGGAGGGCACAACTGCATGATGTCTCCCATGGAACTCAGTGGCACTACCCATTAGCCATGAGTTGTGTGCTGTTCCTCTTTGAGGTGCAGCCCTCGACATCACCCTATGAGTAGTACCATTAACATCAGTGGGAGAACTTATGGGGATAGGGGCTACTCAACCAGAATAAAACTTATCATAATCTAGCCCTAAGTAACATGATTATTAAGTATTCTATTCCTTTCATGTGACACAGATTCTTCCATAATTGCACAGCATTTGATTTGTTTTGTATTTGTTTTTGAATTGCAGGTCGTGACAAAGGGAAAAGTTGAGGTTATGGGAAGGGTCCCGTATGAAAACAAAATAATCACCCTTAATGTTACTGAGAAAATGGTGCCAGCATTTCGATTTATTGCTTACTACTTCATTAAAAATCAGGGCCACAGTGAGATTGTGGCTGATTCTGTGTGGCTAGATATTGTGGATGCCTGTGAAGGAAAGGTAATGACAAATAAAAGGATATTTGTAGAGAACAAAAATAGAAAAAAGATGAAGAAAGTGGGATATGATAGAAGTACAGTATATAAAATCATGACTAATGTGGAGAAAATGAAGAGGGAAACATTATTTATCCTTTTGAATAACACAAGAACTTGAGTCACCTGATGAAATTATTAGGCAGCAAGTTTAACACAAACAAAAGGAAGCATTTCTTCACACAAATCACAATCAGCATATGGAACTCATTGCCATGGGAAGTTGTGAAGAGCAAAAGTACAGCTTGTTCCAAAAAGAATTAGACAAGTTCACAAACACTAGATCTATCAAGGGCTATCAGCCAATATGGTCAGGGATGCTCCAGTGTCCTAATTCTCCAACTGCCAGATGTGAGTCAACCAAAATAAATGTCATGGAAATTTTTTGTTTTCACCAAAAATGCCTGTTCTGTTGAGAAAAAAAGTTTTGCTGAAAAAGGGACAAAAGCTAGTTTCATGCAGCATTTATTAATAATCTTTTGGTAATTCCACTATTACCACCATCATATTCTGACTACACAAAGGAACTACATTTGAGTGGTCCCTTGTAGTAATCCTTTAAAAGTCTAAACCAATTCATTATTTGAGGAACAAATTCTGCTCGCATGTACTTGATTTACACCTGTGTAACCAAGAGCAGAATTTGGCTCATTAATTGAAAGGGAGAAAGTGGATGTGGGCGAAGAGAAAGTGAAGTCGCAAATTGTTTTAGTTTAATTAACTTTGCAACATAAGTAAGCTACACTTCATTAGTTTTATTTCACAGTTTGGGGTTTTTTTAGCTTGCTTTGGAAAGATATTAAAATGGCAGATGTAATTGTTTAAGGTACTGATTCAACAAAGCATTTAAATGTGTGCTTAAATCTCATTGTAGTTAAGCATGTGCTTTTCTGAATCCCTAAATATTTAAGGTAAAACTCTTTTCACACACACCAATTTCCACTGCTCTTAGTGAATGCTGTCCACATGTTTCTGAGATCAGAGTCTTAATTCTTCAAGGCTCTGAGTGTCTTGAGCTTTCATTATAGCAGTTGGAGTAAAGGACAGTCAGCTCTGTTCAGGATCAGCCCCTTAATCTCCGTCTGCTAACAAACATGTACTACAAATATATTGCACTAGATAAATGTTAGCAATGTGAAATGCAGAAAGCTTAGATAGATGTTACCTATATTGCTAATACCCCATTCATATCAATGCTTGATATTAATGCTAATGAGAATATAAAATTCTGTTATTTAAACATTTTGCCTTTAGATTAAATTGAGAACAAATCAAGAGACATATGAACCAACAGATATGGTACATTTATTGATTGACACAGATCATGCAGGAACTGTTGCCTTAGCTGTGGTCGATACTGCAGTTTTCATTCTGAACAGAAGGAATATGCTTACAGCCAAAAAAGTAAGTGTGTTGAAAAAGAAAATAGTATGTGTCATTGAGTCAAGTAGTGTTTCACGGGAAAATAGAGAGATCTGAATATAATAAATGAGTAGTAATCAAAATATTATTCAAGACATTGCTTATTTGGGAAAATATTCTTTCTTATTTATTTATAATATATTGATAACCAATTCGCATAGGATTTGCCAAAGCAGAACAGACTAGTGGCCTTTCCACTCTCGTATGGGCAAAATTGATAATACAGAGAAGGGCCATGAATAAATTCAATTATATCCCTACTGAAATGTAAGATTCCTTTAAACTCAGTGCCGGGTAGTAACCAATACTTCTGTTTGCATCATTTTTGCATATGGCCCAATAACAGGATATGACATCAGTATAAAGAAAAGAGTCACTACTTTTGCAATAGTGCACCTTCCTTCAATGCTACCATATTTTGTAGGTCTTTGAAGCGATGAATTCATACGATCTTGGATGTTCAGTGGGTGGAGGTGCTAACAGTGCTCAAGTTTTCACTGATGTGGGCCTGGCCTTCATATCAGACACCATTCAATCACATTTTAGGCAAGGTAAATGAAGACCTGCTTCCTTTGCTTTAGAAATGTTTTGTGGTAGAATAAGTTCACACTGAATTTCCGGGGTTAGATTTTTAGACCTTGTATGGCACTGGATTGTTGCTCCATTCAGAGGCACCCCTTCTGCATGGTCTTATTATTTCCTAGTGTTCATTCCCCCATTTTATACTGTATGTGTTCATAGTTCATATGCAGGCCACACTCTTGGGGCTGCTCATTTGGCATTTGTTGTACACTGGAGTATGTGAGGGGACAAAGGCATGGTAAGCCGGCTTTGCAGATTATGCATCCTCTGGGTGCCAGGCCCCCAGCTGATGCTGAAGAGCAACTCAGAGGAGCCTCAGGTATTATTTTAACCAAATTCTCTTGCTCTGTTTTCCTAGGCTATAAGTGTTCCCATCCTACCAGAAAACAGAAAAGGTCACTGGATTTTCACAAGCAAATTTCAGGAATTGGTATGGCCATTAATCTTCAGTGGCAAGAGCCAAAGCCTGCTGGGTCAGAGTGGAGAGGACTGTGGAGCTGGGGACTGGAGCCCTTGGGGTGAAAGGAAGGAATAGGAAGGGGAAGGGCATCAGGATCTGGACCTTGCCTGAGGGAATGGGAGAGGTCTTGATCTGGGGACAAGCACTAAACTCTGCTACCTTTCAGGGTGTAATCAGGCTAAATCTGTTGTCTTTTAGAGGACATGCAGTGCTAATTGTATGCCATTCCACTGTATCACCCATTATGCCAATGTTCTGCTTCAAAGCCTGGCTGTTTTTGGCACAGGGTGTTCCAAATAACAGAAGTGTCAGTGATTTAAATATACATGATCTGAACAAAGCATATTCAAAAATAATTTTCCCATAAGCCTATCATGTGAAGGCTGTTGATACCTGTCGATTAAGAAACAAAAGTTTTATCCCAGGTTTTCCTAACTTTCTGAAGCTGCTCCAGGAATAAGAATAGTGTCATGAGCCACTCCCCCTAAGACCTCTAACCCTCACCGTGGGCAGGTGAAATTTTGAACCAGAACCACATTAGACATAGCAACTAACTATGTAGTTTTAAAAAGTGATTTTTGTGGATGTCCAAAGTCATATAGATCATCAATATGCTGGAAGACTCAGACAAATGAATGATACCTCCAAAATACTGAATGGGGGATTATAATCTTAATTCTTTTTTATCTCTATGAAATCATGAGACTTCATTTATATCGCCATGCTAGAGATAAACTTGACTTACAGACAAGAGAATGAAAATAGCATGGGAACTATCAAACCTGATCCATCTAGGGCTGAGTATTCCTCTTTCAGAGACCCCCAAAATCTGCGCTCGTGGCTAGAGAAAGCCAGTTGCAGAGTGCTGATGCCAGGGATGTCTGCAATGTGCCTTTTGACAGCCCAGCCAGTCAACATCTTGGCTGAAACGATCGGTGAACCAATATTTTCCTGTTTGTGGGCATCAAAAAACAATCCAATAACTGGGTCTAAAGTTCCCCGAGATGCTGCCTTGACTTCCTGGTGGCTCCTAACTGGCATCTTCTCCCTTAAAGTCTGACATAAAAGAAAGCTTCTCCAAGTTTCCTCCTGTGCTTGGGAAGGCTGTTTCTGCCCTGCTCTGTTGTTCATGTACTGCTCATTCACATTCCACTCCTAGAGAAAGACGGTCGGCTTGTTTAGGGGCACCCAAATGTCAGCAACATAAGCTATGCATGACCCCTGCTGAATTATTGAAGCTATCTGGCAAGGGAGCTCAATTTTCAGTCAGGAAAACTTCTGCTCTCAGTAGAAAAAATTAGGTTAGCTTAAAACTGTGAAACTACATGTGGTAAGTGCAAGATGTTAGATCTGAGTGGCCACGCCTCTGTTCTAACTTGTCTTTGCCCTGCTATTATGAAGAATGAAATGCACCCCTCTTGCTGCTTCTGAAATGTCACAAATAAGTATTCTTATGGTACTGCTTTGTAGATGAGCAAGCCATCAGAACCATACCTCCTGAGCAGGAATGGCAACAGGCTTCAGGCAATGTGCGGGGGGCTCAGTTCCAGGCCCCATCCCCCAGAAGGGGTGGAATTTTGGACAGAAGGGGTAGAGCTAGAGATAGCCAGCCCTCAGCACCACCCAGATCTCTCCATGTCTCCCGAAGCCAGAAAGGGCCTGGGGCTCCAGCTGCTACTGCAGTCTCAGTAGTGGCAGCAGAAGCCCAGAGCCCTGGACTTTTAAAATCACTGGAACCTGGGGCAACTGTCCCCTATCCCCCTCCCCATCGGTGGGCCTGCTCGTGAGCTCTAGAAGACAACCAGTAGCAGAGACACCAAATCGAATTGCTAAGTAGTCACTTGACTTGTCTTTTGAAAACACTTGTTTCCATAAATTCTCAGCCATATCACTGAAATAGTATTGAATTTTAAAAGAGCCTCTTTTCAGTTTGGTGGCTGTTTCATAGATTTATAGATTCCAAGGCCTGAAGGTACCATCCAGTCAGACTTCCTGTATAACACAAAATAATTCCCAGTGCACAGCTTTTAGAAATCATCCAATCTTGATTTAAAAATAGTCAGAGATGAGAATCCATCACAATCCTCAGTAAATTGTTCCAATGGTAAATTTTCCTTACTATCAAAAATATTTGTCAGTCTGAATTTGTCTAATTTCAGCTTCCAGACATTGGATCATGTTATCTGCTAGCTTGAAGAGTGAGTTGTTAAATACCCCCCATAGATGCTTGTAGGTTCTAATCAAGTCATCCCTTACCCCTCTCTTTCTTAAGATAAACAGATGGAGTGCTTTGAGTACATCACCCTAAAGCATGTTTTCTAATCCTTTTATCATTCTTGTGGCTCTTCTCTGGGACATCTCCAAGTTATCAACATTTTTCTTGAACTGTGGGCACCAGAATTAGAGATAGTGTTTCAGCAGCAGTTGTACCAGTGCGCAATACAGAGGTAAAATAACCTCTCTCCCCCTACTTGAGAATCACTTGTTTATGCATCCTAGGATCTCATTGCACTTTTGGTCACCGTGTCACATTGCAAACTCACGTCAGCTGATTAGCCATCAAACCCCCAAATATTTTTCAGTCAGGCCATATAACTTTTGTACCTATATTCATTGGTCAGGAGAGTATAAACTTTTCTATAACACTATAAGTCTACTGTTGTGTGACTGAGTTTTCTCTGGAAAAAAAAAACCCTTAGGTTTGTCTTTCAGTGATAGATGTCTGGCTTCTAAATTTTTGGTGCAATCTTCCATGACGTTATTGGATCTGCTCTGCAGCCCTCTCTGGGACTGGATTCTATGATTTGGGAAACAATACTTTGTGCTCTAAGGGTGCATCTACACTGCACCCTTAGCTCAAAATAAGCTACACAATTTCAGCTACGCAAATTGTGTAGCTTATTTTGAGTTAATTTCAAAATAGCTTATTTCATAATTTGGCGCTGTCTACACAAATTTCAAAATAAACCGCTATTCCAAAATGTCCCTTAATCCTCATGGAACAAAGTTTACAGAGACGTTGGAATAGCAAGTCGATTATTTCAAAAGCTACTTCAAAATAACGGGCATGCTGTCAAGACACGGAATATGCTATTTCGGAATACCAGAAGTATCCCAAAATAGGACCGCAGTCTAGTTTTGGCTTTTCAGCTCTCCAAAGGGGATAGAGTTTTCATGTTTAGCAGCACCCCACAGTTATGAGATATTAGATCTTACAGATCAGAGGATGTAATATGATGATTGTCGCTTTTACTCTTTATCTTTATCTGAGTGTAGATTGGGAAGGAAATGGGAATGAATGTTTTTGTGGCAGGGTTTTGGGGGTTTTTTTTGATGGTAGTCAATGAAAACATATTAAAAGGCTAAGCACGTTGGAAGCATTCTCATTGGAAATGAGCTAGCAGGCAGATCACAGGTGAAGATGTTAAAGTGTATGTTTAGTTTATTAAATAATTCTGTTGTTTGTTCCATGATAGCAGAAATAAAGGAACCATATTCATGCAGAGGAGAATAATCCTGATCACTGAAAATCACAGTCTTAATTTTTTCTGTATAAAAAAACAAACATTTGAAAAATGTGTCTTAAATAAGAGTCCAATCCTGCACTCATTCACTTCAGTTTAAGTCAGAGAATCCTGTCCCCAATGACTTCATGGACTAAACTTGAAGGAAAGATAAGATTGTAAACAATATAGGGGAAGGGACCGTCTTCTGATTCTATTTTAGTACTATACAATGCCTAGCAAGGTGGGGCCCTGGTTCAAAATAAGGGTTGCTATGGCTACTGTAAAAATAGTGATAGTGACTTCATCTTACCACAATAATTAATAATAATGACATAGCTGAGGAACATTAAATATGATTGAATATCACAACATTTATCAAAGTCTCTGCAACGCTAATGTCTCTAATTTTGTTACAGCTAGCAAATACCAAGATGATGCTCTACGAAAGTGCTGCCATGATGGAATGAAATTAAATCCAATGAGGTTTTCTTGTGCCAAAAGGCTAGCTAGAGTTATTGGTTCAACACAATGCAAAGAAGCATTCAAATACTGTTGTGAGAGGGCTCAGTATCTCAGGAAGGAGCTGGCAAAGAAGAAACTAACTTCTAAACTGGCAAGAGGTAAGGAATTTGCCTTTTAGTAATATACCTTTTTTTTAAAATGTATTGTGTATAGTCACTTCTGAGGGGTGGGGGGGAGTTGCAGACATAAGACGCTCGGATAGATTTATCCAAGGGATAATGCATTGTATGAAGGCTTAAGTTTGTCTGAGTATAAACTAGAGGCAATGTATGCGATGTAATTCTCCATTATATGCACACATGCATGCATATGTCATGGCTGATTTTGGTGGGATACTGGAATGTGCTTATTATTAGTTTAACTCTGCTCCCCTTGAAGTCAATGGGGGTCTTCAGTGGGAGCAAAGCTAGGCCAAAAACAAAAGCTTTTGAATCCCCCTCCCAAAATGTTTTACAACCATTTTTTTGATGATTTATATGTAATTTACAAAGTTTCATGCCTCTTTCCTACACATTTCCCTATCTTCCAGCTTGCTCCCATTTACATTTTCAAGACCCCCACCTAACTTTCACCATACAACAAATACTACCTCCCACCCTTTTGTGAAACATGCAAACAGTGAGAGCAAGGAAAGCAATCCAGAATTTTCCCGTGTTTTTGGCCATCATTTGTTGTGTCATGATGAGTTTAGTAAGCAGGCTTGTCAGGGCAGGGATTGTGAGCCTGGGTCCCCCGTACCCTGGTACAGTCACTTACAGTTGTGCAAAGGAAGGGTAAAATGTCCCCAGTCTCATTAGGGAACACTTTGCATCTATCCTCTCTACACGTGTCAGTGGCTACTGATGGTGCAAAACAGTGGAGAATTAAAGCCTGTGAAGTCTGATTCTGCTCACCTTACTCTCACTGAGTAGTACTGTCTCTCTAAATAGTCCCAGTGGTGTTAGTCTGGCCTTTGTTTGGGGGGACGCATTTGGTAGCACATCTCTGCTCACTCAAAAGAGCTGTGGTATTAATAGTGAGCATTACTGCTTTCTTAGCAAATAACAATTTGTAAATTAATGTTAGTTACCATTTATGTTAATATTTTCATTAACACAGGAATACAGGAATTGCCAGACTGGGTTAGAGCCAGGTCCATCTAGTCCCATTCCTGTCTCTGGCAGAGAGGCAGTGCCAAATGTTCAAGAGGAAAGTGTAGGAACCCTGTAGTAGACAGATGTGGGACGATTCACACCCCTCATAAGGCCTCTTCCCATTGTCTAATAGACATTGACATAATCCTTGGAGCACAGGGCTTAATATGCCTTCAACAACATTTTCCTTGTCATGAATTATGACAAATCTTGAAATGCCCAATTCCTTTTTGATTCTTGTTTGGTTCTTGGCCTCTCTAACTTCCTGTGGCAGTGAGTTCCCCAGTGTAATCACCGGTTATGTGAAAATTTTCCTTTTTTTCTATTTTGAATTGTCCATCTTAAACTGTCATCTTGTTTATCTGTTATGAGAGAGGGAGAACAGATGCTCCCAGTCTACCTTCTTCACACCATTCACTTTTTATATACTTTTGTCATGTCTCTTTCCTAAACTAAAATGTCCCAATCTTTCCAGTCGTTCTCCCTATGAATTTTCCCATGCCCCTAACCATTCACATTGTCTTTCTCTGATCACTATCTAATTCTTCAAAAACTTTTTTGAGATCTGGCAATCTCTACACTATATTCCAAGTGATGCTACACCATGGATTCCTTAGACAGCCTAGCATCTTGTTCACTTGATTATCTGCTGCTGTGCACTGAGCAGAGGTCTTAACTGAGCCGTCCACAATATCAATTAACAAGTTAATCTATTTACATGTGCTGCATACTAAGCCTGATCCAAAGCCCACTCAAGTCAATGGCTGGATTCCTACTGTGATATGGCTCTGATTCCCAGCTCCACCTCTAAAGCAGTTATGTGTCCTCGAGGACACTTCACCTCTCTGGGCCTCTCTTGCCTGTCCCACACAATGTTGGACTATACTGATTATGAGCAGGAGGACAGAACTGCCTCTCGCTATGTATTTGTACAGTGCTTAGCACAATCACAACCCAATCTCAGCAGTGTCTCTAAGCACTCCTGTCATGCAAATACATAATAATCATCATTATCATCATCATTTCTGAATTAATTTCAATGTGTGTTGACTCACGTCTTTTGTATGCAAGCACTTTGAGGGGTTGTCTACACTATTGAGAAGATCAACGCTGCCGCAGTCAATCTTCCAGAATTCAAATTAGCAGGTCTAGTGGTGCCAGTGCTCCTGCTCCTCACGAGGAGTAAGGGAAGTCAACAGAACCCTGTGATCCCGTCAACCTTCCACTCTGTGGATGGCACCAAAACACGATTTAAGGTATGTCGAGTCCAGCTACATAATTAATGTAGTTGGAGTTGCATATCTTAAGTCAACTTTCCCCGTTAGTGTAGACCAGGCCTGAGGAACTTGCTGTCTTGTGACACTATGAAGTTCAGGCAGAGAATTTTTTTTCATTTATCTCCATTCTGCCCCTTCTTCTTCCCAACATGTGTCTTCTGTCACGGCGGCAGCCAATTTCCTTGAATAATTCTATATGTCATCATTGATTCCTTTCTAAGCATGATTTGTGCCACCAATGTTCTCTCCTCCTCCTTTCATGCCCCATCTATCACAGCGGTAATGAAGAAATAACTTCACTTATGACTACACGGGGAATTTTTTATATTGACAGCATATAATTCCCCAGTTTGGAAGGAAGAATTAACTTTTTGTTCAGTGTCAATCTTTAGTGATTGCCTGTTATCTTTCTGCATTTTTTTTTCAGTTTATGGGATCAAAACCAGACAGAAGCTTTTCTCAGTTATTCATCATATTAATCCTTTTGTCTTGTCTCTCTGACAACTGATTCTCCAGGTTAGCAGTGATAGGCATCAGGGAACACTTCAAATTTCTGTTTTCCAGTTGCTGATGTTCAAGAAGAAGATGTGTTTGATGAAACTTCAATCAAGTTGCGTAGTGTCTTTCCTGAGAGCTGGTGGTGGGACACTGTAGAAATTAAAAGCCCTGGACAGCATAGGTAGGTACTGTATTATTTGTTCAGGTGAATACACCTATAACACTGCTCTACAGCCAAAATGCTTCTGAAATAAATGTAGTCAAACTTTACTAATTCTGGGTCACTGAGAATGAAAATGATGCTTAAAATTGTTGACTGGCTCTAGTTTTCAAGATATGCTATTGGGTCAGTATATACGACCCTTGACTTGGGAATGGCGGAGGATAAGTGAGTTATAAAGGAAGGGATCTCAATTTAAACCAGAAATGACTAAAATACATCTTTGACTGGATCTATGAATAAATCTATGACTGGGTTTGGACAGTACTTGCTTTTAGGCAAAACAATGAATGATGCAATCTGAAGCTGGTATTATACATACATGATATGAATTGCATCATGTTATTCCTAGAAGTCATGGATGATGCAATCATAACGAAGCTTACATCACTCTGCTGAACAAATTGCCCTATATCAGCTCTAGAAATCATACAGTGTCGTGCTCTCTTATTTGTCAGTGTTTGATTTTGCAAAGGGACACATTTCTGTTTAGCCAAAGTGAGCAGAGATGCCTCAGACTTGTGTGAACAGTGCAGATAACTTCTGCTATGTTTGTGGTGAAGTGACTTTTGCATCACAAAAGCGCAGTATAACCACTATGGTTAAGAAAGCCTATCACCTTTATTTTGGCTGCAAAATTGGAGATCAGGACAAGAGGTGGGCCCCACACATATGCTGCAACACTTGTGCAACAAATCTTGCCAGTGGTTGAACAGGAAAAGGAAATCTATGCCTTTGCAGTGCCAATGATTTGGAGAGAGCCAACAGATCATACCAGCAATTGTTACTTCTGCATGGTGCCTCCAGTTGGGAAAGGTGTGTCAAAGAAGAAAAAGTGACTGTGCATTATCCAAACATTCCATCAGCTATACGCCCAGTACCCCACGGAGAAGGACTGCCGGTTCCTGATGCACCAGAATCATTCTCACTTGAGTCAGACGAGGAAGAGGAAGAGGATGAAACTTCTGGTCCTGAACCATCAATGTCACAGGACCCACATTTTCTCCCATCCTCCTCCTCTGAACCACACCTCATAACACAAGGTGAACTGAATGACCTTGTCAGGATTTGGAACTACCCAAGAGTAAGGCAGAGCTGTTGGGCTCCAGACTACAGCAGTGGAATCTCCTGGCAGGTGATGTTAGGGTTTCCATGTTCCGTGACCGTCAAAAGGATCTTGTCCCATTCTTCTTCATGGAAGGTGATCTTGTAGCCTGCAACAACATCGATGGTGTGATGGCAGCCCTCAACATCGTTCACGATCCAGATGAGTGGAGACTGTTCATTGATTCATCAAGATGAGTCTTAAAGCTGTTTTGCTGCATAATGGCAATGTTTTGCCATCAATTCCAGTTGGTCATGCAGTCCATATGAAGGAAACCTATGACAACATGAAACAACTTTTGAGGTGCATAAACTATGACCAACATCAGTGGCAGCTTTGTGGCGATTTGAAGGTTGTTGCTCTCTTGCTTGGTCTGCAGACTGGATACACAAAGTACTGCTGTTTTCTCTGCGAATGGGATAGTCGTGCAAGAGATTCCCACTACATCAAGATAGATTGGCCACTCCGACAGTCATTGGAGCCTGGGAGGAAAAGTGTTCAGCATCCACCACTTGTTGAATCAAGGAAGATTTTGTTACCACCCTTTACACATCAAGCTGGGTCTGATGAAGAACTTTGTCAAGGCCATGGACAAAACACGAGCAGCTTTCAAGTACCTCCTTGGAAAATTTCCAAGGTTAAGTGAAGCTAAGATAAAGGAAGGTGTCTTTGTTGGTCCTCAGATTCGTGAACTTCTTCGAGATGATGCATTTGACCATGCACTGCGTGGCAAGGAAAAGACGGCATGGAAAGCCTTCCAGTTAGTGGCAATAAATTTTCTCGAAACAACAAGGCAGACAACTACAGGTTGTTGGTGGAAAACCTCCTCAAGGCATACAAAGCCTTGGTTGCAACATGTCACTAAAGATACATTTTTGCACTCTCATCTAGATTTTTTCCACCGAACCATGGAGCAGTGAGCGACGAGCACGGCGAGCGATTTCACCAGGACATTGCAACAATGGAGAAACGCTATCAGGGCAAATGGAGCCCATCAATGCTTGCAGACTATTGCTGGACAGTGACAAGAGATGCTCCATTTAATGAATATAAGAGACAAGCCAAGAAGTGCCGAGTAGACACCGAATAGGACTAAACTATGTACATAATAGTTTTTTGCCTTTTGTTTCATAATAAATTTTATTTATATAACCCTTTTGCTGATTTTTAAAGTGTTACATAAACAGGACAGGTGAAATATTATCATGTAAAGCAACCATAAACACATGAAAAGACCTAGGTTTACAATTTATGATTAAAACACTACTATCTACACAATATACATAGACGAAAATGTAAAACTTAAATATCTTGGAAACAGTAGCCAATCAGTTGTTTTAATTGTCATATTTGAATTCAGCACATCAAAATACATAATAAATAGCACATTTTATCTCTGAAGCAGACGACTTCTAAAAAATTGTAGACCAGTGTAATGTACCCATAAACGTCAGTGTTCTGTTGAATCTATTACAGAGGGATTTGGACCTGCTTACTGTGTGCCTCCTCCACCATTGATATTTTTTCCTGCCAGTCTTCAAGATTTAAGGAATGAACTTGTTTTCAAAACCATTTCATACATTTTTCTTAATGCCTTATCTCTTGCCTCTTTAGGATGACAAATGTTATTCCTGATTCTATAACTACTTGGGAAATTCAAGCAATAAGTGTATCACCTCAAAAAGGTAAAAACCCTATTGGTAAACTATTGTTCACTCTGTACTGATGCTTGAATGTTGACAACATCCACACCTTTTAAAAGATGTGCACTAACTCAGCTAAATGCAGACTTAATACAGAAAGCACAGAGTGGAATTTTATGGTCTGTATTATGCAGGAGATCAGACTAAACAATTGTCATGCTTCCTTCTGGCTTTGAAACCCTAAGAACCTTTTCATTTTAGCTTCCAGTTACAGGGTGATAGCACATGCCATAATAATAATGATAAATAAAATGCATAGTACTTAGAACCTAGGAGTCTTTCACTATATTTAATGAAGCCTGGCTTCATATTC
The DNA here is from genome assembly GCA_019425775.1 of Rafetus swinhoei. NCBI lineage: Eukaryota > Metazoa > Chordata > Testudines > Trionychidae > Rafetus > Rafetus swinhoei. The sequence goes on from CM033437.1 coordinate 57,959,292, forward strand.
AGTATTGGGAGCAGGTGCAAAAGGAAAATTCCAAAGGAATCATATTAAGAAGATTTTAACTTATATATGCAACATTATCATTGGTTTGTAAAAAAATAATACGTAGCATTTTGCATCTGTAGATCTCAACATGCTTCACAAAGGAGGTCAGTGTCATTATACCCATTTTAAAGATGAGGAAACTGAGGGTACGTCTACACTTGCACCCTAGTTCAAACTAGGGATACAAATGTAGGCGACCGAAATAGTAAGTGAAGCGAGGATTTAAATATCCTGCACTTCATTAGCATAATCTCGCCTGCACACTGATTTGGAACTCAACTGTTTCAAACCAGAAAGTGCGCTCCGGGCCGCGTTAGTTCGAATCAAACCCCTGGGTTAGAACTAATGTTACTGCCTCATTTTTTGAGGAGTAACGTTAGTTCAAACCAAGGGGTTTGATTCGAACTAACGCAACCCGGAGCGCACTTCCTGGTTCGAAACAGCTGAGTTCTGAAACAGTGCACGAGCGAGATTATGCTAATGAAGCGTGGGATATTTAAATCCCTACTTCATTTACTATTTCGGTCGCCTGTATTTGCATCCCTAGTTCGAACTAGGGTGCAAGTGTAGACGTACCCTGATACAGAAAGTTGAAGTGACTTCCATGAGATTACCAAGCAGGCCAGTGGTAGAGCTGGGAATAGAATCAAGATCTTCTGAGTCCCAGTCCTATGTTCTAGCTACTAGGCAACACTGAAGCATAGATTCAAAAGGATTCATTAGATCAGCAGATGTGCTCTCCTGTACAACACAGACCACAGAATTTCACTCAGAGTCATTGTCAGAGCGTTTAAAGCCAGGAGACACCAGATCTTCTCATCTGATCTCCTGTATCCTGGGGAGCCAACCAAATTGCCAGACTCTTGGGCAAGGTCAGGAAGGGGCACTCCATGCTCCCAGAAGGGTGGGACCTTGGGAAGAAGGGGCGGGTGGACAGCCCTCAGTGCCACCTGAAACATGCCCCTCCCATCCCACCAGCTCTCAGCACAGCCTGAGGCTCCAATGGTGATTTAAAGGGACCAGGGTTCTGGCTGCCACTGCTGGGAGCCCCGAGGCCTTTTGAATCACTGGGTCCTAGGGCAGTTGCCCCTTTGCCTTTCTATTATGACAAAGGCCACCAGTACTCACACACTCAACTCAACAACAGAAATCACACCAAAGTGTTACCGCCCACAGAGCATTCGATTATTTTGTGCCACAGGAAGAGAATAGGAAGGACTGTGGTGCACCAGTGCCCAAAGCCTCAGCAATGGCAAGTAAATCTGGGTTTCATACAGCTACTCCTGTACTGAGCCCACATTCTCCACCAAGCGTTCTGAGAACATGGGATTTGCCAACCAGATCAAATGCAAGGCCACTGACATCTCCAGTTGGGTGTACTGTTTCCAGATTTGCTAACCCAACCATGAGTCCATACTTGATGGCTTCAGAAATAACAGAACAAACCCACAAACTACCCAGCCAAATGTTGAGTGTTGGACGTAGGAGTACAAGCTTCTCATGGTCTGACATATACAGTATGATTACCATTATCAGGATCTTAGCTTGCACAATGACAGACATAAGCTGCCATATGCGATGGCTATAGAGACTTTCATTCCCAGTTTTTAAACACCCAAACTCAGTTCCATTTTTGTGCATTTATTGTAAAAGCTTAGTTAATTCAGGCATTTTCAAAAGTCTCCCACGGATACCTGCACCGAGTTTAGGTATCACTGCTGTTCCAAATGATCATACCTTTTAATGAAAGTGTTAGTGTAGGCCCCAAAAGAATTGTGTGCATGGACCTTTAAAACTATCCAGTCACTCTGATTTCTACACATGAAATGTCCCTTTGCAGTGTCCGGAATGTAGTCATTTAGACCTTTATTCAGCAAAGAGTTTAATGTGTGTCAAATTTTAAGCCCTATTGGTGTAATAATTACAACAGTGGAGCACTACTATAAAGCACTGCCCAAGAGGCACATCTATACTCATCAGAAGATTGATGCTCCAGAGGTCGATCTTCTGGTGTTCGATTTAGTGGATTTAGTATAGACCGTAAATCGAACGTTGAGGGCAGCTCCTGCCAGCATCCAATACTCCTCCTTTTGCGAAGAGTAAAGGAAGCCGATGGGAGCATTTTCTCCCGTCGGCCTCCTGCAGTGTGGATGCTGCCCTGGTTTGGCTTAAGGTAAGGTAAGTTGTATGCCTTAAACCAACCTTCCAGGTCCAGTGTAGACCTGGCCAAGAAACATAACAGAAAAGGCATTTCCTCAGAACCTAAGTCAAGGTCTGTTAAATATTTTCAGAGAAAAGAGATGAGTTGGAAAAATCTGAACAACCTGTGTGCTATTTATTTTAATACTGTGTGAGGTGAAGTCTGTCACCCCTTTGTGCAGGTAGAGGGCTCTGCCCACAGTGGAACCACTGTAATTGTCCATGGGGAGAAAGGTACAAGGAGACTAGTTAGTGGCCCTGCAACTTCTGTATGCCACACAGAATACAAAGCAACATCTGCCTCCCTTTATGCAGCTCTGGCTGGGGACTGGAGCCAGGCCAGGAGTGAGGAAGGGTTAATCTGCTGCATCCATGGCGAGGCTGCCAGCATGGCTGCAGAGCTGATCTACTGCTACTCTACAGTCTTAGCAAAGGACTCCTAGACCTCCAGGGGACTTTCAGCACCATAGCTCGGCTTGATGCAGGATAAATTATGACATACATATGTTTCTGAATGGCAAGAAAGGAGCACGGCTATTTGTTCATTTTTAATTGTAACATCTTCATGAGTGCCTAAACTAACAGCACTCTAAAAAGCTGACATACCGTGGTTTTGCTGGCTCTGAATTCCAGCTTTCTCTTCCCTCAGGTTTCTGCATAGCTGACCCCAAGACCTTTAAGGTTTTCAAAGATTTTTTTGTATCAGTAAGGTTACCGTACTCGATTAAGCGATATGAACAGCTGGAAGTAAAAGCAGTTGTCTACAACTATGTTTCTGAAGATCTCCAGGTAACATTACTGTACATTACTGAACTGTATGCTACCAATCCTTACTTCCCTTGTCAAGCTTCAGCTACATTGTATGAGTTGGCCATACTTGCCTAGGGTCTTCTGTGTTTTGTAGAAAGGAGCAGAGTTAGGCTATAGGGAAGACTGTTGTATTTCCCCTGTTTTCTCAAGCTTTGGAGACTACTAGATAATAACATTACTGTTTATATTACATGTTTTGAAAGCAATGAACAAATGTTCACTAATTTAGCCTTATATCCTTCCTGTAGGCAGATGATTACCATTAGCCCCATCTTAGAATAAGCAGCTCCATCTAAATGGTCTAGCTGGGAGGCAAGGAGGTCTAACGGGTTCGCTATTTTCACTGTTTATATCTGTCAGGTTATCTAGTTCCTTGAGCAGTGGTGTAATAAACATTATGACAAGCATTTCCTTGTTTCAATAGGTGACGGTGAAGATGCACGCAGTGGATGGTGTGTGCAGTGCAGAGACGGCGCAAAAGGATGTGCAGCAGAAACTAACTGTGAAGGGAAACTCAGCAGTGCCTGTCTATTTCTCAGTAGTTCCACTAGTTATAGGGGAAATTCCAATTACTATTACTGCCTTTGATCCAATTTCAGGGTACAGTGATAGTGTTAGGAAGAACCTCAAAGTTGAGGTAAGTATAACAGTTTTTGATCAGCTCAGCCGTGGAGCAGGAATTTGATGGTTCCCTTTCTGTTTATCTCTATTTTGTTAAATATCCACATAATTGTGTGCATGGAACTCACAGGAACAAAATAGTGCAAGAATGTAGTGACTAGAATGCATGTTGCACAAGAAAAACACTTCATTCTGATATTCAATTGGGACTACAATTGCCTTTTATAAGGTGTGTGCACAGCTGGTTGGAAAAGAGTAATCATCAATGGTTCTCAATCAGTCTGAAAGGGCAGATCAAGTGGGGTCCTGCAGGGATCCATCCTTTGTTGGTTCTGTTCAGTATCTTCATAAATGATTTGGATAATGGCAGAGAGAGTACATTTATAAAGTCTGTGGATGATATCAAGCTGGGAGGAGTTGCAAGCACTTTGTAGGATTAGAATTCAAAATGATCTTAACAAACTGGAGAAATGGTCTGGCATTTTCAGGATGAAATTGAGTAAGAATAAACGGAAAGTACTACATTTAAGAAAGAAAAGTCAGTTGTACAACTACAAACTGGGAAACGACTGCCTAGGAAGGGGCACTGCAGAAAAAGTTTTGAAAGTCAGAGTGGATCACAAACTGAATATGAATCAACAATTTAATTCTATTGCAAGAAAAGCAAACATCATTCTGCAATGTATTCACCGGACTGTTGTAAGCAAGACATGAGAAGTAATTCTTCTGTTGTATTCAGCAATGATGAGGCCTCAGTTGGAATATTGTGTCCAGTTCTGGGCACCTTGATTCAGCAAAGAGTAGACAAACTGGAAAAAGTCCAGAGAAGACCACAAAAATGATTAAAGGCCTAGAAAACATGACCTATAGGAAAGATTGCAAAAACCTGGATTTGCTTAGTCTGGAGAAGAGAAGACTGTGGAGGGACATAACAGTCCTCAAGCACATAGTAGGTTGTTATAAAGAGAAGGGTGATAAATTGTTCTCCTGAAGGAGACTCTGGGAAGTCAGGAAGGAAAGCAGTCATTTATGGTAACTTTCTGCTTTTTTGCTGGAAAAAGCACTATTGGGCCTATATGTTCTTCATTACTTCAATATCAACACAGAAAGTCTATGGTGGAGCAGGGAACGGAAACTAGGTCTCCCAAATCCTAAGTTAGTACCTTTCTCAGTGGCCCATCCTTCAGAGTGACAATGCTCAGCACAAAGTCTTCCATGTTTAACAAACAGTCTGGAATTCCACAGTGTCGTGCTAACAGGGGCCACATTCCAGTTAGCGAGATTAAGAACATTGGCACATTAGAATCTTATCGCTGAAACAAGGCCATTACTTGTCTCAGCTGTAATTTGTATGAGTTTTTTTATGGGCAGCATCTTTTAATTGTTTATTTTTTTTAAATAATGGATGTAAAGGAAATGACTCTAATCCCAGACAAAGCCCTTTATTGACCCTTTCCTCTATAGAGTGTGTGTAAAGCTGAGCCTGCCTATGGATTGTAGAGGTAGGTTTCACATGCTAAAAATAAATATCAAAGCTTCACATTTCTGGTTTTTAGTAAAATATTCATTGGAAAAAATGATGTTTTTACTATGAAAAAGATGTAAAAATCAGTAATCAGCTGGTATATTTATGGACTTAACATGCTATCTCAAAGTACCTTTTATTGCATTTGTTCAGAAATCTCTATCCAAGAGAAATTATTGCTGCCATCTATTAGTCCAACATTATGTTAGAGATGATAAGTTTTTAGCAGTTAAGTCCTCAGGATGCAATAATTTGCAATGGGGTTGACCTAATCTTTCTTTATTGTGCAGAGTGAAGGCATTTTACAGACAGAAGAAGAAACCATTTGCATTAATAATAATTGTAAGTTAAAGAGGGGCTTTATTTTTTAAGGTTTCCACCATTTTTAGTCTAGTAATTTGATTTCCACATACTTTACAATCATCTAGACTAATAGGATCATAGGAACTTCCAGACTGGATTAAATCCTAAACCCATACGGTAGGGATGTTAAATTTAGATTAATCAACTAATCGAATAGTCGATGGAATTTCCATCGACTACTTGATTAGTTGATAAGGGCGCCTCTGCCTTAGAAATGTACAAGAACCCCATGGCTTCAGAGGAAAGTATAAGAACCTTATTTAGAGACTCAGAGGGGTCCCCATGTTAGTCTGTAACTTTAAAAACAAGTAATCCTGTGGCACCTTAGAGACTAACAAATATATTAGGTCATGAGCTTTCGTGGGAAACACCCATTTCATCAGATGAGTTGGAGTGGAAGTTTCAGAATCCAGAGTATATATAACTGGAAAAGCAGTACGGCCATGTCTACACTAGGAAACTGTTTCAAAATAATGAAATTCAACTTAATAACTCTCCATTTTACAAAATCGAAATAGAGTTGAAATTAGTCCGAGTCAGACTCCATTAATGTGAACGCGCTACCTTGACTTCGAGCCCCAGGAAGCACTGGGGAGTAATTAGTTTGATTTACTCTGGGGAGCAGTTATTTCAAAATAGCAGCACTGGAGTGTCCACACTACCATTATTTTGAAATAACTATTTCAAAATTAGCATTATTCCCTGAGAAAAGCAGGAGTATATGTTTTGAAATAAGCATCCCCTTATTTCGAAATAATGGGCTTGGTAATGAGGACGCTCCATTTATACATTCAACCTAAGGGGTTTATTTCAAAATAAAGCCCTAGTGTAGACTAGGGCTGAGAGACATTCCTGTCCATAAGCTCTGGTACATGCCACCAGGAAATAAGCAAAATTATGGTTTTGGAAAAAATGTATATACAACTGTTTTCCCTGGGCAATTGATGTTTGTTTGTTCCTTTTCTGTGGCTCAATGTTCAAAATAATTTTACTGCCTATTCTTATTTACCAAAATGGATAATAACTAGCAATGTAGCTCCAGTTACTTCCATAAAATACTTTTTCTCAGAAAATAAATCTTAATAATTTGGCATGTGTCAAAATATTAAAAATTGAGAACAAAATTTCACTCCAAATTTACAGCTAGATCATGCCCTCCTTACTCGGGCTACATCTACACTGCAGCACTATTTCGGGATACCAGAGGTATCCCGAAATAGCTATTCTGCGTCTTTTGAGTGCACCTGTTATTTCAAAATATAATGAGCTCGCTATTCTGACATCCTGTAAACCTTATTCCACGAAGAGTAAAGGACGTTTTGGAATAGCGATTTATTTCAAAATAAGTGCTATGTAGAAAGCACCACATTTCAAAATAAGCTATTTCAAAATTGGCTCGAAATAAGCTATACCATTTGCATAGCTCAAATTGCATAGCTTATTTTGAGCTTTGGGTGCAGTGTGGATTCACCCTTAATGAATAGTATCATTAACATAAACGGGACTGACTGCTTGTAAGAGGAAAGGATGCACAACTTGGCCTCTCAATAAGTTATAATAGAACTCTACTGTCAGTTGAATTGGTTGATACTAAAGTTGGGCAGAAAGGCTTTGGACAAATAGTTTCTTCTTAAAAAAATACAGTTTTGGGTCTGTTGGAACTCTTTGGCTACATCTACATTGCGCTTTCTTGTGCAAGAACATATGCAAATTAGCTGCGGCAATGAATATCACCGCACCTCATTTGCATACTTAAGAAGCCGCCATTTTGCACAAGGGGCTTTTGCGCAAGAAGGAGCCATCTACACTGCTCCTTCTTGGACAAAACCCCCCTCTTACACAAGAGCCGTTCTGTCTGAAAATAAGCGGCAGTGTAGACTGCTCCTTCTTGCACAAAAGCCCCTTGCGCAAAAATGGCGGCTCATTAAGTATGCAAATGAGGTGCAGCGATATTCTTTCGCAAGAAAGTGCAATGTAGACATAGCCCATGGGAATTCAGCATAAAGTTGCTGAATAGTTTGAACCAAAACCCATTGTTGAGCTAGATTCACAAAAGAGGAGGAGAAGGTAGCTTTGGTCCAGGGACTAAGTATCTTGTACAAAGCTGAATAGCTTCAACAGGAGTGATTAAGAAAAACCAGTCTCAGAGTGCCCTGCTGCCCACTGATTACAGCACCCACCTAGGAGGTGTGAGACTCGAGTTCTAATCATGGTTCTGCATAAGGCAGTATGGGGCTTGACCCTTCATCTCAGACATTCCAGTTGAGGTGCACCTCCTCTTCTGGCTTTGTGACTGGTATGTCCAAATTTCCTTACTTTTCATAACAAATTTGAATCTATTTTTTGTTTTGCCAAGAAAAGTGATTAATTTCCAATTTTGTCTTAAACAAATCATTTTACTTTTTGTGTGTGTGTGTTTGGTTTGGCCAACGAAGCAAAATATTGATTATTCACAGTTCTCTGGTTGTCAGTAAAGTTGTTTCTTGGAAACAAACAGGAAGTGTGGCTAAAAAAAAATCTAGGTGTATACAGTACAAATCCAGTCTGACAGCCATCTAGTGACAAGGTGAGTGAGGCAATATATTTTATTGGACCAGCTTTTGTTGGTGAGAGAGACAAGCTTTTGAGCTTACACATCACTCTTCTTCAGGGCTGGGAAATGTACCCAGTGTTACAGCTAACCAGAAGGTGGGATAGGTTGTTTAAAATAAGTAATTCATGGACATATTTTATGGACCATTCAAGGCAAAGTGGCTCATTAACACTTCTTCCAGTCACAGGTGGAAAGAAGAAGATAAAAACTGGCAGGGAGGGTGGAAGTGTTAGTGAGTTATAGGCATGGTAATAGGCCATAATTCAAGTAGCTGTATTTAATCCATGATTTATAGTGTCTAGAAAAAGTATGAAATTAAGCTCCTGGGCTCATCTTTAGAAGGTGTTGTACAGATTTCCTTTGAGGATGAGGAGAGGTGTGATATAGAGTGATTGCTTTGTGAAAAGTGATCAGCCATGCATGGTATGGAGTTTTTGTCTTTTATCATTCTCCGTGTGAGTTCATTTGAGTGATTGTCGGGTTTTCCCAAATGGTTGTTATTGGGGCATTTAGGGTGTGTCTAGACTACAGGGTTTTGTCGACAAAAGTGGCCTTTTGTCGACAAAACTATACCTGTGTCTACACTACTGCCCAGTTCTGTTGACATAACGTCAACAGAACTCAGCAGTTTTGTCGACGGCGGTAAACCTCATTCTATGAGGAATAACTCCTTTTGTCGACAGAGTTCTGTCGACAGAAGGTGTTATTGCATCTACACTGTCCTTTGCGTCTACACTCTCATGTCAACAAAGCGACTTGCTTTGTCGACAGAACTGGATGTAGTCTAGACACTCTTTGTCGACAGAAGCTTTGTCAACAGTATCTGTCGACAAAGCCTATGTCGACAAAAGCCTGTAGTCTAGACTTACCCTTAGTGCACTAGGAGGTACACCGTATGTCGTGACAGTCAAGTGTAGGATCCCCGCATCGTGAAAGGTGTATTATGTGGGGTGCTGATTCTTGTGCCATCTGCCTGTGCAGAGCCGAGACAGCACATAGACATTGGTCATCACAGCAGAGGAGAAATAGCTATGGGTTTTGTGGCTGGTACCACTTTGAGTTGGTGTGTCCTCATCTGTGGAGACCTTGCATCTGATGATTAGCTTGGAGAGGTTGGGGATTGTTTGAAAGCTAGAAGAGGGGATTCAGGGAAGATTTCTTTTAAGGTGTGCCTCCAGCAGATATCAGTTGTAAATGTTTAATGAGATCCTGTATGGTTTGGGTGTGACGTGGTAGGTGACAACTAGGGGTGTTTGGTTGGAGGGGGTTTTATTTCTCTACTGAAGCAGCTTTCTCTTGGGGCATTTGGATGACCCATGTTATGATGCAATCTACTAGTGTATAGAGAGACTTTCATTGTGATACTTTCATAGCCAGAGAAATGTTAACCCTTTGCTGATGCCATACAGTCTATCAAGAATAATTCATCCACTTTTATTTTTGTTTTTGCATCTCTGATCCCTTCTTAAAATGCTGTACAACTAGTGAACAATCGAAAAGTTTCTCATGCCAGCACTTACTGGCTCTGATTCAGCAAGATGCTTAAGTGTGCATTACACTTTAATCATCTAAGTAGCAGTTTTTAAGTTCCATTGCAACTATTCATGTGCTTAAATGTAAGCATGTGTGTAATACCTTGCTGATTTAGGGCCACTATTATCAGCTCTTCATGTTGCTTCTTGTCTGCCCTTCCCTAAAGTCTTGCAACTTCCTAGTGTAACATTTCTATTGTAACTGCTATATGCATTGTGAGATATTGGTATGAAGGGTATGTTTTTAAATTAAATTGTATTGGATAACACTTAAACAGTTCTCATGTATATCTTCATTTCCAGTTAGAAGCCATGTTCTTGACCTGAAGAAGCCTCCTGATATGATACCAGAGTCTGACAGCCATGTCTTTATGAGTGTGAAAGGTAAAAACAGCCTCCAGAACTTATAATGATAGTAAATGCTGTCAACTGATGCATCAGGTTCTTAAACTGATCTCTCTAAACATGAGTCACAATTCCTTCCTGGGTCTTCCCTGCCATCCAGCAGGAAACATTAGTTTGGCCCAAATCGCTGGGAAAGGAAGAAGCAAATCTAAACCAGCTTCTTGCCCCTCTCCATCTAGTCTCTACATAGCAAATGTGTATATATAATCTATATAATCTAATACTGTGTGTATCTCTGTAAAACACATACAAAATTATGTTACAAGAACCCTGAGGTTGCAAAGTCAAGCTTTCAGAAGTTAAGAAATGCCAGAATCAGGGTTTCATTATGTTTAACTACATGATTACATACTATTTTTCTATGGGAGCTCAACCTCATTTAGTGTATAGGATATAACGTGTTCAATTAATGAACAGTTATTCAGCATTTTATTTTATCTTTATTGACCAATTATAGAATATTCATTGCTCTTCAATCCAGAATGTTTAGATGCCAGTTCAATAACTCGGTTGTCCTGTAGCGCGTAACAAAGCAGACCATGACAAAGGTGGCGTCATTTTGTCTTCTGTGCCATAAAATACTGTGCACCTGTCTGGACTCAAATGTTGATAGATGGGTATATTGGATTGCATTGGTTAAAGATTCAGTCTCCTGATGACTACAGCATTAGGAACATTGTTAGTACAGGCAGTCCCCAGGTTACGTACAAGATAGGGACTGTAGGTTTGTTCTTAAGTTGAATTTGTATGTAAGTCGGAACTGGTACATATTGTAGGGGAAACTCTAGCCAAACATTTCTCCAGAGCTCAGTTTTATTCTCCCACACCTCACTTCCCTCAGTCCTTTATTCTCAAGCTGAGGTGTCTGCTGAGAAAAGCCGCTCCACGTCTCCCTGGTCTGCTGGGGGCCAGCAGACCAGGGAGACGCGGAGTGGCTTTTCTCGCCGCGGAGGACGTGGGCGGTAGGACCACGGCGCGTCTCGGCGGTCTGCTGGGGGCAGAGAGCGCAGCTAGTGCGGGGTTGCCTCACACCGTTTGTAAGTAGGGATCCGATGTAAGTCGGATCCATGTAACCTGGGGACTGCCTGTATTAGGAGACCATAGGAGCACATGAGAAACAATTCCTGTTTATTACAAGTTCCCTTTTTAATAAATTCTCTAAGCAGATAAACAGTCCCACAAATATTAAAATACAATAGCAGATACAGAGAGCGTGCAAAGTGTTTGTCTTTAGCTCTATGACCAGTATCACTCACATCTCCTGCTGGGGACACTGGAGTGTCCATCATTATTCACCTTAGCATTGTCGTTCTCATCACTTGTGGTTGTCATCCTGGCATCTCCCCGAGTGTTTCTTTCCCCCTAAGCAGCCCAGGCAACACCTTTTATTCTGAGTTGTACTTATGCCTTCTAAGCCTCATATATACACATGAGGGTGTCAGCCTCTTTCTCCTTGTTTACACTTCCATACCCTATAAACTTACCGGTGCTCCACTTCTCATAGATTATCCTGTTAGACCAGGTCTACATTACAAACTTACGTCCTGCTTAGGAGCACGGAAGACCCACACAGCCTTAGCAAGACAGTTATAGTGACCTAACCGTTGTTGGTTATCTTGTTGATAGAAGAGCTTCTCCTGTAGACATTGTTATCGCCTCTCATGGAGGTGGACTATCTGTGCTGATGGGAGAAGCTCTTCTATCAGTGTAGTAGTGTCTTCACTGAAGTGCTACCACAGCACAGCTGCACCAGTGCAGTGTTTTATATGTAGAGCTGTTCTTAGTTCCCCTTATTTTCAGTAGCACCTATATAGATAAGTCTGCTTCCTAACCAGTGGTTCCTGCTGAATTTCTCATGTGGTTGCATTCAGGTGTCTTGCTGTTTTAGATTTATTTTAGTATATTTTTCTCAAACATCACCAATTAGTATGTTTTTAGAGTAATCTTGTACCTTTACTGGTACAGCGTTATTCTTGGGTCACCTCCTTATGTCAACCATCCTTAGGTCTGAGGCCTAGTATGGCTAAGCTGAAATCTTGCAAGCCTTAGCCTGTAGGCCTTGCACTACTGCCTTACTCTTAATCCACACATATCATTTGTAAATGCTTATCAATCTTATACTTCCATGATCCTGTCATACTTAAACCTGTTATTTACCTACTAATTAATTCAACTAATTGGCTACACATAGCTCCCATTTGTGGATTCTCCACTTAACACAGTCACATGGACTATTATAGCACAGTGACATGAATGCTTCTTGTTGAACTAGGCTTTGTGAATTGGTGCATAGCCAGTCACCTCAAATTAGTCATTAGAATTCTTCAAGAGTTCCATCATATTCAAGGGATCAAGGATCCTCCAATACATAAATTATATCCTGAGATGCTGTTTCAAATCCAGAAAACCTTAATGGCTTGTAATGCAAGGGTATGTCTACACTGTGCTAAAGGGCCCACAGCACAGCTCTATCTTGCCCGAGTCATGGGCTGAGGTGCTATAAAGTGGCTTTTCATACGTATGGAAAGTATAATACACTTTGAATTACATCCACACATCGCATGGCAGACGTGCTTTCTTTCTCCATATATGGGGGCTGAGAGATGGAGACACAATCCTAGTTCTGACTGTGGAAACAGTTTCAAACTATGGAACACTTCATCAATCAATGTGTCAAATGATAATCTCTCAGTGGTATCTCTGCCGTCTTTTCCACGTCACCTGAACTAATCAATTGGATTGCCAGACTAGACTAAGACATCTACTATTGCTTCTTTGTTAATAATATGCCATGCTGCTCGCCCCACCTATAATCACTTATTTTAGGGTTATGTTTATTCTTATTTTTTACCCTTTCCAAACTTTAAATGCAATAATTTTGGTCAAATTTTTGTTGTTGCTACTATAGGGGATATAATGGGTGAGTCCATCCAAAATTGTCTCAGTCCAGCAGGAATTGATAAGCTTATCAAAGTGCCGACTGGTTGTGCTGAGCAAACTATGGTGACAATGGCTCCAGCAACGTATGCCATTGAGTACCTGGATGCAAGTTCACAGTGGATCAACTTTAAACCTGAGCGGAAAGAAGAAGCCTATAAGATGATTGCACAAGGTATGCCAAACCTCCATCCACTTCGCCCACCCCTGTTATGCCAGAGCCTGGTAAGCATCCCAGATTTGGGAGGGAGTACAAATGACTTGGTTACCATATTGACCTAACTATAGGCTCTGAGTGCTGTGTTGCACAGCACAGAATCTAACCCATGAAGAGTAATGATGGAAAATAGACTTTTGTTTGGTGGTTAACTGAATGGATATCTGTGGCCTTGTATATCGGTTACCAAGGGCCTTGGCAAAACAATTTATTCCTAGCACCATTAGATTCTCTGTATCTGAACAATGAATTAGAGTGCAGCGCAAGCCTGATGTACGTTACAATGTGTTGCACACATGTGACTGGAAAACAGAAACACTCTGAACCTGAGGTGTTTGGTCAAACATCATTTCATTCTCTTAGCAGCTGTATTTGTCTATAGTCCCACAAGGAAATGTGATGCTATTCTATTACTAGTGATTAATTATTATTAATAAAACATTGTTCTACTGTGCCTCTTATCAAGTGATCATAAAGAACTTTACAGCGATGAGTATCACTCTTACATTAACTGTGGGAAAATGAGGCACAGAAAATGAAGTGACCTGCTCAAGTCAATAACAGAGCTGGGAATGGAGCCCAGATCTTCTAACTCCCAGTTATGTGTCCAGTCTGCTACATTGTACTCACTCTTTTGTGTCTTATTTTGACCCCTTGTATCTCAAGGAAGTGGCAGTACTTGGGGATGGATTTTCAGGGACCCACCAGGAAGACATTTCTTGGGATCCACAAATGCTTGTAATATTGATGCCCTTGTATGCCAACTCAAAACTCATGCTCCCTGTCCTCTATTTTATTCCAAAAGATCTGCTGTCCAATCACACACACACGCATACACAGCAAAAGCAAATGTGCATACAAAAGCAGTGGAGTGAACTTCCATGTTAATCCAAGTGTTGCACGAAAAAACAAAACAAAGTACATCCTACAAGCCTATGTACAGTAATATTCTTAATCAATACATTTGATTGCTTATGTAGGTTACACAAGACTTCTTGAATTTCAGAAGGAGGATGGCTCTTATGGAGCATTCAAAACCACGCCCAGCAGTACATGGTAGTGTATGCTCGTAATCAGCAGTAGTTGCTGTGTTTCTATTCTAAAATGCCGGTGTTGCCACTCATAGTGCATTAGAAGTTGGCTTTTGGGATCAAATTGTCAAACTGAACCCATATACTTGAGTGCATCTAATATGTACAGCTATATTAGCTCCATACACAGCTATGTGAGCAGGATTCAAGTGTGCACAATCAGTATTTGCAAGTATATGGATGCCTAAAGTTGGATTCTTTGGATTTTTATGGCCAAATTGTTTTTATTGTTAATAAAGCGAGGCTTTTTTTTTCTGCACAATTTTCAGTGAACAGTTAATGTTGATATAATTAGGAAGGCACATGCAAAGCATTGCTTAATTAAAAATGCAAATACCTGTGCGGACACTTCTATATATGTTTAATACTGTGTATATTGGTTAAATTTGAATTCATTGATGCAAGAACAGTATCAACACAGGTGTGGTCTAGTTTAACTACAGCATTAGAAATTCACACTGCTTGATAAACCAGTGCAACCTGGTGTGTAATGAGGCTGTCTTCATAGATGAGACTGTCTCTGTCTGTCTCTTTGTCTATAATACAGAGTTACACTCATGTATATCAGGAGAAAATTGGGTCCAGTGCAGGAGTGAGTAATATTGTGTCTTGAGGTAGGAATTGCACTGAGATCCTTCAGTCTTTCTTGATGTATATCTTTTTGGCATTGCCCTATAGCTACTTGATGGATCAACATTATATGGAGCAGTAGCTTGTGCAAAATTGTATTAGTATCTCTTCATGTACTAGTTAATGTTAGTGAACCACAAACATAAATGAGTTTAGAAAATGAAACCAGCATCTTTTATACAGGCTAACTGCTTTCATTGCTAAAGTGCTCACAAGGTGCCGAAAATACATCAGTGTTGAAGACCGTTATATACACAAAGCTGTTTCCTACTTGCTTGGACAACAGCAGGCAGATGGCTCATTCCATGACCCTCACCCGGTGTTGGACAGACATATGCAGGTTGGTCATTGGTAATTATAAGAACCTGTTCCCAGGTGGACCAGATCTTCAGTTGCTGTAAATTTGTGTAGCTGTCTTGAAATCCTTGGGACAATAATAATTTATACCACCTGATGAGGGGCCCCAGTGTTTTATTTTGTTTTGTTTACCATCCCTATCCACTGATGCTTCCCATATAATTGTGAGGGAGGGAAAAATCAACAGCTTGTGGAGAAAAATATCTTTAACTCTAAAAGGATGAGTATTTGGGGTAGATTGGGGAAGAATTAGGACTCTTTCCAAAGGCACAGGGTGCAGCGAGAAACCACAAAATAATTCACGATCCAGAAAAAAAATGCCTCACAGGTGAAGACTCGGGGAACTCAATTAGTTCAGTTTATTAAGAAGTCAGTCAATTACAGTGTATAAATACCTTCATAAGGAGAAAATACCAAGTGCTAAAGGGCTCTTTAATCTAGCAGAAAAAGACTTAACAAGAACCAATGGCTGCAAGCTGAAGACAGATAAATTCAAATTAGTACAGCACACATTAACCAGGACAGCAATTAACCATTGGGACAAACTACCAAGGGAAGTGGTGAATTCTCATCTTTTGATGTCTTCAAATCAAGACCAGATACCTTCCAGGAAGATGTGCTTTAGACAAGTTATTGGGCTCACTATAGGAATAAATGGGGGAAATGTACTGGTCTGTGTTACAGAAGGTTAGAGCAGAGTATCTAGTGGTCCCTTTGGACCTTAAAAGCTATGAATGAAAAAATACTTATGTGTTAGAAAAAAAGTGGGGCTTGGAGAAATGGAAAAGAATGTTATGGTGGGAGTAATACCAACGAGTGTGTGATCATGTGGTGATGTTTATTTTTCATACAAAGAAACAAAATTAGAGTTGCTTGATTAAATAATTAAACAAACACGTCTACTCTGAAAGCTTTACCATGCTTAACCTTCTAGGGTGGAGTTGGAAATGATGAAGAGCATTTGGCTTTGACGGCCTTTATAACTATTGCCATGCAAGAGGTCTTGGGTGCTTTCAATGGCTCTAAGTCTTCTGAGGTGGTAAGAAGCCTGCATTTCTTTTATTCTTAAATCTTTCATTGTCTTTTTACTTGCATTTGTTTTCTGCTGGCATGCGTGCTGCATTCTGTTCAGCATCATAGAGATTCTTGAATATGTCCTTGGCCTTATCTTCATCCTGAGACTGCATTTCACAGTGGCAGAACTCTTCCATTTCCTGGGCCAGATTCCACTCGAGTTACAGTTGAGAGAAATACAGCCACAGCACCTAGTGGCCTGCTGGGCTAGAGTAGTACAAAACAACCACCACATTTCCTCCACTGTGGGGAAACTGCACAATCCCCAAAATACCTCCTGCAGACTAGTGTGTCTGGAGGATACATTGATGCAATACATCCCTTTGGCTGCCTCCACAAGCAAGCTTCTCTGAATCCCCTGGCAGATTTTAAACCTACTGTCCTCCAGGGTAGGCCAGAGAGAAGCCAGATAGCAGTATCTTCTTGGGTGCACCCTTTCTATAGTGCAAGAGGAAGAGCTGGCCCAAGGAAATGTGATTCTACACCAATTGGATGAAGCAGGCCCCATTGTCAGTGGCATGCTTATGAAGTGCTTTGCATTTCTATAACTCCTTCCACTGTGCTCCTGTGAGGATGGAAATGATGCTATCCCCATTAAACAGATAGGTACACTTGGATACCAGCACTACAAATGTGGTTACAAAGTGATGCCAGGAATAAAAGCCGTGTCCTTTGAGCTTCACACATAATAATTTTTTGTAATCCATGCTGAGGTAATAAAATCATGGTTCTAGGTGGCAGAGGAACAGAGGACTATAGTAATTGTCAGACTTAATCAAATTAGTCTAGTATCCTGTTTCAACAGTGGCCAGCACTAGAAGCTTCAGTGGTCAGTGCAAGAAATCTCTTAACTCTAATCATTAGAGACTGGCATAACCCTTGAATCATAATGCTTAATCTCTGTTCCGGATCTTATGTTAGAATCAGCTATTATACTTCTGTATAGTATTGTTATCTATTTTGATGACTAACCCCTTTTTTGATCTTGCTAAGTTTTTGGCTTCAATGACATCCTGTGGCAATGAGTTCCACAGTTGAATTAGTCATTGTGTGAAAATGCATTTCCTTTAATTTGTCTTGAATTTGGCATTAATTATTATTATTATTATAATAAACAATAATCCCAGATCTGGAGGTCCATATTCAGGTAAACTTCCAGTTTTGTTTGAGAAAAGATTAAGTAAAAATTGAATAATAAACTCAGGATCTGGCCGAACAATTTTGGTTAGCACTTATTCCGAACTTTACAAATTCAATGCATTGGAAGAACATTCATCTTAAAGTGTCTTGATTTTGCATCCATTCCTGCCTGCACCATCTTCCAAGCCTTCCTCTCCCTGACAACTAGGATCTAGGAACCATTGCAATCAGGGAATAGAGGTGCCTCCTCTTCTCTCCCAGAAACTAGTTGTATATATGAGGGAGTTTCAGACAAGAATTGTGTACTCCTTGTAAATAGAGCAACTGTAACTCCAATAGCCCATGTATTTTAGTATAGGCCAGCCAGTGCTCATCTCAGAAATCATTTTATTCCCTGCCAAAATCTTCAATTCTTTTGCATTATTCTTAACCATTAAAGTTATGAGGGTCACCTCACTCCCATCTGGTTTACTTTAGAAATAGCTGTAATATATTGTTATTATTCATAGAAAATAGGGCTGTCAAGTCATTTACAAATTTATTGCTATTAATCAGGTGATTAATCACACTGATAATAACAGAATACTATTTATTTGAATATTTTTGGATGTTTTCTATGTTTTCAAATACTGTATATTGATTTCAATTTCAACACAGAATACAAGGTGTACAGTGCTCAATTAATATTTATTTTTCTTACAAATATTAGCAGTGTAAAATTGTTCAGGCAATTGCTTAGAGAAATAAGGTTGTTTACATTATGTTGTATACAATGTCACCTGAAAGTGAGAACAAGGTACTGTTGTAGCTGGAATCACAAGATATTTATATGCCAGATGCACTAAAGATTCATGTGTCCCTTCATGCTTCAATCACCATTCCAGAAGGCATGCATCCTTGCTGGTGATTGGCTCTGCTTGATAACAGTCCAAAGCAATGCATACTGATACATGTTCATTTTCATCATCTGAACAGATGCCACCAGCAAAAGGTTGGTTTTCTTTCCTGGTGGGTTTGGGTTCCGTAGATTTCACATCAGAATGTTTCTTTTTTAAAAACTTCTGAAAGCATGCTCCATACCTCAACCTTCTCAGATTTTGGAAGGCACTTCTGATGCTTAAAACTTGGGTCAAGAACTATAGTTATCCTTCAAAATCTCACATTGGTACCTTGTCCGCATTTTGTCAAATCTGCAGTGAAAGTGTTTTTAAAATGAACAACATGTGTGAGGTCATCACCCAAGACAGCTATAACATGAATGTTTTCGTACATGGGTAAAATGGAGAAGGAGACATACAATTCTCCTGCAAGGAGTTCAGTCACAAATGTAATTAATGCATTATTTTTTAACAATTGTTAACAACATGGATGCATGTCCTGTGGAATGGTAGCTGAAGCATGAAGGCACATACAAATGTTTAGCATATCTGGAACATAAATTTTTTGCAATGCTGGCTACAAAAGTCCCGTGCGTAACGCCTATTCTCATTTTCAGATGACATTGTACATAAGAAGTGGGCAGAATTATCTCCTGTAAAGGTAACAAACTTGTTTGTCTTTGTGAATGGCTGAACAAGAATTAGAACTGAGTGGATTTATAGGCTCTAAAATTTTCCATTCTTTTGTTTATGAGTGAAGTTATGTAAAAAAAAAGTTTTATATTTGTAAATTGCACATTCACAATAAAGAGATTGTACTGCAGTACTTGCGCGAGGTGAAATGAAAGTTGCTATTTTCTTTGTTTATGTTTTTAAAGTATGAATATTTGCAATAGGAAATCATATAAAATGAGCAGTTTACACTTTGTGTTCTGTGTTGTAATTGAAATCAACATATTCAAAAATGAAGAAAAACATTCAAAACACTTAATACATTTCAATTGCTATTCTACTGTTTAACAGTGCAATTAAAACTGTAATTAATCAGATTAATTTTAATCACAATTAAGTCTTTTGAGTTAATCACTTGAGTTAGCTACGATTAATTGATAGCCCTAATTGGAACTCAAATCAGTGTTTCCTTTGTGCTGGTTTTGTACCTCTCTCCAAAGTGATCCATTTTTATTTCCACAGAAACGAGGTATTGAAAAAGCTGTCGCTTATGTGCATGGACAACTATCACCTCAGCTGAACTTCTACTCTGTTGCAATCTCTGCCTATGCTCTGTCTCTTGTGAAACACAATGGCTTCGAAGCCAAACGGGCAGAACAGATTTTAAGAGAAATTTCTACATTTGATGCAGGTACTAATAATTATTCTTGCAATGATAATTCTGTTTTTAAGTGCTCAATCCAACAAAAATGCTTGGGGGCAACAAAATTAAAAACAAGATCAAGTGCAATGCAGCCAACATGTTTAAATGTAAGTAGTCTGCAGATTGTTAGCTCTAGGATTATTGGAATAACAATTCTACCTTTAAGTTATCCCCACAAACAATTTTAGGACTGCACTGAGCTGGTGTTGCGTGTCTTGTGATCTATAACTTCTTGGAAAGTTCATAGTGTTCAGTACACTAAAATGATTTGATTTAAGTCAAAACTTAGTTAGAAATTTGGATTTTTAATAACCTTTGGTTCCCATACCTAACTATATATATCCTCAAAGTGGTGGTGGGCTCTGAACTGGGTTGAATCATTGCTATGAAATAAATGGCCTATGGGTTTTTTCCCCAAACTGAGCTAAATTGAAGTAATTTTTTTGGAAAATATCTTCCCTGAATTGATTGAAGACTGAGTGATTGTTTCAGCAATGCAGCAGCGCTACTGGGGAAATGGTGAAGATGCTGTTTCTATAGAAGCTACCGCTTATGCATTACTTCAGACGTTACTCCAGAAGGATATCAATTATGCAGAGCCTATTGCGACCTGGTTAACAGAAAAACGGAAATTTGGTGGCGGATACTGTTCTACACAGGTATCTGGCTTTCAGGCTCAGTGAGTTGGACCTCTACAATCCAGACATCTCTCATCTGGCAACATCTGTGGTTCAGCATCCATGGGTATACCGGAGCTGGAGCACTCATGGGGCAAAGCCGGGGGACTAGCACTCAGCAACTCTTCCCCCATCCGCCCAGAGCTTCTGGAGCACTGCAAATAGATCTTTTGCAGCATTCAAAATCGGGTGGGAAGGGGAAGGTTGTTGGCAAGGGAATGCTTGGGGAAGAGGCAGGGTAGTTGCAGAACTCTGTGGCTGGGGGCCAGGAGCACAGCTCCACAGCCAGTGGCGGGTGGCCATAAGCACAACCCAGTGGCTGTGGGTCTCTGTTGCTGGTCACGGGGCTGTACTCCTGGCCTGTTGGGCTGCACTCCTGGCCCCAACCCATAGGGCTCTGCAGCCACTCTGCCTCTTCCCCTAAGCATCTCCCCCCCATCTCTACTCTATCAGTGCCAGTCCCTCTGCTGTCGCCAGAGCAGAGCCCACAGTCAATGACAGCAGAGGGGCCAGCACTGACCTCCTCTGGTCTGGCAAATTCTCTGGTTTGGGACCAGTCAGGACCTGAGGGTGCCAGATCACGAATTTCAACCTGCACTGTAAAAAGCAAAATCAAAACCCCCTTGCATGTCCAACAGCAAGATAAATATTTCTGTGAGTCCAACCAGTCTTTTATAGATGTTCAGGATCATAATGTTATGGAATGAAACTCAATTTCCCATTGGTAGCAAGTTGCTTATTTTGAATTGAAGCTCACAATGAACCAAGTCCTGAAGTCCTTAAGTAAGCACCTGAGAACTTGGACTCAAGAAAAAAACAATATGGATTAGTGAGTGCTCCATGGCTTTAATGGAGCTACGAAGATTTATAGTCATTGGGGATCTGCTCAAAAATGCTGATAGAAGAACCTGGAAAATATGGTGAATGGATTGAGGGGGTGGTGAGAGGTGGAAACTTCAAAGGGAGAACTTCAAAGGACCAGATATCTAGAAAGGAGACATGTGGATGAGGAGTTACTTACGAGAGCCATGTAACTAGAGTATTTGTCTGTTGCTGAAAGATTCCAATGTAGCTGGTATTCATTTGCATTTCAATCTCACATAGGATACCGTGGTGGCCCTGGAAGCTTTGTCACAGTACAGCATACAGACAATGGAAAACGATCCCACCATTCTGAATCTCGTGTTAAGCCTACCTGGAAGGCACGAGAAGCACTATATTAATGTGAATAGCAACAAGGTCCAGATTCAGGAAAAACTAGAGGTACTCAACCTTTCATTGGTCTAAGTTGTGCTACTTCTTAATTTGCAAACAGAAGGCAGGTTTTCACTTCTCAGCAACCTTAATGTACTTACTTTGGTTGCAGCCAATGTTCTGTGTAATAATCATATTTAGCACACATAGGCCCCTTTCTGTCTCTCCCAGATGTCCAGACTGCTACTTTTCCTCCAGTGGGAAGGACCACTGCAGCCCTCTGTTCATTCAGGGTTGTCTTAGGGGAGGGAATAGAGAAGATAGGTCTTCTACTCTGACCCTGAAGTGACACCTAAAAAACGCTCCCGTCTCCTGCCACAGGGGTCACTTTAGTGAGGTTGGGGAAGACATCCCCCATAGTTCCTTGAGTGACAGGGAACTGTTACAATCCTTCATTAGGAACTGTTACAATCCTTCATTAGACTAGACTCATATAGAATCTAACCCATGGCAAGAGGGGCACACGTTCTAATGTGGTGCAGGTTACCCAGGTCTCAGACAAAAAGCAAGACTCTCAGGGATCACAGGAAAAAGGCAACTTGAATAATGTCCCCGGTGTTAAATGTCTGCTGTTTGGTTTGCTTTGCAGTTTGACCTTGGGAACAAAGTTGAAGTGACTGTAAAGGGACAAGGAAATGGGACGCTGAGTGTAAGAAGGAGCTTGGAAGCATATATGTTTCATTTTATTTTTCTCTTTCAAAACCAAAACAGTGCTAATTCACCCCTCTAGGCATCTGCCCCTCCGTCACTTCCAACTACACACAGTCCAGGCAGCCTCACCCCTTCCCAGATCCTGCCAAACAGTAACTAAACAAAGCAATCAACACCTTATGCTGCCAGAGACTCTGTCCTTATGCACCCCTACCCTCCTGGAAATCCCGGGAAAATAGATGCAGTGTGCTCTGAAGGTCATAGGTTTTGCCTGTTTTGGACCCAGCTGCAGGGGAAAATTCCAAATTCTATGGAACCTCATGGAGAACAACTTGGTAGCTATTTGTTATACTGAAATTACTTCCATTGAGCACTTCCACTAAGGGCTGCTGGTGGGGAACGAGAAGGGGGTCTTTGAAGTGGGTAGGCTCCCATCCATCTGGGTCTTTGGATGTTGCACAATGGTCATGTCATTATTGTATCCACTACACTCATCAGGAGATAATCTGTAGCTATGACTACTTCCTGAGCTATGGGTGCGATTCCCCGCACATGTACACAGACTTCTGATAGCTCTCATAGCTCTGGTAGCACTGATCGCTGCATTGCCAGCATGACTGAATCATACCAAGTACAAACCTGTGGATGAATTGCTACAGATCTGGTTGGTTACATTCTTCGTTATTTAAATGAGCTTTTACAGTTCTCTCTTCTTCTTTTAAGATACAAAAACTATTTTATTCTGTGGAAACAAAGAACGGCATCTGTAATGACTTGATTCTGAAAGTTGAAATGGAAGGAAATGTCAAGTATTCAAGTAAGTGAAAAGAAAACAGAGTATCTTTTTTAAAAAGTGTCAAATTTAGCTAAACACTGATGGTATCCTATGGCTTTTTGGCTGATTAGAATGGACATAAACAGAAGAGAACGGGGAAAGACAAAGATATATACTATAGTACCTTCAGAATGATTTGTGTTTTTATTATATTTAGGGTGTTTAATTTGTAATATTTTAATAATTGTTTTATAAAACCTCACATGACTTTTGGAGGATGCTTAATGCCTAGGAAGCAGTACTGCAGGAAAGGGATCTGGGACCAAAAGCTAAATATGGGTCAACAGTGTATCACCATTCTGGGATGTATTAGCAGGAGTGTTGTAGGCAAGACATGAGAAGTAATTCTTTCACTCTATTCCACTCTGGGTGCATCTAGACTGGCAAGATTTTGCGCAAAAGCAGTTGCTTTTGCGCAAAAACTTGCCAGCTGTCTACACTGGCCACTTGAATTTGCGCAAGAACACTGATGATCTAATGTAAGATTGTCAGTGTTCTTGAGCAAATACTATGATGCTCCCGCTCAGGGATAAGCCCTCTTGCGCAAGAATACTTTCGCAAGAGGGCCAGTGTAGACAGGGAAGAACTGTTTTATAAAAAGCCCGATGGCTAAAAATGGCGATCGGGCTTTCATAAAATCGCATCTAGACTGGCCACGGATGCTTTTGCAAAAACACTTTTTGCGCAAAGGCATCCGTGCCAATCTAGACGCTTATGAAATGCTTTTAACGGAAAAACTTTTCCGTTAAAAGCATTTCCGCAAAATCATGCCAGTCTAGATGCAGCCTCTGAGTAAGCCTCCACTGAAGTATTATGTCTAGTTCTGGGCACCACTTCTCTGGAAAGATGCAGAGAAATTGCAAAAAGTCCAGAGAACAAAATGATTAAAGGCCTAGAAAATGTGACCTGTGAAATTGAAAGAATTGAGTTTGTTTAGTCTGGAAAAGAGAAGACTGAGAGGAGACATGATAGCTGTTTTCAAGAATCTAAAATGTTGTTACAAAGAGGAGGGAGAAAAATTATTTTCCTTAACCTCTAATGATAGGACAAGAAACAATGGGCCCAAATTGCAGCAAGGGAGGTTTAGGTTGGACATGGGGAAAAATTTACTAACTGTCAGGATGGCTAAGCACTGAAATAAATTGTCTAGGAGGTTGTGAAATCTGTATAATTGGAGATTTTTTAAGAGCAGGTTAGACAAACACCTGTTAGGGATGGTCAAGATGGTGGTTGGTCCTGCCGTGAGGGCAAGGGACTGGACTTAATGACCTCTTGAGGTACTTCCAGTCCTAGTAGTCTATGATTCTATAATGAGGCCAAAGGAAATGAAGTTTGTAAAGGCAGTGGCTGAGTGCACAGAAGAGAACAATCACCAAGCTTTTCATCCCCCAAGTATGCATGGGTCTGATTGTGTCTAACACCTCCAGGTGCTCTGTACTCTGAGGAAGAGGACTATGATAATGAGGAGGACCATGCTATGGAAACCAGAATTGATGAGCTCATAAGCCCCATAGAATGGTTTGACATCCGCAATAGAAGGAAAAGAGAGGTGTCTGTTCCCAATAAAACAGAATCATTACGATACAAAATCTGTGTAAGGTAGGTTTGGGATTAGATTAATCTTTATTAGCAAGATTTCACTCTATTGGTTAGGAAGTTGTGGTCGTATACATCTCTCTGTTGTCTTTGTGAGTTCAACCTTCATTGAGAAATATCTAGACATTCTGGAAGTATACATTCGAATCCTGGCATAATGGCTCAGCTCCTCTTCTTCCAGGACAGTAATGCTGATTTCTATGCAGGGTCTGAGTATGGACCATTCACATGAGATCTTAAACACCAAGCTCCTCTCTGGTGTACATAACATGGAAGAATAGTTTGTCTGTCTGCCTGTTTGTTTTAATGAAGGTTTTGCCCCAGTGTTGTTGGTATGCCAACTATTCAGCTAGCTGCTGTCCTCCACCACAGAAATGGTTGCACTTCAGCATATGTAAACAACACAATAAGCTGCACCAATGGGGAGATAAACTCAGTGAGATTTGTGTTGTTTACAGATTTTGGAGTGCTGGTGTGTGGCTTGTGTGAATAACATCCTTCTCCCTTTGGGTGTCATATATTCTCCCTCGCCCCCTGGCACTCATTAATGCCCTAGAAAAAAACGAGCCCTTTTATTATTGTCTGGTGATGTATCTCCAAAGATAGACCATCTTTTTCTGCTGCGGTGAAGAGAGTGGAGAGGAAGACTGGATCTCAGGGCCCTGGGCTCTGTTGGAACCGTGCGAATGAAAAGAAATTTATAGTGGTGTAGTAAAGGCACTGGATCCCAATGGATGAGAAGGGCTTTTATTAAGGCTGCTGTTTCACTCTTCTCATGCACAACGGTGGCTTTTAAGTAGTGGCAGCTCACAGTTTCAGGGCTTTGTAGCTTGCTTTTGTTCTCTGCATGTGTCAATGTGGTTACTGAAGCATGTATGTAAGCAAAAAGGCAAGTGAGATAATATTTTTATAGGACTAGCTTCCGTTGATGAGAGAGACAGGCTTTTGAGCCATACAGGTCTGACCTCAAGACGAACTCTGTGTTGCTGGAAAGCCTATCTTGTTCCCCACAGAAGTTGATCCAATAAAAGATATTAGACCTGGTCTGTCTAATATCCCGGGGTCCATACAGCTACAACAGTGGGAGGCGAGGGCACTTAGTAGCTCATGAGATCAAGGTATAAAAAGGACACTTTGAAAGGGCCTATCAGCACTGCATTGTGGGTGCTAGGCTGCTCATTGCTGTTCTACAGCTGTTATGGAGCCACCTACAGGATTATGTGCATATGCTTGATAGCTATGGACATGTGGGATCTGGCTGCTGTGACTGCTGTTACCAAACTGTTTTTTAGTGATGTCTGACTGAATGCCCTGAGGGACGAAGGGGAGGCAGCTGCCTCTTGATGGACTGATCGTACTGCAGGAAATTAGCAGTGCAATGGGGATAAAGGTGGCTACCCCAGTTGTCCCCTTCATAATGCTGCACTGCTTTTTGGAGAGATGTTGCCACCTCCTCTGTAGCCCAAGCCCAGCCATGGGGAGTAAAGAAGATGGCTCCTGCCACCCTCTTTTGCAAAGAGGGGATGCCTTGTTGTTTGCTAATCAAGAAGCAGGAAAAGGCAGAGCAGGCAGAACAGTGTCCCACACTGGATAGGGCTGCAGCAGCCATTTTGCTTGCTCCCACAGTTAGGCTAGGACTGCATGGCAGCGGCTTTCCTGAGAACCCCCCACTTCAGAGGAGCTGTATGGTGGTAACAACCATTCCAGCAGGTTACCTGCCCTGCTGGAATCCAGCTCTTCCATTGCTTCCTGCAGAGTCTTGGGAGCAGTGACAGCAACAAGAGTGGGAGGAAGACTACGACTCACCTTGTTCCAGGGCATTGCTGGGTGCCAGGGCCAGTGGCAATGAGTAACGTGAGACTCTTCAGTGTAGGGGTGGCCAGCCTGTGGTTCCAGAGCCACATGCAGGTCTTCAGAAGTTAATATGAGTCTCTTTGCATAGGTACCAAATCTAAGGCTGGAGCTACAGGTGCCAACTTATCACTGGGCCAGAGGGTGCTCACTGTTCAACCCCCAACTCTGCCCTAGGCCCTTTCCCCCTAAAATCCTGCTACTTCCTACCCTCTCCACTAAGCCTGTCTCATCCATGCTTCCCCTTTCCAAGTGTCTCCCACAGACAGAGAGCTGATCACAGTGGGCAGAAGGAAAAGGAGAGGGAGGTACTGACCCATGGACCTGCCAGTGGGCAGGATGTGCTGAGAGTGGTGATGGGGAGATGATCAGGGCTGGTGACATATAACTGTTGCTCTTTGGCAATGTGCATTGGTGAATTCTGACTCCTTTTCAGGTTTAGGTTGGCCACCCCTGCTTCAGTGGCTCTTAGGGTGCGTGCTAACCTGCACTGTCCTCCCCAGCACAG
Organism: Rafetus swinhoei; assembly: GCA_019425775.1. NCBI lineage: Eukaryota > Metazoa > Chordata > Testudines > Trionychidae > Rafetus > Rafetus swinhoei. Next base: position 57,986,453 of record CM033437.1, read on the forward strand.
CAACAGAACTTCCCTGAATTGTGCTATGGTGCACTGCACACTCACAATCCAGTGTGGATTTAAGGGGTCGTGGTTACCGAAACATGAATGATCAAACAGCCACTGTCATTTGTAAAGCACAGTGGAATAGCTCCTGAAGAGAAGCACTGTGTAAATGTAAAATACCATCATCATCTGTGGCTTCTTGAGGATGGCTCAGCAAAAATAACCCACCTTGCAAGAATTTGGGAGAGGACTACAATTGAAGTGCATTAGAAAAACACAACCATTGCATTTTTAGGAATTTAGTCTCTAGGCATAAATTTAAACTATTTATTTTCCTGGGTCGATCGGTTTAAATAAATGCATGCTAGGAAAGCTTTGGATTGTGCTCATTAGCAATAGGAATCAGAATCTATTTCATCATCACCAGGTAGGGATGTCCAAACAAATAACAAAACATAAAGGTACAATGTAGAGAGGCAAAGTGTGGGGAGGTAATATTTTTAATTGATCAATTTCCAATGATGAGTGAGAGACAAGGTTGTTGGTTGAACATAAGATATTACCTCACCCCACCTCATATTTCTAATGTCCTGGGACTGACGTGGCTGCAATATCACTGTATACATTGTACAATGTAATAATTTACTGACAGCAATTTTCTCTAAAAGTTCCACAGGTCCCAATATACCAAAAATGTCTCTAGTTGATCTTTCACTTTTAAGCGGTCTGGAACCTGACACAGCTGAACTTGAGCAGGTGAGGAGAATTTCTTTCATTGATATCTGTAATTTAATGCATTATTTTTGCACAGTTTTTGGGGAGTCCATGTTTATTACAAGCACAAAGGGAGTGAGTTTGTAGCCCCACTTTTCTTAAGAGTTTACAGAATAATAAAGTTGACACTGAGAATTGGGACAGATGTATTTCATTCTTTTGACTGTGGCAAGAACCAAACTTGGCTCTGGATGTATGCAGCAAAGGAAAATCCGAGGGCACATCTATTGCACGACCCTTTTAGAGGACTCTTTGCACTTTGGCTAAGGCTCTAATTTTGCAAGGTACATAAGCACGGCTTGACAAACGGCGGTGAAACCTACTTGCCAGCCCTGCACTGCGCATGTGCAAGACCCGCATTGCTCATGCGCGCGCCGCCGGTGAACGGGGTGACCGGCTGAAATCTACTCGCCACGGGTGAGTAGATTCAGTGATTTGTCGAGCCCTGTACATAAGCACATACTTTAAACGTGACTATTAGAGTCTAAATCTGATATTGGAATGATCTCAGTTGGCCACTTTGACTACTGAGGTTCCTTCCCTTAATTTGTGTTTCTTTGCTCTGGCACATAGCTCTAGGGATGGGAACAGCCACATCAGAAAGTTCTGGAGCTATTCTTGATCATCCCAGGTTTTCATGACAGTCTGGTCCCACCAGTTGGTGCTTGTTGGATGGGTCCCAAAACTGTTCCTCCCCCAAGTGCACTTGTTCCATGAATAGGTGCGTCAGCATTTGCTGTCAAGTCATCCTCATTTTAGTTGGTCTTGAAAATATAACAGAACCAATGAAAGTGGTTGATAATTGGATAGAACAGAGCAAATTGTGGGCATTTAACCCCAAGTGCTCACAATTCCACGAGAGGCATAATGCCCAGTGACAATGTTCCATAAGGTAGTACATCTGGAGGAAATTGGGATGCCTACCAGTAGAGTTGTGATGTGGATAAAAGGCACTGGCACAAGTGTTTGAGCATGAACACATTCTGCCAATAAAGTCTTGGTGGTAGCTCTGTGCTCACAGAACTTTTACCAGTACAGGTTGAACCTCTCTAGTCTGGCACCCTCGGGATCTGACTGGTGCTGAACCAGAGAATTTGCTGGACAGAGGGAGGTCAATATTGTCTAGCAGCACTATTAATACTTCCACTGCTTACTGGGCTCTTAGAAGACATTTAGGGGTAAATTAGAGCTAAATTACACACAGAACACTGAGAGCCAGCGCTGGTGGTTGTAAACAAACTTTATGGGACTGCAGGAAACTTGGCCACACCCATGATAAGTAGTCATCCAGCTAACTAAAATATGTCAATCCACAGAGGTTGCCTGACTAGAGAGTTTCAACTTGTAAAGCTTTGTAGCATGGAGAAGGTGTGCGACCCTCCCACTGTGTGTTCTACCAAGGCTGCATGAGTGCTTTAGGGTTAGTGCAAGTAAGGGTACATAAGCTGCGAATTGTACCACCAGCTCACATAGAGTAGATATATACTTAGTTAGGGATTCGTTACTTTTGTGATAGGTGGCTTGCTTGGTGACTTCTGGATTTGTCCCACTAGATTTTTTTAAAAAGTGGTCCATAGTTGTATACGGTGTTTGGCTGCTTGAGTCAACTTGAATCTTAGTATTTTGTACTCTTGTCTTATGACTATGAGATGTTCATGATATGTCCTTCATAAATGGATTAAATAAATAAAATACAATAAAAATGAGCAAACAGTCCCTCCATATATTCATTCAGAAAAATGCCTAGGTCCTCCACCACATAAAAGAATAGCAGACCAAGTTCAGAACTGTTCATGTGAAGGAAGACTCGGCCAGTCCAGCACTATACACACAGCTAGGCAGTTTAAAAGAGCCAACATAAGTCAATACTGATTTTAAACCAAGGTAAAAATTATGTTTTTGTTTTTGCAGTTGGTTAAGTCTGCAGACCAGTACATTGACCACTTTGAGTACAAAGAAGGAAAGGTTTTGCTCTACTTTGGAGAGGTGAGTGAATCCTATATGACTTTTCTGAGTCTGTTAGTTGATACTATAAAGGAGAGAGTATGGTCACAGGCAGAGCTTCTAAATCTATATAATGTTGGTACAACTGCTTAGATCAAGGTAGACCACCCAGTCTCAGGATGGCAGTGCACCATCGTGTATTAATGAGAAGATATTTGGAAAATAATGTGTATCCTTAGGCCTTTGTAGTACCCAGAAAGATTAATTCCATGTTCTAGACCAGGACTTTGGAACAAAGTAGTGACACAACCCCTACTGAATCCATTCCAGCCATGGCAATTGCTAACGTTTGTGAGGCCCCAGGACCCAAATCCTGCAAAGCAATGATGCAAGTGCATAACTTCAGGTACGAGAGTAATCGCATTACAGACAGTGAATCAATTCATGTGTGCAAAATTAAGTCTGCACTTTGCTGGATCAGGGCTCATGACAAGAGAGGTGTATAGGGGCATCCTCAAATTAACAGCCTTCTGAGTACCTGCAATGCCCTTGGCCTGCTTGTAGTGTCACTTCACAAGCTGATTGCCTCCTTCAGCCATTTGAGATGCTTCATATCCTTAGGAGACACTCAGAAATAGATGCCCTTAGAAATAATCACCCTTAGCAGGTGATTTACACAGCAGGCAACAGCAAGAAAAGAAATAATTAAGGACAAGGCCCAAACTGGATGAGAAAACAATTAGATATGTTAGTGCTCCTATGGCTGACAAAGTGATTGTGTTTATGTGAGGATCATAAAGTAATGGGGCCCTGTGTGATTATGTAGTTCACATGGGTCTACAGCTGTCCCTTAGTTCTGTAAAATAAACCAGTGCATTTTGGGATGCTAGGCCCTGATACAGGAAACCCTGTAAGGGTACGTCTACACTGCAACACTCTTTCGAAATAACTAGCTCTATTCCGAAATATCTTAGTCTGCATCAACACAGCAGGCAGTTATTTTGAAATAGTGTCAAAATACTGTCAAGCTGGAGGACTTCTCACTCCAACTCCTGTAACCCTCATTGTATGAGGAGTGGGGGTATGTCTACACTAGCCCCCTAGTTCGATCTAGGGGGAGGCTAATGAGGGCGACCGAAATTGCAAATGAAGCATGGGATTTAAATATCCCGCACTTCATTAGCATGTTCCCGGCCAGTCGCCATTTTAGAAATTGACTAGCCCAAAGTAACTGCCCGGCGTCTGCGCGGCGGTGAAACGATTCGAATTAAAGCCCTGAATTAGGCTGTTATTCCTCCTGCAATGAGGTTTACCAGCTAATTCGAGTTAGGCTTTAATTCGGAATCCCGTTTCACTGCCGTGTGTAGACGTGGGCAGTTACTTCGGGCTAGTCAATTTCTAAAAATTGACCGGCCAGGAACATGCTAATGAAGCACGAGATGTTTAAATCCCGCACTTCATTTGCAATTTTGGTCGCCCTCATTAGCCTCCCTAGATCGAACTAGGGGGCTAGTGTAGACATACCCTAAGGGAAGTCGGAGGAAGAGTGCTTTATTTCAAAATAAGTGCTATGTAGATGCTCCCTATTTCAAAATAAGCTATTTTGAAATAAGATACACAATTGATATAGCTCAATTTGTTTAGCTTATTTCGAGTTAAGCCCTGCAGTGTAGACACACCCTAAGCATCTATGCCTTAAGGGATGCATCTATGCCATAGGGAGCATCTATGCCATAAGTTCAGGATGACTTCAATGGCATCATAAAGCAAGTGCTCTCATGAATAGATACTCTCCTGAGTGAAGGTCTCCCACCTGCTTATTCTTTAATAGCAAGCCTTTAACATGTCTATTCAAAGCTCCCGATAATGTGGGAAAGAACAGTCTTACGCACTGTGGCTGCGGCTGCCAGTTAATTCAGCCATGCTGTCAGAACAAAAAAGTGCTCAGCAGCCTATGTAGGCATGAATAAATCGGGGCATGGCTGAGGAACATTCATCCTCTTTCTGTAATAAATGTTGTTCTGGATTCTTTTTTATTGCAGCTCAGTAATGGAACTGAACCAGACTGTGTGTCATTTGGGGCTAAGCAAATCAATCCCATGGGTCTAGTACAGCCAGCAAATGCCATCCTTTATGATTTTTACAACCCAGGTAAGCTGACCCAGGGGTATAGAAAAAATTAACATGAACCTATTTGGAAAGAGCAAAATGCCAAGACTGATTTTTTCCCTTCTGTTCATTGAGCAGAAACCCTGGCATATTGGAATATGATGTGTGAATTAGTTATTTTCTTACACTGCTTAATGAAATGTCTCCCCTCTGAATAATGATTGGTAATGTCACAATGAGAGAGCACTTTAACAGAGATCTTTTCAAGAAGTGAGCTCCTGATATGCATTATTACAGGAAATACATATTTTACTTATATGGATTTGTTTAAGAGAACTTCTCATGCTTGCGTAAGATCAATCTCCACAGATCACATAGAGCACCAGCAGCAGTAGACAGAACTTCCCCAAATTTGCCCCCGGGTCAGCTCTTAGGACAAAAGCACAGATCCTCAGAGGGATTTAGGTGCCTAATGCAATACACTGAATGGGGGTGAACTGTACTTGCAAAAGAAAGGTACCATGATGTGAGGTTGCACAAAGGCCCACTTCATGTAGAACTTTAAAACAGTAAGGTTGTTAAGTTCTTTTTCTGTTTGGGCTGCCCTTGCGAGCAGATGAGGATAGCAGAGAACATGAAAATGCCCGAGCTCTAAAGTGCAAGCAACCACTTAGGGCCCAGTCTAAGCCGCCATCCTGGTATTTTTAGACTCCGACCTTCCTCATCTGCTATCATTCTGAGCATAATAATAATAATAATAATAATAATAATATAGTGCCCATCTATAAAAAGGGAAATAAGAACAACCCAGGAAACTACAGACCTATCAGTTTAACTTCTGTGCCAGGAAAGATAATGGAGCAAGTAATTAAGGAAAACATCTGCAAATATCTGGAAGGAAATAAGGGGATAGTAACAGCCAGCATAAATTTGTAAAGAACAAATCATGTCAAACCAATCTGATAGCTTTCTTTGATAAGATAACAAGTCTTATGGATAAGGGAGAAGTGGTGGATGTGGTATATCTAGACTTTAGTAAGGCATTTGAAACGGTCTCGACTGATCTTCTTATCAATAAACTAGGCAAATACACCTTACATAGGGCTACTATAGGTGGGCGCATAACTGGCTGGATAACTGTTCTCAGAGAGTAGTTATTAATGGTTTACAATCATGCTAGAAGGATATAACAAGTGGGGTTCCACAGGGCTCTGTTTTGGGACCAGTTCTGAAAGAATTGGGCTGGTTTAGTTTGAAAAGGAGAAGACTGAGAAGGACATGATAGCGGTCTTCAGGTATCTAAAAGGGTTTCACAAGGAGGAGGGAGAAAAATTGTTCTCCTTGGCCTCCGATGGACAAGAAGCAATAGGCTTAAATTGCAGCAAAGGAGGTTTAAGTTGGACATTAGGAAAAACTTCCTAACTGTCAGGGTGCTTAAACACTGGAATAAATTGCCTAGGGAGGTTGTAGAATCTCCATCTCTGGAGATATTTAAGGGCAGGTTAGATAGACATCTGTCAGGGATGGTTTAGACAGTGCTTGGTCCTGCCATGAGGGCAGGGGACTGGACTTGATGACCTCTCGAGGTCTCTTCCAGTTCTAGTGTTCTATGATTCTATGATTCTATAATGAAAGGACTAGATTTGCAGCTGGTGTAAGTTTACCTAGGTCCATGGAAGTCAAAGGACCCTTGCTGATTTACACCATCTAGCTGATAGAAAGATGGCTCATAGGACAAAGGTCCTTAATAGAAATTATTTAAAACTTGTAAATTAATGTTTACTGTTTCCATTTTTAAACAGATGTTTTCTGCAGTGAAACAAAGAAGAAACAGGGGATTTAAAATTAAACTGATTATTCAGTTGGAATCCAGACAATCAGTTCCCTTCCCATATTATAGATTTAAGGCACTGCAGTTGCTTATTCAGATAGCACAGACGATCCCTTAGTGCACTAGCAAAGTTTGGTTGCAAAGATGAAGTCTGCAACTTCTGTTCATCGCCACTTTTTCAATGTTGTTTTTCTTCTTTAGGGAGAAAATGCAGTGTATTTTACAATGCGCCCAGACAGAGTGCCATGTTAACTAAACTGTGCCATGCAAATGTTTGCCAGTGCGCTGAAGGTAAGGGATGGATAAATATGATTGAATCAGTTCCAAAGAAATTCATTCCTTCATAGCAGCTGTTCATAGATACAAGGCCAGAAGGTCAATTATGATCATCTAGTCTGACCTGCATTACACAGGCCATAGAACATCACCCCATACTATCTGCACCAAGACTACCATAACTTCTATTTGAAAGCTGACCAGTCTTCCTTTAAAGTTTCAATCCAATAAAAAAGTCCACCACATCTCAGGTACATTGTTCCAATAATTAGTACCTGCGGTGTTAAAAAATTGTGTCTTATTTGTGAATTTGTTTTAGCTTTAGCTTCCAGTCATTTGTTTCTCTCAAGATAAAGTGGGATTGCTGATGATATATTTAAATTGTTCCATCTAGGTCCCTGTCCAAAAAGAAGAATGACTTTCAATAAAGCCATGACAACAGATACACGTAAAAGCTTTGCCTGCTACCAACCTGTTGTAGACTATGGTAAGGCATGTGAGATGTTTGTCAATATCTTTAAAACTTGGTGTTTCTCTATAATGGTAAACTCTCTAAATTGAATCTCTTCTAAACTGGGCAGAATTTCTGTGTCTGGCTTGGAGTCTGTCTGGAATGGGGAGAGGAGTGGGTACTAGGGCAGGCATTCTGAACAAAGGAGAGGAAATGAAAGGTTTCTAAAGAATTCATCTGGGCTCGGGAGAAGGGCAGAGAGTTGGTGATGGGAACTCTGGCTGGGCAGGGGTTATAGGGTAGGACGCATACCAGTATGTTACTCTGGTTCAGAGAAGACTGGTGGTATTAGAGCCTCTGGCCTCACGGTCCCTGGTGTTAGGTAATAGTAAGTCCTATTTTTTATATAGCAGTTTTCATCAATAGGTCTCAAGTGGCTTCACAACCTGTAGTGTATTTTCTTCACGCACCCCAGTAAGGGTAAGAAAGCACTGCACAAATAAGGACTGAGGCCCAGGGGAGGTGACATGACATGCCCCAGGCCACCCCCCAAGACAGCCATCTGTTGGGAATTGAACCTACATCTCCCATAGCCTAAGTTAATGTCTCAGCCACTGAATTATCCTTTTCTTCTTGTAGGAAGGGATAGCAAAGAGTGGATGACTCCTAGTTTCCTTCCTTCCAAAAACCTGCTGAGCCAGCTAAATACCCTTTGTATATTAATGTGTGTCTCTGGCTCCTCTCTAGGATATGCCGAGCACAGGAGATACTGGAGAGAGACTCTGGCTCAGCAGCTTTAGTGGTCTACATATGAATTCAGTGGTAGGTCAAAGGTAGATCTTTCCCAGTGCAGCAGTCCAGGAAACCTACTGGTATAGGCCGGTCTGTCTCCAAGTAGAGGATAATGTTACATTTGGCAGGGTGGGTTCAATCCCACAAACTCCTGATCAGTGTCTGCCTAGCCAAGTACGTTCTAGATACTCATGGTGTCTTTCAGTTTTGCAGCCCTCTCATGTACCACTTGGTAGCACTTCTGCCACTGTGCTGAAAATCACTTAAATATGTCTACACTGCAGGATTTTTCCGGGATATGGAAAAACTCCGCCGTGTCCAGGGAATGCGTTTGCTCTTCTGCTTTTTTTTTTTTTTTTGCAGAAGTACAAATGCACTCTTTTGGAAGCCCTATCTTCCTCATTCCATGAGGAAGAAGGGACCTTCCGAAAGAGGAGGCCAAATTTAGTGTAGATGGGCCAAATTTCAGAAAAGCCTCTTCGGAAAAAAAGGCAGAAAAAGCTACGCAAAATGCGCTCTGAAAAACAGCTGTAGTGTAGACCTTAAATGTATTTGATTTTCCTTTCTGTATACTATTTACCATTTGCATCCATCCTCACACAATTATTGTCCTGTTGCAGCATACCATGTAAAGATCCTTGGGATGATCCAAAAGAATGCTTTTGATTATTTTGAGGCCAGAGTCCAAAGAATCCTAAAAGCCTGTAAGTATAATACTTTGTATTCGTTTACAGCAAAATCTGGCTGTCTCTCAGTAAGGTGTTTTTTTTCTACCAAACCAGTAGCATTCTCAGGACAATAATACACATTCAATAGTTCTGTTTTCTGTGTTTTAACAGAAATGCTCTGGCACTGTACTAGAGAATAAATGAAAAATCTGTTTGTTTTAAAAGCAGGACGGAGATAGAGATTTGCTAGTAATGAGGTACAATCATACTAAAAATGGGTGAATATCCACAGGTTTTAAGTTGGAATTCAACTTAGAATAATCACCCAGACTCTGTATCATTATACAGGCCCTTGAAGCCTCTTTGAGTCTGTAAAGTAAAGCTGAGAATCTTATGCAAGCAGGCTTTCTAGTGAGATTCCTGGACTTTCACTCCTGTCCCAGCTAGGAGAACCTAGAGACCTACCTGCTTTTCCTCATGCTGTTTCAGCATACTGTCAGTTCCAATCCCATGGGAAATGAAAGTGGTGAAAATATATCTAAACATTTCAGAGACACCAAAATCTTTGGCTCAAAGGAACCAGTGAATCTTTCCAGAAGACTGGAAGAATAAAATGCTGCCCACTAGGAGCAGTACATATTCCCTTTCACAGAGCGAATACCCATGGAGAGAGAGTTTTATTATTAGATTTTTTTTTGCATGTCTTGCATCCCAGTTTGTTTCTCTGAAGGGAAGGAACTGATCTTTTCTTTTCATGGTGGACAGAGTTTATTACTTACTAGCTTTATACCAGCTGAAAAGAACAAGGATTTGTCTTACAGATAGAGGATCAAATATTTCTCAAGGTTTTTAGGTTGTCATGTAGGGTACGTCGAGACTGGTGGGTTTTTCCAGGATTCCTCCAGTATCCCGGAGAAACTCCACCGTGTCCAGGGAACGCCTTTGCTCTTACACTTTTTTTGCAGAAGAGCAAACATGCTCTTTCAGGGAGCCCTGTATACCTCATTCTATGAGGAATAAGGGCTCTGCCGAAAAGAGGAGGCTTTTCCGCCATTTGGCCCTGTCTAGACGGGGTCAAATGGCAGAAAAGCCTCCTCTGCAAAAGCCTCTGCAAAAGCAATCGGAAAAAGCTACACAAATTGTGGAGCACAATTTACATAGCTTTTTCTGATAAAAGAGTATAGTCTTCTAGTCCTAGCCATAGTGTGATAGAATTGAACTGTACTGGGGTAGTGCATGGTTAGACCTATATGATCCAGTCAGGGTTTCTGGTCTCTTAAAGGCTTCTCTCAGATTCATTCCCATGTGACAGGATGAGAGCTGTACACAGTGGTGAGTGCTCAGAGCCAGTAGCTGGATTATGAAGTCCAATTAGCTGGTGAACTATAGAGAATAGCCCTTCCTGCCTGGATTTTGTACCTGTAGTGAGAGAAGAGATTTTTCTTTGCTCCCATTGTTGCAATCATACAGTCCTACAGAAGAATTGAAGCCAGGGGTGGGAAATACTGGCCTGTGGGCTGGATCCAGTCTGCTAGGGTCAGCTCCTGAAGAGCCCCCGCACTATATTCACCTGCATCACTGTTCCTGGCCAATGGGAACTGCAGGAAGTGGTATCCTGGTCTGTGCCACTTCTCACCGCTCTCATTGGCCAGGATCAGCGATCCACTACCAACAGGAGCTGCGATCACCAGTATCTGTGGCTGTGCAGGCAAATATGGTGTTGGCAGCTCACCAGGAACTAACCCTGGTGAACTGTTGCTGTGTTATTGCCCACCCCTGATTTATTCTGACGGTGGGTGAGTTCAAAGCAGATTTTGTGACACCACCATTTTAGTCCCTCATCTACACACTTCCATTTTCATAGTTCATCAGTGAGTCATGACAGGCTTCACACTAGTTGTGAGGGACCAAGGAGAATAAGATCCCAGGGGAAGTTCAGCCACTGTGGACAAAAGTTGATTGTAGTAGCTTGTCAGCCTCTTGATCTTTTTGCTGGGAGGTTTGCCTTCCCAGAGCAATCAAAACACTTAAAAGTTCCAAAAGCTTCCATGGTCATGACAGCCTTGTAGGTTCATTGGTTATATGTTTCTTGTAAGGGGCTGGAGTTCCAGCTCTCCAGATTCACAGTGTTGTGACTTCCAGACAGCTTGAATAAGGGTTCTTAGAAGAAAGAGCTGATTCACAGGAGTAATGGCATAATAAATCAGTGTGCAAGTGTGGGGAGTGGTAGCAGGGAAAATTTTGTGTGGCTACATTTCAGATTAGTTTGGTTATTTCAGTGACCTAGAAGATTTACCTGATGTTGCTCGGGTCCTTAACTCAAATAAGTTTTCTTCATTGAAATCATTGTTCTGGTGTGGAGCAGGGGGAGGGGTTCAGTATGCAGGCTGCCCTCAGTAGAGAGGACAACCCTGGCCCTCTCTCACTGCAGCAGTTTGGGGCCAGGTGAGAAACACTTCTTTATGGCTGCTGCAGCTCCAGCGGGCACAGCCAGGGGAAGGGTGCATATCCCCATCTGGGGGACAGACAAATAGACAGACACACAAACAGACAAACTCTCTGAAATATATAGTAAAATAGCTGTCTGTTGCTCCACTCATGTCCCTGCTGGTACAATGGTGTTTAGCTTTCCTGGTCCCTATCTCTGGTCTCTTGCTGCCCCTTGTGGTCATTCTACAATGCTCCCTCCTACCAAACTCCTCCCTTTTATGAGAAAAAAAATCAAATTCCAGGCATATTCCATTGTCCTGGCACAACCAAACCCTGACCTTGCTTTAAGTTATGATAAGAGGAAGCTGCATACCAAATTTGGTGGTCTAAGTGGCTCTTGTCACTTAGAAAGAGTTCTTGAACAAACGGACTCATAGATGAATGGACAGACAGACAAATAGACGCACATTTCTAAATTATATAGTAAGATTACTGGATGTGTTCTGGATTAACATTTGTAACGTGCTCTGAGATCCTCAGGTGGACTGCACTTTGAAATGTAATATCATAGTGGTAAATGGTGAGCAGCTATTTACCGTAGAACAGAGATTTGTAGAAATTGATAGGTTTAAGGATTCTAATGGGGTCTCCTGCTATGGAGGCTAAATAATTTAGCAAGCGCTAAGCAGCCAAAAGCCAATATTACCCTTGGAAGTTTAAGTTTTGTTTCCTAATAATTTGGAAGAGAGTGGAGGGGGATGAGTGCTCAGGATTGAGGGGCCATTAACACAGCTTATTGGTTTCATTAGTAGGTTTCCACATCCTTCACTGTGCATGTGCTGTGGTGATGCAATAGTGACAAATATTCTATGTGCCAAGGGTACAGTGAGTGCTGTCAAATATGTTTTAATAGCCATCAGCCTTGGTACTGTTCAGTGCTTTACAAGTTCATTAATAAAATGCCAGGACAAAAAAAATCTGCTTCCAATTTGAAGTGTATGTGATAAGAGCTAGACCAGGAGTTCCCAAACTTTTTGCTGGCAAAGCCTCACTTTAATGAAGTCTTTCCGGCGAGGATGCCAGACAGCCTGCAAGACACCATTCTGAAGAGCAAAATGGCATCCTCCACACAGCAGGACTTCATAAGCACCCATGCTTCACAGAGGATGCTGTACATGGAAGGGCATGCTGTGGGGGCACAAAATGGTATCCTTTGCAATGTAGAGCTTGCAGCATCCCCATCCGCTGATGGTGCGACTGCACTTGGGGGGTCATGACCCACAATTTGGGAATTGCTGGGCTAGACCCTCCAGTGGCCTGCACCCTGGGTGTTATTTACACCAGTGCCAAGCAGCTTCATAAAGCTCACAAAAGAATGGAAATAGCATACACTTGCTTGGCACTGAGTGTACATGACTCCACAGGGTGAGGGTGCTGGACAATCTGTCGCTGAACATTTTATTTTACCATTGAAGAAAACATAGTTCTTATTGGGAATACTAAAGAATGTTTTTCTTTTAACTAAGATCAGACAGAAGCAATTTATGGCACTTTCTTTGTTTCCACAATAGCTGGTGATAAAACCATCCAGACCGGTGATCTCCGGCAGTTCTTAAAGCGTGTGTCTTGTGAATTAAAAGTGGAGGCTGGCAAGCAATATCTTCTGATGGGGAAAGATGGGCAAACCATTGACTGCAACAACAAGTGAGTAAAGTGTATACTTTGAAGACAATAACATGGCAAGGTCAGTCAACAGGTGCTGAACTGTGAGATGGCCTGTGAGTCAGATGTGCCAAGATCTTCAGGGAAGTCTGCAACTGAGGAATACTATTGTTATTAGCATGCTATTTTTATAAAGGATTGGGCCAAATTTTGAAGCCTTTATTCCGGCACTGATTCTGCTGCCCTTGTCCCTCAGCAAAGGGCACAGGCAAAAGGGCCATTGCACTGAACCATGCAGCTGCATTGTTTGCAAACACAGTCACCTGCTTAGAGCCAGACATGCATACTCTGGAGACTCAAGGTAGGCTGCTATTTTTGAAGACCTGGCCCTGAGTCTATCATAGTATAACTGCATTAAATGGGGAATGGGAAACTTTCTGGAGTTCAGTATCTTGAGAACCCCTTGAACTATGTTTGTGTTTGGAGAACAAATTTGAATGTGTTCTTGTTGGGTTTTTTTAACCACACTTTCCCAAAAGGAGAACACCCTTTAAAATGGGAAGCCTGTGTGAGTGTAGATGAAGCAGATGTTTGACTCAGGAAGAACTGTGTAAAATTTGTCGGCGAAGTTCTGGGGCTACTTTCAGCCTCATCCAAAGCCAATTGAAGTCACTGGACAGGCTTCCATTCTCTTCAGTGGGCTTTGGAGAGGGCCCCCAAAGCATTTCTTATCAAGTCAGAGGCTATTCCCTATTGTGCTTTGGTAACCCACACACCTACTGGGTGTAGTTCACTGTCCCATGTAGTGGCGCTTAGACCACTTACAGAGAGAAAGGATGAATTTCCTCTAAAGCCTTAGCTGAGAACCAGTTAGCTTTATAGCTGTCCAGTTTTAAATAACTGAAGCACTATGACTTTCACCATCTTTATGCTTCAGAGGGGTAGCCAAGTTAGTCTGTAACTGGAAAAACTTAAAAAACAATGAATAGTCTAGCAGCACCCTAAAGATGAACAAAATATGTAGATGGTATCATGAATTTCGGGGGAAACACCCACTTCTTCTTCAGAAGTGGGTTGTGCCCACAAAACTCATGATACCATCTACATGTACCATCTTTATGGTCATCTACAACCTAACAGCTGTATATGTGCTCAGAGTCTGCCTATGTCTCCTTACTTCAGTTTTATCCCATTATTCCTCTATGTACCTCCTTGTACCTCCTTAGCAAGACCTCTTTCTGAGCTGGGGAATCTCAGAAATTCTGGTTTGTGTGATTTTTTTCCCATTTCCCTTCACTACAGTTTGAACCCCCAAAGCTCATGATGAAATTTAGCTCAATCTATCACAATTACCTTGGTTTAAATCCCAAGCCATACATCAGCCAGGACTGCCCTAATCCAAAGCTTGTTTAGACTTGAGAGAACCTTCTTCTGAGACCAGACTAGGTTTCATGTTTGCTGTAAACCTGAAACCAGGCAATGTTCATCTGGCCTAGGGCCAGATTCATGGCTGGTACAACACCACTGACCTCAGAGTTGTAAGCCCAAGAACAAATCAGACCCTCAGGGTTTATAATTACTCTTCAGAAACTTTAGGCAAACTCTGTTTCAACACTAATACCTCCTTTGTTATTACAATTGTTACATAGGATGCAGTACTTACTTGATTCACAAACTTGGATAGAGGAGATTCCAGATGCCGACACATGCAAAGCCACCATTCGCCGGAAACCTTGTGCTCACCTCCATGATTTTATGAATGAATATGAGATAAAAAAATGCATCGTTTAAAACTTGGTGTCATATAATTTACCCCATATCTGTTACTGCTCCTCTTTCCCTTTTCTGATATGGCCCATGAAGCATTAAAGTTCTAGGAACATGTAACAGAGCCAGTTTTGTTGCTGTGTGTACTTCTGTGAATAATTGGTTGCTCCCTGAATGGGATTTATTACTGGACAGGGATAGTGGTGGCATTATTATTTCAAATGCACAAACCTTTCCTTGAATCAAAGGGTGCATCTAGACAGCACCCTTCTGTTGGAATAGCACCATATTTCAAAATGAGGCACTATTCTGACAAATCCCCTAACCCTTGTGGAATGAGGGTTACAGGGATGCTGGAATAGCGCACCCACTATTTCGGGAACTAGCAGGCGCTTTTAAAGATGTGGCATTGCTATTTCAAGATACTTCCGTTATCCTGAAAGAGCAATGCAGTCTAGATGTACCCAAAGACTACAACCTGTTCAATACTAGGAAATTAGGCCCACATAACTACATTGCATGGGGTATAAAACATTCACACCTCTAACCAAAGGAGAGACGAAGAAAATTGTTCCCAGACAACTGTTGCAGTTGCCATTAATTGCTGTGTTTGTTGTCTGATTCTGGCTTGTACAGCAATAGCTAGAAGTGTTTCAGCTGTACCATTGTAGTGTAGACTTTACCTACAGTAGGAAAGGGTAGGGGTAGGCTGAAATAGCTTCATCTCTCAGAAGTGAGGATTTTTTGCACCCTTGAGAGATGTAGCTGTAACAAATATAAATCCCTAGTGTGAGCTAGGCCTTAGATACTGAGGAAGTGGAGCCCTTAGAAATATATAAAATGGATGATTGCATCAGGATGCCCTGAGAGAGGCAGATATCTGTGACGAACAATTAAGGGAGTAGATGGTTGACCTATATATACAAAATAAACACATCTTTGGTCAGTTAGAAACCTGGTATAGCAATTATGACTTTCTGGATCAGTCAATCAGGGTATCTTAAACATATAATAAGGCTTTTCTCTGTCTCAGCCAGTCAGGAAAAGGATATTGAGGAATTAGAGGTGAGGGAAGTATTCAGATGAGGGTGATAAGAATGAAATTGGACACAGCAAATTGCTCATAAAGCAAGACAGATAAGAAGGGGAAGTGATGAAAACATAACAAATAATAGCTAGGTTTGGGGAGATACATTCTGTTCTCCCAGGTTCATAACACAACAAGGGGACATTCAATGAAATTAAAAATGTGGCCAACTCATCAAAGGAAATACTTTTTCACATCATTTGTAATTAGACTGTAAAACATACTGCTACACGATATCATTGAGGCCAAAAATCACAGTAGCATTAACACACACACAAAAAAGAGTCTTGGCCATTTATATTGTTAACAAGAATATCCAGATGTTTAATTACTAGTGCTAACACAAAGCTTAGGAAAGTTTTTAAGCTAATTCTCCTGCTTTAGGGTTTAAGCCAATCTCTAATTAGTAGAGATCAATGTCAGACGTAGGAGGGTGGGAGGACACAATCTCACCCCACAGCTGCTTGCTTCAGAGTTCTCCTACCTTCCGCTGAAGCATGGGGTATAGGCTGCTATCAGAAACAGGATCTTGGACTGATGGCAGATGGCAGAACAAGAAGCAATGGTCTCAAGTTGTGGTGGGAGAGGTCCAGGTTGGATATTAGGAAAAACTATTTCACTAGGAGGGTAGTGAAGCTCTGGAATGGGTTGCCTAGGGAGGTAGTGGAGTCTCCATCCCTGGAGGTGTTTAAGTCTCGGCTTGACCAAGCCCTGGCTGGGTTGATTTAGTTGGGATTGGTCCTGCCTAGAGCAGGGGGCTGGACTTGATGACCTCCTGAGGTCTCTTCCAGCTCTATGGTTGTATGATTCTATGATTCTATGGATCCAGGCAATTCCCATGTTCCTTTCTAATGTACGCTAGCAGCAGTAGCCCATTGGGGCCAAGTGGACAGATCTCTCAGCTGTTCTCCAGGATCACTCCTTTCACTCTTTTTTTTTTTTTTTAAGTCAGCTGCTATGGCTGTGACGGAAAACCTCAAAATGTGATCAAGTGGCAGGTAACTCAAGCTGCGTCCTGATCCAATAGCTCTGCAGTGTGAGTTGCCTTATCAGTGTCAAAGGATGCTAACTCATATGCCACTAATGGCATTTAGGAGTGAGATAGGGGTTTAAACTTGGTGTTCTCTAAATGTTGGATATAGGCACCTAAGTCTTTTTGTAGATATAGTCCCCAGGCTATAGGAGTTACTTACATTACTTGGTGGTTCCAATAATGATCAAAGAATACCTCATTCTTCTCACCACGACGCTGGTGTTTTCAATGGAATTGCTATAGATTTATTCCAGTTTAACACTGGCCTATTTACTGTATGCAGTGGCTGTATTGTTTTGTAGAGACAAGCTCCCAATGAGCATGCAAATCACCACATACCTGCTAACCGAGAGACTGTAAAATCAAGTATCATCAAAAGCCAACACCTCTGTTTAAGATTAATCTACATTTTTTTTAAAGTTTCTTCTGTTTTTACCTAGAGATGAGTTTCAGCCACAACAGCTGGCTATCTGAATTTTGACTCCCAGACAAATTTGGGAGCATTCAGATTCAGTGTTCTGACTTGTGATCGTCTCTCTGCAGCTAGCCCTAATCCTGAGGCAGGGTATCACAGTGCACTTTCTACATTAATTCTGATCATTGGCAGGGGCTTGCCTCTCACAAATCTCTGTAAAACTCCCCACACTAAAGCAGCCAGTGGCAAAGGGCCTTAGTCACAAATTGTTTTTTTCTGATTATTGTTATAAAAACCCTGCAGCACGTTCATGGGCAGTGGGAAGACAATGGTGGAATTCTTCTCAGTAGCCAGAGTGGTTAAGGTCTGCAGGTAGCGCAGCTGGAGGGCTGCTGGAGTCTCAGTCAGCACCATTGAGGCCTGCTTCAGTGCTTTGGAAGCATTCATTTCTCCTTCTGCTGCTATGACCTAAAATGGGATAGAAACGGCTGTGTTGGTGGCAGTGAGGAATAGCCACCCTCCAGCTGCAGCAAAAAAAACCTACAATGGTGGTTTATCCTTCAAAAGATACACAGGCCATAGAAGCACCACGTTATATCAATGTGAGAAATATTTCTGTGGGTCTCACCTTAGCTCTGGCTTCTCGTGTTGCTTCGGCTTCAGCAGCCATAGCTCTTTGCATCTCCAGAGGGATCCTGACATCTTTGATTTCCACACGTGCTACTTTGATTCCCCATCTATCGGTGGCATTGTCAAGGATAGACTTGGGGTGGGGGGTTTTTAAAAAACAAATATGCAAATCAGTAGTGTGTGACACAAATGACAAAGCACACTAACCACAATGTCTCAGACCGTCAATATGCTCAGAATTCCAAAACAATTGCAAAAAAAATTGAAACAAGAATAAATGGGAGGAAATTGGGATCTGCAACTGGGCTCTTTAGGCGTGGGTAAAATGACTAAATAACTCAGATAAATTATTAGTTGTGAACTAGTCGCAGATCAAAGAGGTGATGATGTGCAGGGGCAAAATGTGCTAGTTTTCTAGTATTGGTTCTGCCAGGTCAGCACAGCTTTGAAAGGGCTGGTCAGAATTAAAGCTGTACATGCCCAAACCTACAGACACTGCTGTGAGTAAATTCCTCACGTGAGGAATTGTTTGAAGGACCAGGTGCAACAATGACAGCTGTTTGAAAAGGGCCACGAGAATCAGGGAACATAAAGAGGTAAGTAGCCTATGTGAAAGAATAGCACTCAACCTTCATTGCAGATAAGCCACTCGGTCATCCATTGGAGCCACAGAGAACCTTAGCGCAAGTGACACATGGAAACTGCACTGTATTATTTGCCATCCATACCTAAAAGCTGTATGATACATCACACTGCCTAGCACAGTGGGATCCTGGTCCCTGACTAGGGCTACTAGGCACTACCACAATCAAGGAAATTGACTCTTCCTTCTTACACATTGGCACAACCTCATGACATATCACCTCTCTCATGTGCACATTTTCTCCTGGCTGCTGGCAGAGGGGTGGGAGTGAGCTGTCTTTTGTGGGAGGAGAGGTGTCTTGCACTATTCCTAATAGCTAAGAGGAACTAAGGTCTTTCATTCTCTCGTCTACTCTCTCTTGACTGCCACAGTGACAGTCCATGGAAAGAGGCGGAGGGGATTTAAACACTTTCCAATTCAGTCCAGTTCAGTTCAATTCAATACATTTTACTGGCATGACATAAGACAGGGCCACTCAACACGCAGCCCGTGGCACCATCTGTTTGTGGCCCATGGTGCAGATTGGGTTTACGCAGGGCTCAACACGCAGCCCACTGGTGGGAGCCAAAACAAAAAAGTAGTCAATATAATGGTCTTCTGTTGATATGTGTTTTAGTAGTTAAATTCCTGGACTGTCATTGCTCATTAAAAGTGCTGCCATATGGGTGTAAATCGGGCAAATATTGCATTTTATTAATATCAGCAGAACTGACTTAAATGGGGCCTGTGTGTTGTGTAGTCTTGCCTTAATCTTTGTATTCATACCTGTCAGTGTGAAAGAAGCTATTTGCATATATTTGCATATATATTTGCATGTATATGCAACCACAATTAAGTTGCGGCCCTCGGCATGTGCTGTGACTATCATTGTGGCCCCTGGGACTTCTAAAGTTGAGTAGCCCTGACATAAGAGATGGGTGGTCCCAAAGTTTAATCAAGCATTTGCTCACATTTACAAAAGGTATGTCATGCCAGACCAACCTGATCTCCTTCTTTGAGAAAGTGGCCACATTCTTTAGAAAAAGGAAATATAGCAGCTCTAATCTACCTGCATTTCAGTCAGGCATTTGATACAGTTCCACATGGGAATATTTTAGTGACATTGGAGAAGAGGGGAATTAATATGAGCACTGAAAGATGGATAAGGAGCTAATTAAAGGGGAGAGTACAATGGGATATACTGAAAGGTGAACTCTCAGGCCGAAGGGAGGTCAAGCGCCTCCGGATTGGCCAGAGGATCAACATTATTTAACATTTTTATTACTGACCTTGGTACAAAATATAGGAGTGTGAGAATAAAACTTGTGGCTGACTCAAAGTTGCGTGGTATTGCCGATACAAATGAAGACTAGACTATCAAACAAAATGATGGGAACAGCTTTGCAAATTGGATGAATAGAAATGGGATGAAATTTAATAATTCAAGTGCAAGGCCATGCATTTAGGTATAAGAATATTTGCTACAAATGAGAAACACAGCAATTGGAAGTGACAGAGGAGGCAAAAGACCTGGGTGTACTGGTTGATCACAAGATGACCCAGATGAGCCATCAATAGGATGCAGCCATGAAAAAGGCTAATGCAGTTGTAGGATGCAGCAGGGAAAGTAGTTCCAGGAGAGACAGGAAAGTGTTGGTACTGTTATACAACACTTCAGGACAGATGAGTTGTGGAGGGAATAGTAGGATGAAACAGCCTACAATGGCATTGAGCTGATCTGTGACTGCGAGCAGAAAATATCTCCAATGGCTGGGAACGGGATGCTAGATGGGGCGTCCACTGAGTAATAATTACACAGAATTCTTTTTCAGGTGTCTGGTCAGTGGGTCTTGCCCATCTGCTCAGGGTCTAACTGATCATCATATTTGGGGAGGCAAAGGAATTTTCTTCCATATCAGATTGGCAGAGATCCTGGGGTGTTTTCACCTTCTCTGCAGCATGGAACCTGAATCACTTGCAGAGTAAAACTAGTGTAAATGATGGATACTCTGTAACTGAAGGTCTTTAAATCATGATTTGAGGATTTTGGTAACTCAGTCAGAGGTTATGGATCTATTACAGGAGTGGGTGAGTTTCTGTGTCTGCAATGTGCAAGAGGGCTGACTAGATATTCATGATGTTCCCTTCTGACCTTAAAATGTATGGCCTGGTCTACACTTGGACCTTAGTCCAAAATTAGCCCCCCAAGGTCGATTTTGTAAGCGGTATGTCCACACTACCAAGCCCGTTCTTTCTGAATAAAGGAACCGCAGAATTCAAACCCTAATCCTGCTTTTCATGAGAATAATCCTATTCCCAAATTTGTAAATCTGAAATAACATTAGTGTGGACACTCAGGTTGCACTAGTTCAAACTAACTGGCCCCTGGGATGCCTTTTGCGCTCACCACAGTGCTTCCTGGGGCTCTGAGTCCGAGGTAGCACATCCACATTAACAGAGCCTACCTTGGACTACCTTCGATGTTTCCCTGTAGTGAGGACACGGAACTTCAAATTTGTAAAATTGGGTACTCAGAAGTCGAATTTAGTAAATTAGAAATAATCTCCTAGTGTAGATATGGCCGAAGGGTCTAAGATAGAGCATCCTGGTGACTATGGATTTCTCCACCATAATATGGTATTGATTATTTCTAAAGAAGTGGCAGGGAGCCTCATCTCAAGACTTTTTTACGGTCTCATTCACATTTCAAAAAGTTAAGTCCAGAGAGTCCTGTTTACTTTTAAAAAAAAGATTAATAGTTTTATCAGATATTCTGAGGATGTATCATTACAATATTTCTTCCCTATTTTGCAGTAGATGGTGTATATAAAAGATAAAATAAAATACAATAATTTTAAAAGGCCCCCAATTTTTAAGATGATATTCCATAAAATGAGACTCTATACTCATCAATGGAACATTAGATGTGGAATTACCTGGATATTGTGAGCAATCTCTTCTCGACCAGACAAGATCTGGGACAGGCTTTGGGTGCCTAGAACATTTCTCAAAGTGGTCTGTGCCAGCAGGTTAGTGGCTAGATGGACATTTGTGACATTAGCCACTGCACAGACAGCACTATGGATTTTGTAGTAGACCACTCCATCAACTTGGGTAGTTACAGAATCTTTTGTAAGAATCTATGAAAAACAAACATACAGAGATGAGATAATTATCAAGGAACCACAAATCCCAATGTTATGGAGTCTTCTGTTTCCTGTAGTGAAACAAGAAGCCACTATAGTCAAATAAATTAAGAGAAATTGTCCTCAGGGGCATCACCAGGATTTACTACTAAAGCAGCACTTGGTGCAACGTATTTAAGTGACTCTCCCTGTTAACAAGTTATCGTTATTCTGAGTGCATTTGTCTTGGAATAATCATTGGTGGTTATCCAGTTTCAGTGTTGTGGATTAGGACCTTGTTACGTGTCCATGCAGTGCTAACTTAGTTTGAGGTACAGCTCTGGCTTCTCTAAAAAGTAAAGGATGTGCTTGCTCTCAGTATATAAACATCAGTGAAGAATATGGATATTCATGGAATTTAAAATCATAGGAACAAGAAGGTGGGGGGGGAGGGACAACAGCTAGGTAACGTGGTCTTAAATGGTCTGTGGAGGCCCTTTATGTAAGCACTCCAGGCCACATTCACCAACAGTGAAGGGAGCTATAAATCCCCTGTGCCCCAGTGAACACTTCATCTTGTTGTAGCATAGGTGGTATTTCCACTGCTGCCTTAGCCTCAGAATAGGTGGGGGGTATCTTTAGTTTGTAGGCAAGGGCTCCATGGAATCCCTGCCCAAAGAGATTGCAGGGAGGTTGTACCAAGTAAGTACATTCCCAGGCTATTATGGTCAACATCCTTCCTGTACCAACCTACCCATGTTCCGAACTGGCTCTCTTCATCCCTTTTGTACAACATCTCCCCCTTCCCCTTTCCACTATATCATCTTCCCTCCATGCCAGCTGGCTTTCCATCGCTGAAGTCCTTGCCTCGCACAGCTATGCTGGGGGTTGGAAGAAACCTCTCTGAAGCTGGTGGGCATAATAGTCCCCCTTCATACAGGCTAAAAGTACAAAGCAGTTTCCTGTGTGGAATAGAGAGCTGGATCAATAGGACCCATTTCCCAAAAACACAGGCCACATGCTCGTGGAATAGGAGTTGAGCAATGCACACCTCCCCCAAATGCAACAAGTTACAGCGCTGTAAATTGCCAGTGTAAACGGACTCCCAGTGCTGTTAGCTACTCCCCTCATGGAGGTGGTTTACCTTGAGCACTGGGAGAGCTCTCTCCCAGCACGTGTGCAATGGTCACACTTTCAGTTTAAAGCAGGGCCACAGCAGCGCTTTAATTTTAGAAGTGTAAACAAAGCCCAAGTCTGTAGTGCTGCCAAGACAGAGGCCTTGTCTATACTTAGCTGGAATGGAACATTAGGATGAATTAAGGTTGAAGATACGCAACTCCAGTTACATTATTGCGTAGCTGGAGTCGACATGGCTTAATTCAACCTTCAGCACCATCTCCACAGCAGGCGGTCGATTGGAGAAACATGTATTGGCGTCAATGGGGGCGCTCTCAGCATCAATTTAGCGGGTCTTTCTGGACCCGCTAAATCAAACTCCGAAAGATCGACCACCACAGTGTCAATCTTCCTGGTAATGAAGACATGGCTAACATCTGAAACTATTTTAGATTAAATTTCCAGTGTAAAGGATTATTGAGCTGTTGTTACCTCTTGTGGAGGAATGTTACAAGTAACGGTTCTAAGATCAACCCTGGCAAAAACATCTGTGCATGGAAGAACCATGATCAAACCTGGAAAAAAGAAGAAAAGTCCAGAGCTGAAACATCTTTAGCTATAGGCTAAACTCTGATTGCATATCAAGCAAACCTCTGAAAATTACTATTCCTATTGTGCAATTAGAATGATCCTCAGAGGTATGCTGATGTTTCATTACCACAGCATTTCTTTTTTCCATGTGAGGATTTATATATTTATATGTGTAATAGAAACAAACACAGATGTCACAATACAAATGTGAATTCAGTATGGTTCACTATGGAGAATTGGACTGGGAGTTGGGAGAACTCCATTCTGAGATCTGCCATAGGACCTAGGGCAAGTTACTTCCTTTTTCTGTGCCTCTGTTTCCCCTGAAGCTTTTTGTCTATTTAAAGTATTAGCTCTTCAGGATGGTAGTTCAGGGGAAACTAGATCACTTAGTATGATTCCTCCCCCAATCCCTGAGCCTGCCCACTTTTGGGGCTACATGGCTGTTTTTGAAAGGACAAGAGATAGTTATATGATTAGGGATTCATCCTCCATTCCTATTCCACTGTCTCACTGTACCTTTTCCAATGGATTGTCTTTCATCTGCACTGTGCAAAAGTAATTATTATAATAAGGTAGAGAGCATTCTTGTTATTATTCTTGATCAATTCCTATGACACCAGCACATGAAGACCCCAGCTATGATGCCAGGTGCTGTGTTAGGTGCTGTACACGCATTTTGTAAGAGACTGTCCCTGCCCCAAAAAGGTTACAACTTTAAATGGACAAGACAAGATAAAGTGTGAGAAAGGAGGTATTATTATAACCATTTTACAGATGGCAAACTGAGGTCCAGGGAGATTAAATGATTTGCCCAAGGTCACACAGAATTAGAATTCAGATCTAAGTCTCTCTCCAGTGTGCTAAACACAAAATCACCTTTCCCCTGCATGTGAACTTTACTCTAAGATAAAGCCAGGATTAGATCTCAGGATCTGCTGGCTTCCTTTCCAAATAGCAATATGGAAAAAAACAAGTGGGCAGACAAATGGACAAAGAATCACTTTCTACTATTTACTCTGCCTTGGACAAGTTCCTTGCATTACCCATTCTCTGAACAAGGATTACATGGAACATTTGTTGGTTACAATGGAAACAGAATAAAACTCCATTTACTCACCCGGGCCCTTTGCTTTTTTAGACACTATCCGTCCCAGCCGAAATATGACAGCACGCTCATATTCTCTGATAACCTACGAAAATATATTTAAAATAGAATGTAACACTAATGTTACCCACACTCCTGCTGGGTGTGGTTCACTGTCCCATGTAGTGGCAGTTATACCACTTACCAAGAGAAAAAAATGAGTTTGTTCTACAGCCAGAGCTGAGCTCCAGATAGCTTTAACTCAAGTGACTGAGGTGCATGCACAAAACTTCAGAGGTCCCGGGTTTGGTTCTGCCTACTGGTGTTATGCTAACATCACCCCCACCCTGACCTTATGTCCTTCAAACCACATTGAATTGTCAAAATTAATGCATTTTTTGTCTTGTTCTCCCCTCTTCTTGTCCCTTGCTGTGGAATGTCAGGCCTCAATCCTGACATACTTATGCATGTGATTATCTTTATGTATTTGAGTAGCTCCATTGATTTAATTGGGACTACTCACATCTCGTACTTGAAGTTCATTGTGTGCATTAGGGCTTGCAGTCTTGGCCTTAGATTGTAAAATCATTAGGCAGTAGACCTGAATTTGTATCTGTCTGTACAAACACTGATGTGTTTTTTTTCTCAGTCTCTCTTCACAGCACCTCAGAAACATTCATTAATTTATTCTCACAGCATTCCTGTGAAGTAGGGAAGTAGTAGCCCAGTCTGAGTGCTGTAGGCACAGAGAATATAGAGAAATTAGCCAAGGCTATACAGGAAACCTGTGGAAGAACACGGACCAGAATACAGAACCCTTGCATCCCAAGCTTGCATCTTAACTACAAAAACAATACTTTTTCCCATAACATGGAGTACAAAGGGCTTTTTGCACTGGACTAAGAGACCATTCGCTCAGTGCTCCAGTTCCCATCAGCTTACCTTTAAGCACATCCAGATGGAGAAAGGAAAGGTTATAAGCACCAACAGGAATGAAAATGAAACCAGGATCCAGCCGCAGACCCCGATTCCAGCCTTCTTATCTGCTATAGTAAAATAAAAAGACAGGAACCATTGCCAGTTGCCTGGTCAATCTGCTGAGTTTATAATAAAAGATCTGGAACAAAAAAAAGAAGCTTCAGAGGGGTAGCCAAGTTAGTCTGTAACAGGAAAAACTTAAAAAACAACAAATAGTCTAGTAGCACCTTAGTTTAGTCTTTTTTTTCCAATTGCTTTTCTGGAAGAGGCTTTTCCAACATTTGGCCCCATGTAGATGAGGCCAAATGGTGGAAAAAGCCTCTTGTTTTGGAGGAGCCCTTATTCCCCTTAGAACGAGGTATACAGGGCTCCCCAAGGCTATGTCTAGACTACATCCCTCTTTCGAAAGAGGGATGTAAATTAGACATATCGAGATTGCAAATGAAGCCAGGATTTGAATTTCCCATGCTTCATTTGCATAATTGCAGCGCTATTTTGAAAGTGACGCCGCGGTCTAGACGTGGTTCTTTAAAAAAAAAAAGCCTTTTTCAAAAGATCCTGTAAATCTCGTTTTTTGAGGCATACAGGATCTTTCAAAAAAGGCTTTTCTTTTCGAAAGAACTGAGTCTAGACTGCGGTTTCACTTTCGAAATAGCGTTTTTCAAGAAAAGCCGTGACATGATTATGCAAATGAAGCGTGGGAAATTCAAATCCAGGCTTCATTTGCAATTTCAATATGTCTAATTTACATCCCTCTTTCGAAAGAGGGCTGTAGTTTAGACGTACCCCAAAAGAGCACGTCTGCTCTTCTGCAAAAAAAAGCGTTCAGAGTTTTTCCGGGATACCTCTGGCATCCTGGAAAACCCCCGCAGTGTAGACATAGCCTGGGAGAGCAGAGACAAGCAGGTGAGGGGTTACTAAGGAGCAGAGCTACAAAGAGGGAAAGCCAGAGTGCTCCCCACCACCACCCTGGAAGGGTGACAAAACCAACCCAGTCACATACAAGAGGAGCAGCTGGAGCATAAGCAGTAGGAACCAGGTCAAGAGAAGTGGAGGGAGCCACTGAAGGGGAAGAACAGCTGCAGGAATCAATTTGTCAGTGAGGAGTGTGGCCATAATACATTTTTGTGGGCATGCAAGTGAGCAACAAAAGCTGAATGCTACTGCCTCTTCTGCCCAAGTGCGTCGTTCCTCGCCACTGCTTGGAGAGGAAGAGAGATAAGGTTTCATCACCCTAGCGCAGGATACACAGGAGGCCTGCTCAGAGGCACTGAGTGTAGAGGCTGTTCCAAACAAACTGCTTCAGCCCTGCTCCCACCCTGGGCTTAGCACAACCTCTGGTTGGAGCCTGCTCTTCATACCTAAACCCCTGTACTCCTACACCAGAACTAAGGTCTTCCCTGCGCACATGCTCTGCTTGGGATCCAAACTTTGCCTCATGGGAAAGGCTTCTCCTTGTATAACTTATACAAACTTATTTTCCCCCACCACGATCCCTGCGGAAAGAGGCTGCTGTCCTCTGGTCCTCTCCTCCACATTTCTGAGGTCCCTGCTACAGACAGGTTGAGAGACTTGGATCCAAGAGGGCAGCGTTTCAGGCCCTGTTTGGAATGTCCTGCCTTTTCTGGTCTGGTTTTTTACATGACAATTGTGTGTGCATGTTACACTAATATGAGAGTTTGGGTCTAAGCTTTTGTTCTGCCCCACTCCAACAGAAAAGACACAAAGCTAGGTCAGGTTTAGGCCCGTTAGTTGCCAGTAAAATATCATCTGGACTTGCCACTGCTGGAACACGTGATTTGAGTAGTTCCGTTGAGTGAAAAAAATCAGGTACATACGGTTGAAGACAGACAAGGGTCCTCAGGGATTAATGTAAAAAACTTCTTCTTTGCTGCTTTGCCACCATACATCTTGCCCTGGTATTGGTCTATTAAGAGTCACTAGACATCACTACAGTGTTGGGCTATCTATGGTACATGAAATAATAGACAAGAGGACACAAGTTCCTTCTATCAGCTGACTGCAATGGACAACGAGAGGGCATGGAATGGTTGTAAGTGGAAATAGTTAAACCAAGTTTTGACAATTAATGGCAGATGGCACTCTATTGAGTCCAGGCAATAGTAGTGGAGCGAGATGGACTAGTTGATCCAAGAGAGCCTTTCCTTCACGTTTCCCATCTCTCCACTTCTGCAATTATAACCCACACATGTAGGGCACTGTCCCGCCTAGTGGCACATAGTCCACTTACAGAGAGAATAATGAGTCTGCTCTACAACCTTGGCTATCAACCAGCTGGCTTTTAGCTCATGTGGTAGAGGTTAGGCATGTAATAGTGTAGTCGATTAACCGATTAACTGATAAGCAAAAGCTTATAGGTTAATGCCACAGACTACACGCATTTCAGCTGACAGTAAATTTTTATACAGGCTGGCCAGCAGCCTGGCTCAGTCCTGGCGTGCAACAGTTCTGGGACCTATCCCTGCTTCAGCTCGGCATTTAAAGTGTATTAGGAGCTGGGCAGTTCCAGCTCAGGTCAGGTCCAGGAGCTCAGACCCCTTCCTAGACAGGGGCTTGCTGCCACCTCACGCTGCTGCCTCTTTATCAGAGGCAGCAACACAGGGCAACAGGCAGCCTGTCTATGAGGGGAGCCAGTGTATGAGGGTAGCTGCTGATACAGAGGCAGCAGTGCAGAGAGGCAGGGGGACTCCTCGGGAACTGGCTGCTGGCCCTGTTCCCGGGGACTATAGAATAGTCAACTAACCGATAAGAATTCATGAGCTTACTCAACTGTTTGATTAACCGATATTTAACATCCCTAGTAGAGGTTCATACACTAAACTACAGAGGTCCCAGGTTTGATTCTGACCATAGTCAAGTGAGGTCTATTGCTAAAACCCCATTTTAAACTTTGAGCTGCCTTAGTTCCATTTAAAATTAGGTGTGTATCTGTTATCTCATTTAAACGTGTGAATATGGGGGGCATGTGAATGTGTGGCAATGGGATCCGTCCCAGACTCTAGTCTGTCTCAGTAGCCGGCTGCCAGCATCACCTTGATGGCCAAAGAACAATGGGAGGGACCCCTGCAAAAGAACCCACCCAAGAAAAAGACAAAAATCACATCAAGAAAAGTCACATCTGCTGTTAACTGATGCCTCATGGTCATACAGTGCCCTGTGGCGTGGGACAGGACAGGCTCTATGGACTAAACCATATAAAAAGATGGGTGCAAAACCAGAAGCACCGGTGCACACCGACACAACCCAGCTCCCCTCCTCGTATCTAAACCACCTGGCCAATGGACTAGCATGAGCAACTGAGGATGGCAATTATATCCCATCTTTAGAACTGTGTGTATGAGGGTGTGTGTGCGTGGTGGATGGTTTTAGTAGCTAGGGACAGTAAATGAATTCTGCCTTCACAATAAACGTGGCATGTTGCCTTATCCCCCAAACAAGTTCTATTTCCTCTAAGTGGAACAATATTGCCCTTTCCATAGGTTTATGGCGCCAACCTATAGCCTATAATAAAGAATTATATCCCTATCCTAGAATCCTATAAGATGGTATAAAAGCTTTATATTATTTTGATTAAAAGTTTATAATTTTTTATTAAAATCTATAGGACTTTTACCTAAGAATTATCAATTTGCTCTTGGTTGCTAAAACCAAAATGATAGCAGCATCCGTCCCACAGCACACAAAATTAGTAGCCATTAAAACAACAACAACAGGGGGTGTTGGATGGCTCAAGCATATTTAATGGAATAGGTAGTCTTTTTACCTGCTGGAGCTCAGACACCATGACAATGAGTGCAGTGGAAAGCCTAGAGAGAATGGAGCTAGTAAATAGTTCCAATCCATAGTGGGCCACTGACTGAAAGCTGTTACCTGTTAGGTTGCTTGGCTTAGGTGTAATGAGTCCTATACTTAGGATCCTTCATTACAAAACCACATGTGTAACTGGCACCATTTGGTACCCTCACAGCTAGTTTTAGCAGGGGAGGCTAAGGATTGTATGAGTACGGACTCTGAATTAGCCTTTCCCCTACAGGTGACTGTCCCCAGATAACGGCTGAGGCACATGGGCAGGGAAGCTGGGATTAATGCTGTCCGTGGAGATGGAGGCATCCAAAGCTAGCAACCTGAGTCCTGTGACACACACTTAACTCTCTCCAATATCCTCACATTTGTTGGGGTATTTTTCCAATAAGAATGGAAGGAACACTTACCAACTAGAGTCTCCTTACTCTCCTTCCCAGGGGAGTCTCTCCCAGAATCCATCTCATTATAGAGAAATCCTTGTTACCTCACAGGCCGGAATGCAGATACCCCCTCAAATGGCATCCTGCTTGGTAAAGCAGGGTGAAGAAAAAGCAGAGTGGCAGAAGAACAAGCTTTCACCTGCGACAGTGTCCCCAAGGAATTAGTTACCCAGGTGAGGGAGGAATGTTTACAATAACAAAGTCTGATGGGCCGTTCCTCTCTGGAGTAACTCCCCGGGTTTCAATGGCTGCACTCCAGGCTGTCTGTGACCCAGCACATCTTGTTGGTGCAGAATTGTCTCCAGGAATGATTGCTACACACCTCAGCAATGAATAGCACGATTTTACAGCCATGTCAGAAAAGGAACAGTCTACAAAGCTGAACTGTAAACTTTCTAGGCCAGAGATTCTTTCTTAATCTGCACCTTTACTGTATCCAGTGTAACATGGCCCCAATTTTGTTTAGGGTCCCTACAAACTAGTGCAATACAAACAATAATGTAAGGATGTAAGTGATCGTCCAAGGAGCATAGTGAGTGAATCCTCCTTCTCCTCTTCTAGGCGTATAAGTGACACCTTAAACATTTATTATTATCATTATTATTATTATTAACATTTATATTGCACTAGGACCTAGAGGCTAAACAAGTCGAAGTCTTACTGTGCTGGACACTGTACAAACATATGGAAACCTTTTCAGTCTTTAATTCCTTCCATTGCCCGGGAATTATATGCTTCAGAGAGTATTTTGCTACACTTCCCAAAACTCTTTGCTTTAGAGCTGATATGAAAGTGGCTGTAATTAGAGTGAAAATAAGACAAACCCATTTGCAAGAAGTAGGAGTGTAAGCAGATGTCAGCCCCTTCTATAGTCACAGGACAAAAATGTCATTGCATGTTTTTTTCACTCTCTCACTTAGTGCATTAAATGTATTTTATTATAATAAATAATTATTTATCTTCTGCATCACAATTTAATTCTCCATCTATATCCATTACTTCCTTATTGTTGCCAGTACATTGAATTACATTTGCATAATGTTTGTTACAGCCCAGGCTGTGTTCTCTCCATGAATGGGCACCAGGCTGCTATATTACACCCAACCATTGGATACAGTGGACTTCCAAGCTCACTGGGTTTGCGCAGCATGCAAGCACCATCTCTGGATCTGGGCTCTCAGGCACACTTCAGAGGAGCAGACTCACTGTTGGACACTCTGTCCTTCAGGGATGGGATCCCACAGTCCAGCTGCCTTGGCCTCCAACCAATACCGACACTCCAAGTCTCCACTGCTGTTTATACATGCAGCCCTCAGAACTCACTTCGTGGGCACTGTAGGGGTGAGTTCAACTCTTTGAGAATGTGTGACAGATAAAGCTTTGCCTAGATTGTTAGCTTCATGGGGTAGGGCCTGTCTCTTACTAATATATTTGTACAGTGCCCAGCATGAAATGGCCTTGGCCCATGAGTGGCTCTCCTAAGCACTATGGTATCACACATAATAATATTCCTAGACAGCACTGAGGGTATCAAAAATAACAGCTATACCCTGCTCCTCAGTCTATGCTCACCCCTTCTGTGAATGCTTTGGCCCAGTCCGTGTGAGAGGCAGGTAGAGCCCTCTTCCTCCTGCACTCCATGAGTTTGCTGGCAATTACGCAGCTGGTGTATGAGGGAAAAAGCGCATCTGGGGCAGAGCCTAGTCTTTAAAGGCCCAGCTCCCCTTTGTCAGTTGAGTCACTGTGATGGACGGAAGGGTTACTACCCTTTTCTGGACATCCCAGCAGTTAGTTCACTAAATTGCCCATAAGGCAGAGGTGGGCAAAAGCCTCTCAATGGGCCGGATCCGGCCCACCTTGGGCTTTGATTTGGCCCGTGAGGCAATTACAGGCCCCTCTGGGGGAGGAGGAAAGGAGCTCAGCCCCGTCCCTCCACACACCCCCTCCCCATG
Source organism: Rafetus swinhoei (assembly GCA_019425775.1). Taxonomy (NCBI): domain Eukaryota; kingdom Metazoa; phylum Chordata; order Testudines; family Trionychidae; genus Rafetus; species Rafetus swinhoei. The sequence continues at coordinate 58,018,043 of CM033437.1, forward strand.
CAGCCGCTGGAGAGGAGGCAGTGCTGGGGCTGAGGTTTCTCAAAAGGGCTGGGCCAAGAGGCACCGCTACCCAGCCACATGACCTAGGGCCAGCCCCTGAGCTGCTGCTTCTGTGGCCACACGGTCTGGGGCTAGCTCCAGAGGCTGGGAGGCAGTCCCAGTCTGCATGGCCACAGTAGCAGCACCTCCGGGGCCATCACCGGGCCACGTGGCCACGGCAGCAGTGCCTCCGGGGCCAGCCCCAGGCTGCGGCGCCTCTGGCGTCCGGAGCAGCATGGGGCCGCATGACTGCAGTGCCTTCAGGGCCAGCCCCAAGCTAAGTGGCTGCAGCAGCAGCACCTCTGGGGTGGCCTGTGGCTGCAGCACCTCTGGGGCCTGCCCCAAGCTGCGTAGCCATGGCAGAGGTGCCTCCAGGCTCCAGGGCAGCTTGTGGTCACGGTGCTTTGGGGCCGGCCGCATGTCTGTGGCAGTGGCACCTCTGGCCTCCGGGGTGGCCTGTGGCTGCAGTGTCTCAGGGCCAAGCCCGGATCACGTGGACGCAGCAGCAGTGTCTCTGGCCTCTGGGACCATGTGGCCACAGCAGTGGGGCCTCCTTCCAGGGCAGCCAGGACAGCGTGGCTGTGGCCAATGCTGCAAGGGGAGCACGAAGCCAAGTAAAGTTCCCCCTCATGCCCAGACTCCCCACCCCAATCCTGTCACTTCCTCCTCCCCCCCACACAAGACCCAGCACCCCCAGCTTGCTCTGACACCCTCCCTTGTTCTTGTACCCCCTCTCCTGGCCACACACTGCACCCTCCCTTGTTCCTGCTCCCTCTACCTGGCCAGATACCCTACTCCCAGCCTGCTTCTGCACCCCAGCTCCCCCCCCCCCAGATCCTGCACCCCATCCCTATCCTACTTGCTGGCAGCCCCATCTCATGCACTGTACCCCTCATTTTTGTCCCTACCCCAGAGTCTATGGAGGTTCATAAAATCCACTAACTCCAGAACCCCAGAAAAGTTAATCTGGTCTATGGGAAGCTCTGAACCTTAGTTTCCCCCTTTCCTTCCCCTCACCCCATGAGGTTGGGGCACCAGAGGAGTGACGTGGCCCCCCCTTCCAAAATTATTGCCCACCCCTGCTGTAAGGGATAAACTCAAGACAGTAGGTCCTAGAGCGTCTCCAGTTTGTGTTGATAGGGAGCCAGGAGAGCCAATGAAAAAAGAGTGTGAGTTTTGAATTGAAAAGCAGGACCTTCCTGCTGCAGTGTTTGTGTGACCAGAGCCATACTGGGAGGCATGAGTTAAGCCAGGAAAACGGCACGGAATTTCCAGTGATATCCATGCCTAAGGAAGGACTAAACCTTGGAACAACAGATATATGAGTACAACCAGAAATGTTTAGTTAGGTGCGATCAGGTTATTTTCTTCATTTCTGAGTTTGTTGGACTCCTCTGTACTGCACCACATTTCTTCCCCCATACACTGTAACTTTTTAACTGAATCCCAGGGAAGCAATTCTCTGTTTATAATCTTGCTTTTTTCAGTTGCTCTGTAACACCTAGCAACCAAATAATGCTTTACCAAGTGTGTCTTTGTTTTAATGACCTTTTTAAGACTACGATCTCGTTCCTGTGGCCTAGAAGGCAGGAGGTTCTGTGTGCACCTGCCTAAAACTGTCAGGTCGGCTATTAAAAATTACAGTTTGTTTTCAAGCTTTCTCCCGAGGGAGGGTTAAAGAGCTTGAGAGCACCCCACAAGAAGAAATTACCAAGTGCTTCTTCCTGGGTTTTCAAAGGGCTTTTTGCAGTTGGGTAGTGGCAGTATACCACCTAATGTCAGGGAATCTGTGACCTTAGGAAGTTTTTAAGCAAAAGCCTTTAACAGCTGTGTATTTTAAGGTCTCTTGCGGGCCCCCACCCTCTGTGCTTGAAGTAGTGGAGTGGGGAATAGCCTGGACAATCAGTCACTTTCTTCATAGCCCTAGATGGGGGTATCACAACCATGGCAAAACTGCCCCCTCCTGGATGCTCACCAGGCTGTGAGTTCGGACCCATAAACTGGGACCCCATGTGCTTTTAAGCTCCTTTTGGTTCCCAAGCAGGCCCTAGTTAGGGTCTGGCTCCAGCCTTTCTGGCACATTTCCTGTGCACAGATTCTTTATCTGGTACCCCTTCTGAAAGGACTAACAGTGTATCCTCTAATCTCCTCTGCAGCTCAAGCACACCCTTTCTGTGGGAGCACACTAGTTTATAGTTCACCTCTTCTGGGTCAAATGATGGATGAAGCAAACAGACATAGACTTTGCAGAAAGATTTATAAAACCAGTCACTCTGCATCCTGAATCCCCAGTGCTTGAATGTTCTTTGGATTCAGTTCAGTGTGACTTCAGGGCTCTGGTCCTCTTTGTTGGACTTCACTCTTCCAGCACAGGCCTTGTCCTCCAAAGCAGGGAGACTTGACTCTAACCCTTGCAATCAGTGTTCAAAAAGTTTTCTCTGTTCAGGGCACCTGCCTCTCTAAGTTTCCGAGAGTGACTTCTCAGCCATTAGCCTTAGCTAAAGAATAAAGCTGATCGAATGCAGGTAATTACTGCAGTGGTTCATGTCCAGGCTATGTGTCCTGTCAGTGTCCTCACCTGGAATGCTTCCACCAACTTCAGAGTGTGGGCACTGTAGGGCACTCACAACTGGAACAGCCCTCGTCCCCTGCAGCCCACAGCCTTATCTCTCTGCAGACAAGCTGGAGAAAACTGCTTTCACTTGGAGTGTAGCATGCCCCTGGTTCTGTTCAGGCAAGATCTGGTCTGCTGTAAATGGCTTATTCAAAGACAGACACTCAGGTGCCTTGTCCAAGCTCCTTAACACAAGGGGAGTGAGGCATGGCACCAGTAAAGGTGATTATCATAACCTCACAGACATCATAATCCCACACAGAGCTCATAAATTGCACATTGACAGACTCCCAAGATCATTACAGCCCTGGAAACAAACTGGGAGAACCAGCTTGCTTTATCCTTGTCCTCCCACACGCACCCGCTTTTTTTTTTTTAAGCAACCTCCTTGTTCTCATAGATGAAATTTATTAAAAGTTGATGGCACCTCCTGAAAGACATTTCAGATTCACTGTCATGGTCTGGTCTTACCAAGACATGTAAGTTCTAACCTATACTGAAAAATACAGTCATTGAGGCTACGTCTAGACTACACACCTTTTTCAAAAGAGGCTTTTTCGAAAGATACTTTTGAAAAAGCCTCTTTCAAAAAAAAAGCGTCTAGACTACAACCAGTACTTTCAAAAAAGCAAGATGCTTTTTCGAAAGAGAGCACCCAGGCAGTCTAGATGCTCTCTTTCGAAAAAGCAGTTTGCATTACATAGCGCCTTTTTTCGAAGCAGCACTTTCAAAAAAAGGCATTCTTCCTCATAAAACGAGGTTTTCCACGGTTGAAAAAACTGCTGTGTTCTTTCGACTTACTTTCGAAAGAACACGGCAGCAGTCTAGGCGCAGGGGAAGTTTTTTCGAAAAAAACCACTTTTTTCAAAAAAACCCTGTAGTCTAAACACACCCAGAGAGAGAGTTCATAAAAAATCAAATTGGACTTCATAAGTTTACAAAGATTCCCCATATGGTGAGAATACTAATTTATACCTATTTGCTGCATTTGTTGTTTTCCAGCAGAGAATAACATATTCAGTTGAAAGTAAGAGACAAATTTTAGAATGACAACTTTATTGCCAACTTTAGGAGCTCAAAAATTATCCATCAGACCCTTCAAAAATTAGGAAAAGTGACTCAAAAAATCAGGAGATATAAAATAATAAAGATAACGTTGTGGTTTTTGGTCTGGCTTTTGAGTTTGAACATCCCCTGCCCATTGTGTGTGAGACAAGGTGGTAAAAGCTTTTATTGGACCCATATCTGAGAAAAGCTATTACCTCACCCACCTTTTCTTGCTGATATCCCAGATAAACATGGTTACAAATACAATGCATGCAGATCTTGTGTTGTTCACGCTCCCAAATGTATTGAGCAATGTGATATTGGCCCCTGCTCCAGGAGGTCTCACCCCCACCTACTTCTTTCCCTGTCCTGCAAATAATCCTGTCCCTCCAGTTTCCCCTATCTGTGCAACCCACACAGCTCCAACTTCACTTCCACTCCTCCCAGGGGTTCTCATCCCTGCCCTGGCCTCATAGAGATGGAGGAAAGAGTAGTGCCAATGTGAGCTGCCAGACTCTTTAGCCCCTTAGGCTACGTCTACACTTGCAACTTCTTGCGCGAGAAATATACAAATGAGACTAAGCGTGGAATATCGCCGAGCCTCATTTGCATACCTAATGAGCCGCCATTTTTGCAGAAGAGGCTCTTGCGCCAGAAGGAGCATCTACACTGCCCCTTCTTGCACAAGAAAAACCCTCTTGCGCAATGCCGTTATTCCTGAAAATAATAGGCGTAGCGGTATTGCGCAAGAGGGGTTTTCTTGCACAAGAAGGGGCAGTGTAGACAACTCCGTCTGGTGCAAGAGCCTCTTCTGCAAAAATGGCGGCTCATTAGGTATGCAAATGAGGCTCGGCAATATTCCACGCTTAGCCTCATTTGCATATTTCTCACGCAAGAAGCCGCGAGTGTAGACATAGCCTTAGTGTTGCCACTCTCAGGAATTTGTGACCAATGGGGCTACTTTTGAAAGGCAACAAGCAACTTGTTGGGCTATACCTACGTAATCCCTCCTGTTCGCTAGCCCAGTGTGAGGTTATTCAGCATAGGGGAAGCCTTGTGACTTCTTACACCACTGTGGGAAGCTAGGCCTGAGGCTGCTTGGTGTGCTCTGCGTTGTGTATTGTGTGTGTGTGTGTGCACCTCAGACCAGACCCACTCAGGCAAACCACCAGGAACAGGCTTTATTCTGTAAAAAACATAAAACAGGATCACAGTTCAGCAGCCCCTCCTCTCCGCGTGCAGCCTGTGTGCTGCTTCTAGCACAGTCCCTGCTGGGGGCAGAGGGAACATCCTGGCAGGAACCAGGAAGTTCTCCCCACATGATGCAGTTTGTAGTCCACAACTTGTAGTTCACGGACTGCTGCTGAAACACACTGGACCTTGGGCTACACCTATAAATTACTTTCTTGGGGCAAAAATTGGGCAATTTAACTTAGTGCCCTGCTGCTCCCCAGTTCCAACTCTTTAGTGCCACTTGGTGGCTTTCATCCAGGTGCATGTACAGCTGGATCAAATCTGCTCTCCCCAGCCAGCAGAAGCCCTGCAGAGCATGCTCCTTGGGAACAAAGCTACACTGGCCACAGCAAAGTGTGGCTTCCTTTTGTCTGCAGGATATTAACCCAGAAGTGGCCCATATGCACATGAACAATGGCTGCTGATCAGCCAAGTTAGAGTCTGTCCAAGACATATTTCCTCTTCCTCATGTAATGGTCAGTGTCCATGACTGATCAGAGGGTCCCATGCCTCATTTGAAAGACATTTCCAGTGGCACAATACCAGTGGACAAATTCAAAACCAACTCCCTCCCCACTACCACATCATGAAACCTGTAGCCTCTCCTTATAGGACTCCCACCTAAGCACTGAACAGGCCCCAGAATGCTTAGGTATGAGAGCTGAGCTTTATGTGGTGTAAGCACACTGAATACTTAGTGAACGGGGGAGGGAGTTGGGGCTAAATGTAGATTCATATTTTGTGTGTTCCTGAAGGAGATGCTGAACAAGTAACACCATCCCAGAAAATGGGTTGGGTTTTTTTTCCTGATTTTACTGAAAATAATGCTGTCCATTAGAAACAATATCTGCACAGTCTTCTACAGGTTTGATAGTTATGTGAAACCTACTGAAACATAACAGTAATAATAATTGCTCCCTGCTGCCTATTGAGAAATCCCAATGGTGATCATAACAAGTATGTCTCTTGGAAGATGATGAAGCAGATAGTGTTTCTCTTTTCTCTGAGTGTCTGTATTTTCCTTCATGAAGTTGGTGATTCAGTTTATTTTATTTATTTAATTTTAGTTTCCTATTCTGTTTCTTTAGCAGGAAGCATCTGAAATGCTTACATGTTTTTAAAGGAGCTAATAGAGGAGGGAAGTTGGGCATCTTCCCCTCCGGTGCCACCTGCACCCATCTCAACAAACTCTTCAACAGTTCATCATGGCTACTCCATCAGACCACCGCAGATAGTCTCAGGGGTGCTCCTCCTATAACTGCTCCCTGATTAGGGGAAGGAACCAGAACTCTCTTCCTTGAACCATGATGAGATCGGAGCAATACAGGAAAGCATGGGGAGGGAAGAAGGGAGTAAAGGCTATGCAGTTGGGGAATTCAGCTGTTCCCTAATCTTTCCTATACTCCTACCCTCTTCAAAACATGGCTCCCTGACAGTCTCTGAATCCTATGCCAGGACCTGCCCCTCCATGGGGAGGTGAGCTGTGAAGGCAGGACAAGGCTAGGCTGGACACGCAGAAAGGTGGGCAACGGAGATGACACAGGGACACTGAAGAGCCTAATGTGCCTCCAGTGTCTTATGTGGCAGGTTTAATTATTGACAAGGAGATAGAGGCAGTGGAGGAAGAGAGCAGGGCTGTATAACACGCAAGGGCTGAGAAACTATCTTCAAAAGAACCAGGAAAATAATTGCCCAAAACACTTCTTAATGCAGCTATACTATTGCCTAATGATGCATTGTGCTTTTCCAAAGTATCAGGTTTAGTTACATCTAAGCATCTGAAAACAGGAAATACGAACATGAAGGTACACACTGCTCCTACGATGCAATTCTAACCGTGCCCTCTTTGAGTGATGCCCCAACACACCAGTAACATACCTGTTAGCATTCTTCCCATTGGAGTATTACACACCTCTGAGAGCAAGGCACTTAAGCACTGTAGGACAAAAGTCTAGTACTTACTTTTCGGTAAAGCAAAACTCAGATTAGAGCAGGCATAGCAAACAGGAGCTGCCTACACCTATACTGTACTCAGATTCTACTCCACCCACGCCACTCCAGATTGCAAAATCTCCCCTCCTTATTGCTCTGATGTTGCCTGCTAAGGCATTGCTTTCACTTCCCCCTCATTAAGGCATGGAACCCACGCTTGTGTGTACTACTTGACTGATAATTCCTGTAAGACCCCTCTGTAGCACTACTGACACAACCTGCAAAACTCAGTGCGGACTACATCACTGTGGATCTTTCATGCTCCTCTCATCATTCAGTGAAATAACTCCACCAGTCTACTCCAACTGCCATTCCCTCTACCATCAATACAGCTACATCTAACCCAGAACATGGCAATTGGAATGCATTGAAATGCTGCAGCGATTCAAATTTGTGGACCAAAACATAAACTGGCAGTTTCCAAGTTATTTTTCATTTCTTTTAATATGGTATCCGTTACTGAAACATTCTCTGTGGCTATTGCCAGCTCTAGAGGAACCGATTGGTATTTGTATTTCCTACTTTGAATTTGTATTTGAATTTGTAGTACTTTAACTCTTCACTTCCTGGTTTTCTGATGTTGAGTGTAGCTGACATTGGTGTTCTGGAATAGCAGGAAGTACCACAAGGCAACCTGAACCTCATTAGCAAAGTTTTGGAGCAGCTGATTCATGTAACAAGTCCTTGCCAATATACACCTGGTATTGGCCACTGTCAGAAGCAGGATACTGGGCTAGATGGACCTTTGATCTGACCCAGTGTGGCAGTTCTCAGGCTCTGGGTAAAACCTTGGATGGATTGTCTGGGAGAAGCTCTTTCATTGGCTGTTTGGAAGGGAATCTATTTAAAAAAAAACCAGGATAGCCCATCCTGTTCAGTTTAATAATTGGGTAATAGAATACAATGTTTACATCTGGGGAGAAAAATTAAAACAGAGATTTGCCTCAATTTTAATCACCAAGAATACTTACAAGTTAAGACTTACAGGGCCGTCCCTGCTATAAGTTACCCCGGTATACATCTGTTCCGCACTAAAGTCGTTAGCGCTTATAGGAACTGATGCATTACAGGTCCTCCCATTCCCCGCTCTTATGTTGCGCGCAAAAAAAACCCCACCCCCAAAAACCCCAATTTGCGCAAATGGAAGTCAGGCGCAAGAAAAAAATGCCACGCTTTTAAACTGTCTTGCTATAAGTCCAAGTTTTTTGGAACATATCTTGGACTTATAGTGAGGATGGCCTGTATTATTCAGCATGAGATGGCTCAGAACGGGAAGTCTTTTCCAGAGAAATTGCTAAAAATTGGAATGTCAGCTGGCCTGAAGCTGCTGATGGGATCAGGGTCCTGTTGCTTAATGTTATGCTCTGTGGCAGACCCTGCTTCAAGGGCCAGATCTATTATTTGCGGGGTATGATGACTGAATTGTAACAGCACTTCGATTAGATACACGGCTCTCACAATGTTGTTTGCAATCAACATGCACCTCACCTTGCTTCATGTGTGTCACTTTAGTAATACCAGTAAGAAAAAAAAAAAACTATGTGGATGAAAACTAGCAGAACACAGCAACACCGTGCATGGGCAATGGTAAAATGGGCCGCATCTAGAACCCCAATGGTCCGCAGGTGAACCTTGGGCCACAAGTGGGCCACCACTGCACTATATCCAAATTTGGTCAATTGCCCTAATGTTTCTGGACATCAACCACATATTCTAGTCCCCAAAATGGAGCAGCTTTATGTCTGATAATATTTATCCTCACTAGTACACAATGCTTACATTCAAATATATTAAACTGAAACAAGAAACATTATCTGTTACCTGTCCTTCCTCCTGAAAACTAACCAAGTGCTAGACAGTAATAGTTGTGCAATGAAATGCAGGTCTGGAAAAAGATAGCTGAAAACACAAGATGACCTCAAAGAAAAATGAGGTTTCTCAGTTCAATGTAGGATTAGATCCAAATTGAAGAAAACAGTGAAGACTTCTCTCTCACCTTCAGCATCAAAGCATTTATGCAACAACTGTTCTGTTTTGCTTGGAAAGATTTTTGTATGATAAGTTATCTTTCAGACATGTGAAAACAGATGTGTTTTCACATCTGTTTTTTTTGCTGCTTCATGCAGTTTAAAGTATTAGAGAATCAAATAATGCATTTAAATACTGGCCTGATTCAGATATACTCAGCAGGATATTTATTGTACTGTCACACTGTTTGTTTTTAAGTAACTAGATTATGTTCAGCACAATATTCTATATTTTACCATAGATTAATTGAAGAGAGAGATTCTAAGATAAAACTTTAGGAAATTTCTTTGTAAAAAATTGTTTATTCAAGTGTTTTATAAACTACTAGGCAAATAGTCACTAAAGCCTTTGTGCCACGAGTGTAAACTTATTTTAAAAAACTGTGTTAAAAACTCATACAGGAATTCCTGTTCATGTTTTAAAAAAGTTTGCTCACACATTGAAAGAAAATACATTAGCAACGTCTTCCAGCAGAATCCATCTTTAAAAAAGTAAAATTCTAGGTGCAGAACTGTTCTACAGTATATCTTCTACAGTTTATTTTAAAAATCACATGATTGCATATCATCATCTCTATTGTCTTTTAGAACTTGATCAATGTTTTTCTTAAACAGATGATATTCAATGATGTGTTATACACTGCCACAGGTACTACAATTATCATGAGTGCACACGCTGCATTTTACTTACAAAGCAAGACCTTTTCATATGCTGTCATATCATTCCTAGCCAATGCAGTTCATTTGATTATTTATCTTTAAAATAATGAACGTTTTTCAAGGAAAAATGCTAAATATTCATGGCCCAAATTCTCCACTCACTTCACATACTTGCTACATCTCTAAACATAACCAAGTTTTAATTACATGAGAGCAAAATTTGGTCCATGACTGTAAACATTCACAAAAGCCTGCTGCAAACAGTGATGGACAGGTAGTCTATGTGCAATACAATTATTTCCATTAACGTAGAGGGATGATAAAGAACATATCATGGAAGCAAAATGAAAGGCTTGCTTGCATTTCTGTAAAGAAGTGTTCCTCGCTAGCTAAATTTCACTCAATTAAAAGTAACTCATTCCTATCCCAAAATACATTACAGCATCATTTTCTGCCTTCTTTATGTTCTGCCTCAGATAGAGGAGTATTCAGTTCAGCAGCAGGCCCATAACATTTCATATGGCATTTTAAGAACCTGATCTAGTCTCCCCTTGACATACTACTGATACTAATAAAAAGTTACTCATGCATATGAAGGAGAGAATAAATCCTAAGAGCCATACACAGACCTCGATCTGTGTACACACCTCTTACTGATGGTAACAAGAGAGGTGCATCTAGACTAAGGATTGTCTACAGCTTTAAGTGTCTAATTTCAATCTAGAAGTTCTTTCTACATTACCACACATATCATACAAATTTGAAAAGAATGATGGGTGAAAAATACCACACGCTATTTAGGATACCATTTTCCCCACACCATTTGGCTGCCAATCATTCTATTTACACAGGAAGTCTGTGTTTAAAGGGACTGCTCCTGTGAGGAACCAAACACTCAATGCCTAGCTGCAGCAGATGCTGAAGATATTTGAACCATCACAGGACCATACCCTAAATTGTTTAAAATCTTGGCTTTCTTTGTAATCTCATACAGTTTCCCAGAATCTCTTCACTCTTGTCTTCCTTCTCTGTCCCAATTTCTGGGCCAGATCATGTCCCCATTGAAGTCAATGTGTATTTTGACAATGACTTAATGGCAACAGGATGAGGCTCTGGCAAGCCACCACTGCAGTCTTCACATACATCTTGCTTGTCAAGAAAAAGATGATATTTTATTGCCATCCACTCTGGGGCAGACTTGTCTGCAATGAAAACGGTGTTCCTGGTGCAGAGGGATAGCTAGCAAAACCATCAGGCTGAGCTGGATAGTTATCTAGAGCTGAAGCTGAATGTGCCTTCAAAAAAGAGAAAACAAACAGATTAGAAAGGAATTTAGGGGAAAAACAGAAAGCCATGCAGAGAATTATTCCTGCTTCTGTTACAGAACATTTAACAAGAGCAACTTCAGAATAACATGTTGGGTTTACTAAAGAGGCAGGAGACAAGGGCAGGTAGTATATATATATATATATATATATATATATATATATATATATAAGTGTAGGAGGTTCTTTAAGTACACAGCAATTTTACCTTGAAACACAGAATCATAAAAATGGAAGGGAAGAAAGGGACTCGTGGCAGAGGCAGGACCAATTAAACATGACAGGTGTTGAAATAAATTGTCCCTAAAAACTTCCAATGTTGGGAATTCCATAACCTCTCTTGGAAGTCTATTCCAGATCTTAACTATCCTTATAATTAGAAATGATTTCCTAATCTAAATCTTCCCTGCTGCAGATTTACCCAATCACTTCTTGTCCCACCTTCAGCGGACTTGGAAAACAATTGATCCCCATCCTCATTATAACAGCCATTAACATAATTTGAAGACTTTTCAGGACCACCTCTCAGTCTTCTTTTCTCAAGACTAAAATATGCATAGTTCTTTTCAGTCTTTCCTCAGAGGCCAAGTCCTTTTACCATTTCTGTTGCTCTACTAGATTCTCTTCAGCTTGTCCCTATCTCTCCTGAAGTGTAGTACCCAAAATAGGATTCATCAGTGCCACATACAGAGGCACAATTGCCTCCTGTGTCTGACATAAGACATTCCTGTTAATGTACCCTAAGGTGATATTAGCATTTTTTGCAATTGAATCACATTAGTTGATTCATATTCAACTTGGGACCCACTGTAATCACCCAATCCTTTTCTGCAGTACTACTGCCTAGCCAGTTATTCCCCATTTTGTAGTTGTGCATTTGATTTGTCCTTCCTACGTGTAGTAAAGAAAGTCCTTGCCATCTGTACCATCTTGGTGTCATCTGCAAATGTTAGAAGTACACTCTCCACCATTATCCAAGTCATTCCTGAAAATATTGACTAGTGCCAGACCCAGGACAGACCCATGGGGCCCCCTTAGATACATCTTCCAAGTTTGATAGCCAACTATTGATGATTACTTCTCTGAATATAGACTTTCAACCAGTTTTGCATCCACCTTACAGTAATTTCATCTACACTACATTTCCCTGCATTGGTATGAGAATGTCATGTAAGACTGTGTAGAGTCTTAGTAAAATCAAGATATCATGTGTACAGCTTCTCCCCCATTCACTAGGCCAGTAAATCTCTAAAAGAAGGAAATCAGGATAGTTGGTATAATATGTTCTTAAAGGCATTGCTGACTATTCCTTACAACCTATTATTCTTTAGGTGCTTATAAATGGATTGTTTAATAATTTGTTCCACTGTCCTTCCAGTAATGAAGTTAAGCTAACTGATCTAATTTCCCCAGGTCCTCTTTGTTCCTCATTTTAAAGATAGGTATTATATTTGCCCTACTTCAATGCTCTGGGGCCTTGACCATCTTCCATGTATTCTCAAAGATAAATCGCTAATGGTTCCGAACTTCAGCTAGCTCCTTAAGAACTTTAGGATAAATTTCATCAGGTCCTGCCAATTTAAATACATCTAACTTATCTAAATATTCTTTAACCTGCTCTTCCTCTTTTCGGCTTCTGTTCCTTCGCCCTTGTAGGAAATATTAATTTTGTTATGTATCTGGGCACAATTTACCTTTTTTAGTAAAAACCAGCGAGGCACAGATTAAGTGATTTGCCAGATCACAAAATTAGTGTTAGGAACAGAACAGAATCCCAACCATGTGGTCAGTGCCCTAGAGCAAGAATACTACACATTTTACATTGTCAGATTCATTTCCTTCTTTCCTCCGCCCCACTTTTACAATGCTATCCATAAGAAAGGTTTTGAAAGAGCCACAGCCTTCAGAGAAAGGCAGAAGTAGTGTATCAGATGATACAGGTTGAACCTCTCTAGTCCAGCAACATCTGTAGTTCAGCATGATTTCAGGTAGCCGGATGTCCACTTGTCATGGGTTTGGCCAAGCTCTCAGTGTTCTGGGCTGTTATTTAGCTCTAATTGACCCCTAAATGACTTCTAAGGAAGTGTTGGTAATATTGCTAGACAATATGGACCTCCCATAGTCCGACAAATTCTCTGGTTTGGCAATGGTCGGATTCCGAGGGTACCAGACAAGAAAGGTTCAACTTGCAGTTGTTGCTCTTGGCAGACAGGACTATCTTCAGACAATTGGACACTGGATAATCAAAGTATACTGTATCAGCCTTGTTGCCAATTATTTAAAGTAAGCTATGATTTAAAAGCAAAGATTCGATATTGAACAATTAATGCTCCAGTGAGACCTTAAGGCAGCACAGTATGAAGAAATACACAGCTTACCTGTAATAGTGCTGACTGTGCTGCTGCACTATGCTGCAATTCTTGCAGGGAAGACTGTGTGGCACTTTGGGTAAATCCAGGGATACCAGGAAGAGACAAGAGTCCAGGGAAAACTGTGTTTCCTGGGGTTTGAAGACCAGAAGTCAAGCTGAAATCACCAAGACATGGCAGCTATTAGGAACACTTTCAACAATATTGTATCCTAGATTTCTTAACTTGCTAATAGCATTGATTTTCTAAATCTCAGTTAACTAAATTTCCAAAACAGGACATCTAAGCTGCACCCACTGAATGTTTGCAGGTACAAGCCAGGACCCTGGTATACACATGCAACTTGAACATGCAAGCTAGTCTCTTGTGTACACAGTTACCTGCTGTTGCACAAATATTTTGTAGGTGAAAATGTCGTGGATGTTTTTCTTGACACGGAAAAGGCTATACTATTGTCTGTTATTACCTGAGTATGTCAACCGATACATATTTTGAACCCATTCTTGCAAAATCCTAGCACCTTGGAGGTGCCAAATACCCTCAACAAGGAGAGGAGGACACTCATCACCTTGCAGAACTGGACCTGATAGAAATTGGGATCATGTATACTAGATACAAAATATAGACTGGTCTCCTCATTTAAATGCTAAAGACAGATGGAGATCTACTGCTGAAGTATCGATTTAAAATATTAAAAGTACTTTATAACTATGACTGGAAATACCATCCATGTCTAAAGTAAATCCATGTTTTGCTGAGAAAGAAATGGTTTTGATCTCCTTCAGAAACAAACATACCCAGCCTGTGCAACAAGTGCAGAGTTGAAGTTTGAGCTAAAGGCCGAGGCAAACCCTGGCAGGACCGGAGCCGGAGATGGGGCTGTGGCAGCTGCCGGCAGCGGTGCAACTGCTGCTACTGTAGAAGATGCCTGGAGGCCAGGGAAAGAAGGGAGAGCTGGAGTGACAGTGGGTGTGTTAGAGACAGGGAAACCAGGGAAGGATGGGTTTGATGATCCCAGAGGCCCCTGGGTAACAGAAAATAGGGAGGGGACGGCACTGGACAAGTTAAGCGGAAAGGGTGGAGCAGAGACTGTTGCTGAAGCAGTGAGCCCTGAGAGAACAGCTGCTGTAGAAGTCAAATGAGAAGCAGACATAGATGAAGCAGTGGTAGACGGAGTGCCTAACAAAGACCCCGGGACAGTGACCGGTGGCGTAAGTGCTGGGTTACCAGTAAAAGCAAAGTTACTGGTTAGCGACGTGAAAGGGGGCAGTCCATTAAATACTGGTGCAACAGGAGCAGAGGAAGCATGTGGGGCAAGGGAAATGGAGGTAAGAGAAGTGGAGCTGTTTAAAGGAGCACTCAAAGAGGAGAGACCTGATAATGCTGGATTAAGGGAACTAGGTAAACTGACTGGCACTGAAGTTGCTGAGGTATAGGCACGCCCAAGTGCTGACAAACCTAGCGTGCCATGAGAAGGGCCAGCCGAATGAGAAGGGCCTTTGAAGGCTGAAAGAGTAGGGCTCATGGGTTCAGTTTTGACCAGAACTGGAACACCTGTGGCAGCTGAGGCAGATGAAATTTGCTGCTCGGGATTAGTGGGGCTCGCACCATGCAAAAGAGCAACTGAGGAGCCACAGCTGACTGGTATAATAGATGGGGAAGTGGTTAACGGTGACTGCGTTGGCAATGTTGGGGGAGTGGAACTAGGATTGGCTACAGAGGGAGATGGAAGACCCGGGAAAATGGCCAGCCCTGGTGTGGAAGAACGTTGTGGTGTTGGTGTGGCAGATGGAGTATAACATTTATTTACAGAGGAGGCGGGAGGCTCAGAGCTTTGATTAGCAAGGGCAGATAAAGAAGCAAGCTCACTTGTCACAGCAGAAGGTAAAGCATTGATTAATGAGGTATCATTTGACGTCAGAAATCCCTTTAAGACAGACAGAATTGGATTAGGCAAGCTAAGCGGGCCAGAGATGCTAGTGGCAGGAGAGCTAGCAATTGCAGAGGGAATGGGACTAGATATCCCTTGAGGAGTGGGGGTCAAGGACAAAGGGAGGCCAGCAAAAACTGATGACAACGGAGTAGGATTACTAACTGAAGCAATTGAAGAGGCTGCAGAAAAAGGGAGGCCAGCAAATGGTGCAGAAGCAGATGCAAAAGCTTCATTAGAGGCAGGTGTGGCACATGGTGTGGAAGAACTTTGTGGAGCTGATGTAGCAGCAGGGATAGAAGCCAGTCCAGAGAAAATTGCAGGAATAGGGATGGAGGTTGCACTATGAACAGATGTGACAGGAACACCAGGCAATGAAAGTGATTTGATGACAGATGGGGTCGGGGTTGATGGCTGAGATGTATGGATGGAAGAGGAGACCTGCCCTGGGAAAACAGGAAGCACAGGGGTAGACATGCTCATCCCAGGAATGACAGCAGTGGCAGATGCTAATGGATGGCTTATCGTCTTGACAGGGGATGGGGTAGGGACTGGAGTAGCAGCAGGTGTTGAAGGATTAGAACCATGAGCAGTAAAGAGCTGATTCGCTTGTGCAGAAAAAGCTGCAAAGAAACAAAACTGGTAAGAATACTTGAAACTGACAGAAATGCTTCAATTCAACACAAATGCAACTTATATAATTATAAAATATGATACACAAGCAGTAACTGACATGTCTGTATGTACATAATCTACATGGAAGGCTAAGGAGATAAAATACAGTTGTATCTACATATAAGTGATACGTGCTGTGCAGTACATATTATGTAGACTACATACATATATGTGACTCACTTCAATGATTATCTATTACCCACACTAGCAATTATATATCAACCACTCTAGGACATTTACAACTTCTTCATGAGCTAGTGCAAGACAGTTTAGATCTTCAAGCATGCTCCCTGAGACAACTCTATATAAGACAGGGAAACAGCTAATTCCTGCCCCTAACATCTGGCAGGATCCATAGTAGGAGGAGTTTACAGCACTGGTACCATTTCTGCTCTTTGCGTGAGCTCTATGAGGGTCCATGCTAATTCTAGAACAGGTAAAACACCAGGATTTTACAGAGATTTGTTGGAATTCAGTCCACAATTGCAGAGTAGATAATTTTAGAAGCTTGCTTTTGATTTTATTGGTAGGGAGGTTTAATTCTTTCACTGTTTTTGATTCTGTATATCAAAATCTGGACGGCAGACGAAGTGCACTATGAGATTCATGCCTGCTACAGGTTCACTAATCTAACACTGAAACTTGACTATAAAAACAAAATCTCTAAAAACATTTTGTTCCAACTGGGGATCAAATCTCCCATCTTCGAGTGCCAATGTATGACAGCTAACACCACAAAGTTCAGCTTTTATCAACCCTATAAGATAAATAAAGAGGGATGATCACTAGAGAAAAGCAGAAAGGCACCCTAACAGATTATACAGGAGTGAAGACAATAAATCTAGGTCTGAAAGGTGGTGTCTCAAAGCCTATTATGGCTCTTGAAACTCTTACTAATATGAATAGGCCCATCTTCTTCATTGTGAACATTTTCATGAGTAAGAACTGTTTGACCTCAATACCCCAAATACGTGTACTTCAGCCAATTTGGAATGCTAACTAAATACTATATAGGGATTGAGCTCTTTAATTCTAGTCACTTCCACAGCATTTTTATAACACCTTGTTTTCCCTAAAAATGTGTTCTTTGTTCCCATTACTTTTAATTTAATTCTCTTGTTCCATAGTGGCTTAGAAATAAAGCATGTTGTAATCATTGGTCGTTCCCCTTAAAAACCGAGATTTTATATTTTGTTTAGAAATTAACATGTTCTGTTTAACCATGAACACAAGACTGACCCAGGAGGCAAAACTCACTGCTTCTTTAACTTCATGTTATACACTAAGGCTACGTCTACACTGCAGGCTTTTTGTGCAAGAACAGCTGTTCTTGCACAAAAACTTGCAGAGCGTCTACACTGCACGTGTGTTCTTGCGCAAGTAAATTTACAGTAAAGTGTCGGAAAACAGGGCTTCTTGCGTAAGAGCTATTCCTCTCCCCACAAGGAATAAGCCCTCTTGCGCAAGAACTCTTCCACAAGGAGGCAGTGTGGACAGGCAACAGGGGTTTCGTGCACACAAATGCCCTATGGCTAAAATGGCCATCAGAGCTTCCTTGTGCAAGAGAGCATCCACACTGCCATGGGCGCACTTGTGCAAAAGCACATCTCTTGCGCAAAAGCACATGGAAAATGTGGATGCACTCTTGCGCAAGACCTTTTGCACAAGAATGCTTGCACAAAACAGTTCTTGCGCAAAAAGCCTGCAGTGTAGACGTAGCCTAAATGTACCTCTCCTTTATAACCTGAAGTTTTCCACCACTGAAAACTCAGCTGTAAGATTTTAGGATACAGTTTAAATTGATACACTTGAACCTCTTTAATTTGGCAACCGTGGGAAATAGGTTATGCTGGATTAAGGACATTTTGAGGACCATGGTCAGTGGTGGGATATGGTCTAGGAGAGAGGGAGGTATGTGAGGGGGACAGGACAGGGCCCTTATTTGGTGCCCCGCTGCCAGGGACACATGAGGCTCTGCACCCCCTGCTGCTTCCAGGCACTGCTCCCCTGTTGCTCCAGAGAAACGCTTCACTGTGCTGTTCTCCCAGCTGGGGAGGAGGCGGCATAGCAGTGTGCAGAGATGCTTCTTCCTTCCCTGCCAAAGTCCGTGCCATGGGTGTTCCCTGATCAGGAACACCCAGAGTAGAGAGGTTCAGATGCATAGGCAAATATTTTGAAACTTAAAACAACTTAGATATTTGCAAACCAAATGAAAAAAAAAATCACTTCTGTTCTTTTCTACAAAGCCAGGATCTGTGCCCAATGTCCTGGACTCTCTTTTCACAACCTCATCCTGAACTCTAAATTGAAGAAATTAACTAATGATAACAATTCTTGACTCCGACCCATGAAAGTTGGTAACAGAGAAATCTAGGTTCAAGATAACCAAGGATTATTACTGGTACCATGCTTTTCAATGAGGATCTTGTCCTTTTTATTGTACTGATTTATCTGTGTATTTATTATACAAGTGTATATCAAGGTGTGCCTTTAAGTAGCAAAATTCCTGAGCACCTACACACGGGCACATGGGGTAGAGGCAAAACAGACAGATAACATTCTCCCAGAATTTTTAATATTAGCTCCTTCAACACAGATATTTTACTTTGTTTCAGTTACTTGCTTTTGTGCATAATAAAAGAGAAATTCAGCTTCAAAAAATTTCAGGTTATTTTGTTTTTAGTTTCTGCCACATAATAAGAATGGGACTTGTAGCAGCAATGAAACTTTTCTCATACACTGAATTTAAAACAAGTTTAGAAGTTGTGAAAATATCGGACTATCAGCAAATGCTGGCAGTTGTGCATTCAAATCTCCCATTGGAACATACATACACGAAAATGCTACTTTGATCAGGCCCCATATTAGGCAAAAAGCAATTTTTTCAGCAACTGCAAGCAGTTGCTAAAAATGGACTTCAGTGCACAATATTTCTAAGAGTATTTTGTTCTAAGAGTATCTGGACAAAAATGCATTAAAAGTTAATTTTTGTACAGATTAAGTTACATATCTTGACAGTTAAAAATAATTTATAAATTTCTGAAAGAAATGCATTAAACTGCATCAAAATACAGAATATTTTTTCTGAAGAGCTGCACTTTACCTTGACTTTGGGAAGGTTTTGCTTGATTGGAAAGGTCTTCGTTTTCTATGTAGAGAACAAGAGTAAATTATTAAGTGCAGAAAAACTTCAGAAACAAGTGATACATTCTCACATTTAAAAACATTTGTTTACGGCAGCATTTATATGCATATATGCTTTACCTGATCCCACTTGATTAGGGGTATATGGTGGAGGAGCTGGTAAGCCTGGTGCTAAGACACTGGCCATTGGAACTAGACCAGCATTGTTGTAAGCACCTAAAAAAATCCAAACAACATAAATATGTCAAACAAAAAAGTCAATAAATACAAACAAATTATTTAAGAGTGCACTAGCCAATATCTTTCTGTTCAAACCATAATTCAAGGCTCTAAAATGTTCCTTTATTAGTTAAAGCAAACCTCTTAACTCTCCAGGCACGCGTTCGAATGTAAGTTTTAGTCAGGGTAGCCCTCTGATGGTTCATAAGAACACTGTCAATAGAAGATTGCTTCAGAGAGCAAGAAACTATCTGGGAGAGCAAAAAGGTCATGCTGACTTACAAGAAAATAGATCCACTGGCTTTGCACATGTACTCTACAAGGGACAGCATATCTTTATCATGGCCATATTCAAAGAACACATCCAGCTTCCCAAGAATAAACTCTGTATTGGATTTTATGATACAGAAGTCAAATATTTATATTCAATCAGGTTCTAAAAACATTTCCGCTATTATCATCCTTATCTTTTCTGAAACTCATGTCTCCTCTAGTAATAAGAGAATCAGCAATCAAAATGGTGTGCCATTCTTGAAATTATGCACAAATCAGAAAAGAAGCCAACACACTCATCATATTGGTTCTACAGTGATAACAGAAGTTAGAACTGCAGTCAATTAAAAAGGTAACCATAGTCAGAGAAGTATCACCACACTAGACCCTTTAAAAACTAGATCAAATAATAAGATCAAGATAAAGCACAAAGAAGCCTTACTTGGTGCAATAGTTGCATGCGGCCGGCATGGTGGGATGGGATATGGAACAGGTTTGTGTGGGTTGTATGTTGCTGGAGCCTAAGTTTAAAAAGTGAAAGAACAAAACAGTGAAAAGGCATTAAGTAATGTGTTCCTCTGCCAAAAACTGTATCAGTTAGATGCTTAGATACTGTTCAGATGACTGTTATTTATCCTGGGAAAGGGAATTTGCTATATCAAATCACACCGCAGATTCATTATGTTTGCTGCCCATCTGTGAAGCTGCCAATAATTGAATGCTTTTAAAGAAGGGGAAATACTGTTTTGTAATAATAAACTTGTGTAATCTAGCAATGGGGAGGCGGGGGATGGGGGGGGGGGGAGGGATATTGTTCTTGGCCCATGCATCCTTCATGCCCTGAGGCACTAGATTTTTCTCTTAATTTGCACAACTACAAATATAATCTGTGGACATAAAATGATCCTGTCCTTTAAAAAAAAAAAAAAAATCAGCCACTTGATTGGGAAACACTTGGAAGCAGAAATACTAGTCATTCATTTCTACAATACTTCTCATCTCACACTGAAAATGTCAGATTCAGTGCTATGCTGTCCATTTGTTGTTAAAAAAAAAAAAAAAGTATTTGTAATCGGAAAATAGTTGTGTTGCCATAGAATAAATTTCCTCATGAAGCACCATATTTTAGGAATTGTGCACTAGATTTTATTTTTTTAGACATACTGGTTTGGATGGTCCAAGTATACGGGCTGCAATTCCCTTCCCTTCGTTAGTACATTCTTCAGTCTCTTTTTTGATAGGTGTTCCCTAAGACATAAAAAGACATCAGTTATTCAGCATTTACTTAGAAATAAATAGCAGAAAGTGGAGAGAAAGGTTTTCATGTTAGTCTTATTCTGAATAATAATCAAATTCACTGCTATTTTGCTAGCTTCAATTAATCAAGCACTCCAAAATACAGAACTGTGTTCTGGATTTCTTGTGACATAATTAAGTTTTAATTAGGCTGCATTATAACACTGGGCTTTTGTATACAGAAACATATTAAAGATAGTCACAGTTTTTGCTACAGATGGAATTCTGTGTTCAATTCTGGGGTCCTCACCAAAGAAACAGTTATCAAACAGCATTTAGGTTAGGACATTTAAAACTGAACTAAAGTCATGTCTTCACTAAATGGAAGATCAACGCTGCCACAATCAATCTTTTGGAGTTTGATTTAGCAAGTTTAGTTAAGACTTTGGTATGTAGTAAGGAAAGCCAATGGGAGCATTTGTTCACATCAGCCTTCTACTGTGGGGATGGCGGGAAAACTCGAATTACGTTGACTCCAGCTATGTAATTAACATAGGTGGAGTTTCATATCTTGATTTGACTATCCGATAAGCAAATGTGTATTGGATAGTCAAGTAAAGACTCGACTAGTTGCTTCCTCACACTGTCTCTATCAGAGAGAGGCAGTGGGAAGATGGAGAGGAGCAGAAGCTGGTGCTCGGGGAGGAATTGGGTAAAGCCAGTTCCCCCTAGCACCATCTCTGCGGGGGCAGAGACACAGCGGGAAACGACACAAGCACTGGTTCTTCACACTGGTTCCCACTGAGGGCGCTTCTGCTTTTGAAATCTACAAGCAGTCCCTGCTCGCCCCATACTGTCTGTGGTGCCCCCCCGGGAGCAGGATCAGGGGCCGGAACTGGGAGGAGCCATCTTAAAAGCCGGTTCCCCCCAGCACCGTCTCCGGGGTGCCCCCCCCGCTCTGCCTCTATCAGCGGCAGCAGGGGGAACCGGGGATGCTGCTGCGGAGCAGCCCCTGTCCACAGGAGTCCATGGCAGCCAGGGCTGGCAACGGACAGGGGCTGCTGCCCGCAACCAGTCCTGGCCACTGCGAACAGAGGCTGCTCCGGCACTAGCCTCCATTTGTAGCAGACAGGGCTGTCCGTCACGAACACGGGCTACTGGACTCGGCATGAGCCGGGGACCAAGTAGTCGTGGCTCGCGCTGATCGCTGCGTCTCTGCATTTTAAATGTAGTAAGTGCCCGGCAGCACTTTGTATCAACTACAATTAGCCAGATAATCGACATTTTAACATCCTTAGCACATCCTAAATCAAAATAACTTTCAGGAACAATTAGAGAAGATTTCACATACTGGGAAAATTCCATTTATGCGACTTGGTTTCCCCTTGGGATAAGGGTTTCCAGGAATCATGCCACAGGAAGATATCATAGCGTGAGGGGCTTTACAGCCTCCTTTGGAAGCCTGCAACACAACCGAAGAAAGGAGAATTAAAGTGTTACAAATTCAGACCGTACTGCATTATTTAGACCAGAGTCTGAAATTCAACACTTTTAAAAATAATCTGAATTGCTGCCTGGTGATATTCAGACTCCATTAACAAAGATCACAGCTACATGGAAATCTAGATTCAAAACTCTCCATAGCTTTGCTTAGCCGGTTTGTATGTTAGTTCTTTCTATCTACTCCTCTGTTATTTGCTGCATGCCATATGCTCTATCCAGTCCCACCTTGTTTTGATGATTCTTTGGGTCCAATTCTGCAGTCTGTGGCAGCACTCTGATTTTAAAGAAAGTAGGATTGTGCCTGTACTCATCTCTCTTTTCCCGCACAACACTTGTGTGGAAGTCTTCCTCTTTCTGTACAAACACCATTTGTTCTCTCCTCCTCCACAGACTCACTTCTTTCAGATTATCAACTAACAGTTTGCACTAGCTATTAGTTATGTGAGCCCTGATCCTGCAGTGACCATATGGCTGGAAAAACACAATATCAGCAAACATCTTTTAATACCTGCTCAAGAATTCTCCTGCACCTTTTCTTCTCTGACATGTTAATTCTGAACAAGTCCTCAATAAGGCGGTAATTCTGAGCATCAACAATGTTGCTACAAAGAAAGCAATTTAATAGTTATTGTTATTTCATATACCTTTCACACACACGTTATCAGGAATTAGCATCTGAAAGCAATGAAGTTGCACAGGCATGATTTGTAAAGAGGTGTATGCATTTGTAAAAAAGCAAACATGTCTGAGAAATTAAAACTTAGATGGTAACAGATCACAAAACCCAGTGATGGATCAACGTGGTGATATTCTGAACAAAGAGAGCTTTTGATGATGTTTGTAGATGCTTCCACATCTTTATAATTGACTAACCAGACATGTTAGGCCTCACAGGTGATACACAGTCTGACATTCCTGCAATATTATAAACTAATCATATTTGAATAATGCATTGGTTGTTCAAGAGTTTTCAGTAATATATTCAAGAAATACAATTAGCCTTTGCTTGATTTCCTTTACATGTGTCACCAGTACTCATGTCTTGAAATAGGATCTCTCAATTATTTGTAAATTAATACAATACACATGAAAATACAAACTAGAATTTCTGAGTGGCCAGAACAGCCACATGGAAAGGATGAATTTATTTTCACAGTTCACATTAGCAGCTCTCATCCCAACTAACACACAATTCTTATCACAGAAGCATGGCTACAGCTACCAAGGTTGGCCCAGGCTGCTGCTCTCCAGTGCCTGGTGGCAGATTCTCAAACTTTAGATTCCTCCAGGATAGGAAAGAAGCAGCTCTTGACAGTTCACTCCATGCTATGGAGTGGAAGTGAAACACTTCAAATGTCACATCAAACAACTATTTCAAAGTGCAGCAGGCACTCTGATACAGGCCCAGGCAGACAGCAGCAACCACACTGATGGCATAGATATTCCAGACTAGTAGCAGGAAGAGTTAATAGCAAAGAAACAATTGTAGTTCCTTGCCATCAAAATAGATTTTTGACAGAGGATAATATGGTGTAAATGGGATCATCATGGTACTGATCAAAGCTGTCAGACACACACAAGCACAATGGTGCAAAATAAAAGTGGATCAACTTCAATTTTTCTGTTTTGTTAGTTTGTACCACAAACATACATATGAACTCAACATACGTTTTTTATGGTGTTAGTAGCTTCTGCTTTAATAGCTGTTCATATCAAGAATTTGAATATTCAGAAGTTCTCAAATAGACTTTAACACTATGAGCCACACTCTAAGAGTCCACAAGCATAGATTTATATGATCCACAGATCCTGGGTAGTTGTGTTCTATCAATAAACATCCCAAATGTATGTTTGCACAGCAACCTTTTAAAAACTGTTCTGATTTAGCAACTGAACATGCCTATTTAAATAGATATCTGAATACTTTTTAAAAAGTTAATTATTTGCCAAGTGTAAAATACTTGAGGAGCTTTTAAAATGCAGAAGACATGAAACAAATTACAATGAGCTAATGCACTTTGTAGGCGTGGCTTTATATGAGTTGCTGGACATGAGGGAGGCCTCATCCCTTAGGAGACCGGATTAGAATCTGCTAACTGGAAACAGAATGTCTATTGAAGATGGGGTTGGGAGGATACCCAGGAAACCATTTACAATGGACAAGATAGCGATGAACAGGGCTCAACAAATCACTGAATCTACTCATCTATGGCGAGTAGATTTCAGCCGGTCGCCCCATTCACCGGCGGCGTGCGCATGCACAGTGCGGGTCTTGCGCATGCACAGTGCGGGGCTGGCGAGTAGGTTTTGCCGCCGTTTGTCAAGCCCTGGTGATGAATAAGAAAAGCCTAGAACAGGGGTGGGTTACCTTTTTTGGGTCGGGACTCCCAACCCAAAGAAAAATCAATCAGATGACCATCCACACACAAAACAGCAGGTACACGACTATTCGATAGTTCCTGGTGATGCAGCCAGTGCGCTCCCAGCCCCTCTCCCAGGGAGCTCTCTGCACTGCTGCCACTCTCAGAGGCACTAGTGCAGGGTGGCAGGTGGGAGCTGGTCTGTGATGAAGCTCCCCACACAGACCGGCTGCCTGCTACCCGGCGCTGCTGCCTCAGCTTGTTGGTTAATCATAGTCGACTACACGTTGACATCCCTACTCTCCTGCTTCTCTTTTCTTGAGCAAGTCCTACAGGCGAGTGCTATCTGTCCACCTCTCACCCCTAGTGCTCTGGAAGCCATCATCAGGACCTGCCCTAGCTCCTCTGTCCATCTTGACAAGTCACCTGAATAAGATGAATGCCATCCAACAGGTCTTCTCTGAACCGTGTCCAAAAAACATCTGTACACACTCATGTTTTAGATCATCCACTTCCTTGCCTTTTGTCCTGCCCTGACACCAAGTTCTGGGATCTGCAGATACTCGAGAAGGACAAGGAGTATAGGTTGGCCCATGATTTGGTGATCATGAATAATTTTGGTGCTCATGCTCGATGGGCCAACCTATACTCCACTCTGATTTCACATACTGCAGGGGATATTAGTTGGCGGTTCCACCATGAAGTCATAAGTACAGGCATGTATCTGGCATTATTCATGAACTCTTGACACTAGTGTCAGAGGGAGACACTAGCACACATTTACTACAGAGTGCATCACACTGCAGCCCCTCTTCTGGCTTCTCTAGGCCCCTTTACTGAGGTGCTAGCTGCATTTTCCTGCTTCACTTGTTTATCTTAGCACATCCTAGTCGCAGCCCCATAAAGTCACGAGACCTCCTCATCAGCCTCCTCTTGGTGCTGGCCAAGACAGAAAACCATCACACCAGGAGAAGGAATCTAGGTGGCAGGTGCTCTGATACTGTGGGACCTATTTCTGGTTCCTTGTTCAGTCATGTCCCTAGGAAAAGTTCCTTTGGCCCCCGCCAGAGCCTTTCACTGATGCTACACACCGCCCTAAATGCTGCTGCCAGAGACATGCAGTGTAGACATAGCCTAAAAGGTTTTGAATACATCATAAACTTTGAAAACTGAGAGTTGTGTCAAACAGGTAGCAGGGGTATTGTGGTTCAAGACAGATGAACTTAGGAAGTTTTCAAAACACCTCTCTTCATTATTACAAGCTACAGCTATTGCTTTTTTCATTCAGCACCAAATCATTTTAAAGCAAGTAGGCATTTTGCCCTAATTGTTCAGAATGGTTCATCTGAAACTTTCCTTTATCTGAAATATTCAGATTGAGTAAAATCAGTAACATATCAATAAGTAAATACAACACATAAAAGAGATACTTACGAAGCCAGGAGTTCCAGAGCCACAAGCTTGTCTTTGCTAAAAGTGAAGCAGTTAAGGATATTAACCACTTTTGATGCCGGAACGGCTACCATTTTCTGACAAAACAAGCAGGGAAAAGTGAAAAAATATATATGACAGTATACTTATTTTTAGTACAGTATGCAATTTTAAAATCTTTATATCGTGAATTTCAATAAACAATTACCATCTTATAGTCTCTGGAGAACAGTACTCTTATGAGCTAAGTACTGAATACAAAATAGAGCCACAATTCTGGCAAACTGCATTCAACTGCAAAACATTGTAACAAGCAATCATCCACTGATCCATCCCACTGGCCATTCCCAGCTTTTGGCAAACAGGGGCTAGGGACACTATCCCTGCCCATCCTGGCTAATGCCACTGATGCCATCAGAAGAGAAAAGCACCTATATTATAAAATATATCCATGTGATGGGAATATAGACGTGCTTATGGAAATTAAGAGCAGAAGAAACAAGGGGAGACATTTCAAAGGGTTGCTCCATAAAAACATACATGCTGTAAAGCCTTCATTGCTTTTAGTTGTGGTTCAGCCCAAGAAAAGTATCTCAGCAATTCAACAATCTGAAACAGAAAAACCAACAGTTCACTTCTTATATATACACATTTTCTGCTAACAAAATTAAATCTCTTTCCTGCCACTCTACACATTGAGTGTAGTAGGATATTGCTAAGCACTGTGTGCATGCATAGCCAATATTTTATCAGGTATTTCTACACAGCAGTATCTAGTGTGTTTTTAGTTTTATCTAATCCCTTAAAATCTCACTGGGTAGTAAGATAGCTTTTTAGGTAATTATTTTAAATAAACATTTATATTCTTTTTATAAATACATACCTACCTGATCAAATACCATACAAACTAGAATATTAACACACATTTTAAAAAGAAATCTCAGAGAAGATTATAATAATTCAGATCCAAACAGTAGCATCCAAATTTGTATACAAATATATTTAAAAAGCATAACATTATCTTACTCGGAACCAAAGTAAGTGTCTTTACTTATGATCTTAGAACATAAAGATAGGTTAAAATATCCCATTATCATTAAGGTTCTGAATTCTATGAAAATTAACTATGGATATTTCAATTATACACACTAAGAGCCAAAATCTGATCTCTATTAATTGGTGAAAATCTAGACCACCATTATTATGTTACTCCAGATTAAAACTGGTGTAAAAAGAAGTTGTCACAAATCTCCTAAATTAGTAGAATGGCAACTAGTGAATATGATCTGGATTTGCAGTTGCTCAATGGGAGGAACTGTCTTTGTACATAAGTATATAGAGTAATTCCTGAATTTTACATTTTCCATAAATACATAGCAATATGTAAAATATTACCTGTTCACTAGAGAAGTATCCATGCACATATTCTATAGCTTTTAATTTGTATTCAGTCAACACGGCCTAAAAGATACAAGAAAAAATGATTAAAGCATAATCATCTGCAAGACAAATATATTCAAGAGAAAAATATATCAATTATATCACAAGATTTTTAGTCTACAGAATATTTCTTGAACAATTATGTGAATATTTGCAAGCAGAGGAAGACTTTAAGAAATAAGTAAGATAAAAACTATTTTCCTTTGTTTTAGGGATGTTAAATTTAGATTAAGTAATCAAATAGTCGATAGAATTTCCATCAACTATTTGATTAGTCTATAAGGGCGTCTCCATCTTTGAGCTGTAGCAAGAGCTCTCCAGGACTCTTGCTACAGTTCAAAAGCGGAAGCCTTGCAGGGAGTGTGGGGCTTCCTTTTGAAATATACAAGAGCCCCAGCAGCGCTCTTGTACATTTCAAAAGCAGAAGCTCCGCAGGGAGCATGGGACCAGTGGGAGACTCCTGCTGGCCCCACACTCCCTGTGGTGCCTGAGTCTTTGAAATGTACAAGAGCCCAGGTGAGGCTCTTGTACATTTCAAAACCAGAATCACAGCAGAAACGGTGCAAGTGGAGACTGCCTTAGTCCCCACTCGTGCTGTTTCCCACTGTGCCTCTACCTCCCCTGCCCCCCCATGGAGACGATTCTGCTTATGAGCTTCTGCTTATCGGCTAGTCAACTAGTCTCTTACATCCCTAATTTGTTTCTCTATTAAGAAGTTCACCACCTCTCTGTTTATATTCAGCCTGGAAGAATACCACAATACTGCTCCTTTCAAGCTTCAGATCTTAAATATTAAATCTCTAATGTGGGGAAGGGCAAATACCAGTCCATGGGCCAGATCCAGTCCACCAGGGTTAGTCCCTGGTAGGCTCCCAATGCTGTATTTACCTGCACATCCACAGGTATCAGCGATTGCAGGTAAATATAGCAGTGGCAACCTGCCAGGGACAAACCCTGACAGGCTGATGCCCACCTCTGCTCTAGTGTCTCTTGAAACCAAGATGGCAGTTAATTCATTCAAACTGCAGCTTATTCAACTAAGTGCCTCGAACAGGAATGTGTGTATTGTGCTTTACTTAATTTTATGAAGAATCTAGATCTACTTACTATGGGCATTTCTTGGGGACAGGCTGCTAGAAATACAAGAACAACGAGGAGTTCTGTGGCACCTTAAAAATGCATCTGACAAAGTAGGATTTTGCCCATGAAAACTAATAAATCTGCTAGTCTTTTACAGTGCCATAGGACTCATTTTTGCAGATACAGACTAAAATGGTTACCCCGATAGAAGTATAAAGGTGATGATTAATTAAATTTGTGGCCATGAAAGGTAGCTCCAGAGAATGATGTGATCTTGTCAATAGTCTCCTTTTATCCGTGTTTAATATGTACTTGAGCAAACAGGAGGCACAGATGGGTGAAGTGATTTGTCCAAGGTCTTACAGCAGGCCAGTGGCAGAAAGGAGAATAAAACCAATCTCCTAAATCCCAGGTGAGTTCCCTAATCATGGTCCCATTCTGCTTCCCTATGTTTTGTACATCTATAAAATGGGGATACTTACTTCCTTTATAAAATAGTTTGAGATTGCAGCTGAAAATTTCTACATAAGAACTGTTATAATAATTAGGCCAGGTCTTGGGATCATGTATGAGTAAAGGGTGCCCAAAAATAAAAACGTTCAGTGATCATCATTGCACAAGGGTCTCACAACTTGAGGTAGACAATCCTGGGGCAAGATATGTTCCTTGCATAGAGAAACTGCACTAGATTAACCCATTATTTTTATAGAGAATGGTTTTTGATACCATGATATCCGTTAGATGTCTAAGTTTACGGACCATGCAAGACCTTTAAAATTAGAGGCAATATTAGAGTCAGACAGGCACAAGATTATAGGCCTAAGAAATAATGAGCATGTTGTTGACAGTGATGAAGAACTTCCATTTTGGGCATATTCAACAGGAGTTAAGTTATCCAAGAAGCGACATATGATTGGAGTGAAGGAGATAGATATAGCTTTTACACCACAAGTCATCAGCATAAAAACGATGCCTGATGTCATGTGAGTCAATGACTAAGATCACTTCTTAAAAAGGACAGAATACTTTCATGGGAACAATACGTAAGTTTGTGTTTTCAGAAATTGCAGGTAGAGGCTCAGGTTATGTCTACATTACAAATTACTTTGGTATAACTTACATTGCTCAGCAGTGTGAATGATACACATACCGGTCTGATATAGGTTACACTAACCAAAGAAGTGGTGTGGACAACCCTATGATGCCAGGTGCTCGCCTATTGACATAGCTACTACTTCTCGCAGTGGCAGGAGTTTATTAAACTGACTATCTTACAGTGTCTTCAACAGAAGTGTTACAGCAGCACAGCGGCACCACTGTAATTACTGTAGTGAAGACATGGCTGCAGATAAATAGTGCTGTTCTCAAGTTCTTTTCCAGTTAGGAAAAAGTTACTCAAGATACAGCTCACGCATTAAACCCTTTCTTTAATTGCACCCCAGGCACTTGGAAACTGGTACAGTTATTCATCGTCTCAAATAGTGTTCTAAAGCCACAACTCTTTGGAAAAAAGGGGAAAAAAAAGTATCAGCTGCACATTGTTATCTCACCTTGACCACAAAAGAAATTGAAGGTGAGTACAAGAACAATTTGTCCTTCTGGTACAGTCTGCGGACCTGGTCTTACAATTTTTACAGGAGTGGTCCTACTCAGTCAATGGGCATATCCATCAATAATTCACCAGAAATGGACTTGGACTGTAGGTTCTTACAAGAAACAGGGCTAAACTTTCCTTTATTTACATGTTCAGAGCTAAGCTGCTAACAGTTTGAATAACAGTAGCATGATAAAACTTTCATTTAAGGTATTTTAAGTTAAACCAAAAACAGCTGGTATCTTTAAAATATAACTCACAGAAATCTGAGCTTTATTTAATGGGAGGCTATGTGAAAAATTATATCTTCAGAAAAAAAATTATTATTGTTACAAGTAGCATAGCTGAAGTTTCCTTTTGTTGGCATGAAGCTTTTTCATATAATGAAAAGCAGAAAGAACATATTTTAAAATAAATAAAACGAAATTGCAAAAATTGATATGGGAATTCAGGGGGAGACAGTATTTTTAAAGTTGACCCTGAATACTTAGTTTCTCTCTTATATACACTTAATTATTTCTACAGTGCCTCCAAGGAACTGAAATCACTTTAAAATAATGAGTTAAGACTCGCAACATATCTAATGTTTGGAAATATTAAACCCATTTTACATATTGGGAAATGGAGACAAACAAGTTAAGCAACTCGCTCATCATCATTAGCTCAGCAGAACATTCCTGCAGAACATTTCAGGCTAGCTGTTTGTCAGACAAGAAAATGTTTAATCTACAATTAGAGACCCACATTTAATTTAACCAACTAGTACGCTATTTTAAAAATTACAATGTTTATGAATTTCTTTTTCTACCATTGATCAAAAATATTTGCTGGAGAAAATTTAGCCCCTTACTCATAATAAGTATTTAATTTCACTAGCACTAGGTAAAATTTGATTTTTCAAAACATTATATCCTCTAAAAGAATTGTGGTTTCAAGAATGATTTTTAAAAAATTACGCCAGCTTAAGCAGGGCTGTTGAATAATGATATAACTAATTAATTGAATGTGTGATTCACTTTTCCAAGAGTTATTTTAAGATAATGCATTCATTTTACTTGCAATCAAAATTTGTAATTCAACATGAGACTGGATGTTGCTGCCACTCTAAAAACACTAAATTGTGGAATCTGAATGGAACCCCTATGTTTATGGCCCTACCAAATTCAAAGTCCATTTTAGTGAGTTTCAGTCATAACATTTTAAAAATCATAAATTCTGTGATTTCAGGTATACAAATCTGAAATGTCCCAGGGCTATAATTGAAGGGAGTTGACCAAAAAAGGAGTTGTGGAAGAAGGGGGATTGCAAAGTTATTATAGGGAGAGAGTTGCAGTACTGCTACCCTTACTTCTGCGCTGCTGCTGGGAGTGGCACTGTCTTCAGAGCTGAACAGCTGGAGAGCAGTGACTGCAAGTCAGGATCCCAGTTTTGAAGGCAGAGCTGCTGCCAGCAGCAGCAGCACAGAAGTATCGCATGGTATGATGTTACCACCCTTACCTCTGTGCTGCTGTTGGCGAGGTTCTGCTTTCAGCCATCTGCTGCCATTCTCTAGTTACCCTGCACTGAAGATGTTGTATTGCCACCCTTTATATAAAGTTGTATATAATTTTATTCTGCACTAAGACCCCTAAAATAACCTTGTGACCTTCCTGCAACTCCCTTTTGGGTCAGGCCCCCCAATTTGAGAAACACTGGTCTCCTCCTGGGAAATCTGTATAGTATAGGGTAAAAGCATACAAATGACCAGATTTCCCAGAGGGAGACTAGATTGCACAGGCTATGCCTCATTTTTCACGTCTGTGAATTTGATAGGGCCCTATGAATGTTGTACAATTATGTATTTGTCTTTACATGTAAATAAGCCTTATTTTTATTTATTACACACACTTTACTTTTTAAATATACATCAGTGTGATCCAAATTCCACCAGGGATGTTAAATATCGGTTAACTGAACAGTCGATTAATCTCATGAATTCTTTTTGGTTATTTGACTATTTTATAGTCCCCGGGGGTTGGGCCAACACCTAGTGTGCTCTGCCCCACTCCCGAGGAGCCCTCTGCCACTTCGCGCTGCTGCCTCTCTATTAGAGGCAGCAGCATGGAATGCCAAGCGGGAGCTGGTCTGCAAGTAAAGCCAGTTTAAAAATCAGCTCCTCTCGCGGACCGGCTGCCTGTCAGGCAGGAGTCTGAGCTTTCAGACCTGGTGAAAGCTGGAACTGAGCCAGGCTGCCTCCCCGCATGGTTCCTAATACACTTTAAATGCAGAGCCACAGCAGGGGTAGGTCCCAGACCTGGCGCAAGCCAGGACTGAAAGGAGCTGCTGGCCAGCCCACTAAAAATTTACTGGCAAGGCGGAGGGGGGAAATATGGGTAGTCTATAGCATTAACCTGTAAGCTTTTGCTTATTGGTTAATCAACTACACTATTACACCCCTAAATTCCATACTGAATAATAGTTGTATATAATTTTCCATAACACAACTTTGTAAACAAATTGCTTACATTTGGTTAAGGAAAAAAGTGATGAAAATTTAAAATATACCTAGAATATATGGATCATATTAGCATTCCTTATATTTTCATCACATCTGGAATGGGAATGCAAACTATAGAATCAGCAAGTCCATTTAAATATTTTAAAGTAAGCCTGTCTCAAATGTTTTGATAAAGCATGATCTAGTTTAATATTAAAATGCCTGTTATCTGGTCTTAGTTTTCTGAGCAAACTATAAGCATTCAAAAACTTTAAGTCATACATGATCAAAAGTCAGTTAAAAAGTACAAAATGCACAATATGGGATCAATATTAAAGCTTCTGCACTATGTTTAACGCCATTAACACTTTTCATCTAAGAATCCCAGAGCATCTTATAGACATGAATGAAGTCCCACAGTATGCCTCATTTCAATTACAGACTGAGAAAACCTGAGGTTTCAAGTGGTTAACTGACTAGACAGAATATTCACAAGAATTCTAAAAGAGAAGGAAATATAATGCAGATCAAGGGTCTTTCACTCTCATGCTTTAACTTTATAATGTAATACATTACTTACAAATCCAGAACAAAATAATTTAAAACACTGGTTTTTAAACTGTAGGCTATGAACTAAGGGGTACACTAACTATATCTAAAGGGCCCACAAAAGTCTGTCATTATCATACAACAGTGGTTTTCAACTTGTGGTCCACAGACCTCTGGGAGTCTGCAGACTAAGATTTCCATCTCCATTTGAAAAAAAATTAAGTCTTTGAAAACCACTTTTTACAAATATCTACTATACATTTACAGTTTTAAGAATATTGAATGAATTTATGAATTATTCAACTTTTGAGCAACATAACGTCACGAGACCATCACTCACCAATGAAAACATGAAGACAGAAACAAATACTAGGCAAGGTAAGTCTCAACTAGACTAAATTTGGTTTACATGAAGCAAACATTGGTATGCCTTATCTGTATTTCTTTCTGCTCTTTGAAGAGCAGGCAATAATTTGGTTTTTCCAGCCTTTCACAGGGAACAAATATTAAGGCAAATCAACTGTACTCCAAAAAGGAATTTGCATTTACACAATTAAAACAAATGTGTAAAAAGTTACCTTTCTAATTTCATCAAGCACGGTCTCAAATGATTTCTTATCCATGTTTACTTGTTCATCCAATGCAGATTTTTATTTAAAGAAAAAAATACATCCAGGCAAGACTTTTACTGCAGTAGTGTCTTTTTTATTGTAGAAGAAAAGCACTGAAGAAAGACACTTTACACAGATGCAAAAAAATAAAAAGAAAAATTCGGTAGGAAAAAGAGCCAGGGCAAGGGATGTGATTCTTTTGGATAATAGCGCGGATTTCAGTCACGATATAAATGCTTGGTCCAATGCACAGTTCATCAGGAGACGGGAATTGGCGCTCCCTGCCTCGCAACTGGCAAATTAAAGGAGGGAAGGGGAAGGGAGAGAAGAACGAAGAAGAAGAAACAGGGCTGATGAGGAGGGAGAGAGGGGCCCTGAGAAGAGGGGTGAGAAGCGGGGCAGCGCCTGGCTCAGGTGCCGCCGGGGATACGGGGCTGTGCACCTGCCTCAGACTCCTACCGCTTCCGTCAGCGCGCGGCCCTCAGGCCAGGCAGCCTCCGGGCGCCCCCGCTGCCCATCGCCGCGCAGCTCCCAGCTCTTTGTTACCAGCAGCAACCAAACACGGGGCACTGGCGCGATGGGGGGAGGCCGCCGGGGAAGTGGCCCCGGCTCCGGACCTGCCGCGCCCAACCCCCAGCACGCGCCGCGCCCAGCTCCGCGGCCCCCACCACCGCAAGTAAGCGACAGGGCGCCCACCACAAGCAATAATAACCAGAAGCGACACGGTTCCTCCTCGCCACTGGGGTCCGCAATACCCACGTGTCGCACCTCAATGACATCATCAACCCACGTCTAGTGTCTATCTGAGGTCCCTTCCAGTGGCAGAGAGCCTCCCCACAGTTAGCTGCCTGAGCAGAAAGTCCGAAGGTGAGCGGAATGGTTTCTTTTTTGCACAGCTCATGATGCCATACTCTTAGCATCCCGCCGAGGGGACTGGTATAAATTGTTTGAAAACGGTGGGCAACTGTGCAATGTTCTCTTGCGCTCAGGCACTCAAGCAGTCACCCCTTAAGGAGAGCAACCTGGGCATAAAAAAATTGGGAGGGAGCTCTGACCTCGCCGTCCCGAAGTCACGTGACATGCTCCTAGCGCGTCTGTTGTGCCACGTGACAAAGCGGCCATCAGGAACCAGTAGGGCCTTGCTACGCTACACCCGGCTCGCGCACGCTGAGGGGCGGGGCCTCCTGCAAACGTCAGGCGACAGCGGCTCGGGGCGGGGGACGTTCAGGTGACAGATGACGCTGCCCGGGCCGCATGAAGCGGCAAGGCAGGCGCGGGCTAGCGGTTGCTATGGGCACCGTCCTAGTGGCGCTGCTGGTTCTCTATGGGGCGCTGTCGGGATCCCAGGTGGGTCTGGGCCGCGGGGCGGGGCTCCCCCTCCTCTGCCAGGCCCCGCGCAGGGGGGAGCGCTTTCGCCCCCCACGGCTGCTCGCTCTGTACCCCTCCCCATCCTTCAGCCCCACCCTGGCTCTGCCCTGCGACACGCCTGGGTGCTGGTGGCTCTAGTCAGCACCACTGCCCAGACCAGTGGTTCCATAGCTGCGGGCTTGGAGCTTGCTTCCCTTCCCCTCCCCCACACCAGCAGTACCCCCTGTGTTGGCACTCCAACCCCCCCCCCCTCCCCCCGTGCTGGCTTCCCACTGTTGGGGCCGGGGGCGAGCTCCAAGTCTTGCGCCCACAAACCGGATCTGGCCTGCAGGAAGTGGCTCCATGTGCCCCCATTCTCCCTCCCCTGGGGTGGGAGAACAGCAGCACATGAAACCACTAGCCTGGAGGCTTTCCCTGCTGCTCCCATTGGCTGGGATTCTGGCCAATGGGCGCAGTGGGGGGAGCGGTGCCTGGGAGCGCCAAGTCATTCAGAGCCAAGTAAGCATTCCTCCATCCCCCTTACGCCCAAACTCCCCTCCCCAGTTCACTCCTGCACCTATTTTGTCCTCATGGGTGATTGGTTGGTGGTCCGTGGGAGGTTTTTGTTGAGCAGAGTGGACTGTGGGCCAAAAGGTTTGCGAACCAGTGGCCTAGGCTGTTGATTGTCTAGTTGGGGGAGCCACTGCATAGCAGGGCTGGCTGGTTCCCAGTTACACTTCGCAGCTCGGGGCTCCCAGGAATGTTTTAATGGTTGGGTATTTGAGTAAAAATGTAACCGCTTGAAATTTTAGCGGTTACATGTTTACACATGGGAGAGGGGGGAGGCAGAAGCAAGTGCTCACAGGGCGTAAAAGGGGACTTCCCACAAGAACTGGCTCCCATATGCCCACCTCCCAGGAACGCAGCTGGAATGTTTCCCCTCTGGCTCCTATGGGTAGGAGCAGCTGGGGGCTCTGCATGCAGTCCCCGCTGCTCCCATTGGCCTGGAACTGTAGCCTTGGGTAACTGCAGGGATGGTGCCTGTGGATAGAGCAGGGTGCACAACTGTCTGTCTGGGCTTCTGCATAGGCACTGTAGAGGGGATGTAGTGCTGCTTCAGGTAAGCACTCTTACAATATGTAAGTAAGGTGGGAACATAACAGATGATAGTGGTTAGTTTGCTGTCAGTCTGAGGAAGTTTATCTAGTGGGGCCATACAAAAATCTGGCACTAGTTAATATTTTCATTAGTGACCTGGCCAGTGTGGTGAAGAGTGTGATATAAAATTTGTAAAGGACACAGAAGAAAGGATTTCATGGTGTTGGAGGAAAGGAATCAAAGGCAGCAAGAGAGGGGGAGATGGGAGCCAATACACGCGGGGAACCGGCTCTGCTGAGTCGCCTGTCCCCTCCTCTCTAGAGGCTGCGGGAGGTGGGCATATGGGAGCCAGTTCTTGTAGGAAGCCCGCTTTTATGCCCCGTGAGCACTTGCTTCTGCCTCCCCCCTCTCCCATGTGTAAACATGTAACCACTAAAATTTCAAGCAGTTACATGTTTACTCAAATACCCAATCATTAAAATTCCTGACCCTTACACTTTGCATTCTCTTTGAAGGCTCTGGATAGCATAATTGCCAGCAATTGCAAGTTATCCTATAGCCCCTTATAAGCAAACACATTTATTATTAAGGTGAAAGCACCCTAGAGAGATGATCCTGGGAGAAGTGCCAAATAATTAAAAATTCTGTGCACAGAATTTTCATATTCTGCATATTTTATTTGTCAAAATAACACAAAATAATTACATCAGTTTCAATTATTTTGGTCCTTTATTTCAAAATACCTGTTAGCAAGTATGTCTGTAACAATCCAGATAACAAAAAAGATTTAGAAAAAGTTTTTTTTGACAAATGGATTCCTTAGTAGGCATATTAATACAGAACTTTGCGTAATAATTCTTTTAAGGCTTGGGGGAGCATTTAGGGTTCTTTGACCTTTTTTATTCTTCTTTCCCTGCTTGCCCTGCACAATCCAGCATTCTACCTCTGGAGAAAGGTGAGGTGAAGCATAGATGCCTCTCCATCCCTGTGGGCATCGATAGTTAACTGCATATTGTGTCCAGGTGACTATCAGGGCTAGTAACCAAGCGTTTTCTTCAGTAAAGGTTTTGGATCGCCTTGTGGGAGAAATTACATCTAGCCTCCACCACCCAGTTCACACAGCCTCTTTAAACACAGATGCTATGACTTATTTCCGTATTACCCAATTCAAAACAATATCACTACACAGGATGTTTGGGGTGAATTGTCTTGAATGCAATTCAGATTAATCTCATTTAGCCAGCACACCAGGCAGCCAGCGCAGCAGCGCACAAAAAATTCTAAGCCTGCCCACCTCCTTCCCAGAGCCACACAGCAGCCCTCGCCTTCCTGCTGGAGAGTGGCGTGGCTGCTTCGGTGGATGGGGCTAGGAGCCACGTGGCGGACGGCTGCTCCAGCGGATGGGGTCATGTGGTAGGCGGCTGCTTGGGCAGGCCAGGGCCATGTGCGGAGTGGCTGCTCTGCTCTGGCGGGCTTGGGTTGGGGCCATATGGGGAGCAGCTGCTTTGCTCCGGCGGGCCAGGGCCGGGGCTGCATGGGGCGCAGCTGCTTTGCTCCAGCGGGCTGGAACCGGGGTTGTGTGTTTTAGGTGGCTGCACAATATGAACAAAGAAATGAGTGCTTCGTATGAAAACATAGCATTGGCACAGATGCCGATCGCTTCTAGAAATCAGGCCATCAGGGTCTAATGCCAGCCTATAAGAACTTGAGTGAGACCTTTAGGTGACATGAGTCCTAGAAAATGTATGGCATAGATTGTCCCTAGAGAATGTATAGCAAAATGTATAGCAAAAATTGTATAGCAAATGTATAGCAAAAATTGTCCGGTTTTTTATTACTAGAAAAGAAATATAAACCAAATTCTTTTGGTTCCTTTTTTCCAAACCTCACCTTGATTTTTTTCCTGAACTGAAAACTAAAATTACTTTAAGTGGTAGAGGAATCATAAATCTATCATCTGTTGGCACTCTGATGTTGAAAACAACATATTTTCTTGCCCATACAATGAAACAGAAAATGACTACGACAAAACTCGTCGGTTACTCCAATGTTTCTCCATCAGGGATATGTATATCTTTCAGGGGGTAAGCAGAGATCTTCCAAGGGGAAGATCAACTCATCTAGATACAGGAAACCCCCGCCTTACGACGGCCTGAGTTGCGACCCCCTGCACTTACGACCATTTTTGTAAGTGCAGAAGGGGCCGAAAACCCCCAAACTTACATCCTCGGCCCGCATTTACCACGGCACCTATTGTAAATGCGGGTTCGAGTTACGACACCCCCTCCCCCCCGACTTGCAACGCTTCCCAGGAACTGATTGCGTCGCAAGTCGGGGGCGCCTGTATTTGCCTGCTTTTACAATAGGCTACATGAGAAGCATAAGTGAAGTCAGTACAGACTACAGTTTCATACAGTTACTTGTTTGTACTGGTCTCTATACCAGCTGTTAATTGCTGTAAATTGCCTTACAACAGCAACTGGACTTGCTTCTGGCAAGATGGAAAATATAGAAGGCTTAGATACATCTTTCACTCTTTCAGCATTGATGCACTGTGGTCATGCCTTGGTATCCTTATAAAAGTTGAGATGCTGTAGTTCAAACTTTTCTGCTGGATTTCATACTCTTGATATTGCTAGCAAACCCGCCTACATCCTCTTGGTGTTTTGCATTCCAATAGTAATCATAGGACTGGAAGGGAGCCCAAGCGATCATCTAGTCCAGCTGTGGGAGGGTCTGGGAGAAGGCTATAAACAGAGGAAGCTGGCTACTTTAAATTTTGCTGTATTAATTTTATTTGACTTCATATTAAATAAACACTTAAAGTCATGCCTGTTGTTAATTATTCCTTAATTTAATATTTTTTTCTTCCATAACATTTTATATATGTGTGTGTGTGTTAGTAACTGGTGGGTGCCACAGTGGCACACTTCCAAACAAGCTCGTATGACCTCAGTATTGGTGCATAAAACAAAACTCACGCTGCTCATGAATGGAAAAAATTAGGGGGAACACCGCAGCATACACTAGGCTACTGGGAACATGCTGTCCAGAATTGTTACAGGGGCTTGGCACCTTCCATTAGGTCCAGTTTTTAAAACGAATTTAGTACATTTTAAATGCCAAAGACTGAACAAACAGGAAACAATTGTGTAATTTTGCCTCGGTAATTCCACAGCTTCTCTGAACTCTATTTAAAAACAATTCCTTCTGCAGCATCTTTGGACTTTGTTTAGAGACAATCCAATCCTTTCTCTGACATGTTCAGAGACTATGCCATATCAGAATAACATTTGTTATTAAGTAACTGGTGTATGTTCACTTGATTTAACATTTCAAGTATGCTGATTAACTTGGCTTGAAAAAGGAAGATTTCCAAAGGCCCAAATAGCAGTTAGATAGCTAACATACATTGACTTTCAGTGGAAATTGGACACCCAACTGCCATTTTTGTCTTTGAAAAATCTTACCCTAATAATAATTATTCAAAAGCTAAAGGGTTATATAGAAAGTGACTCCACCTCATGGAATTTAACTGTTAATAGTCTTTTACTTTTAAATTTTTTAAGGTATTAAGAGCAGTTGCTTTCTACTCTCCTTGGATGATAGAACAACGGCTTTACAAGCTAGATGTAGGCTGGCCTAAACATCCAGAATATTTCACTGGGCAAACATTTTGTGTTGCTGTTGATCCTCTCCATGGTCTGGTCTATATTGCACAAGTAAGTAATAGCACTGAATTTCTGTCCTTTCAAGCTATATATTGCTTTTCCCCCTCTGGAATTACCATTTGTACTGCAGATTAAGGATGTTAAATTGCGGTTAATTGACTAGTCGAGTAGTCGATAGGCACTTCCACATTCCTCCATTGAAATGTACAATAGTCCTTGCTGGTGCTCTTGTACATTTCAAAGGAGGAATGTGGAACTTCGTCTGCAGGGCCAGCAGGAAGTCCCGCTGACTCCGGGCTGCATGCAGTGTACCAGCTTTGAAATGTGCAAGAGTCCTCAGTGGGGGCTCACTTCAAAGCCACAGCACAGCATGGAGCCCAGGGTCAGTGGGGGACTTAAAGTGCCATGCGGTGCTGGGGTCAGCTGGGGATTCCCGAGCTGACCCCGGGCTTCACAGCTCCCCTTTGAAACATGGAGATGGCGTTCAAAGGGCAGCACCACACAGCTGAGCCCATGGGGATCAGCTGTGCAGTGCTGCCCTTTGAACGTTGCCTGGGCAAGCTGAGCCCAGTGCGGGGTTGCCCCTTTGAAACGTAGAGGCGGCGTTCAAAGGGGCAGTGCTGCCCAGCTGAGCCGGGGATCAGCTGTGCGGCGCTGCCTGTTTAAAGTACCCCTTCCCCCCTCCTCCCTTTGCTGCCTCTGTCTGATAGAGGCAGCAAGGGGGGGAAGCAACTAGTCGACTTGACTATCCGATAAGCTTTTGCTTATCGGATAGTCGACTAGTCCTTGACATCCTTACTTAAGATGATTGTAATAGTTTAGTGTATTAAATTCTTGATGTAAATTTGATTAAGGTTATTAATAGTATAAGTTTATTTAAAGTAGTTCTGGATATGAAGGTTTTTCCTGTGCACACTGGGCATGTTTCTTTTATGTTTTTTAAAGGCTTATAATTTAAAAAAAATAGATTATTAAATAGCAAGTGCAACGATATAAGCTCCAAATCAATAAGCCTACAACATGGAACATTATATTAGAAGCAAGAGGGAGACCAAGGACTGAGTAGGCCCACTGCTCAAAGAACAGGGAGAAACCATAGCAAAAACTGTGGAAATGGCAGAGGTGCTTAACAACCTCTTCATTTTGGTTTTCACCAATAAGTTTGGTAGTGACTGTTTACCTAGCATAGTGAATGCTAGTGGAAATGGCGTAGATTTGGAAGTTAAAATAGGGAAAAAACAAGTTAAAATTACTTAAAGAAGTTAGATGTCTTCAAGTCACCAGGACCTAATGAAATGCATCCTAGAATACTCAAGAAACTGATAGAGCAGGTATCTGAGACATTAGCTATCATCTTTGAAAAATCATGAAGCCAGGAGAGATTCCAGAATACTGGAAAAGAGCAAATATAGTGCTCATCTATAAAAAGGGAAATAGGAACAACCCAGGAAACTGCAGGCCAGTCAGCTTAACTTCTGTGTCAGGAAAGATTAATGGAGCAGATAATTAAGGAATTAATCTGCAAACATCTGGAATATAATAAGGTGATAGGTAACAGCCAGCATGGATTTGTAAAGAACATATCATGTCAAACCAATCTGATAGCTTTCTTTGATAGGATATCAAGCCTTGTGGATAAGGGAGAAGCAGTGGACGTGGTATATCTAGACTTTTAGTAAAGCATTTGGTACAGTCTCATGTGACCTTTTTATCAATAAACTAGGGAAATACAACCTCAATGGGGCTACTATAAGGTGGGTGCATAATTGGACGGATAACATTTCTCAGAGAGTAGTTATTAATGGTTCACAGTCATACTGGAAGGGCATAACAAGTGGGATTCTGCAGGGGGCAGTTTTGGGACTGGTTCTGTTCAGTATCTTCATCAATGATTTAGATATTGGCATAGAGAGTACGCC
Organism: Rafetus swinhoei; assembly: GCA_019425775.1. Lineage (NCBI taxonomy): Eukaryota > Metazoa > Chordata > Testudines > Trionychidae > Rafetus > Rafetus swinhoei. The sequence goes on from CM033437.1 coordinate 58,059,905, forward strand.
CATAAAGTTTGCAGATGATACCAAGCTGAGAGGGATTGCAAGTGCTTTAGAAGTTGGGGTCATAATTCAAAATGATCTGAACAAACTGGGAGAAACAGTCTGGGGTTAATAGGATGAAGTTTAATAAGGACAAATGCAAAGTACTCCACTTAGGAAGGGACAATCAGTTTTAAGCATACAAAATGGGAAGTGACTGTTTAGGAAGGAGTACTGCAAAAAGGGATCTAGAGATCATAGTGAACCACAAGCTAAATATGAGTCAACAGTGTGACAGTGTTGTAAAAAAGGAAAAATGATTCTGGGAGGCATTAACAGGCGTGTTGTGGGCAAGGCTATGAGAAGTCATTCTTCTGCTCTACTCTGTGCTGATGAGGTCTCAGCTGAAGTATTGTGTCCGGTTCTGGGCACCACATTTCAAGAAAGATGGGGAAGGTCCAGAAAAGAACAACACAAATGATTAAAAGTCTAGAAAACATGAGCTATGAGGGAAGACTGAAATAATTGGAAAAGACAAGACTGAGAGAGGACATGATAACAGTTTCCAAGTACCTAAAAGGGCAATTCTATAGAAGCCTGCAAGGAGAACTGAGGCAACTATATAGGTCACTTGTGCTACTGTTCCTCCCAGCCCTGCCTCAATTCAGTAAATCACAGAAAAAGGGTGGTCCAGTGGGCTGGGGGAGATCTGAGTTCAATTCCTGCTATGCCACAACCATTTATTTTTAATATGAGCAAGATACTTAGTCTTTCTCTGTCCCTATATGCCATCTGCATAATAATACTCACAGGAGTGTTGTGAGAATTAATAAATCAAAGAATGTGAGGCACTCAGATACTAGAGTGGTGGGTGGTATCACAGTTCAGGGGAATTGAATCTGTATTCCCCTGCATAATCCCTCCAGGGCACCCACTCTAGGCTCCCAGCTCCTCAGCTGTTACCTCTCTTAGGGAGATACTGGATCTCTTTTTCTCTTCTGACCAAGCTTTTTTCCAGGTTGCACAGTTCCCTGGCTACAATGTGATATTCCCAGCAAGATAGACTGTCTAAACAAGCTAGCATCTTCACTTTGTTTTCTCTTATATATGCGCACACCTCTCTCATTTATGCGCAACACAATTGCTAGCAGTTGGAAGTCACCACACAGCCCTTTATAAGTAAATGCATCTATTCATAATGTGAAAGCACTACAGAGAAAGCTTATTAAAACAATGAAAGAACCTATGCACAAACTAATGAAATTACCAACAGTCACTTTCCAACTCCAGAAAGGATTCTGGTAGGAGTAGTCCTTCAGATCCACTTCAAGTTAAAGAAGTATAGATTGGATAAGTGGACAGTAAGGTGGATAGAAAGCTGGCTAGATTGTTGGGCTCAATGGCTCGATGTCTGGTTGGTGGTCAGTATCAAGCGGGGTGCCCCAAGGGTCAGTTCAGGCGCCATTTTTGTTCAAAATCTTTATTAATGACCTGGATGAGGGGATAGATTGCACCCTCAGACAGTTTGCAGATGACACTAAGATAGGGAGAGAGGTAGATACACTGGAGGGTAGGGATAATCCAGAGTGACCTAGACAAATTGGAGGATTGGGCCAAAAGAAATCTGATGAGGTTCAACAAGGACAAGTGCAGAGTTGGGACGGAAGCATCCCAAGCATTGTTACAGGTTGTGGACCAATTGGCTATGCAGCAGTTCTGCAGAAAAAGATCTACAGTGGATGAGAAGCAGTAGATGAGTCAACAGTGTGCTACAGTGTGCCCTTGTAGCCAAGAAGGCTAATGGCATATTGGGAAGCATTAGTAGAATCATTGCCAACAGATCTAGAGAAGTTATTATTCCCCTTTATTCGGCATTGGTGAGGCCACGTCTGGAGTATTGTATCCAGTTCTTGATTCCCCATTACAGAAAGGTTGTGGACACTTTGGAGGCAGTCCAGTGGAGGGGCAACTAAAATGATTAGGGCGCTGGAGCACATGACTTATGAGGGAGTTGGTCTTATTTAGTTTACAGAAGAGAAGAGTGAGGGGTTGGATTTGATAGCAGCTTTTAATTACCTAAAGCAGGGTTCCAAAGATGATGGAGAGAGGCTGTTCTCAGTTGTGAAGACAACAGAACAAGGAGCAATGATCTCAAGTTGCAGGGAGGGAGATGTAGGTTGCAGATTAGGAAAAACTATTTCACTAGGAGGGTGATGAAGCACTGGAATGGGTTACTTAGGGAGGTAGTGGAATCTCCATCCCTAGAGATTTTTAAGTCCCATCTTGACAAAGCCCTGGATGGGATGATTTAGTTGGGATTATTCCTGCTTTTAGGAGGGGATTGGACTCGATGACCTCCTGAGGTCTCTTCCAACCCTATGATTCAAAAGCATTTAAAAGTACATCCATGTCATCCCCTTCCCTGAAGCGATGAAGTAATTTGGAGTCTTTGTTTTACCATGACAGACAGACAGACTAGTGGGTGGCTCCACTTACCAGACCATAGTGGTGCAGTTTCTCTTTTTTGATCTTATGTTCTTTAACCTGTCCTGCTTGCACAGTCTCCATCTTGAATTGATGTTGACAGTACTTCTCCTTCCCTGCATGCTTGTGCTGACACTGCTACTTTTCATGCTCATGCTTCTGTTCCCGGTCGGTGAGCACATGGGTTTCCAGATACAAACAGTCCCTATCCAGCTGTAACCTCTCTTGGTCAGCATCTGGGCTTATCCAGGATCCTAGTTGCAGTAAGGGATTTGGTTGCCTGTGTCAGCCTCTTCCATGCTTCCTCCAAATAGTTAGCTCCAAGATTTCCCCTGTCTGCTAGACCCTGTGCCAGTGAGCTGAATGGTCCCTACCAACTTGAACTTCATACTTCTCATGAACATACAGCAAGCCACACCTACTAGTTGTGCCTTTGGTCCTCAGTGATGAGCTGCCTTTCTCTGTGTAGCTCAGCCGCTGACATTTCTTCAGCTATTCATAATTCATTTGTGCTTGGCTCTTTTCACTATTCCTTTCCACAAAAGACTGTGAGACTTCACCCTGGTTTTCCCTACTATGGCATTTGCTTTCACTGTTGTTGGCACTTATGGCAGTTCACATTGACATAAATCCCACATATGCTGCCATCACATATGTTACTGTCCTGGGCAGTTTCATCCTTTCATGCTCCCTCAGGAGCACTATTCTAGGTCTATGGCTCCTCAGCCAATGTGTCTCTTGGGCAGAGGCCCACATCTCTCTCCCTTCCGATATGTGTGTGAGAATTATTAATGTTTATAAAAAAAATTACATAAAAATAACTAACATTTAAACAAAATTATCAAAGTTAATATTTTATGCTTGATGAAAGACCATTTTTTCAATTTACCTTTTTTGTGTACACTTTCAGAGAGGGGATAATGTACCAAAGGTATTAGTGTTTTCAGATGAAGGATACTTCTTGTATGCATGGAACTCCACACTTGAAATGCCACATGGTATCTTTGCAATCAACACCCCTACAGATAGCTCAGTATGGATCACAGATGTTGGAACTGGTATGTATAATGGGAACATGGTAAAAATATTATGCCATTGAGAAAATATTCTTTTTTGCAGGTATCTCTTTGAACAGTACTTTGTAATGGTTTGATTGAATAAGGTATCAAAAGAACATTAAGCCAGATTCATGCTCTCCCAATCCTAATTGTATGCTGATCCAGTTCTCCAGTACAAGGTAGAACAATTTGAAGGCTCATGAGTTGTGCCATTTGCCCATTTGCCACAGCTGATAATCGTGGCCAACATTTCTGTCCCTTACTTGAGGAGAAGAGCCAAGAAGCATGCAACTCTATGCTTTATTTTTGTCCTCTGCCCCATCCTGTTAGGTCCAGTCCTGTGCATACGTATGTGGGATGCCTCTCTAATCTGCAATTATTTTCTTACTACTGAGTTTACTTAGTTCTGTTTCATTATTCTTTAAGTGACAATGAATTTTTATCTTATTACTATTTTGACATCAAAGATCCATAGTTTTACTGAGAAAAGTCTGCTTTTTTAAATACAGGGGAGTATGGGCACACAGTTAAACAGTACAGTCCTTCAGGTAAACTTATTCAAGTCCTGGGTACTCCAGGAAAAGCTGGCTCGGGTTTGAATCCACTACAGTTTGATCAGCCAGCAGAAATATTTGTGGAGCAAACGGGAGAGATCTACATTGTGGATGGAGATGGAGGAATGAACAACAGATTATTCAAATTGTCCCAAGGTACGTAAAAAGAGCACAGACATGAGAGTTGATGTCTGAAATGTTAGAGGCCTAATAGTACTAGTTTTAAATTTCAGCATTGCTAACTGTGTAGCTGATCTTATGCCCATTAACGTTTTTTGACAAACTGTCCATTGATTATCTATATCTGTCACTGCTATTTTAACCCTTGCCTATATTCTCATTGTATTGGTAAGATTAAGACCCCAGCATGTGAATAGTCCCAGTGACTTCAATGTGAATATTCACATACTTAAGGTTAAACACGTGTAAGTGTTAAAGAATTGGGGCTGTGATGAATTAGGGCTATCTCAATTCAACTTATCAATTCTGGTTGATATTCTGAAGTTGTATTATGAAAAGCTGCTATATCACGTGTAAGGATGTTAAAAAGCGACTAATTGGCTAATTGAGTAATCAATACAATTTGTATCGACTAAGCAATTAGTCGATAAGGGGAGGTGTTCTGTCCCAGCTCTCACTGGGTCCAGGAGCTACCCCCACTGTGACTGTGCAATTTAAATGTAGTAGGAGTCAGGTGTGCAGGCCATTCCGGGACCACAATGGCTCTTCATTTTAAATGTAGAAAGGGCCACCTGGCTTTTACTACATTTAAAACACAGAGCTGCAGCTGGAGTAGCTCCCAGAGCCAGTGCAGGCCAGTTCCAGGACCGCTGCTGCTCTGCCTCCCTTGATGCACCTCTCCCCCCCACTCTCCCCCTGCCCGCCCTGCGCACTGTGGAGATGGTGCCGGGGGAATAGGCTTTTAAGCTGGCTCCCCCCAGCATCGATTCCTGCTTCCTCTCCCCTTGCTGCCCCTGATACAGAGGCAGTAAGGGGGTGAGGGAAGCAAGTAGCCGAATCACTCGACTACCTGATAAGCTTATCAGCCTAGGCTTATCGGATAGTCAACTACATCCCTAATCACGAATGCCTATACCTATTGGATTCACCATTGCTGACAGGGCCTGTAGCAGTTGCATACCAGATAGATACAGCAGGAGGTGCTTAGGACACAGTGAGCCTATTCAGGTGCAAATATCTGGGAACACTGCATGAGTTGCATCTTTAGAAGATCAGACTAGCTGATTTCTCTGAAGGAATGGGAGACGGTAAGAGCAGTGGACAGAGAAACAAAACAAAGGCAGCCACTTGACCAGGAAGGATTTAAATAAGAGAATCCGTAGGTGTATAGGGAGAGAGGAAGAGGAATACAGGAGACAAGCAATGTCAAAAAAGCTGGGTGAGAAGCTCCAGGAGACACACCTCACCCAGTAGGTAACAGCCTACATGAGCTAGTGGCCAACATACCCTGCCCGTCTAGATACAACTGGCCCATAAAGACTCCCAAGGGAAGGATGATATGGTAAAATGCATGCGTTATAACTAGGGATGTCAATCATTAGTTGACTAATTGCTTCTCCCCACTTGCTGCCTCTATCAGACAGAGGCAGCAAGGCAGGGGAGAAGAGAAGGAGGTACTTCAAAGCGGCACTGCCGCTTGGAGCCTGGGGCCAGACCCTGGGCTCCACGCAGCGCTGCCACTTTGAAATGCCACATGCAGCCCATGGCCAGCTGGGGTGTCCCCAGGCTGCATGTGGCATTTCAAAGCAGCGGCGCCACACGGAGCCTGGGGTCATCAGGGGAGTCCCCAGCTGACCCTGGGCTCCACGTGGTACTTTTGTCTTTGAAGTGTAGCAACAGCTCTAGGGCTGTTGCTACACTTCAAAGTTGGAGTTACCCCATCAACTAATCGAATAGTCGATGCAAGGACTATTCAATTAGCCAGTTAGTCGATGTTTAACATCCCTAGCTATAACATTGTTTTGAATTATTTGTACTATCCTGTGCTTGCTTGACATAAATAAGTATAAATGAGTATTAATGTATTAGAGTCTGTACTAGGGATGTAAAATCCTGTTTTAATTAGTTAACTGGTTAAACCTGATTAAACGGGGTGGCAGGAGGGCTGCTCCAGCCTAGTTTGGCTGAAGTGCCTGCGGCGGACAGGGACTGCTTCAGTCTGACTGGAGCTATTAAGGGTGAGGCTTACCAGTTAACCGGTTAGCCATTTACATCCTTACTCTGTGCAAAGTGTCTGAGTGTGTGTTGACTGCTTCACAATTGCTGCATGTCCCTGAAAGAATTAATCTATGCTCCAAAAGCTTCACACTTAGGAGTGGAGTTCTGGGAGAAAGTTGTATTCTAGTAATTGTACCTCAGAGATCAGCAATAGTACTGGCAGGGTGTACTAAATGGGGATGTCCCTGCACAGACTGGCTCCCGCCTGCCACCCTGCATTGCTGCCTCTGATACAGAGGCAGCAGCACGAGGTGGTAGCAGCCTCTGTCCATGGGGGCCCCGAGTTCCCTGCAGACAGAGGCTGCACCAGCATCCTATGGAATAGCCTCTGTCCATGGCAGTAGACCCTGTCCATGGGGGTTGGGGTAGGGCTGAGCTCTCTGTGGACAGAAGCTGTGCTGGCATCCTGTCTGCCCGCCCCCGGTGCTACTGCCTCTGATACAGAGGCAGCAGCGGGAGCAGGGAGGTGGCTCCATGAAGCCGGTGCCCTGAGCACTTGATCCCACCTCCTCCTCCCTCCACCTCTGTGGGAGGCAGCAAGGGAGGGGGGCAGGTGGCTGTGTAGAGAGCTAGCTTAAAAGATGGTTCCCCATGGGCACCAACTCCCTCCTCCCCGGCCTTGCTGTTTCTGTATCAGAGGCAGCAAGGCGGGGAATGCATGTGGTCATTAGGATTAACCGATAAATCCTGGCTTATCAGTGAATCATTTAAATGATATACACTAACATCTAGTACTAAAGAAGAAGGATGGCAGATTGAGAGTCAGTGCCCTAGAAATGTGCCAGAGAAGCTAAGGGAGAAATCACTGCTGCAGCCTGCTGGAGCTTCAGAAACTTAAACACCCTTCATGTCTCTAGGGCAGCAGAGCCTTGGATTCCCCCTCAGAGCACTCCATCTCATGGCCAGGAGGGTTGCTTGCTAGGATTTGTGTCAGAGGCCTACAAGGAGCTTTCACTCTGTAGGTCAGGGCTACTCCACTTTGGAAGCCCCAGGGACCACAATGATACTCATAGCACATGCCGAGGGCCACAACTTAAGTGTGGTTGCAAATATATGCAAATAGCTTCTTTCACACTGACAGGGATGAATACAAAGCACTTTCCACAATGCCCACCTGGTGCTCCCAGCACTTCCTCCCTGTGGGCTAGAAATGCCGACACTCTGTACCCATCTGTTGCAGCCAGCCTGTCTGCTTGCATCTTTCATTGCTCACCCCTCCTGGGAGACGCCTCACTGCTGTGGAGTGTGTTCCCAGTGGAGGCTGTATTCAAAGGATCCCACCCGCAGGCCGCATGTTGAGCCCCGTGTAAACCCAAACCGCACCGCAGGCCGCATGCGGCCTATGGGCCACGTGTTTAGTAGCCCTGCTGTAGGTCATACTTCTAACATTCATGCATCTTAAAACTATTATTCTATTTTGAAGAAACAAATCTTTAAAGAAACCAATACATTGTCATGACCATGAACTTTGTTTTTTGCAAAAGTAGACCTTTGTATATTGCCAGTTATATTTTTCCATTTATTGTGAGCAATAGACAGATACATCTAAGAAATATATTTTATTCTAGTTTAAAAAATTCTTTGTCTCTCTAGCATGATTTGGAGAGAGATGTTTCCCCCCTTTCTCTCTGTTTGATACAGTAGCTTTCTCTTTAACATACACAGACACCAAATGCATTAATAAAATGAAAAACAAACATATCCTACATGGAAAAAATAGTGACCACAAATAGAATTGTTTCCTTATGAATAGTAAAGTTTGAAATTAGGAGTAAGGTCATTGGGACTATCTCCTGCAGATTGTGTTTTAAATCCTGCTAGTTTAAAGTCCTGTCTTATAAAAATGACTTATACTTCTATTGCTATGAATAATTTAGAAGGAATTTAAGACAAAAAAATTTCACTCATTCATACTACCTAATAAAAGTGAAAACTATTTTTTCATTATTTATCATGATTTCTGCTATTAGATTTCAATGAGATATGGCTGCGTGGGGAAAATGGTACAGGTGTTGGTCAGTTCAACATTCCTCACAGTGTCACAGTGGATTCTTTTGGACGGGTAAAGAATTAAAACTCTCTATTTTTAATGGTTTAGAGACCGCTTTTATGCCTTCTCCCATATATGTATAAATGTATTTTTGGTATTTAATGTCCTATGCCAAAAAAAAACCCTTAAAAAGTGCCATTCTTTCATATTTAATTATTAGATCTAATCTACCGCATACAATTTTAAGCATGGGAGCAGTCGTCTTAACTTTTTCACATTGGAAACTTTTTCTAGAAGTGGCTGGAATAGTAAGAGAGGGTCTTGACCAGTCTTCACGTACATATGTTCATGGACTTCTTACAGTCCCCAGGAGGAGGCTACTACTACAGACCATTAAAGGATTTGCACTACATGGAGGCAGGAAGAAGGAAGTCCCCCTAATATGTTGTCATTGCCATTCTGTTCCCATAAGATGCGCAGAATCTGCAAAATGGGAGAATTGACTCTGATGGATATGATTGTCTATAACAAAACAGTTTCATCCTTCCAGTGACTGCAATAAATGTAATGCCTTAATTTTAGTAGTACGTTATTACAACCCATTAAGGCTACATCTACACTGCACAGTTATTTCAGAATAAGCTACTCCAGAATAGTTACTCCAAAATAGCTTATTTTGAAATAGCTCGTCTACATGGAAGGGAAGCCTCAAAATTAGTCCGAGGCAGTCTTCCCTAATGTAGACATGATATCTCGATTTAGTGCCCTAGGAGGAATAACTTAGAATGGGCCTGGTGAGGGGCTATTTCGAAATAGCGGAAGTGAAGCATCTATGCACGCCTTATTTCGAAACAGGCGTTATACTTCATAGAATGAGGTTTACAGAAGTTGGAATGAGCCGTCTGTTATTTCGAAATTATTTCGAAATAACGGAATTACTGTGTAGATGCTTGCATAATTATTTGGAATAATGGCTGTTATTCCGAAATAACTTTGCTGTGTAGACACACCCTTATAGTCCACAGAAAAAAGCTATTTCACACATTTCTGATTAGACAAGGGACATCCTGAAGATAACCAATCCCCACAATTCCCAATGCCAGCCAGTTTTTGAAGTAGTATTGCACACACATGTCTACAGATGCAGACCTCCTAGACCCTGCTCATCACTTAGCTTAGTTGAAAAAGAAGCAGTTGTTAATTTAGTCACATCATACTTAATATTGAATATGAGTATAGGTATTCCTGTACATCCCTCATGAATAGTTGTACAGAGAGCTGGTTGTAGAAAGCAAATATAGGAATGAATGTAGATTGTCTCTTCAGGTACATCTACTCAGCAGCATTATTTCAGAATAATTGATGTTATTTTGAAATAACAAAATGTACACCTACGCAGCAAGCCATTCTTTCGAAATAATGGTGAGATGGAGGACTCCTGTAATCCTCATTTCACAAAGAGTAAGGGAAATCAAAGGAAGAGTGTTCTTCCTTTGACTTCTTGCTGTGTAGACAGTGCCAAAAGCCTAATTAAGCTATTTTAACTTCAGCTACTCAGTTGATGTAGCTGAAGTGGCATATCTTAATTTGACTTTTGCCCTGCAATGTAGACATGCCCTCAGTGATTAAGAATTTTTTTTGAGGGAGGAGGTCTGAAAATTAATACCTGATTAGTCCATTTTGTAAAATGAAAGCAGAGCCAAATTCCTTCCTGATGTAACCCTTTCTTCTTCACTATATTTGGCCTGTGTATGAGGAACTGATGCTTTTCACATAGCCGTTTATAGCCAACTGTATTTATTGTGTACAACAGGTGTGGGTTGCTGACCGAGGAAATAAAAGAATACAGGTTTTTGATAAAGTCACAGGAGAATGGCTGGGATCCCTGAATAGTTGTTTTGAAGAAGATGGTCCCTCTTCTGTCAGGTATTGTAACTATGTATTTCCACAAAAACATTTAAAAGGAAACAGAATACAGTAAAACCTGTGCTGTCTGGCACTTAACTATCCAGAAAACTTTAGAAACTGGCAAATTTCCTAGGGGCCTGGTGTAGCCGCACGGCATGCCGCTATGATCCAGCCAGCCAGGAGCTGAGCCAGGCAGCTGGCGGCCCCTGCAGCGCAGGGGTCGCAGCTCCAAAAAGGTTGCACACCACTGTGCTTGAGATCCAGTAGTTTCATAGCGTCTCACCAGATAGTGCTTAGGTTGATGGGACCCTCAGTTGATGTCCCGGAATTTAGATAACCGGAATTTTTAGATAACCGGAACGCCCGATTCCCCGACGTGCCAGATAACACAGGTTTTACTGTACTACATTTTCTCCTGTAAGAGTCCATACTGCTTTAAATTGATAGCAGATGCTTGATTTCAGGCTCTGGAATTAGCAAGTGGAATTGCTGTGGAATTAGGTCCTGACACCTAATCCTGCAATAGGCCCTGTAAAAATTAATCCTTGTAGTCACATGACTACATAGGAACTGCCTATGTAGAGTTGACTGGTGGATTGGACTTTCATTTTAATTAAAAGCTGTAGCTCGAAGGAGCAGCCACAGCATGTAGTGCAAGTCCTGCATACTTACTCTGTATATTCTACAGCAGTATAAAACTAAGAACGATCAAATAATTTTCATTTGATTTGGAAAGTTCAGCATTTCGACGTTAAGTGACTGACGCATGGGTTACCCATGAGGGTACCCTAAAACTCAGATTTGCAGGGCCAGATCTAAAAGTTAGATAGCATTCACATGCAGAGTAGGCTATCAGCTATTTGCTCACCTAGATATGGATAATAATTTTTGAAAGCACATAGCAGTGTTAACATGAAGTGTTCTAAGGATATGTTAATTCTAATTTATTTAATTGTTTGTTTTTAGATTAACTGCCAGTGAGGAATATCTAATTGTAGTTCAGCTGAATATTAACAGAGTGTCTATTTTGGCGGCACCACCAATAGGCTCCATTAGAGATTGCAATGTGGTAAACACAATCCAGCTTGCTGATGAGGTCAAGCCACATCTAGTGGATATAAATGTGAAGACTGGAGCAATTTATGTTGCAGAAATTGGTGCACAACAAGTACAAAAATATGTACCCTCAACCTAATGGTTCTCTTTGGTCATTCAGCACAAGCTATTTTTTCTGGATTACAGGACTTGTGTTTTCTTACATTCACTGCAGACTGTGCTTCCACTCAGAAGTGCAGCATGTTGCACCACTAGAATGCATAAAATAACTCTGTTTTGTGACCTGCCCTCACTCTTATTTTCTGTGTCAAACTCAGGGAGCTGTTGGTCTGTCAATTTGTCTCTGCTTGCATTTTTATGTGTTTTGTTTCATATTTGTTAGTTTTGGGGATTTGGAGAATGCAGTTTTTACCATGTTTTACCCTGCTTTTAACTTCAGTGTAGTTTTTCCTCTTCTCCCTTGATAAATCATAAGACATTGAGTATGTAATATTCCGTTAGTCTAGACATTATTTCCATTGTTAGTCACTCTGCTCCACAGTTCGAGGTGCATCTTGTGACTTCTTTGCCTAGCCGGTGCACTCTGTTACATCCGAAGGTCCTAGCTGGCAAAGAGAAATGTCTACATATTTAATTTTCTTGAAGCCCTGGATTCTAGCTTAACATTGCTTCAGGTTTCCTTGGCTCTTTATGGTGACAGTGTCCAAATCAGAACAAAAAGATGCAACATGTTATAGTCCCCTTGGCTTCAGGCAGACCTCTGATACAGGTCAGTGCTGAGGCTTTAGCATGTTTGGCATCTACCTTAGGTAATCATTACTGCTGCTGTTGACATCAAAGGCATCAATTCCTTACTAATTTAAGCTAACTCCATATAAAATACTTTAAACAGGAGTAAGAGTATCTTCACAATGAAGTATAGTAATAGAGAGGTAGCCGGGTTAGTCTGATCTTGCTAAAACGATCTGAGGAAGTGGGTCTGGCCCACGAAAGCTTATCACCTATTAAACCATCTTGTTAGTTCTTTAAGTGCTACATAGTTTTTCCTTTTGTTTTCACAATGAAGTGACACCGATGGGTTTTTTTTAACAAACTGAGTTTCTAAATTGTTTTAGGTAAATGGGTACAAGTTTTTTGTGTGTAAGCAAGGCCTCAAAGTAGAATGTGTTGGAAGTTTAGCATATAAGAGCTCCCTGATGCATGTACTTTTAATCTGCCTTAGACCTGGAGACCTATAATATGATTTTGTTCTCTTAATTTTGTTGAAACACAAATACATCGTCTAGACTACAGCAATATTTGGCCTTTGGATTCTTGTTTTTAGAGCCCAGGCTAATCTTTTATTCTGCCTTCATTTTTTCAAAGACAATTCTCTAAATACTCAGCCATGACTTTCCACTTCTTTTTGAGGGACTTCTGCCAATATATCAGCTGTTTATTTTTCTATAGCACAGAACTTGCAAACTTCTTTGTGCCTGGCCCAGAGTCTTTGTCTTTATAGTTCTTCTCCAGAATCCAGTTTGGGTTTTGAGTTGCATAAGTTAGCATCATTATCTTCTCCAAAAATATATATACCAGCATCTTTCTGTCTACCCCATCCTTATTCCACATTAATTCCAATGCCTTTTAGGTGTTGCTATGTAGCCTTTCAGAGTATCCTGCCTTGAGTATAAGGGGGCGAAACAAGAGCATCAGTTCTTTGATGTATTTCACATGGTCAAGAATTGACTCTTCTGATGAAAAATCTGATTTATCTAAGAAACTGGCTGCAAAGATTCAGTCAGGAGCTATTAATTCTTTGCAGAATGATCTGGGAGATTTTCCTTTTCACATGACTACCCTGATTCCTTGGCTATTTTGGATGCAAGTAGTAGGTCAAGAAAGACTAAATTGTTCCACCTTTGCAGATTAAGAGTATAGGAGGTGGAACCACTGGGACAGGAAGTGTTCACCATCATGGATGTCTCAGCAGTTGAATGTGATATTGCTTAGTGCATACACTGATGAGACCTCAATTAAGCTTTGAAGACCTTTCTTGCTAAAGTGTCCAGATCTTCATGTAACATGTTATAGCAACAGTTTACCTGAATCATCAAGGACGAGTCAGATTTGGTTACCATGTTTTGACATTATTGCTGCTTTGGAGCCAGGCAGTCCTGAAGAAAGAGGGCTTTGTGTTAGGGATGTAAAAGTGTAACCATTTAAACTGTTAACCAATAGGCATCAGCTTATTGGTTTCCATTACAGTTACACACTGGCTCCCAGGGAGCCGGGCTGCCGGCCCTACTCTCGGGGAGGCTTCACTGTGGGCTCTGCAGTATAAAGTAGGGATGTTAAGAGGTGGGTAATTCACTAATTGAGTAGTCGATAGAATTTTTATTACTCAATACTCGATAAGGGAAGTTAGATAAGAGGCTGCAGTGTGTGTGGGGAGAAGAGGCGGCACCACAGAGACGGTGCTGGGGGGAACTAGCTTTTAAGCCAGCTCTCCCACAGCACCAGCTCCTGTTCCCCTCTTCCCCAACTGCATCTGATACAGAGGCAGCAAGGGGGAGGCAGGATGCGAGTAGTCGACTTGACTATTAAATAAGCCTAGGCTTATCTGTTAGTCGACTACTCACTTACATCTCTAGCATAAAATAAGGATGTGAAAGATTAACTGGTAGGGGCTGGTGCAGCTCCCCACCCTATGTGTGCAGGGGGCTGCTGCAGCCCTGCAGAACCGAACGTGGACAGGGGCAGCTCCAGGTATCCAGAGCAACCTCTGTCCTCAGTGGACCTGGGCATAAAGCAGGCAGGGACTGCTCCAGTCTGATTGGAGTAGCCCCTGCCTGTAGCAGTGGGCCACTCCAGCCTGGCCATAGTGGTGTGGGGGGGGATATATAAGCTTTATACTGCAGAGCCTGCAGCGCGTGTAACCATGTAACTGCTAGGATTTTTAGCAGTTACATGGTTAAATTTTTAAACAGTTATTACATTTTTACACTGCTCCTTTGTATAGATCTTTGTGATATTGAAAGACATTGTACCAGCAGATATCTACTGGTAGTTCAAGAAGCCTTCCAGGTGATACAAATAATGAAGTTCTGCATGTGCCTTTGAGACCTCTGTGTCTTTGGGAGTTTTCACTCAAACATCCATTTTTTTTAAAACCATTTTTTGGCTGAATAGATATGGGCTGAATTGGGATTCTGCTACAGTGGCTGGTGGCCAGATTTCAGCAAGATGCATGGTTCATTCAAATAATGTAGAGGGCTCGTTATCTGTGTTACCCTTTAAAAGTGAGTCACTGATATTTTTTTTAAACATCACAATAATATTTTTCATTAAGCCACAGAGATATGCCGAGGCATAATTTGAATGGTTGTTTGATCTCCTTGCTGACCCCTTCATCCTTGGAATCAGTGGGAGTTGGGTGTCTAAATGCCTTTCAGAATCTGGGCCAAAGTGTGGTGTTCAGTTTATAGGTACTTGTAGTATGGACGCATGTCACCTGGTAATTCGTATGAAATTATCAAACTCCTTTTCACTGATGTACTTGTGACCTACTTCAAGAGATGACTAATAAGTGTATTAACTTTTTGAGCACTGTCTAAATCCCCATTTTTGTATTATTAGTTGAAACTGATTTATTAATAATAATTGAGCAACATTACAGTATAGCATAATTTGGCAAAAAAAGTAAATTAGGCTTTCACAATGGGAGACCTTCCATAGTTTGGAAGTGCTGTCCTTATTTCTGTAGCCTGGTGTGATGACTTTGGTTGCATGGAATTTTTTGATCTGAAGAAAAATGGGGAAGGAGAATCAGACCAGAAAACATAAACTATTCATCTAAATTAAATGTTTTGTATATTGCCTGTTTGCACACATGTTAATAAAATTACTCACTTGGAAGTTAAAATTCTGTATTCCTTTTCTCATCCTATTTCACCACTCTTGTGACTACTATTGATGCTATACAGAAAAAGAAATTGGAAATGGATGCATAAATCTTAATTATTACAGTTTATCATGTTTCCCTCAGACTAATTACTAATGATGATGATTGAGTTACGTAAGCTTTGATATGAAAACAACAATATAATCATTTCCAGCTACACCGAGTTTTTTATTGAGGATTAAACTAAGTCTTTTAAAAAATCCAGATATAAAATTAAGACTGAAATCAATGTGGGATTAAAGAACTCAAACTCTTTAGCTTGTCAAAAGGAAGATAAAGAGGTGACTGCACTACAATGTATAAAATACCTTCACAGGGAGAAAATGCCAGGTACTAAAGGGCTCTAAAGTAGAGGAGCATAACAAGAATTAATGACTGGAAGTTAAAGCCAGACAAATTCAAATTAGAAATAAGGCATGTATTTTTAATAGTGAGCGGATGAACCACTGAAACAACCTGCCGAGGGAAATTGTGTATTCCCCATCTCCTAAAACTGGATGATTTGTGGATAATCTTCTTTAGTGCAGGTGTTGGCAACCTTTGGCTCCCGGCTCACCAAGGTAATCCACTGGTGGGCCACAAAACATTTTTCTGATGTTGACCATCACCTCATGGCCACCCTGCAGCTCCCAGTGGCCACAGTTTGTTATCCCCAGCCAATGGGAGGGACATGCTGGCTGCCACTTCTTGCAGCTCCTGTTGGCCAGGAACCGTGATCCATGGCCAACAGGAGCTGCAAGCAGCCGTACCTGTGGATACACTGATAAATAAAGTGTCAGCAGCTCACCGAGGGCTAATCCTGGCAAACCGCCTCTGTCTGCCTTATTGCCCAGCTGTGGATTAGAACTGTAAGGTGAGTGAGGTAATATTTTTTTATTGGACCCAACTTCTGTGGGTGAAAGTGTCACACTTCCAGGCTTACACAGAGCTTGAAGAGGAGACTTAAACATTTTATTAAAACTAATGTTAAAATTATATAATACACAGTTAAAGAAAGAGTGTCTATACATATGGGTATGCTTCTTAGATTATCTGCAAATACAGAGTTTGATTTAAAAGTAATAAAATACATGTGGTACATGCTGTGAAATAACCCAAATTAAGGTGAATACATTTAACAATACAGTTTAGTTATCATCCTAATATCCCTGTACATCCCTCATGAAAAGTTCTACAGAGAGCTAGTTGTAAAAAGCAAATATAGGAATGAATGTAGATTGCTGTGTAGACGTACCCTGAAAGACAGTGTTATTTCAGAATAACTGATAAATAACATAGTTCGTGTCTACGCTATAAACAGTTCTTTTGACATAATGTCAAAATAATGTTGAGGAGAAAGACTTCTTATCTGTCCCCTTACTCCTCGTAAAATGAAGGTAAGTCAGAGGAAGAATGCTCTCTCTCAGACTTCCTGCTGTGTAGACAGCACCAAAAGTCGAAATAAGCTATTTTGACTTGTTACACAATTGATGTAGCTCTCTTGTGTAGACATGTCCTCAGTGACTGAGAATTTAGGATTGGTTGCAATCAATCAGGGAGGTATGTCTGTTATTACTTCAACAACTTGCCCCTCTAATATCCCAGGACCCAGATGGCTACAGCAACACTGTGAAGAGGTAAGGTTTGGCAGTTACTGAAATTGCTTATTTGAAACACATGAGGGCACCAAACCTCTATTAGTGAGGGCTGGCATTTTCAATGTACAATACAAGGCAAGAGCAAACAACATATCACATCTGAAAGTCAACAGTAATCAATTGTTATTTATTTTCACTCTTCAAACCAGATAATTCTGTTACAATTGATTTGTGCACTTTTACAAGATTTATGGCTATTTTTATTTGTTTCCATTACATTTTCTGATTGAACATAATCCTTTCAGTACCAGCTAAACTGGTTCATCTCTTCCTTATACCAAAGATTTCAATTCAGTTTGTTGCTTTGGAAGTGACAAATTTTTTAAAAAATCAGTTATTTCCAAGTTAAGTGTCCACAGGAGGAGTTACTGGTATATTTGTAACAGTAAAATAATGCCAGCAAATTAACTCAGAATTAAGCATGTTGATTCTGATTTCTCATCCCCATCCTATCGGCCATACATAATCTACCATTGAGTAATAGCTCACTCCATGAGAATTCCTGGTGCGATCAATGCAGTATAGCTATCAGAATCAGGCCTTATTTCAGCAATCATCATATTTATCCGCAATAACACACTGCCAAATTGTTTAAAAGATCTTCAAGTGGCTGTCTTGTCACAAACCAATTCTACTAGCCAGATACACAGAGAAGCATTGGAATTCGAGTTCATCCGCAAATTCAATTCACATGCTAATGGACTCAACCCTGATGAAGGATGGACACTATCAACCTAACAGTCAATGAAGGTGCAAACAGCTCTTTGTATAGATTCCTGTGTCAGGAAGGATACTATCAATTGACTTTGATTCTTATCTGCTTTGTTTTAACTACCCAACTTACTGATTCCCCTCTACCTTCTTGATTTTCTATACCCTCTGCTCCCTGTCTCCCCCCCCCCCCTCCGTCTTTCCTATTTATTTTGGGTCTGCACATCCTAAACTCAAAACTCCGGTCATCTGAAGAAGTGGGTTGTGCCCACGAAAGCTCATGATACCATCTACATGTTTTGTTAGTCTATGAAGTGCTGCCAGACCATTTGTTGTGTTTTGTTTTGTTTGTTTTATTTTTAGTATGTTACAGTTTGTCACAATGCTGAAGACTTAAGTAGCACCCATGCAACTAGGTATGAATAATAAACATAGCCATAGAAGAAGTAGCAAATAGTAAATCTGATTAAAATAAAACTATTCATAAATTCAGGTTAAGTTCAGTGAATAGTTTTAAATGCAAAAAACAATAGAAAACAATTTTTGGAAGTGTCTATATGAATCATTTTGACTTTGTTTCAAACTGACATTTTTTAAATCAAATTTTCAATCTGAACTGACTCTACATGTTTTGATCCAAATTAATATTTTGTATTTTTCATCTAATCAAGAAAACCCGGGGGAAGGAGGGAGTCAGTTTCAATCCAAATGGCAGTGATTTTTGTTGTTTTTTGTGCCTTTTAACTGAAGCTATAAGTATCGGATTGTAAGTCAGTTTTATAGATTCTAAGGCCAGAAGGACCTGCATAATACAAGCCACAGAACCTCACCCAGCAGTTTCTATAGCAAGTCTGTAATATCGGTTTCAGCTATAGCTTGGTTATTTAGAAATACATTCTTTGTTTAAGGACTTCAAATGCTGTATTATCCACCACTTTAGGAATATTGTTCCAATGGTTAAGTACCCTCACTGTTAAAGTTCACTTTATTTCTGACTGAATTTGTCTAGTTTCAGATTCCAGCCACACAGTTTTGCCTTTTTTTTCTGCTATACTGAGCTTATCTGTTAGGAATCTCAACTTCCTGTATTTGCAGACTGTGATCAAATCACTACTATTTATTTAACCCAAGAAAATATTAAGATCTACTATATATTTTAGAGTGTGTGTGTGTGTCCATCCATCTGTCTGTGAATCCATTTGTTCAAGAACTCCTCCTAAGCAGTAAGAGCTAGGACCACCAAATTTGGTATGCAGTTTCCTCTTATCATAACTTAAAGCAAGGTCAGGGTTTGGTTGGGCCAGGACAATGGGAAGGAATGTAATTGTTTCACATCAAATGGAAAGGGAGAGGAACCAAAAACTGCTTCACAGAATCATACCATAGTTTTCGCAATCCAGAGTTGCAATTGAGCTGAGATAAACACAAAGAACTCCAGCCACAGTCTAATTAGGGTGCATCTACACTGCAGTGTTTTTCTGGAAAAACAATACTTGCATCCACACTGCCATTGAGTTCTTTCAACAAAAAGTCGAAAGAACGGAGGGTTTTTTCCGACAGCAGTAAACCTCATTCTATGAGGAAAAAACTTTTTCGGAAAAAGGCGTGTGTGGCTGCAGAAGGGAGAGTTCTTTCAAAAGAAGAGGCCTCCAGGAAATAACACAGGTGCCCTGGTTCCCACTCTGTCCAGACTAATCACATCTTAAATGCGAGATAGCGTCCAATCAATGTGGGCACTATCTTTTGAAAAAGCACATCCCTTTTCATTGCGCTTTTGCTGTCTGGACACTCTCTTTCAAAATAAGCTTTTCTGGAAGATTTATTCTGGAAAAGCTTCTTCCGAAAGAAGCCTGCAGTCTAGACGTAGCCTAAGTTTTGTGGATCGTTAGAAACTCTTGAAAAAAATCTAGGATTAAATGAAAGAACCTCCTTCAAACATTCAGGATCCCTAGGTAGCTGCTACTGGCCCCACTGGCTTATCTTTACCTGCCTGGAATGAATCTATAGTAGCTATATGTGTGCTGCTAGAAACATATATACTTGTGACTTGGTCACATATGGATCAACCTCAATATTCATGTTAGTGTACTTGGCTTATAAACAAGTATAGCTGGTATCCATGTGCATCTTTCCTGTAATGCAGTGGCACACACAATAAGCATGTTTCACCAAAATATAATTCTTGTAAAAGGAATATTTCTTTAATAAGTATTTGTAAAGGGATAGGTTAGAGGCGTAGTTCTATCCTACATGATTTGTGATGGCAATTCTGCTGTAAAGTCTGTAAGGCTGTGTCTAGACTGGCAAGTTTTTCCACAAAATCAGCTGCTTTTGCGGAAAAACTTGCCAGCTGTCTACACTGGCCTCTTGAATTTCCGCAAAAGCACTGACTTCCTACTGTAAGAAATCAGTGCTTTTATGGAAATACTATGCTGCTCCTGTTCGGGCAAAAGTCCCTTTGGCGCAAAAGGGCCAGTGTAGACAGCTGAGATTTGTTTTCAAAAAGCCCGATCGCGAAAATGGCGATTGGGGCTTTTTATGAAAGCGTCTAGATTGGCACGGACGCTTTTCCGCAAAAAGTGCTTTTGTCCGTGCCAATCTAGACGCTCTTTTCCGCAAATACTTTTAACGGAAAAACTTTTCCGTTAAAAGCATTTGTGGAAAATCATGCCAGTGTAGACGTAGCCTGTAGTGTCTTATCCCCAGTGTTATTTGTATGCTGTTAAAAGACACAAGGAATTGCTGTGAGAGCAGAGATTATACTGTGCCCAGGAGCTGGCATACAACCCTGCAGAGCTGTTGCATTCTCAGGAAACATCTACACTGCAGTAAAAAACCTGCAGCACACTCAGAGACCAGGTCAATTCACTCAGGTTTGCAGGGCTAAAAATTTCAGTGTAGATGCTCAGGCTGGGGCTTGACCCCAGGCTCTGGGACCCACCCACTTCACTGGGTCTTATAGCTCAGGCTCCAGATTGAGGGCAAATGTCTACACTGCAATTTTTAGCCCCACAGCCTAAGCTAGCTGAGCTGGGCCAGTCATGGATGTGCCACACAGGTCTCTTATTGCAGTGGAGACGTACCTTCCGTGTGGCTTGTGACAGATGATGCTATCAGATTAAAATAGCTTTGGATAATCAATAAAATAGGTTAAAAGCTGGGTAAACAGTTGGAGATAATTTTTAAGAAGCTAAGAACATAAGAACAGCTATACTCGATCAGAGCAAACGTCCATCTTGCTCAGTGTCCTGTCTTCCTACAGTGGCCTATGCCAGGTACCCAAGAAGGAATGAACAGAACAGGTAATTGTTAGGACATAGATTTTCAGGCCTGTCTATAAAGGCCTATATAAGATCAAAGAATCAAAATCATGGTCTGAGGCCTCATTCTTGAGCTCTAAGGCCTTTGGTTAAGCAGCAGGGGTTGCGAAACCAGTCTTGGCACATTCCAAACAGTCCTATTGAATATTGCTTGGTCATTATGCTCTCCATCGCTATTGTTTATCTGTATGGCTCTGTCTAGTTCTTTGATTATTTCTATTTCCTGTATCGAAATGTTTTTGGTGTAAACCAATTAAGGTGGTGGGATATAATTGGTTAGATAATCATGATACAATATGTTAGGATTGGCTAGTTACATTACAGTAGAATGATTGGTTAAGATGCACCTGAAAATATTACTATATAAGGAACAAATAGGAAGTGAGCAGGGGGGAAAAAACCAAGGGAAAAAGGAAAGGATTCGTGCTTGCTGGAAGCTAACCCCAATAAACATTGAATTGTTTGCATCTCCAGACTTTGGGTGGTGGTGTTTTCTGTTCACATGAGAAGGACCAAGGAAGCAGGTGGATGAAGATATAAGCCCTCTAACAGTAATCATGAAATGATCCATCGCCTGTTGCACATGTTTTGTGATAGCTTCTGACAGAGGCTAGGGACACCATTCCTGCCCATTCTGGCTAATAGCCATTGATGGACCTATCCTCCATCGTAGCTACATTTTAATTAACTTGAAAAACATCACATACCATACTGTATCCTTATGTAAATATATGACCTGGCAGATAGTACCCGCTTTTTCACTTTTTAACCTGTCATCAGTAATGTGAATAAAAATAAACGTGATCCTTTCTGTTGGGTCATTTTCTTGTTACAAAATGGGGAGAACAGAGTGAACAATCAGAAAAGTTTGGCTATGAAATTCTGATGTCAGAGAGAAGAATTTCTATTCCAATTTTCTGACACAGCTCATGGGGTAATTGAGTAGATAAAGAGCTGAACAGTAGCTTTCAAAGGCTTTTACCTCCCAGTCTTTGGTTGTGGCTGTAATTCAGATAGGTAGTCACCTCAGAGCAGTGTAGTGGCTTCTATGATATTCAGTTTCAGCCTAATTTCTAATAGGTGTTCACATCTCAAAACCTTGCCACAACTGGCAGCCTTGGTGACATTGTCACCAGAGAGGATACCTACAGAACAATCCTGGATACTGAACTATCCGAGACATACTGGTTTCAGATCAGGATAAAAAACACAGGCCCTGATGAGCACAACATTTATAGTATGAAAGAGAGAGAGAGAATTTGAGAAGAACCAGTAATTGGACAAATAAATTATTGGATTTTAGATATAACTATATCATAATTCCTTGGGTTTTGGCTGTTTTAGTGCTGCATTAGGATAGTGTGGATGCCAATTAGTTTGGGAAAGAGTGGAGTACTAATAATTATTATACTGTGCTATTACCCTAAGGTCCTATTAGAGATTGAGGTTATTCACTCTGCTGGGTGCTGTACAGTCATAGAAAACTAACAGTGCTTTTCCTGATGGGCTAACATTCTAAAGACTGAACATTGTGGGTACCCAAGAACTCCCATTACTCCAATCTAACAAACACTAATACTTGCTATATTAAGGTATTAGCCAACTTTATGGAGTTTTCATTTCTCCTCTCTCTTCTGGTTGCGGGATGTGCTGCTTGAGATAGGGAAGGGGCAGTACTAGCATAGTGGAAAGGCTTTATCAAAGGAGCAAAATGTTTGCAGCCTGACCAAAAGGTCAAAAGTCTCCAGATTATTATCTCATTATTATTTGAGTTTCAAACTTGTTTGGCACAGTATAATACACAAAAACAGTGTTCAACCCAAAGAGTTTGCCATCTAAAAAGTAGGTGCAGAGAAAATGAGGAAACATTGGAGAAAAAAAATCAACAGATGGGGAATTCTGAGCAACATTTAAAATGGTTTATTTTTTATGAATTTGCTTCTGGATCTTATGGAATGGGTCTTTTCTTTTTTTCATTGTGTGCTTATATATGTACTCAAGTAAAAAGCATTCAAAATATAATTAGACTTATAGTGCGATTTAATGGAGGCATGAGTCCATGAGACAGATTGGAAACATATCCTCTCACTGGGTCATGCTTCAGATGAGCAGAGTCAAATTAAATGTGATCAACATTTGCATGCATTCAGAGCGTTAGATGGATGCTCTTCTCATGTTAGCAGTTTCAAATCTGAAGCACAGATTAGATTCCAAATCAAATGTGGCAATTGGTGATATGTAACTAAGTACAAACACACACACAGCCTGACTTGGCATTTGATCAATTTTCTGTTGCTAGATCTTGTTTCTTCTGTAAGAAAGACAGGAAAAGGCAGGAAAGGCATGCTTTCATGAAGCATAATAATTAAAACGGGCTAAATTCTGAATGGATGAGTGTTGAAAAAATGCTGCTGCTGCTTTACTCCTAGCTAAGAATTTATTAGCCTTTAATATAGATAATCAAACACCAGCTGGGGAGTTGATGAAGGATAAAATGAAAGGGACATTATCAACTTAAAAATCACAGGCCGAGATAGATTGGCTTGGTTCATGGTTGTTATGCAGTCAGTGTAGTTTGGCTGCTGGATTTGGTTGAGTTCCCTGCTGGATGTTTTAGTAAGTTGAAGGGTTTTTGGAGCCCATGGTAAATGCATGGGGGTCTCTCTCTTTATGCAGTGAAAGAAAAATTAAAACCTGACCTTGCTCTCCCTCCCAGGTGGGGACTCAAGCCTGGACTCCACAATCTGGTTGAGCTTTGCATCTGCAGATCAATGGGCATCCCCATTCTGCAGCCACTACACTGAAGCATGGGGGTTGCCAGTCCCAATGCTCCCTCTGGAGCTGAAGTTGGTTCAGTATCTCACATATACACACAGTCTGGGTTGAAGATCCCCTCCCCTCAACTTCCCCAAGCAAAATACAAAATAATAATAATAATGCTGGGAACAATTTAGATCCTTGAAACCCACTGGGTCCAGTTCCATGCAGGCATCTGTTATTTTGGGTTGCTGAGTGAGTCCTGGTCCTCCCATTTCTCTCCTTCATGTAGGCAGGTCCATTGGAAGTAATGCTAACCAAGGGCAGTAATAGTCTCCCAGCTCCCTAGGAAAGGAAAACAGAGGAATTAGGATTCTGTGGGGAACCCATTGTCAGCTCTATAGTTCATTACCATTGAGTGATTGAGCCTTCTGCCATAGTAGCCTGACCATCCTCCCAGGACTGATTAGGCCAGCATGTCCCCCCCTTCGGTGACTTCGCTATTTCACCCCAAGTTGAATCATAGTTACTAACACCACCTCCAAAAAGCATTCCACCACTGTACTTTTCAGTTGTATTTTCTATTTGCAACTGCTCCCTGGCTCTCCCCACCCACACATTTGTGAAATGAAAGAACATTTTCTGTACATCCTGCTAGTTGCACAGGTAACCTTAATTTTGGCATTTCCTAATCTTTGAGTGCCCAAGTTTTCAACAACGAGTCCTGTGGCACCTTAAAGACTGAGGCTATGTCCACACTGCATGCTTATTTCAAAATAACACGTTATTTTGAAGTAACTGGGTGCAGGTCTACACAGCAAGCCCATAATTTCAAAATAAGACTTCTTGCTCTGCTTTCTGTAACCCTCATTTCACGAGGAGTAAGGGAAGTCGAAGGAAGAGTGTTCTTCTTATGACTTACTGTTGTGTAGACAGCGTCAAAAGCCAAGTTAAGGTACTTCAACTTCAGCTATGCAATTGACATAGCTGAAGTTGCATATCTTAACTTGACTTTAGCCTGCAGTGTAGACATACCCTAAAAGACTCCACCCATCTGACAAAGTAGCTTTGACCCACAAAAACTTATGCCCAAATAACTGTTAGTCTTTAAGTTGCCCCAGGCCTCCTTGTTGTTTTTGCAGATACAGACTGAAATGGCTACTGGCTACCTGCCTGAGACAAGTTTTCAGCCTTAATACTGTTCTTTTAACATAGTTTTGTGTGTGCAATAGTATATGTAATCTGATAATGTCCTTTGAGTCCTCTAGTTTGGTTTGCAGTACACAATAGCTTTGGCGGCAAGTCCTGTTTCTCTCTGAAAATAACTACTATACTTCTCAGCCATGCTATTGTAGTAAAGTATGAAGCAAAGAGGACTTTCATAGAATCATAGAATACTAGGACTGGAAGGGACCTCGAGAGGTCATCGAGTCCAGTCCCCTGCCCTCATGGCAGGACCAAATACTGTCTAGACCATCCCTGATAGACATTTATCTAACCTTCTCTTAAATATCTCCAGAGATGGAGATTCCACAACCTCCCTGGGCAATTTATTCCAGTGTTTGACTACCCTGACAGTTAGGAACTTTTTCCTAATGTCTAACCTAAACCTCTCTTGCTGCAGTTTAAGCCCATTGCTTCTTGTTCTAGCCTCAGAGGCCAAGATGAACAAGTTTTCTCCCTCTTCCTTATGACACCCTTTTAGATACCTGAAAACTGCTATCATGACCCCCCTCAGTCTTCTCTTTTCTAAACTAAACAAACCCAATTCTTTCAGCCTTCTTTCATAGGACATGTTCTCTAGACCTTTAATCATTCTTGTTGCTCTTCTCTGGACCCTTTCCAATTTCTCCACATCTTTCTTGAAATGCGGTATCCAGGACTGGACACAATACTCCAACTGAGGCCTAACCAGCGCAGAGTAGAGCGGAAGAATGACTTCTCATGTCTTGCTCACAACACACCTGTTAATGCATCCCAGAATCATGTTTGCTTTTTTTGCAACAGCATCACACTGCTGACTCATATTCAGCTTGTGGTCCACTATAACCCCTAGATCTCTTTCTGCCGTACTTTAAGTATCACCATGATATGATTGTTAAATAACTGTTATTTAACAAGAGGGAAGGTTTCTCCTTTTTTATTTGGGCTTTTTTTTTAATTGTTCTCAGACTACTCTGCAACTATATTTTGTATTGTTTGCAATCTATC
This sequence comes from Rafetus swinhoei, assembly GCA_019425775.1. NCBI lineage: Eukaryota > Metazoa > Chordata > Testudines > Trionychidae > Rafetus > Rafetus swinhoei. The sequence continues at coordinate 58,085,748 of CM033437.1, forward strand.
TATTAAACAAGAAGTCTTTGTTCAAGGACTCTGGAATCTATGATCATTTTGTACCATATTTCAGCAAATATATTAATGGTGTTTAAGGTACAGTCAATTACTCAAGTTAATTGCTTTTGTAATCTGCTGAGTCGTTTGACCCACCGCATGTGTTTGTTTGAAATGAGTTGATCTTATACAAAATCATAACCTCTTAGCTTTGATTTCCCAGCTCCTTCTGCCCCCACACATGCAGAACATATTGAAGAATATCTGAAAAATGCTTAATAAGTACAATGAAGTGAATACCTTGGATGGGAAAAAACTTCCACACATATTCTGATTTTAAAATGAAATTCCTGTGACAGTATCCATGTGCCTTTTGTGTTCATTTTCCATACATATTTTGCAAACAAATTTACTGGCAGGAATGTTAGTTGAAACAGAAAACATTAAGCAAATAATTCCCTTCAACCAGCTGTGATAGGAGTTTTCCCCATTCCAATGCTGCTGCTGCTGCTTCACTGCTACTATTTTATTATTAGTTTGTATTAAGGTAACACTTAAGTTGCTTTCATCTTCATGAACAGTTACATATTTTAAAACATTACTCCTGAGCTATTCCCTGGGCACAGGTGAGCAGAATTGGTTTCTGGTTTGTATTGCTGTAATAAATATCTAAGAATACTAAAGTGGGGATTTTTAAGAGTCCATTGAAATACATGGTGTAATGCTGTGTATAAGAAAGGTGACCATTTACATCACTAGGGTTACATAATTTCCATAAGTCTTCTATAAAGTATGTCATATAAGGCATTAAGTGGAAAGGTTATCATTTGCTAAGTATGATTATCCTGTTTAAGGGCATGTCTCATCTCTATCTAAAGTTGTGAATGTAGTCTGTATACTTGTATCTCAAACACATGTTCTGTTCTTGGTTGACACTTCTCTCCTGAATCACTAATGATAACAGTGCTAACAAGCAGGTGCCTGATGCATAGGAGGAAGGGTGCCAGATGGATTGTTTGCTGAAATCTGGTTTCAGGTGTGTTTAGGGTTTAAGTGGAAACTTTTGCACAATGTTGGTTAAGACTCACATTTTTTACACTTGTATGGCCTCAGATAGAATGAAAATGAGACCTTCAAACATATTGAGATTGTTAGTTTGCTCTAGTGAAAGGAGGAATATTTTCAATGAAGGACTAAATTATTACAAGTGAAATCCCAGCTGCACTGAAGTCAGTGGCAAAACTCCCACTGACTACAATTAAACTAGTATTTCATGCTACACCAATTAATTTCATTTGATTAATGCTATTAATATGACCACACTGCCCAGAGACACTGTCACAATCCGGACCCTGCTGTGCTAGCTACTGTAACAAACTTAGTGGTAGGTATTCCTGCACCAAGGGGTTATTAACACTTGGATGTGTTGTTACTGCTGCTGCAGAATGTCTGCTGTTTACAAGCTATAGAGCTGACCTGTCAGGGTGTGTCTAGACTACAGGTTTTTTTCAAAAAAACTTCACCTGTGTCTAGACTGCAGCCACGTTCTTTCGAAAGTAAATCGAAAGAACGCAGCAGTTTTTTCGATCGCGGTAAACCTCATTTTATGAGGAACAATGCCTTTTTTTGAAAGTACTCTTTTGAAAAAAGGCACTATTGAATGCAAACTGTGCTTTTGTGAAAGAGAGTGTCTAGACTCTCTTTCGAAAAAGCGGCTCACTTTTTCGAAAAATCTGCTTGTAGTCTAGATGATCTTTTTCAAAAGAGGCTTGTAGTCTAGGCATATTTTGGTAGTTATTCTATATACGGTATTCCTCTTTTATTCAGTAGATCCAGCCTTACTGGCATGCTCACCTGGTAACTGGTTAACGAGTGGGGAGCACAGGCCCCTCTCCTGCTGTGGTCAGGTGGAGCAACCGCCCCCGCTCCCACCCAGAGCATAGTGGGACCCCAGCTGGCTGGAGTTGCTCCATGGTGCAGCGGCCCCACCCTCCACGGCGTGCTGGGACCCTAGCCCACCGGAGCAGCCTCCAGGCCCCCAAGGGCTGTCCAGACCCCAGTTAACTGGTTAAACAATTAAAATCATATAATTTAACTGGTTAACTTTGAAAGGGGTAGTTATATGCCTAGTTTCAACAGGATTGGACTCATAATTAGTTATGCTGTCTGTTTGTGGATCCTATATTATAATTCATGTAAAAATTAATAGGTTTCAGGTTACAGATAGAAACAATTTTCTAAGATGTTTCTTAAACTCAGACTTCACACTTGAATGAATTGTTCTCCTTTCCCTTCTTGGAAACACAGGAATTCTCTCCTATAGACGCTGTGTTGAAAAGCAACAAGCTCTGGTACAATATGAAGCTGCCTGACCCGGTCAGCAGCTGGTACTAGTAATTTATTGCCATATTTCAAAAAGGTTTTACCATGGTCTCAAATTTGGGCCTGCAGATTTTGTGCACACTAGTTTTTGAGATTACTGCTTGTGGCACACATATGTTTGCTCCCACAAAAGCAAAGTAGTACAGCTGCAAATGGCATTTTTCCCCAGGAAAATCACACAGACATCTAATTACCTGATTTGCATGCAAAAGAGCTACTTGCATTCACAGCTCTGAAATCTGGAGCACACAACGCTGTGCGCCCAAAATCTTGCACATGTGACTGTAGAAGAGGCTGAATGAAACTGTCTTTTTGCTTTTATTCTGGGGTGCAAAAATAGTGTCCTTGTGGAATGTTTCACCACTTTCCTCCTCCTGCCTCAAAGAACAGAAGTGCTGTAGAAAAAATATTCCTGAGCTTAGAGGCGAGAAAAGTGAACAGTAGAGGCCAGCATGATGCCTTAGAAGCACTTCAGGGAATTGACATATCCTAATATGCAAACTTCATGTATAAACTCAGAGCTGAAATTTCTGTTTCATGAAGGGTAATTTGCAGACTTCATTCACTTTGCAAAAACGAGGCATTAAAAGAAAAATAGGTAGTTGGTGGGCAGGTGCTAGTAAGTCAGTGCTAGCCTGCTGTTGCCAACATGTCTCGTCAAAGTACTCAGACTGATTGATGTTTAAGGGCTAGAGAGAGAGAGATTCAGACAGGACACATATGGAGTACAAAAAGCTGCTGAGTGTTGTGCAGCTTCCTGACTTCATTTTTAGCTAATATTTTAATAGGCTGTAATATGATGGTTCCTGGGGGCACCGCTGAGAGGGGTCAATTCAGAGCAAATTGCTTAGAAACAGGGCTACTTGCAGCCCAAGACTGGGGGTCCTTCACTATAAGGCACCAAACCAGTCAAAAAGACCAGTTCTGTTTGCCATACTGGTCAGCAGGAAGTCACATAAGCAATCCCCTCAGACATTCCAGCTTCTTCTGTGCCACAACCAGTACTGCACCTTACTTAGATGAGAGGTTATGAAAACCAATCTCACCAAATCCAAACAGGTTCTTCCAATACCAAAGGACCAGCCACATTCTCAGGACAATTTATACCTCAGATCTTACCCAAAAGACCATGCTGTGCCAATCCTTTAGAATCTACAAATCTAAAGGTTTATTAAAAGAAAGAAATAAAAGGTTGAGAACAGAATTGTGAAAGAAAGCACGTTACATAACGCCAATCACAACGTAGTCCTGGGGCAGGCTCTTAGCAGAGATGGAATAAACTGCTATCTTAAAAGTCTCTGGAGTACATCCTATGTTAGGATGGGTCAGCAACTCTTCCCAGGCCCAATTCAAAGCAAAGATGTTTCTGAAGTGAAGAGCTGGAGTGAAGACAAATGGAGGAGCCTCTAAGATCATTGTTGTAATCCAGTATATTGCTAATATACATAACTTCACATGCAAAAATCATGTATCCATGTGAACAGCATAAACAGAACCAGTAAGGCACAAGCTTTCAATAAACACCTCACTTGGCCCACTTTTCACAGAATTTGGGGCAAGCACACAACAGTGGATTCAACAATGTTCAGCATGTTCATAGTCAAATCCAATAATGTTACACAATGGGCTAATTTGTGTAATCATTTGCATATAAGCATATCTTCTGGGTTATGGTCTATATAACCTTCCCTAAACAGTGGGCAGGATAGGACCAGGTGGAAGTGTCCATCCTTGATGGTGGGGTAGGTGGGAGGGTGATAGGGTATCTCTGGGGAAGGCTGGTGACTGGGAGATAGCTGTGAGGGTGAAGTTAGGAAGGAAAGCTGTGAGTGGTCATGGCTGGGGAATAGTACACCTGGGCTAGCCAAGTAGCTTGAAGTGCTGGATGAGTGGGCTGCAGTAAGTAAACATGCTGAAGTGCCTGTAATAGTTGAAGCAGCTGGAGGTGTGCGTACTTGATGCCTGAGGCTGTAAGGTGATTGTTTGAGCATAGGTGGCTGCTGGACTAGTCAGGTGTGCGCTGGGGTGCCTGGGGAGCAATGAGGGGGTGCTGGTTGGCTGCTAGGTAGTACTGAACATGTTTGTTGGGTCTACTGTGAGAGAAACGGATATTGAAGTTCCTAGGCTACAGGGATGAATGGAGGTTTGTGATGGCACAGCGCAACCCAATTGGTAGTAGTGGGGTAAGCAACCCTGAGGAGACCACTGTGTCCCTCATCTTTTGCTGCTGATGCCATTTTGTCCATTGGCAGTGAGACAGGAGAAGGAGGTGCCAACTTGCTGTCTATTCACAAGGCCCCAGGTGGCTTCAAGGCACAACTATATGCAAATGCCTGGTGCCTTCACATAGCTCAGCAAGAGGCATGTGAATCTTGCTGGGCTGTGGGAATGTGTGATAGGGCAGCCAGATGAGTCCAAGACTCGAGCTAACTTGTGATTTAGATCAGTGTTTCTCAACCTTTTTTTTTATAAAGTACCCCTTTTTCAAAAAAAAAATTATAAGTACCCCTAGTACCTACAGTTTTCAGACACAAATTTTTTTTCTACCATTGCAACATGTTTGTTTACATTATTTAATTGTAGCCAGGAGGGTGATGAAATGTTTTGGTGTAAAAAGTACAAAAATAATAAAACGCTGTAAAACTTGAAACAAAAATTCCATTTTCTCCACATTTCAGTTGTGTTGACATACCCCCCAGACTTCTCTCGAGTAACCCTAAGGGTACTTGTACCACTGGTTGAGAAACACTGATTTAGACTACATTCCCATGCAGGGGAGTGTGGTAGTCATCACTTTTACAATGCTATGACAAATCTTGTACAAAATATGCATTGTGAAAAGTCATAATGTGCTGAACATTATTGTCCCATTAAAATATGTGTAGCAATACTATAGGTGAAGTCATAAAATTGAATGATTGTTACTGAAATATGTTGTATTTCTGGGTCACACCCAGAAACTAGTTTTTCAGAGACAAACACAAATTAGTCTCAGCTGGGTATTAAAGGGCTATCAGCTGCTTAAGTGGTCATTCTCCAGCAGCAGAAATTTACATTTCATCACAGAGGTGGTTCATCCACAAAAGACTGTGTGTTGCCTGCACCCTAACTGGAGGTAATCCCCATAGAAGGGAGAGTGTTATAACAATGAGAGACAGTGGCCTTTACCCCACCTCTCCTCCTCCTATCTCTCTGCTCATGACACCAATACTTGGAAGATGCTGAACTAAGGGGGAGAGGTTCCAGGACTAATGGAAATCCAGCCCATGAAATTTACTGTAGCCGTGTAGTGTATGGTGAGGAAAACTTTCACTTTAAATTCTGTTAGTTTGTTAAGTTAGCCATTGGCTTGCATTTTATTATTTTCTTTTATAACTAATCCTGCCTCTTATGCATTGCCACTCGAAATCACTTACAATCGATTGTTCTGTAGTTAATTAACTTATTGTGTTATCTGTACCAGTGTGTGTTTGAAATAAAGTGCGTAGGAAGTTCCATTTGGGATAATGAGGCTGGTGCACAATCGTTTTCCTTTATCAAAATGATGGACTGTCCATGGGCTTGTACAGTTTTGAAGGGTACTGAAGTAAAAGACACACAGTTGTGAGGAACAAAGCGAGGACTAGGAATGTGCTCATGCCCCTTTATTAGGGTGACCTGATGTCCCATTTTTAAAGCGAAAGTCCCTCTGCAGATGTCCCTACTTTAAAAGAATGTGGAAGTTGTTTCATATTTTCTGCTTCTCCCCCCTCCCATCAGCACTGGTGGGTGCTACTGCTGTCTGTATCCTTGCTGGCCAATTGCACACTGACCAGCGGCCAGTGGTGGGGGTCCAGAGGCTGATGATGGGAGTGGGTGTGCAAAGCTGCACCGTGCGGGCCCAGTCTCTCTTGATGCTGGTCCATCAGTGCAGTCCCTGCTGTGTGTGTGCTTCTTCTTGGCCAGCAGGCTTCTAGCACATCTCCTCCTTCCCCCCGCAGCATTTCCAGCCAGCACTGGCTGCTTCCTGCAGTGGTTGGTGACCCTGGGTTAGCAATGGCTGGTTATGGGTCACTTCTGCTGCCCACAAGCAGAAGGGAAGAAAAGGACATAGCCTCCTAACTGAAAGCGGATGATAAGGAGCTGACTGGATTCCTGAAAGAAGAAGAACGTGATAAACTGGATAGGGTTTTAAAACACGAGAATAAATGGTTGTATGGTATTTTAAATCAAAATATTTTATTTCTTCCTCTATAACAACTCTGTAGTGCATCCTTTTCTCTTCCTTCCTGTGACCAGAACCCTGGTCCTTGGAATTTCCTTCTCTAGGTACATCTACATTGCATGCCTATTTTGGGATACCAGAGGTATCCCGAAATAGCTACCCCATGTCTACACAAGATGCTCGTTATTTCGAAATATTTGTCAACATAACGGAAGTGCTATTTTGGCATCCCGGTAACCTTTGTTCTATGAGGGTTAAGGGATGTCTTGAAATAGCGCGTTATTTTGAAATTTTACACTGTGTAGACGTGCCAAATTTCAAAATAAGCTATTTGGAAATAGATTCAAAATAAGATATGCAATTTGTGTAGCGCAAATTGCATATCTTATTTCGAGTTTAGGGTGCTGTGTAGATGCACCCTCTGTGACCTCCCTTCATCTCACCTTTTTTTCCCTCCTGACTAAAGTAGTGCTGCTGCTAAGATAATCTCCTGTTGTACAATATTCTATCAACCCAATCTAGGAGCCCTTCCTGACCTTCTCCTTTTCTTCAGCACAAGTGAAAAGGCTCAGCACCCCAGCACCTTACAGAATCAGTACCCACTTCATTCATTCCTTCAAGATTGCTCTACTCCACCTTGCCTGCTCCTTTTACTTCTGCCCACATCTCTTTGGATTCTTCACGCAGCACTTTTTCCTTTCACTCCTCTGAAGGGATCAATCCAACAAGCCTTCTGGTGGTAAAACTCAATTTTAGCTATGTGTTTTCTTTACTATCCCCACCCCCCAGCCTCCAACTCCTTGTGTGCCAAGACCCTCCTCTATTCCTTTGAACCATTTTTCAAACCTCATTTTATCCCTGAAGTATTCCAGCTGCAAAGGTCACACATGAGTCTGTATTTATCTGGTGCCTGTCTATATTGTTTTCTACAGAAGTGAACTTGTCAGACGATTGGCACACTGCCTATAGAACATGAGGCATTTATTACTCATTTTGGTGTGTTAACTGGAAATAATACTGGTCATTATTTATTTGTATTATAGTAATGCCTACACCCCTACGTGAGACCAGGTACACCTGAGTAAAATCCCTGCTCTGGAGAGCTTTCTAATCTAAGCAGACAACACAGTGCAAAGGGATATTATTATCCCCATTTTACAGATGGGGAACTGAAATATAAGGAGATTAAGGATACAATTTTCAAATGGGCTTACATCCCATTTTCAAAAATGAGTTAGGCACATAGGGACAGCCTTTTAGAAATATTTAGGAGCCTAAGGGGATTTTCAAAAGCAGGTATTCAGCATAGATGCCTAAATACTTTTGTAAACCTGACCATTAACAGCCTAAACTCACTGAAGGCTGATGTGCCTTAGGGCCCCTAGTCTTTTAAAAAAATGGGATGTAGGCCTTGCAATGCTGAGCAGATCAACTCCTTAGAACCTTAGACTATGCTACATGGCAGTGTCTTTTGAGTGTGCCCGTTACTTTGAAATATAATGGGCTCGCTTTTCCAACATCCCTGTAAACCTCATTCCACAAGGAGTAAGGGACATTTTGAAATAGCTTATTTTGAAATAAGGGTTGTGTAGACAGCACCAAATTTCAAAATAAGCTATTTCAAAATTAACTTGAAATAAACTACACAATTTGCATAGCTCAAATTGTGTAGCTTATTTTGAGCTCCAGGTGTAGTGTAGACGCACACTTAGAAATCTGGACCTTAAGCATTTTTGAAAATTCTACCCTACGTGACTCGGCCAAGGTCACCCAGATACTGTGGCAAAGCTGAGAGTGCAGGAAAAGTTATCAGAATATGGCCCTTAGTGCAGCTGCATATGAATAGTAAGCACATTGGGCCCATTTGGCCACCCTGTCATGGGGTCCACTCATCACTAGAGCACCTCCTCCCTGCAGTTCTGGGCCTTAGCTCCCTCCAGGTGCTGCACCTCCCTCTGGCAATCTCTCCACCTGTCTCCATCGCTTACCCTGTGGTCCTCTCTTGCTTCTGGAGCTGCAGTTTCCTGTTTGTTACTTGGGCCCCCTAACCAAATTCCCAAAGGGTCCTCCCTTTCCAGGGCATTAAAGCCTTCCAAGGCAAACTGTCCCAAGCAGTCTGCTCTCCACACTGCCCCATTAGCTGGTAGGGGAGTATCTTACTCGGGGAGTACTCCTATTGGTTTCAATAGACTAGTCCCGGAGTAAAGTAGTATTCAGTATGAGTGAAGATGGCAGAATCCTAGCCCCCTGGTTACAAGTATCTATAGATGTTAAGGCTAAAAGGAACAATTAGATCATCTAGTCTGACTTCCTGTATATCGTAGGCCATGTTTCAATATGGTTATATTGGGAATAGCTCAATACATATTAAACTGTAGAGCAGCTAGTCTTTTAAAGCTGGCAAGTATAGTGAAAAATTAAATCATGCAAGGAAGAGAAGTGCAATAGCTTGTAGTAAATTTGATGAAGTTACTGATGTGTATAATTAAATCATGTACATATGTATGTGCTCTGTTTTAAATCGCTCACCCCTTGAAACACACTGATAGCTACATTCTTTTCACAGGTAAATGAGATTTAGATATGTTCGTAGGTAGAGCAGACACAGCAGCTGCAGGCTTAATTAAACATTTGCCTAACCACGTAAAAAGACAGTGATATATCTTCCCAGAATCTGGCATTTTAACCATCCTCTTGTCATACTTTAATTAGCATGGTGGCGAATTTAATAGAAGATTTTTCTAGTGTAGTACCAGATGGTCCTTTCTGACTGACAAGAGGAGTGAGAATTTCTGTCATGTTTACTTCAAAGATAACACCAGAGTTGAAAAGATCCCTCCTGGAACATGAGAGGTCGTGTTTTGTGTCCTTTGAAAGCAGCCAGTTTTGAATCTTGTTAAGTGGCACAAGTCTGAGTCACGCACATCCCGCTGACAGTTTCCTATAGTTGTCCTTGTTTATTCCTCCTATTTTATAAAGACATCAGCACTCTTGGAAAGTTTGCAGGGAAGAGTCATATAAATGAACATAGAATCCTCAGTCCTGTCAAAAACAAACAAACAGTTTTACTGTATGCAGAATCTGCAAAGTCAAACCTTAGCACTTTCACTGTGCTTTTAAATGAATCCAAACACTACAAGATGATTCTTAGTCATTACAAGCCTCATACTCCAAACTGGGCTTCAACTAACATTTCCACCTACCATTATTGAGCTCTAAGACACGAGTAACTAATATTCTTTCCTACTGTTTTCTTACACTTGTTTTTTTCTTGATTGCCCCACATTTCAATGAATCTGTTTTATCAAAATGACTATATAAACTTGTAGCACATTGTTACCTCAGGTTATTGGCTAAGTTCCTTGTAAACCTAAGTGCCATGGAAGTATTCAGGGAACCCAGCCACAGTGAACCTGCCACAGGAGAGGTATCCCTCCCCCAGTTCAAATGTAATCCATTCCCTGACCTGCCATGGCTAAGGTGGGGGGAGGCACTCCTCCCCATGCCCCAACTCAGCCCAGCCCCTGACCTGTCAGAGCCAGGGGACAAGCACCCCTCCTCCAGCCTGTACCCAAGCCATCTGGATCTGCTGCAGCCATGGGAGAGGTGCCTATCCCATAGCCCCAAACCCTGGAGCTGCTGCAGCAGCAAGAGCCACTCCTCCCGCCTCTAGCTCAGGGGCTGCTATGGGAAGAGAGAGCTGAGGGAGTCCTCTCTCCCCACCATAACTCCTGAGCAGCCTGGCACCCATACCTCTTATCCCCAGCCCACACCTTCAGTTGGATTCCTCACTCCCCCCCTCCCCCAACACACACACACACAAACACTCTGCCCAAGCACTGATTCCCTCATTCCTGGCCCCACCCTAGAGCCCACACCCCCAGCTAGTGCCCTCAGATGCCTGCACCCCAAACCTATGACCCAGCCCTGAGCCCTTTCCCAAACTGAACCTCTCAGCCCTACCCCCACCACATGAATTTTTTGTGTACTAATATGGAGGTGATGTGTTGCATATCACCTCCATATTGGTGCACACATAACAAAATTCATTCCTCACATGAATAGGAAAAATAAGAGGGGAACACCAGGTATTGGCATGACTAATTTTATACTGATATTTGTAAGTTTTCCTCCACAAAAAGTAATTGTTCTTCATGTGAAGCCTACTCAGAGAAAGTGTAAGCGAACAGAAGGAGACACCCTCCCCCCGCCCCACCGCCAGACTCTGTGGCACACTTTCCCATATAACTAACCTTTCCCAAGAGAAGGCACAAGAGCGTCCTCTTTTTTTCATTTAAACCCTCCTTTCTAAGGGTTAGTGTTTCTGGGGGGGGGGGGGGTGTTTCCTGCTGTTCTTTCCACAAGGACGCTGAACTTAATTAAACAGAGGTCACTGTTACTAGTTGGTTCAACTGTGATTACTTCTTGAACCAATTCTTGCATGTTACCTCAGTCAAAAATACCTTCTCCTCCTAGGCAGAGGGTCACCACAAGGCTGATGAGCAAAATTTTCAAAATTGTCCTTTAATTTTTCGTGCCTCCATTTTGGGGGCCCAGAGCCAGATTTGCAATTTGGGGAGCACTGACTGCTGCCACTGACAATTAGGCTGCCCGATAGTTTTCATAATCAGACCTTTAGTAGGTGTCTGAAGTTGAGCACCCAAAATTGATGGTCACTTTTAAAATTTGAATCTCAGCTATTTTTTAAGCTATTTTCTGGCAGACCACAAAACCCCGCAGAAAAAAGAGAGAATAACTTCTGCTCAGCTATCTGAACACATAAGCTACCCAAATGCTAAGTCAATCAGAGAACAGGAGAGATATACCAAGTAACTTCAACGACTTGACTTCCACCAAACCTAATTTGAAAGGCCACAAAAAATGGTCTCAGGTTTTTGTTGTTGTTGTTGTTGCTGTTGTTATCCAGATAGTACGTTAGCAGTTAATGGCTCAATTTTTCCCTGATCAATCTGACTCCTGAAATCTTTTGAAATATAAACACAAGCTGTCTCTGGGGTTTGTGCCTGCAAAACAAGTTGCTAGCTGAAGGAGTTTTGAAAAGCCCAAACCAAACTCTCAGAAGAATTTTAAGCTGATCCCAATTTTGGCAATGATTTGCAACACCTTACAAGGAATCTGTTCCCCGCAGTTTGAAAAACCCAGCAAAATAGTGGTTCATGCCTAAAGCATGCAAAGACCCAGCCAAGTTATGTTAATATAATGAATTTTTAAATGGTGATTTGTCAATAAGTTGGACGCTATTAATAGATGCTAGAATTAATAGATTGCTTTGGCCCATCAACCCCAAAATAAATAACATTTCCCATTGGTAGATTATTCATTTTCAAAGCAGAGTGCTTAAATGGTATTGAAACAAATGAATGGCATTTCAGGTGATTCCCAGTTAGCTTTAACAGCTCTGAAGATTGAATTTGTGCCAGAGATGCCTATTGCTGGTTCTATGACAAACTGCCCATATTTTGCCAAGTTACAAATTTGTGAAAATCTCAGTCTACACACGCTCAGAAAAAGCACAGAGTTGTGTTGTTAAATTGTGCAAAGACTCCATTTGCCCAAAGCCCTCACAGCTTCTGTTTGCCAACCAGCCTTCGACTGTGATGTGCCACCCCCCACAGCATGACTGAGCATGCTCCAGCATGGCGCCACAGTAGGGTTGCTAGATGGTTGAAACAAAAATACCGAACCCCCTTTCCCCCCCCCCAAAAAAACGGGAAAAAATTCTGTTGAAGGGGGAAAAAAGGGGGGAGACCCTTTTTTTGTTGAGGAAAAAAAAAAAAAAGACTCCAAAAATTCTACCCTGCCCCCGGCAGCCTTGGGGAACCAGGTAAGCAGGGGGGCTGGGATCAGGGAGCTGGGAGTGTTGGGAGCCGGGGGGGAGGCTGAGCGCTGAGTGTTTGTAGTGTTGCCAGGTGCCCGGCATTTTTGCCTCCTGGCTGGGGAAAAATTCAGAAAATACCAGACATTTTAGGTGTCCGGTATTCTCTGAATTTTTTTAACAGACAGGAGCCGAAAATACCGGACTGTCTGGGTGAATACCGGACACCTGGCAACCCTACACCACAGGGAATGAGCAAGACTCCTTGCAATTGCTGCTCTCAGTCACTGTGGTATTGGGCGCCAGAACTGAAACGTGGAGCCTGTGCTCTTTCCCCCATCATACTCTCCTGTACCATTAATAAAAATAACTACGATAAATAAAAAAACTATGATATGAGAATGAAGCCTCTACTTCCCTTGACTTCCAGAACTTATTGTGATCAAGTATAGACTGTAATACACTATTAAGATACCCTAGTTTCTACTACTTTCTTCTAACATGCATTTTACTTTCATTAGAACAGAGGTGTTCAAAGTTGGGCCACGGGCCCACTTGCGTAAGCCATTGGAAAGCCATAAGATGTTTACGGGCTGCCACTTTCCTCAGCTCCCCGCAAACCACAGCCAGCAGGAGCTGCGAGGCTCCATGCTTATAGATGCTTAGATAAACAAAGTGTCTCATGGCTCACTAGTGGTGTACCTGGGCAGGCCCGTGATCCAACTTTGAAAACCCCTGCATTAGAGGACCTTAACCGCCCCTCTGCCCCCCCCCCCCCGACCCCCTGAGGGGTATATATTGCAGTTATAATTTCAAATGCTACCTTCATGCAGGAATCTCTGGTGTGGAATGTGGTATGCATGGCAGCTGTTATCAGCTCACCGACCCCTTCACGAAGTTCAAGAAGAAAGCAGTTAAGACACAACAATGGGAGTGTAAGGCTTGGTCCACACTTGGCATTTAGGTGGAACTTAACAGCATTAGGTCAAATTTCTAAACAATGTGTCCACACCATCAACCCTGTTTGTTGACTTTAAGGGCCTTTAAAGTCAAATTAGATGCTTTTCTTGTGAACCCTGGGTATGCGCTGGATATACTTCAGCATAAGGCTCACCATGGTTAATATAACATAAGAAAATAAGAATGGCCATACTGGGTCAGACCAAAGGTCCATCTAGCCCAGTAGCCTGTCTGCCGACAGTGGCAAGTACCAGGTGCCTCAGAGGGGGTGTACCGAAGACAATGATCAAGCAATTTGTCTCCTGCCATCCTTCTCCAGCATTTGACAAACAGAGGCCAGGGCACCATTCCTTACCCCCTGGCTAATAGCCTTTTATGGACCTAACCTCCATAAATTTATCTAGCTCTTCTTTAAACTCTGTTATAGTCCTAGTCTTCACAGCCTCCTCTGGCAAGGAGTTCCATAGGTTGACTGTGCACTGTGTAAAGAAGAACTTTCTTTTATTAGTTTTAAACCTGCTACCCATTAATTTCATTTGGTGTCCTCTAGTTCTTCTATTATGGGAACAAGTAAATAACTTTTCTTTATTCACCCTCTCCACAACACTCACGATTTTATAATATGATTGCCAGAATGCTTTGCTGCTCAATGGGATCCTCAATGGGTTCCATGCTTATGCTGCTATGGCATGTGCATGGATAACCCAGGGGAAAAAGGTGCAAAAAGGCTGTTTGCTGTTGTTTTCAATGGGGGACGAGTGCATTATGGGATGCTGACATGTACCCAGAACCACCTGCTGCACAGTTTTGTAAACAGTATGTACTGTGAGCATAATCCAGAATGCATAGGGGCCCAGGAACTGTGGGATAGCAACCCACAGTGCCTTGCTCTCAAAGTCAACAGTAGCTATGCTACTGGGGACATGTTACTTCCAACTGTGTTGAATTCTTGGACACAGTGGGGACATGCACCTTCGACTTTACCAAATCAAGTGCTAAAATATCAGCCTTAATAAATTTGACCTTATCTCTCAATGTAGACAAGGCCTAAGTAGGCAAACTAGGCTAAATTGTCCTCTCCTTCTCTGGGGCCTGTAGAGAAGAAAACAATGTGGTCCCATTGGGTTGCATGGAAATGGTTTGGGGTATGTAGCCACCTCCGTGTGTGCTTTTACATATTCTTTTTCACTCAACAGGACACGAGATACAAACTGAAACCCTTCTTGGATAGGTGGGGCCATTTAAGGATGGGATGATGTGGATAGGGCTTTGATCTTGTACCACTGAAGTCAATGGGAGTTACTTCACTGATTTCAATGAAAGCTATGTTAGCCCCCATATGCTGTACTTTCTGGAGTCTGGAGTGCTGGAGATTGGGGAGGTCTCACAGCACTCAACTGCAGTGGTCAAAGGGAGAAACTTTTAAGGCATAATGAGGATTTTCAGCAGAAGGGGAGGCAAGGCAGTGTGCAAGTGCACTGACAACGTGGCAGAAATTGTGTTTGGCTGGTTTATAGACGTGTGAGAAGAAAGAACGTTCAAAGTTAAAGATGATGATGTTGACAGCACTGAAGGAAAATGCAAGATCTGAATTATAATTTGTCAATTATTTCTTGATGAAAAATTGTTAATTCAAAAACATGTAATAGGTCCCCTTCCCTAGCTGGCTCTGCAGCATGTATGCAGATTTCAACACACAGCCTCACAGTGGAGCTGGTCTTGATGGGCTGAGATCAGGCATGGCCAGAGTTAAGTGAGGAAGGAAGCCAGGAGGAGGGCCAAGAAACAGTTGTGTATTTAATCACCATCAGGTGGATTTGAACCTAGGACTTCTGGAGCTTAGTGTAGGAGTTGCTACAGCTTGAGCTATAAAGCCAGCTGCTGCGCAGCTTAGGCTGCAGAACTCCCTTGGTCTTATCTCTCACTGTAAGTGGTCTAAATGACATTACATGGAACAGTGAACCACACTAGGGCTACGTCTACAAGCTTCCCACTTCTGCAAAAGCCTATGCAAATGAAGCATGGATTAGCATATTGCCACACTTCATTTGCATAATTAATTAGGTGCTGGTTTTGCACAAAAACCCCCTCTTGTACAAGAGCCATTCTTCCTCATTTTTTTCAGGAAGAATGGCTCTTGTGCAAGAGGGGGGTTTTGCACAAAAAGGGCTCCTAATTAATTATGCAAATGAAGTGTGGTAATATGCTAAATTGTGCTTCATTTGCATAGGCTTTTGCGGGAAGAGGGAAGCTGTGTAGACGTAGCCTAGGTGTGTGGGTTACATATTCACGGTCCTTTCTCCCTATGGGTGCATCTACACAGGACTCTAAACTTGAAATAAGATATGCAAATTGCACTATGCAAATTGCATATCTTATTTCAATTGAATTTCAAAATAGTGTATTTCAAAATTTGGTGCATCTACACAACGCCAAATTTTGAAATAACGTGCTATTTCAAGATATTCCTTAACCCTCATGGAATGAAGGTTACAGGGATGCAGAAATATATCTCAAAATAGCAGGCACCTTCAAAAGACGCAGGGTAGCTATTTCGGGATACTTCCAGTATCCTGAAATAGTCCCGCTGTGTAGACGTACCCTGTCTTACCAACACATTCTCATATCTCCATTTCTGTAATGGACCATTGCTTTCTGGTCACGGTAATTTCTAAAGTTTCCAAATTTTGTGGGTGATATTCTCCAAGTCAAGGACTTGGATCTGTGCATCAATAGATCTAGCATTAGTCTATGACTGTTGGACAACTCTTAGATTATTTTACGGTCCTAATCAGGCATCTGCTCCTAAGCTCGTTACTGATACTGTACAAATAATCAGTAATTAGTAATAATAATAATGAATCATCTAGTTAGCATTCGGCACACCTCTATCAACTCAGACAAGGCTTTTCCAGAGAAAAAAAATAACAAAAAATAAACCACTCAGGGATTCTAGGCCAACACAGCTGCTCTACTTCATTGCCATAAGCTGATTATTTCTGTGGTTGGTAATAGGATTTCCCATATTTAGTTTAATTTTCAAAGCATCTAGGATCCTTGGGGTGAAATTTGCTATAAAAATAAGTTATTAAAACATTGGTAACTAAAACAGTATTTCAGTTTCTGAGCTATTGTCGTTAAGGATTCAGTACTTCTGAGGGATTTTAAGAATTTCAAACACTTATTTATAAACATATGTGTCTCAGTCCAATTTAATTATTAATTCCATAAATTCTCTTGTAGAAAATATTAATAAAAGAGATTGGCTTTATTTCTACTCTCTGCAGTTGGCATAGACAATACAATGGTGATGCTTCATGGTAATCCTCTGAATGTAATACTTTCATAACTTATTTCCTATTGACATAAAAATTCCATTCCTTCCCACTTCATCTCACCTGTGCTATGACAATATAGAATGGCACACATTTCCCTAGTAACAACTAGCTCAACTGCAGAGCCCACTGAAAAATATACAAGCAATTAATCCCCTGCACAGTTTTAATTTTCAAGACTTCACACTCATTATTTGCTAGATTATTTGCAAACTGATTTGGAAAAATAAAACCAACATGCAGTTGGATTTATTCTCCAGTCTTCAGCTGTGTGATTTCTTATTTAGTTATTAACTTTGAATAATAAAAAGATACTGTGATGCTGTGCTATTCACACAAGCCATTTCCACTTGGGAATCTGCTCCCTCAGGAAGTCACAAAAAGAAATCACTGTGTTGGCTGTAAAATAGCTCAATTCTGTGTGTGAAAATGAGACATATCAAACTACTTTGATCATTTCATTAGCTGTCAGGCTCCTCCAAAGCTGGTACTATATGCTATAATACCTTGTATTACCTTCAAATGTCATATTTAATGTGTGTTCCCTCAGATCTCTGAAAGCATCTGAGACGCTGATTGTTAGTTTAACTCTGATAGCCTTGGAAGTGAGTTTATTATAGGCTGACCCTCTCTAGTCCAGCACTCTCTGATCCAGTAATATCCATGGTCTGGCATGATTTTAATTAGCTGGATATCCACTTACCATGGGTGTGGCCAAGTTTCCCATAGTCCCATAAAGTTTGTTTACAGGCACCAGCTCTGGCTCTCAGTGTTCCGTGCTGTTGGTTAGCTCGACTTTACCTCTAAATATCTTCTAAGAGCCCAGTAAGCAGTGGAAGTGTCAGCAATGCTGCTAGACAATATTGACCTCTTGTGGTCCATCAAATTCTCTGATTTGGCACTGGTCAGGTCCCAAGGGTGCCAGACTAGATAGGTTTAACCTGTAGTATATGTGCATTCTCATTTCTCTTAAGCTTTGTTCCTATGATTTAATTGCATCACTGGTATCCACAAAACAAAGGCACCACGAGTATTCATCTGCCTTTTTCTGAAGGTGCATACTCCAGAAGTCCTGCTGCAGTGTATCTGAATGAATAATGTGTGCCCATAAAAAAAACATACTGCTATTCACAAGACTATCAACTCTTTTTCATTAAAACATCAGCCAAGCAAGTTTAATTTTTTCTTGGTAATAGGACGAAAGATAGGCAGAGCTGGGTCAAATCCATCATTTAAAGGGATGTTTTTATGCAACATGTATCCTATTGGAGTACCTAGGCATCACGGACAATGTCTAGTTACTAATTGGAAAGAGGTGTCATAAATCAGCTAATAATCTAAGAATAGTCTGCTTTAGACAGAGAGTTTTATGCCCATTGGTAAAGTTGTCATCACAATATTTAACTACGTTATCCAACAGCTCCAGATATGACTTATTATTAATACAGGTAACTTGTTGTCAGGCAAATACTGAAGTTCTATACTTGGTCCAAGCGTCCACTGAAGAAAATTAACATCCCAAAACATTTAAAAAAAAATCAGTCAGCCCCCTCCCCCCGCTCCCCCGCCCCGCAAATGTAGGTAATTTTAATAAAAAAATATATATTGTATTCTTTTTATCTGCTTTCTGGGTTTTGAGCCCTTAGGATACATTCAGGCTGTGTTTTCTTACTTTTCTTGACATCCAACAGGGTTGGATACTTCCATTATCATGTATATAAAAAAGTGAGAATCTCAGCTGTTCCCATAACTCCAGGACACAGGGTTTTAAGAAAATACTAGCACCCTTTATCATGAAACTCTTTATAAAATGCTAAAGTTGGCACTGCTGAAAATGAGATTTTTGGTTAGCAAAATCTGAATAAGAATGTCGGGCGTTAGCCCTATATCGGCTCTTGTGTATAAGGTAGATCTGGTCAGAAAATGAGAATTCTGAATTTTTAGCAAAAAATTAAAACTTGAAATATTTTGACCAAAATCCAAAGTATGTCAGTTTCTAAATGCTACTGTAATATTTCAAGGAAGTTACCATGTGATCCCTTTCTTCTCTATAGGTCAGGCTTCCATGTCAGACTATAGTTTCCATGATGCACAACAATCTTCCCCTCTTGGTAAGAAGTAGTTCATCATGATCCCACTGCCATCGTGCATCATGGGAAATGAAGTCTGGCTGGGGAACCCAGACCTGAGAGAATAAGAACAAGAAGCAACCAAACTACAGATCACATGAGGCTTGGGCATGGCATAACCAAATGGCAATTTGTGTATTTTAATATATATATATATATAATATTATAAACAGCTCAGTTTTTAGGAATTTAGCTTAAAAAAAAAAGCTTTCTTCAGGAAGCTGACACTTCTTTTGAAAATGTTTTTAGTCCAAATCCTAATTTTATATCCAAATACAGTTTTACCATGCAATTCTCAAATACCCCTAATAAAAGTACATAATAGCCACAGGCCAAATCCTAATCTCCCTACTCACTTTTTATTGAGTTCTGTACACAGTCAAATTTCTGTTGATTTCAATTTATATTAATCAGTGACTTCAATGGTAGTTTGTGTAAATAAGGATGGATACTGGGTAAGGACTTCCGGATTTTTCCCTGTGTTAATGGCTGTGGAAAATAGTTGTTGAGTAATTCAGGATAAACCATCATATTTTAAGACAAAATGTACAACCCAGGTTCTGAAAAACAGCACTCATTAAAAATCCCAGGCATGCTGAGTAGGCATGTGAATCCTAGTCAAATTGTAGTTTAGTCGAATACACTCTGCCTACTTTAAATTCCCCCTTGAGTTTCCAGTGGATCTAGCATTCTTCCTTAGTTCTCGGTGTACAGTGTTGTGTGCTACATTGCTAGATTTTACTTTACTTCAGAGGTTTTTTTAGATAAAAGGTGTTATATAAATGTAAGATATGTTAATATAAATAAATACATGTCATTGTCTTCTAATAATCACAAAGTAATTTATCTACAGGGATGTTGTAATTTCTGAGCATGTGATAAGCCTTGTCCATTCCATTCGTTGTTCCAAGGTATTTAGAAGCACATTTCCCCCTCAGCTATATGCCTGCAGCGCTCATTGAAATCAATGAGAATTGTACATGAGTATCTTAGGGCAGAAGACAACTGAAGACACACACTAACTTTCCAGGTACAGTCACTGCACTGGACTCATATGTGGTCCATCTTTTGCTAAAGAAGGGGAAGTGGACACTTGGGCCTGGGATTGGCCTACCTGACAGATCACTTCTCTCCCCAAGCCGTACTGCCATGGCTGCAGTCCACAGAGGTGCTCAGATTGGATGCCTTGTTGTAATAGCCTGAATTTTGACAACTTTCTGGGCATGCTAAATGCCACTTGTTTGATAGGATTGGGGGTGGAGTTGTGGACATGTTCCTGGATAAAGCTTGGAAATGAGAGGAGTGTTTAGAGTTTAATGATCAGTGTCTACCGCGCTGGCTGAGGCAAATCGTTACCTCCATTTGATTATTGTTGGCTGGAGTTAAACTGTATTTGCTGCTGCTGAGTGATTATCACAAGTTAAATTGATGTGAGGATACTCAGAGGCTTGTATGGTTTTTATATCATACATACAACAATAAAACAAATACAAACCATTTTAGTTCTGTTGGACACTGCCAGCCAGAGCTAGTCCCATTCTGAGGTAGTACACTGTTAAATTAACCTCCCCGTGGATAATAAAACAAAAATCCATTTATTCATAGTGACTCTTTTCAAAGTTAACTCCCATTACATTCAAATCCATGTAACAGTATGACATGCAGTATCTGCCTATTCAATCTAAGGATGCTTTAAAGAGCTATTCATCTTTAGAATTAAGTGACTATTTATTGGTGAATAATTTATTATTCAGATTGCAACCTCTTTCTGTTCATAAGCTGACTACTAGCTGATTGCAATTTTCTTGATTTCATTGTCTTTTCAAAAGTATTCACTGAATAGAGGATTGTCAACAAGAGAAAGATGCATGGGTTTCAGCAGTGTGATTTTAAACCCATTTAGTTAATAAATGTCCACACAGATGTCCGAAAATTTTTTATTTAACCAAGCTTACTATGAACATAGGAACTGCTATGCTGGATCAGATCCCAGTCCTTCTAGCCCAGTGTCCTGTAGCTGACAGTGGCCAGCACCAAATGCTTCAGAAGAAAGAATGCCAAAGTAGAAAGATGTAGGATAATCTGCTCCTTCTCATACCCCACATTTCATTTTGATCTATAGTAGCTAGAGCAGGATTGGGCAATAAAACGATGGTGGTTCACCAGGGTTAGCCCCGGGTGGGCCTCTGCCGCTATATTTACCTGCACCTCCGCAAGTATGGGCAATCGCAGATGCCCTGTACCTGCAGAGGCATGAGTAAATATAGCGGTGTGGGGACCCACCAGCGGCTAACCCTGGCAGACCAGATCTGGCCTGAGGGCTGATATTTGCTCACCCCTGAGCTAGAGATAAACTTAAGCACCAAAGAAATTTGGTTTATCTTAAATTGGCTAGAAGCTGGTTTAAAGCAAACTGAAACAAGCCATTCCTGGACAGAAGTGAGTGTCTACACTGGGGTTTTTTTTCTCTGCGTTAGCTATATCAGTTTAAAATCAGAGTTCAAATTAATTTGGTGCAATTTTCCCCCATTCTTGGCTTGTGGATTGTTGTGATTAGTTTGTGGAACGTACTTAATGTTTGATGTTTAAGATGTGCAGGTGGGTTTTGATTGGACACGTAGGGCCAAAGGCCTTGTTTCTAGAGAAATGTTGCTCAGACTCAAGCTTTTGATTTATGGTTTTGTTCATGTCAGATAATCTCTTCCAAAAGTGTCTCAGTTATATTTAAAGCACACTGAATCCATGAGCATTTCTTCTTCTAATCTCATTTACTAAAACGTTCTAAAGCAAACTAAACCAAAAGCAAATCTTAAAGAGGCACAAAAAGAATCAAAGTGAATTTGCAATTTGATTGGTCTGAATATGCACAGAACTGTCTGAGATCACTCTACTCCTATTTTTCCCTTGACGTTGTCTTCTCTGGTTTTCAGCAGGAGCCGTCCAGTTTCCTACTGAGTATCAGAAATAGAGTTCTTGTTCACAAGAAATTTAGAAAACAGGATTGCTTGGTCACATAAAAGGAAGTTTTACATGCAGAGTAGGGTGCATATTGGTCTGTACTGCCAAATTCTGGGCATTAGGCCACAGACAAAATAAATACGTATTTTTAATCAGAAGAGAAAATACTCATTGTGATTCAGTACTGTCATTTGCTCCCAACTAAGAACAATTATGTAGAAGCAGTGTTGGGGTGGAGAAAAATGAGGAACAATGCAAACATTTTGGGGGAGAATATGATATAACATATGTTGTTTCAAGTCCTTCTACCATTCCAGTTGATACTGGAGGCACTGAGGATGTGTATAACACCACAAAAGATAGAGAGGTCTTTCACCACACTTTCTTCTGTTACAGTCTCTCAATGTGTTTATCCATACATCTATGCATTTACAAAAGGGATTTTTATGCATATTTTTCGCACAAAAACATTTGCTAGCAACTAATATTAGTCTGTGCTCCCAGGAATTTTAGGAAAAAAATGCACCTGAAATGTCTCTAAACATGGGAGAGGAAAACATTTCTTGTAATTCTTGAATTTGATCAGAAATAATGTAAGACAAAGATGTGGCCCCTGTGCATACACACAGCAGGCCCTATTCTTTTCTGTTGGGGCAGAAGAGGAGAGCAGCCAGCCATAGAAGGGCCCAGCATGTAGTGTTATTTTTTATGGCTCTAAAACAGTTGCTATGAAAAGAATGCATTTAAATAATGCATACCTCCAACAATTAGACTCAACTCCTGAATCCTCACAGGGCTGCTGTAAGGAAAGGATTCTTGCTCTAAGAACTCAGGAATGGCTGTCGTATCATGTTTAATAGACAGACAGTAATTGTTAGAGTGGTTTTAGCAGTTTATTATTATTCAATGAATTGTGGTGGGGAGAGAGGGGGGAGAGAAGGAAAAAAAAGGAGGGGGCAGGAAACAAGAAGTCCGCCCCCTCCTTTTTTTCCTTCCCTCTTCTCCCCTATTTATTTTGGGTCTGCACATCCTAAACTCAAAACTCCAGTCATCTGAAGAAGCGGGCTGTGTCCACTATAAGGCCTAGTTAGTGTTGTCCTTACCTTATCTACATTGCAAGCTTATCAATTTATTTCAACTAGCCCAAGACCACTGTCTCCAGCACACAGCACTCTTGTTTACAGTTTAACTTTGCACTCAAATCAAGCTATGTGCTAATGAATAGGAAAGTACATTATACAGCATAACCAATAAGGCTATTACACTGCTGCCATTCACTGTAGAATCTGGGTGCCTTCCACAGCCATAGAGAAGTCCCTAGTTCACCTCTTCCTGTTTAAAGATATACTATCTACTGAGGGTGGGGCTTGTCTTTGATTTTTGGGTTGTATTCATGGATTTTAATGTTTGTTTGGGGATGATTTGTTTCAGGTTTATTTTAGTTTTAAGTGTTTTCTAGGGATAAAAAGGGCTGTCAGTATTGGGAGTGCTGTTCTATAATGGAAAGTCTACACAAGAAATGACCATATTAAAGTTTAGGCAAGTCTTGCTAACATTTATACTGTACTTTTACTTTATGCAGTATCCTCTCAGAAACTCAGAGAGGACAGATAGTTCAGTGGTTAAGGTGCTAGCCTGGGACTGCAGGGTATGTCTATACTGCATTGTAAATCTGGGCTCAGACTCATATTTCAGCCCAACTCCGTGCTGAGGGCTGGCTGCCCCCAGTCCTGCTCCTTCCGCCCTAGACCCCACACCTTCCAGGAGCATGGAGCTCCTACACACACACACACATGCATCTTGCCCAGGGCCCCAGCATGGCTGTTGACTCCCCTGTCCACCCACAAGCATTTCTGCCATTGGTCCAAGGACACACTGGGATTGTGAAAGTTCATAGTCCATTGCCCAGATAAGAGGCAAATCAAAATCTGGACTTTTCCCAAGCTGTCCTTGTGTGGCATACAGTGACAGTGACCACTGAGTCAAGATCCATTTTTTTCCTGGGATCATCCAGATCTAATGCCAAAGAACCAGCCTAGAGGGTGGAAGTGAATATTTGTGGAAACACTGTTTATTTTAAAATAGATTCAGATGCAAATATAACAGTCATATCAGAAGAGATACAATCACCTTAAACACTTTCCAGAACTGAAACCAGCAGACACTCTCCCCAATAGCCCTGAAAGTATTTTGAACTGCTTTGGACAATTTTACACAGACAGACAAAAACTTTAATTTTAACATGTATGTGATCAGAGGATTGGATGCTGACAACTCCTTAGTCACAGTGTGGTTGCCGTGCTAGGTCTCATAAGAAAGATGCAAAAAGTTGGATTGTTTGGTGATATTGGGAGACTTGGGACCAGAAACTCTAAATGCAGGTTCACTATACAGTGCAGATGCAGTATCATGAGCTTGGAAACAGTGAGTCTGGAAACTCAGTTTCTCCAGACCTACATTTTTCAAAGCCATACCCTTAGAGAGCTAGTGTTACCATGCCTCTGTGGGCCACAGCTAAGAAAACCAAATTTAGAACAGACTATTGTGGTCTTATCCCAAACTGATGGTTATTTTCTCATTAGATTATACCACGCCAGAAGGAAAAGTAAACTTCTCTCTCACCCCAGTGGTTAACAAGAAGTCAAAAACACAAGTCTCCTTAAGAAATCCATTCCTTGGCTCACCACCGAGGCATTAGACTTTACGGTGAGTGTTTACTGAAAACCAGTGTAATTAAATATCAGATCCTTCTAATCCCAATGGATCAGCCACTTAGCCAGGTCCATATGTAACTCAGATCTTACCCAGTAATCAGGCTGATGCCTATCCTTTAGTAACTAAAAACTAAAGGTTTAATAATAAAAGAGGAGTGTTATAAATGGCTAATAGCTCATCTACATGCATATGATTGCAAAGTTCTTATCAGGTTTGTAGCAGCAATGGCATAAACTGCTATTTTGCAAAAGTCTTTCTGGAATCACCCAAACAGATTGGGGATCATCAGTCCTTGTTTAGATCCCCCTTGTTAGAAATGCACTGCAGAGAAATGAAGCAAGAAATGAAGACAAATTGAGATGTCTTAGTAACCTTTTTAATGTCTTCTGGCATGCGCATGGAAAATTATTTCCCCAAACAAAGCCTGAAGCCCCTGTTTGTGGAAAATAACTGGCCCAAGATGGAGTCCAGGGTCACATGAACATATATTCTTACTGACTCATGGGGGTGGTCACTGGCTCTTCAGATTCAGAGGCTTCTGCAGGAAGACTTGCTGGGCAGGATGAGTTTCTTCTGTGGCTCACTGCTCCAGTGAAATGTGCTTAATGGGCCATCTACACACAGCTGTCTAACCTTGAGGTAAAGCTTATCTGGTGGGTGTTACTCAGGCATTCCTTTCATACAAAGATTCCTTTCAGCTTCACATTGGGAAGAGTCTTGGACTTGGTGAGTACTGTAGAGAAAGTATTACCACCTCAATCTGTCTGCAGTTGTCAGTGAATTCTGAATACATATGGGAGATGTTCCCTAACCACTTTACAATTTGAGTTGTTTCTGGTCTCATTTATACCAGTGTAAATCCAGAGTAATTTCATGTGGTTTATACACAAGTAACTCCAGATTTACACCTGCATCATTGAAAACAGAGTTTGCCCTCTCTTTAGACTTTCATGGACAGTTATCAAACCATCTTTTCACTGAGCTATTCATATTTATTTAATTTTAACTTTGCATGTGAGCCAGTTCTAGCCCTAACTAACCCTTTAGTTCCCCTTCTACAGAGAAGGGGGGTGATGACAATTTCTATTCTGGGTTGTCTTTTTGTCTCTTCCCCATGTGGTCTTCAGGAGTTCAGCCCTTAAATGCACAGTCTCCAGTATCTCACCCCAGATCCTGCCCACAGCCAGATCCAGCCCACAGATGCAGCGGGAGCCTCAGACCGGCTCCCTGTCTGTCCTGCCCCCCACATGCTGCTCAGAGCAGCTTTCTGAATGCTATGAGCCTGGAGGAGAGGGAGGCTTTGCACACTGCCTCCACCGCCAGCATAATCTTGCAGCTCTCATTGGCCAGTTTCCGGCCAATGGGAGCTGCATGTTTGCAGGACAGGCTGCGTGTGAAATATCCCTCCCCCCTTCCCTCACAGCATTTAGAGCAGCGCACATGGCCTCCAACTGGCTGAGGAGCCTAGTGGGCAGGGCTGCTGACTGGGAGCTGCTTAAGTAAGCACTTCCTGGCCAGAGCCTGCCTCTGGCATCCCAGCCCCTCCATCCCCCCAAACCTCTGCTTCCCTTCTCCTCTACCTGAAACCCTCTGCACTTCTGCCCCTGCACCTATACCCTCTCCCAGACCCAGCAACTCCTCAGACACGCCTCCATGTCACAACTCCCTCCCAGACCTTGCACCCTAATCCCTTACCCTTGGTCATAAACCATATCCCTGCACACACAGACCCTGCACTCCTGCCCCAGGTCACAACCCCCTCCCAGACTCTGCATCTCTTCCTACACTCCTCCTCCAGGTCAGAATCCTCTCCTGTACCCCTACCTCCTCCCAGACCCTGCAGCCTTTCCTGCACTCCAGTCTCCTGTCCCAGGCCACCATCCCCTCCTTCACCCAAACTCCCTCCCAGATCCCCTTCTGCACACCAGTACCCTACCCCAAGTTCCCTTTTGCTCCTAATCTGTATCCCAGATCTTGCACTTCCTCCATTAATATTATGAAAGAGTGCAGCCCTTGACCACTTGCCAAATTCTTGGAGTGGCCCCCCATCAAAAAATATTGTTCACCAGTGCCCCAGACTCAGAGGAAATTGCCTCCCACACTGAACACTTCTCAAGCTCATACTGGAAAAGAGTGTGGTGGTGGCTCCTCCCATCCTGTTCCCCTTCCACTTGTCAATCAGGAAGGACAAGAGGCCCTCACCACTCCAGCACCCTCTGGCTATAAGGGAGCCATTTTCAGAGGGTTGGGGGGCAGCAGCTGTGCACTCCGGGTCACGGCTTGCTTTTCATCCCGTTCCCCGGACTGTCAGGGAGTGAGAGGAAAGTGCTTGTATTCCGTGCATTCCTTTCACACCTGGCTGGTGAGCTCCCTTCACCAGCCAGGTGTGAGAGGCATGGTCAGAATGTAAGTACTTTCTCCTCACTGCCTGACAGTCTGTGGAACAGGATGAAAAGCAAGTTGCATTCCGGAGCACACGGCTGCTGCCCCCACCCGAAATGGCGCCCTTGCCTGGCTGTCAGAGGAAAGAAGGCAGCAGAGGTACAATATACATCTTTTAAAACACACAGCAAGTCAGGTATTGCCACAGAGAGAGGAGTAAATTAATACATGAGGATACTTACAACCACAGCCAGGGGAGACACTGGATGTCAAGATTCTCCTCCCTACAGAGCACTCTGGAAAGCTGAGAAGGGGAGAAAGAGGATCCCATGTTGGTTCTTTTGCAAAAGGAGGGGCTATTTGGGTGTCCAAATTTGCATTTTGATATGCTGCAGTAAAATTTTAGCTAGCCATTTTTAAAGTTGCTCATATGCACAAATGTCTCCAAGATCATGCCTTGGAGCCTATATATTTAGCGTGGATCCAGATTATGGGGATGTTTGCACCTGGAATTTCAGTTCAGGTCCATTTCTAAAAGTAATGGAATTTTTTGCCACCACATTGTGCCAGACCACTTGCTATCCTGTATGACAGCTCACACTTTATTACAACTTTCCAGCCAACTCCATTGTATTAGCTGCATGGAGGGAGTTTACCATTATTAGTTCCACTACATTGGTAAGTCTTTAAAACCTGCCATATTAAAGTGAGAACAGATACAGCATTGATCAACAGAACAAAAGACATAGGGCTTATCTTCACTAGAATTTCAGCTTCTGGTATAGCTGCCTCAATGGAAACCCTAAGGGAACTAGGTGAGGAGGGGGATCTACTCATTCTTGGAGCACCTGCCTATGGACAGACAATCTCCAGGTCTTCTCTGGCTCAGCCTTCTAGCCAAGATACAAAGTTCAAACCAAACCATTTCTGGGGTATTGTAAAGGAGTAAAAATAAACCTATTTAATTATTCTGACCCCCCTAGATTACTAAAGGCTTTTCCTTCTAGTTGCAAAACCTTGCCTGGGGATTCCCTTGAAGAGTCTACACTATGTCTCTCAGGTTGTGCCCCCCCCCCCCCCTTTAATAACTGCCTATTATCCTAACCATGGGCTTTTCTTCACCAGAATAGAGACCTGTGTCACCACTCCAGCCTTTCCCTCAACTAAGCTCCTTCCAGTCTACTTATTTTGGCTTAGCTCCACCCCTTCTGGCCAGGAGCCAATGAGCACTCACATACCCAGGAGCAAAGTATGACTATTTAGGTTTGCAGGTGATGCAGGCTGGACACAATTCCTAACAGAGTAGCTCTCCTTAGTTTCAAACTGGGGTAAATTGTGCTGGTTGAAATCATACTGCACCATTTTAAATCATGTTGTTTATGGCAGGTGTATCTGCACAAGTGCAGCTATACTGGTATCCAATATAAATGAAACCATAGTTTTGCTCCTCCTGCCTCATTAGGTTGATTTGGCATTAAATATCTCCCCTGACAATCACTGGTAAATAACCATAAGTGTGAATTCACTCTTAACTTTATGGCAATGCTTAGATTGCTACATGTCATTTTAAAATGGCTTCTGCTCCAAACTGTTCATGTCACAACTGACCATTTACTCTTGGAGGGAATAGGGTCCACTCCTTGCATTGTCCATTTGTTTACAGACATATTTTACATATTACAGATTTAAATTAAAATATTTCACTATAAAAATTATCACCAGCTCTTTCTTGTTTTTAGCTTTTCAGACATAATTTTTATCATAGATTTTATTCTGCAATTATATTCTGCCCCCTGCCTGAGAAAATGATGCCTTTGTTTTACTCACAACAGCGTGTGAGACTCATCTAACTTTTCCTTTACGAATCACCCACTTCACCTGCCATGCTACTATGATTCTAGGCACATCTTGTTGAACTCCAGTGGAATCCCAGGACACTCAGTAACACAGGAGGTTCATTCAGCTTACACATATAGGGTACATCTATGCAAATTGCATAGCTTATTTTGAGTTAATTTTGAAATAGCTCATTTCATAATTTGGTGCTGAATACAATAGCTATTTTGGGATACCAGAAGTATCCCAAAATAGCACTGCAGTGTAGACGTACCCTACTGAGCATTAGCTAGCCATCAAGCCATTAATCTGCTTTCCTCAGATCCATTGGCTGAATACCGGCACCAGTTTGTGGGGGACAAAAATAAAAACAATTTTTCCAGCTGTTGAATTTTTCAAATAAGTCAAATTGTTAGTTTCACTTGTTCCTCTAAAACAGCCACTTGGCCAACCTCATGGTGAAGGTTATGGGGTCAGTGTAAGGGCTATTATGATGATCTCTATTTGATTTGCCTTTGACCCACCTTGGAATTATTTTTTAAACTTAGGTTAAATTGATTAAAGGTAAATTGGTTAAAATTAAGGTTAAATTGTTAGCTTTGTTTTCCTGTAAACCTCAACACCCATTTTATGGTCTCTCATCTGCATGTTTTTGGTGTATTGATGTTTTGTAGAATTCATTATAATTCTTGGACAATTTGAGATAAGTAGGTTGTGGTGACAGTTTAAGAAGTTTGTCTTTCATCACCATATCTTGTGCTCCCTCTTTCACAATCTTCCAATTAATTTTATAGGCAAGATTCTCTGGTCTATAATATTCACATGAATAGTTCAAAAAGCTAGAATCTTAGCTACATTTTCCAAGCTAAGAATTCCTTTGGCAGAAGCTATTCTCAGCTGGTTCCTATGCCAACCACCTCCCTAACCAATGAGAAGGGAATGATGGGGTGAAGTTGAATACTATTGCACTAAGTTTCAGGTAGTATATGGTTTTTAGGGGACCATAGCCAGCTCTCATAAGTCATGGCAGTGTAGCTTGAAAATCAGAAAGCCATAATGCACTCCCTGATTTCTTCCTTTCCTTGCCAAGCAGATCTTGATGCAGGAAAGAATATGTCCATATTTCTTGATAAGTCTCTTGAAAAGTAGATGTTCATTATGTAAGTGAGGAGAAAAAATCTCTGTTTTTATTTTGTTTTTATGGGCTAACTAAACCACCTAATTGTTTCTTGTTTTTATGGGCTGGCTAAACCAATTCAATTTCGGTGCATCACATCCAAATGTTTGTTGTAAATCAAAAGGGCTCCCTACATTCATTGAGCCTGTGAAAATACATAATTGCTGTCCATTCATTTAAATGATGGACTACCAATGAGTGTACTACACATGGGAGTACATTCCACTTATGCAGCTGGGTGAGTAAAGGACATGCTGGAAGAGCACACTTATTATACCCTAACATTCCATTGCCCTGGAACAATAATTACTCCTGGCAGATTTATGTACCAATGCAGAAATTTGCAGAAATTAACATGCACACAGAATTTACTAAAAAACTTAAACGACAAATAGTCCTGCAGCTCCTTAGGCTGTGTCTAGACTACACCTCTCTGTCGACAGAGAGATGTAGATTAGGCACGTTGAAATTGCTAATGAAGCGGGGATTTAAATATCCCACGCTTCATTAGCATAAACATGACCACCGCTTTTTTTCGAAACGGCACTTTTTGGAAAAAAATGGCAGTCTAGACGTGGATCTTTCAAAAAATAAACCCTTTTTCGAAAGATTCTGTAAACCTCATTTTTTGATGAATACAGGATCTTTCGAAAAAGGGTTTATTTTTTGAAAGATCCGTGTCTAGACTGCCGGAGGGATTTTCGAAAAAGCTCCGTTTGGAAAAAAAAGTGGCAGCCATGTTTATGCTAATGAAGCATGGGATATTTAAATGCCCGCTTCATTAGCAATTTCAACGTGCCTAATCTACATCTTTCTGTCAACAGAGAGGTGTAGTCTAGACGTATCCTTAGAGACTAACAAAAATGTAGATGGTATCATGAGCTTTTGTGGGTATAACCCACTTCTTCAGATGAATGGAGTTAAGGGGTCCAGGTTGCTCACCTATAGACAACCTCCTAACCTCAAACACATTCTTTTCAGCAACCACACAGCACACCTCCATCATATTCCTCCAGGAACCCCTGCAATCAACTCTGGTGCCAACTCTGTCCACACGTATATACTAGCTACATCATAGGCCCTAACCACATAAACCACCACATCAAAGGCTCATATAACTGCTCATCCACCAATGTGATCTATGCCATCAAGTGCCAGAAGTGCCCCTTTGCTGTGTATATTGGCCAAACTGGACAGTCTCTGCGACAAAGGATTAATGGACACAAATCAGATATCTGAAAAGGTAATGCACAAAAATCTGTTGGAACATTTTAACTTGCCCAGGCACTCATTAATGGAACTCAAAGTTACCCTATTATTACAAGCCAATTTAAAAAATGAGCTTGCAAGGGAAGCTGCAGAATTTAATTTCATTTACAAGTTTGATACCTGCATAGAGGTTTAAACAAAGACCTTAACTGGATTACTCGCTACATTCCATATCCTAATGACATAAAAAGCCAAGCACCGGGTACTTAACTTAGATCCCACTCTATCAGCTTCATTTAGCATGGACACTCTAGTTGACCATTTTTCCCCTCTTTTTTCCTCACCATCCCCTGTCTTTCTCTGCTATTTATTTTGCAACCTGGACCCCTTAACTCCATTCATCTGAAGAAGTGGATTGTGCCCACGAAAGCTCATGATGCCATTTATATTTTTTGTTAGTCTCTAAGGTTCTGCAGGACTATTTGTTGTTTTTTTAAAGTTTTTGCAGTTACAGACTAACATGGCTACCCCTCTGAAACAACTGTATTTACTGTCACCTACTGAAGTGGGCTGCAGTGCTGTTAATCACCAGTAGGGGGAGACGGAACTGAGCAAAGCCCAGCTTGTCCATAGAAGATACAGCTGGGGAGGGGGAAGGAGAGGGATCTAGGGGTCCTGGCAACTCTAGTTCTCAGCATGTTCTAAGGGAAGAGAGTGTGGCACACAGAAAACTCAGTGCAACCCTGGGAGCAAGCATCAAGCTGTTTCTCCCTCCGGATTCTTGAGCTACAGAGCGGGAGGAGGGGTTGTAGTTAAGGAGGGCACAGCTGGACTCTGGTGGAAGGGATCAGTATCTGGTCTGGTTGGCCCATGGTTGGGCTCTGGGAGGAGGGGGGTTCAAACATATTGGCTGGGGGGGCACAAGTGCGCTCTGGGAGAAAGATTATGGGTGTCTGGCCTCCTATCCTGCAGTCTGGGTAGGGAAGAGGGCAAACGGGAACTGGGTTGTCACAGGTGTTTCTTTAATGCTTTACTCCCAGGGGAATTACTACTGTGTGTGTGTCTGTATTGTTGCAAACATACTTCCTGACAGGTGTTTTTTAAATAAATTGACAAAATAATGAAAACTGGTATGATTATGAAGTGTTATTTTGACAAATAAAATTTGCAGAATTTATACATTTTTGTCAGATTTTTTATTTTTGGGTGCTCCTAGGAGTAATTAATAGGGTGGCAACAAGAGAGGTACCTGCAAGGAAACACCAGCACTGAAGGAATTAATAGGTCACTACTCCACCCGTTATCCATGTTACCCAAACACATATACCATGTCCAAAAGAATCAGCAATTCATAATCTTGAAAATGCAGAGAAGAGGCTATCTTTGTCCCATTGCCCATTTCATTCATTGTCATAAGCAAAGATGGTATTTGTGCCGGTTTGTATCCTTGGTATAGTTCTAGGAAAGAGATGGGACAACATGTGCATTGCTATTCTGTTTTCCCCTTGCAAGCTTTGTCAGAAAGATGAGGCAGAATGGTACTGGGAACCCCGCTAGTCCCCGGTCTGGCCCCAGGGAGAGCTGGCGGGAGGCCTGCATGGTTCCTACCCATCCCTGGGCCAGGCCTGGGGAATGGCAGCAGGAGGCCTGCATAGCTAACTAGGCCCCCTCCATTCCTGGCCTCTGCCTGGGCTCCCCATACCTCTGACTGGGCCCCCTCTACTTCTACTCAGCCTCCCCCCTCTGGCCCCACGCCAGGACTTCTCCCTCCAGACCGAGGCCAGGCCCGGACAGCAACGGTGGGAGGCCTGCGCCCTCCCCCTCCCCACCTGCATCCCCCTCCCCCCACCACCGTGCCAGACCCAGGCAATGCTGGCTAAGTCTTCTAGTTAGGCTATAAATGGGCAGAAGGGGATGTGGATAAGGGAGAGAGAATGGGTATGGCCAATGAATTAAATTATAAAACACTGAGAAGGTCAAAGCAATTGAGTTTACTTCCATAATCTTTCAGAGAATACATGAGGCATAAAAATTCTGATCCTATGCTATCGTCTAGTGACAAAGATTATAAAGAGAACAAGAATTGGCACAAAATGAATCTCTTCTAATGACACTGATGATGAGAACAAGAAAAAGGTACAAGCATAACTCATTTGGGTAATAATAAAATAAGTATTTTCCTGCTCTATTCAGAGGAGGGGGCTGAGGCGTCACATGAGAAATAGCAGTGTAATCAGGCTCGTTATTTATTTCATTGATTATTTTATAACCAATATTGTGGGAAGATAAACACACTATAAAACATCTATTGCTAATCACTGTTGCTAGATGTTAGATGGATTTGTAATCTGGGCTGTAATTTGTCTTCTTGTCATGGTAAAATTATTGACATATGGTTAAGGCTCCTGTCTAGAATCCAAGAAAAAGCAGATATAAAGTTCACCTGTGAATCAACAGTACCGAGGGGTTCCCACTTATCAGTAATTTCAGAGTTACTGATTGTGAAAGGCATTTCTTCTTTTTACAGGGGTTATTGCTCATGTCTATCAGCTACTGCTTAAATGCTATCATAATCTTCATGGTATACAAAGTTAGAATTTAGCCCTAGTCTACTCTAGGGAGTTATTTCAAAATTACTCCCCTTATTTTGAAACAACAAGTGAAGCGTCCACACTACTAAGCCTGTTATTTCAAAATAATAACTCCTGCTTTCCATGAGGAATAATGTTTATTTCAAAATAGTTATTTTGAAATAACGGTAGTGTGGATGCTCTGCTGCTGCTGCTATTTTAAAATAAGTACTCCTCAAAGTCATTCAAAGTAATTACTCCCCAGTGCTTCCTGGGGCTCTAACTTGAGGTAGCACGTCCACATTAATGGAGCCTGCCTCAGACTAATTTCAAGGTTTTCCCTGTAATGTGGACACGCTATTTCAAAATAGTTATTTTGGGAGTTATTATTTTGAAATAAATTATTTTGAAATAATTTCCTGGTGTAGACATGCCCACAGAGACTTCTTGGGACCATGTGTCTCATTCATCTGAAAGGCAAAGAATCACAGATGGAAGAAAATGTTTTTATGAAGTGTAATCATTAGGAACGTGTGCAGCATTATTCCCTGCAACAAAACCAAGTCTGCAGAAGGAATAGTTGGGAAGGCTTCTTTGTGAACCGTTTTCCAAGAGGTCTGTGAAGGATGGACTTAAGTTATGCATGCAAATCAAGGACTGAGTTGAAATTAAACTGGTCCAGGCAGAAGCAGGAGAAATTGCAAAGAGCTGTAACATCTCCTCACAAAAATCAAATCACATTGTATTTTACATCAGCTGCAACTAATCAAATTGTAGTTTATTTTACTATAAAATCTTCTGACTTGGCTTGAAGGTTAAACCATTATTTGCCTTTCTCCAAAAAATAACTGGCTTTGAACTATCTGCATACAACCAGCAACTTGCAAACCTTATTCACCCTCATAAAACCAGATCATACTACGTTTTGTAGCAGCAGGTGCTTCTGCTAAGTTTGCAAGGCACTAAAATTTGTTACGCAGCCTGCTCTAGGTTGGCTGTAAAATTACACAACTGCTTGCCTCTCTGGCAAAGATTGAATTTATCAGAGAACTAACTAACAGAAAACACATACAAAGTATGTACCTTGCAGGTATACTGTGGTGCTCAATGAGATATTGTTTGCAGAGTGTTTTGAAGAGGTTCTGCATTGGCCGAGGGGAAAGGGCATTGGCCTAGGGGAAAGGGAGGATCAGCAATGTACTTCTTTCTGGCCCCAATCTCTTCTCCCAAAGTATTATCTGTGTGCGACTGGGCTCCTTCTTCTCTTCTGACTGACAACTCAGTTCTGTCCTTCCATTAAGCCCCTCCTTCTAGCTCCCCCTGCCTTGGGACAACTCAGTTCCCTTTTGTCCACTCAGGTAAGGCCACCCTACTCTGTGGCGGCTCAGTGCTGCTGTTTTTGATGTCACACAGCCTGCCCCCACATCCTGTTATCCATGTCAAATAAGCAGGAAAGCAGACACCCTCACTTGGTGAGATATCACTTTCATTTGTCCAGGGCTTCTGGGCCTTTGGATTTGTCCCAGTCGCCTGGGACTATTGCTTTCCTGGAGTCTGACATTAATTGCTTCTGGGTATGGCTCCAAGATTATTCTGCTTGTCCATTTTTGGACAGGAAGAGGAAAAGTTCTGAAGAGGAAAAGTGCTACATATTGTGATCATCCCAACAATGCCAACGTTTACATACAGTTGTGATACCACAGTTATTTTCTAGTATATGGCAAAGCTGTAATATCTCAGACACCACTATGGGCAAATATTGCATATTTGATGATAGCCAGTAAATAATCTGTGCTAAATGTTATCATCAATGTTGATTTTCTTTCTGGGCCTGCGTTACTGGAACTGTGACCTATCTTTTCCTCCACACCCAGGAACTCCCGTTGACACTCTGAGTGAGAGGAAGATGTGGCTGCTGTGAGCACCTTCTGCTGACAGCCAGTGTCAGGTTAGTACTACCTAGACATGTTTGATGGAAAGGTGAATGAGTCTTATCCAGAAACATTGCTATAGGTATAGACAACCACTGTTTGCTTATTTACTTTTGGATAGAAGAAACATCGTCTGCTTCCAAGTTTACTAATGTATTCCATCTGTGAGAATACAATTAATTTGCTTGTCACATGGACCTATCCAGAGTCTTACACATACATATATAGAGAGTTCAGTTACTAGGAATATGTGAATATCCAGATATTTCTGGCACCTACACGGCCTCCATTACTGTGATACCTTAGCATTTACAATCACAATACTGTAGATGCCCCCCAAAACTGCTGTGAGGTAGATAAGTGCTATTATCTTCATTTTACAGACAGAGATCTGAGGCAGAGAGACTAAATGACTCATCCAATGTCACATAAGAAATCTGTGGCAATACACAAGAAGAAACCCAAACTGGCCAAGTTCCAGCCTGGCATCCTAAGTACTGGGCCAGTCTATTGAGAGGTATGGACACACTGAGCCAAATTCTTCTTTTACTTAACCAGAACTGACTCATTGACATGAGTTGGTTACTCTATAACATGGGTTCCCAAACTGGGGGGCATGAAGAAATTCCGGGGGGGGGTGCGAGGTGACCCAGCTCCCCTCCTCCCCCCGTCAATCTGCCCCCCTAAGTTTTGCTGCTATTTTTGTTTTTCGGCCCCTGTCAGTTCCTTTTTTTTTTTGCTCAACAAGTTTTGCTGCTATTGGCGGGGAACATGAGAGTTTCTCAAAAATCAAAAAGTGGGCGTGATGCTGAAAAGTTTGGGAACCACTGCTCTATAACAATGAGGGCGAAATCTGGCCCGTTTGGCTTTATTCACTGACCATGTACAGACTTTGCTCCCTTTGCACCACTCTGGAGGTGCAAATGAAGTGAAAGTAGTTGGAGCTCCTCTCCTGGGGATTTCCCAGCATACTTTAATGGGCATGGAGTCACCATACAGGCTGGACGAGGCTGGAAAGGGCGCATGACCACAGCATGTTGTGCTCCAACAATCCTAAAATAATACACTTTGGAGGTAGGGGAAGGATCGTTCCAGGTGACACACTTTGATTAGAGCATCTTGAGGGTTGTTCTACTCCATGTTGGGGCTCTTGGAATTGGTCAGAGAATCAGAAACTCTCTCTCTGTTCCCCTTTCCCTTTCTTGGGGCCAAGGCCCTTCATGTGAGTCTAGGCCCTGCTCTGGTGTTTGAGCTACTTGTCAAGAACAAGTGGGTAATAGATATGCTAGGGGATGCCTGAAAGCAGCAGAGCAGAAGTTCTCAGAGTGAATGAGAACTGTGCTCTCCTGTGGCTATACAACTCATGTTTATTGGAATGTGATTTGTAGTCAGGGAACATGGGCATTTTTAAGGCAAGCAGTTTGCTGCAGGTTATAGAAATGACAAAGCTGCTGCTTGCTGATGCTCCTCAACAGTAAGACTATAAGCAATTGTTACTGAGTGTTTCACTGACCAAATGAAATCTTGGTCTTAAACAAATGTCCTAAAACCAGGGATGGATGTGGCCTCCCAGTTCAGTGGGTGCACAAACCACCTCCAGCAGGCACCACAACCCACTCCCAGCTTGGGGTAGAGGGAGGCTCCATTGCAGCAGGGGCTGGAGTGTGGGCCCACCCTGCATTCATCCCACCATGGTGGTTTCTGTCCATCCCCTCCTCACTCTGGGCATTGGAACCTGGTACACAGGGTCACAGCATCGCTCAGATTTGGCATGACCACCCTCTGCCATGATGTAATAACCGGCAGGAAGCTCTGCCCAATGCCATGGGACAGGAGCCTCCACTGTGGGGTGAGGGCAGGATGAGCTCATTCTCTAGCCCCGCCCTTTTCCCCAGGTCCTCCCCTCCACACCAGGCTGATAGAAATGTATGCTTGCCTGTTTGCAACTGCGGCTTCATGATTTCCATAGGTACCATTGAATCCATGAACCCATGTTAGAGCTGCCCTGGCATAAAACTAAAGTTTCACACAGATTCTGCACCATTATTTAGAATGAAATTACATCTCTAGACCATGTTTTGCTTATTTCTCCATTCACCAGTCTCCCTTTCATGCCATTAGTAACATGCATAAATAGGGCCCTACCAAATTCACAGCCCACTTTGGTCAATTTAATGGTCATAGAATTTTAAAAAATCATAAATGTCATGATTTCAGTTATTTAAATATGAAATTTCATGGTGTTGGAATTCTAGGGATCTGGACCTGAAAGAGAATGGGAGATCTCAAGGTTACTGTAGGGGGGGTTGCAGTACTGCTATCCTTACTTTTGCGCTGCTCTGATAGCAGCACTGGAGATCAGAGGTTGAGAGCAGCAGCTGCTGGCCAGGAGCCCAGCTCTGAATGCAAAGCTGCTGCCAGCAGCAGCCCAGAAGTAAGGATGGCATGGCATGGTATTGCTATCCTTACTTCTGTGCTGCTGCCCGTAGAACTAGGCACCTAGCCAACAGCTGCCACTCTTCAGTTGCCCAGCTCTGAAGGCAGCACACAAGTAAGGATGGCAATTGTAAAGGGTCCAATGCAGTGGAAGGCCACACTGACTCCTATAGTGCCCCTATGGAGGGCAGTTGCAGTGCCTTAGTGGCCAACAAGTTTGTGCAGCATGCCTTGGCCTAGCCGTTGGCCAAGTGAGAGGGTATAAGGCCCAGGTTGATGTGCAGCCTAGGCTAACAGTGTATAAGGTCCAGCCCTGGGTCAGGGGAGAGGGGGAGGAATAGACTAGTGGTTTACTCCATCAGTTCAATAGTTCACACTTTATAGGGCCCAGCCCTGGGTCAAGGCAGAGTGGAGAAATGTTTATCGGAAGCAGTTCAACAGTTTAAAGCTTCAGCCAGGTCCCAGCTGGGCAGAGGTCGGGTCTCCTCACTGGCAGAGAGCCGAAGAATGCAGGGGGTTTTGCCTCACAGGGGGAATCTGCCACCCGGGGGAAGGGTGGCGGGGGGTGGGAGGGGGAAGCAGGCCCTCCCACTCCACTGCATCCCAGCCCAGGGCCCTGATAGTAACAGCGCTGCAGCCATGAGATCAGTGGGGATCCGGACTGCTACACACCAACTAGGTCAGTGGGTCAGCAGGGATCCAAGCTGCAACATGCTGCCCATCTGACCTCCATTGCCTCAGCTGCCGCAGGGACGGCTGTCCATGGGCCACTTCCCAGTTCCCCTTGGGGGCCTACCAGCTTCAGGCGCTGCTCCTTGGGGTCCACTGGTGACAGAGGGGCTGGCAAGGTGTCCATGGGTTCCGGCTCAGGCAGGGGCCCAGGTGGACCGGTCCAGTCATATGCGCCCAGCGGGGGTCCTGGAGAGCTCAGCGTGTCTTCAAGCCATGGCAGTGGTCTCAGCAGCCTGGGCCAGGGGCCAGCAGGGGTCCTGGCAGCCCAACCCAGCCCTCATCAGGACCAGCACAGCGGAGCCCTTCACTGCAGGAGCTGGAGCCAAGCATCTGACCTGTTCAGGTTCTGGGCACTGACTGAGCTCTCAGCTCTTATACTCCTAGTCCCGCCTTCTAGCTTTCTGTGGGCGGGGCTAAGTGAGGATGGACCCACCCACCAAGGGGTCTTAGAGGGGCCCTTCCTCTTCTGGGTCAGAGGGAGGCCATGTTGCTGTCCCGGACTCATTACACAATACTCCCCCAAAATAATTGTGCACCCCCCCCCCCGCAACTCCCTTTTGGTTCATGACACCCAATTTGAGAAACACTGGTCTCTCCCCTGAAATCTGTATAGTATAGCGTGAAAGCACACAAAAAGACCAGATTTCACAGGGAGAGACCAGATTTCATGGTTTGTCACATTATTTTTATAGCCATGAATTTGATAGGGTCCTACTCATAAAAGCCTCAAAAGTGTGCATAAGCAAAGTGTTTGCCCAATACCACCACAGAAAAGTGATTTCAGACACATTGGGATGCCATCTGCAAATTATCTTTTGAGGCTAGCCCTGGAGTAATTAAACATAGTTTCACTTTCATGGAATAGATATCTTTATTCTAAGGAAAGCTGCAACGTAGTACAGCAAGGTTCCTCCCCCCCCACCCTGGCAATGAGAGAAATCAATATTGCACTTGCAGACCAGCTCATAGTGTCTCCCATGTTGAAAAAGAGATAAGTAAAGATTGATTTCTGGTCAGCCATTATCATCGTACGTACTGACCATATTGTCTCACTGTTTCGTTGTACTCCCCAGTCTGTCAGAATCCATGTGTTCTGTCTTCTTTGATACATAGATAGTAAGCATTCTGGGGTAGGGACCACTGTTTGGTTCTGTGATTGTACAGCATTTAGCACAGTGGAGTCCTATCCCACAACTGGGGCTCCCTATATACTACACTAATACAAACAACAAATAAAATCAAGGGCAGCAAAAGACCCCTCTGAACAATGGCCCCAAAAGATAAAACACAATGATTAAGTTACTGGATCTGCACTCAATATTTTGTTTTGATTCATTACAAAAATTAAAACCTTTAAATGGAGGGGGACAAAATGGGACATTATATAATAACTCTGCTTTTATTTTTGTAACAGCCATCTTTGTGCTTTTCTTTCATCTGTGGCAGCCTCCATGCTGGCATGTCTGCTCATAATGACTTTGTATCTTCTCCTGCGGTGTTCTGTATGCATGGAACATTCTGCCAGAATCCATCTGCAAGGACACTACTCTGTCCTTTTAATCACGTCTCAAAACCCACCTTGATACCCTTGGTTGACTGCCTAATGATCATGATTAAGCAGGTGGCCTCTGACAGATCCATTAAAATCTCCTGTTCACTTATTTGTGAATTTAACAAAACAGAAGGCTGTAAATTATGTATACAGCTAATCTATGCAGCCCTGTGTTCTTGGTGTTCTTATTACTGTCTCCTTTTTCTTCTTTTTTCCTCACCTTCTCTCCTTCTGTTGTTCATCCATTTGTCAGATCTTAGCATTAGTTAGACTACAAGTTCCATGATCAGGGACCATCTTTTATATATATTTGTACATGCCCAGCACAACAGGACCCTGATCAAGACTTCTGGGTGCTAATGTAATACATATAATATATATAGTAGCCCAATGTCTGTGACTCTATAACGCTGAAACGCTGGCTGTTCCCCTCTGGGTGGCACTGTTGCCTCCCGCCATGGCGCTCGGCTGACTTCTGCGCCGCTCAGCCGGTACACCACGCGGGAGCAAGCGGCGCAAGGGAGCTGCATGGGGAGCGCAGGGCCCAAACGGCCGCTTGCGCTGCTTGCTCCCGCGCGGTGGCCCGGCTGAGCGGCGCAGAAGTCAGCCGAGCGCCACGCTGGGAGGCAACAGCGCCACCCAGAGGGAACAGCCAGGGGGCGGGGCCTGGGACGAGCGTGCATCTCTGACATCAGGAAAGGGCACCGGATTCAAAAGGAGGAAAGTGGAGCAGACACAGAGGACACGGAGGAGACAGAGAGAAGAACGGAGGAGGCAGAGGACAGCAAGAGAGAGAATGAGAGAGACACAGCAGGAGGAGGAGAAGAGAAACACAGAGTGAGAGGCGGAAGGGGGAGAAGAGAAAGAGAGAGAGACAGAGAGAGAGGCAGGAGGCAGACGAGAGCTGAGAGAGAGAGAGGGTGAGGCAGTAGGAGGAGAAGAGAGAGAGAGGCCGTTTGCGCTGCTTGCTCCTGCGCGGTGGCCCAGCTGAGCAGCACAGAAGTCAGCCGAGTGCCACAGTGGGCGGTGATGTACATGCCCATGGGGCGGGGTCTGGACGAGCGTGCATCCCCGATGGAGACAGAGGAGAGAGGAGAGACAGTGAGAGTGAGAGGCGGGAGGGGGAGAAGAGAAAGAGAGAGACGGAGAGAGAGGCAGAAGGCGGAGGAGAGGTGAGAGAGAGGGGGAGGCAGTAGGAGGAGAAGAGAGAGAGAAAGAGACATGGAGCGAGAGACCAGAGGCTCAGGAGAGAAGGCCAATGTGGAGGAGAGACCTGAAAATCCCGTCTTATGACGGGCTAATTGGCTAGTAATACAATAATAATTACAGATGGTTGAAAATAATCATGCTGTTGTACAAAACTATCATAATTTTGTTCCTTAGGTTCTGAAAAAGAAGGAGCTTTCATTTATTCAACATAGTCTCTGAAAAAACATTATAAAAAATGTTCCATTTTAAAATGGTTTGGGTCTGCTGTTTGGTGGGGGAGTTATTTTCTGCTCCATTACTTTCACTTTGTTCTTCCCCATTTTCTTTTTCTCCACTTCTTTTTTTTTTCTAGTCTCCTTTTTTATTAGAAAAGTTGTGGATTAGGAGGGGAGAAGGAAGGAAAATTGGAATCCTAACTTTTTTAGTTTCAGGTTTGTTAAAAAAAAAAACCTTAAAAAATGCAAATAATTTTATTTTTTTTAAAAGGTAACTTTTCAAAGGAGAAATAATGGAAAAACTGTTAACCAGCTCTAATAATATCTACTACTTACCCATATATACACACACATAATACACACATGCCTCCCTTCTGTACAAAGCACAGATGCCAGTTTTGAGAGCCAGAATTTTACATAATCATGGTTAGCACATACACGTCATGACATTGTCCTGCCTCAGAAATTCTCACAGCTACACAAAGACTCATGGAAGTATACACATCCTTGTTTCATTGCAGTCTCCTCAAAAAAGAAACCCAGTCTTTTCTTTTTTAGGGCCTTAGAGTGAAACTAAAATCTTTATCCAAATGTGTGCCTCTGTTTTGGTTGTAATACTTGTATAGTTGTGAATTGTTATATTGCAGGGGTGCCTGGAGAACCAATCAGGGCTTGGGGCTTCATTGTGCTAGGCACTGTACACACACACATAACAAAGAGCTTGTTTCCTTTTAAACCTTTCTAGTGTTGATTTGATGCTCATGCAATGGGATAGGGAGATAGCAATGGAGAATGAAGTCTTCTGTTCATCTCTGGACAAGGTATATATAAGCGACAGCAGTGTACAGTTTCCTTTTCTTGCTCCACCGCTGAGCTTCAATCCTGACAGTAGAAGTCTGCCTAGGTTTCTGGATGCCTGTGTGAACTCAGTTGTGCAGGTCCCAAGATAAGTATCCATATATATGCACCTAAGGGAATGGTTGTTTGGTTAAGTTAGAGGCATTGTTGCCAAGGTTTTGTTTTCTCATGGGAAATGGAAGGCACTTAATCCCCCATGTAGTGTGTATGCCAGTGCCTAAAGCAGAGACACGGTCACTTACAGAATACAAATGTAAGTAGCACGTGTGTGTGTCCGTGTTTGTAATCTTTGCCCCATTCTGCTGCATGAATAGAGAACGGGTGGAAAACTCCCATTGACCATTTACTTCAATGGAGCCAGGATTTAATATAACATACGGAGATATACTTATCTCATAGAGCTGGAAGGGACCTTGAAAGGTCATTGAGTCCAGTGCCCTGCCCTCACAGCAGGACCAAGTACCATCGCTGACAGATTTGCCCCAGCTCCCTAAATGGCCCCCTCGAGGATTGAGCTCACAACCTGTGGGTTTAGCAAGCCAATGCTCAAACCACTGAGCTATCCCTCATCCCCTATGCATGTATTCACACCCTTGTATTTCTCTGAGAATATTTCAATTTAATTTTACATAGTCCAAATTCTCTCACCTCTTTTTTCAAGATGCTGTGTGTGCTGAGCAGTCCCTTGCCCTGCATTTCCCTTCAGAATGCGCATCCTACTTACTAACGAATCACTTGGTAGACATTTGTTAGCTGTCACTCTGCTTGCCTCCCACTCTCTGTTAAAGAAACTTCTTTGGAACATTGTGTACAGCCTTCATGCCTCACTTTTTCTTTTAGTCTGTGCTGCGCTGCTGCTTCCAACCTCCCCAAATCCTTCCCTCTCTATGCTGGAAATGCCTTTCATTCCCACCGGGAGCCTGTGGGTATTTGATATAGAGCTGCCCTCTTTCCCGCTCCAGGTCATGAAAAGACGTTAGGAACGCAGCCCAGGCTAACAAAATGGACTTCTGGCCAAGCTCTCTGCTATTGACATTGATGGGACTGACAGTACATCAGAAGAGAATATGGCGCTGTTGGCCTCAAAAAGCCAGCACCTGAAAGGCTGAAAGGATGGGGACAGGGTGCCAGTGACACCTCCTCCACTGGCTACAGAAAGGGATCATTGTGACGCTCTTTCTGTCTCTTGTGACCCACTCTCCATGGAGTGAGGAGGGGGGCACAGTTCTTCCTTTAGTGATCTCTGCTCAGAGGATCAATGGTGAGTACTCCTGGATTTCCATAGCTTCCCTTCTATATCAAATACCAGACATTAGGGTAACATTGTACTGTAGTATGGTTAACAACAAAGGCTCCTGCAGAGAAATTACAAATCCAGACCCTGCAATTTCTCTTGTTTACACTCTTCTTTGCTCAATCTTTCAGCCAACGTAGCTCTCAGTTATACTAAGTAGCTTTTAAGTGAAAAATGAAAAATTTGATCTAGCCCCAATTTACTGATTTCAAAGGAATGAAAAATGATGTATTTCTATATACTGTATACACGATATTTAATTCTCATGACCTCCTTTAGGAAATGAAAGGGTTAAATAAGTCAGACAGCCCAGTGAATCTATCTCAGCCCAGTGTGTTGCTGAGAATTTGGACTGGGGCCATGACATGTCTTTGAAGCTCTCAGCACTTTTAGATTTTGTTTTCTCTAATAGCCTGGTTAACACAAAGCACATTTCCTTCAGAGCCTCTAGTCAACTCTGCATTTCACTTGGCTTCTATTTGATTCCCAGACTGTTTCTAATTGATTTCCATTAATAAGGTGCAAGTGTGTTTTTTCAGATGCAAAAAG
This sequence comes from Rafetus swinhoei, assembly GCA_019425775.1. Taxonomy (NCBI): domain Eukaryota; kingdom Metazoa; phylum Chordata; order Testudines; family Trionychidae; genus Rafetus; species Rafetus swinhoei. Next base: position 58,130,205 of record CM033437.1, read on the forward strand.
AAACAAATGATATGAAACGTAAAGTTTTTTTGAATTTCTGCAGGGATTCCTGGTCTGAAGCATTTGGTCTGAAGTTTTTCTTCTGAGTCTGCATTTCTTCAGTTAAAACTTTGTTGCCTTTTACATCACAGTCAGTCCACTTTGATAACACTCAACAGTTATGCTGTGAACTGAAATTATGCCATATTTTGCATTCTAACAATGTTCTCCTCTTTTTATAACTCTTTTTTCAGAGCTTAGGCCATGCTGTTTTCTTGCTATTTTTATAGCCACTGAATCTTAATTTTTTTTCTGATGTTTCAAATTTTCTTGTGACTGCCCAGAGCGGAGAAATCATAAAGGAGACATGATAAAAGATGCATTGCCTCTAACAGGATCCATGAATCCAAACTATAAAATGTGATACTGTCAAGAGACCAGTTTGGTTATTGTACTGTATCTCTTGCTAATTACAGATTTTTAAGCTCTGATGCCATTCTAAGCTGAGGCATAAATACTCATGGCTTGATTCTTCATTGCCTTGCACCCTGAGTTATCATTTCCAGCGTTCTGACTTGATAGCACATTACAACCATTGCTCAAGTGTAAATGATGGGCATATGGTGCATGGCAGAGAAGAATCAGGGTCAGCTTGGGAATTTTTTTTGTTCTTGTTTTTAGTTTCATGAAATCCTAATTCTACATTTGCTAAGGCTGGCTTCAGCAGTATAAGGTTGCATGAGTCCTTTGATAATCACGATGGGATTGTTCCTATCTTAATCTGCCCTCCCATGTTCTACAAGCCTACTTTACAGAACCAAAATGTGTGAAGTTATTCCCAGCAGTACAACAAGGTGTGCTTGTATTTTAATGTTGCACCAGTTCCTGAGAGCCTCACGGTGCACTGCTGAAACGTGAAGATGCAAACATCATGGATTGCAGATTTGGGTTGGGAGGTTGGACAAATCCTGAAGCTGGCCCTGAATACTGCAGAGTGTCTCCAAATCTCACCATAACCAGTTAGGGGGCCAGATCAATAATGGCTTGATCCTACGTGCATAGTGATTGCCTTTAATACTCTCTGAGGAAGTGGGTCTGGCCCACGAAAGCTCATCACCTAATAAACCATCTTATTAGTCTTTAAAGTGCTGCATAGTCGTGTCTTTTGATGGCAACAGGCATTGAAAGGGCTTAACCAGCGCACCGGAAGTGCTTAGCACATGCCAGCATCAGGGACTAACTTCGGGAGGCAATGCCACAAACCCTATTGAGGGCCAATCTAAGTATCTCCAACATACTTTTTCATTAATAGGAAGGGGGCTATTGATAAGAGGCAGTGTCTCTGTTTATTGAAGGGGTTTATCTGGGGAGAACAAGCCAGACTAGGAATCTATCCCTGAGCTATGTCCTTTCCATGGAAAATGGTGAGCTGGATGAGATGCAGAGATTTCCCACCCCCTGCTCCTCCTAACTGGCACAATATGTTCCCCTTGCCTCTTTGTTTATTCTCCAGCGACCTTGTACGGACAATAGACACTCTCAGTATCATGGGGTTTGGTTATTGTAACTCCCTCACAGTAGGGCTTCCAGCCGTTCTCTATTCATGCAGCAGAATGTTTGCTCTCTGGGGCACACTGATTATGAGTTAGGACAGTTTGCTTGTAAAGCTCTCCAATATGCTAGGGCTTGGCTGTATTATGGATCCTCTCCTCGAGTTCTCTCTTGGTGGATATCTGTTCTCTGAAACCACCTGCATTTTGGAGACAGCCACTGCACCCGAGGAAAGCAGATAATCACACCATCACTGCAGTAGTCCCTCTGGAGTAGAATACGCTACCTCTCAACATCCATTATCCTCCACCTCTCCTTATTCTCAGCAAGACCAGAAACCTTTTCTTCTGCTAATTTCTTTGGGACCATTGTCGGACCTCATGCACACGACTTTCCCTTTACCCTGTACTAAGCCCTGACTTGGCAAGGTAGTTAAGCATGTCTCATTAAGCCTCAGAGTAGTCCTATTAATGTCAATAGGAATAGTCATGCTTCATCCTAGCCCCATGCCTAGACACAGGACAGCGCTCTGTTTCATGGGAAAGAGGGTTCAACTTCCAGGGTGGTTTTTAAGAGTCCATAGGTATCTTTGTGTTTTATAATGGTTTTATTGCTTTAGTCATGGATCACACTGCAGTGTGGCTGGGCAGGGAGGCTGTGGGAGTTTTATTAAAATATTAGTCAGACTATAGGAAGAGAAGACAAAATGTACAGAATTTATGGACGAGGAGAAGCAGCGATGTCTCTCTTCCATGCCCTCACCTTATAATGCAGAGACTATGCTGCCAACAAACATATTGCCTGAGTATATTTTCCTGTCCTTGCATACAGTAGCTTTTGTCCAGCTGCTGCTGGATGTTCATATCACACTAGGAACACTTTTTGCTGTCTGTACCTAGCTAGGAGATTGCAACTACTTCTCTCAAATTTGGACCTTGCCTCCATGCTCCATGCTCTTCTCATATCAAGACTGGATGGCTGCAATAAGCTCCACATGTGGCCACGCTTTAGATCCACCTAAACTGATGCCAAATGTGGCAGTGCACTTATTAGGTGATGTTTCTTTGTGGCTACACATGACACCTGGACCTTATGATGTGCACTGGCTAGGTATTGGTTTCTGACATTGGTTTTGTGCCGAATAGCTCTGAAGTGCGTGGGGCCCTGAGGGGATCACTCTTCTCCTCATGCCGCATTGCAAGCAGAGGAGGCACCTGAACTGTAGCTTTCTTGTTTGCAGAGAGAAGGGGGACTCATCTGTGAGGGGGGCCTCAGTTCTTGAACAGATTTCCTCTACAGTGCGGAAGAGCCTGGGACTTTTGACCTCCAGGCCATGCAGTGGGCTGCCCTGGATGGTGAATTGATCTGGTAACATTGGTTATGTTGTGCTGGCAGTTTTGTTTCATTTTTGTGTTTATCATGGGACTAGATACCTCCCCCCCCCCCCCACATTTTATCAAACAGGTTCTGACTGTTTGAGTCTAATGTTCTGAGCACAGCACAGGAGTCTCAAACTTCCTGTTTTCATCAACACTTTCATCTAAGGTCCCCTCCGCAGCCCGGAGCCCATCAAAGCTCTGTGCTTCAGCTTTCTGTGAAATCAAGATTAAAATTGCTCCCTTCCGGGGAATGTCTTTAGAATTAATTTGTTAATGTGTGCAATAGGGTTGGGAAGATGGGTGAAATACAAGTGCAAATCATTATTCTTACTCTTACAGAAAAAAAAAACCCTTTATAACTGATTCCATAAATTACTGTAAACAACCTATAAAATGTAATAGAGAATGTTATCCCAGCTACAGAAGCTAAGGGTTAGATTTATAGTTATATAGAAAGCATACTAAATTGCAGAACTTTTCCATAAGGACACATGACCAATAATTCCATATTTTAACAGCTCCCTGGAAGATGGAGAGGGAAGCTTTCCAAACAAACATCTAGTTTAAATCTTTGTTGAGTTAATTTTAAATCATAACCACACATTATACTGCTTCCTTGTTGGTAGAGCAGCCCAGAGCTATAACATTCTGCACTTTTAATAAAGGGCATTTTGTGAAAACAGCAGTGTAATAACTAAGCAATTTGAGCAATTACAGGAGGTAAGCAATAGAGTGGAAAGTTGCTAAAATATCAGATTTGTATCTTTCACTTTGAGGGTGTACAAGTGCGTTACTACAGAGTACCCCAAGGGACTTGAAATGCCGTATCACAGGATGCTAACAAGATGGATCATAGAGTCAATTTCAAAGTTTTTAGACAGGCCTGGCAAACTTCCTTGTCCATTTCCCCAAATGTAACTGACTCCTGTTCACCATGAACTACATCACAATGTACAAGGCTGAGATCATGATTCTGGGGAGGATTTTCAAAATTATGCCATATGCACCCAGACTTAAAAAGTTGAAGCTGGGGATATAAGGGAAGGAAAGTTTTCTGAGGATCCACCTGGCTTCCAGCTGCAGAAGCCAGACCCTTTCAGCCTGACAATTGGTGCACATTGGGTTACATCAGTTTGTACTTCTAAGACTACCTTCATAAAAAGGCACAAATATGTCTTAAAATGAAATCTAAGACTCTCCTTTATGTTTCTAGCTCCCCTAAACCAGTGGTTCTCAACCAGGGGCATGTGTATATCTAGGAGGGACTCAGAGGTCTTCCATGGGGGTACATCAACTCTTCTAGATATTTGCCCATTTTTACAACAGGCTACATAAAAAGCACCAGCAAAGTCAGTACAAACTAAAATTTCATGCAGACAAAATGAGAAAGGAAGCAATTTTCAATAACAGCGTGCTGTGTCCCTTTTGTATTGTTATGTCTGATTTTGTAAGCAAGTAGTTTTTAAGTGAGGTGAAATTTGGGGTATGCAAGACAAAGGGATGCATTTCTCTGAATAGATTGAGAGCCACTGTTCTAAATGAGGGAAGGAAGCTCAGGGTCACAGCTTTTCATAGCTTTTGTTGTGGGGTCTTAAGGCCAACTCTGAGAAGCCCAATGTTTTAGCAGGCCTACGTGGAATTCCTCAAGTACTGTACCAGTGAGTGGTCTGCTAGTCCCCCCAGTTATGTTGTGAGATAATTTTATCCACATTTAGTTTTTCATGGGATGGTCATATACATATGTAAAAATGTGTGAGTAGGAGAATATCCTATTGTGTAAGTTCAGCTTAATATGGTATACACACTGGTTAAGTACACAGTGACACCATTCCAGGAATTCATCGGGATGCTGACAATTCTATGTACACTAGTATGCCTGTGCTTTGGGATTTGCAGCACTTCACTAAGAAAATACTACCTTCCCTTAATGAGACTGACAACTAGAAAATGGTAATGACCTAGCAGTTATCTATATAACAGACAGACACAGACACACACCCATTATGACCCTAATTCTTCTAGATGCTCATCACCTTCAGCTTCAATGGAAGTAAACAAAAGTTGAGGACAATAGTGAACTTGCCAACATGTGTACCTTATGTGGTATGTTCCCCTTTTGTTCCTAATCCACAAAGTATGTAGATCGGTTACAGCCCTTCTCCCCCACAATGTCTTTTTCTTTAGCACAAATATGTAGAGACTCACCAATAAAGGTCCCAAGTTCAATCCCTGCTAAAGGACAAGCTGATGGCCACCATATTTGCACCTCTCAGGATAAAAGCCTATAAAAAGCATCCCATTCCCATGCTTCAGGGAATAAACTCATCCCCAACCGAAGTCAGAAAAAATGTCTTCACATGCCTTAGTGAACAAGAGTAGTCTACACATTTAGGTGCATTATGGGAGTCCTAGGTCATCCCCAAAGCATCTGACACTGGCAAGTAGTTGGCATTACGAATTGAATAGCAGACCAGTCTTTCACCATTAGTCTGTTCTGGAATGGCTGTTCCAGTGTTTCACAATATATATACTCAAGCGAGCCCAGCTCAGGAAGATGTTTAGAGAGGCGTGCTCTCCTTACGACTCAGTTATCCAATAGCACTGATACTGAGTCCCATCAGAGGTCTCAGAGTTGGAGTTGGTGAGCCAAGTAAAGCTCTGAAGCACCAAAAATAAACTCTCGGTTCCTAAACAATATGTCTGTTCAATGTGTTTATACAGGATGTATGAAATATAGCAGGTCTGTTAAACACATAGAAATTACTCACCTCTGAAAGCTAACACGGAAACTAAAAGTGATTAGCTAGTATTTTCATACCATGCAAGCTCTTTCTGGCAAACCATGTGATCCTCTTTAAATCTTCAGTACAAAATTGCACCAATAACTCATGAGTTTTATTCATTCACATTCTTAACCATGAATAAAAAAATATGAGAATTTTTAATTGTCTGTATCATTCTTCTTAATGAGTATGTTCTGGAGTACCATAATGATGATATAGGTTTATGAAACACACATCCATCTTCCCTTAATAAGAGAAAAGGAGAAGATAACAGTAATATTGGTTAATTATTGCATTGCATTTCATGGTGGAAAAATTGACTTAGAGAGAATTATGATCTCTTTGTGAAAGCACTGTATAATACCTAAAAGAGGTATATAGCTTGAGGCTCTAGAACTGAGCTAAGGTTCAGTATTGTGCTAGCAGACAAATATAAAAAAATACCAACAAATGTTCCAGAGAGACCCTTTTTTGGAATTCTCAGCGGGGTAACAGTGTTAGTCTGTATCTGTATCTGAAAAAACAGTGAGGAGTCCTGTGGCACCTTAGGGCACGTCTACACAGCAGGGCTAAACTCAAAATAAGCTATGCAACTTGAGCTACGCTAATTGAGTAGCTTACGTCAAAATAATTTATTGAGACTTTTGGTGCTGTCTACACAGAAGTTATTTTGAAATAGTGCACCCTTCCCCCAACTTCCCTTACTCCTCATACAATGTGGGTTACAGGAGTCAGAGTAAGAAGCCTGTTATTTAGAATTTATTTATGACTCTAGGGAGTAGTTATTTCAAAATAGCAGCAGTGGAGTGTACACATTTTTGAAATAGGCATTATTCCTTGTGGATAGCAGGAGTTATTATTTTGAAATAACCAGCCCATAATTCCAAAATATAGGCTTGGTAATGTGGACGCTCCACTTGTTGGGTACATCTAGACTGCAGAGTTTTTCTGGGATACCAGAGGTATACCGGAAAAGCTCTGCCGTGTCCAAGGAATGTGTCTGCTTTTCAAAAAAAAAAATTGGAAAAGCAGACGTGTTTTTTCGGCATCCCTGTAAACCTCGTTGTCGATGGGCCAATTGTCGGAAAAGCCTCTTTCGGAAGTAAGGCGGAAAAAGATACGCAAATTGCAATTTGCATATCTTTTTCGATAGAACTTTGTAGTCTAGACACAGCCGTTATTTTGAAATAACAAAATAGTGTAGACCAGTGTAGTACAGGGCTTGGTCTGCAAGGGTATGTCTATACTACCAGGTTATTTCGAAATAATAACTCTCAAAATAACTATTTCGAAATAAGCTTATTCCTCTTCACAAGCAGGAGTTGTTATTGCGAAATAACAAGCCCACTATTTCGAAATAACAGGTTTGGTGTGGACACTCGCCTTGTTATTTCAAAATAACTCCCCAGTGTAGACATGCCCTAAGGTGCCACAGGACACTTCATCCTTTTTTTGAAGACACTAGTCTGGCAGAGACAGCCCTAGCTAACAATCTGCAGGAAATAAGGTGACAGAAATGGAAAGAATCGATTGAAGGAATAGACATCACCCAGACTAGTAGGAAAGCATGGTAGGCCATTCGCAAGTTGCATAATGTTCCAAAGAAAGCAGAACAACAACACAGCCAATCAGGTGGCATGCCAACTTCTGCTTTATGGGAAAGCTCTGAACAAGCAGCTTAAAATATGAATTTGACAGCAAAATTATCTGGAAGAAAATCATTTCTACATGCCATACACACTAGATGAACTCCAGGACAGAATAAGTCACTTGAAAAACAGAAAAGCATCTGGACTCAACAATATAAGCCTGGAGCAGATTAAGCATTTTTGTCCCACAAAGAAGCTATGAGTATTATGCCTTTTTAACAATCATTCATCAACTCTTAGGGTACATCTACACAGCAGTGTTATTTCAGAATAACTGATGCCCACACCAAAATATGATTGCCAGAACTGACAATATGACACACAGCTGCCACCTAGAGCAGGTCTGGAGAACAGGTGTTTTTATATAGAACTGTGCAAAAAACAAAGCCACTGGAGATGACAATGAAATGGCCTTGTTACAGAGTGTACCAACAGCATGCTGGGCCAACGAGGACAGACCAATCATTGTGGGCCCAGGAGGCCACAACACCCTTTCTCCTGTGGCACATAATCCAGATAGAGACACCAGATAAAAAGAGGCTGTCCAGCTCAGTCAGGACTGGCAACAGAGGAATAAGAACGTTACACTGCAGGCTTCTTCAGAGGTACCTGCAACACTCCTGGCAGTAGAACCCAGACAGCTAGACTACACTCCAAGGCTGTGTCTACACTGGCACCCTTTTGCGGAAAAGGGATGCTAATGAGACACTTCGGAATTGCAAATCCGCGGGGGATTTAAATATCCCCCGCAGCATTTGCATGAACATGGCTGCCGCTTTTTTCCGGCTCGGGGTTTTGCCAGAGAAAAGCGCCAGTCTAGACGCGATCTTGCGGAAAATAAACCCTTTTCCGGAAGATCTCTTATTCCTACTTGAAAGGAATAAGTAGGCCTGTAGTGCCTCTTCCCTTAGTTTCATCTAGTATCAGTCTCGTGCTGGACCAGTGCAGAAAAACAGCTCCTGAATGCTAACCAGAAAGTCCCTTGAACTGTTCTGTTGTTCTCTGATTAAATCTATAGTATGGCACTGAAACAGGTACATGAGAAACTCTGTTCCCATATCTGCTCTATTCTCTCCCCCTTTCCTTTGTAGTTTTCTTCTAGTCTAGTATTTACGGGTATGTCTACACTAGCCCCCTAATTTGAACTAGGGTGGCTAATGTAGGCATCCGAACTTGCAAATGAAGCCCGGGATTTAAATATCCCGGGCTTCATTTGCATGTTCAGGCGAGCCATTTTTAAATCCTTAGTGCTGACTACGGCTACACGCGGCAGTCAGAGTTAATCGAACTAAATCCTTAGTTCGGATTAACTGTTACTCCTCCTGCAATGAGGTGTAACAGTTAATCCAAATTAAGGATTTAGTTCGGACTAACTTCTGACTGCCGCGTGTAGCCGCGGGCAGTCAGTTCAACTAAGGATTTAAAAATGGCGCCGCCTGAACATAAATGAAGCCCGGGATATTTAAATCCCGGCTTCATTTGCAAGTTCGAATGCCTACATTAGCCACCCTAGTTCGAACTAGGGGGCTAGTGTAGACATACCCTACCAGATCTACTGGTTGATATTTCACAAGGCCTGGGCTCTTTTTTTTTTTTTTTTTACTATTTGCTGCTTGTCCAAACCTTGCAACAAATGAACAGGGATCACTTCTTGTTTCAGATCTACAAGATTCCGCCTAGTGCCTGGGTCCCAAATCAGGTTACAACCACTCCCCACCTTTCCCTAGCTAGAAAGCTCCCACGGCTTGTAGTACTGATAATGATTTCTGAGCCCAGGGGCAGGATAATATATTCACTGCCAACCATTTGTCTTTCCTGGGTCATATCTTTAATAGAAATTTCCTCAGACTGAATTTGTAAGACACCTTTTCGGGCATTGATTACACAGTTATTAGCCATAATGAAATGCAAGCTAATTATTAGCTCATCCATTTCAGTCACCCAGACTTCTTGCTCAAATCCCAGAGGTCCAGTCTTCAAACCCAATTTTCCCAGTTTACTGACAGGTGTTCTTGTCCCAGTCGCTGCCTCCATTTGAGACCAATTAGGCAGTCCTCAGGATAGTGGGGTTTTGCATTATTTGAGCCGGGGCAGTCTGATTTCTCCCCTTCAGCCCTCTGTAGGGTACATATAGAGCGAAAATGGCTGTAAATGTCTAGTCTTACCCATGTTCTCTGGCTGGCTCCAATGCTCATCCAAGTGGCTGTCTACCTTTTTGGTCAGGGACCCTTTGATTTCCTGCTGTATCTGATATTTTAGATTCATAAGTCCTTGCTGCTGCTCCTCTCTGTTCACAGGTTCCAGACTGACCAAAGCTTGTGTGGTCTTTGCTCTTTCATGCAAAAGCCTCTGGTCTAGAGTGATCATATGTTCCTATGCTGCGGACGGAACACCTGGTAAAATGACTGGTATTCACGTGAGTTCGAGGGCAATCAATCAGAACCATGAAGTACAAACTTTCAAATTAACATCAAGTTGACTTGTTAAAGCCCCTGTTCAAAAGAAACACTGAGTAGTTTATTTACCATCTTATGTCTCTAGGGTTCACTGAGGAAGGGGTAACCACACACACTCCCATAACACCTCTTTAGCACAGGGGGGTGACCGACTGACCCGACCTTTCCTGCCCGGCACTCTGTGTGGACCCTGGGTGGACCCTTGGGATGGACTTGCCTTACTTGGTACCAGCTGGTGCCACATCTTCCCATGGTAGCATGGGGGGCACACAGGATCACAGCCCCCCTCTCCAGCTGCTTACAAGGACAGGGAGGAACAAAGTTGTAAGGATGCATTGTGCACCAGAACCCAGGGAACCTGACTGCAGAGACTCCAGTGGACCCAGCCAGAAAGGTGGCTCAGAGGGGAGGTGTCTAGGGAAATAGTAGCCACCCAGGGGCCTGTTGTGAAGCCTGCAGGTTCAGGGCATGAACAGGCTGGAAATTGCTCTCCTTTGCTACTCCAGAGCTTAGCTGAGGAGTAGAGAGGCATCCTTGTGCTAACACTGTGCAGCATTTGGCACATGCAGGGCTTGACTCCTCCTGGACAGCACCCCAGGTCAGAGGGTCTTGGGCAATCCTGGGGTGCCAGTCCAGCCAGATTCATTTTCGAGTCTTTGGCTAGCTGGTCTTCAATTTTCTTTTGGCCTTCCTAATTATATTTTTACACTTTATTGACCAGAGTTTATGCGCCTTTCCATTTTCCTCATTAGTATTTAATTTCCACTTTCTAAGCAATACCTTTTTGCCTCTCCTTCTTTTTACTTTGTTGTTTAGCCACAATGGTGCATTTTTTGTTTTCTTTTTGTTTTTTTAATTTGGGGGTATATATTTAAGTTATGGTGTCTTTAAAAAGCTCCTATGCAGCTTGCAGAGATTTCACTTTTGGCACTGAACCTTTTTAATTCCGTTTTAACTAACCTCCTCATGCTACAGTGTTGGGCTCCAGTGTGCTTTCCCCACCACGGGGATGTTAAATTTAATTATAGTATGGTCACTGTTAGCATCCAGCTATATTCATGTCTTGGACCAGATCCTGTGCTCCATTTAGGACTAAATCAGGAATTGCCTCTCCTCTGGTGGGCTCCAGGACCAGCTGATCTAAGAAGCTGTCATGTAAGGTGTCAAATTTTATCTCTACCTCCCATCCTGAGGTGATGTGTACCCAGTCGATATGGGGCTTGTTGAAATCCCCCACTATTGTTGAGCTTTTTATTTTAATAACCTCTTTAATCTCCTCTAGCATTTCATAGTCACTATCATTATCCTGCTCATGTAGTCAGTAATGTATCCCTACTGCTATATTCATATTATTAGAGCATGGAATTTCTTTCCATAGAAACTTTATGGTACAGTTTGGCCCATTTAATATTTTTCTCTCATTTGATTTTATTCTTTCTTTCACATATAGTGCCACTTCCCCACCATACAACCCATTCTGTCCTTTCAATAGATTTTACACCCTGGTATTACTATGTCTCGTTGATTATCCTCATGCCACCAAGTTTCTGTGATATACCTATTTTATCAATATTGTTTAATACAGGGCAATCCAGTTCACCCATCTTATTATTTAGACATGTAGCCTTGGTATATAAGCACTTCAAAAAACTTGTCCCTGTTTTCCATTACATGACCTTATTGAATGGGATTCTTTCATTTGACTGTTTCTCATCAGATCTTACCTGTATTTTATCATCTTCCATCCTCTCCTCTTTACTAGAACATAGAGAATCTCCATTAATAGATCCTGCCATAAGGGATGTGTCTGTCTAATCCATGTGCTGTTCTGCATCTGTTGGCTTCCCCCCAGCTCTTAATTTAAAGACTGCTCTATGATTTTTCAGTGTTAAGTGCCAGCAGTCTGGTTCCATTTTGGTTTAGGTGGAGCCCATGCTTCCTGAACAGCCTCCCCCTTTCCCAAAAGTGTCCCCAGTTCCTAAAAAATCGAAACCCCTCCTCCCTGCACCATCATCTCATCCACACCTCAAGACCCTGCAGTTCTGCATGTCTCCCTGGTACTGTGCATGAAACTGGAAGCCTCAGGGTACGTCTAGACTGGAAGCTTCTTTCAAAGGAAGCTTTTTCAGAAGAGATCTTCTGAAAAATCTTCTTCCAAAAGAGAGCATCCACACTGCCAAAGCGCAACGAAAAAGCGATCTGCTTTTTGGAAAGAGAGCGTCCACACTGAATGGACGCTCTCTCACATTCAACCTGTGATTGCTATGGATGGAATGGCCACCAGGGCACCTGTGCTTTTTTCTCTTTCCTCTTCTTCCGAAAGAACTCCCTGTTCCCCGTCCACACACACCTTTTTCCGAAAGAGCTCTTTTGGAAAAGGCGTTCTTCCTCATGGACTGGGAGGGCTATGGTATGGACAACTGATCTTGGGAATTGGTTGAAAACATCCACATTCTGGACCTGTAGAAGACTTCTACCAGGCTCTTCCTGAGATATCAGACCCCAAGGTCCCTGGGAGAAACCCTCTAGGAGGGGGGTACTGTGAGGAATTGAGGGCCTGTTGCAGGGCTGGGATCAGCCAGCTAGCCTCATCTGAAACCCCTAACTGGACTGTTTGCCTGTTTGGCCCAAGCAACATTTCCAGGACTGCTCTTAAACCCAGCAGTAGTGCATGGCCAGCAGCTGCTCAATGCTTATGTGATCGCTCCTTCTCCTGCCTTTTTCCTAGCCTTGCTTCCACCATGCTCCACTGTGCTACAGCCCTGTCTCCATGCTCGGTTCCTGATTCCTGACTCTCACCTTTGCCTCCTGGATCCTGTCTCTGGCACTGACCAGTAGGCCTGACCACCACTTGTCCAACCACTTGGTATGATTGCCCCTGCCACGGTCCATGAGAGTAATCATCTGTGTTCCCATCCTTTCTAGGAGACCCTGTGGTATGGTGCTGACTCTGTAACTCACAGCACGGCCCACTTCCAACCTCTAACAATAGGCCTAGGAGGGGAGGTGTTCTCCCTTACCATTCTTCCTCACCAACCAGCATGGGATCCCGCTCTTTTCTGAAGTGTTGCACATCACAAAGTCAGCCTTGTATGGATCTGGGCTACTTCTGGCATGCATAATCCGAGCAAATAAACATCAGCAAGACATGGTGGGTGAGGTAATCTCTTTTATTGGACCACCCAGCAAGGAGGGAAGGTCTGACAGCTCAGGCTCCAGCCTGAGCAGGAATGTCTATGCTGCTATTTTTAGCCATGCAGCATGAGCCTGAGTCACTTGGCCTGGACTCTGAGACTTGATGGGGAGAAGGCTTCTTTGTTCTGCGTAGGTGTCCCCAGTGAGGGCTGACAGCACACGCCATTGCTTGCTGACTCATGTGAGTGCTTTCAGAAAGCAGTTGCTAGTGCTTATTTCCCACATACTTCCATTGCTCAATACCCAAACATTCCACTGCACAGATCCAGCTTCCAAAGTTCATTGAACAGCGACTTCTTCTTCCATGCTGAACTTCCGGTTCCAGCCTGAAGCCCAAAGCAGGCCTTGTGCAGCAGCGTTTGGCTTATGACTTACAGAAGATGCTACTTTGCAGCTGTCAGTGGCGGCCCATCAATACAGGCGAACTAGGCGGTCACCTAGGGCACCAAGATAAATGGCCGTTGAGGACTTTGGAGGCGGGAGCGCCGATTGCGCGCCGATCACGCATTTTGCCTAGGGCGCCAGTTGCCGGCAGCTCGTCTAGGGCCACTCCTGGCAGCTGTCAAACAATGTGTAATAGGAAACATATGACCATGTCTTTTATTTGCACTAGTGAGATACAGTGTGCATTACTCACTTTCTTTACCCAGGATTTGGAAAGCATGTTGTGTACAGTTCGCTGTGGCAGCCAAATTCTGCAGACCTCAGTCTTTACTCAGGCAAAACCCGTATGCTGTTGGATACTCCCCAAGTAAAGACAGAAATTTGCTCCCCATTTTTTTCTCCCTGACAGAATGCAAAGTAAACCTAGATTTGGATAAATAACGGCAGCCTCAGCTCTAACGACTCATGTTCAAGCTGACTAACTCATCTGCTGCATATTAGCAGACTCCAGTGGTAAAAATATAGCTTCGCTCTTGGAGCTTTTGAAAGTGAAAGTAATCAAGACGCGGGTTTTTTTGGCAACCCCGCCCTTTTTTGAAAAACCACTTTTCCTCAAAAAATGAGTTTACGTGGCTTTTTGAAAAAAAGGGGGGGTTGCCGAAAAACGTGTCTCGATTACTTTCACTTTTGAAAGCTCTGCTTTCGAAAGTGAGATCAGAAGAAGATATGCAAATTCCCACTGAATTTGCATAGCCTCTTTCGAATCTTCCGCGTAGTCTAGATAAGCCCATACAGTCCATGGGAGTACAGTCACATGCTTAAGACTATGCACTTGTGCTTAAATGTTTGGCCGGATCAGGCTCTCCCTTCAGAAGTATTCTAACCAGAGATCATTACAATGGACAGGACCAAGGAAGATCTGGAGGATTTGTGTTGTAATAATACTACTCATCGTAATAACTAGATGTAGGGGCCTAATTATGGCCTGGCATGCAGAAGGTAGTGTTGATGCCGCATTGAGTTCAGCCAAGTTTCTCTTGATTTGAACCTAGGTAAGTGAGATCAGGGTCTACCTTAGGGTATGTCTGCACTGCAGTCACAGGGCGTGATTGCAGTTTGTATAGACATACCAGAGCCAGCTTTAATCTGGCTAGCTTGGGTATGAAAGCAATGAAGTCATGGCTACACAGGCTTCAGCACAGCCTGAGCAAGCCTGTCCAGAGCTCTAAGTGACTAACTGGTTGGCAAATCTGTGCTGAAGTCCATGATTCACTGCCCAGTAGACTAGGTCGGTTATGTCTACATGGGCGATTCACATTTCGCGACCAGTGTTCCCTGTCAGCTGAGTGCTTGGGTGGCTTCCCAGGAGAGAGTCAAACAATGCCCAGCTTATTAGCAGAGCACCCACAACATGTGTTTCAACTTGTGGTGCACATCCACACATGCCTGGGTGCACATAACAATTTTTTTTCTGCACACAGACAGAAAAAATTAGAGGGAAGATTGCTCATGACTTCAGTATAAACATACTCACAATGGCATCCTGCTTTTATTTGATGGTTTTACTTGAAATACAAGGATTTCAGTAGTTTGCCCAGTTGTATGAAGGCGTATCCATGCAAACATACATGGCCAAATTTTGCCCCTAGTTACAGCTGTGCAACCTCCTGGGCCCAAATCGTCTCTGTCTCCCACTAGTATAAATCCAGAATAACTCCATTGATGTAGCTCATCCAACTCCAGTGGGTTGCAAAGTTATAACAAAGTGCAGAACCAGACCCATGTCTCTTTAAAAATACTGTCTGAAAAAGAATAATTCTTTAATCTTTTAGTAGCCAGGGTCTTGGCCTCCAAGCACTGTGGTATGTGGCTTAGTGTCTACTGGGAAATCAAACTCACAATGAAATTGCACTGTGTTTTCCAATATTATTTGTACGAGCATTGAATTCTGGCTGCTTAGGGAATGAAAAAGAAACAGAGCAGTATCCAAGTTAACATGGCCTATTGACTCACAAGCCCATGGAAATCTACTGCTGTCTCTCTCAGGAGGTGACACTATAAGGCAATCCTGTTAATGAACACAGCAGGCCGATTATGGATGGGACTGACTACCAATAATTTAACATTCTTTTCATCTCTCTTTGTGATATTGGAGGAACATCTGTATGCCCGAAAGCTGCTAACCCCTAACAGTTTGCCTCGTATCTCAAAGAAACCAGCAACTCTCTGATTATTGGGTTTTGCAATACTCTTTCTGTGACCTACAGACTGGCCAAGGAAGGTACAGAAAGAGTCTCACTGTGCAACAATCTGGATTTCGTATGAGAGAGAGATGGGGATAGAGGGAGGTACATTATAGAACTGTATTTTTTTTTTTTAAAGCAGAAACTGAAAGTGGGCTAGGGCAGTGGAATGGGTCTCAAGAGACTGGGGTTCTAATCCCAGCTTTGCCAATGATGTATTGTGTGACCTCGGATAAGTCTCTGTTCCTGTGTTTCCTGCCCTTTGACTGTCTTGTCTACTTGATTTGTAGCTCTTTGGGTTAGCACTGGTCTCTTACTATGAGTCAATGACTAGGAAAAATGGGCCCTGATCTTGGTTAGGGCTTCTAGACATTAATGTAATATGAATGATAAACGCCTTCATCCATGTTAGAACCTACTATTTTTTAAAAAGTGGCTTCTCTGGCCAGCTCTGAGTCTCCATTGTACCAAAAGATGAGACACCTCCTTTCCAACACTCCACACAGCGAGGATTGTGCATTGCATTTCTTTTTGCTTTCCCTAGAGTTATTTGGCTTGGTTAGGGAAACATTTTTCATTTGAACGCCCTATTGTTTATTTATAATTGTTTATTAGATGAGTGACATATTTCGCCTGAGCCACACAGCAGGGGAAGAGCAATAGGCAGAAAGCTTATGCAGAGAGGCCAGATGGTTTGTTTTCCTGAACAGATTCTGAAAAATATTTGCATCATTTGCTACATAATTATTTTCTTTAGTACCCAAGGTTCACCAAACCAGGTAACTGTCACTGATGACAGAGTGCATGGCTTACATTCCTTAGGCTTTGTCTACACTTAACAATTTAAAGCACAGCTGCAACAGTGCTTTAGATTGAAAGTGTGGCCATGGCATGAGTGTTGGGAGAGAGATCTCCCAACACTAGGTAAACCACCTCCATGAGGGGAGTAGCTAACAGCACTGGGATCACATCTCCCAGCACTGTGGCCTGGTTCACAGTGGTGCTTTATTTACAGCGCTGTAACTTGCTGCACTGGGGCAGAGGGAGAGAGGCATGTTCACATCCCTGAGCCAGAAAGCTACAGCACTATAAAGTGCCAATGTAGACTACGGATGTTAAATTGTGGTTAATTGACTAGTTGAGTAGTCAATGGAATTTCCATCGACTTCTTGACTAGTCAATAGGCACTTCTGCATGTAGTCTGGAGCCAGAGGGGAAGTCCCGCTCACTCCGGGCCCCACGCAGGTGCCTGCTTTGAAATGTACAAGAGTCCCCAGAGGGGGCTCTTGTGCATTTCAAAGCCATGGAGCCCAGGGTCAACTGGGGACTCCCCAGCTGATCCCGGGTTCTGCTGAAATGCCGCACGGAGCCCGGGATTAGCTGGGGAGACCCCAGCTGACCCTGGGCTCCACAGCGCTGCCCCTTTGAAATGCTGAGGCGGCATTTCAAAGGGCCTGCAGCCGCACAGCTAAGCCTGGAATCAGCAGTGGCTGCCCCTTTGAAATGCCGAAGCAGTGTTCAAAGGGGCAGCACTGCACAGCTGACCCCTAACTCAGCTGTGCAGCCACTGCCCCTTTCAAATGCCGCCTCAGCGTTTCATAGGGCAGCGCCGTGGAGCCCGGGGTCAGCTGAGGAGTCCAAATCAGCTGTGCAGTGGCTGTTCCTTTAAAATGCCACCTTGGGGTTTCAAAGCGGCAGCTCTGAACAGCTGATCCCCTTCTCCCCTCCCCCTCTCCCTTTGCTGCCTTTATCTGATAGAGGCAGCAAGTGGGGAGGAGGGGGGAAATCGACTAGTCAACTGAGTATCCGATAAGCATTTGCATTGTAGACTTGGCCTTAGACTCACAAGGCCACATTCTGTTCTGTGATACATATGGTTTACACTGAAATCCAAGGAAGTTGGGTGCTGGTATCCAACATCCAAGCCCTCATTAGCCAATGTGCAGTCGGTGCACTTGTACAGGGAGGGCCCCCATCTCAGGAGAAACTCCCACCCCAAACAAAAATAAAACTAGCACTGATTCTGTATGCCTGGACACAACAGCACCAGTGTCCCCTCTAATTTTTGTGTCTATGTATGGAATGAATTTTGTTTTGTTATGTACACCAATGTGGAGATGTTGTGTGACATATCACCTCCATACTGGTGCACATAACAAAATTCATTTTTCACACAATGATCTGTGGCAGGGCTGAGACTAAGAGGTTTGGAGTGTAGGAGAGTGTTCATGGGGGGGAGGGGGAGGGCTCTCTCTGGGGGTGCAGGCTCTGAGGTGGGGCTGGAGATGAGGGGTTTGGGTGCAGGAGAGGGCTCAGGGCTGGAGCAGAGGGTTGAGGTACAGGGTGAAGGCTATCACTGAAGGTGTGGGATCTGGGATGGGGCTAGGGATGAGGGCTTTGGGATATAGACTCCCCTGGGAGAGATGGCTCCCCCAGTCCTCTCTTGCCACCACCGCTCTGGGCCAGGTGAGAGGCATCTCTCTGCTGGCCTTGGAAGCTCTGGTGAGGTTGAGGTGTACTAGAGGAGGGGCGCCTCTCTCCCGGATACACCAGGTCCATGCTGCTGAGAATAGCAGGGGGGCTCCCTGCTGGGGACAGAGGAGTGCATCTCTCCCCTGGCCACAAGCAGCTCCATGTGCAGCAGTCCTGAGTCCCTGCACAGCCACACAAGTTCACAGCTCAGAGGGAACTTAGAACAGCATTCAAATTTGGCCCATCATCCTTCTGTCTAGGCCAAACCTGTACGGCACAATCTCAGGGTGTCTGAGACTGGGAGAAACCTCCCTATCCCAGAATGGGACTGGAGCCCTGAGCTGGGGGGATGCTGGAAGGTGGAGGAAGGTCCTGGGGTGATGGGTAAGGGGTTGGCAATGATTTGTTAATGGATGATGGAGTAAGTGGGGAGTGACTGGGTGGGAGGTAGAACGATGGGGGATTCAGGGGATCTACTTGTGGGGTGGGGTATGTGTGAGGTGGGAGGGACATTCAGGGGTTTGCACATGGGGTAGCGTGCAACTGTACATACAATATAGGGATATTCAAAGATCAGCCACTGTGTGTGACCAACTTCTCTAGCTACGCTTGTGCTGAGGGAACTTAAGAAAACAGCATGCATGGGGTAGGGGCACCAGAGACCGAGGTTCTGTTGTCTTGACAGAGCCTGCCATAGGGATGGGAGAAGGCAAGAGAGGAGCAGTTAAACAGGCTCATCTATGTCAGTGGTGGGCGACACTAACTAGAATTGCTCTCTGATGCAGGGGGAGCCTCTGGAGGCAACAGGATTTGTGTCAGAGAAGACCTGCCTCAGGCTGTGTCTTGCTGTGGTCCTCAGCAGGTTAATGGTGTGGACAAGCCAGGGCCAACTCCCTGGCATGGTTCAATAACATTATTTTCTTGCTTCAGGGGGTAGCCGAGTTAGTGTGTACAGGGTAAACTTAAAAAACAACAAATGGTCTGGTAGCACTTTATAGACTAACAAAACATGTAGATGGTATCATGAGCTTTCGTGGGCACAGCCCACTTCTTCAGATAACCAGAGTTTTGAGTTTAGGATGGGCAGACCCAAAATAAATAGGGGAGAAGGAAGAGGGGGTAAGGAAAAAAAGAAGGGGGTGGAAAACAAGGAGCAGAGGGTATGAAAATATCAAAGGGAAAAACAAGTAGGCAGAACTGGTAATCTATAAGCTGCTGAAGATTGGATAGTTAAAACGAAGCAGATAAGGATCAAAGGATAGCAATTAGATAGGAAGGGTATTAATGCAAGAATCTACACAGACAAAGAGCTGTTGGCACCTTCATTGAATGTTAGGTTGATAATGTCCCAGCCATCCGTTATCTCTATTGAGAAGGTGATCAGAGGAGGAATTGATTTTGTGCATGAATTGTAATTCCAACGCCTCTCTGTGTATTTGGGTTGTATAATTGGTTTGTGACAAGACAGCCATCTGGAAATCTTTTAAAGAGTGATTAGGTAGACTGAAGTGTTCTCCAACAGGTTTCTGTATGTTCCCTTTACGAATATCAGATTTGTGTCCATTGATTCTTTCCCGTAGGGACTGTCCAGTTTGTCCAATATATATAGCAGTGGGGCATTGCTGGCATTTGATGCCATAGATCAATGAAGGTGCCAACAGCTCTTTGTCTGTGTAGATTCTTGCGTTAGTACCCTTTCTATCTAATTGGGAGTAAGAAGTCGCCTGGCTGGACATTATTTTGACGTTATGTCGAAATAACTGCGTGTGTGTAGATGCGGACTATGTTATTTTGGAATAACATTAGTTATTCCAAAATAATGCTGCTGTGTAGACATACCCTTAGAGACTAACAAAAGTATATATAGTATCATATTTTTGTTAGTCTCTAAGGGTATGTCTAGACTACACGGCTCCGTCGACGGAGCCATGTAAACTAGTTTACCTGGCATAGGCAAAGAAGCGGGGATTTAAATAATCCCCGCTTCATTAAAATAAACATGGCCACCATGCCGTGCTGACGATCAGCTGATCCGGCACAGAGTGGTAGTCTAGACACGGATCGGTCGGCTGGGGAAGCCTTTACCGACCGATCCTGTAAGCCTCATTTCACGAGGCATAAGGGATCGGTCAGCAAAGGCTTCCCCAGTCGACCGATCTGCATCTAGACTACCCTGCTGTGCCGGATCAGCTGATCGTCGGCACAGCGCGGCGGCCATGTTTATTTTAATGAAGCGGGGATTATTTAAATCCCCGCTTCTTCTATGCTGGTAACTAGTTTACATGGCTCCATCGACGGAGCCATGTAGTCTAGACATACCCTAAGGTGCCAAAGGACTACTCATTTTTAAAATTGCAGACTAACACAGCTATCTCTCTCAGAATTTTTAAGTGTGGGTGAGTAATTGGAATAAAGTACCAAAGAAAGTGGTGGGTTTTTGATCTCTTGAAGTCTTCAGATCAAGAATGGAAGATATGTTAGAGACAAACACAAGTTATTGTGTTCGGTAGAGAGGCAATTGGGTGGAATTTAATGGATTGTGATGTACAGGAAGTCAGATTAAATTATTTGACCCTTACACCCAATTTAGTCCATAACGTCATATCTAGTTCTGTACTGTATCGAATCCCACCATGGGAATCCAGGTTACTGATCTTAAAGAAACCTTATACTCAGTAGTTCAAGAATCGTGATAGTACATGATTTTTTCCTATCATGTGTTTCAGTTTTCAGTTGTTTAGCATATAACCTCAAGTATCACTAAATTCCAGATAAGCTGCAACACTTAGCCCAAGGATGAGAAACTGTAGAGTTATTTGCATATTAATTTTCTAACACTGGCTTTAACAATAGGAGCTAGAGTCAGGCAGCCAAAAGGATACATTTGTAAAGCTTACAGCTGTGTTTGGTGATAAGATAAGAGCTCCTTCTATAGAGAGCCTAGCTCAAGCTTTGGCAGTTACTGAAATAACACTTTTATCTCATTATGAAAGATGCCCCTTCCACTGGAAGCCTATCTACCATAACTGTTATCACATCTATCATTTTATGTATTTATTTCTCATGGAAATGAGGAAGAGAACTCTTCAGATTCATAAAGCATTCTGTCTTTTTTTGCTTTCATTTTTAACAGTCAACCTAATTGCAGCAGAAGGATTTTTATTTCCAATCATAAATATTGTTATCACCATCCCTATATTATCTAACATATACTAGGGGGATGCTCCCCTGCTGGCTATGCTTCCCAACCCCCCTCTTTCTGGGGGTAGGCACCCCCTGCTCTCCCCCCCTCAACTGTCAGGGAAGGCTGGGCCTAGACTGCAGCATGGCAGCCCTGGCCCTCCCCCCCAGCCCTCAGCCACTGGGCCAAGGCCATGGCAGCCCTGGTTCTCTCTTGCTGGCATCCAGGGAGGGCCGGGCCAAGACAGTGGCAGCCCTGGCTCCCTCCCACCTCCCCCCCAGAGCACCAGGAGGGGGGAGGTTGCACAGCACCCACCCCCTGAGCACCAGGGAGAGGAAGGTGGCCATGCAGCTGAGAGTGGAAGCAGGTGTTGGGACGCAGAGCGACGTAATGATCACTCTGTCATCCCGCAGGAAAATATGTTTTATATATAGAAAGAGAAAATCAAATAACTCAGCCCTGGGCTACATGAGAGAACCTACACAACTCTTAAGTGTCTACACTAAAATATAACACCCACGGATTGAACTCATCGACTACAGGAACTTAATAATGCCTTCTCCATGAGAAGCATAGTGCTGAGGTCGATGTATTTAGGGCAATGCATAGACACTACATTGCTCACATTGACTAGTCCTGCCTTTTAGGACCCAGTCTCACACTCAGTTAAATCAGCAGAAGTGTTCCTGGTGAGGATGCACACTGCCAATACAAGCAGCATAGAGCGGACACGTTAAATTGATTCAATTATGGCAGTGGCTGTACATTGTGGTAACTTAGGTCAACTTAATTTTGTAGTATAGACTTGCCCTCACAGTTCCTAATAGAATGTTGAACATTACGGTTGAGAGCAAATTTGCCTTATAAAACCCATTTATTTTGTGTGCTTGTAGTTCTTTTGAGAGAAAAAAAGTACCATTTAGGTAGATTTCCTAGATTTCTTCTGAAGCAAGTGGCGAACTTTTGGTTCTGGGCTGGTAAAACTCCACTCAGTCTTTTTCAGTTATTTGTCTGAAGAGTTGCAGATGTGAGGTTGCATGTGTTCACTAAAGAACGGAAGTTTGATTTCTACATATCATGTTTTCAAAAATGGCTGATTTTTGAATTCAGCTCAGATTTGGCACACCAGTGAGGGTAAGCTGTCAGGGAGCCATCCAAATCTGTGTGTGTTCTCTCCCCAGTCCCATCTCTGGAATCAGTTTGGAGCAGCTTGGGGCCTTCCCCGAATGGCACCAGTTGGCTATGGATCCCCTGTTGATTACACACTAGCTGGGGACTGCTTGAGCACATCATGCTCTAACATCTCTTCTGATACCACCCTCCTCCTCCCCCCCCCCTCCAACACACACTGTTAGGGCATGTCTACACAGCAGCGTTATTCCAGAATAACGGACGTTATTCCAAAATAACCTTGCGAGTTTCTACATGGCAAGCCTGTTATTTCAAAATAATTTCAAAATAACTGGCATCTTGTTCTGGATTCTGTAACCCTCATTGTACAAGGAAAAACGCCTATTCGGAAAAAGTTATTTCAGAATAGGGTGTGTGTAGACAGGGCAGATGGAATTATTTTGAAATAAGAGGCCTCCAGCCCTTCCCACAGGTGCCCTGCTAGCCACTCTGGCCACACTCATCAAAACTCCATGGTCCCCTTTCTCCTCCAGCCCTTAAAGCTATAGCCACAGGAGGAAGGGCTTGTGACTCACAGCCGGCCCTGACAGCCCTGAGCCACACAGCAGCTGCCAGACCAACATGTTTGGCCTCCATGAACAACCCTATTGCTCCCACTGAATCCTCCTCTGCTCCTAGGGAGCCAGCAGTCAGCTCCGAGGACCCTGCCTGGGGACAGAAGAGGCGTGAGCCTTCCTGGTCTGGTGTGGAGATCCTGGACTTCACTGAGGTCTGGGGAGAGGAGGCGACCCTCCAGGATCTCGATGGCTGACAGCCTGGCCACCAATGGCCACATGTCCACCAAGAAGCAGGTATGCATGAAGTTAAAGGAGCTAAGCAGGCCTATACCAAGGACAGGGAGCGCAGCTCCCGCTCTGGGGAAGCACCACAGACCTGCCCGTACTACACCCAGCTCCACCAGCATTCTAAGGGGCAGGTCAGTCCCTTGCCCCACTCTCATTGTGGACTCAGAGCTGGAAATGCCTGTCGTTGCCCTCCTGGGGGACACAGCCAGTGAGGAAGAGGTGGAGGAGGAGCTGGACGAAGGAGCCTGCTGCCAGGAGGTCTTACTCACCCTAGAGCTGGCACCCCCCACCCAGGATGTCTCCCAGGCATCATCCGAGGCCGGGGAAGGCTCCTCAGGTGAGTGTCATTACTTTCCCTAGATACACATGGGTGGAGGTAGTGGGCGGCAAGGGGGAGCTGCACGCTCCTCATTCGGCCTTCTCAGCCTGGGGATTGCGCAGCAGCCTGTGCACGTGGGTGCATGTGGAGCGCCAGTCTGAGGCACACAGCCCCAGCAGGCTGCAACAGAGGACTCTTGTGCTCCTGCTCACAGGGTGTCTGGACAGGCCTGCCTTACTGCCGACACCGGGGTGAGGCACCCTCCCGGGGTGGGGCACCCTCCCACCACAAGCCACCGCTAGAAGGAGGCTGGGGACATGGAGACACACACACACACACACAAACTTCGGAGTGCCGCACATGTCACCCAGGCACACCTGCATTCTTGGGGCAGCATCCACTCCTGGGGACAGTGCGGTGAAGTGTTGGAGCATCTGCCACTCACACACACCTCCCCCCAACACTCTGCCCCCCTCTCCTCCAGCAGGCAGGGATACAAGTCCTCTCCCTGTGGGATGCCACTACTGTTAGAGCTAGCATGTGCACAGCACGGAGGGAAGGGCAGCCACCTGATGGCCTCCATCCCACCCGCAGGCTCCCAGTCTGGCCTGCACCTTCCCGTGCCTGCTTGTCTCTTGGATGTGGGGGTAGTGAGGCCACCCCCAGGGACATCTGTGTCCCTGCAGGACCTGCTGTCTAGACCACAGATGGCCTTGCTTGAAGTACATCACCTTTGTCTGACCCATGGCCTTTTGGTCTCAGCTCAGAGATAAAGGCTAGGCTTCATGCACGGTGTCTCCTCGCATGACTGCCCTTTTCTTTGTTCCCCACAGGCTGGACAAGTTGTGAGAGGGGAGCGGTTGACACCTCCTGTAGCATCCTTCTGACCCCACGTGACTTGCCAGAGCAGGAGAGCCCACAAGGACCTCCAGAGGGAGCATATAGCTGCCCTGCGAGCCCTGCAGCACTACATGGACCGGCCGGACCGGACACTTGAGGAGGACCGCTAGCTCTGCTGCAACATCTGGCAGGAGCTGCTGCAGCAGGGCCAAACCATCTGCGTGGCCTTCCACATGCTCATCAACCACCTGGTGGCCACTCCCGTGCCAGATCCTGCCCCTCCAGCTTCTTCCCCTAACTCCCCCCATGGCTGCCAAGGGCCCCACACACAAGAGGTGGTGGGACCACCCGACACGGGCACCACTCCCAGCCCCAGCCCTGAGTCTCTCTTCCCCCCCCTTCCACCTCCTTCCCCATTATATTCACCCCAATAAAAAAAAAAACAGAGCTGCTTGTTCCAAAACAAAAAGTGTAATTTATTGTCTCGGGCGGGGGGGGGGTGGAGAGAGAGGGGGAAGGGGAGGGAAAACAGGGGAAGGGAACAGTGTGGGAAGAAAGGCAAAGATCATCAATGCAGAGGCCCATTGTGGGGAGGCCCAGGGTGGTCCTTGTGTGAAACACTCTCTCAGGGCCTCACAGATATGAACAGCCCCCTGATGGGCTTGCAGGATAGCAGCCATGCGTGGCTGCTCAAAGGCTCTGCTGATCCAGTCAGTCTCTGCCCCCTACCCTGGCAGGAACATTTCCCCCTTGCTTTCACAAATATTGTGAAGGACACAACATGTCACCACCATGTGGAGGATGTTCTGCTCGCTGAGGTCCAGCTGGGTGAGGAGGCAACAGAGCCTCCCTTTGAGATGCCCAAAGGTGCCCTCAAGAACAATACGGGCCCTGCTGAGTCTGGCATTGAAGCATCCCTTGCTTTGGTCCAGGTGTCCAGTGTTATGCTTCATTAGCCAGGAGAACAGGGAGTACGCTGCGTCCCCTACAATACAGATCGGCACATCCACATCCCCAACCCAGATGGTGCGGTTGGGGAAAAACGGTGCCTGCATGCAGATTCTGGAAGAGGCTGGAGTTTTGAAAGACACGCGTGTCGTGCGCCTTCCCCGATCACCTGACATAGATGTCCATGAACTGGCTGCGGTGTCCATGAGGGCCTGCAGGGCCATTGAGAAGTACACTTCCAGTTGATGTATTCCGATATATGGTGATTGGGGGCCAAGATGGGATATGGGTGCCATCAATAGCCTCCCTCCCTGCAGTTGGGGAAGCCCATGGTGGCACAGCCAGCAATGATGGGGTCCACATTGGCCAGGTTGATGACTCTGCACAGCATGAGGGTGTTGATGGCCCTCAACAACTGTAGAAGGAGACAAACAAACAGAAAATCACAGGATTCCCAAGGCCCATCGGGAGGCCCCCAAGCCCAACCCACCCCTCTTTCCCCCCAGCCACCGCACAACAGGAGCAGCCCCAACTTGCCCCATCCACCTGCAGGGCTTTGTGAAGGTGGGACTGAGAAACCTCCATGGGAGGGGGTTTCCACCACCCCCACCACCCCAACCCCTCCTTCCCTAGGGATCCCCATTCCAGCAGTCCAACCCCATCCTGGGACAATAGCCTGAGAATGCCATACCTGCATGACCAGGGCCCCAGTGGTTGATCTCCCCATGCCAAACTGTTTCCCGATGGATCTGTAGCTGTCCAGCGTGGCAAGCTTCCAGATGACAATGGCAATCCACTTCTGAAGGAGGAGGATGGGTCTCATGTGGGTGTCCCATCACCGGAGGGCAGGGGCGAGCCACTCTCACAGCTCCAGAAAAGTGTCCTTCCGCATATGGAAATTCTGGAGCCATTACTGGTTGTCCCGCTGCTCCAGGACAATCCAGTCCCAGCAGTCGGAGCTGGTGTCCAGTCGCCAGAAGTGGCAGGAGGGTGAGAGGGGTTAAGCTGCATTGAGCAGCACCCAGAGAGAAGTGAGGAATTGCCCCACAAGGAGCTGGGGGTCCTGTACCTGCAGTGCCAGGAAGGCAGTCTGCAGAAACTGCAGCAGGAGGTGCACCAAGACATATAAGAGACGTCAACTTCTGGGAGGCAGATCCGGCTCCATGGCAGAAGTGCTGTGGTGTCCGCAAGGGCAACCAGAGCAGGCAGAGAAAAGGCTTTGCTCTCCCTCCAGGAGGTAGACAAAGATGTAGAGCCTGAGACACGGCTGTACAGGGGGGTCCCTTTAAACTCGAGCCTCTAATAGCCTCAGGCAGCAGCTACAAGAAGTGAGTATCGTCCTGATGCCCTGCCTGAAGTGCTTCCGGGTGTCCTCTAAAGCAATTCAGCATCCAATGAGTATGGATGCTCTATTTCGAAATAGCTCAGCGCTATTTTGATGGGCATTTGCTGTGTAGACGCGCTATTTTGAAATAAGCTATTTTGGAGTATTTCCTCCGAAATAGCTTAATCTGAAATAAGTGTGCAGTGTAGACGTGCCCTTAGAGGGCTTATCAATTCACCCTTCCACTTCACTGGTTTTTCCATGTGAACAGAGAACAGCAAAACCCAGTCTGGAGATGCAAACAATTCAATGTTTATTGGGGTTAGCTTCCAGCAAGCATGAATTCAGTTTCCTTTCCTTTTATTCCTTGTTCCCTTGTTTTTCCCACCCCTTTCCTGTTTGCCCCCAGTATACATAATAATATTTTTCAGGTATACCTTAACCAATCATTCTACTGAAATTTAATTAATCCTAACATATTGTAACATGATTATCTAACCAATTATATCACACCACTTTAATTGGTTTACACCCAGCAAAATTAATTATACAGAAGATGGAAATAATTTAAAACAGACAGAGATAATACAGATATAAGCAACAGAGAGATGGGGAGCATACTAACAAAGCAATAAAGAAATGAGGATTTCACAACTCCAACCATTGGTAAGTGGGTCCTTGCCAGACAGCTATTAACCTAGGTTTCCTTTAAATTTCACAGGCTTTTCCCTTTATCTGGAGGCGTTAGATTGGATCATCTTTCCAACAGGCCCATAACTGCCTTATTTCAATGTGAGTTGGTTGGAATGTGCCAAGATGTGACGGCATGTTTCCCAGGTTATGGTTTCTCCTGCAGCTTAGTCAAACATCTTAGCTTAAGAACAAGGCCTCTGTCCGTTACACACTGATAGACTGTGATTTTGATTCTTTGTTTTTATGCCCCTGTAATTAGTAAAATGGTAAGAATGGCTCTCTCCTAACTATCTTCCCTCTCCCTCTCCCTCTCCCTCCTCCCTCCCCACCTCTCTCTCCCCCTCATATGTTCCCAGCTCTAGGAATTGTGAAAAAAGGAGATGATAGAATTGGCTCTTTTGACTCTACAGTAGCTGGGGACTCCACCACAAAACAGGGCTGTGAATCTGGCCCATAATCTTCCTCAGTGTGGGTACATGTAATTAAGGGTATGTCTACACTACTGCAGCTTTTAGAGACAAGGCTGTATCAACCCAGTACTCTCACTAAAAGTTAGTATGTATGAACACTGTTGGCCGACAAAGTACTTCCACCCACTACGAAGGGGTTTAGCTTTGTCAGTGTTCACACTTTCACTTGGGCTTTGTCTACACTACTGGCTTTTGCCAGCAGAGAGTATGCAAATGAAGCGCTGATTAGCATTTTGTCATGTTTCATTTGCATAATCTATTCGAGCTGTTTTTGCGCAAGGGGTTTTTGCACAAAAACAAGCAGTGTGGACGTTTCCTTTTTGCCCAAAAACTCCTTTTTGCACAAGATCCTTATGCTTCTCCCATAGCAAAACTTTGTTGTTTGGAGGGTGCTGGGGGTTAAGCACCTGGGAATGACAAATCTTTTGTCAATGAACTGCAAAAAAAAAAAAGTGTAGACATACCCTTAGAAATAACAGTGGTGAACCTTTGAAAATCTTTCTGCATCTGTATTTGGGGAAAAAATGTTGTCAATTATTTTAGCAGTGCATTGTGGGTACACAGCTGCAGGGAGAGGCATATATATTGTGCTCTGTATTTTGAAATACAGAGGAAAGCAGTTAAGAGGAAAGCATAGGCTCTTCATATTTCATTCAAGCTAGTTTGACCATAAACTGCCTCAGGCTAAGGTGCCATGGTACCTCATGGGCCACTGTAGTTTGGGTGCCTCACACATCCTCATTCTTTGACATAGGGTGGGCCTGCTGGTTGGACCTAGGGTTGCCAGGTGTCCGGTTTTGAACCGGACAGTCCAGTATTTGAGCTTTCTGTTTGGGAAACAAATTGAGAAAATATAAATGTCCGGTATTTTCTAAATAAGGTGTAATGTAGATTGTGATATAATGTCAAGAGCGTCTGGTATTTTTGTTGAAACCATCTGGCGACCCTAGCTGGACAACAACTTTCATGATGTTCAACAGGCCTGTGAAAACTTCCATGATGCACCATGTGGTTCAATAAGAGGGAAGACTGAGTTATCACAGGCAAATTTCATTTAATTTTGAACTGATTGGAAATAAAATCATTCACTTCAACAAAGCCATGTCTTTCAGCTAAAGCTGAACTGACCCACAGTGAAATATTGCATTTAGATTTTTCTGACCTAAAATTGAAACACTTGAATTTTTTACTACAGAGAATTTCAACTTTGTAGAAACTAGATTTAACCACCAGAAAATCATTTTGATGGAAAATCCCCAGGCAGCTTTACTTAGAGTTATTTCGAACTTTTTGAAATTTGCATTTCATTTAGAAATGAGAGATTAATTTCCAAAATAAATGGTTGGGTCTGGTATTTTTAAAGGACAATATATACTCGGCCTCACTGACAACCTCTGCTCAGGATAAAACCTAGTCTCCAAAAACAGCAACCTTGCAGAATGGAATAAAAAATAATTGAACAAACTGCAGGAAAGCTTATAGAGTGCCTGACTGCACTACGGCTTGTTCAGCCAGTGCTTTCAAACAATTGTCTTAATAGGGACTGAATTCACACACAAACGCCTATATAAATAGATAAAGAGAGTACTGAACAAACAAACAAACAAACAAACAAAAAACCCTTCCCAGTGTTCAATATAACATTACAAGCAAAGCATTAGAGGGAGCCAATGCATCTGTTTTTATATTCTCTCCTTGTGTGTGCACATTTTATACACATAAAAATTAACAACCTTTGACTATCTGCTTGTATTTATAACATCTGCAATTTCAGTGGTGCAGTTCTGATATGTCTGTCTTGTGCTTGCTAACACTCCTAATTTGGAAAGAAAACGCCAGCTACCTCTCTGGGAAAATTTCATAGTCTCTCAATACCTAGAAATCCTAAACTCTGGGAATGGAAAGTTTGCAATGAAGGAAACCTGCTCGCTGCCATGTGGGACACATACAAAAGCTTTGATTTTTCTATTCCAGCCAATCAAGGTATAACCAACTGCAGTTTAAGATGGGAATGTTCTTTTCTGTTATGGACAAAGGGACTATTATTTGAACTATCTACTCACTGTCTCTCTTTTTCTCCCCCCTCCCTCCTTCCCTTACTTATTCTTGGATCTGGACTTATTATACTCCGGTCATCTGAAGAAGTGAGTTTTGCCTACGAAAGCTCATAATGCCATCTACATGTTTTGTTAGTCTTTAAGGTGCTACCAGACTATTTGTTGTTTTTTAAGTTTTTCCTGTTACAGACTAATTTGGCTACCCCTCTGAATGTTTTGATAGTGTAAGTGAATAAGCTGATGGAAGTAGGTAAGTTTGAGAAGACTATGAGTATGCTGTTTCTAACTGACTGTTCTATTGACTAGTCTCTTATCCTGTTACATGATTTTGCTTTGTGACAGGATAGGTGGGCCTATAACAGTTTAAATGTATTATTTGGCACAATCGCGCCCTGTAGATTGGATCTTTACCCCACATTTAAGGTCACATTAAAATAGAGAGGGAGATAATGGTAAGTGTGCAAATCAGGTGAGAAGTTTATTTAGGGATGTTACAAAGGTGGGAAGGGAAACAAGGTAGATAAACAGAACTAAACAGAATATAACAGCTCTGTAGTTTACTTCCCACTAAGGGCTTAAAGCCCAGACCTCATATGCTATGGGTATATAACACACACACACAGGATAACATTGCTGCTCTGGAGAACAGGAACATGGGTGGTTGGGTGTTAACAGCTTGCTTCTTATTTTTAGATCCAGATCATCAATTGCAAAGCTTGGTGGAGTGAACCCACAGGAGGAATACGGACACTCTGAATCATGTATGATGATCTGCTGGACTTTAATGATCTCTAGACTCTGGAAGACTGCATAGTGGACAGCACTGAGGAGAGGGTGACGTCCCCTTAAATAATATACCTGTCACTAGGCTGATTACCCTACTATAAGATGGTTCTTTCCTTCCTATGGGGTTGCTAGGTAAGTCAGGCCCATACGAAAACCAACCAAAAAAATTACACCCTAAAAAGGACACCAAAATGACTGGGGAAGAAGGATACAAACATGGAGCACAAACTGCAAGATAATAGACTCCAAAATGGTGAAATGTCTCCAAGGATCCAACTTTGTTGTTTTATAATATCCTTGGATTCTCCTGTCTGACTTTACGCATCTATTATCATATGTCCTATAATTAGACTGCAAACTCTTTGGAGGATAGAGCTTATTTTTGTTTTGAGTTTGTACAGTGCCTAGCACAGTGGTGTCCTGGTCCATGACTAGGGCTACTAGGTACTATAGTATAATACAAATCTCTCTCTAAATGTAAAAAAAGTTTGACAGAATGACATCATCCTGCTTTTGTAGCCAGAGAGAGGGGGATTGGTGAGCGTAGCGAGCATGGGGCGCAGCCCGCTAGTAATATATAAAATAGCTTCTAACATACCATACTTTGCAGATGACTTGTGCCCAATGGGGAAAATGGTTAAAAGTTAATGATCTCTATCAGAGTCCAACCAGTGTGAACAATACACATTTTTAAAGACTTGGGCCATGGCTGTAAGCAGGGCTGGCCTTACCATGAGGCGAACTGAGGCGGCCGCCTCAGGTGCCAGATTGCGGGGGGACGCCACTAGGACTCAGAGGCTATGTCTACACTGACGGCTTCTTGCGCAAGAATATCTTGCGCAAGGGTTCTTGTGCATGAAGTCTTGCGCAAGAAAATGTCCACACTGCCATGTGTGAGCTGTGCTTTTGCGCAAGAGCATCCATGGCAGTGTGGACGCTGTCTTGCGCAAGAAAGCTCTGATGGCCATTTTAGCCATAAGGCTTTCTTGCGCAAGAAACCCCTGCCGAGCGTCCACACTGCCCTCTTGTACAAGAGCTCCTGCGCAAGAGGGCTTACACCTGTTAAAAAAGAGTGTAGCTCTTGTGCAAGAAGCCCTCTCTTACCACGCCATAGTGTAAATTTCCTTGCGCAAGAGCAGGCGGGCAGTGTGGACACTCTGCGGATTCTTGCGCAAGAACGGCCATACTTGCGCAAGAAGCCGCGAGTGTAGACATAGCCAGAGTGTAGAAAATTGCGTCTGCTGCTGGTGCATATGTATTCTCTCTGCTCTGAAAGTTAAGTGTTACTTAAAATTTTTAAACAAGGCATTTTAAGTTGTTAGTTCTCCTTTATTGGGCTAGGTAGCAGAGCAGTACCATGAGAGGAGAAGAACAGGAAGAAATCAGAATTGAGACCTTTCAAAGTTTTGGCCCAAGCGAGGGGGCATAGGGGCATCATTTGAGCTTCCCACCTCAGGTGCCAAAATGTTATGGGCCGGCCCTGGCTGTGAGGAAGTCCATTTTATCAGTGCACTTTTCAATGAATTGTGAGGTAAGTTCATCATTTATTTTGACTAACAAAACACCCTTCCCTCTCCCAGAAGATTCCCAGAAAAAAAAAAGAAAACAACTGAGATATCTTCCTGACTTTGTTTTAGGAAAAAATATTTATTTTGAACCACAGTGGAAGAGAACCGTTGGGAAAAGCTATTGTGCTGCTTATTCTGCTGCAGCCAGTTTGTCCCAATAGCTGTATTTCAGTTAAACATTTGAAAGAGAAAAAGAAAACTATATTGCCAGGTGGGATTTTAAGTGGCTTGTCTGTGGAGGTCAAACCAAATGTACTGTACCAAAAGGGCATGAATGCAGTATGGTAATGCCAAAGGAGCAGATGCCCAGCTCAGATCTCCAGTTGAGTTCTGTTATTTGCACCACCTGAGGATCTGCACCAAAGCCAGTGGTAAGATCAAAGAATCAGCAGTTTGGGTTTGGATTTCAAAGGCCTGATCCTCATAAGAACAGCCATACTGAGTCAGTCCAATGGTCCATCTAGCCCAGTAACACGTCTTCTGACAGAGGCCAATAATAGCTGTGTTAGAGGGAATAATAGAATAGGTAATATCAAGTGATCCATCCCGTCATCCACTCCCAGCTTCTGGCAATCAGAGGCTAGAGACACTCAGAGTATGGTTCCATCCCTGCCCATTCTGGCCAATAGCCATTGATGGACCTAGCCTACATGAACGTTTCTACTTCTTTTTTGAACTCTGGCATAGTTTTGGCCTTTACAACATCCTCTGGCAAAGAGTTCCACAGGGTTGACTATGTGTTGTGTGAAAAAAAACACTTCCATTTGTTTGTTTTAAACCTGCTTCCTATTAATTTCATTGGGTGTTTCTCGTGTTAGGTCAAGGAATAAATAACATTTACTTATTCACCTCTTCCACACCTCTCAAAGATTTTATAGACCTCTATCATATTCCCCCATAGTGGAACTTTTCAGCTTGGAAAAGAGATGACTCTTTAAAATCTGTCTTCATAAAGATGCTATTTCATACCCCTAATTTTTTTGTTACACTTTTCTGCATCTTTTCCAAAATATCTTTTTTGAGATGGGGGGGACAAGATCTGTTACCTTTTTTGACCACTGATGCACAGTGAGCAGATGTTTTCAGGGTTCTATCCACGAAGACTCCAAGATCTCTTTCCTTGTATGGTAACAGCTAGTTTAGACCCAAGTTAAATTAAGATACCTTTCTGCCAGTGTACAGTAGCTAGAAATTATATTGTAAGGCCTCTACATTGTCAGTGAGGCATAAAGAGTCCTAAGAATTAAGTCCCATAACAGCAGGGTAGGAATAGGCATTTTTTCAATCTTACAGAGATTAGGATATTCTTTTCAAGTACATTGACAGAAGTACAGGGATCTGTGGTAGACAGTTGTGTCTTTTTATGACGAGGCCTTGGAGAAAAATTTAAATATTACTTTACAATAAACTTAACAAACAAGAAGCTGTTTCTATGACAGTACATCACGTTAAACTAAGGGTTTAAGGGCTGGCAATACTACTTATATACTTATCAAAAAATTCAGGAACCAATAAAAAAGCAATTATCAAAAACGTCTTCTACAGATAGGTGCTGGAATTGTGTGTGTGTGTGGGTGCTGTGGCTCCCCCTGGCTTGAAGTGGTCTCCATTTTACACAGGGTTTACAGTTTGATTCAATGGCTCACAGCACCCCCATTATAACAATTATTTGAGCACCCTTGCTTCTATATGGTACAGAATCAGCTTTTGATCCTTGGATATTGTTGTGTAAATAATGAGTACCATGTTTCACTCTCATTTGCACATTGGAGTAAAAGACATCAGAATCTGTTCCTGCCCTAGTTGCTACTACAGATACATAAATTTTGTGAATCCTGTGAGAATATGCTTCCTATTCAATACAAAACATTACATATACTTAGACAGTATAACAGATTTACTTTTGCAGTTACTGCATTTTCGAACCAGCTGGTCTAAAAGTTCAGATCTATTATTAACTAACTGCAATTTTTTGCCATAAAGTTGTAGCTACTATATTTTAATTACCATTTGCTATGAATCAGTAAAGATTTTTTTCTAGGTTAGAAATTCTGTGTTTCAGTTGCCACAAGTCCATACTGAAGGCCTAATTCTAGCTTCAGTTACACTTCTGAAACACCTGGGTGGTAGAGTAACATTTCATGGGAATCTCTTTTCCACCCTCCTGATCAGAATTTTGGAACAATTACCATAGAGATTGTCTTCAGAGGGTTCTTCTCAGTTTTCACACTGAACCCTTTGCATCCTGGGCCAGGACTTTAGGGCTGTGTCTAGACTGGCAAGTTTTTCCGGAATTCAGCCGCTTTTCCGGAAAAACTTGCCAGCTGTCTACACTGGCGCAGATTTCGCAAGAACACTGACGATCTCATGTAAGATTGTCAGTGTTCTTGCGGAAATACTATGCTGCTCCCGTTCGGGCAAAAGTCCTTTGCGCAAAGCTTTGCGCAAAAGGGCCAGTGTAGATAGCTCAGATTTGTTTTGCAAAAAGCCCGATCGCGAAAATGGCGATCGGGGCTTTTTTGCGCAAAAGCGCGTCTAGATTGGCACGGACGCTTTTCTGCAAAAAGTGCTTTTGTGGAAAAGCGTCTGTGCCAATCTAGACGCTCTTTTCCGCAAATGCTTTTAACGGAAAACTTTTCCATTAAAAGCATTTGCGGAAAATCATGCCAGTGTAGACGTAGCCTAGGATTTTTGTCAGTGCTGTGGGAATACACCTACAGGACAATTCAAAGACTTGAGAAGTAAATGGGAGCTTTTTTATTGACTTCAGGGTGCTTTGGACCAGACTTCTCACTAGTACAGATATGATTCGTTATAATCAACAAAGCTAATGGTTTGCATATCTGTGTAGAGTCTCAGTTCCCTGTCTTAATGGACTCTAGTAACGTAGGACATTAATATATGAGTGAGTGAAGGCAGAATGTGGCACATTATTCCTAATAATTTGTGATGGGTAATTTGAAGAAAAAAAGGCTTTTCTGAAACTTATTCAAATACACCTCTTTACTTTGGAAATCTAAGGTGGTCAGGCACTCTTGCTTTGCCCTGGCTAGAAACATTACAAGAACAACCCTTTCTGTGCTATTCTGGTACTTCCACCTCCAGCGAAGCAGGAAGTGCAAATGCATATGGATTTTTTTAAGTCAACCATATTTTTGAGGATCCAAAATCCTTCCATTAAAAATTTTGGCAAGTGTTTGACTTGCGTCTTTTGTTTCCAGTATTGGGTCTCCCATCCCTACTCATAATGTTGATTTCCTTGGATTAGTTTTAGATGGACTTTTGGCACCACTATAGAAAAAGAAGCTAAACAAATATTGTTCTTTTCATTCCAGGCTGTATTATGGGATGGTAGTATCAATTTGCCATTTGCCACTCTACAGTCTTTGCAAAGCTGTGGCATATTCTTTTCTAAGCATAGGGAAATACCGTCTGTCCCATAAATGGAAATTACAGTGTAGCATATTCAGCTGGCTCCAGCTGGCAAAGTACAGTCAATGAGCTTCAGAACTATGTGTTGCCCATGCCTCTGTAAACACACATAGGGGTATTTGCCATCATTCCCTATTCTACTTGTCAGAAATACAAGTACTATGAACTCCGGCAATTACTGCACACGCAGTACATGTCAAGCATTAAAGGGTTCCTGTGTTGGCTTTTGGAACAGAGCAATACTTCTGTGTGTGTACTCGTTACTGCCCACAAGGCACGGAGGGTTTTTAATACAATAGCACTGATTGGACTTCCTCATTGGCTTTGAAGAATTAAAACAGGGAAGGTGAATTTAATGGTATTTGGGCATAATCTGCCCTGGTATCAATGGTGCAGAAACCTTTTTAAAAGTGGGGGTGTTGAGCCCCCTTACACCTGTCCACCCCCCATCCCCAGCTGAGTCTAGGAGCAAAGCCCTGGTGTGTGGGACCAGCAGCCAGGACCCCGGACGTGGAGTTAGCAGCAGAGGCCCCACAGCATACAGGGCTCAAAGTGGGACCCCAGAACATTGGGTCAGCAGCAGAGCTCCTGTTGGGTGCAGCAGCAGCCAGGAACCCAGTACATGGACCCAGCCGCAGAGGCCCCTGCTGCATGGGGCTCAAACTGGGACCAGAGCACATGGGGCTGGCATGCAGTAGAGCCTCTGGAGCGCAGGGTGGCAGCTGGTAACCTGGTGCACGGGGCCAGCTGCAGAGCCCCCAGTGCATAAGGCCAGCAGCTGGTACCGAACGTACCCCCCACTTGCCTAGTTTCCTTGCCTATGCCTGGTATCCTTGTAACACAATCTGAAGTTAATGTTTAGTGGACATAAGTGAGAGACTCTTCTGTGTAGCTGAAGTACTTTTATGAACTGGGGCAGAGATTGTGTCTTCCCCACACGTGTTCAGTGATTACCTCATTTTTGGCTTCACTTTTGTGTAAATACTAATGACTGGTTTTGTTCTACATGATTCAAACAGCATGCTAACAAAAACAGAGTACAGGCAGGGCTGGATTAATTCTCCTGGGGGCCCAAGGCTATTATCTTTCATGGGCCCTAGTATACACGTCTTTTTCCTAATTTAAAACAAAATGATCACACCCGGAGGGAGTGGAGACACCCACCCCAAGGTGGGGCCAAAAATGAGGGATTCAGAGAGCAGGAGGTAGTCCAGGCTCAGGGAGAGGTTTGGGGTTTGAGAAGAAGTGAGGGCTCTGACTGGGGATGCGGGCTCTGAAGTGGAGCTGGGGGCAGGGGGGATGAGGAGTTTGGCATATACACGGAGGCTCCAGGCTGGGGCCATGCGGTTTGGAGTGCAAGAGGTAGCTCAGGGCAGAGGATGGGGTGGGGATGCAGGGTCTGGGTGGGAGTTAGGATGCTGGAGGGGACTCCGGGCTGGGGCATCAGGTGTAGGCCACATACCTCAGGCAGCTCTCAATTGGCAGCTGCCCCATTAGGAAGGGCCTGCGCCTCTCCCAGAAGCTGCCAGCATGTCCTAGGCTGTGGCCTGGGGGGAGGGGAGAGAGGTGACTACCATTGACTGCAGACACCCCCCACAGCTCCCATTGGCTGCAATTCCCAACCAATAGGAACTGCAGGAGTGGTGCCTGCAGGCAAGGGCAGCATGCAGAGCTTCAGCTTCATCTCATCAGGGCAGAAAGGCAGTGTGTGGAGCAATCTCTCTTGCTACCAGGAACAGGCAAAGACCTGCTGTCAGACGGGGTTCTGGGAGTAGCATGGGGCCATGGCATGCAGGCAGCCTACCTGATGCCTGCTGGAGCTTTAGCAGCTCTATTTGTGGCCCTCCTCCCCTTAGCCTGGGATCCTACGCTGCAGGCCCCTAAAGCCTCTACATTTATCTGGCCTTGAGTACAGGAAACATGCAAACAGTAAGAAGCATCTTAGATTAAGCAACTCTCAAGATAGGATTGTTCTGTGCTAGAAGGCTTATATCATACTTTCTTAGACTCACATATCATATGAACATAGAATATAACTTTTTACATGTCATCAAAAGTTTATCCTAAGCAAGCCCCTATACTAGAGGAAAACACATTTGGACAATGCTTTTTAACTAAAACCTCAGCGATGGGAACTACTTTTATGAATGCCTCCCTGGACAATATCCCTGATTCAGAAAACATTTCTTAGGAACATTTTTCTACAGAAAAGTAAACAAACGACTTCTAAGGAAACTGACCACTCCCTCTATTCACATTTCTGTGCATGTGCCCATGCCCTAGAGCAAGGGTGGGGAGCCTAAGGCCCAGATGCAGCCCCCAGCTTGCCTGGATCCAGTCCCCAAGGTTCAGGGCTCCCCCCCAGCATTGGGGAGCCCAATCTGGTGCTCCCCCCCGAGCTGGAGTGCACAAAATCTAGCCCCTTAGGCTCCAGAGTGCAAGGGGAATGCAGAGAGGCTATCTCCTCAGTTGAGCCACACCAGTGAGGATTTGGTTGTTTTCATTTCTCACTTGTGTACAGCCCCCTAATTGGGTGGGTGCATTTTTTGTTTTGTTTTGTTTTGTCCTCCCTCTCTCTTTTTCCCTGTAGCTCAGCAGCCCCCAACCTGCCCTATAGTGTCCAAAATGCAGCTTTTATACTTGCAAGCTGAGCTCAAACAATCCACAGGTGAATTAAGCCAGTCTATAATTGACCCCAGTTAGGCTCAACAAGATCCCCTATAAAAGTGGATGCAGCTGCTGTTTTAGGGTTTGTTCTGTTTTGTTGTTAGGGACTGACTGTTCTACTAGAAGAAGAGCTATTAATTTCATTTGAAATTCCTCTTTGGTTTTAAATTAAACCTGAACTGAAAAATCAGAACTGAATGGGAAGTTTGGATACTTGTCTAACTTTCTCATATCTAGCCCATCAGTGAATTCAGGCAGGAGCACTAGGCCTCAGAGATTGGGGGGAAAGTGCTGGTAGGGTGATAATGAAGTTGGTAGCTTCAGTTGAGCTTTGATTTAAATTTAAAATCAAATATTCTTGATAAATTGTATGTGTCGAAGAACAAGTAGATGCAATTTGTTCAGAGGTTCATGTCAAGGGAGGTCAATGAATCCCCATCAACAGAAGGTTTTAAGAGCAGGTTGGATAAACACCTGGGCTATGTCTACACTCGCGGCTTCTTGCGCAAGTACGGCCGTTCTTGCGCAAGAATCCGCAGAGCGTCCACACTGCCCGCCCGCTCTTGCGCAAGTAAATTTACAGTACAGCGTGGTAAGAGAGGGCTCCTTGCGCAAGAGCTACGCTCTTTTTTTAACAGGTGTAAGCTCTCTTGCGCAGGGGGCTCTTGCGCAAGAGGGCAGTGTGGACGCCCGGCAGGGATTTCTTGCGCAAGAGAGTCCTATGTCTAAAATTGCCATCAGAGCTTTCTTGCGCAAGAGAGCGTCCACACTGCCATGGGCGCTCTTGCGCAAAAGCACAGCTCGCACATGGCAGTGTGGACGTTTTCTTGCGCGCAAGACTTCTTGCACAAGAACACTTGCGCAAGATGTTCTTGCACAAGAAGCCGTGAGTGTAGACATAGCCCTGTTGGAGATGGTCAAAGTTTCTTGGCCCTTCCTCAGAGCAAGGGGCTGGACTTGATTTCTTGAGGTCCCGTACAGCCCTGTATTTCTTGTCTCCTGAGTGTGATCCTAGCTACTTTTTGGTGACTTATAGATCTCTGTTCCCACAATGAAGCGCTCACACTCATAGATCTTACAATAATTTTATGCCTGCAGAATGCAAGATCCATGGAATAGCCATAGGGGCAGCTTTCTCATTTAATTTCATAGCAACACTCTTCTGCACAGCACATGAGCAGCTGAGAGGGGCAGTGCAGTACTCTCCAAAGAGGGCTAAGGGGTTGTAAATTCTAACCTTAACTCTTACAATGACTGGCCTTAAGCAAGTCTGCAAACAGTTCTACCTCAGTTCCCCTACTTGTAAAATGTGAGTAATTTACTTATGTCCAGGAGGGTATGTCTACACTACAAAGTTAATTCGAAATAACAGCAGTTATTTTGAATTAACTTTAATAGCGTCTACACAGGCAAACCGCTATTTTGAAATAAATTCGAAATAGTGGAGCCCTTATTTCGAATTTGGTAAACCTCATTCTACGAGGAGTAACACCAAATTTGAAATAGCTATTTCGAATTAAGTGCTATGTAGACACTTAATTTGAAATAGGGGGCCTCCAGCCCTTTCTAGGGAGCCCTGGTGGCTACTCCAGGCGCAACCAGGAAAACTTATTCTCCTCTCCCCCAGCCCCGGAGCCATTAAAGGGGTAGATCCTGGCCACAGTGCCTGCTCCAAGCCTGCCAGCCCAGAGCCAGCAGTGGCCACCGGGGCCCCTGACCCAGTGGCCCCAAAACATGAGCCAGCAAGCCACTGGCAGCCAGCCCTCCACTGCTCCCCAGGAGCAGTCTGCCAGCTCCCAGGAGCCTGACAGGGGCTGGAGAAGGCGGGTGCCTTCCTGGTCCAGGGTGGAGAACATGGACCTTATTCAGGTTTGGGGGGCATGCCCCCAATGTCTGTGATGGAGGAACGCGGCCGTCTATGGCAGGATAGCTGCCAGCCTGGCCACCAAAGGCCACATGCGAACCCAGGAGCAGGTTTGCATGAAAGTCAAGTTGGTCCGGCGATACCCCCAACCCTGAGCCCTGAGCTTCCCCTCCCCTTCTTCCCTTGCTTCCCCTTCCAGCTCCCTCCTCCCAGGTTTCCCCTTCCCTCTCACCCTTTCTCTTCCCCTCTCCCACCTCCTTTTCCCAGTCTCCCCAGAGGTTCATTCCCCCCCACCCCAGTTTTGTTCAATAAACCCAGTTTCTATTTTTGAACATACGTGTCTTTTATTTGACATCAGGAACGGGGGCTAGGGAGGGGTAACTGGAAGGACGTGAGGGAGGAATGGGGCACGAGCCCCCAGTGGGGAGGACCGGGGAGGCTCGGAGGGCTCCTCGGGGTGGACGCTCTCCCTCAGGGCCTCCTAGATCCTGAAAGCCCTCCGATGGACCCCCCCAGATGGCAGCCTGCAGCAAGTGCAGCCGGACTGATAGCAATGACCCCACGAGAGGCACCGGCATGCCCAGGGGCAGCTCTGGCTCCATGTGGCCGAGTGCTGTGGTGTCCCAAGTGTGGGCACTCAGGGCACTCTAAGACAGGACTGCTTTGCTGTCCCTCATTGAGGTAGACAAGCAAGCGGGGAACCCTGAGAACTGTCTGTCCACCGTGGGGGTAGGGTTCCTTTAAGCACGGAGCTCAGTTAGCCTCAGGCAACAGCCCCACACACTAAGCCCTAACCTGATGCCCTGCCGGCACTGGTTCCGGCCAGCCTTAACTTCGGTTCAGGGTCCACTCAGTGTGGACATGCTATTTCGAAATAGCAAAACGCTATTTCGAAATAGTTTTTGTGTGTAGATGCGTTATTTCGAATTAACTATTTTGAATTAATTACGTTAATTTGAAATAGTGCTGTAGTGTAGACATACCCTGAGAGGGTTATTGGGGCTCTTCATTCATTTATGTATATAAAAAAGCTTTAAAGGTGAACAGTTCTGTCATAAGTGCTATGAACTGCGGTTACCCCATACCTGTAGCATCAGTATTTTGCTATAAAAAGTCCAGATATAATGGTCCTGATTCTCCTCTTTTCTTCACCAGTTTTGCACTGCTGTAAGTGTAATTCCACTTAACTTCCATAGGGTTACAGACCTGAGGCTCCTTTGATCCTGAGCAAGAAAATTAGTGTTGAAGACAATCACAGATAATTGGGACACCCTTTGCTGCCTTGCCACCAGCCGCAACTCAATTCAGCTGTTACTGAGTCTGCAGCCACATCAGATACTTCCTACTGCATGGAAACATCATTTCTTTGTTAGGTTCATCCATCCGAATTTCCTGTTTTAGCACTCGACTGTCTTTGCTCTTGCAGGCAGGGTCCACCGGGCTTCTCTGCACTCTCTGGCTATGTCTACACTGGCGGCTTCTTGTGCAAGAACTCTTGCACAAGAACATGTCCATACTGCCATGTGCTTTTGTGCAAAGGATGTGCTTTTGTGCAAGAACATCCATGGTAGTGTGGGCGCTCTCTTGTGCAAGAAAGCTCTGATGGCCATTTTAGCCATAGGGCTTTCTTGCGCAAGAAACCCCTGCTGCGTGTCCAAACTGCCCTCTTGCGCAAGAGCGATTGCACTTGTTAGAAAAGAGCGTAGCTCTTGCGCAAGAAGCCCTCTCTTACCACGCTTTACTGTAAATCTTCTTGCGCAAGAGTGGGCAGGCAGTGTGGATGCTCTGCGGAAGAACGGCCGTTCTTGTGCAAGAACCTGCCAGCGTAGACATAGCCTCTGTCTCAGAGATAGAGCATCCATTTTGTGAATAAAGTGTCATGATGACCTCTCTCTCTCTTTTCCTGAGTGGGCTGTGCTAAACTGGTCTGTTCAGCATAGCTCGGGTTTTTACTGCATAGTGCTTCATCTTTATAGTTATTATCGGACATTTATATCAGTTTCTTAGTATCCTGGATATTACAGGCAGAGTGGCCACTGGCCAAGGCTCCAAATATAAACTGGAAAATTGCTTTTGGCAATGACTCTGGAATTGCTTGTGT
This sequence comes from Rafetus swinhoei, assembly GCA_019425775.1. Classification (NCBI taxonomy): domain Eukaryota; kingdom Metazoa; phylum Chordata; order Testudines; family Trionychidae; genus Rafetus; species Rafetus swinhoei. The sequence continues at coordinate 58,172,522 of CM033437.1, forward strand.
ATGTAGCATTTCAAGTATTAGGAATCAGCAGTTGTAATCTTTTGTGGCATCTCTTAGCACAGAAAGAGATGTTCGGTTCTGTGTTATCCTGGTGTAAATCTGAAGTAATGCCACTGACATCCTACAAATACACTCTAGATTTATATTAGTCTGACTCACCCGAGTGTAAGGGTATCTTACATAAAAACTGGATTCTCCTAAATTTTTTATGGGGTCAATCACCAGGTATTTCAGATGAAAAAAATATTCTACATGCAGGGCTGATGTCAAAGCACATGAAGAGTAATAGCAATATTAAACCCAGTCTTGTTAGCTCTGCCTTGAAAATAGAAGCCTGATTTATTTACACTCCAAAATCAAATACAAACACAAAGTCCACATTCACCCTTCCCTTTCCCCAAGAAAAATATACAGGACTAAGCGTACATGTTCATGCCATCACTTGTGCCTTTCCTTTCTGCCCATCAGCCCCTACTTCCTCTGTTTTTGCTTCTTTGTAGTCTGCAAACTTTGTGACAGGGAATAATGAATAGCTTGTAAGACCTGAAGAGACCTATTAGATCAAAGGTCACCAACCTTTCAGAGGTGGAGTGCCAAGTTTTGACCTCTTCACCTCTATGTACGGGTGCCAGTGATACTTTTTAAAGTCAATAATAGTCCTACTTATGGCAGCTTCATTAATAAATAAATTAAGGTGCAGATTTTACCGTTTAGTGTGATCCTTGGCCTTGCTGAGTTCGCCAATCTCGGGCTCATAGTTTGATGGTTTAAGCAGTACACAAGCCAGTCAGTACTATGCATATGCAAAGAGCAATAGTTTTTTCAGGATATGCAATACATATCCAACCCCCGGCTTCAACCCCCAGCGGCAGCAACCCATCTGCCCACTCCAATTCCCAGTGGCAGCAATCCATTCGCCTGTAGCTTCAACACCTTCCTTCGGTCCCCAACCCGCCCACAGCTGCAACACCCCCTCTCTGGTCCCCAGCCCTCCCACCTGTGGCTTCAATGTGCCGCAGCCGTCACATGTTCTAGGTCTGAAACACCATCTGCCCCACAATGCGGCCTCACCCCAGTGGCAGCCAGCCCCCAATCTAGCCCTGGCCACCAGCAGCTGCAACACTCCTCCTCCGGTCCCCAACCTGCCTGCAGCTTCAACATGCTGCAGCAGCAACTTGCCCGGCCGCCATGTGTTCTAGGCCTGAATTGCCATCTGCCCCACAATGTGGTCTCAGCCCCAGCAGCAGCCAGCCGCCAACATGGCGCTGGCCACATGCGGCTGCAACACCTGCCCCCCCGGTCCCCAGGCTGCCCGTGGCTTCACTACCCACCCACCCACCCGGTCCTCCACCCACCCGCCCTCCCTCCCCAATGGAGCCCTGGGCCGTCCCTGTCAGTGGGAGCAGCCATGACACCTTCCATGAGCAGGAGGAAAGTGAGTGTGTAAGGGAGCCAGAACAGCCCTCCCTTGACCAGAACCACAATGTCTGCATTGCTAGGCCTCGTCCCGGCCTTGTCCAAAGTATGGATCTCTAACAAAGCAAACCCTAGGCCTGACTCAAGTCTGGTGCACGTACGCACGCAGGCCAGGCCAAAAAGGGTGGGGAAGAGTCAGGAGTGCTTGCCCAATCATGCATAACTTGTAAAGGACAGCAAGACCAGGTTAAGAAGACCAGAGACAACCTGGTACTAGTACATTCCATTTTTTATAAGAGAAAAATTCCAGAAACAGCCGAAAAAGTATTCATTAAGCACTTTTGCAATATTTTGGCACAGCAAAATGTATCCTAAATATTGGCATTATAGGTATCTTATGCAAAACGTAATTGGTAGATATTACTAGAACGACCACGTCAAGTATAAATATAGGTGTAGAAAAGATAATCAGTGGGAGGGAATGAGCAGGATTGACCCACAGGTCCTGCTTTTGATGTAACTAGAAGTAATGGACCCCTTCACACCGGCGACCCCAGTGCATAGCGTTCCTATGCGTGGGAATCAAAGGAACCACGACCTCCTGCCTGGTACTGTAAGTAGCATACGGGTGAAGTGTAAGTGAACTAGGCTTAATTATTGTATTATAATAATCTTCTATTAATTGCTTTTGCATTGCTTTGCACGGTATTAATTGCTTTACATTCTAGACCAAATATTTTAAGTTGTGTAGTAATTGTTTTTAAGGCTTGCAAAACTTAAACAACTATGTTAACTGCTTATAGCTTGTAATAAATAAGTAAGTGGTGAAGTCTCTCTGGAGTGTCCTGGTTTCCCTTGGATCTAAAAAATCGAACCACATGACTGAGTGCTGCTGCGGAGGTGGCCGGGCTGAGATTGTTTGTACGTTGCCGCGTAGGCGTGCACATTAAAGGAACAGTGGCACAGGCTCCCGGCTGCAAAGGGAGAAGGGGTGGGGCTGAGCTCCCTCCCTGCGTGCCAAGGAAAATCAGCTCCCACAGGCCGGGGGTTGCCGACCCCTGTGTTAGATCATCTAGTCTGACCTGTGTTTAACACAGGCTGTAGAATTTCTCCCCAGTTACCTTGTATGGAGCCCAATAACTTAAGTCTAACTAAATCCTATCTCCCAGAAAGGCATTCTTGAAGACTTCTAGAGAGAGAAAATCCGCTACTTCCCTTGATAGCTTTTTTCAATGGTTAATCACCCTCCCTGTTTAAAATGGGTGGCTATTTCTAATTTGAATTTGTCAGGCTTCTAGATATTAGTTTTGTTTTGTCTTTCTCTGCTAGATTTTAGCACCTGATATTTTCTCCCCATCAAACTACTCATGTACCCAAATCAAGCTACCTCTCAATCTTCTTTTGGATAAACAAAATTACTTGAGATCCTTACATTCCCAGCTGTAGAATTGTTTTTGTGGCTCTTCTTTGTGCCCTCTCTGGTTTTTCCACATCTATTTTTCAAAGGGGATTACATACAGGGACTGACTATGTCTATTTGTGTTTAGAAAGCACCGTCTGTAATGCATCATCACCACCATCATCAATTCACTGGAATAAAAGCTGTTCTGGGGAGACTGGCCCACAGACTCCAGGAGACAGGCACAAAACTATTTAAAAAGGCTTAGGTACACAATGGATCCAGGCTAGTGAAGCTACAACGGAGCATAAGGGGGCATAAAAATCACCTTCCCCGGCCTTTCTGCACCATCAGTTGAGGCACATGGGAAAAGATGGTACTGCATACCCTCTATTTCCCATAGCAGATGGGCCTTACACTGTGCCACCGTCATTCTAGCCACCACAGCTAAGCTGCGCTGATGAGGGGGTGGGGTAGCACTGATCTGCTAATTGTAAAGGCTAGTGGCAGATTGCTAACCAATGGGACACGGGGAGCAGGGTTGGACTCGTGGCTCTCTGAGAACCAATTTCTTCCATGCAGTGCCTCACACAAAGAACAGACTGAATCCACATGCTCCATCCTTGTAAATTACAAGAAATGCATAATGGCAGATGTGTTTAATTTCCCAACACAATGTCCCCATCTTTGGGCCTTATTTCCTTTGTTCGCCTCTTCCTCCACTCCATTTGTTGGTTAACTATTGTGTCTTGGCTGAATTCAGGCTGAACGTTCTGTGAGACGGCCTGCCTTTCATGACCTATTTGTACAGCACTGGGCACAGTGAGACCTCATCCATCTAAATGGACCTCTGGGCACTGCTGGAATACAAATTAATAATGCTCCTATTTATATTTCCCAATAAATAGAAAAGCAAGCTTCCTTCTTGAGCAATCATATCCATTCAATAGTGCACGTGGTTGTCCTTGCAGCCTGCAAGTGCTCTAGTCAGCAATAATGGACCAGAGCTTGGGGCAACCCAACTTCATTTCAGGTCAGGGCAAGCACAAAGGAATGAGAGCAAGGCAATTAAAAAACCTCTAAGGTTGGAGTTTCTACCCCCTCCCTAGGCAATCTATTCGAGTAGGTTGCAGAGTAATACAGGTTGAACCTCTCTAGTCCGGCACTCTCTGGCATGATTTTAGTGAGCCAGATGTCCTCTTATCATGGGTGTGGTCAAGTTTCCTGCGATCCAATAAAGTTTGTTTACAGCCACCAGTCCTGGCGCTCAGTGTTCTCTGCTGTTATTTAGGATTAATTTACCCCTGAATATATTCTAAGAGCCCAGTAAGCAATGGACGTGTTGGTAATGCTGCTAGACAATATTGGCCTCCCATGGTTCAACAAATTCTCTGGTTTAGCATCAGCCAAGTCCAGAGGGTGCCAGACTGGAGGTTCAACCTGTACTACTTAATTTCTGAGAATTCAGAACAGTAATACCCAAAGGAGGGAAGGAAAAGAGGCACAACTCTGGCTCTTTCTGAGGATGACTCTCACCGCAAACTTTGCTCCAAAGTCCCAAGCTGCAAGCAAGACTAGGAAATTCCCAGCTCTTAAAATGATAGTTTGTAATTCCAATATACCACTATGGAGCAAGAGAATTTGGGGGTAAACTAAGGGAAAAACAGGATAACAGAGATGGAAATCCACTTATAGTTTAGTTGAACTTTGTACTAAGGAAAAGCAAAAAAACTACAAGCAACATGAAGTAGGGTTCATTTGTGAAACTATTTTAAATGTTAATCTCTCTCCTCCCAAGTTTCACCCTATGGCCAGTCAGGATCCTCTTGTCTGGGGGTTTTCAGCGGTGCCTCTGCAAATCACAGTCAGGAAGAAGGACAAAAAGTTGTAGAAGCTTAATGTTAAATTGCAGTTCAACGTTTGCTCCCCAAAAGCTTTTTTGTTATTGTTATTTTAGTTATATTATATGGTAAAACCAGCTACCTCCTTTAACTTCATTAACCACTCACATTATTTAATATTTAACCAATCACACACGAACACCTATGTTTTCTCCTCCCTTCTCAATTCTTTTTACATTTTATCTCTCATCATGACCAAATGGTAACTCATTTAGGATCTTTGTTGGTGCAGACGGTCAGCATAAATTCACCGTGAGAGCTTATCTTATCTATGTTACCAATTCTTGGGGCCTTTCTGTTTCCTCCCTAAAGTTACCTGACCCTGGGTGTCTCCACAACTATTGGTGCTATAACTCTTGTGAGGGGCATTCCTGAGGCGAGGATGCCTTAGCAGCAGCAGAGCATGTTTTTCCCTTCAATTTTTGTTGAAGGAAATCTCTGAGGGTATGTCTACACGAGCCCCCTAGTTCGAACTAGGGAGGCTAATGTAGGCATTCGAAGTTGCAAATGAAGCCTGGGATTTAAATATTCCAGGCTTTATTTGCATCTTCCCATCCGGGCACCATTTTTAAATTCCCTTAGTCCGAACTAACTGCCCGCGGCTACACGCGGCAGTCAAACGTTAACTCGAACTAAGTCCTTAGTTTGAGTTAACTGTTACACCTCGTGGAATGAGGTTATGAGCAAATTTTTGATTCATTCTTAGTCTGATCTCAGCAGATCACTGTCTTCACAACTTGTTCAAAACAAATTTGCTGTGGCTCTGGGATGAAGCATAGGAGCATGCTAAGGAGGATCTAAAGACTACTGACCACATCCATAGCACTGGCATTGTAGAGTCCTTTCATCAGATGTTAGCAGTTATTATCTCAGTAGGGTGCTACTCTAGTTAGATAAGGATGACTAGATTCCCACGGAGTACTGTTCAAGATGGCTTTCAGATGCTGAGATTGGGTATGTCCAAATAAAGAAGGAGTGTATAGGCATGCAAGAGGTTCACAAGATCATTTCAGGATCTTGCTAATTTCATGCTAGTGACAGACCACAAGCCTCTTGAGACATTAATAAAAAGTGAAGACCTATACAAAGGTCATCTAGACATTTAATGATGAGCATTAAATGTAGTTAGCTGGAGTCAACACCACTGGGAGTTGATAATCCCAGTGAATCAAGGAGATCTGGATGAGGGGTGATGCTGGAGTCTCTTCCAGGTCAGTGATTTCTGGTGAAATAGTAATTCTTTTCAAAGATTGTTTATGCTGAATAGATCTGTTGCAGGAAGACAACAGATGTTGCATCAGATCTGTTGCAGGAAGACAACAGCATGTCTGGAGAAGGCTGCAAGCCGGGGCCGGGGGGCAATAACATGATGGTGATTCACCAGGATTAGCCTCTGGCAGGCTGCCACTGCTATATTTATGTGCCTAGCCACAGGTACCGGTGATCATGGCTCCTGTTGGCCACAGATCGCTGTTCCCAGCCGATGTCCCAGGCTATATCCTTCTGGCCAAGATCTCCCACTTCGCTAAGGGCTCCTCAGCTCAGAAGGGAAAAACAAGTAAATTACTGTCATGCTGCAAAAGCGCCAGGGATTTAGGAGGGATGAAAGCACAGCGCGCAGCCATCCCCTCGCTCTACGGCTTCCAGGCTTTGCCTGCTCAGTCCCACATCCTAAACCCTCTTCGTTATGGAGCCTACAAAATGCTGTGGAAGAGGGGACAACAGGAACTTCAAGGGTTTTCCTACTGCAGCAGGCATTATAGAAATCAAATCTGGCTGAACTGTTCTTTCTAATGCTGAGAACTTGGCTTTTTTAACACATGAAATACTTTTGTTTTTGAGTCGTTTTGACTTTTTCCCCCTCACAGAAAAATGGAAAAATATAATCAATAATCAGAGAGATGGAAAACGGTACTGTCGGCCAGAGTACAAGCTCAACAGACTGGGAACGCTCTACCTTTGAAATATGCCCCTCCCATGTTAATCACGAGGCTACACTTCCCGCGGCTAATGTCCAAGGACTATACACAGTATTAGTTTAACCAGTGGAAAGTTTCGAATCTGCCATCCCAGAATGCTATAGAAAGACATTGTGAACAGTTCTAAAATTAATAACAGAAATGTGGTTTATAAAAAGGTCTGAAACATAAACATGAACATTCCTTAGCACATACCAAGTCTTAACATTATGTTTTGCTTCCAAAAAGAGATTCAAATATTTCATTAAAGGCAGACTATTTTTAGATTGCAAAGATAATCGAGTGTTGAAAACGCATTGGTTCATTTTGCACTGAGGCAATGAAAGCTATGAAAAAATTCCAACAACACTATCACCTCTTATGGGGGTTGACGTCACTGTGTTTGCAGGCAGCTTAGACACTTAGGGCACATCTACACAGCGGTGTTATTCCAAAATAACATAGTGCATGTCTACACTACAAGCCTTTATTTCAAAATAATGTTGAGCTGAAGGACTTCTTACTCCGACTCATGATAACCCTCATTTCCTGAAGAGTAAGGGAAGTCGAAGAAAGAGTGTTCTTCCTTCGACTTCCTGCTGTGTAGACAGCGCCAAAAGCTGAGTTAAGTTATTTTGATGCAATTGATGTAGCTGAAGTTGCATAGCTTAATTTGACTTTAGCCCTGCAGTGTAGACATACCCTAAGCTAGAAGGTCAGATTCTGGTCTCCATTAGAAGAATTCTGACAGAACGTATGGAGTCACTTTGGATTTACACCAGATTAAATAAAACTAAAATATGTCCCACAGTCTTTAGTTACCATTTATGGAAAGTTACATAAGTTAAAATAAAACTGCAGAAGGAATTTGCTCTATTTTTTTCAATGTAATAGAAACATTTGAGAATGAAAAGGGAACATTGTGTTCAGCTTTTCAATAAGAGCCACTTGGTGCTACCAAAGCTTGTTTCCTTACGTAGTTCAGGGTCAATTCAAATCAAATTTAACTTACTATATATTTCACTTCATCAGTAAAAAAGATCCCAAAGAGCTATCTGTCCACTTCTCCTTGTCAGAGGAACAGAGATTTTGTTCCGGAAGTACCGGGACAGTGGTAGGGAAAAAAGGAGACCTCTGTCAATGCAACCCTTGAATCTGCCAGTCAATGTTTTAGTTATAATTCCCAGGTCTATTTTGAGGGTGAATAAGTTGGTATGGACCCAGTCCTACCAACTCCCTCACTTCTGGTTCTGTGACCTGAGGAGACCACTGCGTGTATCTCACTGCAAACCATGAAAGAGAAGCCATGCTAATGAATACAATGTGCTCTGCCTCTCAGATTTCCCTTTGAATTTACCTTGGCTATCACAACACTGGTGAAGTTGTGCTAGGTATGTGTCGTGCTGACTAATGGGTTCTGTAACAGATGGTGTATATTTGAACTTCCCAGACATCAGACAATAATTGCTTGCATGTAGCAGTGGAAAATAAGTTCCAATGAAAATCTGGAAGGGCCAAAGGTCTTATTTTAAAAAACCACTGAGAAATGTTCTTATGTTCTTATGTAATGAAGACTCACGTGGCTTTCATTTTGCTAATAAACCTGCAGATGTGAAATCCAAATATATCCAACAGTTAATTAGCTACATCATGGAAGTGCAGCTTGTGTGTTGCACATAGATGAATGTGATTATGCCTGCTAGGGATCCAGTATGCTGTGCTAGTTATTAGAAGGGTGTGATTTGGAAGAAGAAAACCAGATCTGTGCTTACACCAGGTATTTCACCAACAGTCTAGGAAAAGCGAGACTGAAATCTTTGGAGTACTTTATTGTCACCCTCTGTAACAGGACAGCTTGCTGGTGGGCAGAAGAGATGGGGCCAATCATTGGTTACAGATTAAGCCCCATATGTGTGGACTTGGGCAATGCCCTAAAGAGTGTAAGCATGGCAGAAGCTGAGGAGGTTGTAGTGGGACTACAGAGATTGAGGCGGCCACTGCAGGGAAGATGCTGAGACTTGGAGAAATGCTTCAGCTAGGCTGGGCTGGGAGTCATCTGCTAAGACAGGAAGGACTCTAACCAGAGCAATGGACCTTGGGCTGAACCCAGCTGAAGGGAAGACTTTCGTGCTAAGTTTTGAACTTCAGGTTAATAAATCAGATCCTAAGGAAGGCAGTAGTGATTATATTGGAAAAGCCCTCTGTAGAGGTTATTTGGGGATCCCATAAGGGAAACAGGGGAGGGGCAATATCCAGGATTGCTCTGAGGCCCCCTGAGGCTCCGTGAAGCAGCCACTCTTCTATGCATTGGAAAATATGCAGATTATTTAATTAAGAGCATTTTCATCATACACCATACCTTTAATCAGCGCCTTTGGATGACAGGATACTGGGTTAGCTAGACCATTGATCTGACACAGTATGGCCATTCTTATAGTTATACGTTTCCAACGTGCTTTATATACTGCAGTTTGAGAAACAACAGTGTTTGAGCCATACACAAATCCTTTAACATTTGGAAATCTGACTTTCGTGAAGCCAATAAACACAAGCATAAATTGCAGCAGGCATAAAGTAAGATGAAAAGTGCAAGAGCCAAAATGGAATTTGAAGGGCAAATAACTAAAAATATAAAAACAAACAACAAGAGATTTTTTAAATATATGAGAAACAGGAAGCCTGCCAAAGAATGAGTGAGTCTGCTGGATCACTAAGGATGGGAGGGAGCAATTAAACAAAATAAGGACATAGCTTAGATATTCAATGAATTGTTTGAATTCTTTTTCTCTACCATGGATTTTTTTGATATTCCAAGTAGCAAAATACTTGGAAGATCATAGTCAGATAGGATCTAACCAGCACTGATGCAGGAAAGAAAAGTCATGTCTCACTAATCACTAAGTCCTGTCTACACTAGGGAGTTATTTTGAAATAACATCCCTTATTCCGAAATAATAAGCTGAGCGTCTACACTCCCAAGCCTGCTATTTTGAAATAACGGGCTGGTTATTTTGAAATCTGTACTCCTGCTTTCCTCGTGGAATAACGTTTATTTCGAAATAGTGATTTCGAAATAGCATTAGTGTGGACGCTCCACTGCTGCTATTTCGAAATAACTACTCCCCAAAGTAATTTGAAATAATTATTCCCCAGTGCTTTCTGGGGCTCTAAATTGAGGTAGTACATCCACAATAACAGAGCCTGCCTTGGACTAATTTTGAGGCGCGCTGTAGTGGGGACATGCTATTTTGATTTTGGTTTTTTTGGGGAGTTATTATTTCAAATTTAATTATTTTGAAATAATTTCCTAGTGTAGACATGCCCTTAGACTTCCTTGAACATGTTAGCAAAGTAGTGGATAAAGAAGAACCAGTGGACATAAAATATTAAGACATGGTCCTGCACTAGTAGCTACTAAAAAGCTAAGTAATCAATTCTTGAAAAGGAAAGTATTGCCTTGAATCCAAAAAGAGCCTAGGAATAAGTTTTTCGGGAGCATAAGGAATGAGACATAAGGAATGAGGAATATTATAATGGCTTTATATAAATCAATAATGTTACCTCTTCTGGAATAGTGTATGTAGTACTGGTCACCTGATCTCAAAAATGTTATTTGCTGAATTGGAAGGGGATTCAAGGAAAAAGCAACCAGAAAGATCAAAGAAAGCTCTTTTATGAAGAGAGATTGAAAAGACTGGGATTGTTTACCTTGGAACGGGGACATGATAAAAGTGTATAAAATAAAGCATGGTCTAGAGCAGTGTTTCTCAAGGTGGTCCATGAAACCACTCTGAGAAACCTGCTAACAGGCCGCTCTGGTTTGTTTATTTACCAGCACCACGGCCAGGGAGCCTCATGGATCTCATTGGCTCTGGTTTGCCATTTGCAGCCAAGGGGAGCCACGGGCAGCGGTGGCTCAGCCCATGACACTTCCCGCAGCTCCCCTTGGCTGCAAACGGCGAACTGAAGCCAATGGGAGCTGCGAGGCTCTGTGGCCACAGCACCAGTAAATAAACACACCAGTGCAGCCAGTTAGCAGCTTTCTCAAAGCGATTTTGTGGACCACTCTGAGAAACACTGGTCTAGAGAAGGCAGATATGGAGCTTCTGTTCTGCCCACCTCAGAACGCCGGAACATTCCGTTCAATTAAAAGGTGACATTCAAAACGGATAAAAGGAAATTCTTTCAACTGTAATTAGACTCACTGCCAGAGAAAATCAATGATCACAAGAACTTAACAAGACTGAAAAAGGCACTGGACACTCATATGGGTACCGAAACTATTCAGTGCTATAATAGTTAATACTGACAAAAATTGTGAATGGGATGTTAAGCCTCATGTTTCAGGACTTAAGACAATCTCTGACTATTAGAGATCAGTATAAGACCTAATGTGGGTAGGGAGATCATCCCACAGCTGCCCATGGCAGGGTTCTTACACCTGCCTTTCAAGGATCTGGTGCTAGCCACAGTCAGAGACAGGATACCGGATTAGACAGACCTTCGATCTGAGCCAGTCTGGCAAATCCCACGTTCCCAGAGACCATAAATATTCAGCAGCACTGAAGTGTGGAGGTCAGTAGTAGCTAAGCAGACATCTGGTACAGCATGCAATTCATAACTGTAGGGTAATGAGAAATTTGGCCAAGGACATCAGGTTAAACCTTTATCTTTATGAAAAGTGTCATTATCTTTCTTGGCCATATAAGAATTTGTTTTCTAAGCTTCTTATCTAAAAGACTCCATACAGGAAATTACACAGAATTGAATATATCCGCCCCAGCAGGATGAAAGTTTGTGACTCAGCCAGGATTTCTGAGGAGAGCTAGAAACTGAAAGTTTCAGAGAGCACATGATCTGAGCATGAGTTATGAAGAGCTCTCGTCTTGTCTTTAACAATGACATCCACTACCACTACCCCTCTTTGCCTCAGTTTTCCTGGCTGTAAAATGAAATATTCCATTGTGAGGATTGGTTAGAACAGACTTGCAATAGCATTTTGAAGATGAAAAGGATTACTCAAATCTGCTGCTCAGATCATGAAGCCATTCCCTCTAGCATGCTCAAACTATATGCACACATTAAGCTGTCCTACAGCGTCAGATTCTAATCATAGGGTTCCACTTTTATTTGCCTGAATGTTGGAAAAGTATTTGCTGGATTTTTTTTAACTAATGGGCCTCAGCTCTTTGATAATTCAAATGCAGTAGTTCTTTGAATTAGAGAACAGATACTGAGAATGTACAGGAGTTGTTTATAAGACAAAGGGCACCCTGAGTAACAGCGATAAAAAGTTCAGATAAACACACTGTGAATTCTGCAGAAGACTTTAAAGGTACAAGTTAAATGCACATCTGTAGCAAATGACACAAATGTTTTCTTTATTCAAGACTTTGGATTGGACTCTTCACAATTTACTTCCAATTAAAAATAATCCTGAAACAATTTGCAATAAAGTAATTATTGGGGGGAATCTCTGAACATTTTCCTTTGGAAATGGTTTAGATGCCTCCCACTATACACAATCTGTGATCATGAAAAAGGATGCAACATTTAGTAGAAGAAGCAAAGGAATAGCAACTTTTCAAGCCCTTTGAAAGATGCAGTTGACGGAACTCATTAGCATTTCCCTGGTGACTATTTATAGAATCCATCCACTTATCACATGTTGATTTCACTTTCCCTTCAGAAAAGAACCTCAGTGAGAGAAGAAAGAAATGGGTCTGGTACACATACAAAAAAGTTTTGGAAAATCTTCACTGGTGAAAGAAGGAAGAAAGACTTCCTTCTTTCTTCACTGCTTGAAAAGAAATAAAGGGTAGTTTTATTCAAAATTATAATTAGCAGAAGAGGGAATCAGTAAAGATATCCTAGATTTTTAGTGGATTGTCTCTGCTCCAGATCTCTGACACTCCAAAGGAACTTTTAGATGCCCTTCTAGAAATCATGGGACTGACTCAGGCTATAGAAGAGATAAAGGTAAGAAAGATCCATGCATAGCTAGGTTCCCAGCTGAATTTTACAGAGTTCTCTTAAACCTGTGGTGTGCAAGCAGTTCTGAAGCAGTGACCACTATAGTGGCTACTGTTATAGCAAACTAGCCACATTATTCTGAAAATGTAAATAATTTTGTGAGATTCTCCAAACATAGCAATTCTTGTCTTTTAATTTTAACGGAACTCTTCAACATTGCTTTTAATCAACAAAAGTCATCACATTTCGCAGAAATTCAGTCAAGGGGACACTTCACAATTTTGTTTCACTGCTAACCCTCTGAAATCAGGCAAAAACGTTTCACTGAGACCACAACTCAACTCAGCCTCCATTTTTTCATCCAGTACCCATGACCAATATTTTGACTAGATGTACATTATGACAGAACATGATGCTTCACAAAGCCATGTTGAACCAAACATGGAAAAAAGTTTGGCAACTGCAGTTTTCAAAATAGCAAACTGATTCTGTTGCAAAAGTGCATCCCACATTGTCACAAACAGTTCACTTTTTGACTGATCGACTTGGCTTTGAAGTGTGAGCAAATCTTTTTCAAACAAACATTTGTTCAGGCCAAGCAAACTGACAAGGACTTGAGAATTAGCAGTGTCAAACGGAAATGGGTTTTTCATGAATTGAAATGCCAAGATGAAGCTCTCAAAAGCTGCAAAAAGCTGACTGAATTTCATTGCCAGGTTTTCAAGCCATCTCAAATTGTGTGGACAATCAAGTTCATCACACTCAAATTCACTACCTCCAGTAATTTTCTGCAAATTTGGGACACGGGTGAATTCTCCTGCCTTCGTTGGAGCTGTAGCTTAGAAGTGAACTCCTGAAAGTGCTGGGCCACATTGCAAATCAGCTTCCCCTTTCCCTGAAGTTTCAGATTGAGTTAACATAAATGACAGGTGTGATCAGTCAGGAACCACAAATCAAATTGCCCCCGCTTATCTTCAATGGCACAAAAACTGTCCAGCTTTCCTTTCTTGACAAGAAAGTCTCTGATTGGAGTAAGCAGTGCAAGGAACTGCTCAAGCACCTTTCCACAACTCAGCCATCGCACATTGGCAAAATAGACGATTTCAGAATGCTCAGGTTCAATTTCTTTCAAAAATTCCACAAATTGGCGATGATTCAGAGCACAGTCTCCATCAAGTCTTTCAGAGTATCTGTTGTGGATATCTAGGCACACAGATTTTCTTGATGCAAAATACAGTGGCAGGAAAAGCAATTTGCTGTTCATTTTATTAGATTGCAGGTGCTCTTTCAGAAGAGACACAAATCCAGAATTTTTTCCTCATCATAGCTGGTGCACCGTCAGTTTTAACAGAAGCCAATTTTGCTAAATCCAAGTTGAAATCACTTGAGACACTTCTGAAAGCATTGAATATTATCAGATCCATGGGTACAATCTCTCAACCCACACACAGATAGCAGTTCTTCACGAATCTGGAAATCTTCTGTTCCAAAACGAATCCAGAAAAATTGAGCTGAGCAGTGTCACTGATGTCACATGACTCATCCAGTGCCACCAAGGAGGCCAAACACCGATCAATTTCAGCACCAACCGGGTTTTGAGATCAATAGACAAATCTTTCGACCAACGTGCAACTGTTCGGTGACTCAGCTGCAAATTTTGAATGCTCTGCAAAATGTTATTTCACGTCTGTTCATTATGATTTTCCAGTAAGGTTTCCATGACAGAGAAAATAATTTCCCTCACCATATCTCCATCTGAGAATGGCTTCTTGCAGCAAACAAATATCCACACTGCTTTCTAGCTGGCCAAAACTGCCAGTTCAGATGAAGATAGAAACCGCTTCAAAACCTTCTGCTGCTTTTCAAAATCCAATTTCAGCTGACCAATTTTATCAGTTCACTTTTTGCTTTCAATAGGATACACTGGATCAAAATCACTGTGCTGCCCTTGGAAATGCCTTCTTACATTGTCAGTCTTATTTGCAAGGATTATTGTATGACATAGCAAACACGTTGGCTTTTCATTCACCTCAATGATGTCATATTCCAGTTCCAATTTCTCTTGAAATTTATGTTTGATGTCCTTCCAATCTCTCTTTTTCTTTGCTGCAGTTTCTGCTGACGATTTGTTGTTTTCAGCATTGTTTGACTTGTTACTAATGCTTTCACCTGCTTCAGAATCACGCTTTCTCATAATGGATGCAATTCTAGAAAAAATAATATTGTTCAGTTTCAACACAAAGCAAAAATAAGCAATATTGTTGGGGAGGCCAAAAAAGTACCCTCATTGTTCAAATTCAATATCTGGGAGTGTTCAACATGTTCAATATTTTTTAAAATTTTCAAAAACAGGAATAACACTCAAACTGTTTTCTTCAAATGTGTGATTGTATTCTGGATTTTGTTATTTAGAGTGGCCATAACCAGCTGCAAAAAAAGAAACTTTTGAGAAGAAATTTTTATATATACTACTATATTTATTGAACAACATTTTTGGCCGCTGAACAGCCAACATTTGAACCTAATTGTGTGCCCATGATGAACTTGAATTTAACCTGCATTTAAATAGAAGGTTGAAATGAATGCTAGGAGAAGACTGGCCAACTTGAAAAGTGAACTACTTCATACAAGGACAAATACTTTCACACAGAGAACTTCAGAAAGGCTTTGATGATAATTATCAGTTGAGAACTAGCACCCAGCAATACCAGCCGTGGCTTACAATGATGCATGATGATTTCCAGCCTAAGTGGCATGTTTAAACTATTCTGTGAACTGGCGGAAGTCTCCATCCAGCAGATAGGTCAAATTAATGGAAAGTGATTTTAGAACTCAGAAAAATCTTCTGAACTTTTTTTTATTCTCTGACAAATTTTGATTTTTACTTAAATTTTTTTTTTAATACAACAATTTTTGAGTTTTTATTATTGAAGCCAACTAGCCACACTCAACCGGCCAAATAGCCACATGTAGCAAGTGTGTTGGACACCATAGTCTGAAACTTTAACATTTAGATTCTTAAATATGTCCACTGATGTTGAATAAGTTCAAGAAGGAGCTAGCGCTCATGCTTGCTTTGAGAAGCTACAATTTCAGTTGTACCTAAATGTTGGAAAGACCTTGGACTATGTAGTAATTAAAAAGCTTTTTCTTGAATCAATTGTGATGCTAGGATTTTAGCTGAAGTTCTTGCTTTGTGACTGGACAAAGTTCTAGCACACAATGTACACATTATCTGAGTAGGCTTCCTTCATAATAGATATGGCTGAGATTGACATGATTGTTGCTTCAAGAGATTCTAAAGAACTCTTAGCTATTATTTCTTTAGATACTGGAAAGGCCTTGGATTGTATAGCCTGGGACTTTTTCATGTGCTAGCAAAATTTAGATTCAGTAAACAATTTATTGCTTGGATTAAGCTTTTATACTCACCTGACTTCCTAGATAGTTATCCCATTTCCATTAAGAGAGGTGTAAGGCAGGGCTGCCCTCTTTCTCCTCTTCTGTTTGATTGACTTCTAGAACCTTCAGTCATTGCCATCTGAGCAAATCAACATATTCATGGTATCAGGGTGGGACAAACAGAACACAAAATTATACTCTATGGGTGTGTCTACACAGCACCCTTAGCTCGAAATAAGCCACGCAATTTGTGCTACACAAATTGCATATCTTATTTCGAGTGTATTTCAAAACAGCTTAATTCATAATTTGGTGCTGTCTACACAGCACCAAATTTCAAAATAACTCTCTATTCCGAAATACCCCTTAACCCTCATGGAACAAGGTCAAAATCTAGTTCAAAATAATGGGCTGCTTCAATAGACATGGAATAGCTATTTCAGGATACTTCTGGTATCCCAAAGTAGCTCCGCAGTGTAGACGTACCCCTACTTAGACAATGCTCTTACATTGGAACTAAGCCTGAGGTTATCACTCCTAACCTTCTAACCTCTATTAGTAAGTTTGGATTCCTCTCAGGGTGTACAATTAATTGGGGTTGCTGCACTGTCTGGAGCAGCTCACAAGTAGGAGTGCATTTGTCAGGGCAGACTGTTATAAAACAGGGCAGACACCTCAAACTGGTGGTATGTTCTGTAATTAGATTTCATCAACTCACTAACAAATGTGCACTTCCGGATCAATATAAGTCTGTCCATGGAGTCACAGACAGTCCCCTCAGACTCTCCAGTCTATCTTGCCTCCCAGGCAAGCTGTTCTTAGTGATAGCTGGTCACCTGTACTGAAGATCACAAAATATTGAGGTTTATGTCCATTTCCCAGGGATCAATCACATGCCTCAGATCAATTGTATCTCATCTCTGTCTGAAGCAGACAGGAGCTGCAGACAGGGGAGTTTGAGAGGGACCGCAAGAGATCCCGCCGCTGAACAGGCTACTTGGTGAGAGTACTCGCTTTTGGTGTGAGTGAGTTTGCTCGACTGTTTGAATTTTGTTTGTTTGTTGAATTCTGAATCTGATTTCAGGTGACTGCAGTTTCAGTTTCAGCTGCTGTGGCAGTTGGGACTAAGTGCCTGACCCTTTGTTCCCCTCAATTGCTCTCTTGATTGCATCTGGTCAGCCTTCTCCTGTGTGACTCACGAGGGGGAAGGCCTGGCTGAGGCAAGCAGGCTTAAAAGCCAGAGGCAGAGTGACCAGGGAACAAAGCGGACAGGAGCTGCAGACAGGGGAGTTTGAGAGGGAGTTTGGCAGAGGGAGGCCTACGATGGTCAGGAAGACCCGCAACACCTGTGCCAGCACTGCTTCTGTCTCCTCCACCCGGCGCCTGTAGCCAGACAGAGCACCTGAGCATGGATGCCTCTACCCAGATCCTGGTGTGGTTTTGCAGGGACTGTGGATTGCAATTCCCACTTATTGATATCCAGGCTGGGGAGATCATCCAATGCGAAAGGTGCCTGCTGGTCGAATCTCTCAGGCAGCAGGTGGCAGAGCTACGGGAGCAGGTGGCTAGGTTGAGGAGCACCCGCATCCATGAGGAATTCCTGGACCGTGTTCATGAGGAGACAGCTGAGGTAGCTGTCCCGGTACACAGGACTGGGGACACACCACTGGTGGAGGAGGAGACAACTCAGGGTGAACAGTGGCAGCTGGTTACTTCTGGCAGCAGGCACTGCTCCACCCCTGCTCCGAACCCTCCCGCCATAGTACTAGGAAACCGTTATGCTCTTCTTTATACAGGAGATAAGCAATCACCCCCTACACCGGAGGAGGAGAAGCCCCGTACCCCCAAGGCTGGGAGGTCTGCTGCCACCACTGCAAATAGGAAACGTAGAGTAGTGGTGGTCGGAGACTCTCTTCTGAGGGGGACGGAGGCGCCCATCTGTCGCCCTGACATTTCATCTCGGGAGGTATGCTGTCTGCCGGGGGCCCGTATCCGAGATGTTACGGAGGCATTGTTGAGGATTATCCAGCCCTCTGACTACTACCCCATGCTACTCATCCATGTGGGCACTAATGATACTGTGAGGTGTGACACTGAGTGGATCAAGAGTGACTACAGGGCTCTGGGGGTACGGGTGAAGGAGTTTGGAGCGCAGGTGGTATTCTCTTCGATCCTTCCTGTCGAAGGTAGGGGCCCGGGCAGAGACAGGTGCATCCTGGAGGTGAATGCCTGGCTGCGAGGATGGTGTCGCCAGGAGGGCTTTGGCTTCCTCGACCATGGGATGCTATTCCAGAAAGGACTGCTAAGCAGGGATGGCGTCCACCTTACGAGGAGGGGGAAGACTCTGTTTGCATACAGAATGGCTAACCTAGTGAGGAGGGCTTTAAACTGGGTTTGACGGGGACAGGTGAGCAAAGCCCACAGGTAAATGGAGAACATGGAGACCTGGGAGTTGGGTCGGAAATGGGAGGGAGCGTGGGCTACAATGGCAGAGAGAAAGGAGGGTCAGGGCAAAACTGGGAGGCAAGGTCAAATCAGGATCTTAGATGCCTATATACAAATGTGAGAAGTATGGGAAATAAGCAGGAAGAACTGGAAGTGCTAATAAATAAGTACAATTATGACATTGTTGGCATCACAGAAACTTGGTGGGATAATACACATGATTGGAATGTTTGTATGGAAGGGTACAGCTTGCTCAGGAAGGATAGACAGGGAAAAAGGGAGGAGGTGTTGCCTTATACATTAAAAATGAACACACTTGGAGTGAGGTGGAGATGGACATAGGAGACGGAAGTGTTGAGAGTCTCTGGGTTAGGCTAAAAGGGATTAAAACAAAGGTGATGTCATGCTAGGAGTCTACTACAGGCCACCTACCCAGGTGGAAGAAGTGGATGAGGCTTTTTCAAACAACTAACAAAATCATCCAAAGCCCAAGATTTGGTGGTGATGGGGACTTCAACTATCCAGATATATGTTGGGAAAATAACACTGCAGGGCACAGACTATCCAATAAGTTCTTGGACTGCATTGGAGACAACTTTTTATTTCAGAAGGTTGAAAAAGCTACCAGGGGGGAAGCTGTTCTAGATTTGATCCTAACAAATAGGGAGGAACTGGTTGAGAATTTGAAAGTGGAAGGCAGCTTGGGTGAAAGTGATCATGAAATCATAGAGTTCACAATTCTAAGGAAGGGTAGAAGGGAGAACAGCAAAATAGAGACAATGGATTTCAGGAAGGCGGATTTTGGTAAGCTCAGAGAGCTGATAGGTAAGGTCCCATGGGAATCGAGACTGAGGGGAAAACAACTGAGGAGAGTTGGCAGTTCTTCAAAGGGACATTGTTAAGGGCCCAAAAGCAAGCTATTCCGATGTGTCGGAAAGATAGAAAATACGGCAAAAGACCGCTTGGCTTAACCACGAGATCTTGCATGATCTAAAAATAAAAAAGGAGTCATATAAAAATGGAAAGTAGGACAAATTACAAAGGATGAATATAGGCAAACAGCACAGGAATGCAGGGGCAAGATTAGAAAGGCAAAGGCACAGAATGAGCTCAAACTAGCTACGGGAATAAAGGGAAACAAGAAGACTTTTTATAAATACATTAGAAGCAAGAGGAAGACCAAGGAGAGGGTAGGCCCACTGGTCAGTGAGGAGGAGAAACAGTAACAGGAAACTTGGAAATGGCAGAGATGCTCAATGACTTCTTTGTTTCGGTCTTCACCGAGAAGTCTGTAGGAATGCCTAACATAGTGAATGCTAGTGGGAAGGGGGTAGTTTTAGAAGGTAAAATAAAAAGAACAAGTCAAAAATCACCTAGAAAAGTTAGATGCCTGCAAGTCACCAGGGCCTGATGAAATGCATCCTAGAATACTCAAGGAGCTGATAGAGGAGGTATCTGAGCCTCTAGCTATCATCTTTGGAAAATCATGGGAGACAGGACAGATTCCAGAAGACTGGAAAAGGGCAAATATAGTGCCCATTTATAAAAAGGGAAATAAGAACAACCCAGGAAACTACAGACCAGTTAGTTTAACTTCTGTGCCAGGGAAGATAATGGAGCAAGTAATTAAGGAAATCATCTGTAAACACTTGGAATGTGGCAAGGTGATAGGGAACAGCCAGCATGGATTTGTAAAGAACAAATCATGTCAAACCAATCTGATAGCTTTCTTTAATAGGATAACGAGTCTTGTGGATAAGGGAGAAGCGGTGGATGTGGTATACCTAGACTTTAGTAAGGCGTTTGATATGGTCTCACATGATATTCTTATCAATAAACTAGGTAAATACAACTTAGATGGGGCTACTATAAGGTGGGTGCATAACTGGCTGGATAGCCGTACTCAGAGAGTAGTTATTAATGGTTCACAATCCTGCTGGAAAGGCATAACAAGTGGGGTTCCGCAGGGGTCTGTTTTGGGACCGGCTCTGTTCAATATCTTCATCAACTGGTATAGACAGTACGCTTATTAAGTTTGCAGATGATACCAAGCTGGGAGGGGTTGCGACTAATCTGGAGGATAGGTCATAATTCAAAATGACCTGGACAAATTGGAGAAATGGTCTGAGGTAAATAGGATGAAGTTTAATAAAGAAAAATGCAAAGTGCTCCACTTAGGAAGGAACAATCAGTTTCACACATACAGAATGGGAAGCGACTGTCTGGGAAGGAGTATGGCAGAAAGGGATCTAGGGGTTATAGTAGACCACAAGTTGAATATGAGTCAGCAGTGTGATGCTGTTGCAAAGAAAACAAATTTGATTCTGGGATGCATTAACAGGTGTGTTGTGAGCAAGACACGAGAAGTCATTCTTCCACTCTACTCTGCGCTGGTTAGGCCTCAGTTGGAGTATTGTATCCAGTTCTGGGCACCGCATTTCAAGAAAGATGTGGAGAAATTGGAGAGGGTCCAGGGAAGAGTAACGAGAATGATTAAAGGTCTAGAGAACATGACCTATGAGGGAAGACTGAAGGAATTGGGTTTGTTTAGTTTAGAAAAGAGAAGATTGAGGGGGGACATGATAGCAGTTTTTAGATATCTAAAAGGGTGTCATAAGGAGGAGGGAGAAAATTTGTTCATCTTGGCCTCTGAGGATAGAACAAGAAGCAATGGGCTTAAACTGCAGCAAGGGAGGTTTAGGTTGGACATTAGGAAAAAGTTCCTAACTGTCAGGGTAGTCAGACACTGGAATAAATTGCCCAGGGAGGTTGTGGAATCTCCATCTCTGGAGACATTTAAGAGTAGGTTAGATAAATGCCTATCAGGGATGGTCTAGACAGTATTTGGTCCTGCCATGAGGGCAGGGGACTGGACTCGATGACCTCTCGAGGTCCCTTCCAGTCCTAGTATTCTATGATCTCCTACACCAGTGCTGAAATAAAACTAACAGGAGGTTTATTAACTAGGAAAGAGAGCTATTAACAGGTTAAAGCAAGTAAGCATGTGCCCACAAATGAATTACCATCTATGGATCCTAAAGATGACAAAGATGTAGCAATCTGTTAACTCAAAATGCTTTTCAGACTGGGCCAAGGAGTAATCCCCGGTGATCTCTGCCCTAGTTTATTGTCTCTGGCCCAGCAAGAATTTAAACAGCAAAAGGACGAAAAATGTTCTTGTGACCAGTGTTTTATTTTTTACATTTGGCCTTCCAGTCCAAGAGACAAGCTCCCTTACATGCAGCATTTCCAAGGTCTGATAGAGCTATACACCCATCCTTTGTATGGCCCTGTTAATCCTGATAGGCCTCTTGAATGGATGGGGGAAGAGCAGATTCCCATGCCTGGGTCCATAACTTGAGAGCAAACGTTTTTCAAAGCTATAAAGTAAAACTTACATATTTCCTTATACCACGGAATAGAGACATTATAAATGACATTAATGCATACAGCAACTTACAAGCATTTTATAGCGTGTAATCACAGAATCCATTCTTATCAGACTAAATGAACATGCAAGCGAGCTGGTTTAGTTTCCAGCTATGAGTTTGTCAGTGCTCAGGTGACATCTGCAGACTTGACAAGAGCTGGCATCTGGTTTACTAGCAACAGAGGAGTAAATAAGAAATCTTAGGCATTAACAAATATGCCTACCAAAGCCTTTTCTCAAATTAGGGCTTTCAATGGCAATCCCTTTATATGAAATAATTAGGAATACTGATTCTCAGAAATATTCAGAACAACCCAAAGGTAAACATGGATCCAATTACTGCGCAAGTGAATAATGATTTGGAGAAATAGAGCTCATTAACCCTCAGTTTGTGGGGTAAAAATAATATACTGAATTTTATTTGTCCAGAATTTTGTATGACCTGAGGCATCTCCCATTTTTTTCTATTCCTCCAACTTATTGTAAGAAATCCAATAATATTTTCAGAATATTCCTTTGGGGAGCTGGTAGGAAACCTAGATAGGCTCTGAACAAATTACAGCTTCCCCTGTTTCTGGGAGGATTTCATTTTCCCAGCTTGAAAAGTTATAATATCTGCTATTTGTTAAGTCAGGCATCCTTGTGTCTGTTAGATGTGACCCCCACCTTGGGTTCAAACTGAGTAAGAATTGGTTTACCCTCCCCCACCCTCAAGTATTCTAGGATCCAATTATTATAGATTTGATGTCTTCAGGGCTCCCATAACATCAGCTGTGAGGCGAGTTTGGTCAAATATGACTAGAAAGTTCTGTCTCCATCCATTCTTCCAAGTAGTGGTGGTTCTATGGAGCAATCCCATCTTTAAAATAGGTGGCAAAATCTTGACATCGTGTGATTGGATGGACAAAGGAATTATGACCATGTCCAAGCTAATTAATAATGATCGATTTAAACCCTTTGGACAATTGTATGGCACAAAAATCTCTACCAAAGATCGATAATTTGGGAGTTGCTTGGAATAGAGATTTGGATACACAGTTCTCTCTGACCCAATAGAATACCATTTTATCTTATGTTAAAAAGCAATTATAGATCTGAGAATGCAGTTTACCAAAAGACACTTTCCTGGATGTACTGATTCCCACAAAGGCTATTGATGATGGGCCTCGTAAATGCTGATCATGACTGGAAAAGTAATTCTCTTTGTGCTACCTTAGCTTATATGCTTTGGAGCACCCCCACGTCAAGAATTTCTGGTATGAGGTAGATGAAAGTACCAATTAGATATTCTTTGCTAAATTGGAGATCTCCCCCTTAAGTTTCACTCATGGATATATTCCTGATACCTGATAACAACGCAGTATGCAGCATTGGTTGCTAAAAAAGTTATCCTGCAAAAACGGAAAAGTCTGTCCTCACCAAATACTGATGCCTGGCTCAGTGATATAGCTGACCCTGCAGCTAACAAGCAATTGCCATTCCACAGAAAGGGAATGCCTGACAAACTCAGAGCAATTTGGTCTGTGCTTAATATAGACCCTGAAACTAGATATGTTGCTTTCCCTCTTCTCCTTTTTCACTTTGTTTTACCCTCTTTATTAACTTTGTGTATTATGATGGGTCTGGTATTTTTGAATATTTGATGTATTTAGAAACATTAACATAATACATTAAAAAAGAAAATAAAGTGTAAGCACTTTATACATGAAAGCACCAGTTAAAAATGTAAATGTACAATAATTTATACTTTCTTCCAATCACATTACTGTTAAGCTTACTTCCATGGCTGTCTATAAAGGAGAGAGTCAGAAAGTACGGTTTCATGTATTGAAAGTGCAGTACATGCTTCCATCAATATCTCACATTGCTTAGGCCAGCAGAACTCTGAACATGGACTAAATGTATGAACAGGAGCGGCCCTAGATGAGCTGCCGGCAACTGGCGCCCTAGGCGAAACGCGCTATCAGTGCCCCCGCCTCCAAAGCCCTCAAGGACCGTTTATCTTGGCACCCTAAGCAACCGCCTAGTTTGCCTGTATTGACGGGCCGCCACTGTGTGTGAAACATCAGTGAACCTTAGTGAGACTCCCACTGTAATCTTTCTAATATGATACTTACTTCCACTGTAGAATAGTGTGTTAAAGTACTTAGTCAATAAAGAAATGAGGAATAAAAATCTGGATGCCTCTTTGCATTTGTAGAACTAATGTTGTAATAGCCTGGGGTGCTGATAGATATGAAGAAAACCTGTGACCCTTATCTGTTTTAAAAGCTTTGTGGATTTCTGAAAAAACTTCCTTGCTATTTCCAAGGCCAAAAAACATGGCGATTATGATTTGCAACTTCATCACATTAAAATGTTCATAAGTAAAAAGATGTCAGGCACTTGAAGGGGAACAGACTTTGACCTAATACTTTCTTCTTTCCATCTGTAGTTGCAACTATCCATAAATCATCACCATTTGTTTGTTGCAGTACTCAAAGTCCCCATTCAGTATTGTGGCCCCACTGTGATTTATAAAATAGACTTATAAAATACATGCAATTGGGTTCCATCTTTTGTCAGGGAGATGCCGTCCCCAGGTATTCCACAATTCTACCCCTTGTAGAATTGCCACCAGACCCACCTAAAGAATTTCCTCCAAGCATTGAAGCTTTCTTTTATTTTTCTAAAGGTATATCTCTTACAACTGTGAAGAAAACCTAGAAAAACATAAACAGAGTGTCAATGGTAAGGTGCTATAAACCTGAGTCTGCATGGAATGGTAGCTCTTGGGGGTTTGACCTGCCACAGTCCTTTCTAAGGGTATGTCTACACTGCCACCCTAGTTCGAACTAGGGTGGCTAATGTAGGCATTCGAACTTGCAAATGAAGCCCGGGATTTAAATATCCCGGGCTTCATTTGCATGTTCCCGGGCACCGCCATTTTTAAATGCCCCGTAGTTCGAACTATCTGCCCGTGGCAACATGCAGCACGGACTAGGTAGTTTGAATTAAAGCTCCTAATTTGAGCTACCGTTAAACCTCCTTGCAGGAGTAATCCCGGGCTTCATTTGCAAGTTCGAATGCCTACATTAGCCACCCTAGTTCAAACTAGGGGGGCAGTGTAGACATACCCAAAGGGACTTCAACTTTGAAGCCTGATGAGGGTCATTTGGGGCAAGTCTACACTAGAGAGTTATTTCTAAATAAGTTATTTGAAATAATAACTCTCGAAATAACAATTTTGAAATAGCGCTATTGCTCTTTACAAGCAGGAGTTATTGTTTTGAAATAACAAGCCCTTTATTTCAAAATAGCAGGTTTGGTAGTGTGGATGCTCACCTTGTTATTTTGAAATAAGGGTAGTTATTTCGAAATAACATGCCCTTTACTTTCCACTTTCTTAACTCTGCTGATTATTTTAACAGAAACAGCTGGATAAGGTGCTGTTCCATAATTCCAAATTCATCTCCATGTAAAAAATAAAAATGCAAATCCACTGTCTATTACTTAGCTTCCCAAATCTTCATGGTTCATGCTCAAAGGGCCTTGCAATCTGAAATGCAAGTTTTCAGTCTTGTTGAGCCATGAAATATTTTTGGCTAGCTGCAGCAGCCACTATTACAGAAGTGCAATACATTCTCAATCTCCATGGCATGAGGAAAGAAACAGCCCCAGAGGAAATAAATGCCAGATAAATTCCAGATGAAAGTGATCAGAAAATATTTATTGAAAAATATTTGAATATTCTAATGGGAAAACATTTTTACTAAATATTTTGTCTGAAAAAAGTCTTCCCTTTGGCAAACCCTAATTCCAGAGCTGAAATACAGGCTTGTTGCAAGTGGGGCAATGCTGAGGTAACACTTCAAATTGGGATATGTAATAAGGACACCTGGAGAGGGACAGCACAGTGGTTTAGCCATCAGGTTTAAAAAAACGACACTTGGTCCCTCTATAGACCTTTTCACCTTTAAAGCTCTGCACAAATCTTTATTAATCCTCAGAATCCCATAAGTGACAGGTGGGGTCCTGTCATCTCCATGTGCATATTAATGGCTTACTCTGGCCTTCACCCAATTTCCCTCCCCTACAACTATGTGTTTTGTGCACCAGTTATGCACTGGGCTGCTGCCCTCAATAGCTGCAGGAAACTAGAATTGCATTTCTCTCACTGAGGGCCTCATCCAAAGCCCAATAAGACCAACTGAAAGACTCCTTTGATTTCACTGGAGTAGGGATCAGGCCCTGCTCAACTTACTATTGCATCACATCTGAGACCATGTGAAGGGGTTTTCAAATGGTGCAATTAGTCTTGGGCCTTTGTAACGTTTTTTTGGTTTTGGTTTTTACTTCTCCCTCTTTTCTTCTGTCATCTTCACCTTCTCTGCTAAGAGCCCCAAATGGTGCATTCAGGGCCCTGCTTAGTGCTCCAAATGCACCATTTGGGTCACATTGAGTTCTTTGTTGATGACATCGGTATCCACACTGGGTCTTTGTGAGGTTGGGAATGCGGTGAGATTCAGTGGGACTCGGGGTGTCTCAGGTTAGGGGTCTCTCTGGGATTACAGGTTGGTCATTCAGTGGGGTTGGGTAATTCTGCAGCTGTTGGCAGGGAGGTTCAATAAGATTCAGTAGGGTGCCATGTCTCTCTGGTGGGTACAGTGACACTGGGGGTGGGGTGGTCTCTGAGTCCATGGGACCTGTTCTGAGGCTGCAGCCTCTGCCCTCCTGTCCCTACTGCTTTCTGCCCTGCCCCATTCCACCCCATCCCTTCCTGCAAGTAGCTACCAGGAGGATTTAAATGCCAAGATTTTTCAGAATGAGACTGAGCTCTTCACCAAATTTTGTGAGAGAGTCATTAGGGATGACTTGGAAACATTGGTCTCCTTAGCCACATTCACAAAAGATCTTTAAATGTGAGTATCCCTAAAACAGAGAGGAGTCCTGTGGCACTTTAGGCCTGGTCTACACTAAAGGGGAAAGTCGACTTAAGATACGCAACTCCCGCTATGTTAATTATGTAGCTGGAGTCAAGGTATCTTAAATCACATGTTGGTGCTGTTCACACAGCAGGAGGCTGATGGGAGCACATGCTCCTATTGACTTCACTTACTCCTGGTGAGGAGCAGGACTACCAGTGCCGACGGGAGCACCCTCTCAGTTCAAATTAGCGGGTTTTCACTAGACCCGATCATTTGAACCCCGGAAGATCAACTGCAGCAGTGTCAATCTTCTCAGTAGTGCGGACAAGCCCTTAGAGACTAACATTCAAATCTGTTAGTTTCTAAGGTGCCACAGCACTCCTTGTTTTTTGCAGATACAGGCTAACATGGCTACCCCTCTGAGACTTTTCCCCTAAAACAGAAACAGGGCTGCATATTTTTGTTGTCTTCGTGCAAGATGGTTGGAGATATTCTTACCCACCAGATGCAGTCTGGGCCAATACATAGGTCAATGTTTGCTCTTCAGACGGAGGGTATGACCCTGACCAGACCCCAGAAATGAGACTAGGTGATAAATGCATGCTAAATAATGAAAATAAAAAGTTACTTAAACTTGTCAGTTTGAGTTTGATTCTAAAACCTTATCTGTGTTTGGGTGGCCATCAGATAGCATAGCTGTCCTAATCCAACCCAAAGTGTTGACAAAGAAAGCCCTAATTTACATTGGTTAAGTTTAGCTCTTCTATAAACCTGGACAGACCAGGTTACATACTATAGGTGCCATTGATGGCTGAATCAAGGCTAATGTTTAGTATAGATATGGTCTAAAAATAGTGTAGATGCAAGGGAATGAAACTTTATTTGTTCAGAATCGCTTTGACAATTAACCCAGGAGGAGGGGGAAGCACGGGAAGGAGGGGAGGAAGGCAAACATCTACCCACCCTATTCACCACAGAGCTATACACAGCCATAAAAGGCCCTGTTATAAAGGGAGGAAAAACAGGCTGAGTGAAATGCTTCAGCTGTGAGAAATGTTTTAGTTGGGTGATTTGCTCTCAGCAAATTCCATAGCCTGAAGGCACTATTAACAAAAACTCTGGTTCCTGCCATCCCCAATCTGTATTTAGGTATAGCCGCTAAGCCTGTACTGGAAGAGCAAGGAGTGAGAGATGGGACAGTAAAGAAGCAAAATGCAAGTGGAAGATGTCATGCCTCGCCCAGCAGGATGAACAATGTTGTAGAAAACGTCATGTGACTGCAGTGTGGTGACTAAAGAACAGGAGAGGCATTTGGCACAGGTAACACTAAGCCTCACCATCAGGGTTCTGGGCCTGCTGGAATCCTCCAAAATCACCTTCTGGGAGAGAGACTGAACCATAAGGATCTGCAAAAACCAGGCCAAGAAATGACGGAAATAAGTGAGCAGGATATGCTCTGTCTGGCTTGCAGGGGGGAGGCTTTTAAATAAGATACAGCTCAGCCTTTGAGCTAAAGGGCAGCTGTGTGGTTAAGGTTCCACAACTGTTTTGCCAAAGATCTTGGGTTTGCATGTCACTCATTTTCATGCTGAGTTTGTCTACACTGCAGTGTAAGCCTGGCGGTAGCAGCCCTTCAGTTACCAGCTGCTTGGCTTGCTAATCTAGGACTTCAGTATCCATACTTGTTTGTAACCCCAGGTTTCGCAGTGGTTGAATTTTGGGGCACTAGCCTCTGTACCTCATTATGTGGCCTGATGCCCTAGCTCTTTGTTTGTGGTGCAATGTGTGAAAACTTTACTGTCCAGAGAACAAAGTCAGTCTGTGCCGTACTTTTGGCAGACTTCAAAACCACAAGTCCAGTGGGGGCTGCGTCAGCATTGCAAAGCGATAGGATTCGAACCCTGGGTCCTGACTTGACTCATGTTGGGATCTTCCATCCCCATGAAGTCCTGGGTCCAAGGCCTAGGTGAGCATGATTTGCGCATAGATGGAAGGGGAGTTAGGCTTGTGCCTGAGTTTGACTCCTGATCTTACATTGCAGTGTAGTTCTGTCTTAAAAGGACATTTCTGCTTCTCCCAGCTGCAAACTGGGTCCCTCATCCCTCAGGTTTGGGAAGTTAAAGGCAATTGGATGTGCTGCTGCTTACAGAACTCACTTGGCTATGAAACTGACTCACGTTAACCATGTTAACCCAATAAGCCATTGGTTCAAGGGTACTTTGATTTTTGAAAGGCATGCAGTTGATCCTGGACATGAAAAAGAGCTGTCAGGACATTTAGTCCATCTGGTGGCTGCTCAGGTTCATTCCCTACTGAACGGTTGCAGAGTGAATTCCAAGAAGTGCTGGATCACCAGCACCACGAGGCTCAGGGGACTTGGCATTCTGCCTTCTCCCCAACAAGCAACCTGCTTCAAATTGACCCCAGGTTTGCCTATGGCCAGGACAGCCCCTGGTAGAATCCCAGGAAGCAGTTAAGATACTCGGTTTCCCCTGTGATTCTGGGGAGAAATGAATTGTGACTTTCCTTTTATAGCCAGGCCCACTGACAGGTAGGGTTGCCAGATGGTTGAAACAAAAATACCGAACACCTATGTGAAAGACCGGGCCGGGTCAGGGCGAATTGCTCAAACTAGGGGCTCCTTACAGCCCCCAGACTGGTGACCTTTCCAAACAGGCCACAAACCAGTCCCACAGAGCGCTTCAGCTGCCTGCCTGAAGCCTCACGAGCAAAACCCCTCCGACACCCCAGCAATATCCGTGCCCCCAGATGGCCCCAGGCCTCATACACAGGTGGGGGGTCTTAGAACCCAATCCCACCTACCCCGAACAAGTTCTGTCCGGTTCCAAGAAACCAGCCACAGATCCCCCGGTCAATTTACCCTCTGGATCTTACCCACAAATCACGCTGAGCCAATCCTTTAGAATCTACCATCTAAAGGTAGATGGTATTTATTATTACTATAATAAAGAAAAGCATGAGAGTAAGGTTGCTAAAGAATCATACATTACATGCATCGAATCTCCCAGTTCTCGATGCAGGCTCTAGCAGAGATGTTATAGCTGCTGGCTTAAAAGTCCTTGTTGCACATCCTAGGTTAGGATGGGTCCACAGTTCTTTCCAGCTCTTCGCTCCCTGCACTGCTGCCTCTGGGATGAAGTGCTGAGCTGAGTACCAAGATGGAGTCGACCACATGGCATATTTATACCTCCTTCCTGGTCTCTTCTTGGCTGCAGCAGGTCACCTGGCCAGCGGCCTATCCCTGTGTTCCCTGCTGGCAGCCCTTAGGTGTCAGGCCTCATTCCCAAGGTGTGTCCTTGGCCCATTGAGTGCTATTGTCCCACAGAGCCTCGCTAATTAGCATGTCCATGGGCCGGGCTTTGCCCAATGCTCAAGCACATTCAGAGAGACTTCAAGTCTCCATACAGATTACAGATTCCTAACTCCACACACAGACATAATACAGATATATGAAGAGCAGATACAGAATCAGAAGAAAGTAAGCTGTTGTTTGACCCCTCACATGGCCCCCTTTGTACCACTTTTGGGGCGAATACCCCCCCATGGGTGCAGCAGTGATCTGGCTGCTCCCCTCACAATCCAATAACATGACAACCTCCCCCCCCGCAAAAAAAAAACCACAGAGAAAAAATTCTGGGGGTGTTGGGAGCCAGGGGGGACTCGAGGGCGGGGGGAAGCAAGTTGCTTCTCAGTTTAAATCTCTGTGGAAATCACAGGGATAGGATCACTGCTAGGGTTACCAGGTAATCATTAAAAAAAATAAATACCAGACACGCTTCATGGAGGGAAAGGGGGGAAGGACCGGCTGGGAAGAGGGGGCTGGGAAACAGAGCTAACGGGGGCAACGGGCTGGCCGGGGAGATGGGGGCCGACGGGAAGCAGGGCTGGTTGGTGGGTGGGGTTGGGCGGAACAGGGCTGGTTGCGGGATATCGGGAGGGGTGGCCGGCGGGGGCGGAGCTGGCCGGGGGAGCTCAGGAGGCGGGGAGAACTGGCCGCTGGAAGCAGGGCTGGTGGGGGGGGTGCAGCGGGTCTGACCGGGGAAGATCCGGAGCAGGAACTGGCCAGCGGGATGCAGAGCTGGCGGCCGGGGGTTGGGGGAGGGAGAGGGGCTGGCCAGGGAAGATCCGGAGCAGGAACCAGCCAGCGGGACGCAGAGCTGGCGGAGGGGGCAGGGGAGCGGGACTGACCCGGGCTGTGCAGATCCCAGGGCGCTCCCATCCTGCGCGAGTTAGTCCGGCTGCGGCTCCACCACGCACTTGACCAGCACGCAGGAGCATGGACCGGGCTGCCCCTCATCCTCCTCCTCCTCACACGCAACTAGGGCTCCCAGTGCCGATCATGCCCCGCCTCCCAGTCACTTCCCCTGCCCCCGCCCCCACCCCCGCCCCCGCCACGCTTCCGTCCGGCGCCCAGCCGAAAACCAGGAAATAGTGGACATTGCACATGTCCGGTATTTTCTGGATTTTTTTACCGGACAGTGGGCCCAAAAACCGGACTGTCCGGTAGAAAACCGGACACCTGGCAGCCCTACCAACAGGGAGGGCAAAGGGAGCAACCATTCTGGGGCCTGATGATTCAAAAGGGCTTGGGGGGCACCTGGCAGCTGCTGTTAATGCCACAGTGGTGGCACCTAGAGCCCCGGACCCTTTAAATCACCACAGGAGCACCACGCGGTACATTACAGGCAGCACTGAGGCCTGTAGGGGCGAGGTCATGCGCCACTCCAGGCGGTGCTGACAGCTGGCTGCCTTGGTCCCACCTCCAGCCTGAGGCACTTCCCCTTCCAGGAGGGCAGAACTAGACCCCCACACCGTGCCCAGGGGGACAGCAAGGCTGTCAGCTCTCCTGTTTGCAGCCTATAAAACAGCAGTAGGGAACCTAAGGCCCTGGGGCTGGATGTAGCCTGCGGCTCCAGCCCACCTGCAGTCCCCTGTGGGGGCTGGAGCACAGACTAGCCTGGGCCCCACAAGGCTCTGGTATGCGAGGGGAATGTGGGGAGTGTCTTTCTCCTTCTCTGTCGGGGGCCCACGACAGTGAGGGGGTTTTGTTTTAATTTGCTTCTCACTTGGGTGCGGCCCCTGATTAATTTTACTGTGAGTCAGCGGCCCCCCGACCCAAAAAAGTTTCCTCACCCGGAAAGGGCACTGGAATACCTGTAACATTCCCTCGTGTGCTGGCTCTCCTCTACCGGCTGGTGTGCTGACAGCGGGTGGGTGGTAAAACCAGGGCCCCATGGCGTTCTGTCCATTTCCCATCCATTTGCTAGCAGTAGGGGTGGGAGCATGGAGTGCACAGAATTTGCTTAGTCACCCTTTCTCAGACTGAGTCCTGGGGATTCCAAATGCAGTTGTCGGGGGGATTAGCAGGTGTATCACCAAGATTAGTCACAATCCAGTCCTATAACTGTTGGAAAGGTCTATAATGACACCATGTGCTCCAGCCCATTTTAAGCCCTACATATCCCAGTGTTCTCTCCTCCCCCCCAGTCCCATTTTAAATACATCAGCAGTGGGATTGTTTCCACTTCCCTTGAGAGAGTATACTGCAGACAGCTAGGTTCTCATGGTGAGCGCTGTTTCCTGATAATCAACCTAATGTTCCCTTCCTTAACTCCATGGACACATTTCTTGAGGCAGACTTATAAACCCCAGCAAACAGGACACAGGTTTTTGTGGCCGTTCTCTTTTATTTGTGGATTCTGAAATGGAATATAAAATAAAAAGGGGGAGAAAATCAAGTCATTAAATGGAACTCATTTGCATTAGATGCCTCAGCACTTGTGTTTTCCCTGGATGCAGTATATAGAAATACATTAAAGCAGCTACTGAATTTTTTATATTAGTCCTCCTTTATAGGAAAACCAAATGCTGATGAGTGCCTTTACTCAGTATAAAAGTAGGAATTTATGGTGGGAATATTAGTAGACCCTTAACTCTTTCGATAGATGTAAAGTCACTGCTACAAAACCGCAAAAAGTGGAGCATGGAGATGACTTTGGGATGAGACTGATGTGGCCAGGAGGTTCATGAGTCAATATGTACAGCGCCTTAACATCTGGAAAAACTGAAGCAAACACTACAGTGGTTTTGGAAGTAAAGAATGAGCAAACCTAACTTTACCTAAGCAGATGAAGTGAAGCAGATGGGAAGCTCCTGAGAGGATAGTAATACAAAGGTGGGAAATTACGCTTGGTGGTTTTGGCAGAGACCCAAGACTCAGCACTACAGGAAGTCGAATAAAAATTAAATTGGAACCGTATGACAACAACGACATCCTCCCCCTCAGCTACCCAACGCTTGTGTAATGAACAGATGTAGCAGCTCAGGGAGCCACAAGGACAGGAGATGAGGAGCCAGCCCTAGTGATTCAGGGGCTGCTTATTGTACATAGGGTTTGCTGGATGCCTTTCAGGCAGGGAGTGATGCATCTCCTTTTCTCTCCTGCTGGTAGATTTCTGTCAGTGGAGAGCTTTGCTCTGATGGGTGGGATTCAAAGGTCATTGTGAGCTCGATAATGAGAGTGGTCCCAAGGGACAACACCCCCTTGTTTCAAGACGTAAGCTGTCCAACCCACAGGCTGGGTTTAGGAAGAGTCTCTTTCTAACCTCTGATACTGGCCACTGCCAGGGACAGGCTACTGGAATTAGATTGGCCCCCGGTGTGATTGGCATTGCAGTTCCTATGTTCTTCATCGATGCACCATGGGAGAGCAGTAGAATTGATGGGAAAGAAACATAATTGAAATGACATTGGCAGTCAGAATAGATGTATTGGTCAGGAGCAGAACTGAATTGATTCAGGGAAGGGGTGGGCACAGAACTGATTAATTGCTTGGGAAAATGACTTGAGACAAATAGGAGGGAAGGAAGAGACCGAATTGAATTAATTAGACAGGGTGGGAAGTGAGTGAGAGCTGGAAGAATTACTGAGTAGCTGCATGAGTATTAATGATTGGGAGGTGTGTACAGATTTGAAATGGGTGTGGGGTAGTTGAAAATGGCAGCGGGGGAGAACCAGATATTACATATTGCCTGGATCAGTTTGCACCTACCAAACTGTGTCATGGCCACGCTGCAAAAGTTCTCATTACAGATGCACACCCACCACCCGAGATTATGCAAGCTGATCATCATGTAACTACTCAGTTTATTTTTCAGGGACAGGGTTTATAGTCAGTTTTTCCAGCTAAGTCACTTAAAATAAATTTATAGGCCAAGTGGTGTCAACTCCCTCTTTATTATGGGAAAGTGTTGCTGTTTAAATGGGAAACCATAAAAATAGTGTCTCACTTCTCTGCAGTACAAGCATCTTTGGCAGCTGGGCTGTGTCATAAGCTGAGGTGGGAATTTTTCGTAAGGCCCCTTGTTAAACTATTGGCAGTGGCTCACTGCTTTAACATCCATGATTTGAAATGAAAGGAAGTGGCATGACGAGAAAATTAAAACAATGAAACAGAAATAAAAACATTAGAACGGCCATACTGGGTCAGATCAAAGGTTCATCTAGCCCAGCATCCTGTCTGACAGTGGCCAATGCCAGATGCCCCAGAGGGAGGGAACACAACAGGGAATCATTAAGTGATCCCTCTCCCATCACCCATTCCCAACCTCTGACAGAGGCTAGGGACACCATTCCTACCCATCCTGGCTAATAGCCATTGATGGACCTAGCCTCCATGAATCTATCTAGTTCTTTCTTGAATCCTGTTAAAGTCCTGGTCTTCACGACATCCTATAGCAAGGATTTCCACAGACCAACCATGCACTGTGTGAAGAAAAACTTCCTTTTGTTTGTTTTAAACCTGCTACCTATTAATTTCATTTGGTGACCCCTAGTTCTTATGTTATGGGAACAAGTAAATAACTTTTCCTTATTCTCTTCTTCCACCTCCTTACTCTCCTCATTTCTAAGTTGAAAAGTCCCAGTCTTTTTAATCTCTCTTCGTATGGGGCCTGTTCCAAACCCCTAATCATTTTTGTTGCCCTTTTTGGAACCTTTTCCAATGCCAATATATCTTTTTTGAGATGAGGTGACTACATCTGTATGCAGTTTTCAATATGTGGGCATACAATGGATTTATATAGAGGCAATAAAATATTCTCTGTCTTATTCTCTATTCCTTTTTTAATGATTCCTAACATTCTGTTTTCTTTTTTGACTGCCACTGCACATAGAGTAGATGTTTTCAGAGAACTCTCCACAATGACTCCAAGATCTCTCTTGAGTAGTTGTAGCTAATTAGTCTCCATCATATTGTACATATAGTTGAGATTATTTTTTCCAATGTGCATTACTTTACATTTACCAACATTAAATTTCATTTGCCATTTTGTTGCCCAATCACTTAGTTTCATGAGATCTTTTTCAAGCTCCTCACAGTCTGCTTTAGTCTTAACTATCTTGAGCAGTTTAGTATCATGTGCAAATGCATTAATTTTCCAGAGAAAATAATGTAGTCAATAGTTGTGTTTGTGGACAATTGTCAGAACCAGACACAGCTGTCATAGCAAATGCACTTAGGCAGTCAATTGGTGTCAGACACCATCTGAAAGGCAATTTCCAAACTCAGACAAACTGTCAAGAAGAAAAAGTTTTGAACACTTTGCTGCGGATTTGCTTATTAGAAGTTAGTGGGTACAGCAAATAGGAAGCTCTGCTTACATGGAGAGGATATGGCCCACTAGGTAGCGCACTGGACTGCAACATGGGAGATCTACAGTTGTTGCACCTTTACTAAAGGCCTGTAGCATGATCACGACCAAATCACCTGATTCCTCTGTGCCTCAGTTTCCCATTCTTTGAGATGATCCTGCACTCTTTCGTAAAGCACTTGGAGATCTACTGATGAGCTAGGACTTACAGGACAAAAGGTCTCAACCTTACTGTGCAATTCTGCCTTTCTAGGAAACTCAGATTTCTGTTTAACCTAAGGTATTTATAAAGCCCAAATGCAGTTCCATGGGGCTACTGATATGGGCTACTACTCATTAGGCTGCATCAGCATGTGTCTGCAGACTCCTATTCTGCTGTGCATGCTCTGACCTGCAATGAAGGCAGGATTGGACACACAGCACTAGCTGATTGCAAAAGACTGAACATGGGCACCGTTCCAGACAGGGAGCCACTGTTCTAAGACACCTTTATTTTAATTAATCAAGACGTATATGATGTCAGTACCCAGTGTGGCATCTGCTTGCTGCCCTCTCAGAAACTCTTTCAAGATCCCTCACCTATGATAATCACAAGGCAGACTACTGAGAAGTTGAGACTAACGTGGCATTTTGTCACTAATATGAGTAACATGGAAAGTGGTGAAATAATTCAGTTCTCTTGTTGTCTCCCTGAGATTGCTTCTGCATCCCAAGCACTCCCCAGTGTGTCCCTTCAACATGCTTTGCTATTTTTGAATGCTGCTACTCCGTAGACAGCTGATCCACCGTAAAGCCAATCTAGCAACACTGTAAAATCTCAGTGTTATAGAGCTTACGGGGGGGATCGGTCTGAACAAAGATCAAATGACAGCTGCAAGTTCTTTAACTTTTTCTTATTAGACATGGAAGGCAAGAGGGAACCCACGCTGTGCCTGTAATCCAAAGCCTGCTAAAGAAGGCTCAAGTTCTGTCAGGTCCCAGAAAAGAATCCCTCTAGACACTGTAGAATAATGCAGCAACATTTGTCATGCTAAAGATGGTTCAGTTATTCCATGCAATATTCATAGGCTTCTGCTAGATTCTTGGCAGTTATAATCCTGGAAAAGTCAACAGCTAAATCCCCAAAATTCATGCACACAAAACAAAAAACAATTTGTTTAACAGTCTCTGAGCAATTCTCTGATTTCATTACATTCACTTTTTCCTGGAAGAGTGTGATAATAAGAAGCCAACAGACAATGTGAGAAAGCCATTAATGATATCCTTCAGGTAGCGAGGTGACATTGTTTTCCCACAAAAAGGATTTTTGA
The DNA here is from genome assembly GCA_019425775.1 of Rafetus swinhoei. Classification (NCBI taxonomy): domain Eukaryota; kingdom Metazoa; phylum Chordata; order Testudines; family Trionychidae; genus Rafetus; species Rafetus swinhoei. Next base: position 58,209,335 of record CM033437.1, read on the forward strand.
TCACAAGTTCCATTACTCAAGAGACAATAAAATGGTGTAAACAATAGCTTCATGCACAGAAGACATTAGAAGAATCTTCATGGCAATAGGCATCTCCCCTTAATTTTGCAGAGAGAGAGGGGGGTACACAATGAAGTCCCCCCTCATGCAGTCCCATGCAGGCAGCATTTGTTTCAGTTTAATTTTATTTAAAACACATGAAGAAACGTACAGGGCCAGATTCTGTCTTCGATCGATCCTAGGAACTTCCATGGACATCAGTGGGCAAAGGGTATGGCTCATTTCATGAACCTAGCATGAGCTTTACTCCTGAGGAATTTCGCTTCTCTTTAATGAGCTGTTACTGTCTCTTTCATGTGGGTGGGCACTCGGATTGGAGCCAAGCTGATCTCTACAGTCAGCAGCTCCTTTGAGCGGCAGTCCCTCCAAGCGTTGATTTAAATGTTGCCTTTATTTGTAAACTGATGCTTTTGGAGTGTATCCTACAGACTGGCTCTGGACTGAGTACAGTAGTTCCAGCACTTTTTCACAGCTCTAGCAAACTAAAAACTTGATGGAAACAGCCAGTACCTACTGCCTCCCTAGCACAGGGAAGGGCTGAGCAAGCTTCCCAAACCGCTCTTACCCACGTGCCTCAGTGTGCCACAGCTCTAACTATGGGCATAGGTATAGCTCACTCTCCGGAGTCTGGATCCATTCCCTTTTTTGGCCTATCTGCTGAGATGATCAAAGACACCCCACTGAAGTCAGTGAATGGTGCATCTGCCTAGACCACCAGTGCAAAGCCAGCGCTGGGTGTTAGTGGCTATATTGCCTGCAGTCTTGAAACTTGAACCCACAGTCTGTTGTCCCAGAAAAAAAAAAGTGCTGTCAATTGATGCATTAGCACGTTGCACTTGAGCAACATGTCCAAAGACCACCAGCGCTTTGCACTGCAAACAAGTGTAAGCAATGCATTGCTAATAGAAAGCAACATGTAGCACATGGCATAACATAGTAAACAGCAAGTTTAAAACATTCAGGGTATGTCTACACTGCAACACTATTTTGAAATAACTAGCGCTATTCTGAAATACTTAGTCCACGTCTACACACCAGGCAGTTATTTCAAAATAGTGTCAAAATACTGTCAAGCTGGAGGACTTCTTACTCTGACTCCTGTAACCCTCATTGCACGAGGAGTAAGGGAAGTGCTCTATTTTGAAATAAGTGCTGTGCAGACGCTCCCCTATTTCAAAATGAGCTACACAATTGACATACCTCAATTTGCGTAGCTTATTTTGAGTAAAGCCTTGCAGTGTGGACACACCCTCAGAAACCATGTAGCTCGGGAAGCTGCATGGGTCTAGTGTCTTAGGAATGGAAAAATAGTGCTTGAAAATCACAGCACCTCTCACCTACCACTTCGCTCGTCGCTGTTTAAACTACGCATCTGCATTACCCTAGCTCTGGTGATTCCCAGCAATGAAGGCCAGTGGCTTTCCCAACCATGAGGGCCACATTCACCTTAGGTTTAGTGTAGTTCACAAAGACAAGGGCCTATTGATTAGATACAGTGGCCCACTGCATTTCTTATAGCAAGCATTTGTATTGAAATCATTTAGCCCTGAAATTAGGCCCTTTTCATGGCCATACAAGAGGATAGACTATTAATTTCAGCAGCTAAAGCTCATTTGGACATGAATAGCAATGTCTACAGTGCAGTAAGGAACAAAAAGAGCTTAGTAACCAGTTATTTAAGGGCTCAGTATTGCTTCCATTAGGTGGATTGAAGCAGGTATGTTAGGGAGAATTTGAATTATAAGGGTCTTTATTTAATGAAGGTGAAAACTGTCTTCTAACCATGAATTAATGTTTGTAAATAACTCATTCCTGAACCAAATCCCAGTAATTTCCGCTCTGATCCTTTCCAATCCCTGCATCTATTACTTGTTTAATGCTTGTAAGAACATAAGAATGGCCATACTGGGTGAGACCAAAGGTCCATCTAGCCCAGTATCCTGTCCTCTGACAGTGGTCATCGCCAGATGCCCCAGAGGCAATGAACAGAATTAGTAATCATCAAGGGTATGTCTAGACTGCATCCCTCTGTCGGCAGAGGGATGCAGATTAGGCAGGTCGACATTGCAAATGAGGCAGTGATTTAAATATCCCGTGCCTAATTTGCATAAAAATGGCCACCACATTTTACCGACTCAGCACTTTGTCAGCAGAAAGTGGCAGTCTAGAGGGGGATCTGTTGAGAAAGAAAGCCTTTTTCGACAGATCCTGTAAACCTCCTTGCAGGAGGCATAAGGGATCTGTCAAAAAAGGCTTTCTTTCTCAACAGATCCCCCTCTAGACTGCCACTTACTGCTGACAAAGTACTGAGTCAGTAAAACATGGCGCCCATTTTTATGCAAATTAGGCGTGGGATATTTAAATCCCTGTCTCATTTGCAATGTCGACCTGCCTAATCCACATCCCTCTGCCGACAGAGGGATGCAGTCTAGACATACCCCAAGTGATTTGTAAGTTGTGCACAGCTATCCTACTAGAGGCTAGAGGCAAAACAAAATCAAGTTACTGAAAATGTCTGCCTCAGTGATCTGACACTATTAGCTAAAATTCCACCACAATACCTCTGGAGAGACTAATTGTGCCAGAGAACAGCCCCATAACATACAGTAGCACACTCCTACTCAACACGCGGCCCGTTTGTTTGCAGCCCGTGGTGAGGTTTGGGTTGATATGTGTTTTAGTAGTTAAATTCCTGGACTGTTGTGAAGCCAAAGCAAAAAAGTAGTTAATATAATGGTGTCACGTTATTGGATTCTAAAGATCACTGTTGCACCCATGGGGGGGGGCGGTGTTTGCCCCAAAAGTCTGTACAAAGGGGGTCATGTGAGGTGTCACATGAAAGCTTATGTTCTACTGATTCTCTATATGCTATTCATGTACTTGTACGATATCTGTATGTGGAGTTATAAATACGTACTCTGTGTTGATGCTGGAAAATTCTCTGTCTGAGGCAGAGCAATGTGCCAGGAATGTTTGTTCAGTGGCTATGCTAATTAGCAAGGCTCCAGGGACAATAGATCTCTAGGTGCCAATACACACCTGAGGAATGAATCTGGATGCCTGCAGACCAGCCAGAATAATGATTGCTGGCTTGGGACACAAGGATAGGTCACTGGGCCATGTGACCCATTCTAACTTGGATGAGACCAGGGATGGATATAAAATGGCATGTGGCAGACTCCATTTTGGTCTTCAGTTCAGCTCCTGATCCCAGATGCAGCCTTGCAGGGAACAACGAGCCGGAAAGAACCATGGACCCATCCTGACATAGGATGTACACCAGAGACTTTTAAGATAGCAGTTGATAACATCTCTGCTAAGAGCCTGCATCGAGAACTTGGTGATTCAATGCATGTAATGTATTCTCCTTAACAACCTTAGTCTCATGCTTTTCTTTCTTTTATTAATAAACCTTTAGATTGTAGATTCTAAAGGGTTGGCTCAGCGTAATCTTGTGGGTAAGATCCTGAATGTAAATTGACCAGGGATCTCTGGCTGGTTTCTTGGGACTGGAAGAACCAGTTCGGGGTAGGTGAGATTAGGTTCTATAACCCCTCACCTGTGTGTTAGGCCTGGGGCTGATTGGGGCATAGGAAGAGCTGGGGTGTCAGAGGGGTTTTGCTCATGAGGCTTCTGGCTAGCCAGATTGGCAGCTGAAGCGCTCGGTGTGACTGGTTTGTGGCCTACTTGGGAAGGTCTCCAGTCTGGGGCTGTAAGGAGCCCCGAGTTTGAGCAATTCGCCCTGAGCGGACACCCTCAGCTATGCCCAGACCCGGCCCGGTCCATCACAAATGGTCTTCTGTTGATATGTGTTTTAGTAGTTAAATTCCTGGACTGTCATTGCTCATTAAAAGTGTTTGTCATATGGATGGAAATTGGGTAAATACTGCATTTTATTAATATCAGCAATATGACTTAAATGGGGCCTGCGTATTGTATAGTCTTGCCTTAATTTGTGTATTCATGCCCGTCAGTGTGAAAGGAGCTATTTGCATATATATTTGCATGTATATGCAACCACACTTAAGTTGCAGCCCTCGGCATGTGCTGTGAGTATCATTGTGGCCCCCAGGGCTTCCAAAGTTGAGCAGCCCTGCAGTAGCAGATGCTGACAATATCCAGAGGCATTACAGCTTAGAGAGTGAAGTGCCATGACACCATTCTCCAATAGACTGAGAAAATAAAATGTACTAGGGCATGTCTACCCTAGGAACTCCTGAAATAACTATTTTGAAATAGCATATACATACTACGAGGAAGCTTTGAAATTAGTTGGAGGCACATCCCTTAATGTGGATGTGCTACCTCAACTTAGAGCCTCAGGAAGAACTGGGGAGTAATTATTTTGAATGACTCTGGGGGGTAGTTATTTCAAAATAGCAGCAGTGGAGCATCCACACTAATTCTATTTCAAAATAACTAATTTGAAATATGCATTATTCCTCATGGAAAGCAACAGTTATCATTTCAAAATAACCAACCCATTATTTTGAAATAACAGGCTTGATAGGCTGTGTCTAAACTACATCTCTTTTTCCGGTAAAGGGATGTAAATTAGGCACGTCAATATTGCAAATGAAGCTGGGATTTAAATATCCCGCTCTTCATTTGCACAATGACGGCTGCCGCTTTTTTCCGTAATGGGGCTTTTTCAAAAAAAAAAAAAAAAAAGGCAGTTTAGATGGGGCATTTTTGACAGAAATGCCCTGTTTCGAAAGATCCTGTACTCCTCTGTCGAAAATGCCCCATCTAAACTGCCATATTTTTTCGAAAAAGCCCCTTTCTGAAAAAAAGCGGCAGCTGCCATTATGCAAATGAAGCGTGGGATATTTAAATCCTGGCTACATTTGCAATATCAACGTGCCTAATTTATATCCCTTTACTGAAAAAGGGATGTAGTTTAGACACAGCCATAGTGTGGACACTTGCCTTGTTATTTCAAAATAAGGGGGGTTATTTCGAAATAACTCCCTAGTGTAAACCAGAGCCTAGTGAGAGAGAATAAAGTGCTTCTTCTAGGCAATGGCACACAGAGCTGGTTGTTTAACAGTTACTTGGCAAGATACTAAAAAATTGGTGCCTGTTTTTAAAAATGTCACTGCATGGGTACATCACTGCATTCATTTTATCCATACTCTCAGACAGTGTCCCATTCACTGGAAATGTACAGGGCATGAAAACAGACAACTCAGGATAACTAGCATTGTCTTTGAATCATAGGCATGGAAGTAGGGATGGGGAGGGGGGTGCTGCAGCACCCCCAGCTTATGTACCTGGCTTCGCTGCACCTGGGGGTTGGCCCTACTCCCGGGTCCTCCAGCACTGGGTCTCAGCTTCCAGGCAGCCCCCGCAGGGTCCTGCTGGCCCCAAGCACTTTGCCATCCCCATGGGATCCTGCCACCTGTTGGCTCCACAAGCTTTGCCAGCCACAGGTTCCTGCTGGCCCCATGGGCTCCAACATTCCTCAGAGACCTGCTGGCCCTGCTGCAGGTCCCACAGACCTGGGATACCAATACCAGCTCAAGGATCTGCAGCTGCGAACTCCCCCGGACTGGATGCAGCAATTAAGTCCAGTCCGCTCAGTCTGGAAGAGTTAGCAACCCGATCTCAGCAGGTCCAAAGGCGGGGTGCAGCTCAGCCTTCCCACCCCAAAAATAGTTCTGACATCACGGCTTTGAATAAGCTACAAGGTACATGGCAACCACAGCAGCCATGATGGGAGTTGAGTTTATAGCTATTATTAATCACTGGATTTAGAGCAGGGCACCACTGGAACTTGTGGGGGAAAGCTCTAATTGATTAGTGAGAGAACAGCTTAAAACGTTGCCTAAGTACGAGACAGTCTGAAATACTTTACAGTGGCACTACTGGCCACAGACCCTGTGAGCTTGGTGGGAAGCGTAGCAGGAAATACCTGACTGCCATTGAAATAATGGTCCATGAAAAAAAAATAGCAAAGGGAGTTCCCTGACATATCTGTAAAAGATGCAGACTTGTGATTCAACAAACAGGGCACTTTTGCAAGAAATACAGCTGATTTTTAGAAAGAGGAATGCAAGTATTCTAAATTGCACAGTTGTGCTAACACTCCTGCTTGCACTGGGAGAGAATATTAATCCCAGAGTCACAGAGGACAAATGATGTGTTGACAGCTATTTGAAAGCATACAAGCTTGCTATGTCTGATGGTCAACATTCTTTGGCTGGTCACTTATCTCCTGGCAATTGCAAATATTTCACCCTTTCAAAGATGCCGTCCTAATGATATCTTGTTTTTCAACTCAGATTTCCTTAGCTCCTGAGATTATTTTACACTGCTAACAAAGGTTCTTTAAATCTCACTTCAGTCCAGCGTGGTCAATTTTATCATTATTTATTCTCTGTGGGAGGAGCCCAGTTGTGGGCCATGAACCTCTCTGTGCTGGGTGTTGTACAGACGCAGAACAAAGAGACTGTTTATTGTGAGACTCGTTTTCCAGAAGGCTAATCTGGAGCACAGAACAAATACATGACTTATACAGTCAGTTAGGGACAGAACTAGGAATAGAATCTAGAGGTCCTGACTCCCGATTCTTACTCTCAGCCGCTCGACTACAGTGTCATTTCCCCAACTCTTCCCCATTACCCTGGCAGACACACTTACTGCATCACCAGCACGGCTGTTCATTTCTGTTCTTTGTCTTTTTCATTTGCAAACCCTGAACATAGCCACTGATCAGCAGGAGTGGCCCATGGCCCATCCACTTTGCATCCAGGCCAACCTCCCATCTACCTGCCCAGTGAGCCAGCTGGGGAGTGGGAGTAGCAGGGCTGGAATGATGGGCAGGCAGCAGAACAGGATGAGGCCCTGCGTGTATACCCTGCTCTCCAGGTGCATCCCTAGGACTGTTGGCCAGTGTGTCCATTCTCCTCCAAGGCCGGCTGGGATGTATGTGTGGTGCCATCTCTCCTGTCCCACTCCCCCTGCCCTCCATTCTTGCCCATCCACCCGAAGACAGGGTTCACCCCAGTGGGCCCTTCTGGCTACTCAACTGTTGCAAGCAAAAAATAAAAGCCCATCTCCCCATCCCAGTGACACACTTTTCGAAAGGAAACCTTGTATCACTCTGCACATTCTACATCTTTTGTACCATTGCTCATTATTTTAATTAATTCACATTTCACTTTTTCCCTCTGGAATGAGCAAGATAAGGATTTGTTATTTACTCACAAACTGGCCTGCAGTGCAAAACATGCACTCTATTACCAAATTCCACCGGCTTGTACTGCTTGTAAAATGAATATAAACATTTTAAAGGGGTTTTTAGCAATAAATTCCTAATCTACATTAAGTGAAAATGTGATCCCCAAATTAATACCTGTCTCCCATATTATGTCATGTCTTTTGACTTTGTGGCATCTTTTAATGTTTGTTTAGAGATGATGCATTGTTTATAGAGTATATAGTTAGATAAACAGATCAAATGAGACATTCTGAGAGATTTTTAGATGCATTGTGGCAGACCACAGCCTGTGAACTGCAAATATCTTATAGAAGTCAGCTATATTTGGAGGTGGGTTAATGCCCTCTTGTTTCCCAATGAGACTCACCTGAACACAGCCCGGCAATCAGGGCAGACAATGGAGGCCTAATTTGGAGTCAGCCTGCAACAGGGGGTTAATTAAGCACCTGTTGCTAGTTAAGGCCTCCCGGTCCCTATAAAAGGTTTCCTCCTCCCAGACAGCAGGGGGGAGAGTTTTGAGAGGAACCCTGCCCAACCCAGCCCCAAGGTAAAAGATAATAGAAGGCAGTGGTGGGTGAAGTGGCCCAGGGGAGAGGTAGTGGTATTAGGGTGGGGCAAGAAGCCCTGCCAGCCTCCCCTCCTGTAGGGCCCCTCTGCTGGAGTCCAGTGGAGTGGGCAGGCCTGGACTCTCACCCCACTTCTCTTGGAGCAGGGATTCCCAAGCTTTTTGACACAGGGACCAGTAAATCCATTCACGAACTTTTGGAGGACTGGTAATGTTCATTTGCATATTCATTAATCAAATGATGAATATTCAAATAAGTCGTTTCTGGTCCTCCCCAAACCCCCAGTGCCAGCTTTAGCAAAGCTTTTGATATGGTCACCCACAATATTCTTGCCAGCAAGTTAAGGAATATGGATTGGATAAATGGACTGTAAGACAGACAGAAAGCTGGTTAGACCAGGGTTTCCCAAACTTTTTACTTTAGCTGGAACCCTTTTTTTTTTTCAATACTGCTTTTTGCAGCCCAAAAATATAAACACAAAAAACAAACTGAGAAAATACCAGACATATAACATGTCTGATATTTTCTCATTAGGTAAGTTGTATTATTACTAGATGTATCAGTTTGTAGTTTCGAACTGCCTGGCTGGTAAATGTGCTCAGGCTGCATGAGTGTGTCTAACAGCCAGACAGTTCGCAACTACTCGAGAGGGGCTGCGTGTGTGGGGGGACAATAGAATCCCCGGGCCGGACTAACTCATGCTTTGCGCTTTGCGGGGGGGAAGGTGGAACGGGGGCAGCGCCCCAAGATCTACATATGGCCGGGTCAGTCCCACTCCTTGCAGGCAGATTCATTCCTCCCCCCTGCTCCCCCCACTGCACCTCTGGCCAGTCCCACTTCCCCCAACCCCCTCCCGAGCAGCCAGGTCCCGCCCCGCTTCCCCTCCCAATCTCCCTTGGCCAGCCCGCTGCCCGCGTCAGCCCTCCTTCCAGCGGCCGCTTCTCCCCCCATCTTCCCGGCCAGCTCCTGCCCCCAACCTTGCACCCCCAGCAGCCCTGCTTCCACCGGTCCCCCAATCTCCCCAGCCTGCCCCGATTCCCCCATCCAGTGCTGCTTCCGGTGACCAGCTCTCCCCTCCTCCTCCTCACCCCAGAATCCCCTGGCACCTGCACCTTCCCTTAGCCCTGCACCCTCCTGGTGCCTCCCCTTCCCTTACTGCCCCTGCCCCCTTTGCCCTCTCTTTCCCTGATACCCACCCCCTCAGCACTCTCTGCCCCTCCCCTCTTGCCCTCACACGACTTGCTCCATGCTGGCCTTCCTCATGCCCACCCCTTCTTTCAAGCCTTCTCCCAGCACCTCCTCCAGCCCCCAATGGCCTTCCCCTCTCCTCTCCCAGCATCACCCTGTCCCCCCTCCCACTGACACCTCCCCTCCTGCCCTTTCCCTCATTGTCTGCACTTGGCCCCCTGGCATTTGTGTCTCTCTCCTGCACCCTGTCCCTTGGTGCCTTCCCCTCCCCCTGCCCAAGCCCCTTCTCCTTCCCCCTCTCCCCCTCCGTGCAAGCCTGCCATCGCCGCCTCCGCCCAAGCCCGTTCCCTACCTTCTGCCTTCCACATTGCGGGGCCAGAGGCCGCGCTCAGGCCCCAGAGGCCGAACCCGGAGCCAGCGTGGACCCGCCACGTGCCTCCGAAGACTTTTAAAATCCCGGGCCGTGACGTCACGTCACGCCCGGGCATCCTCCCCGCCCATGTGCAACGCCGCACATGGGCAGCAGCAGGTGGTGAGGAGGAGCCGCGCACGGTGGGGATGCTCTGGGGGTGAGGTGGGAGGACGCGCGGGGCCGGGGGCTGGCGCGGGGGGGTGGAGCAGCCATGCATACTGGGACACAGCTTCCTTTTCTTCCCATTCCCCTGACTATCAGGGAGCAAGAGCAAATACTTGGGTTCTGTGAATTACTCCTCTGCCCCTTCTGTTCACCGGGCAGGAGTGAGAGGCATGCACGGGAACCAAGTACTTTCCCCTTGCTCCCTGATAGTCAGGGGAGCAGGAAGAAAAGAAAGCAGCATCCTGATATACATGGCAGCAGACCCCCCCCCTCCCAAAATGGTATCCTTGCTCATCTTCAAGTGCTGAGTGGCTCCTTCCCTAGCACCTGAAGAAGACCTCTGTGTGTGTCTCTCCAACTGAAGCTGAGCCAGTAAAAGATATTGCCTCACCCATCATGTTGCTTTAAAGTGTTAGACTGACTGTGTGAACTTAATGTTGGGAGTGTTCTTAACATAGCTATACCTCCAGGGCCATGAAATGTCCAGCAAAATTTTCTCTGAAAAGAGGTCTGATCCTGCAGTCTTCACGGCACTAATACTCCCTATTGATCTTTGTGGGATCCTCATCCTCAGAAAAGGGATGTGGGACTGGGCCCCTATATTTGTGATTAATGTATTTACCATCTACCCACTCAGATGGTGGCATTTTAAAACGAATTGTCTCCAATTCTTCCTTGTTCTCTCTAATCCATCATCATTTGAATAACAATAATAATAATAAAATGCATAATACTTACTAGAAATCATATCTTTTATATCCTCTGCTGAAAGAGTAACATTAAACTGTCACGGGCTTTTTGTACTTCTATTTAATTTCACCATTGTCACTCTCAGAGGTTAAGAATGTGTGAGAGAGTTAATGATTATGTTGACACGCAGATTGTCTGTCTGTCATTCAACTAAGTATTTATAATGGAGCATTTCCAACTCTGGGCTGATATGTCAATTGTACTGGCAAGTGACTTCTGTGAAGTTCCTAGGGAGTGGGGAATGAGACAATGGAGGATTAAGTGCTGCAAAGAACTCTTTACCTTCCCTTGATAGCCCAAGATTTTAAAAAGTTTTTCTATGGAGCCATGTCTTCATTTTTTTTAGAGAGCAACATACATAATTATTTAAATGTTCAGTTAACAAATACATACAAATAATGGAAAAGCTATGTTTTAGTCAACAGTTGGTCCCTGAACAATTAGCTTGCTAGAATGGAGACCAGGCCCACCCAAGGTGGGGAAGGGGAGGGGCAGCTGCCCCAGGGCCAGGTGATACAAAAGGGCCCAGAGCTCCCAGTCATCACCACCACTGATACTGCAGCAGTGGCCAGAGCCCTGAGTCCTTTAAATCAGCACTGGACTGTCACTCTTCTAGGAGCACTGCTGACTGTCTGGGGGGATGCACAGTGCTCTCCAGGTAGCACTGAGGGCTGCCTAGCCCCAGCCCCACCCCTTCCACCTGAGTCTCCACCTCTTCCGGGGTACAGAGCAGGCTCCCCCTCTGCCTTGCCCAGAGACCTGGTGAAGCTGTTGGCCCTGGTGCTGGAGACTTACAGTAGATGACATTTATCCCTGAAACTATAAACATTACAGGCACCTAATTGTGGCAGTTTCCTTGGGAGTGCAGGATTTGTTCCAGACATCATAGTTTTTTGCCCATTCTAGCTTTAAATGACTAAGGGATAGAGCTTCCACAGCTTCCCTCAGGAGACAATTCTGGAAGTTGAATTAAAGCTTACGTGCCCCTTTTCCTCATCCATGTGGCCCCGAAATCATGTTCTCTTTCACTCTCGTGTTTGTTAGGATGATACAAGTGTGACTGGCTCACTCCCTGAAACCAGCTGGTGAACTGAATCCCAGACTGTGAATTCCTGGGAGACAAATGAATCAACACCTGAAGGCTGGAGTTTATTGAACTTGTATCTCCAAGGAAAACCCACAATTCTGTTAAAAAAAAAAAAAAAAAAAAAAATTCAAAACACAAACATAGAGGGTGATCCTGCAATCTAACTTAAGTCAATGGGAGTTTTGCTTGAGTAATGACTGCATTTTTGAGCTTCTATTGGCAACCATCTCCTCCCTCCCTAGGAAATTCACCAGGATAAATACTGTAGTCCCTTTTCAAGTATGTTTTCCATAAATATCTAATTTACATTTTAAGCTGTTAAATTCAAAGCAATCTGTCATATGCTTTGAAGGTAGTAAAGTTTGTTACACTAAGTGCTCACACTATGAACTCAAATGAGCTGGTTAACGGGACCTGAGTTTGTAACAAGGGGCAAATATTTTTACCGTCATGAAGCAAAAACTTAAATATTACCTTACAGCTGGTGATAAAGATATTATAAGTAAAATTAATGCAAGCAACATCTAAAGCCTAAACACTAAATACACTGTTATAAGTCCAATACCCATCTTAATTTACTAACACAGGTGAATCTGACTGGTTTCCAGCAATGAATTTTCCAGTGCTTGGCTGAGGCCTAAAGCTTTGGCAAGAGCTGGCAGCTGGTCTTGATTAGTCTTTTGTTCTGATTGTAAATAAGCATTCATAGTAAACTATACAAAACTCAATTTACATGGACACAGACTGACAGATAAGCATCTTCTGCCTGAAAGAATCTGGTTTATCAATTTCTAGTGATGGGTCTCAATTCATAAACTGTAAGAATATAATTTTCAGCATACATATGTCAAGGCCTTTCTCCATCCACTCTGGCACTTCAGGTGCAGAAGATGGGGGCCCACAAGAGACTATAAAATACCTTGCTACTAAAGGCTTGCATTAAAACTCCCCAAGGCTACAAATTACTCAGCCTTGGATTGGTATCGCTATCACCAACCAAGTGCAACCTCCCCTTTGAGTACCCAGGAAGGTGCACTTGGGAATACCTTCCTGTGGGGTACTCTTGAGCCTTTTTAACTCCCCTCTCCCCAGTGAAAAGCTTGAAACCCAGCTGCTGAGATCAGCTGAAAATGGAACTTTAGTTTCTCTTAGTAGTTTGGGTGTGCAGTCTTAGGCACATGTACATAGAACCCCCCATCTCCTAGGACATAGGAATCAGACCATGTTCTTAAAAGGTAATTTTTATTAACAAACAAACACACACATTTGGTGAAACTTTGCTTGGCTGGTGGGTGTTTCAGAGCAAGTGAAAAAATAATTAAAGGCATAGAGAACTGCTTCCCTGAAATTCAGCTTGGAAATTCAGTTACAGTGTAAGGGGGTACTTACATGTGCTCAGCACAGAGAAGACCAACAACTCAAGAACTAAAGAAAATAACCTGATTGTGTCTGACTAAACATTCCTTGTTCTATTTGCATATCTTCCAGACTTAGTCCTTCTCTAGACATGGATGTTACTGGATACATCTGGAAGATAATAAGGTGATAGGTAACAGCCAGCATGGATTTGTAAAGAAAAAATCATGTAAAACCAATCTGATAGCTTTCTTTGATAGACTAACAAGTCTTGTGGATAAGGGAGAAGTGGTGGATGTGGTATACCTAGACTTTAGTAAGGCATTTGATAATCTCGCATGACCTTTTAACAATAAACCAGGGAAATAAAATCTAGATGGGGCTACTTTAAGGTGGGTGCATAACTGGCTGGATAACCATTCTCAGAGAGTAGTTATTAATGGCTCACAGGCATGCTGGAAGGGCATAACAATTGGGTTTTGCAGGGGTCAGTTTTGGGACTGGTTCTGTTCAATATCTTCATCACCAATTTAGATATTGGCATAGAGAGTACGCTTATTATATTTGCAGATGACACCAAACTGGGAGGGGTTGCAAGTGCTTTTAGGGTCTTAATTCAAAATGATCTGGACAAACTGAAGAAATGGTCTGAGGTAAATAGGATGAAGTTTAATAAAGACAAATGCAAAGTACTCCACTTAGGAAGGAACAATCTGTTTCACACATACAGAATGGGAAGTGACTGTCTAGGAAGGAGTACTGCAGAAAGGGATCTAAGGGTCATAGTGGACCAGAAGCTAAATATGAGTCAACAGTGTGATACTTGCAAAAAAAGCAAACATGATTCTGGGCTGCATTAACAGGAGTGCTGTGAGCAAGACACGAGGAGCCATTCTTCCGCTCTACTCTGTGTTGATTAGGCCTCAGTTGGAGTAATATGTCCAGTTTTGGGCACCAGACAGATATCAAGAAAGATGTGGAGAAACTGGAGGAGGGCCAGAGAAGAGGAACAAAAATAATTAAAGGTCTCGAGAACATGATCTATGAGGGAAGACTGAAAAAATTGGGTTTGTTTTGTTTAGAATAAATTGCATAGGGGGGTTGTGGAATCTCCATCACTGGAGCTATTTAAGAGCAGGTTAGATAGACATCTATCAGGGATGGTCTAGACAGAGCTTGGTCCTGCCGTGAGGGCAGGGGACTGGACTCGATGACCTCTCGAAGCCCCTTCCAGTTCTAGTGTTCTATGACTCTATGCCTGGTTCCCTGGCTTCTTACAGGTCCTACTAGGGGCTCTGCTCTCCCCAACAAGAACAGGAAGAGTTACTGGTTCCAATTCAAAATGCCATACTCTGTTTTAATTGGTACATTGATGTTAGTCGAGTCAAACAAGGGTAAATATGGAATAAATGAGGGCACAATATATCTCTTCTTTCAAATGGCATGAAAACCCAAGATCCTTATCCCATTGGTGATCATAGAACCATAGAACTGGAAGGGACCTCAAGAGGTTATCAAATCCAGCCAGCCCCCTGCACTCATGGCAGGAGCAAGCACCATCTAGACCATCCCTGGCAGGTGTTTGTAAAACCTGCTCTTAAAAGTCTCCAATTATGGAGATTACATAACTTCCCTAGGCAATTTACATTCATGACAAATCCATGTTGACTATTTCTTATTTAATTGCCTTCTAGATATTTGTAAATTTATTCTTTAATTATTTGCTCCATTACCTTTCCTGGTACAGAAGTTAAGCTCACTGCTCTGTAATTCCCTGGCTTGTCCTTATTTCCTTTTTTATAGATGGGCACGATATTTGCCCTTTTCCAGTCTTCTGGAATCTCTCGTTTTCCATGACTTTTCAAAGATAATAGCTAATAGCTTAGACAGCACTTTCGTCAGCTCCTTGAGTATTCTAGGATACATCTCATTAGGCTCTGGTGACTTAGACATCTATGTTGTCTATGTAATGTTTAACTTGTTCTTTCCCTGATAGCTTTTGATCCTATCCAATTTTCACTGACATTCACTACATTAGGCATCCAATCACCAACAGTATTCTTGGCAAAATCCAAAACAATGGTGTTATTAAGCATCTCTGCCATTTCCACATTTTTTGTTACTGTTTTTCCTTCTTCATTGAGTAACGGGCCTACCTTAGCCCGGGTCTTCCTCTTGCTTCTTATGTATTTGTAGAATGTTTTCTTGTTACCCTTTATGTCTCTAGCTAGTTTGATCTCATTTTGTGCCTTCGCCTGTCTAATTTTACTCCTACATACTTGTGTTATTTGTTTATAATCAGCCTTTTTAAATTTGACCCACTTTCACTTTTTGTAGGACTCTTTTTTTATCTTTAGATCATTGAGGATCTCCTGGTGAAACCAGGGTGGTCTCTTCCTATCTTTCCTGTGCAGTGGAATTGTTTGCTCTTCTACCCTGAATAATGTCTCCTTGAAAAACTGCCAAATGTCTTCCATTTTTTTCTTTTAAACTAGCTTCTCATGAGTTTGCTAAAGTCTGCTTTCTTGAAATCTATTTGTTGCTGTTCCCCCTCCTGCCATTCCGTAGAATCATGAACTCTATCATTTCACGATCACTTTCACCCAAGATGGATGAAATTCTATTTTCAAATTCTCAGCGAGTTCTTCCCTATTTGTCAAAATCAGATCTAGAACAGCTTTTTCCCGAGTAGCTTTCTCCACCTTCTGAAATAAAAACATTGTCTCCAATACAGTCCAAGAATGTGTTGGATAATCTGTGCCCTGATGTGTTATTTTCCCAACAGATGTCTGGGTAGTTGAAATCTCCCAACACCATCTAGTCCTGTGCTTTGAATGATTTTTGTTAAGTGTTTAAAAAAAGCCTCATCCACCTCTTTTTCCTGGTTTGGTGGTCTGTAGTAAACCCCTATCATGACATTACCCTTGGTTTTCCCTCCCCCCCCCCTCTTTTTATCTGTACCCAGAGACTTTCAACAAGTCTGTTTCCTATTTCCATCTCCACCTCAGTCCAAGTGTATACAGCTACTATATATTTGAAGAGTTTGTTTGTGGATTTAGTTGTGCAAAATAAAGTCATATTTTGCAATTACCTACAGATACCAAATTTTGCATAAACAATCCTGCCACTTAAATTAACTGAATGCACTACTTTTTATACCCAGACTCTGCTGGGAGAAAGGTTTAAATAATTATTTTTGTTTTTATTGGAAAAAAGTCATGACTATTATGATTAGAATTCATAAAAATATTTGCTAACAAGATTAAAATCGAGTTGCCTATTTAACTGTCATTTTAGTGCAAAGAAAATTTTTACTATTACAAATAACAAAATAATTCAAATTAATTATGGAAAGAGTAATGGAAGCCATATGAGTTTCTGATTCAAATTTACTATGTACAGCAATTATTCAATAAAATGAATAATGTTTGAAGTTGAAATCCTGCAAATTTAAAACAGTTCTTTTTCTTCCCTTTTGAAAGCACATTAATAAACAATTCTATTACATAGATTTAATTTCTTGACCTTTCCTATAAGTGTAATCTGCACAAAATGACTTTGCCTGGTCAACAACGGGCCTCACCTGCTAGTTATTAATATATAAGGCAATGCCTCCTCCCTTTTTCCTGTCCTGTCCTTCCTGAGTAACCTGTACCTTTCCATACTAATATTCTAGTCAAGTGTATTATCCCTGCAAACTTCTGTGATACTATGTCATAGTTGTGTTCAGGGCTCGCCAAGCGGCGGTGAGCCCCGCTCGCCAGCCGCGTGGAAGCACACGCTGCGCATGCGCATGCGCTGACGGCGCTGCGGGGCCCCGCCGGTCTAAAATCTACTCGCCATGAGCGAGTAGATTGCCTAATTTGTCGAGCCCTGGTTGTGTTTATTTACTAGCATTTCATGTTCTTCCTGCTTATTCCCCATACTTCTCACATTAATATACAGACATCCAAGATTCTGATTTGATTCCTCCCCTCCCCTCAAGTTCTGTCATGTCTCTCCTTTATCCCTGCTGTTACAGCCCATGCTATCCCCAAATTCTGACTCTTCTCCCAGGTCTCCATGTTTTTGACTTATCTCTGGGCTTTGGTCATCTGCCCCTTTTGAACCTAGTTTAAAGCCCTACTCACTTTAGCCAGTGTGTATCCAAATATGCTCTTCTCCTTGCTCGATAAGTGGACCCCATCTCTGCTTAGCAGTCCTTTTTCCTGGAACAGCATCCCATGGTAAGGATGGCAAAGCCCTCCCGGTGATACCATATATGCAGCCTGGCTTTCATGTTCAGGTTGCATCTGTCTCTGCTTGGGCTCCTGCCCTGGACAGGCTAAAGAGAACACTACCTGATCTCCAAACTCTTTCACCCATGCTCTCAGAGCTCTGTAGCCACTTCTGATCTGCTGAGGGTGACACCTTGCAGTATCATTAGTGCCCACATCAATGAGTAACATGGGGCAATAGTCAGAAGGCCAAGATTGTCCTTGACAATCCCTCCATAATGTTTCAGATACAGGCCACTGGCAGACCCAGGATGCCATGTCAGGGCAACAGATGGATGCACCCCTCGGAAGAGAGTCTCCAACCACCACTACCCCACGTTTCCTCCTGGGTTTGATGGCTACAGACCTCCGTGCCTTGGGGGTACATGGCTTTTCCTCCTCCATCTTAGGGGGTTAATTCTTCATCTCTCACTTCGAGGGTATCATAACCACTCTCAATTACCATGGTGGGTGGATTGGGAGTAGAGGTGGAACACTGCCTGCTGCCAGAAGTAACTAGCAACCAGTGCCCTCCTGTGACAGAGCCATCTCCTACTCCTCCACCCCCCAGTGGTGTGGCAGCACTCCCCTGTTGCTGCATAGCTTCTTCAGCTGTGGATGTCTCCACATGAATACTCTTAAGGAATTCCTCATGGGTAAGGATGCTCCTCAGCCTATCCATCTCCTCCTTTAGCTCTCCCACCTTCTGCCTGAGACATTCCACCAGCAGGCACCTTTCACACTGGATGGCCCCTCTTCCCTCAGCCTGGCTTTCTGAGCGTGGGAAATTAAGGCCACAGTCTCTGCAAATCCACTCCAGGATCTGGGTAGAGGCATCCCATGTCAGGTGGTCTGTTGGTCTACAGGCACAGGTGGAGGAGGCAGAAGGAACCCTGGCACAGGCGATGTGGCCCTTCCTAACCATAGTGATTATATTATGACTCCCTCCTACAAACTCCCTCTCAAACTCGGCTGCTTGCGGTCCCCTGTTCATTAAAGATCCCATAGCATTTTTTATAGCTTCAAGACATTCACTCTAGTATATGGCCAAAATCCATTTAATTGTCTGTAATAAATGTTGGGTAATCATTTGTAGTAAATAAAATAATATTTTGTATTTACACAGCGACTTTCATGGGAGGTGGGTATTATTTCCCCCATATTATAGATAGGGCAACTGAGACACAGGATAAGTGACAGGCCCTCAAGTCACATAGCAAGTCAGTGGCAAAGCCAGGTATTAGAACCCAGGTGTTTAGACACTCAACTCTTTTGACTTATTCACATGATTATGGTCTTCCAAAACTGCATTCTTCCTATCTAAGACTGGCAATATAATCTTTGGTTGGATCTGCTGTCATTCTTTTCCTGTCCTGAAATGTGTTGTGTGGCTCTGTCCATCAATTGTTGCCATATTTCATCCCAAAGACAGATGATGTCACTTGTGAACAGTTTGTATATCAGTCTGCTAGGTTAATGCTCCTTTTGAAGGAAAGGTATTATATAACTGTGAAAGGTTCTTCAAGGAGTTACATTGTGTATACATTAGGGGCAGAATGTAACCAAGAGGAGTATGAAGGATGTGATTATTTGCAAGACATTTTTATGGAGAACTAAGAAATGAATGGAGTCATCCAATGACACTATAATGCATTTCCAATATTGAGCAGAGAAAAATTTATTTACAGAGATTTTCAAATACAAACATAATAGCACATTTATATATATATTTTTACAAAAATGAATATTGAAATAATAAACATGATACAGCACAATACAACAACATGAGCTAAACGTAACAATGACAAATTCTATATCTGGAAGACGTTTCCCATTAATCTTACGTAACCAACAATATCCTACAGTACCATGAGAGGAATTCCCCAGGGTCTGAAAGATATCCATTTACTGTCCTTCATAATAGTACTATAGGCAAAGCCCCTACATATGCTGACTAAAAAAATGGCATTTTTGTAATAAAGGTGAAAACACAGAAGCTACATAAAAGTTCTATAGGGCTGAATAAGTAGTGAATAAATGTTTTGGGGAAGAGTATAGAGAATATACAAAATACTGTTAAAGTGGCTTATTGGTCCATTTATTAGGTTTCATATATAGTTTAAAAAGTGGTATAACATTGGATTCTAAACCATCAAATGAATAAAAAAAGAAAAATGCACCAATAAGTTTGCATTTCATTTGTTCTGTGCCATGTGTGTGTGTGTGTGTGTGTGTGTGTGTGTGTGTGTGTGTGTGTGTGTGTGTGTGTGTGTGTGTGTGTGAATGCACGCACTTTCAGGAGTGTTGTGCTGAAGAGGAACTTTGGAAGATTGCATCCTACCCAAAATATTTTTTTCACCAGTCTTTCAATTCATTTGTGCACCCAGACCTTCACAATTTATCAAAAAGGAACATTCCTTGCTCATAAAATTGTATTCTTCCAGAACAGACCTGAAATATACTTTGTCAAGCAAGAACTTGGCAAACAAGAGCGTTTGGTCCATACTTCCAGACTCCCATCCCATCCCATCCCATCCCATCCCACAATTCACAATGTCACCTCACATCCTGACCTAGACCATGTCCACTCTCGTTTCAGACTGAGGGTTCTGCAGTTAGGAACTAAAGCACTTTTTTCAGAAGAAGAAATCTGCAAGTCACTTCGGCCTCTCGAAGCTCACTCATTCTCTAAACTGGACTCTCAGGCTGCCAGCCTCAGTAAGGGTACTGTTTCTGTTTCTTGCCAGAGAAACAGGCCAACCAAGTGCAGATTAACATAGCAGCAGCTGCTCCTCCTCCGGTGCAGTAGTAAGCCCAGCCAATTTCACAAGTACCTAGGAACAAACAAACCAAGGGAACAATGTTTTACTCAAGAAGGGAGGTTTGCCTTCACCATAATGTTACTCGCTCTTTCCTTTTGGGGCAGTAAAAGGGAAATGAAAGTAGAAATAACCAAATATGGCAGAAGGTGTCATGTATATTAGCCCCTGTATCAGCCTATTGGTTTCATTCTCTTTATAAGCAATTTATATTTATGCACCTTCATCCAAAGCCTTCCCATTGTGGTAGAAGACAGCCAGCCAGATATCAATGCGATCTAATCTATCTAAGTGCTCATGATTTTGGTGTCTGAGTATACAGGAACCTTCTTGCTTTTTTATTAAATACTAGAAGATTTACCTGGCATTGTTCAGGCCCTTAATTCAATTATTTTTTGTTTTGGAAAATAAAATGAATGGCCTGCAGCCTGTCCACGGAGGGGGAGACGGTGGGTAAAGAAGGCAGAGATCTAGGGGCTGGCCCCGGCCTGCAGTGGCCCCTCCCGCGGCCTGTAACCTGTCTGCTGGGGGGGTAGGCAGGACTCTGGGGCCAGCCCCAGCCTCCACAGGCCCTCCCGTGACCTGCAGTCTGTCTGGGGCTGGGCAGGCTCTGGGTGCCTGCCCCATCCCCAGCAGCCCTCGCTGCAGCCTACAGGCTGTCTGCAGAGGGTAGGGCAGGGCTCTGAGGGCTAGCCCTGGCCTCTAGCAGCTTCCCTGCTGCCTGCAAGGCTGTCCACAGTGGGGACGCCAGGCTCCAGGGGGTCCAGCCTTCTGTAGCCTTACCCCATGGCCTGCAGCCTGTCCAGGGGGACCAGGCTCTTGGGGCTGGCCCCGGCCTCCAGCAGTCCCCTCCACCCCATGGCCAGCAGGCTGTCTGCAGGGAGGCAAAGCTCTGGGGACCAGCTCTGTCCTGCAGTGCAGCCTGTCCGGAGCCAGGACATGGTTCCTGGCCCTGGCCCTAGGCTCTCTTTAGATGGGGCTACCAGATAGGGTTGGGGGTCTTGGTCAGGGTCTAGAGGAGGGGGAGAGCGGTGATAACTGAGGAGGTGGGGAGGGAATCTTCCCCCAGCACTACTTTGTGGTAGGGGGGCTATTTCTCCAATCTGGTGGCAGGCAACAAGGTGAGCACCTGAGTCCTCTCTCCAAGTGGCCAGTCTCTTACTGGTGTGGATGCCCCCCGGGGTCACTCTGCAGTATAGCTGTACCCTGCGCTCACTCCCTCCCTTTCTGTACCATGTCTCTCTTCCCTCTGCCCCTTCCCTTTCCATGTTCTGGAAAAAAGTCCCATTCTAGGCACTTCCCATTTTCCTGTCATAACCAAACCCTGACCTTGCTTTTAAGCTACAATAACAGGAAGCTGCATACCAAATTTGGTGGCCCTAACTCTTACCATTTAGGAGGAATTTTTGACAGATAGACAGATTTACATACAGACTGAAGCACACATCTCTAATAGATAGACAGGCAGATAGTGCTAATGTAAGGTACTGGATGGCTGTGAATATCTCAGGGCAGTAACACCATGATTTTATGCATTTATTTAGTGCAGTGTTTTTTAAACTGTGTTCCGCTGTGAGGCAGTTGGAGGTGTGCCACGGAGAACAACAGAATTCAAAATGGCTGCCCTTAAAGGGGCAGGTGACCTTTTTTTTCTCAATAACTTTCCCCCGCCCCTTCTCCCGGACTTTTTTTTTTTTGGCTCAACAAAAAATCCTTGGTGTTCTCCATAAAAAAAATTATTGTCTGGTGTTCCTCGGTCTTAAAAAGTTTAAGAAACACTGATTTAGTGCTTAACACACTGAGGCCTAGTCTTGACTGGTGCTTCTCAGCCCTGTTGTAATAAGTGAAATTGTAAACATGGCTATTTGAAAAAGGTTCAAGTCATTAAATGACACAAATCCACACAATCCTGCCTATAGGACAGCTAATGAGAATGGGCATAAGCATCTCAGGATCTTATAGTGATTTACAATATTGATTTATTACACAGTGTTTATACAGACAAAGTCTGTGATGGAATGTGGACTTGAGCCAAACTGGGAAAAGGACCCTAGGGAACGTACCCACCTTGCATCAAATCCAACATGGAATCTGGGTTATTGCCAAGGGAATATACTCTAGAACTTTTTTCCCCCTGAGTAGTTGTGAATTGGGGCAGTGAGCCAAATTCATCCTTGCTATGACTTATAGCTTGTGAAAAAAGGAGTTGATTCCCAAGGCCCTATACCCTGTTACTAACTCAATGTAGTCAGTAACCAAAACTACATCTGTCTATGCTGGAGTAAATGTGCAGTTCATGAGTTTTAGCTTGGTAACTTCCATTTGCTTTAACAGGAGGCAAACAACTAACGCTACACCAGCCACTACTAAAATGGAGGAATGTTGCCCTCCTCCTGTAAAGAAATGCAGGCAGGCAGGCAGGCCCTCAGACCTGTACAGAACCTCACTGATTTCAGTGCAGTTGCACACATGTAAAGAGATCACCTGTGTGCAATTTCAAACCTCAATGAATAAAGATAGCCGTACCTCACTGTACACCCCACCTCTTCCCCAGCCTGCTGCCATGCCACCTAAACCCAGGTGGATCCAGACTGCTGGCACTAAACATTAAAAAGGTCGTAGAGCAGTTTTTAAACTAAGAGAAGGGGGAAAGCCGATTGGTGCGGAGGAGCACGTGGATCGGATGGAGATTTCTCTTAGAGGAGAGTCCTTTGATGGAAATTCTCTAGGTTTTAGTCAGAAAGAGAGGACGAGAGATGATAAACTGGGCCAGATCGGACAAGAAACAATCACATATGCAAGTATCTAATACATCAGGGAAGGGCAGACAAATAAACAGTGTCAATTTTTTAAAGTGCTTCTACACAAATGCTAGAAGTCTAAATAATAAGATGGGTGAACTAGAGTACCTTGTATTAAAGGAGGAGATTGACATAATAGGCATCACAGCAACCTGGTGGAATGACGACAATCAGTGGGACACAATCATACCGGGATATAAAATATATCAGAAGGACAGAATAGGCCATTCAGGTGGCAGAGTGGCACTATATGTGAAAGATGATGTAGAATCAAATGAAGTAAAAATCTTAAATGAATCAACATATTCAATAGACTCACTATGGATAGTAATTCCATGCTCCAATAATAAGAATATAGCAGCAGGGATATATTATCGACCACCTGACCAGGACAGTGATAGTGACGTTGAAATGCTAAGGGAGATTAGTGACGCTATCAAAATAAAAAACTCAATAATAATGGGGGATTTCAATTATCCCCATATTGACTGGGTACATGTCACCTCAGGACGAGATGCAGAGATAAAAATTCTCGATGCCTTAAATGACTGCTTCTTGGAGCAGCTGGTACAGGAACCCACAAGGGGAGAGGCAATTCTCGATTTAGTCCTGAGTGGAGCGCAGGATCGGGTTCAGGAGGTAACTATTACAGGACCGCTTGGGAATAATGACCATAATATAATAACATTTAACATTCCTGTGGTGGGAAGAACACCTCAGCAGTCCAACACTCTGGCATTTAATTTCAAAAAGGGGAATTACACAAAAATGAGGAGGTTAGTTAAACAGAATTTAAAAGGTACAGTGACTAGAGTAAAATCCCTGCAAGCTGCATGGAAACTTTTTAAAGACACCATAATAGAGGCCCAACTTAAATGTATACCCCAAATTAAAAAACATAGTAAGAGACCTAAAAAAGAGCCACTGTGGCTTAACAACCATGTAAAAGAAGCAGTGAGAGAGAAAAAGGCATCTTTTAAAAAGTGGAAGTTCAATCCTAGTGAGGTAAATAGAAAAGAAGATAAACACTGCAAAATTAAGTGTAAAAATGTAATAAGAAAAGCCAAAAAAGATTTTGAGGAACAGCTAACCAAAAATTCAAAAAGAAATAGCAAAATGTTTTTTAAGTATATTAGAAGCAGGAAGCCTGCTAAAAAACCAGTGGGGCCCCTGGACGATTGAGATACAAAAGGAGCAATCAAGGACGATAAAGCCATTGCAGAGAGACTACATGATTTCTTTGCTTCAGTCTTCACAGCTGAGGATGTTAGGGAGATTCCCAAACCTGCATCGTCCTTTGTGGGCGATGAATTTGAGGAACTGTCCTGGATTGAAGTGTCATTAGAGGAGGTTTTGGAACAAATAGAAAAACTTAACAGTAACAAATCACCGGGACCAGATGGCATTCACCCAAGGGTTCTGAAAGAACTCAAATGGGAAATTGTGGAACTATTAACTGTGGTTTGTAACCTATCCTTTAAATCAGCTTCTGTACTCAAGGACTGGAAGACAGCTAACATAAGGCCAATATTTAAAAAGGGCTCTAGAGGCGACCCTGGCAATTACAGACCAGTAAAACTAACGTCAGTACCGGGCAACTTAGTTGAAACAATAGTACAGAATACAATTGTCAGACATGTAGAAGAACATAATTTGTTGGGCAAAAGTCAACATGGTTTCTGTAAAGGGAAATCATGTCTTACTAATCTATTAGAGTTCTTTGAAGGGGTTAACAAACATGCAGACAAGGGGGATCCAGTAGATATAGTATACTTAGATTTCCAGAAAGCCTTTGACAAGGTCCCTCAACAAAGGTTCTTGTGTAAATTAGATTGTCATGGGATAAGAGGGAAGATCCTTTCATGGATTGAGAACTGGTTAAAAGACAGGAAACAAAGGGTAGGAATAAATGGTAAATTTTCAGAATGGAGAGGGGTAACTAGTGGTGTTCCCCAAGGGTCAGTCCTAGGACCAATCCTATTCAACTTATTCATAAATGATCTAGAGAAAGGGGTAATCAGTGAGGTGGCAAAGTTTGCGGACGTTACTAAACTATTCAAGATAGTCAAGACCAAAGCAGACTGTGAAGAACTTCAAAAAGATCTCAACAAACTGAGTGATTGGGCAACAAAATGGCAAATGAAATTTAATGTGGATAAGTGTAAACTAATGCACATTTGGAAAAAATAACCCCAACTATACATACAATATGTTGGGGGTCTAATTTAGCCACAACTAATCAGGAAAGAGATCTTGGAGTTATCGTGGATAGTTCTCTGAAAACGTCCACACAGTGTGCAGCAGCAGTCCAAAAAGCAAATAGGATGCTAGGAATTATTTTAAAAAGGATAGAAAATAAGACAAAGAATATCTTACTGCCCCTATATAAAACTATAGTACGCCCACATCTTGAATACTGTGCGCAGATATGGTCTCACCTCAAAAAAGATATTTTGACATTAGAAAAGGTTCAGAAAATAGCAACTAAAATTATTAGGGGTTTGGAACAGGTCCCATATGAGGAGAGGCTAAAGAGACTGGGACTTTTCAGTTTAGAAAAGAGGAGACTGAGGGGGGATATGATAGAGGTATATAAAATCATGAGTGGTGTGGAGAGGGTGAATAAAGAAAAGTTATTTACTTGTTCCCATAATATAAGAACTAGAGGACCCCAAATGAAATTAATGGGTAGCAGGTTTAAAACTAATAAAAGAAAGTTCTTCTTTACACAGCGCACAGTCAACCTGTGGAACTCCTTGCCAGAGGTGGTTGTGAAGGCTAGGACTATAACAGAGTTTAAAAAAGAGCTAGATAAATTCATGGAGGTTAGGTCCATAAAAGGCTATTAGCCAGGAGGTAAGGAATGGTTCCCCTGGCCTCTGTTGTCAAAGGCTGGAGAAGGGTGGCAGGAAACAAATTGCTTGATCATTGTCTTCGGTACACCCCCTCTGGGGCATCTGGCACTGGCCACTGTCGGCAGACAGGATACTGGGCTAGATGGACCTTTGGTCTGACCCAGTATGGACATTCTTATGTTCTTATGTTCACACTAGAAGCAAACATGGTGAATCTATGACGATACAAACTGATGCAAGCCTGTCATAATATAAAGCAGGGCCTGTGCTCCTTTCTTTAAAAGAGTGCTTCTAAAATAATAACATTTCTAAAACTGTGTGACATGTCGCATGGCAAAAATGTTTCAGTCTACTGACCCATATCCCCAAAGAAGAAAACTCAACCAGTTTTGGACAGTTATACTACAACAGCGAGGATGATGTTAACCTGCCAAAACAAGCATGGCAACATTACACACTTGGGACCTCCAAAAGAGTGAGCCTTCGTTACCTTTTTGCATAAGGAAAGAGCAGGAGTGTTTGCTGCTGCTAGTGAAGAGAGACTTTAAAAAGTGCAAAGTATCAGCAGAGTGGTTTCGTTGGGGTTTCAGAGTTCCCTACCAATGCTCTTTATTGACCCAAGTCTCTGCGCCTCCTCCAAGAGTTCTGCCCACCTATATTTAATTCATCCAAACAGGGAAATAGTCAATTAGAGGACTTGGCTTGCCTACAAGCCTTTCAAGAAGTGAAAGAAGCAAAACTATTTAAATTGTTCCCCTTCGCTGTCTATAACAGCTCGTCAGGCAAGCCTCAGAGCTTACTTGGGCGGCAAATAGCTGTTTTGAATGCAGAGGAAAACAACACTTGACAGTTAAAATAGAGGTTACTGGCACTGAAAATAGGTTAGCAGTGGAGCAGACAGCCCAATTGCCTGCCAAGTCCAGAAAGAGAGAGAGAGAGAGGCTGTGGGGCTGGTTTCCGCAGTAGACGCAAATCAGAAGGGTCAAAGTATTTTATTTTGTTTCCTTTTAGTGGTTTGTTTACCTGCACTACAGGCAGCTTTGGAGTTTCTTTGTAGCAGTGCATGGGGGTCGCACTGCAAATAACCAAGGTCTGGGATTTTGACTTGCCTCCTCAGAAACAACTGTACGGAATCGTCCTCTGCCTTTATCATCGTTAGTCTGAAAATTGTAATGAAGTTCTAAACTGCTCCCCCAAACTCCCCCCATGGTTCCACTGCAAGCAGCCGTTCCACATGCCAGCCAAAGAAAAGAACTTCCCAGCGGGCCACATTTGGATATTGATTTGCTCTATGTGGCATGGAGCTGTCTGAGGAGCTCTGTTTGAGTCACTTCAGTACAACTGAAAGTCCAATTGGGGGGAAGGCACATGAGTGGCTAGTCTCTAGCCCCAAACCTCTCCCCTTGCTCTGGGGATGGAGTCCAGGAACCCACTCCCTTATCACCTGGGGGAGGGGAGGTACTGCGGGCACAGAGCTATCACTCTTCTGTGGCAGGCGCAGGGGTGGAGGGGAAGTTGTCTTTATGGTATGGAGGGATTTAAAGCAGCCCATGCAGACTGAGATCACCGCCAGGTCAGATATGGAAGAGTCAGCAGAAGCAGCAGCATCTATCTGGGAAAGTTTGCCCCTTTGGAGAGCAAGGAGACTTTTGCTCTCTCACCTCAGGACAGCTACCCATGCCACAGTCGCTTCTATGTGGGCTTCCAGGCACTCCTGGGTCCTAAGCACATCATGACGTTGCAGCCCCTGCAGCACAGTTTTCCTTGCACATTTGGTATGGGGGGAGCCAAGGGGCCCCTTTCCTCACATAGAGGCAAGAGCAGCAGCACGAGGCTCTTTCTCCCATCAGGAGCAGCAACAGAGGCCATCTTTCCCTCTGGAGCAGTGGGAATGACAGCAAGTGTCCCCTCTGCCCTCTAGCAAGGCTGGGTTGGAAGCTGGCTGTCCCAGTTCTTACCCCAGCAGTAGGAGTAGCTGGGTGGGTGGGGCAGGCCACAGCCCTGACACACACATTTCTGGCACACACCATTCTCTCTTGGTGTTGGCAGCACTCCCAGAGCCGTGGCTATTGGAGAGTAGAACCTATGAAGATGAATGGGAAGCTCTCGCCTCAGAGCAATTGCATCAGGCTGGCTGCAGGACTCAGGCAGACACCACAGCACAGTTAAACTTGTTGCCTGTTTTCAGAGTTTTCTTTACAGGCCTGGGGTCTGGAAACTGTTTTAAAAGGTGAGAGCTGCAATTCTGACCCAAACAGATGGCGAGGAGCTGGGCCCTATGCACAGGCCTATACAGCCTATGCCATAATCCACTCCTGGGAGGGCTGCCCGGCTTAGCCACTTACTAGGCCCCACTTTTGTGGCTACTCAGACAAGCAGAATGCAGAATACCACTCTGTGGCACGTATGAGGGACCAGACTCCTTAGGAGTGCTACGACCCAGCAAAGGTCTGAGTCCCACTGTGGAGATGATGTAGAGATCCTTCAGCTCCCCTACACCATGGCAATCTGGCTGGTGCCAAGCCAAAAGTAAGAGTTTAGCCTGCCAATAGGGCATATTCCCGTATGCCTTCCTGCCCATTGACAGCCATTTATAACATTGACTTAGCTCCTTTCTTCCTAAAGAATCCCAAATTCCTTTCCAAACTTCCATCCAATCTTCCCTTCCAATTCATCCACTGTGGTGAAGGAGAATTGCTATAATACTCTGGAAACAAGAGATGAGGAATTATATCCTAAATCTTGTAGCCAGCTGGCTTTTAGCTTAACTGTAGAGACTCATGCACTAAGCCTCAGAGTTCCCAGGTTCAGTTCCACCTTACAAGTACACAGAGTGAAGAAGAATCCTGTGGAAAGCTCAGCTGGAAATTTGACAAGCAGAATGCAGTTGCCAAGGTCAGAATGTGTGTCTATGTTTTCAGGCTACTGAGGAGGAATTGGGAAGCTGGTTATATTATATATATATATATTATATTCTACTGTATTACTTTGTGTGTTTTAACCTCTGGGACATGTGCCCAGAGATGATGACAGGTGCAGATAGCTAGATTTTACAACAGAGACCTTTTCTCTAATAATGATTGCTCGTACGTGGAAAAGCTCCCCCCCTTTTTTTTTTTTTTTTTTGCTAATAAAAGATTTTCAAAAGCTGGCAGACTCGGTGTGAAGTCATGCCAAGGCCCTAGGCCTCACTGAACACTGACAGAGGCAAAAATAAGGAGCCTTGACTTCTGCATAGGGTGAATTCAACTTTTGTTCTTTGGCAGAGGATAAGGGTCATTTAGTGAGGCCTGAGTTTATGCGTGATGAGCTGCTAGATCAGTGTCACAGCACTGCTGAAGACACACAGGATGCACATTCAACCTTGGACTTGGCAGGCCATGGTTTTCCCTTTGCTGTGCTCCATATGCCCCAATGAACATGGTCACCACTTTGATCATATAAGGAACGAACAGGCAGCCTTTTGCTCTTTCAAGCTCACAAGCGTGAGTGGGGTCAAGAGGAACAAGCAAAGGGACAGGGAAGTACAGCAGGGTGGTTGAAAGAACATTGGGACACTGCCCTTAGAGCACTAGTGACCTGAAAATCAACCTATTGCTCATTTATTTCCATTAAGCACCAGAAGCAGGGGGAGTCTCTTGCTAAAATAAGC
Organism: Rafetus swinhoei; assembly: GCA_019425775.1. Classification (NCBI taxonomy): domain Eukaryota; kingdom Metazoa; phylum Chordata; order Testudines; family Trionychidae; genus Rafetus; species Rafetus swinhoei. The sequence continues at coordinate 58,238,524 of CM033437.1, forward strand.
TGATGTACACGTGGAGGCTGAAGAATGGGGCTATAACACTAAAGAAGAGCTAGCTGCTGGGAGGGGTGAAGTGATCTCTGTGGTGTCCTAATTATAGTTCTCAAGCCAACAATAAACTGTTTCAGATTTGCCTGCTGAAATTAACAATCATCTACATCAAACGGCCAAGTGTTTCACTAAAACAGTGATACTTCCCTTGTAATTTTTTATTTCATGAGGGGGGAAAAATGGTCTAGTTTGTGATTTTGCTCCAGTGTTTTCATTTTGCTGCATGTACCCACTATTTTAGTCTATTGCCCCCTAAGGAAAGATTGTGGGTTGTCAATAATTGGGCAATTTAGCTGCAGTTTAACCTGTGAAATGACTTTTGCTTCACTTTTGCATTAAGTTCTCCCTTTTAGAAGGGTGGTAAAGCTTTGTAAAGGGCAGGCTATAGAACATTCAAATGATTACACTAGAGACCAAATCAAATGGCAAGACACCAGGAGAAATTATACACTTGGGATCAAAAACATTCAGTTCTCCAGATTTATATTTTTATAGCAGCTATAACAGCAGCTACCATATTGGGACCCTGATCCAGCAAAGCTCTTAAACACATACTTAACTTTTATCATAGTGATCTCAAGGGGGCTACTCCCATGCAGAAAGTTAAGCATGTGCTCAAGTGCTTTGCTGGATTGGGGCTTAAATTAATTCATCAGATACAGTATTTTGCTTTGAGGGACTCTGTCTTGCTAAGAATTATAAATATTGCGTTTTTAATTTGATATTCTCTGCTGTTAAAATGAAAGCTTTATCAGGAAGACCAAGGTCCACAATTACATATGTAGTTAGTATTTTTATTAGAGTTAAAAAAAATCCGGTGAAATGATTTGTATCTTTCTTCCCATGTGCTCAAAATCTGAGTGGAGTGTGTATGGAATGTCTCCAAGAATCAAAAATATTTAAAATACCTTCACACTTAAATAAGTTGTCATGCTTTCAAGCTGCATGTTCTGGAATGATGCTATGCTCAGGACTAAGACTAGATTTTACACAACAGTATTAACTTTCCTGTTCAGGACGCAGGAAGGGGTTTTGGCACCATCAGGAGCTAAGGAGCGATTGTTGAGCCTAGTGTTGCATGATTACCAGCCCTTTGAAAGCTTTTGGCTTTGTCAAGCAAATTGATAGGCAGCATAAATAATTGGAGCTATGGGCCTTCTGACTAGTCAGTGGGGCTTTACCATGTTTATCAGTGTTCTCAGCCAGTGGTATGAGCACCCTTAGGGGTACTTGAGAGAAGTCTGGGCGGGTACATCAACATAACTGAAATTTGGAGAAAAAAATATTTTTAAGTTTTACAGCACTTTGTTATTTTTGTACTTTTTACACCCAAAAATTTCATCGCCTGCCCACTATGATTAAGTTGTTGAAACAAATGTGTTAAAATGGTAGAAAAAAATGTTGTGTGTCTGAAAACTGTAGGTACTGGGGGTACTTATAATTTTTTTAAAAAAAGGGGTACTTTATAAAAAAAGGTTGAGAAACACTGATCTGTATTACTGCGCCCATATGTTTGTGACCTATCAGTCAAGAGCTTGTAAACCCCTGAACATGTGTATTCTATTTGTGTGCACGTATTTTCTTGTAAGGGAAGTTAGAAATATGAAGTGCAAACCTGTTTGTTAATCTAGGACAGTGGTCCCCAACGCGGTGCCCGCGGGCGCCATGGCACCCGCCGGGGCATTTATGTACGCCCGCGGAATGATCTGGGCCAGTCCCACCCCCGGCGCATGGGCGGCCCCTGCCCCGGGCGCGCAGCACATGCGCGGTACCAGCCCCGGGTGCGTGGCTCATGGGCGGCCCCTGCCCCGGGCGCGCAGCACATGCGCGGTACCAGCCCCGGGCGCGTGGCTCATGGGTGGCCCCTGCCCTGGGCGCGCGGCACATGCACCCGGCAGCCCGGAAAGGTTGGGGACCACTGATCTAGGACTTCCAGTGAAAGCCATCAGAGGTACTTAAAGAACTTAATGGCCTGGCGCTCAAGACAAAGATCTGTAAACAGTTTTGTTTTTCCTGTAAGCCTAAACTACAGTTGGTCCCACAAAGACATGCAACTGTGCCACCTGGTGCTGGAATACTTACTGAGAGAGTCTGTTCAGAAATATTCTTTGAGGTGACTGTCATTATGAATTGCCTTTGTGTTTTTGACAATACTTAGCACTTTTCATCAATAGATTGAATGCTTTTACAAAGGAGGGTCAGTGTTATCACCATTTTACAGACGGGGAAACAGGCACAGAGAGAAGACTAGAATGGGGACAGAGTTGAGAATAGAATTTACATCTTTTGAGTCACCATCTAGGTGTGCTTATCAAGGAACCCATTGAACATCAAAAGAGTTTGGGTGTCTTACTCCTATTTGTGCCTTTGAAAGTCTCCTCTTACCCATGTAGACACTCCTGGCTTTTAAGTAAGTCAGTAGCATTTCAGAAATTTTTCACAACAGTGGTTTAGACTTTGCAAAATCTAAAGGCTGTTGCAAGTATTTTGCACAGTTCTAATTTTAATGCAAATTCCTTATGATTTTTGACAAGCTCTTGCCAACCTGTAAAGCCCTTCTCTGTTGGGAACTTTACTTTTCAGGTATTGTTCCTGTGTGAGGTGGTACTGCATCTAGCTCAGATAAGTTAAATGCATTGTAAACTGTTTAGGTGAGGTCCTTTTAGAGAAAATGACTTGCTATTTGCTCTTGCTATAAATACGATCCTCTGTATCTGAATCAACTTCTTTCAGCTAGCAGCTCAGAACCGCAATGGACTCTGATCTAGATTTGGAGCTGTTGGGCAGCCCCTCCATATAAATAATGAATAAATAACAATAACAGCATATGCTGCAACAGGAGATGGGAATGACTTTGATCCTTCCCCTGTTTATGTGAAAGAACTGCAATCCCTTAGCACTTAAGCTCCTTGCTTATGACCGGTATATCATTTGTGCCAACTGGTTTAGCCTGCAACCAAATGCTAATGTAGTTATTATTGTAGCTTTCTTTCTGACTGACAAAAAAAGCAGTAGCATATGAGTCTAGTATATTCCAGGCTCTTCTACTGACATACCCCAATCAACCTAGCTAGATGGACGGATAGGCAATTACACCAGCCTCATTTCCACAGAGGCTGAGTCTATGGAGGTTATTTGATCAGGGTAGGACTACTTGAATTGTACCTGACCATACATATTTAGCTACAACACAACTCCATTTACATATGCATTGATCTGTACCAATATTTTCTTTTGATGGAAAAATGAAGATGTTGTACATTGTACTACCCATCAAATCCAACTGAATAAAGGCAGTTGGACAACATTCACTTTTAAATGAATTTCAAAGAAAGCATCAAGCTATGGTAGTGCCAAGTCAAGGTTTAGGAAAAGAAAACAAATATCCACTTGTATGCAAATTAAAAGCATGATTAGTTTCCCTGTAGCCATATTAAATGCAGCTTTGAAATCTACATGTAAGTGGGATTTTGTTTTCCCTTCACAAGATGACCTATCTCAGCTACGTTTAGAGTGTCTGATTAGTCTGATGCCTTTGTCAATATTCCTGCAGACAAGGACAAGCACTTCTTATCTAATGCACCCATTTAGGATTATACTCTTTCTGAGTTTTTAGCACTGTTATTATTCTCCCTGTCTGTGCACAAAGTTACATCTACATTATTTTGTACATGGGGGTTGTGTTTCTTTAAAGTCTACTACATTCAACTGTTAATTCCTGAAAGATTTTTGGCTAGCTTTGTCTTCCATGATGCAAAATTCAGCCACTTTTTTATCTCATGACTTGAAATCCCAGATTCACCAGCCATTTTTGTTATCTCCCCATCCTAAAGATACAGCACCAGGATGGTCATCATCTTGCTCCAGACTGCCCTAGTCCTCCTCCCACTACAGAGTTTCCAGCTCTCCCTCCAGTTAATCCATTCTGCTGGCCTTTCTTTGATCACAACAGGAGCTCCCTACAGTCACAGAAGATCCTTCTGAGTCTTTGCTGCTTCCTGCAGCCCTCCTCCTGGCCCACATTTCCTGCAACAGCTTCATGTGAGCTCTGTCAGTGTCAGCAAGTTCTCTGCAGCGCTCCAGTTGTTTTCTGCCACCTCTGCATGTTGACTCAATTCCTTGTTGTGTCTCTATTTGGTTTCTCATATACTGTTCTACCACCACCCTTCCCTGCACTACCCTAGTCAAAGGTACTGAGAGAGCCTCCTCCCTGGCTAGTTAATTTGTCACAGAGTGGCAGAACACTTGCTCAAAATTCACTGAAATGTAGGACTGAAAAGTTTACATTTCTAAAATGATACTGTGATGGAGGCCAAAAATAGCTTACTCTTGACTCGTCCGGACTAGCAGGACTGGTCTTCTAGCCATTTTATAAATGGTTATGCCTAAGAAATCACCACTTGATGGAACTCAGACAAGTCTGCAAAATACCATTTCGCCTCTAGCTCTCTCTCTGTTTTTTTTGGGGGGGGGGGGGGGGGAGTGAGAGGAGGTATCCCAGAAGATTGTGCTAGGTTCTGGGTTCATCTAGAACCATCCGACTTCCTGAATCCCTTTCAGTCTAGTTCCAGTCCTTGAAACTGAGCTAAAAATGTTGACTGATAACTATCAGTGAAGGCTGAATGCCAGGTGTCGTGTCATGGGAGCTAGCAGTAGTATTTTCTATGATGTTGCTAATTTGTCTCTGTTATTTGTTGTGGGTAGATGATTTTGTTGCCCCGAGTTCATGAGGTTCCATTCTGAAAGGTCTCTGAGTTCTGTTGGCTCATCTTATACAGAGTCCTGTGGGGTTCCATTCTGCCACCCCTTTTGGACCAGACATATATTTTCCAGGTGCTCCTGGGGTGTCCATGCTAGAGCAGCAGCTCTGATACTCTTGAAGAGGATGCAGCAGCTGTCCTATTCAGTGCCCTGCCAGCTCTCTGCCCTTGCAGACAGCTAGCACCTGCGAGAGTATTAGCATTAGATCCTAGCTAGCCCCTGCAAAAGAGTGAAGAGGTGACAGAAGGAACTCCACACGCACACACAGCACACGTACTCAGAAGCTGACAAGCATCTGTCCCTCAGCACTCTCAATTCATCTTTCTGTGAATATTGTCTAAACATAGCTTGTGTGCGGTTCTGGAGGTGACTCGTCCTGCCGATTCAAAAGGGAAAAGCACATGATTGCTGCTTAACCAAATTAAATATTCAAATGAAAGCAATAATTACTCAAATACATCTTGAGACTTAGCGAGACAGATTCGCAGAAACACTGGTTTCAGCCATAAAGCTATAACAAGAACACTAGTCTCTAATGATTAAATAAAAAAGCTTAGACTTGGGCAACTGATAATTGTAAGGGTTAAATTAAAAGAAATGACCAATCTGGTTAGTATGCAGTCCCGGTAACCTCTCCTCTGCCAATGTAACACAGCACCAACAGCGACCAATGTAAACATAACAGTACAAAGCCAAGCATTTCAATTCAGACAAGGTATAATCCGGAAGAAAGACTTTTAGCAGATTTCTAGTCTCATTCTAATCTGTTAATTATTATGGTAACATAAAATTCTAACAGTCAGCACAATTGGGACTCTCGTCAAGCTTAGGTGTGCATAATAGATGCCTTACAGTCTCCAAATCCAGTAAATACGGGCAGAGTATCGAGCGTCACAATTATTATTACATGTCCCCTGTTCATATTCCTTATGCATTCCTGGAAGAAAAAGCTGACAGCTGAATTCTTTCAGAAGGGTTCTCTTATTGAATGTATTGTTACCAGGCCTGACTTATTCACATGCCAGGCTCATGAGTCATGGCAAGTGGACAAGAGAGGGCAGGGGCCGTGTCTAAATTCACTGAATGCACAGCTCTCCCACCAAGAAGTTATTCAAACATAAAATTATTAGGAACGTCTCATAGCTGGTGCCATCAGAAAGAACTCAAGCTGCCACACAAAACTGTCTTTGTGTGGTGCTTTCTCAAGAAAGAGCAGGGAACTGTAGCTTTTTGCTGTACTTTGGCAAGAGCAAAATGGTGGTACTTAGAATGAAATAATTGAAATCAGAGATGCACAAGACCTATAAGGATTGTTCCCAGCAGTCTACTTTCTAATGCTCTGTCTCACCTTAACCAGTAATGGAGTTCCTCTACTTCCTTTGAGGGAGCATTCCACAGTATTATTCGCCCTCAGGAAATGCGCCCTGATTGTTAACCTACAGCTTCTTTTTCTTTATGCCTTTCCATGTTTGGTGCTTGCATACTGCAAATATTTGTAGAATAACTGAAGGAATTTTCAGTTATATTGTTTGGAAGACAATATGTTCTGAACATACTAATAGCAAAGGATAGTTCAATTAAGACATTTATTTACAGACAGGATAATATTTCTAGAAGGGCTGGATATCCCAGTTTACCAAGAGACATTTTCGGCAACCTATGCTGTGCAGGGCAACCTGTTGCATTCCAAGGTCAAAACAATTGCTTATGCACATAAGTAGCTTTTTGAGCCAAGGACAAGCATATCTTGGGAGGGATTGTTTGGCTTTAAACCTGGTTGAAATATTTGTACAAAATTAAAAAATACTCTAGGTTTGTCCTTAAGCCCTCCCCTCTCCCCTACTAGGCAAGTATAGATTGATGATTGGTGTGCCAGAGTCCTTAAGAAAGGGACTATTGTTAGGGAACTACAAACTCTGCCAAGTGCAGGCTATGAAAGGATTCAGAGTGACCCTACAGATTTGCTTGCAGCAGTTGAAAGCAAAGACATCCCTGCTCATTTACTTGGACATTTGAGTTCAACATACTGGAGCCACCTAGGGCATGCAACTCGCCAAGGTTGGCCCTTCTGCACCTTTGAGAGGTTCCCTCAGGCTATGTCTACACTACGTGTTTAGCCAGAAGTGGCAATGCAATTGAAGCACAGGTTAGCATTTTCTTGTGCTTCATTTGCATAATCTCTTCCGATCCGTTTTTGCGCATGAGGTTTTTGCGCAAAAACAAGCAGTGTGGACGTTTCCTTTTGCGCAAAACCGCCTTTTTGCGCAAGATCCTTATGCTTTTCCCGGGGGTTTTGCGCAAAAAGGAAACGTCCACACTGCTTGTTTTTGCGCAAAAACCTCTTTCGCAAGAACGGATCAGAAGAGATTATGCAAATGAAGCACGAGAAAATGCTAATCTGCACTTCATTTGCATTGTTTCTTCCGGCAAAACATGTAGTGTAGACATAGCCTCACACTATACGATGGATTCCCGCCTCCAAATGCACAACAAGAGGTAAGACCACTTGAGAACATCTAGAGTAAGAAATAGTTAAATCCAGTGGCTTGTTGTTGGAAGTGAGGCTCTTGAAAGGAAATTCACCAGTTTCCCATGTGTGTGAATAAACCACCTACATGCCCCAAACTCTCAAAGACATAGGCTGAGTTCCATGAATACATCAAACTTCAAACCCAATGCTCAGTCTGCGTAGGTTTTAGTTTCTTGTGAATATCTCCCACCGCTTTTGCGCTGCTCTGCAACATGATGTCTGCGCACATGCAGCTAAAAACTCTACTGACTTATTTGCTGACATACTCCATTGCAAATTCACATCTAATCTGCTGCCTTCTGTCACTCCTGGGTCTCTTTTGATGAAACTTCTTCTAATTTATCTTCAGAGATTCTGCTTTCAAAGAGCTTTTCCCTTTCGTGTATTTGTGATGTTCCATGGTAAAATATCCTTAGTAAAGTTATGAGGAGTGCCATGCCCTAGCCCTCTCTATTAAGCAATACAATAATACATACACCAGCATCCAGCAAATATGCAAGAATTGCTCCCTGCAGACCTGCTCTCTAGGCCTCTCTGTGTTCAGTGACAATAGAGGAGATAGAATTTAAAGGCACTGAGCTCCTTTGACAATCACTTACCCAATTCAAACTGGTTGGAAAGGTTACCACAGGTCTGTCTCACTTCTTCGCTATCCCAACCCAATGGATAGAGGGCACAGCCAGAGCCAATCAACAAGCCTGTGGAGAGATAGGAAAACAAGACTTACTACAACCAATGATCATTACCATAATTACGGCCAGCAGGTAAAATCAATACTTGGAATTACAGGAAAGGGTGGCATCAGCCTTATCATGAGGCAGATGTGCTGGGAACACTGGCAAAGCATGCATCACTTTCACAGTGGGAGACCAGATTTCACAGTCTGTCATGGGGTTTTCATGGCTGTGGATTTGGTAGGGTGTTACTCTGTGTTGCACTGTGAGAAATCCACTGCCCACCCTGTTTCCTAACTTGGGGTCATGCTATTAATGGGACTCTGGTACCCACAAGGAGCACGAGCACACAAGCGGCATAATTCACTCCTTTGGGGGCTGTCTCAGTAGGTTGACTGCAGTTTGTGAAGGCTTCATACTGAACTGCCATCTCATCTGAGAGCTAGGCTCTCCGCCTCCAGGCTGAGCCACATTGGCAGGAAAATGCTTGTGTGCACCTGTTCTGAGGATACTGAGGACATCAGTCTCCAGGGCTTGTCAAACAATGAAAATGAAATGTTGTACATTTTTCCCATTTTAGAAGGGGCTTTGGGTTGTTTGTTTATTTTTCTGTTTGTTTTGAAGTGTGGTGTACAATGTAGGTGTCAGAGGAAAAACACCCCCACCCCACACAGCCTGGTCGCTGCCAGCTGTGGAGCAGTGAAGTGCATCCCAAGGTTTGGGGAGCAGCATGCTGCAGCACTCCTTGGGAATCCCTCCTCCCTGCCCATGCTATGCCCTGGAAGCAGAAACAGAGGATCCCTGGGAGACAGTGGAGAAATTTTGGGGGCAGCTCCCACTCACCATCCTCACCAGGCATAGGCGGCTCTCCACATGAAGCCCAAGGAGGGCAGGAGGACCTGGGACCAAGGGACAGAGAGTGGAGCAGGACTTAGCGGCTGCCTGGAGGGATGGGGAGCAGCAAAGCTCAACATGGCCAGGAGAGGGATGACCCCCAACATCTTGGCAGCTGCACCCAAATCTGGCTTTGCTCTTATGACCAGAAAGCAGCGCTCTTTGCAAAAAGCCTCGTCTGATCGGTCTCCACTACACACCCTGCAGCCTCTCTGATAGGGCCCTTGCAGACCAGTGCTCAGCAGACAATGTTTGCCAGAGCTGCTGCTTTTTGCAAAGGGAGGAGGGGCTTCTGTCTGCTACAGAGCACAATAGATTGCAACACAGATTATTGGCATACAGAGAACTAAGGAAGTTGTCCCACGGAACTCTGGGATACAGCTGGAAGACATCCCAGACCCGAGTCAAGCCAGGGTTGCATACATGCAGGAAAGCAATAGGGCTCGGACCTTCCAGCCGTGCAGAGACCCTAAATTCAAGCTCTAGGTGGGTGGATGCAAGGAGGGTTAGGCTCAAGTGCCTGTGTTTACAAACCCAGTAAATCTACTTGAAAACAAACTGTGTAGCTAGCTTGGATTTTTCCTTTTTATGCTTCAAAACTGCTACATATTTTGTTTGGAAAATTCAGCATACGGTTAAACAAGCGTCACGTTAATCACAGCATTTAAAAGCTCATTGCTTCCAATTAATTAATACAACAATCAGTCATGCTCTACAATTGTTCCAGCATGAAAAAGTGAACCAACATTCAAAACTAACCGTTCTAATCCTTCATCGTTTTTCTCTTTCACATAGTCCAGGGCCAAAACAGACTAAAATAATGTCACTTGATCAATTCATGTTTCCAGAACCAAGAACACACAATTTCCATGAACCATTTCAGCAAACACAAGTGAACTCCCCCTTAACCACTTCACCTATTATTGTACTATGTTGGAAGCTTCCCATTCACAGCATGCTCTGATATGTCAGCACCAAACTTTCTTCTCAGCTGTTGCTGTAAGTAGGGTTGCCAGGTTTCCGGTATTCTACCGGACAGTCCGGTATTTGCGCTCTTTGTCTGGTAAAAAAATCAGAGAATACCCGGACATGTGCAATGTCCGGTATTCTCTGATTTTTCCGGCTGCGCACTGGATGGAAGCCTGGCTTGGGCGGGGGGGAGCGGCTGGAAGGTGGCGCAATGATCGGTGCTAGGAGCCTGTGATTGCGCAGAAGCCTGGTGGCGGTGGGGGGAGTGGCTGGTACTCCCAGCGCAATCACAGGCTCCCAACGCCGATGGCAGCCCTGCCTCCCAGTCTGGGAGTCCCAGCTGGGAGGCGGGGCTGCGATCGCTGCTCTGGGCGCTCCAGAAGCCTAGCTGGGGTGGGGGGAGTGGCTGGGAGTCCCAGCCACTCCCCCCGCCCCCGTAAGGCTTCTGCACAATCACAGGCTCCCAGACCCGGTCGTGGCCCTGCCTCCCAGCCTGGGAGTCCCAGCTGGGAGGCGGGGTTGCGATCACTACTCTGAGCGCCCCAGAATGGGGGGGGGGAGGGGGCGCGGCGGCTTATTATCCCGCATTCTTTTTTTTTTTTTTTGCTCGACCAAAAAATACCACATGTCTGGTATTTTTTTGGGAGACCATCTGGCAACCCTAGCTGTAAGCAGTGGCTGAAAAGGCAGAGTCTATTTGGAGATAGCTAACTTACTGCAGTTTTAAAAGGGGAAACTTTACAGGGCATTTAAAAATATACTGGCTAGTTTTATTTTTTTAGCTTCATTTTGATAATGTCCTTATAGAAGCTTGCAAATTAATTGATTTACAGGGGCACATGGCTCTTTGCAGACTTAAAGGTCAACAAAATCATTACGGAGCTTGCAATTTAGAAACTTAATCATGTCTTTTAACCAGTGCATGCCCCAGGCTTCAGGAGAAGTTAGGAGACTTCCTGGCCCAGCGACTGGTCTGTCAGATGACCCTGAGCAAGTCACTCAACCTTCCTCTGCCTCAGTTTTCTCATCTGTGAAGTGAAGATTATGACACTGACCTCCTTTACAAAGCACTTTGAGATGTACTGAGGAAAAGTGCAATGTAAGTGCTAGGTATTATTAATATACAGGGGGTTGGATGAGCATATTCTCACAAGATTCATCATCATAAACAGATGCTGGGGGAGGGGCAGAGGAGGCAATAGACCAAAAAGGGGGGAGACAATCCATACTGTTGGAGCATAAGAATTCAGATCAGGCGTGACTCATGCTTATAGGCCAAATTCAGTGCTGATGTATGCAGGCACAGGTTCGCTGGCATCAGTTGAGAAGTATCTGTTTACACCAGGGCTGAATCTAGCCCTTTGTATTTTTCGTTCTTTCATTGTAGATCCAGATTTTTATTTGCAGATCATGTGTAGGGTTGCCATATGGTTGAAACAAAAATACCGACCCCCCCCCCAAAAAAAACACCGGGAAAAAATTCTGTTGAAGGAAAAAAAAGGGGGGGGGACCAGCAGCCATTTTGTGCCGGCAGCCTTGTGGAACCAGGTAAGCATGGGGTCAGAGGGCTGGGAGTGTTGGGAGCCAGGGGAGACTTGGGGGGGGGGGCGGGTGCTGAGTGTTTGTAGGGTTGCCAGGTGCCCGGTATTTTCGCCTCCTGGCCGGGGAAAAAAATCAGAAAATAATGGACATTTTAGGTGTCCAGTATTCTCTGAATTTTTTTACCGACCAAGAAGCGAAAATACCGGACTGTCCGGGTGAATACTGGACACCTGGCAACCCTTCTTGTGCTGCTGTTTTTAAACAATTAGGGCAGGCATGACAGAGGGAGTGGTTAACGTGGGCATGAGATTAACAAAGTAAGGGGAGAACTGTTCAAAGGTGGGCCCTGAAGGGGAAAAGGGTGCTGTGTTGGTGCCTAGGAGAAGGGAGGCGGTTCTGGGGATGCGGGACAGTAGGGCAAAGAAGACACAAAATGGTGAGCGGAAGACGGAAACAAAGGACTAGAGCCTCAGCAGTGTTTCAGGGCGTGAAATCACCTCACCTTTCAAAAATATGTAGCTCCAAGACATTAGGAAAGCATCAAGATACCAAAGAAAGCCCTAAACTGCAAAATGGGTGGGAATTCCTCCTTCTTCAAAACTCCTTCCATTCAGAGCCAGCAGAGCACCACGGCATTCAAGTGAAAGGACTATTAACATAACAATATTATTTCTGCCAGGAGGGCAAAACAAACTGTTAGAGGGCCTTTGCCAGTTATTCTCATCAGGTGGTAAAGAAGTACAGGCTGCATGTTAAACGCATAAAGGGCTATTTGTTTCCAGTTCCATTTAGGTTTTGTTTTAGTGACAGTCTTTTTTTCACAAATACTGCTCCAAACATTTCCCACCCACTCTGCCTTTCATAGGCCAACCTCTTGTACTGAGGAGTCTCTCCCACAGCTCATTTGGATACGCTGCAGTGACTATCTGACTTCCGAGAGCTAATCTTTTATGTTCTTTTCTCATCCACATTTCCCCACATAACTTTGCAGCAACACAGATGACAAGGGAATGGCTTTCTCTGGAGGTCACATAGATATCATTCTCTATTGGCCAGATGGGAATACTATGTAAGCAGTGCTGCCAGAGTTCACAAATATTTTATATTTGCTAAATTCTCACGGACCAGTGACCTAGAAAATGACTCTTCTACCACAGCTACAGAAACCTGACTATTGAAGTATCTGCTCTGGAACCTACTATCGTTATATATATTGTTGTTAACCGTATATTGGCTCTCAATTGTAATCATTTTCTAGTTGGCTATTAATTTTAGGCTCCGACTGCTCACAATGAAGTCAAAGGCAAAATACCCAGGATTGGGTGTTTTAGTTCTTTAGTTGACAAGGATTGTATTTTGCTGGATCCCTAGTACAGCAGAATCCTAAAGAGGCTTGGTTTTTTTGGCCCTGTTTTCTGTCTCTGTGCAACATGTTGGACGTTATGTGCACAGTTAGCACAGGCAGAACTCATTCACTGCTTTTGGTGCGGCGGCTTTTCATTTCTCTTTGACACAGCGGTGGATTTAAACAAACCTTACATTTGTAGCATAGTGTCAAGCAAGCCGCATTTCTGAGCCTACACAACTAAGTCTACAGCAGCCTTCTCACATATTCCCAAGTTATCTTTTGTGGGTGTGGTGAGATCTGCATTCTACTCCTGGCTCTGTCACAGACCGCTTTGTGGCTTTCAGTCCAGGTCTGTATTTGCCCCAAGATCAATGCTCCAAAGATTGATCTTCTGAGGTTTGATTTAGCGGGTCTAGCAAAGAACTGCAACATCAACAGCTGATGGCGCCCCTCTGAACCCGTTTTCCAAGGGGTTGAGAGGAGTAAAGGAAATTGATGGGAGAATTTTTTCCCATAGACCTCCCTCATTAGGGATTCTGCAGAAATTCGGCTTACGGTACTTTGACTCCAGCTACTCTATTCTCACAGCTGGCGTGTATCTTAGGTTGGCTTTCTTGTATAGTGTAGACCTGGCCTAATTTCTTCATCTCAGCTTCCCCAAAATAATGGGGATAATATTTCTAGTTTATATTACAAGCATAATGTGAATCTAAAATGATAAGTTTCAGAGGGGTAGCAATGTTAGTCTGCCTCAGCAAAAATTAGGAGTCCTGTGGCATAAACTTTCATGGGCTGGAACACACTTCGTCAGATGCATTTGACAATGTGGGCTCCAGCCCACAAAAGCTTATGTCCAAATACATTTGTTAGTCTGTAAGAAGGTGCCACAGGACTCCTTGTTATTTATGTTTGTAAAATATTTTGGGATTATCAGACAGATAGGGCTAAAGAAGTGCAAAGTTTTATTATTAAAATAATAAATGTGTCAAAACACCTTCCATTTGTTTATTAGAAGAAAGGGATATATTCTGTTGTCAGATATTGCATGCCACTCCCATTAAAAGTATTTATATTTGTATATATGAAGGCCCAATTTGGTTCAAAGTTGCAGATTATATATATATAAATTTTTACTGTTGTCAGCATTGTGAGTCAGTTACTGTCACTTACTTTATGTTTGTAAATTACCTAGCACAAAAGTGACCTGAATTAGATTGCTGCCTGTAACTGAAATATGAATTAACATTAATATTAATATTAATTATACTATTTCAGGAAGTTCTGGGATATTGGACAGTCAAAACAATACACATCAAAGGAAGTGTTTTGCCATGGTGAAGGACTGCAGAGTTAAAGGCACTGGGTCTGGCTCTTTTCTCAGTCACTTATGTAAATCTGGAAGTTAGTGGGAAGAAACCAGTGTGAGATCAAAAACAAAGTCCATCATGTACACACACAACTTGTGGCAATAACTGATCAACAATCCAAAGTATGGCTGGCATGACCCTTGAAATGTTAAGTAGCTCCAAAGGAGACGCAGCAGGTGCAAGCAGCACTCTTTCAAATGATTGCACCATGTTAAAAATAGTTCACATTTTTCAATAACTAACCCATTGCACTGATTTCCAATTCTTACCATGTTCATGTCACTCAGGAACTAATGATCCAAAATGAAAATGGTAAATAATTGTGTGAAGGCCAGATCAACTCCCCATTCCAAAGAGACATCTTTTCCCTACTCCCAGTGAGTTTTATATTTCAGAAACAAGCAAACATTCACTTTTTTTTATTGGAATATAAGCCAGCCACGGTGGTTTCTTTTATCTATAAGCCTGCACTAACTTCTGACTCCAGGCAGTGACAGTGAGATCAATCAGGAAGCTGCCACCTAACTTTACTGCTTCCTTAGTGAAAAATTGATGTAGCTAAATTGGCCCCTGTCAGCCAAGAAATGATTTTTTATTAATCTAGAACAACCAATATTGCAGAGCTTTCCACACTTCCTGACAGACTCGGTAAGATCAAAATAGGATTAGCTTTGCGTAGACGTCAAGCTCATGATGAGACCCTGGAGCACAGGCAGTCACTGCTTGAGTGCGGAGAGTGGGGAAGATATACCAACCAGAGAAGTATGTGCCTGTTTGGCACACAGAAGTTCTGTTTAGAGAATACAGAAACAACCTGACCCCAAATGGACTGTTTGGTGCATGGAGCCACCTGACAGTAAGATGAATAAGTTCTAATGACAAACATACAGCGGGTCTCTCACTGTTTCTTATTTTGAGAAGCACCGCTTGACATTTTCAAAGTAGCCCACAAGAGTTACTCACACTGTCCATTAATTTAAATGGGAGGCAGATGCCTAAATTCCTGCTTCTCTGTTTAATATTACACATGTAAGAAAAATAAGGATCTGATTCAAAGCCCACTGAAATCTCATTGAGTTTAATAGGTTCTGGATCAGGCCTTATAGCGCCTATCCTGTAATCCGACTGGCATTGGTGAAGCCCCATGGACTGGATCAGGACCTGTATGAGCATCAAGCCTGTTTACAATCTATAGGGTTGCCAGGTGGCCCGGTTTTGAACTGGACAGTCCAGTATTTGGGCTTTCTGTTCAGGAAACAAATTGAGAAAATATAAATGTCCGGTATTTTCTAAATGAGATGTAATGTAGATTGTGATGTAATGTCAAGTGTGTCCGATATTTTTGTTAAAACCATCTGGCAACCCAACCCTAACAATCTCCAGTTGTTTTCAACCCTGATACTTTTAACATGGAAGTTTGCAGACAATTCAGCTAGCCACAAAGAACAGTGCTTGTGCTGAATGGCAGCAGCCTCCTCTTAAGACCTGAATTAAATCTAACAGCCCTGAAAGCCATGCAAAACCTTAGCCTAATTTGGAAAGTTCAGTGGAGAGCTGACACCGATTTAATTCCAGGGTGCACATCCTGGCCTGCCCTATAGTTAAAAGCATTTAGCTGCTATTCTTTCCAACTCTCCCCACCCAGCCAGGCAGCTGCTTAACATGCTTAGAATGCCTGTGACATTCTTTAGAAAAAAAGCACCCTGTTGTAATTACCGTCATCTGTCCTTTTTGTTACCCATTGCAATCATCAAAAGAAAATTAAAAAAGGAACAGGAAGCATGCAGATGTGTCCATAAAATGCAGATTGACAAAGAAGCATCACAGCTTTCAGACATGAGAGGGGATCATTCAGTAGGAGAGGGCTAGCTTGCAATTGCAAAGCCTGTGGTGTAATGAGCATATCTAAATCTGTTTGGGATGGCATGCTGGGTAGTGGAGGATGTGTTGGCACTATCAGCAGCTTTCTGGGGTAATTTCACAACTGGCAGTGAAGGGCTCCTTATTCTGTGACCAGGCCAAGAACCTGTGAATCACTTCTTTTATTGTAGTTTTTGTTAGTCTCTAAAGTGCCACAGGACTGCTTGTTTTTAAAGTTACAGACTAGCACGGCTACCCCTCTGAGACTTCTTTTCTAGTGATAGTCATGGATAGCATTAAACATAAGCAAAGCAAGCAGCCACGTGGTCCCTCCTCTTTTGGTGACCACACAGACCACGTGAACTTTGCTGTTCCCAGCTTGACCCAATCTCTCCTGCCAGAAGCAGTATTGTAGAGAAGCTATACATAGCCCAATTGCTTTCTTTCCTTCACCTTGAGGATTCTGCAAATCAGAAGGCAGGGTCTTGTGACAGCATTTGTACTAGCATTTGCTAGGTTGATTACTCCATCTCTCCAGCTGCACATGAGTAGAGCCCTGCCTGGATATAAAATTTGTATCCACACCCCAAAAAATGATCTGTGGATACCCAAGGATATAAAGCAGATGTCTGCTAATTTGCAGGGTTTTAGATACAAAATTTTTATCCACATTGGCATCTGTATCCGCAAAAATGAGCCATGGATATCAGCATCCACATGCGTGGATGCAGATACCCGCAGATATAAAGCAGGTATACATGGGTGTCTGGTGGCTTAGGCAAGGGAAGGCTTTGCCTTCCCAAACCACCAGGCACAGTCATGCCCACACTCAGCCCCCAGAACACCTGCTGTAGGCGTTCTGGGGGCGGAGTGTTGCTGCCCCCAGCACCTGCCTTCCCTATGCTCTGAGCCAGGGAGGCTGGAACCGTGTGGCCCTTTCCCTCCCCCGCATGGCCTCCTCCCCTCCCCCGATGCCTTGAGGAGGCGGAGGAGCTGTGCTACGTGCATGTGCTCCCTTGCCTCTCTTCCCCTCCCCTGGTGCTCTAGGGAGGTGGGGAAGCCGCACGGCACAAACGTACTCCCTCGCCTTTCTTCCCCTCCGCCACTGCTCCGGGGAGACTGAGGTGTGCTCGGCACACTGCCCCACCTCCTCCATTCCCGGGGGGGAGGGGGGGCACACTCAGCATGCTGCCCTGCCTCGCCTCCTCCCCTCCCTGTGGAGAGGCGGGGCCTCAGCAGTGGGGGGCGGGGCTGTCTGTAGTTAGGTTTGCCAGGTGTCCGGTTTTTGCCCGGACTGTTCGTCATTCGGGTCCCCCGTCCGGTAAAAAAAACAGAAAATACTGGACATGTGAAATGTCCGGTTTTCCTGTTCCCCTTGGACGGAAGCCCAGTGGTGACAATTTTCCTCTGCCGCGTCTGGAGGGGGCAGGGGAGTGAGGAGCGCGGGGCCATGTTTTTTCCTCAACAGAATTTTTTCCTGGTGGTTTTTTTTTTTGGGGAGGTTTGGTATTTTTTGTTAAACCATCTGGCAACCCTAGCTGTAGGTGGTCCTGCCTCCCCCAGCCCCAGCTGCACCAACCACCCATGCAGATATATGCAGATTTGCAGGCCTCTACACGAGTCAATCAAGTAAACTGATTCCTAGAATATAATCTATGCATTGTGTGGTGCAGAACCTAATACAGTGAAATCAGCCTTAAGCAATCAGAGAAAAGATTTGATGCCTAGAAGACCTCCACCCTCTTCTCCTGCAATAGGATGTAAGTACCTCAGGGGGAGTTATTTGTTTGTTCCCTGTGTTTTACCCTTTTGTTGGTCTTTAAGCTTGCAAGTTCCTCATTTGCTTTCTCTTGTAAAGCTACACGTAGGGAAATGCCTAAAACATAAAAAATCCACAAGTAACATTTGAGATGAATGGACAGGCAGACCTTGGGTCAAAATCAAGGGTCCTACAATTGACATGGCATTCAGCCATCAGCATGATGGGTAGTAGAACAATGAATGCCAGTGAGTGAGCCTCATCCACCCCTATTATAGACACATTGCAACAAAACAGACAATAACCTTCACTATCGCTCATGCTGTAGGCATAACTTGCACTTGCGTTTTAGTCCCACTTTCAACTTTAAAAGTGCTTTATGTTTGTATGGATTGGAGTCTGTGACTGAAAACCAATTAACTTACAAATAGATGTTGTTTATGGCTGATACTGCTAAGCAGGAACACTACAGACAGCAATTACACTAGTGTCTTTTGCACAGAACTAAAGACACTTTTTCATCTTTAAAATTATAGAAATGATTTGTGGCATTAAGCAATCAGACAGTCACTCAGAGATAAAATATTAACATCTATTAAAATCATGGGGAATTGTCTGGGTCTAGACAAGCCTGAAAAAATAAACTGAATGGATTAATACTCAGAGAGACATTAATTAGTTTTGACTATTGTAAAGTCAGGTCCATCATCCTACTCCTTGAAGCCCCCTCTTATTATGTTGCGCACGCATGGCATGATGTCAGTCCATGCTATTGTTGTCTTATTTAAGGCCTATAAAAAAAACCCCAAATCTTCAACTACTTTATCCCCTCTCTTTAAAAGGAGGAGCCGAAACACAGCACAGGATTCAATGGAGTATAATGGAAAAACTAATGGTGATCACAGAGGACAGAAGTGATACTCATGACTGCAATGAAAGTGCTAAACTTCAGACTTGTCCTTTTAGTCTTACTCTTTGAAAGAGGCTTTGCTTTCCCTCAGACAAGCTCCAAGCCAGTGGTGCTGCAGCACTTGTGATTGAAGAGCCGGGTTATTCATCTTGTGCCTCCTAAATGTGAATTGCTTCCTAACTTCCAATCAGTTACACACCCTGCAAACCCACTGAAAGGCATGCGACTGCACAGGTGTCTCTAAGGGTATAATGTGAAAGTAACAGCAAATGAATTGCACAGATGTAATTGAGGGCCCACAATGTCTTTATTAGTGGCAGTGAAGCATGAGATGAAAAAAACCCATCTTGACTTTTAAGATCCCAGGCTGAACTTGCAGGATAAACAAAAAACAAAAGAACTTCTTGACTTGAGCAAATTTGATGTGCAAATCATTGAGAGAAAACAACAACTGAACTTCACAATGGAATGTTTATTTTAAAATTTTCAGAGAATAAGCATCCTTTAAAGATGTCTTTTGTCTTTTTCCTCTCTTCTGCTCCCCATTTCCCTTTAAGACATAGTTTGGGACATTACCAAAAATAAATCTTTGTAAGGTTTTTTTCCCCCCTGGGCAATTCAAACACTGCTTTACTGACAAAGATCCAGGTTATCTGCAGTAACTGAAAGAAATTCATTCCTTTCAAGACCATTTTCATTATGATTTTTCCCTTTCACATATTTTGCCTGTAAACTATTCCGAAACTTCAAGGATGGCAGTTTTCACATTCCCATCTGTCATTTTAGAACTATGATATTTTCCAAAACAAGTTTCAAATACAACATAGAGTTTGACTTGCTGTTCCAAGCAGCTTAAAAATTCTCCTTCACATAATGTTTCTAAAGCATTCAGCCATTATAAAAGGAAACTTATGATATGAAACTGAGATTGAGCTGGATGTGGATTGTTGTGTCATTGGCTTAGAGTGAACCCTTGCAACTGAACTGAATTTAAAGTGAAATACTAAGACAGAGTAGCCAAATTCTGCTATCTTTACTCAGGCAAAACTCCCATTCAGAGGGAGGTGATCCTGATTAATTATATTAGAGAAAGGCTCGAGTATTCATAGGTGCTGAGTGCTGGGGGAGCTGCTGCACTCTCTGGCTTGAAGTGGTTTCCATTCTATCTGTGGTTACAGTTTGGTTCAATGGCTCTCAGCTCCTCCACTATATGAATTGTTCCAGCACCCCTGTAAGTATGTACAATAAATTTAAAATACTGCAGACAAATGCTATTTTAATTAAAGTGAATTTGAGTATAGCTGCTGATCATCTGACGTTATAAATCTCATGCACTGTCCTCAAATTCAAGGGGGGCATGAAAATAAGAACAGATCACCAAACCGTGTTTATAATCTTTCCAGTGCTCTTTTTGACATTACTAGTCATGCAGGCTCATTCGAAACAGTTCTCCTATAAATAAGGATCTGCAGATACCTACACAATTCTCCTTTTATGGTGTTACAGTTGGGAATCCTCCAATCCTCCTTTCTCTTGTATGTAGTTCCCCCAGGGTCTCCTCTTCAGGCAGAAGTTCTAACATCCAGTTTTGCCTGTGATCTCCATCATGGAAATTCAACCACTTAAATTGTGAATCGGGAAGTTTTTTCCAGGAGAGAAGAAAAAAGGAAGGTTTCCAAGTGAGATCACTGGTATCTGCCTTGTACAGCAGATAAAACTGCTTCGGGATAGAAAGTTTTAAAACTTTTTAGTCAAGAGCTCTAACTTTTCTAATTATTGGGGGGGGGGGGCGGGGGTTTAGGGCTTAGCACTGCCCTCAACAGTGCACTTATGATCCTCATTTGTGTACATTTACAAACATTACAGGGAAAATTTTAAAATAATAGAATCCTAAAACTGGAAGGGACTTTGAGAGGTCATCAAGTCCAGTCTCCCGCCCGCCTCATGGCAGGACCAAGCACCATCTAGATCATCCCTGATATATGCAGCCCCCTCCTATTTTCCTAGACAGTCTGCAGACTCCCATTAAGGGACTGTGGGTTAAAATCTGTGTTTGAGAATCTTAGAGAAGATTGCACTGACACACAGTTCAATGGTTTCTATTGCAGGCTCCTTCAGATCCAGCTACTAAAGGCCCTACAGTACTACTCCAGCATGGGGTAGTGAGGACACAAGCCATCCTGTTTCCGTCCCTGTATTTCCTCTGAGTGCAATGACTGCTCCTTCCTAGCAAAACTCCCTAACTGGGGGTCGGGAGGAACAGTTAGTTAATGGTGGAGTTGGACACCACTTGGTGGTATGCAGCACTCCCTCAAGAGATGTTGTGTAACACTGACAGGTGGAACCAAACCTGGGACCTCTGGACCTTAGTGCATCAGCCTCTATGGCTTCAGCTAAAAGCCAGCTGGCTTTCAACTAAGGCTGTAGAGCAAACTCATTGTTCTCCCTCTGTAAGTGGTCACAGTGCCACTCCATGGGACAGTGAACCACACCCAGTAGGTATGTGGGTTACAGTTGCAGTGGTCACGAATTTCAGAATTCCTGCCAAAACTGCCCATAAGGTGGAGCAGGTCCACACAACTGAAACGATAGCCCTTTAAATAAAAACAATCCTTAAATCAGGCTGGTCAGGACTGTCTTCCAAACAGTCAAGCAGAACGCTGGAGAGATCCTCAGCATAAACAGATAGCCAAGGGAGGGGTGCAAAAAATTTAAAACCAAAATCATGCTCTTTATTTCTGCCAGGATCTTGACTCCAACTTTATGCTCTTTCTTTTGGCCCATTTGTTCCTGGGTTTTCACACAGGGCACAAACCGCCCAGCCTTTCACTTGACACTCAGATCCCCAGGTTTGATACAAATACATGCAAAAAGCTTCCAGATTTGTTAGCTTTCTTCCTTTTGTTTTATCGGTCAGGGTACATCTACACAGTAGTGCATACCTCTAAATAAGCTACATGATTTGAGCTACGCAAACTCTGTTGCTTATTTCAAAACAGCTTATTTTGAAATTTTGCACTGTCTACACAGGACCGATTTTGAAATAAATCACTATGCCACTGATTTCCTTAATCCTAGTACAACAAGGTTTACAGGAAGTTGGAGCAAGAAGCCTATTATTTTGAATTTATTTCAAAATAATGGGCTTCTTGAGTAGACAGCGCATAACTTTATTTCGGGATAACACACGTCATTCCAAAATAACTCTGCTGTGTGGACGTACCATCAGTGTCTTGCCAGCAAGGAACTTTCCCTGTTGTTTGGAGCCATTTTCACATTGTGAGCGTAAGTTCCTTTTTGCCTCAGATGTGAGAAAATGTCAGAGCATGATCGCTGATGGAAGAATAGCTTTACCCCAACACACACACACCTTTCAGAAAATATATGAAAGAAGAGCCTCAGGCAGCAAGAATAAAGAGGTGCAGGCAGGAGAAGGCATTATAAATGCCTGTCAGATGCAAGCATCCAGCACGGCAAAAAGCTGCAATCCTCCCCAACAGCTTTAGTTGTAGCCTGAGTGTATCAAAAAAGAATCAAATGTAGTTTTCAGAATCTGAACCTTCCCTTTTGAACTGTGTGTGGGAAACAAATGCACAGTGTGTGACAGAGGGTGTGGAAGAATCTTCCCTTCACTTTGATTTTCACTTGATCAAAGGTGGCATGTTCATTACTGAAGAGGAGCTTCAGGCTCCTGCAGGGAATTCCCTCTTACTGGCTATCGTGTTACCTATGGGAAACAGTCCCGTTTGCTCTAATTGCTCCTGACAGCTTTTAAAATAATATTAAATACTTCAGAGGGGAGTTAAAGGGCAGCTTTGCTAATACCTGGAATGGGAGTTAGTAAATGGCTGGATTGCTCCTTGATAAAAGTAAAACTCGGGGTAGTCAGCTGCTGATACAGAAAGGTAATAAAACAGCCAGTTTATAACACTGTGCACTGGAGGCCTGACTTTCAGGGGTTCTGAGAACCTGCAGCTTCCATGACTCCACCCAGGTACCCTGCACCTTTGAAAATCAGGCCCAATAGCTATTTTCAGTTGTACAAATCAGTTATTTTCAGTTGTACAAGTCAGGTAAACAGATTCCAGGTATTACATAGAAGTAGCGCAGCATCGTCTTCAGCACCAGACTAGAACCCTAGCAGGAGAAGTTATGTGCCCCAGCTCACTATGCTCACCAGACCCCTCTCTCTGGTGGCTTTCTTGGGGGCTGCGCCCCTTGTTTGCTATGCTCACCAATCCCCTCTCTCTGGCGGCCTTCTCAGCCAGAGAGCATGAGGGTGTGATGACATCATTTTATCACCTGGAAGGAAAAATTTTGTATATATAGAGAGAGGTTACATCACATTATGTTATCTGTGACAAGACTGTATTATCTTTATCTAGCACAATAGGTGCAAATCTCAGAAGACAGATCTCTGCCCATGCGATTTGTTTTGCTTTGTTGCACACACCCCCTGTTAGTTACCAGCTTGGGAACTCGAGGTGGGGGTTGGACTGGGCACAAGCACAGGTCAAGTGGAGTTGGAGTGCAAGTTAGCAAAGCTAAGTCAAAGCAGGTTCTGAGAAGGGACCTGAAGGGGGGAGAGAGAGAGATTGTTCTGTGCCTGGCTCCAGAGAGGCTTTCCCAGGCCTGAGGGCAACACAAAAAAAAGGCCTGACTGGGAGAAGGAGACACATGAAATCGCAAGGTGAGAGCAGTGGGTAGGACATCAGGGAGGATCTGTGAAGTGATCTCTGCTGTATGTGGGGCTTTGGATTTCTCTTTGGAAATTAGAGGAAAATATTAAACTCTCCCTCACCAACTCCATGATATTGTTGCCCCTTCTTCGGACACCCAGGTATTTTTGAAAATTTATTTTTTACAGAAACTTTATTTTGAGATTTCTCTTCAGTCGGGGTATATTGTCATTATGCCCAAATGCTGCAGCCACCCCAACAACCACCTGAATCCTGCCCCTCCTCACAGAGGAGGCCCTGACAGTTGGAGGGTGACAGCAGATCAACTCCACTGCAGTCAGAGTCCTGTGAGCCATTTTGGATCCATATATCAAATCTGAGTCATTGCTGGGGAAACAAGATAGCACTGCCTTCTCCAAGCAGCCTCCCTGCCATGGCTCTGGGGCTCCAAGCCAAATGGAACTAGTCTGTCTGGCTAGTTCCTGGCAAAGGTTTCTTCCATTACAAAATGAACATGCAACTGTGTCTGACAGGCAAGATTTGCTTTAAATAGGGCTAGAATGGGAACAACAATCGGAGGTGCAGATTGGAACTGAAATGCATGAAGAATGCTCAAAGAGAATCCGGAATTTGACTGGGAGCTCATTTTGTACAGACAGCCATGCTCACCATTTGCACAGTCTTAGCCTTTTGAAAAAAATATAGCAAGTCCTCACACACTATCAGATTTCTGTCTGTGACAGCCCATTTGTGTGTTCCCCCAACATGCTATGGCTCAAACCCAAATTGCTGACAGTTCAAACAGGCTAGAACTGCATAAGTCACGTGACATAGTCATGTATTTACATACAATCCCTTCATTAAATATGAGGATAACTACTGATATAAAAGAAGATAAGAAATTGTGTGCCATTTGTTGAAAAGAGACAAGGCAGATCAATTATTTATTATTATTTATTTGAACTTCAATGGCCTCTAGAGGCCACAGCTGAGGATGGATTGCTCATGTGCACATACATAATATGACACAGTCCCAACTCCCTGTTCCAAAGATGCTACAATTTAAGGCCCTGATCTGAAAATAGGACCATGTGGGCAGAACCCTACAACTGAATCTGTGGCATTACCTTGCCATGCCATACATCTAACTTGTGTAGGCTCTCATTCTTTTGTTGCTGCAAGTTTTGGAGACCAAACTTGGTAGCAGGGACACGGCCTTAGTTCACAGCATGCTGGGATGAGAATCTACCCTGCATAAGTTTGCTGCAGACTCAGGGTGCGTCTACACTGCACTATAACTCGAAGTAAAATATGCAATTTGAGCTACGCTTATTTGCGTAGCTTATTTCAAGTTACTTTCAAAATAGCTTATTTTGTTATTTGGTGCCATCTACATAGTGCCAAATTTCGAAATAAAGCGCTATTCTGAAACGTCCCTTACTCCTTTCAGAATGAGATTTACAGGGATTTCGGAATAGCAAGCCCAAAATATCGGGCTTGCTGTAAAGATGCGGGATAGCTATTTTGGGATACTCCAGTATCCCGAAATAGCACTGCAGTGTAGACGTAGCCTCAGTGTCCTTGTTGGCCCTGGTAATGCACATGAACGGTTCATCGGTGAGCTGTCAGCTAAGTCCTCTTTGAAAAGGGACTAGCTTAGTTCAAAGCCACTATTGAACTATGAAGGCATATCATCTGGAGCCACACCAGGCTAGTGTCCGGTAGATTTACACAAACAATTCATGGAAAGCTGGGGTGTGAACAAGTCACAAAGGGTATGTGTAAACCAGGTTTGCAGGACCCAGGCTTCTGGACACAGTGTTCCAAGCTCATGCTTGGGTAGCCACATTGCCTTGTAAAACTGGGTTTACAATTCCTGGACCCAGGTCTCACAGCCCTGTTAATGTGTCCATCCTGCACTATGCAGGCCTTCTGCTGTAGGTCTGCGGCTTCAGCTGTATCCACAATGCAAAATGTCAGGGCTTGGACCTGAGGCTAGTGGAACTTGGGCTCTCAACCACCCCCCTCGCCGGGTCCAAGGATCTGGGTCCTGAGTGCTTACTGATCTGAGGCAGAGCTCAGCCTGCATGTGCAGCACAGACATAACTCTTAGAGACTTCTCCAGTCTGTTGCAGAGTCATAAATTTGCCCAAATCTCCTGAATCCCAGTCCAGTTCTTTAACCACTAAAGCATCCTGAGACACAGATTAAGACTGAACCTGTGGAATTACCTTGCCATGCCACACATATAACCCGGCGATGTCCCGAGGTATTTCACAGTGACAAGTGCATGAAATTACTCTAGTGATTTATGACCAATAGTCTGAGATGCCGACTACAGCAATAATACTCTGTCTTAGCCAAGTCCTTCACTTTGATGTGACCATCAACTCATTTCAGTGATGGAGGGACTGGTCCAAGGTATATAACCAAGGGGCACAGTTAGCCAAGGACACTTTCAGTCCAACTGACATTGGTTTCTTTTGTTTCAGGAAGGAGATGTCCAGAAACTAAAGACAGAACAGAGAATGATGCATTTCTGTCTATATCCTGCGAATATGTCTAAGCCTTGGGAGGAAGATGATAATGAGCTAGATTCTCCCCTGTTGTAAACTGTTGCATAACTCCACTGAAGTCCACAAAACTGTGTCAGTTTACACTATTTGAGGTTCTAGCTCACCTTTCTTATTCCCACTATTTCAGATTATGATGTTCCACCATGTGCCCTGACCCTGCAATGTTTTAAGCACATGCTTAACTTTTCTCACTGTGAGTTCTCATTGACTTTCCAAAAACACATAGTAGCAGTGGTAGTTATGAGGCTCTGAAGCTGAATGTTGGGATATTTTGTAGAACTATTAGCACAACTTCCAAAGGGATATGCAGACCCCTCGCCTCCAAATCAATGTCTCCAGCTACCCTGTGGGGCAGATAGATAAATCAGAGACAGTTGAAGTGGTGTAAAATATATGGAGATAGTGGAGGAGAGGTAAAACGTAATTTAATATTTACCATTACACCTGCATGATTTGTTTCACAGCCTTTTTTGAGTCCCATTGACTTCAATGGGACTACTCAGAAAGTATATAAGTAAGTACATGAATAAGGCTTTGTAGTATCATCATACTTGGCCTTTGTATTGCAATTAACTGCACGTAATCAAAAGAAATCTGGCCCAGTCCAACCAACTGCGAGCATCCTGTGAAGTGAGTCAGATGGTGCCCCCTATACCTTTAAGATGAACATTGCTCTTGTCCCATTTTCTGCCACTGCATTCTGAATTGGAAGGATGGTAACAGTCAGTAGTGGGCTCAAATGAGAATTCCATGACATTCAAAACTGTTCCTTTCACAGGACAAAGGGCAAACATATCTTCAGGTGTGTTTTGCATGATTTCACTTATCTCACATTTAGCTTTACATGCACATTCTATGAAAAGGCTATTTTTCCCTTTGAAACCAGATGAAAAAAAAAAGGTAAATGTGTGTCTTTTGCACTCACTCACTGGCCTAATTTCTACTGAAAAAATATCACATCAGCTATATTTTGCTCAGAAACGGCAATTTTTCAGTCTGTGGATAGCTTATATTTTGGAGAGTTAGTAGTTTATTAGGAATATTCCACACACCCATAGCTCAAAAGCTCTTGGCACCTCCATTTTATCATTATCTAGAAAGAGCTGTAAGTATGTAATGCCCTAGACCACCTCAATGCTTACCAAAATCCTGCACACACACAACCCCTCGCAAAAGGAAAAGATGGTGAGCACTGGGAAAGTGTCTATTCTAATTCCCTCCCTGCAGCATGGTACACCTAACCTAAGGTTAGTTCAGAAGTTCTGACTTGATTGGGGCTCAGTGTGAGATCGCTGAGCATTCTTGAAAAGCCTCTTCATTGTTCTGAGTGTTTTGCCATCTTCCACGCTCACCTCCAGGGAACTTTCATATGTATGGAGGACATCAGAACTGCCTACTCTCCATAGCCTCCCAGTGTAGAGGGCATCTAAAGCTGTGAAAAAAGTACCCATCAAAAGTGGCCCTACATAGAATATTGGAGTAATATCAGCATGGGTTTAGAGTAACCCAGTGATGAATTAGGCCCGTTGTGTCTAACTGGAAAAGAAAAGAAGGGAGTTACATGGGACATCTTGAAATTGGTGGCAAATCTAGTTACTGTAGTTGGAAGTATGCTCCGGTGTGTGGGTCTAACAGCTTATTATTACTCTCGCATCCTAAAAGCCTGTCAGCAATGATGCTTTATGAACAATGAATGACCCCCTTCAATACACAAATAATCATCTAATTAATTAATATTTGTAGATTATTTGAAAAAAGCAAGTGTTACAAAATAGCAGTAGTATTTGGCCCTTCAAAAACAGCATATAGGCTAGGTCTACACTATAGCCTTTTTTCGGAAAAAGCTACGCAAATTGCACTTTGCGTAGCTTTTTTCAATTGCTTTTCAGGAAGAGGCTTTTCCACCAAATGGGGCCAAGTGGCAGAAAAGCCTCCTCTTTCAGAGGAGCCCTTATTCCTTGTAGAACGAGGCATACAGGGCTCCCTGAAAGAGCGCATTTGCTCTGCAAAAAAAAAAAAAACAGAAGAGCAAACGCGTTCCCTGGACATGGCAGAGTTTTTCTGGGATACCTCCAGTATCCCAGAAAAAACCCACAGTCTAGACATACCCATAGAGAACACAGACTGAATCCAGAAAACAACAAGCCATAAAATGGAACTAAGATCAGCTTGTAATGGAGCTCTAATTGTTGGTAAGTGACTGGAGCCCAAATCTATAAAGGTATGCCAGTGCCAAACTCCCACTGAGTTCAGTAGGAATTAGGAGCCTAAATACTTTGAGAATATGGGCCTGGAAACATCCAGAGGAAAAACAAGGCTTTTATCGTCTCTTATTTAGTAAACATTATCTGTAGTGTTATAAAACCTCTCTCCTAAAAAAAAAAATATATGATTTTTTTCTGATATATACCAACTGCTCACGGGCTGCTTGTGCCATTGGTCTCTGCTTGAATACATAGCATTTTTATACTTAAAAATCTGAAATAAATAGGTGCTTTTGTGTATGGCACTGTTTACTGTGATGCAAATGCCTACGTGCTACAAACGCCAATGACATTTGACATAGTTGTGCATTATGCAGCGAGCCCAAGCCCAGTTTGGGAGCAAGGCTTTCCATGAATAGGCTGTGCTGACTCTCCTTGATTTACTTCCAGAAGTTCAGACACAAAGCCTCCATTTATCTTGTTCAGTGCATTTGGCTCCCACTTCCTAGGATTTTCACAGTCCTGGGTGAGTGGAAGTGCTTCTAAAATTTTCCTTCTCATTCTTTTCTAGTCCTTCAAATATATGCCAAATTTTACCCATCATTTGATTCTAGCATATTGCCAACATAAAATGAATATTCCCCCTTGGCAACAATTATTTGTAATGCACCTCAAACTATGTACTAAGTGTACTGAATACATCCTATGTTTTCGTGCAGAGCAGCTAGCACCATAGGGCCTCATCATAATTAGAGCCTCTAAATCAGGCTCGGGGAAGAATATGGCCCACGGGCCAGAGATGGCTTGCCAAGCCACCAGGTCTGGCCAGCAGGAGCCTCAGCTAGGCTCCCTGCCTGCCTCACCCTGCTCGGTGCTCAGAAAAGCTGGCTGTGGGGCCGTGTCATATCCCTCAAGCAGAAAAGTGAAAGGTTTCATTTCTGAAAGCTGATGAATCAAAGGTGGAGAGGAGCTCTGAGATCCCCTCTTAAAAGCAACATTACATTGGATGGAAGGGTTCTAGCAAAGCTGATTAATAAAGCAAATTAGATAAATTCTATTTATGCTTCTATTTGTATAAGTACGTTGGTAACTGCTTACTCTGCAACTTGAACAAGTCTGGAATCCTAAGTGGGGCAGCAGAAATCTTGCTGAAAACTATAA
Organism: Rafetus swinhoei; assembly: GCA_019425775.1. Lineage (NCBI taxonomy): Eukaryota > Metazoa > Chordata > Testudines > Trionychidae > Rafetus > Rafetus swinhoei. The sequence goes on from CM033437.1 coordinate 58,267,806, forward strand.
AATTGGTGGCAGAAGAAAGTGTGGTAATGAGGATTTCCTTTCTTCTTCCAAACAAAAGCAATCTTCTAATATTCCTGGCATAACCACTTTAATTAAACATAATTTATTAGATCCTTACATGGCCCCCATAGGATTGCTTCTTTCAGATAGCCAATTATAAACTCTTACATACTTTATAGCCCTCATTATGTGATCCAGAGACACTGTAATAAATAATGCAAACCCCCTTTTGTATCCGTTCTACCTTTAGAAAGAAAGCAGGGTTGGTGTGGAGGGAGGGAGGGGTTTTAACATGTTCATATTTCCAAGGAGGCTGAAAACAATTCAGCTTTAGTTTCCTTTCATGAAATGCTTTTTATTCCCAGACTGGACTCCTGTGGCTTGATTCATTGCTAGGCAAAAATCAAGTTCAAATAGGCGTGGACCATGACAGACAAACTGTTGCTGGCCTGACACTTCCTTGTGACATCCTGTCACCTTCAGAAAAGAGGGAAGGCCTGGAAGCCAGACTAACGGGTTGAATGCAAATGAACAGATAGGCAGTGGTGTACTTTTAGGGGTAATGAAGTGGAAATGCCCTAGCCCTGAACAGTACTTTTCACCCTGCTTTCTTTGGGTTGCTGTTTCTGAGTTTTCAGAAAGTGATGTTGCACCAGCCAAGGCAGTGTGGAAAAAAACCAAAGTTGCTCTGATTCTTGGGATGGTCTCAAAAAGCAGAGGGAATGCTTTGGGGGAAACAGAATAAAGAATAATATGTTGCTTCATAGTGGGCTATTTAAATATAATATTTTCTTTTGAGCAAAAAACTGCAGCATGGATAACATTTCACAAAAGGTAATGCACAACTGCAAGGGGGCCATGGCTATGCTTGTGTCCAATCCACAAGACTGGGGAATTAAGAGGCCTGGGATATATTCCTGGCCCTCTGTCTTCCTGTGTAACCACATGTGATTTATTTAGTGTCCCTGAACCATTTTTTCTCCATAGGAATAATAGGGAAATAGTTCCGAAAGTCATGGGGGGAGGGGGTGTATCAGGCTTAATACAGATCTTTAAGATGCTTTAAGATCTTTTGGTGCAAGGTATTAGTTAGAAATTAGAGCAAAGTAAGTATTGTTGCTTCAGCGAACTAGGGCACAGCAACAGAACAGAACAATTTACTGGAACCTGGGATTTTATTGCAGGTTGAACTCAAATTCCCATTGACTTGACAAAATGGTTAGGGCTGTGTTTCCTTCCATCCAGTTTTAAAAGAACATAGATATGAGAGAGAGATAACAACCCCCTAAAGCGCAAAACAGGCTGAGTCCAGCCTTGATGGAACAACACAGGAGTGTTCCACTCCTAGACTTCACCCATGAGGAGACAGTACTGTTTTTTCTCCTGTTGAGAGGTGGAAGGGGCACTCAGGAGCTGTGGCACAGCATGAGTATACAGGATGAGATCCTGAATTGAACACAGCTCCTGGACTGCACATCTCCCTGACAACTACTAAGAACTATTTAGAAAAGTGAGACATACACAAATCCATGGGTCCGGATTTAATGCATCCGAGGGTGGTGAGGGAATTGGCAGATGTCATTGCAGAGCCTTTGGCCATTATCTTTGAAAATTCGTGGCGATTGGGTGAGGTCCCAGATGATTGGAAAAAGTCAAATGTAGTGCCCATCTTTAAAAGAAAGATAAACCAGGGAACTATAGATCAGTCAGCCTCACCTCAGTCTCCAGAAAAAACATGGAGGGAAACCTCAAATAATCCATTTTGAAGCACTTGGAAGAGAGGAAAGTAATCGGGAATAATAAACATGGATTCACCAAGGCAAGTCATGCCTGACCAACCTGATTGCCTTCTGTGATGGCTCTGTGGACTGGCTCTGTGGATATGGGAAGATTGGGGATGTGCTTGACTTTAGCAAAGCTTTTGACTTGGTCTCCCACAATATTCTTGCTAGCAAGTTAAGGAAGTATGGATTGGTTAAATGGATTGTAAGGTGGATATTGGTTTTGAACAACCAATGGACCAATTTAATGACAATCCAACATTCCATTACACAACAACAACAACCAGACTAAAATAGATGGTTTTTCTGTATTGGCCTTCAGTTACAGTAATCTTAAATTCTACTGATAACAGACGTAGATAACACATTTTTAGGTAAAGTGTCATGGTATGTATCCTTTAAGCCTTTGAAAACCCACCTCAGAGCATACACTCCAAGTCTGTGTACACATTTGTGGTTTATAATGAAGGAAAAATTCCATCTGAAACCACAATTGCGGTGGGAGGTGCTTTTTGAAATGCTCAGGCTAAATCAACCAAAAAAGCCACTAAAAACTAATCAAAATATACTAATTTTGGTGAAAAATAATATCCCTGGAGTTCAACTTTATATGGAAATTTACTAAAAGGGTTTTTTAAAAAGCACTGACATTTTATGAACTGAAGAACGCACGTCTGAGAGTGATATGCAAATGGGAATCACAGATGCCCTGTGAGTATTAATTGAAGATTAGCAATGGGAAACGAAATAGGAGGCACATAATCATTGAGACAAACTACTGTAGCCAGTCATCAGAGACTAAAAGGTTCGACAGAACTGCAGACATCAAAGATGGAAAAAAAACCAATCCCTGTTTTACCCAGTTTACTCCCCAACCAGTGGAACTTTGCATTCAGTACTTTGTAGCACACTGTCTCCTACTATAGATTATTTCTATCTGTACTAAATATTGTGCTTTGTCCAGTCTGATTTTAAAAGTTTCCAAGCAAAGATCATTTCCCCAGGGGCCCAGTTCAGGAAAACACTTAAGTACATGCTTAAATCCATCCCTCTTCAGGAATGCACTTAAGTACATTCTTAAAGTTAAGCATGTGCTTAAATGCTTTCCTCAAAAGGGTTTCTTTTGTGAATCAAAGCCCTAGTCAAGAGGTATTTCATTATACTCAGCCTAAACTTTTCTTAATATCTTCCTATTACTAATTTCATTGTGACAAGCTAAAACAAAGAACTGGATTATACTCTTCTCACTCGAATTAATGAGCAGTTTGTCTAATTTAATCTGGCCCAAAGCCAGAACATTTTGAATAGATCTATATGCAGAACAAGAATAATTCTTGGAGCTTCTCACTGAATTCCCTTCAATTTTTCAACATCCTTTTGAAAGTGTCGACACCTAATCTGGACTCGTCCAAGTTCTCCAGAATCAGCCCTCTCTATTCCTACTTGATATCCCTTTGTTCGACTCCTTTGACCCTTTATTCCTGAACTGCCTACATCTGCATTTTAACCAGTCATATGGACCTGCATCTAAATGAGCTGGCTCTGACTGTGAGTCGAAATGGAAATGCGAAGCTATCTAGGTTCTTGTATCAAACCCATCACTGTGATGTCAGAACATCAAGCAATGATGCATTACGGGATATGACTAACATCAGCACAATGGGTGTGTCTAGACTACATGGTTTTGTTGACAAAAGTGGACTTTTGTCAACAAAACTATACCTGCGACTACACTGCTGCTGAGTTCTGTCGACATAACATCGACAGAACTCAGCAGTTTTGTTGACGGCTGTAAACCTCATTCTATGAGGAATAACGCCTTTTGTCGACAGAATTCTGTCGACAGAAGGCGTTATTGCATCTACACTGTCATGTCGACAAAGCGGCTTGCTTTGTCGACAGAACTGGATGTAGTCTAGACGCTCTTTGTCGACAGAAGCTTTGTCAACAGTATCTGTCGACAAAACTTCTGTCGACAAAAGCCTGTAGTCTAGACGTACCCAATCTGATCTGAGTATAAAGCTGATTTGGAGTGTATATTCTGAGATACTTCCCGAGAGGTCAGGTTCCACTGGCCTCAAGCAGCTGCTTGTGCTTGGCTTCCGGAGACATTCAACGCCTTGCAAAAGCGTAGACAGCGCCAAATTTTGAAATAAGCTATTTTGAGATAAGGGTGCAGTGTAGACGCACCCTATAGTGTAAGAGGGACAAGATGAGTGGGCTAAGGAGAATGAATGAGTTTGGGACTGTCACAGTTCAGAGCAACAGTATAGGGTTGCCAGGTGTCCGGTTTTGAACTGGTGAGTCCAGTATTTGAGCTTTCTGTTCGGGAAACAAATTAAGAAAATATAAATGAGAAAATATAAATGTCCGGTATTTTCTAAGTAAGATGTAATGTAGATTGCGATGTAATGTCAAGTGTGTCCAGTATTTTTGTTGAAACCATCTGGCAACCCTACAACTGTACCTGAATTCCGATCAAAGGCACCCACTCTAGGCTTCCAGCATGTCAATCATCAGGGCTCGCCGAGCCGTGGAGAGCCCTGCTCACCAACCACATTGTCCGGTGTTCTGCGCATGCGCAGATCCTTCTGCGCATGCGCAGATCGCCCGAACCCGGCTCTTCCGGGATGTAATCTACTCGCCACAGGCGAGTACATTACATAGATTGTCGAGCCCTGTCAATCATCATCTCCCTTGGGTGGAAACCAGTGTTCCCTCTAAGCTGCGGGGCAACTCAGCCTTACATATGATTAATCAGCCCCACCCAGTCAGTGAGCGCCTTGCAGGGAGCCCTGGGCCTCTGACTGGGCGGGGCTGATAAATCACCTGTGAAGCTCTGCTGCCGCACAGCTTAGAGGGAACACTGGTTACCATACATCCCTTTATAAGCAAGTATAGTTACTGTTAAGGTAAAAGCATGACAGAGAAAACATACTAATAACCAGGGCTCACCAAGCGGTGGAGAGCCCCACTCGCCAACCACGTGGTTTCGCGCCGTTCTGCGTTCTGCGCATGTGCAGATGGTTCTGCACATGCGCAGATCGCTCTGCGCCGGCTCTTCCGGGTTGTAATCTGCTCACCACAGGCGAGTAGATTACATTATTTGTCGAGCCCTGCTAATAACAATAAAATAATCTACATGCATGCTAATAAGCTTTCCAGAGATCACAACCCCCAACTTCAGCATGGGCTCTGGTAAAAATCAGACCTTCAAACCCCCAAAAGGGTTTTTTCTTTGATTACAAGTTCATAACAACCTCAGCTTAGAACTAGAGCCACCATGAATAGTTCAACCTTTCCTTTATGCACCTTTAACTGTGGCCTCAAGTAACAGATAATTAGAAAATGCAGGCCTACTCCTCAGAGTATAGCTTTAAAAAGTTGGGGGTTTGCATTTCCAGGGGCAGGAAATTAGTATTCTCTTCTCTCTCTAGATTTCTCAGGAAATCTTTTGCCTGTCGTATCCCAAAAGACCATTCTTGTCTGCCACATTGTTCAATATAGACCTTTGGAAGCCCTGAGGGCCACAATGATACTCACAATGATACTCACATGCCGAGGGACGCAATTTAAGTGTGGTTGCATATACATGCAAATATATATGCAAATAGCTTATTTCACACTGATGGGCATGAACACAAAGATTAAGACTTAAGCTGTGGCGGCAGACCCAAACGTGGCCAGTGTGAGCCAGTCAGCACTGCCCACAAGGATAAGCAGCCAGCACTTCCCACAATGCACCGGCACTCCTGGCACCTCCTCCCTGGGGCTAGTAATGCCAAAACTCTGTACCAGTCTGTTCCAGCCAGCCCGTTCACTTGTGTCTTTCAATGCTCACCCCGCCTGGGAGACGCCTCAGCGTTGTGGAGCGTGTTCCCAGTGGAGGCCATGTTCAAAGGATCCCACCCGCAGACCGTGTGCTGAGCCCCGTATAAACCGAAACTGCACTGCGGGCCTGATCTAGGCCTTCAATACTGCACAACCTTTGCATTTAATACAACAGACTCCAAAGCTAATTAAGAGTAATTCAATAAGCTTTTCCAAGGTTATTGAAGGAAATTGCCATATCTGTCAAAATAACAGAGAAAAGTGATAGAGACAAGTATAAACCCTCCAAAAGCAATGCTGAACGTATGACCAAAGAAGCAGAAAACCAAAAGAGGATGAAAGCCAAAGGAAGGAAACAAGTCAAGAAGGTTATTACAGGCTGTGTTAAAGGCCAGTAGGAAAGGTCAAGAAGGAAAAGAGTAGGATTGAGGTTCCATAATCAAGGAAGAACAGTTTTGTATTATGAAGAGGCTCTCCAGTCAAAAGGCAGTTGGTGTTGGAAGAGATTTCTTAAGAGATAATTCCCTTTGTTCTCTCATGAACAAAGTAGCTATTGTACGTCTCACATTTATTATAATTGCTTGCTTAGCTGCCTAATAAGTATCATTTAGATATGTGATCAGAAAAATAAGTTTATGATTGTGATGAAAAACGTTCATGCAGTTCAGCAGTCCAAAATGCCTTGGCTTAATTTATTCATTCATTTCAGCTATGTCTACACTGCAGCACTTTTGAGCGTACCCATTATTTTGAAATATAACGGGCTTACTATTCCGACGTCCCTGTAAATCTTATTCCAGGAGGAGTAAGGGATGTTTTGGAACTGTGATTTATTTCAAAATAAGTGCTGTGTAAACATCAACAAATTTTGAAATAAGCTATTTCGAAACTGACTTGAAATAAGCAACACAATTTGCGTAGCACCCTTACAGCACATCTACACAGCAGGGCTTAACTCGAAATAAGCTACACAAATTGAGCTACATCAATTGTGTAGCTTATTTTGAAATAGCTTATTTCGAGTTTTGGTGTTGTCTACACAGCACTTATTTAGAAACAGAGCATTCTTCCTCTGACTTCCCTTACTCCTCATAAAATGAGGGTTATGGGAGTCGGAGTAAAAAGTCCTCCAGATTGACAGTATTTCAACATCATGTTGAAATAACTGCCAGCTGTGTAGACACGGGCTATGTTATTTCAAAGTAACGTTCTTGTGTAGACATAGCCTTAGTATTTAGTGGCACAATGACATTGTCTGTAATAATATTACCAGAATGTTCCACTTGCTCAGGAAGGATAGGTAAGGAGAAAAGGGAGGAGGTATTGTCTTATCTATTAAAAATGTATACACTTGAATTGAAGTTGAGATGGAAATAAGAGACAGACTTTTTGAAAGTTTCTGGGTAAGGACAAATGAAATAAAAATAAGGGTGCTATCATGGTAGGAGTCTACTACAGACCACATAACCAGGGAGATGAGATGGTTGAAGTGTTATTTAAACAACTATCAGAATCATCTAAGCACAGAACTTCTGATGGGGCACTTAAACTACCCATACACCTGTTGGGAAACTAACACAGCAGGGCACAGATTAGCCAACAAGTTCTTAGAATGTATTGGAGACAATTTTTTTTATTTCAGAAGTGATCACAAAATGGTGGAGTTGATGATTCTAAGGAATGGTAAGGGACAAAACAGCATGTAATGGACAGGAGGACTGCTGACCAGCACCCAGTGACTAAAGGGTTAAACTCAGATAGCTAAAAAAGGTGTTGGCCAGGGGGCCGGGAGAACCAATCGAGATAAGAGTGTTGAAATTTGAATTGGATATAGATTCCTTTCTAGTTTTCTTTGTGTGGAGAGATAAACCAGGAGTTGAGAGACAGAATGATTTAAACCCAGGCAGGGCTACTATGTCTCCAAGGAATTTGGGGCATGGGAGTGGACTGAACAAAGAGAAAATTGGAAGTAAGTAAAGGGAAAAGTGAATCCAGTAACATTCAGGGTAATTTTTCTTTATTTTGTGGTTTGGTTTGAACTGCTTTGTGGGAATCTATGCCTCCCCTCCCCATTTACTACCTTGTATTGTGTCCAGAGACTTTTCTCTATGTTTTAATTTGTTTTCCTCAGTTGCTCTGTAACATCTAGCAACCAAGTATGCTTTATCAAGTTTATCTTTTGTTTTTTAATAAAAATCATTTTTTTTTGTATTTTTTTATATTTACTTATTTGTCCTGTAAGGTCTGTCTGCGTATCTGCATGCCTCTGACTACCAGAGACTGCAGCTTGTTTTTCTTTTCTTTTTTCAAGCTCTTTTGGGGCAAAAGAGCTTGGCCTACCCTTGGGGGTGGTTTCAAGTGTTCACCCCTGGTTTTTAGGGATAAAAAAGCACTGGATGGTGGCAGCGATTCCCCAAAATCTGTGTATTATGATTCGGGGCGAGGAGGAGAGGTTTTTTTGTAACCAGTGCCTGAACAGGCAAGGTTTTCAAGCTCTCTTGAAGGCTCTCACCTTCTGCACTCAGCGTGCTAGCGTGGGGAACAGCCCTGACACAGCACAATAAAGATAATGGATTTCAAGAAGACAGATTTTAGCAAACTTCAGGAATTGGTAGGTACGATCCCATGGGAAGCACATCCAAGGGAAAAACAGTTCAAGAGAGTTGGCAGTTTTTCAGAGAGACATTATTAAAGGCAGAAGAACAAACTGATCCACTGCATAGGAAATATGGCAAGAGACTACCCTGGCTTAACCAAGAGATCTTCAATGATCTAAAACTTAAAAAAAAAGAGTCTTACAAAAAGTGGAAACTAGCTCAAACTCAAAGGATGTATATAAACAAATAACATAAGTATGTAGGGACAAAATGAGATTAAACTAGCTAGAGACATAAAGGGTAACAAGAAAGTATTCTACAAATGCATTAGAAGCATGAGGAAGACCAAGGATATGGTGAAAGGGAAAAACAAAAACAGAAAATGTGGAAATGACAGAAGTGCTATGTGATTTTTTTTTTAACTTTTCAAAAAAAGGTTAGTAGTGTTTGGATATCTACCATGAAATACATCCTAGAATACGCAAGGAGATAACTGAGGACATATCTGAGCCATTAGCCATCATCTTTGAAAAGTTTTGAAAGACAAGAGAGGTTCCAGAGGACTGACAAAAGACAAATATAGTGCCCATCCATAAAAAGGAGGGAAAGGGCAACCCAGGGAATTACAGACCAGTCATCTTAACTTCAGTGCTCAGAAAGATAATGGAGCAAAAAATTAAGCAATCAATTTGCAAACACCTAGAAGACAATATGATGATAAATAATAGCATGGATTCATCAAGAACAAATTGTGTCAAACTAATCTAATAGCTTTCTTTGATAGGGCAACAAACTGTGTGGATGGGAAGGAAACAATAGATGCGATATATCTTGATTTTACTAAGGCGCTGATATTTTCTTGCATGACCTTCTTATAAACAAACTAGGAAAATATAACCCAGAAGGATCTACTATAAGGTGGGAGCACAATTGGATGGAAAAACATTCCCAGAGAATAATTATCAATAGTTCACAGTCATGTTGGAAGGGCATAATGAGTGGGATTCCACAGAGAATAGTTCTAGATCCTGTTCTGTTCAATATTTTCATCAATGATTTAGATAATGGCATAGAGAGTACACTTATAAAGTCTGTGGATAATACCAAGTTGGGAGAGATTGCCAATGTTTTGAAGGATAGGATTAACATTCAAGATGATCTGGAGAACCTGGAGAAATGGTCTGAAGTAAACAGGATGAAATTCAATGAGGACAAATGCAAAGTACTCCACTTAGGAAAGAAAAATCGGTTGCACACATGCAAAATGGGAAATGACTGCCTAGGAAGGAGTACTACAGAAAGGAATTCACAAGCTAAATATGTCATTAATGTAAACACTGTGGCAAAAAAGCAAACCTGCTTAAATTGTAGAAAGGGAAGTTTAGGTTGGACATTAGGAAAACTTCCAGTCAGGTAGGTTGCGGAAACTCCCTCATTGGATATTTTTAAGAGCAGGTTAGACAAATACCTGCCAGGAATGGTTGAGATAATACTTAATCCTGCCATGAGGGCAGGGGACTGGACTACATAACTGCTCGAGGTCCCTTCTAGGGATGTAAAAACCACCTAAAACAGTTAACCGGTTAAATGGTTTGTTTAACCAGTTAACCACCTGTGTTGGGCGGGGAGCTGCTCCAGCCCATCCCTGGCTCACAGTGGGCAGCAGGCGCTGCTTCAGCCCTGGCTCACTGTGGCAATGGGGACTGCTCCAGCCTGGCCCCAGCTCACCACAGCCATGGGCGGCGGGGGGACTGCTCTAGCCCTGCCGACTGTGCGGGGCCTTCCAGTTAACCGGTTACCCAGTAAGCATTCTGGTAAGACTAATGCTTATTGGGCAACCAGTTAACTGTTTAACCTTTTACATTCTCAGTCCCTTCCAGTCCTACAATTCTAGGAGGCTGGCTTAAGTATCCAGAAGAGCTCAGAAAGCAGAAAATTAAATTCCCATTGCCATGGTGAATTATGTACACTATTGAAGATAGCTTAACTCCCAGGACAAGCTGAGAAATAGTCATTTTGAACAAAAGCACTGCACTCACAAAGAACTTCATCACAACTCAGAACTCATTACTCTGACGAGGAGTTAAGAATCCTTCCAAATCCCTTTTTGTGGAGACTCTTCCAACTATCAGTGTTGTCTGAAAATGGGGCTGCTAACAATCATGAAATAGGTTCATTGCATCTTAGTGCCTAAAAAAGGCACCTCTGCTAAGCTGTGGCAAAGGGAACATATATAATGGTTTATGAATGACCAGGAGACAGGCCTTTTAAGGACTTCCCCATCACCATTGTGCTAGTTAGCTGACACTAATACAGTGGCATTTGGATATTTTCCAAAGCTAGAACTACCTAGGAATGACAACAATGCTCTTTACAAGTTTTTTCATATCACAAAGTAGAGCCAGACAGACAATTTACAATATAAAGTCATTTCCCGCCATGAAGAGTCATTTTATCCCTCCTCCCCAATACAATCAAGGAGCCCCGTGAGGAGCTGTATCTCTGAGGCAGGGATGGAGAATCTTTTTTCTACCAGGACCACTGACTCATAGAAAAAATCAATCACAGGCCACACAATCCTGGCGGGGGATGGGGGGGAGGTGGAAGAGGACGTGGAGGCTCTGGCCTTCCCCCCAACAGCAGGGTGAGCTAATGTTCACAGCTCCAGCCCCACAGAGGGGTGCAGAGGTTTGGGTGGGGACAGAAATGAAGGGTTCAGGATGTGGGAAGGGGCTCTGGGCTGGGGGTTGGAATGCAGGGAGGTGAGGGCTTTGTATGGGGGTGTGGGCTCTGGGGCAGGGATGAGAGAGGTTTACATTGCAGGAGGGGGCGCTAGGCAGGGGCCAAGGGGTTTGGAGTGCAGGGCAGGGAACTGAAGTGCAGATACAGGGTCTGGGAGGGAATTCTGACCAGGTGCAGGAGGGTTTGGGTGGGGCCTAGGAGGGAGTTGAGAAGCAGGAGGAGGTTCCAACCTGGGGCAAGGGGGTTGGGTTTAAATGACGGGCCAGATGTGGCCCATAGGCCAGAGGTTCTAAGGGGTGCATTTGAAACTTAATGCTTCCCAGTGCTGTGCCTTGGAGTAATGCACCTATGCAATGTGTACAAATAGCATAATGTAATCCATAGGATTTAAATTCTTTGAAGCAGGGAATGTCCTTTACTCTGTACCCTCCTAACACAGTGGGACTCCAAGTTTTGTTTATCCCTAAGGGTGCTAGTGAATGCAAATAATAAACAATAATAATCTTTATAGCTTACAAAGGTTGTCAGGTTGGATTCTTATCTGGGTGGCCCTGGCATTGCATCTGGTTGTCTCCGTTTGTGTTTATCTGGACTCTGGTATAGCACCAATTACCATGCTCTTCAAATGCCTCCCAGAGTGATAATGTGATTATTATAAAGTAACAGTAAAGTTATCTTTCCCTCTCTGTGCTCCAGCCAGCAGGGATAGGGACAGGTGAGTTTTGTGTTTTGTTCTGAAGGTGTGATAGGTTGTAATCACTTGGGCTATGTCTACACTGTGCCCGTTTTGCGGAAGAAATATGCAAATGAGGCTAAGCGTGGAACATTGCCAAGCCTCATTTGCATAATTAATGAGACTCCGTTTTTGCACAAAAAAACCTCTTGTACAAGAGCCGTTCTTCCTGAAAAAAATGCGGAAGAATGTCTCTTGCGCAAGAGGGGGTTTTTGTGCAAAAATGAGCCATGTAGACGGCTCCTTTTTGCGCAAAAGCCTCTTGTGCAAAAACGAAGCCTAATTAATTATGCAAATGAGGCTTGACGATAGTCCACGCTTAGCCTCATTTGCATATTTCTTGTGCAAAATGGGCGCAGTGTGAACATAGCCTTGGGGTTTGATTTCTCTTTCTGGATTAGCAAATGTTGTCCGAGGCAGGTCTTTTCCAGCCTTCTGCGCATAGGGAGCCTTGCATTTTGCTTTGGTGCTATAAATCCTGTCCTTAACCTCATAATCCAGAAAGATGATGACTGTTTGGTGGTGGGGAGGAGAATGTATGTGAAAATCCAAGTCTGTTACCAGATAATTTGGATACAGAAGAAAGAACTGATTTAATAAATTATTCACCATGAATAGTTCACCCAGCTCTAATAGTAGATGAAGCTGTCTGTCTGTCCTGGGTATTTCTAAGGAGTCCATCATTGCAGTCTCTAGGGGTACATCTAGACTATAAGCCTCTTTTGAAAGAGATCACAAGACAGCCACAAGAGTTTTGAAAAAGCAATCTGCTTTTTCGAAAGAGAGCACCCAGGCAATCTGGACGATCTCTTTTGAAAAAGCCCTGTTTACATTCAAGAACGCCTTTTTTCGAAAGAGGTCTTTCGAAAAAAGGCGTTCTTCCTGGTAAAAGTAGGTTTACCGATTTTGAAAAAACTGCTGCGTTCTTTCAATTTAATTTCAAAAGAACGTGATGGCAGTGTAGATGCAGGTGAAGTTTTTTTGAGAAAAGGTCACTTTTTCCGAAAAAACTGCGTAGTATAGACACACACCCTAGGTGCTGACGTAATGCATTAAAAAGGTTTTAACACCTACTAACCGAACAGAAAACAAGAATAGTTTCTGTGTCCCAGAGGTTTTAACTGTGGAAGTGTCTGCTCTGCTTTCAGACACTCATCAGTTGTTAGTGGTGAAACAGAACTAGATGAACACTTGAACCTTTTCCATGATGTTATCTGATGAGAGTTCCAGAAACACATTTGAACCCAGTCTTAACCTTAACACTGGATTAGTTTAGTTTAAAAATTAAACAAATTTAATTAACTACAATCTGAGAGTTTTAAAGTGAGTACAAGTATAAAAGTATTAAAAACAGAAATGGTTACAAGAGAAATAAAGATAAAATGCTTCCTAGTAGCTAAAACTTAACAAGCTAGAGTTGGTTCAAGGTCAGATCCTCTCTGTTTCCCACTCAAGGCTAACCAAATTCTCAAGTCAGGATCTCCTGCAAAATCAGAGGATTGGTTCCTTTGTTTCCTTAGGTGAAATGGCAAAAGATTGGTGGAGGTATCTTGAGGTGTTTTGGCCCCTCACTTTTATAGTCCAGTCTCCCTTTGAAATGCATTTTCCTGAGGGTTCTCTGTAGGGATGTTAAATTGCAGTTATCTGACTAATCATGTAGTCGATACAATTTGTATTGATTACACGATTAGTCGATAAGGACTACTCTGCAGCAGGGGTAGTTCCAGGAGCCCAATCCTGGGCAGCTGTGAACAGGGGTTGCTTGGCCAAAGCAGCCCCTATCCGCAAGAAGGGGACAGCTCCCTGCTGGGACCCCAGTGGACAGGGGCTGCTGCCGGACCAGCCTCTGCCCACAGTGAACCCTGGCCCGCCGCAGGCAGAGACTGCTTCGCAGCAGCCTCCCCTATCCCCATCCCCGGCTGCCTCTGGTAGAGGCAGCGGAAGGGGGGGAAGGGAGGTAGGCAGGTGGCAGCCCTTTTAAGCTGGCTCCCCCCAGCACTGGCTCCTGTTTGACTACTCACGAACACCCCTAGTTCCCTGAGATCAAGTTCATTCCAGCTACAAGGATGGAGACATGGAGTTTTGTGGCGAAAGAGGTCCATGCTATTGTTTCCAAAATACAGATTTGTTCCTGCCATTTTGGTTGCCCAAAAAATGGCCACCTGACAAGTGATTGCCAATCAATTTTGATGACCAAAGTGTCAGCTTCTTTGTCTTTGAGAAACCATTTTCCCTCTCCCCAGACTTGTCTGGTAAACACACTGAAGTCATCATTTCAGCTCATGTTCATAACTCTTGATACGTATGTTGAACGCACAGTACACTAGAATATTAATGATAAGTGTGTTAATAATTTTTAAATAATACCTCACAAGGCTTCTTTTCCAAAAAGATAATTACATTAATGTATAGGGTATTAATACAAAGATGCTTTCAGTCAAAGTCCCATATCCCATTTGTTTATTTTAACCAGGTCAGCATCTTCTGGCTCTCAAAGCAATAGGACCTAGTTTGACATTTTTAATTTATACAGATGGAAGAGGCTGCAGACAAACAATAATGTATTAATATACAGTATATATCATTCTAGTTTTTGTTGTGAATGCAATTTAAGAAAAAAATCTAAACCATTTAAAAAAAATTCTACTGAGATCCTTTCTCTCCCCCTCCCTTGGCTAAACGAGTTCATGCTACTACTTTCCATGACATCCAATTCATAGGCAGGGAGATTAGTGTGATCCTCTTATGAATGTGGGTGCACTTGCAGCACCTTTGCGAAAAGGCACAGGTCTGCAGGCAGTCATTGCTATGGAACAGAAACTGGGCAGTGTAACCATATAGTTCTCTGCCTTGTTAACTAGCATGGAGCTGTTTGATTGACAGAGCTAAATTAGGTCACAACAGCTGCATAAAACCAGGAGAAGGCTGGACAGGGAAAACTTGGTTAACGAGATACTGTACATTTCTGAAAGATTATAATAGAGGTGAAGGGCGTTTTTACTTCACTAATATCTAACTTCTGAAAAATGCTATTTATTTGAGAACTTGATGTACTTTAATCAGCAGGCCTGACGCGCTCAGAAGTGGAAAAGGAAGGCAGCTTGTTACTTCTTCTGCAAAAGTTCATTAGTTGAATGAGTCATTCTAAACAGACCTCATCTTTATTCTTTTTTCCTCCCGCCTTCTGCCTTTAATCTTTCAACACAAAATCACATCTTTCTTATCACTGAGTACGTGGATGAACTGTAACCCTGCCAAGTAGCCTAGTGAACTGGTGCAGAAGAATTCCCATGTGGGCTGCATTCCAATTCGGAAGAAACTTCTCCCTCTCCTCAGTCCCCACCTACAGAGGGTCCAATCTAGCAACTCTTTATTCTGCCAGCAGTCCCACTAAAGATAGTGGGATGCTGAAAGACTACAGGATTAGGCCCCAAAGATGTAAAATGGGACTTATATCAGCATATGATTCATAATGCTACAGCATGAAAAAGGATTAGAGATATGGAGTCATTGAGATGCTACTTTTCGAAGATTTAAAGCATTACCAGCAGAAAGAGTGGAAGTAACTGGTGTTCCTTTGCATCTAGGGCATCTCTATATCATTAAGAGATAATGCCATTAGATATTTTGGCACCACAATTGTGGGAAGATGCATGCATTCCTTTATTTTTGTGACACTGAAGAGTCTTATTAATGGGGTTTATTTTTCCCCTCTGAACATTTAAATTCATTAATTAATTGAATCAGATGCTAATTTTTATAGAATTTTAAAATGCTGTGATGGGTAGTTAAAAATTCAACAAAATTAATGTACAAACTCATGTATGTAGCCTAATTTACACATGTGTTTACAAACCAATGGAATCAAAATCCAGATTATTTCAGGGAACAGCGAAAGGATGGGCCTTATTCTCAGTGGTTATGTTGCTTGTTTGCGGGTCAGGAGGCCTGGGTTCCATTCCCTATTCTGACAGACTTCATGTGTGACTTTGGGTGAGTCATTTAGTTTCTTTGCCTAATCGCGCACCTGTAAAATAATAATATAGGGGAATAATAGAACTTCCCCTACCTCATGAGAATTTTAGGAGGCTCATTATATTAATAAAGCAGAAGTAAAGAGTTTATTTTGGCTTTGTATTTCACAGTGATCTTCCTGGTTCTGCTGCCCACAGTTCAAGAAGGATGTTGATACACTGGAGAAGGTTCAGAGAAGATCCATGAGCAGGGCTCGACAAGCTATTGAATCTACTAGCCTGTGGTGAGTAGATTTCAGCCCGGGCGCCCTGTTTACCGGCGGCGCGCGCATGCACAATGCGGCTCTTGCGCATGTGCAGTGTGGGGCTGGCGAGCGGCTTTCGCCGCCGTTTGTCAAGCCCTGTCCATGAGAATGATAAAAGGATTATAAAACATGCCTTTGAGTGACAGATTCAAGGAGCTCAATATATTTAGTTTAACAAAGAGATGGTTAAGCGGGTGACTTGATTACAGTCTATAAGGATGTATGTTGAGAACAAATATTTAATAACGGGCTCTTCAGTCTAGCAGAGGAAGGTACATCAAGATCCAATGGCTGTAAATTGAAGCTAGACAAATTCATATGGAAAATAAGGTGTAAATTTTTAACAATGAGAATAATTAACTATTAGAACAATTTACTCTGGAGCATGGTGGATTCTCCATCACTGACAGTTTTTAAATTAAAACTGGTTTTTGCTCTAAAAGATCTGTTCTAGGAATTATTTGGGGGAAATTCTATGGCCTATGCTATACATGAGATTAGACTTGATCACAATGTTTTTTTCTGGCCTTAGAATCTATGAATGATTGTGCCACACTCAGATACTACAATGGGGGGAGGGGGTGAAGAGAAGGATTTTACAAATACCTAAGACACAGAGACACTTTCAAGCTTGAGTAACTTCCATTGGTTTCAATAGCCTAGAACTGTGGTCCTCAACCAGGGGCCTGAGCCTCTGCAGGGCTGCAAACAGGTTTCAGGGGATCCACCAAAGACAGCTGGTGTTAAATACATTGGGGCCCAGGGCACAAAGCCTGTACTTCCCTGAGACCTGCTACCTGGGGCTGAAGCCAAAGCCTGTGCAACTTAGCTTGTAGGGACCCCTATGGCAGAAAAATAGTTGTTGTGGCCCAGTTGGGCGGTAGAATTTTTACAGAATGTTCAGGGGGGCCTCAGAAAGAAAAATGGTTGAGAACCCCTGGCCTAGAACTTGTCTATAAGGATAAAGAATCTAATATATAAAGGAGAATGTTTGTATGTTTGTGCGCTAATAACTTGGACACTATAAGAGCTACCACAACCAAACTTTGCATGGGATAACATTTTATCAAGGAGAAGGTTTTAAGGTACTGTGGGAGGGAAGAGATGAGAGAGCGACGCCTCTCCCCGGGGCTGCACGGAGCTTGGCAGTGCGGAGAGAAGCAGCTTCCCAGGGGAAGCAGCGGGGACAGTCACTCACTAAGGCCGGCAGAGGGACAAGGAAGCGGAGGGCAGTCTCAGGCGCCAGCGGCAGGCACGCGACTCCCTTCCTCTTCCCTCCCCTCAGGCTCCTTACCTCAGTTATATCAACTGTCAACTTATATTTCAACAATGTATACTGACTCTATTTTTCGGTAACTCACTTTAATTATTGAACGGATTATATTATTTTTCCTAAAAAAATTTATCAATACACAACAAATTGCATTTTTTAGCCCATTTTACAAAAATATTATGCCATTAAAAAAAAAAGGCAGCTAGGAAGAAAGACTGCAGGTGCAAAAAGAATGGCTTTATCAAGAGCACCTGAACGTGTAGATACGCAAGGACAGTCACTTAAAGTACTTGGAATTGATTTGGAGACATCTTGCTTTTCACATGGACAACTCTATGTTGCGTGTTAAAGAGTTGGAAGTGGAAAAAATTTTTACATATTTGTTAAGAATAATGAAACAAAAAATATAGTTTACAATAAAGTTTTTGATGATAACATGTAAAATTGGTTGTTTTATACGTTTTTTATATATATTTTAATCCCTATAGAACTCAGTGCAACTTTTCTACCATTCAAAAAATGATAATGGACTACTGTTTTCCTAAATTTTGTTCCTCCACTTTCCCGAGCAACGCCGGGTAACTCCAGCTAGTCTTTAAATATTGGACTCTCTCCCCACAAAAAAAAAAAATAATAATAATAATAAGAGGGGAATTGTTTGGATGTTTAGAGGCAAGGGCCTGATGCAAAGTCTACTGAAATCAGTGCAAGTCTGTCCACTGATTTCAGTGGGCTCTGAATGAAGCTCTAAATGATCTCCTATGGAAGTAAGTGTACTTGTGATCTCACTTGCTTCTGACTCTGGAAACGGGGAGCTGATGTGGTTTTTTCAGACAGCATGTAAATTTCTCATTTTATTGAAGCATCTCCTTTTTGTAATGTGAGTGGCAGATGGGGCAAGTGGAAATTGCATATTAAAAACAGCAGAAGCTAATATCAGTTTGAATTTGTTCAGACACTGATTATTATCCAATGCTCTGAATGACAGACATCTGCAAATCCCTCGTTAAGGCAGGAGTTCTTGATGTGCTAAATAACAGCTGTGGATTTTCTTGAGTTATCTAAATCAAATATCTGATTTAGCCACAGAAACCTCACAATATTGTATTAGCTCAGTAAAAATTAAACAGCTTTGGCTTTTCAGTGCTCACTGACTCCTTGGCATTAACATCAAAATCCCACAATGGCAAAACCCACTGTGGGGATTACAGCATGTAAACAGTCCATTTAATCCGGAGCTCTGTGGGAGATTAACATGAAGGAGCAAAAGGGTGCAAAATACAATTTAATTAGATCATATTCCAGAATCATCAGCACATAGATTCCGCTTTATTGCAGGGTTGTGATGTGCTTATTTTGATAGGGAACTAATTTGCCCGTGAAATATCAACTTTCATCAATAATAACTATATTATTAATATCTGGGGTTGGGGCAATTTGGCAGATGGACAATGAAACAGATCTTAGAGGACATGGATTTCAGAGCTATCGCCACCATAAGAGAGATATTTCACTTGAGAGCACAGTTCCTGCCTTTCCAAAACTGCCAGTATTCTCTGGAGCACTGTAGTTTTAAAGACTACTAAAGATTTGTCTACATTTGTTTCACTAAACTGGCAGTGGACAAAAGGCCCTCCACGGGTTGCATCCAGCCCGCCAAGTGAGTGTATCCAGCCTGCGGAGGCCCTGCCGCTCCCCTGCCGCCAGGCCAATCAGGACCTGGGGGAGTGCACAAAGTTTCCTCCTGCCCTGTCCCCATCTTGCAAGGAGTTCAGAGTGCTTAGAAGTGCTGTGCACTCCTGGCAGGGCAGGAGGAGACTTCGCATGCTCCCCCTAACCCCCAAGACCTGATTGGCTTGGTGGCGGAGGAGAGTGGGAGCGTGCAAAGTTTCTGCCCACCCTGTGAGGGGCTCAGCACTTAAAGTCAACTGCCAGCTGCTACTCAGCTGATGCATGACTCTAAGCGCGGTACTCCCTTGCAGGGCGGGAGCAGGGAGCGAGAGACTTCACGTGCTCCCCTTCCCCAGCCCCTGATTGACCTGGGGACAGCAGGGGGGAGCATGTGAAGTGTCCTCCCACCATCAGGGGCCCGGGTATCTAGAGGGAACTGCCAGCTATTCAGAACAGCTGGTGGTTCTGTCGGGGGCGACACGCTCCCCCACCCCCAGATCAATCAGAGTCTGTGGGTGGGAAAGTACAGATGTGTCCTGGCCCGCCCCTTCTGCCAGAAGCCCCACCCCTTCCCATTTATGCCCCGTCCCTTCCTGTTTAGGCCCCACCCCTTCCGGGTCAGCCCAGGGCCACTTAAACCATTTCTGAAGTGGCCCCCGGTCAAAAATTATTGCCAACCCCTGCACTAAACAGTCTCAGAAAGAACACATACAGCCTGATCAAGACTCATTGAAGTCTGTGGAAAGATATCTATTAACTTCAATAGGATTTGGATTAGGCCCTTTATGAGGTGGACAGAACATGTAGTACAGCCAACCTCAGTTATCCATAAATCACAAATGAGGCCCCCATGAATCAGCTTACAGAATGATGAATTTATCAAATAAATAAAGGGGAAGTAGGAGTATCTGTTCTCTGGCTTTTGAGCCTTTAAGATCCAAGTTTTCAAGTTTTCTCCACAACCGTAAGGGACAAAAACTTGAAGTTGAGATTCTCATGTAATCATCTGTCTTCAGGAGCTAGAACCTCAACAGAAACACCAAGTTTCCCAATAAAATTGTGGGAACTGACAACTTGGTAACGTGGTCCTAAGAATGCTCTCATTTATACTGATAGAAATCAGGAGACATTCCCCAGAAGCCAATGACGTTAGGGCAAAATCCGTGTGAAATCCGAATCTTGTGTGTAGCAGCTATGAATGAAATTCTCCCACCCATTCAAGGCACAAGGCCACTCACCTGAAGTGCCTTCCAGTAGCAGGCTGCAGCAGAACAGGTGTGTCAGCCTCAGTTTCCCTTTTTCAGAGTCTCCAGTAACTCCAAGACAGCTCTCCTAATAGTACTCCTCCTTAGTACTGGTTTATTATCACAAACATAGTGAAGTCCCCAAGCACAGGCCATTTAACACGCTCTGTGCACATAGTCCATCCTCTTGTCCATGGAGTATGGCATGTGCTGTCAAATATTTGCTGCCATACCTAGACTCCTTCCTTGTCAGTCCTCTTCTATCAGAACAACCACCCACCCCTATCAGCTGGAGGGCAGCCCTGCTCCTGCCAGCAGGAAACCTGCCCTGCCCTACCAACTTCTCTGCAGAGAGATCATGTTCACCAGGGGAGCATCCCTCATGCCCCAGCCCTCTGTGTTCCCCTGGGTCCAGGTCTTCCTGTTTCCCTACTTTCAGCCCTCTCTGGTGCTTGTCTCTGGCTGTCCGGTGTGAAGTCAGCAGGCAGCTCCCACTGCTGCTTTCCATCCATCAGCCTTCTCTAGCCCTGACTCTCTGGCTTGAGGAGTCATCTAGGAAACCGCTCTCCTGCTGCTCTCCTGCCTTCTGCCTTCCCTAGGAGCCATCTGCTTCCTTCAGTCTCCTGGTCTCTGGCAGCTCACAGCTGCCAATCTGACTCTCTCACTCCCAGGCAACTCTCACCTGCTCTTTCCCAGGTAGCTGTGACTCACCAGGTCTCTCTTCCCTCTAAGGCCTAGATGCCCTAATTTAAATCCGAGGTCAGCTACAAGCCACGGTCCATTGGCTCCTTTCCTCTTACATACCCAGTGCCATCCTGTGACAGGCCTCCATGCAGTGGAAGTTTGGCAGTTTCACTCTACAAGGAATGATGACCATAGTGAGCATGCAGGACTTCACCATGAATGCCAGAGTGCAGGCCAGCTCCACCCAGGCTGACCCAAATGGTTCATTTAAGGTAGGGCTGATGCACTGGATTAAAAATATTACACGGATGTGGTAGTTCCAGTCCCTAACTCCCACTGTAGGACATGAACAGCAGCTGAAATTGCTACTCCAGCATAAGGACTCAAACAGCTACTATGAAACCAGATTGGCAGAGCTGTCCTATCTCTTGCACATCGGTATGGGTTGGCACAGAGATGGTGCATGTGAAATTCATCCTATTAGAATAGCATCCAAAGAATACATTTGCACAAATCTTCATTCAAGTTTAATTTCCAATGAAGGAAAAAACAAACTCTGTTGTTAATATTTGGGCTTGCCAAGGAGGAGGGATACTTATGGAAAATCTATTCTGCTATTTAGTAATCATAATTATATTTCATTTTCACAGGCTCCTGATGTTCTTGGTTCTTGTCTGTTGTGGACAAGTCAGTGTCAAAAACACCATGAGAGGAGGAGTTGTGAGTGCATTTCTGACCCGACTGAAGCAGAAGCTTCAGGAAATCTCACATGAAAGTCTTAGGGTAGCCACCAAATTCTGAAAACTGAAGTGGTTCTGATAAGCATGTGAATATTTTAGAACTTCATTTCCCTTCATCATAGATATCTAACCCTCATTACTGCTAATTATGCATTACTGAGGAGAAATACACCCAGAGGCCTGGTACACTAAGCCCTGGTCTACATATTTTTGAAATAATAAGTGGAGTGTCCACACTACCAAGCCCGTTATTTCGAAATAATGGGCTGGTTATTTCAAAATCTGTACTTCTGCTTTTCTTGTGGAATAATGCTAATTTCAAAATAGCATTAGTGTGGATGTTCCGCTGCTGCTATTTCAAAATAACTGCTCCCCAAAGTAATTCGAAATAATTACTCCTCAGTGCTTCCTGGGGCTCTGAGTCAAGGTAGCATGACTACAATAACAGAACCTGCCTCAGACTAATTTCAAGGCTTCCCCGTAGTATGGACACGCTATTTCAATTTTGTTATTTTGGGAATTATTAAATCGATTTTAGTTATTTCAAAATGGCTTCCTATGTAAACATGCCCTAAAACCACTTAACAGAGAGAGGCAAAATGGCCAATGTAAACAAGAATCAGTCCAATTGTTTCCTCAGAGAACAGCATTATGAATTCCTTTATAAAGTCCTTATAGACTATCTTTAGTTTATCCAAGAACAATAAAAATTTTGTGATAGGATTCTCTTTGTGTAAAGTAAGATGGCATCTTGAGTAGTGTCGTATTTATGAAAGTAACTAATGCCATTTGGAGAGTAATTTTTTGTAACATTATATTAACTGTGTATGCACAGTACCAATGTATATTATTTTCCTGCATGACTTATGTTTCTTACCATGTTTTCAGGATGAAAATATGCTTATCACACATAGAAGCAGATTCTTAAAAAATAATTCTAAGACTCAGTAAGTCAAAAAATGAAAGAGCACCTTCCAAGAAAAGCCCCGGAGTGCTTCACTCATTCCGTCAAGCTGTCTGCTCGTGTCATATAAAACACATGCTTATTCTAATAAAATGTATTAAGATTTGATGGCACAGTATCGTGAAATAATTAGGAAACAACTCAGAAATGTCATTACAGGGTGACTCTGATAGGTGAATTATTGCTTTTGTTCAGTATTATATTTCATACTCCAAGAAATTTGATCCACAAAAATTACAATTATTTTAATTCCCATCAGAACATTAACCTTGCTCCATGCATGGGTGAATGACTGAACAGGCTCAAAGTTCATTTACATCAGCGAACAGAGAATGAGGCAGTTGGTCTAGAAAACACAGAGATAGCCTCTGTTTTTGATTAAATTGAAAAAGTCCAGTAAGATATTTTTTGGTACAGTACACTCTGATCAAGTGTCTGAAAAACAGCAGTGCAAGCACTAGTATTTCAGACAAAGGAAGGTATTAATATGTCATTTTCTCATTGGCAAACAAGACACTAAACAAATCATATGACTATTCAGTGCTGAAGGAGATGTTACATTTTCTATTTCAGCTCTTTGCTCAGCCTTAATAGGCAGATAAACCATGAAAGAATTGCCATTTTAAGTCTCTGGAATGTATTCTCCTCTAATGTTCTTTTCACAGATTTTCGCATAGCAAATCAAGGTTTTCCAATGTTTCAAGCAATATCTTGGGCAGCTGAAATGATAACTAGGTCAGAAAATGCCAACCAAAAGCTAAAATCATAGGTTGTTTCCCATAAGCTCCTTCGAAAAATGAGTTATCCAGGGCAGCCATTGTTTTTCATAATTCTCATTTCTGCATGGATAGGAATGGTGTATTGATGTGTACATGTGTTTGATCAATTCACTTTTTAGTATACTAATTTCAACCAAGTTTCTTTTGAGTACAATATTATTCATACATGCTACTATGTAGAACTCAAATTCTGCTGAAGTGTGTGTGTGTCAGAGAGAGAGAGAGAGAACACAAAGGCCTGAATACACAAAGGGAGTTAGTAAAAGATCACGGCAATACACAAAGTCTGAGTTAGACACCTTGGCTCCTACACAATGAGTGTGGAGAGACTGAACATAACTAAGGAAATAGAGGACCTGATGTTCAAGAAATCTGTCTTTGCAGCCACTTTAAACAGAGGATTATGATTCCCTGGAGAAAAATAATGTAGAAAAAATCTTAAGAATGTGATTTAATTTATAGTGTACTACTACATACAATAAGTACTGTTTATGCTTATTTACTGAAAGAGATAAGAATGCATAAAGGTGAAGGGACCCTCTCTGTCCATAGTAGAAAAGCTGGTTCAGCTCTCAGGATCTTTGGCCAACGATGTCAGAGTGATGGTGGTCATTCATAGCAAATGTGATGCCCTTTCTGGTAATAAAGATTTCCATCCACCACCAACTCATTTCACATGGGTCTCTTCCCCCCAGCCATCCAATTGGAAAACATTCCAGTTGCCTCTAACCTGAGCTAGGTTCAAACCCGTGATGTGCAAACAGGGATGCATGGCACCTGAGTGTATGGTTGCCCTTGTCCTGTTATACTCTGTTAAAATACTAAAGGCTAAAGTGAAGCATTTAACCACAAGCCTGAGCAGGTGGTTGCTTGGAAGAGCACAGCCCTATCTGTTGCTCTATGGGTGAAACAGAGCACAGGGTGTCCTGTCCTTTGGGCTAATCCAGCATGTTCCCCTAATTTAACCTTCCCACTTTGCTGGCTGTAATAAACAGAGCCAGGGTGTCTTTTCTGAAGCCTTTGGTGTCATATCTCCTTGGGAGCAGGAACTGCAACTGGGACAGGGCCTTGTGTGGGCTGAGGTGGGGGTGGAGGGCTAGCTTCTTGCAAATTACCCAACCTGTCCATCCATACTTGTCCCCAATACTGGGTCCAATTCTGTAATTCCTACTAATGAAACACAGCCCCTCCATGTGTAATCACACTGGAGCTCAGGAAAACATTCAAACAGGTAACGGGGGCTGCCCAATGTGAGTCGGGATTTCAGAACGCAGCCCTCGCTGAACAGAAAGCTAGCAGTCTGAACACTGGCACAGACTATGGGGCGGATTCAAGTAATAAAGTACTATTCTGTGTCAGGCTGGCAGAATCTGATCACTATCTTTTTAAACAGACCTGTCCTGAAGAAGACTGATCTTGTGATCCAAATGTCATTAGAAATTTTGTTTTCTATTTCCACTGGCCTTAAAGAAATGCTGCCCTGAAATTAACAAAATCGAAGGCTATACTACAAACTCTGCATTCGATAGCAAAATGCATGTCTTTCAAATACACCAGGTACATATGACATTGGTAAAGAGGATAATATCACTTGGAGGGTGACTACAAATCAGCCTTTTCTTAATATTTTAGTGGAAGTAATTCCTTAGTGAGGCTGTTATAATACAATTAAAATATACTGTAGATTCAGAAGGATATCTTGCCTTTCTAAGGGACTAGAATGTAGCTGCCACATTAATAGTCCCTCTTGAAATTGGATTTAGAAAGAATTTTAAAAAAATCAGCCTTAAGACCACAACACAATGGAGGCTTGCATAATGGATCAAGATATAGCTAGATTTCATGCTCATATTGTTCATCCATAAATTATGAGTTTGAATCTCCGAGATACCATGTAAGTAGAGCACTCTACCTAGTAAATTGTTCAGAGACAGAAAACTTGCTTAGTGAATTGTAGGCATTTTTCATTGTATTAATTTTCTGATTACAACACAATTTATTAACGCTGTTGATTAATAACGGTTAACTCACACAATTAACTCAAAAAATGATAGCATTGCTAAACAATAGAATCCTAACTGAAATGTATTCACTGTTTTTCTACATTTTCAAATATATGGACTTCAGTTACAATACAGAACACAAAGTATACAGAACTCACAAAGTGCAACTTACAAATGTATATTCTTTTTCTGTTACATACCAGTGCTCAAAACCAAAACAGTTTAAAACTTTGGAACCTACCTGTCCTCTCAGTCCTACTTCGTGTTCAGCCAACCACTAAGATAAACAAGTGCGTTTACATTTGTGGGAGATAATGCTGCCCACTTCTTGTGTACAATGTTACTGGAAAGTGACAACAGGCATTCACATAACACTTTTGCAGCTGGCATTGCAAGGTATTTATATGACAAATATGCAAAACATTCACCTGTCCCTTCATGTTTCAGCAACCATTCCAGAGGGCATACCTCCATGCTGATGATGCTTATTGTAAACGTGTGTTAATTCAATTTTTGACTGAACTCCTTGGGGGAGAACTGTATGTCTCCTGCTCTATTTTATCCTCATTCTGCCATATGTTTCATGTTACAGCAATCTTGGATAATGACCCAGCACATGTGGTTCATTTTAACAACACTTTCACAGCAGAGTTGACAAAATGCAAAGAAGGTAACACCGTGAGTTTTCTAAAGATAGATACAGCACTCGACCCAAGATTTAAGATCTGAAGTACCTTCCAAAATCTAAGAGGGATGAGGTGTCTTTGACGAGTCTCAAAAGAGCAAGACTCTGATGCAGAAATTACATAATCTGAACCACCCAAAAATAAAATCAATCTTCTGTTGGTGGCATCTAGCTCAGATGATAAAAATGAACATACATTGGTTCATGCTGTTTTGAATCATTATCAGAACCCACCATCATCATGGATACCTCCTCCGGAATGGTAGTTGAAGCATGAAGGGGCATATGAATCTTGTGACGTTAGTTATGACACTGCCATACTAACATCTGTTATCATTTTTGTGTGACATGTAAACAAGAAGCCGGCAACATTATCTCCTGCAAATGTAAACAAACTTGTTTGAGCAATTGACTGAACAAGAAATAGACTGAGTGGACTTGTAAGCTCTAAAGTTGTACTTGTAATGGCAGAATTGAACAATACTATTCCCTTTGTTTTGTTTTTTCCTTTGTAATAAAAAATAAATATAAAATGAGCACTGTTCATTTTGTATTCTGTGTTGTAATAGAAATCATGTATTGGAAAACATCCAAAATATTTAAATAAATGGTATTCTCTTATTGTTTAACAGCACACAACATTACAGAGCACTTTAGAAAAAAGTTTTTCATAAGCTAAATAAAAAAGTTTTAAGGGAAGATTTAAACAGAGAAAGTGACTCTAAGACATGGAGGAAGGAAAGAGTGTTCCAAACAGAGGTGGCAAACCTCATGAAAAAGTAGCTACTAAGATAATGGGATTGTATTAATTTAAATGGAATATATAGGTCAAAAGATACAAAACCCAGACAGCTTCCACCATTAAAGATTATTAAAAAAAAATCAGGATTTGGTATACAGAGACTTCACTTTGTTTAGGACCATAGCAAACATATAATTAAACTCCTTTTAACCATTGATAAATAAAGGAAAGAAAACAAGCATTTGAAATATAAATGATTAAGTAAAGCTTTTATGTTAACAACATCTCTGGTTCCTTTTCCCTTTTGCTGGAAAGGGTTTTTAGAAGGAAAAAACTTCTTGTTTAACAGTCTGGTATCAACTATAGTAATATCTGTTCTTTTGGTGAAAAAAGAATTTAGTTGAGATGGACTGGAGCTGCTGTTGCTAATATCTGATTCCATTTCTTCCCAGATGAAAGAAGAGAAGTTTGGAGTTCAGCTGGAACTAACAGATATGGGGATGTCATTTGAGTTCCTCTCTGGCATGGTCAAGTCAGGACATTTCTCAGGATCAGAGTGACAAAATCCTAGAGCCTCAAGAGATGGTGGGAGTGGCAGTCATGATGGGGAAGTTCGCTCCAGTACCCTATTTTTCTCCTGAATGTCTCTTCCTTTCACAGAGGAAATGGTGGGTGGAATAGCCCATCCCCTCGTTATTTTGTGCACCACTTAGGCCTAATTTACAACACACCAATTTTGGCTCACTCGTTTTTGGTTCCACGCTTTTCTTCTTTGCCAGTCATGACCCTAATACTGTCCTTGAGCTATATAAGTTAGCCTTTTTATTTTGACTAATTCAGTCTGTCTCCCTGTCATACTGTTTCCCATAATATCAGGTTTTATAGGTTACTGTGACATCTTACGAACATTCACATATTGCTAACAATTGAGCTTACCATTAGGGTAAATTTGTAAGTCCAATTATCCCAACCGCCCATAGATAGAACATAAGAACACTCAAACTGGGTCAGACCAAAGGTCCATCTAGACCAGTACCCTGTTTTCCAACTAGGGTAGCCAGGTGGCCGGTTTTGAACTGGACAGTCTGATATTTGAGCTTTCTGTCCAGGAAACCAATTGAGAAAATACCAGACATGTAAATGTCCGATATTTTCTAATTAAGTAAGTTTTATTATTATAATGAGTATCAGTACGTAGTTGTGTACTGCCTGGTTGGTAGACATGCTTACACTGCATGAGCATGTCTACCAGCCAGGCAGTACGCAACTACACAGTAGAGAGGAGGGGCAGTGGGCGGGATGGAATCCCAGGGGCCGGACTCGCCCACGCGCCCTGCCGGGACCGTGCACGGGACGGACAGCATCCCAGGATCTGCGTGCGCCCAGGCCAGCCCCACTCCCCACCGCCTGGTTCCACCCCTCCTCCCCCGCCAGCCCCGCTCCCCCCAACCCCTTCCTTACCATCCCTGCCAGCTGGTTCCCCCGGCCAGTCCCACTCCCCCAAACCCTCTCCCGGCCAGCCCTGCTTCCCGCCAGCTGGTTCCCCCAATCAGCCCAGCTCCCCCAATTCCCTCCTGGCCAGACCTGCTCTCCACTGGCCAGTTCCCCAGCCAGCCCCGCTCCCTCCAATCCCCTCCTGGACAGCCCTGCTTCCTGCCAGCCATCCCTCCCCACCCCCCGATCTCCCCCAGCCAGCCCCGCTACCCCTGACTTCCTTCCAGCCGGTCCCTCCCACCCCCCGCCATCTGAGATCGAGTGTGTCCAGTATTTTTTTGAAATCATCTGGTAACCCTATTTCCAACAGTAGCCAATGCCAGGTGCTCCAGAGGGAATGAATAATATCCATCAAGTGATCCATCCCATCCTGCCCATTCCCATCCTTGATGCTCCTGACTAATAAGCATTGATGGACCTATCCTCCATGAATTTATATAGTTCTTATTTGAACCATATTGCAGTCTTGGCTTTCACAACATCCTCTGGCAAAGAGTTCCATGGGTTGATTGTGTTATGTTAAGAAATACTTCCTTTTGTTTATTTTAAACCTGCTCCTATTAATTTCATTCGCTGATCCCTGGTTCTTATGTTATGAGAGAGAGTAAATAACACTTCCTCATCTCTTTTCCAACCTGAAAAGTCACAGGTTTTTTTTTCTCTCTCCTCATACAGAAGCTGTTCCATATCCCTAATCATTTTTGTTGCTTTTTTCTGAACCTTTTCTAATTCCACTTAGGCTTGCCAGATGCTTTTACCAAAAATTCCGAACATGGCAGGAAAAAAACCTGGTTCAGAAAAAAAAGAAAAAAAAAAAAAGGGAGACAAAAGTTGTTGAGCAAAAAAACGGGACACCAAACTTGTTGACCAAAAAAAAAAACCCCAAATCCCGGGAGAACAAAAAAAAGGTCACTGCACCTTTAAGAATCCCCAGGCTCCTTACTTCCCCCCCCCGCCCACGCCAGATGCAGCAGGGGAGCAATGTCCCCACTGGCCTTCCGTCCATCCATTTTACATGTCCAGTGTTTTCTGTTTTTTTTACCAGACAGGGGCCAGAAATAACAGGCTGTATGGGCGAAAACCAGAGACCTGGCAACCCTAATTCCACTATATCTTTTTTGGAAAAAAGGCGACCGCGTCTGCATGCAGCATTTATTATATAAGCGTACCATGAATTTATACAGTGGCAATATGATATTTTCTGCCTTATTATCTATCCCTTTCTTAATGATTCCCAACGTTCTGTTTGCTTTTTGACTGCCACTGCACGTGGAGTGCATGTTTTCAGAGAACCATCTACAATGACTCCAAGACTTCTCTCTCTTGAGTGGTAACAGCTAATTTAGACTCCATCATTCTATGTATATAATTATGAAGAATTTGAAGAATTAAGGGGGAAAGGACAGAATCAGAGGCTTAAGACTCAAGGAACAGAGTTAATGGTACTTCAGTAATAACAAAAACACATATTGGTTTTTGAAGATAGGAAGACAATCATGGTATCTTATGTGATTATGACATTACTGTTGCCAGATCAAGATGTGAGACTAAATTCACCTCTACAGCAGGAGTCAGGAACCTTTGGCATGTGGTTCATCAGGGTCATCCACTAGCAGGCCACAAAACATTTTGTTTTTGTTCACTTCCACAGAAACAGCCCCTGCAGCTCCCAGCGGCTACAGTTCGTGATTCCCAGCCAATGGGAGCTGCAGCAAGCAGTGCAGGCCACAGGACATGCTGGCCACCGCTTCCCACAGTTCCTATTGGCAGAGAATGGTGAACCATAACCACTGGGAACTGCAGGGGGCTGTGGCTGTGGACAGTGACCGTAAACAAAATGTCTTGTGGTCTGCTATCACAGACCCTGATGGGCTGTGTTGCCAATTGCTGTTCTACAGACAGATTTGAAAATTAGAGCAACATTTTTAATCATGAGTTTGTGGACATTGTCGAGTGTTCCCTTCAAGTCAAAGAGAAGTGGGCACATTGGAAACTCTTGGGGGGAGGGACTGTCTGTATTGTTTTTTGTAGAGTGCCCCTAGTCCTGGTTTAGCACTGTGGCTCATAAGATGCTTCCTAACAAACGAGGAGGTTAAATTTTCTGAAATATTCTTCTCTACTAAAAAGGTGAATTATAATTATTTTATAGAATAAGCTATATAAAAAGCAGGAGGACATGTTTTTGTACTTCATAATCTATAGACCAATGCACAGGAAAAAAAGAGTTGCAGAGAGTTTTATAGAGGAGTTTTGAATATGAATAAATGGAATCTGAATACATGAAAATTCAACACTAAGAAATGCACATCTGCTCAAACTGTCATGCAAAACCTTAAGTCCTGAACCTCTGTTATGTCAAAGTTTCTACCTATATTTAGCACTACAAAGTCATACACTAACTGTGAATGCTCTGAATGAGCCCTTAAAAAGCTTTTTTTTCTCCTTTAAAATCTTTTTATGCAGCCTTCAAAGAAATAACATCAGAGATATTAACAGCCCCAAAGGTTTTATTTTAGACAGTACAGAAAAAAGGAAATTTTAATATTGAAAAAATCTTCTACATAAAATCCCAGTCTGGAGGGAGGAAAAAATCTCTGATAAACCTTTCAGAATATGCCAGCCAGCCTGTGCTACAAATCCTATATCTTCTGCTGGATGTCACACTGTATTAGGCATCCTTTCGGTACCACATCTATCAAAAGAGGCTCTTAAGTTATTACCAGAGAGTGAATATAGATGGTGACAGCATCAATACAGAAAGGTATAGCCTGGAAAATCTGGCCACCAATATGCAAATATAAATTGATTACATTCCTTCCAGCCTGTAATAGCTGTTGCCTGAATAACTGAAGCTGTTCAGACCATATTCCTGAGAGCACTACAATGAAGTAGGTCAGGCAGTGGAGAGTCGTTTTGGTAGGCCTTACCTACCCTGTACATCATCATCACCCACACCTCTAACCTGGCTCTGAAATGTTTACATGACAGGTTTATGTATACGCCCTTTCAGGTGTCACCAGCCTCCACTGACAACTACAGAACCTTGTTGCGCGTGGACCTCTAACAGGAAATATATCTCAAGGATTTCTGAAGTACCTATGTGCTTATGAAACAATGATAGCAAAGTGTAAGAAAGGACTTAGGGAACTCTTCTTGCAACTCACTTGTGTTCCGTGGTGCAGTTAGTTTTGTTGAAGTGTGTGCAGCAGACAATAACACTCAAGGGTCATATCCCGATTTTCAACTAAGACCATGTCTACCCAGTGATTGAGTGTGTGGCAAGCCACAGTGGGACTCTCCAGTGCATTAGTTTGCCATGCACTAACTGGCCAGATGGCCCTGCTACTGAACAGTTCCAAGAAGCTCTAAGTTTAATAAACATTCCCTTTGATGTCAGGGTTTGGCCCAAACATTGAACTCTTAAGGAAGATGGAAGTGGCAGCAACATTCAAATAAGATCAGAAAAAACTAGGAACAGTGAAATCATGAGACAACACAAACAGCATTACTTGGCTTTTCAACTGACTAGATGTAATAATAAGGATGGTAATAGTTACTTTAATTTCCAGTCCAAATCATGTTGTTTTATTCCTATTTGTTACATATACATTTCTAAGGTGTCATCGCTGTAGGGCCTGGGTGACTTTTCCCAGTATTATTGTGTATAAAGAATATGCATTAAGAGAGTATATTTTCTTTTGCCTCTAATCCACTCATAAGAGTCCTAAAGAGACTGGGTGACTTCATCTGATTGTTATGAAAATGTCTGTCCAAAGAGGTGAGTCTTGCACTACTCTCAAAAGACTTGGGGTCCATCTGATTTAGACAAAAGACCTGGCAGACATGAGTGCTGCTTTGCCAAGAAAACATCCTAGCTGGAGGGCCTTCATGCCCTCTTACTTCACATAAACAAGAAAGCTGCTTTGCTCTGCTCCACAAGATGTGTCCTGGGCCTCTTTACATAATGAACTCTATGCGGCTGAATTCCGGCATAAGTGCAACAATCCCTTGGTACCAGTGGGTACCACCCATATAAAGCTCATTGCAGGATTTGTACCAGAGAGTAACATGGATCTTATTCATCACACAACAACTAAACCAATCACCTACATGCCTGTATTAGGAGCTCTGCTCAATATTTCCTCCAGTGTTTATTTTTTAAGATCACCTATATACAACTTTATTTCCCAAAGTCATTCATTGGTGTTTCACCTGCCCTGAAAAATGGGCACCACAGCATTTTGAAAGGCTCTTTAGTTTCCTAAAAGCATCTTACATATCTTTACATCATCTGGTGAAATACTATTTTGTATCTCTGTACTCCTTAGTGGCTCACAGCAGCAGGCTGTGTGCCTCTAATCTTGGTATCATGCTATCCTCCAGACATGCTTCCCGAAGAAAGTACTGGAACTGTAGTCACCACTCTACCTGCCTATGAAGTTCAAAGGGCTGCAACTGCTGTGTTTCTTGGGGGTATGAAGCCCTTAGTATCACAGACATGCTGCACTACATAATACTAATGAAATCTAAATTTAAAGTGCACAGTTAAAGGAAATGCAAATATTTTATTTAAAGCACGATATAAATAGTTCATTTGTTGTAGCTGTTTATTTTAACTTACCAAAAAACCATGAAAAGAAAACACAAAAAAAGAAAACATCCAAGGCAAGTTGCTAGAAGATATACTTCTTCTCTCTTTGGCTATGTCTAGACTGCAGGGTTCTTTAGGAAGAACCTTTTTCCGGAAGAGATCTTCCAAAAAAACTTCTTCCGAAAGAGAGCGTTCACACACAAAAGCGCATCAAAAAAAGATCTGCTTTTTCGAAAGATAGCATCCATTCAGTGTGGATGCTATCTCGCATTTAAGTTGTGATTACTATGGACGGAGTGGCCACCAGGGTACCTGTGCTTTTTCCTCTTTCCTCTTCTTTCAAAAGAACTCCCTCTTCCCTGTCCACACACACCTTTTTCTGAAAGAGCTCTCTCGGAAAAAGGCTTCTTCCTCGTAGAAAGAGGATTACCAATGCCAGAAAAACTCCTCTGTTCTTTCGATTTACTTCGGAAGAACGCGATTGCAGCATGGACGTAACTCAGGTTTTGTTGGAAAAACCTGTTTTTGTCAGAAAATCGGCTGTTTTTCTGAAAAAAACTCTGTAGTGTAGACATGTCCTTTGTGTAGTACTGAGTGCCCAAGATCTTCTCCATGTGAGGATCCTTTTTTCCAGATCAGGAATTCAGGCTCAAAATATGAAACAATATTTCTATTGTATTGTGGCTGAATCTATCCTCTCACAACACTGAAGTCTAGATGCACAGGAAAGACTTCCAAAAAGATCGTCTTACTTCCAGATTGGAATACAATACCTTTAAAACTATGTTCCTTTCCTTTCCCCCCCCCCATCCAAAAGTGCCAGACAATTTCACAAAATACTCTGCAGATCACTTGTGGTAAATACATTTGTAGGAATGCTCGCAGAATGGTTACCAGTCCACTTGCTATAATTTACTTGAGACCGGGAAAGGAGGACTTATTAATATCCAGTGAATGTATATTCCATATGCCTGTAGCAGATGTCAAAGAATGCCAACAACATTTGTGGCAAAGGTGGGTAAAATTCTTTGTCACAGGCTTCTCAAGAGAGAAAAAAGCTCTGGTTCAGACCATTATGACAGGCAACCCTTAGACCTCACTGCATTCCTGAACTTTGTTCTGAATACAAATTATACTCAAAGTAGGTCTTCAAAAATAACAAACTTCTACAGAACAGCTTTAAACTTTAATCCTTTAAATATAACAGATGGCTCTATATAATTAGCATCTCATTTACATATAGTCACAGAGAGGAAAAGCAAGAATCATCTTAATGAGTAAATGTGGAACCTGTCGTCTCACAATGTTCACAGGTCTTAGGGCTATGCACTGCCCTTGTTCCATGTTCAAAATTCCTGCTGACATCATGAGGACTACTGCACCTGGATAGAAAGTGATATGTGGCTCTGCAGACTTCAAAAGAGATCTAAACTATGGCTTTGCCATTATTTCTGCACTAAGAAATTTGAAAGGAATAGAAAGATCATCATTAGAGAAGGTTTTCTATGTTTTCAAATCATTTAGTTATGTCACCTATTCAAAGCTGTTGAAACACTCCATTTACTTTACTGAGCTTTGCTGAATTTCTGCTGTGAAACTGACATAGGCCCCTCTATTGCAGCCAACCACAGATCCCATTTTTAGATGAATGAAACCATTATGCTACTATGACATGGTGATCCTTTTTGAATGATCAGGGGACAAGAAATAATGAATTACAGATAACTGTCTTTCTCCCCAATTGAAAAGTAACCACTAACACCTACTAAGGTCAGAATTAGGCTTATCAAATAAGAGAAGGAATCAAACGTACAAGACAGATACATATGTGTAGCGAGAAAGGAGTAACATAGAAGTTCCCTTTTATTACTGAGTTCCCAAAGTGTGAGTGGGGCTCTCCAGAAACAAATAATGGCATAGGGCAAACTCCTCAACCGCTGTTCCGCTTTTTTTTGTGGAAGAGCAGACGTGCTCTTTCGGAGGCCCTGTCTTCCTCCTTCCACGAGGAAGAAAGGCTCTTCTGAAAGAGGAGGTTTTTCCAAAATTTGGCCCAGTGTAGATGGGCCAAATTTTGGAAAACCCTCTTCCGACAAAACTATCGGAAAAAGTATAAATTATGCTCGCAATTTGCGCTGCACTTTTCCGATAAAACATTGTAGTCTGGACATAGCCTCATAGAGGCAGCAAGGGGGGGAGCAGGAGCCAGTGTGGGGGGAGCCAGCTTAAAAGCTGGTTCTCCCCAGCACTGGCTCCACGGGGGGCAGGGAAGGCAGAGGGGTAGCGGGGACTGGGCACGAGCTGGGAATTAGCTGATTAGTTGATTAAACTAAATGTAACATCCCTATCTCTGACCTTGCTTTAAGTTATAATAAAATAAAACTGTATATTGAATTTGCTGGCCCTAGTTCTTGAACAAACAGAGAGACAGACAGACAAACTCTCTCAAATACATAGTAGACTAAGTGAATTCACTGCCTGTAGGCAGCATGGGAGAAGTAACTGTTTGGGAGCTATTGGAGTGAGTTTTGGGAGGAGATATCATGAATGGGGGAGCACTACAGAAGAAAGTCTGAAGGAAGAAGAGGGAAACAACAGTGGCTAGCACTACTCACACAGCTGGGAGGTGGGAAGAAGTGTGGAAGGAGATGTAGGGGTGATCAAATATGAAGCGGACTGTTCAAGGTTATGTTCACAAAAACATCTCTTGCTTAGGTGAAAATCAGTTGAAATTTTGAATTTTGGGAATTTTATTTGATGAATCTTGTATCTGGCCAGAAATAACAGGCTGAAATTGTTGTAAATTTTTTTACTGAAAATTTCAAACTTTTCAAATGGCGATAAAAAAAGAAGCTGTGCAATTGTGAATTCCATTTTTTTTACTAGCTCTGGAGAGAATGTCATCTGTAAAGGTCAAGTTTGAGCAATTTAAGGCCTTGAAAGCATGAAGAAGAAGTATGGATTCAATATACGGAAGATTACTAAAGTCTGAAAGATATAGCAGCAGTTTTAGCACTGAAATTGTACTGCCAATGTTGTATAGGAATTCAATGTGCTAGTTAGAAAAAACAAAGATAAGCATTGTATTGGCACAGCAGTAGGGCTAAGTTTAAACCACAGCAAAGTCTTTTTTTTTTCTTTTTAGTTGTGCTCCCGTACATTATGAAAGAAATGCTTTGTTAAATCAGGAGGACCAGCTGAATGAAAGAAATTAACTGGGCCACAAAACATATTGATATCAAGGTCTAAAGCTGTAGGATAAAAAGGAGGTACCAAAGACTGAGTATTATCTCAGTGTTTTTATTCCTGATTTTATTTTGAGGCATAGCTGAAGAAGATTATCTTCTGGATACTAATTATTTTATTTTATACAAGGACTAAGGATATAACAATGATGAATCTTTTCCATGGCTAAGGAACAAGGGAAAATGGCAGCCAATCAGCCATTACTAAGATGAACAGAGGAAACTATCTGAAAATTGTGATAGTTTTTCTCTCCATCTTTTGCTTTTAAAATGAATTCATCTATTTTGAATGAAAACTTTTTGGAGAACGAGCACCAAAGAAGGTGTTCCACAAATCTCTCAGATTACTGGTTGGAAAAGATACAAGGGATAATAAAGAAGTACAGTAGACTTCCGATAATCTGGAACCTTTGGGACGTAGGTGGTGCCGGATTATCGGATATGCCGGACTATCAAGAGGTACTATAAACTGGTTATATATATATATATATATATATATATCTATACAGTATATACTGTATATGAAGTGTTTTTAACCCTTTTTATTGTAGCACAAGCACTGTCCAGCATCACACATTGCGGATGGCAGACTGACTTGGTCCCGTCTGGTTTCGCTTGGTTCAGCTGCTGCCGCTGCTGCCTTGTGACTCGTTTTGGCCGAAGCTCACTCACTAGTCTCTTGCCATTTTGATGCCAGACTAATGGGATGCCGGACTATTGGAGTTTTATGGTATTGTCAATTGAGTGAACATTAGCAAAGAAAAGGCAATACATGGCGCATAGTAGAACCTCACAGTGACAAACACCAGAGTATGAAGTGACAGGCTAACGACACATCCCATTTGGAAATAGAAGTATACAGTCAGACACCAGGGAACAACAACAACAAAGAACAAATACTAAAATCCCTGTACAACTAAAATCCCTGTAAGTGGCACGGCCACCTATTGAGCACCACAAAGGCACTCAATTAAGCTGTGCAGAGCAGGGATCTGTGGCAGCCAGGGGAGGGCTATCCTACCTCTAGCCCCAAACTAGACTGCCCTCCAATTATCTGAGGCCGCTGGACTCCAGCCCAGGTCATGCCACAGGCAGTCCAGCACTGACCTAACTCCTGCTGCAGCAGCTCGGCCCCAATCCTGCTATGGGAGGCAGCCCTGATTCTCATCCAGTCCTGGTCCCCATCCGGCCACAACCCCTATCCCGCCCCAGCAACCTGGCCCCATCCACCATCTGGTTGATGTGGCCCAACCCCAGCCCCCATGTGGCCTCATCCCTGTCGCCCATCCAGCCCCAGTGGCCTGTCCCTGGCCCCATCCAGCCATTGCTCCCATTCAGGCCCAGAGGCCTGGCCTACCCCTCATCTTGCCCTTGGTTGTTCTCTCATATCCAGGTGCTGCTGCAAGGAGAACGAGCCGGGGAGAGTCTTCTCTCCTCACAGTAGCTCCAGAGCATCCTTGTGACAGGGTCGCGGAACTAAACACGCCCCCTTTCGTGGCGAGAGCAAAGCCGGCAGCAGAAGCAGAGCCGACAAGCGGCAACCCGTCCCCGGGCTGCGCAGGCATCTTGGGCTCCGTGAGCCGCAACGCCGATGCAGGTGCAAGTGAGAAGCAGGTCAGGTGGGGTCACCGGGGGCGGGGACGAGGAACAGACACAGGATGCCGGGGCAGGCGCAGGGGAGGGAACGGCAGCCATAAAAAGGGAAGACGAAGGGGACAAAGGGGGCGCGGGAGGCGAGGACCGAGGGGGAAGGACCGAGGACTAAAGGAGCGGAGGGCTAAGGGAGAGCCAAGACACTCGGGGGTGAGGAAGCAGCCCAGGGCGGGCGGACGGAGAACCGCTTGCGGGCTGACGCGTTGAGGCGGTTAGCCCCGTCAGCCAGGTGGGTGGCGTACAGAGAGGACACCCCCCACCTTAGGGCCCTGGGCTGGGGCCTGGAGAGAGGGCGGGCCCAGGTCCCCCTCAACCCCCGAGCGGGGTGATCATGTAAAAAGAAGGTCACGGCCACGCTGACTGAGGGAGCGCGGTCGGGAGAGCTGAGACAAGGACCGAGAAGAAAGGGGGACCCTCAGGGTAGGGGGACGGACCCTTTCACAATCCTCCTTCACTCCAAATCTTTCCTGAACCCTATAGCCTATATCCTCAGCCAGAACCCTCCTACCCCTGCACCGCAACCTTCTGCTCCAGCCTGGGCTCCTCATCCCTGGCCCAACTCCAGAGCCCTGGCACCCCAGCCAGAGCCCTGGCACCCCAGCCCTGAGCTCCTCATCCACTGCCCCAACCCAGAAACTGCAACCCCAGCCAGAACCCTCACAGTATTGCACCCCAACCCACTGCCCCAGGCCTGAGCCTCCTCCCTTACTATGAATCCTTTGGCCCTACCCCCACCACATTCAATTTATGTGCACCAATACGAAGGTGATGTGTCACACATTACCTCCATATTGGTGCACTTAACAAAATTCATTCTGTTCAAGGCTGGGAAGAATTACAGGGTACACTGCTGTACAATACAGTACTGTGTTAAACATGAGCTACTAAAAATAAAGGGAAAGTAGAAAAAAGTGACAAGGCAAAGAAACGGTTTGTGCTTATTTCATTTAAATTAAGATGTTTAAAAGCAGCATTTTGCTTCTCCATAGCAAAGTTTTAAAGCTGTATTAAAAAAACATTTAAAAAAATGTTAAACTGTAAACTTCTGAAAGAATGACTATGACGTTTTGTTGAGAGTTAGGAACATTTCAGAGTTATGAACAACCTCCATTCCCCAGGTGTACGTAACTCTGAAATTTGACTGTAATAGATCTCCTGAAGCAGAAAATATAGCCATGGCCAACTGCATTATTTTCTCACCAGGATATAGGGAGGTTGGATCATTCCTTTAAGACAGAGTCCTGAATGAAATATACAGTACAAACCTATACTGCCCTATAGCCTTGGTGTATACTAGGAAGTTATTTTGAAATAACTCCCCTTATTTTGAAATAACAAGCAGAGCGTCCACACTACCAAGCCCATTATCATATATATAGTAGCCCAGTGTCTGTGCGTCTGTAACGCTGACGTACACGGCCACGCCCCCTGGTCGTGTACGTCAGCGCCCCACCCCCCTTCCCCTTGCTCCCTGGTGGTTCGGGCCGCATGGCCCCCTGGACACCTCCGCCCGCCAGCGCTGCTTCCTCCCCCTTCCTCCGCCCCAATCCTCCTCAGCCCCACAGCCCCCGATCCGCCCCAGCTCTGCTTTCCACCCCCTTCCGGCCAGCCCCATCCCCTTCCCCTCCCTGCGTGGCGCACTGTGGCTCGCTGCGCCACTCCCAGCTGAGCGGCGCTCCCGCCGGGCCCCGGCGGGGGAGTAAGCGGCAGCAAGCGGACCCCAAATGGCCACTTGCCGCCCCAGGCCCAGCTGACCGCCGCTCCTGCCGGGCCCACCTGAGCCACGCTCAGCAGGGCCCCGGCGCGAGCGCCGCTCAGGTGGACCCGGCAGGAGCGGCGGTCAGCTGGGCCCGGGGTGGCAAGCGGCCATTTGGTCGCGCTCCCCACACGTGGGGAGCATGGACCCCAAAGGGCCGCTTGCCACCGCTTGCTCCCCTGCCAGGGCCCAGTGGGAGCGCCGCTCAGCTGGGAGCGGCGCAGCACACCACGGAGGAGGGCGGGAAGGGGGTGCCACGAGGGAGGGGAAGGGGGCGGGCTGGCCGGAAGGGGGTGGGAAGCAGAGCTGGGGATCGGGGCTGTAGGGCAGGATGGGGGCCCCGAGGAAGGGGAGGGAAGTAGTGCTGGCGGGGTGTCCGGGCCGGCCGGCAGGAAGAAGGTGGGAAGCAGAGCTGGGGATCGTGGGGCTGGATGGGAGGAGGGGGGCGGGAAGCAGACCTGGCGAGGGGGGTGTGCAGCCACTGGCCGCAGCCGGACCCCAAAGCTGAACGCCGCTCAGGTGGGCCCAGTGGGACAGGAAGGGGGCCGGGGCGGTGACGTACACGGCCCTGCCCCCCCTTCCTCCTCCCGCCGTGGCGCTGAGTGGTGCGCCCCTCAGCCGGGCCACTGCGGGAGAGGGGAGGAGGCGGTGGCGTGAGACAGCCCTGCCCCTGGCCGCACGTCACTGCCCTGCCCTTCCCCCACGGTGGCCCAGCTGAGCGCGCAACACTCAGCCGAGCCACCACGGAGGGAGGAGGAAGGGGCGGGCGGTGACGACACAGCCAGGGGCCGGGCCGCACGCCACCGCCCCTTTCCTCCCGCTGTGGCACTCGGCTGAGTGCTGCGCCTCAGCCGGGCCGCTGGGAGCCACCAGCGCAAGGGCTGTTTGGGTTCCCCCTGGGTGGGAGGGGAAGGGAGTGCGGTGATGTACACGGCCCCGGCCCCGGCCCCGGCCCCGGCCCCGGCCCCGGCCCCGGCCCCGGCCCCGGCCCCGTCACCGCCATCGCCCCCTCCTCGCGGCAGCCTGGCTGAGCAGGCAGCACTCAGCCAAGTGCCATGGCGGGAGGGAAGGGGAAGGGGAAGAAGAAGGGGGGCAGGGTGAGACGGAGAGAGAGGCAGGAGGAGGAGGAGAAGAGAAAGGGAGAGTGAGAGGCAGGAGGCGAGAAGAAGAAAGAGAGCGGAGAGAGAGGCAGGAGGCGGAGGAGAGCTGAGGGGGGGGGAAGCAGTAGGAGGAGAGAGAGAGAGAGACGGAGCGAGAGAGCTCAGGAGACAAGACCTGAAAATCCCGTCTTATGATGGGCTAATTGGCTAGTTTCACAATAACAGGCTGGTTACTTCAAAATCTGTATTCCTGCTTTCCATGAGAAATAACACTTATTTTAAAATAATTATTTTGATATAGCATTAGTGTGGATGCTCTCTACTGCTGCTATTTCAAAATAACTACTTCCCAGAGTAATTCAAAGTAATTACTCCCCAGCGCTTCCTGGAGCTCTAAGTCGAGATCGCACGTCCACAATAGCGGGGCCTGCCTCAGACTAATTTCGAGGCTCCCCCATAGGGGGGACACGCTATTTTGATTTTGTTATTTCAGGAGTTATTATTTTGAATTTTGTTATTTTGAAATAATTTCCTAGTGTGGACACACCCAGAGGGAGCTTCCTGAGCAGCATGTTCTGTTCTATTCCGCTTTGGGATTCTATTTGTGTTGCTGTGAGCCCACAAGGGCACACAGAAGGAGAAAAGACAGTTGGCCCTGGCCTTACTCAGGCTATACAAATGGAAGAAGGCTTCTGGTGCCATTTGCTGCCCTGCTCTGTCCACATAAGGGACTGCCACAATCTGGCTCCCTTTTTCTTTCTCATTCTTTCCTCTGCCTTCCCATAACTACTGGCAATTGGCTGGAGAGAGCAAGAAGGAACCAATAAATAGTTGGACTCTAAGAGGTATCAATAAAGTAGCTGGGGTAAAATCATGGCTCTATCAAAATCAATGGCAAAACTTCCATTGTCTTTGCAGGGCCAGGATTTCACCAAACTCAGCAAACATCATATATATAGTAGCCCAGTGTCTGTGAGTCTGTAAGGCTGACGTACAAGGCCACGCCCCCTGGCCGTGTACATCAGCGCCCGGCCCCCCGTCTCCTCCCTCTGTGGCGGCTCGGCCAAGTGCTGTACAGCTCAGCTGGGCCCGGCGGGGGAGCAAGCAGCGGCAAGCGGCCGTTAGTCCGCGCTCCCCATGCATGGGGAGCGCGGACTAACGGCCACTTGCCGCCCGGGGCCCAGCTGAGCGGCGCTCATCCATGGGGAGCGCGGACCCCAAACGGCCGCTTGCCACCGCTTGCTCCCCCGCCGGGGCCCAGCTGAGCAGCACAGCGCCGGCGCCGCTCAGCTGGGCCCTGGCTAGGGTTGCCAGGTAGACCCCGCTAAAAAACTGGACACGCTTGTCCGGGGAGGCAGGGGACCGGCCGGGAGGGGGCCGGGGCTGGCCAGAAGGGGGCGGGAAGCAGGGCTGGCGGGGGAGGAGGTGTCCGGGGCCATGGGACTGGCCGGCAGGAAGAGGAGGCGGAAAGCAGAGCTGGGGATCGGGGCCGTGGGGCTGGACGGGAGGAGGGGAGACAGAGGAAGGGGGGCGGGAAGCAGACCTGGCGAGGGGGGTGTGTGCAGCTACTGGCCGCAGCCGGAGTCCTTCCGGCCGCGCCCCCAGCAGGCGCTCCCTTTACTTGCCAGCAGAAGCCAGGCGGATGTGGGGGCAGGGGCGGGGCTGGGAGCCACTCCCCCCGCCCAGCTTCTGCTCGCAATCAGAGGCACCCAGCTGAGAGACGGGCCTCGATTGGCACTGAGAGCCTCTGGTCCCGTGCAAAAGCCGGGCGGAGGGGGTGTGTGTGTGACTGGCTCCCCATGTGTCCCGGCTGAGGGGCGCAGCACTCAGCGCCACAGAGGGAGGAGAAGGGGGGCGGTGACGTAGACAGCCCCGCCCCCTGGCCGTATACATCACCGCCCCGCCCCTCCTCCCTCCCCGCGGCGGCCTGGCTGAGCGCGCAACACTCAGCCGAGCGGCAATGGAGGGAGGGGAAGGGGCCGGGGCGGTGACGTACACGGCCAGGGGGCGGGGCTGTCCACGTCACCGCCCCCCTTCTCCTCCCGCTGTGGCACTGAGTGCTGCGCCCCTCAGCCAGGCTGCATGGGGAGCCAGTAGCGCAAGGGGCCGTTTGGGCTCCCCCGCGGTGGGAGGGGAAGGGAGGGCAGTGACGTAGGGCGGTGACGTAGGGAAGGGAGGAGAGCTGGGGGGTGGGAGGCAGTAGGAGGAGAGAAAAAGAGAGAGAGGGAGCGAGAGGGTTCAGGAGAGAAGACCTGAAAACTCCGTCTTATGACGGGCTAATTGGCTAGTGTATAAATATTTGTAAAAGACTGGCAGAGTGTGGTTAAAATGCTTTTTCTTGCATTCTCACTTTGCAGTTCCCAAGAGGCTTACCCAGGGCCGGCTCTAGGCACCAGCAAAACAAGCAGGTGCTTGGGGTGGCACATTGCCAGGGGCGGCATTCCGGCCCGCAGGAGGAGTAGGGCGACGGGGAGCCTCCCGGAGGCCGCCCCGAGCTCGGAGCCCCGTGCCCGGCTGCTCAGAGCCTGCGCCTGGCCCCGGGGCGCTGGGAGGGGAGGGCAGAGTGGGGCAGGGCGCTGGGAGGGCGGGGCGCCTGGCCGCGGGGTGCTGGGAGGGCAGGACAGGGCGGGGCGGGGCACTGGGAGGGCGGGGAGCCTGGCCACGGCGCCCGCACCTGGCGACGCAGAGCCC
The DNA here is from genome assembly GCA_019425775.1 of Rafetus swinhoei. Taxonomy (NCBI): domain Eukaryota; kingdom Metazoa; phylum Chordata; order Testudines; family Trionychidae; genus Rafetus; species Rafetus swinhoei. The sequence goes on from CM033437.1 coordinate 58,311,081, forward strand.
GGCGGGGCAGGCCGCAGCCATGGTGGCTGCTCCCGGCAGCCGGCTGACTGGAGCAGAATTCAGGGGCTCGGTGGGCGCTGGGGCTCCGCCGTGGCAGGGCCCCATCCCCGTGAGCGGGGAGCCCCGTGGACGCCGCCCCGAGCTAGGAGCCCCGCGCCCGGCTGCTTGGAGCCTGCACCTGGCCCCGGGGCACTGGGAGCTCTGTGTGGGCAGTCCCAAGGTGCGGCCCCTGCAAGCTACATTTGCAGGCGGACCCTCCCTGGACAAAAAAGGGGTGGGGGGCGGCCAAAATTTTTTTTGCTTGGGGTGGCAAAAAACCTAGAGCTGGCCCTGAGCTTACCTACTAACTCAGAGAAAAGCACTGTCTGTAGGAGGCAGGGGGCCATGGGCAGACTCAGTCTACTAGGCAACCAAGAGGGAGAGAGGAGATAAACTACTTTGAGCCATAGGGAATGACAGCAGGTGAGCCTGGATGGCCGCCAGCATGCCTGCTCAGAGCAGCAGCTGTGTCTGAGAGAAAGGAAGGAGTGAGAGTCAAATGACTGACAAGTAAAAACCCAGGATGAAGAGCTAGTGTTACCAGGAAGCCCTTCAGCGAGATGCAAGTACCCACAAGTGCTCTGAGAAGGAAGAAGTCATTTTGGAGGAGTACAGACCTAGCCACTGAAAGGAAAAAGCTGGCTGTTTGGTGAGCTGGTGAGTCCATTCTACCTGACAGCTGGCCTCTGGGTACCCAGAAGCAACATCCCTCAGTCTGGTCATTTCCCTCTTCAAAGTGACTAAGTTTTTCTTTCTTTCTTTCTTTCTTTCTTTCTTTCTTTTAACTTTCTGCATGCATTCTCCCTACCCAGCCAGGCTCTCCCTCAGTAAAATCAGTCACCACATAACATGTACTGCTCTGGCAGCTAGCTCAGGACAGCTGCCTGCTGTTACTGTACCTGAGTGCTAGGGTAGAAAATCAGGAGTTAGGATTTTCAGCAGTTACTGCAATTTGCACCTGACCCATACATTCCTTTGTCATTGGGGAACTCTTGAGAACAGACACGGCCTTATTCCTGCATGAAGAAGATGCTGGCCAACTGTGGTGGTCAGTCCCTCTGGAGATGGAGGCACTGCCAAATAAATTAATATCGGAAGAAAATAAGGAAGTTACACCCTGCTAAGCTGGAGGAAAGATCCAGATCAACCTAAACCTGTCTTTAAAAACCCATAAGGGAATTGGTGTTAAAGGAGATAACCAGGTGGATAGGAGCGCTATACCTTTAAGAAAGGTGATCTAGACACAGCCTACAGTCTAAATAGAGCTGAAAAAGGTCTACATGGTGGCCTGTAAGCCTTGGTCTATACTAGGGAGTTATTTTGATATAATTCCCTTTATTTCAAAATAACAAGTGGAGCATCCACATTACCAAGCCCGTTATTTCAAAATAAGGGGCTGATTATTTTGAAATAACAACTCCTGCTTCCCTTGGGGAATAAGCTTATTTTGAAATAGTTATTTTGGGAGTTATTATTTCTAATTTAGTTATTTCGAAATAATTTCCTAGTGTAGACATGCTCAGAGTGTCCTTGGGCCTGATTTGCATTTACATTTGACCTCTTTTGCACTATTCTGGAAGGGCAAAGATATCTTAAAATGAGTGTACATGTTTTAAGGCTTTTTTACACTGCAAGAGTGGTGTAAAGAGACTTAAATGTGAATACAATTCAGGCCTCCTGTGTTTAATATCAAAATACAGTAAAGATTGGTGACTCTGCTCCAAGGAATAAATCCAGCAACAGACAACAAACCACTTGATGTCTTATCCATGTGAAATACCTTTGCGGGACCATTTGTGTTACAATCAAATTTCAAGCTGACTTGCAGCTAATGAAATGCCCAGATTTACTAACCACATTTCATCCAGTGCTCTAAAGATCAACCAACTTTTTTTGACATCTTACAGCCAATTGACAAACTACGAATGGAAACTGTATTTAAATCAACTGAATTGAAAGGGCTTTGTTTTGGAAACATGGCAGAGACCTGGTTGCAAAACTGGAAAACAGATGCTTACTGCTGATTTTCATTTTGGCTTTTCTCCCGAAAGGCAAGTTAAAATCTTTTAGCAGGATCAATGAAACTAAAATAATTGTTTGAGGAAGGAAGTGATTCCATGCATTATTTTGTTTGGGAATAACTGTGTACATTCTCCAATGACTGCAAGACATTTATTAGCCATGGAAACACATCAGACCCTGCAACTCTTCCAGATGTGCTATAAATCAGTATCCTTTGTGAGCCATATGTTTCCTTTTTAAGGTTCCAAAGATACAAAGATGGTGGCCAGATTTCATAGGTCCTGACTGTGTACTGTGAACACTTAAACACTTGAATAATCCTGCTGAGGTCAGTGGGATTACTTGGGTGAGTAAATGTTAACTGATATAAATTAAGGTTTTCCAATCTGGTGCACAAAGCCTATGCTAAGGTAAAAAAACCAACAACAAAAAACTTCAACATGTAGAGAGCAACAAAGAGGATGAATAAATGTATGACAGAGCAACCGTGCAATAGGTTGGCATCATTAACTAATTGTACTCTAGGCTAAATGCCTTCCTTCCTATATCTGGTAGGAGTGTACATGAACAAATCATTCTGGGGAGTACAAGGAAGTCTGTTTACTTGTACCATGACTTGTTCTGCTGATGGATGTTCAAATAAGAATCAGGAACATACATTCCAAAGTCATGGCACATGTGGGTGTCCTACAGTTGGCTGCCATCTTTTGTATTCTGGCCTTCCATTGTGTAAACCCATTCTCTTGGACAATTATGTGAAATATAGTAGGTTTGAAACAACATTAGAGGAATGTCTCATCTGTGAAATCAGCTATTTTAATTATATATAATATATAATGATAATAATAAGAGCAGCATTTGTGACTATAGTGAGTTCTAGATGTTTGACTGCAGCTGGTATATGTTCAGTAAAGCTCAGAAAATGATTCTCAGGACAGGTCTACACTCATAGGGAACACTGAATGAAGATACGCAACTCCAGCTACATTAATTACATAGCTGGAGTCAATGTACCTTGTTTCACGTTTCCCCGCCGTCCCTACAGTGGGAGGCTGACAGGAGCAAATGCTCCTTTCAGCTTCCCTTACTCTTTGCACAAGTAGGAGTCCAGGCAACTGGCGGGGGTACCCTCTGAGTTCAATTTAGTGAGTCTTAACTAAATTAGTTAAATCAAACTCCAGAAGAATGTTTGCAGCAGCAGCGATCTTCCGTTTAATGTAGACATGGCCCAAGTCACTCTATTTTATACCCAGCTGCTCCTTGGCTCCAGAACCTGTTCTTATACTTTAGGATCACTGGAGTATAGGGTTGACCCCTTTGTCCTAGAAATAACCCTGTACCTTGGGCCAGCAGGAGGAAGGGCTAGCATAGAGCATCTACAGTCCTTCCCCCATGTTCCTTTTAAATAAAAGAATTCTTCAGGGGATCAATTAAATCTTTCCAGGTGCTTTGTGCTACCCCAGAGGACCTGAAGCCCAGAAGCCTGAGCTCCTGTCCTAAAACAAATACATTATTTCAAGGGATTTCCCAACGTGATAAAATGAGTTAGTTGTTTCAGATTAGCTTCAACAAAGTATATTAGAGGGGACCCAACCCAGCAACTCCGCAGTGCTGCTGTGGAAGTTGAGTGCATAGTATTCACAGGAGGTATCTCGTGAAACACCACTGAATGAATTTAAAAAGAAACAAACAGCCCCAAATCATCTACACTGATATTTAATACAAAGCCCCTCTTTATTTCACAGACACTAAGGGTCCCTCTGCATAGCAGCTGGGAGATGTACTTCCCTGCTCTGGTTGACATGCATGTGCTAGCTCTAAAACTATCAATCAAGACAGCTCAGGGTACCTGCCCAAGTACAGTCCCACCTGACCACCTAGGTACATTCACAAGTGGCTAGCCCATGTTGAAACCCATGCCTCTGAGGCCATGCTTCTATTTTTAGGCACTCACTAGAGCAGAGCTGGCACATGTACACACCCACCTGAGCTGAGAATTACACCTTCCTGTTGCTTTATAAATGCAACTCCCATCAAATCTTTGTTCCTACTCATACCAGTTGCAAACAGGAATACATCAAAGCACATTCTGGTACCGTAACAGTGTCCCCACAGGATGATACAGCATGCTGTTGTGCTGCAGATTCATACCCTGGCTTGCTGCATCATTACTGACCTGTGCAGATACTCTCGTAGGGTATGTCTACACTACAGCGCTATTTCGAATTAACTTAATTCGAAATAATGCATCTACACACAAAAACTATTTCGAAATAGTGTTTTGCTATTTCCAAATAGCGCATCCACACTGAGTGGACCCTGAACCGAAGTTAAGGCTGGCTGGAACCAGTGCCAGCAGGGCATCAGGTTAGGACTTAGTGTGTGGGGCTGCTGCCTGAGGCTAACTGAGCTCCGTGCTTAAAGGGACCCTACCCCCACCCTGGACAGACAGTTCTCAGGGTTCCCCGCTTGCTTGTCTACCTCGATGAGGGACAGCAAAGCAGTCCTGTCTTGGAGTGCCCTGAGTGCCCGCACTAGGGACACCACAGCACTCGGCCACATGGAGCCAGAACTGCCCCTGGGCATGCCGGTGCATCTTGTGGGGTCGTTGCCATCAGCCCCGCTGCACTTGCTGCAGGCTGCCATCCGGGGGGTCCATAGGGGGGCTGTCAGGATCCAGGAGGCCCTGAGGGAGAGCGTCCACCCTGAGGAGCCCTCAGAGCCTCCCCGGTCCTCCCCACTGGGGGCTCGTGCCCCATTCCTCCCTCACGTCCTTCCACTTACCCCTTCCTAGCCCCCCTTCCTGATGTCAAATAAAAGACACGTATGTTCAAATATAGAAACTGGGTTTATTGAACAAAACTGGGGTGGAGGGGAATGAACCTCTGGGGAGACTGGGAAAAGGAGGTGGGAGAGGGGAAGAGAGAGGGTGGGAGAGGGAGGAAACCTGGGAGGAGGGAGCTGGAAGGGGGAAGCAAGGGGAAGAAGGGGGAGGGGAAGCTCAGGGTTGGGGGTCTCGCCGGACCAACTTGACTTTCATGCAAACCTGCTCCTGGGTTCGCATGTGTCTTTTGGTGGCCAGGCTGGCAGCTATCCTGCCACAGAAGGCCACGTTCCTCCGTCTAGTGCGGTGATCGTGGACGTTGGGGGCATCCCCCCCAGACTTGAATAAGGTCCATGATCTCCACCCTGGACCAGGAAGGCTCCCGCCTTCTCCAGCCCCTGTCAGGCTCCTGGGAGCTGACAGACTGCTCCTGGGGAGCGGTGGAGGGCTGGCTGCCAGTGGCTTGCTGGCTCATGTTTTGGGGCCACTGGGTCAGGGGCCCTGGTGGCCACTGCTGGCTCTGGGCTGGCAAGCTTGGAGCTGGCACAGGCACTGTGGCCAGGGTCTACCCCTTTAATGGCTCCGGGGCTGGGGGAGAGGAGAGTAAGTTTTCCTGGTTGTGCCCAGAGTGGCCACCAGGGCTCCCAGGGAAGGGCTGGAGGCCCCCTATTTCGAATTAAGTGTCTACACAGCACTTAATTCGAAATAGCTATTTCAAATTTGGCGTTACTCCTCGTAGAATGAGGTTTACCAAATTCAAATTAAGGGCTCCGCTATTTCGAATTAATTTTGAAATAGCGGTTTGCCTGTGTAGACGCTATTAAAGTTAATTCGAAATAACGGTTGTTATTTCGAATTAACTTTGCAGTGTAGACATACCCGTAGTTATTGATTGGCTTCCTCACTACAGAGGTCTTTATTTAGGGTTTTTTCCTTGTGCAGTAGAACCGCTAAGATACAAACACCAGAATGACAGACTTACCAGTCAACTGTACACGCTGTGGAACTGGAAGTCCTCAGTCTGGCTGAAGCCCCAGCGTTCCCCCCAAGTCTAAGGCACTAAGCCCTAGCCCTTATGTGGGGCAGAAGCTCTGAGCCCCCTGCTGTAAGCCGTGGTGCCCCCAAGGGTCAGAAACCCTGATTTCCATCCCTGCACAGAGCCCCAACATCCCCCAACCCAGTGGCTGCAGCTCCAACCACACCATGTGGCTGATGTCCATAACTACTACTTCAGAAGCTTCAGAGGGGTGTAGTCGAGTTAGTCTGTAACTGGAAAAACTTAAAAAAACAACAAGTAGTCTGGTAGCACCTTAAAGACTAACAAAACATGTAGATGGCATCATGAGCTTTCGTGGGCAATACCCACTTCTTCAGATGACTGGCGTATTAAAAGTCCAGATCCCAGAAAAAATAAGGGAAGGCGGGAGGAAGGAGGGGGAAAAAAAGAGAAAAAAGACAGTGACTAGATTGTTCAAGTTACAAAAGGCTGATAAGAACCATTAGCACCTCCATTGTTTGGTTGGTTGGTTAAGTCATTAGGATGTGGAAGGTAGCGTGCAAGCCAGCCGATATCTCTATTCATTCCAATCTGATAAGAATTAAACTTGTAAATGAATGTAAGCGCCAACTTCTTCAGAGTTAGGGAACATTTCAAAGTTATGGACAACCTCCATTCCCAAGGTGTTTGTACTCTGAGGTTCTACTGTACATGGGTCTCAGCTTTTTTGGAGTCCTCTATAAGTAATTTCTTTATATTATGCAAAGTTTTTAGCTTTGGTTAATACAGTGGTGTCACGGTGTGGTTAGCATCACCTGAAGTTTCATGGCAGAGACAGAAGTCTTTCACATGTAATGAATCTACCCAGCAGAACTCAGCTGAGAGATGACATACAGTTTTCAGAGTTCCTGTATTTCATTCAGTTTTCTATCTGGTCTGACTGGGGCACCAAAAGGTGTCAATGGCTTGTTAAAAGGGATCAGACATATACTAAATCAGTGGCCCTGACAAGGTTAAGAACCAGACCAGACCATACAGACTCCCACTAGTTTGCTGTAAGTAGTAAACCATATGACCTAGTTAATGAGATTTAGGAACGAAATCCATGACAAGAAAGTAACTTCACAGACCAATGTAGATGGTGAAAATTGTCCACTACATCTAAAAATGCAGTTCACAATTTTAAAATGCAAAATCTTAAAAATGGAGGTAATGATTAGATGATCATTTTCTACTCATACAGAAAGGACTACATTAGCACTTGCTCCCTAATTGATACACCATTCTTTTAGCATTCAGTTTCAGAATAACTGGGAGAGTTTTAAACATCTGAAGAGCCTCTTTTGGAAATGAAGACATCTGAGTGGGTGTATTATAAAATTATCTCCATCCATCAAATGACTCACTGTTTGAAGGACCCACATCTAATATTTTGGTTCAAATGTTGTTTAATCTAATTGTAGCTATAATTTTAACCCTCCAGAAAGATCTGCAGAAAGAGAATGAGTTGTGTTTGTCTTTATACTGAATGAGATGTTTTTATATTTCTTCTATTCCTGGCTTTACTCTGATATGTGTGTCATCAGGATTAAGCAGTACAGCACAGGCATTAATGACATCTTTGACATGGCTGTTAGCATCTCCAGTTAATACTGGAAAAGTATTTATCTTTTGCTGGAGTCTGAGTTAGCAGTTTGTGAAAACGTACAAATTAGGAAGAAAAAAGAACTTTCAGCAAAGAGAGAGAAATGGCCTATGTGTAACCATAAGCCAACATTTTCTAAGTGGATAATCATTTTGGGTGCATCAGTTTCTAGGGCATAACTTAAAGACATGTAACAAGCCAGCCTGCCCTTAAGGGCCGAAGCTAGCCAAGCCTGATTACAGTATGAGCCACATCTGGGACACATCAGGAGTATTGCCCTATAAAGAGCAGTAGAAGGCTGAAAGGAAAGGAGGATATTCAGGAAAACATACAGAGACTGCAGGCAATAGGAAAGATTCCTGTAGGGAAGACCTTGAGACTAATGGAGGTCAGAAGGTAGAAAGCTCCTGTGGGGAAATCTGGATGGCTAAGGTGGCTGGGAGTCCAGTTTTTGAATGGAAAGTCTGGTGGAAAGGGGGACCTGATGGTGTCCAGTCAGATGAGATCTAGAGCTGGAGACCCAAACTCTGGTTATTGTGGGTGGGGGAGGCAGGGAGTTGCTGAGTCATCACCTGCAGCAGCCTGTACTCAGCTAGCTACCTGCATTGGGCAGCTGCAGCTCCCAGCCCTGTAGGTGAGCTCCTCACAACCCACTCAGAGAGCAGAGGGAGAGGGCAAATGCAGGGAGGGAGAGGGAAAGAGGAGTGAAAGGGGGTAGGGTCTCAGAGAAGGGGAGGTTCAGGCACTCTTGCTGGAGTGGCCAGTTTTTAAATATTACAAAGTTGGCAGCCCTAGGTCTACCCCCCCTTTACAGCAGGTAAAAGGGATGTGGGAGGGGAACCTCTATAAATGCTGCATGTCCAATTGTGGTGTTCCCTGTGGCTTAAACACTGTGAAGGATAGCTATAAAATTGTTTTCTAAGCACCCATCTCAAGCCCTGGTGTACAGAGTACTGCAGCCCATAGGACAAACAGCGGAGGCTGCCATAATTTAGACAGGCCTCAGGGCCATCTAACTAATGTCAGAGGCCTCTCCATCTGTGGCAGTTGCCCTGGGTAAGGTTCAAAGGGAGCTTAAAATCACTTTGGCTTGCTTCCTCTGTCTGAATTCTATTAGAGGTACCGCACAGAATCCCACCCAATGACTGTTGATGAGTGCGGCCACCCAGTTTCACTGTCTGACAGAGTACAGACTGAATTTCCTCCCTTGGTGGAGTGAGCTCACATCTTCCTACTCTTCTGATCCTGCAGCATTGCTACAGGTGGGTAATCTTTACTCTCCACATGGAAGGATTGTGATTGTCCCCAATTCCTGAGCAGGTATGCCTATCTCACACCCCCAAACAGGACCAGGCTCAACTAAATTCTTCTTTCACTTACACCAGTGTAAATCTGGGGTAGGTTGGTTTGTTTGTTTTTGGCTATCCATGGAGTTAATCCAGATTTATAGAGAGTAGAACTTGGCTTACTGAGTGCAGCTGGAAAGTACGCAGCACCAGAGAAAGCAACAGCTCAAAAGCAATAAAGGAGACACAATATGAAAACAGTTATGATTTCTCTCCTCCAGAGAACTGGGCTGTCAAACATTGTATTACCTTTCTCCTAGTATACCCAGTGGTATTTATTGTATGTTATGAAGTCTGTACATTATCTGCATGAGTTATTAGTGGCAAACAGCATTACAAAATGAGAAAGCAGATTAAAGTATTTTTTTGCCAGCACTAAGCTATGAAATGAAAACTTCTGTCAAATGAGGAAAACACATAGTTGAAAAGTGAAGAAATCAAGGAAATTAAATATTGGGTGAAATATATGATTAAACAACTCAGCTACCATATTTACAGAAAAGAAGGTCCTCACATTTCTTTCTCATTTTATTAGCAGACACAAAGACAGAAGGAGAATGAGCATGTTTTATTCAATGTGGTAGCTAGCATGAATCTAGTGTACTTATACAGACATGCTTTTTCACCTTGGGCTGGCTTTTACCTCTGGGACAAAACTGTGCTCAACTTACTTTGGCTTTGGAGAAACTGATCGCTCCTACTTTGGGTGAATAGAAATGGCCACTGCTGGAGAATTCAGAATGAGTAAAGTGATTCAGAATAAGAAGCCCTCAGAAGATACCTGCAAATGAGATGCCAAATGCTAAGGAAGGTCCTTGTTAATATATATAAATGGAAACTTTTGCAAAAGAAAATACCATTATATTCTATTCTGATTCTGACACAGTTTCCATCACTGGTGGGCTTTTTTGTTACTTTCCTGACATTTCTTTTAACTAGCCAAAAAAAAAAAAAGGACTCTAATATTCTGTTTCCCCAGCAGTTGCTTCTCCTATGCCCACAGAGCACCCATTTAATATTCCTCAGAATATGCAGACCTTGCTGAACCACAAAGTAGAGACTCTGTAACTCTGATTCAGAGAGATCCATGAGGCAGATTGTTCAAGACTGTTGGGAATGTGGCTTGGTTTGAAATTATCTGTAGATGTCACTTGAATGCGTGGAGGCATTTTGGGGAGGTGGATGTGTGTTGACTGGTGGAGGAAGTGATGTCAGAGGAAAAGGGAAAGAGGAATAGGAAGAAATACTGTTAAGAAAAAAGTTCTGAGGTCTAACATAAGGGGTGGAGGAATGGTGATTAATTTAGGGACATAAAGGTGAAAAGGATCTCTTGGGTCACTGAGTCCTGTCCCTTGCTATTGCAAGGCAATAATAATATTATTTCTTATCAAAATATATTTTAGTGTTAGGTTGGTAACCCCACTGCTCCTATTTCATGTGTAATCCAGACCCTCACTCCTCTAATGGTTGGACACCTTCCAGATTAGATCCCCAGATCTTAAAATGAGGAATTTTGGTAAGACTTGATCTTGCTTTAAAATATTTTGTCCAGTTTGGTAGCATTTCCATTATTTTGAATGCACTTTATCACTGTGGGAACAGCTGTTCTTGTAGCATTTACATTGAAATATTGCAGGAACAGTTTATACCTGCAATGTATTTCTAATCACAGCCATCCAGCAGGAAACCCACAGAGGAGAGAGAGCAGATGGTGATGCAGAAGAGGAGCTGTTTCTTTTTTAGAGAAAGAACCACTGGGAAAACTCAAGCAGAGGAAGTGAGGGAAATGGAACTACAGGAATATGAAGAAATAGGACAAACAGAGAAAACAGGAAGAAGGAAAGTGAAAGGGCAGCAACAGAATGTGAAATGACATGTAAGAAAATCTTCCCTGGTCATCTACCTAATCTGCACAAAAAATAAAATATTCCATATGAACAACATCGACCCCACAGATACACTCTGGTTTATTTCCTTTCACATGCATTTGTTATCCAGTCCTTTTCATTTGATATCACTTCACAATTCTGACCAATCAGATGAAGTCAATGACTTCACTGCTATCCATTTAAAATGGTGGTCTGGGCAGGATTATTGCATTTTCTCTTGTTGAAGGGATTTCTCTTACCCATTGAGTCCTTCCCTACCCCACTTTTTTTTCTCACATAGGTCTCATGAACATATGTTATTGCATGAGGGCTGCCGCAGAATGATGTAAAGGCCTCCATCTGTTCCCCAGGGCTGAGTATTTTGCCTCCACACTATCCATGATATTTTTCTATTTCAGAGTAAGTCACAGTTGCTATCAGGCCAAAGAACATGAGTGGGAGTCAAACACCAACTACCTCCAAAATACTATTTACTATAAAAAATGGTGGCTTTGTCTTGTACGTTTTTCAGGTTTGCCCTTATCTGTACAGACCCTATCCAAGTCCATGCTTTCCTCTTTTTTACAGTTACTTTTCAAATGCTGCTAGAACTTTTAAGGGTCACGTGGAATCCCCAACTGAACAAAAATCATGTTGCAACTGATAATGGTGTTAGCATAACATGGATGATTTACAGCAGTTAGCCACTTGGAAGCTGGCATGCTGCTATAATGATTTCTTATTTTCCTACTTTCACAAAGGGTTTGATGTGTGCCTGTCCGCAGTACTGTCAAATCAGAAAACAAGACAAGATTTAAAGCCTTCAAGCTGGTGCCAACCTGTGCCAGAGCTACCTTTGAACTCTTCAATTCCTGCAATCAGCTTAAACACTACAGAATATGGAAGTAAAAAATAAGACCCATCCCAATCCCCCATACCCCACCTCATTCATTTTACATTAAGCAATGCATTCCTTGAGTTGCTCTTGAAATTCTCAGTCTGACTGTCATGACTAATTAATCCCTCTGAAAATTGACAGTGATGTTCAGTGGAACTTCAAATACAGTTTGTCAACTCATTTGATAGCCCCCTGTGCATGTGGCAAAGGCTCAACATCACGATCAAAGTTTCCATCAACGTTTTCCCAAATGGAAACCCTATTAGTGCTAGAGGGGGGAAATAGGTGCAAGGGTCTAAGCCGAAATATGAAAATCACTTGGATCTAATTGATTCTCTTAGCTTCAACTCAATCCCTTGCTTTTGACAGATGGGCTGCCATTATGAATTATCGCTTTCCCTGTCCCCCTAGATCCCCCTCCCCCTTGATAATTGCCTTGCTGGCACTGAATGAGGAATGTAAAATGAGGATTCTATCTTGCAAACGGTGATGCGTACACTTTCATTTTAGAAGCTGAACAGGACAATCCCAGCTTGCCACTGTGTAGCAAAAGTGAACGTCTTGAGAAGTCCCAATAAAAGCTGCATTTGGAGGCTGAGAAAATGAAAGGATTTAAATGTGACCATATGTGACATGCAGCTGCCACAATCCCCTTGGAGAATGCAGCAAGGTCACTCTAAAAATGCTAATCAAAAGAAAAACGATTCACTTTGGTACCAGCAACTCCTTGATATAGGAGTGAGTGCTCTCATTTTCATTACCAGTCTGTTTGTGTGAAGACACGAAGAACATGTGGTTTACCATGATTATCAGGGCATGTCACTAGCAACTGGCCCAGATGAACAAGTCCCTAAGAGCATCGTAGCAGGCAACAAGGATGAACATGCTAATCTCCAGGGTCTTTTTTTTTTTTAAACCAACAGGTGCTCTCCACTCAGGATACGTCTAGACTACAAGCCTCTTTGGAAAAAGGCTTTTTTGAAAGAGCTCTTTCGAAAAAGCCTCTTTCGAAAGAGATCGTCTAGACATCCACAAGCGATCCGCTTTTTGGAAAGAGAGCACCCAGGCAATCTGGGCATTCTCTTTCGAAAAAGCCCTGTTTGCATTCAAGAATGCCTTTTTTCAAAAGAGCTCTTTCAAAAAAAGGCGATCTTCCTCGTAAAATGAGGTTTACCGCTGTTGAAAAAACCTCCACGTTCTTTCAATTTAATTTTGAAAGAACGCGATTGCAGTCTAGATGCAGTTGAAGTTTTTTTCGAAAAAAGGCTACTTTTAAAAAAAAAAACTGTGTAGTCTAGACATAGCCTCAGAGTCATAGAATTTAAGACCAGAAGGGACCGCCTAGAACTCAATCTGACCTCTGTATTGCCTAACACCTGAAATTAGGCCAAAGAAGTATAATCCACAGGAGACTAGACTAATATGTGCCACAGGAAGAGAGTAGGAGGAACGAAGGTACACCAGTGCCTGATGCCTTGGTAGTGGAAGGGAAAAGATTGAGATATATCCACATAATGCTGACAAGGGACCCATGCCCACAAACTGTAAAGCAAAGATGGGGAACCTTTTTTGGGTAGAGGGCCGCTAAACCACAGAATAATCAGTTGGGGTGGCTGCACACAAATGAGAAGCTCCCTCCCCAAAAAAACAACCCCTCACTGATGTGGCCCCTGACTGAGAAAGAGAAAGACACTGCCCACATTCCCCTCGCACACCAGAGAGTAATGGGGCCCAGGCTAGTAGATTTTGGGGAGTAATGGGGACGCGGCTTGCTTTTCATCCCATTCCCCAGACGCTAAGGGAGTGAGGGGAAAGTGTTTGCATTCTGTGCATGCCTCTCATTTCCCAATCTATTGTATACAGCCAAGCCCTAAGATACAACCGTATTTGCTCCAACCCCACAGACAGAGACAAACACCTACAGGATCTATAGCATCCTTAAAACTGAAATACCCACCCGGTGAAGTGAAAAAACAGATCGATAGAGCCAAAAAGGTACCCAGACATGACTATTTGTAGTTTTTTAAGTCTTTCCTGTTACAGACTAACTCAGCTACCCCTCTGACGCTTATCTACTCACTGTCTCTTTTTTCTTCCTCCACTCAATGTTTTTCCTTCTCCCTCCCCCCTCATTCCCTTATTTATTCTTGGATCTGGACTTCCTACACTCCAGTCATCTGAAGAAGTGGGTTGTGCCCACGAAAGCTCATAATACCATCTACATGTTTTGTTAGTCTTTAAGGTGCTACTAGACTATTTGTTGTTATAAAAGTACTAGTTTGAGAGGGCCTGATCCAGAGCCTATTTTATTTAGTCAATAAGAATGACAGGAAAAATAAGAATGACACACTGTATCATTTAAATAGAAGGGGTGACTCCAAGTCTTTTATATGTTATCTGACAGAGAAAAAAAAATAGAGAAGAATTACTTGTCATTTTCAAATAAATATTAGAACAAACATCTAACTAATTAGCCCTCCAATTTTGCAGGAAGATAGGTATTGCAGTCCATACTTTACAAAGAAGAAATTGAGGCATGTAGAGGTGAATTATTTTATCGAAGACCACAGAATAAATCAGTGGCCTGGCTGGTATTAGATTTCAAAATATGCTGGCTATTGGCCCTGTTCTCAACTCGTTATCTCACACTGCTTCTCAGAGGAAGAGAGTGGATCAAGAGAACATGCCCGTTGGACACAAAATGGTTGATATTTGACTTCATTTAAAATTTATTTGTGCATTTTGATCTAATTTGCCATAGGCTGGCACTTCAAAAAATCTTCCTCTTTTCTTAAAATAATTGGGGAATGTACTCTTTGCCATTAAATGATGCCCCCCTCTGATAGCCCAGGGCTGAAAACCAGAATAAAGACTGAGTGGAGGAGGAAAAACATGGCCATAGTAGTTATTTAAGCTAATTAGGCCTGCATGAGATGTTAGGCTTATAAGATGAAGGAATTCCTCTATCAGATATTTCATTTTTGGGAATACCCTCCTGTAATAAAGGCCCATATTAGTCAAGAAAGAACAATGAGTCAGTAGTTTTCAGAGATGGAGGCTGTCAACTACCGTAAATCAGGGACCACAATTGATTAACTAATTTAAACACTTAAGATAGGTTTGGTTGCTATGGCAATAAAAGAAAGGTCAAAACCCTAATCACCTTGGAGACTCACCATCCTCCAGAGATTCCAGCAGCTGAAGTCCGGAAATATATTAAGAGATGCCCAGATTGCTTTGTAATGGCTTGATTATTTTGTCAGCTAGAAGAAATACTTACTATGTATTACCCTAGCCTCCAAAGTGCAGATAGTTCTGACTACGTGCTATTTTTACAGGGCATTTCCACAAAGCCAAAAAAACAAAAATCCCTGGCAGCAACATTCAGAGCCTAGGTCCGCTCATACATGGCAGGGATAAAAATAGCACTGTGGACATTTGGGCTGGTGTAGACATTTCAAAATAAGCTTATTTCAAAATAATAACTGTTGTTTGTAAAGAGAAATAACAGGTTTGGTAGTGTGGATGCTCGCCTTGTTATTTTGAAATAAAACCCCAGTGTGGACATGCCCTCTAAGAGCATCAATTCAGGGCAAATTGCTTAGAGACAGGGCCACTTACAGCCCAAAATGGAAAGTCCTCCGTCATAAGGCTTGTGGAGTCAGTCTGAAAATATTATTAGTGAATTGTATTTAAATGTTGCTTGGCCCTGGTTATATTATAAATATGTTGCAAAAATCACAACATGATTAAAGATCTTGATAAAGTTTTATAGAGGAAAACTGAATGAGGGGAAATGGATCAGATCCTTGGATACAGATCAAGAGCCCTCAGAAGAAGCTGGTATAGTGACAGGAAAGCTTGCAGCATACCTTTGCATTTCCATGATCCTGCTTATACCACTCTGCAAGGCTGGTCCCTTTAAACCAGCTTGAATGTCTTGATAGCCTCAGATTACTGAAAAATGCAGCTCTGAGTCACTGGAATGGAGGGGAGACCCAACCACACCTCTGCTCTTCTAGCTACACCTCCTTTCCCCAGCTGCTCTATCAACAAGAAGGATGGTGGCATAGGAGCACCTACACTGGTTCTGTTCCACTGCAGGGTCCCCAGTGAGCCTGCTTTAGCCCAGTTACAGTGGATGTAACTGATCACTCTGGTGGTGTGATGCAAAATAGACACACTGCCCCAGTGAACACAGCCCCGTATATCTACAGTCAATTCATAGCACCATATCTGCTAGTGGAGTCATTTTTCATTGCCAAGAAAAAATACCCACGGTGCTTACTCAGTTTTTCTTAACTTTGAGTCAGAGTTTCAGCACAACAACTTCATTTTAATAATAAGTGTTTCTTAGACTAATCAAAGCATCAGTTGAGAATATATTTGTTTATCTGAGGCTAGGTATTCCCTACTTGAGGTGAGTGGAAGGAACATTTTGGGGATAGAAAACTGAGTTTGAACTTGCAGAGTTTCCTCTGAATTGTTGTAATGAGTGTAGGGGGAGCTGTCCTCCTTCTAAGGAACAGGTAGCGAGTTTGGCCCCTAAGGACTCTGAGGAACAGTTTGGTGAGTTGGGCCTACAGATCTCAGGACATCGGCTGAGGCACACTACTGCAAGTGGCACTCATTGCTGCACAGCTCCTGTAGGTCTCCCGTGCAGTTCTTGCCTGACAATGTCTGAAAACCCCCTTCAGGGAGACCTGCTATCTCTGATGAGATCAGTCCTCCTTCCAATCCACCCAGCTAGGCCCCGGAACACAGTGATGAATAGTCAACACTATCCATTTCCTTCCTTACCGGACCAAATCTACCTCATCTAGATCTCCTCGTATTGCAGAATAGAGGAGATGAGCAGATCCCATAGCAATTAAGGGTGAGATTTTCAAAGGAACCTAAAAGAGCTAGGTGCCAAACTCCCATTGAAAGTCATTGAGAGTGGGGCCTTTGACTCCCTCAGGCCTCCTTAAAGATCACAGCCTAAATTCCTCCCTAGACAACTCAAAACACCCAGTTAAAACTATCCTACAGTTCTCTTTGATCCTACTTCAGTAGTTTGGTTTTTGCTTCTCACCAATTTGGAAATGAAATAGTGAATGGTGGGTTCATCAACAGGGACACTGAAGCATCCAACTTCTCATAATAATAACAGCAGTTCAAGCACCTACCCCATCATGCACCTTCACAGAATACAGAAAGATTCACTGCATAACTCCAGTCTAATACTTCTTCGGCAGCTTCCGTTCTATCTCTTCCAAGGCTGCAGACAAGTTTATAGGACCTAGGGCGAGATGCAGCAACTTGGCCACTGCACCTCATTCCCTTGACCTCTATCCCTAGGTGATTCAATACCTTGTTTTAAGCCCGAGTCTCCTCCCACCAGAGCTTTGAATGACTTTGAAGACTCTTATTACATTATGATATGATTAACAGTAATCGTAGAAGGGACCTTGAGAAGTCATTAGGTCCAGCCCCTGAGCTGATGCTGGACCACATAAACCTAGACACCCCGACAGGTGTTCGTTCAACCTATTTTTAAAAGCCTCCAATGATGGGGATTCCATGACCTCTCTTGGAAAGCCTTTTCCAGAGCGTAAACTACCCAAAATTAGAAAGTTTTCCCTAAAATCTAACCTAATTCTTCCTTGTGGCAGATGAAGGCAATTCTTTCCTAACCTACCTTCAGTGGACATGGAGAAGAACTGATCACAGCCTTCTTTGTAACAACCATTAATGACTGTTATGAGGTACCCTCTCAGCCGTCTTTTCTCAAGACTAAACGTGCCCAGTATTTTAACCTTTCTTCATAGGTCAAGTTTTCTAAACCTTTTATCATTTTTGTCACTCTCCTCTGTCCTCTCCAATTTGTCCACATCTTTCACAAAGTGTGAAGCCCAGAATTGGACTCAGTTCTCCAGTGCCATATAGAGTGGGAAAATTACCTTGTATCTCACATACAACATTCCCATCCACATTGTCTTTAACAGTGTAAGATCAGACCCCAAATTATGAGTAGTTCCACTGGAATCACTAGGAGCATGTCTATACTTAATCTGGCGTTCAATTTAGTGGATCTAGTACAGGCCCCTAAATCAAACAAGGAGTAAGCGAAGTCGATGGGAATATTTGCTCCCATCGGCCTCCCACGGTGAGGATGCCACCAAGGCTCGGCTTAAGGTAAACCAATTCCAGGTACTCATTTTGCATAGCTGGAGTGACATATCTTAAGCCTGATGTAAAACTGGTGTAAGTGAGCTATGAACTGGTCTCCTTATCTCTGCCTCCCCTTAACATTTTGTATTCCTCTTGTCTGTCTTCTCCCATCCCATATTCTTCTTTCTGTCTTCCCCTGTTGTTCTTCCTCTGCTCATCTCCCCTCTACCCAACAATCAATCTATCCTTTGAATAGCAAGCCCTAGCATGCTGGAAATATCACAGCTACCACAGATCAGTGATGGAAAATGCATTCTGCTTATGAGGATAATGTGAATCTGTTCCCCTCTCCTACACCCCCACTGCTCAAGTTTTCCAGTGAAAGAATGTTAAAAAGAAAACCTTATTGAATTAGACAGACATTTAGCAGATTTTTTCTGCTGGCAGTGTTGGAATATGGAGTTGGTGGAATGCAGATTGTCAATATGGACTTATAGATTGGTGGACAGTCTAAATGTTGGATGTTTTATCTTCTTGTATAAAAGCACAATAGCATGAAGCAATTTCTGTCACAAAGCCTGTGCTTGCTGATGTTTTATGTACACTCAGTGCTTTTTTATGACTCTGCTATTGTGCACGCTGCATCTTGTGGGCTGTGGAAATGCAATAAAAAGTTTAAATAATACAGTTTTTAAAAAATAAAGGATGAGATTGTGGACCTTCCTTATAGCATTATAAATTTTCTTTTTTCTAAACACACTCGCTCAATGTAACTATTAAGTTGTAAATTCTTCAGTTTCTTAGAGAGAGTTCAGTTGTCATTCAATTCATTTCACTTGGCTTCAGAAACCTTCAGGCCTTCACCTGTGTGGGAGATTTACCTGAAAAAGGGCAAAGTAAAAAAAAGAGGCCCAGATCATTCACTTCCCATGGAAAAATCCACCCAGGCAGGGACTGATGGGGAGAAAATCTCCACAATGATTCCCTCATGGCCATCTCCTATATGATCCAAGCAAGGGAGGAAGTATCAATCCCCTGGAAAAGGCCATAGTCCCAGTCTTGGGTGCTGAGGATGCTGCTGCACCCCTTGGCCTGAAGTTCTTTCCATCATATACAAGGTTTACAGTTTGGTTCAGAGGCTCTCAACATCCCCACCATCCAAACTGTTCCACCGCTCCTGATCTCAACCCCAACCTTTCAGAACCACAGCAGATCGGGAGTCATCCTTATGAAAGTCCCAAAGCTCGCACCCTGGCTTTGCCTCTCAGAATACCATTGCCACTGGGCATCCCAGCAGGGTTTAAGAGGGGCCCATGGGAAAGAAAATACAGCTTGGGTCTCTTTCCCTGACCAGTTTCTGTAAGACGAGAGCGGGATGGTGAACATTCCTGTCCACTCCTCCCCACTCAGGCAGTCTCAATTCTGTGCTCTGATTCCAGACTGTACATAGAGCCCTTCACAGGACTATGTGGATGGTCTCATGAAAGCAACGGAAGCCACCCCTGGCATATGACTGGGAAATCTACATGCAAAGGGGCCTTTCCTTGAGTATATTTTGGAGAGTGAAAGATGGTCTGGGCCTGGAGACTTGGCCCTTACATCCTTTGCACAAGGTTCAGGCTTCAAGAGATGAAGGCCTGTTCTTAACAGTTCCTACTGGTTGTTTTTTCTCCATTGCTTTTGTTTCCTTTATGTAAATGTTTAAAATAGCATTTATTAATCTCCTAGCCTGAGCTTTTCTCACTTAGCAAACACTGAGCTTTGAAAGGGTCGGTCCCATGAGGAGAAGTTCTTTACAAAGTGTTTAGAAGTAGCTTCCATTTAACAGAGGAAATACCAGCCCTGCAAACCAGCTTTTCTTTGATGTCTTCCCTCACTCCCACTAGCAAAATTGGGCTCATGCATTATTACCCTTCATTTGATCATTCTCTGACAGGATTTAGTAACCCTTAACAAGGGCAATATGTTATCATCCATTACTAACTGACACCCCCATTACAGCCAAGTTGTTATTATCTATGACTAGCTGCTATCCACTCAAGTTCACCCTTTTTCATAAACTAGCCCCCATTCCGAATCCTGGAACATTCTGACAGTTTTGCTGAAGCATTCCATCCAATGGATATTTTTTGAGGTAATGAAAATAATCCATATTAAGACAAAAGTCCTCTCATGCTCTTTGGACAAAGGCCAGTTTTTACAACAGGATCTCATATGCCACCGAGTTGATTGATGCTTGCTATATAAATACCCATGGCAATTAACCTGGAGTAATGATTCCCAACTGTGCTAAAGAGACCACCCCTTTGCCCTCCCTGACTTACAGACTAATCATTTAAAGCCAGAGGGCTTAATGCCTGCTCCCTGCACACTGGATCAGAATGAAGGAGAACTATGACATGTTTCTGAAAGGAACCCAAACTACATTGCATCCCCCTTGTTTTTATTTTGTTTGGGGGAGAGCACCATGCCAGCTAGCCAGTTAACAAGTCCATGTTGGATATAATGGGGGAGCTGAGGGTGAGGATCCTGGATGATAATGATGATGGGGAGGAGGCAGTAGTAGCAGTGGTGGTGGAGGGTAGAGGAATTCTAAGAAATGCCAGACAGGATTTTGGGAAATCCTAAACAGGAGGCTTGCTTTGGGTTCAGGAATCTAGTGGGAATCAGAGCCTCATTTATGCCAAATACTTTTATTCCTGTCAGGCAGCACAGAGAGGCCTAATCATGAGCAGAAATGGTCCCTTGAAAATGCCATCTGTGCAGAGACCTTTCTCCCTCCCCTCCTCCCGCCCAAGTGAAGAACAGATAGCATAGTGGCCCTGCTTCCAGCCTCCAGCACAGGGAATGGCTCAGTGGCATGACTGGAGTGCACTACACCATGGCTCTTGTGTCTCCCAGGGCTCCTAGGGCAGGGATGGGTAATAATCAGCCTGTAGGCCAAACACAGTTTGCCAGAGTTAGCATCTGGTAGCCAACTGGGGCTAACCCTGGCAAGCTGCATCGGGCCCTGAGCCATTTATTGCCCATCCCTGTCTTAGGGTATGTCTACACTAGCCACCCCTAGTTCGAACTAGGGTGGCTAAAGTAGTCATTCGAACTTGCAAATGAAGCCTGGGATTAAAATATCCCGGGCTTTATTTGCATGTTCCCGGGCGCCGCCATTTTTAAATGCCCGGTAGTTCGGACTCCCTGCCCACGGCTACACGCGGCACGGGCTAGGTAGTTTGAACTAAAGCCCCTAATTCGGACTACCATTACTCCTCCTGCAATGAGCTGGCTGGAAGCCCTACTTAGTAGCAGCCATAGAAGGGGACCCTACCCAGGAGGAATGCATGTTGCCTGCCTTAACTCCTACTAAGCTACCTGCACAGTCCACTTATCATCTTTTTACCTTAGACCTTCAATGCCCTTGGAGTCTCTTCCATACAGACCACAGGGCAGGGACATTTTCAGTATCCTAGGCTGGTGCAGGGAGACAGAAATGGAACCCGCCTAGAACTCTCCATTGTGGTAAAGTTCTGGCCCATCATTATTTACAAGAAGAGATAACATTTTAATTTCTTACTGTATTTTTTAGCTTAAAGTCCCTGATATTTAACAATGAGAAGTGATGGAGATAAAGCTACAAAATTTCTGTTAACACAGCATTTAAAGTTAAAAAAATCTTAAAAGTGTTCATGCAACCTCCATGCCTGATCTTATCATCCCTGACAGTCAATTGTACATCACACCTCATACATTTCACATTAGGAGAGCAGGCAGAGATTCTAGCTCAGAGTGCCCTGATCAGAAGCAGACAGGAGAATATCTGGGGCACAATGCTACAGAATGTTCCAAACTAACCACCAGTCTTGGGCCCCATTTAATATTTCAACACTCCAAAAAATGAGAATCAGTATATTTGGTTCAGACGCCAGTGTGCCCATTTCCTTTACAAACAAATGGAAATTTGTAGAAGCAGCTCATGTCATAATGGAAAACTGTGGACTAATCAATGCACAGTGAGCAAGAATGCAGGATATGCTGAAAATGAAAAGTGAGCATTGACTGAGGACTCTGAGGTGACTAAAATATTTAGCAATTATTTTCTTTCTGTGTCAGTGCTTGACTGTCACTTGATTTGGAACAAGGCTTCTGCTGAATACTTCAATTTAACTTTTCTGCTAATGTTTATAATGAGTTATTTAAGCATAGCTAAAACTCCTGCTTTCTGTAACAGGTATAATAACTGATCAAAGCAACAAGTAGTGTCAGTTATAACTTATCTTCCTGGCTGCATAATGAGGTATTCTTCTCAGTTTAATGGTGTTCATTTAGAAGAGGACAATTACACAAGCACTCCACAGTCATTCCACTTTTATGAGATAGAGATGCCTCACTTGTGAGCAGATATAAGGCTCATTTCTGGGACAGTAGTTACATAAAACCTACTGAAAAAAACCCTCATATGATCAGATAACTGACTTAATAATGAAAGTGGATTATTGGGGTCTAAGCAATTTGGATTTTGCAGAGATAAGTTAACTACCTCCTTTTAAATTGATTTAATGTCTTCTTTAAAAACGGACTTTTCTCTTTTAGCATACTGATGAGATTTTCTCTCCTTTTCTTATTGTTTCACACATTGGCTTATGGGAACATGGGCTGCATCCAATTATGTGTTTTTCATAAGACCCATGGGCTCGATTCTAGAAGGAAGGACAACATTTTCATTGTCAGTCTGTGTCAAAGCTGGGAGGAGGTATTCTAGCTGAGAGACAGCCAGCACCTTGCTTTCCCACTCGGAAGATATCCAGAGATATCCGCGGATTTGCAGGGCTCTCCTAATAACAGGAGCAGCAGACCAGCACTACCATATTGCTGAACGACACTATTCTTGCAGCTGGAGTAAAAATCAGAGAGGTTTGCCATAAACCTCCCACAACTGGGAGTTAATGTGACACTTTTACTAAGGCACAGGCAGTTACTAGTTATCACAGTGATGTGGGCACTGGAAAACCATAGAGCGAGATAACTACAAAAGTGTTTGACTGCTTCAAATAGTTAGCTGGATGTTCATTTCCTCATTAGGCTGCTGGTGTGCTGTGACCGCTGCCTACCATCAATACTGTCTTATTGTTGCCTTGTACTTCCCTATCAGTTTGTCTGTATCCATCTGTTGTCTCTTGTCTTATATTTAAATGATAAACTTCTAGGGACAAGGACTGTTTGTTCTGTGTTTGTAGAGTGCCTAGCACAGTGGGTTCCTGATTCACAGGGCTCATGGGTGCTGCTCGGATGTCAGAAATAATAATAACAGTATGAAAAGGCTGATACAGCACCACTGAAGTTAACAGTTAACCCTTTAATTTCAGTGGTACAGAATTGGGTCATAAATGCCAATCAGACTCCATTCT
The DNA here is from genome assembly GCA_019425775.1 of Rafetus swinhoei. NCBI lineage: Eukaryota > Metazoa > Chordata > Testudines > Trionychidae > Rafetus > Rafetus swinhoei. The sequence continues at coordinate 58,334,272 of CM033437.1, forward strand.
TTCAGCTAGCTTTTCATTGCTAACTCCTGCTTGGGTCCGCCACTCTCAAGCCTGCCCATTAGAGACTCTCTTTTTTAACCATTTAACACAACAAGAACTCGGACTTAGCTTCTCACTGGACAAAGCGGAGTAAATGCTCACCTGGGCTCACCTCTCCTTTTTCATTAATTCTACTCCTTTCCCTCTCTTCTCCCCACTTTCTCCCTTTGGCATAAACCAGATTCTTTTGGAGTAAACCAGAAGTGAGCTTCTGGGATCAAGCATTTAAATCCATATTTAGGCACCAAAATTAAAGAGCCTTAATTTGCAGCCATGCTGTGGAGCTGATGATGAGAGTCTACAGCTTTCAAAAATCCAATAGTTTTTATTTAGGTATCTAAACACAGATTCAGATTCTAAAGTGTAGATACAAGATATGAAAATTTTGCATCCGCCTGCAACATTTCCACTGACAACCAAGGTAGATCCAACAGCAGACGAGTTGCCATTTCAGCTTCTTGGAACAGGACCCTGTTTTCCTTTCCAAGCTTGATGCACCCTTATGCTATTAAATAAGTAAAGGATAACACTGAAATATGAAGATCTTATGGTTCAAATGGCAAGTGCCATATGTCCCTCTGCAAATGAGAAGTGCTTTTAGCTCTCCAATGACTAGGTCTGGAATTGTTTTTCACACACTGGATTTATATCTTGAAAATAAGTTAGTCTCACAGAGAAAAGAGGTTACTGGAAAGAAATTCATCCCAAAGCAGTTAATAGTGATAAATGTATGTGCCATCCGTCTTGGCAATACAATGCATTCCCCAAAACTGAGTAATGTGCTCAGCCAAATCAGCTCAGATACCAAAAATGAGATCATTTATTTCCTGTCTTTACTTAATTGTTAGTAAATAGCACATTTTAATTATGGCTGGTCCTATCTTCCATGGCGAGAACTGAGGTTTTTGTTTCACTGTCTCCCATCGATACATTGAGAAACAATAGAAAGTTGAAGAGTCACACTAAAAACAGTCTTAAAAACTAACCCAGCCTTTGGAAATAGGTGGCCTAGATTCTTAATAAAGTTCATTAGCAAATTTCACCTTTAAAACTGCATTAAATGTATTTATGTAGGGTTAGATTGTGACTGGATTGCACACTCATGCATGGAGGTAAGAGCAACAACCTCCCCTTTATGCCCCTCCCTGGAGTTGCCGGGAGCTACATGTCCTCTTACTCTGCTCAGACTAGGTGGGTAGAGTGTAGCTGGAGAAGGGCTGAGAATGGAGCCTTGAATCCATCCCCACTAGTGACCAGCAGAATAAGACAAACATTTACTGCTGGTACCACACCACAGTAAACCACTCTCCCCTAGGAGCAAAGAGGAGAAGCTACAGTCCCTTGGTCCTGGGGTGCCACAGCTGCCTGCCATCTCATACTATGGCCTCTGTTGTTGAGGCAAATTTTGCCTTTGATTATTTAGATTTGTACTGACCATCTATTAAAGAGCTGCCACTGCTCTGGGAACACTTGATAATCTCTGAAAAATACTTAAAAAATAAATGGGAGAAACGATGGCTTGCTTTGCAGTCCACCCTGAAGGGTTAACAAACTCATGCTATTGCAGGCCAGTATTTATTCAGTAAGAAGAAAATGATTCCTTCCAAATCCTCTTTATGTCTCAACAAATACAAAATAAACTTACAGAGGAAAACTTCGTAGCTAAAGACAATTTACAGAGAACACACCACAGTCTCAAGGTTGCAAACCAAGTTTGGTTATAGGAACACAAAACACTCATTGTCCAAGATCAATAAAGTAGACTTCAGCATACGCATGTGTACGATATCTTCCTGTACTCAGAGAATGAATAGCAACACTTTCAGCACCATCAATTTGATGGCAAGTATTTGTTAGCATGGGTTCTCTATCAGGCCTGCTCTTTTTTCTCTCAAATGCATGGCTTGTCTGCTCCTGTATTCAGCAAATCAACACACATATAATTACTGAAAGCCTGTCTTAAAGGTAATAGTGCTAGATCTGCCTCAGTGTACCTGGAAACTTTAGCATCTTACACCTACTATTAATATGTGAATGCTTAAAACAAGACAATGCTATATTGTTGAGGAAACTTTTGTGATTTATGTCACAAACTAAGCTTTGACCTGCTCAGACAGTGAAAGCTGGACATGGGCTGTGTTGCAGAGCTTATAATTACTATTTATTTGTTTTATCATAACACCTAGGATCCTTAATCATGGACCAGGACCCCACTGGGCTAGGAACTGTACAAACGTAGAACAAAAAGACAATCCATGCCCCAGAGATCTTATTATCTAGGGCCATGTCAACACTACCACTTATGTTTGCAAAACTTACGTCACTCAAAGCAAGGGTGTGATAAAAGAACAGATGATGTCAGCCTCTTCTGCCTACACAGTTACTCTTTGGAGGGGGTTTAATTATATCATCAGGAACGCGCTGTCTCTCTTCAGCATAGAGCAACTACATGAGACATTTTACAGGAGCACGGCTGCATTGGTACAGCTCTGGTACTGTTAAAGTCTCTAGTGTGGACCCAGCCTAAGTATAAAACATGAGACAATATATGGGTACAAATTGGCAGGAAGAAGAGGACAAGGAAATAATAAGACACTTATTCTGAGATGAATTGGCTGATGCTGTGGGTGGTGACATCGACAAGCTTCACTTTATGCCCCTCCAATTAAATGGAGAATGCCACAAAGGTTCATCTTCACCCAACTTCTGTATCTATTTCCTTCCTAGGACATCATACTACTATCCATGGTGCAATAATGCACTTGTGTGGTTCTGGGACAAGCATCCTGAGAATGGGTTCTCTATGCATTCTAGGTTGGAAACAATTCAGGGGGGTTATTTTGGTGTGTTATCTGAATTTGGAACAGTTGTGCACAGCAATATTGCCTTTTACCAATTGTGCAGCATCTGATTCCACTGAATCACTTGGGATGCTTGCCTTCATAACCTCTGAACAGCCTGAGGCAGCCGTGATTAGCTTCCTGATTAACAAGTTCACACATTTTGCCTTAGAATCTACTCTGCTTGCACTGGTTCCCATTAATAAACACTTGCCGTCCCACTTCGTGGGGGGTCACAGCATTATGCTGTTCAAGCCCCTAATTATATCATCAGGTAATGACAGGCCTGGAATATCTTTTAAAAGTGATTTCACTGATCTGCTGTACCATAATTCATGATGCTTGAGGGTCAGTTTCCTACAAAGATTAATGAGTGAGGAAATGAGAGGTTTCACAATAGAAACATTCATGGCAAGTTAACCCAGCCAAACTCCAATGCCACATTAACTTTGATGGGCCCAGTATTTCACCCTATATTTTGGGGGTCTGGAGGAGGCAGAAATCCTGTAGGCAACAGCTAGAAAGTAGAGCTGGCTGGAAAAATTCCAACTAAACTTTATTTTTTCAATAGGAATTTTCTGATTCATCAAAGAGGCAGGGAGAAAAGATGGGTGAGGTAATGTGTTTTACTGGATCAGCTTCTGGTGGTGAGACAAGCTTTCAACCTTACATACAGTTCTTCTTCCAGATTGGGAAGCTTAGTCAGGGTATGGCTAAATACAAGATGGAACAGATTGTTTAGCATAAGTAATTCCATATTTCAAGGGACTATTCAAGGTGACAGCCCACGAACCAGGATGTACCAACTTAAAGCAGCACCAGACCCTGCCAGAGCAAAAGATGCAAAACCTGCATGCATATTTCTACTTATTAAAATGATTAACACCCCCCACAACACACTTTTCAACATCCCTGGGTCCTACACATGTCCATTCCAATGCATGGTGTGCTTTGTCCACCACGCTAAATGCCCCAATTGCAACTATGTGGATGAAACAGACCATCACTACACTCTCAAATGAAGTCACACAGGAAAACAATGCAAGACAAAGTTCTCACTTTGTATCTGACCACTCAGTCCTCATTCTCAAAGGGAACCTGCTCAACACCATGAAAAACCAGGACACTTAAAACTTTGCCAGGCACTAAAAAGAGACACAGGATGTACGGCTTATTATAGCAAACAATCTATAACCCACTAACCACACCTGAAGCTGCTTTCAACCCCCAACCCCCCATTCCTTTCCTTCCTGTGACTACTAGAGCAAGGGTGGGCAAGAGAGCCTCCGTGGGCTGGATCTGGCCTACCAAGCCAGTTGATCTAGTCCGCGGCTTCCCAGCCACTCCCCGGCCCTCAGGCCTATCAAGAAGACCTGGGGATGGGGAGGTATACGAAGTCTCCTCCCACCCTGCAAGGGGCGCGTTGTGCTTGGAATGAACCACCAGCTGTTCAAAACAGCTGGCTCTTCCCTCTAGGCGCCTGGGGGCAAGGGGCAAAGATTTCACATGCTCCCCGGCCCCCAGGCCAATCAGGGTCTGTGGGTAGGAGAGCACGGGTATTGCCCTGGCTCTGCCCTTTCTGCCTGAAGCCCCGGTCCTTCCACGGTGTCCTGGGGCCACTTCAAATATTTGTGAAGTGGGCCCCCCTTCTAAAATTATTGCCCACTCTTGCACTAGAGGGATGCATCTGAGTGACTTCACCGTGAAAAGTCCTATGAAATATTTTAATTACTTATTCTAAACAATCTGTTCCATCTTGTACTTAGCTGTGATTCTCTGATTATATCTACACTTGGAAACTATTTCAAAATTACTAAATTTGACTCAAGAACTCTCGATTTAACAAGTTCAAACTAGCAGGTCCTCACTACGGGGAAGCATCAAAATTAGTCCAAGGCAGGTTCTGTTAATGTGGACATGCTACCTCGGACTTAGAAACCCAGGAAGCATTCTGGGGAGCTGCGGGGAGGCCTCCCAGAGGCCAATAAGTTTTAATTAGCTGCACCGGAGCATCCACACTAAGGTTATTTAGAAATTACTAATTCAGAATTAGTGGTATTCTTCATGAAAAGCAAGAGTACAGAGCTTGAATTCCGCAGCCCATTATTTTGAAATAACGGGATTGGTAGTGTGGATGCACCACTTATAAATTCAAAGGGGGGGGGGAAGGGTTATTTTGGAATATGGTCCTAGTGTAGACCAGGGCTCTGAATAAGTTTCCCAGCCCTGAAGAAATGTTCTGTGGAGCTTGACAGCTTTTTCTCTCTTACCAACTGAAGTTGGTCCAATAAAAGATTTTACCTCACCCGCCTTCTCTCTAATATCCTGGGGCTGACATAGCTACAACAACGCTGCACGCAACATTTCATAGAGACATTTTAATTTTGATGAAGTTCCAATGAAACAATGCTTGGCTGCCTGCCTGCTCACCTGCAGAGATCCCAGTACTTCCAGGGACAGAAAAGGAAAAAAGAAAAAAAAAGATGAGGAGAGAGGTAATTATTATTTTTTTCTTCTAGAATTATTAAGATGGACCCAAACTAAGAATTCTCATCTGGAAAGACCCATGCTTTAGGGAAATGCAGGCCTGGCTTTGAACACTGTTACTCAGACCCACCTTTGGTTATAATACTCTCATAGCTCTTCATTCATTAGCTATTTCTTTCTGAAAATAGAAAGTGATTTATTACATGCATATTTTTTCATAGTTACCAAGTTCTCTGGCCACAAGATCATTCTTTCAGTGAAATGCTCATAAGAATAACAGATGGTTTCTATTTTCTGAAAGCCTCAACCAAAGCCCAGCTGTTTTAAGTTTGAGTAGGTGCTTTTAAAGCAATAAAATGTCCCCTTTTCTGTTCTTCCTGCAACCACACACTAATTCTCTCATTTCCTGTCAGGCAGCTGGCTTCAAATATTTATTGCACTTGTTGGGTTGGAGTTGGGGTGATCAGATTGCTACAACAGAGCCTGACTTCCCCCTCACAGAAACTTGCAAAATACTACTATAAAACAGCTAGACTAGAGTATATTTAATGTCCTAATATACTAGCCACTGAATTTGATTAATCATACTGTATTTAGCACTATCCTTTTCCAGAATTTGAGACCCCTTTTTATACATGGTATATTCCACCTCCTCTTGACATTAGGTGCAATGAGTATAAAAAAGAAACACTGAAAGTTGAGTTTTGTCATCACAGTGCAAAACATGGGCTAAATTCCGGTGTTAAACGGATGCTTTAAAAAAGGGTAGATTATCGCTGGATCCTATGGGGATCTACAGAGGGAAGACACAAGAAATTCCACCTTCTTGGCTCCTCCCCAGATAGTGCTTTGCCGATTTGCATCCCCTGATGTGTCTATGTGAAGGGACTGTTTTCTGGAAGAGCCTGTGGTGGAGCGAGGCATACCGACGGTGGTACAAAGAAGTGGGACCATGGGCCGTGGTAGGTCAGAGCAAGTACACACCAAAATCCATTGGCCACAGTGGCTGGCCCTGTCCTAAAACTCTAATACTGTAGTTCTACTTATCGGATAGCATAAGCTTATCGGATAGTTGACTAGTGATACGACTGGTCGCTTCCCCCCACTCCTTGCTGCTTCTATCAGAAAGAGGCAGCAAGGGAGGGAGCAGGAGCCGGCGCTGGGAGGAGCCGGCTTAAAAGCCGGTTACCCCCAGCACCGTCTCTGCGGAAGGGCAGAGGAGGTAGAGGCACAGCAGAAACGGCGCGAGCGGGGAACTGAAGCAGTCTCCACTTGCTCTGCTCTGCTGTGATTCTGCTTTTGAAATGTGCATTTCAAAAGCAGAAGCCCCAGAGGGAGCCCTGGCCAGCGGGGGTATCCCTGACGGGGCTCTTGTATATTTCAAAGGCTCAGGTGCTGCAGGGAGTGCGGGGCCAGCGGGGGAGTACCTCGCTGGTCCCATGCTCCCTGCAGGGCTTTCTTCTGAAATGTACAAGATCCCCACTGGGGCTCTTGTACTTTTCCAAGATTGAGGTGCCACAGGGAGCAGGGGGCCAGCACAGCGCCTCAGCCTTTGAAATAGACAAGAGTCCTAAAGGGGGATCTTGTACATTTCAAAAGAAAGCCCCATGATCCCTGCGGGGCTTCCGCTTTTGAATTGTAGCAAGAGCCTGAGAGCTCTTGCTACAGTTCGAAGACAGAGGCGCCCTTATAGACTAATCCAATAATTGATAGAAATCCCATCGACTATTACATTAGTTAATTAATCTAAATTTAACATCCCTAGGAGCAATATGCCCAGAATAAGAGTGTGGGCCCAGGGTCTGCATCATCACACATAAAACTTGCAGTTTGGTCCCACCCAGCCATCCTCACTGACAACACTGGCTTGCAAAGCAACCTCTTTGTGAGCACTGAAGAACCCAGAACTGAAACAGGAAACTTGCCCTGTCCTTCCCTTTTGGGGAACAGCCTTCTGAAGTTTGACTTACTGAGTTAAATTCCACAGCCTTATGAGATGGCCACGTGTGCTTTGCAATTGTATTTACTATAGCATTCGCCTTCTTAAGTGCTACTGATAAATAATGGATAGCTCCCACTGGCTACCTGCAGCATTATTTTTAAATAAGTGGCTAGGCATATGAGTACAGTATATCAAACTACCATGTTATTTATTATATCCTAAGGGCTCACTGCCTAAATGAGCTAGAAGCAGGAAATGAGAGTGATTAGTTGTTATTTCCAAGAACAGCATCATTGCAGATGCTTGGTTGGTTGGAGTTACGGGTTGTCAGATATATTGTGGGAAATACCTAGTAAGTCCTCAGAAAGCATAAGGGCAGCCTCTTATAACTGCCACCTCCTGGGTCTCCAGTACACTTGGGCCCAGTATCCAGTGCATTAGGACCATATCTCATAGCCAGCAAAGGGAACTCTGCCACAGGCTGGGGATTCTATGTGGCCCGTTGTTTCTACTACATCTTTTAGCCTTTAGCTGTCTCAGTGACTTCACAAATACTCTTTGAGGAAATAAAGAAGATGCTAAAGAGATTTCTGGATATGGTTCCCTGTTCCTTGCTGTTTGACATCTGTTACATATGGTCTCCCAAATGAAAATAAAGGTATTTTGACAATATGGGCAGGATCTTCCCTGTGCTAGTACAGGCAGTTGGGGTGTATTGTCTATGCCTCTCCTCTTTGGGGGCCACCAGGTCAGCCCCTGATGTATGAGGGCTCATGTGTTAGCTCTGAGGGCTGCCCTCATTCGCATCACTGCTTCCATAGGTCCTGTGTGCTTCACCCACCCCAGCTCCTGCTCCCTTCCTTCTCTATCCACCGCTGCCCCAGATTGTCACAAGCATCTGTGAAGGCAGTTCCAAGCTGGCAGAACCAGCTTTGTGCATGGCACAGAATCCCTGCATTGGAGGTATTCTCCGGTGAGTCTTAGGCCTCGCCTACAGCTCCTTTTGCACCAGCCTTGCTACTACAAGCAGACTGTCGGGCATAATGTTTCAAGGAAGACCTCATTATTAATTTTCTGTCCTCTTGTAGCTACTCTTGGATTCAAAACCCAGGTTCCTAACACTATGGGGTATTCGGAACCTTTTGTGGGAGAGGGGAGAGGATATAGGCCCACCCTTCCCTAAACGGAACAAGCAAGTTTGCTGAAAATTTGGTGGGAAAAAATAGCAACTATAAAACTGGGCTTTGAATATTTTTCTGGAAGAGGAAATGCAAATGGAGCGCTCATTTGCGTATTCTCTTCCGATCCTTTTTGCGGAAGAGGTTTTTGCGCAAAAAAGCGCTATGTAGACAGCGCCTTTTTGCGCAAAACCCCCCTTTTGTGCAAGATCCCTTCTTCCTCAAAAATGTTTCAAATTCTGCTTGCAGGGCGGGGGCAGAGTGGCGAAGGCTTTGCATGCTCCCCAACCCCCAGGCCTTAATTGGCCTGGGGCCGGGGGGAGCATGCGACACCTCCTCCCGCCCTGCCAGGAGCACATAGAGCTTTGAAGCGCCGTGCGCTGCTCACAAGGCGGGGGGAGAGCGGAGGAGGCTGCGCGCTCCCCTGCCCCCAGGCCAATGAGGGCCTGGAGACGGGGGAGCTGTGTGAAGCTTCCTTTGCCCTGCCCCAGCCCTGCGAGGAGCAGGCGTCCCACGCTCCCCGGCCCCCAGGCCCTGATTGGCCTGGGGCCGGGGGAGCGTGCCAAGCCTCTTCCAGGGCATGGGTGCCTAGTGGGAAGGGGGGGCAGAGAAGCTTCCCCAGACCAATCATGGTCTGGGGGTGGGGTAGCCCCACCCCTTCTTGTTTAGGCCCCATCCCTTCCGGGATGGCCCAGGGCAATTTCAAAAAATTTTCAAGTGGCCCCCGGGCAAAAATGATTGCCCACCCCGATCTAGACCATCTCTGACAGATGTCTGTCTAACCTGCTCTGAAATATCTCTAGTGATGAAGATTCCACAGCCTCCTTATACAATTTATTCCAGTGTTTACTAGTCTGTGGCACTCAGTACAACCAGCATCTTTTTTTTCCCATTCTCCATAAAGTTTATGTGCCATAAATGAAATAACACGTGGCACACTGTGGCATTTGTATATCCTAGTCTCTAAAATTCATAATATGCTTCTTGAGAACCCATTAAAAGGTTTTTTTATATATATAAATAAAATAGCCTTTTCCTAGGAGAAACCCACATGCAGCTTCCAAAGAGCTGCAGAATCCTCCAAGGATATGATGGTTTACCTACTGCTGAAAAGCAGTAAACTAACAACAGTGTAGATAATATTTCCTTTTCAGTGCTTTGGACATCAATAAGTATCTATTTGGCAGTATCTATCTCTCTATAATGGAGAAATATGTGGCACAGCCTATAAATTCTGATTAATACTCTAGAATATTAAACCACAGGTGCTACGAAGTTGTTGAGCGACACAGTACAAAAAATTGCCAGTCTCTTTAATAAACAGTCTGCAGGTGGGCTACAAGAAACCTTTACACTAAAATCAAATGGTGTTGCCATCTAAAATGTATAAGATGATACAAAATCTAACTACTGACTATAAATTGAAGCACCATAAAAATAAAATTGAAAAATCACCTTTTGTGGGGTGTGCAGATTGAGCCATAGATCAGTTTTACCATCCCACCAAAGAAGTAAATTGCCACCAAATACCAATAAAAGTGCCTTCAGCCAATGCCCTAGTTAAACTTTGGGCTGGGATATAGGTAGAAGCCAAGATAAATAACTTTCATTCAGTGGTTAAAGAGGTAAGGGGAGACGGAGAAAATACAGGTGCCTTACATATCATTGTGAGATCAGCTTCGTTCAAAAGCAGAAACTGGAAGAGTTCAAAGTGAAAAAGGATACATAGGCGATAGGTGATAAAACCCAATTGTCCCATCAAATATATGTGTATGACTCTATTGATTTCAGTTGGTTGGATGAAGAGAAGGGATGCTATGCTGTTCCCACGAATGATAGTTTCTGTTCTTTCTTTTGCTTCCCTCTTTGAAATCTTTTCTGCAAACTAATTCTTTTTGGCAGGGCCGCCAATGGGGCAGGGAGAAAGTGGGCAGCTGCACTAGACCCAACAATTTCAAAGGGCCCAGAGCCCCCCCGTTACCAGAGCAGTGGCAGTAGCAGCTGCCAGAACCCCAAGCCCTTCACCATCAGAGCCCCTGGTGGCACTGATGGGCTGTCTGGGGGAAACTAGCCGCCAGCTCCACATCTTCTGTCTGAGGCTCCGCCCTTCTGGGGGCCGGGGAGCCCAGAACTGGCTCACCACAAGACCTGGCAAGGTCACTCTTCAGCCCTGCTTTTTGGGAACAATTATATAACTTTTTTAAATGGCTCCCCATTGTAGGCCGGATCCTCACTGTCTGATACGAAGATACAGCAATTAATTGCTTTGGTGAGACGAAGACTTGTGCACCAGTTAACACATACTTGTTTTTCCCCATTTTGAATCTATACTGACCACATCACTAATGTGGCAGCAGTTCCAGGAAAAAACATAACTTCTACTGTTATGTTTAGGTTTTTTTCCTTGAAAAGTATTCTGATTAATGCTATTTTGTGATTGGATTTCAATGCCAATCTTGTAGGTTAATAACTCTGGGTCTGATCCTGAAAAACCTTGCTCCAGTGAGTAATCTTCACTCTCTGAAATCTAATGGGACTATTTCCATGAGGAAAGATTACTCTTAGAAATAAGGTTCAAACCCTTTCATGTCACCTTGGCAATTTCCCTCTCCTGTTGTTAAACTGCATTCCCATGTATACAATTGATTAAAATTAATCATCTAATTAGGAAAGCCTCTGATTCACAATTGATTTTAAATTTTAATGCACCCCATACAAAATAAGCAAGGGATAGTGAACCACACTGACATCACAGCAGCCTACACCCACATGCATAAACACGTTTCCAATTCAAAACACTTAAGCATTAATTAATTTATTACAACTTGCTTGGGCTCAGTTAATCAAGAAAAACCAATGGCCTGCTGGGTACTTTTGCCATTTCAATTATCATACCTTGCACTTCTATCACTCTTTTTATCCATAAACCTCCTATTAACTATGCCTCACCCTTTAAGTGTCAGAGGAATAGCGATGTTAGTCTGTATCTGCAAAAACAATGTGGACTCCTGTGGCACCTCAAGGTGGGTCTAAACTACACCCCTCTGCCGACAGGGGGATGTAGATTAGGCACTTCGAAAGTGCAAATGAGCCCGGGATTTAAATATCCCGGGCTTCATTTGCATACTTCATTTGCATCTGGCGCTCCTCATTTTTTGAGGAATACAGGATCTGCCGAAAAAGCTCCCTGCTGTCGGCAGAGCCGCGGCTAGACTTTAATTTCAATTTCGAAAGGGCGCGTGATTGGTACAGTGCCCGAACGTGAGTATGCAAATGAAGCCCGGGATATTTAAATCCCGGGCTCATTTGCACTTTCGAAGTGCTTGATTTGCATCCCTCTGCCGACAGAGGGATGCAGTCTGGAGGTAGCCTCAGAGACTAACAGATTTATTTGGGCACAAGCTTTTGTGGGTAAAATATCTTTGCCAGATGAAAGCTTATGCCAAAATAAATCTGTTAGTCTCTGAGGTGCCAAGCGACACCTCATTGTTGCTCCGGTGGTAGGTAGATGCTACACACACTTTGTAAACATGGCAACTGAGACACATGCAAAGTTACCTTCACTAGAGAATCAGGTCATATTGGAACACAGTCTTGAAGAGTCACGTTAACTACCATGCTACCAAACTGGACTCTGCAGACATTGTAAGCAGGGACTTCTCTGGTCACACCCCATGCTTTATGAAGATTGATTTATGAATATGAATATGCATTACTCAAAACTCTTTAGGCAAAGTGGGTTATCTAACATGTCGTTTAAAAAGTTGTAATATGCTAAAACTGTATATCCTATTTCTGAGCATGTATTTTTATTGCATGTAAAGTTAGAAATATTAAGTGAAAACCTGTTTGATCAGTCCATGTATTCTAGTGAAAGCCATTAGTGATGCTTTAGGAAGTTGATGACTCAATGATCAAGTCAATGACCTCCCTATGGTTTTGTTTTTCCTGTAAGCTCAGACTGTGTTTGGTCCTGCAAAGACATGTGGCCAAGCCACCTGAAGCAAAAACCCATTTTGGATCTGGTACTTTTCCACTCAACGTGAAAAATTTGAACTGAACACAAAGAATTCTGGCCTTGGGCAAAAGAGATAAAAAGGGGGGAACCAAAAAATAGAGGGAATGGCCAGATACCAGGAGACCTCTCCCATCCATTTACCACCCAAGATGCCTGCTGAAAAAAAATCTAAGACTGAACAGAGGGAAGGATTGGGCCCAAGCTAGGAGGCGGGCTATCTTGTGAAAGAGATGACTAAAACAACTGCTAGGGTAAGAATTTTGCATGTAACAAGTTTCTTAGTAGATTAGGATTATCTGGCATGTTTTGTTTATTTTCTTTTATAATTTACTTTGATCGGTCTGTTTTCACTTGCAATCACTTAAATCCTATTTTTATACCTAATAAAAACACTTTTGTTTATTATCAAGACCAATGTAAATACTTGTTACCTGGCAGGAAGCAACCACTGTGCATACCTCTCTTTCATTGATAAAGAGGGCAAATGTATAAGCTTTCACTGTGTAACACTTTTATACAGAGTGAGATGGATTTATTTGGGGATTTGGTCCCCTTTGGGGGTTCAGTTCGTGAGTGCTGTCATTGGCCCTCTGAGTGCTGAGCTGGTTCTGCATCTATGTTGCTCTGCTGGGGGGTGGTAACCCTAACTCTGTACCTAGGCTGGGGGACACCAGACATTCTGGCCCAGCAAGACAGATTGGTAGGGAGACCCAGAGAACAGGAAGGTGGGCATCAGTGACTTGATTAGCATACTGAGGGCATGTCTACACAGCAGCATTATTTTGGAATAATATCAGTTAGTCTGAAATAATGTATTGTGCATCTACACAGCAAGCCTATTATTTTGAAATAAATTCAAAATACCGGCCTTCTTATTCTGACTTCTGTAAACCTCATTGTATGAGGAGTAAGGGAAGTCGGAGAAAGAGTTCTATATTTCAAAATAAGTGCTATGGAGATGTGCCCAAATTTGAAATAAGCTATTTCAACTTAAGCTATGCAATTAGCATAGCTCAAGTTGCATAGTTTATTTCGAGGTTAGCCCTGCTGTGTACACATGCCCTGAGTGACAACCTCAAGGAGACTTCTGTGCTCTAACCCATCACATTCCCTGTTTAGCATCAAGTCAGATCCTGGATGAACCCCACTGGAGCCATACATTTAACCTTGACCATCTGTCATGATGTTAAACACAATTTGCCTCTGCCTACATTGACTGAGGTTGTGTTTAACATTGTGTTAGTACAGATGATACCTAAAGCTGATTGTGTTGCTATGCCCCCATACTCTTTATAGAAATTTGTTTTGAATATGAACATGGATAACTCAAATATGCTTTATGCAAAATAGGGCAAGTAATCTATCATTGAAGAGCATGTAATCCCTGAATATGTATATTCAATGTGTGTGCATGTATCATTCTTATATGCAAAATTAGAAATATTAAGTGGAAACCTTTTTTTTTATTATTCTAGGTCTTCTAGTGAAAGCCATTAGTGGTATTTAAGGAACTTAATGGCCCAGTATTCAAGACCATGATTTGTAAATGGTTTTGTTTTTCCTATAAGCCCAAACTGAGATCAGTCCTGCAAAGTCCTGTGACCATGCTACCTGGTGCTGGACTCCATCTTGAATTTGTATTTTTCCATGGGAGTGGGGAGAATTTAAGAAAGGATTCCCACCCTGGGAAATTCTGTTTAAGGGAGGAGGAGCAAACAAGGACCGTCTTCAGCTGGCTTTTGAAATTGTCTCCCACCCTAAAAAGATACACAAAAACACCTGGAAAAAAGAGAACCTTAACAAGAGGGATGAAGGAGCATTGCTGGACCCATCTCAGAGGAAAAGATCAGCTCTGACTTGAAGAATTTTACTTGAAATAAGGATTAAGATGAGGAATTATGTTTTGTAGCAACTCTTCTTAGTGTATTAGGCTTAGCTGATGTTTTTTGTTTATTTTTTCTTAGTAACTTATTTTGATCAGCCTGTTTTCACTTGCAATCACTTAATTCTTCATTTTTATACTTGATACAAACATTTTTGTTTATTATCAAAGCCAGTGTAAATAATTATTGCCTGGGGGGAGTAGGAGTGGGGACACAAGCTGTGCACATATCTCTTCCATTGATAAAGGGGATGAACATCTTTATGAGCTTGTTCTGCGTAAAACTTTTATAAAAACTGATTTATTTGGGATTTTGGTCCCTTTTGAGGGCTGTACTCCTGGGTGCAGCCACGTCCCTGTAGCTGAGCCTTTCACAGCTGAGCTATCATCAGCATCTGTATTACTCTGATGAAGGGCTGTTACCGCAACTCTATTCTTTTGCTGGGGGAGTTCAGAACATCTTGCCCAGCAGAACAGGGTGGTGGAGCACTCCAGAGGGCAGGTAGGTGGTCTCAGTGATACAATCAGCACACCAGGTGACACTCTCAAGCGGATCTCAGTGATCCAACCCATCACATTGATGTCCTAACACAATCTAATATACTAATGACAACAACTCCAGAGAGGTTAAGAGCTTGACCCTGATTGCTGCTGAGCATCCTGAGAGTCAAGGATACTCAGGGCCTTTGAGCAGGTGTTAAGGAATCTTGTAAGAATGGGTCCTATGCGCCAGATTTTCCAAATATTTAGGCACCTAAAGATGCAGCTCCAAAGCATCTTTAGAGCTTCTAAGAATCCCACTAGGTGCTAATTCCCAATGTAAATCTGGTCTTACGTGACTGCCCCATGGTTACAGTGCAAGTTAGTAACAGAGTCAAAGATCCCCAAAGTCCCAATCCCAGCACCCTGCATTAAACATGATAAACATTCCCTATTTGTTTTCAAGTTTTCCTGTAAAAAGGAGAACATCTAATTGCACTTATCTGACCTTCACTATACAGATATGCTGGCTGCCCTTTAAAAAACAGATCTGCTCTCATCGGTATTAGAAGGTATTGTTATCTAGTAATAATTACACTGGAGCACTAGCATACCTTCCAGCTGAGACTCTGAAATGTACAGTCATGAACAACTTTTATCCTCATAACACTTCTGGGAGGTAGGAAAGTAGATATTATTTTCTCCATTTTACAGATCCCACAGAGATGTTACAGTTAAAATTTTCACACAGGAATGCCTGAAGCTGAGTCCCCATGACACTGTTTAGGTCCCAGCAGAAATGGCTTGGTTTATCATTGTCAGTCCTCTCCTACTGGAGCTAGTTTTTTGGTATAAGTTTTTTGTATAATCCCCGAAATCCTATTAGATTAAATTGTGGAAATTCTGTCATCCCCCACAGAACTGGTAACTTAATAAAGATTGTCTGAGGAATTCTTTTTGTGTGTCTGGAGGACACAGGAGCAATTCACATATCTGTGTGAATTCATTCCAGCAATCACACTTTGGAAGTTGCCTCTGAAAAAAAGTTTTTACAAGTTCATGTAAGTTGCAGAAGTGTCGTAATTGTTTAAGGTTGTGTTTAAATGCATCCAGGTCACCTCTAAACTGTTTCCCCTACATTGGAATGTAAGAACTTGATCACAGCCTGGTGATAGAATGAAGGCTTTTTCCACTTAAAAATCCATAACACCATTAAAAATGAATACACTGTGTTAAATAAATGTATGAAGCTGAGATTAAAATTGTTTGTATTTCCTGCTCTTTGTCAATTATTAATATCACCCATAATAGATATATTAATGTCTGCAGGAAAAAATCAACAGTCAGCAAACAATATAAGCTTTCTCTTAGGAGAGGAGAGTTATTTGTATAAATTTCCCACCCACAAGAAAAAAACCCAAATCTCTGCAGCCAGCTCCTATGCCATTTACCACGTGGAGTGTGCAGAATGAATTCTTGCTCCAAGTATGGTCATAGATCTTGAGCAAGGCTATAACCCACTGATTCAAAAGCAGATCTGTGTGCATGCACTAAGTCAATATGGGAGGAGAAACTTATTGCTAAGAGGAGGGGAGGAAAGAAGTCAGAAGCAGAACAATTAAAACTGCTTTATTCTCCACTGTAATAAACACAAATCAAAAGGGGATCTGGGCTTGTTAATTTCACTAGGAGATAGCAGAGTAGACCACCTTGACTAGCAGTTCCACAGGATTTATGCACAAGCTAAGAAAGCTACAGACTCAGGGCCTCCAATTATGAAGGGCCTCTAAATACCAAAAAAAAATTATTAGTTATTAGTTGCATCCTCACCTATGTATCGGTATATACGCTGACATAAAAATTTATTATTTCTATTGTCATTGGCCTTTCTGTTAGAATAATACACATTTTTGGGGTAATGCTATTGGGCTTCTTAAACTTGTCATAGTGTAGGGCCTCAGCATGTCTTAATCCGGCCCTGCACAGCAGAGAACAAACTTTTACTGCAGATGCTCAGCACGAGCACCAGGCCTTAATCTTGACATTAAGAGACTTGGGAAATGAAACAACAGACTTTTAAAATTCTGCAGACCAGCAACACATTGACTGACACTTCTGAAAATTTTGTTTAATAAATAAAACTACCTACCAGGGTTTATTAATACAACTTAGATTTATTATTCACGGACATAAACAAGGAGAAAACCATATTAAATGATGATTCTCCAGGCAAGGACATTAAAAGATAAAAACACACATACATACTGACAAGAAAACCTTGTTATATTGCTTTTGATCATGTGTTTATAAACTACCTTGCCCTATTTGTATATTATATACCTGCATGCAATAGTACGAACTTGCCTCAAATATCCATACATTTAGATCTAAGAATGATAAGTTTCATATTTGGTGCCACCAGGTATCTGTGTTTTCATGTTCCATTCAATTGCTGGTGCTAAACTGACAAATATCTGATGCTAGCCAATTAAAAATGCAACAACAGGAAATAAACTGGAAAAAAAATCACAATGCTTGCTTGGGACTGTCTGTGGGGAGGACTGTTAACTCAAAACAGGAACTGTCACATCTAGCACTCATATTTTTTTATCCAAGGTAATAATAATGAACTGGTTCTTATTTGCCCTATATTGGTTTACTTTCCTGAACTTGAAATTGAAAAGTGGTGCTTAGATTTTAAATCATTTCAGAAAATTTGAAGGCTAAATTCACAGGTGATATAAAAGGTGGTATAAATGTCAAAACAGCAAATCAGTATATTTTGTAGATAGAAGAATGGGGTGATAGCAGGAAAATTTACCAACGGAAATACTGTAAGATGAAATGGAGACAACGCTATCCTATATTTTATACCATTCTATTGGTCATTTTTTGCTGGTATTACCCCTGTTTTATGCCTCATCAACCATCAGTTCAGGCAAAATATGAACATTCCTGTTTTAATGCTACAGAAACTATCAACCAGATGCTGTTATTTTCGCTCTCTGGGGCTCCTGTCAAATATGACCATTACAAACACCAGAGAAATCCCAGTGAAGATTTTGGGCATAGCAAATCTGTAACTACACTAGGCAAATGCAATATACTGTAAGTGGTTTGCTTGTCACAGTTACACTCTCAAGAGACTGGGGATATCTGTAACATTGCAGCGCTTCTGAATACAAAAGCTGCCTAACTGGAGTTATGCCCCTGAGTGTTCTTCAGGCTCAATCTAAAAGCCACAAAAGTCAACCGGGAGTTATTCCACTGACTACCACAAGCTTTGTGTCAGACCATTGGCCACTGTTTTCCACATTTAACTGCAGCTCTCCTTCACTCCAGCCCAGGTGCCCTTTGTTTTAGGAAGAAGCTACATCAGATGAAGAAACAAAGCAAAAGTGTTCTGGAGTCAAAAGTAATGCTCATTTCTGCCCCTGACTGCAAAGACTTAAGCATCATAGTGGTATTTCCAATGTTCAAAAGGCAAATCCATGGTGGATGCAACACTCTCAGTCAGGGGCGGATGAGAGTTTTGCGGGGCCCAGGGCAGCACAATTTCTCCGGGCCCCCCCCTGGAGAAAAAAATAGAAAAAAGGCGTCAAATGCACAAATTGAAGGCTATTTACATATTAAATGTGAATTGGGTAAATTTGATAGAAACTTAATTTAGTTGGATAATTTTTATTCTAATTATATTGTAATTCATTTTTAAACAAAATTCTGCATTAATAAAAAGGGGAGGAATGTCCAAATGTTGAGCAAAAAGTGCCCTCCCCAAAATAATCATGGCACCTTTAAATCTCACACTCCCATCCCCATTCATGGCAGGGCAAGAATGTCCCAAGTGGCTTTCCAGCTGAGAAAAACTGAAAATACCAGACATTTTACTAGTCCGGTATTTTCTGGGGTTTTTTTACCTGACAGAAGCCACAAATACTGGACTGTCAGGGCCAATACCAGACCCCTGGCAACCCTAGTCGTAACTCGAGCCTGCATTTACAATAGGCCAAGGACGTAAGTCGGGGGATTTGGCCCCTTCCCCACTTCGGAAAAAGGTCATAATGGTGGGGGGAGGGTCGTAAATCGGGCTGTTATAAAGCAGGGGCCTCCTGTATTTGTGGCAGGGGTGGGAAACCTCTCTTGGGTTAGGGGACACTGACCCTACAGAAAAATCAGCTGGGGACCACACAAGCGGGCCGGGGACCAGCAGGCCTGGAGCGAATCTGGCCAGGGGTTTGGACTGTGCCCCAGGGCAGGGGATTGGGGTGCAGGGTCTGGGAGGAGGGTTATGTGGATGAAGATATCAGAGTGGGAGTGGCTGACACTTACCTAAAAGCGCTGCTCGGTGGTTTCTCCCACAGGAGCTGCCTGGCCATGTGCTGGGGGATTAAAAGCCTGAGGGGAGCGGTGATTGGTGGGTTCCCGCAGCTGCCATTGTCCAGGTCCAGCCAATGGGCTTGTGCAGGGGAGTGGGGAGCGGAAGCAGCCATGAGGGACCCTCCCCTGCCGGCTTGCAGCTCCTGCACCACAAAGGGCCCCGCTGCGCTGGTCTGTTCTGCGTGGGGGAGGGGCTGTTGCTGCCACGCGGCCAGACCCGACCAGCGCGGGGTTTGCTCTGGCCACTGCAGCGCCTGCGCGGGCTGCCTGCTGCGGTGGGGGCGGGGCTTGAACTTCCAAAGCGCCACGTCGGGCTCCCTCGCGGGCCCCAGGCTGCCGACCCTGCTCTAAGCAGGGCGGATGAGAGGTTTAAAACACCGGCGCTGGCGCGGGGCCTATTAAAGCGCCTGCAAAGAGCCCCACTGAAGTCAATGGCATAGCATGTGGGTGTAAGAGTTTAACTGTGTGGTTCTCAAAACAGGACTGGGGGGGTCGGGGCAAGATAGCCAAGACAGACAAAAAATAAGGGGAAACAGATGCCACGTACATTTGGGGGGGAGGGACTGCTGATGGGGAGAGTACTAAGGCATGAGGGGCAACAAGGGTAGGAAGGAAGAGAAGGAAGTAAGAAGGCGAAGAAAGAAAGGAAGAAGCAGGAAGAACATGGATAATATGGAGGAATGGGAATGAAAAGGGAGTGAGGCTCGAGGCTATATGAAAAAATTATGGCTACTATTTACACCTGACCTTTGTTTAGCAGTTTAAGGAGAAGCAAGACTTTTTGAGGATCCTGACAGAGTTTTGTAGGCTGTAATACAGCAAATCCAAAGCAGCAGTGCGGGGCTGAGAGCAGCAATATGATCCATACAGGAAGAAGATGGACATCTGCCAGAGTTCACCTCAGTCTGATATCATGCTCCAGCACAAGGTGGGAATCGAAAGGTACCACCTCATTTTCTACACAACCATATCAGGAGGATTATCAAGGTACTTTCCACAGATTAGTTTTTTATTCCTTGAGCTTGCCACCCCTTGATAAATAAGGACCACAGGTAGTCAACTGCCTGTTCACTACAGCTGTGGATTGCACTCTTAACAGAGCAGTAAAGTCAGAAAGGTGAGGAAAAGATGTGGGGAAAAAACGTGAGAGATCTCACAGATAACGCAGAGCGGAGGCAGTCATGTAATTATAACCCTCATTTTATTTTCACTTGATAGCACAAAAAAGGAAGGTGAGGAGAGGCTTTTTAATGAAACATGACATTCCCTTATTGAAGTCTGATTTAGGCTTCATAAGGCTCACTGCTCTGTATACATTCCAATGCTTCCTTGCTGTGGGTAGCCGAATAGTAGATGTTCAATAAATTAAAATAAATTTAAATGGTAATTTCCTGAACAATGTGAGACTGTTTTCTGAGCAAACAGTCCTTTTGGTGTTATCAAAGATGACAGAGCCACCCAGGCTGTAAATATAAGGAGAGATACGGTCTCATTTATACACTTAAGTTCTGTTATGCCTCTTTTGTTTCCTGAACAGACATATCTATTGTTGGCAATGCATGGAAAATCACATTACCCAACTCTGTGTGGGGTTGTCCTGTATGGAAGTGGCCATACTGCAGCCTACACATCGAAAGCTCACCGTGCTACGTGAGCCATCACAGGCCGAAGGACTAGGTCACAACAATAAGAAAGAATTGGCTTGATTTGAGCAGCTTCCCCCCGCTATCAAAATACAGTAAACCTCCGATAATCCGGCACCTTTAGGACCCAGGGGGTGCCGGATTATCAGATATACTGGACTATCGGAAGGGGGCTATGAGGGGTCTGGAGTGGGGTGGGAGGGGATGCCACCCCAGACCCCTCATAGCCCCCCCTTCTGATAGTCCGGCTCTGCCCCAGGCGTCCCTGATTCAGCCGCTGCTGGTCAGTTTCAGCAGCAGCTGAATCGGGGATGCCTGCAGCACAGCAGCTGAGGTCAGTTTCAACGCCACTGGTCAGTTTCAACAGCAGCTGAATCGGGACACCTGGGGCAGAGCAGCTGGGGTGCTGCCGGGTTGGTCCCCTAGCACCGCTCCTCGGCGCTGCGGGACCAACCCGGCAGCACTCCAGCTGCTCTGCCCCAGGCGTCCCCAAGAGCAGCTGGGGTGCTGCCGGGTTGGTCCCGCAGCCCCGAGGGGCAGCGCTAGGGGACCAACCCGGCAGCACCCCAGCTGCTCTGCTCCTTGCTTCCCCGATTCAGCTGCTGGTCAGTTTCAGCAGTGGCTGAATGGGGGAAGCCTGTCTGGCTGCCCCAGCACTTCCGGGTTCCTGATGGTGCCGGACCATCAGGAGTGCCGGAGCATTGGATGCCAGACTAATGGAGTTTTACTGTAGAACATTGTATTATGCAACCTGTAGATCTTGGCAGTCCTATTGTGTAGTCCACAGAGTCCTTTCTGTGTCTGTAAGTTCTGGGGCAGGACCTGGGGACACCTTCCATGTGAGAAGGCTCTGTTTGGTCACTCTGAAAGCGAAAGAGCCACAGAGAACTACAGGATCCATTTAGGTCCAGAACTGCACTAAGGAATCTCCTATGTATGCACAGCAATTGACTCTTACTTTTAGGGGTGAAAATAACCTAAATTTCTTACAGGTACTGTCCTATTGCAACCGATTTCCCTGCCAGGTCTTTAAATAGCTCCCTGTTGGCTTTTGCCATAGCTCAGCCAGCTCTTGCCGGAGCTGCGCACCAGGGCGCACCCACTTACTTATACCTCTGCTCTTACCTGCCATAATTATAATAGTATCTTACATACGATGAGGAAAGCTACTGGCTGAACATTTGCATTTAGTAAAACAGACTGACAGAGCCAGATGAGTACCCAGGCATCAGCTTCTTCAAGACAGGCCCAACTAACAACGTAACAGAACAGCACCAATCATCACCTACAGCCCACACCTTAAACCCGTCCAGCGCATAATAATATCAAAAGCTAAGTATCGGGCACTGACAGTCCACTCTGTTAGGCTCATTTAGCACGGACACTCTAATTGACAAGATTTTTTTCCTTTTCTTTCCCTCTGCGTCTCCCCTCTTGCTCCATTCTTCTGAAGACGTGGGTTGTGCCCATGAAAGCTCATGATACTATCTACATTTTTGTTAGTCCCAAAGGTGCTACAGGACCATTCATTTACACACACACACACACACACACACACACACACACACACACACACGACACGGGGGCTGTGCTCCCTTCTCGCTCACCAACCCCGCTCTAGCAGGGGGCAGGCAACCCCAGGGAGGGCTGAGCTGCGACCAGCCCGAACCCCTTTCCCCTCCCAACTCCCCACCAGCCCAGACCCCTTCCCCCATGTGAACCAGGGTCCCTCTACTTCACCCTCCTCTGCCAACCCTTTCTCTCCCCACCCAATCTTAATCCCCCGCCTCTTCCGGCCACACCATGCCCCAGGCCCGGCTCTAACCCTGGTGATCGGAGAGGCGCAGGGGGGGCCTGCCTGCCTGTGTGGGGCAAAGTGAGGCGCAGGTGTGTGCACATGGCGCTCTGGGGCACTGCAGCCTGCTGAAGTGGGGAAATCAGCAGCATGAGGGGGCACTGTCCCAACTCTCCCTTGTGCGGTCCTGCCTGTGCTGCTTTCTGTCCCAACCCTGCCCTCAGAGCCCACGGCCGCCCGTCCACCCATCCACCGGGAGAGGAAGGGAAGGAGCAGATAGGTCAGTGTGGCAGCTCCCCAGGAGGCTCGGGTGCTCTGGCAGCCAGGAAAAGTGCAGCCGCTGTGGAGGTGGTGAGTCATTGTGGGGGCAGCCAAACTCCGGGCAGTTGGGCACTCTGGCTCCCCAAGAGCCTGGCGGCGGGGGACCCTCCAAGAGCCCACTGCTGGCACATAAGCCCGGCTGGGAGCCCCGCTCCTAGTGCCTTTTCCTGGGCTGCTGTCCCGAGCACTGCACACGCCCCACCCCTGGGCTGACATGGCTGCGATGTGGGGTCTGCCAGATACTGTGCCATGTTTCTTGGCATTGAAAGCCCTGTGGGGTGGGGGTGGCAGAAGGGAAGTAGGGGCTTGGTTTAAAATAGCAATTCCAAGTGGCGAGGGGAAGCAGCGAGGTCGGGCTTGAGCTGAGAAAGGGGGTAGGGAGGAGAGAGGAAGGAGGCAGGCGGGATGCAGAGTGATGATGACATCACTCTATCATCCCACAGGAAACGTTTTTTTTTAATATATAGAGAGGCAGTATCATGAGCTTTCCGTTTTGCTGATGAACGCTCATGATGATATATATCTATATAGATATCTATAGATATAGAGATATATAGTTAGTCTCTAAGGTGCTACAGGACTACTCATTTTTTAAAGTCACAGACTAACACGGCTACCCCCGGAGACTATTTGCATTTAGTATAATGCCTGCTGTTATGTAGCTGACGCAAGCCCACCGGGCTCCTCGCAAGTAATTAGAGTAGCCTTCACGTGGGGGTGGGGGAATGTGGACATTTCTGTGCCCTGTAAGCCCAACTCAGTCACATCTCACAAACTCCGCTTTGGTTCAGAACTGCCTTCAAGACTCTAGGGTCAAAGTAAATGCTAGAGATTTCTGACCTGCTTTTGTCAGGTGATTATAAAAATTGGCACATCCTGACATGAGCAGGGATACCGGCAGCATGAAGTGTGAAGGCAGCAGTTCTTAGGGCAACAGAAGCAGCAGGAGCCTAAGAATGAGCAAACTGCTTCTGTAGCATTTCTCTCACATTCTTCTGTGAAGCTCGCTTTGTTCTACAGCACACCATGGGAGGCGGCTTTGTTGTTGCTAAGTACTATGGAGAAAGCACAGGTACCATGTAATCCAATATTATATGCATTTAGACCTGATCCAAAGCCCATGGAAAGGCTGCCATTGACATCAAAGGGCTTTGGATCAGGCCCTTATAGACACATTCAGAAGCACAGACCCTCACAGAAGATTATAAACTAATTAACAGCAGCACTAGGGGAACACAGTTTGGAAGGCAACATTAAGCTTCCAAAATTACTTACTTCAAAATCTGCTTTTTGTTCAGATTTGCAAATCAGCGTCTGCCTAAAGAGACCCTGAACACTCTTTAATCTTTATAATCCCTTCAAACAATCATACATTTCTAAGGGTGCTATTCTGGTCCCCCATGGAGAGATTTTTAGGCTATCTCCTGAAATTGCAATGTAGCAAATGAATCGTTCTGAAAATAATCTCAAAGGTCATGAGTCTAAGCATGGCCATTTTAAAGCATTTATTATTCACTGGAACTGTAAAAGGCCTGGTGGCTGGGATATTTGGGAATATAACTAAGGCCTTGTTAAAATTACAGAGTATCTCTAATTTTTAGACAGCAAGCATTGTACGCTGTAGTTTCATCGTCAGAATTTTTCCTAAATTCTCCATTTTGAGATTGTATTAAAGGGAGAAGGGAATTGTGACATAAAACTGGTGTTCTAAAGTATTGACATACATAAACAAGGTTCTGTGCCCTCTTAATCAGCATACTACACACCAACCCCTTCATACATAATCAGTTATCTCATGGTTTATAATCAGGCATTTGTGAGAATGGTGCAATTTTTCACCACTGCCACAATTAGTTGGTGGAACATTCCAGATCACAGCAGATTCAAGATATGCTTCCTTGAGACCTACTCGGGGTTTGTTTTTTCAGTCTCTGCTCCTGAAAAACTCCCACAGAAGCCAAAGGGAATTCTGCCAGCATAAAACCTGAATCAGCATTTCAGCATTTTGCCCAATAAGTCCTTTGGGATGGTGGACTTAAAAACTGACAGCTAGGGTTGCCAGATACTTTCACAAAAATTCCCGAACATGGCAGGAAAAAAATTGGTTGATCAAAAAAAACCAACCAACCAAACAAAAAAGGACACTGCGCCTTTAAAAATCCCCATGCTCCTTGCTTCCCCCCCAGCTCTGCCCCCGCCAGACGTGGCAGGGGAAAAATGTCCCCGCCAGCCTTCCGTCCAACAAAAACAGAAAATACCAGGCATTTTACATGTCCAGTATTTTCTGGGTTTTTTTATCGGACAGGGGCCACGAATAACGGACTGTCCGGCCAAAAACCGGACACCTGGTAACCCTACTGACAGTAGCTCTTTGGAGCATATGATCTGTGCTGCTCCATGATTAAAAAAAAATAGGGAATTCATCATTTCAGCAAACAATGGGAACCTTTCAAATCTGAGCTCATCTATATGGTGGTAGCACCATAGTTGCTAATGCCTGTTCAGTTTTGGTTGGCCTCTTTTCTGTGTATTAGGGATGTGACCTTATCGGATAGTCAACACACTAGTCGACTAGTCGCTTCCGCTCCCCTTGCTGCCTCTATCAGGAAGAAGCAGGAAGGTGGGGGAAAAGAAGTGCGTGCTGGGCTCCACGCGGTGTTTCAATCTTTGAAATGCACAAGAGCCCCTGCTGTGCAGCACTTCCGCCTTTGAAATGTAGCAACAGCCAGGTGGGCTCTTGCTATATTTCAAAGCGGAAGTGCCCTTGTCAAATAGTCGATAGATTAGTTGATTAATTTTCACATCCCTACGATGTACTGTAAAAAGTAACATGCTCATATTTTGGGGACAAGACCAGGAGAGGAGGAACTTTCATACATATAAGATTTTAAAAGACCAAACAGTTTTGGATTAAAATAAGTCATGGAACAGATAGAGGCTGACTTTTAAACAACATTAATTGAGGCCCAAAGTTAACATCCAGCATGAGAATCACCTATGTGAAATGAGCCCAGGTCTACACTAAAAGGGAATGTTGAATCAAGATACGCAATTCCAGCTATGTTAATTATGTAGCTGTAGTCGACATATTTTGTTTTGAGGTTTCCTGTCATCCCCACAGAGGGAGGCTGATGGGAGCAAACTCTTCCCTTGGCTTCCTTTACTCCTCACAGAAGCAGGAGTACTGGCCAGCAGCAGGGGCGCCTTCTGAGTTTGATTTAGAGAGTCTTGGCTAGACTCTCTAAATCAAACTCCAGAAGATCGATCATGGCAGCGTCGATCTTCCGTTTAGTGAAGACATGGCCTTAGAGTTGTGAACTCAATTATCAATCTTTCTGCTAGATAGTATGAAAAACTACTCAAAGCTCCTTCAGTTTTCAAGCTGAGGGAGAAAAGGTGATGGGAACTACCCCAATAATTAAACCTACCTGCACCTACATACACACACACATAATTTGAGCACCAAGAGACAGAATAATGCATGGAAAAGGTAAATTATTATCTGGCCTGGCCTGGCAATAAGAGCAATTTAGCTTTTACACTGACATAGCAGCAATGGCCTGATTAGCACAGGAGAGGAAGGGTTGGCACAGAGCTGCCAGAAATCAACTCCGTCATAACTCTTGGCCTGGGTGCTTTGAAAATAATTATTTTTCAAAGCTAGCAGTCCTTTTGAAAGTACAGTTTTCATCAGATCTGTATAACAAGGAGTACATTATGAGAGGCAAATGCTAATCTACCCAGGAATCATCTAGCTAGCTCATCAAAGCTCCTTTGCTAGCATGTGCCAGGGTCTCCCGAGCTATGAAAAAGTCCATTGATCCACTTGGATTAGACCACAATGCCTCCTGTCAATTCTCCGGGGGGAAACAAACCCTTTCACTGCCAGTTCCCTGAAAACCAGGAAAGTAAAGAATTCAGTATTTTGAAGCCTGGCCACTTTTCTAAATGTGTCCTTAAAGAAAATGTTTTAATCAAGGTATGCAGTTGTATTCATTTCCCTCTATGGGCTCAATTCACATCTGTGCACAGGGCTGAAGGACTTACTGGTTTATAGCCTTTGTACTTCAATGTTGACATGGGGTGAATTAAATCCCATTGAAGCACTATGATTGTCTGTCGGTGCAAGGGTGACTCGTGTGGTATAGCTTTGTGCTGGTCCTCTGCATAGGGGTGAATTTCACACACAGAGTATGTCACAATGGAGGTATTAAATTATTTGGCTCAGTGGACTATTTCCTAGCTTGGAAGCCACCAGCACCTGCTAGTGAAAGTAGCTTTAATTTTAATTTCTTTCCCAGGGAGTACCTAGAGATACAAAGCCGACCACTGAATGATTTGGAGTCTGAGCAGCAAGAAAGGCCAAGACTCCTTTTCTTTTGGGAATCTCTGTCCTTTACTAATAGTGACCTCATTGCCATATGATGGGCTGGCCACACAGCTAACAAAACTGACTGCTCAGTTCAGTACACAAAGGATTTTGATTTTGAAAGCAGTTATGCATCCAGTAGCCATTAGTTTTTCATGGTTCCAAGCTCCATAAACCTCCTTTGCAAACTCCCAATTATTTGATTATATTCTTGCACAGATAAGTTTTGCTGGCCATGAAGATGTCTGTCTACTAGGAAAACTTCATAAACAAAAACATTCTACAAGGATCTGAACTATGGTTTCACCAAGAGGTGACATATCTCCAGCAGACTCAAGTGTCACTAGAAAATACCACTCTACTGAAGTATTAAATCCTTTTTCGAGACTTAGATTCTTTGTTCTACAGAGCAGCAAAGCAGCTGCACACAACAGAACTATGTACTTTACAATTAATTAACAGATGCATTATTGGGTCAAATTAGCCTTCAGTCACCTTTATTGATATTCCAAGTACCAGAGCTGGGCCAGCTTTTATATTCTATTTACTAGACACAAGGATTAGAAAATAGACTGTGCCCCTTATTGTCCCCAACCTTCTGCAAATGTTGCAACTACAACAGCAAATATGTAAATGCAAGCCTTGATTTTGTAATAATTTTAAAATATTGTTGTATATCCTCACTCTCCTCTCTAATTATCTCTGCCAGGAAGCAAAGTAGCTAGAGAAAAATCAATGCAAAGTGATTAACTAGCTCAGTGATTATCTGTGTGTTAACATCACATTCCCCATGGTTTCCTTTTTGCATGCTACACATAGAAGGGACAAAAAAAATGAGTTGCCCAGAGATCATTAAGGGTCAAATGCAATAATGAATACACTGTATATCTGATGGACAATGCAGGCTCTTTCCCTGAGTCTCCTTTGCTCATAAATTGCAGCACTTCCATGTAATTCAGCAGTTTACACCTCCTTTGGTCCACATCTGTGGCCAGGTATTTTAGCATATTCCAGGACTCTTGTCTACAATGTGTTCTTCTGCATCCATCCTGGCAGATGGGTTAGAAAAACACTATAGAACTGTATGTGGAGGAGAGGGGATGTGGTGCCACATCACCCCTATTCCCTGATGAACAGCTTTGCCAACCAAACTATGAAATGGGCTGAAAGAAGGACCTCACTCTAAAGCAGGGGTGGGCAATAATTTTTGACAGGGAGCCACTCCCAAGATTTTGGAAAGTGGTCGAGGGGCCTCACTCTTCCATGGTATTAATGGAGGAGATGCAGGGCTTAAGGGTGCAGAACGGAGCTTGGGGTAAAGGATTGGGGTGCAGGAGTGAGAATGGAGTCTGGGAGAGAGTTTGGGTGGAGGACGTGGTTGTGACCTATGTCAGGGAACTGGGGTGCAGGGTTTTGGGATGTGATCTAGGCTAAGAGGGGATTGCGATCTCAGGCAGGAAATGGGGTGCCAGATCTGGAAGAGGGTATATGGGTGCATGTTGAGTAGCGGGGAGGAGTGTGGGGCAGCAGGTTGGCGAAGAGAGGGGCTGAGGTGCCAGAGGCAGGTTCTCGCCAGAAGACTTACCAGCCTGCCTCTCTGCCTGCCTGCAGAGCTAAAGGCTTGCAGAGCTTAAAATATTTCTGCCTGCTCGGCCATATGCTTGAGTGAGTGAGCAGGAGGGGTTGTGCTTTGTGGAGGCCTTTTATTCAAACAGGCAGCTCCCATTGGCCAGTGTCTGTCCAGAAACCGGCCAATGGGATTGGGCTGGGAGTGGGAGCAGTGTCTGAATCTTCCCCCCCTCCCCTCCCAACTAAAAGAGAAAGCGCCCTGCAGCCACAATTCTGAGCAGCATGTGGAGCTGCGGGGCAAGTAGGGGATCCTGCCTGGGGCTCCCCACGCCTCTGCAGGCTGGATCCGGTGGTTTGGTGGGCCGGATTCAGCCCGCGGGCTGTATTTTGCCCAGGCCTGCTCTGAGTGAAATGCAGCATCCAATTTTACTCACAGGTGGTCTTTGCAAATCAATAGACAAAATAACAAACAGGTCACATGAAAAGTAGCTAGCCCCAATATGTGGTGCACTCCCACGGCTCCATGGAAGAATGTAGACTCCTGGCAAATGCTAAGGGAGTCTTACCATTGAGTGCACTCTTTCTTGGCTTGGCTAAAGAATGGATGTCAGACACCTAGGGAAAATGTTTCAAAGAGCTGTGATCCAACATTGTGTTTTAAAGAAACAGATCACTGTAGGTTCAAAGCCTTCCTCATGACACACACCATGACTGCTTTCCCTCAGTCAGGTATCCCTGCTGTATGATGTAATCGTAGATTAGAAACAAAGCAAAACAAGTTACACAATGCAGGGGCTCCTGTGGAATTAATTATATGTGTTGCTTTATCTACTGTATATATATACGTAAATTAAATTCATCCTATTTTCTTTGTGCATATTCCCCAAAGACCAAATTCTATGGAGGTTTAATTATGTTTTCATCTTGTTCAATCCTTTGGTGGATCTTCCTAGTTCGGTTCCTGTAAATCACACTTAACGTATGTTATCAGCAAAGCAAAGGCCCTAAAGCAACAACACAGCATAAAAAACCTCAACAGCTATTTTTGTATATCCAAGAAACGTATACCAAATATTTCCAGGCCAGCAAAGCTTTCATACCACTGAAATGAGGTAATTTATTTACAAGCCACCCCACATTCTGCTGCTCATGCCTCAGATGCCAGACAACTTATCAATTCAGCTACATGCTTTGTGTGTGTTGGACTATGCGCTGACTTGATTTCACAAGCTCAAGGTTATGCATCCTTCGATTTTACATCTATCATCCTAGAAACCATCACCTCTGTTTTGTAGCTGTGTCTTATGCTCTTGTTTAAAAAAATACAGCACACCCAGACTGAGCTCCTATAACCCCCACTTCCACCCCTCATCTGTGACAAAGTCTCTTAAATATAGCCCGTTCTTCAGGAGAATAGCAAGTGCAGCTTTGGCGTTAACTAATAGATCACAGAATCTGTAACGAAAGGAATGAGCACTTGTAGTGACCAAAAATCTCATTAAGGCTAACACATTGACTCAGTATGTGACCTTAGCAAAGTCACTTGATCTCCTTACAGCTTTGTAAACCAAACTATGAAATGGGCTCCCAGAAGGACCTCACTCTAAGGAAATGCTGCATCTAATTTCACTCACGTGGACTTTTCTGGGCACAGTATCCTTTTCAATTCAATAGACAAAATAACACAGGTCATATGAAAAGTACCTAGTCCCAATATGCGGCACAGCTGTTCGGCTTAGGGTTGCAAAGCGTCCGGGATTGGCCCGGCCTCTGTCCGGTAAAAAAACACAGAAAATACCGGACATGTATTTTCTGCTTTTCTCAGATGGAAGGCCGCTCCGGACATTCCTCCTCTGCTGCGTCTGGTGGGGGGGAGCGGTGAGGCGCAGTGCCTCTTTCATTTGCTCAACAACTTTGGTCCCCTGGTTTTTTATGTTTTGGAACAACCAATTTTTTTTCCCGCCATGTGTGGTATTTTTTTTTTAAGTATCTGGCAGCCCTAGGTTAGCTGTCCACCCCATCATGCAAAAGCCTTAAAATGAATGTGCTCTTCAGCTATTCCCTTTTTGGTAATGTATTTGGTAGCAAGATTTTTTTCTTTAAGTTATAGGGGTAACAAAAATATACAGTGTTATACCTGTCAATATTAAAAATAATAGACATGAGCCTTGGAAGAGATAATAAGCCTCAAGCATGGAGGCCTAAGCCTCAAAATTGTAGGTTAGGGGGCTGACAGACTTGCCGGGCCCCTGAGAGTGGAGGGGCCATCTTCACGCTCCTGGAAGGGGTGAGGCATAGGGCAGAAGGGCAGGGCTGGAGCAGCCAGCCCCAAGGCTGACCAGAGTCACCACACTGAGCTAGCCACCCAGCACTCTGGCAACAATTTAGATGGGCTGGGGCTCCAGCCAATGCCACTGTCACAGTAGCAGCAGCAGCCAGGTCCTTATGGATCACCAAGCCCCAGGCGCGGACAACAACCTCCTTTGCCCCCCCATCCGTTACCCCCCATTGGTGGGCCTATTCTAGATAGTGCAGGTTCAGAGGAAACTTTCCCTTAACTGTCTCTTGCAGGATTTCTTCTTAGCTGCTATTGGGATCAGGATACTGAACAAAATGAAACATCAGACTTCCCCACTATAGCAGTTCCCATATTCATATATTATTTCTGAAGCAATCTATGCTCTTATCATTAGGCTCTGTTTTAAGTTTTCTATAGCACACATCACTGGGATGTCAAAAGCAGATTGTTATTATGAAGTCTCAGTATGTAGTTTTAACCCACACACCTACTGGGTGTGGTTCACTGTCCCATGCAGTGGCACTTAGACCACAGAGAAAGAGAATGAGTTTGCTCCACAGCCTTAGCTGAGACCCAGCTAGCTTTTAATTCAAGCTGATGGTCATGCACTAAGCTCCAGAGGTCCCACGTTCAGTTCCACCTGTCAGCATTACCATTACAAAGTTAACTACCTTCTTAGTAAGTTAATTCCAGAAATTAGACACTGGGGAAAAAAGGACTAGCTCTCCAGCTGTCAGTAATTTTTCCAGAATACAGAATAAGGTTTGGGTGGGAGCAGAGGGATGAAAATTGTGACTCTTCAAAATGAGAGTTAATTGCTAAGAATGTGCTTAAGGTTTGACTTGCTGACTTGGAGAAATATGTAACAAAATACAAAGTAGATACATAAAAAATATCAAACCTCAGCTGAATAAAAATCAGGATATGGTAGAGAAAGCATAGATTATAACTTATGTTTATAAGGATTTCAACTCTTAGCAGCGTTGGGAGTTCGGGGCCTTTTTGGACGGGGTCCCCACAAAGTGGTCCTGATACAAATTCAGAACAGTTTAAAACAAAACAAAACTATCAGCAATGTTTTCTTACAAGATGGTCAGGATTTAAGGGTAACATTGTGCATACATATAACATCCACAGTAGGGATGTTAAAATATGGATATTTAACTAATTGAGTAGTCGATAAAATTTCTATCAACTACTCAATTAGTCGATAGGCAGCCCGGCTCAGTTCTGGCTTGTGCCGGCTGCAGGACCAAGTCCCACTCTGGCTCTGCAATTTAAAAGGCAGTCGGAGACGAACAGCCTGCCCCCTGGCTCCTACGGGGTTTTAAATTGCAGAGCCACGACAGGGTTTTGTCCCACACCTGGCAAAAGCCAGAACTGAGCTGGGCTGCCTGCCCAGCTGGCAGCAGCCCCTGTGTGTGGGGGGCTGCAGCCGGGATTTGGGGCTTCCCGCGCACAGGAACTACTGCCATGAAGCAGCCCCTCCCACCACCTCCAGCCTCTGCTAGAGGCAGCAGCAGGGGGCAGGCAACGGGCGGCACTGTGGATCTGGTGCTGGTGGAAACCGGCTTTTAAGCCTGCTCCCCCAGCACCAGCTCCTGTTTCTCCTCCTCCGCCCCGCTTATACAGAGGCAAAAAGGTGGGGGGAATGCAAGTAGTCAACTTTACTACCCAATAAGCCTATGCTTATAGTCGACTACTCCTTTACATCCCTAATCCACAGAGATGGGCAGGACGTTTTACAGTTGAATTGTATTTAGTGAATTGTGACCTATCTGGCTGACTGCCTCACGCTGTAGGTGCATGACTCTGCTCATTCCAGAGTGCTCTCATCCAGGCTGCTGAACTTCAGCCATTCCAAAAGCAGCTGTATTCAAAAATGTTCAGGCTCATCCAGGCTCACCTCCTGATTTAAGGCCTGTTCATTATTCCCTTAAAGAAAATGGTGCAGCCCACCAGCAGCGTTCGCTCTGCTGGGGTGAAGCAGCTGTCTCAGGAAAAAATGCTTTGGAGACCAATTGAAGAGAAAGAGAAGGTGGGAATTTTCTTTCATAGGTGAACCTTACAGAGATAATCACTAGCTGGGAAATTCCACCCGCCCAACTAGCCCTTTCAACAGTCTGTATCAGCTCAATTTCTCTGTGGAAGGTTAAGGTTCAACCTACTCATCAGTGATCTGCAGAATCAATACTTTCCAGTGGAAACTGACATTCTCTGCCAAAAGAGCACAATATGACATATAGTCATCTGTTCAGCTCCTCAGTGGCTTTTGTCATTACTGTAATGTAGGAACAGGGTTCAAAGAAAAAACAATTTATACACAATAGATGCCAAAAAGACCACTTCTTAAAAAGGCAGCAGAGAGGCTGGGCCTGAAATTGGGTCAGAGAACAACACTCATCCTTCTGTTCCACTCCTCAGAAGGAATCTGTGTGAAAGGTAACAGTCCTTGGGAAGACACAACACAGAAAGGGATGGGCAAGGGTGAGCAATCCGTGCCCCTTAAGGATGCATCTACACTGCACCCTTAACTCAAAATAAGTTACACAATTTGAGCTACACAAATTGCGCGGCTTATTTCAAGTTAATTTCAAAATAGCTTATTTTGTAATTTGGCGCTGTCTACACAGTGCCAAATTTCGAAATAAAACACTATTCTGAAACATCCCTTAATCCTCGTGGAGCAAGGTTTACATGGACGTCGGAGTAGTGAGCCCGTTATATTTTGAAATAACGGGCTTGTTCAAAAGACGCACAATAGCTATTTTGGAATACCGGAAGTATCCTGAAATAGCGTCGCAGTGTAGACATACCCTTTAAGTGACATACGTCATCAGTTATTGGAAGAGCTGATTTATATGTTTAAATACTGCTTATTTTCTATTGATTTCATTCCAATTAATTGGCAAATCCTGGTTTGATTTCCTGTATTCCTAGTACAACATTTTTATAGTCCATAGTGCTCCTTCTTCTCCATTTAACTCTCAGTGGCAAAATACACTCTGGGAAGGACAATTGGGGTGCATCTACACTGCACCCTTAGCTCAAAATAAGATATGCAATTTGCACTACACAAATTGCATATCTTATTTCAGTTCTTTTTTTCAAAATAGGCTATTACAAAGTTTGGCACGTCCACACAGTGCCAAATTTCAAAATAACACACTATTTCGAGACATCCCGTAATCCTCGTGGAACGAGGTTTACAGGGATGCCGAAACAGCGCGTCCACTATATTTCGCAATAGCGGACATGTTCAAAAGACACGGGGTAGCTATTTCGGGATACCTCTGGTATCTTGAAATAGTCTTGCAGTGTAGACATACCCCATGACAGTTGCCTGAAACTTCCCCTGAAGTGAGAGTCCAGGTGATGTTCTGGAGACATGACATAACACAACACCCAAATATATATACAAACACAAAGAGAAATCCACCTGATGTAATTACTAAAAAGCGATGGAACAAGAACAGCCATTTGGTTCATCAAAGCTCACCGAGCTTTTCTATTTAATGCTCTATTTCCTCCAAGAAGGCACCTTATGATTTACTGAATAACCTCAGTGCTGCTCTGCCCCAATGGCTTTGCCAAATGAACACATGCATTAGTCTGTAATGGGAGTGACTTAGACTATGTCTACATTACCAAGTTATTTCGAAATAAGAGACAGGAAATGGGAGCAGGTCCAATACCCTGACAAAGAGAGTTTGGAAATCATAATCCACTTGCTAAGAATTATGCCTCTAAACCTAGAATCTCATTGCTCCAGGCGGAGAAGTTAGCAATTTTCCAGCTTTTCATTTACCGTTTGGAAATCGATTTTTCAATAGTTCAGGCCTTTTAGTATGCCAAGCCACTGCTCTTCTAAGGGCCTTTTCTAAGCGGTTCTTGCTAGTTCCATTCATTTCACATTTTTAGTCTGCTGTTTTCTTTACTTTTCTACATTAAATTCCATTTGCTGTGCAGTGACCTGACATCTCTTTGATTTCCTTTCCCTGTCTGCTCTGCACTTGCAGGTGAAAACCAAGTAAGAAATCTGCAGCTGGTTTCTTTGTGTGGGTCACTTAGCCAGATTAGAAACACTGAAGGAAGCACTAACTCCTCTTCAGGCTTCAATCAATACTTCCTCCACATTTGACATAAGTACTCTATTTTTAAGCAATCCATTGCCACGTGTTGTGCTGACTACATGATCCCTTCAGCTTGAATAGAAACTTGGCAAGTAGGACTTAAAAAGTTTCCTGCAACTCCCTTATATTCTGTCAGACCAAGTTCCATCAGTATTTTGCCTTCTGTTTTGTGTGTGTGTCTCTGTGCACGCATGCTTGCATTACTATGGGTGTAAAGGGAGAAAGAGCAAAGCTTGCAGAATAGAAAGGAAGTTTCTAAGTGAACTGTTGTTTTTCTGACTGCAGCAACTGAACAGCTTCCAGCCAGAATATTTGCCTGTGCTCTTTGCATGCACAGCTGGTATTTACATTTCTGTACATTTGTTATAATCATCCCAAAAAGAAATGGAAATAGACATAACAATTATCTGATCCACAGTTTTCAAATGTGGGTGCCAAAAGCAGTATTGCCCATCCCACGCATTCAATAATTCTGTGTCAGGCTTACCCCCAAAATCACGAGATTGATTGAAAAATAACAAGGCTTTTGACAAGAGTAACTGTTGTTGTTTTTATGGGCCTTCTGTAGCTGGAGACACTAAAGGTCATGTTTTCCTGCTTTTCTAGAAACTATTCAGATATTCACATGACTCCAGCAGATGAGGCTTTAAGAAAAAAAAAACCCTCATCAGGTTGCAATAAAATCATTGTGCAAACTAGGCAACTAAGAGCTAATTTATCAAAGGTATTTAAGTACCTAAAGATGCAGAGAGGTGCCCAGTAGGATTTTCAAAAGCATCCAGGTGCCCAAGTGTAACACTCTCATGCACCCCAGAGCAGCAGCCCCTGAGACTCATGCAGTCTTTCCATTTCCTTGGGGATGGTACAAACCAGATTTACAGTGTACTATGCCAATACACATCAGAAAACCTTCAAACTCTCTTGATACAAAAGGTGCCCCATTATCTCAAACAAGGTTTCAAATAGGCCAAACATCGCAAATGAAGTGGCTAGGCATGACATTTAAGGGGTCTTGTGAAATTACAAATGCAAAGGGGTAATGTGATAAATAGTCCACAATAATCAACTGTGTGCATGCAGTGCAGTCGAGGGACCAGTAATATCCACTGCAATTCTTTGCCAAGACTATAACTACTGGCTTCAAAGGGTCTAGAGAAACAGTCATTCCACTCACTGGGTAATCTGAGCATGTCTTCACACCTTGCTCAAAGTCTGAGTGCACCCCTGGCCACCAAGCATAACTATGCAAAAATCCCTTCATTTATTTAATTCCCAAATGCCTTTCTGGAGCCACATCCAGGACTTCTTGTCACAATGCTGATGGGATGATCCCTTGGGTACCTGAATAAGATACCCAAGTATCTACATAAGATACCCAAGTATCTGCATATGACAAGGAGCACATGTCTTTATTGTGAGCTAGGAACCCAATTTTGTAGAATGTAGACCAAGTTCTCTTAAAGACCGAGTCCATTCATTTTGTTTGTACATGTGATCAGCTTGCACAAATCATCATCTTAAAGAGTGACATCTATGGTCCGCCCTTAATCAAATGGCATATCTTTCAGCAAAAAGTTCTCTGCCATTTCTGCATAGAAGGGTGCCAACCCAGAAGAATGACTAAACACAGCATTTCTTTGAGATGTATCAAATTAAAGTCATTCTGCTACAACTGAATAATCCACTGCAGCAGCATCATGCTCAGTAGGTTAAGGGCCTTACGAAAGAAGTCCAGAATAGGCAAATGACCAGTTTCTAAAGTAAACTGTCTTCCCACTAAATAAACTTGGAAGAGGACAACAGCAAAAGCCATCATCAAGAAATCTAGCTAGATCTGGCAATGTGTTGCTTCCATAGGGGTGAGAGTTCAGGATGCCATATATAAATGGCCATCCCTCCTGGGGCATAACCACACCTAGACCTTGATTGCATGCATCAGTTTGAATCATTATGGACTTCCTTGGATCAAAATAAGCTCTGGATTGGATCCAACAGAGGGCTTGACCCAGGGTTTCAAAAGCCTGCTTTACCTCTTTAATCCAAACCAACACTCCTTGGCCCTGGGTTAAATCCTACAGCAGCTTGGCAAACGTAGGGCAGAGCACATATATACTAAGCTAGGCTAAGGAGTGATCAGGCATTTATGGTAGAGTAGCAATAGCTTGTAGCTGTTCAGATGGCAGGTTCACGCCATCGGCCAATGGAGAATACCCTAGAAACTCTTCAGTATCTTTTGCAAAACTGCACTTTGCCACATTCAATTTTATGCTAGATTGTTAAGAGTTTAGTTAGCACCTAGTCTGGAGAGATTACCAGACCCTGTAAGGGTCTTAGAAAAGATGATAAAGTCATCTGGAATAGCAACATGAACCCTGGGTATTATCAAGAAGCTGAGAAACCACTGTCTGAAATACCTCAGGAGCAAAGACTAAACCAAAAGGGAGTTGTTGATAGCAGTACCTCATGAAATCAGTAACATGTGAACTTCCAGCCATTGATATTTGTTAATAACTGGACTGAACACTGGCAATTGAAACTACTCATATCACATATTTATTAAGTGCCTTTTAGTCTGTCCAGAGTTGAATGTTGTCTTTCTTCTTGTAAAAAATCATCAAGGGTGAGCTACAATCCATGGATCCTTCCCACTCCTGGATTATACCAATATCTTTCACGCACTGCAGTTCTGCTCAGATCTTGTCTACAAACGCAGGAGGCACGTGACATGCAAGCAGTAGAAAGGGCCAAGTTTGAAACCAGCTATGGACAGTACTTGTGTCACATGGATAGAACTCATCATGGTTTCTCTGAACTGTCCATTGGGTATCTCCTTTTATTCTAGTGGCATAACCACACCCAAGATATCCTATGCAAGTTCATGCATAATACCAAGCCGTAGGCATAGATTGTAGCACAATAATGGGAGCAGCATTTGCAGCAGCACCTTAACAACATAAAACTTAGTAGCCAAGACTACATCTTTGTAGGGCACAGAGTACAGCATCACCCCCTGTCTGCCAAGCATACAAATTACAAGTTTTTATTACCACTATAGTCAGGCAAACACCCTGATTGTGAACTAACTCAGCAGAACCACTCCTAAGGTGTACCATTGATTTCCATGATTTAGGATTCCAGCTCCAGCATTTTGCCACGAGATCTTACTAAAGTCATCACCAAGGTCCCTGGTAAAGGTGGTCTCGTGCAGCCTATGTTCACAGTGTGCATGTCAGTACGCACTTACTGTGACCCTGTGTAGTACCACATCAAGTAACTTGAAGAGTTTTCCTTCCCACAATCCTAGCACTTATCAGTTCTAGCCAAGCAGGAAAGGAGAATGACCAGGTGACTTGTACTCTCACAGGGGACAAAGCGAAGAACTGAGATCTTTCACTGATCATGCTGGGATATGGGGGTAGGTAGTGTCGTGACTCTGGGAGATGGAAATAAGAGGAGCAGCTGGCAGTTTAAACGTAGACACAAATGTAGCAGCAGTCTGAGAAATAGAAGCATTTTCGATGGAAGCCCTCTCCAATGCCTCACTCTTAGCAACCATGGAATCAAACGTTAGCATTCTAGAATCTTCAGCCAGCAACCATTTGCCCAATTGGTCACTGGCTACGCCAGGCATAGAAACATCTCTGAGCATGATTATCATAACTGCCCCAAATTCACAGTCCTGGACAACCAACACAAATGCCACACAAACCCATGTATGGGTTCGCAGGCCTCCCAGCAAGCTTCAGACAACTTTTTCCTTTGATAGAACAGAAACAGTGCCAAAAATACTCATTGAAGAGCTGCATAGCCATATCTAAGGAGGACCTGGGCTTGGGAACTCCAAAAATATCAGTTCCATTACAACCTAGGCTGCTCTGCAGCAGGGTAATGTAGCAGCATGGGAGAGTTACATGATCTGTACAAAGTTCTGGAAATTCCGAATAAAGTATCACCTGTCAATAGCCGAAGGATGTGCAGGCAGCTTGGACTGCAGAACAGAAGCACTCATTGCCAAAATGTTACGCTATGATGTACCACAGAACAACAATCCCAAAAACATACCCAAAATATAAAGCAAGACATGAAGGTAGGTTGTCAGTCAAAATGCACACTAACCAGGTACTGGTTAGAACAGCATCAGTCTGAACAAAGCATAATAAAGTCCAAACAGCAGATATGTAGCAGCAGGCCCTAAGTAGCTGCATACACCCCACATCATCCATGTGCAGTGCACACACTTGCACAGAGGAATAGGAACTGGATCATTGAGTTGAGAGAGCAGAAAACAAACAGGAACCAGGAATAGGGAGCAGGAAGGTAACACACTCTCACCATTCATCACACTAAGAAACCTGAGAAAATCCTGCTAAGCACAAAGATACGGTCAAGGAGAGATCTGATAACAGTTGACAAGTACCTATAAATATTTTGGTCTAGCAAAGCATAACAAGCTCCCACAACTGGAAGCTGAAGCTAGACAACTCCAGACTGGAAATAAAGCACAACTTTTTTTATTAGCCATAGGAACAATTTAACAATGGCGGTGGTGGATTCTCCATCACTGGCAATTTCAAAATGAAGAATAAACATTTTCCTAGAGGATATGCTCTGGTTCAGATGGATTATTTTGAGGAAATCCTATAGCTTGTGTTACGCACGAGAGAGCAGACTACATCAGTGGTTCTTAACCAGAAGTATACATACCCCAGGAGATATGGCACAGAGATCTTCCTGGAGTATATCAGCTCATCTAGATATTTGCCTAGGGTATGTCTATATAGCAGCCTATTTTGGAAACGTTATCCCGAAATAACGTTCTGTGCATCTTAACAGCAAGCCGGTTATTTTGAAATACATTCGAAATAATGGGCTTGTTATTCCAACATCCTGTAAACATCATTGCATGAGG
Source organism: Rafetus swinhoei (assembly GCA_019425775.1). Taxonomy (NCBI): domain Eukaryota; kingdom Metazoa; phylum Chordata; order Testudines; family Trionychidae; genus Rafetus; species Rafetus swinhoei. The sequence goes on from CM033437.1 coordinate 58,374,553, forward strand.
GTTAAGGGACTCGTCGGAATAGCGCTGTATTTCAAAATTAGAACTGTTTAGACAGCGCCAAATATCAAAATACGCTATCTTGAAATAATCTATGCAATTTGGGTAGCTCAAATTGCGTAGCTTATTTCAAGCTATGCACTACTGTGTAGCCATAACCCTAGTTTTACAATAGGCTACCTAAAAAGCACTAGTGAAGTCAGTACAAATGAAAATTTCATACAGACCATGACTTGTTTATACTGTTTTATAGCTCATACACTGAATTGTAAGTATAAGATTTATATTCCAATTGATTTATTTTATAATGCTATGGTAAGAATGAGAAAGTCAGCAATTTCTCAGTAATAGTGCGCTGTGATGCTTGTATTCTTATGTCTGACTGTGTAAGCAGGTCCTTTTTAAGTAAAGTGAAACTTTGGAGTACATGAGGCAAATCAGACTCCAGAAGGCAGCATGGTGGTCTGGAAAGATTGAGAACCACTTGATTAAATGATTCCCTTCTGGCCTTGGAATCGATAGGTACATCTACATTGCCTGTGGCACCAAGCCACCAGTCTAAGTCGGGAAACTGGGGCAAGTGGGGTTCATGCTACAAATAACTGTATAGATCAGTGTTTCCCAAATGGTGTTCCGCAGAACCCCAGGGTTCCGCGAAGTGAAAATAGGGGTTCCATGAGAAAATTCCATTACAAGCTGAATTATTGTAATGGAATGGAATTTTCATTCATTTATGAATTTTATTGAAAACAATTTTCATTTGTGTTTGCCACGATAAGTGTCCCTGGGTAATGCCAGCTTAGCCAGAGAGTGGGGACGATGATGTCACTACTCAGCGCGATGTGCACAGTAAGTTGGGGGTTCTGCAATATACTTTATCGTACAAAAGGGTTCCGTGGCCAAATAAAATTGGGAAACACTGGTGTAGATGTTGCAGCTCAGGCTCTGAAGCCCTGGGAGCAGATGGATGTCAGAGCTCAAACTCTAGCCCCACCCACAACTGCAAAGTGCTGTCTACATAATTATTTTTACAGCCCTACCATGACCACCAATAGCCCAAGGCTCTCCCCTATGGGCAGTCTGGGAGCATTGTAAGCATCCCCTATGAAACTATTAATATACTATCCACAGGGGTTGTTTAACATCTTGGCTTTAAGAAGCAAAGAATCTCTGAGCTGCATTGTGCTGTCCCCTTTAAAAGCTTTACAAATATTTTAAGGAAAATTATATCAGCTCTAATCAGAATTGTGGGTTGATGGGTTGAGGGTTTTTAGCCCTGCCTTGCTCTATTAGTACAGCCTGGGTAGCTTTCCTAAATAACTTTGTATACAATGCCAAGCCCAGGGCTTTACCTCTTGGCATCTTAAGTCAGCATTTCTGACAGTAAATACTAATGTCAAATGAAATGCATCATGCAAATTAGCACTTAGCTTTGGGAGCAAGAAGGTCATGAGCAAATGTTTCTTAAATACTCTGTGGCTATGTCAACTTCAATTTGAAGAAAGCGAGTTTCCTCCACAGCATTACCCCCTCCCCCTTAGTTTCTGGATCCTACAGAAGAGAAGAGTCAAGCTAGGAATGGGTCCAAGAGGGAAAAGTTACATTGTGAGCCCTGTTGTGCAGCCTGAGACCATTTGTGAAGACTCCTGCCTTCAGACAAGGAGCCCCGGCATCAGAAGGCATCAGGAAGAGCAGAGCACTCATGCAGATGGTGTTTGGCTTCTTGGAGGCTGTATGCTGGGGGGCAGGGGAGAATCCTCTGCTTCTTTCAAGGAGGGCACCCCTTCCTATCAGACTCCCAGATTTTCTCTGCCAGAAGAATTCTGGAGGAAACTGAGTTTTGTTTTCCTTCCCCTGCAATCCTGCCATGGATTTTCCGATGGCAAGGATTGATCTGGGCCTCTTAATTCCTTCCCTCTGCTCAGACTTTTATATTACTCACTATCTCACATGTATGTCCATTTTTTTGCAACTTCCCAACTATTCTAACTTATTCAGCATGAACAATGGACATTTAAAATGCTGTCCCAAAATTTGTCCTCCCACATTTTTCTACCTAAAGTCAATGTAATTGCTTGCATGTGTTTTTTTGGGAAGGCAGGGGAAAGAAGAAGCAATGATCCAATTTTTTTAAATAAATTTTAAAATGCTATGTCAACAGCCATTTCATCAGCAACCATCTACAAACAAACCCAGAGTAAGAGGGAATGAAAGAGAAACAAACTCAGGACAATATTTTGCACTCAGATCTGCAATACAAATCTCTACTGAATATTCTGCACCCAGTGTTCATGCACTGTACCAGCAGATGTTTCTTATGTCCTCAGGACCTGGTGTTGTGAGCCTTTACTCTTGTGAGCAGTCCCTACTCTCAAGATATATTCAGTTGGGATTATTTGCATATAGACCGCTCATGTGCATAAGGATCTGTGGGACTGGGCCCATAGGAATCTGTTGTTCTTGGTGGTGAGCACACTGTATCAAAACACTTAAGTACGTGCTCAGTCACAAGCAGGGTCACGTCCCTTTTGCAGAAAGATTTCATTTTCAAACTCCCAAGAAGTTACTATAAACAGGGAGTAAAAAAAAAAAAAGTTATTTTATTGAATTCCATTGTTTTGCACAATTTAGCTAGCACCTTTCTTGGTTTCTTCTGTTGTAACCTGGAATGTAGCACTATTAGGAAATCCAGAAATCCACCTTATGCTAAATCAGGAGAGGACAGTAAGAGTCTAACTAGTGAACCATGTCCAGCCTGTGGTCTGCTGATTGCCCAACCCTGCGCTAAACTCACAAGAATTAATCGTCAAACAGGATCAGACACCAAACAAAACCCCCAGCAAGACCACTGAGCAAACATGAATTTATTTGGTAGCACATTAAACCCCTTCTCCCATTTCTAGCCCCAAATTATGATGGCTTGTGGGTGGCTTTTCATGCTGCAGGTGGCTTTCTCAGAAGAGCAGCCACCGGACAAGATGAAGCAATAAGTGAGGGCATGCTGTGGCACACTGATGTAGTAGCAAGCAAGAAAACAAATAAATAGGATTCCTCCTGGGACAGACTAACGTAGATAAAAGGTTCCTTTCTTGTGTCTGTGGTACTGGCATTTTGACACATGCAGTGCTGCCTGTTGCATAATAAAGATTTTCTTGATGTTATTAGTAATAAAAATACTCTTTGTCTCACTGCTGTTGACAAGTCCAGCACTTCTTTCATTTTTCCCTCCCCTAGGTTTGTACAGATACTAGGTGCTGCCTAATACGGCTCCGCTCCACAGGAAGCCATCATGTTTCCAAAGACAGAAACAAAAGTACAACACTTAGGTGAGAACAGACTGTTTCCAGTTTCACTTCACACTCTGAATACTTGAACTTCTTGTAGCTGGTATCAGCACGGGGGTTGTTTTTGTCAAGGCTTCTCCTTTCCAGGAGCAAGGATACATGCAGATTTAATTTAAGAAGCCTTTGCAGACAGCTCCCATTGATGTCAATGCCAGCACTGGGGGTGGAACCAGGGTAGAGCACAGGACAGAATTAGAGCCGAATTTGGAAATACAGTGAATCCTCTTGTGCTCATTTGTCTTCTTCTGTGTAACAGAATGTAGCCCACGGGGTGCGGTATGCAGCTCACAACCTGGGATCACTTCCCCTAACTCCTTTGCAAAGCATGCAGGTTATGGGACAACAGGAAGAGGCTGGGGAGAAAGGCAAGAATGATACCAGCAAGATAAAGAGTTTACGACACAGCACTAAGGGGTAAAGAAGGTTTCGCTGAGTATTTATTTTATACCATACTAGAAGATTTATCCAGAATTGCTTGGGTCCTTAACTCAAATAAGTTTTGTTTTTCTTCATTTAAATCAGTGCTCTGGGGTGGGATTAGGGATTCAGTTTGCAGGCTGCCCCAGGGAGAGAGGACAATCCCAGCCCTTTCTCACCACAGCAGCTTTGGAATAGGTGGGAAGCACCTCTCCATAGCCACTGCAGTGGGCTCAGCTGGAGGAGGGATTCCTGTCCCCCAGATGGGAGAGAGTCAGACAGACACAGACACACCAACAGACAAACACTCTGAAATATATAATAAATAGCAGTCCCCTTCTCCTCTCCTGCCCCTGCTAGCCCAATGGAGTTACAGTTGTCCCAGTCCCCATCTCTGGCCACTTGCTGTCCCCTTTGGTAATTCTGGAGTATAACTCCCTCCTAACAGACCCCTCCCTTTCCACTGTATGAGGAACAATCAAATTCCAGGCACATCCTATTATCCTGGCACAACCAGATTCTGACTTTGCTTTTTTGATACAGGGAAGCTGCATACCAAATGTGGTGGTCCTAGCTCTTAACTGTTTAGGAGGAATTCTTGAACAAATGGACTCAGAGATGGATGGATAGACAGACAGACAGATGCATATTTCTAAAATAAACAGTATGATATCTATCTCTGTATATACCTCTAAGGTCCAGCCCTATAAGTGGGTCTTATTGTTCATACAGGATTTAGCACAATAGGCTGCCTATCTTAACTGAAAGACTCTGGATGCTACTGTAATACAATTAATCATTAGTGATAACAGTGAGATGAGCAGAGCTAATGCAGTATCACTCAGAACTCAGAAGGGTGTGAATGGAACCAGGCACCCTCCTAATCCCACCAGGAATGACTTCAATAGGAATTCATGCAGGTACAATAGTCACCTGCCTGGATTAGATTGCTGTTTCAGAGTCTTTGTTGGGAGGAGGGTGCTTTCTTCTTTTACTTAAAATATTCTGGACTTGCTTTCCAAGCAGCAGAAGTTGACAAATTAAACACATAAATCACACATAAAATGTGGCTCCAGCTTTGAAGGATTATGACAATTTAAGGCAGATGGCAAAATCAGAGTTAGATCTTCTTTCAGCACCCGGCCAGAACAGATGCAATATATAACAAAGCTATGTCTATCCTAGCATTTTTATCAGTACAACTTTTGTCAATCAGAGATGTGAAAAAACACACCCCTACCCGACATTATGTTTCACCGATGAAAGTACCGGTATGGATAGCACTATGCTGGCAGAAAATACAGTCCTGCTGACACAGTTACCACTGCTTGTTGGAGGTGGTTTAATTATTCTGGCAGAAGAACTCTCCTACCAGTATAGAATTGCTACACAAGAGACCTTACAGCAGCCCAGTTGAAGCAGTACAGCTGTGCCACTGTAAGATCTGCAGTGTAGACACAGCCTGAGGGTCATACTGCAACAAACACATTAATTCTCTTTGCTCCTTCAGAAAACCTAGAAATGCTACGTCTCTCGTGTCACTGCACATTTCATTGCGGCAAACATAACGAGTGACAACTGCCAAGGTAAATCAGTAATGCTGCATAAACGCACATAGGCAGTAAAAAGGGAATGGCAAAAAAGCCAGTATATCTGACATTCCTAACTCCTAACAACATCATGCCTTTAAAAGGAGCGTCTTCAAATCCTTTCCACTCCAGGATTGTTGTTTGTGAGGGATAAAACAGAGAGGCAGTAACTCCCATTGAAACAGTTTCCTGCTTCTCACTGCAGATAGGGAAGATACTAAGTTAATTAAAAATTGTTACAAGGGCAGCATTCATGAAGCCTCTTGTAGTATTAGGAATAATACTGTTACCATTCCTAGCTGGCTTTCGTCAGGGTTATTTGCAAGTCACTCTATGTTAACTCATGCAATGCTTAGACATGAGAGTAAAGTAACTCAGATTATTCTGAACTGTCCAAAGTTGTAGGCAGGAAGAAAAAAGTATAGGAATAATGTATCAGCAAGTATAAAAATAGATCTTCTTGAGGCATGATCTGTCCTTGGGTGAAAAAATTAATTGGCTGTTATTGGACCCTACAGCGTTTTCATTTTTCTAAATAATTACAGTATATTCTTTATAGCATAGGTGGATATGTTTACAGAAGTGTTTCTGGGCATTCATTCATTGGCTCATTCAGATTTAATGAACAAAACAAATGGGATGTAAAGTATTAACTGTGTGTAAATAATTGTGTTTAATTTTGTTCCGCTTGTGACAGGCAGAATTTCAAAACTAAATCTGCACTGGAGAAAGTCTTGCTCAAGAAAGATAAATCACACACTGGGCGTCTGTGGCAATGCCAAGAATTTGGGCAGCTGAAATGGAGTGGCAAGATGTATGCTAAAAATGTAGTTTAAAACAGAGAGGCACACTCCACGGAATTGTCCATTTAAATTAGGAATCTTCAGACCATGAGCTCCAAGGCACCCAAAGCAAGTTGGCATTAAAGTAGATTATTCACAAAGCGCTGCGGCTATCAACCTGCAAGAGACTATGTGGCACTGCTGCTTTTAAAACCCTGGAACAAAAGTTCAAAGTCTGCATCAATAGAGCAGGAAATTCAATGGCAGGGCAAATAACTTCTGCTGTGCAAATAAGATTTTCCAGAACTTAATTTAATAATTTATCCTTTTTGACACGAGTGCACTAGAGTCAGAAAAAGTGTGAGAAAAGCAGGGCACCTGAATCAATGACAGACTGATGAGAACTGTTTAGAGAACATGGCCTCACAACATGGCCTCACTCTAATGAACACAAATATCCTCTTTTTTGACACTGTATTTCAGTGTTTCAGTTTTCAAAGATGTGCTCAGCACCTTTGCACAGCATCTTTGAAAAATGGGCTCTGCACTCATGATTGGGTATTTGAAATATGAGTATTGCTGTGTAGTGAAGCAGAGTGACCTCCCTCCGGACCTTATAATGAGGAACCCCTCCCTCCAAGTCACTTGTCCCCCCCTGCCTCACTGGAATACCCACTGGGGGTGGGACAGGAATTGGGGGTATGTCTACACTACAGAGTTTTGTCAGAAAAATGGCCATTTTTCCGACAAAACCTGAGTTACATGCAATCGTGTTCTTTCGAAAGAAAAGGGTTTTTTCCGACATTGGTAATCCTCTTTCTACAAGGAAGAAGCCTTTTTCCAAAAGAGCTCTTTCAGAAAAAGGCATGTGTGGACGGGGAAGAGGGAGTTCTTTTGCAAGAAGAGGAAAGGGGAAAAAGCACAGGTGCCCTGATGGCCATTCCGCTCATCACAGCTTACATGCAAGATAGCGTCCATTCATTGTGGACGCTATCTGTCAAAAAAGCAAATGACTTTTTCGATGCGCTTTCACAGTGTGGACGCTCTGTTTCAGAAGAAGTTTTTTCGGAATATCTCTTCCGGAAAAGCTTCTTCTGAAAGAAGCCTGCAGTCTAGACATAGCCTATAAGAAAAGAGTCCTGGAGCTCAGTTGATGCTGGAATACCCCTGCAGGATCCTTGTCTAATAGCAGAGCCAAACAGCACCTACTGAGCAAAGAGATAGAGGGTGCTGAGGAGTGGCTGAAGTGGCTGCCACCTGACTGCAAGGTGTGAAAACCGAGTCCCACACAACAGAGCAAAATGAACTAAGTGGAGTGGGAAGTAGCCCAGGGCAAGCAGACTTCAATCCCGTTGTGCTGCCAGGAAGTAAAGTAGTATGTTTCAGTGATCTCCCTGACTGACACGATGATGGGACCACCAGCCACAAGTAGAACCATGAGCTGGGACTTGGTGGGTAGGGAGGGACCAGATCCCTCTACCCCTATGCAGCCAACCCCACCCCTGAGCTGGTGGCCTACTCACCTGAGGCCAGAAGGCCTTTCTATAGACTGTTATATCGCTAACTGCTCTAGCCAGGAGCCCTACATCATTGCTTGCTGCCAGCCCTTGTTGGGAGGCTTAGGGATAATGTTTACTTATTTCTCTGCCCCTGCCAGGGGATCAGAGCCCAGGCTGTTGACTGTTGTTTGCCCTTGAAGAGGCTGTGGGCCATTGACTACAGATTTCTGGACACAGTAAGGCAGAGGGGCCTCCCTCCTCCCTGGACAGAGATGAATTGTTAACATAAGGACAATCTTCACACAATAAATTATCTATCCTGGACAACCCTATGAGCTGGCAGTATGTGATGGAAGGGGAGCTTTATTTTTGAGGTAAAGAGCCATAGGCTTTGATATTAAACACTCTGAACCACTTGACCATGATTCTAACCATTATCAAATGCCAACAGGACTGTCTTCCTGAAGAAGTGACTCTGGCCTAGAGTGTTTAACCACCATTCCACGGGAATCTCTCCTCTCTCCTGTTCCTTCCTCTCCTTCCTGCTGCCTTGCACACAACCAGCACCTTCTTTAGCAGCCTGGGATGCTCTTAGGAGAAAACTACAAATTTAGAGTCCAGTGCTGTCCCACAGCCTATCTCCTAGTCGAGGGATCCCCATTCTGAGCAGAAAGGGGATCTGCTGCCTTTCTGGCACCATCACTTCCTTCAGCCCCTGCACATTTTCTTTATGAAGTCTGTGGTGTGTGCTGGAGGAAGAGGCAGAGTATGGACAGCTCAAGCAGTCTGGAATTCATCCTGCCCCAGTGAGCCTCCTCTGCATTGCCCAGGTTCTGTGCTGAGGGCTGGAGACTGAGACTGGGTGGGCAGTGGCTGAGAACCACATCATCCAAACAGGAGTGGCTCTAGACGAGCTGCTGGCAACTGGCGCCCTAGGCGAAATGCGCGATCGGCACCCCCGCCTCCAAAGCCCTCAACAGCCGTTTTTCTTAGCGCCCTACGTGACCACCTAGGTCTCCTGTATTGACAGGCCGCCATTGCATCCAAAGCATACTCCCACAGATATCGCCCTGGAATACATCCAGTGTCCCAAGGTTTGCCACAGTCTAGGAGGGGAGTCCTATTCCAATGGAGCCACAATACGGGGAAGTTTGGTGAAGCACTGAAGGCCAGAGCATGGATTATCTGGCTTCATGGAGATCCCTTTGGTTTGTGGGTGGGATTCACATTCTCTCCCATAATGGGGTCTCTCCCTAATGTGAAGAAAGGGAAAAGAACTCCAAATGGAATGCCCACAGATCTTCCCTGCTAGCTTTAAAAGAGGGGGGTTGAGTGAGGTGAGGCCTTCAATAAGAGTTGAAGGTGTTCAGCATCTTCAGTTCATTAGTTTGTGAAGACTTTGGGCCCAGTTCTCTATTGCTTTGCATTCTGTGTAGTCATTTAGTCCAGTGCACAGTGACTGCCAACAGGAGCGGCCTGGCCCCAGGCAGAAGGCGCGATCAGCGCCCCCGCCTGCACAGCCGTCAATGGCCGTGACATAATCACGGGGCGCCCGGGCCGGCGGCGCCCTAGGCAACTGGCTAGTTTGCCTAGCCTCACGGGCCGCCCCTGACTGCCAAGTGAGGTGGAGTGCAGTGAGGAAGGGCATGGAAGGATATATACTGCCAAAACGTCAGATTGTAAATAACTACCAAAAGTGCAATGGCGTGAAAAAACCTGGCCACTTGTCTGCTTCCACGTCTGTACTGTGCCAAATATAATTTCAGTGCTATAAAAATACACAGGAATAATAAAAATAGCCAAAAATCTATTGAAACTAGACCATGAAAGCCAGAACACCATCAGCTCCTGCTGTCCTGAAAAGGCAAAAGTTGCAAAAAAAACAAAAAAACAAAAGCAAAAACAAAAACAAAAACAACCCCACTCTTCCTTAGATGTTTCTGAACCTAGGTGTCCAGCCTGGTGTGTTATTAGCCAAGCCAGCAGAAATTAATTTAGACTAGGAAAATTATTGTTTTCCAGCGGTTCATTACTGAATCCCTGAGACACTTACCAGAAGAGATCTGGTAACCAAAGAGCTAAATCTGTTTACACAGGATGTCTCCAAAAGCATATTCTAGCTGATGGAAGACATGTAGCTGAGAGAACTCAGCATTCTACAAAACAGACCAACTTTAAAACAGGAAATTACTATATTTGCTGGAAAACTGAAACACCTGACACATGACACATGACAGTGACTTATTACATGATGGTATCTATTTTTTTGGTCCTTCTGCCCATTGTGGTTTATAGCAGTGCTTAAAAAAAAAATGGCAGGTAGCCCTCCCAAGTCAGGGCAGAGTTTACTTCTTAAATCTTCTCAGAAGTACACGAGTCAAGGATCAGGGGGAAATCACCGGGCCCAACATATCTGCTGGGGGATTTGGGTTTTTTTTTTTGGGGGGGGGAGGGGTTGCTTAGTCTAGAATGCTTATTTTTAAAAGGATATTACAGTAAAGCTTGAAAACAGTATATTACTGCAGTGGTTAGATATTTGTACAAATATTTTTCCTGTTTTCCTACCAAATTTCTCAGTTCCTTCCCCTAAGGGAAAAACAACTGTTTTTCCTTGTGTAACTGTAATGGGTGCCAAGAATGGATACTGACCCCTCCCACGTGCATTGTGGTCTGAAAATTAGGGCCAGAAAACAGGTCTCTTGTCAGCATACTTTGGTGTGTCACACCAAAGTGGGTGACAGGGCAAGGATCACATGAGGATTACCTGTGATCCTCTGGGGCATCTGGGGCATCTGGTATTGGCCACTGTCAGCAGACAGGATACTGGGCTAGATGGACCTTTGGTCTGACCCAGTATGGCCGTTCTTATTAGTCTTGGTCTAACACATATTCCTTTAGTTCCATATTTCTGCTAGCCTTACAATTTATAGGATGTGTCTCCTGAATCTAAACCCTCTTAAACTATGTGGCAATCCTACAAACACACATTCATGCTTAACTTTGAATGTGTAAGAAGTCCCACTGTGTAATGTTAAGTACATGTGAGATTGGGGTCTCTGAAGCATACACTCTCAACACATTTAAATAAGTGAAGTCAACTTTGACTACCAACTAGTTCAGTCCTTATTTCTGAAGTTAGATATATGCCTATGGATGAAAGCTTTGATCTCTGATAAGTGAGCATTTTGGACTAAGTATATAATGTTAATTTACAAACAACATTGTAATCAAAAGACATGACAGCCCTCATCCTGTTCTGCTGCAAGTGTACCTTAGTTCAGCTTGTTTTTTCATCAGGTAACCTTTGCCTATAAATATTAGGTTCACAGAATGTATAATCAATTTTTGCAATGATGACAAACTAAAGCAGAAAAAACAGCATTTATGTGCAGCCTGCCTTTGGGTAGTTTGACAATGCACAAATTAGCTCTGACCCTCTGGGCTCTGACTTCAAACATTTCCTTTCAAATGTTTCCACTGCTTCAAGTATGCTGTGACACACTTGGAATTTGATCTCTCTATGGGTGGTTATTTCTTTAACTTTGTCCCTCCATACAGAAAAATAGACACTTTTAAAAGCAATGTGTCCTTGAGTTACAGTGTGCTTGGGAGAAGGATTGGTTTCATTTTGTTATGTGCTTTAGGGCCAGATTCCACCACTTTTATTCACTAAAAATACCTCTACAAATAGCTCTGGAGAAAACAAATTAATGCACTTTGTCTTTTCTATGGTTAAATGTAAGGCACATTGCTGAAGCTGGATTCTTTTTTGTGTCACATGGAGTTGTTTCTTCAAATGGCCACGTTCTTCAAACAGTATGAGCTTACTTAGCACAGGCCAGTATAAGGTATAGTGGAGTTCAAGGCAAGAGATGTTCTATTAACTGTTGCTATGTTTTGCTTTGTGGAGTTCAAACAAGACATATGCTCTTAGCAGTTACTTTGTTTTCTGGAGCTTTGAAAGGGTTTTCTTTGGGTCAAAAGACTCTGAACATATATGCTGGAAGCATCATGACTAAGTGTCATAGTTTGGCTAGATGTTAGGGACATTTATAAAGGACTTTATTTTATTATGATCTGATTGTTGCTTCTCTTTCCTGGCTACTAAATGGCACAGGTGTAAGATGATTGTTTTCTTGGGGGAAACAGATTATCAATAAGATTAAAGAAACAACATATAATAATTCTTTTGTTTTCAAGCAACAACCCTGTACAGTGTGCCTCTGTGGTCCTCCTGCTCATTCCTGTAAAGCATGATATATTTTCAATCTATGATGCCTGGGTTCACTCTCCACTCAGAGCTTCAGCACGTCTCAAGCTGTTCGCTTTGAATAAAAAGCTTCTCAAAACAGAAAACTCTAGTTAGCCCTACTTGTGACATTAAGATAAGGAATCCCTCAAGGGGTGCCCATTCTTATCAGATACATTATGTGCTTTGCTGGCTAAATAGGAAATTCCATGTACACGTGTTATGAACATGTGTTCCATGCTAGATAGGACTTTCCATTGGCACATTAAATACAGCTTTTATACGGTAGCTACACTGAGCCCTATACATTTGCAGAATACAGAGCGTCCCCGCTATAAATTGCCCCGGTATACACTGATTACACACTAACGTTGTTGACGCTTGTAGGAACAGATGCATTATAAGTCCTCCCATTCCCCATTCTTATGTCACGCCAAAAAAAACCCCACAATTTGCGCAAATGGAAGTCAGCCGTGGGGAAAAAAATTCCCCCGTTTTACATTGTTTTGCTATTCATCCATGCGTTTTGAAACATATCTTGGATGTATAGGGAGGATGCCCTGTAGCACATCTCTCACGAGAGCAACTAATAATTAATGGTATTCCCTTTTATCATAAATACAGAGCATTACTACATCGTAGGAGGTGGCTATCAGTCCACTACTTACCTTCTGGTATAATGAGCTCTCTGTGATACAGTGCTTTTAAGGGTGGTTTTTTTCCTATGCCAAATGACTGCACTAGGAAAGTTTGTACCCTAGGGGGGCGTCAACACAGCACCCTAAACTCGAAATAAGATACGCAATTTGCACTATGATGCGGGTAGACACGGGTAGCTATTTCAGGATACCTCCAGTATCCCAAAATAGCTGTACAGTGTAGACATACTCTGAGGCTTTGTCTACACTATAGCCTTTTTGCAGAAAAACATATGCAAATGAGGCTAAGCGTGGAATATTGCCATGCCTCATTTGCATAATTAATGAGCACCCGTTTTTGCCTAAGAGGCTTTTGCACAAAAAGGAGCTGCATACACTGCTCCTTTTTGCACAAAACCCCCTCTTGTGCAAGAGCCGTTCTTCCGCATTTTTTTCTGGAAGAATGACTCTTACGCAAGAGGGGGGCTTTGCACAAAAACGGGCACTCATTAATTATGCAAATGAGGCATGGCATATTTAACGCTTAGCCTCATTTGCATATGTTTTTCTGCAAAAAGGCTATAGTGTAGACATAGCCTAAGAGAAAAACTAGGGAGATTATTCACATTGGCCTTGATTCTCCATTGCCTTACCCCTTATGCCAGTGAGTGTACAGTGTACAGTGAGTTCTACCCTTGGGATTTAGGAGCACTCTCTGTCCTGCTTGTGCCTATATAAATGACTAAGCAAATGTAACTCTGATAGGCAAAACCAAACTGGGATCTCTGGAGGTTTGTGCATGATGATGAACCTCTGCTACATGATCTAAGAGCCAGCTGGCTATTAGCTAATGCTATAGAGCAGATTCTGTTATCTCTGTATTATCTATTAGTGCTACTAGATGAGATAGTACACCACCCTCAAAAGGTGTGTGGGTTGCACAGGACAGTGGAGAATCAGGCTTTATTTAATCCCAACCTCACACAGATCTGTGGAAGACACTGCAAAGAGTAAAATAGTTAAAAATCTGATTTAATAGAAAATTTTGTAGTGGTGATAAATTTAAAGGCTACCTTTAATGTAATGCTTCAATCAGCAGATTTTTGCTCCCTAGCCATTACATTCTTTTTGTAATAAACGTTTACAATGTTATATGAAACTTAGAAACAGTCTCGGCTCCTGACTGAGCTTTGTGGAGATGGTGATTGAGGGAAGAGGGGAAGTCAAGTTTTCTACCTTCTTGCATATTAAAAAAAATGTGTTTTTTTGGTTAAAATATATGTCTGAAATAGAGGTATTTGGAATGTCGAAGTTTCAAGGTTAAAATAGAGTGAGAACATCTGGGAGTCATGAATTCCTGAATTTGATCCTAGCTCCATTACTGAGTTGCTGTGTGTGCTTGCCACAGGTCCGATTGGCTCCAACAGGGGAGGTATGTGCTTACCCTCACCTCTGAAAACTAGGCCCTATTTTCTCTAAAATGAAAACAAGGCCCTTAGTCTCACAGAGGTGATCTGGTAGGGTTGCCAGGTGTCCGGTTTTCGCCCCGACAGTCCGGTATCTGCGGCCTCTGTCCAGTAAAAAAAAAACAGAAAATACCAAAATATCCAGTATTTTCTGTTTTTCTCATATGGAAGGCCGCTGGTAACATTGTTCCCCTGCTGCGTCTGGCAGGGAGCACGGAGATTTTAAAGGCACAGTGACTTTTTTTTTTGCTCAATAACTTTGGTCCCCCCCCCTTTTTTTTTTTTTTTTTTTTGGTTGGTTGGTTGGTTTTGTTTTACTCAACCAATTTTTTTCCCTGTTACTTTCGGGATTTTTTGTGAAAGTATCTAGCAACCCTATCATCTGGTGATTAATTAATGTTTACCTACTTGGAAAATTTGGACTGCTACGCTTTCAGGCAAAATGGCTGTGTGTAGTTTCAAAGTAGCACATAGGAGTTATATTTCTTCAGTAATGAGTATTACTATGCCAAATGGACAGAACACAGTCCAAGAGGGAACCAGTCAGAAAAGCAAATCAGAATCAGTATTCTGATTAGTCCCATGGGCTAATGAGCAATTTTGCCTCAACTATATTCTCTTTCACATGTTTGTGGTAATCCATTTTCTTTAGGGTGGCTTAAAGAACATAGTATAGTTGCATGTCCTAGATCAAATAAGGTTTTTTAAAGACCTCTGAGCACTGTAGCCATTTAACTGCACTCTGTCAAAAGCAGGTGAAATGAGAATGCTGTTCCTATGGAAGAGTCATGATAATTAGTGCATTTGTTAACAGAGAAGGAGAATTTATGTCCTGTTTGCGTCTTCCTGTACCCTTGGAACACTGACATTCAGCTGTGGTATGGCCAGGGAGCTTATATCAGCCAATGCTGCATTTCACAGCTTGGTATAAACACAGAATAATGGCCACTGATTGTTATGTATGATACCCAACTAGCTGGGAACTGAACTATATGTATACTCTTAAAGCTATAAATCCCTTGATCTATATACATGAGGAAGTGGAGCAGAGATTCTGTTTTTCCTGAAAAATCTCAGGAGGAAGAGGAAAAGAGAGGGGGAAAAGGGGAATAGAATTGAGGTCCTTACCAAAATATGTTTGAAAGCAAGGCCCGGCTCTTTCTGAAGTAGAGCCACTAGTGTTCTCACTGCATTTTCTTTCTGCTCACTCACCATTGTATTATCCACTGGAGACTTCCACACTCAGTGTGAAGTTATAGCTCCAGTGAAGCTCCAGTGAAGTCAATGGAAAAAATCCAGCTGACTTCAGTGAGGCCAGGATTTCACCAAGAGTTCTTATGAGGGGAGTCAAGAGTATGTCGATTCTCTTATGGGAATTACAGGTTTCAAACGTTGTTGTCTAAAGTTAGACCCCCAAATGCAAGATACCAGATTTTTAGCAATCCTGGGGAAACACAACTGGACAGGACTTTGGAAAAGTCAGACCACTGTTGGTTAGGTATCTGAAAGAAAGGGCTGAAGGATGCTTTTTAGCAGATGAAGGCAGTTGGTGGCTGGCTGGGTTCCTGTGAAACTGATTATTGTAATGCTGCTGAGATTTAATTTCATTGTACTGATTGTACAATTAATTTTATCCTAGCACCGTCGGGCCTGGACAGATATCTTTAATGTTTTAAATCTAAACAAACACAAATGGGTTTAGGTGCCCAGGTTGACTATTTTGGCCCCTGTGCATGATAAGGAGGATTGATTATGCATATTTTTTAATGTGTGCACCCAGAGTCCCCAGTACTGATGATAGGCAAATAGATTCCTGTGAAACAGCAGCTCACGATTTTTACTTTGGTATCATTTTCCATCAATGGGAGAATCTAGTGCCCTCTGTCTGAGAGGCTGGCTTTGTTCCAGCTAGGCTTGGTGATACAGTTAATTCCTCCAGTGTCCTGACACTTTTATTTTATTTTTGGAAGTGTTTAGTCCAAAGGTCAAAAGGCCTCCTGAGCTCACGAAAGTGATGACACATTTTATTTAATTACTTTTAAACAGGTGAGGGGCCACTCTGATCAACCCGGAGGCATATGTAGAAACACAAATCATAAAAAGAAAACATAATACATAGGCCAACCCTTAAGAGTGGATGCAAACAAGGACACCTCCACAACCAGCTCCCTCATAAAAAGTTTTGGTAAACAGATCGGTATGCCTTGCATGTAAACAGACTCAGAATCTGATAGATCAGGTGTGTAGGGGTGGATACCAGAGTCAAGGGGTGTGTATTCCATATAGAAGGCAAAATGTATACCAGAAAACAAACACACATGTCAACTGGTGAGAGTGCCCAGTGGGACTGCCTCTGTAACAGCCATACTAAATTGCCAGCTCTGCCCCCCACCAGTCAGGAAGGGAGACTCCTTCATTGAAGGGTGCACTACAACTGCCCTTGGATGTATGTGCCTCCATTAAAGTCAATCCAAGACCAGAATTTGGCCCTCTAAATGTTGCCATTGCAAATCAGAGCTCCTGCTATGTGGCAAACACTTTAAGCTGTCGGTGGCTCTTTGTTCAATGTATGGAAAGAGGACAACTCAATGGTTCCTTTTATGTGGTAGTAGAATCCAGACGCTAGAATGCTGCAGTATTCCATGGACCATACAGATCCATGACATCTTGTCCTGTACATTTCATCATCAATATTTAATCCAGGCATCAATTTAGTTTTAAGATTTGCTGTTCTACAAAATGTCATAGTTATTTACAGTGTACATAGACAGATTGAACCTCTCACATCTGGGACTCCTTGGTCTGGAAACATCCATGGTGCAGCAGGACCACACATGTTGCTGGACTAAAGAGCCCCGGAGCCTGAGAGCGGGAGCTAGCCATGAGTCTGGCAGCCAAGGAGCCCCGCAGCCTAGAGGGAAGCACTGACCTCCCCTAGTTCAGCAAACTCCCTGGTTTGGGACCGCTCATGTCCCAAAGGTGCTGGACCAGGGAGGTCCAACCTATATTATTACAAACATTATGTAATGCAAAGTGTTATTTACTCCACTTATCAAATAAAGGATCTTCACTTAGCTAAAATACACAATTGTTTGGAGCCTCCTCTCTGTAACATTCATGGGTGGTAGAACATTACCTTGAGCAAATCTCTCAAGATAAAATGCTGGCGATTAAATGTCCCATGATAAAGTATACAATATAAAATGCTTTCTGTGATAACAAATTTAATATCCTTCATCAGTCATTTTGATAGCTCTGATATAACACTGTATTCTCAGTGGTTGGC
This sequence comes from Rafetus swinhoei, assembly GCA_019425775.1. Taxonomy (NCBI): domain Eukaryota; kingdom Metazoa; phylum Chordata; order Testudines; family Trionychidae; genus Rafetus; species Rafetus swinhoei. The sequence continues at coordinate 58,391,820 of CM033437.1, forward strand.
AAAATTTCCAAAGATTCTTCTGCTTGACAGAGGGTGCGGGTACTATGAATTTGGAAATAGCTAAACTGAAAGAGAGAGAGATGGCTTTATCTGTTTCAAACCTGCGCTTTGGGGTGGGAGAGAGGAAAAAGGGAGCAGTTTCCAGTATTGAGTGAATTTTGCAAAAGTTTATTTGGGAAGAAAACTACTGTGTTTGCACACCTTTGTTTTAATATGGCTTGCATTTTTCACTCTTGGCAGATCCAGACTTTTGTTCAGACTGGGGTTTGAGCAACCAGTTTAAAGATTGAGAAATGTATTTGTTGGTTGAAAGTTGATTGGAGAATGTATTTGTTGGCTGAAAGTTGACTGCTGCTCTTATTGCTGATTTTATTGGTGCCTAAAGCAAATGAGTGAACGGGAGGAACAGAAAATTGCATTAATCCACTCTTTGATGAGTTTGTGAAAAGAAGAGGCAAGCATAGTTCCTATACACAATTAGATATCACAGAAAAGAACCCTTAATATTAAATACTAACACTTTCAGTTAAAGAAGTCAGCCTAGAATTGATGCCTTTTCCATTCAGGGCACCTAATTCTTCCCTACGGGGTATTTTGTGGGGAAGGTCTCAGAACTATAGTGATCTATTACTACACTGCAAGCATTTTATGCCATAGTTCCAAAAACAATGGCTAACAATGGGGGGGATGGGGGAAGAGAGGAACAAATTTAGCTGCAATCTTAACTATCAAGCAAGAAGAAGCCACTCCATAACCTGTCCAAGATCTAGTCCAGCTATCTTTATGGACTCAAAAAAATTCTATTGCAAAGAATGGAGGATCAGACCTACAGTTTGTTGATATATCAAACAAGTTACAATGGATATGTGTACAATTATTTTTACATTTCCTAATCCTCCCTTCCTTCCACGCTCTGTCTTCTTTTGCACTCTCAGGGTACTTCTACACAGCAGGGCAAAAGTCGAATTAAGCTAGGCAACTTCAGCTATGTCAATTGCATGGCTGAAGTCGAAATAGCTGAATTCAGCTTTTGGCGCTATCTACACAGCAGGAAGTCGAAGAAAGAACACTCTTCCTACAACTTCCCTTACACCTCATGAAATGAGGGTTACCATGAGTCAGAGTAAGAAGTCCTCCAGCTTGCCATTATTTTGAAATAATGGCTTGCAGTGTAGACGCGCACTGTGTTATTTCAGAATAACATTAGTTATTCTGAAATAACGCTGCTGTCTAGATGTACCCTCACTGTCCCAGAAACACTTGTCCAAAAATCACGAGATGATAAAAAAACACAAGCAATTGTCTTAAAATGACAATCAGCATTCTGTGTGAAGAGAGAATACAAAACATTAGACGCAACGTCTTTAATCAGCTGCAAAAACCACTGAATAGAATTTAAAAGTGAAATTATACTTATAAAATGAGAATCAGTTTTGTGAACAAAAATAATGTATGGAATTTTAAGGTTTGTTTAAAAAAAGTCTCTAGGCATTTCCAGACAGAAATGAAGGCATTTCTACAGTGGGCAGGACGCATTATATAAAAAGGTGATTTGTGTATGGACTAAGAATCATGTTGATTAATGTGAAAGCAAATCCATAAGTCCACTGTGAAGGAATCAAGGAAAATAATCACCAAGAGAAAAAGTACCAAGGGGAATCTTTCCGCTTCAAAGGAGACTAACTATAGGCAGAGCCATCCTAATCTAGTAGCCTGCAGGTTCATTTCTCTGTACACCTCGTAATTACATGATTTACTGAGGAGTTTCTTCTTGTTTAAATTGACAGAAAGATAAACTAGGTCATTGAAACTCCACAGCCACCTCACACTTGTACAGTGCATCAGATGTTTTCACACAGGAGCTGAGTGAGAGGAAGAGAAGGTTGATTATGTTGTTACTGATTGAATCTGCTACAGGGATCACATTTAAAATGGAAAGTGTATTTAAAATGCAGTTAACTCCACCAAAACAATTAGCAAATCCCTAGAGAATATAAACACACAATAACGGTGGCAAACTTCCAGCATACAATTGCAGGCATTCAAAATAATCTTCTGGAAATAAAACTGCTACAACACAGCAGAAAGTGCATACAACCAATGCAGCACTCAGGCAGGGCCTTGCCCTGCAGTTACTGAAGAGGCAAAATTCCTACTGATTTTCTATGGGAGTTGGAAACACATATTTTCAGAGTTGGGCTTTAATATGGGTAATCTGTGATGTATATTCCAGTTACTTGTCAAAAGAGGCCAAAAGATAGATATTGTCCAGGCAAGATAATGCTAAACAATTCCAGAGTTTGGAAACGAGATGTATCAGCAGTCCTTGAGCCAGATTTTACAGTTAGTTGCATTGTTTCACACCACCAGCATAACCCTGCCCAAGGGAAGAAGGGTCCCCAAGTCAAGCTGTAGAGCCTGCTTTAGGGCTCTTCCCAGTCGCCTCTTTCTGCTGCCAGCATCATGGGGACAGAGGGTGTGCTGGATGTTCCAATGCTATGCTGATCTTCAGCTCTGGTTTTAATCCCATGTAGCTATTTACAATCTGTCATAATTTAGAGCAAACTCAGGGCTGCCTTAACTCCACCCCAAGAGAATGGTCCTAAGCAGAGAATGCCATGTTCAAAGGCACATTTCAAGACCTCTTTGCACACACACCCATCCATTTTCTGTGTGTATCAGATGCACTCTGAAATCCAGCCCATTGTTCTGGTTACCCTAATTTGAGACACAGTCAGTTCCAAAAAGAGACTTGTGGTTATTTTAGGATGCTTGATCCATGAGGTGAGTACAAATACATGTATGCACGACAGACAGCCTTTGTCCCATATACTGGTCTCAATCATTAGAAGCCACATGGCTAACTAGATTCCATCTGAAACTAAATTTGGATTAAACAATGAGTTGGATGATTGAATGAACATTTATAGTTTTACATACTAAGATACGGGAAATAAAATCACAATACCCCATGGCATTAACTGATCACTGCTTTAGTCAAAAAGCAATTCCTCCCTCCTATACCATCAAAGGCTGCAAAACTGTTTAGTGCATTATGGTGTCACATGAAGAGTAGGTTTTATTTCCTCTGAAGATCAGACATTGGTTATTGCCAAAGGCAGGATACTAGAACTGATGCAACAAAAGTGTGGGCTGGCATGGCAAATCCTACAGTTTTTTTAATTATCTCAGGCTATAACAGCCTGCTAGTTTGTTTCACCCACGAACTATAAATGTGAGTTTCCCCTCCCCTTATTTTATGAATCAGGTGATTAGACAGAGGCCTTTGGATGCTGTGAATATAATGACATAAATACAAGATAACAAAAGTGTTTGAACATGAAACATAAACAAAGCTATGCTTCAATAAGAACTAAATAGGGTTCCTATGAATTTTGCTCCGGGTATTATGCAGGTGTGCATGCACACACAAACAACGATTTAATCTAGATGTAAACGGGGGCACAAATCCCTCTACATCCACAGAAAACACTAAGGCTGTCTCTACATTGGCACCCTTTTTCGGAAAAGGGATGCTAATGAGACCAGTCGCAATTGCAAATCCGCGGGGGATTTAAATATCTGCCGCGGTATTTGCATTTACATGGCTGCCGCTTTTTTCCGGCTCGGGGCTTTGCCGGCAAAAAGCGCCAGTCTAGACGGGGATCTTGCGGAAAATAAACCCTTTTCCGCAAGATCTCTTATGCTACTTGAAAGGGTTTATTTTCCGCAAGATCCCTGTCTAGACTGGCGCTTTTTGCCAGCAAAGCCCTGAGCCGGAAAAAAGCAGCAGCCATGTAAATGCAAATACCGCGGGGGATATTTAAATCCCCCTCGGATTTGTAATTGCGACTGGTCTCATTAGCATCCCTTTTCCGAAAAAGGGTGCCAATGTAGACACAGCCTAAGTGCAGGAAAATGAAGATGGCCCTCCTGTGGGAGAGGGAAGAGAGGATGTGGAGGACCAACACAGAGGCTTTGCAGGAACATTCCAGCAGGGACGATCTGGCCTGGGCAAACTCAAGGATGATTGGGCTACCTGGCTCAATCAGCCAAACTGCCAATGGAGTGAAAGGCAAAGCAGCCAAAGAGAAGGTCCCTTATTAGTTAGATAATAACTAATAATCATTAATAAAAAATATTGTAATACTCAGGTGTGATAGGTTGGATCACAGAGATCCCCTTGAGACTTTCATCTGATGGGCTGAGTGAACAATAGATAAAAAAATTTTGCCTCCCTGACTCTAAGGCCTCTTCCAAATATCCCTTGCCTTCATGTGGGGATTTGTCCCATCGTAGACTTTATTTTCCCTTCTCAGACTTCTTGAGAAAACGAAACTACAAACCATTACCAACTCAGTGAATGAACTTTTCCTTTCCATATTTAAAAAAAAATGCCACGTGCTTGCTACAATGCAAGTTTCTAGAGTCATTCTGCACGTAGCTTCTGAAATGACTGTACTTTCATTAGACAAGGTAAATTATCCAAAGCCTCAAGAAAAATTAATTTTGTGGGGATGTGGAAAGATGCATTGGCAGAGCACAGTATCTGCTTGGCAGACATCCCCTGCCTGAGGCAGGAAATGACCCTTGACAGTGATTGCAAAGTAACTTATCTTGACAGTGATTGCAAAGTAACTGTACATTTCACACACACCCTCCAAACACCTAGTGATGGTAGATTTTATTAGTAAACAATTTTCATTTGAAAACTGCAAGGAAGTGGGAAGCCGGTATTAACTTATGAGGATAATATAAATGTATTAAGTGCAAAGAACACACACACACAAAGCTCTATTTGAGGTGTGGGACTATGACAGTAATTGCTGAACTGAATATTTCTAAAAAGCCCCTTTGTTCTTATTGGCATCAAAGCTATTGTTGAACTGTGCTGTACTGTCAGCAACATGAAGATTAGAAGTGAAGATCCATGCATGTAGGAGATCAAAAGCAGTGATGACGGATTCTGTAATTATTAATAATTGCTTCCCAAGTGACCATTTTCCATAAAGATTTCTTATAATGAAGTGTTCACTAAAGACTACTGATTGAACTGGGTATTTTCACAACAAGAACATGAATTTATAGAAGACAATTCACAATATCATAGTGGGAATATATCATTAAAAAGGTACTGCCTATATAAAATCTGGGTATTATTATCATCATTATTTACAAGTTTTAATGTAGTATGGAATGCTAATTTTTTTCTTTAAAACAGTTTAATTCCCAGGTTAGACAGTTGGCTACATTAGTTTCAAGTACAGTAAGGTTTGTCTTGGTCTCTCTAAAACTAGGTTACCAATTTCTTTACCCAAGTAAAATACAAGGATCACACAGCCAGGGGCTAACTTGGTCAGAAGAATAGGAACGTGGAAAGAATCCTTGCAATTTAAAAATCTAATGTGTAGGCCTAACTTTCCATTGATTTACATGAGTTAACATTGAGATTGGCTCCAGTGAAAAACCAGTGACAGCAGAATCAGAACTTACTTACATTTATGTGCACCTGATTTATAAACAACTAGTAAATAGCTGATGTATATCTCAAACCAATGTTAAAGTCATTGCTAAATGTGACTCAGATTTCCATGGAAGCTGCAGAATAGAATTTAGCCCAACAGACAACATAAAAACCATGACACCATAGTCTCATTGATTTCAGTCTCTTTAGGCAGAAACATTCTCTTAGCTATCCCTAAATTGTCAGTTTGGATGCTATACAAATTAATAAATAGCCATGTAGTAATAATAAGAATAATGCTGTCATAGAAAGCCAGCACTTGTGGATTGATCCTGCTCCAATGAAGTCCATGGGAATTTTGCCACATTCTTAAATGGGAGCTGGTTCAAGCCCACTGTGCATTTTATACTATGCTCACATAGTATAATTGACCATTTTCTATAAACATATGGCTCTAGTTTCTATTTTAAAATACAAAAATAATCACCAATTATGCAGTTTGTACATAAGTTTAAGGAAGTAAAATAACTACATTGTATCCCTTTTCGTCTGCCCCATTTGTATTTAAAAAGTAGCATACTCAGTATACTAAATAAACTTAAAAGACAACAAATAGTCTGGTAGCACTTTAAAGACTAACGAAATATGTAAATGGTATCATGAGCTTTCGTGGGGCACAGCCCACTTCTTCAGATGACCAGAGTGTTGTATGTCCAGAACCAAAATAAATAGGGGAGAAGGGGGGGGGGGCAAAAGAAGGCAGTGGGTACATAAATATCAAAGGGGAAAACGGAGCTGGTATGTAACAGGCAAAACTGATAATCTACAAGCAATTAAAAACTGGATAGTTAAAAGGAGCAGACAAGGACCATAGTTAGCAATTAGAGAGGAAGAGTACTAACATCAGAATCTACACAGACAAAGAACAATTGGCACCTTCATTGTTTGGTTGGTTGATAATGTATATCAGTGTACTTCTCATGTGATGATGCTCACTACCTAGGGGTGGGTCTGCACTACAAAGTTAAGTCAGTATGACTATCAAGCTCAAGGCTAGGAAAAATTCATTCCCTGTGGCTATGTCTATACTACAGAGTTTTAAAAAAAACTCGCAGAGCGTCCACACCTCAAGCGCATTTCGAAAGAACAGAGGGGTTTTTCTGGCATAGGTATTCCTCATTCTACGAGGAAGAAGCCTTTTTGCGAAAGAGCTCTTTTGCAAAAAGGTGTATGTGTGGACGGGGTGTTTGCACAAAAAGAGGAAAAAGCACAAGTGCCCTGGTGGCCATTCTGTGCATAGCAATCAGAGCTTACTTTCTTGAGAGCGTCCATGCATTCTGGACGCTCTCTTGCGCAAAAGCGCATCGCTTTTTTTATATGCTTTTGCAGTGTGGACATGCTCTTGCGTAAGAAGTTTTTGCGGAAGATCTCTTCTGATAAAAGCTTCTTGCACAAGAAGCCTGCAGTCTAGACGTAGCCTGTGCAATGTAATTAAGCTAACCAAAGCCCCGGAGTGGACATTGCTAGGTTGATGGAAGAATTCTTCTGCCAGCCTAGATAGTGCCTCTTGCAGATGTGGAGGAAGTCTCTACAGAACAGTGCCAAAGCAACACCATTCCAGCACTGCAGCTGTAGCATTGCTAGTGTGGACGTACCCTAAGATCCAACACACTCTCCCTTTGTATTACCCCCAGGCATCCTCCCCAGTACAGCCAAACACCAAACAGCTAAGTTCCCTCAGATTTCTCCTTTCTTCGCAGTTCTTTCTCCCAGCTTGCCCATAAGACACACCAGTACCACCAGATATATCCATTCCAGGATAAACACTAATTGATCAGGTAATGGTAGCATGAGTTATGCCCAGAGATACACACGGTTACAATCAGACTTCAGACAACAGGCCCAGTAACTTCATTTCACACAACAACATAGTTGCATTTCAGCTCCCAAAATATGCCCAATTTTCCTCTCTCTTTCATTATTTTCATATCAGAAATGACACCACTGAAATCAGCTTAGTTTTGTGCTATACATAACAATGATCATACTAGGTCAGATGAAAGATCCATCTAGCTCAGCTTCCAGTCTTCCAACAGTAACCAATGCCAAGTGCTCCAGAGGGAATGAACAGAACTAGGTTGTGTCTAAACTGCAGGGCTTAACTTGAAATAAGCTGAACAAATTGAGCTACTTCAACTGCATATCTTATTTAGAAATAGCTTATTTCGAAATAGGGAGTGTCTACACAGCACTTATTTTGACATAGAACACTCTTCCTCTGACTTCCCTTATTCCTCATACAATGAGGGTTACAGAGTCGGAGTAACAAGTCCTCCAGCTTGACAGTATTTTGACACTATTTCGAAATAACTGCCTGCTGTGTAGACACAGATTAAGTTATTTCAGAATAGCACTAGTAATTTTCAAATAGTGTTACAGTATAGATGTATCACAAGTGATCTGACCCCTGTTACCATAAACGGGTGTAAATGAAAAGAACCTGACCCAGTATCTCCAGATTATATCATAGGTAACTGGGGAAACAAATGCTGTCACCACCTTATTTATGTTTCCTATATTTATACAGGGCATGGCCAACCTTCAATATCCCTTTCTCCACGAATGTGTGTACATTATACTTTCTAGCTCTATACTTTCTAGCTTATCCATTTTTCAATATGGATTTTGATATCTGGTCACTTGATGTGTCCCCAAAATCCTGTAACTTGCTTTTTAGCTGTGGGCAGTGTTCCCTCTAAGATGGGCGGCAACACAGCTTCACAGGTGATTAATCAGCCCCACCCTGTCAGAGGCTCAGGGCTCCCTGCAGGGAGCTCACTGACTGGGTGTAGGGTTACCAGATGGTTTAAAAAAAATACCGGACACATGTGATATCAGATGGGGAACCAGCCGGAAGGGGAGTGGGGCTGGCCGGGAGAGGGTTGGGGCGGGGCTGGCTGGAGTAGATCAGGAGGGGGAACCGGCCGCCGGGAAGCAGGGCTGGCTGGGAGGGGATCACGGGAGCGGGGCTGGCTGGAGGAGATGGGGGGGGAACCGGCCGGCAGGAAGCAGGGCTGGCCAGGAGGCGAGTGGGGGGAGCGGGGCTGGCCGGAGGAGATCGGGGGAGGAGGGGAACCAGCCGGCAGGAAGCAGGGCTGACCGGGAGGAAGCGGGGAGCGGGGCTGGCCGGAGGAGCTCGGCGGGGGAGGGAACCGGCCGGTGGGAAGCAGGGCTGGCCAGGAGGGGAGTGGGGGTGAGCGGGCTGGCCGGAGGAGATCGGGGGAGGAACCGGCAGGCAGGAAGCAGGGCTGGCTGGGAGGGGGTCGGGGAGTGGGGCTGGCTGGGGAGTGGGGGGGAACTGGCTGGAGGGAAGCGGGGCTGGCCTGGGCACACGCAGATCCCAGGGTGCTGCCCGTCCCACGCACGGTCCCGGCGGGGTGCACAGGCGAGTCCAGCCCCAGGGATTCTATCCCACCCTGGCCCCGTCCCCTTCCCCCTCCTTTCTACTGCGTAGTTGCGTACTGCCTGGCTGGTAGACACGCTCATGCAGTGTGAGTGTGTCTACCAGCCAGGCAGTACGCAACTATGTACTGATACTCATGATAATAACAAAAACTTAATTAGAAAATACCGGTCATTTATATGTCTGGTATTTTCTCAATTTGTTTCCCGGACAGAAAGCTCAAATACCGGACTGTCCGGTTCAAAACCGGACACCTGGCAACCCTAACTGGGTGGGGCTGATTAATCACCTGTGAAGCTGTGCTGCAGTGTAATTTAGAGGGAACACTGGTTGTGGGGGTCGCTTTTAGTGGGGGAGAGATTAGGAGGGAAATCTCAAATCCAAAGGAGAAAAGTACAAAGCAAAATTAAATAGGATGAGGTATAAGATGAAGACATGAGGCTCTACTCTCATTTTGACACATGGGAGATTTACACTTGCAGTTCCCATTACCATTAATAGCAGCTATGCATGTCATTTATCCTATGTACTGAGAGAAAAATAAACTTCAGAGGGGAGAGAGTATTAAAGGGAAAAATATATTATGCACAAAGCTTGTGGCTGCCAGTTTGTAATGAATGCAGCAGGCTCAATAGTAACAATAATGAAAGAAACCTACTTGTCTGAGCAAGAGGGCTCTCAGTATGATCCAGAGAAATAAACCATCTATTGAACAATTCAATCTCACTTCAGGAGGAGATGATGAGAACATCTACACAAAATCAGAGGCGAGGAAAAACCTGAATTAACGCGCAGAATAAAATCAAAAGAGGGAGTAAAGACACATTAAGAAAGCTGCTTTCATAGCTGAAAACAATCACCCATCTGAGGAAAAGGGATGAGGAAATTCAAGCGGACCCTGACACTTGAAAAATATAGTTTAAACAGACTGTTGTTTTGCAGCTGGAGACAAAAGGCACATAGATATTCCCATCCTTCAAAGGAGGAAAGCAAATACATTCAAAAGTGACTTGAATAAATTAGGATTATGGGCTGACAAGTGACTCAGACTGTTCAATATAGATGTGTGAGATTGGGGACCAAAATAATCATAGAGGCTAAAGCTTTAAAAACAGTATTAAATGGGTAGTCTGAAGACTTCTGGTGATCTTATAACGTTCAGGCAAGAAAACCAGAAGAGACAGGCAGAGCACAGAGATAGCATTACATGGTACAAACAGGCATACATCATATATGATGCCATATAATGTGTTGTTCCCAGATGAGAAGCTATATAATCTTCTGTTTCCAGACGAGGGTGTCAATAACAGAGATATTTTTGTTTGTCAGGCCTTTTAAAATATATAACATAATCATGAACACAGCAGGTGCAGTTATGTGTAATTTTGTTTTGTATTTCCACACTGGGTGATTATGGGCATGGCACAGTTACCACAGTCATGGTTAAGTGGCAAAGTGCTACGATGGATTAGAAATGGACTAAAATGGAAAACACAACAAAAAGATCCAAAAATAGGCAAAAAAATGCACAGTATCATTGCTAAAGCATGGTACTCAGATACTACAATTCTGACTCTGATTTTAAAAAACTAGCACTAAAAATATCAATAAATCACATGTTAAATGGATTAAAAATTACTAATTGGCAAAGCAGTTGTCAATGGTGAATCCTCCTCCTCCAATAGGTGTGTTTCTAGTGAGTTGATATTGAAAATGGACTGGGCCTAAGCTATTTAACATTTTAATCAGTGACCTGGAAGCTAAATATAAAATCAATATTGATTAACATCTGAAGATGGTACAAAAACTGTTGGAGTGGTAAATCATGATGAAGTTATCTCAATTTCTTGATGATAGTTATCTCAATTTCTTGGTAACTTGGGCACATTCACACCAAGGCTTTGTCTACACTGGCAGTTGAGTGAACAAAGCTTTTGTCGTTCACAGGTGCTTAGTCCCCTACTCCCAAGGGACAACACTTTTGAGTCAGCAAATACTAGTGTAAACAGAGCTTTGTCAGCAGAAGAGCGCTCCTGCTGACAAAGCAAAGGCCTCTTAGGAGTAAGGGAGTGGAAGCTTTTTGTCCACAAAAGTGCCAACAAACAGTATTTACACTGCCTGACTTTTAGGCTATGTCTACATTGGAAAGGTTTGGCAACGAAAGTGTTGTTGACATGTAAAAGTTGCCAAAACTGAAAACCTGTCAAACCTCTTTTTCTACCACCTACTGTTGACATTTCATGGCCATATTGTTAGCTCCTCTGTTGACAGAAAGAGCAAATCAATGTCGGTAAGCATCCCACAGGGCCTGGCATCACCTTCAGTCGCTAAGCACTGTGGGAATGTGCACTGTAGCACTAGGCATTTTGGGAACGTGAAAAGCATCCTGTCTGCCACCTCTTTGCTTTCCAGCCATCTCTGGGCTTCTGGTTTACTTTCGCACTCCTTGAATGACAATCCTTGCTGTGAACTCCAGCATCTGCTGTGAGAAATCACGGATCCCAGACTTCTCTCCCATGTTGTATTCAATGTGCCTAGGACGTTTCACATTGCAGCAAAGCTACTTGTGCAACTGATAGCTGAGGATGAAGACTTGGACGCAGACTTCAATGTGAGTGATAGGGACAGCAGTGAAGTGGCATTGCAGAGGGCTGTCACAGAGCAGCTGTGCACAGTAGATTGTCGCTTTTGGGCTAGGGAAAAACAGCACTGAATGGTGGGATCTCATTGTTATGCAGGTATGGGATGAAGATCAGTGGGCACAGAACTTTCGGATGCATAAAGCAACTTTCCTGGGGACGTGTGCTGAGGTAGCCCCTGAACTGCAGCACAAGGACACCTGAATGAGAGCTGCTGTCTCGGTAGTGAAGTATGTTGCCATTTCTTTGTTGAAGCTAGTGATTCCTGATTGCTACTGTTCAGTTGCAAATCAGTCTGGAGTAGGGAAGTCTACCGTCAGGGCAGCACTTATGCAAGTGTGCCAGGCAATAAATAACATTTTGCTGCGTAGGACTGTGCCCTGGGAAATGTGGATGACATAGTGGCTGGTTTTACTGACATAGGCTTTCCAGACTGTGGTGGGGCAACTGATGGCACATTGTCAAGGCTGATTCCCCACTCTGGCACAATGAATGCAGAACTGGGGGACTGCAAAAGCAAACCCAAAACCTTATCTTTCCAGGCTTTGGTATAAAACTTCCCCCCAAAATCCTAAAAAACTTAAGAGTTTGGGGATAAAATCCGCTGCCACAATCAAGTGCTTTTGAACCCACAAATAAGGGTGGACACTTGAAACCAACCTCAAGGCACCCCAAGCTCTTTTCTCCTAAGAACTTGAAAAAGAAAAAGAAAATATTAACTGCAGTCTGTGGCTTCTGTCCCCTAGTCAGAGGCATGCAGATCCCACAGACAGATTTTCCAGGACACAGGAATGAACCAATACCAGGTTAATAAAAAAAGAAAGAACTATTATTATTAAAACAATACCCCAGTTCCAAGCATAGTTGGATTGGCTAGATGGTAAGAGCCACCAATTAAGAAACTCATGGGGAATTTTCCCATGGGCTCAAAACTTAGTTATAAAAGAGAAGAAAGACCATTTCTAACAGCTCAGACATCAGATCCACAGTCCCGCAACAGAAAACAGTAAAACCTGATGGATTTATCTAAACCTTACCCTACTTTCACATTTTGAAGAGTCTTTTTCTTGGAGACATGTCTTCTGTCTCCCTCATTATCTAGAGAGCAAACTGGCCCAGAGACAAAGGAGGGAAAATCCCAAAATTCCTTTGTATCAGTTTGAAATCCCTATCTGCATTTCTATTGGCTGACTGCTACCTGACTAGGTACAGTTAACCCCTTAGTCCCCAGGCTGCCCCCGGGCAGGCCCCCGGACTCTCCCCTTGCTCCGGCCGGGAGCTGGGCTCGCTCCGCAGGGGAGCAGCTCCCTCCCTCCCCCCCCGCCCAGCCCGCAAAGTTTTGGGAGGGGGAAGCAGGTCTGGGCCCGCTCCTAAAAGCGGAGCCGCTAACGCGGCAGGACAGCCAGGATTGGGCCCTGAGCGGAGCACGGGCCCAGTACACCTGAGTGCCGGGCGAGCCCGCAACGCGGGTGTGAGCTGCCACAGGCGTGGAGTGGGGGGGGTATGGTTGCCGAGCCCGCACTGCGTGTTCTGGGCTGAGGGGATCCCCCGCAGACCTGCCAACCAGAGCTCCTGCCCAGCCCTGGAAAGAGGGAAAGCAAGGCCATTGTGGTGTGAAGCGTCCCTAGAGCCTCTTGCCGTCACGTGACAGGCGGCACCGTCGGATAAAACGGAATGTCGGATAAGTGAAGGTCGGAAAATCGAGACTCTACTGTATTCCCCCAAATGTGAATTTTCATTAGCCTTGCCAGTTAGGACACCCTGTTCTTAAAAATATAATGGATATCTGACAAGTTTAATTTCCAAAGAACTGGTGGTGGGTGTATCAGTGTATTTGAATCTGTCTGCTAGCAAATTTGGCCATGAATATAACGTTCTGTAAACCTATAAGAACGTGAGTTAAGTTGTTATACTTGCCATGTTTAATAAGCAGAAATGCATCTGCAGATGTCTGTTCTGACTCTGATAATTAAAAACTGTCACCCACACATTACAAAATGCTACTTCCTACCACAATGACTTTGTGTACACACATACACGTGTGTGTGTGCACGCATGGGTATATGCATGTGTATGTGTGTGTGTGGGGGGGGGGGTTCTTTGTTCTACATACATTACAAATTTGAGGTGACAAAGGTAGGCTAAAATAATGCAAACTGAACACCAGCTATAATTTTGGTTCTGTGGTTTTGCTATTTAGGTACTCATTAAAATCTTGGCACCAGATCAGAAGCCAGAAAATATATATGGTGAGCTAAAAAAAGAAGAATCAATAAATGAATATAAATACAGTATGCTTCAAAAGAAGCATGTCTCACTAGAAACTGACTGACTACTTGGACACGGGACTCACATTTTCAGCAACTGAACAGTAGTGAGCTAATCCTGAATGAAATATATTGGATGAACTTAGTTCTGTATTAATGGACAGGTGACTGCCTTACAAAAACCTATGCCATTTCCAAAGCCTCTGACAGTTCGCACAGAGGTGTGGGAGTAGCAATATTAGAGTAAGTCAAAGTCACTGGCAACACACTACAGAGGAAACATGTCTGCAATTTCTTCTCTTGTAAAATATAGATCTATGTCTATATGAGGATAGTTTCCTCATCATTACAGAGTAGACCTGTCTAGAAAGTTTGCTCATTGTTTTACAGCGGAAGACAGAAGGTTCCTATAATCTGTAAACACTCGTGTAAGGTTTCAAATGCTACATGCCTATTTCCATACTGTCAGGCAAAGTAAGAAGAAGTGAGGATACAAAAGTGACATGCCTCATTTTAGTACTGTACGTAATTAGGGTATTACTGGCATCATCAAACATTTAAGCATAATAATGACACTAACTGACAACTATCTGACACATTTTCATTACTACTGTATGGGTTCAAATAGAAAGGCTGAAAAAGTTCTCAATCTGGTCTTAAGTTTTTACTAACAACCAGGTTTTGGTAAAACCAGAATGAAGTAACATGGCATTAGGCATTACAACTGATGTCAGCCTGTATTATGATTGCATGCAAAATTAAACTGTGAAAACAGTATTAGAAAAAACCTTCATTTTGAAATTTCATATCTATTTTCTTTCCTCCAAGCAGTGGAGTTTAATTGTCACCTACAGGATGTCCATGGTGCATTGACAGCCAATCCAGAGAATAAGCTTGATACTAACACAGAAAGAACCAATGCAGTTGTTTTAGTGGTACTCATTAAACATCCAATGTGTATAAGTTTGACTTTTGAAATTCACCTGTAGGATGGCTGTTCATTTGAGAGAGAAAAAAAATGAATCCTCTAAATTATCTACTGAATAATGACAATGTTCCATATTCTTGAGCAGTGACTCAGAAAAGTGGTTGAAACAAATGTTATAAGGCAAGAATATGAATACTGCTATTGAGAACATGTATCTATTATAATCTGTGTGATGGGCTGTACACCCCGTGCTGGCAAAAAAGTCCTAAGGAGACAGAGAGCTTAGTTTAGGCACCTGCACCCAATTATTGATGAATCCCAGCAGGGGGAGGAGCTGGGGATTAGTATAAAGAGAGAAAGTTTGTAACAGAGGTGAGGCTATTTGCATGCAGGCAATCTCACAATAGACTGAGTTCATATGATTTTAAATGAAGGTGATAATATAGTTAAACAATATGGTTCTAACAGTGTTTTGCTGAAATGCGCGTAGTTTAATGACACATAGTTAGGAATTAAAGACAACTGTTTTTCAAATGGAAAATAAACATGATGTGATATGTGTTCAAGAAATGCGGCAAGTAAGAACTACTTCCAGGATATAATTAGGGATGTTAGAAAGTGATTATTTTAATAATCATGTAACCACTAAATTTCTTAGCTGTTACAAGGTTACTCGATGCCCCCCTGGGGGTGGGGCTGGCAGCCAGTGCCCTCCTGGCTCCAATCCTGGGAAGCGCGCTACCATCCTGCGCTGCTGCCTTAGATACAGCAGCACCAGCGTGGGGTGGCAGGCAGCTCCCTTGCATGCTTGTCACTGAAAACTAGAACTAGTGGGCTAGGATTGAGCCAGCCTGCTGGTCCAAGTTTTAAATTCAGAGCACGCAGGGAGGGGAGGGGTTGTAGTGATTAACCAGGACCATTAACCAATAAGCAATCGCTTATCAGTTAAACAGTTAGCCAATTAGCTGTTAACATTCCTAGATATAATGTAATCACATATAACAGAGAACTTTCAAGAGGAGGAAGAGTCAGTATCTTTATAAAGAGAGGCCTTATTTATGTTGACATTTATGTACAGAACTAAACTTTTGAGTGTATTATTGAGATTCCTTTGCAGAATAACAGCACCTTTATAGGACTCTATAACGTCTACCACCCATGGGCTTAAACTGCAGCAAGGGAGGCTTAGGTTGGACATTAGGAAAAAGTTCCTAACTGTCAGGGTAGTTAAACACTGGAATAAATTGTCCAGGGAGGTTGTGGAATCTCCATCTCTGGAGATATTTAAGAGTAGGTTAGATAAATGTCTATCAGGGATGGTCTAGACAGTATTTGGTCCTGCCATGGGGGCAGGGGACTGGACTCGATGACCTCTCGAAGTCCCTTCCAGTCCTAGTATTCTATGATTCTATGATATAAAAGCCTAAAAAACAATCTATAATTGGAAGAGTTGGGTAAGAGTTTCAAAGACCCATATATTATTTGTGAAGATCTTAATAGCCATAATGAATTATGAAGAACCAGGAAAACTGATTCTAATAGCAAATGCCTGGAACAGTTCATTGACATGCACAGCCTGGTACTGACCAATTTTGGTGCACCTGCTAGTTTTAATTTGGTGTATAGAACCTTAACACATGTAATTCTGGGAATTGCAACAAGCAATATAGCAAGTAAATGCAACTGAGAAATCTATAAAGATGATGTAAGAGAAGTAATCATTTCCCTATGTTAATTGCATATCAAGGACAAGGCAATGTTGAAAACACTGATGCAGTTTCTACCTGGAGCATTAGACAAGTAAACTGAGGACTCTTTAAGAGTAATTACTTTGAGTATCTAGGTACCAACTGTATAAGTGATAATCTAGAGACATTTTGTGATATAATAAAGGGAGTTGCAGCAGCAGCCAATGAATTCCAGTTCCCTATTGAAAAAAATTGCATAGCAGCGATTAAAGAAATAAGGCAAACAAGAAAAAAGGACAATGAATAGCAAGGACTCAATCTATACTATTATAAAAGGAGAGATGACCGTCATGCTGTCTGTCACGGAGAACTTTTGAGAAGACATGAGAAATTTCTAGGGGGAAGCAGGCCCCTGTCCCCACCTACAGCCCTGCCCCCTCTGTTGAGTACCTGCCCCCACCACGAGGAGGGGAAGAAAAGGAGCAGCATGCCAAGCACGCTCACCCTCCCCCACCGCAAGAAGGGGAGGAGAGTGCAAGCGTCTGCCCCAGCATCCCCGGAACAGCGGGGAAGGAAGAGGCCGCACGGCTCAAACTTCCCCACCCCCAGGAGCAGCAGGGAGGGAGGAGGCCATGTGCACGTGCCCCACCACCACCAACATGGGGAGGGGAAGAGCATGTGTGCGCCCCAGCACCCCTGGTGCAGTGAGGAAGGAAGAAGACACACGGCCCGAGCCTCCCTTCCCCCAGGAGCAGTGTGGAGGGAAGAGGCCACGTAGCTCCAGCCACTGCAGCCCCAGAGCAGTGGGAAGAGAGGCAGCCACGCAGCCAGAGCCGACCCAAGCCTCCCTGCCCCTGGGAACAGCAGGGAGAGAGGAGGCCATGTGTACATCTACCATCACAATGGGACGGGTAATGCTAGTGAACTATAAAAGATGTAAAGCAGTGGCACAAGGAATGATTACAAAGTCAAAAAGAGAGAGATAAGAGAGAGAGAGCCCTGGAGAAAGTATTGTGGGGAAATGAACAGAGATTCCCAGGATTCAGAGGCATACAAGTGAACAAGTGAAATGAATGAATGGGATACAGCAAATGATAAAGTTGAAAGTTCTAACTTAGGAAAAGTGAACATTTTAGCAAAAGAATTCTAAAAAGTCAGTAGTGGTGCAAATCAAAGTAAAGAGTTTTGTAAACAAAAAAAACAACAACTAGTGTTTGCTGAAGAAAACTGTGAGCTCTTACATGGCTGGATAGAATAAAAAGATGAAGTTCTGAATGAAAATTTCAGCATATAGGAATCCAAAAAAGCTATAGACAAAAGTAAATAAAGACTACATATACAATGTATGTGATGCAATGTTAACAACCAACTGGAAAGGAGTTTGAGTTCGAGTGAAATTATATAATACTAGAAGACTTACCCAGTGTTGCCCGGGTCTTTCAGGGTAAGGGGGCTGGCAGTACTGGGGGTGAAGGAGTGAGGGCACGGCCTTGGGGATTTGGGGGGCTCAGGGCAGGAGGCCAGATGGTGGAGGTGCAGGACAGACCACCAGGGTCTCCTTCCCATCCTGCAACCCCCTTCCAGGGGTGCAGGTCTTTCTCCCTCCCCCCCTTCCTGAGGCAGGGGGGCTTTCTCCTTTCTCCCTCCCAGGATGAGGCGGGGTTGGAGGTAGCTGTCTCCTGGGAACTGAGGCCCCACTTACCCAGTCTGGTGACCCCACTTACCTTCTGGCGGGCAAGATGGTGACCACTGCAGGCAGCCAACCACCAAGAGAGCGGTGAGCTGAGGCTCTGCAGTATACTCTACCTTGCACTCACTGCCCCTAGTGGTGACTGTGAATATTGCGTCCCTCCTCTCTGTACTCTCCCTTTCCATGTTCTGGAAAACAGTCCCATTCCCCACACTTTCCATTTTCCTGGCACAACTAAACACTGACCTTACTTTAAGTTAGGAGAAGAGGAATCTGTATACCAAACAGACAGGCAGATGCACATTTCTAGAACATATAGATAGGTATGGGGGAAACAAATACTAGCAGCAGAATGGAAGCAAGTGATGGTTATACCAATAGGAAAACCTGGTTAGTTACACATAAGACACAATGCATATAGAATTATTGCCTTCACTGGGTGTTTAGTCAGATTAGTAGCATACTTGGAGAAAGGAAATTATAAACTGTATATCAAGTGGCTTCAGAAAAGGAAGATGCACCATTGATATTCTAAGACTAGAAACAGAAATACAAAACCCCATAAGGAACAGAGTTTGATAGTGGTCTTTTTAGACCAGGAGTGAGCACTTCAAAGCAAGTAGATTAATGTTGGAGGGTCTTATGAAGAGATTTCAAGGTGCTTGGCACAGTGAGAGGCTGTTCCCAGCATGAGGTACGATTAAAAAAAAGAAAGATCTGACATACAGAGCAGGCACTTATCAGTTCCCAAACTGTGGTCCATGGGCCACCGAGTTACATGAAGCAATTGCTGGTGGTCTGAAGAAAACTAGTGCTGGTGTCTCATCCTTATTTGTAATTGCTATTGGGATACTATGAGTTCTTACATGGCTGTGTAGAATGAACGTGGGCCACAGAATCATGAATGGGAGAGGCCAGAGTTCATGAGACAATCTCTTGTAAGATATTGTCCGTACAATGGACAAGTTCAAGAAACCACAGAAGCAAAATCGAGAGCAGAGGCAAAGTCCAGACAAGTTAAGAGAAGACAGAATGCTATTCAAGCTGGCAAGGGCCAACCCTGATGATATTGGAGGCTCAGATTATGTAAGAATCTAAGGCTAGGTTTATAAAAAAGACTAGCATGAAATAAGGAGTATTTAAGAAAAAAATAATATTTCACCTTTTCCTTTCTTGTTGCAAGCTTTGCCTCAAAGATAAGGTGATATCAGGTTTGTAGTGCTTAGTGTATGTGGGAAACATGGAGCATTTTCCTTCTTCTCCCTTTTCACGGTTTCAATCAAGTGTTAGAGTTCCTCCTGCCCTTGGTTTATTAATACAGTTAGTTATTAATGTGGCAAGTTGAGCAACTGTCACCAAATAAAGTTCAGAATCTGAAATAGAATTGAACAAAATCCCATTCCTGTACTCAAAATATGAGGCATGAAAATGCTTATTTGTATCAGAGTAAAAATTCTGTCTACTCTTCTGGCCCAAAGCACTTACACAGCAGCATTATTTCAGAATAACTGATGTTATTTCAAAATAACAAAGTATGCATTTACACTGCAAGCCATTATTCTGAAATAACGCCAAGATGGAGGACTTCTTACTCTGACTCCTGTAACCCTCATTTCATGAGTAAGGGAAGTCGAAGGAAGAGTGTTCCTCTTTCGACTTCCTACTGTGTAGACAGCATCAAAAGCCGAATTAAGATTTTTCAACTTCAGCTATGCAACTGACATAGCTGAAGTTGCGTATCTTAATTTTTCAGTGTAGACATGCCCACGTAGTCTGCTGAATGCAAACCTAATGGAACCTAAGATGCATATCATTTGAAATATATTTCTTAGGTCTATTCTAGCCTGTTTCTCTGCACACACAAGCTGTAGCACAGTGTTTTGGTGCACATGCCTTGTCAGTTTAATACATCTTAGTCTTTCATAGCGGTTCTTATTACAACATGACCAGTTCCCCATCCAGCCTCAGTAGGAAATAACTGACCCACGCTTATTTTCCTGCTATCACAAGCTAAAGCAAGCCTCCTGCAGCTGTTTTTTTCCTTTGTGTGTAAGTATTCTGAAGCCATCTGTAAGTAAGGAGTCACTTACTTAATGAGTATCAGAGAGGTAGCCGTGTTAGTCTGAATCTGCAAAAGCGGCGAGGAGTCCTGTGGCAGGGGTGTGGAACCTTTTTTGGGTCGGGGGCTGCTGACCCACAGGAAAAAAAAACAAAACAAAAAAAAACTTCAAGACCAGACTTCAAAGAGAAACTGCTGAGCTACAGTTCATCTTCAAATTTGACACAATCAACTCGGGATTAAACAAAGACTGTGAATGGCTAGCTAACTACAAAAGCAGCTTCTCCTCTCTTGCTATTCACACCTCCAGATCAGCTACTAGAAGTGGGCCTCATCCTCCCTGATTGGATCCACCTCGTCATCTCTAGCCTGATTCTGGCCTGCATATTTATATCTGCCTCTGGAAATTTCCACTACATGCATCTGACGAAGTGGGTCTTTGCCCATGAAAGCTTATGCTCCAACACTTCAGTTAGTCTATAAGGTGCCACAGGACTCCTCGCCGCTTTTACTTAATGAGTTTGCTCATTTCCAGTACAACACCAGATTCTTGCTTCCTGAAAGGGAAAATCATCATCGGGGGGACCCCTCTGGCCTTCCACCCAGGCTAGATTTCTCTGCAATCCCAGAAATGTGGGCTGACACTTGTTACTCTCTTGCCTAGACATAGGATTTTATGCCTCTTTCCACTGAGTCTGAGATGGGTCTAATCAGCTCATCAGAAGACACCAAACCACCAAAAGCCACCCTTGCATGGAGGAGTACCTTATTTTGTAATGAGTCCCATGCGGAGTTCAAGATTGTGCAATATGAAGTGGGGAAAAGACACCATTAAGACGATTATAAGTTTTAGTAGAATGGTCACTACTACAGGGATGGCACAAAGTAACAATGAGGTAGGGCTAGATCAAGCCACGTAAGCACAGCTCAGGGTCAAGGCCAGTGCAGAGCCACACTGATCAAGGAAAATACAGAATAACCTGATACTCGGGGGGTATATCCATTACTACACTGCTTTAAAAAACAACAAATAGTTTAGCAGCACCGTAAAGACTAACAAAACATGTAGATGGTATCATGAGTTTCCGTGGGCACAAACCACTTCTTCACATATATGCACATGTATGTCTACACAGCAAAGTTATTTCGAAATAACAGCCAGTATTTTGAAATAACTTTACCAGCGTGTACACAGCCAAACCGCTATTTCGAAATTAAATCGAAATAGCAGAGGGCTTATTTCGAAATTGGTAAACCTCATTCCATGAGGAATAGCACCAATTTCGAAATTGCTATTTCGAAATAAGCGTTGTGTAGATGCTTATTATGAAATAGGGAGCCTCCAGCCTTCCCAGGGTGCCCCGGTGGCCACTCTGGGAACAACCAAGAAAACTCCTCTCCCTCCCACCCCCACCCCTCCCGGTGCCCTTAAAGGGGTAGACTCTGGCCACAGTGCCTGTGCCAGCTCCAAGCCTGCCAGCCCAGAGCCAGCAGTCGCTGCACCTGACCCAGTGGCCCCAGCATGAACCAAGCAGCCAGTGCCAGCCAGCTTTCCACCGCTCCCTAGGACCAGTCAGCCAGCTCCCAGGAGCCTGCCAGGGGACGGGAAAGGCGAGCGCCTGCCTGGTCCAGTGTGGAGATCAGGGACCTAATTCAGGTTTGGGGGGATGCCTCCAACGTCCATGATCTCCACACTAAATGGAGGAACGCAACCGTCTACAGGCGAATGGCTGCCAGCCTGGCCACCAAAGACCACATGAGAACCCAGGAGCAGGTTCGCATAAAAATAAAGGAGCTGCGGCAGGTGTATGCCAGGGCCACAAGGGGCAGCTCCCAACCATGGGCAGACCCAGACCACTGCTTCTATTTTGATGCCGTGGACCGCATCTTGGGAGGCAGGAAGGTCCGTGCCCCCCAGGTGGTCATTGACCCTGGGGCAGAGCTTGCTTCCTCCTGCTGCTCCAGCCCCTGCTGCCTCCCCAGCTACCACTCCTCCTCCCACTCCTTCTCCCTCTCCTGCTTCTTCCTCCCCACCCTCCCCACACCCGCAGGGACGCCGAGACCCCTGCACCCACGGTGCTGGGAGACAGTTGGGCCAGCGAGACCCCCAACCCTGAGCCCTGAGCTTCTCCTCCCCTTCCTCCCCTTGCCTCCCCCTGCCAGCTCCCTCCTCCCAGGTTTTCCCCTCCCCTCTCCCACCCTCCCTCCTCCCCTCTCCCACCTTCTTTCCCCAGTCTCACCTCAGTTTCCTTCCCCCCCCCCCAGTTTTGTTTAATAAAGAGGCTTTGTTGTAATGAACACATGTCTTTTATTGTATAGCAGGAAGGGGGGTTAGGGAGGGGTAAGTGGAAGGACGTGAGGGAGGAACGAGGCACGAGCCCCGAGTGGGGCACACCAGGGAGACTGTTACTGCCTGCAGAACATGCTGCCAGGCTCGTAGCAACACGTTCAGGAGGAGCACCAGAGTGCCCAGGGGCGGCTCCGGCTCCATGCTGCAGAGTGCTGTGGTAGCCTGAGTGAGGGCAACCAGAGCACGCAGAGAAAAAAATGCTTTGCTGTCCCTCAGCAAGGTAGGCAAGCAAGCAGGGAAACCTTAGAACCAGCTGTCCAAGGGGGTCCCTTTAAGCACAGGTCTCAGATAGCCTCAGGCAGCAGCCACACAAGGTAACTCCTGACCTGATGCCCTGCCAGAACTGCCAGAACTGGTTCTGGCTGGCCTTAAATGCGATTCAGCGTCCTATCAGTGTGGACGTGCTATTTCAAAATAGCAAAATGCTATTTCAAAATGCACTTTGTGTCTAGACGCGTTATTTCAAAATAAGCTATTTCGAAATAACTATTTCGAAATAACACTGTAGTGTAGACATACCCTACATGTTTTGTTAGTCTTTCTGGTGCTGCTAGACTATTCGTTGTTTTTTAAGTTTTTCCAGTTACAGACTAACTCAGCTACTCCTCTGAAGCTTCTACACTGTTTTAGAGAGTCCCCATGCACACCAGTCCTGCTCCAGGGATTTGGGGTGTGGACTACACATGGCCCCAAACCATCTGGAGCCTGATCTTAAGACCATTGAAGTCTGTGGGAAGACTTGTATTAACATTATAGATTCTAAGGCCAGAAGAAACCATTGTGATTATCAAATCAGACATCCTGTATAGCATAGACCATAGAACTTCCCCAAAATAATTCCTAGAGCAGATTTTTTAGAAAAGCAACCAGTCACTGCTTCCCATGATAGAGTCTGCCATCCTACAAATATGGCCTAGAGTCCTTGTTTCCAGATGTATATATGTACATGTAGCCATAGTAAAATTCATATTGTTTACTTGCACACAGTGTACCAAGTGATCTAGATCACCCTGAATGAGTAACCTAGCCTCTTCATTTTTTGCACTCCCTGAATTTTTGGGTCACCTACAAACTTTATGAGTGTTGATTTTATTTTTTAATTCCAGGTAACTGATAGCATAGGGCAGGGGTGTGGAACCTTTTTTGGGTCGGGGGCTGCTGACCCACAGAAAAATCAGTCGGGGGGGCCACACACAAATGAGAAACAAAACAAAAATCAAACAAGCCCTTACTGACGTGGCCCCAACACTCCCCACATTCCACCAGAGCCGAGGCTGGCCCAGGCTAGTAAATTTTGTGTGGTCCAATCCTGCAGCAGGTTGGGGAGGGTGCTGGAGCACCAGCACGTGCTCCCCAATGCTGGGAGGGGCTTCAGTCTCAGGGGCCAGATCCAAGGACGCCAGGGACCACATCTGGCCCCCGGGCCTTAGGTTCGCCGCCCCCCATACGGCCATGGACCCTGCTGGCAATGGCCCCACTCAATGATGATTCCCTGTGTCCTCACACCACTAGGGCCTCCTTCTGGACGGTCTGACAATTAGTTCCTTCCAGGTCCAGGGTCCCCTTTGGCCGCTCATGGCTGCATTCTCTGTCTCTGAAATTCTGGGTGATACTCCTTCATGGTGTGGCCCTCCAGCCAGGTCACTGTACGTGTTACCACTTTCTAATATATTGAAGTTCTTCTTATGAATGGGCTCAAGCAATCTTCCCATTCACCATCCAGCCCATACCACTTCCCTACTGACCAGTAGAGGAACCCAGGCCTGCCCTCTACTCCAAGTTCCAATTCAGGGACCCTCTGATAGCAGCCAAGGTCTGCACCCTCCAGAACCCTGCTGCCTTTTTCCTGAGCCTTTGCTTGCCTTCCGGCTCTGCCCCCCTTCTGTGGGTTTACCAGTCTCATAACTCCCTTCTTCCAGAGAGTAACTGTAGGCTATCTGTCCAGATAGCCTCAAACATACCTCCTTTCTTTGAGGGAGTGACTGCAGACTACTTGCTTGCCACCTCCTCTGCTATCAGCTTCCTGTCTTTATAAACCCAGCCTAGAACCTTCTCCCTCAGCACCTCATTCTGTCAGGGGATTACTTCAGGCAATTCCACTCAGCTGTGCCCTGTCTGGTTAAAGGGCCCTTTTCTTAGTCTACCATAGCCCTTTCAAGGCAAGTGTGAACATTCCCTCACATCTCATTTACAGTTAAATATAGGGTGAGTTTTTAATTAATTTGATATCTTTTTTAGTGATAGGATCTATTTTCCATATACCTATGTTGATCTGCATTAATTACATTACTCTCCATTGGTTCTTTATTAATTGAGTCCCCTATCAGCTGCTCCATTATCTTGCCTGCAACTGATGTCAAACTGACAGGCCTGTGATTGCCAGGGTCATCCCATTTACCCTTTTTAAAAATTGGTGCTCCAAGACTTATTGATAATCAACATTAATGATCTACCAAGCTTCTTAGTAAGCTCTTTTAAAACTTTTGGATAAAAAAGATATGAACCTTAGGATTTAAAAATATCTAACTTTAGTAGATTCTTTTATCATCCTGCAACCAATATTAATGGAATGGAAAGAGTGTTGTTTCCATACAAAGAACCTGTATCTTCTGTTTTTCCTCCAACTTCAGAACATAAATTTTTATTGAACATTTTTGCCTTTTCTGTATTACTATAGATAAGTCTATCATTTCCATCTAGTAATGTATTCATACCAATTTCCAGATTCTTTTTGTTCCCAACATGTTTTAAAAACTCTTCACTGTCCTTAACTCTGCTAGCCATAGATTTCTCTTTGTGTCCCTTTGCTTCCCTGTACATTCTTCTACGGTTCCTAATTTCTGAATTATATTAATTAGTATCAACTTCCCCTTTCTTCCATTTGTTTCTCTAGCTATTTATATATACAAATTACAGCTGTCTTCACCTCAGCTCCACATGACGTTTGTTTATTAATCCTCAGGCCTTCTTCTTCAATTGTCGGATTTTGGCTTTTGGGGCTTCTACTAAGTTGTTCTTAAAAGATTCCCAACTATCATTTCAATTATTCTGATTAAATTTTTCCTCGCAGATGATTTGGTTCATAATTGTTTTCAGTTTTATAAAATTAGCCCTATTAAAGTGCCAATTATATATGTTACTGGTCTGGACTTAAGTCTGCTTGCACATTATATATGTGATCAAGGCATCACCATTTGTACCTAAGCTACCATTAATTATTAGCTGTAGCTCTGGCCCAGCCCTTGTCTTTCACAGCCCTGGCTCCAGCCTTCTTTTTAAGTTAAGAAATTGTTTTCTATAATGTTAAGAAATTCCAAGGACATTTTAGCACTTGGTGCATAAGACCTCTAGCATATGTCATTCATACTGAAGTCCGTCCCTCAGGATCACACAGCTTTTTTTCCTCTACACATAGATAGGTGCATAGGAGGAACCCATCCTGTTCCCTAGGGTGGTATGGTGGCCAGGCACCAGCTAATACTTTGCTGTGTGCATTATCTGTCAGGACATTGATCCAGAAGCATTCAAAATAATTATATTCTGACTGACCAGTGACTCGGAAATAGGCAATGCCATTTTTTACATAGAATGTCACTACCTCTCTCCTTTTGACCACTCAATCCTTTCTAAATAGGCTATAACCCTTGATTTTAACATATGAATTGTGAAAATCATCCCATCAGGTTTCATTAATACCTACTAGGTTGAGCATAAATGATCAATTCCAATCCCTCGTATTTGTTACTCAGACTCCTAGCATTAGTGTATAAGCAATTCAGTCATTTCGTTTGCATGTCCTTTTGTTTCTTGATTCATTTTGTTGTCAACATCTTGATTTTGTGCCAAATGCTCGTATCTTCCCTCTTTTTATCCTCCCCTTTTGCTATTAATGTAACCCCCTCCTAACTACTCTAGGCAGTCTGTCCCCAAGGAAATTGGTCCCCGCTCTATTGAGGCGGAGGCCATTCAACCTCCCAAGGGAAGAGGGCCAATGTTCCACAAAATCAAAACCTGCTTAGACACTGTTCTTCTTCAGAATGCTTCTATGTTCCCTAAAGTCAGCTACTATCTGTGAGATATTTCGCAACAATGTCATTAGTGTGGATTTGAACTGTCACCAATGGAACTTTGCCCATAGACCTCAGCAGCCTGTGCAATCTTAGGGTGACATCGCATGTGTTGGCTCAAGAAGGGCAGCACACTGCCCTGTCTGTCTCTCCCTTGCAGAATATTCTTTCAATTTTTCTGGGTACTGTATCTCCAACAAGGGTATCTGTTTTCCTTGGACGCCTGAAGAACTCTTTGCAGGTAAGCCTGATTGCCTTACAGGTTGGGCCAAGCTGTCATCCATACATGAATTCCATACATCTCTCCATTCCTTTCAACATGTTGGATCTTCAGAGGTATCTTCCATAGATTCCATGTTGAGGTCCTGGCATCAACTTAAAACATCTAGCTGTGAGGGATGTTCTCTTCTCTCCGGTGGTCACAGCTTGCCTAACCTCACCTATTTCCAACCATGCAGAATGATCTCTTGCCTCGGGTGGTTTTGAACTGCCAGGCCTCCTCTTTCACTTCCCTTCTCACCATTTCTTTAGTGGCCAGCTCCATTCTTCCTTGAACTTCAGTGGTCTTTGCATCACACCCATAATGTGCTGCACATGGCCATGGGAGTAAGGGTAGGCAAAATGGAGGGACTGCAATTGCGGGGGCTGCGCAAAGGGAGTAGGTGCCATACGCCTTCTACCACTATTTGTGTCACTGATCAAAACCAGACTGAATCTGGCTTTTGTGGTGAAGCAAGAATTTTTTTTAAACTGAAAGGTTAAAAACAAATGTAATATATGAAAAAAGACTTCTCTGCAAGTACTGGTTTGCCAGAAAATCTGCCTGATCTATCCATCTTTGCACATATTTAAAAATAAGGTACATTTTGTTCTTATACATAGGACATACATATTCAATGGATTGATCATGACAATGGGAATCAAATCCCTGAGTTCCAAACCCAATTCTGCCGTTCACTCCCTCTTCACATTTGACCAAATCAGCAGACCGCTTTGCCTCAACCTCCCCATCTGTGAAATGAAGATAACACTTATCTACACAGAGTTATTGTGAGAATCAGTGTCTATACAAAGCTTTTAAGAGACTGAGTCCTATATAAGTACCAAGACTTGTTGTTATTACAGATAATAGCAGTGATTTGCTAGAGTCGAAATAAATATTTATCAAATAGGAAATATGTATTAAAATATTAATGTTCCAAAGAGGCTTTAGAACTCCCTTTCATTGTTTCAGTATCGTGGTTCAGTAAAGAAGATCTCTCTATCTCTCTCTCTCTGGGGACAGCAGTTTTAATGACAGAGCATTTTACTGCCCAGTGAGAAACTGAGTTTCAGTAGGCAGATTAAGACTGAAAAAAATCAGGACACATTGGAGACTACTGAAAAATCAGACATTGTTTCAAGGTAAATGCTATGTTTGTTGCAGTCTTAATTATTTCAGCTAATTTAACAGTTAGTTTAACCAACTGTTAAATTAATCAGAATGTTTATTGTTCAAATGAAAATCTAGCCTATCTTTGGAAATTTTGATTGGACCAAGATAGTACCACTGATTTCAATGAGGCTACTCAAATAGTATACGTATGCCTGACCGAATCTGGACCATTTGCTATAAATGAGAATTTGGAGCGTCCAGTCTTTGAAGGTCAGTGAAACTTAAGCACCTAAATCATTTAAGATCAGCTCATCAACAGCAGTTAGGTGCCTAAATCTCACTGAAATTAATGGGAGCCAGGTTTCTAAAAATATCTTTTAGGATATTTTAGGGTTTAGGCAGTTCTGTAAATATTGTCTTTTATGGATTGTGACTTAAACCCCAGTATGAGATCAGTGTCCATAAACCTCAGTGGGCTAAAAGCTACACAGATCAAAGTCAAGTCTGCGGAATATTAGAAAGCAAACAAATCTGAGTGACGGGAGAAAAAGCTGTATATGGTGGGCCAAGTTCACACCAGAGTAAGTGGATGAATTCCATTAAGTCAATGGAGTTGTACCTTCATAGTCTTTAGAGATTTAAGAGCAGCATACTGCAAAGGGCCAGACTGTGATCTCAATTTCCACACTGTGAACCTGGAGAATTTCCTCTGAAAGCAATGGAGCTAAATAGATCAGTATGAACAAAGTTTGCACTGAGAGGAATATGGTCTCTAACGACTGAATCATTCTTCATAACAAAAAGAGGGGTTAAATAAAGCAGTGTTGTAAGAAATACCTTTATTGTGTAAAAAAATCCTTTTTTACTGAAATCTGAAAGCACGCTTGGATTTTAAATTGTAATATGGTACGTAAGCATTTTGGTCTGGCAGCAGTTGAAAAAGCTGGAGAAGGTATCCATGATAAAAATGCTTGCAATACCACACCTGAAATATTGGGTATGAGAACAAGTGCAACAGGAACCCCAGTGTTAGGGCTGGGGAAGGACTGAGGAGACTTGCAAGGGGGTGCTCAGGGATAGGAACCTGGTCATTCACAGTGCTGTATTTTGATGACTATACACAGCCTCTATTACAGTTAGTTGATTTTATCACTCACTTCTTGAACCTAATGCAACCTGTGAAAGAAAAAAATCTCACATTGGAAAAAAGAAAAAGGGTTTCAGGATGGGACGGAAGGGGGCTGTTGAGCTTTGAAGGAAGGATTTCTTTTAGCTGGAATTTCAACTTGAAAATCATCCATTCTTCATGTACAATCACAACTTTTTAAAACACACCATTCTGTCCTAATGTTGTATATTATGGACTGCTATAAAGTATCATATGTTACATGACATAGTATAATCCATAGAGCTATTAGTTTCTGGGATCAAAGATACATTTTTAAAAGTGTGGCTGAATATGAGTTTACCCCACACACACTGATGGCTTGTTTGAAAAGGGTAAATAATCCACATTGCATTAATCTTTTAAAAATGTATTTACAAAACAGATTAACGTATAATGGCTCTGAAAGTTATTACAGACCATGAGATCTATCGGCTAAAATCTCCTCTCTGATCTGCATAATAGATCTAGTCTATGTGCCTTATAAATTGTTCTCAGCATGTAGGAAGAGTAGAATCTCCTTGAAGAGATCCAGATATCCAGAGATTAGTCTGACATTGATCACAGGCAAGATAATAGAGCGGCTCATATGGGACTTGATTAACAAAGAATTAAAAAAGGGTAATGTAATTAATGCAAATCAAAAAGGTTTTGTGGAAAACAGATCCTGTCAAACTAATCTGATGTCTTTTAAATGAAATTACAAGTTTGATTAGTAAAGATAATAGTATTGATGTAATATATTTGGACTTCTGGACTTCTGAAAGGCATTTGACTTGGTACCATATGACATTTTATTTAAAAAAATAAAACAATATTAAATTAACACTGTATACATTAAATAGATTAAAAACCGACAGGTCTCAAAAATAATTGTATGTGGAGAATTGTTATCAACAGGTCTGTTCCCAATAGGATTTCACAGGAATCAGTGCTTGGTCTGACACTATCTTAACAGCTGGATGAAAACATAAAATCAACACTGCTAAAATATTGGGAGAGTGCAAAAAATTAAGAGGCTAGGTCACTGATCCAGATTAATCTAGATCTTGGGAAATGGGTTGCAAACAAGCAATATGCATTTTAATATGACTAAATGTAAATGTATTCATTTGGGAACAAAGAATGTTAGGTCACACTTACAGGATGGAAACTCTATCCTAAGAAGCAGTGACAATGAAAAAGATTTGAGGGTCATACATCAGCTGAACATGTCAGGGAGTGAGAGCAAAGAGCTCACCTCATCTGGACCCTGCACTCCCCAGCCAAAGTGAGGAATGCATCAAACTGTTTTCCCCTCACTCTCTGATGAAGGGAAACAGCCAACAATGTCCCCAAAAGAATCGGGATGGGGAGGGGGAAGCTTCAGCTACCCCTCCCACACACACACTTCTCTTCCCAAAGGCTGCCTGGGAGATGGGAGGCTCGGAGCTGAGCAGTCCCTCGGGGGCACAAGCCCCTTTTACCTACTCGGTGATTCTGTCTCTTTTCTGTACGGTTTCACGAGAAGCAAATCCATCCCAGGCACATCCCATTTTCCAGGCACAACCAAACCCTTACCTTGCTTTAAGTTAAGATAAGAAGAATCTGTATACCAAATTTGGTGGTCCTAGTTCTTACTGTATAAGAGTTCTTGAACAGACAAATAGACAGACAGACAAACTCAATAAAATATATAGCAGATATATTATTTCTTCATATTCCTAGTGCAGTATACAAAGGTCCCAGTCAGGACCCACTGAGCAAGGTGTGGTACAAACACCCATGAAGAGCAGAATCCCCACCCCAAAAACCATATATCTATGGGCTAGATCAGGGTGGGCAATAAAAAAACAGGAGTCCACAGGGTTAGTCCCTGGCAGGCTACCACTGCTATATTTACATGCGCCTCCACAGGTGTTGGAGAATCACAGCTCTGGTAGGCTGCGGATTGCCATTCGTGGCCAATGCGAGTGGTGGGAAGCATCACAGACTGGGATGCTGCTTCCCGCCGTTTGCATTGGCCACAAATGGCGATTCCCAGCCAAGCAAAGCTTCAATCCTCCGATATCTGCAGAGATGCAGGTAAACATGGAGGTGGAGACCCGCTAGGTACTAACCCTGCAGACCGGATCCGGCCCGCGGGCTGGAATTTGCCCACCACTGGGCTAGATTATGAATTTTATGCATATCCCTGAATAACTGCTGCAGTCCATCACAATGCATCCCAGGATCGCACTCTCTGGGTAGATGCGTGAACCCAGTTTAAAATGTAGGTTTTTTCCCTTTTGTTTACGGCAGAAGAGCAGAAACATGATTCAGTCTACTCTCCATCTCCTTGTTCCCTATAATCCAGGGAGCTCCATTATACCCACAGAATGGCGATATTGGGAAATCTTTAATTCTCACGCCACTCACCAGTGCTGCCACATTAGCACTAGTCACAATCTAGCTCTAAGAAGAAAAGTGACACAATAAAGGGATACATTCAAATAAATAAAACTGATACCCATGTAAGTATCAACTCATAGAAAAGATGTTCAAGTGGTTAGAACACTAGCCTAGAAAAAGCGGGTTTAAGCCTGTTCTGCCAGTGTTTCTGTGTGATTTTGACCATGTAGTCTCTCTGCCTAGGTCTACACTAGACCAGGCAGGTTGGCCTAAAGTATGCCATCCAGCTATACAAAATGCATATCTGGATTTGACTTACCTTAAGCCAAGCTGCCACAGTGTCTACACTGCGGGAGGGCAACAGAAGCAAATGCTCCCATTGGCTTTCCTTACTCCTTGCAAATTGAGGAGTACCGGACACCGACAGAAGCTGCCCTAAGCATTTGATTTGGGATGGGTCTACACTAGACCCACTAAATCAAATGCTAGAAGATCAACATCCAGAGAGGTGATCTTCTCCATAGTGTACACTTCTCCATAGTGTAGACAAGTCCTCTGTGTCTTACTTTCCCGATCTGTAAAATGGGAATAATAAAGCGTCTCTATCCTTGCATGGGTGCTGTGAAGATAAATACAATAAAAACTGAGGTACTCAGACACTACAGCAAGGGTGGGGACCTTTTTAGGGTTGGGTGCCACTGACCCACAGAAAAATCAATCGGGGGCCTCACACAAGTGAGAAGTAAAAAAAACCCCCAAAACCAAACAAACAAGTATAAAAA
This sequence comes from Rafetus swinhoei, assembly GCA_019425775.1. Taxonomy (NCBI): domain Eukaryota; kingdom Metazoa; phylum Chordata; order Testudines; family Trionychidae; genus Rafetus; species Rafetus swinhoei. The sequence goes on from CM033437.1 coordinate 58,424,127, forward strand.
CCCTCTCACTGTGGCTCTCAACAAAGACACTCCCCACATTCCCCTCATACACAAGAGCCTAGGGGGGCCCAGGCTAGTAGATTTCGTGTGCTCCAGCCCAGCAGTGGGGCAGCGGGGGAGCTGAAGTGCCAGTGCGGGCTCCCCAATGCTGGGGGCATGGCCCTGAGCCGTGGGAGCCAGATCCAGGCAAGCTGGGGGCCACATCTGGCTCCCGGGCCGGAGGTTCCCCACCCCTGCACTACAGTAATAGCAGCAATATGAATACTAAAACAAATAATTGGTATTTAATTGGTCTGTAATCTATTCATTTCTTCCCCTTAATTTTGCTATTATTGGTTGTGTAGTGGCATTTAATGACATCAAATCATGAAAGTGGGGGTTACAGAAAAAAATTGCATGGCTTAAAAAGTTAACCTCATGCCGTTTTAAGTTCATCCAAACTATATTTTTTCCCATCATGCTTTCTTTGTATTATTCATCTGAAGGGCTAGTATTGTCAGAAACACATTTGTGATGGATAGTAGGAGTGCTGGTCATTACATGATAACTAAAGGGTTAAACTTAGATAGCTAGCAAGGGTGTTAGCAGGAAGCCAGAAGAACAAATGGGGATACAGTGCTGAAATATGAATTGTATTTAAATACCTTGCCTGCTCTCTTTGAAAGAGAATTCTAAGTTAAGGGCTGGAGGGAGCAGATGCAGTCATCAGAATTACCATGCCTATAAGCAGGGCTCGACAAATCGCTATATAAACTCGCCTGTGGAGAGTAGATTTCAGCCGGTCGGCCCATTCACCGGCGCTGAGCGCATGCGCAGTGCCGGTCTGACGCATGCACGGTGCGGGGCTGGCGAGTAGATTTTGCCGCAGTTCGTCGAGCCCTGCCTATAAGAAATATTGGATATGGAAATGAACTGGGCCTTGAAGTATGGATCAGCACAAATCGTGAGTAGGAGGAAAAGGTGTATTCAGTCGCGATCAGGGTATTTATATTTGTTTTGGTTGTTTGGTTAAACTTCTCTGTGTGAATCTATGCCTTCCCTCCCCCATTCACTATCTAAAGGTACATCTACACTGCACACTTATTTCGAAATAAGCTATTCCGGAAGAAATACTCTGAAATAGCATATTTCAAAATAGCATGTCTACATTGCAGGGAAACCTCAAAATTAGTCTGAGGCAGGCTTCCCTAATGTGGACGTGTTACCTCAATTTAGAGCATGAGGAGGCACTGGAGAGTAATCAGTTTGAATGGCCCTGGGGAGGAGCTATTTCAAAATAGCAGCAGTTGGAGCATCCACACGCCTGCTATTCCGAAATAGCTATTTTGGAATAGGCATTATTCCTCATGGAATGAGGTTTACAGAAGTCAGAATAAGCCATCCGTTATTTTGAATTTATTTCAAAATAACAGAATTGCTATGTAGACGCTCGCATTGTTATTTTGGAATAACGGCCATTATTCCAAAATAACGCTGCTGTGTAGATGCCCCCTAAGAAAGTACCCAGAGATGTTATCTGTGTTTAAATTTGTTTTACTCAGTTACTCTGTAACACTTAGCAACTAAGTATGCTTTATCTAGTATATCTTTTTGTTTTGTTAATAAAATCAGCTTTTTTAAAGCGATGATTTGAGGCTTGTGTCCTAGAAAGAAACAGGAGGTCTGTCTGTGTGTGTGTATGCATGCCTCAGATTAAGAGGTCAGCTACCAGAGACTGTAGTTGATTTTCTCTTCGTTTTTCAAGCTCTCTTGGAGCAAAAGAGTTTGGGGTGCCCTGGGGAAGGAATTCAAGTGTTCCTCCCTGGGTTGGTTTTTTTTTTTTTAAGGGTTTAAATCACTCAATGGTGGCAGCTTTTGTTTTTCTCAGAGCCAGTGCATCTGTGACTCTCAGAAGTTTTTGTAAACAGAGTCTCTTGAGGCAAGGTATTTAAGGTGTCTCTCTTATGGACCTCCATCTTATGCACTCACAGTGCCAGAGTGGGGAACAGCCCTGACAGCATCAATTTGACAAACTGTGGGTCAAGCTAAAGATTTTGTCTACCCTCTCAGGTTTACCTCCAGGTATTTGGGGATAACTTGCAAGGAAAATTCTGACTGGAATTAGTGAATTTGCATTTAAACCTGTTGACACTTCACACATATGTCAACATCTGTTTTCCTTTCTGGATTGTGTACTGTTCAAAGTCACTGCAGATTATCCAGCCTGTCCATTTAGCTGACTTCAATCCAATCCCACTTTCCAAGTAAAATTGAAGGTTTTGAGTTCTCAAAGCAAACACCTCTCCCTCTCTTCATGGGACTCAGGAGCTTTTAGATGTCATGCAATTCTGTATCCTCTGTATGAATTAAAAATGACCTGTAATCTCTGTTAGCAGTATTGATATAGTCAGGCTCACCACCGGGGATGGGGTGGAGGAGGACAAACAGGGCAATTGCCCAGGGGCCTGGCAATACAAAAGGGGCTGACAGCTCCACTGGTTGTAGCCATGTTGGTCTCAGAATATTAGAGAAACAAGGTGGGTGAAATATAATACATTTTATTGGACCAACTTTTGTTGGTGAAAGAGATAAGCTTTCAAGCTTAACACATGGGAAAGCACTCAGAGAAATACAAGGTGCAACAGACTGCTTAGCATAAGGGGTGTGTCTAGACTACAGGGTTTTGTCGACAAAACTATACCTGCGTCTACACTACCACTGAGTTCTGTCGACAGTAAGTTGACATAACGCGGCAGTTTTGTCGACAGCGGTAAACCTCATTCTACGAGGAATAACGCCTTTGTCGACAGAGTTATGTCAACAAAAGGTAAGTGTGGGCGTGGGGGAGAATTTATGTCGACAATAAAGGTCTCCAGGAAGAAGCCCTGGTGGACACTCCTGCCACAGGTTTCAGCTCTATTCTTCCTGCCTGCAGCCATCTTTAAAAGGCACAGGCACCCAGGATTACCATTCTGGCAGCAAACCAGCTCCAGCCAGGACCCTGACTGCGCAGCTCTTCTTGGTAGGGACACTCGGGAGACATGTCCCAGGGACAAGCCCCCCAAGAACCGCCTAGCCCCTCCAGGGACACAGCCCCACAGGAAGCCAGGGGCCCCAAACGCCAGGTACCCTCCTGGTCTGGGCCCGAGATCAAAGCCCTCTTGGGGCTGTGGGCTGAGGAGGAGTCCCTCCAGGCCATGCAGTCCAGCAGGAGGAGGAATGCGGACATTTATGTCCAAATGGCAGAAGGCCTGGCTAAAAAAGGTCACCACCCCCCCACACAGGAGCGGGTCAGGGCAAAGGTGAAGGAGCTGAGGCAGGGATACGTCAGGGCCCGTGAGCGCAGCTCCGGCTCCGGGGAAACGGCACACTATTGTGCCTACCATGAGGATCTGGACCAGATCCTGGGGGCAGGGGAACCCCTGCCTCCCGAGCAGCTTGTGGAGTCTGGGTTGGAGACCCCTGTTCAGCAGCGGCCGCAACTCCAGGCAGATGACCAGGAGCTCCAAGAGGAGGAACAGGAGGAGGAAGACAGCACCCGGAGCACCCAAGAGCCAGACGCCCAAACTCAGGAGGCCTCCCAGACAACTTCGGACCCCGGGGAGGGAACATCAGGTGAGTGCTGTGAGGGTCCAACACACACAGGGCACGGCAGGTGGGAGCAAAGTGGATGGTGCAGTGCTGTGACATGTCATGCTGATCACAGCCTAGGAGGGGGGGGGCAGGGGCACACCCATGGCCGCCCTCAGGGACGGCTGTCCTACCCCTGCACCCGAATGGCTGCGAGGCACCACCTGCTCCTACAGCCAGTGATGCCAGGTGCAGGCATGGGCTGGGGACGCTGGGATTGCCTCACAGCTTCAGGCCTCTCACCACTGTGGGAACACCAACCGTGGCCTGACACTTGTCTGTGCTGCTTGGCCATGGGGCGTGGGGGGGGGAGGGGGGGCAGGATGGTGGCCTGCACACCTTCTGGGCTCCAGGGGAGGCCGTGGCTGCTGGCCAGGCCAGACCATGCCTTACTGAGCATGAGCATCCTCTGACCCTAGGACAGAGGATCCACATGAGCATCCTCTGACCCTAGGACAGCCACTGCCTGCTGAGAAGAAGGAGGACGTGCCCTCTAAGGGAAAGTGTGAGCATGCATGACTGACGACTTTTCCCTCTTGTCCTCCACAGATGGACCAGCTGACCAGGAGGGGGGTGCCACACCTGCCCCATCACCCAATGGCTGCAGGGAACCCGTTGGCACTGGCACACGTATTTGGAGCTGGTGCGCCAGCACATCTCGGTCCTGCAAGGGATGCAGGACTCAATGAACCTCAGGATGGAGGCAGAGGCAGAGTGGCACAGGCGCTTGCTGGAGGAATTTGCCCAGCAGCACACTGACATTTGCGCTGCGATCTGGGAGGTCATGGCCTTCCCCGGTCCTCTGCCTGGTCCTGCTCCTCCTGCCCTGTCCCCCCCCAGCCCCTGCCATCCCAGACTCAGCTACAGCCCCACCTCCTGCCCAGCCCCCAGGAGCACCCATCTTCGATCTGGCCTCCACAGCCAAGGTGGCAGGGGCTCCTCATCCTAGGCGGCACCCTCAGCTGTGGGCTTCCCTCCCCCCTTCCAGGTTGACATCCCCTCTCCCCCCTGTGAAAGTCATTGAGGGGAGCACTTTATTTTGTTAACAAAAACCATTTATATTTCTGAATACAAGAGTTTTATAGTTTTGTAACAAATCCACAGTGAAGTAAACTGTACACATTTTTTTTCAACAACAACACCTGTCTCTGTTCTCAGTGTGATTGTGTGCAATGTGAATGTGGGGCCGGGAGGGGCTTTGGGGAGGAAAGCACTGGGGGCATGGGGCAATCCCACAGTTGGAAGGCCCTGGGGACAATCTTCGGTCTCCTTGTGAGACCTGCTCCCGCAGGGCTTCTCGGATTTGCAATCCTGACTGGTGGGCTTGCCGGATGGCAGCTCTCCAGGGCTGCTCAAAGTGCCTCACCTCCACGTCAGCCCATGTCCCCCATGCAGGGAGGAAGGCCTCCCCTTTCCTTTCTAGAAGGTTGTGCAGCACACAGCATGCAGCTTCCACATCAGAGATGTTGCATTCCCCCATGTCCAGCCAAGTGAGCAAGCATCTAAATCTGCCCTTCAGATGGCCAAAGGCACACTCCACCTGGTAGTGAGCCCGATTCAGGAGGGAGTTAAAGAGTTCCCTGCTCGCATCCAGGTGTCCCGTGAATGGCTTCATGAGCCAGGGCTGCCTGCCCACCTGGCTCCTAAATGCAGAGCTGCAGCGGGGGTAGGTCCCAGACCCGGCACAAGCCAGGACTGAGCCGGGCTGCTGGCCACCCTGCTAAAAAATGTACTGGCAAGGAGTAGGGGAGAATGCATGTAGTCTGTAGCATTAACCTATAAGCTTTTGCTTATCAGTTAATCGGTTAATCGACTACACTATTGCATCCCTAGATCTGCCATCCTTTCAGACTGGGAATGGAGGCGTGCCCTCATTTAGAATTGGTTAAATACTAGGAGGTTCCCTCTATTTTGAAAAGGTCCACAAAGACTCTCAGATCCAAAAAATAAACTTAATATAAAAATAATCATAAAGTACATTACCCCTGAAAATTACAGCTGGCTTCTTGTTACTCTCCATTGAATAACTTACATGTCCATCAGGGATAATTATGACTTATTTACCAACATACACTTTTCGTGTCCTCCCGGGGAGACCAGGAATGATTTAACAATTATAAATTTATTTCAGCTTTAGGGTTTCATTTTAGAAGAACAAATAAAAGCACAATTGCTCAAAAAGCTCATCCACTTTATCTGACTCTCTGCACAGTAGATTTGCCCTGAGTTGTATTTCAAACAGCCTCTCAATCACTCTGAATTTACAATCTTTTGAAATATCCAAAGATTATCATTGTCTTTTTAATTTTTTTTTTACAAAAGCTTGTTCAGATAGCTTATCTTTATTGCAAAGAGAGACTGCAAAGTCTTTAATATAGTCTATAATCACAACTAAGTATAAATGTTGACTATCCTCATGAGGGCAATTGAAGTGAAAGCATTTGCATGCTAAGCTTCATTGACTAAGAATATCCTGAGTTGGTATATTTGAAGGAGGTTGCTTATCTGAACTGTTTCAAGAGATTATTTTACATCTTTAAAATGATAATATTTTTAAGTGAGGTTTCCATCATATTAAGTGAATGGAGCTTTGCACCCATTTGGGCCAGATTCTTAATCGGTATAAATTCGCTACTCTGATCAACACCAGTTGAGAATCTGATCCACAGAGCAGTTAATTTAATATATCCCTCTTTCAATGCCAAATTACATTCTGTATTTCAGTGATCTATTTCTAAATGAGTTATATGTTTACCTTTGTCAGCATGATAATAAAGCTGTACACCTTTGAGTTCTGATTCATGTCACCTTGATACATATAGGAATGTCAAGTATTAATTTGAATTTAGATTCCAAAATATTAATCATCCTCTGTATATGTGAATGTATGTACATAAGCATCACATACACAGCCTGTCACAATTTGTATCTTAAACATTATTTTTGTCTTTCTAGCTGAAAAACTGTAAGGGAATGTTTACACTAGGAAATTATTTCAAAATAACTTATTTCAAAATAGTAACTCCCAAAATAACTATTTTGAAATAGCATGTCCACACTACAGGGAAGCCGCGAAATTAGTCCAAGGCAGGCTCCCTTAATGTGGATGTGCTACCTCAAATTAGAGCCCCAAGGAGCACTGGGGGGGGGGGGGGTAATTACTTTGAATGACTCTGGAGACTACTTATTTCTAAATAGCAGCAGTGAAGCATCCACACTACCACTATTTCGAAATAACTATTTTGAAATAAGCATTATTCCTCGTGGAAAGCAGGAGTTATTATTTTGAAATAACCAGCCCCTTGTTTTGAAATAACAGGTTTGGTAGTGTGGATGCTCCACTTGTTATTTCAAAATAAGAGGAGTAATTTTGAAATAACTCCCTAGTGTAGACCAGGGCTAAGGACCTAAACTGTCAGTTTTTATCATCGACTTACAGAATTCATCATCTTAGAACAATACAAACTTGTGCAAGAATTAAGGTGTATGCAGTATAATATCTACATTTTCAAATAGCCCTTTATAATATTATTGATTCTTAAAGGGCTGCCAATGAGCAGAAAACGTTTTTCATATATTATATAAAAGGGTTAGCTACCTATTATAAAACTGCCTGCAAAGGGTGTGTACAAGTCCTATGAGGGAATGGACATTAACAGGTTAAAAAGGAGCCATCACCCACGCTGCTGCAGCCTACAAGCCAGCTAAAGACAGTGGGATAAAAGGCTGCAATGCAGTCAGACTAAGGTGGGTGCTAGAGAGATGGAAAGCCACAGTGAGGAAATACCATAAGGCAGGGGTTCACAAACTTCATGATACCGCGACCCCCCTCTAAGTTGCTCATGACCGCCCAGGGGGGTCAGGACCCACAATTTGAGAAACGCGGCCATAAGGTAAGAGCAGAGGAAGCTGCCCAGAGAAATCACTTGTCCACCAGAAGGGATAGGAGAAGATTACCAGGAAGGAGATACCTACCTGTAAAGCCATGAGATAGGTGGCAGTCCAGGGAAATAGCAGGAGATTTGAACAACTCTCTTATCCCTGAGCAGGGAACCAATGGAGAAGGTGGGTCCCTCTAGCATTCTGTAGCGATGAGGCAGAGACTGAAGAGCTCTGTCCATGGGTAGCAACAATAACAGGAATAATAACAATAATATACTGGGTCACAGTAATTACCATAGGTGCCAACTCCATCGGTGCTCCAGCCCTATGGAAATTACTGAGACCCAGGATGACACTTTCTACGTCCCTACATTCTGTTTATCAGAAGAAAGCATAGTATTTAATTGTGTCTGATTTCATACTGATGTCAGCTTCAGTCAATCTGTAAACAGAGTACTACTAGCTCATCTATTTCAATCTGCAACCAAAAGCCTGCCCATCAGACCCCAATTCAGAAAGCTGAGCTGGCTGGGGGGAGAAAAGCATTTGGAGCAGAACTCCAGATAGTGTTAATCAACACAGCTCCACAGATTTCAGCCTCATGCTGATTTTCAGTAGCTGAGAGTCTGGTCGCTTGCTTCAAAGTGGCCTAGTTTCCCTGGCAGTCATATTAAGACTTGCTTTGCTCTCTTCTTTGGAACATCTCACCCTGCTCATTTCTCATGAACTATAACTCTTGCACACAGAGTAAATGTAATCGTACCAACTGCCACACAAAATGGTCTCACACATGCTGGGCTGAGGGGCCCTTTCCTGCAGTAAGTCCCAGGAGGTTTACCTCATGGATTTACATCCATGTTGCTCCTGTAAGGAGTTGGAGAATGGCCACCTGCAGAATGAGTTCAGGAGTCCTGCCTACAACCTCAGGGTCACTTGGGGTGACCAGAGGCCTTTTCATCAAGGCCTCTGTACCTGCAAGGAGTATTCCAGATAAATGAAAATTAAGCCACTTAATTAGGTTTAACTAAGGACATAAGGTAACATTTTAAAAAAGCACCTATGTGTATTTTGACCAAATTCCCATTTTTAAAAAGGATTTAGGCATTTAGGAGCCTAATTCTGGCTGTTAATGAAATACAGGCTTCTATGTTATTTTGGAAGTGGAACTTAGTCTACAATACCAAATTAAGTCAACCTACCTTATGCTAATGTACAGCCACTGCAGTAATTGAATCAGTTTTCACTTTGGATATGTCTACACTACAAAGTTAATTCGAACTAACAGCCGTTAGTTCAAATTAACTTTCATAGTGTCTATACATGCAAACTGCTAGTTCGAACTTAATTTGAACTAGCGGAGCGCTTAATTCGAACTAGGTAAACCTCATTCTACGAGGAGTAACGCCTAGTTCGAATTAAATAGTTCGAATTAAGGGCTGTGTAGCCACTTAATTCGAACTAGTTGGAGGCTAGCCCTTCCCAGGTTCCCCCTGGTGGCCACTCTGGGCCAAACCAGGAAAACTCTCCTCTCCCCCAGCCCTGGGGCCCTTAAAGGGGTAGACTCTGGCCAGACGGCACTTGCCAGAGACAGCCCTGCCAGCGGTCTCTGCCCCTGACCCAGTGGCCCCACAATGAGCCAGGGAGCCAGTGACAGCCAGCCATCCCCAGCCCAGTCCCCCAGCACCCAGGGGCCAGCCAGGGGCCGTAGACGGCGCACGCCCTCCTGGACTAGTGCGGAGGTCATGGACCTCATTGAGGTTTGGGGGCAGGCCCCCAACCTCCATGATCTCCGCACTAGGTGGAGGAACGCGGCCGTCTACGGCCGCATAGCGGCCGCCATGGCCCAAAAGGGACACAGGCGCACCCAAGAGCAGGTGCGCCTGAAAGTACAACAGCTGCGGCAGGCGTACTCCAGGGCCACCAGGGGCGGCACCACAGCAGGGGCTGCAACCTGCCCCTACTTCCCCGCCCTCAACCGACTCTTGGGGGGCGGGGCGGTCCGCGCCAGCCCGAGAGGCAGCGAGCCAGGACTGGAGGGCCCTGACCTGGGCGCACTGAAGGGGCCACCGCCAGCAGTTTCAGCACCGGAGTCAGCAGGGTCGTCCGGGGAGGCCATACCGGGTAAGTGCCAGCACTGTCCCCTGCCCGGGGGGCGGGAGGCGGGAAGGGAGACCAGGGACCGCGCGCGTGAGCCATGCCTCCCACGGATCATGCAGCCACCTGTGCACGTGCGAGCACGTGCCATGCCACCCTTGGGCAGGTGGCTCCAGCTGCGTGACACCCAGGGGCCGTGGCCCAATAGGCACATGCATGTGTGAAGTGACCTGACATGCTCCCGACCCCGCGGGGCGGGAACCAGCAGGATGCTCTCCCTTCACACGCCCCCTCTACACAGAGGCAGGGGACATCTCCCCCCCCCCGCCCTGGCCACACTATACACGGCACAGAGACATGGGTGCGGTCTTGGGGCAGCTCCCAGTCCCGGGGAGAGCCAGACATCCTGACCATGGCCTCTGTACAAACACAACGGTTCTGATGGTGCAGGGCACGGTCGCCCTCACGTTGCGGGGGGGGGCGCTGGGCATCATCCACTGTGTCCCCAGGGGAGAACTGACCACTTCTCTTCTTTCTCTACAGCTGCACCAGCTGCTCATGCAGGGCGCACCACCCCACCCAGGACATGCTCCCGCACCCGCGGCCTGCTCCGGACCACCACCACGGAGCAGGATTACTGGGACCAGCACCTGGGGTCCCTGCGAGCCCTGAACCGCACCGTGGAGGCCAGGATGCGGGCAGACCTGCAGCTCCGCCAGGAGCAGTTGGCTGAGGAGTGAGCCAGAAACGCTACCCTGCAGGCCCTGCTGCAGAGCATGGTGCCCCGTGCCCGTCCTGCTCCTGCTGCCCCCCAACAACTGTCCCTCCTCCCACTCCTGCCCCCTCCCACCTCTTCCTCCTCAACCCCAAACCCTCCTCCTCAATGTCCACACCCCCACCTCAACCTCTGCACCTCCACCCCATCCCCGGGACGCCGAGGCCCCTCCTCGCCGTGCTGGGAGGCGGTTGGCCAGTGAGATCCCCACCCCTGATCCCTGAGTTTCCCTCCCCTCCTTCCCTTGCTTCCCTTCCAGCTCCCTCCTCCCAGTTTTCCTCCTCTCCCACCCTCTCTCCTGCCCTCTCCCGCCTCCTTTCCCCCGTCTCCCCACAGTTTCATTCCCCCTCCCCAGCTGTGCTGAATAAACAGAGTTTCTATTTTTGAAAATACGTGTCTTTTATTTGACATCAGGAAGTGGGGGCTAGGGAAGTGGAAGGAGGAGAGGGAGGAATGGGGCACGAGCCCCCGGTGGGGCAGACCGGGGAGACTGTTAGCGCTCCTCAGGATGGAAGCTCTCCTGCAGGGCCCCCTGGATCCTGACATCCCCTCGATGGTCCTCCCGGATGGCAGCCTGCAGAGAGTGCAGCCAGGCTGCCAGCAACGTGTCCACGAGACACAGCAGAGTCCCCGGGGGGCAGGTCTGGTTCCATGTTGCAGAGTGCCTTGGTGCCCCGAGTGAGGGAAAGCAGAGCACTCCGAGACACAAATGCTTTGCTGTCCCTCATCGAGGTAGGCCAGCAAGCGGGGAACCCTGAGAACTGTCTGTCCGGGGTGGGGGGTTGGGTCCCTTTAAGCACAGCCCTCGGCTAGCCTGAGGCAGCAGCTCCACAGTCTAAGTCCTGGTTCTGGCCAGCCTTAACTTCGGTTCAGGGTCCACTCAATGTGGACATGCTATTTCGAATTAGCAAAACGCCAATTCGAATTAGTTTTTAAGTCTAGATGCACTAATTCGAATTGAAACAAAATACAGGACTATGTAGCACTAACAAGCAGATTTAAAGACTAACAAGATGGTTTATTAGATGATGAGCTTTCGTGGGCCAGACCCACTTCCTCAGATCAAATAGTGGAAGAAAATAGTCACAACCATATATACCAAAGGATACAATTAAAAATGAACACATATGAAAAGGACAAATCACATTTCAGAACAGAAGGGGATGGGGAGGTAAATGTCTGTGAGCTAATGGTATTAGAGGTGATAATTGGGGAAGCTATCTTTGTAATGGGTAAGATAGTTAGCGTCTTTGTTGACACCGACGCGTAGAGTGTCGAATTTTAGCATGAATGACAGTTCAGAGGATTCCCTTTCAAGTGCAGATTTAAAAGGCTTTTGAAGCAGGATGCAGGTAATTAAGTCGTTAAGCCAGTGTCCTTTCTGGTTGAAATGGCAAGAAACTGTTTTTTCTTTGTGATCCTGTCTGATATCTGTTTTGTGGGCATTGATCCTTTGGCGAAGTGTCTGAGACGTTTGTCCAATGTACAAAGCAGACGGACACTTTCGGCACATGATAGCATAAATTATATTTCTGGATGCGCAGGAATATGTATTCTTGATCTTATAACTCACTTGGTTAGGTCCAATAATGGTATCAGCAGAGTGGATATATGGACAAAGCTGGCAACGGGGTTTGTTGCAAGGGAAGGTACCAGGGTTGGTATTAGTGTGGTATGTCCTGTGGTTGTTGGTAAGAATCATCTTGAGGTTAGGTGGTTGTCTATAGAAGACTATGGGTCTGTCTCCCAGAGCCTCTTGGAGTTTAGTATCCTGTTCCAGTATAGGCTGTAGTTTATTGATAATGTGTTGGACAGGTTTAAGTTGGGGGCTGTAGGTGATGACAAGTGGTGTTCTATTGTTGGTTTTGGGTCTGTCTTGTAGTAGATGGTTTCTAGGTATTCGTCTGGCTCTTTCAATTTGCTTTTTATTTCTCCGGGTGGGTAGTTGAGGTTTATAAATGCTTGGTAGAGATCCTGAAGTTTCTGGTCTCTGTCAGTGGGATTAGAGCAGATGCGGTTGTATCGAAGGGCTTGGCTATAGATGATGGATCGTATGGTGTGTGCTGGATGGGAGCTGGAAGCATGTAGGTAACTGTATGAGTCAGTGGGTTTTCTGTAGAGGGTGGTGTCTAATTTTCCATTGTTGATTTGTACTGTGGTGTCCAGGAAATGGATCTCGTGTAGAATGGTCCAGGCTGAGGTTGATGGTGGGGTGTAGGTTGTTGAAATCTCTGTGGAATGTCTCCAGTGTTTCTTGGCCATGCGTCCAGATCATAAAGATGTCATCGATGTAGCGTAAGTAGAGAAGGGGTAAAAGGGGACGGGAGTTGAGGAAACATTGTTCTAGGTCAGCCATAAAGATATTAGCATACTGTGGGGCCATGCGTGTACCCATGGCTGTGCCGCTGATCTGGAGGTATAAGTTGTTCTCAAACTGGAAATAATTGTGGGTGAGAACAAAGTTACATAGGTCTGCTATCAGGTTGGCAGTAGTGTCCTTAGTCCTAGAATTAGCTTAGTTCGAATTAACTAATTCGAATTAAATTAGTTCGAATTAGTGCTGTAGTGTAGACATACCCTTTCAATCTACGCTTCTTATATATGCAGGGTGCATCCTCATCAGGAGCGCTTAGGACAATTTAACTTTCAGTGTAGGGAATTGTGGGAAAGTTTCACAAAGTTTCACAGTATCTACACTGAAAATGCCTCAATCTAATTCCATCAATGGAAGCTCTGTGCTTCTTATGGAGATGGTGTTATTTATTTAGTGTAGCGGGCGAGCTACAACCATGGGAGCTACATTTCAGTAGAGACTTACAGAGTTACATTGATACAGGTTGAACCTCTCTAGTCTGGCATCCTCAGGACCTGATCAGTGCTGAACCAGAGAATTTGCCAGACCACGGGAGGTCAATATGGTCTAGCAGCATTATCAACACTCCCACTGCTTACTGGGCTCTTAGAAGACATTTAGGGGTAAATTAGAGCTAAATAACAGCACAGAACCCTGAGAGCCAGGACCGATGGCTGTAAACAAACTTTCTGAGAGTGCAGGACTAGAGAGGTTCAAACTGTATAAGCTGCCCTATGTCTACTTAACTTTGTACTGTAAGCCAGGCTTTAGGCTCATAAGTCTTTTTGGTGCTTTTAAAAATTTGACCTTTCAGACCTTTATGTTCAAAATGACTAGTGATTTTCTGGACAACTTCATTTTTGGGTGTCTATGTAAGAAATGTAAAGGGGCTTGATTTTCAAAAGCATTAAGCAACTACCCACTGAAAAAGAGAGCCTTTATATTGTCTCCAATAAGATATCCCCAAATCACTGATCACTTTGGCAAATGTAAGACCAGGAGTCTAACCTTAAGCAGGCCCATCGCCAATGGTGGAGGCAAAGGGAGCAGTTGCTCCAGGGCCCAGCTGTGGAGGGCCCAGCTTTCAGGGTTGGCTGCCCAGCCCCACCCCTTCTTTCTGAGGCCCTGTCCCTTTTGGGAGCTGGCTCCCCAACATCTCTCCCTGAGCGAGCAGGGGCTGTTGTCACCCCTGACCTTAAAAACACATTTTCGAAAACTTGGACCTCTATCTTGCAAAAGTAGTTCATATCCAGTCGCCATCCAGCAAAACGCCAGGGATCATTTACAGTTTCAGAAAAGTTTGACCTGCCATAATAAAGAAATATTTTGGCTCAGTATTGGTTATTCACTAATTCCACTTGAAAGAAAAAATGCCATTATCTCTCAGGCAATAGAATTTGCAACCACCATACAAGTATTTTACTCTGCAATTATGATACCTGTGGTGTTCAAAATCAATATCAACTGTGAGAAAAGCAGAAGCATCTTTTTTATTTTGTTTTACCCCCACAAGCAAAAAATACTTTGAAAGCTGAAATGTCTTTCTATTCATTTGGTTTTACACAGTGTTGCAATCAGAGCAGAATCTTCTTTCCAAACCTGCTCAGCAAAATTATTATTATGCAAGTGCTTAGCAGAAAGCACAATTGCCTGAAATGACGCTAGAGCCAAATGTTGATAAAAAAAAAAGTGCCACGCAGGGAATGAAAACTAACTGCTGTGAAACTTAATGAAACCCACTGAGCGCCAAGGGCACAGGCAGCCCAATTGAATTAAAAAAGGTGCCAAAAAGGGGAGCTCTGTAATCAGACTAGCCACTGGGGTAGATGAGATAAGCAGAGTGGCTTTTCTCTGCCATGAGATCAAAACAGAATGTAATTTTTATGCATGAGATGAAAAGTTAAAGAATTTATCCTTCAGACTTCCTGTGTTCATAGATCAGATCCCAGGGCTTAGTGCACAATATGGAATTTGCCTTGCCTAGTTTAAGGTTTGTCACAGCTCTTTCAGATCACTGAATGCACCACAGAAGCACTTCTTCCTGACACATTTTTTTATTTCATTCTGTTACAGAAAAGAGGGAGAAATCCAACGGAGTTCCTAATAGTTCAGCACAAATTAGGTGCAGCCCTGGGCTCAAATGTGCTGATGTAGTAAGTGAATGAAGACTACGTTACTGCCAGTAAAGCAGAAAAAATAAAATAAGATAATGAGAAATGAATGGCTGCCATTCAAGATAGGGCTCATTGCTTACAAAATGAGTGGTTTCCAAAGCAGCACTCCATTATAAAACATTAATAAATAATTATTCTGAATGTTTAGTAGATATGATCTTTTATCCCATAGAAGTCACATTAAGAAGTATGAGCCCAGCCTTGCAAACATTTACACTAGGGTTCCCAGATGGTTTCAACAAAAATACCGGACACACTTGACATTATATCACAATCTACATTATATCTTATTTAGAAAATACCGGACATTTATATTTTCTCATTTATATTTTCTCAATTTGTTTCCCGAAAAGAAAGCTCAAATACTCGACTGTCCAGTTCAAAACCGGATACCTGGCAACCCTAATTTACACGTGTGTAGAACTTTATTCAGTCCCATTAAACAGCAATGGCACAAAGGGGCAGGCAAACTGCATGGTTACTTAGTTAGAGTTATTTGCTGGTGTAACTTTGAGCATTCCAAGGCTGCTGTGATTTAGGGGATGAGCTGCCCTACAGCAAAGCTGGAAATCAGGGAAGCACAGACATACATCCTACTTTGTCTCAAGGCCTGATTCTAGTTTACCAGTTACTCTACTAGGGGTTTCCACCAGTGTGAGCCTTATAGTCCAGTGAGCCAGATTCTGCTGTCAGTGACACTGCTATAAACCTGGAGTAACTCCACTGAAGTCAAGCTGATGCATGTGTTTCTGAATGGCTCTGTAAAACTCAAGATAGGATTGGTTCATTTATCACACCAATCTTCTCTACAGCTAACTTTTATGAGATTTAGTTTTTCTCTTTACAGCCCTGCCCTGAAGTCAGGGGATTGCAAGAAAGTCTCAGCCTTCATTAAAAAAAAAAAGTTTTTAGCCCTCAGAGTTATACAGAAAAACATGAATCCTAATGGCTCAAAATCCAGAAGGCAAATAAAAAGAACCCTGAATTTGCCATTATATAATCTCATGATTCTGAGGAGCCCATTTCATGATTTTTTGAATGCTTGGAGTTAGAAATACAGACCTTTACCCACGTATTGCTCCATTTCTAGTGATGTACTCTTGTTGTGTGAGATAATGAGGCCTTAGGAATTGGGAGCAAAGCTAATGACTGGTGTGAGAGCTAAGATCTGAGCAGATGTAGGACTAAAACTAGACATTACAAATAACTGAAAAGAACTTGAAAACTTATAATTATTATTTGTACTCCAGTAGTCTCAGGAGTCTTCCTTGCACCAAACATCTGGGCTGGAAATGTCTGATTATATTTATACATTATAATACATTAAAATACATAAACTTGCCCCAATATGATAGAATTTTTAAAAATCTAAACCACACAAATAAAAATCATAGAACAGGACATTTGCAAATCATCTGTCTATGCTATACTGTATCCCTTTCCTTTTACCCGTTTTGTCTTTCAGCTGCAACATTTCTGGGGCAGAGACTGTCTCTTACTCTATGTTTGTGCAATGCATTACGCAATGGGGCCCTGATCTCAGATGAAGCATCTAGGTCAGGGGTGGGCAAAAAGGGCCTCCACGGGCCGGATGCGGCCCACCAAGTGGGTTGATCAATCCCGCAGAGGTCCTGCCGCTCCCCCGCCTCCAGGCCAATCAGGGCCTAGGAACAGGGGAGTACGTGGCGCTTAGAGTCGGTTGAGCGAGGGGCAGGAGTGAGAGACTATGTGCTCCCCCAGCCCTGTGAGGGGCTCGGCACTTAGTCAACCTCCACTGCTGCTCAGATAGCGGGTGACTCTAAGCGCGGCGCTCTCTTACAGGGCGGGGGCATTCTTCACTTGCTCCCCCTGACTGCAGGCCCTGATTGACCTAGGGCGGGGTGGGGGGGAGCACGAAGTCTCCTCCCACTGCCAGGGGTGCAGGTGCCTAGAGGGAACCACCAGCTGTTCTGAACAGCTAGCAGTTCTCTGGGGGGGGGGGGGGGGGGGTTAGGGAAGGGGGAAGGGAGGCAAAGACTTCACAAGCTCCTCCCACTCCCAGGCCAATCACAGTCTGTGGCGGGGAAGCACAGAAGTGTCCTGACCCCGCCCCTTCCACCTGAGGTGGCCTGGGGCTACTTAAAAAATTTCTGAAGTGGCCCCTGGTCAAAAATTATTGCCCACCCCGAACTAGGCTGTACTGCATGGGCGACGAGTAATATAGGCAAGGGAAGGCATTGCTTTCCCAAAACTGCCTACACTACTCTAGAATCAAAGAATCACAGAATCATAAAGCTGGAAGAGACCTCAGAAGGTCATCAAGTCCAGCCCCCTGCCCAAGGCAGGACCAATCCCAACTAAATAAACCCAGCCAGGGCTTTGTCAAGCTGAGACTTACAAATCTCTAGGGGTGGAGATTCCACCAACTCCCTAGTTATCCCATTCCAGTGCTTCACCACCTTCCTGGAAGGTGGGGCCACACCACATGGCAGCCTGGCTACCCAGCAGCTGGGGAAGGCTAGGGCCACAATGCAGGGCAGCCTAACAGCCGGGGAAGGCTGGGGACATACCTCACAGCTCCCTAGCAACTGGAGAAGGCTGGGGCTGTGCCTCACAGTAGCCAGCCCTCAGCCAGGGTTGGGCGGGGCTTGCAAAGGGAAGGTTGTGAAGGGGCATGATCTCAGGGAAGGGGTGTGGCTTTGGGTAGAAGGGGCAGGGTTTTGGCTGCCTTCCCCAGCTGAGCCTTTCCCCGCCACCCATGCTGTGAGCTACATTAAATAATAAAATAATAATAAATAATAATAATAATAATAATAATAAATAACTGCATACTGAACTGCAAATTTTCATAGGCAGATATACAAATCTCCAAACATCACTTCATGGCTTATAAAAGTATTACAGTGTTTGGAGGATGCATATTCCACATAGGATTTAATCTCCTTTGTGTCCTGGTTAAACCAAAGTAACAATAAATTCCCTCACACATACTCACTGAGGTCCCCTAGCATAATGCATTGCTATTCAAAGTATCTGCAACCCCTTTAATCTGAATGCTTTTAAAAAACACTTTGGATAATTGGAGTTCTACTGTATTGTGGCCAAACTGAGTAACCCATGCTGTTCTGAATATCAAGTTCATTCTCTTTTAAAAAATCTTAGTCCCAAATTGGCTTTCAGTGGCTCCAGCCACAGACAAAAGCCCAAACTACTGAAGAAGTCAGAAAACACACTTTCTTTGGAAACCTCAGGCTCAATTTCTTGTACTCTACTGCATAAGCAGGTTTCATACTCTTTCACTGAAAGCTTTATTTTAGAAGCAGCTTTTATCATTCCAGACTGATCATTCATGGCTTTATCTCAAATCCTTTATCCTTAAAGCAAGGGACAAACTCCATATCCCTTTGCCTTGATTAGAAAACCATTCTTCTGGAATTAACAATGCCACTTTATAGTACAAAGGCATCTTTATTCAGGGACAATACCAGACAACTGAACTGTCAGATTGCAAAAGAAGGGTCAAATCTTTACATTACCACAGCAACGATACAGAATGTTTATCAGGGCAGTGCATTTCTTTTGTATTCTCTCTGGAAGATTTTGATTCATGTAACAAGAAATAAGAGTATTTTATAATATTTTTTAAAGTTTATATACATATATATAAATGTGAGATTTCCATGATATTCCTACTTGTAATAAGTTCAGTTAAAGATTTTCTGTGTTAGTCAGCAGTAAATTTTACTTACTAATCAATAGTCAAAGTAATCAATTATCATAAAAATAACACTTTTAGGTATCTACTGCTCAATCCTGCAAGGTATTTAGCATTCTGGCCTTGATCCAGAAAAGCACTTAAGTACATGCTAAGTAGGTTCATTGCCCCACTGAAGTTAAAGTTAAGCACATGCGCAAGCAGTATCAGAGTTTAAGAATCTATCCTGAAAAATTCTGTGCACCACTAGGGTTGCCAGGTGTCCAGTTTTGAACCGGACAGTCCAGTATTTGAGCTTTCTGTTTGGGAAACAAATTGAGAAAATATAAATGAGAAAATATAAATGTCCGGTATTTTCTAAATAAGATGTAATGCAGATTGTGATGTAATGTCAAGTGTGTCCAGTATTTTTGTTGAAACCATCTGGCAACCCTATGCACCATCTCGAAAAGGCTGAGCAACCGTGGATCTCTTTATATTGAGTAGGATTTGACTATGTTGAGGAGCTGCCAGGTTTGACCCATAAGGCCTGCTCCTGCTCCCACTGAAGTAGAAGAATTTTCCCATTGATTTCAACAGGAGCAGACCCTAATGTCTACATTATGGGGCTTTATCGGAAAAAGGCACGCAAATTGTGCTCCCATCTACACTGGGCCAAATTTTGGAAAAAAACAACCTTTTTTCGGAAGAGCCCTTTTTGCTCATGGGAGGAGGAAGACAGGGCTTTCAAAAGAGCGCATCTGCTCTTCCGCAAAAAAAGCAGAAGAGCAGACCCGTTCCCTGGACGCAGCGGAGTTTTTCCAGGATACCTCTGGTATCTCAGAAAACCCCCGTAGTCTAGACATAGCCTCAGTGATGTCTCAAGGGAAAACACAATGGCGAGGGGGAGCAGCCTAATTCTGCTATCAGTTACAGTAGGGCAAGTTTGTGACAACTCCACGGAAGTAAGAAGAGTACCATGAGTCTATGGGTGGCCGGTATTCTAGGCAGGGGAAGGCATTGCCAGTCTGGCCCCGCCCACACTCCACCTCCAGAACTGGGGGGGGGGGGGGGGAAGCAGAGTGTTGCTGCCCTGGAGCACCAGCCCTCCCCATGCTCTGGGGCTGAGGAGGCACTGCTAGTCTGCAAACCATGTTTCTGACCTCACCTTCATGATAAAGAGTTAGAAGAGGGTTTCATTAGCCTTTCAAAAGCCAAAGCCCAACAGCTCAGATGGCAAAAGGAGGTATATACAGAAGAGTAATAGAAAAGACATTAAGTAAAGGAAAATGTAGGCTGAATATCAGGAAAAAAATTCTAATGGAATTCCTATTAGACTGTCTCGCAAAGGAAGTGAGAAAAGCCCCATTAATAAGTCATTTAAAACTGGACTGGACAAAGCCCAGGAAAATGTGCTGTCGGGAACAATCCTGCACTGTCTGTGGAATCTGGGCACGACCTCAACGTTAATTGGAAATACTGCAACATGTCAGTAACTAAGTAAAGTTTCCAATAACATTCAAACACGTAAAGGTGTTCAGGAAAGCACAGTGAGCTAAGTCTTTCAACATAAAAACAAAATTACTAACTCTGGGCCACATTTTTGTCACATTTATTCTAACACAAATGCAGAGAATTTCCACTGATTTCACTGGAATTGCTCCAGATTTACACCACTGCACAGGTGCACAGAATTTGCCTCACTCCTTCCAAATAATTTTAATTTGAACTGTTGATATTTTAAAAGCGTGAACATGGAATATTTTCTATCATATTTATTTTAGAATAAATGTTCTTACCATGTAATTCTCTATCACTGCTCTTGGGGCTTGATTCTAGCAGAATATTTAGGTAGCTTTCTGAGCAACATAAGCTTCAAACAAGCTTTGAATACTGGGGCTGCAGTAGGTTAACCCTTCCTGGACCTGTCTCGTTTCATAGCCCACAAAGTTCTTAAGCCCCAGGCCAGCCAAGCATTTATGCATGGGTGAGTGAGATGACTAAGGTGAGTAACTGTGAATGATTGTGAATAAGAGGTTAACATTCTGGCCCTAAGTGCTTTGCTGGATGGGTTCCTAGGGCTGCAATGCAGCCTCTAAAAAGAGTGATATTATATTTATAATAGTTATGAAAGGGATCAAGTCCCAGATTGACAAAATTTACAGAGACCCCTCTTGACAGAATCACCTTTACTTACTAGGGCAAATTCTCTTGGTATAACTCAAACTTGGGCCTGATTTCAATGGAGCAATGTCAGTCTATGCCAGCTGAGAATCTGTCCCACAGTCTCTATTAATGTGAATCAGTATCTTAAAGGTTTTCATTAGCATGACAAATGACCCTTTTCATTTGACTTTGTTGTACAAGACAGCAAGGTCTACTGATGAGCTAAGCATGAGATTCATTCTGTGCTAAGATCTCCTGATTCTTCATCTGTCCTTGATACACTTTTGGCTTTAAACAAATCACATGGCATAACAGTGACTCAGTTTCTCCATCTGTAAAATGGAGATAATACTTCCTTATTGACCTCAGGTCTCAAACTAATTACAAGCTTAATTACTTGTAAAAACCTTTTGAAATGTAAAGCACCATGCAAATGCTAATTCTTACTATGCTCCAGTATGGAAAAGGAGCTGGAAAATGAGAAAAACAAGCATTTTTTTATATATGCAGAATCTTCTTTAGATCGAAAAGTCTGGTCTTAATAAAAATTCTGCCTAAATGCCAAACAGCTGCAACAATAATCAAAACATCATACTGTCCTTTTATATTCAGCATCAACAGCAAAAGAAAAGAGAAGGAAAGCTTCTCCTCTCAATATTTTAGCAGCATCATTCGTTTTGGTTTTGATTTTTGTATGTGTCAGCATTTCCCTTATCAGCTCACTTGCCAGAGGCTTGTAATCTGACTTGTAAAAAATTGCTCCAGGCTGAAATTTGGCATGCATGGAATTTTTTCCTTACATAGCTGAAGCTTTTTGTAGTAGTAAAAACTGTTGCAAAAATAGCACTGTTCACTGTAAACAAATGAATACGCACCCATTAACATCTCTTTCAGTTACATACATGTGTGGAACCATTCTCATCTTAGGCCAGTGTTCCAACCAAACAGCCGCAAAACTTTGGGACAGCTGATGAAAGCTTGTCATAATTCCTTTGGTTTCAATGGAACGGTGGCAATTTACAGCACCTGAGGATCTGTTCCTTTCTCTTTCAGCTGACAAAGGCAGGAAGACACAAAGTTTAGGCCCACAAAGTCAAAATGGATCAAATTTAGAGGGGAGTGTGAGTGCAAGTGACTATAGGAGAGCCTACATTTATATGTTTGTCTGATCTGTATAAGAGTATGTTAACTTGGACTCCTTTACAGTCAGATTCAGTGGGCCAAACAAGATAATATTTATTATTATTATTATTATTATATTAGGATTAATTATTAATCCTCTTCGTTCCTGATGGAGCATAAGGCACCAACGAATCTTCTCCAGCTTTCACAGTCCTGAGAAAGCCAGCTGACTTCTTCCCAGGTCGTGCCCTTCCTTTTCATGTCCTCCTCCACAGTCCTCCTCCAGGTGCCCAACGGCCTCCCTCTTTTACACTTTCCAGGTGGAGTCCATCTGAGTGCCATATGAGGGAGTCTTATTTCGGTCATCCGAAGGACATGCCCCAGCCATCTCCAGCGTCTCTGCTTGATCTCATCCACAACATTGTTGATGCCAGTGCGCTGGCTTATCTCCTTGTTGATAACATGCTGTTCCCAGCGGACTCTGAGGATACGACAAAGGCACCATCCTTCAAAACCTCTGAGTCTGCTCTCAATCTTCTTGTCAGTCCTCCAAGTCTCTACAGCATACAGCAGGACTGAGCGCACATTCGACCTACAGATCTTCAGTTTAGTCCTGGTCTGCAACAGTGACGACTTCCAAATGTTGTTAAGCTTTTGGAAGGCTTGCGCTGCCAGGGCAATTCTAGCAGAGATCTCTTTGGCTATGTTACTGTCCGCCGAGATGTAACTGCCGAGATACCTGAAGTCATTTACTTCCTCTAACTCTTTACCCATGACAGTGGTTTTATCGGTGTTAGCTGTCCTCAGTTTCATCACTTTGGACTTGCCAGGGTAAATTCTGAGCCCAACTCTTCTGGCTGTCCGGTCAACAATGTCGGTCTTTTCTTGGATGTCCTGCTGATCATGCGCGAGAAGCGCAAGGTCATCTGCGAAAAGTTGCAGTCCTCAAGCCGAGCAGTCAGTCCCCATAGCACTCCCCTTGATCTGCCCTCAGTGGCTCTGCGCATCACCCAGTCGATGACCACAAGGAAGATAACAGGTGAGATTACACAGCCCTGTCTGACCCCTGTCTTCACGTGAAGCCAGTCACTCTGCTGTCCTTCATGTCACACACAGCATTGATTCTCAGCGTACAGGTCCCTCAGGACGTTAATGACCTTCTCAGGGAACCCGTATGCTTGTAGAATCCTCCAGAGTGAGGGGTGGTGGATGCTATCAAACGCCTTCTCAAAATTGGTGAAGTTAATGTAGAGCGAAGAGTTCCACTCTATTGACTGCTCCACTATGGTGCGTAGGACGAAGATCTGGTCCGCGCACGACCTTCCACTTCTGAAGCCAGCCTGTTCTTCCCTGAGGATTTTCTCAATGCCCTTTCGCATTCTCTGTAGCAGGACTCTACAGAAAATCTTTCCCGGCACAGACAGCAGATTAATGCCTCTCTAATTCCCGCAGATGGACAGATCGCCTTTTTTTGGGTAACTTCACAATGATGCCCTTCTTCCAGGCCTCCGGTACCCTCTCTTCTTCCCAGACCCTGTTGAAGAGACCCTTCAGAGCTTGTGCACTTGCCTTGGGGTCTGCCTTAAGCATTTCAGCAGTGATCTGGTCTTCCCCGGGCGCTCTGTTGCCCTCGTCTGTTTGATAGCGTCCTCTATCTCCAGCTCACTGATGTCCCCACATTCCATGTCTACTTGGAGGTTCATACTTCTAATGTCAGCCTCTTCCTCTGGGTCTGGTCTGTTGAGAGTCTCCCTGAAGTGTTCCGTCCACCTGCTGAGCTGTTCTTTTGCTGTCACCAGCATTTTCCCGTTCTTGTCTCTTACTACAGTAGACTTGTTGGTAAAGTCTCCTATAAGAGTCTTGGTGATCCTGTACACTGTCCTAGTATCACTGATACTAGGACAGTGATACTAAGATAATACTTAGAGTGGAGAATTACACTTGATAAAGGGGTGTGTGTGTGATGTATGTAACAGAGGTCAAATTGTTGTAATCTACACACTACGGAGCCCACAGTGTGTAAATTACATTACCTAAGACTCACTTCTGGATTTGTCACTTTTTTCTTCATATAGCCAGGGGTC
This sequence comes from Rafetus swinhoei, assembly GCA_019425775.1. NCBI lineage: Eukaryota > Metazoa > Chordata > Testudines > Trionychidae > Rafetus > Rafetus swinhoei. Next base: position 58,448,059 of record CM033437.1, read on the forward strand.
TTATTACCTAATGTTCTACCATCTGGGCTGCAAAGCCTGCTCAGGAAGGCACTGCATTCATTTTATATATCTTTCCTTTCATCATAACTTCCCACGCTAGCCACCTTACTTATGGCCTGCCTGGTCCTGCATTACCTGCAAAGGCAAAACTCTCACTGGAGTCAAGGGGCTTCATGCTGTATTGTGTTGCATTATATATATATATATATATATATATATATATATATATACAGCTGCACCTGTGTAAAATTGGTGTAAAGTGGGCATTAAACATTACTACTAGTGACCATAGTGGCTGGCTCTACAAGCAGAGCTGTAATAGCCAGGACTGCTGAGGCTGAGCCAAAAAGAGGAGTGGTCTGCACAAATATACACAGAACTCTGTCTCCCGGGGGTGCCTATGTAAAACAGATGGGGCAGCTGGAGTGAACTGGAGCAGCCATGAGCCACTCCTAAATGAAACATAAAGCTAATGTAATATTCCTACTCGGTAACATCAAACAATGCCGTGCTCTTCGTTTGCCCCAATGTTGATGTCTTCTGGCACAGGTGCCACTTTCTCAGTTTCAGCCCATTGCTTCTTGTCCTATCATCAGAGGCCAAGGAGAACAATTTTTCTCCCTCCTCCTTGTAACACCCTTTTAGATACTTGAAAATGTCTATCACGTCTCCTCTTAGTCTTCTCTTTTCTAAACTAAACAAGCCCAATTCTTTCATTCTTCCGTCATAGCTCATGTTTTCTAGACCTTTAATCATTCTTGTTGCTCTTCTCTGGACCTTCTCCAGTCTTTCCACATCTTTCTTGAAATGTGGTGTCCAGAACTGAACACAATACTCCAATTGAGGTTCAATCAGCACAGAATAGAGTGGAAGAATGACTTCTCATGTCTTGCTCACAACACTCCTGTTAATGCATTTCAGAATCATGTTTGCCTTTTTTGCAACAGCATCACACTGTTGACTCATATTTAGCTTGTGATACACTATGACCCCTAGGTCCTTCTGCAGTACTCCTTTCTAGACAATCTCTTCCCATTCTGTATGTGTGAAACTGATTGTTCCTTCCTAAGTGGAGTACTTTGCATTTGTCCTTATTAAACTTCATCCTATTTACCTTAGACCATTTCTCTAGTTGTCCAGATCATTTTGAATTATGATGACTCTCTCCTCCAAAGCACTTGCAACCCCTCCCAGCTTAATAATCGTACTTGCTATGCCATCATCTAAATCATTGATGAAGATATTGAACAGAACCAGTCCCAAAACAGACCCCAGTGGAACATCACTTGTTATGCCCTTCCAGCATGATTGTGAACTGTTAATAACTACTCTCTGAGAACAGTTATCCAGCCATTTATGCACCCACTGGTGCAGTACCTGCCAGTGTAGACACAAGAGAACAAAGAGTGAGAAATGAGCTGTGAGCAGATCTGCAAGGCTGGTTCATTTGACTCCTCCTATGGCCAAAAAGAACTCTCGTCTGAACTCGTGGAATTCCATTGTAAAAACTACTGGAGAATCACAACAGTATAACCTAGTCAGTTACAACAGAATTACCTACAGACAAACAACTCCCTTTCCAAGTGCCATAACAAACCTGGAGTTCCATCTGATCACTTCTGAATTTTGATTTTATGAAATTACTATGTCATATGTATGTTGATTCCCCCATGATGAATTAGCAGGGCTGTGTCATGTCTGTCCCAGGCCAGTGACTATGGTGAATGATCAGCATTCTGTGATCAGCTATTCAAAGTAAAACGTGTTGGGGCAATAGGCTTGCTCTACCTGAGAGAAGACACTTTCTCCTCTTGTCTTAAGGAATGAGCAGGTTAAGAATAATGGAAAGTCAGCAAAAGGCAGAGCAAAATAATTAGGTGATCCCTACTTCTATAAAGGCACTCACCAGGGGAAATGAGAGGAGACAGAGCCATCTTGCACTACATTAAAATACAGGAAGCTGCTGCAGCAGCAAGGTAGGCAATGAGGTGGAGGACTCTTCTTGCCTGCAGAATACAGATGATTTCTCGAGGGAAGGATGAGCTAATGAGGGACATTGTGTGCAGGAGGTTTTATTGTTTTGTATCATCTGCACTCTCCTATGCTTTATAAGATGAAATACAAAGAGCATAAAATTTGATAAATTGAACAAAGTAAAAGTAAGTTACTGACCGAGAGAGTCCTTCACAAATACTGCGTGCCCCTGAGAGAGTTAAATTGTAATCCAGAAGCATCATTTCTTGGAGGTGGAGTTCTGCAGGAGAGTGTGTTTGAGTATTGGGGAGTCTGAAGGGTCAGCCACTCTGGGTAGGTGGTTGGACAGCAGGTCCCAAAAAAGAGAGAGGGAGAGCCAGATAGAAAGTCCGGGCCATGTGAGTGTGCCTAAAGTTGGGGGGCAATGGCTGGACTACATTCATGCCTCACATTCCTGAAACACCTTTGGGAATTCAGAGTGCAAAGGCTTAGAGTCCCTTTGATGTTCCTAGTGGGCAGCCAAAAAGGGACGCTCATTAGGGTCTGTGACAACATGCATCCCAGAACTAAGACTAATGGGTGTAATCTAATTCACAGATGTATCAAAGATGGTAGGTCATCAATTCAGTCTTTCCTGAATGTGACTCAGCATAGAATGAAAGGGAGTTTTGCCTAAGTGCAGACTTTGTCCCTTCTCTTTTGTATGGACAACCCTTTTTATGAAGAGTCACCTTGCTAGCCACTTCCCAAAGGTGTTTCAAGCATAATGCTCTTTAAATTTACTGTGTGTGAAATACTTGTATCTTTTGATACACTGCTTGTAATAAAATTGGTTAATCTTTTAGTTCATTATGCTTTTAATTTGATTGCTCCACGTTCAGAGAGTGAACTTATTCATCACATTAGTATGTCATATCTAATCTATCTACTTGCAAATTTCCACTGTACCCATCAGAATGGAATTTACTTGCCAAGTTGCAGTGAAAAGAAAAGAGAATCAATAATTACAGAGGAGGGTTTGCTGTAGACTTGTTAAACTTTGCCTTTTGCCAGTCAGGCTCGCAATAGTAATTTTTAAAGACGTACCTTTCAATATAGTCTATTATAGGTACATGATATATGTATCAATCTTCCACACAGTCAGAATAAACCAGCTAGATACATTGGACTTGCTGTTCTCAGCAAAGCCTGTATGCAGCTACATAACTGTGCCCTCAAGAGGTTATAAACAGTATAACTTTCACATTGGTTGTTAGTATTCAGAAGCTATACAGCACAAGTGCTTGTAAATTGTACCAACATCAACTACAGTGGTAACCATTTCTCAAACTATGATCTATGGACCATTGATGGACCACAGAGAGCAGGCTGGCCAAATGTTGTTGGCTCCTTTTCCTTCTTTCCTGCTGCTAATTGTATAAGAAGAAATTAAATCTACATTAAACATTTTCCTAATGTTACTTTTCTATGTAAGTAATTATTGTAATTACTGCCATGATATCATCTGATCATAAATAGTATGGGAAATGGATTGTGTGATTGAAAATGAGAGGGAAGAGTCCACAAGACAATTTCTCTGTTAAGTCTGAAAAAAATTTAAGAACCTCCACAGGATATTATCCTAGTATTGTTTTAAAATATATACAGACTCCACTCTTGGGATCATCTGAAACAGTAAATAATTCTCTTAAATGCTAGACAAACCAGTTTTTAAACAGCTGTTCCTATTCTGTGGGGCTTTGCAGTTTCTTTTAGGAGAAGAGTTGGTTTATAGTAAATATGGATGAGTAACTAACCTTTGGTTGCTACATACAGCAGCAAATCTGTGAAACCTAAGTGGGTAGCAGGTTTAAAACTAATAAGAGAAAGTTCTTCTTCACACAGCGTGTAGTTAGCCTGTGGAACTCCTTGCCAGAGGAGGCTGTGAAGGCTAGGACTATAATAGAGTTTAAAGAGAAGCTAGATAATTTCATGGAGGTTAGGTCCATAAAAGGCTATTAGCCAGGGGATAAAATGGTGTCCTTGGCCTCTGTTTGTCAGAGGCTGGAGAGGGATGGCAGGAGACAAATCGCTTGATCACTGTCTTCGGTCCACCCTCTCTGGGGCACCTGGTGCTGGCCACTGTCGGCAGACAGGATACTGGGCTGGATGGACCTTTGGTCTGACCCAGTACGGCCATTCTTATGTTCTTATGTTCTTATGTAAACCTGCAGCTGTAAAACCTTGGTACCATTTCACTAGTGCAGGCTAAACTGGTTTTGCACTGGGGTTCGCCATGGATCTCCCTGGAGTTACTCCTGATATGAGAGGAGACAAATGCCTTGTGTCTACTAGAGTGCCCACCCACATCATATCAATAGGAGGACAATTAGATCAATTTGTCAACACCGGCTCCTTCCCAACCACTGTATCAGAACTGCATCTCAAGACATTTGGCCAGTCATTTTATTGACCCAAGTTAGTGTTTTTTAAAACAGTTAGTGCCCTGTAAAAGTAGTATCAAAACCCACCACGAGTTAGAAAAATCTATCATGTTTTTATGTTTGCGTTTAATGTCAGTTAATATACTTTTACATTCAAACATTCCCTCTGAGTTGTTGGCAGCACATTCAGCATCAGTGTGCTGGTGCAGGACAATTGGAAAGTGAAAACATCTATAAACAGAAGGCGAAACTGACGGACCTAGAGTCACTGCCAAACTGAGTAAAAGGCAAAAGTATAAACAAATAGTGTAAAAAGGAAAAGCACATTAAATAGTTAACATATTTTTTCTTTCAATAATCTAGGTTTTGATTAATAATACAGATAGAATAATAGTAAGGTTTTTGGGGAGGAAACTGGGAGAAATCTTCAGCTGGTGTAAACTGTCCTTAAGACCCTGAAAATACTTAAAAACAGCAAATAGTCCTGCAGCACCTTAGAGACTAAGAAAAAATGTAGATGGTATCATGAGCTTTATATGAAGAAGTGGGTTGTGCCCACGAAAGCTCATGATACCATCTACATGTTTTGTTTGTCTCTAAGGTGCTGCAGGACTATTCGCTCTTTACTTTGACAGTGTCCCTTTAACTTGTCCAAGTTTCTGATCGACCATACCTTCCTGTCTCCTACATCCTTACTATCTTAAATTGTTTTTCATGCATCTTCTGGTTTCTCAATTTGTTCATTTTTTACGCATTTTCCAGCAGTGCTGCATGAAATCAGAGACAACTCTAAAACCTAGTAGAGAGGGAAATGACACATGCTGGGTAAGTAATTTCTGAACTGTAAGTACAGTTGTCTGTGATTTTAGTTTATACCATAAGTTCACTGATCTTCTGTATTAGCACCCATGAAAAATAAATTCTGAACACTTAGGTCCACCCCTCCTTGGAAAGCTGTCCTGCACAGCTGTAAAATGCCACTGGCTTTTACTGTTACCTTAAGGATGCCTCTTCCTGCCTCACAATTGATTCCAAGTCTCCATCAGAAGTCAAAGAGGGATGGAATCCTTTCAGCACAAGACAAAAACCGCAAAGATTTGTGAGTTTTCCACTCTTCCTGTTCCCCTTCCCTCAACATTGACTGTGAAGGTTGTCATATTTCACTAGCATGGAATGTAATCAGAAGCAGGAGCAGTTCAGCCAGCAAGCCTGGAGAAAGGGGGGAGCACTGCCAGAAAAACTGGATAAATTAAAATTAAAATCATCTGATCAGAGACAAATTAAAAACAGCACAGTGACTAAAAAGCAATCAGAAGTGAAACCTTTGCAGGAGGTGGACTTGAAAATAACCAGTCTGAGTGGAATCACAAATATTATTTAATCAAATATCTTTATCCCTCTGCCTGGGGGCACAGAAGAGGGTGGAATTTCGTGACAAAGTGAGCTTCTGGAACTATAAGGTACTGTCATAATTATCACTCAAGGTGTTGCTATTTTCTTCCAGATTGTGAGCCATATTAAATACAGAAATGCCTGTAGATCACACAGCAGAGAGAAGGATGAAGCAACAGTGTCCGTTTATTTCCAAGTCTAGAAATTACTTTAAAGCTTTGGATCAGATGTTCAGATGGTATAAATGAGCTCCTTAATGGAGCTACAACATACACAAACTCAGAATCTGGCCCAGAGAGCCTTCCTTTCCCCTGATTGTCAACTTTAATATGCATAGTGCAGCCATGTTTGCAATGATACACTTAAGAATGTATTTCCATTTCATTAGTGCATGAGCCCCTGTTTGGAAGGGAGAGAATTACAAATCCCAATGAAGCACACAACTATGCTTTCTGAATTTGCACTTCTAGATACAGATATCACAGGACGTGTGAAATATTACAGCTTTTATGGTTTCTGTGCTGAATGCCAGAGAAATACCCAACTCCACTGTAAATAGTTCAGCCTAAAATCTCATTTAAGTGAATGGTTATTGAAGAGGAAAATATTGCTCAAACATATGCAATGCTCCAGTAGCACTTACAACAATGCAGTGATGATTTACTCTGAAAAAAATGACTCTATAAACATAGCATGTGGGGTTCCAAGTGTAACATCTCAGGAACTTTGAAATTAAATCTGTTCTCAAGCTAGAAGAAAATAACATCCCCTTAAACTGTCAGCACTGCAAACTCCACCTGGGACTTGAGAATCATGCTTTGGATCACTCTATTCTGTAATAAAGATTCTCCAGTTGGAATCTGGGGTTTGACCCAGCAGGTGGTCCAAGTAGATAGACCCTGTGCAGCATCCTACTGAAGTCAACAACACTTGTGAAAACAAAAACACAAGGCAAAAACCTCATAGAATTTACAATCTAATTGTACTCTTACAATCTAATCCCAGTAGTAAGTGATTTAATGCAGCATACTGTTCCAAAAGGTTACATGCCAGCCTGGCAGAAACTTCAGTACATGATAATGAACAAGGTGGGCTGCAACCTGCAGAGGTGCTGTTGTAAGCATGGGGGAAATAATGCAGTCACGGTACAAGCACAGTACAAAAATCAGAAGCTTGTGACTTACCTCCCAGGAACTGGATGCCTCCTGCTACCCTGCCCACAGTTCTGGAGATGAGCTCCGACACACAGCAGCCCATGAGCGCAGTCAGCGCCACCAAAAGGAGGAGGCCACATCCCAGCCCCGTCACCACAGTGCAGATCCTCCATTCAGCACTTGGGATAGCCTGGAAGGATGCATAGCGACCACACTGCTCTACCATCACTGTAGTCTGGCGACTCTCATCCCGCACTGGATAGGAACACCTCCGGAAAGTGCCAAAGGACACCGGCTTCTCCAGCTGGGACCCCAATAGCCAGTAGGGCATAAAGAATCCTATGCAGGAGGCAGCAGCACAGAGGAAGGAGAGAAGTGCCCAGATCATCCCAGTGCAAGTAAGGCTGGATGCCATCTTTTTACTCACAACCAATAACAGTAGCAATGAGGAGAGAGGGAGTGTGTGTAAGGGTGGGTGTGTCTTAGTTTGGAGAGATTTATGAGGTACCCAGAATCCTTCAGTCTCGGTCAATCCTCAGCCTATTAAAATCTTGAATCCTAAAGGCCATGACACTCTCTTCTGTCATGAAGGTGAAGGTCCCTGGTTAAATAACAACAAGGAGAAAAAGAAAAATTCAATAATATTAAAGTAATACAATAAATAATAATTACTTCCACTCTGTGTAGCACTTTCCTTCCAAGAATCTCAAAGCAATGAGAGATTGTTGACATACATCCCACTTCTACCTCAAAATGTATTACAAATAGCACCCAGAGTTGCCACAAATGACAGAGATTAGGGATAAATATTCCATTTTGTTTACTATGGTCATTTGCCAGCACTGTAGAGCCAGTTTCACTGTCCCCCTGTGTATTAAGTTAGTACATCATTTTCCTATGTTGTTTCTATTGGTCTTCCACACAGCAACAGGAGAAAGGAAAACATCTCATCTATTTAATCCTTACCAGCTGAAGCACTGATCCTGTAAAGATTTACACACATGCTTACATCTATGCATTCAATGGGATGACTCAGAGTAAAGTTAAGTATCTGAATAAGTCTTTGCAGGATTGAGGCTATAGAGAAGTTGAATAAGTAGTATTAAAGCACCTAACTCACTGATGAGTACAATGAGACATCAAGGAATTTTTGGTACAGCAGTGCTCAGGTACTGGATTTTCAGAGATACTAAGAATCCATAAATCCAGCTAAAGTCAAAGGCAGTTGTAAGTGTATTAGTACCTCTTAAAATTAGTCCGAAACGATCCCAAGTTGATTAGCCCAAACCTGTGTTACTTAAAAGATGCAAACACATTTACCTTTTCGGCTGCAAGTGACTTGCTAAAGATCACTCAGCAAGATCTGAGGAACCCAGCCTGACTCCCAAGTCTCCTTCTCTGACAATTACATATTTCTAATGTACCACCGTAGCATCCTCCCACTTCCAATTACAGTTCAGAACTAATCGCTACTCTCCAAAAGTTGTGGGAATAATTTTTAAAAATCCACAATGGATCATTAAGTCTGAGTCCAATAGCCATTTGTGTGGTTATGATCATTTCTCACAGCTTCTGCCAAATGAATTCTGACAGCTATTTACTTTTTTTTTTACACCATGGCTACATTCCAAGTCAGTTGAATTCACTTTATGTACAAGCAATACAATTAATACTGCATTTTTACCAGCAGGGAATGTAGGAAAGGGTCTTAAAATGAAATTAAACCATGCATACCACACAAAAGTTTGTTTACTTTTTTATTTATTTAAGAAAGATAATCCTCTGCTATGAAGTATATTCTCAGGCAGAAGACTCTGTAGGTATTTGTATCCACAATCTGTATGTAGTTACCTCACCTCAGACCTATAAAAGATCAATAACAGGAAGGAAAACCTAGAAAAAGGGACACAGTGTGTCCGGTCTCCTCTATGTCTCTTTAGGAGGACTGGACGCTCTTTTGACCAGAGGCTGTCTTTATCTTTGGGGCTCATGCAGCCCAAGTCCCTATTCGATTATTATAATAATCAAGACACAAGTGTTTCCACTATTAGGAAAGATCAGGAGCTGTAAGGACAATATGGAGCCTTTGGTGGTAAGGTGCCAGATGCTACTCCTCCCTGGGAAGTGAGCTGCAAAGCTCCCGTGGAGCAGGCTCTGGCCCGAGACAGGTCTGCTCATATTCACGGGGTGACTTGCTAGTTTAGAAGAACAACCTCATGCCGCGCTGGACTTTTTGGGAGCCGACCAATGTGCCCCTTATGTCAGTGTCAACTTGAAATCTGAGGCCGTCCAGCTTTCCGGAGCCCTTGGGCCGGGACAGAGCTGCTCTCCCATTCCCCCAACCGCAGTCTCCCCTCCCCCCCCCCCAAAAAAACTGTCCGGGGCAGGCACTGCAGCGGAGCCCCCTCCCTGCGAAGCACCCCCGTTACCTGCTTCACGTGGCAGCTGCAAGTGCCGGTGCGGCGCAGCGATCCGGACGCGGGGACTGGCCACGTCCTGAAGTTGCCCGTCAGCTGAGAAGACGCCGGACACCAGGCAGCAGCCGGCCAGCTCCAAGTCCGGGCGCGGCGCTCCGCCAGCTGCAACGGGGCAAGCAGCGCTCCCTGGGCTGGGAAGGCACCAGCCAGCCAGCAGCGCCCGGCTCAGGAGCGGGGCGGGGCAGCCCGCGGGCCGAGAGAGGCGGGCACGGACCAGCTGTGCCAGGGGCTCGCGGGGAACTTCCTTCCCTGCCCGCGAGGGAGCAGCCCGGCGGTGGCGGCGGCGCGGGGCTGGAGGCGGGGGCGGCGCGGGGCTGGGAGGCTCGCGTGGCACCGCGCGGCCGGCAGGGGGCTGTGCCTGTGGGCGCGGGGAGGCGGCCGCGCGAGGGGCTTCCAGGCAGGCAGGGCGCGCGGCTGCCTTGCCCTGCTCCCACCGCCGCCTCACCGCGCGGGCCCCCGCGGCAGCCGGCGGGACATGGGGGGGAGCACAGGCGAGTGGGTGTCAAACTCCCCAGAGAAGCATCAGTCAAGGGAGCCCCGCCCAGGCTCCGCCCCCCAAGACCCTTCCGGGGGGAGCGCTGAGTGGGGAGAAGGGGGGTGGAGGCGTAGGCAGAGGAATAGCGGAGAAAGTTACATTGCAGCGGGGCCCGCTGCTGCTGCTGCCTGCCTTGGTCTGTGTCTCTTCCGAGGGGAGGCTTCTTCCCAGCAGCCAGGCAGACAGGGAGGGATGATGGAGAGAGCAGGAAAAGATCGGAGAGGGGTGCGGGCTGCAGACCTTAAATGGAAGAAGATGGGCTGATCCCCTGAGAACGCCGCTGCATATAGAAAGTGGGGGCCGGGGGAGAGACAGCAGAGGCTGCAGCTGATGCTCCTGCACTTTGATCAGGACGATTTTGGGAGCTGCTTTGCAGGGAGAAATATGGTTCGGGCCTATCCTAAGAGAAGAGGGTGGGAGTTTAGCTAATGTTGCAGCAGCAGCCCCACAGGGCTGATAGGTCATCATGCCAAGGGCTATGGGCTGCAACATTTCCCAAAGTGTCTCAAGTGGGGAGTGCGGGGGGGAGTTGGCAAACTTTTTTGAAACTCACTGAGAATGAAATTTTTCCTGCTTTGTTTTCTTTCTAACTTGAATAAGGTTTTTTTTTTTTCCTCCAGACTCAAAGAAACGTTTATGCCAGAATTAAATCACATCTATAGCAGAAATGCAAAATTTCCTTTCTCCTGTTTCTTTTTCAATTCTGCAACATGGCTTGTGATCTAATTGTAACCCAGAGGCACTGACAGAGGAGAGTAAAATATGCTCTGCTTTAGCTGAAAGTTGGTTTTTAGCATATCTGGTAGAGGCTCATGGCTTTAAGCCCCTAAGGTCACAAGTTCAATCCCTCCTGCCCACAATGGTTGGTTTTACTTAAGTACTGGTCATGAATATTACTGATGCTAAATTAAAGAAATCCCATGTTCAGATTTAGAGCACAGACCTACTTTGCTGGCAATTGTTTTTAATAATACTTACATTTTTAAAAGCAAAGTTTTAAAATCAGACTAATATCAAGCCCATTTATTTCTCAAGACAGCTAAAAGCAATCTTTAAATTGTATGGAAAGAATGACCATTCATCATACAATTCAAAAGTGCGTTCCTTAAGGGACATTGTTTCAAGGAGAAATGGAGAGAGTCTGGTTTAATGGGTAGAACAAGATACTGGAAATCGGGGATATTATATTTTTAGTCTGCTCTTTGTATTCTAGTATCACCAAGAGGCCTTGACCAAGAGCTGCAGCCTGTTGTCTAGGTACTGCTCAAACAGAGACTGTGACCCAAAGAGTCTTCAGTCTGTTATACTGGGGGTCAGACTAGATTATCTAGATTCTAGAGGCCCCTTCTGATCTTAAACTGTGAGTCTAAACTAGATTTCAGTAGAACACTGACACACAAGCTTAGGTTTAAGCATCTTCTTAAATGCTTTACTAACTAGACAAGATAGGCAAAGGAAATGTTGTTACTCTGGTTTTACAGAGGGTGAACTGATGAACAAAAAGATCAGGTGATTTTTCCAGGACATTTGCAGTAGAACCAGGAGTTGAATCTAGAAATGTAGAATCCCAGTCCAGTGTTTTATGATTTAGCTGACTATGCCATTGACTTTCTTTGTGACACTGCCCCAGTCATTTAGGCTATGTCTACACTGCAGAGAAAAGTCGGAAAAAGATACGCAAATTGCAAACTGCAATTTGTGTATCTTTTTCCGCTTTTTTTTCTGAAAGAAGCTTTTCTGAAATTTGGCCTGTCTATACGGGGCCAAATTTTGGAAACAACTCCTCTTTTGGAACATCCCTTATTCCTGTCATGGAGAGGAATACAGGGATGCTGAAAGAACATGTCTGCTTTTCCGGAAACTGTTCCAGTATCCTGGAAAAGCTCTACAGTCTAGACATAGCCTCAAAATGTTTTCCTTCAAAGCATTGAACACCTCCTGACAAACACTGAGTCTTCACTACAATTGACATCTGGGCAGTCAGCACCTTGCACATGTAGATTTTTGATCTATCCATTCTTTGCTTTTTCCTATCCAGGAAATGATGACGGTAGTCAACTCCCATCAGGGACATGTGACATTTAAGATGTGTAAAGTGCTTTAAGATTGAAAGCTTCTATAAGTGCAATTATTATTATAGGGCATTATTTTTAAATTACCATTGTTTAAGGCCTGATCCTGTTCTCCTTGCTCAGGCAAGACTCCCATTGAGAGAATTGGGTCCTGAGAGAAATGTAGTGATAAATGTGTCTAAATTATGCCATTGATTGATTTAGACACATACAAAATTGTTAAAATGTCAATGAAAAAAATTATACTCACACATATAAGGCGATTTTTAGTTAAAGCTGGGGATAACTACACAAACATTAATTTATTCGTGTAGGGCATTTGCAATCTATCTCCTTCACTGTGGAAACAGATTTCCTTCATTCCTAGGTGGTTTTTAAAATTCTCTTTTAAAACAGAAGTGTCTGGATTAGATATGGAGTGGTTTCTCTGACATTGTCTCCTTTACACCAGTGTACCTTAATCTTTGCTTAGTATGCTAACCATGTCTCAACCGCATGTAGGCTATACACGTTGTATATTCAATCTTAAGGGAGCATTTATATTCAAATACATATGAGGTAGCTGCTACAATGCAAGCTTCCATTCATGAAAATTTCACAATGAACAAGTATCAGAGGGGTAGCCATGTTAGTCTGAATCTGCATAAACAATGAGAAGACCCATGGCACCTTATAGACTAACAAATTTATTGGAGCATACGCTTTCGTGGGCAAAGACCCACTTCATCAGATGCAGCTGATGAAGTGGGTCTTTGCCCACGAAAGCTTATGCTCCAATAAATCTGTTAGGGTATATCTACACTAGCTCCCTAGTTCGAGCTAGGGATGCAAATGTAGCCGACCAAAATTGCTAATGAAGCGGGGATTTAAATATCCCATAAGAACATAAGAATGGCCATACTAGGTCAGACCTAAGGTCCGTCTAGCCCAGTAGCCTGTCTGCCGACAGTGGCCAGCACCAAGTGCCCCGGAGGGGGTGGACCGAAGACAATGATCAAGCGATTTGTCTCGTGCCATCCATCTCCAGCCTCTGACAAACAGAGGCCAGGGACACCATTCCTACCCCCTGGCTAATAGCCTTTTATGGACCTAACCTCCATGAATTTATCTAGCTTCTCTTTGAACTCTGTTATAGTTCTAGCCTTCACAGCCTCCTCTGGCAAGGAGTTCCACAGGTTGACTATGCGCTGTGTGAAGAACTTTTGCTTATTAGTTTTAAACCTGCTACCCATTAATTTCATTTGGTGTCCTCTAGTCCTTATATTATGGGAACTAATGAATAACTTTTCTTTATTCACCCTCTCCACACCACTCATGATTTTATATACCTCTATCATATCCCCCCCTCAGTCTCCTCTTTTCCAAACTGAGAAGTCCCAGTCACTTTAGCCTCTCTTCATATAGGACCTGTTCCAAACCCCTAATCATCTAGTTGCCCTTTTCTGAACCCTTTCCAAGGCCAAAATATCTTTTTTGAGGTGAGGAGACCACATCTGTACACAGTACTCAAGATGTGGGCGTACCATAGTTTTATACAGCGGCAGTAAGAGATTCTGTGTCTTATTTTCTATCCCTTTCTTAATAATTCCTAACGTTCTATTTGCCTTTTTTGACCGCCGCAGCATACTGTGTGGACGTTTTCAGAGAACTATCCATGATAACTCCAAGATCTCTTTCCTGATTTGTCGTAGCCAAATTAGCCCCCATCATACTATACTATCTGCTCAACAGTTATTCCACTCAAAAAATGAGGAGTAACATTAGTTCAAACCAAGGGGTTTGATTCGACCTAATGCGTCCTGGAGCGCACTTCCTGGTTTGAATCAGCTGTTGAGCGGAATAACGTGCAGGCAAGATTATGCTAATGAAGCACGGGATATTTAAATCCCTGCTTCATTAGCAATTTTGGTAGGCTACATTTGCATCCCTAGCTCGAACTAGGGAACAAGTGTAGACGTACCCTTAGTCTATAAGGTGCCACAATGAACAAGATTCTACATCCATCCCGAAGCATTTTATCTTGCAACGAAATGGCAACATTCACTGCTCCTTCTAGTTTTTGGATGGATTGCACTTTGTGTCTATACGGGGGGGAAATTAATCAAAACATTCAAATCAGTTTTAAAAGTACTTGGAACCATAGGTACACAAAACTCCAGTAGTGGGAGCCATTCCTATTACTAGCTTAGTGAAATGACCTCAAACCAAATTTAACTAGACTAGCTACAAGAGCTGTTCTTGTCTCCAGAGCATGTCTCTCCTGAAACTCCAGCTGGTTTTAAAATCCATTCTGCTTGTTTGAAACTTTGAGAAAATATCCCATGTGGTGAGAAGGCCAGTAAGGGTGCATCTACACAGCAGAGGTTAATTCAAAATAAGGTATGCAAATTGAACTACATCAATAGCTTATTTTGAAATTGGGAGCATCTATACAGCACTTATTTTGGAATAGAACACTCTTCCTCCAACTTTCCTTACTCCTCGTACAATGAGGGTTACAGGAATCAGAGTAAGAAGTCCTCCAGCTTGACAATATTTTGACATTATTTCAAAATAACTGCCTGCTGTATAGATGCGGGCTGTTATTTCGAAATAACATTAGTTATTTCAAAATAATGTTGCTGTGCAGACGTACCCTAAAAGAATGCCAATAAGGCAAAGAGTAGGCAAATGACTACATGAAAGACCCATTGCTGGAGTCATTAAAAGCAGGATTGGGCAAAACATTCAAGAATATACTATAAGAAACAACTCTTTATTGGTAGGGGAAGGACAAGCAGAGAGTAATTCTTACCATATCTGATGTTCATGATACATAGCAGCAGGGCTGAAACGTGCTAAAGACTGTTTTGTACTAATCAGCACAGCAGAACCAACAGAAAAAAACATGTAATTGTAGCTTTCTGTAAACAAACCCAAATCAGGACACACAATCACACTCAAGGACAGATTAGTTGTCTAATCAAAGCACACAACAAAAGATATTTCACTGTCAGTTTAGGTATCACAGGAGAGAATGTGTTCAAGGACTTAAATCAAAATGAAATATCCAACAATGTATCACATTTTTCACCATTTAAATACACAAGGAGATAAATGAGTATCTTTTCCTTTGCAGACCTTCCTCTGGTTTTCTCTAGAGCATGTGTTTAAAATATGATTCTGTGTGGTTCTGTGCACTCTGCCAGATATGCTCAGCACTTCACAGAACTGAATTGTTAGGCCATGCCTGTACTTGAATTAAAAGTAGGTTCTACAGAAGTCTATAGACAGGGTCACTGATATGATGTTATATACAGAAGGCATGATCAAGATAATACAATATTATTTAAATACAACCACATCTTAATTGTAAAACAGTAGCTAAATATATAGATTAGATAGATATACAGGAACTCGGATTATGGTTAATAAAAGAAAAAAGATAGTAGCTCATGAAATATGTTTATCCTGAACTATACTGATTGGTTCATATAAATTAGTATCAATATAGTCTACCAATTATATAGCAAAATCAGACCCTTGAATCCAAACCTCTGCAAATTTCAAAGCTGGGGCAAGCTAGGAAGCTGAATTTGAATTGACAGAACTATACAGTACACCTGTATAGTTTTGCTGCCAGATCAGATCTGAAATGGGAAGGTGTGTATTTTCTAGTTTGAATGTGGCCAGCATTTCATGATAGCAAAACTTCCATTGTTGGCAGATGCATTTAAAAATCCTCTCTTAAAACAGGAATGACTGGGTTAGAAATTGGACTTCTGTTTCTGCAAGAACTGTTCTACTGTTTCTCTGTCTTCTCTGCTTATGGTGAACACGCAGGACGGTTAGTTTATTCATTCAAGTTTTCAGGCTCACCAGAGTAATATACAACTAAATCATCAATACTCCATTGATGCCAGTGTAAAAAGAAATCCACTGGGAGTTATAACAAAGTATAGTTTTTTGCAATGATTTCTTTCATACGCTTTGTGGGAGCTCATGTCTGGAAAAATATGGTAGTTTAATGAATGAAACAGCACATACTTAGCAATGCATCTTTTATTTAAAATTTCCATCAGAGGTCTCAGCCAAGTAGGAGACTTGTTATAGAATCAGAGACTGAAGTATCTTATTCCCCAGGTTATCAAAGCACAGGAAAGCACAGGAAAGTGTGTGTTGCTCAGGAGTATGTGATTAGGGCTTGTATTACTCAGCAGTGACATCTACTGGACAATCACTAATGCTAGTACTGTAACTCAGATCCAGTGCTGGACTGTAGTGCTAATGGATAGTACAGGTTGGACCTCCCTGGTCCAGCACCCTCGGGACCTGAGCTGTCCCAAAGGGAATATGCTGAACCAGGGGAGGTCGGTGCTCCTCTGTTGGCTGCTCCACTCCCAGGCTCCTCTCCCTCGGGCTCCCTGCCCTGCCATTGGCCCCGCTAACACTGGCCTGGCACGAGCTCCCCATCCTGCTGCCCGCCCCATGCCTCAAGGTCTCCCAGAGTTCCCAGCCAAGAGAGCCTGGCTACTGCTGGCCACACTGCCACACAGTGTTCCCCAGGGTTCCTGGGCTGAGGCTACCCAGCCGCAGCCAGCTCCACTGCTGCCGGGGGTTCCATGGGCTGGGATTGCCTGACCACACTGCGCCACTGCTAGGGCCATCCCCACTGCCACTGGGAACTCCCTGGGGTTTCCCAGCAGGGGCTGCCCACTTCCACCAGCCCCACTTTAGCTGTTGGTTCCGCGGTTGGGGCTGCCCAATCTGGCCCCGCTGCCATCAGGGGTATCTTGGAGTTCCCAGCCGGGGCTGTCCTGCCACCGGAAGCCCTGCTGCCACTGGAGGATGAGGCGGATGTCTCTGGCCGGGCTGCCTGTCACCAGAAGCCCCACTGCAGCTGGGATTCCCCAGCTTGGGCTGCAATTCCGCAGCCATTTGGCCCAGCTGACGCCAGGGTTTCCTTGGCTGGGCTGGGAACTTCCCTGGCAACCACCTGGTCCAGCCGCATCGGGCCCAGCCAGGGCTCCCCAGCCCTGCTCCCACCTCCAAGGCTCTTTGGTCCAACAATATCCATGGCGCTGTCAGACCACGGATGTTGCTGGACCAGAGAATCCCAGATTTGGGAGGTTCAACCTGTATATCTATCAAGGCAGGAGACAGCAGGGGAAAATGGCCTTTTAAAAAGCCTTTAGCCCCTGCTGCTCAAGTACTGGGAAGTTTTGTTGAGGAAAAGTGCCTTTTGTTGACAAAACTGTGTGAGTGCTCACATTGCAACGTGACTTGTTGTGAAAATCAGCCATTTTCATGAACAAAAACCTTCTAGTTCAACAAGAGACTTTTGTCTTTTTCCCTACTTGTGTTGTCAGCACACATACAGTGTAGTCACTTGGAGGTATTTTGTTGGATTCTGGCCTCCATAAAGTGGCTCCCAATTCTAAATCAGCTGCTCTGGTCAGTAGTTTGAACTCCACTGCCCTGCAGCCACGTGCACAGCTACCCCAGTGGCAAGTGACCCATCGGATCTGGGACATGAACAGGCACATTTCTCGACCTTTGTGTGAAAAGGGTATGAGCAGGACACGCTGAAGTACAGAGCAAAAATTAAAGATCTGAGACAAGCCTATCATTAGGCTCATGAGGTGAACAAATGCTCCAGTGCTTCGCCTAAGCCCAGCCATTTTTATAAGGTTCTGGACACTATCCTTCCTGTGACACCAACTCCACTGCCAACATCCTCACAGACACTCCAGAGGGAATGGAGGGCCTAACCCTGAGGATGAAAGTGTAGATAAGAAGGTTAAGACGGATGAGGACCAGGGGGTTCCCTTGGGGTCGCCAAGTATGTCTGGCAGCCAGGAACTGTGCTCCACAGCTGATGGACATAGCCAGTCTGAGCAACCACTTTCTGGGGACTGGGAAGCAGGGGATGAGACACAGCAGGGTAAGTGGTTGTGGCTTGTGGAGTGCAGGGCTGAGGGCATGGAAAAGTGGGAGGCTGGCTGTGTTTCTGTGAGCTGCACATATCGATTTAGCTACTTGATATGGCTGAGCAGTATTTACTGCTCACTGTGATCTCAATGAAATCTTGCAGAGAGAGACTATTGACACTTTTAGAGATGTACTTGTGAATTTTCTGCTGCAGAGTCTATGGCAGTGCAGTTTTGTCCCCTCCCCCATGGAGGGACAGTAGCTCGTAGCATTCACCAACCACTTTGGGCAGGAACCAAAGCAGAACACAAGTGGGCTGCATAAGGAGCAGGGCAAAAGCCACAAGCCTGGAGAAGTTGTGCATTGGTTGTCTTGCTCACCCTGAGCAGTGAGATGTCTCGCAGGGTGTTGCCTGCCTGTGGAAAAGTGTAGCATGGTTAGAGCTATGTTCCTGCAATGGGAATTTTCTAGCTCCAGCTGGAATTTCTTTTCCCCATATACACAAATGCTAGCTACCCTCACCCCTCACTCACCAGGATTATGGTTCCTTGCAAGGGTCAGCGAGAAAGTGGGTGGAAATGTTGGAAAAGAGATTTCTAAGTGAAATGTTACAATGTAGGACTCAGTGGGCACATCTACACAGCAACGTTATTTCAAAACAACTCACGTGATTTCCAAATAACAAAGTGAGCTTCTACATAGCAAGCCTGTTATTTCAAAATAATTTCAAAATAACGAGCCTCTTATTCCGAATTCTCGTTTTACGAGGAATAACGCCTATCCTGAAATAGTTATTTCAAAATAGGGTGTGTGTAATCAGCATGATTGTGTTTATTTAGAAATAAGTATCCTCCAGGGCTTCCCATAGGTGCCCTCATGAGGACTCCATAGTTCCCCTTCCCCTGAAGGCTTTAAAGGTGCAGCCCCAGGGGAAACAGTGTGTGACACACAGCAGACCCAGCTCACACCTTGCCACTCAGCAGCGCCCAGTTCTGCCAGTCCTGCTGCCATGGCAGACCCCAGAACTGCACCCAAGCTGCACACGAGGTAGTGAGACCACACGAGTCAGGTGCCACTCCCAGCCTGATCTCTGAGCCTCTCCTCCCTCTTCTCCCCCCTCCTAGGTTCTTTCCCCAGTTACATTTACCCCAATTAACCCAAAACTACAGTTCCTTGTTTCAGAAACAAAAGGTCTGCTTTACTGTATCAACAGGGGAAAGGAAGGGAGGAGGGGTGGGGGAGAAGGAAGGGCAGGGGAAGGAAAGGGTGGGGGAGGAATGGCACAGAGGAGCACTGCACAGTCTCCTTGTGGGGAGGCCCAGGGGAGAGTGTCACTGGGGTCCTTGTATAAAACTCTCCCTCAGGGCCTCTGAGATGCACACAGCCTCCTGGAGGGCTTGCCAGATGGCAGCCATGCTCAGTTATTCAAAGGCCTCAGCCAACTGCTCAGCCTTCACACCACACACACACACACTCTGGCAGGAATGTCTCCCCCTTGTTCTCACATAAACTGTGCAGGATACAACAGGCCTCCACCACTTCGGGGACAT
Organism: Rafetus swinhoei; assembly: GCA_019425775.1. Lineage (NCBI taxonomy): Eukaryota > Metazoa > Chordata > Testudines > Trionychidae > Rafetus > Rafetus swinhoei. The sequence goes on from CM033437.1 coordinate 58,467,546, forward strand.
TCCACTCGCCAAGGTCAAGGCGGGTGAGGAGGTAGCAGAACCTGCCTTTCAGATGGCCAAAAGCACCCTCCACAACCATGCAGGCCCTGCTGAGCCTGGCATAGCTTGCTTGGTCCAGGTGTCCCATGCTGGACTTCATAAACTAGGGGAACAGAGGGTAGGTTGCGTCCCCCATGATACATGTTGGCATGTCCACGTCCCCAACCCTCATGATGCAGTCGGGGACAAAAGTGTCGGCATGCATCTTCTCACAGAGGCTGGAGTTGCGGAAGACACTGACATCGTGCACCTTCTCTAACCACCTGACGTTGATGTCTGTGAACTGGCCTCAGTTGTCCACAAGGGCCTGCAGAATGATTGAAAAGTACCCCCTGTGGTTGATGTATTCGAAGGCCTGGTGGTTGAGGGCCCGTATGGGGATATGGGTGCTGTCAATGGACCCCCCACAGTTGAGGAAGCCCATGGCAGAAAAACTGGCGATGATGGGGCCGGCACAGCAGGATGGTGTTGATGGCCCTTACCATCTGTAGAAGGAGACAAAGAGAGAATCACAGGGTTACCAGGGCCCTTGGGAGGTCCCCAAGGCCAATCCCTACCCTTGGACACACCAGGACCAACCCCCTACTTATCCTATTTCCTCGTCAGGGTTTTGTGAACGTAGGATTGAAAACCCTTCCAGGGACGGAGCCTCCACCACTGCCCCCCATCCTTCCCAAGGGATCCCCATTCTAGCAGTTCACCACCCTCTTGGGACAATAGCACAAGAGCGCCATGCCTGCATGTGGATCGGTCGACAGGGGAACCCTTTGTCGACCGCTCCTGTAAACCTCGTTTCACGAGGCATAAGGGAGCGGTCGACAAAGGCTTTCCCTGTCGACCGATCTGTGTCTTGACTGCCACGCTGTGCCGACAATCAGCTGAGCCAGCACAGCGGCGGCGGCCATTTTTATTCTAATGAAGCCGGGGATATTTAAATCCCCGCTTCATTGACTATGTCAGGTAGCCTATTTTACATGCCTTTGTCGGCAGAGGCATGTAATCTAGGCATACCCTGGGAGTCCTCATTTTCTCCTCAACTCCACACCCTCTCCCATTTTTTATTATGATACCTGGACCTACACACATTTGTAAGCTGCAACCCTTTGCCAGTACCTGTGGTTACACAGGAATCTGTTTTGGGACCGGTTCTATTCAATATCTTCATCAACTATTTAGATATTGGCATAGTGAGTACGCTTATTAAGTTTGCAGATGATATGAAGCTGGGAGGGGTTGCAACTGCTTTGGACGAAAGGGTCATAATTCAAAATGGTCTGAGGTAAATAGGATGAAGTTTAATAAGGACAAATGCAAAGCACTCCACTTAGGAAGGAACAATCAGTTTCACACATAGGCTACATCTACATTGGCAAGATTTTGCGCAAATACTTTTAATGCAAGAGTTTTTGCATTAAAGTATTTGCACAAGAGAGCATCTACACTGGCATGTGCTTTTGTGCAAGAGATATGCTTTTGCGCAAAAGCATCCGTGCCAGTGTAGACACTCTCTTGCGCAAGAAAGCTCCGATGGCCATTTTAGCCATCGGGCTTTCTTGCGCAAGAAATTCATGTTGCCTGTCTACACTGGCCTCTTGCACAAGAACAGTTGCACAAGAGGGCTTATTCCTGAGCGGGAGCATCATAGTTCTTTCACAAGAAGCACTGATTTCACACATTAGAATGTCAGTGTTCTTGCGCAAGAACTCCCCGCCAGTGTAGACAGGCAGCATGTTTTTGCACAAAAGCGGGTGCTTTTGCGCAAAATCATGCCAATGTAGACACAGCCATACAGAATGGGAAGCGACTGTGTAGGAAGGAGTACTACAGAAAGGGATCTAGGGGTTATAGTGGACCACAAGCTAAATATGAGTCAACAGTGTGATGCTGTTGCAAAAAAAGCAAACATGATTCTGGGATGCATTAACAGGACTGCTTTGAGCAAGACATGAGAAGTCATTCTTCCGCTCTATTCTGTGCTGATTAGGCCTCAATTGGAGTATTGTGTCTAGTTCTGGGCCCCAAATATTAAGAAAGATGTGGAGAAATTGGAGAAGGTCCAGAGAAGAGCAACAAGAATGATTAAAGGTCTAGAGAACACAAACTATGAAGGAAGACTGAAAGAATTGGGCTTGTTTAGTTTGGAAAGGAGAAGATTGAGAGGAGATATGATGGTGGTTTTCAGGTATCTAAAAGGGTATCACAAGGAGGAGGGAGAAAAATTGTTCTCCTTAGCCTCTGAGGATAGAACAAGAAGCAATGGGCTTAAACTGCAGCAAGGGAGTTTTTAGTTTGGACTTTAGGAAAAACTTCCTAACTGTCAGGGTGATTAAACACTGGAATAAGTTGCCTAGGGAGGTTGTGGAATCTCCATCTCTGGAGATATTTAAGAGTAGGTTAGATAGACATCTATCAGGGATGGTCTAAGCTCAGTGTTTCTGAAAGTGTTCTGCGAGATCACTTTGAGAAACACATTAACTGGCCACCCAAGTTTGTTTATTTACTGGTGCCACGGCTATGGAGCCTAGTGGCTTCCATTGGCTCCGTTTCACTCTTTGCAGCCAAGGGGAGCTGCGGGAAGTGGCGTGGGCTGGGCCACCGCTTCCTGCGGCTCCGCTTGGCTGAAAAGAAAGAAACGGAGCCAATGGGAGCTGCGAGGCTCCGTGGCCACTGCGCCAGTAAATAAACAAACCAGGGTGGCCAGTTAATGTGTTTCTCAAAGTGATTTTGCAGAGCACTTTCAGAAACACTGGTCTAGATGGTACTGGGTCCTGCCATGAGGGCAGGAGACTAGACTCGATGAACTCTCAAGGTCCCTTCCAGTTCTAGTGTTCTATGATTCTATGTTCTATGATTCTACCTCCCTTACTAGCTTTTGGGGTGCTTTGTGTTTCAGTGCACTATTTTCTGATGAATAAAGGCATAGTTTTATAATCTGTCTACATTGTTTAACAATCTCACAGACCAGTCATTGTGATCCTAGGTACAGGTTTTAAAGGCATATTCCTGGCTATTTATTGCATTGGAGATGGAAGGGTACCGCCTGGAAGCAACTGTAACTGAGGTTTATTTCAGTGCCCCTGGTTTTCAAAGTGCACCTTTAGAGACTCCCTGATGTTGACAGCAGCTTTCTATACAGACCAGTGTTCCTGATGGTGCATGCCTCATGCACCATTCCAGACAACCCTTGTTGATATCTATGAAACACCCACAGTGATCCATAAGTGCCTGCAGCACCATCAAGAAGTATCCCTTCCTGTTGATGTACTCTATGGGAAGGTGAGCTGAAATCAGAATATGTAAGCCATCTATTGTACACACACACACTTGGAAAATCCCATGTCTGCAAAGCCAGCCACTATGTTGTGCACATCTCCCAGAGTCCTTTGTAGCAGAATGAAATGTATTGCCCTGCCCACTTATAGCAGCACAGATCCAAGAGTAGATTTTCCCATTCCAAAGTGGGAGTCACTAGCTTCCACAAAGAAATTGCCCTACACTTCTCTACCGAGAGGGCAGCTCTCACTCTGATGTCGCATGAGGATGCAATCCCACCACTCAGAACTAGATTTCCTAGTTCAAAAGGGCCATTCTGCCCTGTACAGCTGCCCCATGACTACCAAATGCAATGACAGGTTGCCACCATCTAATATCACACACTGTTAGGCTCCTCTGAGTCTTTTTCCTGTCAGTAATTTCAAGATCTCCACGGTCATGCATGGGGTCCTCACAACAGTTAACAGAGCATATGAGAGAATATCATGATCCATTCTTTCTCACTGCAGGTAATGGTGGTTAGGAAAAAGTTGTGAAAGGACTCTGGAAGTTCCTGAACAAGCAGTGCCTGATGGAACATTTTGCATGATTTCAAGATTCCCCACAATGTTACCCACACACCTGCTGGGTGTGGTTCACTGTCCCATATAGTGGTACTTAGACCACTTACCAAGAGAAAGAATGAGTTTGCTCTACAGTCTTAACTGAGAACCAGCTGGCTTCTAGTTCAAGCTATAGAGGCTCAAGCACTAAGCTCTAGAGGTCCCAGGTTTGGTTCTGTTACAACACCTAACAACAGATGGTGTTGCTAGACACTGTGGGATACATACCCACAGTGCATTGCTCTGTAGTCAGTGTTGGAGCTAAAAATGTGGACACAATCTGTCAACAAAGAGAACAAGTGTAAACACTTTTAGGTCACCTTTTTGGAGGGAGGGCAACTTCTGCATGTCAACATTAGTTTCCTCAACAAAACTTGGTAGTGTAGACATACCTTCAGACTCTAGATTTTACAGCAATGGAGAAATGCAGCCAAGCCATTGAGTGAGCAGCAGTTAGTTCAGTCATAGACCCAAAGAAGTGTGACATTATTATTATAACTGCTGTAATATTTTGAATGAAAATATTTGCATAAAAATGGCTGCTGCATTTTGCCGACTCAACACTTTGTCGGCAAAAAGCAGCAGTCTAGAGGGGTATCTGTTGAGAAAGGAAGCCTTTTTTGAGAGATCCTGTAAACCTCCTTGCAGGAGGCATAAGGGATCTGTTGAAAAAAGGCTTTCTTTCTCGACAGATCCCCCTCTAGATCAGCCGCTTTGCCGACAAAGTGCTGAGTCGGCAAAACGCTGGCCATTTCTATGCAAATTAGGCACGGGATATTTAAATCCCTGCCTCATTTGCAATGTCGATCTGCCTAATCTGCATCCCTCTGCCGACAGAGGCATGCAGTCTAGAGAGAGAGAGAGAGAGAGAGAGAGAGAGAGAGAGAGAGAGAGAGAGGCTACGTCTATACTGCACCCTTCTTCCACAAAAGCTTATGCAAATGAAGTGCAGACTAGAAAATTGCCATGTTTCATTTGCATAATTAATTAGGGGCCATTTTTGCGTAAGAGGCTTTTGCGCAAAAAGGAGCTGTGTAGAGGGCTCCTTTTTGCACAAAACCACCCGCTTACGCAAGAGCCGTTCTTCCTGAAAAAATGAGGAAGAACGGCTCTTGAGCCATCTACACAGCTCCTTTTTGTGCAAAAGCCTCTTACACAAAAACAGCCCCTAATTAATTATGCAAATGAAGTGTGGCAATATTCTACTTCGCGTTTCATTTGCATAAACTTTTATGTAAGAAGGGTGCAGTATAGACATAGCCAGAGAGAGTGTCAGTAAAGTCTGGGATATATATATATATATATATATATATATATATATATAAGGTAGGGTGTATGGAAGTGTGGTAGAAGGAATCTTTAGGTTTCATCACCCCCAATCCCCAGCTTCTTGCTGTGGTGAAGTCTATCTGACTCCTAAGAGATTATTTGCACTGGGTCATCATGGTTAACACTTTCAAGGCCATCTTTAAGGAAAACAGCTAGAGAGTGCCGTTAAAAAAAGATTAAAATCCTCTTGATTATAACAAAAGGTTCTGTTAACAAGGGGAAGCTTCTTCCCTCCTTTAGATCCCTTGAGATCTGCAGGGCTCTCAGGAAATCTATGAAATTGGAACCCATGAAATCTTCCATGGCCCCACTTCTAGTGGGAAAAATTCCACATAACTGTGGCTATGTCTAGACTGCTGCTCTTTATCGGAAAACGATATGCAAATTGCAGAGCGCAATTTGCGTACCTTTTTCCAATTGTTTTTTTGGAAGATGCTTTTCCGAAATTTGACCTGTTTTCACTGGGCCAAATTTTGGAAAAACCTCCTCTTTCGGAAGAGCCCTTCTTCCTCGTGAAACAAGGAAGACAGGGCTTCCAAAAGAGTGCGTCTGCTCTTACGAAAAAAATGTCAGAAGAGCAAATGCGTTCCCTGGACACAGCAGAGTTTTTACGGGATACCATAGGTATCCTAGACATAGCCTGTGAGTTGAAACTCGAGGAGTTCCCATTTCTTGATTTGGAAACTGTAAGTTACTCTCTTATATAGATTAGTCTCACCTAGGGAAGAACAAAACCCCTAGTTTGTAATGCACTTTGAAATGTTTTTAGAGAAAGAGCACTTTATCAATGTCTCAATAGTAATAATGATTATGGGCTATTATATAAACACAATAGTTAATTCTTGTTATACGGTTTATGCATGGAATCACTAAGTGTCTGAAATGACATTTGGGGCTGGCCAACATTATCCTTGTAAATATGAATCATTCTTCAAATGGCACTTGTTTCCATTTGTATTTGTTCTGTGCTCTTTAGAGAATATTTAATTGTGAATCACTGAAATAGTTTTCACTACATGCTATGCTGCAGCAAAATCACATACACACGTATTGTGTGTCTCCTGTATATTTGCATTTTTCAGTATTCTTAATTCCCAGTGAAAAAGCTAACTAATGAGATTGTTAATGTTATCATTTATAAGGGGGAAGATAGTAACTCAGTTAATGTGCTCATAGGTATTTAGTTTAAATTACCTCTTAACCTTTAGAAGGATATTATCACTTCAATAATTAATTGCTTTTTGCCATTTAATTTGCAGTTTATCATTCTCAAGGAAAATTACCCACTGAACCCGAGGACTTTCTTTTCAAAATATCCTTAAATGTCCAGAGCCCTTTAAAATAAAGTTAGATATCAGCAAAACCATTTTTGTGTGCTCGTTTGCTTGAAGAGAGGAAGATCCAAGAGCATGTTTATATTCGGAAACCATGTCATGACTCATGTATGCATCCCATGTGCATTTCAAATCTGGACTTCACCTAAGGAAATGGGGGTGGGAAGCTGATCCTCTCTGTTCCCTGTCTTTTCCCTAGCTTGGGTGAGCCATGTTTTCCAAACCCTTTCACTTTTCCTTGGTTGGTGCTGCAAGAGCTCCCAGTTCTGCTACAGTCCCCTTTAACCATTGCTTAAAATGTAACTTACCCACAAACATCAAGCCACGTACACTTTGATGTAACTTTGATGGGTGAAAAATAAGAGATCGCAGGCTCAGTTCTGTCAAGTGCTGAGTGCTCTGGCTCTGATTGAGCAAAGCACTGAAGCGCATGCTTACTGGATTGGAACCAGAGAGCTCAGCATTTTGCACAACTGAGCTCTGCAAATCTACTTCTATCTAGAGATGTAAAGGGGTAACAGGTAAACCAATAACCCAGTAAGCATCACTGTTACTGGGTGATGCTTACTGGTAACTGGTTAACTGGCAGCTCAGCTGGGCTGGAGCAGCCCCCTGCCCGTGGTGCAGTGCAGTGCGTCCAACTTGGCCTGAGCAGCCCCTGCCCATAGCACAGCCCAGCCTGGCCAGAGCAGCCCGTGACATGGTAGGCCCAGCTGAGCCAGAGCAGCCCACAGCACAGGGGGCCCAGCCGGGCTAGAGTAGTCCAGCTGGGCCCTCCATGCCTCGGGCGGGGACTGCATCATGCCATGAGCAGGAGGCTGCTCCACTGTTAACTGGTTAAACATACTTAACGACAGTTTACATCCCTACTCCTATTCTCATTGATGTCAACAACCACTATCTTCAATAGCTCTGTATTCTTATATTGTGTTAGTAGTCATGTATGTTGTTATGGACTGGGTTAAACCTCATTGGAACTGTTGGGCCTGACCATCCCCCTCTCCTTAAGATAGCTGGCTGGAAAGGCAATTAAAGGAAAGTCTCAGAGGGGTAGCCATATTAGTCTGTAACTGAAAAAAACTTAAAAAACAACAAATAGTTCTGTAGCACATTAGGACATGTCTACACAGCAGCATCATTTCGGAATAATGTTAGTTATTCTGAAATAATGTAGTGCGTGTTTACACAGCAAGCCCATTATTTTTAAATAAATTTGAAATACAGGGCTTCTTACTCTGACTTCTGTATGAGAAGTAAGGGAAGTTGGGGGAAGAGTGCTCTATTTCAAAATAACTGCTGTGTAGACGTGCCCAAAGTCCAAATAATCTACACAATAGACGTAGCTCAAGTTGCATAGCTTATTTTGAGTTTAGCCCTGCTGTGTAGACACGCCCCTTTAGAGACTAACAAAAAATGTAGATGGTATTATGAGCTTTCATGGGCACCATCCACTTCTTCAGATGAATGGAGTAAGGCAGTGAATCCCAACTTTTTTTATGTTGTGGACCAGCAAACCCATTCACACACTGTAGCCAGACATGAACCCCATCTTGTTCCCCCCCCCCCCAAAGAGCAAGAGAAAGGCAGTCAGCCTTTGATGCCCTGGGAACGCAGGTGTGCTGCCTGTCCCTGACTCTACCATAAACAGAAACCAGACAGAAAATGGACTAGCTGACGACCCCGGGGCCTCCCGCCGCCCTGATGGCTAGTACCAGTAATTGACACGCCTGCACTGTCCCAGGAGAGGAATCTTCGCCCATCACATACTAGAAGTGCCCATTGTCTGCATTTTCCCAGGTGTGAATTATGCTTTGCACCCTTCGTGGGAAACTTGGCATTCAAAGCCATTTTTCCTAATTGGCCACTTGAGACCAGGAAGAAGCCTACGTGACCCAAGGGGTATAAAGAGGGGTTTAGTAGCCCACCCCATTTGAGCTCCAATCATCTATACCTGCTGGCAGGTATTGATTGTCTCCGAGGTCTGTGGGACGCCCAACCTCGCCCTACTTCTTCCCGAGGGATTGAGAGAAAGACGCTGGCCACGCCAAGTCTGGAACGCAGGGGTGAGAATATATCTGCTATGTGTCTATTTTGCATGCATTTAATAAGAGCTCAGAGAACCAAAAGGGTTTCATGGTACCTGTAAGTGACTTTTGTTTTAAGTGTAATTTCTGTCCTGTCCTTTTGTAGTGGCTGTGTTATCTGTAACACAGCAGTAGCATTTAACAGCTAAGTTTACCCTGTAACAATAAAATAGTAACTGTTTAAGCTTTAACCTGACTCCTTCAGTTGCTGTAACAGAACCAAGCACAATTTAAAAGAACTCTAGCCGGTCATAAGGGACAGATCCATTGGGGCGCCCGTCAACCTCTTCCAGGTTGCCCGCTGGACCCGGTCCTGGCAGTTGAAGTCTCGGTGTATAAGCTCTCCTGTAAACTTATTGGGCGCCCGTCAACCTCTTCCAGGTTGCCCACTGCTAAGGGACCCTGGTCCTGGCAGTTGAAGTCTCGGGTGTATAATACACACACACACACCACTCACTGCCCTGACCAATCGGCTGACACACATTTTTGGCGGACCAGTAACATTTTATTTGCATATTCATTATGCTTCATTATAGCTCACTCTGTTGGCCTCATGTAGCACAGAGACTCTAATTGACAAAATTTTTCCTTCTCTTTCCCTTCCCATCCCCTCTCTTTCTCTGTTATTTATTTGTATCCTCGACCCCTTAACTCCATTCATCTGAAGAAGTGGGTTGTGCCCACAAAAACTCATGATACCATCTACATTTTTTGTTAGTCTCTACAGTGCTACAGAACTATTTGTTGTTTTTTAAATTAAAGGAAAAACATTTAAGATAGCTAGCTGGAAAGCATGTTTGGATCAGTGATCAAAGGAACTGTTTCCCTGCTGTTTGAATCTTCCTGTTTTCAGGGAAACCAAACATTATACATAATCTTTGTAAATAAACATAGTTTTCTCCTCAACAACCCACTCCAAATTTGGCTAACAACTCAGGTCAAAAGGAGGGATAGCATTATTATTCTCATTATCACTAATAAGAATCATGGCTAAACCCCATCATATAGAAGAACAATGGATGTAGATATTGTTATTCAGCAGCATGGGTTACTTGGCACAAAGTGAGATGTGCCTCTGATACAAACCTGTCAACAGGGGTAGGGGTAAAGGGGGCAACTGCCCTGGGGCCTGGTGATTCAAAAGGGCCTGGGACTCCTGGCCACACCCACTGCTACTGCAGTAGTGGTGGCAGCCAGAGCCCTGGACCCTTTAAATTGCCACTGGAGCCCCCTTTGGTGTATTCCAGAGGCGGGCGGGAAAGGAGGGGAGGAGACGGTCTAGACACTGCTGAAGGCTGGCTGCCCCAGCTCTGGCCCTGACACTTCCACCTGAAGCCCTGCCCCTTTCTGGAGAATGGAGCCTGCTCTGAGGTCTGGATTTGAATGGGAGGAAGGACGTGAGAAGACTTGAAAGTGAAAGTTACAAAAGGAGATAGTGAAGAAGAAAAAAATGTGAAAGCAGCTGTGAACAAGGCAGCACCACTGATTTTTAAATGAAAAACTGGAAAGGTGTTTTAAAGTCAGGTGTGCAAGTTAAATTAACCTTCAGGCAGTCTTAACCTGTGTAATTTGTGAGTGTATGATATTACTACCCAAACTGATAAGCATTTGGGTGATGGTGTCATAGTGCACAGCTGCACTATAACCTTGGTAGTTAACTCTAAGATCACAGTTCGCTAGAAATCTAATTCCAAATATATTTTAGACAGAATCCTGTTCTCTTTTCAGGCAATTCACAGCCCTGATGTCAATGGGCATTTTGCCAGAGTGAAGTAAACCAGATCTGGCCTTTCATGGGTTTGGTATGAGCTGAATTAGGTACTGACTTTTTATGTTATCTTTTCAGTCAGCCGTGAGGGGTACGTCTACACTAGCCCCCTAGATCGATCTAGGGAGGCTAATGAGGGCGACTGGAATTGCAAATCAAGCCCGGGATTTAAATATCCCGCGCTTGACTTGCATGTTCCCCCGGCCGGTCGCCATTTTAGAAATTGACTAGCCCGAAGTAACTGCCCGCGTCTACATGAGGCAGTGAAATGGGATTTCGATTTAAAGCCCTAACTCAAATTAGCTGGTATTCCTCCTGCAATACAGGTGTTTTCCAGATCCTGAGCCAGGTGGGTGACTCAGCATTATATATTTGATCTTTTATGTTGCTGATTTTGAGGCATGACAATAATCTTCAAGTGAGAGAGCACAAGCTTATCTACAAGTCCTAGAGAACATGACAGTCTTTGTAAACTTTATTGTGCAGCATGATGTTTTGTCACATGACTAATGGTGAAAGCAAGATCTTGTCTTCTGTTCCCAAAATTTTAGTAAGTTCCCTGTGTGATCTTTAGCAAGTTGTTTAGCCTCTGTGCTTCACTTATCCCAACTTGTAGACCAGAACTTGAAACATTGACCTGTTCTCACAAGGACTATAACGAGTGCAAGAGAAGAATAGCGATGCCACCAGGCCCTCAAAACCCTTGAAGTTTAAAAAAAGAAAAGTTAATTGTGGGCCACATTTTCCAGGCTGCTCATGAAACAAAGTGGCCTTAAAACAAGGGAGACAGCTGGTGGAAAATTCCTCTTGTGCAGGGGAACTCTCCGCTGGTAGAAAGTTTGTGGGTGCGTCTAGACTGGCAAGATTTTGCGCAAAAGCAGCTGCTTTTGCGCAAAAACTTGCCAGCTGTCTACACTGGCCACTTGAATTTGCGCAAGAGCACTGACTTTGTAATGTACAAAATCAGTGCTTCTTGCAAATACTTTCACGCTCCCGCTCGGGAAAAAGCCCTCTTGCGCAAGAATACTTGCGCAAGAGGGCCAGTGTAGACAGGGAAGAACTGTTTTGCGCAAAAAAGCCCCGATGGCTAAAATGGCGATCGGGGCTTTCTTCATAAAATCGCGTCTAGACTGGCCACGGATGCTTTTGCACAAAAGCACTTTTTGCGCAAAAGCATCCGTGCCAATCTAGATGCGCGCTTTGAAATACTTTTAACAGAAAAACTTTTCCGTTAAAAGTATTTCCGCAAAATCATGCCAGTCTAGACGCAGCCTGTAAGCAAAAGGAAAGGGCACATCAGGTTTCCTTCTTGTAGTCATCCTTTCTCCCCACTATCATACACCCGCCCTCATGCAGCCCCCTCAGGCGCCTGCTCCCCACCTCTTAAGAGGACAGTGTCGGAGCTGTTCTGCTCTCTGGCTTCCCTGTTCCCTCAGGGTGTGGAGTCATTGGCTCCAGCCACTCTGTTTCTGGTTCAGTCCAACTTTCTACTTGCGTGGCCACCCAGACTTTTGAAGCATCTGGTACATATCTATTTCACAGGAATGTTGACGTACTTGACAAGCACAGATTGAGCCTCACAAGCTGCTAGTATTGCAAAAGAATATTTTATTTGCTGGGTCTGGTCATTTCACAGGTTGTAAGCCACAAACTACATGCCCATTTTCTGCATGTTAGATCAGATCAGATTCCTATTTGTAGTATACAGAGTTAGGATTACTAATGTTGTGTTTCAAAAATACAGGACATGCATGACCGAGGGGCTGCTGGGCCAGATTTGAGTGGTGGCATGACCTCATGTCCCAGGTTGCAACACCACTCAGATTTGGCCTAGCCATCTCTCTGTCAGCACTCTAAACCAGTACAGGATGCCTAGATTTTAGACCCCTCTTAGACAGCACTACACCCCTGGCTGAAATGTGAGATACTGGTTAAGTACAAGAGAGGGGATTTTTTTTAATAAAGGTGACATCCTTTATAATATGGGACTGTTGGTAACCCTAGGCAGAGAGCTTGCATGATTTTGTACCCTTTCCTGTGCTCAGTGCTAACAGTTATTTTTTGGTCTGCTTCTGCCAAAATAAGGACGTGGAATGAGGAAAATCAACAGAAAATTCTACTTTCTAGACACCACTTTGCTGCCATCTATAGCTTTGGCAAAGGAACTCTGATGGATAAAACTATTTAATAAGTCCACAGAGGGAGGGGAAGGAGGAATGTTGACAACTGGAAGGAAATGTAGATGCCTCTAAAGATAACAAGTGATGGAATATATTGAGACCATCACTTGGTTTCATAGAAGTTCATGGTTCATCCTGCATAAATCAGACTTGGCAAGGAGTTAGACTTATCTCACAGTTGTGTTTCAGATGTTAATTTCTTTTGACACTTAGGTGTGCCTTGATTCTGTCAACTCATTCGTCAATTTAACAATACTTTTAAACTTTGCTCATCTTGGTAACTATCACTTTATCCACTTTAATTTTGAGGTGTCGGTTGTGGATTTTTAAAACTTTTAAATAACAAAATCTTTTTGCTCACAGACCTACAACTGAGTTTGTACGTGGTTTAAACATGTTCCTTCTGAAGCTGAAACAGATTTTTGGCTGGGAAGTAAGAATTATGAAATAAGTGGCACCAGAGATTTGTGAGTTTGGATGGAGGATGTCTGGATGTTAAGGGAACACAGAGCAGTGAAGGTCAGAATAGGAGATGAAGGTGGAAGAACAGAAGTTGAGGAGAGATTCAAAGGATCCTAGAATGGCTTCAGACCAACTGGCAGGTCTGACGTGGAGGAGTGAGAAGCTGTAGAGCCAGATAAGGGAAGCTGGCTCTGTCTATAGAGGATTGCAGTACAGCAGTGGTCGCCAGCCTTTTTAAGCACAAGATCACTTCTTGAATTGAAGTGCAATCCAGGATCTACCTCAAACCCAAATACCCTTGTTCCGCCTCCTTTGTGCCCCTTCTCTGAGGCCTTGCCCCTTCTCACTCTGTCCTCCCTTCCTCCTTCCCCCATTCTCCCTCCCTTTCACCAGGCTGGGGCAGAGGGTTAGGGCACAGGTCTCTGGGATTTGAAGTGTGAGAGGTGCTCTGAACTGAGCCTGGGGCAGGGGCTAGGGGCGGAGGAGGGGTTCATGACTGGGGCAGGGGATCAGAGCTGGCTCCAGCTGGACAGTGCTTACCTCAGGTGGCTCCGGGGTGGTGGTGCAGTGAGGCTAAGGCAGGCTCACCCTGCCCTGGCCCTGCACCACTCTCAAAAGCAGCCAGCAAATCACCTTCATCCCAAGCTCTGTTGTGCCCTCCGCCTCCGTTCTGTGGCGATAGACTACAGGGTGGGAGATGGGGCACCCTGACATCAGCGCCCCCTCCTCTCCCTTCCCTGTGCTGCACCGCAAGCAGGAGGCTCCCAGAGAGGGGCAGCTCCACAGCAAAGGGCAGGAGATGCACAGCAGTGCAGGGAGGGGCAGCTGAAGTGCTGTAGCCTCTTGGCCAAACCAGTCAGGATGATCTGTCAGAGGCTCGAAAAAATACAAGTAGATCCCGATGTACTGGTTGGTGACCACTGCAGTAAAGGATGAGCATTGAAGCCATATTGACATAACCCCGCCCTGTGTAGATAGTGCTATTGAAAGGAAGTGGATTAACTATACCAATAGCAGACCCCTTTCCCATTGGCATACGAACATCTTCCCTTAGGGTACGGCTAGACTGCAAGGATCTATTGGAAAAAGATATGCAAAATGCACTCCGCATTTTGCGTATCTTTTTCCGATACTTTTGTCAGAAGAGGCTTTTCCGAAATTTGGCCCATTTAGACTGGGCCAAATTTCAGAAAAAAACCCTCTTTTGAAAGCCCCTTTCTTCCTCACGGAACAAGGAACATAGGGGCTTCCAAAAGAGCACGTTTGCTCTTCCGCAAAAAAGAAGTGGAAGAGCAGACGCGTTCCCTGCACGCGGCAGAGTTTTTTCAGAATACCTATCCCAGAAAAACCCTGCAGTCTAGCCATACTCTTAAGCTTGATAGTGGCAAGCTACATCAATGCAGCATTTTTAGTGTAGACCTGCCCTTAGGCTCCACATATCTGCTGTCCTTTCAGAAAGGACTTTGCACAGGACAGATGTCCAATGGGAGCACATATTCAAAGGTTATGTTACCATGGATGAAGAGGTACAGATTTCAGGGCGTGTGCTCCTTCAGGAGACACACCCCTGGGTTGTTCTGTGGTGATACAGACATACAACCCCCACACGCCTCATGGAATGAATACAAGATACTGCTCCAACTCATGGAATTGCAGGCAAATCCCTTACATAGGTTGTTCCTATTATGGATGGATTTTTCTAAGTGTAATGTATGTCTATACCTTTAATTCATATTAACATATGCAACTACCACTCAATTTATATTACTTTTATTGTATAAACCTACTCATGAATGCACCAGACATAAAAAAAGTGAATAGCTATATTCACTTGGGGTACAGAAAACTCTCATTTATGATCAGACCTGAATTTTTGTTCATACAATGTATAATATTTGCTATTAAACATTTGTATTTAATAATTCACCATATCAGTTCTGACCCTCACCCTAGATTCCTAGCAAATAAAATATGATTGAAGAATTATGAACAAGTTACTCAAGAATGTGGTATGTATATGTAGTTCCAATATATACAAAGCTCAAGGGGGAATTAGTAAAACATGAAACTGATAGTGCTGCAATATAGTTCTAAGCTGCGTGTGTGGCATGAAGCACAGACAGTGAAAACAACATTGCTAATTATAGGGCTGGTTTTGAAAGCTTTTGTTAAGTTGCATAATTACTGGCTCACGCTACGGATCCCCTTGAGACCAACAGGCTTGATTCTTCTCTCATGTACAGCTGAATTACACTGGTGCAGGGCCAGTGACTTCATTAGAGCTACATAGAGTTATGTAACTGAGAGGAGAATCAGGCCCAATAGAGCCATGAGCAGGATATCACACAAAGCATAAGGGCTGCAGAGTTAGATCCTAGGAAGTTAAGGGGCAAGCATCCTACCTTTGTTTTGCTATGTGATGGACCAGTACAAGCTGGGTTGATTATGGCACGATTCTCATGCCTTGATAGAGTTCAAACATCTGGAATATGTATCAAATTATGGGGTCAATTACGGCAATGCAGGGCATAAGGCACAATCCACAAGTATTCTTCCTTCATAAACTCTCCTGTGTGCTGTGGCTTTTGGGATAGCAGAAGATTTCAGAGTTGAGACAAATGACTTGGAGCATCTCACTGCTTAGAATTATTGATTCAGGCTGTCTGAATACTCAGGCCATAATTTCAAATGTTTCATTCCAGCCATGAGGAAGAGCAATCCCATCTTTTAATGAAAAATGAGATTCTGATCTCATCATGAGACTGAAGGAGCCTAGCCCCAGGCTCATACAGAATATGCCTTCATCCAGCCCTGCTTTATTATGAAAAAAACAAAGCAAGACCCAGGGCCTTTGAGGTTAGTCCCAAACATGTTAAACATGTTAAGCAAGTCCTTCCATAACCTCCAAGACACCCTCCCTCTTTTAGGTCTAGTCTACAAGACAGCAGAAGGTTGACTTCAGGGGGACGCAACTCCAGCTATATTAATTATGTAGCTGGAGTTGACATATCTTAAATCGTGTTTCCACGCCCCCCCCCAGCAAATGTTCCCGTCGGTGCGCGCGCGCACACACACACACACACAGAGCAAATGTTCCTGTCGGTTTTCCTTACTCCTTGTGATAAGCAGAAGTACTGGCGCTGACAGGGGCGACCTCTGAGTTAGATTTAGCGCGGGTCTATATTTGACCCACTAAATCTAACCCCAGAAGATTGATCTTCCGCGTAGTGTAGACCTGGCATTTGTGTGCTAATTAACTCCTTGGAACTGGACTCAATGAGGTTCCCTTCTGTGAGCCCTCATCCAAGTAGATTAGTCATCCCCTGACAATCACAGTTTGGGGTGCAGACCCATTGCATTAGCCTCATCTAAGTTTTTTCTATCTTTATTATTTTTAAATTACAACTAGGAAAGAACAAAATGTGCAGCTACTTTAGGCTGCTCGTTTCTGAGTACAGGATTGTGAACTTGTGGCATTTCCTTGTTAATCTTCCTTTGTGAGGGTTGAGGCTTACCATGGGAAGGAGCAAACCTGCTGAGAAATCCCTAGAATTTCAGTAGAGGTCTGGAATATCTAATGTGCCATGTGCCTCCACATTATCATCAGTCATTCACTCTCATGGGAACTTAGCTATCCCCATGTGACTCTGATCGCTGGGGATATGTCTAAACTACATCCCTCTGTCGAAAGAGGGATGTAAAATAGGCAGCTTGAAAGTGCAAATGAAGCAGGGATTTAATTATCCCACTCTTCATTTGCATTTGAAAGAGTTTTTCGAAAGTGAAAGCGCCGTCTAGACGCGGTTCTTTCAGAAAAAAAACCCTTTTTCGAAAGATCCCGTACTCTTCAAAAAAATGAGAGGCACATAGGAGAGTGGGCAGGGGCGGATGAGAGTTTTGCTGGGCCCAAGGCAGCACAATTTCGCGGGGCCCCCCTTTGGAGAAAAAAATAGAAAAAAGGTGTCAAATGCGCAAATTGAAGGCTATTTTCATATTAAATGTGAATTGGGTAAATTTGACAGAAACTTAATTTAGTTGGATAATTTTTATTTTAATTATATTGTAAGTCATTCTTAAACAAAATTCTGCATTAATAATTAAAATTTTTCTTTGTATTTAAGTCTATTATAGCTGTCTAGCTCTTTTGGCAGCACATTCTTCAATTATGTCATTAAAGTCCATTTCTTTACACAGGGCGTTTTCAATCAATATAATCGAAAGACCTACAAAATGCTCCTGGCTCATAGTAGATCTTAAGTAATTCTTTATTAGTTTCAATTTTTCCATAGTATCTTTTAGACTGAAATTACATTCTTCAAGTTTTCTTTTTTACTTTAATTTCTGGCTTCCCGACAAATATTTTCTACCTGCGTCTCTCGCTCTGCTAGTCATTTTATAATTTTATAATTTGGGGTTGTCGACGAATTTACACTTATAAAATTCTTATTTATCTGTAAAAAACGGAGCGAGTGACATGGCGCATGCGCCACGGCCATAGCCGACAGGTAGTAGTGTGTGCGCAAATCAGTTTCAATCCGTCGCCCATTGCGTATTCACATTACTTCATTACACGTTTCACATATCAATATTAAATGTTCATTATTAAAAAAACTAGCCAATAGCCCAGCATAAGATGGGATTTTCGGGTCTCTCCTCCACGTCTGTCTCCCCCCCTCTCTCTCAGCTCTCCTCCGCCTCCTGCCTCTCTCTCCGTCTCTCTCTTTCTCTTCTCCCCCTCCTGCCTCTCACTCTCTCTTTCTCTTCTCCTCCTCCTCCTGCCTCTCACTCGCGGAGCCCAAAGGGCTGCTTGCTCCCGCGTGGCGGCCCGGCTGAGTGGCGCAGAACTCAGCCGAGCGCCACAGCGGAACGTGAAGGGGGCGGGGCAGTGATGTACACGGCCAGGGAGTGGGACTTAGAGCCTCTGTCATGCCCTTCGCCTCCCACCGTGGCACTCAGCTGAGTTCTGTGCTGCTCAGCCGGGCCGCTGTGCGGGAGCAAGCGGCGCAAGCGGCCGTTTGGGCCCCGCGCTACACTCTCGTGCTGCACGGGGAGCGCAGGGCCCAAACAGCCACTTGCACCGCCGCTTGCTCCCGTGCGGCAGCTCGGCGCGGGGCCTATTGAAGCGCGGGACCCGGGGCAGCCGCCCCGCTCGCCCTGCCCTATATCCGCCGCTGGGAGTGGGGCAGAGAGGGAGGTGTGCAGGCCACATGCAGCCCACTGAGATGGAGAGACACTCATGCGGCTCAGTTACTAATCATGGTTGCACATTTCTGCTCTAAAGCTTATTTTTGAATGTAGTTATTTTTTGTACATAATTCTCCATTTATAAGCTCAATTTTCATGATAAAAAGAATGTGCTGTGGTATTTGTAATAGGGAAATTGAAACATATGATTTCTTTTGTATTTTACAGTGTAAGTATTTGTAATAAAAACAAATATAAAGTGAGCAAATATACTTTTTATTCTGTTTTGTAATTGAAATCAATATATTTTAAAATGTAGTAAGCATCTAAAATATATAAAATGTTATACTATTATGAATAGCCCAATTAATTGCAGAATTGTAATTTTTAAAAACTGCTTGACAGCCCAATAAATAATACTTTGTTTGGAAGAATGTGTTCTGAGTCCCAAAGGAAGTCACCTGCATGTTCTAAAAACAGTTGGGCCCCCTAAGGATATAGAGTTAGGAAATAGGGATGCTTTACCAAGAAACCTGCTTTGTGAATGAGAAAAGTGAGGGATTCTACCCCACTGAAGTAAAGGCTAAAAGTCTAAGATGAGGGGGTGCACTCAGAAAGACCAGTGAGAATGCAGCCAACATTTACTGTGCTTTAAAGATGGCTTGAGGTCTTTGAAGGCTGAAATCCCTATATCTACAGGACAGATGCTTTAAACAAAATACCTCATGTAACCTATAAATGTTAATGTTACAATCTGCTGGATCTGTATATTCCATTCTGGTGAATGCGTTAATTGCAGGCGTTAATGCACATCAATTGACACATCAATCAATCAGTACTGGGCAGAGGTGGGGTCTCCTCCAGGACATGGAAGAGTATGGCATTTCCGCGGAACCCAGGATCAGCTGAGGAGTCCCCAGATGACCCCGGGTTCTGGGGAAATGCCGTGAGGAACCCACGGTCAGCTGGGGAATCTCCAGCTCATCCCGGGTTCCACGAAATGCTGTGCGGAGCCCGGGATCAGCGGGGAAGTCCCCAGCTGACCCCAGGCTCTGCATGACATTTCAAATAGGCAGCACAACATGGAGCCCAGGGTCAGCGGGGGACTCTGAGTCCCCCACTGACCCCAGGCTCCATGAGTGCGCTTCCGCTTTGAAATGCACAAGAGCTCCCACTGGGGACTCTTGTATATTTCAAAGCTGGCACACCCGCATGAAGCCTGGAGTTAGCGGGACTTCCCGCTGGCCCCGGGCTGCACTCGGTGTTCTGCATTCAGGTTGTATAGGGGCACCTGTGATGCTGGTAAACCAAGTACCAGCTCCAGCTTGGGGAGAGATGTGCTGCACTGGTCCCTGCAGGGAACTGCCATGCCTGGGGTGAAAGATGTACTCTTCCGGCCCCAGCAGACAACTTCTGTACCTGGGGAATGGATGTGCTCCTCCAGCCACAGCAGGGAACTGGGGGAGAGGCACCTTCTCAAAGTTCTCCCCTTGTTGTCCCCAGCAGCATCGACTTGCTGTGTAGCCAGGAGATGTGCTCCTCCTCCAGCCCAACCCAGCCACACCAGAGCTGCCACAGCTGGCAGACAGGCACCTTTCACCAGGCCCAGGCCTGCTGCACTTCAACCCCCTGCCCCTTCCCTGAACCCCCTCCTACATCCCAACTCCCTCATCTTCAGCCCCACCCTAGAACCTGCACTCCCCAGCCAGAGCCCTCATTCCCCAACCCTGAGCACCCTCTCAGACTCCAAACCCTTCAGCCTCACCCCCACCACAGATCATCTATGTGCAGAATCTCCATATTTGGTGCATATATCAAAATTCATTCTGCACCCAAACATACAAATGTTAGAGGGAACATTGTATACAACACACCACCAGTTTGGAGTGACTACCCTATTTCTGATTGCCTATCTCAGGGAAAAACTGAAAAACAACAAATGGTCCTGCAGCACCTTTCAGACTAACAAAAAATGTAGATAGCATCATGAGCTTTTTGTGGGCACAGCCTGCTTCTTAGGATGAGGGGAGCAAGGGGTCCAGAAGTACAAATATGGAAAGCTCATGATACTATCTACATTTTTTGTTAGTTTCTATGGTGCTGCAGGACCATTCATTGTTTTTTAAAGTTTTTTTTTCAGTTGTAGACTAACACAGCTACTCCTCTGAGACTTTTACCTCAGGGAAGACACTCATACTTGTAAGTCACTACACACTGCATGACAGCACCTATTTCTGATTAGTGACCCATGATTGACCCAATCAATGACTTATGAATGGGGAAACCACCATCAGGTAAAACAGGCCTGCACAACATACGGCCCAAGGGCCGCCTGCGGCCCACAGGGGCTCACTATGGGCAACGCAGCGCCATCCGATACGCCGACCGGGCTGAGGAGCGGCGCGCCGCCGGGCAGGGGGAAGTGCGGTGATTCTCGCTGCCGGGCTGCCAGCATGCAGCTCCGGCGCGAGGAGGCGGCGCGCGAGCAAGAGGGCGGGACGACGGCAGACGCCAGGACGCTGGCGTGACGTGGCGTTGTGACGTCACGGCCGGCGACTGCCGGATTCAAAAAGGCTCGGGCAGCCCCGCAACCTGGAAGGCAGAAGCCAGGTAGGGGAGGAGGGCAGGTCAGGAGAAAGGGGAAGGTACTAAGGGGCAGGGTGCAGGAGAGACAAATGCCAGGAAGCCAAGTGGAGACACGTGTGGTGGTTTTTTTTGCTACACAAAAATGTTTAGCCCACATGTTCACTATTTTTTGAGAGAGCATCCCTACGTGTGGCCCGCAGATGTTTTCTTTGGAGTAATATGGCCCTCGCCGCTTTCCGAGTTGTGCAGGCCCGAGATAAAAGAAAGACTGCAGACCAAGAGTTAGGGTACCCACTGAGAGATGGGACACAAAAGGTCCAGTCCCAAAGTTCCACTCTTTCAACACCACTCCTCGGGTGACCAGATTTTGACCCCACCCACTCTGTGCAGAGGCCAGCCCCACAGGCAAGATAAGCACCAAAAGCCTGTCTGCCCCCATTCGCGTTGCTGCGGGGCTGAGGCAAGGGACAGGTGTTCAGGCAGCGAGGAGACGGACGGACGCACGCACCCCACCCGACTCTACAAGGGGTGGCAGGAGTTGTACGGCTCTCCTCCACTGACGCCAACATTGGGATTTAGGTGCCCACACCTGGGACTTAGGCACCTCGGGGAGGCAGGCGGGGGGGAGGCAACCCCATCGGGGCCCGGGCTGCGTGAGCAGGCACCGCAATACGTTTGCAAAGGGGACCCAGGGCGGATCTCCGCAGGTCCGCGTGCGCGGCTCGGCCCGCCGCGCTGCAGCCCCTGCCTGCGCCAGGCAACGCGCCCAGCTCCAAGCTCCCAACCCGGCGCGTAGCCGCGCACGCGCCTTGTAAGCGCGACACCAACCAGGCGTGCTCAGGCTACCGGCGTTCTAACAGCGCTCCCATTCCGCCCGGGCGCCGCTATAGCCACGCCCCCAACCTTCGCCCCGCCCCTCGTGCGCCGCCATGCTGCCCCGCCCACGTCTCCCCTTCCCCGCGCGTCTCTTTGGAGCCCGCCTCCAGTCGCTGCTGGTGTCACACCACGCACTGTCCCCCGCGCGCCTACACTCCGGAATCCAATTCCTCGGACTTGGTTTCCGGGGGAGCATATTTTTGGGTCTCTCCACGGCAGGTGCGGGGCGGCTCCGCTCCCGGTGGGGTGGCGCGGCCAGGCTGCTTCCTTGGGGGAGGGGAAGATGGCGGAGAGCCGGGGCGAGGTGGCGGCTCCGCTGTCCGGCCCCTCTCAGGGGCTGCCCGGCACCAGCGGCTCCGCGGCCCCCCGGCAGCAACCCGCTGTCCCGTAAGCTCCACAAGGTCCTGGAGACGCGGCTGGACAACGACAAGGTCAGAGGGGAACGGCCTGGGGGAAGCGGGGCTGGGAGTCGGGGACCGAGGACAGCAGCCTGCCCAGGCCGGAGGGGGGGCGAGCATGGGGGGATGCCCGGGTGGGAGTGAGGAGCAGGGGGGGGAGTAGGTTAACGTGCCTGAGAGAGATGCGTTACACCTGGTGGCCCCTGAGAATCCCGGGGAAGAGGGGAATCCCTCTTGACTGACGTTCGGCGCCCATCGTGGTGGTGTGGTGTTGGTACTTGTTGAGCTGCTTTCATACAGCCCCAAAGCAGGTGTCTGCAGCTGTTCATCTCCTGACCCACTGTACTGGGCCTGGCAGGTTACCAAACCTGAATAGGGGAGGCTTAATGTTGGAAGGAACGGGTGATGCTTTCTCCCCCAGCACAGACTTATGCTCTTTTCTTCTGCATCATCTTTCCATTGGAGTATAAGAACCTAGGTGAGGCTCAGGTCTGCATCCCATGGGTTAGATGGCTGGTCCTCTGGGGGTAAAACCTGCAATAGTGATGGAATGGATACAATATCAGTATGTTCTCTAGCCTATAGAATGGCACCTAGATTTCTTTCTGAAAGCCCTCCAACAAATCTCTAACAAGTTTCAGTCATGGAAGCAAATGTTTCAAAGTACACCTTTACCCTTTTAATTGGACTAATGTGTTATGGGGTATTGTCCAGCTTAGTTTTAATGAGATCTCGCAGTATGGTCAGCAGTTTGCAACAGAAAATATTCAGCAGGTAGTTGTAATATCTCATAATTGCAATACAAATTGCAATAAATACTATCTACATTGTGTGTGTGTGTGTGTGTGTGTGTGTGTGTGTACCTTCATTTCTGAGACTATTATTTGGACACTACAATTCATGTATTTTGTTTTAAAATTACCAGCAGGTGTTACCCGCACTTTTTGGACCATAAGGAAATTCACACTGAAGAACACTTTGCAGTTAATTATTTGTGTTAATTGGAGATGTTAAAATTTATTTTTTCAAATAAACATGTAACTGCTGATTTTTTTTTTTTCAGTGGTTACACGCAGTGGGGGCAGTTGGTTCTCCAGAAGCCGGTGCGGGCAGGGAGCTGACTTAAAAGAGACAGAGGCAGCAGCGTTGGGGGAGCTGGGGCGCTTTGTGTACTGTGTATTGTAACTGATGAGCCCAGACTCATGGGTTACCCATGTAAACAGTTACTTTCAAATCCCTAGTGTTAATCTAAATTTTGATTGGTGACTGGCACATTCATATCAGTTATTAAGATAATGATTGAAAGTCATGCATCACATGATATTAGAATTTGGAAAGAAATAAAGTAACGGTCTAACTGATTAAAGAATACACATTAGCATCTTGTATGTCAGAAAAGAAGTTTTTAGTTACTTTTTTTTATATTGTACAGGAAATGCTGGAAGCTCTCAAGGCTCTTTCAACCTTTTTTGTTGAAAATAGTTTGCGCACCAGAAGAAACTTGCGTGGGGACATTGAGCGTCGTAGCTTAGCCATAAATGAAGAATTTGTCTGCATTTTCAAGCAAGTTAAGGAGGTAACATTTTTGTTAATAAATCATCTTAAAAATCTAGAATTGAATTGAAAAAGAGCTGTGTAAGCTTGAAAACTCATCTGTCTCCCCCATGAAAGTAAAAGATGTTGTCTCACTAGTACTGATTACGTGAAAAACAAGTCTCAAAACAAATTTACCTTCTTAGTAGAATTGTTTCAGCATCTTCAATAATTCAACCTTTTTTCCCCGGGGGTAAACTGTTCATCACTTTTATTTATGAACATAAATACACTGGAGCTAAGGCCTTTTTTTGAAAATGTTTTGATTAAGTGCATGTAAATATGTAGAGCCCTTGGTAATAGGGATGTTAAGTATCAGTTAATTGAATAGTCAATTAACCTCATGAATTCTTACTCAACTATTCTGTGGTCCCTGTGGGTGGGGCTTGCAGCCTGTGCAATCTGGCACCACTCCCAAGGAGCCCCCTGCCATTCCACGCTGCTGCCTCTGTATCAGAAGCAGCAGTGCAGGGTGCCAGGTGAGAGCTGGTCTGCGAGGGGAGCCAGTTTAAAAACCAGCTCCCCTCACGGACTGGCTGCCCGTCGCCCTGCGCTGCCGCTTCTGATACAGAGGCGGAAGCATGTGGTGGCAGCAGCCCCTGTCAGATGGGGAAGGGCACTGATCTCCCAGACCCAGCGTGAGCCAGAACAGAGCCGGGCTGCCTGCCCACCTGGCTCCTTATGCACACCCCGTGGCGGCGACGATGCATTCGAATGTCTGCCCTATCAACTTTCGATGGTACTTCCTGTGCCTACCATGGTGACCACGGGTGACGGAGAATCAGGGTTCGATTCCGGAGAGGGAGCCTGAGAAACGGCTACCACATCCAAGGAAGGCAGCAGGCGCGCAAATTACCCACTCCCGACCCGGGGAGGTAGTGACGAAAAATAACAATACAGGACTCTTTCGAGGCCCTGTAATTGGAATGAGTACCTGGCTCCTTATACATTTTTAAATGCAGAGCCACAGCAGGGATAGGTCCCAGACCCTGCATGAGCCGGGCTGCTGGCCAGCCTGCTAAAAAATGTACTGGTGGCGGGAGGTGGGGGTGGGGATGTGTGTAGTTTGTAGCATTAACCGATAAGCAAAAGCTTATAGGTTATCAACTACACTATTACATACATGGCAACTGAAAGTGTCTTCACTAAGACTAAGCAAAACAGATGCTCTTTACTGAATTGTCTCAGTACAGGTTGAACCTCTCTAGTTTGGCACCCTTGGGACCTGACCTGTTCCGAATGAGAGAATTTTCCGGGCCACAGGAGATCAATATTATCTAACAGCACTACCAACACTTTCACTGCTTACTGGGCTGCTACAGGACATTTAGGAGTAAATTAGTGCTAAATAACAGCACAGAACACTGAGAGCCAGGACCTGTGGCTGTAAACAAACTTTATGGGAATGTGGGAAACTTGGCCACACCCACGAAAAGTGGACATTCGGCTAATTGAAATAATTCCGGACGACGGATGTTTCCAGACCAGAGAGTTCTGGGTTAGAGCGGTTCAATCTATACTACAGTTAAAAAAAGTATTAGTATGATAGATGGGCACTGGAGAACCAAAGCAGTAGCAAGGTTTGTTCTGTAGTAATAAAAGGTCCTTCATATTTTGCTGAGTAGTACAGGAATTGCAGTGTACTGAATACTCTGTACAGATGCTGATGCATCATGGAAGATAGAATGCCTGCTGCTTCTTGGAAAATCAAGTGGCAATTTGTCTCTTTAATCCTAAATTCCTTACTGATAGTCCCACTGAGTGAAATTAAACAAATCTAGGAAAAGTACACCCAAGAAGAAAACTGGACTAGATCGCTTCTGAGAAGGTGAGGAAGGGGAACTATTGATGAAACATAGATAAATCCTGCATATCAGCATTTTTGAAAACTTATGTAGATAGATTCAAACTGTAGACTTGATATAAAATTACCATTTAAAAATACACACCAATAAAATAAACTACCAGTCTTCTTCTATTCTTAGGATCTTGAAAGTATAAATGAAGATGTTCAGGCAATGAGCAACTGCTGTCAGGACATGACCATTCGTTTGCAGGTACTGCAGGAATAAATGTCTGTTTTTACCTATCTTTCCCCACTGCACCTTGGCAAATTACTTAACTGCTTTCTGTTATCACAGTAACTAAAGAAGTTTATTCCTTTAAATGTTCGGTTGAGGCATTGCTAGAATATTAATGTAACCGTGTTCTTAGTACAGTAACCAGTGTATTTTTGAGCTCTAAAGAAAAGGCATTCAACTTTTGATGGAGTTATATATTACTACTTCAGTTTCAGTAATGGGTGTATGCTTCTTTGAGTATTGAAGTATCCATCAGGATTTTTTATATCAGTAGTTCCCAACCTTTTTTTATGCTGGTGACTGGCAAACCAATTCGCAAACTTTTGTTGGACCAGCAACATTTTATTTGCATGTTTTGCATATTCATTATGCAAATACCTGATCGCCTAGCCCAAACACAGCCCCTTGGTCCCTAGTGCCTAACTCCTTTTGACCCCCACACCTACTCCCCATGCTGTTTGATCCTTTAACCTCTGACTCCTATAGCCCATGCCAATACCCTTTTGCCCTGTGACTCCACTACACCCTCTCCCAACACTCCCCAGAGCGAGATTGCCCCCCTAGGGAGCGTGGCTGTTACTGCCGTGTGGACAAGGGGAGCAGCTATTGGCAGCATGCACGCTCCTTCACACCTCCTCCCTCCCCAAGCGTGTCTTGTGCCCCCATGGGTGGGGGTGGAGACAAGGAGCCCTGTCCAGGCCACCATTACTGAGGAGGGAAGGCAGGAGGTGCCTCCTCCTGCCGTCACCTCAGTGCTGCTGCCAGCAAAAGCAGCTGCGCGGGCAGAGCGTGGAGCTCCAGCCAGCCGCCATTACTGAAGGGGGGAGGAGGGAGCAAGGCACTTCCTTCTGCCGCCTCCGCCTCAGCCCTAGTACCACTTCCTGCACAAGCGGCCACGTGAGCAAGGGGAGCAGCTGTTTGCAGTGCGCATGCGCCCTCCTTCTTCGCATCCCCCGTCCTTCCTCAAGTGTGGAGGATGGAGGAAGACGCCTCCTCCTGCTGAGCCTCAGCCACCATGGCTGCCAGAGCTGAGCCACCTTGAACAGCCAGTTTGAGTTCTGGCAGCCGCTGCAGCCTAGCAGCCAGTGAGTAGCGGACTGCTGCTGGGAACTGCTGTTTTATGTGACAGGAAAAACTGATAAGAAGAATGCTGTACTTGAATTTTGAATCTAAAAATTATGTAGTATAATGAACTACCTTGTCCCTTTTTAATGTGTGTATGCAACTGTTATGAAAATTAATAACCATGTAACTGATTAAAATTATGTTGGTTACACAATTAAATGTTTAATCAGGGAGCTAGGGTGGTGACAGTGCTGCAGCACCCCTATTTTATACATGGGGCATCCCTGGCTGCTGACTCCATGTGTCCTGGACATCTTGGGCATGGCTGGAATCCCGGGGTCCCAGATGCTGCTGCATTCACCGCTCTGCTGCAGCATGTGGTCCCAGCATTCTGGTACGCCTAGTGTCCTGGTTGCCAGTCCAGCTGCATGGTGGACCAGCAGCCAGGATCCCAGGCAGAGTTTAACCATTAATAAAACCAGTAAGTATCAAGCTTATTGATTAACTGGCTACACTTCTACATCTGTCTTATTCTATGTATGTGCAACTTCTTGACCACATTTGGGTGCTAAATAAATAAGACATGCGTGCAGATGTGTATAGCCAGCTCTGAACCAAACTCTTTCACATTGTTCTCTTCAGTTTTGGGGTTAATATTTCTTTTAGCAATTTGTATTTCAGTTCCAAAAGGAAACTAGGACCTTGACTTCTTCAAAAGACGTGTTCTTCATAAAGAAGGCTGATATCTTCGCCTGTGTTTTGTGGGTTTTTTAAATTAATATGTAACTCTGGGAAAAATATGTAAAAGATTTAACTTTGGAGAAAAAAAATTAGGTATAATATACTTTTTCTCAACATGTTTGAGTCCTTAATCCTGAATTTCATTTTAATGACCATGAAAAGCTGCATTTCTTTATTCTGATTTTTTACATTTGTGTGACAATGTTCAGATCTAAAATGTCCTAAAAGCATTCAATTTCATAATCCAGCCACACAATATTATACTTCTTGTTAGCATACTAAAATCTAGTAGAACCTAATGAACTCAAGGAAAAGGTAAATGCATTTTATAGTGCATTTTGGAAAAAAAATAAGTCATGCATATTTTAAAAATGTTTTCTTTGCTTTGTTCCTTTTTTGCTTTAAGGTTAATCTTACTTTCTTGGCATTAGAGAGGGTCTGATTCTGAAGAGTAATTTATAGCATGCTTGCTCAACTACCTTTTAGACTATGGCTAGTAGTACATTAATCACAATAGGAGGAAAATCTAACTGGGCTTAGTGGAAAGTATCTTCAGCATTACACAGTAATATGAAATGTGCCTAGCCAAAGTCCCATTCCAATGCAACTTCATTAATAACTGAGATGTTTCTTTCCTCCCTGGCTGCTTCTCCCCTCATTACACTTCTCCTTTGATAAAAATATTCATTGAGTGATAGATAAATCAAAGGCAGTTTGATAATGGGAAATAAGAACTAAACAGTATAACTTGAAGGTTGAATGAAACCTCTGGATAATATTATGCTTTATTTTTATATGTAATACTAGAAGATTTACCTGGCATTGCTTGAGTTCTTAATTCATTTTTATTTGTGGGCGTGGAATAAAATGAAAATGTACATGCTTCATTTGAATCATTGCTCTGAGATGGGGCAGGGTTTCAGTATGCAGGCTGCCCTGGGGAGAGAGGACTACAGCAGCTTGGGGCTAAGTGAGAAGTGCCTCTCCATGGACACTGCAGCTCCAGCAGGCACAGTGGGGGAAGGGGTGCATGTCCTCTGGCTGTGGGGCAGGTCGTGGTTTGTCAGCCTCCTGCACTTTGCAGCCAGAATGAGGAGAAACTTCCAGCAATGTTCCCATATTCATTGCTGGGGTGGGGGGAGAGGCTGCCCCACTCCCCACCTTCCCTAAAGGGCGCTGCAGGGGCGGAAGGCTTGAAGCTGGGGAAGTCCCGGACAGGAGGGGAGGCACCCCCTGACAGCTCCTTTCACTTGCCTGGTGATTGTTTCTTTTTTACGTGGTTTTAGGAGAAGCAATCCCATTCCAAGCATATCCTATTGTTCTGGCACAACCAGAACCTTACCTTGCTTTAAGTTATGACAAGAGGAAGCTATATACTGAATTTGGGGTCATACTGTTTAGGAGAAGTTCTTGAGCACACACAGACAGACAAACTCTCTCAAATATGTTAAGAGATTTGGAGTACTTTTTTACACGGTCTAAAAAACTTGCAACTTTTTTTTTTTGTTTTTTGTTTTTAAATACTCTAAGCCTCTTCTCTCTAAATTCCCTTTCCTACCCATACCTCTAGACAACAAGCTGTTTGAGCCTTATGCTATACCTTGATGGTCATTTGCCCCTGGCTTTGACATATGGCTGAGTATTAAGGACTCTGTAATATGATTAATCTATTTCCATACCACCAGTTAAAATCTAGGGGCTGTTCTCAAACTCTTTCGCTGATCTTGATTGTTGTGTCATAATTGTTAGTGAGGAAAATGTTTTATAGAAATGTAGGATTGAAAGAGATCTAGTCAATAAGTCATCTAGTCCAGTCTCCTGGAAAGGAGCATAATATCTGTCCAATGAAGTGTAAAAATATAATAAAGAAGGACAATAAGGAATTTTGAAGAACAGCTAGCCAAAAACTCAAAAAGTAATAGCAAAATATTTTGTAAGTACATCAGAAGCAGGAAGCCTGCTAAACTACCAGTGGGGCCACTGCATGTTCGAGATACTAAAGGACCATTCAAGGATGATACAGTCATTGTGGAGAAACTAAATGAATTCTTTGCATAGGTCTTCACAGCTGAGGATGTTAGGGAGATTCTCAAACCTAAGCCATTCTTTTTAGGTGACAAATCTGAGGAACTGTCCCAGATTAAGGTGTCATTAGAGGAGGTTTTGGAACAAATTGATAAACTAAACAGTAACAAGTCACCAGGACCAAATGGCATTCACCCAAGAGTTCTGAAAGAACTCAAATGTGAAATTGCAGAACTACTAACTGTGGTTTTTAACCTCTCCTTTAAATCATCTTCTATACCAAATGACTGGAAAAAAATACTAACTTGACACCAATATTTAGAAAGAGCTCTAGAGGTGATCCTGGCAATTATAGACCAATAAGTCTAACATCAGTACTGGGCAAATTAGTTGCCCAGAGAACGGGGCTGAATAGAGTTAGCAAGCACTGCTGTTTCTTTATTCTGTGAAAATAGATAATTTAATACAGCTGAGCCTTTTTTCATTCAGATGAACATGTCAGCCTCATGGGTAGCACAAAATATTTGCAACTAAAAGCCCAAATAAAATAATTGAAACTAATTATGTGATTACATGGTTCTGTAGTAAAGGCAACAATTTTAAATGGAATTCCTAATATGTCTAATAATCTTCTGTATATTTGAGAGCGTTTGTGCAGCTGTCTCTCTGACCATCTGTCTGAGAGTCTGTTCAAGATCTTCTCCTAAACGATAAGATATAGGACCACCAAATTTGGTATGAAACTTCCTCTCATCATACTGTAAAGAAAGGCAAGGATTTGGTTGTGTCAGGACAATGGGACGCGAGTGGAATGCGATAGTTTCTCATCAAACGGAAAGAAAAGGCTTTAATAGTAGGAAGCATTATGCTTTGTCTACACTACCAAGTTTTGTTGCCAAAAACTGCCTTTTGTTGACAAGACAGTGAGAGCATTCATACTGCAATGGGACTCTTAGTGGGGAAAAACACCCAGTTTTAGCAACAAAAAACTTCCACTCTTTATGAGAGACTTTTTTCTTTTCCTTCTCTCTTTAATGTTGACAAAAAGCCAGTGTAGACTCTACTGATTGCTTTGTCAACAGAACTAGCTTCTGCCACTATCCCACAATGCCTGCCCTGATGGTTCTGCTCAGTGTTTTGATCTATTTTGTGTTGCAGGCAAACACCTCTCCCCTCTCAAAGTTCTGGAAAGCATCTGACAGCTGAGCGAGCTGCTTCTTTTGGGGGAACAAACAAAGAACAAATTATTACAATGCTCCTGTTCTGCCCTGCACTAAGAACATAGTGGAAGGGGGGAGAGAAATATGCTGTGCTGCTTTGACTTTCCTCAGTCACAGAACTTCTCATGATTCTGTTCCTAGCAGCTGAGAATGCTGTGGGAGAACTCAGAGGGAATCCTAACACGCGCAGGGATCAGCAGCTCTGCCTTCCCACAACAATACACTGTGGGATACATACTAGGGATGTTAGATATTGTTTAATTTAATAATCATGTAAGTGCACCAAATCTTAGCAGTTACACAATTATTCAGTGGTTCCTGGGGGCGGGGCCGGGGCCGCCAGCCAGTGTTCTCTTAGCCCCACTCCCGCTGAGCCCCCTGGCACCCTACACTTCTGCCTCTGATACAGAGGTACAAGCATGTGGTGGCAGGCGGGAGTCAGTCCATGAGGGGAGCTGGTTTGATGCAGAGGAAGCAGCGTGGGGCAGCAGAAGCCTCTGTCCAGCTCCCTGCGGACAGAGGTTGCCCCTGCATCCCACGGAGCAGCCTCTGTCCGTGGCGAGCCTGGGCCCATCGTGGACAGAGACTGCTCTGGCATCCTGCCTGTACCTCCCCCATACCTCTGTAGGTGGCAGCAAAGGGGGGAAGGCGGTTTGAAAACCAGCTTCCCGCGTGTACCGGCTCCCGCTTACCCCCTCACCCTCCACACTTCTGCCTCTCTATCAGAGGTACAGAGGCGGCAAGGTGGTGGCGATTGTATAGACTTGCTAGGATAAACCGATGACTGGATTATCGGTTAATCGTTTAAACGACTATACTCTAACATCCCTAACACGTACCTACAGTGCACTGCTCACACTCTTAGTGATGGTGCTCCCAATGTACACGTGATCTGTTGATAGAGCAAGCAAGCGTGAACACCTTCAAAACAAAAATTGATTTTTGTGTGTCAACATATGTTTTGTTAACAAAACTTGTTAGTGTAGACATACCCTTATGCTGCAGAATGACAGCCAGCAAGCGAGGGACAACCATACCTCCTCTCCAACCCCAAAGAGCTGCGAAGCAGCTGCAGCTGGGCAACACAGCCCCTGCCACCCTGGCATTGTTCAGGGCAACAGCTGCTGGCTGGGCAGCACGGCCCTTGTCACCTTGGCCTGGCCCAGGGCAGCAGCATAGCCTCTGTGGCCCCAGGCTGGCTTCGGGAGCATCCACTGGCTGCCCCCATTCCCTGCCTTGAGCCCCCTACCCTCTGCCCTGATTCCTACACTTCCCTACACCCTCTGCCCCCTGAAGGACCTGAGCAATAGCATATAAATCTAAGTGCCTAAATATTGAAAACTAGGAAATAATTGATTAAGAGTTGTTATAACAAGGCAGTTCTCATTAAGAGTACTTCATTTAAATTATTTGTAATTAGAGGGCTTTTAAAATGTATTTAAAAAAAACCCCAGTAGAATTTGAATTCGTTAGGTAGTGCATGTAAGGTTGATATAAGTACAATAATTACAATTATATTCTAGGCAGCGAAGGAACAGACCCAGGATTTGATGGTGAAGACAACAAAGCTACAAGCAGAAAAGTATGTACGTTATCTTATTTATAACTAGTAGACTTATCTGCATTATCTTGGTCCTTCAGGGCAGGGGACTGGCATAGTTAGGGTGCAGGACACAGGGTAGGGCCTTGGGGATGTGAGGGAAGGAAGGAGTGCATGAGCTGGGGGCTGGGTGTGTGTTCAAGAGTGAGGGTTGTGGGGATGAGTAGGGGCTCAGGCCAGAGGGCATGGGCCTTTTTTTCTCTCCTCCCAGACTGCCCCCAGCTGCTAGGGTCCTTTTCTCCCCGCAGATCCCTTCCCCAGCCACCAGGGGCATTTTCTCTCCCCACAGCCTATCCCCGACTCCCAGGGGTGTCTACTCCCTCCTCCCCCTGCACTACTGCTAAGGGTCAAGACGGGGGAAAATGCTTGGTGTACTGGCAGGCAAGATGGTGGAGCCCCAGCTGGCCACTCTCAAATCATGTCCCTCAGAACAGCAACCCTTTCCTTTTGTATGTAATAGAAACAGTTCTTTTCCCAGGGCTTCTGGTTGGCGTAGCACAACCAGACCCTGACCTTGCTTTAAGTTATGATAAGAGGAAGCTGTATTCCTCCATTTAGGAGGAATTCTTAAACAAATGGACTAGCCGACACACATACACATAGACACACATATAGACATACACACTCATATTGGTATAGATATAGATTTATATAATATTGTGGATTGCTTTAAAAATGGATTCTTCTATCCTTATTTTAAAAATTATCTTTTTTTGAAAATGGTCTCAGTTGAAACTCAAATAAAGGTAGCAGAATTGGTTCCTAGTTATTATGATAAGATACATGAAGCTCATTAACACACTGCTGCTTGTTATAAAAAAAATCAGTGTTTCCAGTAGAAAAGCACATCTTACTATGATACAGTATGATGAACCATAATACCCCTTATCTGATGCTTAGCTGGTATCTAGCACTTACTACAATGATACATTATATGTCAGTTCATGCTACATAGTACATGGTACATCAATTCAGTAGAGTAAAACTTATAAATACATGTTGAAAATTCAACTTATTTATTGTACTTGTTTATTTGGAAACACTTATAATGTTTTACTTCTAATATCTGATATTTTACTTAAAACCGAGATTGATAAAAGCTTTGTCGACATTGGTGTGGATGTCTTACAGTTCTGTATGGACTTTTGTTTGTTTCAAAGTGGTCCTGCTGTAATTTGGCACTAATGACTGATTACTGTTCTGTTTACATTCGTTCCCATTTAACTGGAATTCTTGCATGTTTTGATAGGAGGTGGCATGATTTGATTTGATATAAGGTGGCTTCAACAATTGTTAAATAAGACCTTTCCACCTTGCAAAGCAATACTTGGTTGGTATATAACACATTCAAGGAGAGTATCTGTATCTGATAAGCAAGTTCCACAATGTTTTAAATATAAAGTTAGAAAAATCTTGGAACATCTATAAAGTAGGGGGATGGGTCAGCACGGAGACCTGGGTTCTATTGTCACTGCCATCGACTTATTGGGTAACCTTGGACAAATCAGGACCAGAATTTCAAAAGTATTTGCAACTCTCATTAGCTTTACTGGAAGCACTTGTCTGTCACAGAGCCAGGCTTACTTGTTCTCTATCCTTAAATAGATTTTCCCTGACACAGCTCCATCTGTTCCCATTTACATCCTCTAGACAAGTAACTTCTTAGCAAACATCACCCAGATCCCAGTGCTCAGTCTCCTGATATAGTTTGGTTTTGTTGTTGTTGAAAACCACTCATCCAACGGGCTAATATTGTGCTGTGTTAAGTCTGCAGGGGAGAAAAAGTATGTTGATAAAAATAAATAAATAAATAAAAAATCAGAATACATGTCTATTTTGCCATATTTAAACTGTGTGCTGAAATACAAACCTGCTCTTTAATATGAATTATTATGAATAATTTCCCCTTAAATTCCATTGGATACTCAGTATAAGTGAAAAGGAAAATGTGTGCTGATCTTTTCATTGATTTTAGATATGGGACTCATCATGTTCCATGACAACTTTATGCATGCTACTTGTTTCATAGTTATGATATATCTTATTACAGCTTTCTTCTTTACTGTCATCTTAAGGGAAATGAAGCTATTTGCTCTTGTCTTCTTTCTCTCAAAAGTATATGTAGATCACTGGAGATTAATTTATCACTGGAAATAATTACTTAGAACAGAAATTATGAACTAGAGAGGCCCTGATTTTGCCTCCAAAAAAGTCAGAGGGAGTGTATCATTGGTTTTACCAGGAGTTGGATTGTGCCTTATGACAGTGAGTGTGCAATTGTAACTGTAATTTAAACATCAATTTAAAGTAAGATTTAGGATTCTGAATAAATTAAAGATGTGGTTGACTTTGCCAAAGCCATCATCCACACTTTACCCTTTGAATAAATAATTTAGTAAAAGGTAGGTAACTAATAATTTATTCGTTGTAAAGATGAATATGTGAAATGGTTAGAACTGAGATGCAGTTATATTTTTCTGGATATACTAATATATTTAATAATAAATGGTGACTGCTTATAGCTGAACATAGTTCTGCAGGAATTTCTGACTAGTGGAGGAATTAATTGCAGATGTGGAGATGGAAGGCAATTGGGTGACAGTGATCATGAAATAATAGATTTCATGATTCTAAGGAAAGACAGTGAGAGCAGCAGAATAAGGACAGTAGTCTTAAAAAATACAGATTTAACAAACTCGGGGAATTAATAGGTAAAATTGTGATGCTTTCTTGGGGTGCTCAGAACTGCAAGTCACCTTGTGACTCCTCTGCCTCAGTGGAGAGAGATTTGCTGCTATTAAACTAGGGGGCTATGTCTAGACTGGCCAGTTTTTGCGCAAAATCAGCCGCTTTTGCGCAAAAACTTGCCAGCTGTCTACACTGGCCGCTCGATTTTCCGCAAAAGCACTGACGTTCTCATGTACGAAATCAGTTCTTTTTGCGGAAAAGCTTTGACGCTACCGTTTGGGCAAAAGTCCCTTTTGCGCAAAACTGTTGCTCAAAAGGGCCAGTGTAGACAGCTGAGATTTGTTTTGTGCAAAAAAGCCCCGATGGCTAAAACGGCGATCGGGGGCTTTCTTGCGCAAAAGCGCGTCTAGACTGGCATGGACGCTTTTCCGCAAAAAGTGCTTTTGCGCAAAAGCATTCGTGCCAATCTAGACGCTCTTTTCCGCAAATACTTTTAATGGCAAAACTTTTCCGTTAAAAGCATTTGCGGAAAATCATGCCAGTCTAGACGTAGCCGGGATGTTAAAGACTAGTCAACTATCCGATAAGCAAATGCTTATTGGATAGTCAGTCAACTAGTCGATCCCGCCCCTGCCTTGCTGCCTTTATCAGATAGAGGCAGAAAAGGGAGGGGTGAAGAGGAGGTACTTCAAAGCGGCAGCGCCACACACAGCTGAGCCCAGGATCAGCTGTGCTGTGCTGTCCCTTTCAAATGCCGAGGCAGCATTTGAAAG
Source organism: Rafetus swinhoei (assembly GCA_019425775.1). NCBI lineage: Eukaryota > Metazoa > Chordata > Testudines > Trionychidae > Rafetus > Rafetus swinhoei. The sequence goes on from CM033437.1 coordinate 58,503,447, forward strand.
GGACAGTGCCATACAGCTGAGCCTGGGATCAGCTGTGCGGCGCTGCCATGCATGTACCCCGGGGTCAGCTGGGGATGCCCCAGCTGATTTTGGGCTCCAGCACAGTATTTCTGAAGAACCCGGGACCAGCTGGGGAGTTCTCAGTTGACCCTGGGTTCTGGGGAAATGCTGAGCGGAACCTGCAGTCAGCTGGGGAGTCCCCAGCTGATGCCGGGTTCCGCTGAAATGCTGAGCGGAGCCCGGTATCAGCTGGGGACTCCCAGCTGACCCCAGCTCCACATGGCATTTCAAATTGGCAGCCTAGCATGGAGCCCGGGGTCAGCGTCCCCCGCTGACCTCAGGCTCCATGCTGCGCTGCAGCTTTGAAATGTACAAGAGCCCCAGCAGTGGCTCTTGTACATTTCAAAGGAGGAATGCGGAAGTGCCTATCGACTAGTCGAGTAGTTGATGGAAATTCCATCGACTAGTCAACTAGTAAATTAACCATTACTTAACATCCTTCTATTAGACCACGTTTCAGCTCCCAAACACCTTAGGTCCCTTTCAGTCCTTATTTCACCTTGTAGGTAACAATAGGAGTACTTTAATTCCTGAACTCTCTTGAAGAGTGTTCCTCTCTTTACGCAGCCCCTGAAACCGCACAACAAAGATGAATTGTGAGGGGCCACATGCCCCCCTAAACACCACTGGTGGAAGGGTCCAGCCAGCAACTGGCAGGGAAATTTGGGGGGAGGCCTGGGGGCATTGTTCCTCTTCCCCTACCACTGCCAGTGAGTGCGGGGGAGGGAGGGGCAGACCCCTGCTTCTGGTATCCGCCCTGCTAGTCCCCTGGGCTGTATTGCTCGGAGGAAGAGGCAGGTCAGAGTGTGGGTGAGGAGAGGCAGGGTCTGGGGAAGAGGGGGGTTATGTGGCAGCTAGCCTCCCCTGCTCCTCTGTGCCAGTCTCCTCTGCTAGACATGCACAGAAATTATCTATTCCACCCATCTCCAAAAAGACAGTATACACACTAGCCTGTTGGCTTAGCTGAGGAGACACACCTTATTTTAATATAACAGTTCTTAGATGAATTTAAGATAAAACAAAATGAGTTTATTAATAAAGTTGATATTAAGCAAGAATAAGAGAAACAGAAATTATTACAAATAAACCAGAGTACAGTAAACTTCCGATACTCCAGCACCTTTAGGACCCGGGGGTGCCGGATTATCAGATATGCCGGACTATCGGAAGAGGGGGCTATGAGGGGTTTGGGGTGGGGTGGGGGGGGAAGCGAGACCAACCCGGCAGCACCCCAGCTGCTCTTGGGGACGCCTGGGACAGAGCAGCTGGGGTGCTGCCGGGTTGGTCCCGCAGCCGAGGCAGCGCCACGGGACCAACCCGCAGCACCCTAGCTGCTCTGCCCCAGGCGTCCCCGATTCAGCTGCTGCTGAAACTGACCAGTGACTGACCAGAATCAGCCGCTGGTCAGTTTCCGCAGCGGCTGAATCGGGACGCCTGGGGCAGAGCAGCTGGGGTGCTGCTGGGTTGGTCCCGTAGCGCCGCTCCTTGGCGCTGCGGGACCAACCCGGCAGCACTCCAGCTGCTCTGCCCCCGGCTTCCCGATTCAGCTGCTGGTCAGTTTCAGCAGTGGCTGAATCGGGAAGCCGGGCACAGAGCAGCTCCAATTGTCCGGCTGCCCGGAGCATTTCCGGGTTCCCGATGGTGCCGGACCATCAGGAGTGCCGGAGCATTGGATGCCGGACCAATGGAGTTTTACTGTATAACACTTTTTAAAGGCTAAAACTTAAGACTACAATCCTTTGTCAAATAATTTCTCACCCTCAGTCTTTTTGCAAAGTTTGATTTTTAATGTGTGTGTAGTTTTTAAAATCATCTACTATATTTCCTCTGATACACTTTTATATTATGAACAAATGTGTTTGCTTAGAAAAATCTTTGTGGTAACTTACTGTAGCATGTCATTGGAAACAGTTACATTTCCAAACTCCTAAGTGATCAGCATAAAACATTTGTTGAATGGCAGAATAAACTTTCTTCCACCTCAAAGATTTGTTTAGTACCTAAAAGAGCAAGGCTCAGTCTGAACTAAGGAGAAGGCATGTTGGGAGAAGAAAGGTGCAGAAGTCCAGCATTCGGCAGATCCAAGCAACATAAAGATATTCTTTGACTCTCTTAAAGCAAACTATGGACCATCTAAATCTGGTATAGTCCCCTTGAAGTCAGCAGATGGTAATATCCTTATCAAAGACAAGAAGGAGATTGTTTAGAATGGGCTGAACACTTTAGTAGTCTACTCAATAGACATCCATAGTTGATTGGTGTATCCATCATAATTTTGAGAAACTTATCAAAGAGAAGACCTTGATCTTCCTCCATCATAAGAACGGCCATACTGAGTCAGACCAAAGGTCCGTCTAGCCTAGTGTGCTCTCTTCCAACAGTGACCAATGCTAGATGCCATAGAGGGAATGAACAGAACAGGTAATCACCAAATGATCCCTTTTCTGTCATCCATTTCCAGCCCCTGACAAACAGAGGCTAGGGACACCATTTCTACCCATTGTGGCTAATAAGTATTGATGGACCTAACCGCCATGAATTTATCTTGTTCTTTTTAAATCCTGTTAAAGTCCTGGTCTTCACAACCTCCTCCAGCAAGGAGTTCCACAGGTTAACTGTGTGCTTTGTGAAGAAAAACTTCTTTTGTTTATTTGAAACATGCTACCTCCTAATTTCATTTGGTGACCCCTAGTTCTTATGTTATGGGAACAAGTAAATAACTTTTCCTTATTCACTTTTTCCACACCAGACATGATTTTATAGACCTCTAGCATATCCCCCCTTAGTCTCTGCTTTTCTAAGCTGAAAAGTCCCATTCTTTTTAACCTCTTCGTATGGGACCTGTTCCAAACCCCTAATCATTTTTGTTGCCCTTTTCAAACCTTTTCCAATGCCAATACATCTTTTTTGAGATGTGGGGATCACATCTGTACGCAGTAGTCAATAAGAGGCAATAAGATGTTCTCTGTCTTACTCTCTATTCCTTTTTTAATGACTCCAAAACAGCCTGTCCTTGTGGAGGTTTAGAATCATGATGGGCTGGCAGCCCCACATCAGCTACCCTGAGTTCCCCGTAAGGTACAGTATTTGGTTGGGCATCTGCAGTTCAGCTGTTCCTCTTCCCACTGCCCACTACTCCTGCCCTCTGCCTTGGAACTGCTCCTAGGAATCCCCTGCTTGCTATAGGGGGACAAAGGGGTGATAATGTTAGGATGTCACCCCTCAGCCTCCCTGATCGAGCCCCCCACTCCACACCTCAACTCCATAAAACAGGACATCTACCAAATCTTGTATCCGAATTTCCTGGTATATTTATAAGGGCAGTGTACTTGAAGTGGGGCCAGCGTGCTTAAAAGGGTAATGCACATCTCTCACTCATACAAATACACACATAGTGTGTACATCTTTGTTTTTGTGTATCTCTCACACACCCCTTTTCGCTGTGCAGCCCTGCATGCACTAGGGATGTTAGCTATTGTGTAATTTAATAGTTGTGTAACTACATGAAATCTTAGTGGTTACATGACTAGTCAGTAGTTCTCTATCAGAGACAGCAATGCAGAGATTGGGTGGGGGAGAGGGGGACAGGTAGATCTAGCGCTCGTGGGGAGCCTGCTTTTAAGCTAGCTCCTCGAGGGCACCAGCTTCTGCTCCCTCCCCCTTGCTGCCACTGACTCAGAGACAGCAAGGTGGGGGGAAATGCATGTGGTCGACAAGATTAACCGGTAAGCCCAGGCTTATCAGTTAATCATGTAATAGTCTTTGTGATGACTTCCTTAGTATGCACCATCCAGAATAAAGATTGGTTCACCACTCCAGCAGGATAGTGTGGGTTCCTCACCATGTTCAGTTTCTGTAGGAAAGTGTTTGCAGTCACTTCCAGGAGTCTATTTCTTCCCTTCTGCCTCAATCCATGCTGCCTCCAGAGTGAGAGACACCATTAACAACATATTAACCCTGAAAGGCTCAGCCGAGTGCTAGTTCTTCATTTAGTAGCAAGATGTTCCCTGGAAAATATTCCACCTTCTACCTCTACCAAGCTTCACAATCATAATTGCTGTATAGAGTACTAAATTGTTTACAGTCTTTTAAAACTTACATTCTGTGAGTGTGTATATATTCTGCCTTTTCTCTACTGAAAAAAATATCCTTGGAACCTAACCTCTTCCCCTATTTTCATTAATTCTTATGGTGAAATTGAGTTTGCTTAACTTCATTTTGCTTAAAGTAGAATGTTTTTCAGGAACACAACTACTTTGTTGTGTTAGCAGTTACAGTGGGACTATGGAGGGCACCCCTGGAAAGTGCAGGGCCTTGGATGGAAGGGCCGTGGCCTTGGGCAGTCAGCCCTTATTGCTGCCCAGACCACAGCATGTCCTCCCCCAAACCCTCAAAGCCACATGGAGTGGTGCTCTGGTGGCAATTCAAAGGGGTCTGGGGCTCCAGCTTCCAGTGCAGCTGCGGTGGCCGGGAGCTCTGGGCCCCTTTGAATCGCTGGGCCTTGTGGCAATTGCCCCTTTGCCCCCCTTGTCAGTGGTCCTGTGTAGCCATGGCCATCTCATTGTCGTAATCAACGATGGACTACCAGCACACACATACATAACTGATATATTTTGAACTGTCTATCTACATTAGGAAATTGGTCTATTCTAGACAATGCCAGCAGTGGGCCACCTGCACTGCTATCGAACATTATCTATCAAGAGTTTTTGTTGTTAAATATAGTGCTGTATTACAACGGAGATGAATCCTGAATCAGTCTTTAAGAATCATTCTTTAAGAACAATTTATACATACAGACACCTGTGACAGATGGTTTAGGTATATTTGGTCTTGTCCCAGGTATTGGGGGACCTCTCAAGGTCCCGTCCAGTTCTACATTTCTATGATTCTTGAACAGCTAAGTTCTCAGTGGGAAATGTTGTGTAGATTAGTGCTAGTTGGAATATTAACCTTTCATCATAAGAGAAAATGATGTATGTATTAAATACTAATGTACTGATCCTTATTTTACATCACTGCAAGTATTACAGTAAGCATTCATGCCCATTTTAAGGCTCTTTGTCATTGCCAAAAGATTGTAAACAAGCATCAGGCTCAAAGTGATATTTAATCATGTGGCTTACAAAAAGAGATTCATCCTGACAAGGAATGGAAGTTATTTGATGTAAAACAACTTTCTTGTTGTCAGTATGAACCTTCTTTTTGGGGCCATATTGTGAAATATTGAAATAATGATTTTTGTGAACTTTTTTTTTTTTTAAATTTGGTATGGCTGTTTGGTTGGTTTATGGCCATTTAATTCAGTATTTTTGAAAGCCCATGTTGTTGCATGAGTGTAATATATAAATTCACACGTGTAAGAAAGCCCTTAAACTGGATAGTAAACAGACCACGGATTCCACTGATTGAACCTATTGGTATTCTGAACAAACACAGAGCTTTCAACATTAGGGATGCAATACTGTAGTTGACTAAATGATTAACTGATAATCAGGTGCTTATCGGTTAACATGATTGACCACACACATACACACTGTGTGCGTGCGTGCGTGCGTGCGTGCGTGCGTGCGTGCGTGTGTGTGTGCAAGGAAATATTTTAGTGGGCTGGCCGATAGGCTGGCTCAGTCCTGGCTCGCACCAGGACTGGCATCAAGCCCACTGTGGCCTGCACAACATAGCACTTTTAAGAGCCTTTCTGTGTGTCAGCTTTTAAAGTGCTATGTAGTGCAGAGCCACAGCAGGGGTTGATGCTGGGTCCCAGCGCAAGTCTTATCAATAAATCGTGTAGTCAACAATTGTCAATTACATGATTAACAAATTACATGCTTCTTAACATCTCTACTCAATATTGCATATAGTTGTTTCCATTTCTACACATTGACTCAATAGACATTCTAGACTTTAGAGTGATGTTTGGGGTTGTTGTGGGTTGTGTGTTGAGTTGTTGGTGAGTTGTGTTGTGAGAGTTCTGTGCAGGTGGCAAATGAGGAGCATGTGCAGAGTTAAGAGGCTGTGTGCATTTGGGGTTTACTTGTATGTGCTACCAAGTGAATTATTTGGGCCAGGTAATCTGCCATCTGTGCAGTTTCTCTCATTCAACCATTGAAATTGTTGCATGCAAATTAGCTTTAAAAGAAAAGGTAACTCAACCAAACACCAGAATGCTTATAAAAAAGAATTTGTTCACCAAAATCAAGATTGGTTCATGATCAGAAAAAAATATTAAATTCAGTTAATTCCTTTGCAATTAATAATTTGCTTAGTTGTATTATTTAGTAATCCTAGAATTTTTTGTCCATAGCACACTAAGAAAGAAGTTTTGCATCATTTCAATTCTGTTAATATCATCTGGACTCTAAAGTATTGCTTGTGATTTATTGCATATGATTTTCCTCTTAAAAGAGTTTACAGTAAAAGGTAAGGATATTAATGTATGTGTGTGTGTGTGTGTGTTCTGTAAACATGTAACTGCTGAAATTTTCAGAAGTTACATGTTTATGAGGATTTCAGGGAGGCGGCTCTGCGGGAGCCAGCACTTGTTTGGAGCCAGCCTTTAAAAGATGGCTCCCCATGTGTACCATCTCCCTCCTGCCCTTCCACGCTGCTGCCTCTGATGGGAGCTAGTGGGAACCTGCGTAAAAGCCAGTTCTCCACGAGCACCAGCTCCCGCTTGCTTCCCCCCATGCTGCTGCCTTTGATACAGAGGCAGCAGTGCAGCGGTGGGAGGGGGCTTGTGTGTAACCATGAAGGCATTTAAACATCCTTAGTGGAAGGTTAGTCTCTTCATGCCAGTACTTATGCAGATCTTTTGATATTGTAAATTAGGCCTGACCATCTTGTATTATGTATGTAGTATTGTAGCTATGATGGTCCCAGGATATTGGTGACACAAGGTGAGTGAGAGAACCTTTTTTTATAGAACCAACTTCTTTCAGTGATAGAGACAAGCTTTTGAGTTTACACAGGCCTCTGTGTAAATTCAAAAGCTTGTGTCTCACCAACAGTTGTCCTAATAAGAAATTACTTCACCCATCTTGTCTGTCATCTTGTATGTAGGCTGCTCAATGTGATTTTTTTTCCCATTTGTATAGTCTTTATCATATCTTATGACTTATGTGAATGCATTAAGCAACTCATGGTTCTAACCGCTCGTATTAAAATGTATGTTTGATAGTTATAATATAAAACACAAACATTAATGGTTCATTACCTTTCTTCATTTACAACATTGTGTCCTATTTACAATTGGTGTGCATGTTTGGGGATGGTTTCCTTGCACTTACTAGTGTCTCTAGAAGAAGTAATCTTATGTTCCATTTTGTGTATATTCCTTCCCAGTGTGCTTTCCCTGAACAGTTAGCATAGAACAATATATTCCTAATTACTGAGGGAGGGAGGAGGGTTCAAAATGATTAGTATAGTCTCTTTTTATGCAGTTTTTGTTTAAAACAGTTTGATCTTGAAACTTGTAAATTTCAAAGCTTTAAAATATGATCAATCCTTAGTGCATTAAACTGAAATTAATTTCTCAAGGAATCAGAATGTGCTTCTGTGGCTCTGGATTTGAAGGAGACCTAACAGATTGCCAGGCAATATTTAGTTGCAGTATAAAACTGAACCTTAGAAAAGGCAGTCTCTCCTCTGCCTCATACTTTGAGGAGTCTAGGTGATAATCCTAACAAACAGCACTTTTGTGTTTGATTCAAGGGAAAAGTGCATGAAGTGCATAATTTCCCCAGCAGTTTGAGTGTTCTCACCAAGTATTCTGTTTCCATGGTAACTATTAACTGGGAAATTGCTCTTCAATGGTTTCCCCCTGAGAACTTAAAGTGCAACACTGGTTTCTCCCCCTCCCCCCGCCCCCCAAATTAGTGGTATGTTCGCATGATGTTTTGGATTTTTTTATCCAGAGTTAACTTTTGAAAGGAACCATTGTATCTTTCATAGCAATATAGTATTCTCATTCTCTCTGTATGCTGCACATGCTCAGCACACCATTTAAAAATCATCTTCCATTGTTAGGAGGGCCTGAAAAACTGTGCCAAGTACTAGACAAATCTTTTGAACTATGTCATATACAAAAGAGATGCTTCTTTGTCTAATTTTTGCTGCTGCACATACCTTGTGTATTGTTAATACACACATTAGCAATATCTTTAATTGTGCTTACTTGCTGTAGTCTGCTGAATTGATGACTCTTGGAACTATAATACTAATTTCCAAATTTTTTTAACTACATAGTTCACATGTATGCTATTGTTCAAGAAAATATACAAATTTCAAAAACCTGTGACTTCATATCAGTGCTGTACACTCCCATGTGGAAGACGTTGTTTCATTTTACAGTCTTCTGCTATCTAGGAGTTAGAATCTGTCAACCTTATTTATGTTGAAGTCAGTGCAGCTGCTTTCACAATAAAGTGCTAGTCAACATAAGTAGGCATGGAAGGATTAAATATTTGTCAGTGAGTGTCTATTTCATAGTTCACTAGAACCCAACAAAATATTTCCATTGGTAATTGAGTTTTACAGATAGGCAAAGCTAAGGATGTTATGTTAAATTGCGGTTATCTGGCTAATCATGTAGTTGATACAATTTGTATCGACTACACGACTAGTTAAGGGGCCGTTCTGCAGAGCTGCAGTGTGGGAAGCTCCCGGAGATGGCTGGAGCTGGAACTGAGTAGTCCTGGCTCGCGCTGGCTCCAGAAGCCACCTTCGCTACGGCTCTGCATTTTAAATGTAGTAAGAGCTGCCGGGCTCTTACTATATTTAAAATGCAGAGGTGTAGCATCCTGGACCAGCACAAGTCGGGTCTGCTCTGTCCCAGCTCACGCCGAGCCCAGCAGTCCCTATTTGTGGTGGCCAGGGGCTGCTGCCAGAGTAGCCCCTGTGCTGCCAACCCCAGTAGCGGTAAACAGGGGCTGCTGCCAGAACAGCCTCTGCCTATGATAGAGGCAGTGCGTGGGGGGAGGTGGGTGAAACAGGGAGCACTGCGGAGAAAGTACTGGGTGGGGGGAACCAGCTTTTAGGCTGGCTCCTCCCAGCACCGGCTCCTGTTTCCTTCCCCCTTGCTGCCTGTGATAGAGGCAGTGGGAGGTGGGAGGGGGAAATGAGTAGTCGGGTACTCCACTCGACTACAGGCCATCCTTGCTATAAGTCCAAGATAAGTTGTTTTACTATAAGTCCACGTTTTTTGGAATGTAAAGCGGGGAATTTTTTTCCCATGGCTGGCTTCCATTTGCACAAATTGTTTTTGATTTGTGTGTGTGTGTGAGTGCGTGTGCGACTTAAGAGTGGGGAATGGGAGGACGTACAATGTATCAGTTCCTACAAGCATCAACGACTTTAGTGTGGAACAGATGTATACGAGGGCAATTTATAGCGGGCACATCCAGTACTCACTAACATCCCTAGGCAAAGCAAGGACTATGCTGTTAGAGAACCTTTCAGTGTCAAAAACTAGTGATTTAGGCTTTTTTAATTAGGTTTGTTACAAATGGACTAAAGAATGAATGGTAAGAACAGTTATATGTTCATTTAAGGATATTTGGATATGTGATGTTGACAAGTTGATTTCAGTGGTTTATAAAATTTTAAATTTAATTAAACCTCCCCATAATTTCATGCCACTGTGGAAATGTAACTAGATAAAAATTGGGGAAAGGTGTTTAAAACATACAACAGTATTATCCATGGAAATGATAAAAAAGTAAAAACCAAATTCTGCCAAGCCTAAATATAAGTAAGGCATAATCTGGTTCTGGACCTAGATTTAAGCAACTAACTTAATTCCCTTGGAAAGGAAAGAGGTCCTTTGTTACACAGCAGTCCTTTAAAGAACAGCTTTAACATATTTTGGAAGCCTAGCTATGATATAGGAAAAGGACGTGTAATGTAGAAAGGGGGATTTTAACTACTTTAAGTAAGTTATCTGTGGCATGTCAATCTGGTTAACAATAATAATAAATAAGCAACAGGATTTTAACAGAAATCAAATACACGAACTTACAGAATCTTTGTTTTAATCATTTTCTGCTATAATCAAATTGGTATATTGCATAAGATAAAACATTGCTGCCACCTAGAGGCTCTTGCATATTTTGCTGCATACATTGTGCAGCACTGATATTCAACAACCCAAATCTTTGTTTTACTGCATTAGTCTGTGTTTTACTAAATTTATTTCATTATTGTGAGATTTCAAAGTGGGTCAGTTTGTGGTTCAGTTAGACTGTCACCAAGAACATACTGAATCTAAAGTGAATATGAAGTGCATTGTTTTGGAAGGAGCATCACTCCTGATCAGGGTGACCACCCTGAAAGGATTAGGGTTGTAAGTGACTAGTTGACTACCTGATAAGCCAGTGCTTATCAGGTAGTTCAGCAGGAACTTGACTAGTTGTTTTGTCTCCCTTGCTGCCTCTTAAAAGCCAGTTCCCTCCAGCATTGTCTTGGCAAGAGGCGGGAGGTAGCGGGGAAACGGTGCAAGCGGGGATTGTAACTATCCCACTTGCACCAGTTCTGTTGCTGTTCCTTTCCCTTTGAAATGTTCAAGAGCCACCTGCGATCCTTGTACATTTCAAAGGAAGAGGCATAGAGGTGAATCCCTGCCAGAGGGCACTGCTTCCGTCCCTGCTGGCATGGGTTCCTGCTGCCTCTCTCCCTTTGAAATATACAAGAGCCGTGGGTGACTCCTGTACATTTCAAAGGGAGAGAGGCAGTGAACTTGCTGTGTCTCTCCCTTTAAAATGTGGTGGAGCCATGGGTGAGTCTTGTACATTTCAAAGGGAGAAGCACAGCGGGATAGCAAGCACCCCCCTTATCGATGAATTGAGTTGTCGGAAATTCCATCGACTACTCGATTAGCTGATTAATTGAAATTTAACATCCCTACTGCTAAGTAATCTGCTGATTTGAGACTTTGTGGATTATATAGGTAGACTTCCCAGAGTATTGATGTGGAACAGATACCATACTGCTGGAAATGCCAACTTTTAGATGAAATATAAAGCAGAAATCCTTACTGCTTTCTGTAACTGGAGATGCCACCACTCCAATAATTAATTAGTATTGTGGTCAAATTCCAAATATATTTGCATAGTTTGGTTTGGTTCCTTTATGCAGTTTTTGTTTGTTTGTTTGCTACCCTAAATAATTTTGTAGTGTTGCTGCGTACTGTTAGCTGCTTTTTTCACTGGAGGTCATGTTTCAGTAGTGAATTGAATTATTCCTGTATATCCATTGTCTCCCATACAACCGTATTTCAAGGCTTAATATTTACAAAACTCTCTGGGACTCACTGACTCTAGAGAAGAGCAGAATATTCTTGTTAGTCTCCTTCTGTTAGTTCATTCCTACAACTATGTTCTTTAGGTGTTTGTTTTTGTGATTTTACACATCTAGCTTACAGTTCTCTCTTGCCCAAGCTAGCAAGTAAGGGTATGTCTAGACTACATGCCTCTGCTGGCAGAGGCCTGTAAATTAGACTACCCGACATAGTCAATGAAGCAGGGATTTAAATTTCCCCTGCTTCATTAAAATAAAAATGGCCACCGCGCTGTGCCGGCTCAGCTGATCGTCAGCACAACATGGCAGTCAAGACGCAGATCGGTCGGCAAGGAAAGCCTTTGCTGACTGATCCTGTAAACCTCGTTTCACGAGGCATAAGAGATTGGTCGGCAAAGGCTTCCCTCATCAACCGATCTGCGTCTTGACTGCCGTGTTGTGCTGACGATCAGCTGAGCTGGCACAGCGCGGTGGCCATTTTTATTTTAATGAAGCGTAGGATATTTAAATCCCTGTTTCATTGACTATGTCGGGTAGTCTAATTTACATGCCTCTGTCGGCAGAGGCATGGAGTCTAGACATACCCTAAGTTCCTTTCTTCAACTTTAACTTTCCTGCATAGCTTAAAATAGATTATATTTTATTAAAAGCTAGAAGATGTACTCGGTGTTACTCATGTCCTTCAGGGAAGTGGGCTGCCAGTGTGTGGAGGTGCAGAGTCGGGGCAGGGTTTTGGGTAAGTGAGGGGCTCAGGGCAGGGGTGTGTGTGTGTGTGTGTGTGAATCAGGGCAGAGGGCTGGCAGGTGTGGGGCTGCTGAAGGGTGAGGGTGGGAGTACAGGAGACAGGGTGAAGGGCTAAAGCAGGGGGTGGGAAGTGTGGGGGGCTCAAGGCAGGGAGCGTAGGATTCAGGGCAGTGGAGCTCAGGTCAGGGAGCTGAGAAGTTGGGAGGGGGACTTACTGGAGCTGCCCGTGGTAGCGGGGATGGTGCTGCTCTGATGGCAGCTCCTCCTTGGTCCCGGGGCTGCACTTTCCTGGTGAGTCCTCCAAGAGAAGGGCTGCCTGCCCCAGCTGGTGACTCCTCATAGGGTGTGTTGGGGGGAGGGAATTGCACTGCTCAGCCTCCCTGTCTGGCCCTCTAGCAGCTTCTCACTGGGCAAGGGAGGGCCAGTGCTTGCCTGCCTTGACACCCTGTCAGCTACTTATGGGGGGAGGGGTCTGCCTCCCCTCCCCACCGGTGTGGCTTTTCACAGGGTGAGGAGATTGGGGCTGGGATGACTCCCTTCGGGCCAGCCAGCGGGGGGTACTAATGTGGGGGGGGGGGCAGGGAGCTGGGGCTGGGCTTCCTCCAGCCAGATGGGTAGGAGAGGGCAGGTGCGTCCTTGTTGGGGGGGTGCTTCTGGCCAGCAGGGCCCTCCCATGCATTGCTGTGGCCAAGGTTTCAGGGGGGAGGGGTTTGGGGTGGGGAGGGTCCATTTATCTGGAACAGAAGCAAACGGATTAAAATCCCATTTAATTAATTGGTTAAATGTAATGTTTAACCAGTTAACTGGATTACATGGGGGTGGGCAGGCTGGACCAGTCCCCCCCCGCTACAGGCTCCTGTTTGGGCTGGGAGCTGGCAGCCCCACATGGGGGCCAAACGGTGCTGGAGCAGCCCTCCGCCTGCGGTGGTTATCTTAACTCTTAAATTAAAGCATGGTCATGGTTTGGTAGTGGCAGGAAATGGGATCTACCTGGAATGGGACTGTTTTCCTTAACACAGAAAGGGAGGGAGCTGTTGTGCCCACTGGAGCTACAGCAGCCATGGAGAGGCACTTCTCTCCTGGCCCCAAACTGCTGCTGTGAGAGAGTGCTGGGGTAGTCCTCTCTATCCGGGGAAGACTTTAACCCTCATTCCCAGGCCCACCCCAGAGAAATGAAGAAAAGGAAAAACGAATTGAATTAGGGACTTGAGCAACATCAAGTAAATCTTCCGGTAATTTACTTCCCTGGAACGCTTATCTTCCAGACCTCAATTAAAAATTTGAGTGTGTGTTCTTTGGGCACTGAGATGCTATGCCTTTCCTTTCCATTGGAGCTTTAGCGTCTGGAACCATGCATTTTGTATTGACATTATCATCTTTTCCAACCTTCCTTCAGACACCTCATATATGCTTGGTCAATAGAACTTGTGTAGAGCATATGTCTCTAGAATTCTGGAATGTGGATTCTTTGCTCAAGTTTAGCACAATTGCCCATTCATGTACAGTGTAACTAAACCTGCTGTGTACATTCATTGCCTTGCATTTTTGCCCTAATGTGCACACAGATACTACCTGCTCAGATACTTTTTCATTTAATTCCCTGTGAGATTTACCATAAGGGGCAGGGGAAACAACGGTATATAGGTAATATGTTTTTGATGGTATATAGAATTAGTTAATTACTTCTGATTCTGTTTGCTTAAATAGAAATTGAATTGGCTCTCCAGAAAAGAGGATTAATTGATGTATCAGTTGGTGCAGTTCTAGTATTCTGAAGGTTTAGGCAGACATCACTTTCTTGGTGAACTTCTTGAAAGGAAATGACAGGCATATATTGAACTATGGAAGTGTGGTTACCTATGCCAGATGATCTATATATAAATGCTAATTTAATTATTTTAATAACTGTCTTTTACTTTTAAATACATGGCTCGCATTGTCAAGTAAAACCGATGAAGATTTTTTGTGACCTTTGTAGATACTTACATTGTAACACCATATATAATTGTCAGAGGGCAAGATTGCATTATTAAAAGAGAAGAGAGCATTGATTTATAAAATACTAACGTTTTCAAAGCTCAGTGCATGCAAAATAAGTTGGACATAATAAGATAATATAAAATACTAATATCCTTGAAACTTTTATTACAGTCAAAGACTAGAAATGAAAGCACAAGTTGTAGGTGCTTTCATAGAAAAATTCCAGCTGACCCCAGATGAAATGAACCTCCTTCGAGGCACAAGAGATGGCCCAATTACTGAGGTAACTAATAATGTATTATAAGTTTTCTACTGAGCTAATACACAACAAATTGATATTTTAATGTTGTATTTCTCCTCCTATTTGAACAGAATTTTTTAAAGTCTCATATTCTTTATTTTTAGTTTAAAATTCTTTCTTGATCAAATAAATGGCTGTTCCTGATGCTTTCACATCATGTAGTACCACTATTGTGTGTGTATATATTTTGCTTGGCTACCACAATATAGAAATTGTTTACATTGATTTAAAGTAGGACTTTCCCTCTTTGTTTCATTTATTGTTGTTTGAAATATTAGGTGCTGACTCATTTATTTTTAGTCACCTTCTAAACTAAGCTATTAAATATATTGACATGTTTTTGCTTAAGAAAGCACATTGTTCTATGGCAAAAGCAATTAAAATATCCAGAGTGTATATTTAATAGCTTTTATTATTTTAGTTACATGGAAACTTTCATTGAAATACAGAATACCTGCTGAGACTCAGTATCTCATTTCCACAGACATCCTGTTAGCAGTCAGAGTATTATTAAGCATGGAGCAGAAAGCAATAAACAATACTAATGAAAGCACAAATGAAAACATGTTAAATGATCATGATCATATGTTATAAAATACCAAATATTAGAAACATTCGAGTTATGATAGAAAGCAGGAAGTTCAAAATGCAGACTTTTTCATAAAACAGTTTTCACAAATGTTTACTTCTCAAGAGCCTAGTAAAAAAACTGAGTCTTTTATATTGACTTAATTGGATTTTGTATTAGGCCCTAACCCGGTACAGGCAATAATTTTTGCCAGGGGCCACTCCTTAAATTTTGGTAAGTGGTCAAGGGCTGGCTCTGTGGCCCTTGAAGGCATGGGGATAGGAGAGAGGGAGGGACAGGGACAGTACGTATGGTTTTGATTGTTACAAGGCTGCTGTGAGATCACATGTGAAAGTGACATCTGCCCAGTTGTATATGCCAATTCATCCAAAACTGCTGATTCCTAATATCAAAATAGTTGTCGGTGCAACCACCAGTATAGCATTTTAATATGGTTATTAAGTTTATTTTTATTTAAAAACTGGAAATGCTTTAAATCATGAAATTCATTTTTAAAGGATTTTTTCAAGGCATTAGGAAGAGTAAAGCAAATTCATGATGATGTTAAGATTCTTCTTCGTACAAACCAACAGAGAACAGGGTGAGTTTGATTTGAATAACTGAGTAGTCGTTTAATAGATAAAACAGTAACTGTATGGAGATGCCTTGTTTGTTCTTTCAGATGATGACAGAAGGTCTGTAAATCTAACAAAATGTACACATAAATATAACAAGTCTCAGAGAAGTAGCTGTGTTAGTCTATAACTTTAAAAACACTGAACAGTCCTATAGTTCATTTTGAAATATCCATGTTTTTATAATGCTGACTTTTAAATTATATGCTTCTATGAACATCTAATAACATATTTTTATTTTGTAGCCTAGAAATTATGGAACAGATGGCTTTGCTCCAAGAGACTTCTTATGAACGACTTTACAGATGGGTTCAAAGTAGGGTTACACTTTTTTTGTTTTTGTTTTTATGATTTAAATTTAGTTATTTTTAAATAACACCATCTTTACTGTCTAAATAGCATAGGTTTATCTGATATTGTATTGCTTTTTTATAGGTGAATGTAGGACTTTGACACAAGAATCATGTGACATTTCTCCAGTTCTCACCAAGGCCATGGAAGCCCTGCAGGAGAGACCTGTTTTGTATAAGTAAGTAACACATAACCTTTCATGTGTTAGAAATTATCTTTTCTTCTATTAGTAAATAGATCCATTCCAAATCTGTAACACAGGTACATCATACCTGTAAAAACAATGGTAACGAACATCATGATTATTAGTCTGACATCAACATTTAAGAAAAGCATGGTTTAGTATCTCTAAACTTTCTGTATCTTGTTTGTGCAATCACTGCACAAGAATTCTCACTACTGGTCTTCTGCAAATGGTTTTATTTCCAATAAAATGTTCAAATGTTTATTTCAAATAAAATAAAATGTTATTTTTTCCAGTTATACTTTCATCCAATTAAATTGTGAGTGTGTGCTCTCATTTAAGAGTTGTTTTTGTTTGTTTTATTTGGTTTAGTGGGGCTAGTCTAGGTTTCAAGGCATCCAGTTACCCCATTTATTTATGGAAAATAAAAATTTGCCAAATCATACTTAAATTTTATCCAGAGTCTATCAATACTGAGAGTAGTTTCTATTATGCAAAATATAGTAGTCTATTAAAAGCATTGTATTAACTTTATGCTTTTTTTCATATAAAGAAGACACTTGAAGATGTTAGGTCTTCTAGTTCAGTGCATTACTTTAAAAAAGTTGAAGTAAAACTTAGTGTGTGTGGTTTAAAATGGAGATCATCTGAATTTCCTGAATTATTAGCGACTCCCAGTCAAGGCCTCAGCCAGGATTTACAGGATTTGATTCAAAGTGCACAAGTAAATTTCTTTACTAGTATTAATGGGGGATCAAGGTGAATTGTGTGTTCTCCCCCAGATTTCCATCTTTCTTGTATAACCTTCTCTACTGGTCTATGCTCAACATTTCTCACCAACACAGAAGTTAATTCCATGTTTTTTCTAACTTTTGAATGCTTTAACTTTCTACCTTTAAAACTTTTTAAATATAAATGTTTGTTGTATAAAGGAAGAACATTCTGTTGACAACTGTAGACTCTATTATGTTCAACTCTTCCATTGTCATCAAGAAAACTTCATTTGTTCATTTCCTGCCCTACCGTAAATGGACTGTGCAAGCTATGATAACTTTATCTTTTATAATGAATGATTAATTTATCAGAATTTTCTAACAGGACTTTTTAATCTAAATCCAGTTTGCTGATGACAAAGGTTTTGACCAGAAGGTGGCACTATCAGAGCTGTCTTTGTTTTTTCTTGGGCTGTTCATGTTCTCATGTTATGCTTTGTACTGCATTCAGCCTGGGTAGAGCAAAATACTTGTGTATCAAATTTTAAGCACACAATTAGTCACTCACTTTGACTTCAATATGACTACTTAAGTGCTGAACGTTAGGTAGGGGCTTTTGTGCTTTGCTGAATTAAGGCCTTCATGAGCAATATTGTGTGGCAGATCTAAAAAAAAAAATCACGCTGAATATCAAACACTTGAAATAACATCAGACATTCATTATCTTATACCAACTGTTGTATTACTATGTTGTGACCTAAATGCAGTATTAATTTTCAGTAATTATATGTAGATGTAATTTGAAATTAAAGTAATTTTAAATGGAAATAATTTTTATTTCTATCTCCTTTTAGCTCCCAAAAGAGAATAATTTGTTTGGCGGTTAACAGATGCTTTACCATGCTAATTCCCCGTCATTTTAGTAGCACTTTTGCAGTATTTGCTGAATGGTAATGATGATAGAACCATCATACGCCTATGATTTTGGTTTTACTATATTGTAAAGTAACTTTTTCTGCTCTATTTATCTATGGTTTTAGAAATTTTCGGTCATCACTGTGGCTAAATATTGGTACTAGATTGTGTCTTTAAAGTGTAGCCCCTTGTTTGAGAGAGTTCAGGGCTTCAAGAGAATGCACACCTCAGTGAAAGTTCCAGTGTACTTTCAGGGTGTACAGGACATACAATTCCACATTCCCAGACAGCTCTGCTATTTTATTTGAAGGAGGCCTGGCTTTGCCCTGTGACTCCCCAACTTTTACTGAGGGCAGCAATGGATTACATAGTAACTGTGCTCTCCAACTGTATTATGACTGGTTAGTGCACAAAAGTGCAGCTGGGATGAAATGGAGGATTCCTTGCATTCTCTCCCCAATGCCCTTTTTAGACCATGTTAGGGAAAACCACAATATTACTCACTATATTTTTATTAGTGTCATACTATATAATACTTCTACAGGTTGCCCTTCCCAAATCCGGGATTCTGTGGTCTGGCAACATCCGTGATCCTACATGACCACAAATGTTCCTGGATGAGAGAGCCCCAAAGCAGGAGGGCCATCAGCTTGGATCCCAGTACAGCCTGGCGAGTCTGGTGGCAGCGGGGCTGCAGCAGCCCGGGTAGTGGCGGATCGCAATCGGGGCAACCTGCCGCCCAGCAGCAGGACTGTGGGATCACAGCAGCCCAGGAAGGCAAGCCTGGCTGGGGCTATGTCAGCCTGGGAGGCGGTGGGGCCGCAGCAGCCTGGGCAGCGGTAGTGGCAGTGTGATTGGGGCTGCCTGCTGCCCAGCAGCAGGGCCAGGGCTATGGCCACAGCAGCCCAGGAGGGGAAGCCAGCTGGGGCTGTGGCAGCCCGGCAGAAGTAGTGTGGACAGGGCCACGTGTTGCCCAGCAGTGGGGCTGGAGCTGCGGTAGCAGCAGCCAGATTGAGTGGTGTGCCACCTGGCAGTGGAACGGGGGCTGGCCAGTAGGCAGCCCAGCTGGGCTGAAGGAGTCAGCAGCTGGCTATGGGGCTGGTGTCAGGGACCTCCAGTTGTCTGGCAAATTGCCCTCACCCGAGACTGGTCTCGTCCTGAAGGTGCCGGACCAGGGAGGTCCAACCTGTACAAGGAACACTGTGTTGTATTTAAATTGTCCTACTTCAAAACCTTAGAAAAAGCAGTGACATGTTATTAACCTTTAGAGAAAGTTTCTGATCTTTAGTAATCCAGTACTACTATCTGTGGGAAAGATATTTCAGATATCATCTGAAGGTTCTGTGTGGTCAAGTCAGATGTCTGATTTTGCTGTAAAATGTAGCAAATGAAAGAAATGGTTTCCCATAAATAAAAAGGTAAACACTTTTAAAACACCAATAGGGTGTTTTCATTACATCTCAAAGAATAAATGCTAATGCTTGCTTCAACTAAGAATTTCTAGATCTCTTCTAAAGACAATAGTAGGCTTACACAAAAAAGAACAGAGGTGGTAGTTTGTGATATAATTTACTGGCCATAAAGCTTCTACCTAACTAGGAATAACATTTTAATTTATGTTCAGCTTTTTTGAGTGAGATATAGCTCAACCTGTTGTAAAGACTATAACAAGTTTTCCTACAGATTAAGCAGTACATGAAGCTTGAGCTGGCTAGTTGGGAAAGAGAGAGGAGGATTGAAAGTTGATTAAACAGTATTTTACATCCTTAAGAGGGATCCCAGCCTGGCTCCTGTTCCCAGACCCACGTGGGGCTGC
Organism: Rafetus swinhoei; assembly: GCA_019425775.1. Classification (NCBI taxonomy): domain Eukaryota; kingdom Metazoa; phylum Chordata; order Testudines; family Trionychidae; genus Rafetus; species Rafetus swinhoei. The sequence continues at coordinate 58,523,006 of CM033437.1, forward strand.
CAACTCTTGGCCCCAAGCAGGGGCCTGGTGGGGCTGGAGCAGCCCTCCGCCTGCAGCAGCCATGGCCAAGGTAGGGGAGGGGCTGTTTTTGGGCACCAGTTAATTGTTACCTGGTAAGCATCACCCGTTCACTGGTTATCCGTTCACATCCTTAACTGAAAGTCAAGCTGGTAGTGCTGTGGAATGCAGTAGCCCAAGATACCACAACTGATCTGCAGCTAATCATCTGTACTGCTAATCAAATCACTCTGTAACTTGAGTATGGTTTTGAGTTAGACTGGCTCAAGTGTATGCTAACTTGAGCTAAGTGTGCTTTTAAATAGGTAGGAAATTATTATAGCATTTTATTTAAATGTGTTTCAAGAGTAGCAATAATGTCTGTCATTATTGTAATATTTTATGCCACAAAGGTTGCAATGAAAAAATGTGTTCAAATTAGTTGTAAAATCAGTGTATTCTGGAAACATCAGTATTTTAGATATTTAATTTCTTGTGCGTGTTCATAATATTTTAAATTTGAGAAGTACTTAAACATTTTACACCTTGTATTTTATTTTTGATTAATTGGGAGGCCAGTGAGATGGCAAACAAAGGAGAAAATGTACATAAACTGATACTATGTTATGGTTATTTGAATTGAAGATTTTTTTTTTTCATTTAAAGCAAACAAAAAAACCCCACAGCCATTCTTGTAAATAACCTAGTAGTGGAACCAACACTTCAAAAGTGTTCAAAGCTGGTATTGTCCTTCTTGATGAGATTTTCAAAGATTTAAACACTGCTGTCGTGCAAACTGAAAACCAGCTGTGTTCATAGAAAACTTGTCCTTGCATTTTAATATAGATTCTTCCTCAGACAAACAAAAGTTGGGGAAATCAGTAAGAGGCAACAGTAGAAAACATCTTCAATTTTGCTTTTAATGTTTTGGGGTTTGTTAACTAAGTTTAACAAAATGTAATAGCACTACTGACCTACAATTCACTTCCTGGAATTTCAGTCAGTCCAGAGCAACTGAAATAAATGCTTCATCTGGATCTTCACTTCCTCCCCCCAACTAGAATAAAAACAAATTTGAAAAGCATGGTTTTGTAGATGACGTATGAGCAGCCACAGCAAGAGGAGACATTTCCCTGCTGATTTGTTTTAAGGTTTTCTCCACCTTGTTCCCTCCCCCATCTGTAATTATAGCTCCACTGGGAATTTGGCCTATTGTTGGAAGAGAAGCTAAAAGAATCCAAATACTATTTTCCTTTTCCATAATGAATACTTATTATAAAGCTGTAGTAAATACTCCATTTAAAGTGCAGATAATAATTATTGCTGAATTTTTATACAATACAGAATTATGTTATAATTATATTGTATTCTATTGTAGGGAAAAGAGGGAAAAACTATTTTCTGTTTCCCCTTGCAAACATAATTGTCAGTGTGATGTTACAGTTCTCAAAACCAATGTGAACAAAATTAAAAGATCTTATCAATTGCCATATCTCTAATACTCCATGATTTTATTGCTTGGAAAAAAGAATCAATTTGGTTCATGAAAACACCTATGGCCTTGTGCTATTTTTTTCAAGAGGGGGCACCACTGTCCCTGTTTTGTGAGTAATACTCTTTCGAGTACCAACATTCATTTAAAAATACAGCTTTCACTTGATTCATCAAGCAGAAACGTGTTTTGTTTTTTAACAATTGCTGGCAAGCAGACTTAATTTTGAGGTAAAAATACAATGGATTATGCAAACATTTAAGTACAGGTTGAATCTCTCTGGTCTGGCAACATCCATGGTCTGGCATGACTTTAGTTTACTTGATGTCCACTTATCATGGGTGTGGTCAAGTTCTTCTTGTGGTGATGTCCCCTGTGGGTGCTCCCACTCTTGGTGACGGGTCATCCCTGGAGCTGCAGTTTGGAGCTTTTCTTAGCAGTTGTCAGTCGGGCCACACATGCACTGAAGGAGGCTTGCCAACTTGCACGCATGGCCCAATTTCTCCTCTCCCCCCACCCTCCCTCCCACTACAGTTCCTTGCTAACCACCATTGGTTGCAGATCGAGCTCCTCTCTCACCTCAAGCATTCACTCTCTTCAAACAGGAGAGAAGGAACAAACAGAAGACGACAAAAACAACAACAACAAAAAAAGAACCACGCTACTACGATGCCAGGTTCTCAGGGCTTTAAGAAGTACTGCCAGTGTAATGACCCCATGCTTGCCTTGGATGGGGATGATGTCTGTATATGCTGTTTGTGGGAGTCGCATGCGCCATAAAAATGCGATCACTGCTGGAGCCTTACAACAAGGACTAGAAAGGACCAGGAGCTTCGGCTCTGTATGATTCTTTTTGAGTGAGCTCTGAAGCCCTCTTTAAGCCCAGGGGACCTGCCGAAACATAGTTCTGTGTCTCCCTCGCCTCACAAACATCTCAAGGCGAGGGTCTCCCTGGTGAGATCATTGCTTCTGAACCACTCCCCCAGTCTGGCCAGCAGGGATATGCCATGTACCGCAGCCAACTTGGTGCCGAGGGCTTTAACATGCGCAGCTGCGACGGCACCATGCGCTCGTTCTCAGCCAGCACGCTCATTGTTGGCACCAAAGAGATCATGCTGGCAAGCCCAGCACTGCCGCAAGTGGCGCTGCAACACTCAGCACTGGGAAAGAGCGGGAAACCGCCTGTCAAACAGCCCCACAAGTCTTTGGCACAGCCTTCTGCTATGCTGACATCAGTGCAGATGCCTCCCCCACCAGATGATGCAGCACAGGTGCAGCTGTCTATCCACACTGAGCAAGCTAAAGACATTCATGCTTTATCATCTGAAGTTGAGACCACTCAGCCCCCTTTGCCACTGCCGTGCTCTCTCTGTCCATCTCCTGGCTACATTAAGTCTCCGTTATTACATAAAAACGCTGGAGTCGCTGATTATGATCAGAGGAGCATTTTCTCCTCGCAACATTCCTCTCCTGCCACATCTCATCATTTCCACCATTACCATGAGGGACCATACCACCCACAGTGGTACCCTGACTGGCATTTTCCGCTTCCCCCATTATCCGCACCAGTGGGCCCCATTGGAGTATTGGAGACCCCGCAGACGCCAATCTGTGGCCCCATCTGTGTCACCAAAGAGGCTTCCGCACCCTTTTGAATACTGCAGAATTGGAAGATGAGGAGGAGAGTCAGATTCCCCACAAGCACATTGACAGCAAGCCCCGCAGCTTTCCTCGGGGGGACAATTCATCCTCATCTCCCAATGAGGCTGTAATACCAGGAGATACCCATTCTACTGATGACTTGAAACAATTTCAGGAACTTTTTAAAAGAGTGGCCACTACTCAGGAAGTTCAGCTTCAGGAGGTAAAGGAGAGACAGCATTGTCTCCTAAAGAATATCCATCCTTCCTCTCAGGGAAGAATTGCATTACCAATTGATGAAGCAATAATGGATATATCAGACATCATTTGGCATACACCTGCCTCCATCCAGCCAACTTATAAAAAGGCCAACAGGAAATATTTCATCCCTCCTAGGGACTTGGACTTTCTATTTCCCCATTCCCAGCCAAACTCTTTGGTGGTGGATGCAGCAAATCAACGCTCAAAAGCTCAACTCGAGTCGGCAACCAATGACAAAGAATATAAAAAACTAGACCTACTTGGCAAAGAGAGATATTCCTCTGCTACCTTGCATCTCAGAATAGCGAACTACTCTGCGTTGCTAGCTAATCATGACTTTGACAATTACTCCAAGCTGGCCAAGCTGATGGGGCACCTGCCCAACTCTAAGAGGCCCATCCTCAGGGCAATAATTCTATATAAACGGGCAGGGTCGCTCACGTCCCCGATCCCTTTGTATAGAACCCATGCATCTCTGGAATTGGTGCATCCATCATGGAGTCATCCTGAAGGCATCATACCTACCTGGGATCAACAACGTCTGGGCAGACGCTTTGAGTTGCAATTTGTCCACAGACCATCAGCGGGAGCTGCATCCAACAGTGACAGACTCCATCCTCCACAGATGGAGCTACCCAGAAGTAGATCTCTTTGCAGCCACAAGCAATACCAAATGTTGCCGATTTTGCTCTCAAGCGGGACTGGGCAAGGGGTCGATGGGTGATGCATTCCTAATTGCCTGGACCTAATTGCCTGTATTACGCCTTTTTCCCAATCCCATTGATCCCCAAGATTCAGTTGGACAGGGCTTGAGTCATTTTAATAGCCCTGTTTTTGTCCAGGCAGGCCTGGTTCTTCAAGTAGTGTCCCCGGAAGTGCTCCACTGTTGGTGTCGGGCTTGTCCTGGCGCCGCAGATCTGAGATCTTTTAGCAGTCGTCTGCCAGACCACGCATGCACGTCGGTTGTCTCGCGGCTTTTTGCACCGTTTCTGGTCACATGGTCCGGCTCCCGCCAGTTCCTCCTAACCGTCTTCGGGCGCAGACAGAGAGAGCTCCCTCATGTTAATCCTGTCCGGAATCGAGAGACAAAAAATTGTAAATAGTTAGCAGTTGTTACCTAATTATTAGTTAGTAGTTGTATATAATAGTTCAGTGCGTTCGCTTAAAAGAAAGAAAGAAAAACAAAAACAAGGACGTTCTTCATGAAGTCATGCCGGGATCACCAGGCTTCAAAAAGTGCGGCACATGCTGCGATCCGATGCCCGTGTTTGACGGGCATGCATCGTGCATAAGGTGCTTGGGCGAGGGACATATTCCCCAGAAATGTCCCCACTGCTTGAAGCTTACTGCTTGAGCGCGATGGGACTGGGAGATGCGGCTGAAAATGCTGCTTTTTGATAAGGCGTTCCAGCCACAAACGGACTCCCCTAGCCCTTCACAATTGCTACCAGCAGCCAAACATCGTCCTTCTCCGAAGGCGATGCATTCTAAGAGAAGGCCTTCTGCCTCTCACTCCCTGCCAGCAATCCGCATGAGCATGGGAGACAAATCGTACACTTCAGGTACAACTACAGTCTGCCGACCGAACAAACATAGCAAGTCCGCAGTTCGTCGGCACCAATCCCGGCACCAACAGTACAACCAGCACCGGCAACAGCCACGTAGCACAGACCGGAGCCGAGCCTTACACCAGGACCGGAACCTCACATGGCGCCAACGGCACCGTGCGCATTGGCGACAACTCATGCGGCACCGGCTGCCCTGGCACTGACGAACCAGCTGGCACCAACTGCGACACCATCATCCCGTGCAACTCCCCAGGCAACACCAACTCCCACGTCGACACCGCCGTCATCACCAACACAACATTCTCTGGCATCGACCAAAGCGCGTCGGAAAACACAGGTTACCGACCTCATTGCCAAGTCCGGAACAGGCTGTGTTCTCTCCTGAACCACCTTCACCTTCTCCAGTTCCATCAGTCCGTTCAGGCCACTTTCCATCCAGAATTCACCGATACTCACCAAGTGCCTCTCCTTCTCCTAGATACTACCATCGGCACCGTTATCCATCACCCTCTTCGGTGCACTCACGGGGTAGATACAGATCACCAAGGTCCCCCACACTTTCCACCAGCTCCAGGTTCCGAGAGATTTACAGATGCAGCCATCACCACAGATACGCCCGGCACTACTACGACCGTCGGCATAGACACAGTCGTCATGACAGCTGTTACTCACACTCACCGGACCTTACTTCATGCAAGTCACCGTCCTATCATCGGACACACGTGACCTGTGACAAAACTATCTCTCCCTCTCCCTCTATGGTGAGACCACCCACACCCACAGGAAACCAGCCAACCATAACACTTCAGTCTGAGCCAGAAGAGGGACATCTGTCAGACAGAGATGAACCACAAGGCCGTTCTCCTGCAGACATCTCTTCCTCTTCACCAGATGATGCTGTCTTCCCTGAAGACTCCTCACCCACGGACGACTTACTCCAATTTCAGGATCTGTTTAGAAGGATTTCCAACACCCAAAAGGTGCAGCTATCAGAGGTCCAGCAGAAGCAGCGCCATCTCCTAAGAAATCTACAGCTCTCACAACCATCAAAGGTGGCTCTACCATTCGATGAGGCAATCCTAGAAGTGGCCAACGACATATGGCAAACACCTGTCTCCACTCCAGCGACAAAGAAAAAGGCCGACAAAAAGTATTTTGTACTGGCAAAAGGCATGGAGTTTTTATTTAACCATCCACAGCCTAACTCCCTTGTTGTCAACGCGGCGCAACAAAGAGCCAAAGCGCCGCAATATAAAAACCCCTCTAGAGACAGGGATAGTAAACGTCTGGACCTTTTGGGGAGGAAGGTCTATTCGTCGGTCACTTTAACATTGAGAATGGCCAATTATGCAGCATTATGTCTTTCACACTAGGGTAATGCCCAGCGCCGAGTGTCACACAGACCACCGCCTTGTCCGCTGCAAACTCAGCTTCCACTTTGAGCCCAAACCAAGGAAAGGTGGCGCCCCGAGGAAGAAGCTCAAAGTCTGCAGCCTTCAGTCTGCCACGGTCAAGGCGGTTTTCCAGGAGAGCCTACGATCTAGGCTAGAGGAACCGAGCTGCTTAGCAGACTCGCCTCCGGCTCCAGAAGTGCTGTGGGATCGTATCAAAACCGTTGTTCTGCAAACATCTGAAGATATCCTCGGATTCTCCATGAAGAAGAACAGGGATTGGTTCGATGAGAACAACTTAGAAGTCCAAGAGCTGCTGTCAAAGAAGAGGTCAGCACATCAGGTCCACCTGGCCCAACCATCCTGCCCGCACAAAAAAGCAGCCTTCCGCCTGGAATGCAGCACTTTCAGCGCAAGCTTGAGAGATTCAGAAGCAGTGGTGGACCAACCTCGCAGTAAGAACTCAGCTTTGCGCAGATACTGGCGACTACAGGGGATTCTACGAAGCTCTAAAAAGCGGTATATGGCCCCTCGTGCAAATCCTGAGCCCCTTGCGTGCAGGCGGGAAAGAACTGCTCACTGAAAAGGACTCCATCCTGAACCGCTGGTCTGAGCACTTCTACACCCTCTTCAATGCTAGCCGCTCAGTCCAAGAACCAGCGATTGACCGCATCCCACAACAACCAGTGAAAACTGAACTGGATGTGGCACCAACATTACAAGAGACTGAGGAAGCCATTGAACAGCTGAAGAGTGGTAAAGCTGCAGAAGTTGATGGCATCCCTCCTGAGGTATGGAAGAACGGAGGCCCAGCACTGTACACCAAACTCCATGAATTCTTCGTGTGTTGCTGGGAGCAGGGTAAACTCCCTCATGACCTCAAGGACGCAGTCATCATCACCCTGTACAGGAACAAAGGGGAGAAGTCAGACTGTTCCAATTATCGCGGCATAACACTTCTGTCCGTCGCCGGCAAAATCCTCGCAAGAGTACTGCTGAATAGACTGGTACCCGCGATAGCAGAAGATCACCTCCCAGAGACACAGTGTGGCTTCAGAGCCAACCGGGGAACCACAGACATGGTGTTTGTCCTGAGGCAGATTCAGGAGAAGTGCGGGGAGCAAAACAAAGCGTTGTCGTCACCTTTGTGGACCTGACAAAAGCGTTTGACACCGTGAGCAGGCAGGGACTTTGGAAAATCCTGGAAAAACTAGGCTGCCCACGAAGTTCCTTACCATGATCATCCAGCTTCATGAAGACCAGCTTGGACAAGTCAGACATAGCAGCGACCTCTCGCAGCCTTTCCCTATTGCAAAGCGGCGTAAAACAGGGCTGTGTTCTTGCTCCACACTGTTCACCATTTTGTTCAGCATGATGCTCCAGCAGGTCACAGAGGACCTCGATGGCGCTGATGGCGTATACATCCGTTTTGTCTCGACGGGGCGTGTTCAACCTGAGGCGTTTGCAGGCCCACACAAAGACCATGGAGAAATTGATCAGGAGCTGCTGTTTGCTGACGATGCCGCCCTCCTTGCTCACACTGAGGCAGCTATGCAGCGAATTACGTCTTGTTTATAAAAACTGCTCAGATCTTGGTCTTGAAGTCAGCCTGAAGAAGACTGAAGTTCTCCATCAGCCCGCACCCCACGAGGAGTACCATCCACCAAACATCTTCATTGAACAAACAGAACTGAAAGTTGTCCACCAGTTCAGCTGTTTGGGGTGCATGATCTCGTCTGACGCCAAGATCGACAAAGAAGTTGATAACAGGCTGGCTAAGGCAAACAGTGCATTCGGCAGACTATACAAACGTGTCTGGAACAACAGCAACCTCAAAAGAGACACGAAGGTCAGTGTCTACAAAGCTGTTGTGCTGACCACTCTCTTGTATGGTGCTGAGTCCTGGGTCACGTGCCGTCATCACCTGAGTCTCCTCGGCGTTTCCATCAGCGCTGCCTCCGCACAATCCTCAATATCCATTGGGTGACCCGTCGCCAACACTGAAGTCCTCGAGTTAGCGGAGGTCACTAGCATCGAGGCCATGGTCCTCAAGATACAGCTTCGCTGGGCAGGGCACATCGTCAGGATGGAGAACCACTGCCTACCCAGAATCGTGCTGTATGGGGAACTGTCCTCTGGCTGCCGCGACATAGGGGCACCACGAAAGCGGTACAAAGACTCCCTGAAGAAGTCCCTCACTGCTTGCTGTATCGATCACCGTCAGTGGGCAACACAAGCAGCTGATCGCAATTCCTGGCGGCACACAATCCACCAGGCCACCTCCTTCTTCGAAGATACCCTCAGGGTCTGTATGGAGGTCAAAAGGAGAAGGAAGAAGAACCGTGACCCCTCAGCACCTATCCCGGATCAGACCTATATTTGCAGCCGTTGTGGCAGGACTTGCCTGTCCCGCATAGGCCTCGTCAGCCACCAGCGTGCCTGCAGAAGACGTGGATTTCCTTCCTAGATCTTCGTTCGCGAAGCCAAGCCATGATGCATGATTGGCCAACCACAATTTTGATAATTATTCAAAATTAGTTCCCCTCCTCAAACACTTACCGGACACTAAGCGTCAGGTACTCAAGGCTGTTGTGCAAGAGGGTTACACGGCCTCCCGATCGGCACTACACATCGCCCTTGATACCACGGATGCGGCAGCGTGGGCCACAGCCCCATCAGTGGTCATGCACAGGGCCTCGTGGCTCCACGTGGCAGTGGTGCCAAAGGAGCTTCAATCGAAGGTAGAGGATCTGCCTTTCGATAGGCACAGCCTGTTCACCGAGAAAACTGACCAGGTGTTACACTCGGGTAAGGATTCCCGTACAACGCTTAGGATGCTAGGCATGTACACACCGCCCTACCGTCGCAAGCGATATACGCCTTACCAGAGACAGAGGCCTTTCCCTTACTCAACACCACAGTTCAGACACTATGAACAGCAGCGCCCCAGGCAGCGTCAACAGAGATGGAGGCCACAAGCCAACAAGCCATCCAATCAGCAAAACACCAGGCAGCAGGTTTGATGCGTTCATCGAGGGATTGCAAGCCATTCCAATTTCAGCTGGCCGAGACATCACCACCAGACTCTTTCACCATCATTTAAGGCCTTTTCAAAATCGTTGGGACGCTATAACCACAGACCAGACAATCTGATCACATCAGGCTACAAATTCCATTCACTTTGCCCCTTCCTCCTATCCCTCCCTCCCCGTCCCTCTTCAGGGACCCCTCTCACAAGTCCCCTTTAAGACAAAGAGTTGGCTTGTCTGCTGTATATCGGCACAGTGGAGAGGGTACCAGAGGAATTCAAAGGGAAGGGATTTTATTCCCACCCACTGTTTTCTAACTCAAAAGAAGTCGGGGGTTGGAGGCCAATTTTGGACCTTTGTTGGCTAAATCGGTACCTTTGCAAACAACAATTCAAGATGGTGACATTAGCAACTATTATTTCGGCACTCGACCAAGGAGACTGGTTTGCATCCCTCGATTTACAGGCCGCCTACTTCCATGTGACTATCCATCCAGCACACAGGCGATTGCTATGTTTCGTAGTAGGATCCGAGCATTTCCAGTACGAGGTCTTACCACTCGGCCTCTCTTCAGCTCCCAGGATTTTCTCAAAAACGCTGGCAGTAGTAGCGGCATTCCTCCGACGGTTGGGAATCATAATATTCCCTTACCTGGACGATTGTCTCCTGAGAGCGCCTTCTTTCGACGAAGCACTCCGTGCCACGAACATGGCAAGGGCACTATTCGAGGCACTTGGTCTTATAATCAATGTTCCCAAGTCATCCTTGACACCACAACAGTCCATAGAATTTATAGGGGCTCAACTCGATTCACTCATGGCACGTGCATACTTGCCCACCACCAGATTCCACGCTATTCGAGACCTTGTTCAAGTTCTCACCACCAGTCCAAGGGTTTCCATACTTACCTGCCTAAAACTCATGGGACATATGGCAGCTACAACGTATGTTGTGGCACATGCAAGACTGCACTTTCGATGCCTCCAGCATTGGATGACAACAGTGTACGTGTCGCACAAACATGATGTACATAGGATGGTGGTGGTGCCACGTATGGTCAAGGAATCGTTAACATGTTGGACCATTCCCCACAATATGTTGGCTGGGATACCTTTCCACTGACCCCAACCAACCATGCAGATCACAACCGATGCATCCCTATTTGGCTGGGGCACCCATCTCCACGACAAACAGACCCAAGGTTGGTGGTTTGCACAGGAGTCCATTCAACATATAAACCTTCTCGAGTTGAGAGCTGTCTTCAAAGCCTGCAAACGTTTCCTTCCTCTTATCCACGGCCACGTGGTGCGTATCCTCACGGACAACATGACAACAGTATACTATATAAACAGGCAAGGAGGGGCTCGTCCCGTTCCCTGTGCATGGAAGCCATACATTTATGGAATTGGTGCAACTGGCACAAAGTTGCCATTACGGCAGCGTATCTCCCTGGCGAGGACAATACCGCAGCGTATGCCCTCAGCAGGCATTTTACCGAGCAGCACGAATGGGAGCTACATCCGCACATCCTGCACATGCTATTCAACCGCTGGGGATATCCATCCATAGACCTCTTCACCACTCGGTACAACGTGAAGTGCCCTCAATATTGTTGAAGAGCGGGCATCGGTCTGGCATCCAAGGGAGATGACGACTCCAGCTAAAGAGGAAAGCATCTCCTATACGCGTTTCCTCCCATTCCTTTGATTCCAAGAGTTCTGGAGAAGATAGCTATGGACGGAGCCAGAGTGATATTAATGGCACCCTTCTGGCCACATCAAACATGGTTTCCTTACCTGTTCCGCATGTTGCTCCATCCCCCGTTTCATCTTCCCAGACAACCTGATCTACTGACACAGAACCACGGGCACCTGCTACATCCTCAGCCAGATCGCCTCTCATTGACAGCATGGCTTCTAATTAGCTCCAACAAGGAGAAATTAGTTGTTCGCAGGCTGTCTGGCGTGTTCTCCTACATAACAGAAGATCTAACACACATACCACTTACCTGCACAAATGGCGCCAGTTCTGTTCTTGGTGCTTGGACAGGAAGCTAGACCCTAACACGCTACCAGTGCAATCCATCTTGGACTACATTCTCTACCTCAAACACCTGGGTCTCGCACTTTCTTCTTTGAAAGTCCATTTAGCGGCAATCACGGCTTTTCGACAACCTGTGGACGACTGTACTGTTTTCTCGCACCCTATCACAAGACAATTTATGAAGGGGTTGGCCAATATCTTCCCATGCCATAGGCAACCCCTGGACCTCTGGAATTGGTCCTAGATACCTTTAATGAGGCGACTATTTGAACCCGTAGCCATGTGTGATTTACCCACTCTAACCGTGAGGGTTATATTTTTGCTGGCAATAACCTCAGCATGCAGGGTGGGAGAGTTGGCAGCCCTATCGGTGACACCTCCCTATACTGTCTTTATCTCTCAGAGTCATTCTACGACTCCAACCAGCATTTTTACCTAAAGTTAACTCGGAATTTCATATAAACGAGCCCATATTCCTTCCCATATTCTACCCGAAACCACATTCTTCAGAACAGCACGCTCGACTGAATTCCTTGGACGTCCGTCGAGCCCTGGACTTTTACATTGAAAGAACTTGGTCTTCCGGAAGTCTGTATCTACTTCTTTCCATAGCCGACCGTTCCAAAGGTCTCCCATTATCAGCACAATGTATATAGAAAATAATCGTCTCCTGCATTACGCGGTGCTATGCATTACGAAACAAAACCCTTCCACATGCTATCAGGGCCCATTCTACCAGGGCAATGGCGTCTTCCACTGTTTTCCTCAAGGGAGTCCCCCTCGAGGACATTTGCTGTGCGGCCACATGGTCCTCGGACTTTACATTTGCAAAACGCTATGCACTTTCTAACATTTTTGTGACTGATGCAGCAGTTGCCTCTGCGGTCCTTTCGACGGCAGCAACACATTGACTCTGAACCCTGCCTCCTTTTTCCAGGCTACTGCTGTGGAGTCACCAACAGTGGAGCACCCACGGGGACACTACTTGAAGAAGAGGAGGAAGTTACTCACCCTGTGCAGTAACAATGGTTTTTCGAGATGTGTCCCCCCGTGGGTGCTCCATGACCCTCCCTCCTCCCCTCTTCGGAGTCTCTGATTATGTTTTTCCGACCTCGATGATAAGGAGGGACTGGCGGGAGCCAGACTGTGCGACCAGAAATGGTGCAAAAAGCCGCGAGACGACCAACACGCATGCACGGTCTGGCAGACAACTGCTAAAAGATCTCTGTTCTGCAACACCGGGACAAGCCCGACACCAACAGTGGCGCGTCCATGAGGACCCACATCTCGAAGAACCATCATTACTGCACATGGTGACTAACTTGCTCTTCTCATTTCTCCAGCAAATATCTGTAGAACCACCTTACCAACTCCCACGTCAACGCAATCTCCTTTCTCAGAACGAAGGCAAATTGTTTCAACCTCAACTTCACACTCTCCACCTTCACACCTGGCTTCTCTCTGGTTTCACGGTGCCAAATCCCGCTGTTCAGAATAAGTAAGACCCATCCTCCACAGCAGGAGACCATCTACCAGAAACACTTACCTGCACAAATGGAAGCGCTTTATGTTCTGGAGCCAACAACTGCACATCCTTCCTCACAAAGCACCTCTCCACTCGATCCTCAACTGCATATACTACCTAAAGAACAGCAGCCTATCCATCTCATCTGTCAAGGTGCACTTGGCAGCAATTATGGCCTTCCATGAGCAGATCAATGGATCATCTGTGTTTGCCCAGTCACCAGAAGATTCCTCAAAGGCCTTCACAATCTCTATCCCCCTTGCAGGACACCAGCACCTTTTGGGACCTAAACTTTGTCCTAGACTGTCTCATGAGACCTCCCTTTGAACCGATGGCCACTTGTCCACTTCTGCTCCTTACCGTGAAGGTGTTGTTTTTAGTGGCCATTACCTCTGCGGGAAGGGTTAGTGAGATATGAGTCCTGAGGGCAGGCCCACCATACACCATATTTGCCAAGGACAGAGTAACTTTAAGACCTCACCCATCATTTATGCTGAAGGTCAGCATCTCCTTTCATATCAACAAGCCCATAGTCCTGCCTACGTTCTTCCCAGAGCCCCACACCTCCCATAGAGATGCCAGGCTTCACACCTTGGACATTCAGCAGGCTCTAGCTTTTTATATTGACAGAACACAGGCAATCTGCAAGTCTCCATGTCTCTTTTTGTCTGTTACCAACTATTCTAAGGGCACTCTGATTTTAGCACATTGTATTTCCAAGCTAATATCAACCCGCATACGACATTGCTATTCTCTTTGCAATAAGCAGTTTCCCACTGCTCCAAAAGCGCATTCTGTGCATGTCACGGCAACATCTACCGCTTTCCTAAACAGTGTCCTCTTGAAAAACATACCAGGTGGCCGCTTGGTCATCCGACCATACCTTTGGTAGACATTACACTACTATGCCTCAATTGGCAGCTGATACCAGCTCAGCCAATTGATATCAGCTCAGCCAACTGATATCGGCTCAATTGGCAGCTGATACTGTGGTGCTGTCTTCTGCTGCTAAGCAGTAACTCCGAGTCCCTCCATCCAAATTGAGTACTGCTTTGTAGTCACTAACAGTGGATCACCCACGGGGACATGACCCGAAGAAAAGGAAGTTACTCACTCTGTGCCGTAACAATTGTTCTTCGCGGTGTGTCTCCCCGTTGGTGCTCCACTACCTTCTCTTCCTCCCGTCTACTTGGAGTCTTCGTGACTTGGGAAGTTGACTAGTCGCTTACATCCCTAGGTACATGACAACCACAAATCCTTCTTTACTTTAGGGCATACAGAATGTGATTCTGACTAGGGATATGAATGACTAAGTCAACTATTCGATAAGCAAATGCTTATTGGATAGTTTACACATTAGTCAACTCGTTGCTTCCCCCCCACCTTGCTGCCTCTATCAGAAAGAGCCAGACCCTAGGCTCCATGTGGTGCTGCTACTTTGAAACACCACATGCAGCCCGGGGCCAGCTGGGAGCTGCATGCAGCATTTCAAAGAGGCAGTGCCACGTGGAGCCCAGGGTCAGCTGGGGACTCCCCCACTGACTCCAGGCTCTATGCGGTTCTGTCACTTTGAAATGTAGCGTGGGGCACAGGGCCAGTGGGGAACTGCTTGATTCCAGCTCTGGGCCCGTGCTCCTGGCAGTGCTTTCAGCTTTGAAGTGTAGCAACAGCCCTGGGGCTGTTGCTACACGTAAGTCAGAGGTGCCCTTATTGACTAATCGAATAATCTATGCAAATTGCATCAACTATTTGATTACCCAATTAATCTAAATTTAAAATTCCTAATTCTGACTAGTGATCCTGGGAAGCATTCACAGCATTCTGGAAAATGTAGTAGAGCTTTCTTCTGCGGAGACAGTAATCATAGCTCCTATTTAAAACATTCTGATAAATATATGATCACTTTTTCCTCTTTGCAAAGAGACAGGATTGCCAGAATTTGTATAAAGTTTCAAGATGTATTTGCTTTCAGTTCACAAGCTTAGAAGGGAAGTAAAAGCAAAATTAAAAAAACGCACAAAGAAAGAGGAAATATAGTTATTAATATAAACCAGAAGCTATGAATTGTAGAAAATTGATATGAGATGCAAAAGAATATAAGGAAATATGTATACCCAGTAGAAATAAGGGCCTATTACAAGGAGTTTATGTATGCAAAATAGGGATGTGAAAGGTTAACCGGTAAGCATCACTCTTAACAGGTGATGCTTACCCAGTTCCGGTTAATCAGTGGGGGTTGGAGCAGCTCCCCATCCACAGGCAGAAGCATGTCACAGGCTCTCCAGGTGTCCAGAGCAGCCCCTGTCTGTGGTGGGCCTGGGGAGGATGTGGCAGGCAGGGGCTGCTCCAGCTCGGTCCCGGGGGTAAGGGGAGGCGGTGCTCCAATGGCCTCCCTTAATTGGCTAACAGGTTAACCAATTACACAGGATTCACATCCCTAATGCAAAAAGAATTATAACAGTGGTATTGATCTTTTTCTAGTTGAAAATAGCAGCATTGTCTATAATAATGCAGAAAAGGCTGATGTGTTCTATATTTGGGAAAAACTAGATAACGTAATCACGCAATATTATGATGGTACACTTTTCCATAGTAATTCAGAAGGATGTTAAACAGTAGCTACTAGACTAAAGTAAAATATGTTTAAGTCACTGGGTCTGGATACTTAGCATCCACAAATTTTAAGAGGGAATGAAGCCCTCTGGACCATGAATGCTGATTTTCAATAAGTATTGGAACGCCAGGGAAGTTCTCAAAGACTGGAAGCAAAATGGAATGATTCATATGGGACTCTGTTAATAAAGAATGTAAAGGAAGTTGTGTAATGGGGTTTCCCCTCACACTAACCTGGAAAGTGTTCATTTGGCCCAAAATGGGTAAGTAACCTGATAGGCCACACCTAAAGAAGAGCCAGGCTTGATGAACAAGCACTGATTGAGGATGAAGCCTATCTGAGCAGAAGCAAACAGGGCTAGTGTAAAGCCAGGAAATATGCAGCAGAAAGAGCACTGCAGCAGGAAGGCTTGTAGTAACTCTCGGGGTTTAGAGAGGGAAAGGAAGAAACATGGGGAGAATAGAGGCTCTGGGATCCTGGTCCTGAGGGAAAGGTGTACACAGAGGAGAATGGACAAGGAAGCCTGATAGAGCTGGAATAGGTAAAGACCCAGGAAAGTGGAAGTAATGGGGATGGAATAGATCAGGGTTGCTGGTGTGGTGTCCCTGGGCTTAAACCTAGAGTATTGGGCAGACCTGGGTTGCTTAACTAGCTACTGGAAAAGTGAGTTGGATGACTGCTGGGAACAGTACCCAGTTATTCAGTCCTATTATAAATTCGAAACCCTGTTGTGATCTGGCCAGAGAGCCATGCCTAAAGGAGGGCTTGATTTTTCTTAAAAGGAAAAAAATGCAGAGAGAGGGTGTCTCTTCATGAATCAGATTTTTACAGCTTAAATCACAAACCTCGGAATTTGGACTGTGTATAGTGGAAACATTAATACAACTTTATGTATAGCCAAATCAATGGCTATAAACAATGCTCTTAAATTAGGCTAATGTATATTCTGAGAGATAAAATGTTTTTTTCTAAATATCTTGTTTCAATTATAGGTATACCCTAGATGAGTTTGGAACAGCTAGAAGAAGTGCAGTAGTCCGTGGCTTTATAGATGCTCTTACCCGAGGAGGTCCAAGTGGTACTCCCCGCCCTATAGAAATGCACTCCCATGATCCTTTGAGGTAGGATAGTAATGAAATTGTGCATTACAGAATATTTTTGTCAATCAAACAATAAATCCTTTATATAGCAATTCTTGTTTTTATTTAGATATGTAGGAGACATGTTGGCATGGCTGCATCAAGCTACTGCTTCTGAAAAAGAACATCTGGAAGCTATGCTAAAGCTTGTAACTACTCAAGGTATTATTAGATGTTAATTAATATTTTGCAAATCTGTAGAAACTGAAATAGTGGTGAGCAATATACTAGAAAACTACGACAAAACTCCTAGAGTAGGCTTCAGTTGCTCCACTGAGGGTGAATGATATTGGAAATACTTCAGAAAATGCAATAGTTCAGTTTGCAAGGAAGAAAACCATTAATCAAAGAGAATATTTCAAAGTTCACTAATGTGTGAATTTTCCTACCCTCTCAGTGTATTTAGATGTAAAAGGGAACTTTTCATGCTAGACTTCAGAACACAAGTACTTTTCTGAAAAAGAACTTTGTAAAAATGCCACTGTAGAATACTCTGCTTGTAACTTGGGTATTTTGATAATTGATTTACTTTTTCTAGTAAACAAATATTTTTCTAGCAGCCTGCAGTGCATGTGCTCCTCTTCAGCCTAAGAGTCAAGTCTGGCTTCCTTCCATCTTGTGCCATATCATCGTTAAAATGGTCCAAAATCCAAATTAGATCCCTGATTACACCTATGCAACTCCATAATCTTCAAATTCCTCTGCATCAGCTAGTCCTCAGAGCCTGTACAGAGTCTTCAGTCTGCTTGCAGCTCTGGAGGCAGATTTGGCACTTTTGTCAGTAGTACAATGGTAATCCCTGTAGAAGTGTGACATATCTCTATAGCTACAGTCAGGGGCTTGTTACAGCTAAGCATATATGCCTCACCTCTAACAAGCATAGAGAATTACCAGTCAAAGCCAAGTTCTTATTATATGGAGATACAAAGAGCTACTTGAACCTTAACTGGTTCATAGGGCCCTGTCCTGGGCTTTAAATTTAATCTGGTTTGTTTAACGCACCCTTGTTTTCCTGTACTGTCAGAAGTGTGGAAGTTTTGTCATAATTTGTGGGTTATGAATATTTTGGCCTTTGAAAATGTTTAAACATTTTCTACTCCTATCCCCAGCTCTCACCACATTATCAATTGTTTTGCTCCTGTTATAGGCATGCTATAAAAGTAGAACGCTTTTTTATATACCTGATTTAATAATTTATTTACTGACAATCTGATGGATGTCCCATTGCAAATTCCATTAGCCACTGAAGAAGGGGAAGCAAGAAGCCCAGATATGGCTGAGGTGTGTGCAAGAGGAAAAGACACATCGATTCCTTTAATTTTACACATGCCAGGGTAGCCCCATGCTTCTGCTTCTTATGCAGGAAGACAGACACTCTTTAAGGAAGAGCTCTTTGAGAGCTGGAATCAGAATCCATCTGCGTGCTAGGAATGATTATCCGTTAACCAGTAAGCATACTGGTAAGCAAGAGGCTTACTGATATGCTTACCAGTTAACCAGCCTTTGCCAGTGAAGTCATGCTAGGTCATATGAGCCCTGCCAGTGGAGGGGCCAACAGGACAGGCGGCAAGAACCTGCATCTGCATTGGGACCTCATGATCGTGGCAGGAACCCACAGCTGTGGTAGGGCCTACCTCTTGGCCCCATGTTAAAAAGGTTAACCAGTTAAGTGCTGGCGTTTAATGAGTTAATTGCTTTTGCTGCAAGCTGTGCCTTACAGCCACACACCTCCCCACAGGGTCACTCCCATTCTGAAATCACAATATACTGGGAGTTTAAGTCTGTCTACTTAAATGCTCCATTCTGATGTAACATGATAGGAATTGGGGGGCAAGATGCTCTGCCTACACATACACACACTACTAGTGTCTGTAACTATAGGCACTCTTAGCCATAGATTGAAGCAACCTGTCTGAGAATATGAAGACGAGAGTACACGAGAGGAGTGTCTGACAAATTCCTGTTTCGTTTCCTGGGAGAATCAGGTACCTAACTGTGAACACGAGAGGCTATCCAAAACTTGAAGTCTCCTGTAGACAGCTTCACTCCAACAATGTAGTCCTCAGGCAAAGCCATCATTCAAGCTGATAGTAAAATTTAATTTCCCACAAAAACAGGTCACTTGTCATTCTCTCTAAATTTTAAGCATCCTGGAGAGAATATGGTACACAGATGTTAAAAACTGATGTCTTGCTTGAAAATTTTCCTGCAGTGTGTGAGCGAGGACACCAAATCATCAAGAAGCCTTTTTGGTGAGACTACTCACTAAGAGCCTATTCCAACTCCTATTGAAATCAAGAGGAAGGCTTCAGTGGAAATTGGATCTGGCCATGAGCAGTAGCTACATCCTGGGCTAGGAGATTATATGCATCATATAAAGAAACTAGAAGATTTTCACGATATTGCTTGGGTCCTTAACTCAAATATGTTTTTCTTTTTCTTCATTTAAATCATTGTCCTAGGATGGGGTAGGGGATGAGAGGTTTCGTATGCTGGTTGCTCCAGGGAGGGAGGATAATCCCAGCCGTCTCTCACTGCAGTAACTTGGGGCCAGATGAGAAGTGCCTGTCTATGGTGCTGCAGCTGTCCCACCGGTGGGGGCAGACAGACATATAGACAGACACACCAACAGACAGACTTTCTGAAATGTATAGTAAAATAGCTGTCCCTTCCTTCATCCCTGTCCCCTGCTGGTCCAATGGGGTTTTAGCCATCCTGGTCCCCATTTCTGTCTCCTTGCTGTCCCCCTGTGATCATTCTGCAGTATAACTCCCTTCTGCCAGACCCCTCCTTTTCCATTGTATGAGAAACAATCGAATTCCAGGTGCGTTCCATTATCCTGGCACAACCGATCCCTGACCTTGCTTTAAGTTATGATAAGAGGAAGCTGCATACCAAATTTGGTGGCCCTAGTTCTTACCATTTAGGAAAGATCTTGAACAAATGAAATCACAGATAGCCACGCATTTCTAAATGTATAGTAAGATGATGATATGAAAAACTGCTACTAGGTCACACGATGTCAGCTAAGAGAACACAAGATCATTTTCTAACCCTCAACTAAATGTTGCTTTCAAATGACTGGGGTTGCACACCGACTGAGCTCAATAAGATGCCACAATTTAATTCTAGCTTAAATAATTTTTTAGATTAAATAGTTGTTAACTTCAATGGCTGCTTCCCAAAATTCACATTTTTGAATAAGCCCCCCTAGAGACTACAAATCCATCAACAATTAAGAAAAATGTACTTATCTATTGAAAATTTCCTTTAATCTGAAAACATGGCCAGCCCTTCCTACAAAATGGGCTGAGGGGGGGGAGGTTGGGAGAGGAGTGGGGAGAATGGAGGTTTGGTACTGATGGAGAAGAAACTGTTCAAGGCCCAAGTGACATGTGAAGAAAAATGTGAAAAGTCTAAGCTCACATTTTAAGAAAACTGCCTTTTATTTTTGAATAGTCAATAGCACAGTCCCATGTTTAAAACCATTTAAAAGTGTTGCATTTCAAACTGTGAAACTTTTACATTAGTCCAGCAAGTGTGCTGTTGTCAATTTTAAAGGGCTAATGGCAAATGCAAAGAAATTTAACCCCATACATTAGAGAGGCAGAAAAAAGGCAGACTATCTTCTACTGTGGAGATTAGTTTCACCAGTAGAAAGAAATAGCAGAGACTTTCCTCTATTGCAGAGTTCTTGAACTCCACAGGAAGGGAGAATTCCAAGAATTCTATTCAAGGGAAGCAACAGAGACTCCCCATCCTGTGAAGTTAAAGGGACTCCACTGGAAAGCATCAGCCAAAACTGAGTGGGACCAAGATACTTGATATGTTCCTGTCTGTGTCTTATATTTGCTTTCTGTGCAGGTGCCTGCTAAAGCTCTGTGACTTTGGGGGTGAAAAAAAGTATTCTGTAACCTTTTGGGTTAGTGTGGTAAACTATTGTGCAATTAACAGAGTTGGCAGGTTTATTTTTATTAAATGAAAATTACCATATCAAATGGAAAAATTAATGCCTATATGTACCTGCAACATGATCAGATCATTGTTGCTGTTTGTAAACCTGAATTTTAGAAAATTCCTACCTGAATTTTCTTCAACTTAAAATTTAACCTTAATGCATTAAGACTTTTTTCCCCATTTTTAACCTGTTTTTCCCCTACTATTGTGTATGTGGGCAAGAATTTATTGTTGTGCTGATGAGCACTAAAATGTGCCCTTAAAAGGGAAATGGAGAATTAGGTACATCTCTTTTAGATATTAGTAGTTACAAAATAGATTCATCATGTTCTATTGTGTCAGTTGATTTTCTTTATTGTCAATGTTTTTACTTGTTATATTTCTGAATGACCATTGATTTATCAGTTTAGTACATTGCAACTTTAACTGAGTGTAGTTGCTGTGTTTTAGTTGCTTCTGCATAAGCAACCTCTCTCTGTCAATATAAAATGATATGGCTTGTCCATAATCTTTCTTCTCAAGGATTATTCTATTCATAATTTGTGTCTGACAGGTAATCTGTTTTGATGTAAAATAGGGAAGTGACATGTGGCCTACTGTCACCTGATTTTATTATGTCTTAACCACACTTAGTTACAATTTACCACGTGGGCCTTATTTGAGGTTGAACTCATATTGATGGGTTTTAAATTACAATTAGAGATGTATTGACTCTGATAATATATTTTGAGTCAATATTAAATTGAGACTGTTCAGCAGGTATTTCCAGATGAATAAATTTATGACAGTTCTGCGTACTATTCAGCAGTGCATTTTTGTTTCATGACAAGGAAGGACAATAGGGATTATTGTTGGTTGGTTTGTTTTGTGATAAAGATTTGTTTGTACTATTCACTTGAACTAGTTAAGGTCCCAGTGCATAACTATGTGCTGTAGTAAGAAAGTGTGTGGTGAACACATAGTGTATATGTATTTAATGGTGTGGACTCCAGTTATTTTGGTTTTTACCCTGTCAAAGATAAATTATACTAGTTTTTGAGCTTCTTCAGATGGAATTAATTTGTGTCCATTATCCTCACGAAGTTCTGAAATTTGGAGAGGCATGATGACAACTTCTTGCTAGATTATTTTAGGTTGTTTTGTTGTGTGTATTCCTAAGCATTAAATATATTTCCAAAATTATGTTTGAGTATAGAGTACTAAAGTGTTCATGTAAGATGCTATCTTGTGAAGTTGGAAATATGGCTTTCTGAATTTCTTGAATGGTGAATCTCAAAGTCATCATAGACTGGTAGATTTTATTCTTAGGGGATGAACGCAAATCCCTTTTTATGGAGAGGTATGACTTATGAAAAACAAGATTAGCAAATGTGAGAGAGAAAATAAATGAAAGTAAATTTGCATAATGCTTACCACATGTTTTCTTTTAACTGTAGGTGTGGAAGAAAATATTCAAGAAGTAGTTGGGCACATCACTGAAGGTGTCTGCAGACCTCTGAAGGTGGAGAATTTTGTTTGTGTGTGCTTGTGTGCACCTGCCATGTATTAAAGCTGTATTGTGTTTTTATTGCAAAATGTATTTTATCATATGTCTCAACTGAAGACAATAACCGAGTAGGTATATACCTCATTTGAATACTGAGGGATTTTTATTAGGGCTTTACCAAATTCATGACCATGGAAAACGGGTCTCAGACCATGAAATCGGGTCCCCACCCAATGAAATCTGGTCTTGTGTGCTTTTACATTATGCTATACGGATTTAATGAGGGAACCAGCTTTTCTCTAATAAATGGCCCTGACCAAAAAGGGATTTGAAGGGTTATTTTAAGGTGGTCATGGTATTGCCGCCCTGACTTCTGTGCTGCTTTCAGAACTGAGTGGCTGGAGGTCAGTGGCTATTAGCTGGATGCCCAGCTCCAAAGGCAGCAGCAGCACAAAAGTAAGGGCAGCAATACCATACCATGCCACTTTCTGCACTGCTACTTCTGAGCTGGGCAGCTGAAGAGTGGCTGCAGCTGACTGAAGGCCCGGGTCTGCATGCAGCACTGCAGGAGTAAGAGTGGCAATACCATACCATACTATCCTCTGTACATCTGCTGTCGGTGATTCTGCCTTCAGAGCTGTGTGCCTGGCCAGCAGCTGCCACTCTCCAACTGCCCAACTCCGATGGTAGCATTACCACCTACAGCAGTATAAAATTAAAGATAGCAGAACTGTAATCTGCAGTAACCCCCTAAAATAACCCCCTCCACCCACATAACTCCTTTTTGGTTTAGAATACCTATAGTTACAGCACTGTGAAATTTCAGTTTTAAATATCTGAATTCATGACATTTATAATTTTAAAATCCTGTGTTCTTGAAATTGACCAAAATGGATTGAATTTGGTAGGGCCCTAGATTTTATTAAATTTGTTCTTATAGCACATGTGTGTAAGTAAAGAGGTCTTCCCATTTTATATATGGTTCTGGGGCATTCTGAGCAATATCTGATGTCTTCCAAAGTTCAAGGGTGTTCAGATTTGAGATTAGTAATAAAAGCCTCCCTTTTCTTTCTAGAAAAGAAAGAAAACTTCTGAACTTAGAGTTAAATTGATTTACAATATTGCATCTTGTGTTTTTCACTCAGTTACTTTTGGGTGAAATACTGAAGAACACATTTAACTGAGATTCCTAACGTGTAATTGTGCAATAAATGAGAGATTAGTGGACTCCATGGTATTTTAAATCATTCTACTTCATTGCATAGAAAAGAAATGAACTCTTGTTCATTAAATGTGATGAAATACCTAAAAAAACAGAACCATGCTATTGCCATGCTTATTATAATTCAGGCTCCACAAAAATAACTTTAGGATAATTAACTTAAAATTAGTACATTTACTAATAAGGCATACTTACAAGTAATCTATAAATAGAGTGTTTTAAAGTAGAAGAATTAGGCTATTTCCAGGAATTTTATTTTATCTGAATAGTTAACTAATACTGTAAAATGTCTAGTAATCTAAATATTAAAAGGCAGGCAGTGGCAGACATATTCCCATGTCATTGACAGGAGATGTGAATAATTAAGAGAAGGATAGAAGAGTTAGAGGGGCGATAAAAGAAGAGACAAAGGAGAAAGCACCATTTATCATGCAACCAAAATTGTATTTCACAACCTCTAAAGTTGTTTCTGCCAATATACCACAGCATCTTCTTTTCCCTAATCATTTAAATGACAGGCGTTAATGCAGCACTTGTTTTAAGAGACTTATTTTTTCTTCCCTGCTTACATATTAATACATACAGGATTGCATATGATTTTGATGGTTTAGGCTTACTTATAAGCATGTCTTTTCTTGTAATTTTCTAATATTTGAAGAAATAATTTAGTTATAGGGAATAGAATTTGTCCCTATTACTTAATGATATTATATTTATGCTTGTAGATCTTAAAGGTTACTATTTTCAATCCTGGGTGTCTAAAATAAGTGAGTAAATATAAAAAAGTAAGGCTGTCAACACAGTTAACTCAAGCAATTTAATGCAAAACAAATCATTCCATTTCATCATAGACGAGGCTGTGGTTTAAAATCACAACATATTTTTTTCTTATTACTTAAGAGGTCTAGATATCCTACTAAAACAATTAAATTTGGAATACATAACATCCTAGCTATCCTCCTATGGCACACAACAAAACAAAAACCAAAAAAAAACCAACAAAAACCTAAAGCAGAAAGTGTGATGGTTGGTGTTAGCCTGGCAAGCTTGCCTATAGAGTGAGAACTCGTAACTTTTAGCTCGATGTTTAAGGTACTCACCTGGGATATGGGAGACCCAAGAACCAGTGATTTGAACTGAGGGCTCTGACATCCCTGGTGAGTACCCTTCCTTTGTTACAAAGGAGGGTGTCTCTGAAACTTCTTGCTAAAATGTGTAACTGCCTAATGCCGAAAGGCTTTGCAGAAGAGAAGCCAAAAAGAGGGAAATGCCTCCTTGTAGCCAAACTTAAGCTTGTACTGTATCCTCAAGGGGGTAAATTTTAGTATATGTCCTTCACTTGACACCTCATATTGATTAAATTAGACAAGGAGCTGCCTACTGTGCTGGCTTTTGTAAATGCCATTCTGATGCACTTATCTTTCCCTAGTCATTGTATAGGGAGCCTACGTGCCAAACTCAGGCTTTCTGAATCCCCATGACTTTTTAGGAGCCTAAAATTAAGGCATGTCACACTTATTGTCACTGTGTCTAATTTTCCTTGTGAATCTGTGCTTGAAATGCCACACTGATTAGCAGACAAATCCTTTGGAAGGATGATGAATGTTTAGCAATATGTATATAAATTTGTAACATATAAGCACGTGGGGAATAGTGGTAACTGGCCATGATTGCTTCATAAAAGCCTAAAAACTGAAATTGGGACAGCCGCCTTATGATTATGTTTAGGCTGCATGTGCCACAGAGACAAAATAAGTGAGGCCTATTGTGCTCTGTAACCCAGCACCACTTGATCTAGTCAACAGGTCAATAAAAGGATTGTCCTGTGGCATTTGAGCATAAGCTTTCATGGGAAAAAATCACTTCATTTTACAAAGTGGCTTTTACCCACGAAAGCTTATGCCCAAATAAATCTGTTAGTCGTTAAGGTGTCACAGGACTCCTCATTGCTTTTGCAGATACAGACCAACACGGCTACCCCTCTGAGAAATAAATGTGTTGTATTAGCTTCGGATATATCTGCTTACTTGCCATTAGCATCTCTTTTCAAGATAAGTACTGGTAAGAGGTCATGACTAGGAAGTGAGATTAAATCAGTAAAATAACCTAAATAAACCCCTGAATATATCAGTTCTGATTATTTTGTGTCTCTGAGTGCCACCATTGATGATCTGTTTTATGTTAGGAATTTTGCAGCTCTTCTTGCTAGTCAGGGTTAGGTGGGATTCCAATATTCTGATGCTAATCCAGAAAATGATCTTATTATATACAGATAACCAGCAATAAGTTACACTCAAAACTCTATGGGAAATAGGGGCATTTGTAAGGAGTGGCAAACACCTGCTTGTTTTTTGTCCTCCAGCTTGCTGCAAAGAAATACACTGTTCAAGAAGAATCCTGCAATATAAATGGACAATGTAATGTTCTTATGCTTCTTGCAAAGTTTGTTGATGAATATCTTTAATGCATGTAAAAGCACAGAGGCTCATTTTCACAATATGCATTTAACTAAAAATTATTATTTTTTGTTCCAAAAGGTCAGAATTGAGCAGGTGATTGTTGCTGAACCAGGAGCAGTTCTGTTGTACAAAATTTCTAATCTTCTCAAGTTCTATCATCATACAATCAGGTATATGAAATTACTAAACACATTAAGTAAACCATCTGTTTGAACATGCATCAATTCTGATACCGTAAAAAAATACTGCCTCTCTGTTTATTTTGCTTTGTTTTTCTGACTGTTTTCAGCAGCATATGGAGCGGAGAGCACAACTCTGACCTGCGACAGCAATGATTTTAAAAAAAATCTGTCTGTAAGCAGAAAAAAAATTGTCTGCATATAGACATTCTTTATCACTTTGTGGTATTATAGAAATTGAACCGTACACAAAAACTACATTAAAAGAACATTAAGATTACAAAATTAAACACTCAAAAGTTAGGAAATGCCAGAATTAAAGTTACCTGTGCAAATCTTAGCTTCAACTCGAATTCTTTACAAGTCTCTGAATATGTACATTGTTTTCCCATGCTTTTATCCTGGTAGTTTTTCATGGGAATGGTAAAAAACGTATTCGTGACATAAAGTCAACCTGCCCTACTCTAAAGCATTAAACAGTGTAGTTTCTCATTAAAACAGTTGTAAGAATTTTTTTAGCATAAGTTAAACAACGTATTTGCCCCAATGTTGTTCTCAAAATGGCTGAACAATTTTTGCTAAAACTTTCCAAAGAAGGGGGTGAGGAAGAAAACTAGAATACATTTTTTAGCCCAAACAGTAAAAAGTTTAGTAATTACAAACAACTGAAAAAAGTCTTGTAATGAGAAGTGTTTGGCACCCTTAACTGTAGGTATTGCTGTCTGTAATATATTGTTTCAGGGTCAGAGATTATACTATTGGTTTTACTAGCCAAGTGGTTTTGTCAAAAAATAGAACAAACAGCAAGGTAGCATTACTGTAGGAAGGTCTAATTTGAGAGGTGGTGACGTTACTAGGGCTGGTGGTCCTTTGAAAACCAAGCAGCTATTTTTTAAGGCTGTCACATTAGTCCCACTCAGATATAATAGTTTTTTACCCAAGGTTGTCTGTAACTTGGGATCATTTTTAGTTTAGAAGACAAGCTCATATGCAAAAAGTGTGCGGAAAAGTTTCATGGCATATGGGTATAAAACAGTTGTGAGTATATCCAGTAAATTTTACATTTCCAGTAGCAAAGCATGAACTCTAACACTTAAAAATGTACAATTTGTACATGAGGAGAAACATTTACTTGGAAAGTAGTGGAGGTGTAATGACACTATCAATACTTCTCATATTTAGACTTTGTTCTCTATAGCAAAAACATAGTTGAGTGTTTTTCCATTTTATTTAGAGAGACAGTAGCATGTTTCTAGCCCATCTTGAACACATAAAATAGCACATATGTACTGCATTTTTTGCTATATAACTGAAAAATTAGCATTTTCTTTTGTTGGTTTTAAACATTAAAACGAACCAAAAAAACCAACCAAGGCAAAGCTTGAATTGGATGCTTAAGAAGTTTCCTTTTTAGCAAAACTGTAATACCAATATTATTTTAATGAATATATTATTTTTTTATCCTGGATGGTAATGCTTGTTCTCACTAATCATCCTAATGTACAAATTATTAAAATTAGATAATAGAGGAAACAGTTTCCTCTATGAAAACTCACTATGCATTTCCATCTTTTAGACTTAGTGTTATATTCTTGAACATTATATTGACTAAAATATTCATATTTTTCTTGGATTCAACTAAATATTTTCTTTTTGGTTTCAGTGGTATTGTGGGAAACAGCGCAGCCACATTGTTAATCACAATCGAAGAAATGCATTTGTTAAGCAAAAAGATATTCTTCAATAGTCTGAGCCTACATGCAAGTAAACTAATGGAAAAGGTTTGTTTCAGGAATGTAAACACGTCATATTTTAAAAGAAACCCTAATTTTTCTTTAATGGAGTAAAGATCGGTTGTTTACATTTTGTTTCATTATCTTAAAGTTGACTATGTTGCTGTGCCCTTTATAGCAGCGGTTCTCAACTGCTGGGCCTCAGCCCGCTGGGCCGCAGTGGCTCTGGGGGCCGGGGCTGGGATACACCGCTCTCACCCCAGCTGTTGGGAGAGGCATGTCCTGCACCTCTCAGCCAAGCAGCGCTGGGCAAGAGCAAGCCTCCTCCCAGTCACGGAACAGCGCTTCCCTGTGTGACAGGAAGGCTTCATGGAGCTGCTCCGCGTGGCCCTTCTGCCGCACAGGGAAGCACTCTTCCGCAGCTAGGAGGAGATCCTGTGCTGCACAGCCCTCCCACTGTGCAGTGAACCACTTTTTTTGTGGCCAGGAGGAAACTGCTTCTGTACCTAGAAGCCGGGTGTACCATTTGAATTGTAGAAGTGCTTTGGCTGCAGAGGAAGCACACAGCTTTTACAGTCAGTGTTGTGCAATCAGCACACACCTTGCTTTGTGTGCATATTTCTTTAGTAGTACTTTACAGAAAAAAAATGGATAGAAGCCAGAAGAATCTGGCGCAACCCTCTGTGTTTACAGTGGTAAACAAAAAGTCTTGTGGGCTGCCCATAGAACCCTGATGAGCCGCAGATTGGGCTGTACCATTGAGCTATGCCCTATCAAAAGGAATGTGATCTAAATTTTCTGTTTGTTCAATCTGTTAATCAACAGCAGGGAGATAATTCACAGTGCCTTGAATGTTTACTAAATATACAGATTATGAAAGTGTATGAGCAATTGGAAAATTGTCCTCCATTTTTGGTTAAGATTTTATTCAAGAAAGTTCTGTTATCCTAGCCTCTTTGGGGGATTTGTAGCACAGTCATTGCAAGATTTTTTCTATTTGATAACCTCTATTCCTTTGATTACTTTTCTTCCCCTGGAGACTGTACAAGGTGTCTAAATTATTTCTCCATTATCGTGTTATATAAAGAGTATAATGAGTTAGAGTCACTTCCAGCACTCTAAACTTCAATAAAAATAACTTGTAAAGTTTGTATTACCATTCCTCTTCGTTTTAGTTTACAAGCCACAACAGATTTTAATTTTGCTAATTTCTAAAGCAGCCATGATGCTAATTGCTAACTTTAATGCTAACCATGACTGAGATGCTAAGAGAAGGTTGGTTTTGTTTATTGAGAGTAAGTAATAAGTGGTATTGTAAGCAAGTATATTTTGAAAAAGTTATTGATCTGTCTAGTGTCAAAATATTGAATGCCATCGCTGCTTGACTGTGTGACTTTATGAATAGCTGATTGATACCTAGTAACATGGATACATGCTGCTTATTATTTCCTGTGAATATGACACAAGTAGGGAATAAACAATTGGTTGTTTAGGTTGAACTCCCACCACCTGATCTTGGCCCAAGCTCTGCACTGAATCAAACACTTGCATTGCTACGAGAGGTTCTGGCATCCCATGACTCATCTGTTGTGCCCCTGGATGCTCGTCAAGCTGACTTTGTGCAGGTATAATTTGTACAATCATTTGAGCACAGAGAATATATATATAGTTGGTATCAATGTACAAAATCCTGAAGAGGCATGAATTTCTTTTTTTGTCTGCAACTGTTTTTAGGCTCTTTCCCACACCCAGATTGTAATACTGATAAGACTGTGGCTAATAAAATGGATAGTTATATCACAACATGGAATGCCATAATGCAATTCCCATCTTCTATTATCCTGTTGAGAGTTTACGTATTTTCCAAAGTTACATTTATATACTGTGAACATATGCTTGGTCCTGCTTCAGTGTCAGTGGGTGGATTAGATGACCTGTTGGCCCCTCCCAGCCATACGTTTCTTTGATTCTATGCATCCCCAGTCTTCTTTTTGAGTTGCTCTTTCTCCTGCAAGGGTAAAATTTGCTCTTTTCAGGTTCTTATGCCACACCCACCATTCTGATAGCTGGTCAAGAGCTATTTTCCACTAGATCTCAATAGAGGACCTCATTTCTTTTTGTTTTGCTTTGGAAAATAAATTGATAAAGACAAAATGGTCATTATCCCACAAGTCTAGAGTCTCATGAAAAATTTTTCCCTCTTGTTTATATTTCCTTTTAGGTTCTGTCTTGTGTGCTAGATCCATTATTACAGATGTGTACTGTATCTGCTAGTAATTTAGGCACAGCTGACATGGCAACCTTCATGGTAAATTCACTTTATATGATGAAGACTACCCTGGCTCTCTTTGAATTCACTGACAAACGTCTGGAAATGTTACAATTTCAGGTACGTTTCAACAATAAGTAGAAAGCTAATCTCATATTGTTTTGTAGCTGGCAAGACTTAAATAGCAGGCATAATCAGCATTTTCAAATGTGGGTGCCTGAAGCTAGGCTTATAAATCCATATGTAGGCACCTAAATGAGGCACTTTCATGGGTGCTGAACAGCCCCACTTCCACTAAGATCAGTGACAGCTGAAAGTGCATAGCATTTTTGAAAATTACACCTCTTACTTAGGCACCTAAACATTGATTTTAGGAGTCACGTTTCAGGACTCAGGTTTGAAAATTTTGGCCTCTGTTTTTTATCCGAATGTAAATCAATATAAGTGAAAGTATATATTATTCTAGTGACTCATTTTAAGACAAATGATGTGAAATACTTAAAGCAAATGGAAGTATAAACAATATACACAACATCCCTAATTACCTACTCCTGGGGGGAATTCTGCGCTTCTGCATGCACACAATTAATGTGCCATGCATATTTTAAATTAATTAGCAGAAAATAGCTTCTGCCTTTTTCTCTACCATGTGACACTATGGTGCTAGAGCAGAGCAGCCACTTCTGATCAGCTAGGGAACAAAGAGAGGAGATAAGGGGAGACTGACAGCATTGGTCTGCTGTGGGGATCATAGACGAGATCATAAGGGCTAGTGAAATGGAAATGCAGGGCCTCTGGGAAGAGGGGTTCAGGGACACATGAGGATGGAGAGAGATGATGTCTTGGTGGTGGAGTTCATGGACTGGGGTGTGCAAGGACACATTGTGGTGCAGGGATACCTGGGGACAGCAGCAGATATATCTGACTGAATGGGAGATGCTAGGGGTCAGGCATGGTCTGCACGTGAAAAGCTCCAGCAGTCTCTCCCCATCCCCCTAAAAATCCTGTTTCGTACTTTTCCCGTCCATACACAATAACCTGCCAAGTTGACACCCTGGTTTCTTCTCAGCAATTTCTTCCCCTTTCCTCAGCTCCTCTGTTACCCCTGCCTTCCCCAAGCCTTTGCACTGCCTCTGAGGTGGTGCAGAAAATACAGTTCTCTATTGTAGTTTAAATGATTCCTGGGCTGGATTATGCAACTGCTCCAGCCGTGGATGGCTCGTAGGCCATGAATTTGAAACCCTTGAACTAGACAATTTGGTGAGCCTTTCTGGCCTCAAATTATGAGTATGAGTAATCAAATTCTATTTCCCTATGTATGGGAATACATCCATGCTAGGATTAGATACTAGCTTCCCCCCTCCCCCAATGTTTTTTTTACTAAACATACCAAAATATTGTAATATTTTAAAATAAGTAATCTTAACACTATCCACAGTTCACTAAGACATTCAAATATAGGCTTTTTAAACTTAATTTGGGACACATTGGGCACAACCCATATTCAGAGATACGTGCCCACAACTTGAATCCCATGTCCAGGTTTGTTCTTTAAAATGTTTCCTGATAGGAAACACAAGGGGTTTCTTTGGATAAGTTTTTAATTAGTGACTCTCCTGTAATATTTACGAGGATTGTGAAGGTTTATCCCTTATGCCTCTTCATTGTCACCACTATGCCATTAGCATTACAAACTGTGGTACTTGAAGCTGGCAGTTTAACTAATAAAAAAATCCAGTTTGTCTAAAACCAAACTAGTAGTGAGTGTTAAGATAATTCTAGAATTCATTTGTTCTGCAATTCAAGATCAGGAGACTAAGTGGGAAACATTTGCTACTAATCCAGATTCACTTTCTGGAAACATTTTACAGAACTAAATTGGAAGGGATATCTTGAGGTCGTGCAAAAGAATGTTACTAATTTTAAAATAGATGAGTGTAGAAAAGAAGCAATTATTGGGTGTGTTCATCAAGAATAATTTACTGAATAGGAAAATGGAGACCTTTTGAAGATCATTAAAATCACTGTATTCAGATACTAGGCTTTCCTAAGAGATCAGGAGCAAAAGATTTATTATAGTCTTGTTTCCATAAATTCTTTAGAAGTTTATGATCTCTCTTGATATCAAACATTTGTAGGATACCTAATAAAGGTTCTGTATCAGTTATATCTATTAAATTGGACTCTTTGTGCTGTAATAGAAGTTTGGGTTTCTTGTATAAACTAGAAGAGAAATTAAGCAAATTGAGGACTATGTATTTTTTAAAAGTATATATTTTCATCTCTTTCTAAGGCCACTCAAACCTGAAAAAGAAAATTGCTGCTTCTTTAGGTTGATTTGATTGTATTTTGGTTCTTTGTTTATAATCTCCAGCAAAGTTGCAGTTGCACAAAAATTGTAAAATTATTCCCAACAGGATGATCTAGATGTCACCAAATGAAATTAATAGGTAGCAGGTTTAAAACAAACAAAAGGAAGTTTTCTTCACACAGCCCACAGTCAACCTGTGGAACTTCTTTCCAGAGGATGTTGTGAAGACCAGGACTTCAGCATGTTCCAAAAAGAACTAGATAAATTCATGGAGGTTAGGTCCATCGATACTTATTAGCCAGAATGGGTAGGAACGGTGTTCCTAGCCTCCGTTTGTCAGGGGCTGGAAATGAATGACAAGAGAGGGATCACTTGATGTTTACCTGTTCTGTTCACTCCCTCTGGGGCATCTGGCATTGGCCACTTTCAGAATACAGGATACTGGGCTAGATCAGCCATGGCCAACCCGCGTGAGCCACATGCGGCTCTTCCCCTCCAAAAAAGTATGGCTCGCAAAGCCACTCCTGTGCCCCCCCCAAACGGCCCCCGGCTTTCCCTCCCTCCGGCTCCCCTATGCTCACCGGGTCGGTGATTCAAAATTGCGCCCAAGATGGCGGCCGTCACCGGGAGCCTGATATGGCTGAAAAGCCTAAGCTAGCTTGCTTACTCCTTAAAGGGGCAGCCTTTTTTTTTTTTTTTTTTTTTTTGGCTTGACAATTCTGGTGTGGCTCTTTGCATTTTTTCTGCCACTGTTTCGGCTCTCTTTGTTAAATGGGTTGGCCACCCGTGGGCTAGATGAACCTTTGGTCTGATCCAATATGGATCTTACGTTCTGATTCTATGAATAGATGGGATTTTTGATGTTTCAGAAGTAATAGGGAAGCATATTCTGAAGATGATAAAAGCAGAGCTGACTTTATACAGCTCTACATTGCCTGATTTTTGAATAGGTGCTTGTAATTAACTTTCTTTAAAATAAATTAAATTGTCTTTTGAATCCTATACTGATTTTCTAACATGATTTAGATTCCGTTTTTATTTTCTTTGTGCAATTTAATGATTTAATTATTTTGTTTGATCATATAGCTATATCTTGCACTCTTCAGCATTTTCAACAAGAATTTAAATATTTCTGTCATGTAGTTGCAATGAACTATATAATTCCGTTTTTGATATTTTACAACAGATTGAACCTCACTAGTCCAGAACTCTCTGGTCCAGCAACATCCGGGGTCCAGCATGATTTTAATAACTGAATGGCCATTTATGTGTGCTGCCTAGTTTTCCATGAAGTTTGTTTACAGCCACTAGTCGTGACTCTCAGTGTTCTGTGTTGTTTAGCTCTAATTTACCTCTAAATGTCTTCTAAGAGCCAAGTAAGCAGTGGAAATATTGATAATAAGGCTCGACAATAGTGACTTCCCGTGGTCCAACAAATTCTTTGACACCTTTGGGACCTGAACGGTGCCAAACCAGACTAGAGAGGTTCAACTTGTATAACTTTTTGAAGTATTAAATCATTAATGTGTGTCTTTCATGGCAATGGATTTTTCAGATTTGAACATTTAGGACGTAGTATTACAATATGGATAGAACAGCATGTCCAAGACAAGCACCTCTAGAGTTAGTGGGGGGTATCATCTGAGCACAGGGTCTGCCTACGTAGAGCTTTTGGCAAAATCCTCTTGCTTCACTGAGCTCCTTGGTAACACAAAATAGTCAATATCCAAACTGGCTTTGCAAATTAAACCTTTTAAAGAGGTATAAACCACATTATCACTTTTTATTCTTGAATGAACAAATATGCTAGCATATTTGTTTTAAGTAAGTGCTCATTCTCCTTTTATCCTGAGCTGATTTTTATGGATGACTACTAAACTGTCACTTTGTAGCTTTCAAATAATTTCTACCTAATATTTCTTGCTTTCAAATTTCAGATTGAAGCACATTTGGATACGCTAATAAATGAACAAGCTTCCTGTGTGTTGACTAGAGCCGGTCTAAGTTGCATATACAAGTCTGTGCAGCAGCACAAACCAGAGCATGTAAGTATTTACTTTCTCAGCAGTGAATGGCATACATAGCATCACACTTTCAGCAGTTTCAGGCAAAACTGTCTGTTCTCAGTTGTGGCTCTCAACTTAAAGATCATCAGAACTAGCTTGCCAATTTTTTACTATCTGCTGAAACCCTTGAATCTTAGCTCATCTTTTCATGCAGCTTATTTCTGATATTACAAGTATTATTAAATTTCTTTGTTTTCAGACAGATTTTTGTTTTTTGTCTCTTAACTTCAGTGAACTCAAAATTCTCCTAAGAGGTCTCCATGATTAAAAATGAAAATTAAGCATGTGTTTAGAGAGAGGGTAGTATGGAGAGGAGGGTATCTAGATTTACAGTTCTTGTTTCCTAAACCTGTGGAGGAGGGGGAGGGAGAAAGAGAGAGAGAATCTCCAACACAGTGGGGAAATAATGTTAAACAAGCATTTTTAAAACCTGGTAATCCCCATTAAGATACTAAATTTGATTTCCTGGTCAGCAGAGGCCCATTCCTATTCTAAACCTGTTTTCAAGCTCTGTTCTAGATTATATTGATTCCATGAAACAAATTATAATACAGCAAAATGGTGGGGACTGTAGAGATATTTGGTAACGAAAAGAGAGGAGAGGATGGTTTGAGGACACATGAGGAACGCAGTTTTAGTTTAAAGAAGTGATGGGAAATAAGTGGCCTGTTTCAGTGAATGTATTATTGTTATATTACTACTTTCCTATGCCTGCTGGTGTAGTTGTTGCCATCATAACAGGTAGTGGGACATGCTCCCTGTCCCCAAAGATTTTACAATCCAGTACTGGATTACAATAAAATCTTAATCTAGAATTATTTTCACATTTTATCCACTTGTGTAAAACACTGTTTATTTGGATTATCTATTTTTAGGGTCCTCTGGCAAACATGCCTAGTTTGGATTCAGTGTCACTGAAGGCTGCAATGGTGAGCTTTTTGCAATTTCATATTGAGCGGTGTTGTTGCTCTGACTTTTGGAGGGATACTGTTATAGTTATAAGCTAAAATATGTATCTAAAAATCTGCATTATGTTTTTGGACCTTAATATCCATCCATCATCCCTCTCTAAGAGGTTTAAGAAAAAATTCTAAGAAAAACATACATAATATACTAAATTAAACTTGTAGCTATTGTGGCAGAGCTCCTATTCCCCTGCAATGGGTCCTGTACTTCTGGGTAGCTGTAAAATGAGTATTCTCTCTTCCTGTCTGGGAAAACCAGCAACTCCCTGTTTAATTCCTCTCCTCAGTATATCACTACAGCTGATAGTCTAATCCCTTTACTGATAATAATTTGTTAAACCTACAGTGTAATGAAACTTAACATCCCCAAAAACAAACAAACAAAAAATCAACTGTGACATAGGACCAGGACCTAACTTTTGAGCGTCACTGAATTATTTGCATAAAATAAAAGCTTTACTTTTTTCTATTATTTATAACTATAATTCCTATATTTCAAAGCACTGAGGCAAAAGAAATGTCAGGTGATTAGAACTCATTAGAATTACTATTTGCTCTCAGCAATTCAAAATATTTCACTGTGGAATATTATTGTAAGTAAATATTTGGTTCTCAAGGCTTAGAAACTTGATAGCCTTATTACCAGTTCACAAATAAGTTTATATTTATACTACTTCAGCAGGTCAAATGCCCACTATTAGAAACAATGAAACTATTCCAAAAAAACATAAGCCTGATTGTTTTTATTATGTGATGCAAGATAACTTCTTGGACTATAGTAATGACCCAACATAACATTACAGAATTTCTTTGTGACATGATTGCTATGGAAACAGTTGAAAAAAATGTAAATTCTTCAAGTCTTTTAATCAGTTTTGTAATAACAAACATGTTACCATTTGTATCAGAATGCCCCATTTTATTCTTGAATAATTTCTGAGTAAGATAAATGATCTTTTTTCTTTTCCAAACAATATGATGTATTAAGACCTACAGTTAGATGAAAACGTAACTATGACTATAAGGGTCATAGAATCAAAACCAAATACACAGTTTGGCTTAATTCTGTTAGGAATGCCTTCTGTCATAGCACATATTGTGACATGACTCAGGCCAAGAGAGTAGCAGAAAACAGGTACAGTAAAACTCCATTGGTCCGGCATCTGATGGTCCGGCACTCCTGATGGTCCGGCACCATCAGGAACCCAGAAGTGCTCCGGGCAGCCGGACCATTGGAGCTGCTCTGCACCCGGCTTCCCCGATTCAGCCGCTGCTGAAATTGACCAGCAGCTGAATCGGGGAAGCCGGGGCAGAGCAGCTGGAGAGCTGCCGTTAGGTCCCGTAGCGCTGCCCCTCGGGCGCTGCAGGACCAACCCGGCAGCACCCCAGCTGTCCCCGATTCAGCCGCTGCTGAAACTGACCAGCAGCTGACTCCGGGAAGCCCGAGGCAGAGCTGCTCTGCCCCGGGCTTCCTGGGATCAGCCTCTGATCAGTTCCAACAGCAGCTGACTTGGGACGCCTGGGGCAGAGCAGCTGGGGTGCTGCCGGGTTGATCCAGTAGCGCCGAGGAGCTGCTCTGCCGCAGGCGTCCAGATTCAGCTGCTGCTGAAACTGACCAGCAGCGGCTGAATCGGGGGCGCCTGGGGCAGAGCCGGACTATCGGAAGGGGGCTATGAGGGTCTGGGGTGGCATCCCCCCCCACACCACCCTAGACCCCTCATAGCCCCCTCTTCCAATAGTCCGGCATATCTGATAATCCGGCACCCCCTGGGTCCTAACGGTGCCGGATTATCGGAAGTTTACTGTATATTAGCCTCTTGTTAAACAAGTTCCTGTTTCCCTGGTAACCAAACAAGGCCTACTCCTGGTTCATTAAGACACCTGGAGTCAATCAAGAATCCACATTAACTAGTGGAGGCACTTAGGTTAATTAAAAGACCTGGAGGAGATCAAGGACCAGCTGGAATAGGTTAAAAAGCCATTCCTTCAATCAGTTCAGTAGCGTGCTAGGAGGACATACTATTGGAAAGCAGGAACACATTTAGATACCAGGAGGGAACCCTGCAGGTACAAAAGTCAGGGGCAGGAGCGCCATGCCCAGGGCACAGCTCATTTGGGCCTGAGGTCTGAGGAAGGTAAATCCCTGCTACAGTGGAAAAGGCTGACTTAAGAAATCTGGTCTGTTGCCTTGGTGCTCAGTGAGGCCACCAAGGGCTAAAAATTTCCCCCCTCCCTTTTCCTCCTGCTAGCTGATAATGAGCATTTGATCTGCTGAAGCAGTATAAATGTAAACTTATTTGTGAACTGGTAATAAGGCTATCAAGTTTCTAAGCCTTGAGAACCAAAGTTTTACATACAATAATATTACACAGTGAAATATTTTGAATTGCTGAGAGCAAATAGTAATTCTAATGAGTTCTAATCACCTGAAATTTCTTTTGCCTCAGTGCTTTGAAATATAGAAATTATAGTTATAAATAATAGGGAAAAGTAAAGCTTTCATTTTATGCAAATAATTCAGTGACGCTCAAAAGTTAGGTCCTGGTCCTATGTCAGTTGATTTTTTTGTTTGTTTTTGGGGGTGTTAAGTTTCATTACACTGTAGGTTTAAAAACAAATTATCTTTTAATGCTTTTCATCTTAAACAATGTACAAACGTTAAATGGCACAGATGCAATCTCACAGTTCAATAGCTAGCTACAAATGAACTGTCAATCTTCTCAAAAAACCTTTAAAGTACAATTCTCTGAAAAGGTGACTATATAAACAAATGGCATTTTAGAGTTCCACAGCTACTTGAATCCAGTGATTTCCATATAAAACTTGCATAAATGAAAAAAAGTGCATAAATGAAAAAAAGAATTTTTACTGAATTCTAGGCTTAAAACACTTACACTGGGTTGTGTAGGTCATGCTGTATATTTTGATTCATACACTATCACTATAAGTAAAGATTCTGCAGACAAAAATCTACCCTTTTATTATGTCTATGTAGCCTTTTTTTCTTCATTTTATGCTGTAAAATAACACCAGTGCAACTCAGTTGTGTTGAGTGGGATTGCAGCTGTGTTTCTGCAAATGCACAATATACTAAACCCTCGCCATTTGTGGTAGATACATTCCTGTAGCATATTCTTGGTGCTTTGGGGTGGTATATTTTGCCAAGCTCTTAACTTTTTATTACTACTTCTAGGTTCAGTTTGATCGTTACTTGTCTGCTCCCGATAATCTGTTAATGCCACAACTGAATTTTCTTCTTAGTGCTACTGTGAAGTAAGTGTTTTGACCGAATGTTTGTTCTCTGCCTTTTTGGTGTGCAAAAACAAAGACATGAGTGGAATAGAGCAGACTGTTAGAAGTGGAATTATTCAACTGTAAATGCTGTTCAGATATGCTTTCAGGTTTTATTTTAATTTGTTTTGGTTACAGTTTCTTGAGCAAGTAGTTAGTAAGGGGTAATTTTATAACTTTCTAAATTAGCTACTCCAGAGTCCATCAACATACTGACATGACAAATACAGACTGGAAATAAGGCATGCATTTTTAAACTGTGTAATTAACCATTGGAACAATATACGGTTGTGATGAATCCTTCATCACTGACAATTTTTAAATCAAGATTGGATGATTTTCTAAAAAATCTGCTCTAGGAATTATTTTGGCAAAGTTCTATGAAATGGCAGACTGGATGATCAGAAAGATCCCTTCTGACCTTGGTGAACCAATGAGTCACACTAACCTCACAGTTCTCCTCTGCCTTTAACATGGCATTTTTACATCAAAAGCTAAGTATGGCACACTTGCAGCCCACTTAATTAGCCTCATTTGCTAATTTCTGTTATAAATAACTTGGTTTCTGTTATTTCTACTCCAACTCATTATCTGATGAAGTGGGTTTTCCCACAAAAGCTCATGATACTATATATTTTTGTTAGTCTCTGAGGCCATGTCTACACTAGGAAAGTATTTCAAAATTACTAAATTCGACTTAACTCCCGATTTAACAAATTCGAACTAACATGTCCACACTACAGGGAAGCCTCGAAACTAGTCCGTAGCAGGCTCCATTATTGTAGACGAGCTACCTTGGACTTAGAGCCCCAGGAAACACGGGGGAGTAATTAGTTTGAATTACTCTTGGGAGTAATTATTTTGAAATAACCCTGGAACGTCCACACCTACTATTATTTCGAAATAACTATTTTGGAATTAGTGTTACTCCTGATGAAAAGTAGGAGTATAAATTTGGAATTCCATGACCCATTATTTCAAAATAATGGCTTTGATAGTATGGACACTCCGTTTATATCAGCGGTTCCCAACCTTTTCCAGATGGGGACCCATTTTGACAATTCAGGAAGACTTGGTGACTCTGGGCAATTCAAAAAATGTGTGAATGGCTCCTTAAGAGCTACCTGGGGAGACACCTGGCGACCCTTTTGAAATGTAATGGCGACCCATAGGTTGGGAAACCCTGGTTTATATAGCTGCCTCTCTGAGACTAATCTATTTAGAACAGGGGTGGCCAACCTGTGGCTCTTGAGCCAGGTGTGGCTCTTTGCTCACAGAAATGCGGCTCTCAGGGTTATGGCTTGTTTGTGCACGCGCCCCAGTTCCTGGAGGGAGAAGTGCGTGGCTGTGGTGATGGCAGCTCCAGTGAGACCCAGGCATTGGGTTAGAATGGGAGGGATCTGGGGGGGCCTGGGTCTGGGGGAGAGGGAGGGCATTGGGTTAGGGAGCGGGCTGGAGGTGCCTGGCTCTGGGGGAGGGATGTGTGGCTCTTTGCACTACTATCCACAGCTCTTTTAGCTCTTCGTGTCTAACTGGTTGGCCACCCCTGATTTAGAATATGTTCCCTGCATCATTATCAGTCTTTTATCACTGTTGGGAATTGCTTTTGTTATTTTATAAGCCTTGCAAAGATACGTGAAATATGCAATTCCCCATTGAAGATTTTTTTATCTCTATTTCTACATCAACTTTACAGAATTCTGAAACCTCTTTGCACAGCACTGTAAAATACTGATATTCTTGTCTCATTTAATATAGAGCTACAATTAGTTTTTGCTGAATTTTGTAACTTCCACTTTAATATTCGAAGTAAGGATTTTATTATGGATCTCTCTCCTCTTGTTTTCATGAAAATATTTTAAAATGACAGATATGGGCATACTCAACCCTGAGGCTAGAATATGTCAAAAATTTCTTTCCAATTAAATGTGAAGCTCGTGAAGACGTATAACATTTACATGCAAAAAAAATTATATATGCTACATGATCAAAAAGTCTCTTGTCACTATTTTTGGCACTTTGTGAAAATACAGATTATATAGTATCATATGAAAAACTGTTACTATGACATTGAATGTATTATTTTAATACTATAGAATCAGCAATATTAACTGTCCATTTGCATGTATGTGTTACACAGGACACTGTCTTGTCACTAAAATAATTGTATATATGACTGAAAAATTATTTTTGCAACTATAAAGTTAAGAATCACTAGGGGACTGTGCCCCCTGCTTGCTATACACACCAACACCCCCTTCCCCCCGCCCCAGCCACTGTACTCGCCAGCTCCCCTCCAACCCTCCAAAAACCCCAACCCTCACTGATGTGTCCCCTAACTAAAACACCTCACTCCCCTGGTGCTCCAATCCCATGGTGGGGGGAGGGAGAGGACTAAGGTTCAAGACCTCAGGCCAGATCAACTCCTCTGTGGTTCCAGGGTTAGTGGATTTTTGTGGGCCCGCCTAAGCTCTGGGGTAGGGCCAAAAATGGGGGTTAAGTGTGTAGGACAGGGCTGCCAGTGATTGAGATAAGGATAGGGGTGCAGGATCTGGGCAGGGGCTGAAGATGCAAGGTTTGGGTAGGAGGTACGGTGCAGGAGGGGGTGAAGGTGCAGTGTCTGACCAGGAGGAAGGGTGCAGGAGCGAGGGAGGGTGGAGGAGCAGATTGGGAGTGGATAGGGTGTCTGGCCAGGGGAGAGGTGTAGGAGCAAGGGAGGGTGCAGGAGCAGGTTGGGAGTAGGGTGTGGGATCAAGGGGGAGGGTGCAGGAGCAGGCTGGGGATAGGGTGTCTGGCCAGGGGGGAGGGTGCAGAAGTGAGCTGGGAGTGCAGGATCTTGGTGGAGGGTGTGTGAGAGGGGGGTGGAATGCAGGTTCTTGGCTTGGGGTGTATGAGTGAGCAGGCCGGGGGTGCAGGGTCTCAGCAAGGTGGTGAGTGAGGAGTTTGGGGTGTGGGTCTTGGCTTGAGGGGTGAGGTTGGAGTCTTGGCAGGGCAGTGGCGAGCGGGCTGGGGTGCTGGGTCTCGACTGGGGGTATGAGTGAGGGGCAGGGGGTACAGAGGGTCTTGGTTTAAGGGGTGGGAGTGTGGGATTTCAGCAGGGCGGGAGTGAGTGGGCTGGGGACGAGGGTCTTGGTGGAGGGAGTATTTGAGGGGGTGGGGGCACAGGGTCTTGGCTTGGGGGTATGAGTGAGTGGGCTGGAGGTTTAGGATCTTGGCAGGGTGGTGAGTGAGCGGGCTGGGGTGCGGGTCTTGGTGGAAGGAATGTGGGGATGCAGGATCTCGTGGGGTTGAGCCAATGGGCTGGGGTACAGGGTCTCAGCAGAGTGGTGAGTGAGGGGACTGAGGGTGTGGGGTCTCAGCTTGGGGGGTATAAGTGAGGGGGCTGGACTTGTAGGGTCTCAGTGAAAGGGGTGGGTGAGCGGGCTGGGGTGCAGGGTCTTAGCAGGGCAGTGAGTGAGCGAGCTGGGAGTGCGGGGGTCTGGGGATTAGGAGAGGGAAGCCACTTACTTGCTTTCATGTGGCTCCCAACACCATGCCCCAGGCACCGCCTGTTGCTCCTATTGGCCGAATTCCAGCCAGGAGAGTGAGCAGGGAAGCGGCAGCACACACAGCTGCTTCTAGCTGCACTTCTTCCCCCCCAAACCGGATCTGGTGGGGAGCTTTGGGGCTTTCTCTCCTCCAGTCCCCTGCTGGTGCTCCAACCTCGCAAGGTGGTTGAGGCTGGAGCGCCAGCATGGGCTCCCTGCTGTGGCAGGGAGCAAAGAGGGACTGAGGTGGAGTTGCAAAAGAGCCATGTTTGGCTTTCAGCAGCTGTGGATCAATAATAGAAGTAAATAAATGGTGCAGCTGTGGGATCTATTAATAATTGAGTTAACAGCACCAACAAATTTCATGTAGGCTTCCAAACAGCCATCAGATGTAGAAGTACATCTGATACTCTTCAGAGGAAAGAAAGAAAGGAATGTGGAATACAGCTAGAGAGGGGCTGATGATGTCAGGACATCAGGAAGACTTAGGGTTGCCAGGTGTCCGGTTTTCTACTGGACAGTCCGGTGTTTGCACCGTCTGTCCGGTAGAAAAATTCAGAAAATACCGGACATGTGCAGTGTCTGGTATTTTCTGAATTTCCAGCTGGGAGCCGGAGGGAAGCCTGGCGGGGCCGGGGGAGTGACTGGGAGGCGGGCCACAATTGGCTTTGGGAGCCCTGTGGTCGCGTGCAAAAGCTGGGGCGGGCGGGGCGGGGGCTGGGATTCCCAGCCACACCACCCTGCCCCCCACCCTCCCCACACACACACCCCCGGCCCGGCTTTTGCATGGGACCAGAGGCTCCCAGCGCCAATCACGGCCCCGCCTCCCAGCCAAGAGCCTCTGGTTGCGTGCAGAAGCTGGGCGGGGGCGTGGCTCCCAGCCCCGCCCCCGCCCGGCTTCTGCTGGCAAGTAAAGGGAGCGCCTTCCGGGGGTGCGGCCAGAAGGACTCCAGCTGTGGCCAGTGGCTGCACACCTCCCCGGCCAGGTCTGCTTCCTGCCTCCCTTCCTCTGCCCCCATCCTCCCTCCAGCCCCATGGCCCCGATCCTCCCCCAGCTCTGCTTCCCGCCCCTCTTCCTGCTGGCCAGCCCCGCGCCCCCTCGCCAGCTCTGCTTCCTGCCCCCTTTCTCCAGGCCCCCTTTCCTGCCGGTCAGCCCCGGAGGCCCCCGCCAGCTCTGCTTCCTGC
This sequence comes from Rafetus swinhoei, assembly GCA_019425775.1. Classification (NCBI taxonomy): domain Eukaryota; kingdom Metazoa; phylum Chordata; order Testudines; family Trionychidae; genus Rafetus; species Rafetus swinhoei. The sequence goes on from CM033437.1 coordinate 58,566,356, forward strand.
CCCCTCCCAGCCAGCCCCCCTCCCGGCCAGTCCTTCCCTCCCGGACAAGCGTGTCTGGTTTTTAGCGGGGTCTACCTGGCAACCCTAGGAAGACTGTCCAGAGAAAAGCTAATGTAAAAACTGACAAAATACCCTATATTTTAAATGTATTGTTAATACAATAATTTATGTAGTAGTATACCAGACTCTGAATGTGCCTGTGCGAACACTTAGTTCAAAACGAACTGGGGTATAAATCTACCCCACGCCAGTATGCTGAACACCTGTTCTATCCTGTTGGGAGCTGAAAAATGATTGTCTGTCTCTATAAAACAGGTCATGTACTTGTAACAAGCGATTAGCCATATTATTGACTATTTCTGATAATTCATTTGTAACATTTAAGTGCTATAACCAGGAAAAAAAAATTTAGAAAATTCTCTCATATTTATTAGAGTATCCCATTACCCTTCTTTCCAAATTAAGAAAATGCCTTTAATTGTTTGAAAGCTGTGTATCAATATTGTAGTTATGGCTATAATACATTTTTAGTTTGAGTAGGAAAATAGAAACTGAAATTAAGATGCAATTTTCAGAAAATGCAATGGTTTGTATGATAAAAATTGTATCATGTTATGACATCTGAAATTTGAATGCAATAATTGGTAAAAGGGGCCCACTGACATCAGTTGTTGAAAAGGCGCAGGTGTTGATGCAATTCAGTACTTAATAAAAATATTTTTAATAAACTGGTTTTCAATCCAGTGATATTTAACTGTATATTATTCTATGTAATTTAGTTTGCCAGCTCCAGATGAGTTGCTGCATAACATTTGCTTAATGATTTTCACACATCAGCAGTTTAACATTTTTAGGTTGTGCAGAGAAGAGAGTTGGTACCTATATACCCAAAAAATATGAGTCTATTTCTGTACTTGCAGTACTTCAAAAGTTGCAGTTATGGTTTTGAACCATTTACATGTATTGTAATAACCAAGACATTTAGGAAATCCAAAGGACTGCTTCTTAGTAGCATATCAAAAGAAAATACAATTTGATAATTTATTTCTGCTGATTTTATTTGCTAAAAATCTCTTGCATAGCATTCATATATTTAAAAGTAGGGAATCGCTGAAAAATAGTTGAAGACTTACAAATGAATGTCTTAAAAGCTTATTAACTTCTTAAATCCCACTAATCCAGCTGATGTAGTACCAAACTGAAATATGGCACTAGTGGGTATAACTCTGCTGTCATCTCTGGTACTGCATTTTACACCAGATGTCATCTTGATGTAATTGAAAATGGCTGATGTTTGTGAACCTACAGAGCAGAAGTTACACTGACTGTACCGTTGAGCTACATCTAGCTGTGTACTGTAGATATGCATAATCATAGGCAAGTTGTTATGGAAACCAAAGCAAATTGAACATACAAGTAGAATGAAAAAAATACTGATTGTTTAAAATGATACAATGTTTTCTGGAAATCAGAATGTTATGATTTTAATGTCCAGTCTCTTCTACTTCCAGTAACATTCATTTCTAGCCTTGCAAATTAACAAGATGACAGAATTTTAATACTGTCAAATGTTTTTGTTCAAAATAAAATATAAAAGCATGTTGGACAGAACTGGGAACATTTGAGCCATATTTTGTGAGAGCCTATCACAAGGGAAGGAAAACATTTTGGACTCTTTATTTAAAAAAAAAAAATCAGCTGAGGAAAAGCCACTTGGTAGTCGTCTTAAATTGGAGTTAAGATCACGTATGCAAATTAAATGTCATTTATTCCATTCTTTTCAATTTTTCATGGTGCAGAAATAGAGACTTATTCCATGCTTATCAAGATCACATTTATGGTCTTAAGTGTGTATAGTACCCAGATGCAAAAATTGTTTTTGTTGTAAACGCTAAGCTGGTTATTTTCACTGTTGATATGAAGGACGTGTGATGCATCCAAAAATCTTGGATAGTGGAAAATCAGCTGCACACATTCTGTTATAGATTTAAGATCTTGATCATAATTTTACTGTATAATCTGTTCACATAACTTTTTTTGGTTTTTCAGAGAGCAAATAATAAAACAGTCCACAGAACTGGTCTGCAGAGCCTACAGTGATATATATGCAGCTGTGATGAATCCAGCCAATGAATATAAGGATCCAGAAACCATACTACAGAGATCTCCTCATCAAGTTCAGACACTTCTCTCATAAACTTATTTTCCAAATAATTTTGTAGATCACTTATCCTAATGTTACTTAACTTTACATTCCCTCAATATTAAGGGCCTCAATATTTGCAAGTCTCTTTTTAAATTTTGATTTTTACCATACAGTTGCCTGAAGGGAAGTGAGGGGTTTTTGTTTAATGTGTTTAACAGAAATCTGGCCACTTCTATACACTTACTATGGAAAGGGAAAAGTTATCATGATAACTTTCCAGTCAGAAATGAAAAATAATATGGCCTGCTACTTACCTGGAACAGAGCTCCACAACCTCAGATAGGAGACACTGTGGCTGGGGGCAGTACCATAGAATTAGTCAAAGTTTGTTAGGTTCTGGTGAAAGTGTCTGTTATATGCTTCATAATTACATGTGCCCCCTGAATGAATTAATTGTAAACCACATTTAGGATTACATTTTCCGGTGAAATTCTGGGATGGAGTGTGTTTAAGCAATAGGTAGGTCTTGGAGGGTCAGTGTTAATCCTGGGGGGCTTGAACATGTGGGGCTGAGAAACTCTGTGTAGAAGTAACAGAGTCAGTGACTAGGAAATGTGCCATAGGCTAGTGGTTCCCAGCCTTTTTTATACCAGGGACTGGCAAACCCATTCACAAACTTTTAGTGGACTGGTAACAGTTTATTTGCATACGTACATATTCATTATGAAAATGATGAATATGCAGTTATGCAAATAAAATGTTACCAGTCCAACAAAAGTCCAGCCCCTGGTGCCAGCTCTAACACCTAGAGCCCCCTACCGCTCCACTACGCCCAGAGTCCCCATTACCCAACTCCCTCCCCCCCGTGTCAGCCTCCTGCCCAAGGAGACCCCCCTAGTGCCAGCCCCCTATCCCAAATGCCTCAGTGCCAGTCCCGTGCCTCTTAGAATCCCCCACCACCAAACCCCAGTGCCAGCCTCCTGCCCTCAAAGCCCCCCCAGTGCCAGCCTCCCATTCCAAACATCTCTGTGCCAGCCTTTTGCCTGTTAGAACCCCCCCCCACCAGACTCCTACCACCTGTTTCCTGAGCACCACTGCATCCAACCCCCGCCAAATGCCCCCTTAGTGTCAGCCCCCAATATTAGCCCAGCCGTGTCCTCAGAGTCCCCCTCACACTACTAGCTCAGCCTCCAGAGCCCCCCAGCACTAGCCTTGCTGGAGCCCCCAGTGCCTGCCTGCCCCCCTCACCTAGCCCTGCACTGCTGCCTATGTCATAGCAGCTCTGGAGGCCAGGGCTGGGGTACACTGCCCAGTGCCTCCCCTCCCACCACGGCCGTTGAGAGAGGCATGTCCTGCCCCACCCCTCAGCCAACCAGTGCTGGGCAGGAACCGGGTCTCCTCCCAGTAGAAAAATAGCGCTTCCCTGCACTGCAGGAGGGCTGCGCAGTGCAGGGTCTCCTCCTGGCTGTGGAAGAGCGCTTCCCTGCATGGCAGGAGGGCCTCATGGAGCTGCTCCACATGGCCTTCCTGCAGTGCAGGGAAGTGCTCTTCTGCAGCTGGGAGGAGACCCTGTCCCTGCCCTGTGCTGGTTGGCTGAGAGGCAGGGTAGGACACACTTCTAACAGCCATGGTGAAAGCCCCAGCCCCCAGAGCTCCACGGCCCAGCAGTTGATAACCGCTGCCATAGGCCAAGGAAGGTTTAATCCATCCAGGGTTTCATGCTTGCATTCCCTTTATAAAAGTTGAGTAGTTGATCTGCAAGGGGCACCTGACCATAACTGTGACAGGCACCTGAAGAGGTTTATATAAATAATGTGCCTCCATAGAAGTTATATGCTAATCAGTGGCCACATTGACTGCCCAATGTATGTCTGTAAAAGAACCAGTGGCAGAGAAGAGCAGCAAATGAGAATTTAATAATTCCTAAAAAAAAATCCCAATCCAATTCTGTTAGAAATCAACTGCTGTGGTAATATCAAATGACAGTGTTCATCTTTTTTTCTAGCGTGTAGTATATTTTATGAACTAGAAGACTGAAATATCCTCAGATGTCTTCAAATAAATTACTCTGATCTGTTATATATGTGAATGTTTGGGTGCTTGAATAATTTAAAAGGAGAATAAAAAGTATGAAATCATTTTAACATCATGCAAGGCAAGGAATCCAGCAAGCCTGGAAAAAGTTTCAAATGAAGAAGCCAGCCTCAACACACAAAACATGTCTTAATTGAGACGCTCTGAAGGAAAATTCTTGAGTACTTTTCATTCATCTGTTACCAAGTAAGACACCTTAAATTGTTTGACCTTTACATCACCATGGTATGTATGCAAAGCGTTTTGTTGACATTGTGTAATTTACTGTAATCTGTTGATTAATTAACATGTTAAATTATGGGAATGGCATAACAAGTAGTAAGAGAATAATAAACATGGGGTTATGATACCAGACAAGAAACTGAACAATTGCTCTATTTTGGACTTTAGGAAAGAATAGATGAATATTTTCTCCAGTCACAGAAACTGACCCCAAACTTCAGTAGGCAGGCAATAGCTTGTAAAAGGATTTGAGAGAAGTTGTTTACTATACTTGAGTCCAGACTGAGACTTATCCACGATGTGCCTTAAGTAATACTTCCTTTCCTGTTAGTAATGGAAAGGTCATAAATTGTTACTTCAAAAAAAACCCAAACCCTAATTTTGTCATGATCAATAAAGGTGAACAACAAAGGATCATAATTGAGGAAAAGTAGTCAACAAAAGCTTTAGAGTAACTGATATCATCCTTGGTGGTGATACCCAGTATTCCCTCTAAGATTTTCCATCTGTGAGTGGAGTGGGTTTTGTCTTGTGCACCAATATTGAAGTCATGTACGCTTGTTTGGATGTGTGCCACTGTGGCACCCACCAGTTACTAACAAAATTACACACACATACATATATATAATGGATAAATAACAAAGTCCCTGAATCTGTAGCCATCCACCCTGAAAACCACCCAGCTTGCTTGCCCTTGGCCCCAACTCTCACGGTGTATGCCCCACTGCCTGTGCCCCTATCAGGACCACATGTAGCCAGCTCGGACCTGTATAGGCCTGGCAAACCGCGCGCACGCACGACACAGCCCAGCCCAGCCCAGCCCAGCCTTGGAATCTGTCCCCCCATGCCACCAATATATATGCCATCTGCCCCCAAAAACAGCCACCTGGGCCTATGGCCCACAGCCCAAGCACCACTGCCCAGAGACCTGTGTCTGACCCCACACCTTGCTCTCTTCCCCCCCACGTTGCCCAGAGACCTGTGCCTGGCCCCACACTTCACCTGTTCTTCCCCCCCATCACCCAGAGACCTGTGCCTGGCCTCATACCTCACCCTCTCGTCCACCTTCCCCCACCCCTGGAATTTACCTGTGTGCGGTACCTCCTCCCACAGTTGCAGACAGCTGGTGCCTTCCCCTCCCCCCCCAGCTGGCTTCTGGGTCGGGCCCCTGCTGTCCTTGGCCTCTCTGCCTCTCCCACTGGTACCAACCATGGTACCTCCTTCCCACCACTCTCCTGCTCTGGCTCCCACACAGTGGCTCCGGCCCAGGCTGCTGAATCAGCCTTTCTGCTGCCCACCACATGGCTCCTCCATCCCGGCTACCAGAGCAGTCTCCTGCCGCCTGCCATGCAGCTGCATGGCTCTGTGTAGGAGGTGGGCAGGGTGGACATTTTTTCTCCACCCTGTTTTTTCCTCTTACTCTTGGAAAGGAAAAAAAAATACTAGGTGTGGTTTTTATTTGTAAAATAAAAGTCGATAAGGAAAAAATACCCATGTTGCTTCTATAATATGCATCAGAAAATGTGAAGCACTGCTGTCGTTGCAAAGGACCCAATCCTGCAGCTACCTACTGCTCATCATTAAGGCTTACTCCTTGTGAGATGTCCCATAAGTATAGTAACAAATGGAATTATTGGTGCAGAAAATAACTAGCTTTCTCTTATTGCTGTTGTATGCAGTATTGTGGTAGCTGTATTGGTCCCACAATATTAGAGACACAAAGTGGCTGAGGTCTTTTATCAGACCAATTTCTGTTGGTGAGAAAGAAAGAAAGAAAAGCTTTTGAGTTTACACAGAGTTATTGAGCTTAAAAAGTTCTCTCTCACCAACAGATTTTAGTCCAATAAAAGATGTTATGTCAGCCATGGTGTCCCTCGCTTATTGTTTGCAGAATGCAGAAACATAGTAAAGTAGGGTTGAGATTATTCACCTAGTACTGGTGGCGTGGCCTGTAGGTGCAATCTTTCACATAGGTTTTGCTTTCAGGTGTGCATGTCTAATATGCAACTACTGAAAATTAAAGTAAAAACTGTTTTCATAATAGTGTGTAATAGCAGGAGTCATGTTTATGTTCCATATAGAGTTAAATATTTGGTGTTGGTGTTATGAATAAGCAGGTTTACATATTGCTGCTTGTAGGCTAAAATGATGTATTTCCCAAAGTGGTGTTTTTGAAATTACATAGGATACTGTGTTAAAGTGTTTGGGAGGTGTGGGGGAGGAGGTTAGGAACATTTGAAAATTTGCATGCATATGCATTAGGCTTCAGGTTTCAAATAGTGTACTCTGATACATAATGTCAGTGGCTCAAGCACACCATTTAGCATCGTGCATCTTGAAATCTGATCTTTTAATACTGTGTGTAGATTTTAAAGGTCCTGTTATATAATTGCATTCTATTTCAACAGGGATGGATGTACTCACATTATTAATGATGTATCAAAATCAAATTGGGAAAGCCAATGAATTTAAAAATATATATTCTTCTTTGAGTAATGTCCCTGTGGATGTTCCACTTTAGGTGCTGGTGCATCCTCGTGCCAGCTACTTGAGATTTTTGGTAGCAGAGCTCTGCTGCACCACGCATGCTCAGTAGTGCCATCTTGCCTTGTTGGTGTTTGTTGACTGCGCGCACTGCACGGCACCTCAGTTCCTTCTCTACCATCCTTGGCAGTAGTCAGAGCTCCAGCAGTTGCCCTTTTTTTTTGATCTACAACAAAAAATAGTTAGTTGGGTTTCCTCACTTTCCAAGTTCATTCAACCCGTTTCCTGTTTATCCAAAAAAAAAAAAAAAAATCCCACTTTCGCAGTCATCCTCTTTACCATGCCTGGATCCCCAGGCTTCAAGAGGTGCAACTCATGCAGAGACACAATGCAGATCTCCGACAGACATTCATCATGTATAAAATGCCTGGGAGAAGAACACCTCTCCCAGAAGAGCCAACATTGCTCCAACCTCACAGCGCAGGCAAGGCAAGATAGAGAAAACCGCCTTAAAACCTTTCTATACGAAAGGTCCCTTCAACCGCCCTCTGAGGGCCCATTACCCTCTGAAAAGACTTCAGACAGAGACTAATCTTCCACTTCAGCAAAGAAACGTCCCTCCTCTTCATCAGAGAAGTTGACTTCTAAGGTCAAAGCATCTCCAGCCAGGTCATTACCTCTCGTGCCTAGTGCAGCCAGTACAACCGATAAACCCAGCACCTCTGGCACTGCACTGGTAAAGGACAGCACTATACATAAGTCTGCACACTCAGAACTGAGGCATAAGACCTTGGCACCAACGGTGGTACTGAAAGCAGCTCCGAAGCTGGCACTGAGACCAGCCCATGCCGACATCCCGTCACCATGAGCTCAAACACCAACATCATCTTCAGCAATGGTGGGGGTACTACAAGCACCACCAAAACTGGCACCGCAAAAGTCTTCTGCTAAGCATACGTCGCCTTTGACCACACCACCCTAATGTAGGGCTGGAGGTTAAAACAAAAGGATGTTTTTCTTCACACACTGCACAGTCAGCCTGTGAAACTCCTTGATAGAGGTGGTTGTGAAGACCAGGACTTTAACGGGGTTCAAGAAACAACTAGATAAATTCATGCAGGTTAGGTCCATCAATACTTTATTAACCAAAATGGGCAGGGATGGTGTGGTCCCCGTATTGTATCAGTGAGAGTGGTGAGCACCTCTAACCTGTGTTTGGGGAGCATTGCTATGGCTATGGTGGAGTCCAGGACTATGTCTACACTTCGTGTTTTGTCAGACAAGGCAATGCAAATGAAGCGTTGATTAGCATTTTCTCATGCTTCATTTGCATAATCTATTCCAATTCGTTTTTGTGCAAGAGGTTGTTGCACAAAAACATGCAGTGTGGACATGTCCGTTTTCCGCAAAAAGGGGTTTTTGCACAAAAATGGATCAGAATAGATTATGCAAATGAAGTGTGAGAAAATGCTAATCAGCACTTAATTTGCATTGCCTCTTGCGACAAAACATGTAGTGTAGACATAGTCCAAGTGAGCTCCTATAAACTCTAGAGCTTGTGTGGGCTTCAGTGTGGATTTTTGGTAATTGATGTGAAACCCAAGGTTGTGTAGCAGAGTAATAGTGGTTTGAATCATGTCTCGTGTGTCCTAGTAGGAAGTTCCTTTGATAGACAGTTGTCTAGGTAGGGGAATATCATCCTCATGTGATGGAGGTATGCTGCTATGACTGCTAGTGTTTTGGGAAAAAACCCATGGTACAGTTGATAAACCAAATGGGAGAATCTGGTACTGGTAAAGCTTGGTGCCCACTATGAATCGAAGAAAATGCCTGTGAGCCAGATGGATGGTATATGGATATAGGTGTCCTGGAGGTTGAGGGCTGAGAAACAGTGTTCCTTCTACCATTATCTATCCTTGGGTGGGTTGAGTTTTCTTTTGGGTGGGTTGAAATTTCTTATGTGCAGCACCCTTTCATGTACCTTTTTCAATCATATTGGACTACCTTCTTCAACGAAAATAATCAGGACCCTCCCTTAGCTCAATAAGGGTCCACACAGTGGCAATTACAGTATTCCACGAACCCTCTGGACTGGGCCTCCCTCTTCTCTCACCTGATAGCCAAAAGGTTCTTAATTGGTCTCCAGAACTCCTTTCCTGTAGTGAAGCCCTGTACTCCCTTGTGTGACCTCAATCATGTCTTAAAAGTCTCACAAGATCTCCTTTTGAGCCACTCGCCACATGCTCTCTCCTACACATGTCTATGAAGGTAGCCCTTCTCTCAGCAATCACATTAAGTAGACATGTGGGTGAAATAGTAGCTCTGTTGGCCCATCCCCCTTATACAATTTTCAGTAAGGACAAGGTGACATTAAGACTCCACCCCAAATTCCTCAATGAAAGTCACCACCGCTTTCCATATAAATGAACGATAAACTTACCTGCTTTCTTCCTGAAACTGCATAAGAATGCATTCCCTGCCTCCTTGCAAACTCTCGACATCCAATGAGCCATCGCCTTTTACCTCGACAGGATGAAGCCTTGGAAGAAGTCACCGAGGCTCTTTGTTTCCATCACAGCAAGATCTAAGGGACAGTCAGTTTCCTCTCAGAGGTTATCAAAGTGGATCTCCTCATGTATCCACATCTGCTACACCATTCACGACAAACAATCACCCATGACTATCACGGCTCACTCCACCAGAGTTGTAGCCTCAACTACAGCATTTCTCAATAACGTCTTGCTTACAGACATTTGTAAAGCAGTAACCTGGTTGTCGGAGCATGCTTTCATCGGACATTATGCCATAACATCTGATCTGATCCCAACTACATCAGTGGGACAGGCAGTACTATCCACCATATCTGGAATGCGGCTTCAAAGCCCACCTCTGCAGCTGGACACTGCTCTTTAGTCACCTAAAGTGGAACACCCCCAGGGACACCACTTGAAGAAGACGCGAGAAAGTTACTCACCTTGTGTAGTAATGATGGTTCTTCGAGATGTGCTCCACTACCCTCCTTCCTCCCCTACTTTGGAGTTTCCTCGGAGCTATATTCAAGGTAGAGAAGGAACAGAGGTGCCGCGCCGGACCTGCAGTCAACAGACATCAACTGTGTGAGAGAGCACTACTGCACATGCGCAACACAGCAGGGCACTGCTACCAAAAATCTCCAATCACAGTCATGAGGTCGCACCAGCACCTAACGTGGAGCACCCACAGGGACACATATCTCGAAGAACCATTGTTACTGCGCAATGTGAGTAACTTTCTCTTTCAGGAAGATTCTGTGGGCAAAATAGAACCAAAGTAAAAGCACGTACAATTGAGCTGAATTCAGAAGAAAAATAAATATATATTTTCAGCTCCTAACTGTGCACAATGGCTTCTGAATTGTACTCTCCGGCTCTCTTGTACTGCAGAACTGTTACCTCATGTGACGTAAAGTCAGACATGCTTTCTTGACATATACTTTATTCCAAATACTGGGGGAAATGCATTACTGTTTATCTAGGTCTAGATTTGCCAGTGCCAAAATAACATTGGTTTAGAGAATTTAGAAGTTTTATAGGCCAATGTCTCATGAAATTACTGAGCAATAAATATTCTATGCTCTAAAAGCTGGCAATCCTAGCTCTTTAGTGAGTGCCACATCGGAATTTATCTTTGCAAGTTAGGTGATATTGGACCTTTATAATTATGTCATCTGGGTTGCCATCTTGCTTAGTTTTCCCACTTCAGTTGCAATGTGAATTGAGCACCTGTTTTTTCTAAGTGATAGTGGTAGAAACAGTTGCTTTATACTTTATGAATACTTGGAATGTCAACTTTCAAATGTTATAAAGTATCAATCTTGAATTTTAGCAGTCTGTGAGATTTACTGCCAAAATCATGTTAGTTTATATGGGAGAAGGAAAACAAGAAGCTCAGGATGGGATTTTTAAGGTCAAGATGATGTGATATTGGGCCCAGCAGCTTTGGCTAAACTAAGTGGTAAATAGTAAAGTCCATTCTGAAAAATTTCATTTTAAGATTGTTTTTATATATTCTCCCAGACACTATGTTGATGGTTACTATATATGATGCTATGAAGATAAGACAACAAAACAAAATAGCAAAAGCTCCAATTTCTCACCAGGAATTTTTTTTCATCTACCACAACCTCATGACCATGCCAAACTCTAGGAGCTCTGGAAGATCTCCATAAAAGTACACTCAGAAATAAGCAGACTCACTTTGTTTATTCTCATATCACAATCCCACAGCAACAATAAAAACAAAACATAAGCTTAACTACATATAACCATGGAATCTCCACCACAGCATTTCTCCACATACCACTCAGTTGTGCCAGCTATTCCTCACCTTTAGAGTCAGGGATAAAAGACTAGAAAAGACCATGGCAGTTCTGTAGAAATGCTTTCAGTGCTTATTTCAGAGACCAGGTTCTGGAAATTTCAATTACTTTGGCTGGCTGTTGTCACTTACTACTTTTTTCCCCCCTACCAAGTATAGAAGAGAAGTTTTCTCCTCCCCTTTTATGACCCTTCTCAATTTTTAAAGTTTTGGTTTTCCATTTGTACTCTGGCAGTCTCCTACAGTAGAATATCTGAATCAATTTTTCACATTCAAGGAACTGACATTTGATTCTCCCCCTATATCTTAAGATATTTTGTATTATGCTAAAATATGTAAAATACACTCATTTTTTTCCACAGGTAAAAAAGATCTATTTTCCCCTCTGTCTCTGCTCATTTTTGTGGACTTTTCAAGCACTATCTGAATTTTTAAATTCTCTGTTCTTTGTAGGACTGGTCAGAAACCAAAAATGTTGTTCTGTTAAAAATATCAGGGTTTGAATGTTTTTCAGTTCCAGAACTAAATCAGGAGCTTTAGATGTTGTCTTTGGGGAAAATAAAGAGGGACAAACTCACTTCACCCCTTAAAGTTGATAGCTAGGGAGAGACTAGGATGTGAGAGACTTGGATTCAAGTCCCAGTACTGTCTGATTCAGAATCAGGCAGAGCACCTTTTAATTGGTTTTGATTAAACTTTTGCTAGGAAACTTTCTCAGGGGCATAATGGAATTTTGGCACAAAGGCTAAGAGAGAAACACCTTCCCTCTGAATAGCCAATAGCACAGTGATTAGAATACTCATCTGGGATACAAGAGATACAGGTTCAAGTCACTGGTCTGAATCAGGCAGAGCAGGGACTTGAACCTGACTCACATCACAGATGAGTGTCTCACATCCCAGTCTCTCCCTAGCTATCAAGCTTTGAGGGGTGAAGCAAGTGTGTCCCTCTTATTTTCCCCCAAAGACAACATCTAAAGCTCCCTAGCTTAGAACACAAAAGCCCACATATACACAAATATAATCTACGCCTGCTAAGCTAGGGAACTCACCTGTGATGTGTCAGGTTCAAGTCCCTGCTCTGCCTGATTCAGACCAGTGACTTGAACCTGTATCTCATGAAAAAGCCTTTGTTTAAAAAGTTCCCAACCAACTCTTATCTCTGTGCAATTTGTTATTCTATTCCTGCATTTTCTCTCAAAATAATCCATAATTGTTATTTCAAAAGCTTCATTTGAGAAAATGCTTTCAGGATCACTCATCTTTTTCAGTTCAAAAGTTACTACCTTTTTTTAAACCTCTGCTTGCTTTGCTGAGTCATTTTCCAGTGCGAAAAAAGGTATAAAATGTTGAGAATAAATGAAGGGATAAAAATTACTTTTATGAATAAAAGATGGTGCAGACATGGGTGTGGAGTTGTTTGAAAGCTACAGGAACCCATATATAATGAGGAAAAGAGCTGACCAAAAAGCATTTGTTTTGTAGGAGTACAGTAATTCTAATGAGTGATGACAGTGGCTGAAGACCATCACAGATGCATGATGATTAGCTAATCAAAAGGATTTTCAGAGCCCAGATTATACAACACTAATATGAAAAGATGTCCATATGTATTGTATAACTGTACTTATACAAATACACACATCACAATTAAACATCAGGGCAGGTAATACCCTTCCTGTGGATGGGTAAATCAAATAAAGAGAGGTTAAATGATGTGCATAAGCTCACACAGTAAGTCAGTGGCAGAGCTGGCAATGGGACTCTATACTTAGAACACTTTTCTTGTAATACATGAATGAATCTTGAGCAGGATGTTTGAACTAGATGCTTATACTGACAGGTTACAGGTGGGTGGAGAAAGGTAATTCCATTTCACAGAGGATTTTGGTACTTGGAAATTTGGTTTCATTCAAATTTACAATTTGTGCCTGGGCTCTCCAGCAGCCCTTCAGATAACTGCAATGATGAATTCAGGAAGGATTTCTCACAAAATCCTGCCTGAGTTCAGTTGGTACTTCATCAAAATCAGTCTCTGCAAATTCCAATGAATCAGCAAATTCCAATGAAAAGAAAAGTTTTAGAGTTTCTACAACCAGATTTACATTGGGTCCCTTATGGCAATCAAATTTCTCCTGTGTGTCCGATGCAGGGCACAATTTCAGCATGTTGTATAAAACACATTGAAATCAGTGGGACTGAAGAATATATTTTAATGTGAAGCACAGGCTTAAATGCTTATCTGAATTGGTCCCCATTGTCCACTTGGTAATTAGAATTTTCAGTTCACTGCTGGAGCACATTGGTGTTAAACCAGTGCATTGGGTCAGATACTCAGCTACAGCAGTTTAGTTTAGCGCTAACATGGAAATCTTCTCTTCAGTTAGTTTATCCAGCTTTTTGAAGATTACCACTGCGTCCCTGGTGGCTAGAGCTAGTTCAGTGGCCTCTCATATAGGTTTGGCTCAAGTAGTATGACCAGAGCCTCTCTTATACCTTGGTGAGCCTCAGATAGTGAAACAGCCCCTGTGGGGCTAGTTGCAATGGTGCAGTTTTCCAGGACTAGGAGACCAGACTGGTGCTGAGCCTCCCAAGGGTAGGGTACGCAAAGGTCACCTTTGCAGTTGCTCATGCATATATACTGCCTTAGCTGCAGGAAGTATTCCATGGCTACAGCATGGGGTCTGACCCATTAACCATACAATCCACACAAGGTCATTTGTGCATTTGAAACGAGAACCTCACTCTCTCAAATACATTTTTTGAATGCTGCATTCAAGTTTTAAAGGAAACTTAAATGGTCAGGCAAGATATGGTTGGAAGATAGGAGGAGTCATTAATGTAAGAACATCAGAACAGCCAAACTGGGTCAGACCAAAGGCCCATCTAGCCATGTATCCTGTCTTCCAACAATGGCCAATGCCAGATGCCCCAGAGTGAGTGAACAGAACAGGGAATCATCACATGATCCCTCGCCTGTCATCCATTTCCAACCTCTGACGAACAGAGTCTAGGGACACCATTCCTACCCATTCTGGCTAAATGTAAAGTGGTTGAGTAAAAACACCATTAATCTGATGTTTATTGTGCAGTCAGTAAAGTTTTTATTTCTAGCTAGATCACAGATGTGTTACTGTCAAATGAGAGGAAAATGCCTGCCAGGCAGGATCCCTGCCTCTATTTAGGGAGAAGACATTCAGAACATGCTATTTATAGAACCCACACAGATATGCACAAAGTTCTTAATCTGCCAAAGATAACATTAGTCGTGATTTATCAAAGTAATCTTTATCCATTTTCAGTCAAATAGTGTAATTTAATCCTTTATGAATGTAATGTGCATTTCACAGGATTCTTTTTGTCAATAGAAAGCCATTTGTTGCACTTGTTAAGCCAATTAGCCTATTTCTGGTGTTTAGAATAGAATAAAAGATGCTCATGAATGGAAAATATGGGAGCTTTAAAGTTTGTGAAATATATTCACTGTGCTGTGCAAATCAATATTCAGCTCCAAACATTTTCCATGCAGCTCTTTGTCAATTTAGATCATACAAACAAGGCAGATCTATTTTCATTTCCTTAGTTCCTTGCTGTGCTATTTTAAAACTGCTTTTTCTCTGATTTGATGAGCAACTAAGTAGACTGTGGTTTCTCCTCACTAGCTGTGTGAAAGGCAGGATGACGACCAATTACGATAGGATTTTCATACTCTATAAACCCATCCCAACTCCCTAGATCAGTGGTTCCCAATGTGTGGTCTGTGGACTGGACCCCTGGGGGTCTGTGGCGGTACCGTAGGGGGTCTGCACAGAGCCTCTCGCAGCCAGCATGTCCTTCAACCCGTGTTGCCTCCTGTGGCTCGGGAAGCATTGCGAGTTGAAGGGCGCGTTGACTGAGCTGAGAGTCCCCGTGCCAGCAGCGGGCTGAGGAATGCTGCCTGGGAAGCAGCGTGGGCTGAGGGATGTGCAGGCTGCAGGCACAGCTATTTTGTTGGGGCCGGGGGGGAGTTCTAAAATTTTAGTAATTGAAAAGAGGTCCGTATCCTCGAAATGGTTGGGAGCCACTGCCCTAGATTGAGCCTGCCACTAAGCAAGGAGCGAGAAGAAAGGTGACACACATGACCACAGTTTGAATTTTGTCGCCCACCACACGCAGAAAAATTCCCGGAGTTATGGTGAAGGCAAAGGGAGCATAAAACAGCAGTCTCAGTGCTTCCTACAGCAGTCTTGTGCTGCCAGCCCTCAGCAGGAGCAGGCCCTGCTCACAACAGGAGGTGGAGCAGCTTCTCCTGCTGAAGCTGAACCAGGCCTTGGCTCTGCAGAGGTACAATCAGCTGGCTGGATGAGCAGGAAAAGAGCTCGCTCTCTGGGAGAAAAGGAGTCACAGTGAGAAAAGAAAAATCAGACAGAGACAAGTGGGTTTTATAGTTTTATTTTGTTTTTTAATTTGAAGTTTAGTTCCTGTTCTAAGATCTCCCCTAGTGTTTCTTTTGTGGCTCCTGGAGATTAATTTTTCTCAGCCCCTAGTTCTAAGACCAGGAAACCACTCTCCATGTGTTGGTACTTCATAGATACCTTGCCCCTTTTCTTATACAACTTCATGCTCTCGTTCAAGTGCCCACTACACATTCCCACTCCAGGGAGGCACTGGCAATGCAACTCTGACAGTGGAGCTTTTTATAGGTGGTTGGAGCACTGCGTCACCATTTCTTATCCCTCCTCTGGAGGTGCTCTGCTGCCTCTGGGCGACTGAGCCAGGGTAGCAGACAGACCAGAACCATTCAGTGTCAATCCAACCTCTTCAAAAATTCAGTCCTGTGATTACTTAGGGTTATTTTACATTTTTTATTTAATTTATTTTAAAGTAGTCATTTATTCATTAGTTCCCTTGCCTCAGTGTGGGCTGACAGATCCTGGGGCACAACTCAAGAGGAAAAAGCCAGGAGTTGAGAGGTGTGACTCTTGTCCTGCTGTGTTCCCCACCAGAGCCAGCTCGAGCCATTCCTGCGCCCCAGGCAGCGGGTGCACGGCACATGCGTGGCCCCGCCTCCCGGCACGCTGCACCCCTTACAGCTGACATCAGGCGCCCCCCCATAGGTTGGTGCCCCGGGCAGCTGCCCAGCTAGCCCCCCCGCCCTTAATCCGGCATAACATGCTCATAGGCGATGTCTAACTTGCTTGGGGGAAGAGGGCTCTCCTTATGGTGAATGATAAGCCTCTTTGCCCAAAGGGCTTTTAAAAAGTGTCAAAACTTGTCCCCAAGTATTGCAGGAGTCTCTAACAGCCAAACCCCACCAATTCTGAAGCTTCAGGGAGTAGCTGAGTTAGTCTGTACACAGGATAAACTTAAAAAAACAACAAATGGTCTGGTAGCACTTTATAGACTAACAAAACATGTAGATGGTATATACTGCCCCTTCTTGCACAAGAAAAACCCTCTTGCGCAATGCCGTTACACCTATTACTTTTCAGGAAGAACGGCATTGCGCAAGAGGGTTTTTCTTGCGCAAGAAGGGGCAGTGTAGACTCTCCTTCTTGCACAAGAGCTTCTTCTGAAAAAAATGGTGGCTCATTAGGTATGCAAATGAGGCTCGGCGATATTCCACGCTTAGCCTCATTTGCATATTACTCGCGCAAGAAGCCGCGAGTGTAGACATAGCCTTTTTGTGGTGAGTTTGTGGTAGGAGTTGCTGTTGCAGAACAACGAACCCTTCTCCAGTTGGCATCACAAGGTTCTTAGCATCACAGGTCATACCCCTAAACATAATAAGTATCCCAGTTCCAGATGCCAGTTCCAATTCCTTGCTGCTGACAGCTTCCGTTAGGATAGCAGCTGCTTGCTCATATTGTAGAGTGGTGTTGTATTGTGCATAACTACTTAGATTACACCATTCAAATGAGGAAGGAAAGCTCTGAGAGCCCAGTGAGTGACCCTCACTACTTATGTTGCTTATGTGGCTTTTTCACCGTATGATTCCAGTGATCATAAATTGTTAGGTCGCTGAAGTGGGGTCTCCATTCCACACTGGAAATGTTAGAGGCAGTAGTTGCTGAGGTAGCTGGGGAGGGGTGAGGCGTTGAATATTACTTCTTTCAGGATGGTTCGATGCTGTATCCATCATGCAGGGACAGAAGCACTTCTCTTGGGAGAGTCACTTTCAAGACCATGCTGTCTGAACATGGCAGGTAGTTGGCTACCAAAGTTGCTGAGTCAAGTATAGGTGATTATGTACACTGCTAAGGCAAAGCGCCCCACTGGTTTGAGGCAATGTTCCCTCTAATATTTTCCATCCGTGTGTGGAATAAATTAAGGGATGTGCAGAGGTACACTACCAGTAGAAACACCATGCTGCCAGCTGAGGGCACCCTGCTAATCAGCAGGGCAGCATCTAAAACTCTTCTGGGTGGCTGCCTAAGCACTTGATATGCTTCACACAGATTTTATTGATTTATGTATTGATTATAATGAATTAACGGGGTAAGAATGGATAAGTGTGAATGTGGTATGATTGTGGAGTGGACAGAAGAGGCCAAAGGCAAAGAGGCAAAACATCAGGAGACCTGATTGCACAAAGTGACTATGGGACAAACAACATGAAAAAAAGGACGACTAAGGAGAGTGACTGTGTGATACCCAGAGGAAAGTCTTATGCAGCAGTTTCAGAGGAAAGTTTAACACAGCAGTTTCTCAGTGAATCATCAACCGAGCTACTGATTAGAAGTGTATAAGGGTCCTTCACGCCCAGGGCATCAGTGGAGATGAATCAACACAGACACTGAGGCAGCGCTTGCACCGCCAGATCTCCAGCCTCTTCCAGCTACTATCAGGGTTGGCCACCTGATCAGTACGCTTGTGTGAGTATGCTTGCAAAGGAGAATAGACTATATCACAATTACATATAAGTGATCTTAACATCTTTTGTCTGTTGATATCTATATGGAATAAAACTAATATAAGGATACTACTCGTTGTGCCCTCAATCCTTTGGCACTCCTCTATAAGATCTTTGGAGTGGTCTGATCACCCACACCCAGAAGAACAGATTTGTAACACACTCAGCTTACAGGGAACACTGGTCTGAGGTAGAACATAACTGTCTGGCTGGAGTTCTTCAGAAGTCTGAGCACAGTGGACTGAATGTTTAGGAATCTTTCCAGTGGAAGGAAGGTTCTGCCAATGTGCAAGTCCTCAGGGGAGGGAAGGGTTGTATAGAAAGCTAATGTAAGGATTTTTTTAAAACCATTTTATTGTGAGTCTTAATTCTAACCTTGGAATGGAGCCAATCCTATGTAGCCTCGTCCTCACAACATCCCGGAACAGGGAGAAGAGGGTAGGAGGTGGGGATATGCCAATGAATTCTGCTACAAACTGTTCCACTCAGTTCTGTACTGCTGGCACATCCCAGGAGTGTGAATGTGAGGAGTCCATCTCAAAGAATTCCAGTTACAGGTGAGTAACTTTAATTTCCTATCATCACTCCTGCAGTAATCCCACGCCCTCAATCTCTCCTTATGTTTTTAACCCATCTACTATGTCTTGACCTTGTCCAGACTCTTCTCTCTTTGAAGATGAAGCTGTGTGTTTTGCTTCTCTTTATGCACTGCCCCTCACAATGGGCCTTTGAGCTTGATTAGGACATCTGGGCAATAACATACAAATAAAGTTGAGAGAAGAGTGAGCAACAATGAGCTTGCTGAATGACAAGAAGTAAAGTCTCAGGGTAGCTTTGTAGTCTGTAACTTTAAAAAAATGAGTACTCCTAAAGCACCTTAGACTAACAAAAAACCCAGTTCCTTTCCTCATGAAAGCTCATGATGCACTATGTTGTTAGTCTTTAAGAGTACATCTACACAGCAGGGCTAAAGTCGAATTAAGCTACGCAACTTTCAGCTATGTCAATTGCATAGCTGAAGTCAAAATAGCTTAATTTGGCTTTTGGTGCTGTCTACACAGCAGGAAGTCGAAGGAAGAACACTATTCCTTCTACTTCCCTTACTCCTCGTGAAATCAGGGTTACAGGAGTCAGAGTAAGAAGTCCTCCAGCTCAACATTATTTTGAAAATAAAGGTTTGTAGTATAGACACGCACTATGTTATTTCAGAATAACGTCAGTTATTCTGAAATAACGCTGCTGTGTAGACATACCCTTAGGAGCTACAGGAGGACTACTCATTTTAGGCAGGAAGTAGTTTGTGTATTGGCAGCAACTAGAGCACTGTTTGTGGGGCAGTCAGCAAACAAAGTGCCAGCACTGTTCATATAGACCAACACACTAGCCACTAGCCACATGTGGCTATATGGCCAGTTGAGTGTGGCTAGTTCACTATAGCAGTAGCTTCAGAACTGGTTGGACACCACGGATATAGATCCTGTGGAGGCTGGGCTGGTGAGGGAGAACAATAGTTTATGCAGTCTCCATTATGGTGAGAAATTGGGGTGGCAGGCTTTTCATCATCACTACAGTCTTTTGTCTGTGTCCCTAGGTTCTATCTTCCACTGTGGATACTAGCTAGTCATGCACTCTTTGCATTTACTGTCAGTGAAAGCAGAGGACAAAAAAAGCTCAGCTCCTGTGTGTGTCACTACTCGCTTATTAGAAAATCAAAATGAAGGAAATGAAATCATCAATGCAAATATGAGAGCAGAATTTTGCTTGTACAATTCATGGGGAAAATTAGCTGTTTTGCTTTTATTTTGTTTTTTATTTAAGCATCAAATGGCATGACTCTTCATTAAGGGGACAAATTTGGATTGGTGAAATAGTGAAGTCAGATGTAATGTTTTGCCTACCAGTAAATGCACCCAAAAAATGCCATGGGCAAAGTAAGCAGGTAGGATTTCTGTGATGTGGAACATGTTCTTTTTCTTCTTGGAAAATCACACTCAATTAGTCTGGAACATTGAATATACTGATGCTAATGAAGTAAAAGGGTTCATTAGTTCCTCAACAATATATGCTATGGTCAAGGGAACAAAATTAAATATTTACTCTGATTCACTGTAGAGTCAAAACAGCAGGAACATCACAGATAAAAAAGGTTTGAAATTTTCAAAAAATCCTTCAGCCTCAACCTGTAAGCAATGGTGTTGACTATGGAATAAAACATAGAGTGGCATAGAATATTACATCAATAGAAGGGCTACAAAGAATCACTGCCAGTCTCCCAGCCACAGGGGCTCTGTGACTCCCCTAGTCCAGTGACATTACTGGCACTAGCCCGCCATTTTTTTTTCTGTGAGTGCTCCCAAAGCACCCACATGGTGACTGACAATGCTAGACCAGGGGTGTTGCCGGACTAGGGAAGTCCAGATTACAGAGGTTCAATATGCACAATGTTTTGCAGTGGCCTGGAAATATATACAGCCTTCATCCTGCAAACCCAACTCAGCAAACATTAAGCACTAGTCATGGGTGTTTAATGGCAATATCAACATACCTGAATGTAAGTGTTCTCATGGAGCTCAGTAGTTGCATTAACAAGAGTGTATAATGTTGCATTTCCTGTGGAACTCAGATTCTCAATAGTTCTAACACTTTGCTGAAGGTACAGGTTATGATTAAATTCTATTTCTGCACTGTACAGGCTAAGTTATTTATAGCTGCAAATAAAGATAATTATGGGGATGCTATCTCTATAGAAACTGCTGGTGGACTAAATCTAAGATCTCTTATAAGAAATCTCTTCTTTGTTCTCTTCATCAAGAAAGTCAAGAGCAGATTGTTTTCTTAGTTAGGGTTGGTAGAAGTTGATATATTTGGCATTTAAATGTTTTTAATCTCTTTCATGAATAACAATCTAAGCATTCATATTACACAGGATTTATTTTTTTAAAATTGTCCTCAATTAAAATGTATCTGTGTATTCATTGTATTAAGAATTCTTTTGCATCCCACTCCCATTACAAAAGGGGAAATAAAAAAACATGTTAACAGAGGTTAAGTTGCTGAAGTCTATCTCTAAATAATAGAAATACTAAATATATACAAAAAAGTTACACTTTTGGCACAAAGTTTGGAAATTTACTTCTTTAAACATAGATCTCCAAATAATGTATACATCTATACCTATGGTTGTCATTGAATGTCACAATCCCTTTTTAAACCAAAAATGTTTGTTTGGAATGCTATGAATTTGGTGCCATCAGATCTTTATTTTATGTGTAGCAAATGCTTTCTGTTCATCATGTATAATAATTTGTTACAATGTATTTTATTTTGAAATACTAACACTTGTTGAATCTTTGAGTTGGTTATATTTGTAGCATTGTTTTCTCATGGTCCTCTTATTTGCTGAATTACAGCAAAACTGTTTCAGATGCTAACACCTTGAGAAAGTATTTAAATGCACAGAGGACTACTGCTGTTTCCTTCCATTCATATTCAAGGAACCAAAGAAAAAAGAGGCACAAGATGTATATTTTAAGAAAAACATAACACAGCAAAATCTGACCAGAACATTTAAGCCTGCGATTTGTATTAGCAACGTATACAGTATAGTCAAGAAATCCTGAAAACAGGAAATTGACTGGGATTTCAAAATCACAAGGCCATAAAGAAGAGATGAAAAAGATTGGTGGAAGTGTTTGGAACAGCAGTAAGGAAAGATACGTGGTCTGAAGAAAGAAATGATATGCAAAGTGCTTATATGAAAAGCAGAGAAGTTGGGACTAGAGTTAAAATACAAATGGAACAGAAATATTACCGGAAACTGCCGTAGACATTGCTGGCAGGATGAGAAGACAGAGGAAGGAATGTTAAAGGCAGATAAAGGAGGGAGTGAGGATGCTGGCCATTGGGATTTTGATTACCCTGACACTAACAAGGAGAGGTAGTTATGGAGTGAGCAAGGGAAGGGATATGTTTTGTGTTTTTGAAGATAGCGCAGAGTTATTTCTTCACACAGCTTGTGCAAGCAACTGACAAGATCAGTCTGTTTAGAATGCATTTCTAGGTAGGGGAACCAGGCTCATCCTCTCCACCAGGTCCCAGCCCCGTTATGTCAGTGGCCCACCACTAGCTCAGCAGGGAATCCATCCAAAACACACCAAGCTCTTGGAAGTTAACCCCCTGCCCTGGACTACTTCCTATTGGACTTGCCGTAGCAGCCTTCTTCACTGCTTTCCTCCAGACTGGGGGTTTCTCCAGCTGTTTCTTGCTGACTGGCCTCCATGGTTTGATCCATCTGCAGCTCTTCCTGCAGAACTCTGGCAACACCTCTTTCCCCAGCAGTTGTCAGCCCAGACTGAGCTGCTCCACCTGCTTTTATAGCTGGCCTCCAGCTGGAGCATGCCCAGCAGGGCTGTGGGGGGTTACCCTGGTTTACCCTTGCAGGTCACAGTGGTCTATAATTACATGGTCATTTACTGGGTGTTATTTTTCCAAAGGATCCCTGACTCAGACAATGTGCAGACCTATTTGAATTCTGGAGCTAGGGCCACATAGAGTAGCAATGGGCAATCTGTGGCCCATGGGCCACATGCTGCCTATTGGGGTTCTGTATGTGGCCCATGAGACATTTTGTTTAATATTGCCCATGTGCAGGGTTGTCAGATTCTGCTGGTTTCCATCCACATAGTTTTTTTTTACTTTCGGTATCACTCAAGTGACACTATAACAAGGGCATGTAAAGTGAGGTACCTGCTGATTGCTTACAACACTGACTGTGAGAGCCATGCTCTCCATCTGCATCCAATCAAAGCGCTGCTGCGTTCAAGCCGCACCGCACACGGCACAAATTCTAGGTATGCAAGCATAGTTAGCAAAACAACCCTAACCCAAGAGCTTGTCTCAGTTACAACAATCTTGCTGCCCACTATGATGGAGGGGCCACTCATATGGCCCACTCACTTGCCCATCACTGATCTAGAGCCTTCACACTCCGTGCTCAGGATGGATCTGCTTTGTGTATGTATCAGAATTGTGTAGTGAAGATGGCTGCTGATGGGAGGAACCCTGTTTCATTTTGTTGCAGAAATTAGGGAGTGTTCAGTGAGTGAAATGGGGGATTGCAAGACAAGAATGGAAGTAACATGGCCTTGTTGACTAAGCACAATACTGAGAGCAAGGCTACGTCTAGACTGCAAGCCTCTTTCGAAAAAGAGCGTCTAGACTGCAAGCAGTACTTTCGAAAAAGCAAGCCGCTTTTTCGAAAGAAAGCACCGAGGGAGTCTGGATGCTCTCTTTTGAAAAAGCCCTGTTTGCATTCAAACGCCTTTTTTCGAAAGAGCACTTTCGAAAAAAGGCGTTCTTCCTTGTGAAATGAGGCTTTCCACCGTCGAAAGAAAAGCCGCGTTCTTTCAATTTAATTTCGAAAGAACGCGGCTGTAGTCTAGAAGCAGGTGAAGTTTTTTCGAAAAAAGGCTACTTTTTGTGAAAAAACCCTTGAGTCTAGACACAGCCCAAGGGAGCTTCTGAGTTGTCATTGCAGTGTAATAGTTTCTGTGGGTTTAGTCAATTAACTCATCCCCTCAGCCTCAGGATATTTACCTCTAAAAATGGGAAAATTCTACTTTCTGCTTACCCTACAGGTTAATGTTTATCAAGTGTTATTAAAGAAATACTAAGATTCACCAAAATGCGCACACAACACAACCCTGCAGTTGCTGGCATCCTAAAAGTTCCCTTATCTTCTCTCCATCTTATCTGCATAGATATCCTTTGAAAAACTAGCCTAAATGTTGTAACTTTGTAGAGATCCCAGCCAAAGTTCCCCCAGGCTGACATCTGCAGGAGGAGGCTAGTGGTGTCAAGAAGATTTTCCCCATCCATTTTCCATAAACTTCAAATGCTGTCGCTTCACATACCAATGTCAGCACAATAGAGTGATTTTCTTTGTGGGGCTGGGGAAGGGTGAAAGAGTGTTTTGCACAGCCAAGGTAGGAGAGTCTTGTGGTTAAGGCATGGGACTATGAGGCAGGAAATCTGGGTTCCTTCCTGAGTGCCATAAACTGTGGGTAAATCACTTAATCTCTGTACTTCAGTTCCCCATCTATAAAACAAGGAGAAGAATAGCACAACATGCCACAGGGGTGTTGTGAGGCTAGCTGTTAATGTTTGCACAGAAAAGCTCCCAATCACTGTACGTTTCTATCAAAACAATAGTACAGAATAAGCAGGTATTTTAATACTTTGACATATCCCTAATGTGAGTCTTTCTGCTCTGTTTGTGCCCTTATCTGGCCACAGCCTGCCCTGAGAAGGCATGGAAAATTCTTTACCTACATCTGATCACACATCCTTAAGCTCCCTCTCAGATAGAAAGACAAAATCGGATAATCTGCCTTTCCAGCAGTTATTTTATGTGAACGTTAGATCTGCAGGAAAATATTATGAATGACAAATTGCTGCCATCCCCTATAAAACTATTTAACTAAATCCCTGATACAGCAACATACTAAAGTAAATAGGAATAGGAGACCTATATGGAAGGCAGATGATCCCCCATCTGCCTACTGTGGGTTGCTATACCTTCCTCTGAAACATCTGGAGCTAGCCAATGTCAGAGCCCTGATCCCAGACTAGATGGATCTTGAATACAGCCGGGTCTGGAAATTCCTGTGTTTCTATTTATTATTCATAGAACTAAGCATTTTGTTTTTCATGAGAAGTTTTTGTTGAAAAATGAGCTTTCTACACTTCAACATTTTCCACAATATCTGTTACGCTTCAGGATCTAGCTGAGTAAGGGTTTGATTCAGTTTAGTTCTAGGGCTGTCAGTCTTGTCTTTTGCCTGAATGGAAGCCAGATCAACCCTGGATCGTCAGTGTTCCATGAAAGTTCATGTTTCTTTGATCATGAATCCAACAGCATGGGAAAGATGCCCACAGGAAAATAATTACTGATGCTATCTAAAATGGCCACATGAAGCTACTTGGAAAATGATCCCCATTTTTAGGAGTGATTTATTTCAGGTTTAGGTTTGTTTATTTAAAAATGTTGTATTTTTTGCTTTCTTGGCAGGTGAACCTGGTGATACGTGTATAAGGATTGTACTAATACAGTAAAACCTCAGAGTTCTGAACAGGTCAGGAATGGAAGTTGTTGTAACTCTGAAATGTTCATAACTGAACAAAACATTATGCTTGTTCTTTCAAAAGTTTACAGTGGAACATTGACTTAATACAGCTTTGAAACTTTACTATGCAGAAGAAAAATGTTGCTTTTAATTTAAGTGAAACAAGCACAGAAACAGTTTCCTTACTTGTCAAATCTTTTTAAAAAACTTCCCCTTTATTTATAGTAATCTACAATTAACACAGCACTGTACCCTATTTGCTGCCTTTTGGGGGAGGCAGGGACTAAGGAAGAGATGTCTGCTGCCTGATTGCATACTTCCAATTCCAAATGAAGTGTGTGCTAAATCAGTTCATAACTCTTCGGTTCTACTATATTTCAAAGTTACCTCTTTTAAATTACATCAAGAGCTGGCCCTCTCTGATGCTAGCATCTTCTGGCACGTAATACTGTTACAATAGTACATTTGGAATATTGAGTATGTCTATTTTACAAAAATCTGCTTTGAGATCATAGAACGCTAGAACTGGAAGGGACCTCAAGAGGTCATTGAGTCCAGTCCCCTGCCCTCACGGCAGGACCAAGCACTATCTAGACCATCCCTGATAGATGTCTATCTAACCTGCTCTTAAATATTTCCAGAGATGGAAATTCTACAACCTCCCTAGGCAATTTATTCCAGTGTTTAACCACCCTGACAGGAAGTTTTTCCTAATGTCCAACCTAAGCCTCCCTTGCTGCAGTTTAAGCCCATTGCTTCTTGTTCTATCCTCAGAGGCTAATGAGAACAATTTGTCTCCTTCCTCTTTGTGCCACCCCTTTCAGTCTTCTCCTTTCCAAACTAAACAAGCCCAGTTCTTTCAGTCTTCCTTCATAGGTCATGTTCTCTAGACCTTTAATCATTCTTGTTGCTCTTCTCTGGACCTTCTCCAATTTCTCCACATCTTTCTTGAAATGTGATGCCCAGAACTGGACACAATACTCCAACTGAGGCCTAATCAGTGCAGAGTAGAGTGGACGAATGACTTCTTGTGTCTTGCTCACAACACGCCTGTTAATGCATCCTAGAATCATGTTTGATTTTTTTACAGCAGCGTCACACTGTTGGCTCATATTTAGCTTGTGGTCCACTATGACTCCTATATCCCTTTACGCAGTACTCCTTCCTTGACAGTCACTTCCCATTCTATACTTGTGAAACTGATTTTTCCTTCCTAAGTGCAGTACTTTGCATTTGTCCTTATTAAACTTCATCCTATTTACTTCAGACTATTTCTCCAGTTTGTCCCGATCATTTTGAATTATGACCCTATCCTCCAAAGCCGTTGCAATCTCTCCCAGCTTGGTATCATCTGCAAAAATAATAAGCGTACTCTCTATGCCAATATCTAAATTGTTGATGAAGATATTGAACAGAACTGGTCCCAAAACAGACCTCTGCGGAACCCCACTTGTTGTACCCTTCCAGCAGGATTGTGAACCATTAATAATTACTCTCAGAACGGTTATGCACCCAACTTGTAGTAGCCCCACGTTGTATTTGCCTAGTTTATTGATAAGAATATCATGCGAGACTGTATCAAATGCCTTACTAAAGTTTAGGTATACCACATCCACCACTTCTCTCTTATCCACAAGACTCGTTATACTATCAAAGAAAGCTATCTGATTGGTTTGACATGATTTGTTCTTTACAAATCCATGCTGGCTGTTACCTATCACCTTATTATCTTCCAGGTGTTTGCCGATGAATTCCTTAATTACTTGCTCCATTATCTTCCCTGGCACAGAAGTTAAACTGACTGGTCTGTAGTTCCCTGGGTTATTCTTATTTCCCTTTTTATAGATGGGCACTATATTTGTCCTTTTCCAGTCTTCTGGAATCTCTCCCGACTTTCATGGTTTTTCAAAGATGATAGCTAAAGGCTCAGATACCTCCTCTATTAGCTCCTCAAGTATTCTAGGATGCATTTCATCAGACCCTGGTGACTTGAAGACATCTAACTTTTCTAAGTGATTTTTAATTTGTTCTTTTTTTATTTTATCTTCTAAACCTACCCCATCCCACTAACATTTACTATGTTAGGCATTCCTTCATCAGACTTCTTGGTGAAGACCGAAACGAAGTCATTAAGCACCTCTGCCATTTCCAAGTTTCCTGTTATTGTTTCTCCCTTCTCACTGAGCAGTGGTCCTACTCTGTCCTTGGTCTTCCTCTTGCTTCTAATATATTTATAGAAAGTTTTCTTGTTACCCCTTATGTCTGTAGCTAGTTTGAGTTCATTTTGTGCCTTTGCCTTTCTAATCTTGCCCCTCCATACCTGTATTGTTTGCTTATATTCATCCTTTGTAATTTATCCTAGTTTCCACTTTTGATATGACTCCTTTTTGATTTTTAGATCATGCAAGATCTCCTGGTTAAGACAAGGTGGTCTTTTGCCATACCTTTTCTTTTTCTTACACAGCGGAATAGCATGCTTTTGGGCCCTTAGTAATGTCCCTTTGAAAAACTGCCAACTCTCATCAGTTGTTTTTCCCCTTGGTCCTGCTTCCCATGGGACGTTACCTATCAGCTCTCTGAGTTTACCAAAATCTGCCTTCCTGAAATCCATTGTCTCTATTTTGCTGTTGTCCCTTCTACTATTCCTTAGAATCATGAACTCTATGATTTCATGGTCACTGTGTTAGTTTCCCAACATATGTCTGAATAGTTGAAGTCCCCCATCACCACCAAATCCTGCACTTTGGATGATTTTGTTAGTTGTTTAAAAAAAGCTTCATCCACCTCTTCTACCTGGATAGGCGGTCTGTAGTAGACCCCTAGCATGACATCACTCTTGTTTTTCACTCCTTTTAACCTAACCCAGAGACTTCAACACTTCTGTCTCCTACGTCCATCTCCACCTCAGTCCAAGTGTATACATTTTTAAAATATAAGGCAACACCTCTTCCCTTTCTTCCCTGCCTATCCTGAGTAAGCTGTACCCTTCTATACCAATATTCCAGTCATGTGTATTATCCCACCAAGTCTCTGTGATACCAACGATGTCATAGTTGTGCTTATTTATTAGCACTTCAAGTTCTTCCTGCTTATTACCCATACTTCTTGCATTTGTATATAGCATCTAAGAGGTTTCTACAGTATCTGGCACAATGAGGGATCTCAGGTGTGGTGTCTTAAATACTGCTACGATACTGTTACCGCTCCCAAAAATCTCACTATATATTTTAGAGACTTTGTGTTTCTGTCTGTCTGTCCATCTGTGAGTCTGTTTGTTCAAGAATGCCTCCTAAATTGTAAGAGCTAGGACCATCACACTGGGTGCACAGCTTCCTCTTATCATAAGGTATGATTACATAAGGGTCTGATTGTGCCAGGACAATAGGAGGTGCCTGCAATGCAATGAAAAGAGAAGGGTCTATTACCAGGGACAGTTATGCTGTGGATTGACCACAGGGGGAGCATCTGCACTGAGAACATGTGGCTGGCTGGGGGCAGGGCTCCTGATGGTGCCAGGCACTATTCTCAGGTAAGGTTACCATGCTGGACAGCGTGGCCACGCCACCCTGGACAGGCCCTGGGGAGCAGCTGCTGGCTGAGCAGTGCAGCTCCTGCCATCCCAGACCAGCCCCCCCCCCACCTCCTGCCCTGTCTCCAGCACACACCACCTCCAACCCCCTCTGCTGAATCCTACACCTCCCACATCCTGCCCTGCTCCTTAACTTTCACCCTGCCCTTAGCCCCCATCCTGCCCAAACCCCTGCCATAACAAACCCATCCCCTACCCTGAACCCCTCCACATCCAACCTCCTGCTCTGACTCCTACACTCCCACATTTTTCCCTGAGCCCCCAACCTCCTTCCAATCCCCTATCCTGACTCCTACACCTCCACCCCTTGCCCTGAGCCCCCCCACTTCATGTCCTTAGCCCCTCCTCATCCCAACCCTGACTCCTTCACCACCACACTCCCAGTCCTCTCCCCTGAGCTTCCGAAATCCCCAAGCCCTGCCCTGACTCCTGCACCCCCCAAACTACCAGAGCCCTGTTCTGAAGAACCTGAGCAATGATGGGTAAATCTTCTAGTAATGAATAAATGAGAAATGTTTATGATCTGCTCAGTGTGTGTAAATACAATAAATAATTAACTGAAATTAAAAGGTAGGAAATCCAAATTGAGTAAAAGGAAATAGTTACTTCACACACCATATAATTAGACTGTGGAATACATTACCACTGAAGTTGTTGAGGCCAACTCCTCAGGCAGTAGTTATGATGACTATCCAGAGTTGATTTAATTAATAACAAAAAAATTGGAAGAGCTATTAGAACCCATGGTTAAGGAAGTAAGCCAATCTCTAACTATTAGCAATGAGGGTGAGACTCATTTGTTGAGTAAAATATCTCGCATCTGACTATTGTGTGTTTATTATACCTTCCTCTGAAGCATCTGATGCTGGCCACTGTCAGAGACTGGATCCAAGATTGGATGGACCCTGATTGCAATGCAGTCTGGCAAGTCCTATATTTCTATGTATTACTCACAGAGCTAGTCAATTTGTTTTTCTTGAGAAATTTATTGTTGAAAAAAGGAGCTTTCTATACTCTTACATTTTCTTACATTTCTTACATCTTTTACCAATATTTTTATCAATCATTTTGAAATATTTTCAACATGGCTTTGTTCACTCAATACCTGGTTTTTGCTAAAAAATGTACTTTTGGTGATCAAAAAAATTTGAAATTTTCTAGAATATAAAATATGTCAAGCTTATAAAAATGTACCATGCCAAATTTCCAAATGTTTCACAAAATCTTTGCCCTGTTTTAATTACTAATTATTTACTCAGATCTGCATTTTACTAAGAAAGAGAAACTGACACCCACTGAAATAGCCGTTTTAATTAAAAACTGTGGATCAGATTCAGTACTGACGTAAATGATGCTGTAGGTCACAAATCGGGTATAAGTTGTTTATAAAGTATTGATTTGAAATTCAGGGAGTGTATAAAACTGTTGTAATTTACAAACTGAATGGTGGTTAAAAGAAAATCAAATTAAAAAGAAACTGTCAAATTAGGCAGCCTCAATAGTATGTTACTTTATCACTTCATATTAGCATCTTTCCCCCATACATCTTTTGCTTTGCCTACTGAATGCCAGATTGGTGGAAGTGACTACTTTACCACTGGGCTTTCAAGTCAGAGTGGAATTTGTCCCAAATATTTCGAATTGAGCTGCAACCAAGTCAGAATTTGGCCGTTTCTTTCCAAAAATAGTAAGAAATGTTTCTTCACTGTGTGAATTGTCAGAACACAGCACTAACGAAAGTGGATGCTGTTAACTTTAATAACGGCACTTTTTTACATCATGGTTGAGAAATTTTTTTAAGTGCTTCAAGGTGATTTTTTTAAGTGCTTTTCTGAAACTGCTGAAGGACCTTCAGATAAAAGGGTTCCTGGGTAAACAAAGACACTCTCAGATGCTGGGCCGTACAATCATCTAAAATAAAACTCCAATTAATTTGTGCTCGGACAACAGAGATGGAAACAACCACCAGGCCAAACAGGTTTTCATTACCCTCTAATCAGAAATGTAAAGCAATCCATTACTGAATGTGTTTGTTGTGGTAGTTTATCCAATTAATCTTGGCACTTTTAGCTAGAGTATTTTGTTACTGCTTGCTTGATTCTTGCTTGTAGTTGTAATTGTGCATAGTCTTTTGATTACTAGCTGCATAGCTTCTGTGATTTCAGACTGTTTTAAGAACATTCTGCTATTGAGATACTGTTCAAATATGCAAATACACAC
Organism: Rafetus swinhoei; assembly: GCA_019425775.1. NCBI lineage: Eukaryota > Metazoa > Chordata > Testudines > Trionychidae > Rafetus > Rafetus swinhoei. The sequence continues at coordinate 58,597,482 of CM033437.1, forward strand.
TGTGGGAATGCCCACAAAGCACACTTTCCCATATAACATTTTATTTTCATAAGGGGAGATAAACATTAAACAGTACAAAGAACAAAAACATCATAAGGGTTGTGAAAAGGAACCCACATGAGATGACAGAGAATTTCTCCAGATGAAAATTCTTGCAAAACAACACATACGCTGACCTTGAACGTCATGAACATTGCTTTCATTTAAAAGCACCTCTCACATGGGCTACGTGGCAGTTTAAAGACATTTGATTAAATATTTTAGATTACATTGTCTGATATTTATTGTCAAAGTGTCTAGACACCCGAACACCCAGCACAGTACTCACCTAATTTATAAAGTTTTCCACCCTGTACTGAGAGTGCCATCTAGGCTTCTGACTCAGGCTGTCTCTAAACTACCCCTCTGTCTGCAGAGGGATGTAAATGAAGCACTTTGAAAGTGCAAATGAAGCAGGGATTTAAATATCCCGCACTTCATTTGCATAATCGCGTCATGGCGCTGTTTCGAAACGGAAACCGCTGTTTAGATGTGGTTTTTTTGACAATGGGGTGCTTTTTCAAAAGGAATACAGGATCTTTCGAAACAGCGCCCCATTGTCGAGAAAACCACGTCTAAACCGTGGTTTCGGTTTCGAAATGGTGCTTGTTCGAAACAGCGCCATGACGCAATTATGCAAATGAAGTGCGGTATATTTAAATCCCCGCTTCATTTGCACTTTCAAAGTGCTTCATTTACATCCCTCTGCTGACAGAGGGGTGTAGTTTAGACGTAGCCTTAGGTATAAGTTTGAAACCTCAGTTGGCTCAGACCAGAGGCAGGGGGGCAGACTGAGGCAGTGGTATGGTCTATAGAGGAAGAGGAGGCTTGTGGAGTTCAAGGCTGGGCTCATTCAGCACAATTGCAAAACAGGAAAAAAATACTCTAAATTCAGAAAGCAAAGGGGGAAAATGGTAGAGTTGTCCCTTTCTTACCCTTGACAACCTCACAGGTGCAGAACATGGCCTTTTAAAAAGGTGCATTTAAAATATTTCTGCAAATGTTTGTGTATTAAATTATTTCACACTTAAACTCTGACCTGTTGCCAGCACCAAATGTTTGGGAGCTGTGGGTTTGACATTGTTACAGTTATACGTTATCTAGCAGGAAAGGTGCTTTGCAACATAATATGATGCAATGGCAGATTAGAGCTGACGTAGGATGAACTCCAGCCCTCACTGAGGGGAGATGACTTCAAGTTACTGCATTTAAAAAGTTCCGTAAAATACTAACTAATTTCTAGTCCATAGCACATCAGAATTTTTTTCACCAGTGAGAGACCATAGTTGGGTCCCGCTTCTAACACAGATACTGTAGATGAATATTCAAATTGCTCTCAAGGATATATATTGACTATTGTGATACAGGCATCATGGGTTATAATTCAGACGTGAATTTTAAAGGAAGATGTTCATTTTAAAGCTGAAAAATAACTGATAATGAGATATGGAACCTTTCTTCTCAGGTGTCCAGCTCAAAGCCAGGTTGCTTTGGTAGCTAAAAGTTATCATATGGCAACTGTTCGGTGGACTATGTGAAACGAGTATAATTGCTAGTGAACAAGGGGTCTGCATCATTAAAACCACCATGTTCATACGGGTTGAACCTTTCTAGTCTGGCACTCTCTTGTCCAGCAACATCCATGGCCGGCATGATTTTAGTTAGCTGGATGTCTGCTTATCATGGGTGTGGCCAAGTTTCCTGTAGTCCCATAAAGTTTGTTTACAGCCACCAATCCTGTCTCTCAATTTTCTGTGCTGTTATTTAGCTCTAATTTACCCCTAAATGTCTTCTAAGAGCCTACTAAGCAGTGGAAGTGTTGGTAATGCTGCTAGACAATATTGACCTCCTGTGGTCCAGCAAAATCTCTGGTTTGACACCAGTCAGGTCCCGAGGGTGTCGGACTAGAGAGGTACAACCTGTGGCACCTTTGGTACAGAGTCCATGTCATGACCTTCAGGGGGTAGCCGAGTTAGTCTGTTACAGAAAAAAACAACAAATGGTCTGGTAGCACTTTATAGACTAACTAAACACATAGATGGTATCATGAGCTTTTGTGAGCACAGCCCACTTCTTCAGATGACCGGAGTTATGAGTAGGGGAAATTAAAGCTCATGATACCATCTACATGTCATGACGGTGTCTCCTCTCACCTCCCGTTGTGGGAGGAGGCTGGAGGAGTACCTGTGGGAAGACACCAAAGGAATGGGAGGAAAGCAGATTCACCATGAATCCTCTAGCCATTTTTAGTAACACAGGAACCATGAGACTGGCAATTCTTTGTTTGCTTTTTGTCATTTCTTTCCTCCCTGTGTGCTGGAATTTGTTTCTGTGGACTGAACAAACATCTCAGAGGGCGGAAGTAAGAAGTCAGCAGTGGTGGGGGAGACTAGCTGAGGCACTTGGTCAAGAGGGAGAAGTGGGTGGGGGAGCAAATCAGTGGAGTTATTAAGAGCGGGTGCTTGGTGTTAGTTTGCTAATGTACTATTTGTTTTATTCTACTCCAGTTCTTATACAGCCCTCACCGCTCTAGTATGCAAGCATCTTTTAGAGGGGTGTCAAGTGATGTGAATAATATCTGTCATGTGTCATGGGTTCATTCTTCCTCCCTCTCCCCAGGGAGAAATTATGTGGGGATTTTACAACATTTATTATGTTAGCTGTATAGTGTGCACTGTGCTTATAATGGCAAAAGCAAGGGCAAAGACATCCTTGCGCTTGGAGTTCAAAGTCATGTGGTGAGTGGTGGTTCTTAGTTCCTGGGGGAGTTACATGCACAGCCCAGGTCTGGCTCTGGATAGAACCCTGTCCCCTACATGCCTATCTTTACTCCATTGTGCCTGAGGAGAAGAGTTGTTGAATGTAAACACCCCAGAGCTCTAGGTGATCTTTTCGGTACCGTATGCTCATACCTTTAAAAGATTTGACAAGAGCCAAGATTTTGAATCTGACATGATGTTCTAGAAGGAACCAATGTACTGAGAGGAGGATGAGACAGACGTGCTTGCAGCCTGACTTAACTAATTGTAGCTTGTGACCATCTTCAGCCAGAGCTATCCTTATTCATATTCAGAATATGCAGCTGTGTGGTGGGGCACCCAAAAATTTGGGGTACCACTGGGTGTCAATGTCCACTCACCTGCTTCCTCTTATCCCTGTTCTTTGGCTCTCCTTCCTCTGGTGAGGATCTGATTAACAGTATAATGATACAAAAATAAGGACTAAATTGCAATATTAATTAGTAAGAGGAGAATAACCTGTCTTTAGCAGAAATGTTTTATTTTTATTATCTTTAGGGGATGCTACCTTCTGAAAACAGCAATGTGATTTTGTAATGTAGTGTGCATTTGGTTTTATATAAAATGTTTGATGTGAGAATTAGTGTGTGTACTCTACTGCAATCTAATTTCAAAGGAAAAGCTGGGCAAAATCACGGAGGCCTAGTGGTATACATATAGAAGATGTTTAGGAGAGAAGTCACTGTAGGTACACAGTAATGAAAGTCCAGTATGGGAAGCACTTCATTTGATCCCATATTTGATCGAAGAACCATAAATTACTTGCTATAATTGGTACTGATCACCAGTGAGGAACTGAAAAATTATCTTTTTAGTGAGAGGAAAGCACAGTTCACACCTGTCTGTTCATATCCTGCATGAAGCATATACAGTTTCCAGGAACCAAACCTGTAGTTTCAAAGTGTTCTATTTACTCCAGTCTACTGCTGGAGCTCAGTAGAACAGTCACTTAAGAATAGCCATTGCAGTTATAAAATGACTAAAACTTGTCCACAGTTGTACCACATGAAGCTATGGGGCAAATCTGTCAGACATCTTAAGGTAAGAAGGCTTAGATGTGGCAAACACTGGGATGAGACAGAAGCTTCTAAGGTGCTTCAGGAAGTAGTGTTAGTAATTAAGTAGGTCACACATTTCAGTCTCTGCCAATACCTAACCAATGCCCAGACATGGTGTGATGGACCAGACCAGGTCTGGGCACCGCTGAAGGCATCCACTCAGGGCAAATTGCTCAAAACCAGTGCTCCTTACAACCCCAGACTGGAGACCTTTCCCAAATAGGCCACAAACCAGTCACACCGAGCGCTTCAGCTGCCAATCAGGCCATCAGGAATCCTCACAAGCAAAACCCCTCAGACACCCCAGCTCTCCCTGTGCCACAATCAGCCCCAGGCCTTACACACAGGTGAGGGGTTATAGAACCCAATCTCACCTACCCCAAATGGGTTCTCCTGGTCCCAAAGAACCAGCCACAGATTCCCAGTCAATTCACACTTTAGATCTTACCCACAAGAGCACGCTGGGCCAATCCTTTAGAATCTAAAATCTAAGGTTTATTAACAAAAGAAAGAGAAGGTTGAGAGTAAGGTTGTTAATGAGAATACATTACATACACCAATCACCGAGTTCTTGATGCAGGCTTTTAGCAGAGATGTTACACACTTCTATCTTAAAAGTTTCTGGTATACATCCTATGTCAGGATGGGTCAGCAATCCTTCCTGGCTCTCTGTCCCTCGCAAGGTTACATCTGGGATCAGTAGCAAGATTAAAGACAAGATGGAGTCTGCCTCATGGCACTTTTATATCCATTCCTGGTGTCTCCCAAGCTGGAGCGGGTCACATGGTCAAGTGACCTGTCTGTGTTTCACATGCTGGCAGCCATTATTCCCTGATTGGTTGCAGGTTTCCAGAAGCATTCCTCAGGTGTGTATTGGCCACCTTGAGAGCCATTGTCCTTGGGGCCGTGCAAATTATCATAGTCATTGACTGAACAATCCTTCTTTACAGCAGGCAGTCCAGGCCCATAGCTCTGTCTCAGGCAGAGAACATTCACAGTACAAGCACAAAGTCCATATTCATAACTCCACATACAGATATCACACAAGTACATGAATAGCATACATAGAATCAGTAGGACATAAGCTTTCATTTGACACCTCACGTGGCCCACTTTGTACAGAATTTGGGGCAAACACCCTCCCGTGGGCGCAGCAGTGTTCTGTCTGCTCATTATAAAATCCACTAACGTGACACATAGTCTTGGGGAGACCAGTCCTCATAGTGACACCATCTTTAAGATAAGGCTCTGAAACCAAGCTCCACACAATCTTTGCTCATCAAAGATTCGGTGACACATTCTGCAGAAATAGAGCTGTTAATTCACCAAATTTCCATGTGAGTAATGGCATTCTGTCTATACAAATTGCCTCTGCAATTTCAGTTAGTATTCTTATTTTCCTGTTCTAAGCTGTTGTATAAAGTTCTTATATGCTAAATACCTACTATCTTCCAGCTCAGAATTTGTTGCATTTAGTGACCTAAGAAGAAATTCCTCTGCATGCATATAGATTATACAGTGTTCATGGTTTAAAAAAAACAAACATATTTGGAGACATCTTTTAGTCAACCTTAGTTCTTAATATAAGACATATGTTTACATTTATTGGTGTCCTGAGAATAATTAATCAAATTAATAGATTGTCTGGGGAGATTACTAAGATGTTTTTAATAATGAAATGCCCAAAACACTAAATGTATATAACCCATATCTCATTTTTTTCCCAAAACTTGTAAATTTGCCATTTAAACAGTATATGTGTGTGTATAGTAGAGGCAATTTAAAGAAGCGTCTTTTAACTTTGTTCTTTTATATAAGTATTGTTTTGTGACTATAATGCCACATTTGTGAGTGTTCAACATATATTTTAAAACTTTTGAAAAAATCATTATGCCTCATAGATTTTGGCAGCACATTTAAGTGTCTGATTTGCTTTCTTCAGACTGTTAGAACATATTTGTCCTAGTGCCTGAAGAGAGACACAACATTATAACCCTTGATGACTTTGGAAACCTATGTATGAGTTTAGAATTCTGACAGCTATTACGAAGTTAGTACAAAGTTGCTAATATGCAACTTGCTGTATCACTGTTGCCTGGTGTACACCACACAGTTTTGTGAGCATAGCTTTATTGGTCAGGGGGTGTTAAAAAGCCCTACAACCCCTAGCCAACAAAAATATGCCAACAGTACTTTTGTCAGCATAACTAATCTCAGAGGGGTAGCTGTGTTAGTCTGCAACTTTAAAAACAAGAAGTAGTCCTGTGGTAACTTAGATATTAACAAATGTATATACAGTATCACGAACTTTTGTGAGTAAAACCCATTTCATCAGATAAATTGGAGTGGAAAAAACAGAAACCAAGGAGAAGTATGTCAATTGTAGAACCCGTGTTAACGAGGCTATTTAAGTGGGCTGGATGTATTCCATACATAGCTATGTATTCCATACATCTGCTTTCCATAAAAAAGCAGATGTTAAAGGCAGGAGAAATTAAAGCATAACTAATGTCACAGAATAATAGAAATGGAAGGCTGGAAAAGATCTCAAAAGATCATCAAGTTCAGTCCCCTCTGCTGAGACAGGGCAAAATAAATCCTAGCCCATTCCTTAAGGTTTATCCAAACTGTTCATATAAGCTTCTAACAATGGGGATTCTACAATCTGCCTTGGAAAACTATTCCAGATCTTAATTACCTTCATGGTTAGAATGACTTTTCTAATATCTATCCACAATCTGTTTTGCTGCACATTTAACCAATTACTTATTGTCCTATTGTCAGTGGACATGGAGAAAAATTGTTCATGGCACTTTTATGACTGACCTTAACATATTTGAAGACTGTTATCAGTTGCCATCCCAGTCCTCTTTTCTCAGGACTAAACATGCCCGGTTGTTTTTAACCTTTCCGCATAGGTCAAGTTTTCTAAACCTTTTTATCACATTTGTTGTGCACCTCTGGACCTGCTCCAATTTGTCCACATCTTTCAAGTGTGGCATCCAAGACTGGACACGATACACCAACTGAGGCCTCACCAGTCTGGAGTAGAACAGACAATTGCCTCCTATATTTTATATATGACACCCCTCTAGCCAGTTACGCTGCATTTCGTAGTTGTGCGTTTGATTGTTCCTTCCTAAGTGAAGTACTTTGCACTTTTAAGAATTGAATTTCATTTAGCTGATGTCAGAGCAATTCTCCAATGTGTCACGATCATTTTAAATTCAAAGTGCTTGCAACGCCCCCTCCCTCCTACTTGGTGTAATTTGTGAATTTTATTAACCTACCCTCCGCTCCACTATCTAAGTCATTAATGAAAATATTAAATAGTGCTAGATCCAGGACTGACCCCTGCAGGACTCACTAGATTCACCTACCCAGTTTGACAATAAGCCATTGATACCTGCTCCTTGAGAATAGTCTTTCAACCAGTTGTGCACTCACTTTGTAGTAATTCTGTCTAAACCACGTATCCTTAGTTTTCTTACGAGAATGTCAAAGGGAACTGTCAACAGCCTTACTAAAATCAAGGTATATTATGTCTAAAGCTTCCCCACTATTCACTGGGCCCTGTCAAAGAAGGAAATTAGATTGGTTAGTTTTATTATTTACAAATTCATGCTGTCTATGTCTTATAGTCCTATTCTTTTCCAGGTGCTTTACAATGTGATTGTTTAATAATTTGTTCTAGTGTCTTTACAGGTATTGAAGTTAGGCTGTCTTTGGTATATAATTCTCCACTTTTTGTTTCCCTTTCTAAAGATAGATACTATGTTTGTCATTCTCCAGACCTCTGGGGACTCACCCTTCCTCTATGAATGCTTGAAGATAATTGCTAATGGTTCTAAGAGTGTTTCAGCTAATTCCTTAAGTACTCTAGGAAGAATTTCATCAGGGCCACCCAACTTGAATACATATAACTTATTTAAATTTTCATTAACTTGTGCTTTGGCTTGCATTCTTTCTACCTTCTTGTTAATATTGATTGTGTGGAGTATCTGATCACCATTAACCCTTTTAGCAAAGACCAAAGCAAAATAGGCAATAAACACCTCTGATGTCATCAGTTATTAGCTTTCCTTCCACACTACGTATAGGACCTATACTTTACTTTGTCTTTCTCTTACTCCTTATGTATTTAAAGAACCGCATCTTACTTGCCTATTATGTCCTTTGCCAAATGGAACTCATTTTGTGCCTTAGCCTCCCTGATTTTGTCCCTACTTGCTTGTGTTATTCTTTTGTTCTCCTCCTTAGCAGTTTGTCCATATTTCCTCTTTTGGTAGGATTCCTTTTTGATTTTCAGGTCATCGAACTGCTCCTAATGGAGACATATTGGCCTCTAACTGTTCTTCATCTCTTTCCTTTGCATCTGAATAGCTGTGTGCATTTAATACTGCCTCCTTGAGAAACTGCCACCTCTCCTGTACTCCTCTATACCTTAGATTTTTTTCCCATGGGACATTTCTTACTTGTTCTCTGACCAACCAGATCCCCCCTATCAACACAAAAGGAAGAATAATTCTATATGGACTCCCCCTGACGGTCGGAATTACAATCTGGATTTCTATATACAAAGCTTCCGCAACAACGCACAGACTGACATTATTCGCAAACAACAACAAGCGACACACAATCTCAGCCACGCTGAACACCATGCAGTCCAGAGTCTCAAAAACAACCTGGACATTATAATCAAACCAGCTGACAAAGGTGGTGCTGTGGTCATTATGAATAAGGCCGACTATAACCAAGAGGCAACCAGACAACTCTCCAACACCACATTTTACAAACCTCTCTCCTCTGATCCCACCTCGGAATACCAAAAGAAATTACTCTGTCTCCTTAAAAGCCTCCCTACAGCTACTCGGGAACAAATCCACACAGAAACACCTTCTGACCCCCGACCAGGATTTTTCTATCTGCTTCCCAAGATCCATAAACCTGGACACCCCGGACGCCCCATCATCTCTGGTATTGGCACACTCAGTACTGGTCTATCCAGCTATGTAGACTCTCTCCTCAAACCCTACGCAACCAACACCCCAGCTATCTCCGAGACACTACTGACTTCCTAAGGAAACTACAAAACATTGATAACCTCCCCAATAACACCATCCTTGCCACCATGGATGTAGAAGCACTATACACCAACATCCCACATGAAGACGGATTACAAGCAATTAGAAACACTATCCCAGAGGACACCACTGCCAACCTGATAGCAGACCTATGTAACTTTGTTCTCACCCACAATTATTTCCAGTTTGAGAACAACATACCTCCAGATCAGCGGCACAGCCATGGGTACACGCATGGCCCCACAGTATGCTAATATCTTTATGGCTGACCTAGAACAACGTTTCCTCAACTCCCATCCCCTTTTACCCTTCTCTACTTACGCTACATCGATGACATCTTTATGATCTGGACGCATGGCCAAGAAACACTGGAGACATTCCACAGAGATTTCAACAACCTACACCCCACCATTAACCTCAGCCTGGACCATTCCACACGAGAGATCCATTTCCTGGACACCACAGTACAATTCAACAATGGTAAATTAGACACCACCCTCTACAGAAAACCCACTGACTCATACAGTTACCTACATGCTTCCAGCTCCCATCCAGCACACACCATACGATCCATCATCTATAGCCAAGCCCTTGATACAACCGCATCTGCTCTAATCCCACTGACAGAGACCAGAAACTTCAGGATCTCTACCAAGCATTTATAAACCTCAACTACCCACCGGAGAAATAAAAAGCAAATTGAAAGAGCCAAACGAATACCTAGAAACCAACTACTACAAGACAGACCCAAGAAAACCAACAATAGAACACCACTTGTCATCACCTACAGCTCCCAACTTAAACCTGTCCAACACATTATCAATAAATTACAGCCTATACTGGAACAGGACAGTAAACTCCAAGAAGCTCTGGGAGACAGACCCATAGTCTCCTATAGACAACCACCTAACCTCAAGATGATTCTTACCAACAACCACAGGACATACCACACTAATACCAACCCTGGTACTTTCCTTGCTACAAACCCCGTTGCCAGCTTTGTCCACATATTCACTCTGCTGACACCATTATTGGGCCTAACCAAGTGAGTTATAAGATCAAGAATACATATTCCTGCGCATCCAGAAATATAATTTATGCTATCATGTGCCGAAAGTGTCCGTCTGCTTTGTATATTGGACAAACGTCTCAGACACTTCGCCAAAGAATCAATGCCCACAAAACAGATATCAGACAGGATCACAAAGAAAAAACAGTTTCTTGCCATTTCAACCAGAAAGGACACTGTCTCAATGACCTAATCACATGCAGCCTACTCCAGAAGACTTTCAAATCTGCACTTGAAAGGGAATCCTCTGAACTGGCATTCATGCTAAAATTCGACACTCTCCGTGGGGGGCTGAACAAAGACCCCAACTACCTTACCCATTACAAAGATAGCTTCCCCAATTATCACCTCTAATACCATTAGCTCACAGACATCTACCTTTCCCCACCTCTAATATCATTAACTCACAGACATTTACCTTCCTTCCCCCCCTGCATCTCCCTTCTGTTCTGAAATGTGATTTGTCCTTTTCATATGTGTTCATTTTTTTAATTGTATCCTTTGGTATATATGGTTGTGACTATTTTCTTCCACTATTTGATCTGAGGAAGTGGGTCTGGCCCACGAAAGCTCATCATCTAATAAACCATCTTGTTAGTCTTTAAAGTGCTACATAGTCCTGTATTTTGTTTCTGAATTTGCTGAAATCCATTGTCCTTTTTCTGCTGTTCTCACTTCTTCCTTTCCTTAGAATCACGAAAGCAATCATTTTATGTTCACTTTAATTCAAATCACTATCTACCTTCTGATTTGTAAATAATTCCTCCCTGTAGGTCAGATTCAAGACTGAAATGGCTGGCTGTTTATTTTCCTTCCCTTTCTGAAGCAAAATTTGTCCCTACTACATTCCAAGAACGTACTGGAAATGTTGTGATTTTTCATATTACTTTTCCAATAGATGTCTGGGTCATTTGAAGAAGTGGTGTTGCCATATTGATAGGAAAACTCTTACTGTCTGCATAAGTTTCATCTAACCTAAGCGGCTCTGGGGGAATAGCTATATCAGCAAAACATCTGTAGTGTAGATGAGGCATGAATGTATTTATTTAAATGTAGACTCCATTATGGACTAGCCAGGCTGTGTTATGCCTTTATCAGGCCAGATACAGTGGACGGTCACTGACACTCCGTGGACACCTGTTCAGGTGGAAAGACCTGCATGACAATGGGGTAGCTGGGAGCTTAGGAGAAGACACTTCCTCTTACTTCTCTGAAGGGAAGAGGGACATCAGGAGAGTAGAAAATTCCTAAAGAAAGATAAAGAGACTGGGGACAAAAGGGTTCTCCGCTAGTCTAGATGGACCAGAAACACCTGCTGGTGGTGGGTTGGCCAAACTGAAGAGGTCATTTCATTCCCCTGATTCTCTTGATTTCTTAGGAACCGTTTCATGCCCCTTCTTGGGTTGATCTTATTAATGTCAGTTAGTCAAACCCATGCCTCAAGTCCCAGAACCCTGGTCCAGACACACATACTTCTGTTGTCACCACCTCCAGTCCTTAGGCTTTCCTGTCCCTCCCATCTCGTTTCCCAGGCTCCCTCCTGGCTCAACACAGTTTCTGCCTTTGCTATCCAGGGCCTCCCACCTTCTGGTCCCTGAGCTACTTTTATTCTCCCAGCCCCTATGTCTCCTTAGATATCTACTACCTGCAGATGCTACCCTGCTCTCCCTACCTGGTTTGACAAGAGTGAAGTTGTTCACGCACAAGGTAAGCCTATTTTTCTAGAAGGGGGCAGACATCCTATGATAGGCTTATGGGGGAAGATTGAGGGGGAACACAGGAAGTTTTGAGCAGGAGAGGTGATGGGGACAGGAACAGACAAGCCAGGATCCGGGACAGCAGGCTATCAGAGAAGGGTCCATGTTCTTCTCAAGAACATCTGTGCATGCAGCAAAAGGAACTTGACTAGCCACAGACAACTCTGACTCTAACCCAGAAAGTGTTCTGGAGCAGTTAGGAAACTGAAGCAGGGAAATGCATGCAGATTTTATTATATCATATGCAAAGTGTGTGTGTGTGGGGGGGGGGGGAGAATTACCCCACTCATGTGCCCCCTTCGCCCTTACTGTGGGCCCAGAACACCACATGAACGGAGCTCTGAGAGAGGGTGTGGGGAGAGTTGGTGGGGTCCCCATTGGTTTGAAAGGCAGAGTGTTGTGTGATGTCAGCTCTCAGGATAGATGATCTGCACCCCAGGAGAGTGCCCAGATGCCCTCAGACAGCAGCAGTGTTTGGACCCTGTTTAGACATTGGAGATTTAAAACATCTGGGGATTTAGCAGCTGGATCCTCTCATAGTAGGCACTGATTGGCACTGTGACATAGGTATCATAAAGTCTAAATAGTGTGTATCATCTCATAAATGTGTCCTTTAGGATAATACCAAATGAGACACAGTCAGTGAAGATATTAATCATGCGTGTTTAAAGTCTCCTTCAATGATGCTATTTCATGAAATAGCTTTTAAGGCAGTTACAAAAATGGTTCTCTCCTCATTAACACCTACACACACATTTCATCAGCCCCTGTTTCACTCCTGTAATCTTATCACTCTGGTGAGAGACTGAGAAAGCAATGAGCTTGTTTCTCATTTTATTCTCCTCCGCTCAAGAGTGAAAGTTATGGGTTCCAGCGTGGAGCCAGTTGTTTGATTACACTGGGGGTTCATTCTTAAATGTTCAAGAGACCAAAAAAGCCAATGGTGCCAAATGTATTATTAAAAAAAAAAACTGGGATAGCCCCAAAAGGAGACATACATACCCTCCTTCTTGCAGGCTGTTCAGTTTAAACAGATACTGTGTTTCAAAGAGACACATTTCAGCCAGGGGTAGAGGATGATTTCACAAGTTACAAAACTCTAGACCCATCACTAAAACCCAATCCCTCCTCCATTCATAACAGTTTCTTAATTTATTTTGCTCTTTAACGATGGGCATAGAGATAGACTCCAATCTGTACTTTGACACACCTTTAATATATCTTGACTTTGACAGCCTTCCTATTTTCAGATGTCAAAACTGACTTCAGCTTTGCAAAGAATTGTGGAATTCTAGACATGGGTGAATAGAATTGTAGAAAGAGCATAATACACTGTTAGCATAATTTGCCAGCACCCATATATATAGTATGTTATATTAATACCATGCACACAAGACCTGCTAACATGGTTTATGCTATGCCTAACAAATATCTATTGCTTCGGGGGTAGCCGAGTTAGTCTGTACAGGATAAACTTAAAAAGCAACAAATAGTCTGGTAGCACTTTAAAGACTAACAAAACTTGTAGATGGTATCATGAGCTTTCATAGGCACAGCCCACTTCTTCAGACTATTAGTTGTTTTTTAAGTTTATCATATATCTATTGTTAACAAGATAATCTCAAAATATTAGTTTTCCCTGTACAAATGCAGTCATCAAAATAGTTTCTGGAGGATACATGGAGAGAATTGTATATAGCCAGGGATGAGGCCAAGTCAAACTCAGAGCTCATGTGGGTCTTTGGGATACAGTAAATGTTGGGACTTTGTGTGCATAGTCCAGAGAGATTTGACAGAACCTGATGTAGCCATTGATGACACCCCCCCAAAAAAGGGGGGGTATGTGTGTGAAAAGATGTTTAGTCAGAAGCTGTTTTGAGATTGTACTTGCAAATAGTCATTATTTTGCATTATTCTTGTCAAGCTTTTCCTCTAGTACAACTTTTCTCTCTTATTTAGCTGGGGAATAGAAGGCCAGGAGCACAGTTTAGGTGACCACACACCCATGTGTGAAACTCAAGCAAGAATTGCCTTCCTGAGGTTTTCTCTCACTCTCCTTTGGGAATCAGCTCCTTTTTTTCAGTTTCACCTTGCAGCTCATTAGCTCAGCCAGCATGCCGTATTTGAATACATTCATTTTCCTGTTATTATCTGAAATGGATTGTTATTATTTGATTGACATGGGAGTAAATTAAGAACCAATATATGGAGAGTCTTTTTCTTGCTTAGCTGCTGGGGCAGAGAGAAAAGGAGATTACTTGTTACTCTGTAGGGATTAAGCATTTAAGTAGATAATGAGAGCATCCACAATTACACTAGATAGGATACAAGAAAGTTAGGGATATATAAGCGCTCATGCTTCAGGTGATACATCAATTGTTAACTGATGGATGTTGGGAGGAAACATTCTCTCTGCATGACAAAATTTTTCATGACGTGGTTCCACTGCAGTGTCTAGTACTGGATGCTGTCAGAGGCGCAGCACTGGATTAGCTGAATCACCAGTCTGGTCTAGTACAGCAATTTCTTTGTTCCTGGAGGAGAATAAGGATACACATGTGACTAACCTCAGAATGCTGGAGGGAAGGGTGGTTGAGACCCACATAAATAGCTAAGAAGAATAATTCCAAAAAAGAAAAGATTTGGTCTGCTCAGGATTTGGTCTGGCAGGAATATAGGGGATCAATTTACAACAGGGCCCAAAGATGCTATACAGTTTGCTTGGGGCACAGTGTCAAATTTTTTAGCTGGTCTTCATACCAGTGCCTGCAAAAGATGTCAGTACATCTGATTTGCGTATGTTCTTTCTTCATATTGTAAATTCATATTGTCTCTGTCAGGGAAGCCACACAGTACCTAATGGTATACCCCCCATTTATGCCATTACTCCTATTATTTATTGATTGGTATTTGTATTACAGGAGCATGTAGCTGTACCAAGATCTGAGTCCATTGTGGTAAGCCCTGTAACAACAAGATGGTAAGATAGCTGCACCCCAAAGAGTTTACAGTCTAAACAGATGCAATGGAAGTGTGGCGGGGAAGAAAACATTATTATCCCTATATTACAGATGGGCAATTAAGACACCGAGAGACGTGTACAGTAATTCCTCATTTAACACGTGCCCGCTTAACACGTTTTCGCGATAGCTCGATTTTTTTTTAAGGGAACTTTTTTGAATTACACGACCATCCCCGGAATAACACGATTTCCCCAGCCGACCTATTGCCGGCAGCTGCGCGGGGCTTCCCCCGCCTCCCTGCAAAGCGGCGGAGGGTTCGCAGCTCGCTGTGCCGTTCCCTGGCAACCCCCTCGCCGGACACACTGCAGGTCCCGGCAGACCTGTCACAGGGGCACACTCCCAACCCAATCCCCCTCCCCTCTCCTCCCCTTCCCTTCCCCAGAGCCAAACACCTCCCCTCCCTGCTGTAACCCAGTCCCCTTTCTCCCCAACCTTATGTCCCGGTCCCAACAGACACCACTGCTTGAAACGCAACCCCCACCTTTTCCATTATTTTCAATGGGAAAATTGACCCTGCATAATATGTTTTCACTTAACAGATCATTTTCTGAAACATATCTATAGTGTTAAATGAGGAATTACTGTACCATGATTCAGCAATGCATTTAAACACCCGCACTGAAAGTTAAGCACAAGCTGAAGTGTTTTGCTCAGTTGTGGCCTAAGTGACTTACTAAAGGTCACAACAGAAGGTACATGGAAGTGCCACAAACTGAATTCAGATCTCAACCCTATGCCTTAAATACAAGACCATCATTAATTTATTTTTAGCTTAAAATACTCTCAAATTATTTTTAAATCTGTCATTAAGTGTAAAGATTGTGAAGAGGTTTTTTTAAATAGATTTCCAAGATTAAGGGGATGAGGGTAAGAAATGCTGGGTCTTTCCTGTTCAAGAAGTAAATAAGGAACTGGTTGCATTTTCCAGGAAAACTACTTAGTCTTCTGAAACTGGTCCTTTAGCTTCCAGGCTGTCCAACAGACTTAGAGTCCTTGTTTCAGAGAGGTGTGTGACTGAATTGCAGGCCATTCGTTTGAAGCAACTCTAAAACAAATATTTGCCTGAACTTTGAATACCAGAATCAGGGGAAAATGTTTATAAACATATGCTGACGTTATTGATGACATACTTGGCTCAAATAACAAAAGCTTATCGGAATACAGGGACTCCAAAAGGAGTATTTGTAAATGTCTAATATGTGTGTAAGTGAGCAATTTCCTGTAAATCAATGTACCTTACTTTAGATTTCAGCTTAATAGCAAACCTGACCTTGAAAAAACAAGTGACATAATTACTTTTGATCTGTTTATGAAAAATGGTGCATACCTTTTGCTATTTTCTTTTCTCCTTCTAGCAGAAAATTTGTAGTCCTAATAAGCCCCAGTTAAATTAAATGATCAATATATACATTTAGGTTTACCAGATTTAACCAGGGAACAAAGACTGAATCCTTGAATGCTTTTTATTAGAGGATGTGCCTTAATAAACAGATAACTACAAATGCTATAGATGACGACTCAATGATGAAAGAAGGCCTTGGTTTTTTTACAGATTCAAGAGTGGCCTATTCAGGTCATTAAGAAGAGGGAAAGTAAACATAGGAAGCATATTGATTTAGAGAACAAACATCTATCAGCCAACCACAGAGAAAAAGCACATTCATTTTTAGCCATATCACAAACGACAGGTGTTTGCATTTTCTACATGTCTAGTATTAGCAGTGCTTTCATGGGCTAGATCCTCAGCTGATAGACATCACTGTGTTTGAAGTCACTGGATACATACCAATTGACATCAGACTGAGGATATGATTCTTCTTCATATTTGTCATTTAAACACATACCATGATAAACAGAAGTCTACAGTACCCATTGTAAGGGGGTTTAATCCTATTGTTGAGTTGAGTTCAAAGCTCTGTCTTGCATTTCATTTCCAAATCAAAATTTAATTCCAAGGCCCCTACCCTGTCCAGCAGAAAAGTTTAAGTAAACTCATTTTATTGTTTCTTACTAATAGAGTTCCTGATGAGCCTTTTCTTATAAAGTTATAAGGCAATGAAAAACGGTACTGCCACAAAAGAGGCAACCTTCAGAGACATGGTTCAACAAATGGTTTCTCTTTTATAAAGAACTGTAAGAAAACAGAAACTGCTGTGTATCTCCCTTACAGATGTCAGGTTATCAGGATGTCTTTCAAAGAACTCTCCCATTGGCTCAGCTGACGGCTATATTTGCCAGGTGATGTGGGTAAATATGTAATCCTCTGCTCTTTGAACTGGTACTGTTTGCAAATCTTTGCCCTGATAGAAGAGATCTGGGCTCTAGTTTCACATGTGATATGAATTTTTAAATGAGGGGAAGAGGAAAAAGCCCTTCATTTTAGTATTGTATGTGCATAATAGAAAATATTGCCACTATTGTTTGGGAGGCCTAAGTTAACAGGCATCTTCAGGAATCCCTCTCCACTATTATTGAAGAAGTGTTACAGAGAAACCTCTTAGTCTGTTCAGAAGAGCATATATAAAGAGATAAGATTTAGTAATTATCTTTCCAAATAGAGAGTAACTACAGAAAGAGAAAGAGCATCTCATGTATTTAAAGCACTGATGGAGTTAAGGGGAGGTAGAAGTTAAAATTAATATGTTAAAGCTGGGAGCTGGGACTGCAGAGATATATTCCTAGCTCTGTGATTTTGAGCAAGTCCTATTGCCTGTCTATGCCACAGTTTATTCATTAGTAAAATGAATATTAGTACGTACATACCCTACAAGGTTTTTGTTTTGTGAGTGCTGCAATTTTTCTGTGGCTTTCTTTTTAGTTTTCTCCACCACATAGTCTGTTAATATTTCTGGAGGCTTGAAAAGCATTTTACAGAAACTAAGTAAGCTAAACTAGATAATCCCAGGTGTGATCTAGTCAGTCTCTTTTTCATTTATATTGGTTTTCTAGAGGCCAATATCAAACTGGGCTTATTTTAATCTGGTACAGCTATTGATTTTAGTGAACCTGCTATAATTTACCCCAAATCTGAATGGGTGATATTACAACCCTGATCTTGAAAACATTGCCACACATAAGTAACTGAGATCATAGACATATAGGAATTCAATAGGACTGCTTGTTTAGGTAAATGTGTGCCAAGTTGGGGAGGTTATATTTTGCTGTTTGAATATTTAATAATACTGCAAATAACTATTACAGTATTAATCTAAAATATCCAATATTTCTAATTTTACTATTTTATATAAAACTAGGAGCTAACCAAATGATAAAACCATTTGATTCAAGAGATCTAAATTCAACAAATACAGAAAATCAGAAATTAATATATTAATAGGTTGAACACCAATACCACCTTCACTATATTTTAAAATGGTACAAAAGGCAAAAACTCATCTCCCTAACAAATATAGAGCTATACGACATCTGCTGGTTCAGGCTTTCATTGAACTCAAAGGAGAAAAAAAACACACAAACTATTGACTTCCATGGGAATAGGAGCAGGCCTGCTGCATTGATGGCTTTGAGGAGTTTTTTAAAGTAACCTTTAATCCTTTTCTAGTTCAGATTGTTCCTTTTAAACTGCACTACAATATAGTCTCTGTTCTGAATCGCTGTCCCCAGAATATTCCTTGTATTTTTATCTAAATACTAAAATGTAATTTTTAACTTGAGGGCCAATCATTGGAAAGACTCAAATGTCTCAGCTGTGTCTGCAGTATGGCTTCTTATTTCCTGTAGGTGAGCTGGTCATCAAACACTGTATTTAAAATTCCAGCTCTGTTCTCCCCAGAAATCTACCTTTGTGCAATTAACCCATCAAAGCATCATCTCCATACAAACACCCCCATATAATGGTAATCAATGCTAGAACAGTATTTTTGGTATACTTCAGGCTCCCAACCCCCACCCCCGGAACCAGGACCGGCTTTAGGAAGTGTGAGGCCCAATTCGAACAGTTTCGACGGGGCCCCAGCAGCCAGGATTTTTTGTTGAGTAAAAAAAAAAAAAACAGCACAAAAAAAAGAGTCACAGCCCCTTTAAATACCCAGCTACGGGGCAGAGTCCCGCCTTCCTGCCAAACCCCGGGGCTGACTCCCCCTCCCGCGGCGCAGGGAAGCCACCGCGCTCCTCCTCTGGGGCCGACACCCCCTCCCGCAGCGCGCCCGGCATGCCAGCACACTTCCGGCTTAAGGGTGCGGGGCACAGCTTAGCACAGGAAGTTTAGCACAGCTAGCAAAAAGCAGGCTGTGACACAGTTGTTAATAGAGAAATAGTGCACAATCCCTTGGATTCTAGCAGACCAGCAGTGTGCTGAGTGCTGGGGCAGGCATCAGAGGCACTGCAAGTCTTGGAATCCATTTGCTATATGGTAATGTTCTAGCGGAGAGTGTCTTGTCTGTGTTGTTTGGATCCCATTTTTAGAATAAAAAACTAATCTAATTAATCAAAACCTCAATGAAACTGGCAAGGTAGATAGTCTGGTTGTAATGGCTAACCATTCCTCACTGCTCTCTCCACTTCATGCTATCTTGGGATAAAACTACTTCTCTACCTTAGGCTTTCCATCTGTGTAAAATTTAAAAGGGCCCAGTTCTTTGCATTAATTTCAATGGGCTGTATGTGTGGGATTTGAAAATGTAGAATCATAGACTCAGAATGCTAGAACTGAAAGGGACTTGGAGAGGTCCCCTGCCCTCACGGCAGGACCTAGCACCATCTAGATCATCCCTGACAGATGTCTGTCTGCTCTTAAGTATCCCTGATGATGGAGATTCTACAACCTCCCTAGGCAATTTATTCCAGTGCTTAACTATCCTTAGGCTATGTCTACACTGCCTCTTTTTTTGCGGAAGAGGCAATGCAAATGAAGCACTCATTAGCAACTTCTCATGCTTCATTTGCATAATCTCTTCCAATGCTTTTTGTGCAAGAGGTTTTTGCACAAAAACAAGGAGTGTAGATGGATCCAATTTGCACAAAAAAACCCTTTTGCGCGAGATCCTTATGCCTCAAAAAGGAGTATACAGGATCTTGCGCAAAAGGTTTTTTTTGCACAAAATGGATCCGTCTACACTGCTTGTTTTTTTCGCAAAAACCTCTTGTACAAAAAGCCTCAGGCAGAGATTATGGAAATGAAGTGCGAGAAGTTGCTAATAAGTGCTTCACTTGCATTGTCTCTTCCGCAAAAAGAGGCAGTGTAGACGTAGCCTTACAGTTAGGAAGTTTTTCCTCATGTCCAACTTAAATCTCCCTTGCTGCAGTTTAAGCCCATTGCTTCTTGTTCTATCCTCAGAGGTTAAGGAGAGCAATTTTCTCCCCTTCCTTTTAACACCCTTTTAGTCTTTAAAAGCTGCAATCATATCCCCTCTGTCTTCTCTTTTCCAAACTAAATAAATCCAGTTCTTCCAGTCTTCCCTGATAGGTCATGTTTTCTAGACCTTTAAACATTACTTTTGTTACATATTGCCTTTGTGAAATGCACTGCCTTACAGGATAATTCAGTAAACTGCATGAAGGACTATTCAGATATATAAGGGATGCGGAATCAGGCCCATTATCTGTTTAGAAGTGTATGTGATAAAATATAAGAAGTAGAATGCAATAGTACTGCTGCTTTTAGTGTGGTCAATCCCAATTCCCAATATATTCCCTTCACATTTTTTATATTCTCTAAAACTAAAAGCAAGAAGCACAGTGTGTGCTCAACTTTAAATGTTTGTCCTGGAAATAAATTTCTTGTTCAGTCCTTTATTGTTAATAATCTATAGTTGTATACTAATGTCCACCAGGTTTTTGTTCCCCGATACAATGTTGCCATCAGTTGTCAGTTTTATCATAGCGAATGTTTAAATATTATATATATAATTGCTCCATAACTTCTGTGAAGGTTGGAAAGCAAACAGTCGTATTGTGAAACAATGATGCAATACACCATTTTATTACATACATGCCTTGACTGCACTGAGGTCCTTATCCCAGAATCAATAAAGAGTTGGGCCAAATGGGTGAAGTGTGAAATGACAGCTCTCTGACTGGTAGCTTTTCTTTCAATCCAGTTCTCACCAACACCACGTCCAGGCAATTTTTAAGTGTACAGTAATCGTGACAATCCCCTGCCATGAGTGCTTCTTTTAGTAGGCTAGGTTGAAATTTTCAAGGGAGCCTAAAGGAATTAGAGGCTCAAATACTATTGAAATTAAATGGGATTTGGGGGCCAAATTCCCTTATGCCCCCTTTCAAAATCCAAGACGTAAGGTTTCATTTTGCTGAGTGCTGCAAGACGTGCAGACCCTCAGCACCTGCACTCAGCACTTGCCAAGAGGAGTCTTGTAGGGTACCATACCACTAGGGCCTGAGTACTATTTCAATACATCTAAATATATTAACTCTCACATAGGTGTGCTCTAGTGATAGAGATGCAGCCGTGTTAGTCTGGTGTAGCTGAAACAAAAGACAGAACTATGTAGCTCTTTAAAGACTAACAAGATGGTTTATTAGGAGATGAGCTTTCGTGGGCCAGACCCACTTCCTCAGATCAATATGTGGAAGAAAATCAGCACAACCATATATACCAAAGTGATACAATCAAAAAAATGAACACATATTGATCTGAGGAAGTGGGTCTGGCCCACGAAAGCTCATCACCTAATAAACCATCTTGTTAGTCTTTAAAGAGCTACATAGTCCTGTCTTTTGTTTCAGCTACACCAGACTAACACGGCTGCATCTCTATCACTAGAGCACACCTATGTAAGAGTCTTTTGTTATAGGTGTGCTCTGTTTGCTGTGTTCCATTGTGATTCTTTCCCATGATCTTCCTGGTAATGGAGGTGTTAGGAACAGCTCCTTCTGATTCATTCTCCTGATTCTTCACACTTCTGTTTGAAATCTGCACATCAGCTAGGACACCATACAGGAAGCCCCCGACTTGTGACCGCCCAAGTTCCGACTCCCCACACTTACAACCATTTTTGTAAGTGCGGAAGAGGCTGAAAACCTCTGACTTAGGTCCTCGGCCTGCATTTATGACAGCGCATGGCACCTACCGTAAATGAGGGTTCCAGTTACAACACCCCCAACTTGTGAAGCTTCCCCACAATCCAATTGCATCGCAAGTTGGGGGCCTTCTGTACTAAAATTTAAGTTTTTGCATGGCTCTTAGTCAGGACCCAATAGTCCTAGAGCCAAACGGCTCATTTCTAAGATGCCAACTGAGATACCATCAAGCAGAAAGAAAGCACAGAGTTTCTTACAGGATGAGTACACATTGTTAGCAGTTAGAAAAAAACTTCATTTTGATTCATGAACTAAGTGGAGTTGACTCATAGATAATGGAATAGTCAGGGAACCCCACCACGTCGTCTGGAGTTATTTTTCAAAATAGAACCACATGTTTTAGGAATGATTTTCAAAAAGATGTGCACACGCTCTGCAAACATGTGCACCCAACGTGTGTGCATCTTGGCACACACTTCAACCAATGTGGGATTTAATGCTGCAAATGATCAGGTGTACTAGTTCAGATTGAAATTTTGGGAGCACTTACATGGTTTTCACCTGTTTACTCTATGTGGGCGTGCACACACATCTCATGCTGCCTTTTGGAACAGAGCTTTAACTTGCTTCCTTAAAATAACACCAATGTTCTCTCTGGGCTGGATCCACAAGGGTACTCAGGTGCCTAAACCCCAGATTTAGACACTTATTTTCCAGCTAAGCCTCAGTACCACAAAGTCAGTGAAATAGGCAGAGACATACCTTGCTCCTTTCTGGGACCCCACCTAAATAGGCATTCTCAAAGGCTGCCTAACTCCAAAAGCAGTTAGTGGGATGGGGAGGCAGGGAGGAGAAACTTTATCATATTCTTGGGTGCTCATCTCTCCTCATTCATTGCATAGGGAGCCTAGGTATCTTACTTGGGCTTTCTGATCCCATTGTCATTCCAGTGATTTTTTCTGGCCACCCAAAATTGAGGCATGATGCCTAAGTCCCTTTGTGAATCCAGGGCTCGGTCTGCCTTGAGCAAGTCAATGACTTGCACTTTTCGCCCAGAGCATAAATTTTCCAGTTAAGCTGCATCTTACTCCTCTGCTCGGTTGCTGTGATGAACCTGTTGAAACAATGATGTCTGTCAGGCCAGCCCGCTAAAATGGAAACAAGTTGGGGCAGTGTACTTAGTCTTTGGCTTCAATATACTTGACACTAAAAACATGTTTTTATACGCGTCCTTATCCAGAATGTATTTTGTTGTATGTACTGTACCCAGGGTGGGAAGAAAGTGTCTTAATTTATGGTTCGCTTACACAATGGCTTTTCTGATTTCAATGAAAATAACCAATCCCAGACACATACATGCTACATAACTGTACCCTGAGCTACATATTGAGCTTAAGCTTGTAAGTATGAGGCTGTTTTAGATATCTGCAAAGCAGAGGCTATATTTATTCTCTTATGGGTATCTTTTCCCAATTACAATGGTTAATAATGTAAGTGTTGCCTGGTACGTTGGTGGCACAGTTCTGTTTCAGATGCTGTAGTGCCTTGCTAGCAAATGAGTTACTAAAAAGATGAGTAAAACATGATGTACCAAACAAAAGAAAAAAAAACAGTCACATACTCTAGGTCACAGTATAAACAAAGCCTCAAAGGACAAACTTTTGTGGCTAAACAAGGAGTTAGGGTACCGCAACCCTGGACTTTGATTATGCCTGTAGCGATTTGTCATGTGAACCAGGGATGCTTTTGTCTTTTCTTTCCCTTCCCCCAGTTTCATCTTGTTTTTTGAACGTTGCTTGTTGTGCTTGAAGGTCATGGATCAAGTTCACGGCTGGCACGCCAGCATAAGGGCACCCACACAGTAGGCAGGGTGATGACAGGCTCACATTACCGGCAGGTGCATGCGTGTGTGTTTATTTTGTATGCTGAGTGTCTGGAATGAACTCGTTTTACCTCTTGCCTCTCTTCTGGCTGAACAGTAGACTCTTCACCTCCTTGCTGAAGAGATTCATATTGCCTGAATCATAACAAAGCTTGTACTATTGTGTAAAGCTCTTGTGTTGCCATACAACCTCCACTGAAACTATTTCTTGCAGGTATAGCTCACAGCTACAGCCTGCACTGAGGGGGAAAATACATATCCTCTACGGTATGTTTAGGCTGAAATCTTCAACAAGGTTGTCATTTGAGAGAAATTCTTGGGTGGAAGAGGGAAAAAATTGTTAGTGTATAGGCCATTATATGTGATTAGGTTATATAACTCTGGGTGACGGCAGGAAACGTGGAAGACACAGTGGAGCATCTAGACTTAATAAAAATGGGGGGGGGGGTTGTGTGGAGAGCTTCCCCCCCCCCCACCCCAGCAAATTATGCCCCTGATCTTCAGCAGTGGCCACTTATTTTAGGTGTCTGATTCTGAGATGCCTTTGGCTTTATTTTTGGAGCTACTGAATACCCACAACTCCAAATGCAACCATGGGGGTTCAGCACTTGTGCAAATCAGGCCTACTCTATTTCAAACTGTCACTGATACAAACCCAATTAATGGCCACTTTTGGAAAATCTAGGTCTTCCTGCTTAATGCAACGGGTCTTCCAATAAAGTGGATCTAAAATATCATAAACCATTTTGAATAATAAGGTAAGATCCAACCCTAATATTCAAATAACGTGGAAGGCTTTTTGTGGTTCAGAAAAGTTGTATTCATATTGTTTGTTTGGCTTTTTCACTTTAATTAAAATGCCCTGGCTTTGTAATTTTTCTCTTAGGGTCCTAGGCTTGACCATCATTAGGGCGCTACAAGAAAGCCTCGCTTGACAGTATTTCCAGAGACAGGGAGAGTTGGAAAATGCATGAGACACAGTGTTCTGGTGAGATTTCCAGCCAAATTTGCTCCTGTTTGTTTAGCAGCTTCTCCTTTCAGTAGGGGGGAAGTTCTCTGGGTGCGGAGGGGAAGTTCTCTGGGTGGCGCAAAAGGCAGTTAGTCATACAACTTTCTGCTGCAGGCAGAGCTACTTTTATATAAAAAAGGACTAAAAGGGGGCCTGGGCCAATATTAGACATTAATAAATAAAATCCAAACAAATGATACATAGTGAACTGCAGTATGACACCTTCACCAGAGGTGCATAATGGGGACAGGCGATTCAGAAAGCATGCAAACAGATCAGAGGGGGCCTGTTAGCACCCCCCGGCTAACCCTTGGGGAGCAGCCTCTGAGTTTTTTCTACCGGGCACGTTCTAGATTTTGTTTCCACCTTTGTTCTATACATCCAAGTGATAATCCTCCTAAATCTGTGCAGAAGAAGGTTGGGATGGGGCGGTCATTTACTGGATCCTGGAGATAGTATTAGGAGTCAGCCAGGGGTGCAGCCTACCAAATTAATACTCCCCTCAAACCCATCCCACCAAATGGGACCGTGCCAAAACTCTGGGAACATTCGCCTTGTTTCTCGCCTATTTTTTCATTAGGCCGAAGGTGATCTGACTCTATGGCTAGTGTTTTGCCCTTCGGATATTCGCACAGATTGAATCTGTACCAGAATTCCCCCATGCAAAAGGGGGATGTTTTCATTTTGTCAGCCTGCTTCTCCATTAGAAATATCCTGCCCATGTTCTTTGTTGCTTCTTGTTGAAGAACCAAAAATTCCCCAGTGTGTCCAGATCCCAACAGCAGGATGGGTATGGCAGAGGGGTCATGATAAATCTAGTTTGTAATGCTGAGGCCAAAGCAATCCAAATATGAAGGAAAGAGCTACTATGACGCTTAGGTTTATTGCATACCTTTCATCACCACAAGATGGTGATCTAGAGCAGTGTTATTTTCATGACAATGTATCCTTTGGTAACAGTTTAATGCTATTGTTGTTGTGATATATAGTTATGTCAGTGGTTGGGTTGGGTTTGAATCCTAGTTTAAAAGTTTGCATGACTTAAGGTTTTTTTCTGTGCCATATGTATGTGCATGGGAGGGACCATCGTGACAAGATAGTGAAAGATAGGAACCCTCAAATCAAGTGAGCTTTGCTTGTTTTTTTTTTCTCATTTTAGCACCACTCTACTTTCTCAATGGTGAAATTAATGTTATGTTTTCCATGTCCTTAACCTCTGCATGTGATCATTAGGTTCAAACTTTGGGGACAGCTGGTCAGAACCAAGTTTGCAAAACTTCTATACTTTGCCTTTCACTAACCAGAAATAGCTAGGTTTATTCCTTCCAAATCCCCAGTGTGTTGAAAATTTGCTTTCAAACCTTTGACAGCATTTGGAAGCACAGTTTAAAACCCATGTAGGGTTAAAGTGGGGCATTTAAACACAAACCTTTTTGAACTCTGCGCTGATGTGTTCACTTCTGTTCACTTACATAGCACACATGGGTCTCACACTTCTCCACAGGGCCGGCTTTAGGCCGATTCCCCCGAATCGGGCCCCGCGCCTAAGAGGGCCCCGCGCCCTAAAGCCGGAATTGTGCTGGCGTGTCGGGCGCGCTGCAGAAGGGGGCATCGGCCCCAGAGGAGGAGTGCGGTGGCTTCCCTGCGCCGCAGGAGGGGTGAGTCGAGTGCAGGGGTTTCCCTGTGTGGTGGGAGGGGGAGTTGGACCCGGGGTTTGGTGGGAAAGCAGGACTCTGCCCTGTAGCTGGGGATTTAAAGGGGCCGTGACTCTTTTTTTTTTGTGCGTGCGCTGTTTTTTTTTTTGCTCAACAAAACTGTTTGAATTGGGCCCCACACTTCCTAAAGCCGGCCCTGTTTCTCCATTTTACACCAACTTTCCTGTTAACTGTGCTCCATATCCCCCCAGTGATCTTCTCCAATTTACTCTCCTCCCCCATCCATTGTCTTAATACCAGAAGGAGAGTCCCTCCTGCCATGCTTCTGCCCACCCTCCAACTGTGCATTCCCCATACAGCGCCCCCTCCCTCCCCCCGAATGAAGATCTCCAACTTCTGCCAGAACTTCAGTTCTGGGTCCTTTAGCATGTACATTGTCCTGTCCTTTCCTTCTGTAATATGGCTATCATCCTTGTCAAGTGCTTAATTTGTAAGGAAAGAGGTGCTGGGGCCCAAGCCAGGTGGTCCAAGAGAAGCAGCAGCTGCTGGTTGGACCCCTAGCTCTGAAGGCAGTCAGAGCTGGGCTGCCAGAGAGTAGTGGCTGATGGGTGGAAGCCCGGAGGTACTAGGACTATGAACTGCCATGGCTAGAAGTGCTGGGACAAATTAAGCATTGTCCTTACCTACACTGTAGCTGGTAAGAATATGAAGGAAGATCTCTAGCCCGCCCAGCTCTTACTACATTTAAACTGCAGAGCCACAACGTGTGTGTGTGTGGGGGTGTAACTCCTGGAGGCATCCTCCCTTATCAACTAATTGTGTAGTCAATAGAAATTCTATTAATTACATGATTAGCTATTTACTCGCTTCCTAAGATCCCCAGTTAGGGGGTTGTCTGTAGGTGAGGATTGGCCTGTCTCCCAAGCCCTGTGAGTGTGAGGGATCATTTTCCAGGATAGGTTGTAGATTTTTTATGATGCACTGGAAGGGTTTAAGCTGGGGGCTCTAGGAGATAACTAGTGGTGTTCTGTTATTTTCCTTGTTGGGCCTGTCATAAATAAGCAAATTCCTGGGTACTCATCTGAGTCTATCAATCTGTTTCTTCACTTCCCGAGGTAGGTATTTAAGTTTTAAGAATGCCCGATAAAGATCTTGTAGGTGTTTGCCTCTGTCCATGGGATTGGAGCAAATCTGGTTGTATCTTAATGCCTGGCTGTAAACAACTGATCATGTGATGTGTCCTGTGTGGAAGCTAGAGGCATGTAGGTAAGAATAAAGTCAGTAGGTTTCCAGTATAGGGTGATGTTAATGTGGCCATCATTTAATTGTACTGTAGTGTCAAGGAAGTGGATCTCTTGTGTGGACTGGTCCAGGCTAAGGTTGGTGGTGAGGTGGAATTTGTTGAAATCCTTGTGGAATTCTTCAAGGGTCTCCTTCCTGTGTGTCCATATGATGAAGATGTCATCAATATAGCTAAGTAGAGGAAGGGTGTTAGGGGACAAGAGTGGAGAATCTAGTAGTCTTGTGCATTGTGTAGTACCTATTCAGCACATCAAAATGAAAACAAACAAATGGAAACAAATGTGGTTATGAAGAATAGGAATGCTTGACATGGAATTTAGTTTACCTGACACAGATTAGTAACTGCGTTTAGTTTACCTGATACAGATTATTTACATGGTTCTGCTGGCTTTCCTAAGCTTTCCATTTCAACGGACCTAGCCTGGCTATGAAAGAAATAGAGCAGTTCTTACACCATTTAATCATTTTGTGTTTTTCCTCCAGCTGAAATTCTTGAACTCTTTGAATTAGTAATCAAACCCTTCTTCCTGCTCTTCATGGCAGTGGAGTGTGAGCAAGCCTGTTGGGAAGACAACTTTCTTTCAGCCTTGGTTTCTAAAGGTGCGTCACCTTGGCTGCTGCCTAACACTCTCTGATCTTTGAGGACCCAATCCTGTGAAGTTGAGAGGATTCAGTACCACACTGGCCCAGGCTCTGCAATAGGTTCATAACATGAAACAGAAATCAAATATTTGTAAGGCTGAAACTAAGCTTGAAAGGGAGCTAGATACTTTCCTGTTGCAGAGTATTACGGTTTCTTATCAGTAACTATTGCACTGACTGAAGAATATTATCATCACCGTTATCTGTAATGTAACTTTCCAGGCAATATGTGATTTTTAATTCTCTCTATATATATAGACAGACAGGTAGAGATAATGATATATATGTAAATTCACCTAAAGAGTTTGAAAGCCCCGGTGAGATATTTTGCAAGGTCACTGATACAAGAACAGAATATCTTGTACCAGTTCAGTTGTGGTTTTATTAATCCCATTGTGGAATTTGGGATCACTGCTGCTTTGTCCATAGTGAGACCATAAAAAAGGCTGATACCGCTGTTGCATGGAGCTTGCTTGTAAAAAAAGTAATTTTATCAGTTGCTGCCAGACATACACACCCAGTGAGACAAGGGAGATTAGTCTTGTCCAGAGAAAAGAATAGATAAGACCTTTCTAAACTCTTTGGAGGGCTAATA
The DNA here is from genome assembly GCA_019425775.1 of Rafetus swinhoei. Lineage (NCBI taxonomy): Eukaryota > Metazoa > Chordata > Testudines > Trionychidae > Rafetus > Rafetus swinhoei. The sequence continues at coordinate 58,626,394 of CM033437.1, forward strand.
TTTTTATTACCTATATATAATATTTACAGTAAGTGAATGTTAATTGGGATATTGACCTTATTGCAGTAAATGTGTATGTGATCTTTTATTTATTAGGTAATTTTTGGAGGTATGAAAATGTATGGTTTCTTTTAGCTTACAAAATTGATCACTTTCTATTTTAGGGACTGTCCATAAATCACATAGGTACTGTCCGTAAACTCAATAGTGAATGGATGGGTCTTGAAAATCACCAAACAATATGTTTATATAATTCATAGACAGCCCCCTAGCGTATATATTGCTAGTATATGCCTAGGACACTAACATTTATTTTTGGTAAGGATTTCTTTCCCTGCCTGGGTAATAATTAGCTGCAGCGGCACAGGAGCCAGCAAACAGAGCTGTAAACAGGGGAGTTTGAGTGGGAGTTTGTAAAGGGAGTTTGGATATTGGGACTTGTTTGGGGTTTGTTTTTGCTGTGGAGGGGGTGTTTTGGTTTGTTTTTGTGTTCACCGGACTAATAGGATTTTGGTGAGAAAGTAGATAAAACACAGAGGTAGTAGTGGCCATGGCCCAAGTAGTAGAGAACACAAGGAGGATGATTGGATGTGGTAGCTGCGGTATGTACATGATTCTGGAGGGGTACCTGAAAGGAGTTTTGTTTGCATGAAGTGCCGCCTGATAGAGCTGATGGAAGAAAAGATCCGAGGATTGGAGATACAGGTGGAAACTCTGGTCGAGTTTAGAAGGGGGTTTGAGCAGATGATGGAGCAAAGGCATGACGTGGCTGAAGGGGAAAGTTTAGATATGCAGATGGAAGCAGGATCAAGGGCCTCAGAGGGGGGACTGCTGGGCAAAGAAAATGGACAGTGGAAGCATGTGACTAAGAGAACCAGGCAGAGGAAAAGATGGGTCAGTGAAGGAAAAATAGAGCTCAAGAACAGGTATGTGGAGTTGGAGAATGAAGAAGGGGTAGAGCAGGTAGATGATGAAGATGGAAGGGTAAGGAAGAAGAGAAGAGTGGCTAGTCCCATAGATAAAGGGGAAGAGTTAATGGAGACAATACCAATAATGAGCATCAGGAGGATACAGGATGGGTTAAAGAGGATTACAAGGGAAAACAGGAATGGCAAGGACTTGCAGCCAGAGGAAGCAAGAGATAGACCAGAGAATCGCACTGTCACTAGGAAAAGGCAGATCTACGTGATTGGGGACTCCTTATTGAGAAGAATAGATAGGCCTGTAACCAGAGCTGATCCAGAGAATAGAAGGGTGTGCTGTCTGCCAGGTGCTAAGATATGGGATGTGGAAGTGAAGTTGGAGAGGATCCTAAAGGGAGCGGGAAACAATCCATTGGTCATCCTTCATGTAGGAACAAATGATACGGCTAGATTCTCGCTGGAACGAATTAAGGGAGACTATGCTAGGCTGGGGAGGATGCTCAAGGAAATTGAGGCTCAGGTGATCTTTAGTGGCATTCTGCCTGTTCCTAGAGAAGGGCAACTAAGATGTGACAGGATTATGATGATCAATAGATGGCTTAGGCAGTGGTGCTATAAGGAGGGCTTTGGGATGTATGGTCACTGGGAGGCATTTATGGACAGAGGACTGTTCTCTCGGGATGGACTTCACCTAAGTAGGGAGGGAAATAGACTTCTAGGATGGAGGCTGGCTCAACTGATTAAGAGAGCTTTAAACTAGGAATTTGGGGGAGACGGTTGGGAGATGTCCAGGTAATCTCTACGCCAGATTTTAACACTGAGAGGGAGGAAAACGAAGTAAGAAAGAATATAGCTGGGGGTAGGAGAATGGACATAAGGAGGAAGGGTAGGGTGGATACTAGTCTAATAGGTCATATTGGAGGTACAACGTCCGTGCCAAATTGGGTAAAGAATGTGAGTGAGGCCAAACAGCAAAAACTAAGATGTTTGTACACCAATGCGAGGAGCCTAGGTAACAAAATGGAGGAACTTGAGCTATTGGTCCAGGAAGTGAAACCAGATATTATAGGAATAACAGAAACATGGTGGAATACTAGGCATGATTGGAGTACAGGTATTGAAGGGTATATGCTGTTTAGGAAAGACAGAAATAAAGGTAAAGATGGTGGAGTCGCATTGTATATCAAAGATGAGGTAGATTGTAAAGAAATAAAAAGTGATGGAATGGAGAAGACAGAGTCTGTTTGGGCAAAAATCACATTGGGGAAGAAAACTATCAGATCCTCCCCTGGGATAGTGCTTGGGGTGTGTTATAGACCACCAGGATCCAATTTGGATATGGATAGAGACCTCTTTAATGTTTTTAATGAAGTAAATACTCATGGAAACTGCATAATCATGGGAGATTTCAACTTTCCAGATATAGACTGGAAAACAAGTGCTAGTAATAATAATAGGGCTCAGATTTTCCTAGATGTGATAGCTGATGAATTCCTTCATCAAGTAGTTGCTGAACCAACAAGGGGGGATGCTATTTTAGATTTGGTTTTGATGAGTAGTGAGGACCTCATAGATGAAATGGTTGTAGGGGACAATCTTGGCTCGAGTGATCATGAGCTAATACAGTTCAAATTAAATGGAAGGATAAACAAAAATAAATCTGAGACTAGGGTTTTGATTTCAAAAGGGCTAACTTTAATAAATTAAGGAAATTAGTTAGGAAGTTGATTGGACTAAAGAAATTATGGATCTTGAGGTGGAGGAGGCCTGGATTATTTTAAGTTAAAGTTGCAGAAGCTGTCAGAAGCCTGTATCCCAAGAAAAGGGAAAAAATTATAGGCAGGTGTGTTAGACAAGCTGGATGAGCAAGCATCTCAGAGAGGTGATTAAGAAAAAGCAGAAAGCATATAAGGAGTGGAAGACGGGAGGGATCAGTAAAGAAAGCTACCTTATTGAGATTAGAGCATGTAGGGACAAAGTGAGAGAGGCTAAAAGTCAGGTAGAGTTGGGCCTTGCAAAGGGAATTAAAACCAATAGTAAAAGGTTTTATAGCCATATAAATAGGAAAAAAAACAAAAAAAGAAGAAGTAGGACCGCTAATTACTAAGGATGGAGTGGGGGTTAAGGATAATCTAGGAATGGCCCAATATCTAAACAAATACTTTGCTTCTGTCTTTAATGAGGCTAATGAAGAGCTTAGGGATAATGGTAACATAACAAATGGGACTAAGGATATGGAGGTAGATATTACCATATCCGAGGTAAAAGCCAAACTTGAACAGCTTAATGGGAGTAAATCGGGGGGCCCAGATAATCTTCATCCAAGAATATTAAAGGAACTGGCACATGAAATTGCAAGTCCATTAGCAAAAATTTTTAATAAATCTCTAAACTCAGGGGCTGTACCATTTGACTGGAGAATTGCTAATATAGTTCCTATTTTTAAGAAAGGGAAAAAAAGCGACCAGGGTAACTATAGGCCTGTTAGTTTGATATCTGTAGTATGCAAGATCTTGGAAAAAATTTTGAAGGAGAAAGTAGTTAGAGACATTGAGGCTAATGGCAATTGGGACAAATTACAACATGGTTTTACAAAAGGTAGATCGTGCCAAACCAACCTGATCTCCTTTTTGAGAAAGTAACAGATTTTTAGATAAAGGAAATGCAGTGGATCTAATCTACCTTGACTTTAGTAAGGCATTTGATACAGTACCACATGGGGAATTATTGGTTAAATTGGAAAAATAGGGATTAATATGAAAGTTGAGAGGTGGATAAGCAACTGGTTAAAGGGGAGACTACAGCGGTCATATTGAAAGGTGAACTGTCAGGTTGGAGGAAGGTTACTAGCGGAGTTCCTCAGGGATCAGTTTTGGGGCCAATTTTATTTAATCTTTTATTGCTGACCTTGGCACCAAAAGTGGAAGTGTCCTGATAAAATTTATGACACAAAGTTGGGAGGTATTGCCAATTCAGAAAAGGATCGGATATCATACAGGAAGATCTGGATGACCTTGTAAATTGGAGTGATAGCAATAGGATGAAATTTAATAGAGAGAAGTGTAAGGTTATGCATTTAGGGATTAATAACAAGAATTTTAGTTATAAGCTGGGGACACATCAGTTGGTAGTAACGGAGGAGGAGAAGGACCTCGGAGTCCTGGTTGATTATAGGACAACTATGAGCCGCCATTGTGACATGGCCGTGAAAAAGGCTAATACAGTCTTGGGATGTATTAGGCGAGGTATTTCCAGTAGGGATAAGGAGGTGTTAGTGCCATTATACAAGGCATTGGTGAGACCCCATTTGGAATACTGTGTGCAGTTCTGGTCTCCCATGTTTAAGAAGGATGAATTCAAACTAGAACAGGTACAAAGAAGGGCCACTAGGATGATCCGAGGAATGGAAAACCTGTCTTATGAAAGGAGACTCAAGGAGCTTGGCTTGTTTACCTTAACCAGAAGAAGGCTGAGGGGGGACATGATTGCACTCTTTAAATATATTCGAGGGATAAATACCAGGGAGGGAGAGGAATTATTTAAGCTTAATACCAATGTGGACACAAGAACAAATGGATATAAGCTGGCTAGTAGGAAGTTTAGACTTGAGATTAGACGGTTTCTAACCATTAGAGGAGTGAGGTTCTGGAACGGCCTTCCAAGGGAAGTAGTGGGGCAAAAGATCTATCTGGCTTCAAGATTAAACTAGATGGGTTTATGAAGGGGATGGTTTGATGAGATAACATGATCTTGGTAACTAATTGACCATTCATTATCAGTGGTAAATAGGTCAATGGAGGGATGATAGGAGTTACTATAGAGAACTTTCTGGGTGTCTGGCTGGTGAGTCTTGCCCACATGCTCAGGGTTTAGCTGATCGCCATATTTGGGGTTGGGAAGGAATTTTCCTCCAGGGTAGATTGGCAGAGGCCCTGGAGGTTTTTCGCCTTCCTCTGTAGCATGGAGTACAGATCACAGCTGGAGGATTCTCTGCATCTTGGGGTCTTCAAACTATTTGAAGGCTTCAATATCTGAGATATAGGTGAGAGGATTATTCTAGGAAAGGGTGGGTGAGATTCTGTGGCCTGCATTGTAAAGGGGGTCGGACTAGATGATCATAATGGTCCCTTCTGACCTTAAAGTCTATGAGTCTATGAGTCTAATTATCAACAATATGGAGGCCATAAATAGTGCTAATAATTAGAATCTTAGCCCAGACTGGAATTTAGACATTATCAGCCATGGCTTTGCCTTCATGCTATATATGCTACCATGTTGAGAGATCTTCTTACAGTACTCTCTTCCCTTGATGTGACTAAAACATGATGCAATCTTGCAGAGTAGACTGGGTGGGATAACATTTCCACAGCAGTTGTACACTGTGATTGGAAGGATATGTCATGCTTTATAGGCACAATTAAAACATAGTTCCAACTGTCTATATTGCCAGACCAAAACCAATCATGTTTTCAGCATGTCAAAGGATTACAGGGGTGGAAACATATTATATACAGCATGGCAGCAGTAATGACGTGGCTGGGATCACATCTGAGACTACGTCTAGACTGCAGGCTTCTTTTGGAAGAAGCTTTTCCGGAAGAGATCTTCCGAAAAAAACTTCTTCCGAAAGAGAGCGTCCACACTGCCAAAGTGATTTGAAAAAGCGATCTGCTTTTTTGAAAGATAGCGTCCACACTGAATGGATGTTATATCGCATTTAAGCTGTGATTACTATGGATGGAGTGGCCACCAGAGCACCTGTGCTTTTTCCTCTTTCCTCTTCTTCCGAAAGAACTCCCTCTTCCCCGTCCACACACACCTTTTTCCAAAAGAGCTCTTTCAGAAAAAAGCTTCTTCCTCATAGAAAGAGGATTACTAATGTCGGAAAAACCCCTCTGTTCTTTTGATTTTCTTTCGAAAGAACACGATTGCAGTGTGGATGTAAGTGAAGTTTTTCCAAAAAAACTCTGTAGTGTAGACATACCCAGAACCTGTGAGTTGAGGGCATATGAGCAACTCCCCTGATCATTAGGAGACATGACTGTAAGGCAGCCTGCAAGAGTAACAGAAAATTGTGTTTTTATTTGACATCCAGTCATGCCATCACTAATGGGATGAGGTAGCCATCACTTGTTCAGATGGGATGGCGAATGGCTGACTCAGCGAACCCGCTTCTTCACACAAACTATGCTACCACTCTTTAGAGGGATGATCCCAACGTGTAGCATTTTTCTTTGGGCATAAAAAAGATTTAAAGAGATATTGTGAAGGGCAAAAGGGTTGAAATGTAACTTACCCATTTTCCTTATGTGTAATGAAAAAGTCAGTGGCATTTTTTTTTGTTTTAAGCAAATGCATCCCCCAACCCTAACTTGATAAATGAAAAACCCGCTAGCATATATGCAATATTAAAGTTGAACTCCCCCTCCCCAAAAAATCAAGCTCTAAAACTTCAGGAGATTTCAGCAGGGAAGGATGCTCCTACAAAGCTTGCTCACCCATGCTGTGCATTCTTTTACTTTGGCTCCCATACTGTTCCAAACTAGAGCCAAGGGAAAAGCTCTCACTGACTTCTATTGTTTTTACATAAAAAAATAAATCAAAAGTAACATGTTAAGGTTCACTTCTAGGTAGAAAAAAAAGACGAGAAAATACGACATAGACATTCAAGTCAGATTAAAGTTGTGGGAGCATTCTTAACTTTTTGGGCTTTTTCTGATTTTCAGCGCTTCGTTACTTCAATGTAATGCTAGTTTAACATTAAATTTTGGCACTTAGTTGCCTTTATTTACTAAAGACGAAAGAAATCCAGAGCTATTTGGCTTGGGGATTGTTGGCTTCCCTAAGGATTTTACAAGTTCCTTGATCCAGAGCCATTTGGCTTTTTCCATATTTTTGTTCTCAGTTTTGCATAACTAAAACATGGATCAACTGATTTAGATCACACTTAAAAAATAACATCTGACCTTGGAAAATGTCAGCTCACAAAGAATATGACCAAAAAGTAGCTGGAAAAGAGACATGCACGGTAGCCACTGCATAGGGGACTATGCAGCTTCACTGATATGTGCTTTAGCAAGTGATATCTTGCTTTTTTCAGTCATACTGAAAGTGAAAAACTTCCAAAACCATTCCAGTGGGGCTCAGGTGTTAGGAAATTTCCTTCCACCTCTGAAAATTCAGATATGGGACACAAGTGAAAATAAGTTTATTGATCTCTTGGCTTCTTTTATTCCAGAGGCTAAAACCAGCACATAGTGTGGGACAATTTGAGGTTGATATACTGCCATTCAAAATCATGGCATGGAGTATTGGCAGTAGAGTTGGCTAAAGAGTGCAAAGAAAAATGTCTAGTTTCTCATGAGGAACAGTAACAAGTTTGTCCTGGTAAGTCAAAAGGTCTGAGATTTTGTTGCTCATAAATATTTGGATGATATCTGGTTTGTTTGTGAATCCCAGAAGTTTGTAGCGTGAATGATTATTTGTACCTGAAGCATGAGGTATATGTTGCTCTTTTTTCAACTGTTTAAGGAGTTCCAATCTCCCAGGGAGGGAGCAGAAACAATGCCATGTGACTTGGGTGACCTATCACACAGCATGAAGGGCAAGTATTGTGTAACTGAAGTGAACACTTCATGAGCAGCTCACAGGCTAAAATTTGTTCCCATAAACCTTAAGAATAACCAGTCAATTCACAGAAATCAGGGCTGGCTCATGAACAGTTCAAGAGCTCCATTGATTGAATTATTTGCTGTGAATAAATGCTTCAATCAGCTCTAATTAGCAGAACTGCGTGGGAAGACGCTTGCACTGTACCTAGTAGCTGAAAGGATCCATCCAGTTCTTTTAGTCCCTTGCTTTTATTAACATTTAATTAACAAGCACATAAAATGTAAAAAGGACTCTTCCCAGCAAACCAATCACACTGTTTCATGGTAACAGTTGCAGTTGATGTCACTGAATTGTCACCTTTGTAACTGTAACACCTTTGGAATCTTCACTGACTTTTCACCTTTGCTTCCTAGGATGCACAAGTGACCTCTATCTCAGGGCTGCTAATTCTGGCAAAGTGACTGTTAGAAGCATCATTAGATGTTGAACGGTGGGCCTTATTCATTATAAACTTTTTTCTATTGATTAGCTTAATCAAAACCATGTATTATCCATAAAGAAATATGCTCTTCTCAAACCAAAATAAGACAGTTTACACAGGGGTCTGCAATAGTTTAACTAAATCCGTTTAGAAACCTATTTAAATGAGTGCAACTTCTGTGTGCAGACAAGGCCTCACATTTGTTACCACTTGACTTTAATGAGACTGCAACTGCTTTGAGGCAGAGACTGTCTCTTTCTTTTTGGTTATACAACTCTTTGCACTGTGGAGCTTCAGTCTGGACTGGGCCTCTGAGTACTATTATGCTATGCATTGTTATAATAATAGATTCTGGAAATCTACAGCTAGAGATCTAGAATTATTTATATACTCAGAGGCACCCTTGATACTTGTTTCATGCCTAAGGTGGTGTAAATGTACAGCCTGATTTACCTCCTGTTACTCCAGTTCTATGCCGCTGTAACTCCATTGCCTGAGATGATGAGCTGAAGAGTCCAAAATGACTCCAGAAATCCCCTACTGTGAAATAAAATCACATGGCAGCACCACACCAATCAGCTTTACCTAGGGTTGCCAGGTGTCTGGTATTGACACGGACAGTCTGGTATTTACGCCTCCTGTCCGGTAAAAAAAATTCATAAAATACCGGACACCTAAATGTCCGGTATTTTGTTTTTTTCCCCTGCCAGGAGGTGAAAATACAGGACACCTGGCAACCCTACGACACACTCGGCAACTGGGCCCAGCTCCCCAGGCTCCTGCCCCAACTCCCGGCCCCCGGACTCCCTGCTTACCTGGTTCCGCCGGGAAGCTGCATTCTGGTTTGATCAAGAAAACAAAATGGCTGCCGGCAAAAAGCCTAAAGACCAAGGGGAAGCAATGCCTTCCCTGGGTCTTAGTGCTCAACTTTTCCCCTGTTCCCTATCCCTATTCTGACTCTGCATGCACTGAAAGGGGCCATGCTGGTTTTTTTTTTTTTTTTGCTCAATAACTTTTGTTTCCCCCTTTTTTTTTCTCCCCTCAACGGAATTTTTTCCCTGGTGGTTTTTTTTTTTTTTTTTTTGGGAGACGGGTGTTCGGTATTTTTGGTTAAACTATCTGGCAACCCTATCTTTAGCATGGGCCATTCTGGAAAAACTTCTAAAAACTAGGATAACTTTAATAAAATGATCAGACACAAAGTTTAAAAACTCAAAATTATAGTTAAAATGTGTGTTGTGATAGCATCTCTGAGGAATCTCAGTCATGGCCCAGGATTCCATTGTGCCAGGCACTGTACAAACAGAATAAACAAAGACAGTCCCTGCCCCACAGATCTTACAACTGAAGTAGATTTACAACTAATTTCAACTTGTTTTCTGTTTCTGTGCTTTCTTATGCCAATTCTCCTGTAATTTCTAGATTTCTAGCTTGCCTCCACATCAGACCAATCCCCCAGCATAGCTACAACCAGCAGTTTCAATATCCTGAGACTTAACACATGTAATCCTCTTCATAAAGCCCTTTATCATAACTACATTTTACCGTAGATGTTTCTCACATCAACATGCTGTTGTGTTTTATTTAAAGACAGCAAAGATGGCAGAAAAGTATCATGCCCTCACTACCACTATCATTTAAATCTTAGACTTCCTTGTACCATCTCTTGGTGTCAGTCTAGCACTTTGTTTCACACCTGGGCCTACCACAACCTGCTTGCTTACATGGGAATTGGAAGTGGTAAGTATCTTACAGAATTGGGCCCACATACCTTATTCATTTTGATGTGAGGGGTCAGATACGCATGGAAAATAACTGGCATTTGTGATATTGGTTAAAACAGTCTTACCTGACCTGGAAGAGCCTGCTGCAGAAAAGAATTTGGGAACTGATGGAAAAGAAAAATCTAGGGAAAAGTGAAACTAAAACCCAATGCTCTTTCCACTGTGCTGACAAACAAGCCCATTTCATCCTCTGGTTTGAAGTTGTTTCTATCATAGCCAGGTTTTACAGTTGTGTCAATGGCTTTCAGCGTCTCCCCTCCCCATAAAAATTGTTCCAGCACCCCTGTTTCCTGTTCTTTGTGAGATAAGAATGTTTTGGGCACAATGGACCAATTTACAGTGTACCAGGAAAGCCTGTCAGGCCTCCACTTCCTCACTGCCTCAGTCCATCCATTCCCTGACCAAAGTACTTTGAAACAGTTTGGGCAAGCCTTCCAGACAGCCACACACTTGTGCAGAAGCAGCAAAGTGCCCACTCTGGTAAATCAGTACAGAAAGGACATTTCATTCCTTGAGTAGTTGGTTGGGGTTTTTTTATGAAAAACATTTTCACCTCTGTAATGAGACAGCTGCCCCACTCTGGCCAGAAGGTGCTAAATGGGCTAGAGGATGCCTGCACAGAGCCCTGGCCAACCAGGGGAAGGCTTGTAAGAAGCCAATCAGAGGACAGCTTGCTGGGACAGCCTGGTTATAAGGAGTTGTTCAGCAGAGCAAGGAGCAGTTAGGCTTTGACCAGGGAAGGTGCAGGACTGAATCCCAGAGAAGCACTTGGAACAGAGTAGTACTGGGCAGGCACAGAGGAGGCCAAGGCTGCATGCTTTGATATAACAGCTAGGAGGGTGCAAGGGTAACAGGGATATGACTCAAGGAACTGGAGGCAGAAGAGGGTGAGAGGAGGGCAAGACAAGGCTGTTACCAGAGGGTCTCTGGGCCGGGACCCAGAACAGAGGGTGGGCCTGGGTCCTCCCCTTTGCCACCAAGAACAGTGGTCAGTACAGACTACGGCCTGCCCCTGAGGCAGATGGGGCTGTAATTGGCAACAGTGGCAGGTGAGATTGAGGACTGCTGATAGCCCCAGAAGTGGCTGGGAGAGAGACCAGTATGGTGGGCACGGCCTGAGGACAGTGTTCTGAGAGGATGTCGTGATCCTGGAAGCAATGTGGGTCCAGAGCAGAGTACAGGGAGAGCACAAAAAGATGATAGGTGAGATATCAGCCAGAAGGGGGTGCCCTATTGAGGACTAAGCTAATTCCCAGTGTGACCAGCAGGGGGCACCACAGTGGTGAGTTGTGACCCCGTTACAATCTCCTTCTGGCTTATAGAGCCCAAAGCAATGACTCACTAGTCACATGCTAATGGCATGATGGTGAGTTAGTATGCAGCAAGCACAGGAATACATCTGCAGCATTGTAGCAGGCTGCACACCAACTGTCTGTGTGAACCATGTTGCTGTGTATGCAAAGTTCCTGGCTGCAGCAGAAAGATTCACATAGACAGACAGTACCATGGCCCACTTAAGTCTGTAAATTTAAACCAAAGCTTGCTACACACTAACCTGTTGCATAGACAAGCCCTAATTTTTTGCAATTATGTCAATAGATTTTACCTCATGGGACTTACAAATCTAAGAAAAATCATCTGGCCCTGAATAAGTGACCTTTTCTACTAAATCTTAGGGCATGCAAAAACTGACCAGTATATCTATAAAAGAATAAGCTATTCCAGCATAGCTAGGCCAGTCAATTTTTCTCTGTAGACAAGCCTCAAGCCCCATCTTCCTGCATTTCTAATACACCCTTAACTACCCTTCTTATCTGGAAATCTGAATTCATACAATGTATATATTTATTGAGCTTCTTTCTCTAAAACAATCTTCCTCTTAAAATAAAAAAGTCAATATAGTATCATTTAAAAGTCCCATGAGTGATACACTTCAGTAACTATCACTTTACAATCAGCAACTAAATATTGCTGGGTGCTCTTTAGAATTTTAGGCAAAGTGTTGTTCCTGGTGAACAAATGAGACAAGGCTGGAACTCAACTAGAGTGGATGCCTGTTTGTGTTTATAGTTTATACTTGTTCTCTTCAATAAATGCCTCCTGATAGGATGTTCCATCCTTGTATGCATCATAAATATGATTAAAAGTAGGAGGCCCAAGGAAAGGACAGATTTTGGACTCTTTGTTTTTGGACACCAGCCCCAAATCGTGTCTACATTAGGTTAAAAAATGCATCATAAGAAACAACTATTTGGAATGCCTTGAGTTTTGTAATACTACAGGTTAGATCTCTCTGATCTGGCACACTTGGGACCTGACCAGTCCCAAATGAGGAATTTTGCCAGACCAGGGGAAGTCCCCTGCCGGTGACCTGCCAGCCTGCTGCCTATCCCTGCTGCTGGCCCAGCTGGAGAGCTATGGCCCCAGGGGATCCAGAGCCGCCTCCAGCCCTCCTGCCAGTGCAGCCAGGTAGCTCTGGGGATCCCCAGCTCTTGCCAGCACAACCAGGGTTCCATGGCCCCAGCCAGGCTAGCTGCTGCTGGCCCCACTGTGGATCCCTGGGCATGGGACTCAGCAGACACTGCCAGCCCCCTTGGGGATCCCTGGGCCCAGAGCTCCACAGCCACTGGCAGCCACAAGCCAGGGCTCTTTAGTACAGCAACATCCATAATCCTGCCAAACCAGAGAGTCTTGGATTTGAAAGGTTGAGCCTGTAGTACCAATATCTTAGATCACCACACAACAGCCACCCTAAACATTTTAGAAGTGTTAACTGTAACGGTCTGTGAGGGAGTGGAGATTAGAGGGCGTAGCATCACCGGGGTTAAAAAAAAAAGCCTGTGGGCCCACCTAGCTGAGGCCCACTTCCCCTACCAATGTCAGCCCTGGAGGAAAGAGAAAAGGAAGGAGCCTGGCTCCATTTGGGGCTGCCTAGCGAGGAGGCAGGAGCTAGAGCCTATCCACTCAGCAGCCAGAAGAGCAAGTAAGCCCCCAACCCCATCCATCTGGAAAAGGGGGGAACCTATTGAGAAGCCCCAACCAAGAGGAATCTAGATTATTGGGGCCACACCCCAAACTTAGACTTAACAGGGAATGGTTTGGAGTTCCTGGGCCAGGAACAGAAAGGGAACAGGAAGGCAACCTTCCCCCATCCCTTTTGCCTGCTTACTCAGTGACCTAGCCACTAGACTACACAGCTGCCAGAGATTCGGCCAGACAATCCTTTGCAAAACCTGGAGCAAGTCGGCTGAATATCTGGCTAAAGTTACAATAATTCCTTCTCAGTGCATTGAGGAAGCCAGAGGCATTTCATCTTCTCTGACTTGGGTGGTTCACAGAACTCCATATCACACTGCAGTTCCTTACATTTGGAAATTCCCCTTCTCCCAGCAGTTGTGCTGGAGATGTTGGTACAGGTTGTTCCTCAGTCCCAGAACCGACTGTTACAATTGCAAAGTGGGTGGTGCCAGGGCACATCAGAGAACTTCTGTCATGACAGGGTAGCTGTGCGGAAGTGCTAAATCACTTCAGGGCAAGTATTGCACCAAACAGTTCCATGTAATCAGGGCCCTTGCAGTGCTTTCCTTGCTCAGTGTGAGTCACCATGTCCTGAGAGAAAGGATGGTAGGTGGGCTGCTGTTGAGTCTCACCTAAAAATTGACAGTTGTCATGCTCAGAGGATCTGTTACCTTCTCTCACCAGAGAATTAATGTTTGTTCATTTTCAGGTAGAGAGCGGGGCTGAGAATTAAAAGGCACAAACAGCAGCTGAGAGGTAGTGGTTTGGCTGAACGGTCCTCAGATTTTACTGAGACTGACCTTTCTGCTTACTTTAAGGAAGCAAGAGTTCCCTTGATTCAAACTCTTAACTGGACAGTAACTGAGCCTGAAAGGAAGAGTGAGATTTGGCTGTCTGAGGCTGGCTGCTGCAAAAAAACAAAAAGAGCCCTGAAATGTTCTTGTCACATGACTGGTAAAGAGTCACACACAGCCTGCCTTTGTCAGTGGTAGAGCAGCATAAAGGAAATGTTATTATCCCTAGAACTCCTCTCTGCTTTACTGTAGAGCACCTGATTACACTTTTCTCCAGCTCCTCTCCTACCTGCTTACCTCTACAGTTTAAAGAAACTACATCCCTGCAGCACCTTTTCCTATGAAAGGCATAGGCTAAGAATATGCCATCTCTCTCTTGTTGTTCCAACTCCAGTTTTAAGCAGAACGTATTTTCCCCCTCAATCAGTGTTTTCCCCTTTAATCAATGTTATGTCCTATCCAGTGCAAGGACATTAGATAGCCTCTGCCAAACAAACACAGGCTTCTTCCACGAGAGGAATTTCATACATTCACTGGCTTTAACCAACAAGATTCCTCTCCTCCCTGTGCCCCATATAGAATGTTTTGTTATCAAATACAAAACATCACACACACTGTTAGAAATGCCACCAAGCTGGTTTTGCACAGACAATCCTGTTTTGACCTGGCCAGCCTGGCTTTTGGCCCTCTTGGCCCAGGCTGGGTTGAATCTCAGGGGGAGCCTACACAGTTTATTCTGATTTTGGATTCTTATTTATCTAGATGTTAATTTCATCTGCTGATGACTTTTTTAGACACAGGACAATGTGTGTACTTAAGTTCATTCTGGGTTGAGAGAGATTACTGGTTCAAACAAGGGTACTTTTATTTACTATTGCAAATACTCTTTGTTAGAGCCCGCCAGAACTCAAGAACTAGACGGCAGTCTTTAAGTGGCCTTCCCAGACATTTGCTGAGTAGCTCAAAATGCCCTGTAAATGTCGCTGTTTTCCATCCTGTTGCAAGAGCCCTATTAATTTTCAAAGAGCACAGGAGACAAGTCTAGCTACTACTGATTCCTGCCTCTCCCTCTGTCACAGTCCCTTCCCCACTCTGGCATGATAAATGCAGAAGTGGGGGCCAGCAAAAGTACCTCAAAACCTTATCTTCCAGGCTTTGGAAAAAACTCCCCCCCCCTCCCCCAAATCTTAACAACCTAAAAACTCCGCTGCCACCACCCAAGTATTGATACAAAAATCAGGGGAGAGATCACTTGGGAAATCTCACCCTTAAAGTACAAACCAGGACACAAAAATTAACCAATATGAGGTTAATAAACATAAAAGAGAAGGAACTTTTTATTGTCACCACAATATCCCTGTTGCAAGCATAAAGACTAGATGGGAAAGTAACAAAATAATATTCTCATGAAGGGGAAACCCACCATGGGTCAAGCTTAGTTACAAAGGAGAGCAAAACCCATTTTTAAATGCACAGACATCAGATCCTATTTCCCAAGCCATAAAACAATAAAACCTAATGGATTTATCTAAACTTTATCCTACTTACAGCTAGTGAAGAATTGTTTCTTGGAGAGAGAGACATGCTTGTCTCCTTCAGTAGCTGGAGGGAACTGCCCAGGCCAAAAAAAAGGGAAAAACCAAAAATTCCTTTGTCCCAGTTTGAAATTCCTACCCACACTCCTATTGGCTGAATCTACCTGACCTAGGTAAGGTTAACCCCTTAGTTCCCGGCTGCTGGCTAACCCTCATGATCATGACACCCTCAAGCCAGGAAATGTCAGAAGCAGCCTCTGCCTGTTGGCAGCATCATACACACCAGCTCTCCTGCTCTGAGCGCCAGACAGAGAGTTGTGGCCAAGGGACCCTGGCCTAAAGTTGCTAGAGGCCTGATCTCTCCAGGTGGTGCCTGATAATACTGTGGTGTTGGGTCTTTCAGCCTCCCCAGTCTTGCTGCATTCTTGTTTATGGTTGATGTAATGAGCGAGTAGTCCAGGGGGCGCTATGTGTGACAGCATGGTTTGTGCAGCCTTTGAGCTTTCTCTAGCACCGGCTGATATAATGCAGTGGTTCTCGACCTATTTGTCATTGTGGGCCACATCCAATACCGCCTGTGTGGCCCTGAGGATGTTACATGGGTTAGAGCTCTGTGCTGATTGGGCCGTAGGTTGAGAACCACTGAACTAATGAAACAGCTTTTCTAGATCTGTGCTGTGCATGGAGCCTCTCATATACAGATGTAGAGCCATAAGGTCTGCCCTCATGCAAAGCTCTGGCATATGTCCTTGGGCTCCCAGTCACATTCAGCAGGAAGGAATGTACGACTCGCCTTTCAAGTCAGAGTGGGGAAGGGGGAGCATGCAGCTCCTGGAGGCTCGGTCAGCCAGGGTTGTATCTGGCTTTGTTCACCCTGTGCTTTCTGTCCACTTTCAAAGGCACTGGAGCCTTAAGAAGCAACTCTCCATGTGTTTTGTGGAGAAGGAATGTTGCCTTTCTGCCCCCTTCAGATACTGCAGCGGCAAAGGCATGCCCCACTGGTGCTTTCGGGCCTGTGGGAAGGGGCTGTCCCTCTGAGGTAAAGCATGAGTCATTCTTCAGCTATTAGAGCTCACCCAGACAAATTCAACAGCCACCATGGCTGGTGTTAAAATACACCACACTATAGCCCAGCTTCTCCCGATAACCATACTGCATAGCTGCAGAGAACCATTTATTTACAAGTTTGGTTTATGCCATCCTGTACACCCCCTGCCTTATCCTGACCATGCCCCATACCCCAAAAGCCCCTCCTATGCCCCCCTCCTTTATTTTATGCTAGGTGTGGGGTAGGCTAACATAGGGTTAGCACAGCAAACCTGTGTTTGCTAACACAGGCTAACACAGCAAACCTGTGTTTCTCAGCTTTACACCTGTTCCATCACAGAAGAAATTATCCAGTTTCTTAAAGATTGCTTTAAGGCTACTTGTACTGCTTATGCTCTGCGCAATCTGGCCCTCTAGTCGGAACAGGACACAGCTCTCTCATATGCTGTCATGTACTAACTGCTGGGGTACATGGTCATGATGCTGGATGTTTATGTAACGCTGAAGACAGAATTGAACCTGGGACCTCTGGAGCTTAGAATACGAGTCTCTACTTCATGAGCTAAAAGCTAGTAGGTTGCTAGCAGACTCATTATTATCTCTGTAAGTAGTTTCAGTGCCACTAAATGGGACAGAACACCATACCCAGAAGGTGTATGGGTTACATTTACATTGCACCTGTCACCCTAAAATAGTCCCAAAGTGTTCTGTATCATGCATAAGCTATACATAGTAGGAACATTTAGACCAGGGCTACTCAACATGTGGGCTGCATATGGCCCGCAGCCTGTTTGTTTGCGGCCCGCCATGCGGTTTGGGTTTACACAGGGCTTGACACACAGCCCATGGGTGGGATCCTTTGAACATGGCCTCCACTGGGAACATTCTCCATAATGGCGAGTCAGTATAATGGTCTTCTGTTGATATGCGTTTTAGTAGTTACATTCCTGGACTGTAATTGCTCATTAAAAGTGCTGCCATATGGCTGGAAATCGGGTAAATATTGCATTTTATTAATATCAGCAGTACTCACTTAAATGGGACATGAGTGTTGTGTAGTCTTGCTTTAATCTTTGTATTCATGCCCGTCAGTGTGAAAGAAGCTATTTGCATATATATGTAACCACGCTTAAGTTGCAGCCCTCGACATGTGCTGTGAGTATCATTGTGGCCCGCGGGCTTCCAAAGTTGCGTAGCCCTGATTTGGACAGTTTCTTATGTTTTGAAATTTCTACTGCTCTGAGAGAGCCCATCCAGCTCATACATGATGAGCACCTCTGGAACCAGCAATGTGTTCAAAAGAAAAGAAACTTAGGTGCAGTCTTGGCAAATACACAGGAGTCACTTCACCCACCAATGAAATGCAGCCATTGTGAAGAGGAACCCAGCATGCATCTATCTACTAGGAGCACAATAACCCATCACCACACTTTAGGGAAATTCACTGTATCTAATTAGAACTGGAAGAGGAATTCAGATGGGCGGAAAGTAATTACCTAAATTAGAATATATCCAAGGGATTAACATGCTCTATCTTACTGTGTATCTATTAACATTCTTTATCTACGATTGGTTGTTCCCATGGCAATAATGAAAAAATAATATTAAACAGTTTCCAGAACAGAAAGAGGGCTTTTTTTTTTTTTCCAAGCCAGCCGTCTGAAATAAAAGCTTGTCTTCTCTCTTCATTTCCTCCTGTTTCAGTTCACTAATAATCTTTCAGTTAGGCCTTTAACATTTAAAAATGTTTAAACTCTTAAACTAGTACATCAAAATGCATTTTTAAAATTTATTTTTACATGCCTGAATTGTTGCTGAGTGATCTTCAATTAGTGCCTAAAATAGTACATTTTTGGGGGGAAAAAGAACAGGTTTTTCCACAGCAGGCCTATAACCCACCTGTACAAAACTACTCTGTCCAACCCATCAACATAAGCCTTTCCTGTTTGGGGCGAATACTTCTTACTCGCCTCAAAAGTGTGTGGGGAGGTGGTCTTAATTAGCCTGGTGAAGCTAAACTTTTCCTGTTCTCTTAATACAGCTGTTGCCTGCTTCCTTTGAGCCTGTTTCCTACATCCCCTCCCCCCTTCCTTTCTCTACCTCTATCTATCCAGAACACTTTCAGAGGCCAGCACTGGAGATCTGCCATAGTGTTCCTGTGCCAAAGCTTCACTGCTTCTGAAGCCTGTGGAAGCTTGCCCACATTACATGACATGGTTCATGTTGGAACATTGCCCTGGAAATTCTCCTGCATGACATTTGGGCGAGGAATGTGCACCCTGCAGCCAAACTACTTTGTGTGGTGATCCCATTAGTTCCCCTAAGCTATGCCAACCAAAGAAAATCTGGAGAGATGAAGAAAGGAGCTGCTAGTATATCAGTGGGTGGCACATATTATTATGTGATTATATCTCAAAGTGTGCAAGGTCTTATTTGTGATCTATCAGATGCAGAATGCCAGAGTTTTATACTTAACAACATGATTCCATTTTAAAAGTATCTTCTGGGACAAATTGCTGCAATCGCCGAGAAAGGAAGGGTGAAATCCTGGCCCCAGTGAAAGTGCAGTGACAAAAGAGAACTAGAAGTCACATAGCTCGTCTCATAGTTTTATGGGACTTCTACAGAAAAATAAAAATTTCCATGCTCCCATGAAAACAGCATCCAAAACATGATGCCTTGATAATGTTGAGTCTGAAATGGAACATAAACATGCACTACCAGCAGTGCCACATGAAATAGCTGTCTCTGAGTGACCTTCAGCATGCGAGCACAACAGATCACATTCCTCCTTATTATTGTTTTCAGCCTCCTCGCTATAATTTCTGAACTACAAGCCAGATAAGCAAAATTGCCTCCCTCTGAGCTGATTTTTAATGGCTTTATTTGTAACGTAATAGAGTGGCTGTTGGCATACATGATTCTCATTCACATACATTGGTGCTAATTACAGGAGAATATCTTGAGCAGCTATTCTTCAAGCACTTAATATCCATGATTAATGTGAAAAATTTTCCAGCCTGCACTGGAAATAATTAACAGCTAGGGTGATGCATTCTATTTATTGGTATAGCCAGCCTCATATGAATATGCTTTAAATCACATCCCAATTTGCATATAATCTGCTGTAAATGACCAGACTGACAGTGTGCGTTAAGGAGACAAGAGCCTCCCTTTAATGAAAGCAGGTGGGTGAGGTAATATCGTTTATTGGCCCAACGTCTGTTGGTAAGAGGTACAAGCTTTCAAACTACATAGAGCTCTTCATCAGGGGAGTCAATAAGGGGAAAGATCCTGGGTTTCCAGCCTAAAGAAAGGGGCCTCAGGTGTTAAAAAGTATAAACGCTAATGCTCTGAATTGCCCTTTGTGCAAGGACTTATTCAGTGCGGTTGGAAAATTCTTTAAAATGTGAATCACTCAATTCAGCTAAAAGCTTCTGTTCATTGTTTGCACATTAGAGTAAATAACATTTGATGACAGGAAAAAGATCATTTGCATCTCACCACCTGGGGACTTGGAATGTTTCTTTTCAATGATTCACTTATGGTTACGTTACAGGGGAGTTTTATGCCTATTTTACAACATCCCATTTTTCTAGCATTGCTGTGGCTGGGCTTTTAATTAGCTCATCCTCTGTGTGTTTTACCCTGCATGACACAGGCTATAGCTGTGTCTATGTTTTGACCCTTACAGCTGCACAGTTAACCCCCTACAGTGGGCAGTCTCTTGAGTAGTTGTTCTATGCCAGCAGAAGAGAGCTCTCCCACCAGAATAATTTAACTGTACCCAACTAGCTCCATGTTGGCAGGAGACACTTTCCTATTAACACAGCGCTGTGCCCACTGGCATTTTTGTTGGTGAAATATTGTCAGGTAGAGGTGTGGGTTTTTTCACTCTCTCCTTTGCCCAATGCAGTCTGGAGGATGCCTCAGTCCCTTGGTGAGTCTGTATTATTAGTTTTAGTGGGCCCCATGCCGCCGCAGCAGGGCATTCGTGCTGACCATAATGCAAGATTGGGGTGATCGGCAAAGGACCAACATAAGTTTTGTGGACAAAAAGTGCTATGTCCTCCCACCGAGTGATAGACTCACGAAGGGACAGATCGGAGAAGGTAGCTTAATGCCGCTCCTTCACACAGAGACCACACAGCTGCTTCTTGGTCATGGTTACAAAAGGAACATTCACCAAACCCTTCCAGAACTCAGCTACCCCTCTGAAACCTTCCAGAACAGTCGTTTGCCTCCTTGCAGAAGGATCTTATCCAGGGATGGGGAGACAACTAGAGAGGGGAGCACAAGATTCCCCCTGGAGGAGCAATCCCCACTAAAAAGTTCTGTAATTTTTGAGGAGCCTGCTGAGGAAGAGCTGCCTGGAATTCAGTGGGGCACTTTCGAATCAAGTCCCAAGTCGAGTCTCAAGTCTTAATTTAAAAAGTGTCAAGTCACTTTTGTTCAAGCCATCAATATCGGCATTTCCGGACAATTTTTTCACCAAGTCGATTTAACAAAATTAGGAAGTCTCAAGTCACAAACAATGAACCTGAGTCGAGTCTCAAGTTGAGTCACCTAGGCGACTTAAGTCAGACTCGAGTTCAAATCGTGGGACTCGAGTCAACAACTCTGCCAGCTGGAGCACACCAGCATGTACAAACACAGCCTCATTCTCAGAAGCATGTGAGAAAGAGAGACTGACACAGAAAAGTCTGCTGGTTAGGGTACTCACCTGGGATGTGGGAGATCTAGGGTCTCTGCTCTGAACTGAAGTGAGTGCCATTTGAGTGGCCTAACTACTGGGCTATTATCTATTCTATGGTGGTTTTCTCTCCCTCCCTCCCTCTTTGATTTTGACCAAAACCAGTGTTTCCTATTTTGACGCATTAATATTGTCTGACAAAAAATGTTTCATCAAAAAAAAAAATTAAAAAATCCTGTGCTCTATGCATTAGGCCACACTACCTCACATAGACTTCTCTGGGCATCACATGAATGCAGCAGTCCACAATGCAGGATTTGGGCTGAAGTTAATAATACAGTTAGTTAATAATGAAAACTGTAAATATTAAATTTACACTTCACTATATATTTTATTTGATTTTATTCATTTTTCCCATTTTTCTTACTTTAAACCATGGAAATTGACTAGTCAGTTTTTAGTTTGTTTCACTTTCTCCTTTCAGTTCACCAGCACAAAGCTGTAGAGTAAGTTGAAAACACTGTTGGGGAAATGTTTATATTGTTATTTAAAAATGGTTTTCACTAGACTTTTTACAAGTCAAATATATTCCTATTGGTTTTAGTGGTTACAAAATCTTATTTTTACAAATCCAAAGTTTAGAGTAAATTTGAACTGACAGTATCTTCTTTATGTTTGTGGCAATGATGCTGCTATTTCACAGCACACCATGTTGGAAATCTGTCTGACAAGTGTGTTTAATTTAAAGGGAAATACTAGAAAAAATTGTATCATTTGCAACTGATGAATGTGAATTTTTGCAGAACAACTTACTATAGCTCTTCCAATACCCTTTTCCAACATGTGTTACCAATTTGAGAAAATGAAGGTAATGCTGGAGGAGGCTGTTTATGGTTCAGCTGAGTTCAAACTGGTCCCATAGCACTGTTTTTTGTGAAATAATGAATGGTTTACAAACTACTCTGGCAAATATTGTACCCATGCATTTACTATGAGATTCTGCTGCCTTTTCTCATGTTCAGTAGTACAGTACTTCATACCATAATCGGAGTAACTGAATCTCAGCTAGCAAAATGTCTCAGTTCCTCTCAGTTGGGGCTCCTCAAACCATTGAGCCAAGTTCCTTGGTCTAGCCAGCTTCACCAAACTCACTATTTTCATACCTGAAACCAGATTGACAGGAATCCAGGAAGTCACAGAGACAAACCCAGAGCCACCCTGCTTCAATCTTCTCAAGAACTTTTTTCTAGGAAGAAAGAAAAATAAAACAGATGTTTGTACATTCAGGAAGCAAAGTAATAATAAACTGCAGAAATAACAATGAGGATAGATAAGAAAACACTTGGGAAAAGTGTACATAAATAGTCAGTTGGCCTAGACAGTACTGAATGTATTATACAGTGTATTACTATTATAATTTGCTAACAGTTACTATAACACTGATAATTATTCCAAAAAGTCATGGGGCTATACTATGCCGTGATGCTGCAGATATATAAGTGGCAAAGCAGTAGAAAGACATAGTGGGTGAGGTACAGGTTGAACCTCTCTAGTCTAGCACTCTCTGGTCCAGCAACATCCGTGGCCGGCATGATTTTAGTTAGCTGGATGTCCACTTATCATGGGCTAAGTTCCTTGCAGTCCCATACATTTTTCTTTACAGCCACCAGTCCTGGCTCTCAGTGTGTTCTGTGCTTAGCTCTAATTTACCTCTAAATGTCTTCTAAGAGCCCAGTAAGCAATGGAAGTGTTGATATAGCTGCTTGACAATACTGACCTCCCATGGTCCAGCAAATTCTCTGGTACAGCACCGGTCAGATCCCAAGGGTGCCAGACTAGGGATGTAAGCAACTAGTCGACTAACCGATAAGCATAATCTTATTGGATAGTCGACTAATCCCTCGACTAGTCGCTTCTCCCCCCTCTCCTGCTGCCTCTATCAGAGGCAGCAAAGGGTGGGGTGGGTTGGGAAGGAAGCAGGAGCCAGTGATGGGGGGAGTTGGCTTAAAAGCCAGTTCCCCCCAGCACCATCTCCATGGGGGGCAGAGGCGGCAGAGAGGTAGTGGGAACCGGGCATGAGCTGATTCCCGGCTCATGCCCAGCTGATTCCCAGCTCATGCCCAGTCTCAGATGCTGTGTCTCTGCTTTTTAAATGTATTAAGAACCTGTAGGCTCTTAATACATTTAAAAGGCTGGTGCACAGCGGAGGTGGGGGGTGGGACCCAGCGTGAGCCAGGAATCAGCTATCCCAGCTCACAGGGGGTCTTAATACATATAAATGGCAGAGCCAGGGCCAGGAGCTAACCCCACTGTGGCTCTCCCACTTATTGACTAATCGACTAGTCAATTAGTTGATTAAACCAAATGTAACATCCCTATGCCAGACTAGAGAGATTCAACCTGTAATATCTTTTATTGGACCAACTTCTGTGGTTGAGTGTGGCAAGCTATACAGTGCTGTTAGAAGAAGCTTGTCTCTCTCACTAACAGAAACTGGTCCAATAAAAAAATAGTACCTCATCCACCTTATCTTTCTAATATCCTGGGATTGACACAGCCACAACAACCCTGCACACAATTAGCATCCTATCTTAAACACTTTTGATCATGTTTCATTTAAAAAATTTCTGACAAACATAATCCAGCTTTATCTTAACGGCCTAGGTAGACACAGGTAGCAGAGAAAACAGCATACAAATACAATCCAGCCAAATGCGAAACAACAGCATGAGGTACTTTTTTGGATTTGGATTATTTCTGAATCGATCTACTAGAGCCATTATCCAAATGCTTCTTTTTGAAGTGCACCATTGTCATATGTAGAAACCATGCATGTGCATTAATATGAGAATTCTCAGGGTATGATTCAGTTTAAGTACTTGCTGAAGAGGCTGTTTCACCCAGGAGAAAAATATTCTTTTAACAAACGCTAGCTAAAACTGAAATCCTACGTGTTAGTACAAATTCAGCTTGTTAAAAAGTTTGTGATGAACGGGTAGATCTGAGCAATGACTCCTACAATGTATGAGTCAGACCAGTGCTATTACTGTCTCACATCCACAGGCACTAAACTCTTTCACAAATGCTGATCTAAGCTGCTATTTCAGATATCTATTTTTTAACTGACTAACCATGTTCAACCTATGCTGGCTGACAAAAATGTAAAACAATCCAAACTTTTTAAAGTGTGTCACATTTTCTGGACAACTGCATTTTATTCCCACTCAAGGCTTCATGAAAGGCACCCACTTAAAGGTTATCAGCTCCCAGCCATCTTGGGCAAAGATTTATCTCTGTCTCTTGAGGGTTTTTTCCAGGCTGCACAGTTCTCTCCCTTATATTGTAATATTCTCATCCCAGCAAGTCAAACTTCCCAAACAGGCCAGCATCTGTGCTTTGCTTTCTCTGCCAAGACTACACACAGTGTAATTGTCATCCGTTATAAGTTACCATTCAGTTCTTTATAAACAAGAACATTTATTCTTAAGGTGAAATCACTACAGAGAAAACTTATTAACACAACAAAATAACCTAAACACACGCCAATAAGCTTACCACAGATCACCCACAATTCCAGCCTCAGGCTAGGGGAGTTGTCAGTTCTTTAAAACCCACAGGTGAGTTTTCTCTGGGGTTACAAGTTCATAACAGCATCAGAATCAGAACAAGCTGGGCAGTTCCATCATTGCTTTATACAGCTTGGGCTTTTGATCTCCTGTCTTTGGAAACAGGTAATCAGCAGGCAAAGACCCTCTCACATATGACATTGCCTCAGAAGACTACAGATTTTTGGATAACCAGAGTTGGAGAATTTTCATTAATCTATGCATTCCCTAAGAAATCCATTTAACACTTATTGTCCCAAAAGTCTACGCTTGTGTGGCACAAGTTCAGAGTAGTTTTTGGAACTCCCGGGTCTCACATCTGTCAAAGTAAGCTAGCAAAATGAATATTCAGTGATGTAAAGATGTGTGTGTGTCCATTTCTGTGTATATAAACTACATTACAAGAATAAAACCAGACTTCTGTTGTAAAGCTGTTCCAATAAATTGCCTTAATTGTGAGTTTCTTTTTAATTGCTGTCAGGCTTTGACTGGATTAGGATTTAAGGGTGTGGGTTAGATTATGTAAATTCATTCACTCCAGATCTGCACAAACTCTAAAACCTAAATTTCTCTGCACAAATTCTAAAACTTTTCAGAACAAGACTATATGAGTGAAAACTCACGGGCCTGGACCTAACCTGCGCATCTCAGAGGGAAGAGACTAGACTGAGTCAGGGCAACAGGGGCAGAGTGTCTATATGAGCTCAAGATAGGTTATTATAATGGTACCAAATGCTCATGGCAGACAAGAGGGCCAGGCTCAAAAAGGGGCTAGGGAAAGAGCTCTAAGTTAAGGGTCTAGATAAGAACTAGGTGGGCATAGGTGTAGGAAACAGGGGTGCTGAAGAGCTGCCACGCACCCTGGCTGGAAGTGGTTTCCATTAAACACAGGGTTTATAATATGGCTAAAAGGCTCTCAATTCCCCTACTATAAATATTGTTCTAGCACCCCTGAGTGTGGGTGAATGGATGGAGTCAGCAGATGCCTACACCATGTGGTAAGAGGGAAGGTACTGCTCCTACAGCAGCTCTTAGAGACACTTGGGGCTATGTTTACACTGCAGGCTTTTTGCACAAAAACTTGCGGAGCATCTACACTGCACACATGTTCTTGCACAAGTAAATTTACAGTAAAGCATTGGAAAAGAGGGCTTGTTGTGCAAGAGTTATTCCTCTCCCCATGAGGAATAAGCCCTCTTGCACAAGAGCTATTGCGCAAGAAGGCAATGTGGATGGGCAACAGGGGTTTCCTGCAAAAGAAACCCCTATGGCTAAAATGGCCATCAGAGCTTTCTTGCTCAAGAGCGTCCATACTGCCATGGATGCTCTTGCGCAAAAGCACATCTCTTTTGCAAAAGCACATGGCAGTGTGGACACGCTCTTGCGCAAGACCTTTTGTGCAAGAACTCTTACCAATAACCTCAAGATGATTCTTACCAACAACCACAGGATATATCCCACTAACACCAACCCTGGAACTTTCCCTTGCAACAAACCCCGTTGCCAGCTTTGTCCACCTATTCACTCTGCTGATACCATTATTGGACCTAACCAATTGAGTTATAAGATCAAGAACACATATTCCTGCTCATCCAGAAATATAATTTATGCTATCGTGCCGACAATGTCCATCTGCTATGTACATTGGACAAACGTCTCAGACACTTCTCTAAAGAATCAATGCACACAAAACAGATATTAGACAGGATCACAAAGAAAAAACAGTTTCTTGCCATTTCAACCAAAAAGGGCATTGTCTCAACAACCTGATTACCTGCATCCTGCTTCAAAGACCTTTTAACACCAGACTTGAAAGAGAATCCTCTGAACTGTCATTCATGCTTAAATTTGACACTTTACACCTAGGTCTTAACAAGGACGCTAATTACCTTACCCATTACAAAGATAGCTTCCCCAATTATCATCTCTAATATCATTAGTTCACAGACATTTACCTCTCCCCTTATCCCCCTTCTGTTCTGAAATTTGATTTGTCCTTTTCATATGTATTCATTTTTTTGATTGTATCCTTTGGTATATATGGTTGTGCCAATTTTCTTCCACTATTTGTACTTGGCAGAGTGAGACTTTGGCATGAAACCCTCTAGTGCTTGGGAATATAGAGCCCAGAGGGGAAAATCAGAGTTCCAGGGGCAGTTCCAGTCACGGGTTCCATGATACGAACAGGCTCAAGCCCATGGACATGCACAAACACATACTCAGACACATGGCAGAGGCTCCCATGTACACTTGTGAGCACTGCCCCAACTAGGGCAGGCCAGTGTGTTCCTAGAGAAGTGGTAGGCAACCTGTGACCTGCACACCCCCCTGCCTGCCTCCTCCCCCCTCATGCACTGGGGCACTGGAGCCCCACACTTTCTACTCCTCCCCCTCCCTCCTAGCGCTTTCGGAGCACCATGCATATGTGGATTTGTGCTCCGTCCCTGCTCCTGCACCCTCCTTCTCAGAGCTTGAACACCGCGAATCAGCTGATTCATGGTACTCTGGAAGTGCTGGGAGGGGAAGGGGAGAAGTAGGCCATGCACGGCTCCAATTCCCTAGTGCGCCAGAGGTGTGGAAGAGGAAGGCAGAAAGGGGGTGCACAGGCTGCAGGTGAAACCCCAGTGAGCCACGGGCCACAGGTTCTCCACCACTCACAATCATGCAGCCCACTGAGACGAAGAACCGCTCACTAGTCTTGGTTGCCCATTGCTGTGCTGGAGGGTCTCCCACACAGAAGGTTTTGGGCTGCCTTGTGAATGGGAGGAGAAAATGGCATCCAGGTTTGTCCAAACCCTTCAGCTCTAGCATGATTGTTCAAACATGAGGAAGCCGGCAGCACTGCTGATAGCTCCAGGGCCTATTGAGGTGGGGCTGCTAGGATTCCATGATAAGAAACTCGATTTGCTGGAGAAAAACAGAAAGATAGGCAGACACCATGGCAGAAGCTGGCATGACCGTAATTCAGTATGCTTTCTGATTCAGCCTTCACTCCCATGACCTCACACTGTGTTCTTCACAGGGACCCAGCCTAACTCACTGCACAGAATCAAACTTGAAAAGGAATAAACATTAAAATGTCATCATGGTACTGCAATGGTGCCTCACATCAGTCCTTGGCAGGGCTGGGATCTGCAGAGCCACAGCACCGACCTCTAGCACTTGAGATAACAATGTCCTTGGTAGTGGTAGAAGGCTGTTTTCTCTGTGGCCCGGGGACTATTGTTGAGGGGTGGAGACAGCCACTTTGCCAGAGGGTTTCCATGGTGATTTGTTAGATAGTAAAACAGTGCACAAACAGAGCAAGGAAGGGTTAAATTCCAAGGTCTGGCTGAGAGTGTTACAGCCCTGTCCCTCTGCCCTGTCCCGCATGGTCTCTCTTTGTCCTCTTCAGCTCATATTCCCCCTGCCCAGCTCTTACCCTGACCCTCCTGCTCGGAGTCTCCCCTTCTGGCTCCTGTCTATGCCGCTGTCCTACCTGCTGTCTATATCTCTGCCCCACTCCCACTCTGATCCTCCCCCATACTCATCTCCATGCCCTTTCCCCACCCCATCTTCTTTCTCCTCCCCCTAGGGCTCTTATGCCCTTGTCCCCACGCCCCGTTTCCTCATCTCTCTGCATTCGAGACAGGCTACTGCTTCTCCTTTTCATCCTCACAGCCTGGGTGCCAGCAGAAGGCACACAGAGAGCACTGGACTGGCAGGCTCTCTGCTCTCAGTTCTGGTTCTGGCATCACTTCAGCCCCTTGCTGACAGAGGGAGCAATTTGCAAGAAAAGCTCTCAACTCCTGAAGGGTCAGGCTGGAGGCAGCATGCCCATTTGCTTTGTAGGGATGCACAGTCTGATCAGTCCTAGGAGCTAGAAGAAGCTCGAACCTACTTGGTGAGGACAGACTCTTCAGAAACTTTACCTGCCAAACTCTAAGGAGTCTCTATAAATTTAGGTAGATTTTGGCACCAGAGCAACCCCTTGCCAAATGCAAAGTCATTATTCCATCACAGAGAGGTGCTAGAGATTCTCTATGAAACAGTTGCAATTTTCTTTTAATGGGCAAAACAACATATTTTCCCCTAATCTCATTCGTGGAAATGGCTGAATTGCTTTATCTGTAATTTTCACATACACCTGAGTCAGACACCAGACATGGAGAATTTCAGTCTAAATGGTTATAAGCTGCTAATGGGAATTGTCAAGCAATCTTAACGATAGAGCTTCTATCTGTGCTGCAGATAGCAGCTGAAGCTACATTTGGTTAAGTACATACTAAGCCATGTACTCAGCAACACAAGCGGTTGAGGAACCCATCAGCTCAATGTTCTGCTTTCTTCCTTGGCTCCCCAAAAAGCTTTGATCTCTAGCTCACGTGGGAGTAGGCAGGGCCGGCTCTAGGTTTTTTGCTGCCCCAAGCAAAAAAATTTTTGGCCGCCTCCACCGCCCTTTTTTTGGTTGGCTTTTACACGTTTGCACTTTGCAATTTTTTTTGTTCTGTTTTTTTACGGTTTAAAATTTAAAAAAAAATGAAAACAGAAAATTTGTAGTTAGTGAAATAAAACAATTTCCTACTAGTGTACTCATTTAATTTTAACAAAATCACAATTACAAACAATTTGGGTTCAACTATACACTGCAATGAAAAACCTGAGGGTATGTCTACACTAGCCCCCTAGTTCGAACTAGGGTGGCTAATGTAGGCATTCAAAGTTGCAAATGAAGCCCGGGATTTAAATATCCCGGGCTTTATTTGCATCTTCCTGTCCGGGCGCCATTTTTAAATCCCCTTAGTCCGAACTAACTGCCCGTGGCTACACGCGGCAGTGAAACATTAACTCGAACTATGTCCTTAGTTTGAGTTAACTGTTACACCTCGTTAGTTCGCGGGCAGTTAGTTCGGACTAAGGGGATTTAAAAATGGCACTCGGACGGGAAGATGCAAATAAAGCCCGGGATATTTAAATCCCGGGCTTCATTTGCAACTTCGAATGCCTACATTAGCCTCCCTAGTTCGAACTAGAGGGCTAGTGTAGACATACCCTTAGTGTCTTCCGGTGCGCCCAGTTTCTCATAAATTAAAAGAATTTATATGAACTGAATTTTTCTGGTTTTTATACTTGTGTAGCTTTTTAATAATTCAGTAAAATCTAAATTTTCTGCAATGGAACTTTCAATTTAAATTAATGTGAGTCCTGACAAACGATTTTGAGACATGGTGGACCTCAAATAATTTTTTAGTAATTTCAGTTTTGAGAAACTGCGCTCACCAGAAGCCACTGATACTGGTAGGCTGTGTCTACATTGGCACCCTTTTTCGGAAAAGGGATGCTAATGAGACAGCGCAATTACTGCGGGGATTTAAATATCCCCGCGGTATTTGCATTTACATGGCTGCCGCTTTTTCCGGCTCGGGCTTTGCCGCAAAAAGCGCCAGTCTACGGGGATCTTGCGGAAAATATACCCTTTCCGCAAGATCTCTGCCTACTTTCAAGCGGCAGCCATGTAAATGCAAATACCGCGGGGGATATTTAAATCCCCCGCGGATTTGCAATTGCGACTGGTCTCATTAGCATCCCTTTTCCGAAAAAGGGTGCCAATGTAGACACAGCCGTAATGTTAAAAGAATGCGTAATGCTATAGCAGCTGCCATGGCCCTGGCTGGAGGGGAGACTGCGCTTCCTGCACCGGGGCCATCCCCCTGCGAACCTGCCCCGGCCCCCCGTGGGCAGTGCTGACCCGAAGTAGGCGGCGGAACTGGGCAGCAGCAGGAGGCAGAGGGCGGCCAGCAGGCTCTGAGCGCGCATGGTGCCAGCGCTGCGCAGCGGGTAGTGGCATCTCCCGCAGCCCTTTAAAATTGGCGGGGTGGGGTCGGGCATTGCCAGGGGCGGCTGCTTACCTGGAAATGCTGCCCCCGGAAATGCGCCACCCCAAGCATGTGCTTGATTTGCTGGTGCCTAGAGCCAGCCCTGGGAGTGGGCCAAGTTACATGAGGGAGAGGTTCACCCTCCACAGTTATGGTAAGATACGATGATTACACTCCTCTGGAACAGTGAAACCACCAGCTTCCAGTGTAAGATGTGTGCTGGAAACAGCGTGACTGCCCCTGAATCTGGAACTCACTCCTGGAAAGATCAGTTTGACTACAAACATCAGCACTTGCAGAGCAAAATCCATTTATTCAGCCTCTCTTCCTCAAGAACACCACCCATAAATAAATAAATAAATAAACAAACAAACCCCACATCTGGGACAACTGGAAGAAAAAGGGTACATGTTATATGTTCACTTCATAACTTTGGGTGGCATTCATATATCTCCTAATAAAACCCAAATATACAGCTATAGCCTATTGGTTTTTGCTCCCTAAAATTGTGAGGATTTCATTGGTATCTGGATCCATTTCATAATAAAAAATACACAATGAAATCGTAAGTATTTATGTGGAAGTATGAACTGAACATCCTAAGACTCATAACTAACATTTTTGAGAACTTTGATTATTTTGTCCATTTTGGGCTCCCCGGTCATTAAGCCAAATTCATTTTGGTGTTATTCCTCTCACAAAATGATACACAATATACTAGTAGTGAAGTTAGTCAGAACTAACTAGGAGCAGCTGTGTATATCAGCGTCACTTTCTTTGATTTACACACTCCTCTGTTAGCAACATAAACCCGTATCCTTTTGCTTTCTTCACTACAGCTCCAAATTGGGGCTAAAAGCTTTATGGATTTTTTTTGACAATAACTCCATAATTTACAGCATGTTCTGATCACTAAAAGGCAGCAGTGTGTTTCCATTTAGTGAACAAGCCTAGGGTTTATTTCTTATTTTTTTTGTACCTCAGTCCACAACATGTCTCTCTACCAAACTGCATGTCCCATCTTTTCAATCAAGTAACATAAGTAATGGCTATTTAACTGTTGCTCCTTGGTATTTACTGTTGCATTATAACATCATCTTTAATCCTACTTTATATTACTGGTCCTAGATAGTATATATAAATAGGAAAGGCCATACTCTGCTCTCAGATGTGAAGTCAACGGGAGCATAAGTAAGCACAGCATTTTAGCCCTGAACAGTATTCTCTTTTTACCTTCAAAATATATCAGTGATTGCTTTATTTCCTGCTCTTCAACCAGCTTTCCACATGCCAACACTTTGCCCTCTAAACACTGACTTTCACTATAAAAATCTTTCAAATGTTTCTTAGAACTCATTGTATAATTTATTTACCCTCTGAAGAAACTCCAAAATTAACTAGTACATTACCTTTTTATCACCCATGAAGGAGGATACATTTCATTCTGTCTGTGGTTTTGTAGATCTTCCCTCCTCACGTTGCATTTAGTCTTTTTTTTTTTTTTACTACTGTCATGCCAATAGCTGGTAATGTGGCATTTGCATGTTTTTAGCATTTCTCCGTTGATTTTGTTAATAAGGACGGTGTATTAATTTGTTACCTGATGATGTCGTTATCTGGAAGTCTGAACAGCTGGGGAATGATGTCATGAGTTGACAAAGTAAAAGTCAATGTGCACTTTCAGATAACACTTTGAATGTGTGAGGGCAAATCTAATGATAGTTGGGAGGCAGAAGATTAAATATCATAATGAGCTGCAGATGAGGTGAATGAGCAATGAACCCTGCACCTGTATTAGTGCTTCATGGAATGTGAGGAGGAGGCTGTGTTTAGAATAGCATCTGTACTAAATTGGCTAAAAAGTGAAGCACATATGTATGTGATTGGCTGTCTCAGGGCCTTAAGAGATAGTGTTGTAATTTTTCACTGTATTTCAAAGCTGTGCTGACTTTTCTATATCCCACCTTGGTCAATGTATCTAACACTTAGCTCTATGGCAATATATTCCTTTCTGCGTTCCTGGCTCTACCACACCTCATGATATCAGAACTAGCTGATCGAGAGAGAGAGAGAGAAAAAACAGAAAAAAACAAAATGGAAAGACATAAAGAATGACAAAGAATAAGGCCTGGTCTACAATTTTTTTTTTACCAGTATAAGTATTTTGGAGTGTGATTTTTGTTTAACCAATGTAGTCATAGTGCACACTGTCGACACTGTTATAGGTGCCTTATACTGATACTACATATGTTCCTGCCCATACAAGAGTAAATTATGCCAGTATAAGGACTTTTAAACTGGTATACTTGCATCCACACAAGGGAGGCAGTGTCATTTGAATTATACTGATATGGTGAAAACACTACAATTTTCATTCTATTGCAGCCATATATGCCTCTCTGTGCTGTGTTTTCTGTTAATATCCATGTCACTTCCCTAACAGATGGGAGAAAAACACTTTCACCAAAGATTCATAATCTCATTCTTTTGAGCTAATGCTTGAGCAGCCCATCTCCAGGTCTTCCCGAGGAACCTCCATCAAAACAGGGAAACCAGATTTTGCATTCCTAATAGTCTTAAGATGATACAAAGAAGTGAGAAATCCCATATTAGTCCCTCTTTATTGGAGAGACAAAGGACTCCTTTAAGAAGCTGCTGTGTCAGTTGCTTATTTCTATGCAACCACTTGCAGTTTAGTGTGTCTTCTGCCTTTGTTCCTTCATATAGAAAACTTCAAATAATAATCCTTTAAAAAGTCTACATATCAGACTAAATGCAACATCTACCATGGTAAATACGTCCCACCGTGTCCCATAGATTTCATTCTGAATCAGAATAGATGACTAATGCCATACCTACATATTAAGAAAGTTTCCTGAGATATGAATTAATCATTTCTTTTTGAGCAAAGCTCTTAGAATTTTTATCATGGACGAACCAATGAAAATTAACCACGATGAGATATAGAATTGTGTATTGTTAACAGCACCTATTGTTGATTTTCTCCTGCTTTACCAGTGAGTGTATTGTGTGCCATCTGATCGTTCACACTGCTATAATAAAATGTGCTGTGTTCTATATGCATTTAAAATTTTCAAGAGATATTTTTTGGAAAGCTCTAATTAATGTCAGTTTCCAGTGTGTGCTTTTATATAAGCTTCTAATGATAAAGCCCAATTCACTGGCTTGCATGGACTGTTTTGTGCAATTCCAGTGATGCAAAGCAGCCATAAACCCAGTTTGCCCTTCAGGCTATGTCTAGACTTCAAGTTCCTTTCAGAAGAAGCTTTTCCGGAAGAGATCTTCCAAAAAAAATCTTCCAAAAGAGAGCGTCCACACTGCGAAAGCGCATCGAAAAAGCAATCTGCTTTTTTGACAGATAGCGTCCACATGAATGGACACTATATTGCATGTAAGCTGTAATTACTACGGACGGAGTGGCCACCAGGACACCTGTGCTTTTTCCTCTTTCCTCTTCTTGCGAAAGAACTCCCTCTTCTCCATCTGCACACGCCTTTTTCCAAAAGAGCTCTTTCGGAAAAAGGCTTCTTCCTCATAAAAAGAGGTTTACCAATATGGGAAAAACCCCTCTGTTCTTTCAATTTTTTTTTCAAAAGAATGTGATTGCAGTGTGGACGTAATTGACTTTTTTCAGAAAAACTGCTGTTTTTCTAAAGAAAACTCTGTAGTGTAGACATACCCTTATTTAGTGAGACTTAAGTATGTGCTTAAAGTTAAGTACAAGAGTAAGTGGTGGCTGATCAAGGATGGATTTAAACACACTAAGTGCTTTGCTGAACAGGGATCCTCGTTGTCTATCTGGTACCTTTTATGAGCTCTGCTTCTACTCTTCAAATCCATACTCAGCCACAAAATTATTAGTAGTCTTTTTAAAGCAGCCTCAGTGTTCTCTCCTATGTACCTCAAACAATCAATGCAACACTGACTTACTAACATTTGCCACTAGAAATATGTCCGACATTTAAACAGAAATGAAAATGGGAATGGACTCTGTCGTTAGATCAAAAAAAGGCTTTAAAAATAGAGATGACTAGAAGTTGTCAAGATTTTTAAAATTTTCAACAAAGAACAGGGTGATTTCCCCTCCCCCCCACCACCCAGTTTAACTTAGAAATATCTTTGTTTTTGAAAAGCGCCTGAAGTAAGATAGTATATTCCTATTAAATGCTTGTCAAAGTGCTTTTTGAACAGTAGCTAAAAATGGTGGCTTTTCTTTTTTTTTTTTAAACCCTTTAAATAGACCCATGTATAAAAACACATTAAAGTGTTGTGGTGGGGATGCAATTTGCCTCGGAGCATTTCCAAGATCTTCCTCTATTTTTGGCAGAGCCAGGCTGGGGGATATGATCTTCCCATGGCGACATTTGGTTCCAGAAGTTATATTTTCAGCTTTCTATTATGTGGTTAAAGCTCATGATGGGAATCTGAGTTTTCTGTCCTCTAGCCAGTGTTTCCCATGGGCTTTGTGAAATATGAGGTCTTCTGTCCATTGGAGAACAAGGTAACAAAGGGAGATTCTTTCCTGAACAGTAAATAGGCCTTTTCCCTGAAAAGCATTGGTTATTTGCCACATGTTTCTTTACTTCTAGGGAGATTCATGAGTTTACCATAAATCCTTCCCCCCTGCACACACACACACTTGCCCTTGAGGTTTCTTTTCATGTATAGTTCTGTGGTCTTCTAGTCCAAAGGGTATGCTTGATAATGAAGGAAAAAAGGGAGGGATGGGTATAGAGGAGAGAATGCTATGAATCTCTATTCCTCAAGTTAAAAAGCTCAGTGGTTTTTGACCAAACACATCCTTATGAAAACCTTGTTTAACTCAGCCATACTCGAAGTGGGGTAAAATATGCTAAAAACATACAGCTTTCTGTTGCGGGCACCTAAACATCAACAACAGGTTTTATATGGGGGACAAACTTTTGCAGGGTCCTGGCTTGTGTTTTTATGGGTAAAAAATAGTGCCTGCATTTTTATACCCCACCAAAAACTGTACTTGCAGTTATGCTCCTGCAGACAACAATCCACGGTGCTCCCATGAAGCCTGAGTGACTGGACCCTGTGCAGATGAAGTGCACATGGGCTGAGGAAATGAAATTCACTCCAGCCCATCTGGGGCCAGGATGTAGCTTGCTCTCTGATTATAATTTAAAGAACACACGCACACACACACACCAATTCCCAGTGCTCTAGCTACATTGTGCAGTATAGGCAAAGATACTTCTGCAATGGACAACTTTTAATAATGTTCTAGCGAAACTGTAAGTATTCTGCAATAGAATGCTGCTACTCAGCAGTATGCTGTCCAAAAGAGCAGTTATGTAATAGTCGACACTGGAAGCAGGGAAGAAAGCATCGAAGAGGTGTTCCCCCCCGCACAGGGCTGAAAAAGGTTACATAACACTAGCTATTCACTTCCTTTACAAAGAATCAGACTTTACTTTTACATTTGCGGCTTGGCTGCTCCTTCCCAGAATAAGAACCAATCTAAACTAAATGGCACACCCTCTATCGCTTGGGCCTGATCCTTTCATCACTGCTGTTGAGTAAAATAGGAGCTCTGTGTGAGTTAAATCCACAAGAGTGGTTCAGATTATGCTCCGGCAAACTGCAGCTCGTGTGATATTGCACACATTCTTTTTCACAAATGGCACAGGGGTCAATGCTTTGCTCAGAATGGCAGCTGTGGTACATCTAATAACTCTCGTATGATCCAGCCCATGACTAGATTATGAAGATAGGTGATCTGGCCTGAGTTAGGGCCAGTGCATTGTGCTTCCCTTGGAGCAGTCCCTAAGGCTACGTCTAGACTACATCTCTCTGTCGGCAGAGGGGTGTAAATGAAGCACTTCGAAAGTGCAAATGAAGTGGGCATTTAAATATCCCGTGCTTCATTTGCATAATCACGTAATGGCACTCTTTTTTCGTACCCCATTTTCGAAAGAACTGTGTCTAGACTGTGGTTTCAATTTCGAAATAGCGCTTTTTCGAAAGAACACCATTTCATGATTATGCAAATGAAGCACGGGATATTTAAATCCCCGCTTCATTTGCACTTTCGAAGTGCTTCATTTACATCCCTCTGCCAACAGAGGGATGTAGTCTAGATGCACCCTAATAGGAGAGACAGACTCTGAGAGAGTTACAATCTCCCTTCTAAGTTCCCTGATTCTCTGGGAGAGAATAAGTAGCTGGTTATGTTTGGCGTTTAAGGCACGTATGGCCAAGACACTCCATCCATTCTCCTCCCATTCTGCTTTCATCAGCTCACCTTCATCAATAAGGACATAGTTGCTTTACAGAGCCTGCTTCCATCAGTCCACTTGCAGATGGCCAACACAGGGAAGCTCCTTGTACCCTCCTTGTGCCCCTGAGCTTCAGTGCAAGCAGGCCATAATTTGGCCCTATACAGCTAGCAACTATAAAAGACTGTTTCTTATACCTGAAGCAAGTCATCAGAATGCACCTGTTGGGCTGCACTCCATGGGCTGAGGTGGGGAACAAATCTACCAAAATTCCCTGGTTCCAGCTTTGTTCCAACTTTTTTTTTATAAATATACCCTTTTGAATAAAGTGTGGCTAACTTATGAAAAATTATAATAAGCCAGGCAAATAGCTTCATTCCATTGGCTTCATGACTGTAGTTTGTTTTGGTGCTGCCCAGAGGTATATCCTGAAATGTTACACATCAGGTCCTAAAGGGTGTGTCTACAATGCAATTAGAACCCCATGGCTCACCCATGTCAGCTGACTTGGGCATGGGTTAAGAGACTGTTTAATAACCATGTAGACATTTGGGCTTGAGCTAGAGACTGGAACCACACATGTGAGGAGGAGTCCTAAAGCTCTCCAAGCCTGAATGTCAACACCATGATGAAACAGCTCTTTAACCTAAGTCCTGTGAGCCTGAGTCAGTTAACACAAGCCAGCTGTCGGGGCTTCGTTGCAGTACTGACATACTGTTGGAGACAGTGAGCAGTCTCAGCCTCCGAGAGAGGATCCATTTCTTGGAAATCATATTGCACACTTAGTTGGAAGATGGAGCCTACTGTTGCAACTATCCTGAGCTTTACCATGCCTAGACCTGTTCCTAGTCCTTTTAATTTATATATTGTGTTTTAAAAATGTTGTAAGCTGCCTCAAATATTTTAAATAGAGAGGCGGGGTAAAAATATTTTAAATAAATTAAATAAATAGTCCTGCTATCAATCTCACCCTCTGTGGCTTTTCTGACACAATCTACATTTTATTTTTAGGTCATTTTCTCATCCTGTGTCACAGCTCTGGCTGTCATTCTACTAAGGTGAAATGAGTCAGCAAAACCAAGAATAGGAGTTGCCTGTCAGACCTGCACCCAAAAGACTAACGAGGAAGATGCCGAACACTGGGGGTGAGAAAGAACAGCAATGAAAAGTAGCAAAACCATTGCCTTTGCACTTTTTTACCCCATAGCCTTTTGTTAAAGGGGCCCAATTGTGAAGACTTGGGTTCTAGATCAACATAGTTTTCCACTGACATTACTGAGGCAGACCCTAAGCAGGGGTAAATTGTCATGGCTCTACCAGCTACCCCAAAGACTTCAACCGGGCTACTGGGTGCTAGGAGAATCTGCTCCAGATCAAGATCCTAAATGTCAAAGTAACTTCAATAGAGTTACACCAAGAGTTCGTCCCTTCAGGTAGGATTCACAAAGGTTGGTAGGCTCTTGACTCCCATTGACTTTAGTGCAGTCCTTACTCCTTATTTTGGCAAAACTGCCAATGAAGAAGCCTCTGTGAGTGCTCTGAAGATAAAGCTTTTAGGGGCGCATACGAATATGTGTTAACACCCTTCTGCATGATATGGAAACGTGACTTCACAACATTTGACAAAAAAATGTCCCAGTTACTTAGTAAATCCTGGAATGTGTCAATTTCATGGGCTCAAACAGAAGGGACCAGAAACATCTGGGATCAAATGGGTTGGACAGAATTGGGTTAAGTACTAATAGTCGGGTGTGTCTACCATGCTAAGCTCCTGGATTCTGGGAGGATTAGAAAGGTCTCAGGCTCACTGTCACACAGTAATGGGAGTATTAGATGAACTATTTCCACTTGTCCACAGTCACACTGGCTCTAAAATACTTCAGAGCAAAACAGTTATAAACTGAACTAGGCCTTACCACTCTGGAAGAAAGTCTGATTGTATCCATTTCCTTACACTGTATGGTGGGAAAACCAGAGGGGAATTAGTTCCCCCAGATATTCCCTTTTATCTTTGAGGAAAAAATAGTAGCAATAGTCATGTTATAATTGTGCTGCTCTTTGTTCCTGGAAGTGAAACAGTAGTAGCTCCCCCAAGAAAACAGTAGCTA
This sequence comes from Rafetus swinhoei, assembly GCA_019425775.1. Lineage (NCBI taxonomy): Eukaryota > Metazoa > Chordata > Testudines > Trionychidae > Rafetus > Rafetus swinhoei. The sequence goes on from CM033437.1 coordinate 58,665,115, forward strand.
GTTTGGGGCTAAATCCCCTCTAAACCTCAGTGTACTGGACACTGATCTAATTCTTTTCTCTCTTGTATATGCAGAAGGGACAGATTAAGTGCCTAATTCACAGTTTTATACATTTAAGGCCAGAAGAGGCCATTAGATCATCTAGACCAGTGGCGCTCAACCTTTTCCAACTACTTTACTCCTTTCAGGAGTCTGATTTATCTTGTGTACCTCCAAGTTTCACCTTTCTGGAAAACTACATGCTTTCACAATCAGGCAAAAATACAAAAATATCACAGCACATTATTACTGAGAAATTGCTGACTTTCTCATTTTTACCATAGAATGGGATTGCTTCTCATAAACCATACAGAGAAGAGAAGAATCAGGCAGGTGAAAGGGGCTGTCTGGGGGCACCACCCTCTTCTCCAGGACTGCCTCGGCTTCAAGACCTTCCTCTCCTCAGGTGCCCTCTAAGGAGGGCGGGGGGTGCTGAAGCTCCTTCCCCCCAGATAAATGCAGAAACATTGCTGGCTGTTCTCCTTTGTCAAGGAGGGAGGGGAAAGTGCACAGTTTGCTGCATTCCTCACTCTGGCTGGGGAGTGCAGGGGGCAGAGCTGTGCTTTTTACTCTTGCTCCCTAACAGGGACAGGAAGGGGAAGAGCAAGCAGCCCTGCTACAAATCTCTGGGGGAAGGGGTTCGAGCCCCCCTGCCCTTCCCACTCATCCCCCAACACATACATACAGTCTTCTATCCAGAGCTGCTCCTCACCCCCCAACCCTGGGTCCTGCACTCCCAGCTTGCTGCCTGAGCCCCTTCTTAGGGACCCAAGCAACACCGGGTAAATGTGCTAGTATTACATAAGAGTAGAACTGAAAGCATTGGACCCTTGTAGATTATTTCAGGACAAAAAAAAAAAAAAAAAAAACCAAGCAAAAAACAGTCATGGGGTTCAGAATGAAAAGAGTTAAACCAGACATCAAACCTAACACCATTTATACCGTTAGCCAGTCTTTTTTTTTTAAGAGTAGCACTTACTCTTGTATTCACAACCACATGTCACTTAACAGCCAGTTATGTGATCACAATCTCCTATTACTAGAAATGTAATAGTCATATATTGTTAAAAACTCATTTTAAAATCTGTTGCCACCTGGAAGAGTAGACTAAACAGATCAAGAGTAAAGGCTATCTAGGAATATTCTGAGCAGAAACATAATTAGGGCTGCAGTTAAGCTTATCCTTTAGTAAGCATTGAAGGCAAATCTGAAAAGATAAGCCTCATCAATTGTTGTTGGGAGGTCTAAGTGATTATTAGGCTTATAAGTTTTGGGCCATGTGTTTTTTCTGGCAATGTGGAAAATATGTTGAACAGCTTTCAAAACTCAAGTAATGGCTGCGGTTTATTTCCTCCAAAGACCATTCATTCATAATGGAATGATGTCAGCACACAGGTTGGGTGCCTTTGAGGGTGGATGTTCACAGGCACAACAATGCAGAACTGTAAGCAAGCCCATAAAGCAGCACGCCGGGCATATTCCAGTTAGTCTTTCTCAGTGCAGCCACGTTAATGTAGTGCTTTTCATCCCAAAAGGTTCACTCGCTGCTGAACTAGAGCCCATCTCTGCAGCACAACAAACCAGCTGTTTAGCAGCACACAGCAGCTCTCTGTTAAACTAATGGTCTGGTACTGAAGAATACCAAAGATCCCACAGGGGGATTGTAGGCAGGCAGAATGAGATGACCCAGATTGGAATTTTCTTATGACACTCAGACAATCACCTTGACCATGATAAAACATCACAGGCTCTTTAAGGACCCCAGGAATTCAGGATTTCAGTTTTATGTGCCCTCTGCAATATTTGGGTGAGGGACACAGGCTATTCCCTTCTTTAACCAGTCCCAAGGCTGCCGTAAGGCAACAGTAGATGGCAGTCAATTCTGCAACATCACTTTGTTTATCTCCGCTCCTTTTGATAATCGCCTCTGAAAATGGCAATACTGCAATTCCCTGGCATGTTAGACTTCTTTAGAACCCAGCTTCCCAGTGTTTTCAGTCCCATCACAAATGCACCAATTCCCTGCCCTACTGACCTGAAAGCTATACTGGAACTCACCCAGTATTATGACTATAGGCAACAATCATGGCCTGTATACTCTTGTAGTCATGCTTCTCTGAGTCACTCTGCTCAGGCAATGCACAGGGAGTGGAAACTGGCTGCAGCTCACCCACTTAGGATTTCACTAACATGGGAGAGTTCCCCAGCAGGCATAGAGCCAGTAGAGCCAGCTCCAACACATGCATATCCCTACTAGAAGGGCATGGCTGCACACTTGCTGTCTCCTGCTGGCAGATAGCATCTTTCAGCTGGCAGAGTTAGAACAACCCCCAGGCTGCTCTAAATGTCACCATAGCTGTGGCCAGAGAATCAGGAAGCTGTAACCAGTTCCCTTACAACCCTTCTTGTCTCCTATGCAGATTAGAAACAACCACAGAAGTAAATTTGAGAGAACACGGTTTTCAAACACCTGAGTTTATTTGAAGCAAAATCTCTATGCATTTGCCTTCAAATAGCAGCCATTAGCACCTGTTCTCAGGTTGCATGCGACCCTCTATATTTTGCAATTCTACGAGATGCAAAGTAAGAAGCATTTGTTTTGTTTTCAGAAACCAAAATGAGATCAGGAAAAACTTGTTTTCCTTTAAATAACTGATCTCCCTCCTGAAATATTCAATTGGCCTATTTTATTTTTACAGTGTTTACTTGTCAAGTATCTTTGCAGGTTTTATAGCTTCGTGCTTTTATTAGCTCAAGCTTCTCCACAAAATACACACAGATGCTGGGGCCAGCCTCTACTTCCATGTGTGTAAATCTATACTAGAGACTGTATATTTTTGATAGGTGTTTTTTGCTTTTTTAGCAATATCTTCTCTCATATTACACATTTGGGAAGCCACAGCAAAATACCCAGGCCTTCTCTGTGATTTATGTCTACTGTTTGAGAACAATCAGCTGCTTTTTTAATGTAAATCTACATCTTCAAGATAAGGAAAAGTTGACAGGCCTTTTTGTGCACCACTCCTACTATCCAGGGTATAAATACATGGCTGCATTTGTGACTAACACTTCCTGTCAGGTTATTTACAGTAGCTGTGTTGGTCCCCGGATCTGAGCAAGACAAATTAGGTGAGGTAATTTTGTTTTTGGGGTGGGGGCACCACTTATGTTGGTGAAAGAGTCAAGAGTTCGAGTGCCATGTAGCTCATCTTCAGGGCATCGTATCATCCCTGATCAGGGTCGCTGACTGTGGGGGAGGGAGGAAGAGAAAGGGGATGAGAGAGAGCTGAAGGAGGCAGTTTCCCTTAGGCCCAATGATTTAAATGGGCCCAGGGCTCCTGACTGCGGCTACCTCGGTCACCACTGGGGTCCCTGACAGAAAGTAAGCTGCAGCCCTTCTTTGCTGCTCCACCCTTTCTAAAAGCTTTAAAGAGACAATCAAGTGGGTTTAAATGAATTGTATCATTCCCATCACAGGCCTACTGATTTCAACCTTCAGCCATGTTGCAACACCACGATTTCCAGCTCTTAGGGCACACAGGTTTTCTACAAAAAGAATGGATCCTTCTGGAAAAGAAAACCGGAAGCATTGTCCCTACTTTTCAGGAAGGCAGTAGAAGTTGTTCGATAAATACTGAGCATTCAGTCTTTACTCAAGCCAAATTCCCACTGAATCCCAATAGCAGGAATTGACCTAATACAACTGGGCCAGAATGATTACTATTTAATGATTCAATAACCTGACAAAACAGAGTTACAATCTGATTCAGGTTATCAGGTGTAAACCTCCCCAAAACAACTCAGGCCTGGTCTACACAAGGACCTTAGTCTAAAATAATGCCCCAAGTTCGAATTTGTAAATGGTGCATCCACACTAGAATCATAAAACCACAGAATCATAGAATACTAGGACTGGAAGGGACCTTGAGGGGACATCGAATCCAGTCCCCTGCCCTCATGGCAGGACCCAGTACTGTCTAGACCATCCCTGATAGACATTTATCTAACCTACTCTTAAATATCTCCAGAGATGGAGATTCCACAACCTCCCTAGGCAATTTATTCCAGTGTTTAACCTCCCTGACAGTTAGGAAGTTTTTCCTAATGTCCAACCTAAACCTCCCTTGCTGCTGTTTAAGCCCATTGCTTCTTGTTCTATCCTCAGAGGCCAGGAAGAACAATTTTTCTCCCTCTTCCTTGTGACACCCTTTTAGATACCTGAAAACCGCTATAATGTCCCCTCTCAGTCTTCTCTTTTCAAAACTAAACAAGCAAAATTCTTTCAGTCTTCCTTCATAGGTCATGTTCTCTAGATCTTTAATCATTCTTGTTGCTCTTCTCTGTACCTTCTCCAATTTCTCCACATCTTTCTTGAAATGTGATGCCCAGAACTGGACACAATACTCCAACTGAGGCCTAATTAGTGCAGAGTAGAGCGGAAGAATAACTTCTCATGTCTTGCTCACAACACACCTGGTAATGCATCCTAGAATCATGTTTGCTTTTTTTGCAACAGCGTCACACTGTTGACTCATGTTTAGCTTGTGGTCCACTATAACCCCTAGATCCCTTTCTGCCGTACTCCTTCCTAGACAGTCGCTTTCCATTCTGTATGTGTGAAACTGATTGTTCCTGCCTAAGTGGAGCACTTTGCATTTGTTCTTATTAAACTTCATCCTATTTACCTCAGACCATTTCTCCAATTTGTTCAGATCATTTTGAATTATGACCCTATCCTCCAAAGCAGTTGCAACCTCTCCCAGTTTGGTATCATCTGCAAACTTAATAAGCGTTCTCTTTATGCCAATATCTAAATCGTTGATGAAGATATTGAACAGAACCGGTCCCAAAACAGACCCCTGCAGAACCCCACTTGTTATGCCTTTCCAGCAGGATTGTGAACCATTAATAACTGCTCTCTGAAAATGGTTATCCAGCCAGTAATGAACCCACCTTATAGTAGACCCATCTAAGTTGTATTTGCCTAGTTTATTGATAAGAATATCATGCGAGATAATATCAAATGCCTTACTAAAGTCTAGGTACACCACGTCCTCCGCTTCTCCCTTATCCACAAGATTCATTATCCTATCAAAGAAAGCTATCAGATTGGTTTGACATGATTTGTTCTTTACAAATCCATGCTGTCTGTTACCTATCACCTTATTATCTTCCAGGTGTTTGCCGATGAATTCCTTAATTACTTGCTCCATTATCTTCCTGGCACAGAAGTTAAACTGACTGGTCTGTAGTTTCCTGGGTTGTTCCTATTTTCCTTTTTATAAATGGGCACTATATTTGCCCTTTTCCAGTCTTTTGGAATCTCTCCTGTCTTCCATGATTTTCCAAAGATGATAGCTAAAGGCTCAGACACCCCCTCTATCAGCCCCTTGAGTATTCTAGGATGCATTTCATCAGGCCCTGGTGACTTGTAGACTTTTCTAAGTGATTTTTAACTTTTTCTTTTTTTCTTTTATTTTCTATATCTACCCCCTTTCCACTAGCATTCACTATGTTAGGCATTCCTTCATCAGACCTCTCGGTGAAGACCAAAACAAAGAAGTCATTAAGCATCTCTGCTATTTCCAAGTTTCCTGTTATTGTTTCTCCCTCCTCACTGAGCAATGGGACTACCCTGTCCTTGGTCTTCTTCTTGCTTCTAATATATTTATAGAAAGTTTTCTTGTTACCTCTTATGCCTGTAGCTAGTTTGAGCTCGTTTTGTGCCTTTGCCTTTCTAATCATGCCCCTGCATTCCTGTATTGTTTGCCTATATTCATCCTCTGTAATTTGTCCTAGTTTCCATTTTTTATATGACTCCTTTTTTTATTTTTAGATCATGCAAGATCTCCTGGTTGAGCCAAGGTGGTCTTTTGCCACATTTTCTATCTTTCCTATGCAGCAGAATAGCTTGCTTTTGGGCCCTTAAGAATGTCCTTTTGAAAAACTGCCAACTCTCTTCAGTTGTTTTTCCCCTCAGTCTTGCTTCCCATGGGACCTTACCTACCAGCTCTCTGAGCTTACCAAAATCTGCCTTCCTCAAATCCATTGTCTCTAATTTGCTGTTCTCCCTTCTACCATTCCTTAGAAACATGAACTCTATGATTTCATGATCACTTTCACTGAAGCTGCCTTCCACTTTCAAATTCTCAATCAGTTCCTCCCTATTTGTTAAAATCAAATCTAGAACAGCTTCCCCCCGGTAGCTTTTTCAACCTTCTGAAATAAAAAGTTGTGTCCAATGCAGTCCAAGAACTTATTGGATAGTCTGTGCCCTGCTGTGTTAGTTTCCTAACATATATCTGGATAGTTGAAGTCCCCCATCACCACCAAATCCTGCGCTTTGGATGATTTTGTTAGTTGTTTAAAAAAAGCCTCATCCACCTCTTCCGCCTGGGTAGGTGTCCTGTAGTGGACCCATAGCATGACATCACCATTGTTTTTTACCCCTTTTAGCCTAACCCAGAGACTCTCAACACGTCTATCTCCTATGTCCATCTCCACCTCAGTCCAAGTGTGTACAACACCTCCTCCCTTTTTTTCCCTGCCTGTCCTTCCTGAGTAAGCTATATCCTTCTATACCAATATTCCAATCATGTGTATTATCCTATCAAGCCCATTATTCTGAAATAAGGGGCCATGGAATTCAATCTCTGTACTCCTGCTTTTCATGAGGAATAACGCTAATTCCAAACTTGTGAGTCCAAAATAACATTAGTGTGGATGCTCCAGTGCCGTAAATTTGAATGAATTGGCCTGCAGGAGGCCTCCTGCAGCTCCCCAGAATACTTTCTGGGGCTTTGAATCTGAGGTAGCACGCCCAGATTAATGGAGCCTGCCTCGACTGATTTCAAGGCTTCCCCATAGAGAGGACACAGAAGTTCGTATTTGTTGAATCAGGAGTCCATAAATTGAATTTAGTAATTTCAAATTAATTTCCTAGTGCAGGCATGGCCTCAGAGATTAACGTTTTCTGTCCTGCTGCTCCTCTCCAAAGATCTGCAAAGCTTCTCCTTCATTCTGCTATTGACCTGCTGCTCACCTTTCCATTCTCCTCCTTTTCTCAGTCTTTACTTATGTGCCTTCTGACATGCCATCCCGCATGGTGTTTCCTCCCACCAGGCATCCGCTTTTACACTGAATGTCAGACTAGATAATCACATGGCCTTAAAGCCAATGAAACTTCTTCTAAATCCTTCTACAAAACTCACTTCTTCCCTGCACTGCACAACCTTCCAGTCCAGACTTCCAGCCTGTGAACTAGGAGTTCCCAGAGAGAAAATTATCTGGGTCTCACAGTGTGTTTGCCTTTGTGTTTAGCCCCATTCAACTCAACCGGAGACTTGCCATTGGGAGTCACAATTCAGCCCTAGACATAATTTGATTTTCTCAGAAATGTTCCAACTGCTGGATGTCACTTTAAGGAGATTGTATATATATAAGCATCAACTAATGAAGCTCATGTATATTTACAATGAAATTATACCCATTTCATGTCTGCACTGCTAGTTGTTGTTTTTGTTGTTTTACCAAGTTATATTGCAAGTGCCATGGTTTAACCAAGAGCAAAAGATGCTGGTATTGAGTGGTGGTGTACCAGCAACAGGCAGAACCTAACCTGTGACCTCTGGAACTTAGTGTATGGGCCTCTACAGCTTGAGCTAAAAGCCCACTGCCCCTCAGCTAAGGCTGTAGAGGAAACTCACTCTTTCTCTCTGTAAGTGGTCTAAGTGCCATTTCATGGGACAAGATTACAGTGGCAGTCTGGGTGGTTTATGGTACAGAAAAGTTCTGTTGAATCTGACCTTGCAGAAAACAGAGCTGGTTCTACAAATGGGCAAGCAGGGCGGTTACCCTGGGTGCTAACTTCTAGGGGCACTGAACTGCTGTGCCTGCAGGACTTTTTATTTACCCTGTCCAACAAAATGGCTGTAGCCGCTTCAATGGAGAGCAGCCTGTGTTGTTCGCTACCCGTGCTGGAGTTTTTTCCTGGCCTGCTTCTTCTGAGAATTACAGCAATCTGTGTGGATGAAGGGAAGCAAGGGTGCATTTCAGTTCTAGTGCCTTAGGCAGCCATTAGTGTGTGGTTATACTGCTGCACTAATCCTTCTACTTCTTGATGAGATAAAGTATTTTCTATGTCAGCTTTGGAGTTTGGCTTGGCACAAGATGGACCAGAAGAGAGTGGAGGTTGTGTGTCTTACAATGATGGACATTATACAGAAATTCTTCGTGAATAAAGGGTGGAAACCTTACTGAGATTCTCTGTCTTTCTGCTATAATTTGGAATTGCAGTCAAACACTCTAGTAAGGTGTGACCCCTGGACAGTTCCCAAAATCTCCAAAAACTATTTCTGTCAGTCCACTTCTCACTAGTATATCATTTTACTAAATTAATACCAGACACATCTTCTACATAATACATAAGGTGGCAAGAAAGCCAGTGTTTGTCTATTTTTAATGTGGGGAATGAACTGAACTCCCCAGAAACAATAACAGCAGCAGTCATAAATATATCTAGCAAACCTAGTATTTTCATCTTATCCAAACTCTTTTCTCACTTAAGTAATCATCTGAGAGGAGCTTATGCATTTACTGTACAAGATAACTTCTCCTTATTAGGAGAATAAAAACCATCCACATGGAAATTCTTTCTTGATCATCTCCTAGAGTACTTCAGCTAATTCATGTCTGTAGCGGCTCAGAGGGTTATTTTTCTGGAATAGATCTCTGTCAGGATGGAGGATCAAGCCAACTACCAGTAGAAATTCACAAAAATGAGCACCTCTCCCAGACTTTTCTGAATGAACAAAGTGGAGAATAAAAGAAATCTACTCAGTTACATTAAGTGCTTCATTCAGTCAAGCTGGACCTCAGCCCCAAAAGTCAGATCTGATCTGGGCTTCACCAAAGCTCAAGCTTGTCTAGATCTGTGGTGTTACTTCAGCCCCTTGCAATTAGGGGTGCTCTGTCCATTGTAGATTCTGATCTGAACCTCTCTCCACAGTTGAGGTTGTTCTGGGCCACAGATTTTATTTCATTCCCATGTCCAGTTTACAGAAAAACTAAATATGTATATGCTCTGTCTAGGAAATGTCTATTTTACACACACTTTTCCTTTTCTTACCAAATTCTATTTTTTTTAACATTCCACCCCTCTTCACCACGGGTTACATTTATCTTCCCCGTCTAAGGAAGAGACTATTGTAATTAGATCTGTGGGAAACTCTCTGATTTTATGTTGAGGATTCTGTTACATGAAAAATTCAAAAAGATGGTTTTTGCTTCCTCCCTACCCCAAACTAGCAAAACCACGCTGGACCAATGAATGGAAACTCTCTTGGGAACCATCATGCATTGGCAGTGAGAGGGACCGCAGGAGATAATAAGTTTTGTTTGTCTCAGTTCTAGCTCCTAGGATTGTATGAAAATTTGATGTAAATACTGCAGATAAAAAGACAAGGATATTTTCCAGACAACTGTAACTAAGCTCTCCAGCTAGTACGAATATCTGTCTCAAGACTATTTCCTCTGAAGATTCTAAGACATCTCCCCATTACCTGCAGAACTCGGTGAATGCAGCAAAATAATTTCCCACAAATATCTGAACTTTTAAAGTGACTTTAGAACATAAGAACAGCCACACTGGGTCAGACCTAAGGTCCATCTAGCCCACTATCCTGTCTGCCAACAGTGGCCAATGCCAGATGCCCCAGAGGGCGCGAACAGAACGGGTAATCATCAGATGATCTCTCTCCTGTCATCCATTTCCAGCCCCTGACAAACAGAGGCCAGGGACACCTTTCCTACCCACTCTGGTTAATAAGTATTGATGGACCTAACCTCCATGAATTGATCTAGTTCTTTTTTGAATCCTGTTAAAGTCCTGGCCTTCAAAACATCCTCTGGCAAGGGGTTCCACAGGTTGGCTGCATGTTGTGTGAAGTAGTACTTCCTTTTGTTTGTTTTAAACCTGCTACCTATTAATTTCATTTGGTGACCCCTAGTTTTTATGGAAACTAACTTTTCCTTATTCATTTTCTCCACACTAGGCATGATTTTATAGACCTCTGTCTTATCCCCCTTAATCTCCCCTTTTCTAAGCTGAAAAGTTCTAGTCTTTTTAATCTCTCTTCATATGGCAGCTGTTCCAACCCCCTAATCATTTTTGTTGTCCTTTTCTGAACTTTTTCCAATGCCAAGATATCTTTTATGAGATGAGGTAACCACATCTGCATACAGTATTCAAGATGTCGGCGTACCATGGTTTTATATAGAGGCAGTAAGATATTCTCTGTCTTTATTCTCTAACCCTTTTTAATGATACCAAACATTCCGTTTGCTTTTTTGACTGCCACTGCACATTGAGCAGATGTTTTCAGAGAACTATCCACAATGACTCCAAGATCATTCTCCTGAGTCGTAATAGCTAATTTAGTCCCCATCATTTTGTATGTATAGTTGGGATTATTTTTTCCAATGTACATTACTTTGCATTTATCAACATTAAAATTCATTTGTCATTTTATGTCCAAACACCTAGTTTTGTGAGATCCTTTTGAAGCTCTTCACAGTCGGCTTTGGCCTTAACTATCTTGAACAGTTTAGTATCATCTGCAAATGTTGCCACTTCACTGTTTACAACATTTTTTTTAATAACTCTACTTCAGTTATGTTTGCACCCATAGTTTTAATTTCCACAGGTATTCATGCAATTCAGTTTTATCGGAACAGAGTCTTACTGAAAGCAAATATGAAGTTTGTGCACTCAAATGCAGGCAGACAGTGAATTCTAGATTTGCTTTCTTAAGCCTTCACACAAGAAGGCTATTATACGTGGTATATCAATTCATTCAAGGAACAGAAGGAATACTGTGTGATTCATGTGACCAATCACAACTAAGCAACACAGTTCTAACTGTAAATTTCAAGACTGAAATCCCAGTCCCACTGAAGTTAATGGCAAAACTGTTGACTTCAATGGAGGCGTGATTTCACCCTCCCCCTATTTAAGCTATTAAGTATATAAACTTTGCAAAAAAATTGGTTGAATAATTTCAAATAATAAATTTAAGAAAACTGTGGTCTATTTTGTGGATAGGGAACTAAAAAGAAAAGACAGGATAATTGAATAAAAAAACTCTGAGTTACTTACTCTGTTCTGCTTACCAGACATTATGGCAGAATGCTACTTTATCACTGTGACCTTTGAAAATGACTATTGCCCCCAAAAAGAGAAATGCCAGAAACTCGGCTTCATTATTGCTATTGATTTTAGGTGATGGGCAGCAGTATAAAACTTAGAGAGACCAATAGTCGTGTTTTTGTTGTGGGATTTCCTAGCATTTTAGTTCCTTCAAATGCTGGGAGAGATCTTTTCTCCCTGACTGACATGACTTTATAAAAACGTATATGCCTGTGCTTCTTTCCTCATTCACATTCAGTTACTTATATTTGGAATTGTGTCTTTAAGATGAGGTAACTCACGGGTACAAAGCCCCGTGGTCTTCTGAGGGCAGGAGGCTCTCATTCTGAGCACAAAGCAGACAGTGCCAACTGGCACGGAGCCAGTCTGCAACTGAAAAGAGCTATGTTCAAGTTTGCCACTCCTGCAACACAGTCTCTTAAGTTGTTTCCACTCCATTGCTTTCTAGCAGGCGAGCCAATTTGCTGCCAAATACGACAGGACAACCTGTAGCCCTATAAACCAACAATGGAGCTGAACAACCAATGAACCTTCAGAGTGACTGACCTCACTGTAGCAGCGTGAATGTCTCCAAAGGGTTGAATGTTTTCTAAGGTAAAGCAGGGTCACTTGGAAGGTATCTGAGAAATAGAAATGCAATCTATACTATACTAGGGACAGGTCTACCTGCAGGGTTCAGTTCAAGAATTAGCTTTTACCTGGCCTTAAATCCCAAGTGTTCATTCATATATCTAGAATTTAGCTATTCCTCTTTATAAATTTAATTAGAATGTAACCATCATCACCAAATGTATTACAGCCTACTCACTACTCAACATCCTTTACCCAGGAGTTATTTTTGAGACAAGGCATATCTGAGCCACATCTCTGCTTCCTCGCCTGGAATTAGGAATAGCGGCTAATTGAATCCTTCAAGTGTGAATTTAGGAATCTGTGTATCTACAAGAGCAGGCCAGCTATCTATTTTCACAATCTAACAGAAGTGTCTGCAGTGTCAGGATATTAAATTTTTGGCCTTTATGTAGTCTCACCCTCCTTTCTCCATATACAGTATCCACACGCGCTCTATAGCTATATATGTGTGTCACTGGCGTCAGATAAAATCATTTAAGATTCCTATGGATATCTTATTCCTACACCTTGGAAATTTTTCATTATGTCACTATTGGCATAGCGCAGTGTTTCTCAACCTTTTTTTTTATAAAGTACCCCTTTAAAAAAAAAGTACCCTCCATACCTACAGTTTTCAGACACACACAATTTTTTTCTACCATTGCAACACATTTGTTTAAACAACTTAATCATAGCCGGCTGGGCAATGACATTTTTGGGTGTAAAAAGTACAAAAATAATAAAGTGCTGTAAAACTTAAAACAACAATTCAGTTTTCTCCAAATTTCAGTTGTGCTGACGTACCCCCCAGACTTCTCTCAAGTACCCATAAGGGTATTCGTACCATTGGTTGAGAAACACTGGTATAGGGTATATTGCAAAGCTTTTACTATGGAAGCTTATAAGATAATATGACCATCTGTTATAAAATTCTATGCCAACTGCCACTTTTTTGAGAAGACTATCCAGAAAATTATGTAACTCAAAATGTTCTTGTATTGTGTTGATGAGATTGGGGTCGTTATGGATACTTGAGAAGCAAAATCTGCTTCAGGTAAAATACTGTCGCCAGAGGCTTGGGAAAGATTGTTGAGGGAGAATGTGCAATCCCCAGAGACTTGTCTATGGTTCACACTTCAGGTGTCAGATTCTCTTGCTTCAAGACAGGTCTCTGACATGCTGCTCTACCTGATTAAACCTGCATTTGTTTAGTTCTAGCTTATACTGTCTAAGGCACTCTGATGTGAAATGAAAATTACAGGCATTTGCCTGCCACATGCAATGGTTCAGAGTGTTATGAATTGAGATTCTTTAATTACAAAGAGCTGCATCTGATAGGTTCATTTCAAAATCAAGTTAACACCACACTTATCTTTGAACTGAGGTTATTGAATTACATTTTGTCTAACAGACCTTTTCCCACCCTAAGTTTATATTGTAGTCAGTTAATAAACAGCATGAGAACAGGAAAACAATAAACAATAGGCTTGTTCAAGGCATTCCTCACTTTACCTATGCATTTGAGTGACTGAGAAAATTACGAAAACAACAAATAGTCTGATAGCGCTTTAAAGCCTAACAAAACATGTAGATGGATGGGATCATGAGCATCATCTGAAGAAGTGGGCTGTGCCCATGAAAACTACTCCCTAAAGCTTGAGAAAATTACGCTTTTCTGATATGTATCTGTCATATTAATGACCTGTTTGGTACATTTCTGTTATAACACCAAGCAAGAATATGAGAGATACGTAGTTTAAAGGCATATCATGGTATTCTGAGATAGACAAACACAATTCCAAATGACAGAATCCTAGAAATTAGAGATGGTCTGTAGTCAATCCCTCTTTAATTATAGGGTTTTTTTTCACTCATACTACAGTCTCTTGTGCTTTTGCCCAGTTGTATTTCAAATTACTTGAAAGTTATGCTTTGTTAATTATCTATGAGGACTAAGTGACATGGAGTTGGACAGAGGTAGCCAAATCCCAGGTAAGAAGAATTTGTATCCAGGAGGTGAAATCCTGGCTTCTTTGAGGTCAATGGAAGATTTGCCATGGACTTTAGAGATTTAGGAAATCCTGGATCCATTTAATTGTTGTAACTACACCTAAAGAAGGAAGAAAAAGCCCCAAAATTTTAGAGTTGTATTAAAGAAACATTGTCACCCTGAAATAAAATCTAAAAACAAACATGTTTTCACGTATTACCGTTGCTCCTGACTCCTATCATTTTTCATTGCTTTACAGACACATTTTCCTAATTTCCTATACATATATTTTTTCCTCTTCCCGTTTGCTGTCTAAACGGTCCATACAAATACATTAACTGATTGTAGAGAGGAAACAATGAAGCTGACTCTACAAAAAGTGCTGTCAAATTCCCAAAGTAAACAAAATGGAAGAATATTATTTTATCTAATCTCTTTTAGGCATGGTTATCTCGGGGGGTACAAAATACTAAGTGGTACACAAAATATTCAGGCAAGTGTGAATGTGCAGTTGATGGTTTCTGTCTAAGGATATACTGTCAAGGTGTCTGAGCCTAAAATTTGATCTACCTTAAATTTTTTCAGACCTTGTCTAACCTGGGATTTTATCCACTACTGTGGATGCACTAGTACAAAAACCTCTAATGTAGACATAATCAACACCATTGAACCATGAGTTGCATCAGTGCATTTTATTGTGATTTGAAATAGCACAAAGTATAGCTTACTGATTTGTATAATATGTTACTTGCAGCATGTGCATATATGCATACCCGCATGTGTGGGTGCACACACCCCCTTAGCAGACATCTAAGGCCCTAGTCTGGCAGTGGTATCCATCAGTAGAAGTCTACACAGCTGGATCCTTTCAGAGAAAATTATTTAATTTGATTAATGTTTTACTGATGTAAATAGACATTATCATAGGTGAGACTGCTAGCACCATCTGTTATTGAGGTTGCCTGACACTTCCCATTGTAAGATCCTGTTTCCAGTTGCTTAAAACTTTGCTAAACATTAAGTCTGGGCTGAAACTTTCCATGGTGAGTGTCTGCCTCGGGCCAGTTTTTTTATAATTTTAGCCAAAACTGTTCCGCTGAGTACAAGGTTAGCCAATATGTTGTTTGGCATATATTAAAATTTTCAGGTGATCTTTTCCTTAAGAAGCTCTTGTGCCTCCCTGCTTTAGATCAGGGATTTACAGTTCGGTAGGGGGCGGCCTTTGAGTGAAAGATGTGCCTTTTGTCATCCCTTTTGCTCAAATTTGGCCAAGTTACGAGCCTTTGAAAAATGGCAGTTACCACCTGCTCAGGGAGTTGTAGAACTTTGCAGCTAAATTCTCCCCAAAGATTCAGTACACACTAAGTATGCTCCTGTCAAGGCTGTTCCCTACTCTGGCACGATAAATGCAGAAGTGAGGGCCCGCATCCAAAGCACCCCAAAACCTGATCTCTACAGGCTTTGGTACAAAAACTTCCCCAAAATCCTAATACCCATACTTTGGAGAATAAAAACCGCTGTCACCACCCAAGTATTCCAAGAAAACCAGGGAAGAGATCACTTGGGAAACCTCCTCCCTAAGAGGGGTACCTCAAGCTCTTTTCCCCAAAGAGCTTGAAAAAGAAAAGACAAAATACAAGCTGTAGTCTGTGGTAGCTGCCCCCTACTCAGAGGCATGCCTATACCCACAGACAGATTTTCCAGGACACAGAAATGAATCAATACCAGGTTAATTAGAAAAAGAAAACGAACTTTTATTATCAAAACAAAACTATAGTTGCCAGCATAGTGACTAGATGGAAAAGAGCCACCAATTAATCTAGATACTCAGGGGGATCCCCTGGGCTCAGGACTTAGTTATAAAAGGACAAACATTTTTAAAGGGAAAAGAAAAAAATACACTTTGAACAGCTCAGACATCAATTCCACATTCCCAAACCATAAAACAATAAAACCTGATGGGTTAACTAACTTTGCCCTACTTATACATTTTAAGGAGACTTCTTGGAGAGAGACAGGCCTTCCCATCTCCCTGTTACTAGGAAGAAACTGCTCTGACTCAGGCAAAGGAGGGAAAGTTAAAAATTCCTTTGTCCCAGTTTGAAAGCCCTACCTGCATTACTATTGGCTGACCAGATACCTGGCTAGAGACAGGAGACATAGTTAACCTCTTAGTCCCCAGGTGCTGGCCAGCCCTCATGGTTATGACAGCTCCAACCAAGAGCTAGGCACAGGGGGGTGAGCAGGACTTTCACATCCCTCTGGGATTCTGAGGGATGAGCCAGATCTGGATCCAGGTAATTGTATTTCCTGTGCTTTCTGTTGTCCTACTGATATTTGGGGAATGTAGAGTGGAAAAATACCTGATTTAAATACAGAGAGGAAAAAAAAGCCAGGCAGGGGTAGTAGACTGGGACAAGGAACCTTGGGTTAGTAGATTAGGATTGGATGGGAAAACAGGACCTGGTCTTGAGTTCTGTGGACTGGCTTGGCAGGAAAACTGGGACTAGAATTTAGGGAGGCAAATGGGGGCAAGAAACCATTGGCTGGGTAGGAAGGATACTGAAATTGGAGGATGAGCTAGGCAATAGGGAGACTGGGCCTGTTTCACCAATGAGACTGGAAGATTGACTCAGTGAGGTGGGAAGGGGTACGGGAGTGACAAATCTGGATGGACAAAGACACTGTGACAAGGAGCTGAGTCAGTCACTGATTCTAGATAAGAAGCCCAGGGGGAGGGAGATTGGGACTGTGGTGGAAACCAGTGGTGATGGAGAACATGGGTGGGGACCAAACTGAATTGTCCGGGGGAGGGTGTCAGCAACCAGGCCATGGGTTCCCCATCCCCAAAGTCACACTAATTAATGTCTCTCACTAGTCTAGTGATTCACAGTCACAGCTGTTCACAATACAGCTGCTTATATATTACATTCTGACATGGGTCACAGACGTTATGAGACTAATGTATGCAGTAGTTCACAAGCATTCATAAAGCCCAAATGCCAAACACATTCTTATAATTCTAATACCTGACAACAAGACTAGCACACAGGTGAGTCCGTGTTCAGCAAAGACATGAAGTACAGAGTATACCCAACTGCATGGTAAGAAGTTATCATTTTACCAAGGATTTCTAATGATATTTTAAATTCCAAGAGTGGATTGCAATCAACTTGTTCATATCAGCAGAACCCCTTGTCGCATTCAGCCTTTAATTTATGCACAATTAAGTATGCAGGGTATCTTTGTAACTATAAAATGATGTATTTTAACCAATAACTCTTTTTTAGACCTTTGGTTCACTATTTATGAAAACACCCAGTTTTAATAATCTTAATCTCAAATCTGACCCCCACCTTTCATTTTTAGCCTTTAATTTCCCCCCACCCTCATCTATTTGCACCTCAATGTTTTTCAAGCTCCTGTTCTGAAAAAGAGACTCAATCTGGATAACCTTGAAAATGTTTGATTACCTGGCCTACGTTAATTGAGAAGGTAGGTGAGAGAATCAGGATGCTTTAGATACCAATGAAAGACCTTAGAAATATAGAGGTTTAAGGTCAGACTTCAAAATATCTACACTGATTTATACTAATTGAGGAGCTGACCCATTATGTCTCTCTAATATGTCCAGAAATGCATCATCTCCAGTCCTGGGATAAAGGACAGATGAAAACCATACCCCAAAGCCATTTTCTCACTTAGTCTGGGCTAATCATGGATTGTTCTCACTTTTCACATTATACCCTTGGCTTCCTCCTGATTAGTATCAGTTGGGCCGTACTCATCCTTTAGTTTAGAACAGACCTTTTGTTTCATACCTACCTTTGTAAAGGAACATATTACACAGCACTTTAAAGAAAAAACTGATCACTCTTTGAATCACTAATGTTGCAGCTTTGAAGAGTTTTAGCACAGAACAAATCCTCTTTTCCTGTCTTGCAAGTGGAGAAGCTATTTCTGAATTCTGCCAACAAAACATTGCCGATCTCTGATGAAACACACCATTTAAAACTATGTTTGGACTCCAAATTGGCTTCTACTGCTCTCTGATAGTGTCAGACAATTGACAGAGTGGTTGGCACATGGGATATCACTGATTGTGGCTATTTCCTTTAAATAGCTCTTCATCAACTTGTATGTAGTGACTACATTTGCTGTGGGCAACAGCCTAACATTATATTGCACCAAGATAACATACCTAGTCCCAAAACAAGGGAAAGAGGAAAGACAGTGGAAGGAGGAAAACGCTCAGGCCTGGTCTACATTGAAGGGGAAAGTCAACTTAATATTTCTAATGATATTAATTATGTTGTGGGAGTCAGAATATCTTAAATAGCTTTTTGGCATTGTCCACGCAGCAGGAGGCCGATGGGAGCAAACACCTCTGTCAGTGTCTCTTACTCCTCGTGAGGAGCAGGACTAGCAGTGCTGACCCACTAATTCGAACCCAGAAGATCGACTGAAGTTGTGTTGAGCTTCTCCATAGTGTAGACAAACCCTTATAGGGTTCCGGGGATTAATTTTCCTACATACTTTTTTGTTCTTTATGACAAGGTATAAAGGTGTTGCTTTATTCCTGCCATGTAAGAGGTTACAAGGAGAATCCAGGCTCCCTGCTTAGCCCATGAATGACTTGGAATGGGGCTATGAAAAACACTGATGAAGCAATTGTTAAGGCAGCTGCTGATGGGAAAGAGGGTGTGTTGTGCCTGCCCAGCTTGCGAACAGCTGGAACCAAGTCTCTGGAGTCTGGTACCAAGTGTTTTGAGTCACTTTGTTCTTGTTTTCAATCTTTTTTTGTTAGTCAAGCCAGCCCTTAGTAAAGAGCCTTGGACTGAACTATAGTTTGGAGCTTTATTTCCTCTTCCCTGGCTAGGGTATCTGTCTGCTGGCTTCCACACTTCCTTTCTTTAACCACATCCAGAAGCCCAACATAATTCTTGATGCTATGAAGCTGACAATTGGGAGGTGGTAAGATTTCCAGTTCTTTAGTGTAAACCAAAAGTTGTCAGCATTTTGGCCATTTCTAATAGAATTTTCTTCCATTTTATCAGAAATGATGTATTATTTTTAAGCAATTTCATGATTTATCATAAGTACATTCTGTGCAGAGGTTCCCAAATGGACCACCAGTGCTCCGCAGAGAATTGGCTGGCCAGCCAAGTGGTGCAAATAACTTACATGTAGGTCTATGCTCTACTTAAGTCCCCTCAGAATCAGATTTAAATGGAATTTAAGCAAAACCACAGACCTTGCATGGCCCTCTGCCTAGGGGTAAATTTCACTCATGGTCCGGACACTATTTATGTTAAATTATATTAAAAGGGGTACTAATTTATTAAATACTTTCATAATGTTGGGTTTTTTTCACATAAGTAATTGCTGTAACTGCCAGAGGAACAGGATGGAATTGAGCATGAAAGAGGAAGTTGACCATAAATCCATGTCTGTAGGAAGATGTGGTTCACATGAGGCCTTATGAGATAGAGAAGACCCTGTTTTGATAATGAAGTTGTCATTTTATGTATCAATATTAGGGATGTGAATGCTTAACCAGTTAACCAGAGGGGAGGCTGCTCCAGCCCTCCCACCCCCATTTAAGCGGTTAAGCAGCCTGCAAGCTCAGCTGCTTATGTAAGACAGAGCGCTAGTGAATTTAACCAAATGAGAAATGACCCAATAGATAAAACTGGCTGTTTTGACTATCTGTCCTACCTTGGAATAGGTGGACTCTTGTTATATTGAACAACAATTTCCAGGAATACTGTAAAAACCTCATAAATGACACTATCTGGGTGGACATCATTGAAAATATAGGGATCTCTGGCTCATATGGGATGGAAGGCATCAACAGCTGCAAAATTCAGACATTTAGCTAGTGGCAGAACTCAGACTGTAGAAAATTAACAGTGCAGAGTGTGAAAGGGGCTAGTGGGTTAACGAAACACAAGGGGGCAGACTCTGAGATTTTACTCTGTTCTTATTCAGGCAAACTCCCATTGTTTTCAGTAGACTCAGGCAAACTTTGCTTTCCCTGGAAACTACCTCACCTACCCTGGAAGAGTTATATTAGTTAACGTCCAGTTAGCATTCAGCTCTCTTCTGGATGAACAGAAGCCATTTGTTTAAAACAAAAATCTGAACGTATTCTGGAATTTTCAACATCTCTCCTCTCTTTTGTCCAACTAAACCTTGCATCCGGGTATCTCTGTGCTGTGAATGGCTACAGACTTCCAGCTCTCTCTTCATTAAGTCTGCCCATAGCCCCACCCCTGCCTTTTTCATCTCTTGCCAGAAAGCTGAGACAAAAAGTAGAAATTTCCTAGTTTGAATTATTGCTCTGTGATCAGAGGAGTTCATATACAATCTAATGCAAATACTTTGAATATGCAACCCAACTGCAGAGTCGGTAAACTGTTTCATGCCCAGAGTCAGAAAGATGGATGGCCTGTCCTCAGCAAAGGTCTTGCAGACATCCATAATACTGGCTTTTAATGCAAGGGCCTACCCATTGGGAAATATCTCACTCATACACCCTGTTGCAGAGACATTTTATGAATCATGGATTTCATTTGTGTGGGTAGCAGAAGAAGTAAGGCAAAAGAGACCACAGATTCCTTCAAGGGAGCTATTTTAAATCTCTACAGAAGAAAGTTGCAGCTACCAAAAAAAAAAAAAAAAGGCAAACTGAGAGTATAAAGTGGAGGAAAATATGAGAGTAAACTGTATCCAGAATCCTGGGCCTTAGCATTAAGCTACAGCATATGAGCAAGTACCTTTAACTTAGCTTTGGTGGAAGTTACACATACCCTATGGTGGGAGAATAATGCTTACAGAAATGATAAATCAAAAAAAGCAGTCATGTAGCACTTTAAAGACTAACAAGATAGTTTATTAGGTGATGAGCTTTTGTGGGGCAGACCCACTTCTTCTGACTACATGACTGCTTTTTTTGTTTTACCAAGATCAGATTAACACGGCTACCTCTCTGTTACTTTTCATCATGCAAGAAATTATAAATTAGAGTTGGAAAAGATCTAATATTTAGTAGCTCATGTCATCCACCTTGCCACTGCAAGCAGCTCTATCCAGACAGCTGACACCTATGTAGTCAGTAAACACCATTAATAATATTAAAAGCTGGCTTGAGATTTAGCTCCTATGGAAAACATTCCTTTTTTTCCCCCTTGAGTATTTATTTATATGGAAATCAATCAAGACGTTTACAATGAGACAGAATCAATGTTCTTTCTCCCTAATATTGTCCTTTCAGTTTTAATTTTGTAGGACCTCTGCATTCTCCCAGTTTTATATTTACTTTTCAACAACTTTTATTCAGTAGGGGGCAACCTTGGATACAGTTCATCCTCCACACACAAACAAAACTGTCTCCCATAAGGACCAACCAACAGATGGCATTGTATAGTTCCATGTACAATATCCCTGTACCGACCATGCAATTGAGGTTTTGCTTTCCTGGCTGTCCAAAGGAACTAGTTAAGAAGCAAAACAAGAATTACACTTCTTTACCAAAAATCCTAAATCAAATTTAGCAGAGTTCTATTTTGACTTAGTCTGATATAGTCTGGATTTACAACCAAGTTTAGGCTTACATTAAGAATGCACCTAGTGAAACAAATACAGGTCATTAGCAGAAATTTGTGAATTCTAATATGCTTTGACTTGCTGTCTTTGCAGAAAGCACACTGCATTTGCCTGTGTAATACACAAATTGTGCATACAGGCAAATGGCCCAGGGTATGGTAACAGAATGCAATCTTTCAGGCATTCGGTGCTATTTAGTTGCTCTACAAACACGCACATAGCAACTCAGAAAAATAATTATGCTCACTGCAAAACCTGGCCATGGAGCCCTGGAAACCTTTTAGGGGCACTTTATCATTTCCTGCCTTTACCAGAATGAGGCTAATTTGCTCCTATTTCAGCAGGCTAGAGCAGAGTGCAAAAAGAGAGGCTGGATTGTCAGCATTATTGAAAGGATTCATGATTAGTCACACTCACTTGAAGGCAAGTTACTTGCCAGGCACTACACCACTCATTAACAGACCTGCAAGCTGGCAGCCCTCCAGCAGCTGAGCACCAGCTCCGGGCCTAGCAAACCTAAGAGGACCTATGAAATCTTGTATTTTCTCACACCCTGAAGTGTGAGAGGCCAGTTTGGGCATGCCTGGGTGAAATTGGCTCCCTAGGAGCTCAGTGACTCTTGTTTGTTTTACACTCTATATAGCTTAAAATACAATTATTCAGGAGCCCTACTGGTGGGAACATCAAGGTATCAGCTTGACGTGTTACTCTGACACTGTTACCTGCATGACGCTCCCACTTTGTTCCCACAGTTCACTTTTCATTAATCAGAAAATTGTTTCAGAGGCATGTCACTTTTGAGCCTTTCCTACCCTGCTTCAGCTCTTACCTCAGTCCTGGAAAGGAAACCAAGAACTGTGGGAAACTCTGTAGCTCATCAGACAAGTGAGTAGGCCATCTTGTCCCCTGTCCTATCTCTGACAGTGGTCAGTACCAGATGATTAGCAAGAAGGTTCAATGAATTCCAAAAAGGACAATTATGAAATTACCTGCCATGTCATTTTATGGTAAACTTATTGCCTAACGGGACAGCAGTGTGGCCCTGCAGATAGGCCACATTCTCAGCTCCACTACTCAGTTCCATTCTCAGCTCCACTACTCTTCTGGTGATGATCATGAGCAAGACTCTGTACCTCAGTTTTGCCATCTATAAAAGGGGGATAACGTAGAGCACTTTGAGATGTTCTGATGACACACTTTGTATAAGTTGTTACTAGACATTATTATAAAAGCCCCAATTCAGCAAAGATCTGGAGCATGTATTTTAAAACTTTGCTGAATGGAGCTGAGCTGCTGACCCAGGGTCTAAAGCATGAGGGTTTATAACTTTTTTAATTCTGTTAAATATAACAGTGGATGTCCCCATTATCCATATAAATTTTTAATTCTCCGGATCATCTTAGCTGCAGTGATCTCTTAGGGCAAAGAGATCCACGGAATAATTATGCTTTGCTTTAACAAGTAGCTCCTTTCATCTGTTTTCAATCTGCTACATTTCATTTCTGCTGAATCCCCTATATTCTTGTCAGAGAAGGTAACTAGGAGTAAGTCTACACTGCAAGGCTATTTCAGGATACCAGAGGTATGCCAAAAAAGCTACCCCGTGTTTTTTGAACGCGTCTGCTATTGCGAAATATAGTGGATGCGCTATTTCGGCATTCCTGTAAACCTCGTTCCACCAGGGATAAGGGGTGTCTCAAAATAGTGTGTTATTTTGTGTAGATGCACCAAATTTCTAAATAGCCAATTCTGAAATAGAATCGAAATAAGATACGCAATGTGCATAGCGCAAATTGCGTATCTTATTTTGAGCTAAGGGTGCAGTGTAGACGTACCCCAAAAGTCAGCACAATTTACGTTCCATTCCTTTTCATACCATTCATTAACTTGTATCCCTCTACCATCTCTAAGCTAAACAGTCCCAAACTTTTCACTCTCCATATGATGCATGTGCTGCTTACAGTCAATCCCATCCCACTCTTTTCCCCTTGCTTCTTTCAACATATCAAATGTGGAAGCTAATCTCCCAGAACGTTTTACAACAATTGGCTGGGGGGGAGGGAGGGTTGTATTTTGGTCGCCATGTGCATTATTCTAAGCAGAGGGCTCTGCTAGAAGAGACACATTAAGGATTTACGCCAGGCACTAAGGCCAGCATGCATGAATGTGTATAGGGAATAATTATTTCATGTAACAATTTAAAGCTAAGCTACATTTCCATTGGGGAAAATGTTCTTCTTAGTTAATCAGTCTTGCCTTTCCATATCCCTTCCCCATGAACAGTATTTTAATCAAAGAGTACTGCACAGTATGTCTGCATAAGGCTATATTTGTATAACATATGTACAGGAAGATTCATGTATGCTGAAGAAATTTAGCTGCTGTATGTATGAAGGAGAGTCTTAGCTGAGAGAAATAGCTCCGCCCCCCCCACCCCCCCCCAAGTTACAAGCTAGGTTTGTATTGTATTTTTTTTTCAAGTTGGCCACAGTGCCCCGTGCTGTGATTTGAGCATGGCAGGCTTGGGCAGGTTCAGTAACTCGATGAGGCGCTTCCTAGGCCTCGTTCTGCTGCAGAAAGTAGTACTAGTCATTCAGCAGGTGGCACTCTTCCTCCTGAGTTCATCACTATCCTAATTCGTCCCGCACCGCCCCCCCCCACAAACACACACACAACACCTATTCATGCACAAAACATGAGGGTGGACAGTGCTGCTGGAAAATGCTGAACACTCTTCCCCATTTGGCAGCTTTAATGCTTCATATTAACCCATTGGCCTACCTCAGTTCCAACCTGGGTGTTTATAATCTTAATTCATTCAAAGGGATTTGCACAGTTTTGGAGTGTCCTGGCCATGCCTCATGTCCTCCAGCCACACCCCTTTCTCAGCAACTGGGAAAGCATAGGGGCTTACACTCCACCACTGCAGAATTTCCTTTGCTCCAGGCCACTCTTCTGTAGGACAGAAACACTGATCTGCCTGCTGGATCTGTCGGTTGTGTAGTGCTAAGCAGCTACATAATGCCTGAGGCTTGGGGCCCTCTATTTAGAGATAGTACTTGGGTAACAACTGCAGAGAACAGGAGCAAATCATTGTTTGATACAAATTGCAACACCTATTTTCCTATCACTGATGCCCCTTCTGGAGTACTTTATTCCCTTTTCCAACCCAAGTCAAGCTGTAGATTTTGTATTAGGCAAACATTTCCCCGTGAGAGGATAAAGCGTTTAAGAGAGAGATTTAGTTACCCCACTCTTCTCTCTTCTCTCTCTCTCTCTCTTAATTTAACCAGAAGTCCCCAAGGGTAGTGTACAGGAGAGAGCACAGGGGAACCATTCATCTGAGTGCTGTAGCACTCACCTACTGTATTTAGCCATTATCATTTGCAAACATGGTACTTTCTCTTTTGCTAACAAACAGCTTTTAAAAATAAAGCAATCGGTTTCCAGGAAAAAAAAATCCTGTAAAATAGCCATTTTCTCCAGGTGGAAATACATTTGCAAGGTTCCGTTCCATTTAATCAATCGTAATATTTGACAGAAAACCTTGACTGTGGCAATCAGGTGTATAGCTAAAAGAATACAGCTTGTGGAGCTGCCTCTCCCTTCCCTCTCTTCCCCCAGCTTTATGTTTTAGAGTAGAAAGGGCATTTAGCACTTATTTTTAGGCAGCAGTGAATCCTGGCATACACTGAGTGAAGTATTAAATGACACAGTTTCCAGTCAACTGTCACCACAATCAGGCAGAAACACCTTTATACCATTTCAAGCCACTTCCTCAAACAAGCCACCACAAATGATCTTCTTTCACTCTGATTTGGGACTACTTGCTTCAAAAAAAAAAAAAAAAAAAATCTTTACCCCAGATTCCCCACCCTGTCAATAAAGTCACTTGCCATGTTCACATGGCTCTCCTAGTCCACTGCAGATGGGCAAAGAATGACATCATTCTTCAGAGACGATCTTATTGGCCCTAGATGAGTCTGTCAGTGGCCAACCTATACCAAAAGCTTTCTGAGGTGATATTAGTCACATCAGGCCAGTCAGCAGCGGAAAGGAAACCCTCAGAACTACAGCCAGCATTCCATGGTGATGACAGGGGACTTAATACTAGAGTCCTCAATGCAAACCCAAATCAGATGTTAGCAGATGGCTTTTCAGAAAGTTGAGGATATGAGAATGTAAGAGTGGAGGATGAGCTGAGCAGGAGAAGGGTAATGGAAAACACTAACTAATCCCCAAATGATGTGTTACAATCCAGCCATGGCTCCCAGGGCGTTGCCACTGGGTTCTGTGACTCAGCAAAGCCACTGTCACAAACTAAGGTATATAATTCTAAAATGGTCACTAAAACCACTGGTGATGGTCAGTCTCTTTTTAGATGAGGACTCCTCTTGCTACCTACTTATAAAACCCATCATTTTGCTCCTGAATATCATGTAACATGTTGACAAAGGCAAAAAAATCCTAAAATGCTTTGTGTTCGGGAAGACTCATTTTCAAAGTTAGAATCCATTCTAACAGTCAATATTTCCTGCTACTTACAGAGGTATATGCAGCGTTGTAAAACGGCTGCTTTATTGCAATCCAACTCATGAACACGATGACACGTACACTAATATTTTGTATGGCAGCCATGCCAAGTTTACCATGAGGTGGCATTGCGTCACATTGCCTTTACACATGCAACTAGAAATGTTAAAAAAAACAAAAAATGTGCACAAACACCAGTTACAGTACAGCACAGTTCTATCTGTCTAGCCATGATGTGCTGCAAACAAAGGGCTCCCTCAAAAAAAATGATTTGGCCTCCGTTGGCGATGTATGTGACTGTCCTTTGGCAAAATGTTCCTTCCTTGAATAACAAACAACCCCCTGCCCCCAAAAAAACAATCCAGTTGTTTCACATTTCCCCACAAAACCCACCAGCTATTCTCCCCACTGTTAAATCTATTGGTCCTTCCTCCCACCACTCTGACTCATACTTTTTGTCTCTCCATGCTGCCCCCGTATCCCACTTATCTCATGGAGTTGGTGAGGTGTCTGGCACACTGGTAACCACGTATAAGTAATAAGGGCTGATTCTTTGGAGGGGCAAGGGATAGCATGAAGATGAACTTCCCCAGCTTTCTAGAAGCTTCAGGGAACATGGCTGATATGATGATGATGCGGCAAGTGCTCTCACTTTAAGGGGTCAGGGAGAGGGTATGTTCATACTATTGTCACCTTCTCCGGGGAATTCAGCACCAGTAGCAGCACTCAGCTGGAGTAGTCCAAAGCACTAAAATTGGGCCCCGACCCTACACGTGTGCTCTGGTGTTATCCCTCCCTTTGTGCACCAACGTGTGGAGACCAAGCAGGCGCCTACCCAACTGCTAATAATACATTTGCTTACAGCATTGGTGGAGCACCGGCTCTAGCCGGGTTCAGAGTGGGATGTGGTATGCCAGCAAAGTATAGTTGGATGCATGCCACCACATAGGAGGCAACAAAACCTGAGGGATCTGGACACTGAAGATCTAAAGCAGGCAATCCAGGTAAATTTTTAATGTACAGCGCCCTTTAAAAATATAACCCTAGCTACAGAAATACGTGCCTCTGGCCAGCAGCTTGAGAGCAAGGGATATAGGGTCCAAACTCACACACGTGGGTGTGAGTAAGTGTTGAAAGAAATGTGGAGTTGACCAATGTTACACTCCATTGATGCAACTCATAGTGTCAGACGTCATCAGATGATTGAGGGACATCTACTCAGAAGACCTCACCAGACATCAAAAATACCAGGAGGGATGAGTTGGAGTGCCAATGAGAAATGCAATTGGGAAAGTAACTCAGATATTTCCTTGATGGACTGTGTTTTCTAATGGGACAAACTATCCTAAATTCTCAACTACGGGGGGAGGGAGGGGGGGAGGCAAGCAAGCTTCATGCATTGACGATATTTGCTTTCCACAACCAACTCTCTGAATAACTTTTCATGAGTGATGTGCCCAAATAATTGAATGCTAATATCTAACCTGTACTGTTAAATTTATTCACTTAAATTTGGGTTATTGCTAATATGTATCTTAAGACTTTTAAAACAAACTTTATATTTATGGATAATCTAAGCACTATACCCAGATGTACAGACCCGCATTCCTTAACCTGTGTATTGTATAATTTTTTAACATGAGCTGAGTAGTCGCCTTAACCACAATGTCTGGGATAATTCCACATGTATGATGAAATACTGCCCTGATAAATCTCTTGGGGCAGATCTGTTTTGAATTACACGGGTGTAAACTGAACAACATTGCCAAAAACTAGCCAGTGCAACTCTCACGTGCCACATTTTGACTTCAGTTATACCAATATACCCCTACTCAAATCAATAGATTTATTCCAGATTGATAATTGGCTGATTCGGATTAAAAGCTGGCCTGCTAACTTCTAGGGTGTTGGACTGGAATTAATGTCAGTAGCATGTGACCTCATGCAATACCAATAAGACTGCACGTGTGTGACTGAGATCAGTGTCAGGACTGTAGCTGATAGAGCCAGCTTTTAGAAACTATGAGTGAACAGGATTTGTATCAAATTTGGCTTCACTTACATCCGTACAACCCCAAGTCAGTGGGCCTACAGGATATAAGTGAGAGCAGAACATGTCTCTTTGGCTCAGAATCACTCCATTGAATCTAGAGTGCCAATGGAGTTACTCTAGATTTAAATAAGTGTAAATAAATAGGGATAGCATCTGTCCCTTTATCTTTCAATTAACTCCTCAAGCAGATTGTGCTGGTGAGGCCAGCTTTGTCTTTTACCTCTTATTACAGGCTACAATACAGTAGATTTGATTTTAATATCACAGAGAGTGTTCAATTCTCCATACTGAAAAAGTTCAAATATAGATGACTTTTCACCTTTCCTTGCTAGAAGCCAAATTCTTTTAAACAATGCTAAACCTTATTTAACCAGGATGTCGTCAAAATTATGGAGTGCCCTCAAAGGTCATGAGTTCTGGGGCGACCTTGAAAAGTGACTTTTATCTCAACGGACATCCTGATGGCTCAAGGCTTAAATAAATACATTCTAATGCCTAACACTCCTAAAGGATAGCTACTCAGTGCCAAAGGTTATATATGTAGTGAAGCATTTGAGGCAAACATGCCATGCTGGAAGCTCTTGCAAACATTTCCTTATAATTAACAGGGATAGTTCTTAACGAATAAATGCAATTTTATTAGAGGATTAGAAATGTGCTCTAGATATAACAACTTCCCACAAAATTGTTTATCACTTGATTTGAGCAATCATATAACATAAAGCCAGAGCCAGGGCCATCTGAGGTATAGTTAGGGATGAAAGTAACTTGAATTTCTCGCAGGTACTGTCCTATTGCAACCCCCCCCTGGGAGGGGCCAGGGCAGGGGATTGGGGGTGGAGGTTGCCATACAACAGTACCTGGAAGAAGTTTAAGTGTGGGATAGAGTGCAGGGGGACTCAGGGCAGGGGGTTTGAGTGTGTGGGGTTGCTCAGGCAGGGGGCTGGGAGTTGGGGTAGGAGTGTGCGGTGGGGAGGCTCAGGGCTGCGGCAGACCTCAGTTGGTGACCCTGCCCTACACTGCTCCTGTTCCTGGCCAAATGGAAGCTGTGGGAGACAGCGTCCATAGGCACAGGAAGAGAACTAAGAATGCATGGGTGGCTCCTCCCAGCACTGTGCACTAGGACGACTGCTGTTCCCCATATGATCCCGGCTGGCAGCCCTGTATGCCAGCGTCCCAGTCTCAGGCGGGCAGGGGATGAGGGGATGAAGAGGGGTAAAGGGGCTGGGTCAGAGCCCCACGCCCCGCCAGCCATTTTCTTACTGGTGTACTGCAAAAAACCCTGCAAAAAGAGAGGTTATTTCACAGATAAAATGCTGCAACCCTCTGATTACAGAATGGAGCCTTGTGACTAACAGGCTGAGAATGTAAGGTGAGTGGTCTGATTATAGGAACTTGAGGGATCAAAGGTATCCCCATTGTAATTTCATTGATTTAAATGGACTTAACCCTGGCATTATCTCAATCCATAAGGTTGATTTGGCCTTGGCCAGATATAGGACCATAAAATTCTAACGTGGTTTTCTTTTAAAATACACCTTGGGAAGCATTTCTACCATATTCTGTCTCTCTCACACACACACTGCCTAGGTGGAAGTTTGTTGTTCTCCTTGGGGACTCATCATATGCAATAAAAGTTTGTCCAGGGTTAATTTTCCCCTTAAAGAAAAAGAAGAGGAAGCAGAAAAATTGCAGAGCTCACTATCAGACACAAATGAACAATAGCAAGTGACATCATGTATAATGTTTGAGGGGCACTCTGATGGGGGAGATGTCTAAAAATGACATCTCGGCCATGGTAGCACCGATGGAGCCATTCAGCTTCACTTCATCTCTCTTGTGCATGCCACATCAGAAAGCTCACATACAGCCTCATCCAAAGCCCATTACGTTCAAAGAAAGACTCCCTGTATGACATCTGTCGGCTTTATTTATGCCAGGTCTTTAGGGCTTGAGCCTCCCAAGGTGCTAAAGGGTGCTGCACCCTCAATTTCAGTGGCAGTGAAGCCATCTGCAGGATCAAATCCTTAAAATGTAACCCTGCACTTTTAGGGGCTGACTCCAAAAGATGAATAGCTGCAGCTCCCATAGATTCCGTGGGAGTGGTGGCTACTCGGTGGGATTCCCAAGCAGGACTTGGGTGCCTCAAGTGGCAGTTAGGTGCCCCACTCCAACGTTTAGATGCCACAGGTGTTCACAAAGCCCCTGCTCAGCTGCTACCTAAATCTCGGTATGCAGAGGTGATGCATGCAGGGGGGAACGGGGCTTGTAGGGATTTGCTGCTTGGCTTGAACTGAGCAGGCTGACATGGACTGAGCATGCTCAGTAACATTGAGAAAGCCAGCTGCCCTCACTCTGCTCTCCCCTGCCCCCGCTTTCGGCAGGCCTGGGTCATCTCTGCCTTTTATTTCTGATGTTAAAGTCCCTGAGGTGTCTACATTTCCATTGCTGGGCCTGTGCACAGACACCACTGTCCCAGGCCATCCTCCAGTAGCTCAGTGCCTAATTCATGGCTAAGTTCCAGCAGATTCACAAAGTAGGCATCCCACAATTATTTGGCCTCTAGGGCCTGAATCAGTAGGTATGGTCAGTGCCTGGCACAAAAAGGAGCCCTACCCCTTGTGGTGTCCTACCGCTTATAACATTTACCTTAATGATTACAGCCTTTCCCTCAGACCTGGGTTCAATTCACCTCTGCCAGCTGTGGAAGGAGTTGCACTCATGTCCCCCCACTCCTAGGAGAATGCCTGAACTACTGAGCTATGGGCTCAGTGGTCTTTAGGTTGGGTCTGGGGTCTCTAGGTTGAAGCTCTTCCTCTGTGTATAAATTAAAAAGGCATTGGAGCAGGAGGATGAAAACAAGGATCTCCCACAGCCCAGGTGTGAGCCTCACACACTGGGCTAGAGAAAGGCTATGTCTAGACTGCAGGCTTCTTTCGGAAGAAGCTTTTCTGGACGAGAACTTCTGGAAAAACTTCTTTCAAAAGAGAGCATCCACACTGCAAAAGCGCATTGAAAAAGCGATCTGCTTTTTCAAAAGATAGCGTCCACACTGAATGGACGCTATCTCGCATTTAAGTTGTGATTATTATGGATGGAGTGGCCACTAGGGCACCTGTCCTTTTTTCTGGAGGCCTCTTCTTTTGAAAAAAAAAAAAAAAAACCTCTTTCCCGTCCACACATGCCTTTTTCTGAAAGAGCTCTTTCGGAAAAAGGCTTCTTCCTCGTAGCCTTTACGCTGTCGGAAAAATCCCTGCGTTCCTTCGATTTTCTGTCAAAAGAATGCAATTGCAGTGTGGATGCGCGAGTGTAGTTCAGACTGTGAATCCTGCCTGGAGAGAGGAGTATCCCTACAAAACACCCTCAATGGCTCTCAGGAAGGAAGGGTGTCTCATTGGTGCATTATTATTGAAATGCTGAAACAAGAACTGAAGTTACTTCATAGAGAATGACACTACAAGTATTGCTAAAGGTGAGTAATACTTTACTCCTCCAGTAGTCACGTTGAAGCTACTCAGACAGCAAGGTACTACTACTCAACTAGAGTAAGGGGATCCAAATCTGTCAGTTCAGGTTTTCTTTAAATAGCTGTCATGATTAAGCGTGATTGCAAATGCTTTGGTTCATTTCACTTCAGTGCTCATTTGAAACAGGTCAGTGAATGGAGCTGTAATTACAAGGCAACCAGCTTGTCTGTGCTAATAAGTCAATGCCACTCATGTGTTGCACAAAAATTATACCTGCAGGTAGCTGCTCTACATTCTGTTTGCAGTTCTATATATTTTATATCCTACCCATTCAGCAATCTGTTTATATACTAATGCTATATTTAGATTGATATTGAACTATCCAAAGAATCATTGACTTGATAAGATTTTTTAATGACTGTTATTCAGAGATAGGGCAGAGTTTGCACTATCTGGAAAATAGTAATAGCTTATTTGCAAATCATAGCCTTTTTCATACACACACACACCACGAGAAAGAGAGCTAGCTGTTTCTGATATTACCAGGAACAGCTGGGATAGGCAAAGTAAATAGAAGGATGTTGGTCTATAAAGTCTCAACGAAGGGCTCCAGATATAAACAATTGTTTAAAATATTTATTCATGTCTTTCTTTCAGCTACTATTGCTCCCTTTTAGCTTCCTTTAAGTCCTCCCCATCCTAGCAGGTTTTCAAGATTTTAAAGCAATGTGAGATGAGTAAGGGATTTGACCACTCTGAAGCATAAGCATATTCTCCATCTCTCTGCCAGAAATGTACAATATTGTATGGAAATTGTTTAGTAGCTTAGATCTGAAGCTCAAAGGGAAAAAGAGCTGTTAGTTAGTTGATCATTCCAAACGGTATTTTTAAAATGGTGAAAAACGTGCCCTGTTTCACTACACCCTTCTTCCAGGGCACACCTAGAATAACAGAGGACCATTAAAACCAAGATCTACATAATTGGGGGGGAGGGGTGGAGAGAGAAAAGGAAATGAAGTAGCTGAAACACACAATTATTTATAGCTTGCAGAAAAGTTACGGTAAATGTTTTTAGAATTGATTCATAGGTATAATGTTTTCTTCTCTCCTCACCACAGTTTATATTTAGATGCTTGCATGTATTATACATGGGACTGATACTGCAGTGCTACCTATTCAGGCTGCTATCATAGGACCACATTTTAGATTTCTTATAACTTTCCCAAAGTTTGATCATTTTGGCTGAATTTTTTCCTGCCATGTGTCTGCCTCAGACAGAAAGTTTCTGGGGAATTTCAGCCAAAATTGTTTAGCTGTTTCCAAGGACAAGGCTAGGGAAATGTGGTTTTGTACATTTGTCCATGTTAAACAATTCTGGCACCCACAGGAGTTCTAAGAAGGTTAGGTGGTGTTAATAGCGGCCATCCTCCCTTAAGGTTGCTGCTGGGGAACTGCAGCTTTAATTTATGGCAAGGGCTCTGTTAAGAGGATGCACTAAATCAGTACTTTCCTCAAGAAATGCTAATAGATTGGTGAGGCGTGATTTCCCTTTACAAATGCTGCATTGACTCTTCCTCAACAAATTATGTTCGTCAATATGTCTGATAATTCTGTTCATTACTATAGTGTCAACCAATCTGCCTGGTACTAAAGTTAGGCTTACCTGCCTATAATTGCTGAAAACACTTCTGGAATTTTGGGGTTATTTTCCTAATTGGCCTCACATCAGCTAACCTCCAGTCATCTGTACAGAAGCTGATGTGACAGTTTTCATACCACAGTTATGTACCTCAGGAGAGCATAGTGGTAGCTCATGTCCCTATTTACCCACGAGGGCCAGGTTCCATGGCAGACTACAACCAGACTCTGATGCTTTGGGGTTCAACCCAGGCCAGGAAAGGGTTGTGTCAGCATAGGTCCTGAAATTGTGGGTTCTTAAATGCTGTGCTGCTGTGGCCTACAATCCTGAGGCCAACAGTCAGCCTATAAGCATGCAGGTCGCACACTGACACCCGCTTGTGTCTTTCCAGTAATGACCTCCTACAGGGCTCTCTCTCTTTTATATATATTCCAGTAACCCTTTAAACTATATTCTTTGAAAGTAAACCCAGACAAAGCTTCTCTCTCCCACCGGGGAGGGCAGTAGGAAGGGAGAAGGGGGCAATTGCACAGGGGCCGGCTGTTTCAAAGGGGCCCAGAGCACCCAGTAGCAGTGGCAGTGGTTGGGAGCTCCAGGGCCCTTTGAAACACTGCCACTCCACATGGCTCTGAGGGCGGGAGGACTCAGCACTGTGCTTCGGGTGGCGCTAAGGGCTGTCTGCCCTGGGCCCTGCCTCTTCCATGGGTCTGGAGCCAGGGCCCTCCACTCCTTGCCCTCAGGCCCATGGTGCCTGTCGGCCCCATTGCCTACTGCAGTGTAGATGCCATCCTGTCTTCCCCAAGCTCATTGACCCTGCTTCAAGAGGCAAGAAGACATCCTGGAGGTACAGTCTCCGTCCATCCAGATTGTTATGTATTCCTCTTTCCCACCTTTCTCCTGATGTCTTTGATTACCTTGTATGTGCTTTTCTTTGTCTTTGGTCACACCTTGCCTAATTTACATCAGAGATTCATTCAACCAAGTGAAACCACATTATCTTGCCTGAAACAGGCTTGCCAACATATTTGCAGCACATACCTATAAAGTCCTTGGTGGGTTTACTGTACATACATCATACAATAGTTTTTGGGACGAGCATGTTACCAGTTTGGGTATGACACCTTACATGACACCTTTTAGACACAGATTACAACAAGAGTGGGTTAGATGCAGTTAGTTGTGCCAGACCTGACAAGATGTGCTGACATACAGTAGTACTCTGTAACAGACATCCCCTATGATCCCCACCTCAAATCATGCGGTTCCCAAAACGCCTTACATGCCTCAGACAGAGGGGAGATTGCTCCTGAATCACCACTCTGAGAAGGCACCACAGAACAGGCAGATGCAGCTTAATAGCAAACTGATCCAAAATCAAATATTTGGTCTTGATTTTACTGATGGAAAATCGGAAGAATTCAGCAAAATCCCACAGAACATTTTATTGTTCAGAAATTGCACTTTCGGCCAGAAAAATCATTCTGATGGAAAATTCCCATGCAGCCTCCACTCCCGCTGCCAAAGCATCAACTTATTTTCTGCATTTGGGGTGGGCTGTACAACCCACACAGCAAATAGGACTGTCACATGCATGGCACCTTTCCTCCTGCAGCATCAATGCCATTCTTCATGTCTTTGGCAACAATTACAGTCCAATGACAGCTACAGCGACCGGGTCTCAGCCAGTCTGGAGTTGCAGCTTGTCTCCTTCACAGCAGGAAATCAGACAACTGTCCAAATCACATGAGAAAGGGGAGGAGGAGGAAAAGAAGAGGGATGAGCTTTCTGGAGCCTATACTTTCCCCAGGCATACTTTTTATTTTAACAATGGGAGTAAACCAACTTATGTGTAGCAGGAGTAATATGAAGCAGTAAAAAAAACTGCCATAAGATCTTGCTTTAGTATATTCTCTCAGGCAAATGGTTACATTACCATTAGAATGCCCTGGTAGAAGAGCTAATAATGTTGATTTCATATTCCATAAAAAAATTAAGATTTTGCCTCTTGGTAATACACAATCTTTTCCGTTTCAATTAAGGGAAGTATGGTTCCAATCAGTTATACTCTAAGGTGTCTTTCTCTTTACCTCCCAAGAATTGTTTCCACCAACCATGATCCTTTTGTGAATTTCCACTAGTGCTGCAGAATGGCAGAATCTGTGGTTGGGAATGCTGTGGTTAAAGTTACCCTGTAGCTGTACTTTTAGAGCTTAGTTAGAATATACCAAGTTGTTTATCACTTTCAGCTTCTGGGGCCTGGGAGAAGCTTGAACCCAAATCTGGGAGGTGAATGAAAAGCATGTGCCCTGCAACACAGAACCTTCCAAGACAGGCTTTTTGTATTAGGTGAATGACAACTGAAAATGAGATCTCCCTTCCAATTAACAGGTTGTGTTTTCATCACCATTTAGAATTTCTTTGGCTATCTAGGAAGGTTATCCTGCAGACTCTCCAAGCTGCCAAGTATAAATAACAGGAACGCTAAGGAAGAAATCAAAACAAATGCATATTTCTCTTCAGAACTGACAACAATGTTGAGTGGAAGAAGATAAACACTGTACTGGTAGTAAAATAATAGCAATTGTTTAAAACAACAGAGCCAGCAAACACAATTTCCTTATAGTCTGAAAAGATCTGTGAATTATGGAGCATGCAACAACTCATCAGTGCTTATATGGGTCATGTGTGAAAAGATCTTGCAGAGCTTTAGGTGGGGATGTTTACCCAACAGCACTCTGCCAAGTGCTTCTCCTAGCCTTACCCTAGTTGGCTGTGAGCAATGAAATAGCTCAAAGACACCTAGGAGCACAGGAATTGCCATGGTGGGCCAAGATTAGGGTCCTGCTACTCCAACAACTTGTCTCATGAGAAAGGGGAAGAAAGAGCTGCTTGTGATGGAAGTGCCAAGAGTCCTGCAGAAGAAAGGTATGGGATAACTTGCTCACAGGGAAAATTTCTTCTAATCCTCATTAGTGAAAGGTTAGATGATGCCCTGAAATGTGAGAGTTTAATAGGTCTTCTGAAACTCTTGCTGCCTTTTAGAGCTTTACCATTGCAACTCTGGAAACTTTTACTATTCAGAGTTGTTAGCCATGTTTATTATAGGAG
The DNA here is from genome assembly GCA_019425775.1 of Rafetus swinhoei. Lineage (NCBI taxonomy): Eukaryota > Metazoa > Chordata > Testudines > Trionychidae > Rafetus > Rafetus swinhoei. The sequence goes on from CM033437.1 coordinate 58,701,370, forward strand.
GGCCCAGGGACCAACTGAGAACAGGGTCCATTGTGCAAGGTACTATACAAACAGTTTAGTCCCTGCTTTGAAAAATGTAGCAACTTACAGCACAAGTGTCTAGTCCATTTTTAAATAATGCAAAGCTCTTTGCATCAATGACAATGAGTTCCACAGTCCAACTGTATGTTATGTGAAAACCTCCAAAAAGAGTTTTAAACCCAAAAGTCATAATGCCTATGGTCTTCCGGACACTAGGAGAAGTTGGGCAAATTTTCCACTATGGCTACCATAAGTTCATGTCCACCACTGGTAACAACACTGAGAACTTTACAATTGCTAGGTGGGAGCACAACCCCCAGTGAAAGCCAATGAAAGCTGGGCATGTATGCTCAGATCTTCAAGTGTAACCTTTAGTTTCCTAGCTCCCACTGAAATCGGTGTAAGTTAGAAGCCTAAATACCAGTGAGGATCCAGGTCTGGCCTCACACCCCTGCCTTTGGAAATCTCCTCCTGTGTCACCTGACGGAATCCAATCAGCATGATGAAGTAAATGCCACTGGTTGCTCTACTTTAGGGCTCTCAGAGTTGCTGCTGACAGAGGGGAGGAATAGATGATAGCAACGGGGAGAAATTGGGGGAAAATAGGATACTCATGTCCCAAGACCCAAACGCTGGTTCCAGTTACCGTGGTGTAAATCAAGAGTAACTTTCATTGAATTTAAAGGTGCTGCCTGACTTACAGTAGCATAACTAAAAGCTGAATTTGGCTCCTCATTCTCCCATGGATATAAGTGGTATTAATAGACCCTTTCAATATTCTAAAGGATAATTTAGCCTTCCTGCTCAATGTGATTATGCCTCAGTCAGTGCAAGATATCCAGAATTGACTACCACTGACTGGCTGGTGGGGCTCAGGCTGTTGGCTATAAAATTGCAGTGCAGATGTTTGGGCTCAGGCTGGAGCCCAAGCTCTAGGACCCTCCTGGAAATAGAGGCCCAGCTGTAGGTGTTGAATTGCAATGTGGCCGTATGTTAGAGTGCTCTGCCAAAGTAAAGGGGCTTTAAAATTTAAGAGAATTATGCTGGCACTTCATATCCCCTTTACACTGCCACAGGGGCATAAAGGGGCCTTCAATATAAATAAGAAACTGGCCTTTGAGATGTTTTTATTGCAATGCATGGGCTGTACGTATGAAGATCCCTTTTATAGGCAATATGTATTTCAATCCTTGCATGCTGCATTGATTGAAGAAAAAATGGACTATTAGCTAAATAGCAGGGGCAGCCAGTCCATACAGGCGAACTAGGCAGCCACGTAGTGTGCCAAGTTAAATGGGGCACCAAATGGTGGCGCAATATCATTGAGGGGTTTGGAGGTGGGGGCGCCGATTGCATGGTTCACCTAGGGCACCAGTTGCTGGCAGCTAGTCTAGGGCCACCCCTGCTAAATAGCAATAATATATGATCATATTTATTTCTATCCTAGACACTTCTAAAGCATCTGTGCCATTAAACACAGAGCTGTAAATAGGATCACAGAGCTTTGATAGCAGCCTTCAACTTCCTGAAGGGAGGTTCCAAAGGGGATGGAGGGAAGCTGTTCTCAGTAGTGACGGATGGCAGAACAAGGAGCAATGCGCTCAAGTTACAGTGGAAGAGATCTAGGTTGGATATTAGGAAAAATTATTTCACTAAGAGGGTGGTGAAGCACTGGAATGGGTTACCTAGGGAGGTGGTGGAATCTCCATCCCTAGAGGTTTTTAAGTCTTGGCTTGACAAAGCCCTGGATGGGTTGATTTAGTTGGGATTAGTCCTGCTTTGGGCAGGGGGCTGGACTTGATGTCCTTGTGAGGTCTCTTCCAGCCCTAGGATTCTATAATTCTATGATCAGATAAGTCACCAGAAGGATTCTTGCTTATATGGACTGAACTTAGCAAATACTTATATCTGGGGTCAGGAGGGAATTTTCCCCACAGCACATAGAAAAAGACCTGAAGTTCTTGCTAAATTTTTTCTGGAAAAACAAGAAGGGAAATCATCAATTAGGATCAGGGGAGTATTGTGCAACAAAGCCTGATCCTGCATCTGTCACCTGTAGCAATGACAGGAAGGGAAGGGATGGTCAGGACTGGTTGTATTAATGGACAAAGGTTACTCATCATACCCTTGTAGGCCAATGCAGGAGCAGGACCAATGACTCTAATGATATTTTCCATCAGCTAAAACTGAGAAATTAATTTAGTCTCTCACTGCTTTTTGGTGGGCCATGAAATGTCGTCTTCACTTCTATGGGGACAGCAATGAATTCTGACTAATAAGCTGGAGCAGGTCCAAAAAAGGGTATATTCCCCACTTTTTTCCAATCCCCAGTCTGAGTGGGGAAAAAAAACAGTTCTCAGCCACATACAGCTAAAATATATTACTCAGTTACACCACAGACTGTTTGGTCTTTGCTCTGTGTGTAAAGCACCATTTCAGGGTTGCTGGGCAGCTCTGTTTTCCTTCCTTTAGAAATAAAGATAGATTCATTTAAAATCGTGGGCCACTGAGATGGGAGCTCAGGTGCGGCAGAAATGGCAGGTGGCTGGAGCTGCCTTGACAGCAATTAAATGTACAAATCTTTGATTAGGCTCCCGGGAATGGAGTCATTAGCCACAGTGAACAGACCAGCTTGCTTTCCACTGCCTCATTAGCTGCAATACTGATGTTACTTTAAAAAGCCTGGGGAAAAAAAAACCTCCCACACAGAATTAGGAAAGTTGAGTTTCAGGGGGAAAATAAGCTTAAGTAAGCATTTTCTAGCTGAATAAACAGGTCTTGGCTTTTCTGTACGGTCATTGACACAAAAGCTGCACTGTAAGATAGCCCCATACCTAGTACCATGAGCAACACATTCACAGAGATCAACAAGTTTCATTTGACCATTCAAATCCGGTCAAGGCCCCAGACAGTAGGTTTGCTGCCATACAGTGTTATTTTCAAATCTTGGTGCACGTAGAATCATACTTCACTGCAAGACTCTTGGCCAACAACACAACAGAGTGATTGAGGCTAAATACAACATTGGTGTAAATTGCTAAATACAACATCATTGTAAATCACCATGGTGTAAATTTCCTTCACTAGTGAGCTTAAACCCAGGGATCTAACTGGCCCCTTGCCTATTTACTCTGCTATAAAATGACTGGTAGAAAGGAGGCTGTGATAACCTGCTTCTGGGGTGAATCAGAGAGCCACACCCCTGGGGTTTGTCTCTAATTCCAACTTTGCTGCTTAAACCCCAATGGCCCATTTTAATTAGCCATCCACCATTTTAATTTTTTGGGCACAATTGAGAAAAATGTAAATGTGAATAAATCCGATTCCATCCCCTCGCTCCCTTGGCTGCTCTCCTGCGGACTCATATTGACAGGTTCAGCATGGAGCAGCTCAGACGCTCCCTAGCCACCACCTCTCACTGCCACAGCTGAAATGTGGGATTGCAAGCAACAGATATGCAAAACCAAGAGAAGGGGTGGAATCCCGATCACACTGAAATCAATGGCACAACTCCCATTGACTTCAGTGGGGCCAAGATCTCACCCACAATGTACATCCAATGTCTTCTGTTTTACCGTGACATACAAATAACAAAATGGAGCCTCCACTTCCTTTAGTGTTAATGGGAGAGGTTGAGAGAGAGACCTACCCCAGAGTACTCAATAGCCTTGTGGTCAGGACATTCATCTCAGAGGTGAGAAACCTGGGGACATTAACCTGGGTCTCACCCAGCCTGGCCAAGTGCCCTGGCCCTGGTTTATTCACTGTATTGAGGTGGTTTCTACAACAAAGGGCAGATCCAGCTTAGGCAGCTAACTCTGGGAGAAGGTGCCTGAGAATGCTCAGTAGAAACAGGCACCTCCCTCTAGCCTGTCAGACAGATCATTGGGTGATAGACACCTCAATACTTTTCTGGGTTCTATATTCCCTTCCTCTGCATTTCACTCCCAGATAACTTAGCAGCGCCTCAGCATGCTGACTTCTGAGAAGCTTTTTCTTAGGGGTTCTAATCCCTCCCCCTCCATTGTACAGAGAACCTGGGCACCTAAGTGGGGGCTGAGCATCCCACTTGGCAGCACAGCCCCACAGTTGCAATGCTGAGCATTGTAACAGCAAAGACTCCTTGTGGTTCTCCCCTTTAAGTCGTTTGCCTAGAGTAACACATGAAATCTGTGGCAGCAGAGGGAAACGAACATGGGTTTCCCAAGCCCCAGGCTAGTGACCTAACTATTTGGTTGGTTTCACCAGAGATGGAGTAATCTCATCTGTCAAACACCATTATTTTCCTTCCCAAACTTACAGTGCTGGAAACACAGTGCAGTGTTTGTTGGTTGCACACCATGAGGTTTGTTTTATTTTGTTCATGCAATCAACAGACTTCTGTACTGAAACATGAGACATGCTGTCCAAGAAATAGACAAGAGATGGACATTGGGAAAAAACATTTGTACATTTTATTGCTGATTTGACAGTAATTAAGTGTACAAACCTTCGATTAGGCTCCTGGGAAACCTAATGAGACATGCAGAGGAGCAGGAAAGGAAGGAGAAAATGACAAAGCACCAAACATCCTCTAACTTCTTATCTGTTTTGTGTTTGTTTCTCTTTTTCTGCAAGGGAGATCTATTGAACCGGGGAATGATTTTCTATGGGAATCAGGGAAATCTCCATTCCAATGTAGACTGTACAAAGCACAAGAAAGCAGATATTGGAGACTGAATGGGCCATGGTAAAAGAGTTGTCTATGGGCAACATTTTCAAGTATGCCTAGAGAATGGATTTCCAAAGACATGTAGGCACCTAAAGATGCCAATAGGGGATTTACAAAAGAACCTAAACAGGTTGGGTGCCTAACTCCCCTTCAAAGTTAATAGAAGTTAAGCACCTGACTCCCTGAGGATCAGTTAACTCACCTAATTGAGAGCAGTGCCAGAAGCTGTAGCGTAAACAGGAGGAAGGTGTTTTATCACCACCTGCTTCTACCCGACTCTGAGTTTAGATGACCTGATGGTAAAAATGCCTGCTCCCCCACAGCTGTATTAGTTTTAAATTATGTTTTAAATTTTCCTAGTGGAAGGAAGGCCCGGTGGTCTTAATGTCACTGCTGTGGTCTGTTAGGCAGATGCTTCTCAAATTCTGAGCCCCGGAGTACTTCCTGGTAGTTGGGAGCATGCAACAAGTGTTGCTGGAACCAGGGCATTGAGAGTTGAGGTGGAGCCATACAAGTGAGTGATCAGCAGAAACAGATGGACACCCCCGCAGCAGTGTTAACGTAAGAACAGCCGTACTGGGTCAGACCAAAGATCCATCTAGCCCAGTATCCTGTCTGCCGACAGTGGCCAATGCCAGGTGCCCCAGAGGGAACAAACAGAACAGATAATCATCAAGTGCATCCCCTATCTCCCAATCCCAGCTTCTGGCAAACAGAGGCTAGGGACACCATCCCTGCCTGTCCCTGCCTGTCAAGCCATTGAATAAGTCACAGCATAACTTCATACTGCCTAAGTTTTTATTAAACGGCCCACCCCACACACAACTGGGAATGGGTCACAGCCAGCATCTTACATGGACTGCCAATTGGTTGCCTAGCTGCCAATTGGCTGTATTGCTCATTAGCAGCTAGTTAGCCATGGTCGCGGTGGGAGGAGACGGGAGGGGAGGGGGCATTTTTATTCGTGTTGCATTTCCTACTTTAAAACGTTGTTTTTACAACTAGTGGCCTTGCCTGACCTATCAGTTGTGGCCTCTGCAGCAAGCTGTGTTGTTCCATTTCTGTCAGCGGTTGGTCTCTTCTCTTTGCCCCTACAGGAAGGCTTTTGTTTCATGTCTTTCCTCCCCTGCTGCACATTGCACTGGTCAGGCAATTTGCCACGTGTTCCCAAGCTGCCTTTTCCGCTCCTCTACTGAGCCAACCTCTAGCCTTGCTCCCCATGCAAACATTCATTAGATGCTTTGGTCACAGATGCTATGGCTTGGTCCTGTGTTTGATCATAGTGTGTTATGTGATAAGAGGGTGGGTGTTTGGATTGCAGCCAGTCCAAGCATTATGGTTTGCTCTCATACACTGTTTACACTTGTGACATTTTCTCCTTTTGATTCTCATGTATGTAATGTTGATACAGGAGGGTGGCCATCTGGATTCCTGCCTCTTCAGTTACTGGGGCTTAATTGCAAATCTTTGCTTCTCCGAGACTTGCTTCCAAGAGTGTTTGCTGGTGGGCTGCCCAATCCAAAGGACTCTGATTTCCCTGCAGGAGAGGCCCAGATTCCATTTCTAATCCATATCTCCTGCCCTTGGACACAACCAGCATTTAAGGGGTGGCTATGCTTTGTGTCACTCATCCATTCTACATTCAGCCAATTAAAAAATGGCATCAACTGGTAATTGAGGTCTATCTAGTCCTCCTGCATGCAAAAGAAGCCATTCTGTACAATTCTGAATTAGGTAAAGGGGGGGGGGGGTAATTTGACATTCGCATACACATACAAAGAAGCACAGGGACCCACATTAAAAAGGTTGATTTTAATCAGACTGGGAGGTGCCGTATCACTATTGAAGTCAAGATGGAAAAAAGGCTTGTGCTGATGTTTTTATTATTCTAGTGAATACCTCCATTACATAGAGAATCTAACTGGTATGGATCTTGGTGCAGGACAGGGGGCAAGCCATTTAACTTGGTACACTATGGTCTCAGCTGTCTCATTAAATCATTACTTAGGGGGAGTGCTGCTCCTACAGCTAGTATGGGCATATTTTTAATCCCCTTCCCCCCACACACACAAATTGTCAATTTTCTTTTGACTTTTTCAACCAGTTCCAGCTACTACCCCTTTTCCCCAGCAGGAATTCTAGGGGGTTCCAAGCCAGGGTAACTGAGCACCTCAGAAACATCACTTTTACCCAGGCCCAGCAAACTGAAGTCTGAGGAACCACTTGGAGAAATAAAGGCTGCCCATGGTGAGTAAGGCGTCTATAAAATGGAGCCTAATGACTTAAGGCTAACAACACCCTGGAGAGGGAAGCAGTATTATTAGCTCCAGGTTATAGATGGGAAAACCAAAAGCACAGAAGTTAAGTCATCTGCCCAAGCTTACACAGAGTCTGTGGAGGGCTGGTCTTAGAACTCACATTGTCTGACTCCCCATCCTGTATCTTAACCACAAAACCATCCTTCCTCTCTGTAAAAATAGCACTGAAAAGCTGGCTGCCTCCTCCATGCACATGCCAACATATCGACCAGACTTAGAAGGCTCTCTGAGGACCATTTAAAAGGCACTGTACTCCCATCCGTGGTTTGGGCACCGCTCCTGTCTTTCCGCTGAGTGCCTCCCTTCTCTCCACAGTGACACACAGTCTCCCTGCTGGATCTCTGCTCCCACTCTACCCTCTGCTTCACACACTTCTGAGGACCCCTGTGATAGCCTTCAAGACCCCTGCTTTACCCCCACTCTGCAAAACAGCACCAGTTCCACTCAGCCCGAGGCCCTCCACAACCAACGGAAGATGGAGGGTCTTGCTGTGAACATAAGAAGCTAATGAATCACAGGAGCAGGAGTGAGATAGACCCTCCCCCCACCTGCTGCTTTATGCCTTGGACTCATGGACACAAATATACATAACTCAAAGATGTTTTGGGCAAATTATCCCATGTAACCTCTCAATTTTCATGTCATAATCCACTGGATCTGTTTATCTTATTTTGGTGTATGTGTCGTTCTTGTGTGTAAAGTTAGACGTATGGAGTTTGAAATGCTTTATGGTTTTAAATGTGTATATGGAAAGCCATGAAGGGTGATTCCACTGTAGGGAGGCCTCACTGTCTGGGCATACATATACAAATAGCCTTTTGTCCTTAAGTCTAAGCTTAAGACTGGTTGGTAGGGACAGGCCAAGTGACTTCCCATGCAAAAAGGGAATCTTTTAAAACAATAGGAAAGTAGGAGTGTTGGTCTTTGGCTGGCACACCCGAGGGAAGGAACCAAAGACCCCAGGGTGAGGAACAGCCCTGGTTTGGAAGGCTTTGCTGGAAAAGAAACAGTTTTAGGGTGAGTTTGTAATAAGATTTTGTACTAAGGTGTCAGCGTTAGAGTTAGCTAAGCATTTTCTGTCATTTTGAGTTTGCAAGCCACTTTGCTCTGCCTGTTCTCACTTATAACCACTTAAATCCTACTGCTTGGACTTAATAAAATCACTTTTATATACTATCAAGCCCAATGTAAGTAATTGTTATCTGGGAGGGGGGCAGGGGGGTTGCAACCAGTGTGTACATTCCCCCTTTCATTGTTAAAGGGGCCTTACTTAAATAATTCCTTTGGGGTTCTGAGCCCATTTAGGGAGTGGTATCCTGGGAAGCTGGGCCCTCAACTTTCCTTTCCTAGGCACTTTCCTTGGTTGGGGGAGATCAGCAGAGCTGGCCCAGCAGGAGTAAAGAGTTATTTAAGATATTCAAAGCCTAGCTGTCAATTGACATAAGCTCTGCACAGCCCCCCTTGGTTTTCTTTTGAGTCAGCAGGTAGGGCTGCCACTCATAGATGACGAGGGACAGAGGTACACTCATGCTCAGAACACGCACCCAATGACGGGAGCTCCCAGATGCAGGACCCCTGCATTTTTCCAGTTCCTTCTAGCGTTCAGCTACAGTTTGGCAGGAACGGAGTCCATGAAAAGGAGGCTTATTAAAGGATTAATATTCCTACTGTTCAGTCGTAAAAAAGATTATCCAGAATTACAAGATGATTTGAATTATAAGTAGCACAATTCAGAAGCATGAATTGCTGTTGAAATTTAGAATGCTGCATACCAGCATTTTAATAGTGGCAACCTTCTACTTACTGTAGCAGAAGACTACAGGGTAATTGGTTTAATTATGGTGCTATTGGCTAATCCACCCCAGAAATTTAACATTTTATGTGCCCTACAGTGCAATGAGTAATGCTAGATACCTCCCTATATTCAGCCAGAACCATGAATTAGAACTCGGTTACAGTGCATAACACCACACCCAAGATTTTTTTTTTCTGTTAGGTATTAGCTATAACCACAGTTCAGCCCTGAGTGATTCAGAAAACCACAAGCTTGCGGGTGGAAATAGATCAATTCTTCTTTTGCTAAGGGACCCAATGTTCATCTTAAAACAAAAATCAGTCTATGAACCTGCCCCACCTTTCAGACTACATACTGCACAAAACTCTGCACTTCTAGGAATTGCATTGATTAAAGTCTACATAGTATTAATTGTAGACTAGTAGCCTCTAGCAGGTACATGGTCCTATTATCCAAATAATTCTTTAGACTTGTAATCAAAAACAGCCCCTGCCCTAAATGTATGTGTAACCCACACACCTAGGCAATGTCTACACTCGCGGCTTCTTGCGCAAGTACGGCCGTTCTTGCGCAAGAATCTGCAGAGCGTCCACACTGCCCGCCCGCTCTTGCGCAAGGAAATTTACAGTATGGTGTGGTAAGAGAGGGCTTCTTGCGCAAGAGCTATGCTCTTTTCTAACAGGTGTAAGCTCTCTTGCACAGGGGGCTCTTGCGCAAGAGGGCAGTGTGGACGCTCGGCAGGGATTTCTTGCACAACAAAGCCCTATGTCTAAAATTGCCATCAGAGCTTTCTTGCGCAAGAGAGCGTCCACACTGCCATGGGCGCTCTTGCACAAAAGCGCAGCTCGCACATGGCAGTGTGGACATTTTCTTGCGCAAGAAGCCGCGAGTGTAGACATAGCCCCAGTGTGGTTACTGAGTACTGCAAGTGGCACCTAGACCACTGCAACAGTTAAGATCAAGAGACCTCTACAGCATGGGTTGGGAGCCAGCTGGCTTTTAGCTCAGAGGGTAGAGGCTCCTATAGTAAGGTCCCAGGTTCAAATCTGCCTTGGTGGTGGTTACATATGCAAACTACTTTTCAGGGTCCAAGCATACATGCTTCACTGGGTAGATCTTCTTAGAGAGAAGTCTGTAGTTAGTCTGTAACTTTAAAAATGAGTAGTCCTGTGTCATGAGTTTTTGTGAGTAAAACCCACTTCATCAGATGAATTAGAGTGGAAATAACAGAAAACAAGATTGATAGATTAGATAAACAACAGAAGAAGTACCTGTCAATTGTAGGACCCCTGTTAATGAGGCTAATTAAGTGGGTTGGATGTGTCCGATTCATAGCTTTTAGTGTGGAAATGCACATGTTAGTGGCAGGATAAAGGTAGATCTTGTAGATTTATTACCAGCTAGCAATGGGAGGGACCAGAAGCCCTCTGGTGATGCATCCAAAAATGAGAGTGATTATTATTTGTTTTGCAATAGCAGCCACACTATGCTAGGAGCAGTAAAGCTAGAGGGAAAGTCACTGTCCCTGTGCCAGAGGGCTCACAAATCTAAATAGACAAAAATATATCAATTACCCTTACCTGTCCCTGAACAGTGCTTAGTGCAATGAAGCCCTGGCCTCTAGCAATGATCATAACACAAATAATAAAAATTCATTGTTAGTTTGCAGCCCAATTGTCTACAAACCCCTAGTTATGTTAGTAATTTTTGGAACCCACTAAAACCTTGGTTCTAGCTCCCATCCCCCAACCCTCTCATTACCCAGTCTCTTCCCCATAGCATCTTGCTGCGACTCATCCCACTTCCCCAGCGCTGGTCAATCCCAGCCCTTACCCACCTATTGCTTTAAACGATGTCATTTAAAAATAGATAGTAATCATGCCTGGCTGCCTAGGTCCTTCCCACCACATCCTCCCACAATTACATTCACTGGACAAGTTCCCCTAACTCTTCAGACCTCTTGCTGCGGGCGATGAAGTGGGGAAAGTTTTCTCCTGCTCCTTTGCATCATGTGTGTGTCCTTAGGAGCATGACACGTGTTCAAACCGCATGCTGTAGGTAGTGACCTCACTGAGGTTCTGAGGCTGAAAAGGCAGCTGTTTCTCTTCTGTCAGCTGCTGTGAAAGTTTTCACCAACTCCTCCTCTTCTCCCACCTGATTGTAGGAAGGGTGGACTAAATGAAGGCCTCATGCTTCCAGTGAGGGGTAGGTGAACAAACTCAAGCCCAGGTCCAGAGAATAAGGAGCTGTTTCCTGACTTTCTCTACTCTCTTCCTACTCAGCTGGGGAGGTTCCCTCTTTTTATCTGGCCCCCAAATTTTTGACTAAGTTGAAAATAACAAATAGCCTTTTTTGAGATGTTTCAAGCGTCACATTTCTGATCCCACCCACAGCTAGGAAAAGCAGAAAATACAGATTGGGCCTTTATAGCATTTTGGGCAAAGTCTCCATTTGCTTTGTATTTTATATAGACCAGTATATGCAAGGATGCTTCAATCAACATAGGCAGCCCTCAGTACAAAACTCTCTCAACCCCTCTGCTTTCTGAAAAAGAACATGGACCTTAGATTGTCATACCTGTGTGGAAACCCTCTTTATCTGCCTGATTCCTGCCAAATACACCTGCTTCATCACATTAAGGTTTCAAACAAAGGGGCATCACTACACACATGACAACACAGGATCTGGTACTGAGGACCAGCAATAAAAGCATTAAAAAATGCCTCAGCGGTCTCCCAGTGGTACTGAGGATGAGGTGTGTACAGATTAATGGTTTCTGAATATTGGGGAGTAATCAATGATGTAAATAGGTTTCTGGCAGTACCTCCTTTTCCAGTATACACAAAAAAATGCTTCAAAGAGATGCACCAATAGAGAAGAATGTGACAGAGAAAAAGAGATTGTATAAAAGGCTTAACAGCACTACTATTAAATCTCTTTATCAAGAGGTACTGTCAACTTAATGAATCAGCAAAGAAAAGTGTCCACTAAAATCAGGCCCTTTCACTGTAGTTGCCCTGTCCTGATCCTATGAAAAGACCACTGGAAAGCTGGCTGTGAGGGCCCAGCACGTGGACAGTAAAGACCAGAGCTCTGGAGTGAAAGGTATGATGCTTTAACACAGCTGCCCTCATTGAAAGAGCAGGGACTGGTGGTGGAGTTTTCATTATACACTGCACTGCTATCTGATAGCAAGGCACTTACCAAGTGATAACAGACAGGTAAGATTCCAGAGAGGGGACAGGTTACAGCACAGCAAGCAACAGCGAGAACAGGCCCTTCTAAAACTCAGACAAGCCTAGCAACTGTCATTGTTCTTCATGGGCCAAACATCAGACACCCCTCTCTAGTTTAGTGGTGACAATATATAACGTTATGGACTCTCTCCTATTTATTATTAGTCGTAGGTCTGCAATTCATCTACCAACTCTCTGCTCTCACACAGCCCCCGTGCTTCCGTTTTGCATTGGCACTGCATCCTTCAGCACTTAGGGCTCAGTCCTGGAAGGTGCTGAACGCTGACTCTGATCCAGTAAAGTGATTAAGCATGTCCACAGAGATAAATATACCTGTATGCCACCCTGGCAACAAGGGAGGAGGAAGCTGTGTATGCTCACCTCCTCCCCCCATGTTAGGAGGATCACAGCCACAACTCCCAACAAGAAATGAAGGCTGGTAGCATGCAGTGACTCCCTTTTGAGGGAGACAGAAATTCCCATCTGTTGGTCTCACATCCTGGGAGATGTGCTGCCTACCAGGAGCCCATATCCAAGACACTATGGTAGGACTGCTGGGGTGTGTCTACACAGCACCTTTACCTCAAAATAAGCGAAGTAATTTGCACTATGCAAATTGTGTAGCGTATTTCTATATTATTTTGAAATAAGGCGCTATTCCGAAATGTCCCTTATCCCACATGCAATGAGGGTCACAGGGACATCAGAATAGCAAGCCGGTAATATTTTGATATAACGGGCTTGCTCTTAAGACGAGGAATAGCTACTTTGGGATACCGGAGGTTTCCCGAAATAGCTCCGCTGTGTAGACGTAGCCCTGAGGATCATCTGGACCTACAGCTACTACCCCAAACTGTTCACCCATCTGGCTACTATTATTACTGGAAGGTGGGACATTGAACAGATCAGAAGTAACTCCAGAACTCCAGGAGTGAGCGTGAAGGAGTTGAGGCACAGGCATAATTTGCATTGATCCTTCCACTCAAGGGCATGGGACCAAGCAGAGACAGACACAACCTGGAGATGAATGCATAGCTGTGTGAATAGTGTCACGGGAAGGGTTAGCTTCTTCAGCCATGGGATGCTACTCCAAGGACTGTTGAATGGATATGGGGGTCCACTCATCAAGGACGGGAAAGAGAACCTTCACATACACAAAGCCCACCTCACTAGGTTAGATGAGGGCAGGAGACAAAAGTCCACAAGTAAGTCCAGAACAGAGAGACCTGGGTAAAGGTTCTGAATTGGGGGACAGGAGGGGAAGATCATGGGCAATTGTATCAGGTACAAAAGAGTGAGCGAAGAGATTAACTCAGTGCTGGTGCATACTCATAGTCAGGCAAGGCAGTTCTTTCTGGTGGGTTCTCCTGCCAGTGGCTGCGCCACCTCTGCCTCTTCCTGTAACTTGGCCCTCCAGCCAGGTCACATCAAAGTCTCGCCCCTTCCAGGTTACCCCCATGAACAACAACAACAAAAAAGGCAAGAGGAATTAATGCAAAAAAACCTGAGTTAGTAAGCGGTAGAGAGGAATGACTCCCTCTCAGGGCGTATGAGAATCTGGTCCTCCCATTCCTCATGGTGGTGGTTTTCAGGGGAGTTCCTGCCTTTAGTCAGCCCTTTCCTCAGGAGATGAGGTTGAAGGTCTGTTCTCTTCCCGGGTCTGCAAACAAGAGAGATGTTCTCCTCCCCTGTTCTGCTCCTCCTCCAGCCTGTTTATGCAAGCCTTGCATGTGTAATGGGAGGGAGCAGTTCCTTAACCCCTTGTCCAGTCTGGGGTTTAGAGAGAAGAGGGCATATAGAAGTAAAAATCTAATGAAAATCTTAGCAGTCTGTGCACTAATGTAAGAATGTTGAGGAATAGACAGAAAGAGCTAAAAAGTCTAGTGACTAATCACCATGATAACTAATTGCATCGGAGACTTGGTGGGGCAATTCATATGACTGGGACATGGGCATGGAAGTGTACAGCTTGTTCAAGGACTGTAAGAAGGGTAAAAAGGGAGATGGTGTGGTTTCTTTATCGAAGATATACTCTTGCACTGAGGTTGAGGGAGAAGTGGGAGGCAGAGCTGTTGAAAGTCGCTGGGTAAGGACAAAAGGGGCAAAAACAAAAGTGGTGTCATAGTAGGTTCTACTATAAACCCTCTAACCAGGAAGAAGAGGTGGAGGAGGCCTTTTTTTCTGAACTACTAACAAAATCATTCAAAAACACAGGACTTGGTGGTGATGGGGAACTTCAGCCACACAGAAGTCTGTTGGGAAAATAATTCAGCAGAGCATGAAAGTATGCAACAAGCTGCAGTGGAGACAACTTTTTATTACAGAAAGTGGGAAAAATGACTAGGAGAAAGACATGTTAGACTAATTCTGCCTAATAGGGAGGAACTGGTTGAGACTTTGGATGAAAGTCAGCTTGAATGAAATAAAGAATAAAGACAGGACTTCAAGTAGGCAAACTTTAGCAAACTCAGGGTATGTCTACACTACAGCGCTATTTCGAATTAACTTAATTCGAAATAGTTAATCCGAATTAAGCTAATTCGAAATAACGCATCTAGACACAAAAACTAATTCGAAATAGCGTTTTTCTAATTCGAAATAGCACGTCCACATTGAGTGGACCCTGAACAGAAGTTAAGGCTGGCCGGAACCAGTGTCGGCAGGGCATCAGGTTAGGAATTAGTGTGTGGGGCTGCTGCCTGAGGCTAACTGAGCTCCGTGCTTAAAGGGACCCTACCCCCACCCCAGACAGACAGTTCTCAGGTTTCTCTGCTTGCTGGTCTACCTCGCTGAGGGACAGCAAAGCATTTGTGTCTCGGAGCACTCTGCTTGCCCTCACTCGGGACACCACGGCACTCTGCAACATGGAACCAGACCTGTCCCTGGGCACACCGGTGTGTCTCGTGGGGTCGTTGCCATCAGCCCGGCTGCACTTGCTGCAGGCTGCCATCCGGGAGGTCCATCGGGGGGGCTGTCAGGATAGAGGAGGCCCTGCGGGAGAGCATCCACCCCGAGGAGCCCTCAGAGCCACCCCAGTCCTCCCCACCAGGGGCTCGTGCCCCATTCCTCCTTCAAGTCCTTCTACTTACCCCTCCCTAGCCCCCCTTCCTGATGTCAAATAAAATACACGTTTTTTCATAAACATGAACTGTCTTTATTGAACAAAACTGGGGAGGGGGAATGAAACTCTGGGGCTGCATCTAGACTGGCAAGATTTTGCGCAAAAGCAGGCGCTTTTGCGCAAAAACTTGCCAGCTGTCTACACTGGTTACTTGAATTTGCAAGAGCACTGACTTTGTAATGTACAAAATCAGTGCTTCTTGCGCAAATACTTCATGCTCCCGCTGGAAAAAGCCCTCTTGCGCAAGAATACTTGCGCAAGAGGCCAGTGTAGACAGCGAAGAACTGTTTTGCGCAAAAAAGCCCGATGGCTAAAATGGCGATTGGGGCTTTCTTGCAAAATCGCTTCAGATTGGCACGGATGCTTTTGCGCAAAAGCACTTTTTGCGCAAAAGCATCCGTGCAATCTAGACATGCTTTTATGAAATACTTTTAACGGAAAAACTTTTCCGTTAAAAGTATTTCCGCAAAATCATGCCAGTCTAGACACAGCCTGGGGAGACTGGGGAAAGGAGACGAGAGAGGGTGGCAGAGGGGAGGGGGAAAACTGGGAGGAGGGAGCTGGAAGGGGGAAGCAAGGGGAAGAAGCGGGAGGGGAAGCTCAGCGCTCAGGGTTGGGGGTCTCGTCGGGCCACATGTCTCCCAGCACGGCGGGTGCGGGGGCCTCGGCATCTCCAGGGGGATGGGGAGGAGGGTGTGTAGATTGAGGTGGGGGGTGTGTAGATTGAGGAGGAGGTTGAGGAGGGAGAGGTGGGGGGGCAGGAGTGGAAAGAGGAACAGTAGCTGGGGGAGCAGCAGGTGCTGGGGCAACATGGGGCAGCACGCTCTGCAGCAGGGCCTGCAGGTGTGAGCACGTGACACGGTTCTGGGCAAGCTGCTCCCGGTGGAGCTGCAGGTCCTCCTGCACCCAGGCCTGGATGGTGCGGTGCAGGGCTCGCAGGGCCCCCAGGTGCTGGTCCCGGTACCCCTGCCGCGTGCTGGTGGTCCTGTGGAGCCCTCGGGTGTGGGAGCCTGTCCCAGGCAGGGTGGTGCGCCCTGCAAATGCAGCTAGTGCGGCTGTGGAGAAAGAAGGGGAGTGGTCATTTCTCCCTGGAGACGCAGTGGATGATGCCCAGCGCCCCCTGCAAGGTGCGAATGACCATGCCCTGCACCGTCAGAGCCGACATGCTTGCACAGAGGCCATGGTCGGGATGTCTGGCTCTCCCCGGGAGTGGAAGCGGCCCCAAGACTGCACCCATGCCCCTGTGCCGTGTATAGTGCGGCCGAGGCGGGGGGGGAGATGTCCCCTGCCTCTGTGTAGAGGGGGCATGTGAAGGGAGGGCGTCCTGCTGGGTCCTGCCCCGGGGTCAGGAGCATGTCAGGTCTCTTCACACACACGTGCCTATTGGGCCACGGCCCCTGGGTGTCATGCAGCTGGAGCCACCTACCCAAGGGTGGCATGGCACATGCTCGCATGTCCACAGGTGGCTGCGTGATCCGTGGGAGGCATGGCCCGCGCGCGTGGTCCCTGGTCTCCTTCCCTGCCTCCCCCCCGGGTAGGGGACAGTGCTGGCACTTACCTGGTGTGGCCTCCCCGGATGACCCTGCCGACTCCGGTGCCAGGACAGCTGGCGGTGGCCCCTCTGGTGTGCCCGGGTCAGGGTCCTCAGCTCCTGGCTCGCTGCCTCCCGGGCTGACGCAGACTGCCCCACCCCCCAGGATTCGGTCGAGGGTGGGGAAGTAGGGGCAGGTGGCAGCCCCTTCTGCGGCGCTGCCCCTGGTGGCCCTGGCATACGCCTGCCACAGCTCCTTAACTTTCAGGCGCACCTGCTCCTGGGTGCGCCTGTGGCCTTTCCTGGCCATGGTGGCCGCTATGTGGCTGTAGACAGCCGCGTTCCTCCGCCTAGTGTGGAGATCATGGACGCTGGAGGCCTCCCCCCAAACCTCAATGAGGTCCATGATCTCCGCACTAATCCATGAGGGTGCGCGCCATCTACGGCCCCTGGCTGGCCCCTGGGTGCTGGGGGACGGCTGGCTGCCACTGGATGGCATTGTGTGGCCGCTGGCTGAGGGTGGCCAGACTCTACCCCTTTAAGGGCCCTGGGGCTGGGGGAGAGGAGAAGAGTTTTCCTGGTTGTGCCCAGAGTGGCCACCAGGGGAAACTGGGAAGGGCAGGAGGCCCCCTAATTCGAAATAAGTGTCTACACAGCACTTATTTCGAATTAGCTATTTCGAATTTGGTGTTATTCCTCATAGAATGAGGTTTACCAAATTCGAAATAAGAGCTCCACTATTTCGAATTTATTTTGAAATAGCGGTTTGGCTGTGTAGATGCTATTGAAGTTAATTCGAAATAACTGCTGTTATTTCGAATTACCTTTGTAGTGTAGACATACTCTCAGAGAATTGGTGAGGCAGATCCTGTGGGAAGGAAGTTTGGAGGAAGAGGAGGACAAAAGAGTTGGTAGCTTTTAAAGAGTGACATTATTAAGATCACATGAGGATAGAAAAGATAGGAAGTATGGTTAAGACAAGATGGTTTCTTACCAGGAGATCTTCAATTATCTGAAACTCAAAGAAAAGTCCTACAAAATGTTGAATATAAGGCTAAATCTACCCTTAATCTGTACAGAAGCACAGTTGCAGTTGCATCATTGTATCAGTTTAAATGTAGTCACTCACTATCACTGTGTATGTCACTCCCATCACTGTGGTTAATTAACCCATCTTCTCCAGAGGTGGTAGTGAGGTCAAAGGAAGACTTAAGTTAGGTACTCTACATCACTCAGAGGTGTGGATTTTTCATACCCCAGAAGGGCATAGCTGGACTAAATTAACTTTTGACCTAGATCTGTCCTAGGTCAAATTATGAAGGATGATAAGCCTGTAAGAACAAGAAAGTCCAGGGCACAATGGGGACATAATGGTTAATAAGAAAATAACTTTCAAATGCATTAGATGTAGTGTTTCTCAAATGAAGCCACTATGGCCACATGCAGCCTCTTTTTTTTTTGGTGATGAGGGGGGTGTCAAAGCAGTGGTCTCTCTCCAAGGGCTGCTGGCAGCAGGGGTTGGACCCTCAACCCTGCCGGAGACACAAAGGCTTGAGGAACTGACAGCTGGTGAATTCCCCACTTTCCTGAAGACTTTGGTCTTCAGCCCTAGGGTGGCAAGATTTAGTTATGGGGCTTCAGGTTCCATCCACACAATGGTAGGTTCTGGTTCCAGGCTCAAGTGCCAGGCTCATCACTCCGTTGTATTTCCAGGCCACCGTTGCCTCCCTGCCACCTCTCCATCCAGGACTTAATTTATACCTGGGCTTGCTGTGACAAGTAAGTTTGCTGTGCAAAGTGGTATCTGTACATTTGTCAATATCACTTCTCACAGCCTCCCAGCTAGCTAGTAAATCTGCTGTGAACATGACATTAACAAACATGCAAATATCACTTTGCACAGTAGCAGACTTGCAACCTAGCAAATCTTTTTACAAAAGCAACCAAAAAAGCAAAAGAAACAAGAATAAAAAGACAAGAACATGCAAAGCTCCTTATTTTTCTTTTCATTCTGTTTAGATCCAGTAAAGAATAGATGCAACTCTAGATTAGTTTTATTACTGAGTCTGCAAAAAACCACCATACATACATAAATTTTAAATACTTGGACATGTATACTTGCATATTTATTTGCTTTTCCTAAAGTTAATTAAGTATTTTAGGAAACATTGTAAGCCAAGCCACCAGCAAGAGCTGGGGGCCACCCTATGAGGCCACCACAAAAACTTGTTCTGAGAACCATTTTAGTAGAAGCAAGAGGATAACTAAGGACAGGGTAGGCCCATTACTCAGTGAGAAAGGAAAGACAATAAAATAAAATGCAGCAATGGCCAAAGTGTTAAATGGTTTTCCATTTCAGTTTTCACCAAAAAGGTTAGCACTAACTGGATGACTAATACATTGGACATCAGTGTAAATGGGTAGGATTTGAGGCTAACATAAGAAAAGAACAAATTAAGACTTACAAAGTAGAGTCCCTATCATCCGATCTAAACGGGACCGACACGTGGTCGGATTACCAAAAATGTCGGATGATAGGGACTCTACTGTAGCCGGGGCTGCTTGGTCCTCATCCCTGCCTGGCCCTGGCCCCTTTCCTCCCTGCAGCTCCCGGGCGCCCAGCCCCACTCGCTGCCCCGTCGCTCTCCTGGAACCGCTGATGCCTGCAGCTACCGGGGACGAAGCGGTGCCGGCAGGAGCGGCATCAGCGGCTCCAGGGCGCGGGCCAGGAGAATGGCCCCGCTCGCTGCCCCGTCGATCGCCTAGAGAGCACAAACTTTCACATAAATGTTAGTAGAATGAAGCTATTGATCAGGGGTCAGCAATAAACTTTAATGGGGGGGCACTCCAAGAATTTAGTAAGCGGTCAAAGGCCACACTTTTCCATCATATTAATGGAGGAGGTGTGGGTCTGGGATGGAAGTTGGGTGCAAAGAAGGGAGCTTGGGGTAGGCAATTGGGGTGCAGAAGAGCATGAGTGGTCTGGGAGGGAGTTTGGATGGAGGGGTTATGTCTTGGGGCAGGGGACTGGGGTGCAGGGGGAAGTATGAGTATGGGTGCAGGAGAGGATGCTGCCCTGGAGGAGGGGTATAGGAAGAATGCTAGGAAGCATTTTACAAGGGACAAAGAATAAGACAGAGAATATCTTATTGCCTCTATGTAAATCCATGCTATGCCCATGTCTTCAATATTGCATCCAGATGTGGTCACCTCATCTCAAAAAAGCTATCTTGGCATTGGAAAAAGTTCAGAAAAGAGCAACAAAAATTATTAGGGGTTTGCAACAGCTCCCATATGACGAGAGATTAATAAAACTGGGACTTTTCATCTTATAAAACAGGACATTAAAGGGGAATATGACAGAGCAGGGGTTTTCAAACTTGGGTTGTGGGCCTGCCCGGTTAAGCTGCTGGCAGGCCACGAGATGCGTTGTTTATCTAAGCGTGCATAGGCATGGAGCCTCACAGCTCCCATTGGCTGTGATTCCCTGTTTCCAGCCAAGAGGAGCTGCGAGGTTCCATGCCTATGAACTCTTAGATAAACAAAGTGTCTCGCAGCTTGCCAGCAGCTTACCTAAATAGGCCCACGACCCAAGTTTGAAAACCCCTGTGACAGAGGTCGATAAAATCATGACAGGAATGGAGAAAGTAAACAAGGAAAAATTATTTACTGATTTCCATAACACAATAACTAAGGGTCATCAAATAAAATTAATAGGCAGCAGGTTTTAAACAAACAAAAGGAAGTATTTCTTCACACAATCCACAGTCAACTTGTAGAACTCCTTGCCAGAGGATGTTGTGAAGATCAAGACTAACAGGGTTCAAAAAAAGAACTAGATGGACTGCAGGAATTATGTGCTTCTCTGAATGCTGCAAGCCCTTGGGGAGGAGTACTTCATGCAGTGCCTGTCCTGCAAACAAGAAGCTCCCATTGGCCAGTTTCTGGACAATGGAAGCTACAAGATTGTGCTGGGAACAGGAGCAGTGCATGAAGCCTCTTTCCCTCCACCCCACAGACTTGCAGCACTCACAGAAGCACAAGGCCCCCGCAGACAGTTGCTCTGAACAGCCTGCAGGGAGCCTGACTAAGGCTCCCACTGGGCCACGGGCCATATTTGGTGGTTTGGCAGGCCAGATCCAACCCGCGGGCCATATTTTGACCACCCCAGCTCTTCAATTGTGCTTACACAGGCAAAACCTTGTGCCCATCCAGAGTCATTTTGAAGTCAATGGCCATCCATACAGGTGTGAGTTTCTGCCTGGAGATCCAACTGCAGGATCAAGGTTTAGGTTACTATGTGAATGTGAAATCAAACAGTTCCCTTTTCCCCTGAACAGGTCTACATTTTATTATCTGTGAACACACAATGAATTACCATGTGCATTTGGTTTCCAGAAGTGGCTGCCTTACAATTTCACTGTGTCTACATAAGGTAGCTGCTACCAAATAGATTACAACTCACTCAACATCTCTCAAGTTTCTTGGAAGAATGTTTTAATATTTACCACTTTTAATCTGGCTACTACATAGAGAGGCACTGTTATTTTTCACTTTTTATATAACTAGCAGATTCTTTTTATAGATTATATTCCTTCACACAGGGAAGATTAACCTCTCAATGAGCATGCAATGGTCAATTGATTTCAGGAGAGCAATTTCTGGTGGCATTTGCAGGACAGAAATAATTAAACCCCTTGTTATCTAAATCCCAAGGTCAAGTCATCAAATATGACTGATTACATTTTCTAATGGTTGCTCTATGCTCATTAAAGAGCATTCAAGTATTCAGAACAGCCTCTGATCAGGACATTCAAAACCTGTTCTGATGGCTCCCGACAAGCAGAAATGTATTCTCTAATCTTTAACTGCATAAACAATAGATAACTACTTGTAAATGGGTTCAAATTGATTTCAGGTGGCTTCAGAGAAAAGCAATTTCTACAACAGATTAACCTTTTAATTAAGGAATATGCAGGATATTATCAGGTGCAGAAATTCTGCTAAAGCAGAAAATTATACTTCGTTGACATTCATTTATGATAATGAAATTGATGCATTCCCACGTCATTATTCAGATATTTATCATTTTTTTGCATTTGATGAAAGTACCATAAACTCTAACTGTTGTAATTTTTTTTTTTAATTTTTAGAGTGTGTAGCTCTTTATAGAACGATAATCAGGGACTGACAAAGATCAAGATGTCATTTGGGGTGGATTTTTAGAGAAGGAGCACCGTCGCTGGAAAACACAAAGGGCCGTCTCTTACTATACCACTAGCTCACAAACAAGGCATATTTATGAGACACTGCACTTGTTAAAAATGAGTCTTATTGTTCTGGGATTGTTCCGGGATTGTTCCCTTAGTGTCCATAATATAAAATAATGTAAAACTTAAAACTAGTCTGAGGGTATTCAGATCTTCTCTATTAACGTTCCACCACGCAGCAGAAGGGAAGGTTGGGGTGATTTCCCTCACTCTGATGGAGTTACCCCCTTGTGTGAACATTACTAAATCATCCCTGCTAGAAATGACCTACCTGTCCCTGGGGCTCAGAAAACATGCCTGAAGAGCAACCTTTTTGTCTTTAGAATGAACCCTCCCCAGAGGTTACTCACAAGCATTAAAAGTCTTCATCCCCATCTTCCACTTCCATTTGATTAATATGCTGTGCTAGGAAGACACTCCATATACATTTCAGGGTCTACACATAAGTGTATCCATCAGTGTGCTTGTTCTCTAGGGGTTTTGCAACTTTCTTTGTTTACAGGCATTAGAAAACACTTCTAATTAATGATTGGAGAGAACCATAGAATTGCAGGACTGGAAGGGCCCGTGAGAAGTTATCCATGTGTAGATCTTTATAGAATGATCAACATGTCAACAGTCCCCTGATCTCATGGCAGGAACAAACATCATCTAGACCATCCCTGACAGGTGTCTGTATAACCTGCTCTTAAAAATTTCCAAGGATGGATATTCCACAAGCTCCCTGGGTAATTTATGCCAGTGCTTAACCATCCTGACAAAAAGTATTTCCTAATGGGTAATCTAAATCAACCTAGAAGCAATGGTCTTAAATTGTAGCTTGTCCTATCTTCCCAGGTAAAGGAGAACAATTTTTCTCCCTCCTCCTTGGAGCAACCTTTTAAGTGCTTGAAAGCTGTTATTGTGGCTCTCCTCAGTCTTCTCTAGACTACCCAATCCCAGTTTCTTTCACTCTTCCCTTATAGGTCATGTTTTCTAGACCTTTAATAATTTTTCTTGCTCTTCTCTGGACTTTCTCCCATTTGTCCATATCTTTCCTGAAATGTGGTGCCCAGAACTGGACACAATACTCCAGCTGAGGCCTAATCTGTGTACAGTAGAGTGGAAGAATTATTTCTTGTGTCCTGCTTACCACACACGTGCCAGAATGATGTTTGCTTTCTTTGCAAGCGTGTTACACTGTTAACTCATATTTAACTTGTGATCCGCTATGATCCTCAGATCCCTTTCCACAGTACTCCTTCCTAGATACCTCAGTCCTCACCTTTTTTCTTTGTGAATGCACGCACCTTGGTCCAGAAGGTTTTCAAGACTAAGGGGAAGTGCCTGTGGAAGACCTTTTTCGGATACTGGCAGTCTTTTCCTTCCCGCCTCCTCTTTTCCTCCCTGTCCTCCTGGCTAGCGCAATCACCACAGGGAGGTTATTTTTAAAAGTACAATAGTTCTGCTACCCTTATTCATTGTTTTCTGTTGGAGTTACTAGACAATGTAGGCTTTGTCTTATATAGGTATTTATTATCCATTCCCACCCTGAGAAAAGAACATTGCTTATCCATTCATGTGTACTTGCGTACAAAGATATGTGGTAATCTGTGAAAGAGAAGTACATGCTGTAGTTAATTACGGATAACTTTTGGTACCATAATTGGTGCCTCAGTGTGGGAGCTGCAGCTCTTAAGACGTATCTCTTAATGTGTGATATATCAATTCACAATTGTTGCTACCAATTAGCAGCTTAAAAGATGAATTTTATACCACTCTGCAGCAGAACAAACTAAGCTGCTGTCTGTCAGGCTGAGGCTACGGCATGAATAGGCTTGATAGAATGCGATATTCACAATTGGATGAAAGCAAGGGATGTTCAGACAATTATCTAGTGGCAGATGTTGAGATTCAAAAAGTTAAAGTTTTAAAACCCTTAAAAACACAAAATTGTCAACATTTATAAAGGAAATATCCTTCAATCAATCTAAGTTCTCATACAATATTCTGCTCGCTCTGCCTGTCTGTGAATTTTGAGGCTCATTGAAGCAAATATTTTTTCAGTCTATTTATGGGTATATGGTTAAAAACCTTTACAAACATTTATTGATAAATATTGATCCTTTCCAAGCCTAGCCGTGAAACATCAATATTACTGATGGTGCCGCCATCAGAACAATGATAGGAGAGTGCTATGAAGTGTTAGGAGAGTGATAGGAGAGTGCTTATAAAAGTACTACAAATAAGTAGGTACCATACAGCTGGTCCTTGTCCTGGCTGCTGTCAAGATACCTACAATGAAAGAGTTATGGGCAAAAGAACATAAGGGAAAAGAACAGCTTTAAATTGTTTAACTATTGTAAATATGATTGTTACAGCTAACACACAAAGCCCAGTGGAGTTTATTCTGTGGCATGCCATCTACTCCATTTTAGACATGGTATTATTATAGCATAACCACAAAATGCTTTAAATTCTTTGGGAAAATAAATGGGGAGAAACCTCAGGGAGCCAAACAGAAAAAAAAAATTAAAAAGAATGGAATAATTGTTTCCCGCCTTGCTATCAAGAAACAGAACCAACCGGGATAAGACAACAAGCAGGCACATTTATAAAATGTAATAAAAGGCCTCTTTCTACTGGGACAGTGATCATGTTTTCATGAAGCAGATGAGTAGCAAAGTGTTGAGACTAGTTATGCAAGACAGTCTTGTGCCCACAGCACATGCACAACTGGTCCCTCCATTTTCAGATGAAAGAAAACAGCATAAAAGTGCTCAGCCTGATCAAGAACTCCACCAGCCAGAAGCACTTCAGATACAAAGTACAAAGGGAGGCTTTCTGGCATGGACTATCAAAGTACCCAAGTTATGGTAGCAGCAGTATGAACATCTGTTCTCAAAAAATCTGTTAGCCTTATTTCAACTTCTAAGAAATACACTCAAAGCTGTGCATGAGTTGTTTCTGATCAGATTTTATGGATATCATGTACTGGAAAAGCAAGTGATGCACTGTCCAATTAACTGGATGTTTATTCAGTAGCAGTTTAAACACAATCTACCTGCACTAAAAAACCCACTGGGGGATTTGGCATGTGTATCAAATGTGCTCATGTATCGCATTTGGAGTTTCGATGGTTTCAGGACTTCGGTGCAATTCACATGTTCCACACAAGTGGATACAAATCTATCCTTAGAGCTAAGTTTTCAAGGGCAGTCACCAATAGTGTTGGTTCACTTCCCAACTCCTAATCTCTTTCACACCTCTCCCTCTGATGTTCAATCAGCCTCCTTCATATGATTCCTTTCTATTAAACATCATTTCTCATACAGATATTTCCTTAACCTATCACCATAACTCCCTCTCCTCCTCCTGTCCATGTACTATATCTTCAACCTTCATAAGCATGTGTCTTGACATGCTCTGTTTTAATGATTTCCTGGCTCCTCTGCTACAATCCATTTTCAGTTTCCTCCATTGCACGGAAACTGCCCTTTCACTGGTCATCAGCAGTCTCCTTGTCAGATCTAAGGGCTTCTTTAACATTTTCATTTTCAGTTTTTCGGCTACCTTTGATACCCTTCCTCCAGTGGCTTTCAGGAGTTTGTGATGAGCCAATTATTCTTCTGCCAACTCTCCAGTTCCATCTCCCCTTGCCTTTCTTCTTTCATTGTGTGGGAGGCCATAAGTATCAACTTCACACCTTTGTCAGTGCAGATATAGAGGTGACAGACCATCAGTATCCCATGCAAGGGCCTCTGAAATGTCTCGGTCTATTTGGAAGTGGCTGGGGGAGGAAGCTGTGACATTTTATAACATGGGGAAGTCGGTGGATGTGATATACCTTGACCTTAGCAAAGCTTTTAATTTGGTCTCCCACAATATTCTTGCCATCAAGTTAAGGAAGTATGAATTAGATAAATGGTTTGTATGATAGAGTATGTCTACACTGCCACCCTAGTTCAAACTAGGGGTGGCTAATGTAGGCATTCGAACTTGCAAATGAAGCCCGGGATTTAAATATCCCGGGCTTTATTTGCATGTTCCCGGGTGCTGCCTTTTTAAAATGCCCCGTAGTTCGAACTACCTGCCCGCGGCTACACGCGGCACGGACTAGGTAGTTCGAATTAAAGCTCCTAATTCAAACTACCGTTACTTCTCCTGCAATGAGGATATTTAAATCCCGGGCTTCATTTGCAAGTTCGAATGCCTACATTAGCCACCCTAGTTCGAACTAGGGGTGGCAGTGTAGACATACCCATAGATAGAAAGCTGGCTAGATTGTCAGGCCCAACAGGTAGTGATCAATGGCTCGATGTCTGGTGGGCAGTCGGTTTCAAGTGGAGTGCCCCGAGGATCGGTTCTAGGGCTGGTTTTATTCAACATCTTTATTAATCACCTGGATGAGGGGATGGATTGCACCCTCAGCAAGTTTACAGATGACATTATGCTAGGGGGAGAGGTAGATACATTGGAGGGCAGGGATAGAAACCAGAGTGACCTAGACAAATTGGAGTATTGGGCCAAATGAAATCTAATGAGGTTCAACAAGGACAAGTGCAGAGTCCTGCACTTGGGATGGAAGATTCCCCAGCATTGTTACATTGGGGACCAACTGGCTAAGTAGCAGTTCAACAGAAAAGGACCTTGGGATTACAGTGGATGAGAAGCTGGATATGAGTCAACAGTGTGCCCTGGTAGCCAAGAAGGCTAATGGCATATTAGGTTGCATTAGGAGGAGCATTTCCAGCAGATCTAGGGAAGTGATTATTCCCCTTTATTCGGCACTAGTGAGGTCACATCTGGAGTACTGAGTCCAGTTCAGAGTCCCCCACTACAGAAAGGATGTGGACGCATTGGAGAGGGTCCAGCGGAGGGGAACCAAAATGATTAGGGGGCTTGAGCACGTGACCTATGAGGAGAGGCTGGGGGATTTGGGCTTACACAGGGTATGTCTACACTTTCCCCCTAGTTCGAACTAGGGAGGCAAATGAAGCATACCGAAGTTGCTAATGAAGCGCGGGATTTAAATAAAGCCAGTAGCCCGAATTAACTCGCCGTGTGTAGACGCGGTAGTCCGATCCAAAACCCTTCCCTTGAATTAACTGTTACTCCTCGTGCAATGCAGAAAAGAAGAGTGAGGGGGGATTTAATAGCAGCCTTCAACTTCCTGAAGGGAGGGTCCAAAGAGGATGGAGAGAGGCTATTCGCAGGGTATGTCTACACTACACTGCTATTTTGAATTAACTTAATTCGAAATAGTTAATTCGAATTAAGCTAATTTGAAATAACGCATCTAGACACAAAAACTATTTCGAAATAGCGTTTTGCTATTTCAAAATAGCACGCCCACACTGAGTGGACCCTGAACCGGGTTAAGGCTGGCCGGAACCAGTGCTGGCAGGGCATCAGGTTAGGACTTAGTGTGTGGGGCTGCTGCCTGAGGCTAACTGAGCTCCGTGCTTAAAGGGACCCTACCCCTACCCCGGACAGACAGTTCTCAGGGTTCCCCGCTTGCTTGTCTACCTCCATGAGGGACAGCAAAGCAGTCCTGTCTTGGAGTGCCCTGAGTGCCCGCACTCAGGACACCACAGCACTTGGCCACATGGAGCCAGAGCTGTCCCTGGGCACGTTGATGCGTCTCGTGGGGTCGTTGCCATCAGCCCGGCTGCACTTGCTGCACGCTGTCATCTGGGGGGTCCATCGGGGTCTGTCAGGATCCAGGAGGCCCTGAGGGAGAGCGTCCATCCCGAGGAGCCCTCAGAGCCTCCCTGGTCCTCCCTACCAGGGGCTCGTGCCCCATTCCTCCCCTCACGCCCCCGCTACCTCTCTCCTAGCCCCCTTCCTGATGTCAAATAAAAGACATGTATGTTCAAAAATTGAAACTGGGTTTATTGAACAAAACTGGGGGAGGGAGGATGAACCTCTGGGGAGACTGGGAAAAGGAGATGGAGAGGGGAAGAGAGAGGTGGAAGAGGGAGGGGAAACCTGGGAGGAGGGAGCTGGCAGGGGGAAGCAAGGGGAAGAATGGGGAGGGGAAGCTCAGGGCTCAGGGTTGGAGGTCTCGCCAGACCAACTTGACTTTCATGCTAACCTGCTTCTGGGTTCGCATGTGGCCTTTGGTGGCCAGGCTGGCAGCTATCCTGCCATAGACGGCCGCGTTCCTCCATCTAGTGAAGAGATCATGGACGTTGGGGGCATCCCCCACAAACCTGAATAAGGTCCATGATCTCCACCCTGGCCCAGGAAGGCGCCCACCTTCTCCAGCCCCTGTCAGTCTCCTGGGAGCTGGCAGACTGCTCCTGGGGAGTGGTGGAGGGCTGGCTGCCAGTGGCTTGCTGGCTCATGTTTTGGGGTCACTGGGTCAGGGGCCCCCGGTGGCTACTGCTGGCTCTGGGCTGGCAGGCTTGGAGTTGGCACAGGCACTGTGGCCAGGGTCTACACCTTTAATGGCTCCGGGGCTGAGGGAGAGGAGAGTAAGTTTTCCTGGTTGTGCCCAGAGTGGCCACCAGGGCTCCCTGGGAAGGGCTGGAGGCCCCCTATTTCGAATTAAGTGTCTACACAGCACTTAATTCAAAATAGTTATTTCGAATTTGGTGTTACTCCTCGTAGAATGAGGTTTACCAAATTCGAAATAAGTGCTCCACTATTTCGAATTTATTTTGAAATAGCGGTTTGCCTGTGTAGACACTATTAAAGTTACATAACTTTGTAGTGTAGACATACCCTCAGTAATGATGGATGGCCAAACAAGGAGCAATGGTCTCTAGTTATAGTGGGGGGAGGTCTAGGATGGATATTAGGAAAAATTATTTCACTAGGAGGGTGGTGAAGCACTCAAATGGGTTACCTAGGGAGATGGTAGAATCTCCATTCCTAGGGGTTTTTAAGTCCCGGCTTGACAAAGCCCTGGCTAGGATGATTTAGTTAGGGTTGGTCCTGCTTTGGGCAGGGGGCTGGACTCGATGACCTTCTGAGGTCTCTTCCAGCCCTAGGATTCTATGATTCTGTGATTTTTAAACCAAGAGAAAAGCTTTGGACATAATGTCATGGATGATGGCGGGCACTTGAAGAGCCTATGTACAGCTAACCAGCTGAAGTCTGAATGCCCAGAGGTCTCCAAGAGCTGAACATCTGACCTAATTTGCAGACTCCAAGGTTGGTACAACACTGCCTTTCCTTCTTCCTGTCTTAGGCCAGGTCTACACAGCAACTGAAGGTTGGCTTATGGTACCCAATTCCAGCTACATAAAAAACGTAGCTTGAGTCAACATACCTTAAGACAAGCTTTGGTGCTGTTCTCACAGTGGGAAGTTGATGGGAGAAATGCTCCTTTCAACTTCCCTTACTCCTGAAGAGGAGTAGGAGTTCTGGCGTCGATGGGACACCCTCAGCATTTGATTTAGTGGGTCTTTACTAGGCCTGCTAAATCAAATGCCAGAAGATTGATCACTGCAGAATTGATCTTCTCCATAGTCTAGAAATGGCCTCACAGAACATCCAGATCAGCTACCCAAACTCACATTTGGCAATCCAGAGAAGGGAAAAATCACCAGCACACACCTCACCCAGAGTTACAGTGAGTTAGTTAAAGGAGCCGGGGATTACAAACCCCGGAGTGGTTCTGACATATATGTGAACCCACCAGACTGTCTTGTAAGAAATTAAATAAATCAGGCAGCATACCACTTTCACACTGCCCATCAGTTAAAGCACTGACTAACTTCCCATAAGACATGTCCTTAATGATGTTCAAAGGCACCCTGTGTCTGAATTCTTTATACACACACACACAAAACCAATTCCATGCCTGTCCTGTTGCCTTTACATTCTGTTTCACATAGCCAGAGGACAGGGTTGGGTCACTTGACTGAGGCCCAGTTTTAAACAGCAGCTCCAGGAATAACAAAATGACTGTGCTGTAAAAATAAAAGAGCACTTTCAGGAAACACTCTGACACGTCCCCTTCTGTGACTGGAGTGTTGCTTAGGCACAGCCAATTACTGCTCTGAACACAGGTACACCCATAGAGGCTGGGGCAGGCGAGAGAAAGTTTGGATGGGCTACATAAGGGCCTGAGTGCCTAGGGAGGTTTTCTAAAGTGCCCTTGGGAGTTCAGGGTGGAGTTTAAATAATTAGTAGGGTCACCTTTTAATATAGAGCATACACAAATTAAAAATGTACAGTGAGGTCAGGATAATCAGTGTGAATCAAGGTAAAATTTTCAAACATGATGGGAGATTGGCCAAACTCACCTATGGTAGGTGAAAGTGACTTATCACCTTGGTTTATTTGGTTTTCAAATATTCTTTTCCCACACCGTGAAGAAAATGTGTTTGGAATTAGGCTACCCAGCTTCTCCATCATGAACTGAATTCCTCAGCCACGCATCCATCCCTTCAGGAAGTCCTCCAGTCCTGAGGCTACAGTAATCCCCACAGAGCTGCCACTGTTACTCTATGGGCTGAGGGGTGTGGCTATGTGAAGGATGAGAGATGAGGGATGTTCATGTCAGCTGACAGCTTCATTCCCAATCCCAGACACTCAAGATACCGTAAAAAATGAACTTGGCCTGCTCAACCCAGCTGTAGACTGGCCAGAACCTCAGATTAAGGTTTATTTCACCTACCATATGGGATGACTCATAAACTTCAGTGACATTTTGCATGAAAACAGCACAAATAAACCATGGGATACTAATAAAGGGGAAATAACTCAATGCAAGACCTTATTAAATGTGCTAAAACATCTTTAAAATAGTTCTGCCCCAGATTAGTGTGTGTGGCATCTTTAAGAATCAAAATTATTTTTAAAAGACACTATGTTCAACTTCAAGTTATTGGACTAGATGAAGGAACTCATTGGGCAAAATTGATGGCCTATTTTACATTGCCAGTGAAACTAAGTGATAATAATGGTTTCTTTGGTCTTAAAGCCTATGCATCACTATCAGATTAGATCTACCATCCTTCCAATAATCAGACTGATAATCTGAATTTAGGGCAATCTTCAATTTATCATGTTTCCTTTGTCCCACACATCCAGGCAGTGTCCAAATCTTACCAGTTCCTCCTTCAGGCATTATTATTCCCTTTCAGTCCTCAGAGCAAGAATCCTGTTAAGATCCTCAGTTTGATTACTACAACTTCTTCTTCTGACACTCATATTTCCCCCTCCATTCCATAAAAAAATATAGCCACTAAAGTTACCATACTTGCTCTCCACCTTGATTGCACAGTCCCCATTGACTCCCTTTCTTCCACCATATCAAGCTCAAGATTTTTGTCTTTGCCTTCAAGGCCTTCATAGCGCTGATCTTCCCTACTTACCTGCTCTTGTGTGTTGCTCCCTCTGCTCTGACAATGGTTCCAATCTTACCAGTCCATTTGTCTCCTCCATACTTTCTTCTGGGCCACCCTCTATGCTTAAGCTCAAAAAGAACAACCCATCCACAAAGCCCCTGCCTTCTCATTAAAACCCTTCCTTGAGAATCCACTTCTATTGTAACACCTGAAAGACAGACATTTAGGCTATGTCTACACAGCAGCATTATTTCGGAATAACTCACGTTATTCCAAAATAACAAAGAGCATGTCTACACTGCAAGCCATTATTTTGAAATAATGGCAAATTGGAGGACTTCTTACTCCCACTCCTGTAACCCTCATTTTACGAGGAGTAAGGGGAGTTGGAGGAAGAGTGCTCTAACTTGGACTTCCTGCTGTGTAGACAGCACCAACAGCCGAGTTAAGCTATTTCGACTTCAGCTACACAATGACGTAGCTCAAGTTGCATATCTTAATTCGACTTTTGCCCTGCTGTGTAGATGTGCCCTTAGTCAAAGTGAGGGCACTTTTCAGTTACAGTCTGAGGCCATATCTTTTGTTTACTCCTTATCCTCTCCTTTCTGACATGACTTTTTCTAAAGTCATTTCCAATGTTGTGTTGTATTGCTTCATATCCTCCTACAAATATATACTTGTTTTCTCCTTGTTAAATGTTAGCCCAGGTTATACATAGGAACAAAAATGTTGGTCCCACTTACAGGATGAGGAGCTATTCTAGAAAGTAGTGACTCTAAAAGGCACTTGGGGGTCAGGGCAGTTACCCAGCTGAACACAAGTTCCCAGTGCAACGTGGTGACTAAGAAACCTAATATTGTCCCTGAACATGTAAGCAAGGGTGTATAAAACAGAAGCAAGCAAACAGTATTGCCACTGTATATGATATTAGTGAGCCCATTATGGAATACAGTGTCTAGTTCTAGTGTCCACACTCCAAAAAAAGATGTGGACACCTTGGAATAAGTGCAGAAAGGAGCGACAAGACTGCTACTAGGTGTGGAAAATCCAACTCACAGTGAGTGACTAAAAAAGCTGCAACTTTTTCCAGAGAAGGTTAAGAGATAATTTTATCATGGTCTGTAAGTACCTACGCAGGGAAAAGATTTATGATAGCAGAGGATTTTTAAGCCAGCGTACACAAGCATAACGTGATCCAAAGGCTGGAAGATGAAGCTAGACCAATTTACACTAAAACTGAGAAGGTGTGTAGTTTCAATAATGCAGGTAAATAAACATTGGAACAACTTACTTGGGAACGTGGTGCATTCTCCATCC
Organism: Rafetus swinhoei; assembly: GCA_019425775.1. Classification (NCBI taxonomy): domain Eukaryota; kingdom Metazoa; phylum Chordata; order Testudines; family Trionychidae; genus Rafetus; species Rafetus swinhoei. Next base: position 58,733,974 of record CM033437.1, read on the forward strand.
TTTGACATTTTTCAAAATCAAGATGAAATGTCTTTCCCACAGGCATGCTATAGTTGAACTAGAAGGTGTGGGGTTGATATAGGAATCATTCGGTGAAACTTTATGGCCTGTGGCCAGCAACTCAGACTAGATCCCAGTGGTCTCTTCTGGCCTTGATGTCTATTCATCTTATACTAATCAGATCCAAAACACCCAAATTCTGATTTACAACCAGTGTCATCTTAATCCCATGTGGTACAGCATGTGTGTGGAGGATGAGATACAGGGATGATAGTTTGCATGGGCCCAGTTTCTACATCTCTAGCTAAACTGCATGATTTGCTATGTTTGAATTTTTAGATCTTCCACCAGCCATAAGAAAAATGTCTGCAGCTTCTTGAATGCTTTGTGAAATGGCCCAGCCTTACTGAACAGTCCGACTCCTATATTGCAGGGTAGCTGGCTATTAGAAGTGAGGAAAGGAAGACTGCCTAGCTTTAGGGGTGTTTCTGGATTAAGCTTTGTGGTCTGAATGACCTTATTGATCAGTGTCTCCCAGGATAGCAGCCCTGGCTCAAACCCCACAGGTTAATTATATGAGAGCAGCTAATTATTATTTACAAATAATTGCTGGGCTGTAAATCCACAGATGTCATGTCTCTCGACCAGGGATTAATTTTAGCTGTGGACTACATTGACCTTTCCTGTCTCTGTTTACTCTAAAATTAACATTAATCAACATTTAACTCCATACACACACTATATCTCCACCATATAATTAGAGCAAGTTTCCTGTACCCAGAGAGGGGGGAGGGAGGGGAAGGCTGGGCGGCAGAGAGGGGGGAGAGAGAAGTGTCCTAAAATTCCCAGCTTCCACCCCACCCAACTGGTTTATTGTTTCTCTCACTTTATATTGCTTCTGGTGCTAATTAGACACATAAAATGTAAAAGCATAATGTATGCAAAATAGCATGTCAGGGAGGAAAGCCACACTTGACCTCTTAGGTGAGATTTCAGCCTTTGCAACAGCAGCCTTCTCCAAACTTGTAGAGAAAGGCTATATTTAGCAATCATATTATGTGCAAATTATGTGGAGACAAGTAATAATTGCTCTTTGGAGACCATAAATAAACCTACACATCTAGTCACTTTCCCCAGGTTTTAAGAAGCAGTTTGGAACCTCGATGCTTAGAGACATGACCTAGTTGAATAACACCATGTTTGGGGCCCATGGAGAAGTCCATCCACCACAAAGTGCTGCTACTAAATACTATCCATCTCTATTTTAGCAGAAAATGAATCTGGCCACATTTTCATGAGACAACTTTCCCCCTCCACACACATACACTCCTAGGTGGCCTCTGCAGGAATCACTCCCTCTTGTCAGTCTCTAGAAATATTCATAGCAAGTACAATATTGCTAATTTTCTGAAACGGTTACTATAGCATAAATTGATTTGTGGCAAATGTTTCCATTTCTCTGGGGGTTCCCAGTACATTTTTCTACTGGGTGCTCTTAAGTGTGAAGCTGAATGGCTCTCACTGATATTCATACAAATAGTACATCTCCATAGGTGGTTATTGTCATACGGCTACTACTGATGTTCATGGCATTGTCCAGGTAATAAAGAACATATAAGGCCAAATACTTGGGTATGTTCATGTAACTGCCACCAGGCAGATTTGAACCTCGGACCTCTGTGTAGGAACCTCTACTGTTTGAGCTAAAAGCCAGCATGCCGTCTGCCCAGGCCGTAGAGGGCTCTTGCTCTTAGCTGTTGCTGTAAATGATCTAAGCAGAGCCGTAACAAGGGTGAGGCGAGTGAGGCACTTGCCTCGGGCGCATAGCTGAGGGGGCACAGAAAAATAATATAGAAAACTAATTATTTTAAGACAGCTACTTATTTTAAGACAGCGTCACTTCCTTCCCCCTCCCATTAGCATCGGCTGGCCTGCAGTTTACATGTCAGGCTGCATGTTGCTGCTCTGCTATCCAACAGTCACCAGCCCTGGGGGCCACCCAGAGCGTCAGCTGCTTCCGAGTGGTGCAGGAGGCCGGGCACCGGCTCAGCCTTGCCAAGCGCCACCTTTAAGGTGCCCTAGTGCAGTTCTCAGTCATGGGATGCGGGGCCGGTGGAGAAGGGGCTCAGATTGCCCTGCACGGGGCAGAGGTGCAGGGGGTGAGGTGAGGGTGTTAGGCTGGGAGCCAGGACTCCTGGGTCTTGTCTCACTTCTGCCAGGGGAGTGGCTCTAGGTCGTAGGGGAATGTGATTAGAGCTGGAAATCTGGGAGCTATGATCCCTGGGTTCTATGGGTCGGGGTCCAGGCCCTTAGCCTGTTGGAGTCATGGTTTCCCCTCCAAAAACTGGAGCCCTTGCTGCTGAGCCACCTGTGCCAAGTGCTTTGAAAGTGCTACACACACCAAGGGGACAAGGCGGTGACTGTGGCTTCTTGTGAAAGAAGTTTTAGTAAATGAAAATTAATTAAGAACTTCCTTCGAGCATCCATGGGTCAGGAGAGATCAAATATGTCCATCTATCAATAGAACACGAGGTAGTGAATATTAATTTCAACACAATTATTGATGAGTTTGCCTCATTAAAAGTGCGCAAAGTACAATTACAAAAATACCTAATAGTACCTGACATGGTAATATTTTATAATTACAAGTATATATGTATTAATTGATTGTTTATGCAGATTTCATAACTATAATAAATAAACATTGTGTTATTATTATTGTTATTCATGTATTTTCCCTTTTTCTACAAAATAACTACTATGAATATATACACATGAGGTGGTGCAATTTTATATTCTTGCCTCAGGCGCACAATTAGCTAGTTATGGCACTGGGTCTAAGTGCCACTGGATGGGACAGTGAACCACACAGGGGCTTCGTCTAGACTGCATCCCTCTGTCGACAGAGGGATGCAAATCAAGCACGTCGAAATTGCTAATGAAGCAGGGATTTAAATATCCCGCGCTTCATTAGCATAAACATGGCCACCACTTTTTCTCGAAACAGAGCTTTTTCGAAAAAATGGCAGTCTAGATGCGGATGTGTCAAAAATAAACCCTTTTTAGACAGGTTTACAGGATCTTTCGAAAAAGGGTTTATTTTCGACAGATCCACGTCTAGAGTGCCATTTTTTTTAAATGGCTCCATTTCAAAAAAAAGCGGTGGCCATTTTTATGCTAATGAAGCACGGGATATTTTAATCCCTGCTTCATTAGCAATTTTGACGTGCCTAATCTACATCTCTCTGTCAACAGAGGTGTAGTCTAGACACAGCCTAGGTGTGTGCGTTACACTTACAGTACACTACATGCAACACAGAGGGTAATGAATATAAAAAAAGTGCTACTGCTGCAGTGTGTGCTACCCTGTGTGCTTCTTGCGTCCCAAGCTGTGCTAGAGCTGACCAAAGGCTGCTCTAACATACATTAAGCTGTAACAAACAAAAACTTGCACCCTGATCAGTATAGTGCTGATGACAGAGGCTCTCTGGAACATGAGAGTTTCTATCAGCTATGTCACTAAAAGATCCCCCTTACAAAGTTTGATACTCTGGGACCTGTCGTCTCCATCTCAGGGGGGTTTACTATCTCACTATAGGTAGAGAAACACGGAGCTCTGTTTTACTTGTATGGTCCATTACATATAACAAAGCATGAGCTCACATTCACATTCTACACTTTACAGCAGCCCTTGATACTGTCGTCCTGCACAGAAAGAAGGTAATACATCGCAGCAAACAGCACGCCATTGCCAGCACCTGAGAAAGGGAACACCTTTATCTACTATATAGTTTAGAGAGTTTGTCTGTTTGATCAAGAACTCCTCCTAAATGATAAGAGCTACGACCACCAAATTGGGAATGCAGCTTCCTTTTATCATACCTGAAAGCAAGGTAAGGTTTTGGTTGTGCCAGGAAACAGGATCCCTGGATTGGGACTGCTACTCCTAAAGCCAAACAGAAAAGAGTCAGAATCACCAAAACAAGTACAGTCCTCAAAATTGACATAGCTGAGCGAATGTTGAAAGAGCCTGAACCAAGATGAGCCAGAAAAATTGGATGAACCTGGAATAGGATGGCTTCTCAAAAACCTTACAGAAAAGAGGTAAAATTGAGAAATGTGGAGTAGTTTTCAGTTTGGGCACAGCTAAATCGATGCTTAACGTTTGAAAACTAGAAGAAAATGGTATTGGAAACCAAACTGATTCTCACCCTTTTTTGTTAAAACATAGTAAATGATAAGATGAAGAAAAAAAATACACTTGATGGAATTCCCATTTTCAAAAAACTACTAAAAATTAAATGGAACAATTTTAACAATCACGCTTACTTTTTCAACCAAATTTCTACTACTGCAGAGTCCTTCCTGTTGGACTTTCTAACTCAGGGCCCTTTGCCAGATTTATGCTGATATAGATCTATGTAAGCCATGGGTGTATTGGACTATTTTCAGTGTAGCAAATTAACACATCTGCAAGGCAAAAAAAAAAAAAAAAAAAAAAAGTCCACAGCCTCACCAACTGGATGGGATAAAGGATGAGTCAAGCTTTGCCAACTGATGATTCACAACAGAGCCTCCTGGGATTTGCATTGCATTAGCTTTCAAAGGGGAAGCCTTTTTTTGTGCTAATGATTCTTCCCTCTGTGTCTGTACTTAAACTAACCAATGCTCCAGCATGGTGTAGGTGGAAATGCGCTGCTGGATGTTCAGTCTAGATATCCATTTGAAGCCACAGCACGTATAGTGGTCACTAAAGATCTTGGACCTGGATATTCTGACTGACTAGAGGACTTCAGTCTCCAGAGCAGTTGTTCTAGCACCTCTCATAAGTATTGGAAAATGCAAAAACTATTTCTGGGGTTTCCCCCCACCACAGTAACCATGGTTTCCTGATCAAATCCAAACTTCAATAATGAAAAATTCACCCCGTTGACAAAAATGGAAGTTCTCAACCTAGCAAGAATGGTCATGCAGTATTATAAGTGGAACGCGATTGCCACTTGCCACCCAGAGGTGGCTGCGTTTCACTAATGGGTGAATGAGGCCTGTACTGGTACATACGGGCAGTAAAATTCTTTTGGGTTATTCAGAATGAAAAGCCTTGATGAAGTGTATGTCATAGTGATAAATATTATTCATAAACTCAAAGGATTATTAATTATTTGTACTTCTCCCAAAGGCATAGCAGGTGCCTCAGAAGGCAAACTAGCCTGATGTAAAGCTTCACTGTCACCATTTACTAGGCATCTGAGAAATACTGTTAACTACAACTCTCTGGTTCCTAACCCCCATTTTATTCTTGGACCCCAAATCAGGGAAAGTAAAACCCCAACAAAACTTCTAAGCAATCACTGCACATTCATCATATTTGGATACCATATTTATACAGATAAAAGGAACACTTAATTTGCCCTTCACTCAAAGTAATACTGCTTAGAAGCCACAAATTGGGTATGGTGCTTATCTGTTAGTGTAGTGCCAAAGAGATGTGAAAAGTTATACCCTTAATCATTCATATTTATACCTGGAATTTTCCTTGCTGCTTACACAATAACCTTTCACAAAGTGCCTTTTAGATTCTAGTTGTCTTATTTGGAGAGAAAGCCTATTTATCATGTCCTGAAGCGACTGGAATCTATCTGGTGTCAGTCTAGAAACAGGGTGTTCACTTGATTCTATCTCCACTTAAATAACTCATTGACTGCATCTGATTATAAAGTAGATCACTTATTTTAGATCTAAATTTACCTCTCTTGCCTGCAGGCCTGGTATTATCTGACTGCAAGTTACTGAAATCAGAAATGCTGAGCCAAGAGTCCGAGGGTAAATAGTCTATAATTAAAAGTTTCTTCTTCTGCTATTTTTGTTGCGTTCCTCGTCTGGGGTTTCTGTTATTCTTTCCAAAGACCAGCATAAAAAAATTAGGTTACAGCAAGCTGAGAGCTACATGTATGACAAATTGCCAATTAATAATTCTATCTTAGATGGCTCAGACTAATGGGATATATATAGTTTTGTATCTAAATCAGCACAATCCCAGGGCTGAACTGTTAGGTGCTGGAAGTAGAGATATAGGGGGCACTGCCGCATCCCTTCACTTGAAAGAGTTTCCATTATACACAGAATTTACAGTTTGGTTCAATGGCTCTCAGCACCCCCCACTATAAAAGTTGTTCCACCACCACTGCCTGAACCCCCTCCCACATGCCACACCCCTCTTGCACCCCAAAACCCTGCCTTAAGCCTCCTTCTGCACCCACATCCCAACTTCTGCCCTAGCCCTACATTCATGGCCTGGCATACAATTTCCCTACCCAGATGTGGCCCACAGGCCAAAAAGTTTGCTCCCTTTGAACTAGATTGCTGAACTCAATAAAGGCTGGTCACTAGCATCTGAAATTCATTACAATCTGATGGCTGCTCAGTGATGTCCTACGTAAGATGAGTTGGTAGTTTTCCCCCACCTCTCATCTACATTGTAACAGCTGTTATTAATTGGTATTTCCATTGGCAGCCTTAGCAAGGCCAGGGCCTGAATAATCATGGAGACCAAACTACACCCAGAGGTGCTCCCTCAAGATTATGACCGAGGCAACATGTGGAAGCTTGAACCAGTTTCATGGGTAGAAGACTTCAGTTTCCAGGGATGCCAGTCTAGAACCTTTCACAAGCTAGAAAATTCCTGTCCCCGGAGTATAAAATAATCTTCCAGTCCATTTCTTTTAAAAAAACAAACTACCCTCTCTGTTTCCCTTGCATTTGAATGGGCAAAATAGATAATTGCACAAGTCAATTAATCTTTGTGCATGCAAGTATCAATTTAAATCAACCCTGGAGAATTCACTGAAGGTTTAAAAAATAATAATCAGATTTTTGCAAATTAAACTAGAATATTCCATTTCCGCACTGTGGATAAGCAGGTCAGTTTCGTTAAACCCAGTGCCCCCAGACAATCTCAGCTCCCTTTGCACACACAAGGTGAAACCCATCACGCTGTGGTTGTCTGAACATCACAGATTCATAAGGATGCTACCAGCTTTGAACTAACATACCTGGGTCATTGAGATTAGGCAGTAGTCCTTGTAGCAGTAAATTAGGAGAGCAGCCAGCCACAAGGACCGAACCTGAGACTTACAGATCTAAAGCCAAAAGCTTCTATCACCTGAACTAAATAGTTGTTACCAGTTTATAAATCTACAGCCTGGAGCTATGTGGTCCAGCCACAAAAGGGGAACAAACAGCCACAGTGTTTAAGTGTGGGTTACAGAAATCACAACTATCACCTGCCCTACCTCCTTTCTAAAGCAAATCTGCACATTAGGCCTTCCCCAAACTCTTCCTGGACTTAGGGAAATTGCTGGAGTGGCTTGTCAGAGACTATCCCGCATTTTCTAGATTGTCCACAGGAGATTCCCGCATTTTCTAGATTGTCCACCCATAAAAATGGCTTCTCTCCAGAGTTAAACATGGGTCTTTGACCTTTGCTAACTCTCCAGAGTTAAACATGGCTTTGAACAAAGCCATTGACCTTACATGAAAAGGAATCTAACCAATTATCCTCACCAAGCCCTCCTCTCATAGCCCGTTCCTCCAAAACACAACTCTACCACAAGCCTACCCCATAACCACAGACCTTCAACAGGCTGCTAAATCACCCTCAAATTGGATGCAGTGTGAAAGGTTCCAATGATAGCTGAAGCCAGAACACCAGACAAAAACTTTATAGAGGACTCAAATCCGGTGAATGTCAACCCAGGTGTCCAAATGCCAGAGGTGGGTAGTTCACAAGGTTCTATGAATGGGAATTCAACCTCTTCTTTTTCTTTCCACCTTTCCTGAGCCAAGCAAATAAGCATAACAGGCTTAATTAGCACCCCCTAAAAGAAGCACCAGTATGTGCAAGCATAGAATCATAGAAATCATAGAGCACTAGAACTGGAAGGGACCTCAAGAGATCATCAAGTCCAGTCCCCTGCCCTCACAGCAGGACCAACCACTGTCTAGATCATCCCTGATAAATGTCTGTCTAACCTGCTCTTAAATATCTCCAGTGATGGAGAGTCCACCACCTCCCTAAAGCATGGCTGACAGGGAAGTTGAAACTGGAATGGTATCACCCATGAGCAAGGTATGACTTCACTCTGTAGCTAGGATTTCTCAGCTCCCCAGTGCTTTATACTGTAAGCATCTGCCTCCTTTTTATTTTACTTCTCTCCGGGGATCAGAGAGGATCACCAGATGCAGTAACACTTGCAGGTAACTTATTTGTTAATGAAGCAATTATATTTCTTTCCCTGTCTACTTAACTTAAATCAACAACATGGGGAATGCAAGGTGAAGATGCCATCTTGAAGACTCCCACATCCAACCCATCCAGGACAAGTCCGTTCAACAATATGTAAATTTCATCAGGTTGAATCTGCTCTTGCATTATTTGAAATTAAAAACAGAACTAGAAAGTGCAAAGCACATCCAGCACTCTAGCAAACTAAGTGCATTTGCATGTGTAAATCAGTCCTTTTAGTTTGGGATTGAAAATGTGCGAGCAGAGTTCCTTTCTGCATGCTTCGTTAGCATGGTAAACCTTCCATTGAGAGAAGCTCATCCCACAAATCCAAGCATCACAGGAGTTAAGTCCCCAACCAAGCCACCATTTTGTAATTAACTCAACAAGGCTTGTCAATAGGAATAGAATCTGGGATTTTCAGATCCAAACAGCACTGATTTTGGTCCTTTGAGCTAACAAGGAACAAGCTAAGGCCTCTGGTAAAGAGAGGTGATAAAGCTGAAATTCAAGCTGTGCGGATGCCTGTTTGCATCTGAAATGAGTAGCTTTTTGGATTCCACACATCATGTCAGTAGATGTCTACATCTGACAAGTTCAAGGCTTGCTGTTTTTGTGGATCACGTTCTTCTCTCAGTTGCATCAGTGTCTGAACAGAATTTAGTCATTTAAGATGGAGGCGGTAAGGTCTCATATATGGGTATGTCTACACTGCAGAGTTTTTCTGGAAAAACGGCCATTTTTCCGGAAAAACTATACTTACATCCACACTGCTATTACATTCTTTCAATAGAAAGTTGACAGAACAGAGCGTTTTTTCGATGGAGTAAACCTCATTCAACGAGGAAGAAGCGTTTTTCAGAAAAAGCTTTTTTCGGAAAAAGGCGTGTGTGGACGCAGAAGAGAGTGTTTTTTCAAAAGATGAGGCCCCCAGGAAAAAGCACAGGTGCCCTGGTGGCCACTCTGTCCACAGTAATCACAATTTAAATGCAAGATAGCATCCAATCAGTGTGGACGCTCTCTTTAGAAAAAGCAGATCACTTTTTTCGTTGTACTTTTGCTGTGTGGATGCTCTCTTTTGAAAGAAGTTTTTCCAGAAGATCGCTTCTGGAAAAGCGTCTTCCAAAAGAAGCCTGCAGTCTAGACGTAGCCATACTCACCACCAGGGGCAGATGACCATTTTGCGGGGCTCAGGGCAGCACAATTTTGCGGGGCCCCCCTTTGCCACGGCGCATGCGCAGTGGCGCCATGCGCATGCGCGGTGGCGCCACGGCGCATGCGCGGGGCTTTTTGAAGCGCGGGGCCCGGGGCAGCCGCCCCGCTCACCCTGCCCTATATCTGCCCCTGCTCACCACTAGCAACAGTGCTAGTGAAACAGAGGACGAAAAAGAAAATCTCCATGTAAACAAAGCCAATTTTATCTCGCTTGCAAATGTCTGATCAGTATAATATTCTGTGTGCAACTAAGAATTAAAACTAATAGCAATGCAACATTTTTTATCTTTGGCAATGTCCTCTCTTCACTTCCCTCCTATTTTGTGATATATCCACCTGAATATCATAAGAAGTTATTTTTGTTTTGTGTTTTTTAAAGGGTTCTCCACTCTCAGGATCATGTCTTCCCATGTGTTTCTATAGGCCAAACACAAATGAGGCTCCTATTCTCGCTAATGCTTATGTTTATTATCCCTTTTGTCTTGTGTATACAAATCTCCCTTTTATGCATACACATAAAAATTATAATCAGCAATAAAATAAAGAATAAAAATAGTACAACCAAGCAGATACTTGCTGCAAGAAAATTCTTTATCTTGTTTCCCCATGCCTCCTACAGTACCTCTTCCCTCATAAAATTAGGTCTTCATTTAGGCTTCAGTGCTGCAAATACTTATGAACATGCTCTTCACTAACACATTATGGGTACGTCTAGACTACAGGCTTTTGTCGACAGAGGCTTTGTCGACGTATCTGTCGACAAAGCCTCTGTCAACAAAGAGCGTCAACAAAGAGCCAGTTCTGTTGACAAAGCAAGCTGCTTTTTCGACGGAGAGGCTAGACGCTCTCTTTTGAAAAAGCACAGTGTGGATGCAATAGCGCCTTTTGTCCACAGAGTTCTGAATGAGGTTTACCACCTCGTATTCCTCGTAGAATGAGGTTTACCGCCGTCGACAAAACTTACTGTCGACAGAACTCGGCGGCAGTGTAGACGCAGATATAGTTTTGTGGACAAAAGTGCACTTTTGTCGACAAAACCCTGTAGTCTAGACACACCCTATGACTCTTCAGGCACAGAAAGTTAAGCACACACATAAGTGATTATAGGCTCATCAGTGCAGGGGCTATGTGATTTTATTTGACTGGAAAGTGCCTGCTGCTATACATAATGAACAATCTATTCTGAACATCCCTGAGTCACTCACAGTACTTGTCCAAAGCGAGGAACAGGTGGGAGTGAAACCCACAGAGCATGGGAACTGGGAGTTACTGCAGGAAAGGAAATGCAGAGGGAAGAACAGAGGCAGCCCACAAATACCAAGGGAAATGGTGAGAAACAGAAGAATGAGCAAGCAAAAGGAAAGAAAAAGAACAGAATTTGCTTTGCTCCTAAAGAAGAGATTTTCCTGCTGTATGAGATGTAACAAACAGCAACAAAGTTTAATTTAGGTACTGATAGGGAATTTAATTAATAAATAATTAAAGGATAAAAGTGTAATTATTTTGCCATTCAACATGATTTTAAGGAGAACAGGTCTTGTCAAACAAACCTGATTTCATTCTTTAAGGAGACGACAAGTTCAGCTGATAAAGGAAACCACATATATGTAACATGCTTAGATTTTTGCAAGGTGTACCACTGGATACTCTCATTAAAGATGGATGTATAAGATGAATAAAGCCCATGATAAATGGATTTAGAACTGGCTAAGCAACAGATCTCAAAAAAGTTTTCAATGGGAAATCATTATCTGCCGAGGGTGTTCCAGTGGGATTCTGCTGGGGCTGGTATTATCCCCAAAATAAATATAAGATTACTGTTGATCAAATTTGCAGATGACAGCAAGATTGGCAGATAGGTAAATAATTGTGAGAATAGGGCAGTTGTACAGAACTATCTGGATCCAGCAAAAAATATTTCCCTTGATAAATAATCAAAATTTGCAGAGGGGCAAAGTAAGGAAGTTCCACTTGAGAACTGCTTAAAGTTTCATTTAAGGATTTTTTCTTTGTAGATTTTGACATGTGATGCTGACAATTTATGTTTTAATGGTTATAAAAAATTAGATTTTTCTCTCTCAACAGCTATCATCAATAAATAATTGTCTGATTCCCCATTGTCTGACCCTCCATAATTTCCCATATTTGGGTTAATTTAAAAGAACAAAACATAAAACATCCTTAAAAACAAACAATAATATTTGTTGCAATTATAAAAATAATTAAAATAGAATTCTGTCAACCCTCATCTTAATGCAGCCAAATGCAAAGTTATCTATCAAGAAATGAGAAATGAGGGAATCTATCAAGAACTCAAGGACTCTGAAGAGTATTTGGGGATCACAGTGGCCACATAACTGAACATGAGCTCCCATGCGATCCTTGGATGTTAAAGCCTGGGTGTAGTCAGGGTTGGGCAAAAGGGCCTCCGCGGGCCAAATCTGGCCTGCCAAGTGGGTGGATCCGGCCCACTGAGACCAATTAGGGCCTGGGGGTAGGGGAGTGTGCAAAGCCTTCTCCACTCTGCCCCTACCCTGCGAGCAGTGCGCGGTGCTTCAAAGCTTCAAAATGCCGCACGCTGCTCGCAGGGCGGGGGCAGAGTGGAGAAGGCTTTACGTGCTCCCTCGCCCCTGGTCTTAATTGGCTTGGGGGTGGGGGAGCGCACGAAGCCTCCTCCCACCCTGCCAGGAGCACATGGCACTTTGAAGTGCCACGTGCTGCTCGCAGGGCGGAGGGAAAGCGGAGAAGGCTTTGCGCGCGCTCCCCCGACCCCAGACCAATCAGGGCTTGGGGGCCGGGGAGCGGTGTGAAGCTTCCTTCACCCTGCCCTGGACCTGCAAGGAGCCCGCGGCACTTCAAAGCACCGCGCGCTGCTTGCAGGGCAGGGGGGAGACTACACATGGGTGCCTGGTGGGAAGGGGGGGCAAAGTGGCTCCCCTACCTCCAGACTAATCATGGTCTGGGGTGGATAGCCCCGCCCCTCCTGTTTAGGCCCTGCCCATTCCGGGGTGGCCTGGGGCCACTTCAAAAATGTTTGCCCACCCCTGGTGTAGTGAGTAGTGATAGGAAACTAATCTTACATCTGAATTTGGCATTGGTGAAACCAATACTGGAATACTGTGTACCAACCATTCTAGTGTCCATGTTTTAAAAGGATGTTGAAACATTGGCGAGGGGGCAAGAAAAAAAGTCACATCAGTTATTTGAAATCTGGAGACCATATCCTATAGTGAGATCTGGTTATCTTCTCAAAAGCTCAAGCGATTATTTGATGACAATGTATAAGTACTTCAAGGAGAGAAAATATGGGGTGCTGAAAGGTGCTTTAATCTAGCACAAAAAGTCATAACAAGCAATAACTGGAAGCTGAAGCCAGAAAAATTCTTAGGCACAAATTTTCAACAAGAGTGGTTAACCATAGGAACAAAGCTACCAAGGGAAGTGGTTGCTTTCCATCTCTGGGTGTTTTCAGAGTCAGACTGGAAGTCTTTCTGGGAGATGTGCTTTAGCTGTGTTGAATCTATGGATAACTGGGTAAAATTTGATGACCTGTTGTTTACAGGAAGTCAAACCAGATGATCTAAAGCTTCTGGCCTTAAGCTCTGCAAATGAATCTACATTACTGATTTTGCTCTGCCAATGATAGCAGCCTTGATTACCTCTATGTCTGCTTTATGCTTTTTTTCCATGCCACCTTCCTTTGCATGGGGAAAACAACAAATCATTCCCATCTAGCACTGGTAAGTCTGGTGGTGAGCAATGCCTCTGCTCTTCTGCTCAACTCTTTTCTGTGGAACTCTTTGCCAGAGGATGTTGTGAAGGCCAAGATTATAACAGAGTTTAAAAAAAGAATGAGATAAGTTCAAGGAGGATTGGTCCACCAAGGGCTATTAGCCAAAGTGGGCAGGGATGGTTTACTTAGCTTCTGTTTGCCAGAAGCTGGGAATGGATGAATTCATCCTCCTACCCCACCCTGTTTGTCCGTTTACTCCTCCTGTTGCATCCTTACCGGTACCCAGATTTTAAACATTCCAGAGCAGGGACAATCAGCTTTGGTATTTGAAAATAAGGGATGATCCATTGCAAAGGGCACTAGTTAGGCACTCTGGAGACCCAGATTAAAATCCCCAGCTCTACCATTATTTCTTTTGTGATGCTTGACAAGTCATTTAGGCCTGATTTAGAAAATGTGGTCATCTTTATCGACCCCTGTGCAGCAGAGTTAAACTGACCTGACCCCCAGGGCAGACAGCGCTAGGTGAATGGAAGAATTCTTTCATCAGCCTAACTGCCTCTGGAGAGCTGGATTACCTACCCTGATGGGAGAACCCCTCTGTCAGCTTTTGTGATGCCTACACTGAAGCTCTATAGTAGTGCAGCTATGCCACTGTGGCATTTCAGGCCAGACAAGCCCTAAGTCTCTCCTTTGTCTCTGTTTCCCATCTGTAAAATGAAGATAATAACACTTCCCAGTCTCCTGGGGTGTTGTGAGGATAAATACTGTAAAGATGTTGAAGTACTCAGATATTATGGTAATGGAGGCCATCTAGGGCATGTCTAGCAGAGCGTCCACACTACCAAGCCTGTTTTGAAATAATCGCTCCTTTTTCCTTGGGGGAATGAGCTTATTTCAAAATAGTTATTTTGGGAGTTATTATTTCAAAATAACTTATTTTGAAATAATCTTGTAGTGTAGACAGCCCTCGAGACCTCAGAGAGAGATTCTGCCAAACACAATGGCCTCTGATCCTTGACAGTCATAGGCACTATTGTAATACAAATAAATTACACTGTTGCTATGTTATTTGCTGCTGCAAATTAGAAACACAGTGGAACATCGTTTACCCAAGCCTCTATTATTCGGCACTCCATTTTAACCAAGTACCACCTCTAAGAGGGGTGGCCTAAGCTAGAAAGCAGATAGAAAGCTCATTTGCCCATTCTCCTGAGTATCCACATTTCTGATTATCCCATCTGGCCCCAGTCACAGTTTGATTGGATAAACAGGGTCCCGTGTTACTTGAATTAATATTTCCATAGCATTTTGTAAGCTAGCAATGTGGTAATGACAACATGGGCACTGCATTTCTGGTTAGTTAGCATATGCTGTTTCCTGTGTTTAGTTTTGTCACCTTGAACTTGCCTTGTTAACTCCACCTACTTTCTTCTCCAGCATGCTGTCACAAGCTCTCTGATCCTTTATTCGTTCTTACCAAACTACTGCAAAATGACTTCTTTTGCCCTGTATTAATTATGCACCCCCACTGATAATTAATTCAACAATACTTAATATAGACAGTGCTTTAAACTGGTGCTTCTCAGTTTGTACTGGCTTCCCATACATCTCTGGGTAAAATTTAAAGTTTTGACCTGCAAAGCTTACAATGAATGGCTCAACCCTGGATACCGTGGAAAATGCCTCTCTCCTCAAGTGTACTGTGGCAATTGCAATTAGCATTTGAAATACTAGCCACAGGTTTAAACAGAGGGGAGGCCATTTTTAGTAAGGATCCCTGAAATCTGGAATTCCCTTTCTTCCCCCTTGGTCTGAGACAGCCTGACTTTGGTGACCTCTGAGCACACTGCAGGCCAATCTATTGTACAAGGCCTTCCTGGAGGAAGTGCCTTCAATGGACTATGTGAGGAACAAGGAGGGGGAGTTTTATTTGTTTACTTTCTTTTCCAGTAAGTCTTTTGTATAACTTTAGCAGGTGTTTATAAAACATTCAGAAGGTCCTAGAGGCATTTTTAACTCAATCTAAATAAAATGAATGGGGAGGGAGAGCCGTATTTTTTGTAGAATGAAAAGTCTCATTCACAGCGGCATGACATGGATTTAATTCATTTTTCTCAAGTATTTTGCAAACTTCCCATGTCTTTTGTCACATAGATTCAAGTTATCAAACTTGAAACAACTTGTCACTAGGGTTAAAAAAATTCAGACCAGTATGACTTTTTTTCCTCTTCTGATATTTTGTACAACTGTTAGAAAACCCTCATATATGAAACTAATAGTGCCACATAGTCAAGTAGTTCCAGGAACTCATGTAGGTCTTCACTACTGAGAAATATATTCCTCCTCACTCCCTTATTATTCTACTTTCTCCAGCTTGGAGCAGTGATGAGGCCTGATCCTGCAAACACTACACATGGAACAACTTTACTTACACAAGTACTCCTGTCGAAGTCAATGGGACCATGTGAATAAAGTTATTCACGGGCACCAGTGTTGGCAGAATCACGCCATGAATTTGTAAACCGTTAAGCTGCATGCAGGTATCAAATAACTGGTACAGTGTGAATATTGTTCTTTCAATCTGCTTGAGTTCTCTCTCCAAGGTGCACTGTGCATGCAGGTCAAAAGTGCAGGGAGGGTCTACATTTACTGACTCTTACTTTTATTTTTAAATGAGAAGTGAGCCATGACAGGCAATTCGTCTTCAATGAAAATAAGTTTTAATGGAATGCTATAATTCTCAGGGCTTTTTCTTTTAACCAAAGATCTTCTACCTCACAAGAAGATATTTCCACTGGGTCCATTAGAATTCTTCAGCTGCTCCCTGATCATTTCTATTTGAAGGTCAAGAAGCAGTAGAATAATACACACACAGTTTTGTTCCAAAACCTAGTTGCCATCTGGAAATGGCTGAAAAATTTCAACAGGAATTTCCACTAAGGTAGCCTAAATTCCCTATAAAACTACTGATAGGTTCAAAGAAAAGCAGCTGTTATGAACCCTTCTACCTCCAAAAGCTTTGAGAGTAGTCCTGATTCAAACATCATAGCCTGGGCCTATGTCCATAAAAGACTACCCTGGAAGGCTGATCAAATGCCACCTACCTCAGGGTTTGGAGGAAGTTCGGCTGCAGATCTGTGAATGGTACTTCAGCACATGCATGTGTCTCCAATGGGAATACTTACATGCTTAAAATTGCCCATGTGCATTAGTACATTGTTCAATCAGGGCCAATAGCTGCATCAGAAAGCAATGACTGGGTTAATCTCTAATGTGAGGTGGGAATCAGAATACTACTTGTTTTCATATGATTGATATTAGATGCAGCACATCAGAGCAGGAATGTTAAAAACTGATGGAAGGGAAACTAAAAATACACCAGATAATTAGAGAGGATGCATATATAAACATCAGGGTACTGCTTGGGTGCAACAAGCAGCAATTTACCTCAATCCACAGCTGGGCTGGCTGCTGCCTGCCACTCAATTCAACCTCAGTTGTACCCACATTCAGCTCCGGAGCTTGAATGCACCATGGAGCCCACCGTGCTCCTAGCCCGGATCCAGCAACTGCACCAATGTTTGGATCAAAAGTCTGGTGTAAGTTGGAGCATATACAGTTGATAGGCAGCAGTGATGCACTGGGCCCTAATGCATGGACAGCTACTGTACAACTAGCAATAAAAGCCTGACGTACCATACAGACATTAATATGCATATCTGCGTTAGGGCCCTGCTGGCTCGTCCGTGCTACTTATCCTTGATTTGGGACTTGCTAGCATTTTTGGACTGGATATCCCCAGTAGGTGATGGCAGCGTGGGTGAGAAATGTATTGTAGACACCACTCGGACATTTCACACCTCGGCTGCTACTAGCTGAGGGGCTGCCTCTCTTGGGGATTACAGGCTTGAAGAGTCTTTCTATAGATGTGTAGGGGGGTGTGCACTGAAATAAAAAACCCACAGCACTGAGGCTCAGAGCCCAGGTCAGCTGACTCAGGCTCATCAGGCTCAGCCTATGTGGCCACAAATAGCAGTGTAGATGTTTGGGCTTGGGCTGAAGCCCAGGCTTTGAGACATTTCAGCCTGAGCCTGAATGTCTACATTGCAATTTTTAGCCCTGAAACCCAAACCCCACAAACCTGAGTCAGCTTACCTGGGCCAGGCCCAGCAGGTCTTTGTAGCATAGACATACCCATAGAGTCCAAGGTCCAAAGGAAAGATTATGATCATCTAGGTCTGATCTCCAGTATAACACTGGCCACAGAACTTCCCCAAAATAATTATTTTAGAGAAAACATCTAATTGTGATTTTACAATCACCAGTGACAGAGAATCCATCAAGACTGTTGGTGCAGCAGTACAAACATGAGTCACACTGTTCAACTCTTACCCCTTATTTCCTGTCTGACTTTATCTAGCTTCAACTTTCAGCTATTGAACCAGGTTACACTTTTCTCTACTAGACTGAAGAGCTCATTAATAGATATTTGTTACCCAGGTAGGCACTTAGGGTATGTCTAGACTACATCCCTCTGTCACCAGAGGGATGTAAATTAGACATACCGAAATTGCTAATGAAGCGGGGATTTAAATATCCCGCGCTTCATTAGAATAAAAATGGCTGCCACTTTTTGCCGACGCAGCAATTTGCCAGCAAATTGCCACATTGGCAAAAAGCGGCGGCCATTTTTATTCTAATGAAGTGCAGGATATTTAAATCCCCGCTTCATTAGCAATTTCGGTATGTCTAATTTACATCCCTCTGGCGACAGGGGGATGTAGTCTAGACATACCCTTATAGTCTGTAATGAACTCACCCTTTTCACCTTCTCTTTGTTAAGTGACACAGATTGCATGCCCTCTATCTCTCACTATAAGGCAGGCAAATTTTCTAATCCTCACGCTTTTCTCTGAACCTTCTACAATTTTTCAACATCAGTTCTGGGGTCCACAGATCAAGAAGGGAAATGATATTTCAGCAGTGGTTGCACCAGTGCCAAATACAGAGGGAAAATAACTTCTTTACTCCCATTCTAATTCTCCTGTTTTTACATCATAAGATCGTATTAGCTCTTTTGGCCAGAGTGAGCACATGTTCAGCTGACTATCCATCACGATCCACAAATCACTGCTACCTGAATAGAGTCTTCCATTCTGTAAGTATGGCTGTTATTGTTTGTTCCCAGATGTATAGGTTTACATTTAAATATATTAAAGTACACATTGTTTGATTACAAGCTTCAGGGGGTAGCCAAGTTAGTCTGTACAGGATAAACTTACACTCCATATCAGTGACCAGATCTCTTCATTATTTGTCACTCCCCCAATATCTGTCATTTGCAAACTTTAATCCGTGATGATTATATGTTTTCTTCCAGGACACCAATAAAGATGTTACATAATGTAGGGCCAAGATCTCTTTAGGACCCCACCAGTTGAGGCAAAGCCTCCATCTCACATCATGAGCCTGTGCTTTATTAAGTATCATTATTTGTGTAAAAAATCCTAAGAACATAAAATAATAAGACTCCCAGAATTAATCAAAAAATCATATATATGTCCGGCTCTTTGATCAGTCACTCAGATTATGTAAAGACCTAAGTTGCCTAATAGAAAAATCATAGACAGGCCATCATGATTTGCACTGCATTAGTTTTACCTCAAGGTAAAAAAACAGGGGCCTATATAATAAAGTGTAACAGCTCTCACGTAAGTAGTTAGCAAGTGGAAAATAAACCAGTAGAGGAGAAATTCATTAACTCAAAATTACACATTGAGTAACTTGTTAGCTGACAGACTGACATTGAAATGCTAATGATTTTGATCATGGAGACAGAGACAGCAAAACTTTAGCAACCCAACTAAACTCTTGTGCTACCCTATAAGATTAAAATAATAAGCTAGAGACAGACCATCCCAGGATTTCAGCAAATTCACTTCTAAATCCCTCTTGATGAGCAATCTAGGATTCTGAATTCAACTTGTAAATAAGTTTTTCTTCCCTCCACAAAATGATTGTTATTCTGAATCCAGCAGAGAGTTTAATAGCAAGTGCATGACAGGTTTGAAGTGGATTGTTAGTCACATCAGCTCCAAGCTATGCTAAAAGCTAAACCCAATGCAGATGAATGGGTGAAGAAGGATAGCCTGGGACAAGAGGTAAGTCTACACTGCAGAGTTTTTCCAGAAAAACTACACTTACGTCCACACTGAAATTGTGTTCTTTTGGTAGAAAGTCAAAAGAACAGAGGGGTTTTTCCTACAGCGGTAACTCCCTTTCTACGAGGAAGAAGCCTTTTTCCAAAAGAGCTCTTTTGGAAAAAAGGCGTGTGTGGACGGGGAAGAGGCGTATGCGGTTTTTTTTCAAAAGAAGAGGCCTCCAGAAAGAGCACAGGTGCCTAGTGGCCACTCCATCCACAGCAATCAGAACTTAAATGTGAGATAGCGTCCAATGAATGTGAATGCTATCTTTTGCTGTGTAGATGCTCTCTTTTGAAAGAAGTTTTTCCAGAAGATCTCTTCCAGAAAAGCTTCTTCCGAAAGAAGCCCTCAATCTAGACATAGCTTAGGTGCTAGCCTGGAATTTGGGAGCTCAGTTCCTTGCTCTGTCGCTAACTTCTTCTTTGGCCTTGGGCAAGTCATTTACACCCAGATTTTTAAAGATGGTCTCCGCTACAAGGCTTAAATTTCATTTTCAAAAGTGGCACAGGCTCTTAGGAACTCAGGCTTTGTCTACACTAGAAACACTTCAATGGCACAGCTGCAGCTGCACTGCTGCATAGATACTCACTACAGCATCCTTCCATCACTGTAGTAAATCCAGTTCTCCAATAGGTGGTAGCTAAGTGCACAAGACTTCTTTCATCACACGAATAGTGACTACACCAGGATTTAGATCATACATCGTGCAAGGCATGACATTTTTCCCAGTGCTAACTGGTGTAGTTAAGCCAACCTACCTTTGTAGCATAGTCTTGGATAGAATCTCACTGAAGGCAAAGGCACTTCGCCAGTTTACACCAGGTGGTGATCTGGCCGATGGTACTTTCTTCGCAGAACTTACTATCTGCGGCACCAGTCCTACAGTGAGTCTGCTGTGTGTGGTCCATGTGCCCATATGGATCCCATTGCAGAATGGAGGCCGGCATGTAGTTGTGACACCACAAATTATGAGAGAGAGTGGGGTAGGAGGCAGAGAAAAAGAGTAATGGCTTTGATTAAGATCATATGATTGTTTGTTTAACTATATGCAGATTTTGTTTCCATTAAAAAGGGTTGTGGCAGGAGAAGTAAAAGTTAATGGTTTAAGAATTTATTTTGAATTGCTTCAGGGCCGGGAACTGTACTCACGTGAGCAAATATTACTCTCAAGGGCAGATTCTCAGGTGCTTTGAATTAGCATAGACCCACTGAAGTCAGATGGAGCTATGCCAGTTTACACCATCTGAGGATCTGGTACAGTCAGAACATGTGTTAGAGAACCTGGTCTTAAACTGGTAGGCAAGTTATTCCATTTCCAAATACCCTTCCAGCAGGGCCAAAAGTGGAGAACATGCCAAAGTAAAATACAACAAAAATTAAAGGAAAAATCTTGCCCAGCTGTGGTATACCTTCCTACTTTAATTTTGTTTTTTGTTCTTCAGAGTATCTGGAGGCCATCCTTCTCTTTAAAGTCTCCCCCAGTTCTATCGTAAGCCTATTTTAATGCCCCCCAAATCTTATTCCTTAGTCCCAAATGGAATTACAGTGGAAGGATCAACAGACTGCCACCGTAAGGCATAGGCAATGAAAGGTGAGTAGCCAGTATAGGATTTTGGGGTGCAGAATTTAGCATAGGCTCCATCTTTATAAAACCAATGAGGTTGACAGAGACTCTTTGGACAACTAGTCACTAAACTGAGCACTTATTTGAACATCATTGATGTGCTCAGCATATAGAACAAGTCTGAGACGTGCTTCTTAGTGGGTGACATCAAGCCATCTGAAGGAAAAGAGAATTTCGGAAGATTGAAAGGCAATAAATTATATCTGCACATTGAAATATACAATATAATCACATTCTCTTCAGGGACAACCTCTACAATGAAGCAGAATTTTACATCTGTCAACATACATTTTAATAAGACCTATTGGCAATAAGAGTTTGAAAAATGGCATCTTTTCAAGGAAGACAGAACTGAAGCAATAGCTGTGAAGGGCAGGAAAGACAAGCTTATTCAAAGGCTATGTCCTCACAGCACTGTTTCCACAATGAGCACAGATTGCAAATCAGCTATGCTCTGTGGGTGAGAGAGAGAAAAATTTCTTGAGAAGACAGGCTCAGATCAAGTGTTGTTCATGAATAAAATAGAACTTCAGATAACCTCAGAAATTCTCCGACTCTCATTTTTCAGAAGAAGGAAGCAAGACTATTGGAACTATTTGACTAATCCGTTGCCCATTTTGTCAATGTTCAGATCAGATAATTGTTCATGAATGATTTTTCTCCATTTGACCTACTTGTGCTCTTATGTGGTGAGCCAAAGCTTAATTTGTTCTGGGGCGTGTTGGGACTCAGTTCTGGCACCTCTTCCATCTGTAGCATGTAAGGCGTGACCTCACATGCACAGTGCATGTCAGGTTACACTGTGCAGAGGATGCCATTTTGTAGAACAAAATGGCACCCTTTTATGACATGACCTCAGTGCATGCAAGGACTTGCTGTGAGAGGATGCCACCATTATTGCTTGAGGCCTGGCACCTCTTTCATTATAAATTAAGCACTAGGTGAAGCCAAAAATGAATACAGCTCTTAATACAATATCACAGAGGCCTTTGAGGGATTTCATACAGTGATTCTTAGTGCAAAAAGTCACAGGGTTGTTAACAATACTGATAGCCTCTATGGTGGCAAACTGCTCTTCTATGGTAGGACTTGCTCTTCTCAGAAATAAAAGAAGTTTATCATTTCCCTTTTCAGATGAACAGGGAGCACCCTTTTAATGATGCTCAAAGACCATGTGCAAAAGTGTTTGCATAATCATTTCAATAGTGCAGGCAAATTATTATTGGTATTATTATTAGTCCCTAAAGTTTGGTGCTACACAGATATACAGTAAAAGTCAATTACAGAGCATATAACCTTGAGTGAGAACACATCACTGAACATAAATATACCAAACGTTAGGTAGGTAACATTAGCACTTGCCTTCCATTATGCAGATATAGTTGTGGTACCTATGAGCACAAGCAAGTCACCTTATTTAAAAGTTTGACTTAACAGTGGATGTAACAAATCTATTAGTCCTTGGTGTAATTACAGAAAGCTGATAGTATGAAGTATCTCATGTGCAGATAAGATTCACTATTTTGAAATCCAGAAAAAAAAACATTACTTTTTTTTTAACTAATGAAGTCATTTTAGTCTACTTTCAGATATTCTGCTGACAAAGTTAAAGGGTTTTAGTTCAAAAAATTAGATTTTGAAGTTCATCAGCCTGCTTCTGTTCTGGTCAGTAGAGTTACTTCAGATTTATGCAGAATAAATTAGGTCAAAATTGGGCTCCATGTTTAACCGCATAACATTCATGTGTGCAAACATATTTCTTCACAGACCTCGACACACCTTTTTAAATAATGTGGTCCAGATGTTTAAAAATAGCCATTCATAAACTATTCTTCTGGATAACTGTTTATGTCATTAACGGCTACTGAATTTACCCAAAGGCAATGAATTCCCACTGATTGCATATCTTTGCCCATGGGCAGTTCTCTGAACTAAATTCAAGAGCTGATTCTTATTTGCTCTAAGACCCACTCACATTTATGCCCACCAGAGAGGTGTAAAGGAGCCTTACTGTAAATGAGAATGAAGCCTTCTGTCTATGACAACTGGAAACTTTGCTATATGGGAAGAGTTAAACTGTGTCAAAATTAAATTATGACACTGAATGGATTTTGAAGACTGAGCTCATGTCCAACAAAACAAGCAGTGACTGAGACAGAGCAGCGGTATTCAACCTAGTTTCCACTGTGGGCCACACACGCAGCTCTCTATGACTACGTCTAGACTACAAGCCTCTTTTGAAAGAGAGTGTCTAGACTACAAGCAGATTTTTCAAAAAAGCGAGCCACTTGGAAAGAGAGTCTAGACATTCTCTTTCGAGAAAGCACAGTTTGCATTCAATAGTGCCTTTTTTTGAAACAGTACTTTCGAAAAAAAGGCATTATTCCTCGTAAAATGAGGTTTACCGTGATCAAAAAAACTGCTGCGTTCTTTCAATTTACTTTCCGAAAGAACATGGCTGCAGTCTAGATGCAGGTGAAGTTTTTCGAAAAAAGGCTACTTTTTTGGAAAAAAACCTGTAGTCTAGACACACCCTAAGTGTTAGGTGAGCTACATCCACACTATATATACACTACGGCTGTGTCTACACTGGCACCCTTTTTCGGAAAAGGGATGCTAATGAGACACAGCGCAATTGCAAATCCGCGGGGGATTTAAATATCCCCAGCGGTATTTATTTACATAACTGCCGCTTTTTCCGGCTCGGGGTTTTGCGAGAAAGCGCCAGTCTAGACGCGATCTTGCGGAAAATAAACCCTTTTCGCGAAGATCTCTTATTCCTACTTGATCTTTTCAAGTAGGAATAAGAGATCTTGCGGAAAAGGGTTTATTTTCCGCAAGATCGCTGTCTAGACTGGCGCTTTTCTCCGCAAAACCCCGAGCCGGAAAAAAGCGGCAGTTATGTAACATGAAATACCGCTGGGATATTTAAATCCCTGATTTATTGCGCTGTGTCTCATTAGCATCCCTTTTCCGAAAAAGGGTGCCAGTGTAGACACAGCCTACCTGTATGGCCTTGAGGCTGTCACATGGATCCAGGACCACCAATGGGGGTGGGGGCAGGAAGAAAGAGGGAAGTTTCAGCCAGCATGCTGTGCAGCATGCTCCTGACAGCACTAAGGGCTGGTTGGGGGTGGGAGGAGTCAATATGGTGTGCTCTGGGCGGAACAGAAGGCTGGCTGCCGCCAGTCCTATCCCTTCCACCCAAGGCCCCTGCCCTTCCAGGAGTGCAGAACTTAACCCAACTCTTCCCCCCCCCTCCCCCGCCCCCCCCACACACACACCTGGCCCAGAGGCCTGGCAAGGCTGTCAGCCCTCCTACATGCACCACAGTTGTATGCAGATTGAGCCACAGGGGCCCAAACGTGCCAGTTGAGAACAACTGAGGTAGAAAATAAGTCCCTGATCCAGCAAAATACTTAAGCTGTGTTTTGACCTTAGTTAGACTAGCTCACATGCTTGCAGTTAAGACAAAGGTTCAGTGTTTTGGGGAGTTGGGGACCAGAAACTTTCAGCACCTCGTGGGTTCCAGATTCAGATTGTTCGTAAGTGAACATTCTTAATAGAGCTAATGACAGTACTGAAGAAAAGTTGGGGGAAATGCTTCACTACACAGTTATGCCACTTTCCCCACTAGAGAGCTAGTAGAAATTTTTCAAAATAAGTTACAGTGGAAAAAAAACAGGATTTTTATTGTCACACCCTTTCCTGTGGTTCTCAACCACCTCTAATTCTTAAGGCATAAACTACTACCCCCTTCTCCATCACACAATCTTTCCTATTTGTATATTATTTAACACTCTGATCTTGAGTTCCTTACTCAGGCAAAACTCCGTTTGAGACAGCAAGGTCCAAAGCAAAGAGCACAGGCATAGAAACTAGGAACCCTGAGGTCCCTGAGGTTGACTTGCTGTGTGAGCTGAGGACTACATTTTAAAGCTGGGTGCTACCATTTTTGAACTCCCTAGTTGAGACGGATACTGAGGAATCTGCTTTTCAGAGAAGTTAGGCATTGTCCACTTGACTGTAATGAGAAATGAAGGGTCTCCCCATGACATTCAGGCATTAGGACAGGTGTGTCTCAAGTTGTCCAACCTAAAACTGGGGTACCCCAAATTAGAGGCCACTTTGGAAAAATTTAGGTCTTTACCTCTATCCCTCAGTTTTCCCCATTTGTAAAACATAGAGCTGAAAAAAGTGTATCCATGCCAAGTACATTATAATGAATTATAGTTACAACATAGCATTAGTGTTAGTATTGGCTTCAGTGAAAGTTTTGACTAAGGAACCAAGTTCAACCTGAAATACTTCAAGATTTTTGGTCAACTAAGCCAGAGAGACACCATTTAAATGACGTTTCCTCTCTGTGATACTCACTGATAAATATCTATCTTAAAATGCATGGCTGATGCGATGCATGTGAAGCTAGATGATCAATTATTGCGCCTTCTTATATATTCGTCCAGAATACAGATGTTTAAAAATAAATAGTACAGTATTTCAAAATCAAGTGCTGTTATTTACAGAAACAAGCTGTTTAACAGTTTGGTTCAGTGAGTGCCACCCAGAGGAATCTTGACTAAAGAGGCAAAAAAAATTATAGCATTTTATCTTTGCTTAATTGTGTCTTTATTTTACACTACATGCTTTATTCTCTGCCCTTTTGACATAGCCAGCTGCCTATTGGAGTTCTATTAAGAAGCAGACCGGCTTCAGGCTGTAACAGGCACCAGCTTCCAAAGCCCATTCTATTGACGCGTCACATTGCTTGTGTGTGCTTGCAAGCACATCGCAGAAGTTCCTATACCCTGTGTTTCCTTTTCAAACTGCTGGGGAAAAGAAAAAAAGAGTGTGAGAAGCGTAAACTATTAAAACAATGTTTGTAGCTAAGTATCCTGCCCCACAATAGAGTGCAATAATTAATGACACAGTGGAATGTCTGGTTCACATTGAGTTCAGGTTCATCCTGTTATCAACTGAGCAGACAGAGGAAGTGACATCGTACATGCAGGCTCTTGTTTAAAGGCAAGGAAGTACAGCAAGAAGTTTCAGCACTAGTGCTTGGGCAGGAAGTATCATTTTTTAAAGGCTGGGTTGTATTTACGTCAGTCCTCTAAACTGCCGTTTTCACTCAGCCATGCATAACAAGCTCAGCAAGTTGCAGAGTATCTGTGACAATTGACATCAGTGGATGGTACTCAGTCTCTTGCAGGACTATCTCATTATAAGGGACGTATATGCAGCTGTTTTCAAGAGGATCATTTGTTTAATAAATAACTCAGAGGGGGATCCTTTCGCCATATCCTGCTAATTTTTTCCTTCTGCAAGTAAGTGATACCACTGAATTCAAGAGGCCTGCTTGACTATGAAAAGATTCCTCACACAAATAAGATTATGTAGCATCCGTTACAGGAACCTTACCTCGTAGTATATACAATTCGGGCACAATGCTGGGCATGGCCATCTCCAGGGTATCAATGGCCTAGATCGGTCAGACCTTGGTTGACAGATTTGTCCGGGCCCATACACGTGCTGAAAAATTCTTGCTTGCATTGCATATTTGCACCATGTATGTTCAACTGTTATGATAAAATGATCATTCTTGGGCATTGGAAAGCAGGAGCAAATGTGAAACATGACTCAAAGCCCTACAAAGGTTCTTCTTAGTACCCGCAGATAGTCCTTCTGGTGTTTAATGATATTTTTTCATCTACCCTTCCAAATCCCAGTCTGTTATATTTTTTATAAGTGTACTTTTATCTAATTCAAGGCTAAATCCTGCAAATGCTAACACATGGTTAGTCTCAGTGAACTGAACATGATGGCTCAGACAAGTATAATTAGTGAGTGGACTACTAACGTGATCAAAGCTACTCCCATGGGCATTTACAGAATCAGGCACTTATGCTGTGTCTTACAAGGGGCAGGGACCTTGCCTTGTTATCTACTAAAAAGATAGCACTCCTAGGCATGCCTGTCATAATTCTAACTGACACATCACAGTTTGTTGATGTGCCCTGCTGAGTCTGTCCGTCTTGGGGTTTTGTATTGCACCCATCATCAGCGTATCTAAGCACCCTTAAAATATCAACACACTATAGAGCACATTGATAGAAGTTGTGTTGCTCGGGGTGTCAATAAGACACACACATCCTGAGCATTGTAAGTTACACTGACCTAAGCGCTGGTTGGGACAGTGCTGTGTCAGTTGAGGGGTCACAAGCTTAAGCGAGGGAAATCCTCAAGGTTCTTTCTGTTGTTAAATGGGGTCTTAATATATAAAAAATTGAGAATTATTGTGCTAGCTCATCCTAGCTAGCTCAGAGCCAACATGAAGCTGCAACTCACCCATCACCTGTAACTTGGGGGAGCATGCAGTCCTCTATGTTCATAGGGATTGTATCTGCTATCCAGACTGAAGGGTATTCAGTTCTCATGTGCATTGGTGTCGCCCATGTATCTGCACTGTGTCACAAGGGGCAGCGGTGAACATCAGTACAGAATCTGGCTCTATGCTTGGTGAAGTCACTGCCAGGTGTCTGTAGGAGTTTCCGTAACTAGGGAAGTAGAAAAATACACTGGTAGTTATCAAACAGAGCGATCTAAGGGAGCTCACATGCAGAAAATTCCATCGTATGAATCAATGGGAGCTTATTCCTGCCACTTTGGGAAACTGAAAATGCAAATAACTCCTGCACTCTTGTGGCTTGATGATTCTGAAGCAGTTCTGAGATTTACTCCCTGGAGGGACTATGCAGTCATGTCAAAATAACCTTACTTTGGGTCCAGCAACAAGTGTTTCTGAGGAAGCCAAGAAAGAGCTGGTGGGGGCAGCAATAGCCACATTCATGGTTAAGAATTTGCTGTTTCTTGCACTGCCTAATGTTTATCCAAGCTATGCCCTTTTTGCACTATAGGTGCAATCAGTTAGTTGCACATCCCATTATGGGACAGCCTCATTACTGCATTAAAATATTGCTTCCCCCCCAACCCTACTCGACACACAGTACCAGAGCAGGGATTTAAAATTCCTATTGTCTGAACATTAAGAGGAAAAGTCTGCTGTCTCCTATTATGGAACTGTGTTATAAAACTGGAATGCTGTCCCCGCCTAGTCTGGCTCCTTGTCATCGGGACTTTGCCAAAAATCATTCTGTAGTCCAGAGCGTGCAAGTGTCACAATGGGAACAGCCTCCTGATGCACAAAGGCAAGAGGCGATGAATGTGTAAAGCTGGCGGAGGGTTTTTTCTAATCTGCCAGTAACAATCAAGCGACTTTCTTAATCTTTCTGAATTCTGATACATACTGTATGTGTGGCCTTGCACCTAGCAAACAGCAGCTGTATGCTGCTGATTGTTAACTGAACCCATTGTCTTTTATAGTAGAGAAAAAAAAAGTCCAGCTGACTCCTTTGCATGTACTGCTGGTTTCAGTTTTTAAATGATGGGCTAAAAAACAAAGCCACCCAACGTTCTCCATCTGAGCGTAACGTGATTCTCCTCTTGCTTCTATCGCTTTGCCCCAACCTAACTCCCCGGAGATTGTACATGAAAGAAAATTCAACTTCCTTAAGTATCCAACAGGGTTCCTGTGTTTGTAAGGTCACTAGAGCCAGTTTCAAGGCAGCAAAAGTAAAGGGAACGCCAAGCACTGAATTCGGTTCTCAGTCATGCCAATGTCAAGCCAATGGATTTGAACAGAGTTAGTCGGGGAGTTACACCCATGTTATTGCGGGGGGGGGGGGGTTGTTTATCAACATAGGGATTAGTTTTCTTTACCCGGTTCCTGGGGGGAAAATGCATATTTTAAAAATGTCACTATGCAGTTCTGCATTGCCATATTTTTTCTTTTGTCTAACCCCTTTGCATTTCAGTTTCCCCTGTGTATAATGTTTTATATCCTCTCAGCCATTTCCAGTCCAAACCATTTTTATCAAATTTACTTAGGAAATGCCTTCTGGGGTTACTTCTTCCTCTCCTGCCCACAATGCTCCATCATATGCTCGTAACATTTGACAAGAGCTATTTAAGGTGGGACTTTTTTAATATAAGGAGGCTTGTTTAATTATACATCGAACATTTTAAGCCACAAGGCCAAATCCTCCTCCACATAGTGATGATCTAAGCACATCCAAGAAACCTAGAGCCAAAAATCTCAAGTTCCGAAGAAAATATTTGCAGGGCAACATGGCTGGAAACTTGTCAGAGTTCGCCAGCATAGACTGTGGGGCTTAAATTTAAGCATGAGTGCTGCATAAGAAATCAACACAAAACAGAGACAGCTGTATGAGTTGAGTCCCAGTACAGAACCTTACTTGAACGGTCTCAAATATGACTTCTCAGCCCAGGGCTTAAAAAATTCCAATAGATTTGGCACGGGTCATGTGTCAGGAGTATAGGAACAGCAGACTGCAGCAAGGGAAAGAGGGGGAAATTTGTCAGGATGAAAAAGATTTTTGGATGGCAGCACTGGATATAGATCAGGTAAGATCATCCTACACAGATATCACCAGAACAGGTATGTGCCAATGGCAGATATCTGTATCCAGTCAATCAATCAGCCAGTCAATAGATGCTTTTGAAAGTTCCTTGTCAGCCTGAATCCAAAGCTATTTCCAGTGTACTCCCCAAAAGAATAAGTCTTTGGCAAACAAACAGCAGTGAGCTACCTTTCTCTGCAGGCTAGAGCAAAGATCAGAATAGGACAGGCAGAGAATTAAAACAGAAGTAGAAAAGCTGATCTTACCACTACAGTCACCCCAAACAAAATTCTATAAAAAAGAGTACAAAAAGAGAGTTCACAGAAGGGTCTGTGTTCCAGCGGAATTCATTAGAGTTAGGAAACTAACAGATTTTTCTTCTAGTTTCCCTGGCAGTTCTGCAAAAAATTAAACGTCTTTGTTTCATTTAACCCAAAATGAAGCGTCTCATTTCAATTTTGAGCATCGGAACTGTTTGAAAAAATAAAATGGGAAGAAGTGTCTAAAAAGAGTCATTTCAAATCAAAATGTATATTTAAAAAAATACTGAACCAAAAGTCTTCAAAAAAAGTTGTTTTTTTTTCTCCCCTCACCCTTCCCATGAACAATTTGGCAAAACTGATATAAATGTGCTAAACACGTTGCAGTTTCTGAATCGGCCTTTGTCACTGAAAAGAAGTTTCAGTCAAAAAATTTCACCCAGTTCTTGAACCAATACATTTCCCCTCTCTGGTTCTCTGAATTATATAACTCCTGCATGCTTCTGTGGCCTCAGTGACCTGGGTCAGCACAGCGTACAATCACACCAAATAAAACTACAACAATGAGAGAAACCTACATTAACTAATTACTGTAATAGCCACTGGGTTAAGAATGAGACATCTGATAGGAGAGGGAGAGACAATCACAGGGCAATGTCAGCAGCACGTATGGGCGTGCACTGTTTTAAAGCTCAGTGCTTCCCATGCTGCAAAGAGCTTAACCCCTTAATTGCTAGGTGATACTAGAGGTTGGTTTATCCACTGGGTTACAAAGAATTCAGCATGAAGGGATAAAAGCAGGGATATAGGGGAGGTTAAAAAGATAAGTGAAAGCCATAACAGGTGTACTGCCCAACCTCCATTTGAGCAGCCGTCTGCAACACAGGACTGTCAGGCACTTGTACTAGAGGGCTGTAGAGCTGCATTCACCATGAAAGTAGACACAAGGTTACAAGCTAAGTGTGTGCTGACCTTGCAATGGTACCAAGAGGTGGGAGAGATCACCACAGGAAGCCTTCCTTACCCTTCAGTCACCAGCTGAGCGCCATCCCCAAGTTCTCACATCACAGGGACTGTGCCTTCCCTAGTGCTCCTGGGAGAGGAAACAAGACCATGAGCTCACCCCCTTCGGCCCTGGTCCTTGAGCTGGTCAAGCACAAAGATATTGTGGAAGGAGAGCATTCCTCTTGTGCTCTCAGGAGTGGCCAGAACTGCCCAAGAGTGAGCAACATTGTCCCACGAGGGACCAGATACTGCACACAACTGAGCCTTACACTGATTCATCAGTGACTGGAAAGAGTCCAGACTGGGCCACATGAGCTATGCTTGGTACAAATCCAAGGGAGGGGACAGGTAAGAGTACCTTTAAGGACTAAGCTTGTCCCCAGCATAAAACAGAACAGGGCTCATTGTAGCAGTAAAGGTTAATCCCGTGTGGGGGAAAACCTAACCGCACCACCTATGTCAGAGAAGGTGGCATAGGAGTCACTATGGTAGCCCTATGCCATCAGGTCCCCTTATAGAGTGGGAATTCTACACTGGCCAACTAAATTGGGTTTAAAGCTGTTTAGCACCATGGGAACAGCACAAAGTAACCTGATCAGACACAAAGAATCTAACCCATACTGAGAATTAGTAGTAATAATAGTACTGAAACAATAAACCATGCCTCTTCTCCAAATATCCTCAGCCCTACAGCAAATAAAAGCATATTGCTACAAAGCTCAATTTAATACCATTTTAGGTGTTCAAAGGAATCCGTATTTGCAGCAGGTTCTTCTACTGCACTGATGAATTTATACTGGAACAATGTATCTGATACTGTAGTCCTTTACATTCACTTGTTTACTTTTCCTCCTTGTTTTTGATCTCTTTCTTGGGAATAGTTATATAGAGTACTTTTATGGTTTGTATTGTTTTCTGGACAACGAGTGGGATAAGGATTGTAGAGAAAAAAAATGAATCCATACTTAGTCATTGCGAGACTGAAAGCCAAATGTGTTAACTTTAAAATGAAACTCAGTCTACATAAAAGTAACCCGCCTAAAACAGGACTGCTTTGCTATTCCCCAGCTCAGTTTCTTCAAACCAAGCTGTGCTCTGGGGCTTCCCCACAGCTAGACTCACAAAGGCGCCACGCTTTTGAAACTCCTGAACATGCAAGATCCTTCCCTCTCCTCCTGCAGAATTAGCACATAGTTTGGTGTGTGAGACAGCGAGATGGAGAGCTATTCTGCACCGTAGGGACTTTCACAAGCACACTTCACACCAAGGCACACCACGCAAAGAGGCCTTTGAGTCTTTCACTCTGAAAGAAGTGGAACAGCGAAGCCAACCACCTACCTGCTGTTACTGGCAGCAGGCAGAGCCCTGAGGCCTTCTGCCCCTGAGGGGATGCATCTCTCGGGTGCATAGAAAAGGCCTTGGAAACTGCAGATGACTTTAGTATATTTGGGGAGAAGAACTCAAATTTCATCCACTACCATCAAGAGTCTGCTAATCAGCTCATAACAGTTCCATTTCAGTGGCATGCCCTGAGAAGTCTTTTCCTAGCTGACACAGGTGGATAGGACATTTGCCTATTTGACATGATGTCCTATTTAACTGAGTGAAAGTCAGAGGGGACCTCATGCAGGAGGAATAACAGGTAGTTTGAAATAAGGCTTTATTTCAAACGCCCGTTTCACTGCCGCGTGTAGATGCGGGCAGTTATTCCCGGGCTTGTACATTTCAAAAAATGGCACCCAGACGGGAAGATGCAAATCAAGCGCGGGATATTTAAATCCCGGGCTTGATTTGCAATTCCGAATGCCTACATTTGCAGCCCTATTCCGAAATAGGCTGCGAGTGTAGACATACCCTCAGAGATAGCAACAGGGACCTCACCAATGCTTATCTCAGAAGCCAAGGTTTTTACATATGGGTAAGTGGGCTAGGCCCACCACATTCTTCTCCTTCCACACTCAACACTACAGGACAAAGTCGAGTTAAAATATGCAACTTCAGCTACGTTAATTGTGTAGCTGAAGTCTAAGTACCTAAATTTGACTTTTGGTGCAGTCTACACTGCTGGAAGTTGAAGGAAGAATACTCTTCCTTTGATTTCCCTTATTCCTCGTGAAAGCATGGTTACCGGCATCAACCGGAGGACCCCTCTCACTTTGAATTAGCTGTCTTAACTAAACCGCTAATTTGATCCCTGGAAGATCGGCAGTGGCAGCTTGGATCCTCTGCTATAGTGTAGATGTACCTCACAGTCCTCTGTGGGGTGTTCTCTGAAAAAAATCCACTCAATGTGCAGATGCAGTCAAAAAAGGGTAACAAAATGTTGGGAATCAGTAGAAAAGCAATAGATAATACGACAGAAAATATCTTATCGCTTCTATATAAATCCATGGTACGCTCACACCTTGAATACTGTGTGCAGATGTGGTCACTCCATCTCAGAAAAGATATCTTGGAATAATAGGAATGGACTCAGAAAGCAGCAACAAAAATGGATAGGGGTTTAGAACAGCTTCCATATGAGGAGAGATTAAGGTGATTGGGACTTTTCAAATTGGAAAAGAGATGACTAAGGGGGATATTATAAAGGTCTATAAAATCAAGAGTGGTGTGGAGAAAGTAAATAAGGTAGTGTTATTTACTCATAACACAAGAACTAAAGGTCACTAGATAAAACGAATAGGCGGCAGGTTTAAAACAAACAAAAATAAGTATATCTTCACACAATGCACGGTTGACCTGTGGAACTCCTTGCCAGAAGATGTTGTCAAGACCAAGACATTAAGAGGGTTCAAAAAAGAACTAGATACAGTCATCAATGGCTATTAGCCAGAATAGGAGGGAGGGTATCTTTAGTCTTTGTTTGCTTGAAGCTGGGAATAGGAGAGGGATCATTTGACGATTACCTGTTCTGTTGATTCCCTCTGAAGCACCTGTCAATGGCCACTGTTGGAAGACAGGATACTGGACTGAATGGAGCTTTGGTCTGACCCAGTATGGCCGTTTTTATGTTCTTATGGGGTGATGTTGGCAGGACTTCCCCAGAGCTATTGTCTCATACAAGCTGCAGACTCAGGCAGACCTCTGCACTGGTTACACTTATGGCATATTTCCAAGTTTTGCTTTACAAACTGTGAAGCCTAGAAACTTGTTTTAATTCATTATTTATATTTATATTTATATTTATATTAAAGCTGAATTTCTGGTGTAATCACACAACCACGGGAGCTGGGGCCTTAATCCAGCCATGGTGTAGATGATCAGGAATTCTCAACCCTTTCTAGGCCAGAGCACATCTTCAAAAGGAGATTGTCTCATGCACACTTCCTCTACATTCACAAAGACACAAGTGACCTCTCCTCTTCTCCCACATGAGCATGCAATGTCCTTGTGGTACCTACAGCCACCGCTGATGTGAAACAGCCATCAGAGATAAGTCTTCAATATACCTGAAATGTCTTCATGTCATCTGGCTGCTGAAAATCAGAAGCACCTGAACACATGATCATCAAGCTCTCGGCAGACAACCAGAAAGTCTTTACTGGTGCACAAGACAGTCTGAAAACTGGCACTCTAGATCACATACAGAAATTGCTAGCTTCCTTGCTGTTAAGAATTGAGCTATTGGCTTGTCTTGCTGCTCATTTTGGGCCTGAATCCAAGCACTGAGTGTCAGTGGGAGTTTTTTTATTACCTGCAGTGAGAGCTTGGAGCCAGCCATTGGTGCTATACCTGTTTAATTGCTGTTGAGCTCCATACGAGTCAGCACAGAAGCAGGAACATTTCTGCATATGACTCAGGAGTGTGGCTTAATAAAGCCATTCAGAGAAAAGGTCAGTCATGGGGAGAACAGACATGGCAAGTGCAGTTTTACTCCCACCAGACTCAGGCCTTTTTATGCAAAGCCATTATTCCTAATTAGACAAAATGAAATAAGTGAGTAAGAAAAAAGGGTCACTTTGAGCATTACTTGTGAGAAAAACAATGGCATAAAAGTTGCAATCCCACCCCATCCATTAAAGATTATACATAGGGACACCTCAAAGCTGGACTTGGCAACCCAGATTTCCTTCCAATTAAATGACACGAGGAAGCATTTGAAACAGTGTGGGCGCCTTTTCATCGCTGCTTCTGACTAACTGACAAAGTGATAACATTGACTATTTATCACCGTAATATCAACCTAAATTCCGTAACCACGGAGTCAGTATTTAACTGAATCAGGGGAACTGAACCAGTTCTACAGAAAATACTCGGCAGTCTTTCCATTCTAGGTATTCCGAAAACTTGAATTAGTATTATTTATTATTTCTATTATTTTAACACCCAGGAGCCCCCGTCATGGCCAGGACCCCATTGTGCTAGGCAATGTACAAACACAGCACAAAAAAAAGACATTCTCTGCCCCAAAGATGTTCTGAGTGCAAGAAAATAGACAACAGGTGGAGACAGACAGAGACAGACAGGGGAGTACAATGGAACAATATTAAATTGCCACTGCCTCCCTAAAGCATCCCTAAAATTTGTAATACAGGGTTACATGGGGGAAACAATCCAAAGAGCTAAGCTAAGAATTTGCCTGCTGTTAACTTAATTCCCTACTATGCTAGCTGAATTACTGTTAAACCCTTGGGTGAACTACTCAGCAAGTCTACTAACTTATCTCTGCCATGTCTAGAGAACAGTTTGCCCCATATGAGATTTTCTTTCTTCAATGAACCTGCCCCCAGTGTTAGGAGCCATGAGTAGCTGCCAATCTACTTGTTTTGAGGTCTGTAGTACAAACATCACTGCTACCAACTGTACTTCTACATCATAGTTCACACAGATTTAGGCCTATATCAAACCACAAGAGATTGGTCATGAAACTTCAACACTCTCTAAAGGCTCTTTGGACATTTGTTATTGTTTATATAGCACCACTGGTACATAAGGAACTGTATAGTTTGGTGGACATAACAGGTCCTTGTCCCAAAGAGTTTACAGGGTAAAGGAGCAGTAGGTGTAACACAACACAGAACACACAGACACGTATGGCAAGAATACCCACAATGCATCCGAATAAGTGGGCTTGTAGATGGTGCTTGCAGGTGGGCCCACACAAAAGGGGTGGTTGATCCAGATGCAAAAGACAGCATGAGAGACAGCACCAAGTCTGGAATGCACGAAGATAGCAAATGACCAAATTTGGCCCTGGTGTAACAAGGTTCAACTCCCTTTCATGTCAATGGGGTGGCCTCTGCCAATGTCAAGACTAAATTTTACCTAAAAGGGAGCAGGCCACAGAGTGTAACAATGAATGTAAGTGAGTAATTCCTGAAACTTGTGGGGAGAACATTCATAACTTTGACTTCCTGTTCTGCATGTACAAAGAGAGATGTTTTTGTCTATAGGAGTGGAAATAATGTACAACTACTGACACCTCTATGGTGCCATTCATTCAGAATTCCTTTCCATGCTGTATGAAGCTACAGTTCATTTGCCCACCACTGAAGTACAACCCAGCAGCCTATCAACATCAGGAGCGCGCACCATAGAAGTGGATGGAAATGGAGAGCCCCACCTCTAACATCAGTCACGGGAGTCACTGGACACTGAGTCCTCCCACCATGTGACAGAGCAATGTTTTGTAACTCTGACTCATGTCAGGGGGCTGGGGCCAGGAAATTAGGTTTATTCTCCTACCAGCACTCCTGTGTATCACACCTTTATTCATTTCTCTGCTCACTTCTGTGATCAGGAACTGTCAAAGCCTTCCCACCTGCCACCCCAATCTACCCCTAAGTCCCAGAATCCTTTCCACCCTGTGCAGTGTTTGAGTTGGCAAATTCCATTGCAAGACCATCACCAAAGTGCGTAAGCAACGTGAGACCAAGCATGTTAAATAATGGATTTCTGGCACGTCTCCAGTTGGCTTCAGATGGACCAGAATAAGATAGCGCCCAAAACATTTCATTAAATTAAACTTAGTGGATTTTTTGTAATGTTGATTGATATGGCCACAAGTATGTCTACCTACTTTTTGCATTTCATGCCATAGAAGAGCTATAAAAATATCATTATTGCATCTGTGTGCTGCTGAACTGACTGGCTCCTACTGTAGCAAGGAAAAGCAGGACAAAAATACCCCAGGGCCTATTGCTTCTATCAAGAAATATTGGCATTAACATATTTTAATGTAATCGAAAAGGGCAAGGTTGTTATTTGCCTACTCCGCCCCAGCAGAGGGGACAGAAGGCATAAGCTGCGTGGTGACACCCGGGATGGTGGGCCAGCAAGCTCAAGGGGGCTGCAATTCCCCTTCCCATGCATGTAGGCGGGGAGTAGACAGACAAGAATAGGGAGTGGACAAATCTTTGACTCTGCCATCTTCCGTACCCAGACAGCACAGCCGAATCGGTGCAGGGGGAAGTGATCTGCACCTGGGAAAGATTGGGTGCTAGTACTGTCCTTGGAGCAAAAGGGAACCAGACACCAAACTGGGGCTGTGAGCCACAAATCATTTCCCAGAGTGTTCCTGGGACAGAGCATTCACACACTGCCCCTTACTGTGGGCAGAGTGTATCATTACAAGCTAGCCCAAAATGGCTTAAAGAAAGGTCTGTCTAGCTTAACGTGCCTAATAATATTAGATTTCATAAAACCTTTCCTTGTTTTAATGAAACCTAACTAGAAGGCCGAAAATACTTGTTGGTGTTGTTTTAGGTAATGTGATATTCAAGGGATGCAACAAATAAAAATGACTTACCACTGACTGTAGCCAAAATATTACTTAAACATTATTTCTGTATGCGAAAATAATCTGTTTTGCTCTCGTGGGCGCAACAGGTACAATGGAAACCTCCTTGGTTAGCAGCAGTATTATTTTTTCACACTTAAAGCATTTAGAATCTATTCCCAGCAACAGAAGCCACTTCAATATGAAATGCAACATTAGTGCGATAGGGCCTGGGTGATGGATGACACTGATAAGTCACCAAAGCAACCCTGATTGGAGATGGTGTTCAGAGAATGCACCACATTAATTTACTAGCCTATCATTATTGCTCCGAGTTTATTTTTAACTAACACGTCCTAGCCATTGGCAATACATTTCAGAGATACTCTGACTCCGCAGAATGCACGAAGTGAGAGAAATAACATATGGTTTTGTTTTCAGCAGCTGAAGAAAAAGTTGGACCTACTTAGTGTTACAATATATGTCTTTTTTTTTTTTTTGGTCTTTGATCTAAAGTGGATACCTGGTGAAAAATTAATAAGCCTTGCTCGAGCACAACACATTCAGCAGCAGCTTTGGAACACATTAACACTACAGTGTGAGATCCCTAATAATACAGTAATTCTTTTGTATATGCAGTACTCTTAATTTCCACTCCCCATAGTATCAGACATCATCCAACACGCCAGCTACAGAGGTTAAGTAATCTGTATCATAGGGGGGGACTAAGTGATGACAGAGAAGAAAGGGCTGTGAGAGGTGTCTTACAAGTTCTTTGACATAATTTAGCAGCACCCATAACAAGGCAGAGCTGAAGAGCTAGACAGGAAAAGGGGAAGAACTAATTGCTGCTTTGTGATGAATGGGACAGGCCAACAAGCAATCATTCCTGTTGACTTCTAAACACAAAATAATTCCCATGTAGCCAGCTGGGACTAAGAGTTGATATTTGGGCCATTTAAACAATTTTGAGAAGACGGTACAAACATACAAATTGCCACACAATCTGCTGGCAATTTTTGTGTCTTGTGAGGTGCTCTGCTGACTATACAGCTGACAGAAATAAGAGTTAAAGAGGTAGCACAAGCTGCAAACAGTGGGAAAGCATCTTATATGATCAAATTAATCATCATCCTTAGCACATACAACGTTTAGTATATGCAATGTGCTTGAGAAAGTATGAAATGTATATGTTAAGACACAGCTACTCAACATGCAGCTCATAGGCCGCATGTGGCCCGCCGCCCGTTTGTTTACAGCCCGTGGTACAGTTTGGGTTTACGCGGGGCTCAACATGCAGCCCGCAGATGGGATCCTTTGAACATGGCCTCCACTGGGAACATGCTCCACAATGGCAAGTCAATATAAAGGTCTTCTGGTGATATGTGTTTTAGTAGTTAAATTCCTGAGCTGTCATTGCTCATTAGAAGTGCTGTCATATGGATGGAAATTGGCTAAATGTTGCATGTTATTAATATTAGCAGAACGGACTTAAATGGGCCTGCATGTTGTGTGGTTTTGCCTTAATCTTTGTATTCATGCCCATCAGTGTGAAAGATGCTATTTGCACATATGTGCAAATATATTTGCACATATATGCAACCACATTAAAGCTGTGGCCCTCGGCATGTGTTTCAAGTAACGTTGTGGCCCCTTGGGGCTTCCAAAGCTGAGTAGCCCTGTGTTAAGATTTATATGTGGCCAGATAACTAGCTGAGCTGGGTGCCCAATCTGAGACACTTTCAAGAAACCTGAATTTTGCAAACTTGTGCACCCACCTTCTGAAAATCAGATCCCTTGAATGCATCTCAAGTTGGGCGTCCAAATAAAGGCACTCAATGTCACAAGTCACTTTTGAAAACCCTAATCATAATGTATGTGATGAGGTCACTACATTCCTCGGGCTACTGAAATACTGAACACTGGGCTACATTCCACCCTGGCTGAAAGGTTTACATCTAGGTTTGCATCACTGCACATGCACAGAATTCATGGCCCCTACAGATTTCTGTTTCCCCCCAGAAAAATGACTTCTGATGAGGGGCAGAAGGAGGCAGTTGCCATGGAGCCCAGGGATACTGAGTGCTGACTCTCCCTCATCCCACCCCTTCCTCCTGAGGCTCTACCCCTTCTGGGGACACAGACAGCTGAACGCCCTCCCCCTTCTGTGGTCAGTAGTCGACATAAATTGTGAGTTTGAGTCCCCAGCCCTCACTTGCTCTTCAGTCATCTATGGTGGTGCACAACCCGGGGGTCACGACCCCCAAAGGGGTCATGGATGTCTTCCTGGGGGGGGTCGCTGCACCGCCGCCAACGGCCAGGCCCAGCCCTCGGCCGCCTGGATCTAAGCGCTGCGCCACACCGCGCAGCCACCAACAGCTGGGCCCAGCCATGGGGGTCACGGTTGGAAAAAGGTTGCACACCACTGATCTATGAGGTAACACTGAGCATATGGCTGCATATATTTGTTGACTAATAAACAGAAGAAAAGGGTCAGTACTGGCTATCTTACTGTTAGACTGAGTGGGTTTGGGGATTTCCTCCAATGATCTGCAATTCCTTTCTCTGTCCATTGCATTGTAGTTTAAATAAATTAGCAACATAATTGATACCAATGTGATTACACTGTGTTATTTTAAGAAATAAAGTATGCAGAATTTTGCAGAATTTTAAAATACAGTGCATCGAATTTTTTGGTTTTTGGCACGGACTTCCCGCAGGAGTAAAGATTTCCACAAGAGAAACCTAGGGCATAGGGCCCTTAGCAACTGAATGTCTTCCTGCGTGGGGGTTGCAATGATTCAAGGCAACAGCAATTCCTGCTCTACCAAGAGCATGGAGCCAGCCAGACCCACCTCAAAATCAGGGAGTGGTCACGGCCAGGAGAGTTGGGATAAGCTAATTCAGTTCTATTCTACAGCAGCCTCAGTTGGATGTGCCGGGAAGCCCCAGCCACCTCTTTAAAGCTGCCTTCTTTTGCGGGGGCAAGACAACGGTGTAATTTACAGCCTCCTGCGGCAACAGGTGTGATTCAAGCCCTTAATTGAGTGCCTCTCCTGTTCTGCAGCATACGGTTTATTTAATTAATGGCAAATGGAAATCAGGTAATCGCAAAATTTCACAATCAAAATGTGGTTCCAGGCCTGTGAACGGGCCATGCCAATGTCAAACTTGTTTGGCCAGGGCTCCATTAGAAGCTGCTTAGCATGTTCTGCACAATAGTACTTAGTGTTCATTCTTTTTCTGTCCCGGCTTAGCTCCTTAAAGAAGAGCCTGTGTTTTGGCTGTGGGTTTGTACAGCATTTTGCAAAATGGAGTTCTAGTCAATGGATAAGGTCCCTAGGCACTTCCATAATGCAAAGCAATTATAACAGTGCACTACCATCTGTCTTGACAGCAACGAGGGGAGGAATGGAAACAGCTCTGAGGGACCAAAGTTGTATGGGGAAAGCTGGAACCTGCAGCATGGCACACAGAGTTAGGCCAATGGAATCGCTGCTGTTACTCCTAGCTGCACTGTGCTATGCTCGCTATTTTCTTTAGATAGACAATCAAGTGCAAGCTCAGGACTTCCCAAAGTGTGTCTTCAAAAACTGAGTCGCCACAGGCCAAGATTTCAAAATCAGCCCAGCAGTGAGAACAGCAGCACCTGGGAACAAATGAGCGTATTTATTTATTTATTTTTTAAAACATCGTCAGATAATTTTTTAAAACATCGTCAGATAATTTAATACCGTCGATTTATGCAGCAGCCACCCATGTAATCATGTGCACTTACCTTCATTACCCTTATCTTCCATCTCCCTTTGCCTCTATGGTTTGTCTCACTCATGCTTTGTCTCAAACCAGACTGTAATCCTTTGAGGCAGGGCTCAGGATTACCTGCATAGTGCTGAGCACAATGGGTTCCCCAAGCTGAGGGGGGGGACTATAATTAATATTAAAAAATATCAGATTTTCTGGGTGGTGGAGAGGAGTGTTAGAAAAAAATCCTGCTAAGCCGCAATGCTTGATAACTACCATCTGCATATTCACGGCACTACAGCTTCACAAAGAGTGTAAAATGAGTTTGACACAATCCCATGGGAGACAAGGAATCACATAACTCTATAGCTGCACTCTTTAGCAGCAAGTAAGAGCTTCTATTTACAAAAACACTCTAATAAGGAATATTGTGAATGTGATAATATAAGTAAACCTGGACACTCAATCCACAATTGGCTGGCTCAACACATATGAAAGGGCCATTATAATATCCCAAAGTGGTCCAGGATTTATGAGTTTTAAAAGTGTATTGTGAAAATCGTTTTTCAATATATACAAAGTGTGTGTGGAAAAGGCTACATTTTGCATAGTTTACATTGGAGCACTTCTAAAGTTCACTTTTTGCAAACATTTGCACAAATAAAAGTTGAAAATGTTCCCAGAGAGCAAACCCTAAATATAAGCATGCCCATAGTGAATTTATTTAAACATTCAAAAGAATATTTGCAAAACATGTTGGCAGTATTCATGGGCTTCTAATACTATGGCTGTAGATATATCTATACAGCAACTAGATTGCCTATATCAAATACCTAAAAGGATGTTACAAGAAGGAGGGAGAAAAAATGTTCTTCTTGACCTCTGATGATAGGACAAAAAGCAATGGGCTTAAATTGCAGCAAAGGAGGTTTAGGTTGGACATTAGGAAAAACTTCCTAACTGTCAGGGTGGTTAAACACTGGAATAAGTTGCCTCGGGAGGTTGTGGAATCTCCATCTTTGGAGATATTTAAGAGCAGGTTAGATAGACATTTATCAGGGATGGTCTAGATCAGAGCTACTCAACATGCGGCCTGTGGGCTGCTTGTGGCCCGCGGCCTGTTTGTTTGTGGCCCGTGGTGTGGTTTGGGTTTACGATGTGCTTTGTGTTGATATGTGGTTAAGTAGTTAAATTCCTGGACTGTTGTGAAGCCAAAACAAAAAAGTAGTCAATATAAAGGTCTTCCGTTGATATGTGTTTTAGTAGTTAAATTCCTGGACCGTCATTGCTCATTAAAAGTGCTGTCATACGGGTGGAAATTGGGTAATTTTTGCATTTTATTAATATCAGCAGAACTGACTTAAATGGGGCCTGCATTTTGTGTAGCCTCGCCTTAACCTTTGTATTCATGCCAGTCAGTGTGAAAGAAGTTAATTGTATGTATATGCAACCACACTTAAGTTGCAGCCCTCCGCATGTGCTGTGAGTATCAATGTGGTCCCTGGGGCTTCCAAAGTTGAGTAGCCCTTATCTAGATGGTGCTTGGTCCTGCCGTGAGGGGGACTGGACTTGATGATTTCTCAAGGTCCTTTCCAGTCCTAGTGTTCTATGATTCTATAAGTATATTGCTTTAACACCATACCATTTAACAGATCAGAAGCACATAATATATTATGAAAAGTACAGTGAACTCATTGAAATTATCTATGTATAATTTTTAATTATAGTGATATAAATGCAGAAAGATTTGTGACCTAAACAAACATTTTTTCAATATATGGAAGGAGAGATAAATATATAAGGGTATGTCTACACTTGCAGCCTATTTTGGAATAGGGCTGCAAATGTAGGCATTCGGAATTGCAACAAGCCGATTTAATATCCCGCTGATTTGCATTTTTCCGGCGCCATTTTGAAATTTACAAGCTCGAATATTGCCTGCGCTACACGCCGCAGTGAAACAGGTGTTCGAATAAAGTTCATTTCAACTACCTGTTATTCCTCTTGCAATGAGGTTTAACAGGTAGTTCAAAATAGGCTTTATTTCAACTGCCGCTGTAGACGCGGGCAGTTATTCCGGCTTGTAAATTTCAAAATGGCGCTCGTTAGGAAGATGCAACTGCTGGATATTTAAATCCCGCCTTGATTTGCAATTCCGAATGCCTACATTTGCAGCCCTATTCCGAAATAGGCTGCAAGTGTAGACATACCC
This sequence comes from Rafetus swinhoei, assembly GCA_019425775.1. NCBI lineage: Eukaryota > Metazoa > Chordata > Testudines > Trionychidae > Rafetus > Rafetus swinhoei. The sequence goes on from CM033437.1 coordinate 58,777,455, forward strand.
TAATAGAATAAAAGGAAAGAATTGGACAGAACTTGATAAATATACAGGCACATTAAGGCAGAAAAAACCATCCTGTTTCTCTCTTGTACAAGGACAGGGAATTTATAAAGAACTGGATTTAGTGACTTTCTGTAAACTTATTCACCATAAAACCCAAATCAATTTGTTGCTGAATTGTATCTCTGAACTTGGAATCGGAAGGACATCAGATGCACTTAGATGTTTAGTTTCCAGTTCAAAGAGAGCTGTCTAAGTAACTCCCAGAATATCAAAAAGTGAAACTAAGCAGAAGTCCAATAACTTCCAGCACCATTGTGTAACAGCTTTGATAATCTAAGATGTACAGTCAGGCATTGCCCCATCTCCAGCAGACAGCCAGATAATATTCTCTGTAACTACAAGCTGACTGAAGTGTGCTAAAAGGGATGCAACCCAAAGGAAGCTCTTAAAAGGTCTTAAACAACTTAGCTCTAACAGAATTGTGGTCAAGCTCATTTATTGCATGAGAATTTGTAAATGGTATATACCGCAAACACACATAAAACCATCTGTCAGGTACTAATATAAAACTGCAGAGTGAAGGAAAGGCAAGTGAGAAAAGATTAAAAGGTTCACCTACCCCATCAATCATGAAAAAACTTAAAAAACAACTAATAGTCCTGCAGCACCTTGGAGACTAACAAAAAATGTAGATGGTGTTATAAGCTTTTGTGGCCAGAACCCACTTCTTCAAGATGAAGTTGTGTGATAGGGTATGTCTATACTACAGTGTTATTTCGAAATAGCTTATTTCGAAATAGCTTATTTCGAAATAACACGTCTACACACAAAATGCATTTCGAAATAGCATTTTGCTATTTTGAAATAGCACATCCACACTGAGTGGACTCTGAATCGCATTTAAGGCCGGCCAGAACCAGGTCCGGCAGGGCACCAGGTCAGGACTTACTGTGTGGGGCTACTGCCTGAGGCTATCTGAGGTCTGTGCTTAAAGGGACTCCCCCGGACAGCCAGTTCTCAGCTTTCCCTGCTTGTTTGCCTACCTCAACGAGGGACAGCAAAGCATTTTGTCTCTGCGTGCTCTGGTTGCCCTCACTTGGGACACCACAGCACTCTGCAACATGGAGCCAGAGCTGCCTCTGGGCACTCTGGTGCTTCTCGTGGATGCGTTGCTGTAAGCCTGGCTGCACTTTCTGCAGGCTGCCATCCGGGAGGTCCATCGGGGGGCTGTCAGTATCCAGGAGGCCCTGCGGGAGAGCTTCCACCCTGAGGAGTACTTAAAGCCTCTCTGGTCTGCCCAACTGGGGGCTTGTGCCTCATTCCTCCCTCACTTCCTTCCACTTACTCCTCCCTATCCCCCCTTCCTGATGTCAAATAAAATACACATATTTTCAAAAATATAAACTCTGTTTATTTAACAAAACTGGGGAGGGGGTATGAAACTCTGGGGAGACTGGGGAAAGGAGGTGGGAGGGGGAGGAGAGAGGGTGGGAGAGGGAAGGGGGAAACCTGGGAGGAGGGAGCTGGAAGGGGAAGCAAGGGAAGAAGGGGAGGGGAAGCTCAGGGCTCAGGGGTGGGGGTCTCGCTGGGCCAAATGTCTCCCAGCACGGCGGGTGCGGGGGCCTCGGCATCCCCGGGGGGATGGGGAGGAGGGTGTGGAGATTGAGGTGGGGTGTGTGTAGATTGAGGAGGAGGTTGAGGAGGGAGAGGTGGGGGGGCAGGAGTGGGAAGAGGAACGGTAGCTGGGGAGGCAGCAGGTGCTAGAGCGACACGAGGCAGCACGCTCTGCACCAGGGTCTGCAGATGGGCACAGATGGCACAACCCTGGGCAAGCAGCTCTCGCCGAAACTCCCGGTCATCCTGCACCCACTGCTCCATGGTGCGGTGCAGGGCTTGCAGGGCCCCCAGGTGCTGCTCTTGGTACCCCTGCAGTGTTGTGGTGGACCTGCTGAGCCCTCAGGTGCGGGAGAAGTGGTCAGCTCTCCCCTGGGGACACAGTGGGTGAAGCCCAGCCCCTCTCTGTGAGGTGAGGATGACCGTGCCCTGCACCGTCAGAGCCGCTGTGCTTGCACAGAGGCCATGGTCGGAATGTCTGGCTATCCCCAGGAGTGGGAGCTGCCCCGAGACCACACCCAGGCCCCTGTGCTGTGTATAGTGCGGCTGAGGTGGGGGGGAGATGTCCCCTGCCTCTGTGTAGAGGGGGGCTTGTGAAGGGAGGGCGTCCTGCTGTGTCCCGCCCTGGGGTCAGGAGCATGTCAGGTCTCTTCACACATGCGTGTGGCTATCAGGCCATGGCCCCTGTGTGGCATGCAGCTGGAGCCACATGCCCAGGGGTGGCACGGCACGTGCTCGCATGTGCACAGGTTGCTGCATGATCCGTGGTAAGCAAGGCCCACGTGCGCGGTCCCTGGTCTCCCTCCCCACCCCCCCAGGAAGGGGACAATGATGGCACTCACCTGGTGTGGCCTCCCCGGATGACCTTGGTGACTCTGCTGCTGGGACAGCTCGGGGGTCCGGTCGGCGTGGCACCCTCCATGGCGGCTCCTCCTCTGCGCCATCCGGTCCCGGATCACAGCCCCCTGGGGTGGCACGGACCATCCCCCCCCATGATGCGGTCCAGGGCATCAAAGTAGGGGCAGATGTCTGCCCCTGCTGAGGAGCTACCCTGAGTGGCCCTGGTGTATGCCTGCTGCAGCTCCTTGATCTTCATGCGCACCTGTTCTTGTGTGCTCATGTAGCCTTTGGTGGCTATGGTGCCAGCTATGCGTCCATAGACAGCGACATTCCTCCATCTAGTGCGGAGATCATGGACATTGGAGGCCTCCCCCCAAACCTCATTGAGGTCCATTATCTCCGCACTAGTCCAGGAGGGTGCCCACTGTTTCCGGCCCCTGGCTGGCTTCTGGGAGCTGGGGGACTGGGCGGGGGACAGCTGGCTGGCACTGGCTGCCCGGCTCATTCTCTGGCCACTGGGTGAGGGGCAGCGACTGCTGGCAGGCCTGGCTCTGGCATACAGTGTGGCCAGAGTCTATCCTTTTAAGGGCTCCGGGTCTGGGGGAGAGGAGAAGAGTTTTCCTGGTTTGGCCCAGAGTGGCCACCAGGGGAAACTGGGAAAGACTGGAGGCCCCCTATTTCAGAATAAGCATCTACACGGCGCTTATTTCGAATTAGCTATTTCGAATTTGGAGTTATTCCTCATAGAATGAGGTTTACCAAATTTGAAATAAGTGCCCCACTATTTCGATTTTATTTCGAAATAGCGGTTTGCCTGTGTAGACGCTATTAAAGTTAATTCGAAATAACGGCTGTTATTTCGAATTAACTTTGATGTGTAGACATACCCTTACAGACTAACATGGATACCCCTCTGAAACCTTAAATCATGGTCCAAGATTTCTTCGAGTTGAGGAATTTTCTCACACAAACAACTGTAGCTATGAACATCCATCCTGTTAACTGTAGCTAAGGTCTTTTTTTTAACCACCTTCAGAAAAAAAATGATCAAAAGTTTTTTCCTTTGAGATTTCTCTATTTTTCCTCAGGATTTTTTTTTAAATGAAACTAATGACTTGATTTTGGTTTTCAAAAACCAAAAAGACAAAAAATTATTTCAAAACTACATGAAAAGTTTCTTTCATTTTGAATTTTTCCATTGGAAAAAAACCCAAAACATTTTAGTTGGAAATGACATTTTTTCCCAAAAAATTGTTTTTGAGAACCCCTCCCGGTTTTTTGTAGAAATAATGCTCTGCCTTCATGTGCCCGTTAGCTTCCAAATCTTAATACCAGATTCACAAATAAGGTAGAAAAATAGCATAATATATATTTCTTCTTTTCACAGACTCTGAACTGTCCTCTCCTAAGCAAACAGTATCACTACGTCTACATTGGCATGATCTTGCGCAAATACTCTTTAACGCAAGAGTTCTTGCGTTAAAGTATTTGCACAAGAAAGCATCTACACTGGCATATGCCTTTGCGCAAGAGATGTGCTTTTACGCAAAAGCATCCGTGCCAGTGTAGATGCTCTCTTCCGCAAGAAAGCTCCGATGGCCATTTTAGCCATAGGGCTTTCTTCCACAAGAAGTTTATGTTGCCTGTCTACACTGGCCTCTTGCGCAAGAACAGTTGTGCAAGAGGGCTTATTCCTGAGCGGAAGCATCATAGTTCTTGTGCAAGAAGCACTGATTTCACACATTAGAACGTCAGTGTTCTTGTGCAAGAACTCCCCGCCAGTGTAGACAGGCAGCATGTTTTTGCGCATGCAAAAGCGCCTGCTTTTGCGCAAAATCATGCCAATGTAGACACAGCCTATAGGACAGTGAGGGGAAAAAGAGGCTAGACGTGCATTCTTAACTTCCACTTGTTTGAAGAAGGATGCATTTTGAATAAATGCAGAATGAAGATGGAACAAAAAGGCATGAAAAGAATGGTATCTACTTTGAACACCCTGTAAAAAAAGATGTGTACATCATCAGCAAAACAATGATCTGTATAATGTCTGCACCCAACCTGAGCTAATATAATAAAAGGTCATGAGCGGGGAAAAATCGTAAACCAGAGATTTTTACAGGGATGCTCCATGAACAGTTTAAAAAGCTTTCCAGGAAAATTATGGTTTAATTCTCCCTCATTTATACTGATGAAAATCAGCAGGTAAAAAACAAACAAAAGGAAGTATTTCTTCACACAATGCACAGTCAAACTGTGGAATTCTGCCAGAGGATGTTGTGAAGACCAAAACTATAACCAAGAACTAGATAAATTCATGGGGGATAAGCCCATCAATGGCTATTAGCAAGGATGTACAGGGATGGTATGGAGTTCCTAGTCTCTCTTTGCCAGAAAGCGGTGATGGGTGACAGAAGATGGATCCCTTGATGATTACCTGTTCTGTTTATTCTCTCTGAAGCATCTGGCATTGGCCACTGTTGGAACAGGATACTGGACTGAATGGAGCTTTGGTCTGACTCAGTACAGGCATTCTTATGTATGTTCTTAAGAGTGCTTCCATTAAAGTCAACGACACCAGACCAGTTCAAAAACAGTCAAAATTAAATTCTGTCAGCAGTATTATCAAAACAAGACTAACTGCCTTTCCAGAAGATGCTTTAGTCCAAAAGAAGTTATTGGACTTACTGGTAACTGGGTGGAATTTTATGGAATGTATTAAGCAGTTAGACTAGACAAGCTAATGGTCTTTCTGTCCTTAAGAAAAATCTATGAATCTATTAATTATCCTATCCAAATACAGGAAAAAGTCACAGAATACTACATGAAAATGTCAATTAGTCTATGATCAGGATGACATTGTCAAGAACCATGAGCTGTAAGGGTATGTCTACACTAGCCCCCTAGTTCGAACTAGGGAGGCTAATGAGGGTGACTGAAATTGCAAATGAAGCACGGGATTTAAATATCCCGCAGTTCATTAGCATGTTCCCGGGTGGTCGCCATTTTGGAAATTGACTAGCCCAAAAGAACTGCCTGCGTCTACATGTGGCAGAGAAGGGCGATTCTGAAGTGGGTCTGGCCCACGAAAGCTCATCACCTAATAAACCATCTTGTTAGTTTTTAAAGTGCTACATAGTTCTGTCTTTTGTTTTATTTCAGAATAGCTTATTTTGAAATAAGCATGCAGTGTAGGCATACCCCAGATGTCATCAAACATCCTAATGTTGCCCTGATCCATATAAAATTGGCCTTAAAAAAGAGGGTATTTGAAAGAAACTGCATCGTGTGCCCACATGCGTGAATAATGCTGGATTTTAGGCTGCTTCCTTTTCCAATAGAAAGTTTCCATTCCTTTCGGTAATGAGTTATTCTGACTTGCCCACACATGTAGGATAATTAGTATTGCTTTTTATGGATAGAAGTATTTTAAACCTGACACACATCTAGTTCCGTCGCTCACTCATGCTTTCTTTGAAACAACAACAAGCAGCAGCTTCCCTTGGGCCAGTTTGCAAATGAGCCTCTTGATCGACTAGAGCTGGCTTAGTAAGTCCAAGCAGGATTTCCCAGATACAAAGTATTCCTGAGAGTTATTTTTTAATTGTTAACTTACCCCCTCTAGAAAATAGGGGAAAGGGAATATGCCTCAGAATAAGTTGGAAAATAATGCTCAAAACATTATGGGAAATCCTGGCTCCATTAAATCAATGAGAGTTTTGCTTTTGGCTTCTACCAAGCCAAGATTTCATCCACTGACCTATTTATGTATCATTTATGTATCATCGCTCACTTTAAGCAAAGGGTTCACTACCAAGCCCTTAATTAACACATAAAACAGATAGAAAAGCTAGCATCTCTCTGGAGAGATTCAACAGCCTCAGAGGATACGCACTGGTACAGCCTCACTTAATGAGCGTTAGCAGTTCATTATGTTAGATCTGGGGGTTCCTAGTTCAATCCCCAATGTCTTGTCCAAGATGCTACAGCTAAAGATGGGATCCTCAATACCTGAATTAAAGGGAAACCATTCTTCACTACAGATAGTGAAAGGACTGGGTTGGGGGGAAAAAAGCTAACTGATAAACAGGATTCTCTTTAACAAGATAGCCAACTAAGGGTTTCAGTGATACATATGAAAGAGCCAACAGAACTCCTACAGTAAGTTGATAATGAGTCCAATCATCCCACATTTTGAAGCACATGGGGCCAGGAAGAAGGGTAGGTTGCACAAGAGTATCCATACATTGCAGCTCCTGAAATGTTGTGACTCCTCCAGCATGGGAAGTAGGATGGGAGGCTCCATGCATACATAACACCTCTAATGGGGATATAGTCTCAGGAAAAATTGATGCCAGGAGAAAACCCTTATGCTTCACTGAATGTGCTTTCTCAAAACATGGGCAAGGCGAATATAAGTTAGAGCTGCCATCAGATGCTTCAGTATATGGAGCAAGCAGGATGAAACAAACAATCAGGAAAGATGCACAAACCAGTGACTGCACCAACCGGAACAATGTCAACATATGAACAGAACTTCTGTCTCCTGCTCCCAGACCTAATACAAATGGATATGCCTCTTTGAGAGCTAGCGCCGCTCCATTTCAGGAGGTGGCTATCAGCATGACACATCTTGCAAGCTACTCTTCAGTCCTCAGTGTTGATATGAATGGAACGTTCAATGCAGTTCAGGTTACCAAGGTCACCTTCTCTGCAGTTATATATCTAGACACCCAGCTGCATGACATGGGAATACACAGGTCCTCACAGATTATGCAAGCCATGTAAGCGTCCATTGGTAAACATGTAATGCAAGGAACCCGTTGCAAACATTATTTCTTAAGTGCACTTCGATACAAATCCCACACAGGGATGGAAGATGAAAGACTTTATGGACCCTGTTATTCCTCCCCCCCCCCCCCCGCAACAATGCAGAGCATTCTCCAGCTAGAGACAGTGTTGAAAAGGAAGCAGCACAGCTCAGAAGGGAGAGACTGGGAAGGAGTGCAGACGGAGCCTACAGGCTCCTCTGAAAGGAGTTAGAAACACTTCCCTGAGACTCCAAGGATTTGTATGCTGAGCCCAGTTGGAGCTGATGGTTTGGTTTCCCTTTTATATTTTCTTTCTCCATATCTGGGAGTGAAAGTGGAGAGAGCATTGGTAGGAAGCAACCCAGGGAGGGAAATGTACAGGGTCCCCATCGTCCCCAGGAGTCATCATTGCTGACCCTCCGAGGGCCCGGGGTCAGAACCCAGTGGACATGGAGGGGCTAGGCTCTCCTAACAGTACTCCCACCATGGCTAAGTGAGTGCTAACCACTAGGAAACCCTGCCAACCAGTGGCTACTAGAAGCACTCTTTGCATATTGCATGTGCTGTCCTTGTGCTTTTGCTGATCTGGGAATCCATCAGTCCTGAGTATTTCCCATCCCTGGTAGCTGATATTTCCCTCTGCCCCTTTGCAGCACTTTAACAAACAACAGTATGCCCTGATATAGTCAGGGTAGACATCAGTTAGCTACTCCTTACACTGGCTGTGCATGGTACAATCTGCAAACCATCAGGAAGAGACAAATGGCTGCCCAGCAAATACCAGCACCCTGCTGATAATCTCATCAAGCTGAATCGAAGGCTGTCCCATCAGATAAACCCTACAGTTCACTCTCTAGGACTCAATCAACACACATCTGCTGTGAGCTGTAGCAGAATCTCGCATTGGACATGTCTACCCTGCAGTACGTGGAGACATACCCAAGATAGCTTTAATCTAGCTAGCTCAGGTGCCAATCTCAGGGAAGCTGAAGCAGCACAGGCTTCAGCATGAGCTATGCAAGGTGTCTGAAGCCTGGTTACTTTCTTAGATAGCTAGCCTGCCCTGAACCTCATGCTGCTGCGGGCTCATTAATATCCATGTTCATTACTCTCTTGATTGCATCTGGTCAGCCTTCCCCTGTGTGACTCACGAGGGGGAAGGCCTGGCCTAAGCAAGCAGGCTTAAAAGCCAGAGGCAGAGCGACCAGGGAACAAAGCGGACAGGAGCTGCAGACAGGGGAGTTTGAGAGGGAGTTTGGCAGAGGGAGGCCTACGATGGTCAGGAAGACCCGCAACACCTGTGCCAGCACTGCTTCTGTCTCCTCCACCGGTGCCTGTAGCCAGACAGAGCACCTGAGCATGGATGCCTCTACCCAGATCCTGGTGTGGTTTTGCAGGGACTGTGGATTGCAATTCCCACTTATTGAAATCCAGGCTGGGGAGATCATCCAATGCGAAAGGTGCCTGCTGGTGGAATCTCTCAGGCAGCAGGTGGCAGAGCTACAGAAGGAGGTGGCTAGGTTGAGGAGCACCCGCATCCATGAGGAATTCCTGGACCGTGTTCGTGAGGAGACAGCTGAGGTAGCTGTCCCGGTACACAGGACTGGGGACACACCACTGGTGGAGGAGGAGACGACTCAGGGTAGACAGTGGCAGCTGGTTACTTCTGGCAGCAGGCACTGCTCCACCCCTGCTCCGAACCCTCCCGCCGTGGTACTAGGAAACCGTTATGCTCTTCTTTATACAGGAGATAAGCAATCACCCCCTACACCGGAGGAGGAGAAGCCTCGTACCCCCAAGGCTGGGAGGATGGTGTCGCCAGGAGGGCTTTGGCTTCCTCGACCATGGGATGCTATTCCAGAAAGGACTGCTAAGCAGGGATGGCGTCCACCTTACGAGGAGGAGGAAGACCCTATTTGGATACAGAATGGCTAACCTAGTGAGGAGGGCTTTAAACTAGGTTCGACGGGGACAGGTAAGCAAAGCCCACAGGTAAATGGAGAACATGGAGACCTGGGAGATGGGTCGGAAATGGGAGGGAGCGTGGGCTACAATGGCAGAGAGAAAGGAGGGTCAGGGCAAAACTGGGAGGCAAGGTCAAATCAGGATCTTAGATGCCTATATACAAATGCGAGAAGTATGGGAAATAAGCAGGAAGAACTGGAAGTGCTAATAAATAAGTACAATTATGACATTGTTGGCATCACAGAAACTTGGTGGGATAATACACATGATTGGAGTGTTTGTATGGAAGGGTACAGCTTGCTCAGGAAGGATAGACAGGGAAAAAGGGAGGAGGTGTTGCCTTATACATTAAAAATGAACACACTTGGAGTGAGGTGGAGATGGACATAGGAGACGGAAGTGTTGAGAGTCTCTGGGTTAGGCTAAAGGGATTAAAAACAAAGGCGATGTCATGCTAGGAGTCTACTACAGGCCACCTACCCAGGTGGAAGAAGTGGATGAGGCTTTTTTCAAACAACTAACAAAATCATCCAAAGCCCAAGATTTGGTGGTGATGGGGGACTTCAACTATCCAGATATATGTTGGGAAAATAACACTGCAGGGCACAGACTATCCAATAAATTCTTGGACTGCATTGGAGACAATTTTTTATTTCAGAAGGTTGAAAAAGCTACCAGGGTGGAAGCTGTTCTAGATTTGATCCTAACAAATAGGGAGGAACTGGTTGAGAATTTGAAAGTGGAAGGCAGCTTGGGTGAAAGTGATCATGAAATTATAGAGTTCACAATTCTAAGGAAGGGTAGAAGGAGAACAGCAAAATAGAGACAATGGATTTCAGGAAGGCGGATTTTGGTAAGCTCAGAGAGCTGATAGGTAAGGTCCCATGGGAATCGAGACTGAGGGGAAAAACAACTGAGGAGAGTTGGCAGTTTTTCAAAGGGACATTGTTAAGGGCCCAAAAGCAAGCTATTCGATGTGTCGGAAAGATAGAAAATACGGCAAAAGACCACCTTGGCTTAACCACGAGATCTTGCATGATCTAAAAATAAAAAGGAGTCATATAAAAATGGAAAGTAGGACAAATTACAAAGGATGAATATAGGCAAACAGCACAGGAATGCAGGGGCAAGATTAGAAAGGCAAAGGCACAGAATGAACTCAAACTAGCTACGGGAATAAAGGGAAACAAGAAGACTTTTATAAATATATTAGAAGCAAGAGGAAGACCAAGGAGAGGGTAGGCCCACTGGTCAGTGAGGAGGAGAAACAGTAACAGGAAACTTGGAAATGGCAGAGATGCTCAATGACTTCTTTGTTTGGTCTTCACCGAGAAGTCTGTAGGAATGCCTAACATAGTGAATGCTAGTAGGAAGGGGTAGTTTTAGAAGGTAAAATAAAAAAAGAACAAGTCAAAAATCACCTAGAAAAGTTAGATGCCTGCAAGTCACCAGGGCCTGATTAAATGCATCCTAGAATACTCAAGGAGCTGATAGAGGAGGTATCTGAGCCTCTAGCTATCATCTTTGGGAAATCATGGGAGACAGGAGAGATTCCAGAAGACTGGAAAAGGGCAAATATAGTGCCCATTTATAAAAAGGGAAATAAGAACAACCCAGGAAACTACAGACCAGTTAGTTTAACTTCTGTGCCAGGGAAGATAATGGAGCAAGTAATTAAGGAAATCATCTGTAAACACTTGGAATTTGGCAAGGTGATAGGGAACAGCCAGCATGGATTTGTAAAGAACAAATCACGTCAAACCAATCTGATAGCTTTCTTTAATAGGATAACGAGTCTTGTGGATAAGGGAGAAGCAGTGGATGTAGTATACCTAGACTTTAGTAAGGCGTTTGATACGGTCTCGCATGATATTCTTATCAATAAACTAGGTAAATACAACTTAGATGGGGTACTATAAGGTGGGTGCATAACTGGCTGGATAACCGTACTCAGAGAGTAGTTATTAATGGTTCAGAATCCTGCTGGAAAGGCATAACAAGTGGGGTTCCACAGGGGTCTGTTTTGGGACCGGCTCTGTTCAATATCTTTATCAACGATTTAGATATTGGTATAGAAAGTACGCTTATTAAGTTTGCAGATGATACCAAGCTGGGAGGGGTTGCGACTAATCTGGAGGATAGGGTAATAATTCAAAATGACCTGGACAAATTGGAGAAATGGTCTGAGGTAAATAGGATGAAGTTTAATAAAGACAAAAGCAAAGTGCTCCACTTAGAAAGGAACAATCAGTTTCATACATACAGAATGGGAAGCGACTGTCTGGGAAAGAGTATGGCAGAAAGGGATCTAGGGATTATAGTGGACCACAAGTTGAATATGAGTCAGCAGTGTGATACTGTTGCAAAGAAATCAAACATGATTCTGGGATGCATTAACAGGTGTGTTGTGAGCAAGACACGAGAAGTCATTCTTCCGCTCTACTCTGCGCTGGTTAGGCCTCAGTTGGAGTATTGTGTCCAGTTCTGGGCACCGCATTTCAAGAAAGATGTGGAGAAATTGGAGAGGGTCCAGAGAAGAGCAACGAGAATGATTAAAGGTCTAGAGAACATGACCTATGAGGGAAGGCTGAAGGAATTGGGTTTGTTTAGTTTAGAAAAGAGAAGACTGAGGGGGGACATGATAGCAGTTTTTAGATATCTAAAAGGGTGTCATAAGGAGGAGGGAGAAAACTTGTTCATCTTGGCCTCTGAGGATGGAACAAGAAGCAATGGGCTTAAACTGCAGCAAGGGAGGTTCAGGTTAGACATTAGGAAAAAATTCCTAACTGTCAGGGTAGTCAGACACTGGAATAAATTGCCCAGGGAGGTTGTGGAATCTCCATCTCTGGAAATATTTAAGAGTAGGTTAGATAAATGTCTATCAGGGATGGTCTAGACAGTATTTGGTCCTGCCATGAGGGCAAGGGACTGGACTCGATGACCTCTCGAGGTCCCTTCCAGTCCTGGTATTCTAGTATTCTATGATTCTATGATTCATCCTAGCACCAGTGAAGCTAGTTTGGTTACGGCTATCAAAGATGGAGTCATACCTCCAACTGCTGTGCAGCCCTACCCATAGTGACACTTGAATCACAGAAACACACAGTAATTAACCAAACAAAATACTTAATGTAAAAAAGCAGGTCATTATGACATGGAAGCTACCAGTAGATTAAGTACTTTTCATTATTGAAATTACAGACCTCACAGTTATGCTACTCATCCACAGATCCTTAGGCTAATTATGAGACACATGCTTAATGGCTAGTGTCATAACACACACAAGCTAGGTCAATACCTAAATCTGCCCCATTCTGTAGTTATCAGAGAAGGAGATTAAGCAATTCTGGGTTCAGTGGTATTTCTCCAGATGACAACATTGGAACAGGCTTAGTTATGTAATGTTTATAATCCTAAAATAAAAGCAACTGTTTAAAATGAACACAAGACAATTTAAAACAGTGAGAACATCTTGGATGAAAGCTCATTTACATCACTTGATAGGGAGGAGAAAATGATTATTTCAAACACACAATTAGGAAGAGACAAAGAGAGGCTGAGAAGTTGAAAGTTAGTCTACAGCTTCTGAATCTCCAGCGGGAATTCCAACCAGCTGAAGACATACATTGGAATATACATAGTGATCTGCTCAGTTCTTATTTGTTCAAGAGACAAAATGATAGGAGGCAAAGGAGACTTATTTAGGGTACATTCAATAGCTGCATGGATTAATAAATGTAAAAGACACATGACGGCATCTAGTTCACTCGCTTGCTAACTCTAGATTTTTTGCCTACAATGTATTTTCTAGTGTTTTGTTGGCCTATTTTTAAATGTCTTAAATGGCTTCTATAGTTTCTCTTGCAGAAATATAGAGAGGTCTTATAGCTAACATTGTTTTCCCCTGATACTCAGCCATTTTCTTCTGTTTTAATTTCATTCAACTACTCTTACTATAATTATTTGTGGATAGCAAGTCTAGTAAGGACCCCCTAAATTAAATGCTGAGGGTGCCCCCATCAATGCTGGTACTCCTACTCCTAACAAGGAGTAAAGGAAGTCGACGGGAGCATTTCTCCCATCAACCTCCCGCTGTGGGGATGATGTGAAAGTTCATAAGAACATAAGAACATAAGAATGGCCATACTGGGTCAGACCAAAGATCCATCCAGCCCAGTATCCTGTCTGCTGACAGTGGCCAATGCCAGGTGCCCCAAAGGGAGTGAACCAAACAGGTAATGATCAAGCGATCTCTCTCCTGCTATCCATCTCCACCCTCTGACAAACAGAGGCTAGGGACACCATTCCTTACCCATACTGGCTAATAGCCATTAATGGACTTAACCTCCATGAATTTATCTAGTTCTCTTTTAAACCCTGTTATAGTCCTAGCCTTCACAACCGCCTCAGGCAAGGAGTTTCACAGGTTGACTGTGCACTGTGTGAAGAAGAACTTCCTTTTATGTGTTTTAAACCTGCTGCCCATTAATTTCATTTGGTGGCCCCGCCCCGAGTTTTTATATTATGGGAACAAGAAAATAACGTTTCCTTATTCACTTTCTCCACACCACTCATGATTTTATAGACCTCTATCATATCCCCCCCTTAGTCTCCTCTTTTCCAAGCTGAAAAGTCCTAGTCTCTTTAATCTTTCCTCATATGGGACCCGTTCCAAACCCCATTTCAAATTAAGGTACATCGACTCCAGCTACACAATCAACATAGCTTGAGTTGAATATCTTAATTCAAATTTATCCCCCCAGTGCAGACCTGGACTTAGTTGCTCATCCTTATACCATTATAACACCAAACAAGCAATTCCTTTGTTTTCTGGTTAATTACAGCTTCCAAATAGACAGAGGGATTGCACTGCAACAGGGCATCCAAGAAGGAATCACTGTTTTCAGAGCAGTCATTTTGTTTCCCTTGCAATGGATGCAGACTGTGAATGAACAAAAAAATGGGGAAGCAGCTGGTGCTATGTCTCCATCTCTCCTTGGCACACCCATGTAGGTCCAAGCACAAACTCAACTTAAATCTACACGGGCCAGCTTCCGCTCCCCTTACTCGCATAAAGCAATGCCTTGCTCCATGAATCAACCTATTGAAATAGGGCCAACCTATTGAAAGTGGGACCACTTGCAAAGAACGGAAAAGAATCAGGTCCCCTAAGAGCAAAAATAATGCCTGTTGAAGTTATGTTACTAGAAAGAGCCAACGATGAATCAAATAGTTCTTTTTAACAGACCCTGTAGTATTCATGAACTGGAAATAAAACAAATTCAATACCAGCTTGAAGTGTTGGGACACTTCCAAGTCTTACAGCATGACTGGTGTCACTTGGGAATGAAAGCTTTGATGGTTCAGGTGGCACAATACAGGCAAACATCTCACGTTTCCCAATCCTTGGGGGGAAATTATGTGTATGAGCTGAGAATGCTCCCTGCACTCTGATCTTTCAGGTGAAAAGGATACTCCTGAAGGGTACTCTGATACGTGGTGTTGTTTTTGTCGACTGGTCAATAGGAGACATGTAGGGGTTGCAGTAGTCTGTCACATAAGTGACTGCCTAGACTAACCTCTGCCTCAGAAACATGCAACATCACAGCACAAAGCAGAAATCCCCACAATATGAGGAGAAAAAAGTAGAATCATAGAATCCTAGGGCTGGAAGAGACCTCAGGAGGCCATCGAGTTCAACCCCCTGCCCAAAGCAGGACCAATCCCAACTAAATCATCCTAGCCAGGGCTTTGTCAAGCTGGAACCTAAAAACCTCCAGGGATGGAAATTCTACCACCTCCCTAGGTAACCCATTCCAGTGCGTCACCACCCTTCCAGTGAAATAGTTTTTTCTAATATCCAACCTAGACCTCTCCCACTGTAACTTGAGACCTTTGCTATTCGTTTTGCCATCTGTCACTACTGAGAACAGCCTCTCTCCATCCTCTTTGGAACCTCCCTTCAGGAAGTTGAAGGCTGCTATCAAATCCCCCCTCACTCTTCTCTTCTGCAGACTAAACAAGCCCAAATCCCTCAGCCTCTCCTCATAAGTCATGTGCTCCAACCCCCTAATCATCTTTTGTTGCCCTCCACTGGACCCTCTCCAGTGGATCCACATCCTTTCTGTGATGGGGGGCCCAGAATTGGATATAATACTCCAGATATGGCATCACCAGTGCCCAATAAAGGGGAATAATCACTTCTCTAGATCTGCTGGCAATGCACCCTACTATGCCATTAGCCTTCTTGGCTACAAGGGCACACATATCCAGCTTCTCATCCACTGTAATCCCCAGGTCCTTTTCT
The DNA here is from genome assembly GCA_019425775.1 of Rafetus swinhoei. Taxonomy (NCBI): domain Eukaryota; kingdom Metazoa; phylum Chordata; order Testudines; family Trionychidae; genus Rafetus; species Rafetus swinhoei. Next base: position 58,792,989 of record CM033437.1, read on the forward strand.
GCCAAACTGCTGCTTAGCCAGTCAGTCCCCAGCCTGTAACTGTGCTTGAGATTCTTCTGTGCCAAGTGCAGGATTCTGCACTTGTCCTTGTTGAACTTCATCAATTTCTTTTGTTCCAATCCTCCAATTTGTCTAAATCACTCTGGACCCTATCCCTGCCCTCCAATGTATCTGTCTCTCCCCCTAGTTTAGTGTCATCCATATACTTGCTGAGGGTGCAATCCATCCCTTCATCCAGGTCATTAATAAAGGTGGTGAACAAAACCAGCCCTAGAACCGACCCTTGGGGCATTCCGCTTGATACCAACCACCAAACAGACTTTGAGTCATTGATCACTACCCGTTGGGCATGACAATCTAGCCAGTTTTCTATCCACCTTATAGTCCCTTTATCCAATCCATACTTCCTTAACTTGCTGGCAAGAATACTGTGGAGGGCCGTATCAAAAGCTTTGCTAAAGTCCAGGTTTATCATGTCCACAGAGCCAGTTACCTTGTCAGAGAAAGCGATCAGGTTGGTCAGGCATGACTTGCCCTTGTGAATCCATGTTGACTATTTCTGATCACTTTTCTCTCTTCCAAATGCTTCAAAATGGATTTCTTGAGGATCCCCTCCATGATTTTTCTGAAGACTGAGGTGAGGCAGACTAGTCTTCAGTTCCCTGGATTGTCCTTCTTCCCTTTTTTTAAAGATTGGCACTACATCTCAGTAGAAGAAACAAGAAAAAAATGTTTACAATGATACATGTAGACTAATTTTTTAAACCTGCCTTTTAACTGTACCAGAAATAGCATGGCCCTTTCCCCCCTGAGCTGGTCTCGTTAGGATGTTGTCAAGGGCCCAGAAGCAGGAAGGCAATGAATGCCCTCTTCTCCAAAAGCCACAGGTATAAGTTCCCAAAGAAAAGGATAGCAATCACTAGCCTCTCCAAATGTCCAATGAAAGATCATTAGCAATTAGTCCACAGCAATCTCAATTTTAATCTAGGTAGGGGAGCCAACAAGAGAAATCTCAGTCTCCAAGAACAGGTATTAGTCCGATCATTCTGACCCCCCTCTGGGCTTATTTCAATATCATCCATTCCTGATAATGTTTTTATGGGTCAAAATGACCTTCTGCCACCTCTGACCTAGCAAATCCACGTGACTAAGCATAACACCCACTGGAAAGTCTAAGGAGATTGAATAGTATGACCTGCTGTCAGTGGCGGCCCATCAATACAGGCGAACTAGGCAGTCGCCTAGGGCGCCAAGATAAACGGCCATTGAGGGCATTGGAAGCGGGGGTGCCAATCGCGCACCGATCGCACGTTTCGCCTAGGACACCAGTTGCTGGCAGCTTGTCTAGGGCTGCTCCTGCCTGCTGTGATGACAAAACCCATATCTCCTTGTTTAAGGTAATAAGAAACATTATTTAGTGTTGTTTCAGGAGACAGACTTATGCTGCATAAGGCAGCTGAGGCACAGAAAAGGCAGAAAGACCTCATCAAATGTAAAGACCACATAAGGTGATCCTTTCAGTAGCTAAAATCCAGGTCTACATGCATATCCCCAGCCAAAACTCCAGATCTTGGTCTGGTCTTGGTCTTACCTGCTTTAGAACTGGGCTAAAAACTACTGTGACAAAACAAGGTTACCGTGCATAGTTCTCTGTGATGATGATATTCACAACACTTTCCTCTTCTTTACTGCTAGGATAATAAGTTACGGATCTCCAGTCACTTCAGTGAGAGTTTGCCTGTGTAGTGACTAAGTAAAACCGGAGTAAGGATTCAGTTCATGAGATATAAGATTGTGAGCATGCAACACACACACCCCTTCACACTCCTAGGCAAGGACCCAAACTGGGTCTAGTCACGTAGGAGTAAGCAGGTGCTGCACCTCCCTTGTGCAAGGAGGTAGGAAATGTCAGGAAACAGTCACAGCTTTGGCTTCACCTTCCCACTAGCTGGCCATGAGAGCTGAGCCAGTACTGGAGGAGATATGATTGAATGAATGAATGAATGAATGAATGAATGAGACAGGCCAGCAGCAAATTACTACCTACCTGTCTCTGGAGTAAGGGAGAAATTGCGATTCAGACAGGTCTTTCTAAGATACAATGCCTTCTAGGGCTACTCTGAGGAGCAGTTTACACACCACCCCTTGCTCTGGGTAGGCCTAGAGGCAGAATATTGCCCACAATAAATAGCCTTGGATATATGTGCCATATTATGCTGAGGAAGGGGAGCGAGACGGACAACCGGACCCTACATCAGATGGGACAAGTGGCCTTATGTGGCTTTAGTTGTTGTCGGATATAAGTGATGTTTGAGGGAAGCATGCAGCCCTCCTCTTCTTTTTTTTTTTTTTCAATTCCTCTCCTCCGGACAACATATTATTCCTTACTAGGGCTGGCTGGAAAAAATGTTAACAGAAAACTGAATTTTCATCTGATTTTTTTTTTAAAGAAAACATCTACTTTTTATATTAGAAATTGAAAGTCACCACTAACAGATCTTTTTCAGCCAAATCCCCCAAATTTTTTGACCTCCCTCCCCTCCCCCCCCCCCACAACCAAAACAGATAATGACCAAAAATCCATTACATTTGGGTCAAAAATTGGAGGCAAAACCCCTCCATTTTTTCAATAACTAATCAAAAATGTTGTGAGGAAATAAAAAACAAACTGCTTTCCAACCAGCTGTAACGTGTGCCTTACACTCCGAAACTTGAGTGCATTCTCGGAAATCATCCAGACTAGTACAAAAATGTACAACTTAACCTAAAGTCAAGAACTGAGAAAAGAAAAAAACATTTCCTACAAACTCATTGGCCTTATAGCATCTTCCCTTGACCATTTAGCCAGAGATGGGCAATAAAATGGTGGCAACACAGATAAATACAGTGGCAGCAGCCTGACAGCAGCTAACCGTGGGGAACCAGATCCAGTCCACGGCTGGTATTTGTCCATCCCCATCTTAAACAGAGCATTAAAATAAAGGAAAAGGAAGGGGAAGATTGCAATTGGTTGTGGTTAATAGTACAACTGATTTTTCTCAAGTTCATGATCAGCACAGACACTGAGCTGTTCTATGAGGCATTCCTTTACGGGAGAGCACCCATTAACAGCAAACAAAGCAGCAAAAGCAGCAGAAAAAACAATAGGTTGCTCCTCGCACTAGGCTGGGTTACGACGCTAGAAGAGCCAGCAAAGTCTGTGGGAATCTAGCAGGGATCATGCTAGTGATTTGCATCCTTTTTTGGAATTTCCCAATTTCCAGCATCAGTATTACTCATACACGTATGGCTAAGCTACATAGGTTCACGCCACATATCAAGAGCTAGTCTCATATCCTGTACCGATAAGGTAGGGGAACTTTAACAATAATTACACGCCAAAAAAAATGTTAAAAGAATATGACTGAAGGTTGCAAAGTAAAGCATTTGAAAGTTAGGAAATGCCCCATTAACAGTTGCTTGTGCAACTGTAATTCTGCTCCCTTGTGCATCCAGCTCTGCGCACGGAGCCAGGAAATACTGATGAAACATAACTGCATACTTCAGATGAATGGTGATGCTCTGGCAAGTTCTGTAGCCAAATGCCTTTCGTGCCAAAGAAGTGATACTACTTCAGACAATTACACTCTACAGAATGCATTTTTCCATGTGGAAAACAGTATACTAACTGGCTTATTGTAATAGCACTGATAAAGAAAAATAGTTCCAAGTTCTCGATTATTGTTCCATAATCCAAGGGGCTGGGACCTCCATCAATCAATCCTGTCCAGATTGAAGTGTTGACAGATGTCATTTTCCTGTCATTCTCCCATTCCTGCTTCCCGCCCAGCAGGTGAAACAAAGGCTCAGGCCTAGTCTATAGGCAAAGGTTGCACTGATATAGTCTAAACTAAGAGTCTTTCTCCATGTACAGTACATGCAATAACACTCTGTTGTAGCTGAAAGCAGACAGTACTATAGGTAAACTATTTAACATTCATTAGCAGCTCCCAGAAGAAGCTGCTTTCCTGTTTGATACAATGTGTATCTTGCCCTCTGCACTCTCCTGATGTATCACAGCTGCAGTTACGTGGTTCACTTTACAGCTACATCACAGTATAAACTACCCTCCCACATGCATATTTGGAAACAAAGTCCCTTCACCCCATTTAAAACAAAGTTTAAAAATAAAAACCTGTTTAAAGTCAAAGTTTTTGGGGGAAAAGCTAAAGATCTTGCTAGATGTTTAAAAAATTAACTCAGCACTGCAGTTTCCTGCCTCACATCCAAAGCCGTCTAAATGGAGGAGGAAGTTACTAAACCTAGGCTATGTGTACACTGTAGTGCTTCAGTATAAACTGTTTCTATAGCAACGGGAGAGGGTTTCCTGGCACTTTCATAAATCCTAGTCCCAAGAGGCAGTAGTTAGGTCGACGGAAGAATTCTTCCATCAACCTAGCACTGGCTACACGGAACTTAGGTCAGCTTAACTACATCACTCAGGATGTTGGTTTTTCACACTCCTGAGCAATGTAGATGGATCGATCTAATTTTCTGGCATGGACGAGACCTTAAACTCCAAGCAGCCCCTTCAGTTAAGTAGCAAAACCCCATCTGTCAGGAGGAAGTTGGTGGTGCATATAAGAAAGCATCCTCTCTGCATGCATTTAAATCCTCTATGTTTGAAATAGGGAGGGGCCAGCTCATTCAGCTCAAAGATGACCCACACAAAGCTTTTCCAATGCTCACGCCAAACCCCCAAAATCCAAACTATTTTTTCCAGTTCCAAGATGTTCAACTGACTTTGTTTAATCCCCCTGTCCCACCTTTGGAGGGAGTCTACATCCTGGTCCTGTCTGAATCAAACCCACCTTCAGAAGCAGGAGCCATTCATGGCTTTCTCTCCGTCTCTGCACTGGTATTGGGCCCACTGCTCTGGTTTTCACACTTGTCCAGCTCCTTTCATTTCAGTGGTATTACTCCTGACTTATCCTAGGGACATGAGAGAAGAATCCAGCCTGTCGCGTATACTCAGCAAACTAGATTCCCTTAGTGCTGAGCCTCTCTGGCAGCTTGTGGGGGAAGGTAAATGTCATAAGCAGGTGACAGGCCTGCCAGCAGAAGTTTTGCTACTGATTTCAATGGGCGCAAGACAGAGCCCTGAGGTCAGTGCCTTGCTTCTGAGGCAGAGAGCGTGCATGAGACACACTTCAAAGTTACAACTCAACTGGACCGGGAAGTCCTTTCCCAACCACAATATTACTATTTTTAGCCTCGATAAAAAAAGATTTCAGAGCGTGTTATTTAAAACAGATTGAGTTTCATGTCCCTCATTTGATATTTAACTGGGATAAAAAGTACCAGCCTTAAATTCAGCTTAATCTGGGAGCCTGGGGAACTCTGGGGAAAGCTGTCAATGGCGAGTTGCATAAAAAGATACAAACCTTAAATAAACCTGATGCAGAAACCGTAGCATTAACCACGGGGCCGTTCTTGGCACATCAAAGCACCCTGGACTGTAATATCCCTGCAGCCAGGTTGTCTGCACAGGGCTCTCAACTTTGGATCTTATTCTGTCCCTCTCCCATGGCCTTCCTCAGTTCTGCAATATGTGCCCAATGATCCAGTTCAAGATGTAGAAATTTTCCTTTCCAGTTCTACAATTCCTTGTGACCAAGTAGGCTTTCAGCTCTGCTGGGGTCAGTGTAATTATTTAGTGAGTTTGAATGCGACTCTCAGAGCTACCCTTGGAGTAGTGTAGCTGATCTACTACTTCTTGCTTAGGACTGTGCTTATAAAGCACAATCTATCTCAGAAGCTCTACTTAAATGCAAGACTTTATACCATCTTAGCACCTCTGCCAGCCAGCTCCAAATAATTGCCGCTGGGACAAACGCTAAGTGGAATCTAGGAAATGCGTAGTAAATACACTGGATAATAAACACAGACATTTTATAAACTAAGAACTTTTACTAAAATGTGATTCCACCTCTAAAAAAAACCATAGGAGGGATATGTCCACAGTTTTAATGTTATTTGGCAGGTGCTGCGGAGAGAATCAACTAACAATTCAGGAGGAAGCATTCTTCCTTCTGAATCAGTACTGACCCAGTGATGCTCTGAAGTACCATGTGAAATTGAAGGAGCCATCTTTTGAGAGAAATTTTAAAATGTAGGTCAGGAGATACAGTAAGAGTGCTGACTATTAAGGAGATACAGTATGAGTGCTGACTAACGCTGTTATTCAGGACAGAATCCAGTTCTAATAATCATATTCTGTCTGCTTAAATTTCTTGTTCAGCGGGAGACAGAACTCATTTTCATTTTTTGTGCTAGAGTGATGTGTAGCCTTGTAGTACAATGTTCAAACAGTGACTATGTTCCATCCATGAAGCTGTTCCATTTCAGTTATGGATGAATGGTTTTTGATATAGCCCTTACCGACCACACATACTTGTTGGGTGGTTTCACTTTTTAATTTGTGTATGTACAGTGTTCATCTTATTGACTGGCACTATTGTTAGGGCTACATATTACTGTTATGACATACAACCCAAGTGCAATTATCAGGCTGGATTTTTACCTTACAGTTCTCTTGTGACACAGACAACCCATTTATGCTTTACTCCCCTAGTTCATAAATTTGCCAACCAGCATGCTGAAAATAAAGCCTTGTACTGTACAGCTGGATATATTTTATTCTGGTTAGAAAAGACTGTTTGCCAGAGCCAATAAAAAACACTGGGGAATACAAATACATTTTACAGGGAGTAGGAGTATTTTCAATGGGCAAAGGAGAACCCAGTGTAGGCAGAATATTCAAGGACTGTCACAAACATGTGAGAGGCTGGTCAAGTTTTACTCCTGCCTGCTATATTTATTATAGTGGCGTCTATAAATTGTGGTCTTATAGGGTAGAGCTATGAAATATAGGGAGTAGAGCTGGTCAACAACTCTTGTCAAAATTCCGTTTTTCAATCACGATTCCCCACCCCCACCCTCCACCACACACACACACACACACAAACATTCCTTTCTCCAAAACTTTTTTCCAACAAGCATTTTGACCAACAAAATCAAAAATTTTCAACTGGGTTGGCTTGGTTTTTGAAATTGTGAAGAAAAACCTATTCTCTCTCACTCACCTGGCTCACTGGAAAAAAATGAGGAGAAAACAAAATGGGGGAGGCATATATTTCCCCCACTTTCTCTTAGGGTATGTCTAGACTACATGGCTCCGTCAACGGAGCTATGTAAACTAGTTCACCCGACATGGAAAAACAACCCCAACTATATGTACAGTATGATGGGGGCTAATTTGGCTATGACAAATCAGGAAAGAGATCTTGGAGTTATCGTGGACAGTTCTCTGAAAACTTCCACACAGTGTGCAGCGGCGGTCAAAAAGGCAAATAGGATGCTAGGAATTATTAAGAAAGGGATAGAAAATAAGACACAGAATATCTTATTGCCCCTGTATAAGATTATGGTACGCCCACATCTTGAATATAGATGTGGTCTCCTCACCTCAAAAAAGATATTTTGGCCTTGGAAAGGGTTCAGAAAAGGGCAACTAAAATGATTAGGGGTTTGGAACGGGTCCCATATGAGGAGAGGTTAAAGCGACTGGGACTTTTAAGTTTAGAAAAGAGGAGACTGAGGGGGGATATGATAGAGGTATATAAAATCATGAGTGTTGTGGAGAGGCGGATAAAGAAAAGTTATTTATTAGTTCCCTAAATAGAAGAACTAGAGGACACCAAATGAAATTAATGGGTAGCAGGTTTAAAACTAATAAAAGAAAGTTCTTCTTCACACAGCGTGTAGTCAACCTGTCGAAGTCCTTGCCAGAGGAGGCTGTGAAGGCTAGGACTATAACAGAGTTTAAAGAGAAGCTAGATAATTTCATGGAGGTTAGGTCCATAAAAGGCTATTAACCAGGGGATAAAATGGTGTCCTTGGCCTCTGTTTGTCAGAGGCTGGAGAGGGGATGGCAGGAGACAAATCACTTGATCACTGTCTTCGGTCCACCCTCTCTGGGGCACCTGGTGCTGGCCACTGTCGGCAGACAGGATACTGGGCTAGATGGACCTTTGGTCTGACCCAGTACGGCCGTTCTTATGTTCATGGTCAATGAAGCGGGGATTTGAATAATCCCCGCTTCATTAAAATAAAAATAGCCATCGTGCTGTGCCAACAATCAGCTGATCCGGCACAGCGCGGCAGTCTAGACACGGATCAGTCGACTAGGGAAGCCTTTGTTGACTGCTCCCTTATGCCTCGTGAAACGAGGTTTACAGGAACGGTTGACAAAGGCTTCCCTTGTCGACCGATCCGTGTCTAGACTGCCGCGCTGTGCCGGATCAGCTGATTGTCGGCACAGCGTGGCGGCCATTTTTATTTTAATGAAGCAGGGATTATTTAAATCCCCGCTTCATTGACTATGTCGGGTAAACTAGTTTACATGTCTCCGTCGACGGAGCCATGTAGTCTAGACATACCCTTATACTTTTTATTTTCCTTTTTTCCCTAAACAAACATGTTAATGAAAAAATTCTAACAAAATCATAATCTTTGTTTTCATTTTTTTCAAAGAAATGTACCTTTTATTGACCAGTTATAATAAATAAATACTAAATTAAATAATATAATAATAATATGTCAGGATGTAATAATGTAGTCAATTAACCATTTAACTGATAAGCAAAAGCTTATAGGGTAATGCTATAGACTACACGCATTTCTTCTCCCCACCCCCACCTTCCAAAAGTAAATTTTTAGCAGACTGGCCAGCAACCTGGCTCAGTCCTGCAGGGGTGGATGAGAGTTTTGCAGGGCCCAGGGCGCGGGGGCCTATTGAAGCGCAGGGCCCGGGGCAGCACAATTTCGCGCGTGCGCCACTGCCACAGCTGACAGGTAGTAGTGCGTGTGTGGGGCCTATTGAAGTGCGGGGCCCGGGGCAGCCGCCCTGCTCGCCCTGCCCTATATCTGCTGCTGCAGTCTTGGCTTGCAATGGGTCTGGGACCTACCCCCTGCGGAGGCTCTGCATTTAAAGTGTATTAGGACCTGGGTTGGCAGGCAGCCCAGCTCAGTTCTGGCTCATGCCGGGTCCGGGAGCATAGACCCCGCACTCCACCCCAGACAGGGGCTGCTGCCACCCCACGCTACTGCCTCTGTATCACAGGCAGCAGCATGGGGCGACAGGCAGCCTGTCAGCGAGAGGAGCTGGTTTTTAAAACTGGCTCCCCTCGCAGACCAGCTCCCGCCTGGCACCCAACACTGCTGCCTCTGATACTGCCAGCCCTGCCCCCGGGTACAATAGAGTTGTCAACTAACTGATAAGAATTCATGAGGTTACTCAATTATTCAATTAACCGATGTTTACAATCCCTAATAATACCGCCTAGTAGTGAGCACTCAGTCAGAATGCTTGGAAAGAAGACATGGGGCACACTTGTATTAGCTGAACAAGTGCTGGCTAGATCCAACATAGCCTTCTAGAATCTCTAGTTCACACTAGCTAACCTCAGAGACTTCAAGAGACAAAGTGTGGGGGGGGGAGTTATGCTTCTGCCCTTTCTCTTTACCCTAACCCCATCTACTTAGTTTCCTCTGCCATATCAGGATAACAGAGTACCTTTCCGGAGTTCAAAATGAGATGACTTTTATCAAGATTAACATCTATCCTTTCCTGCCCTTGATAAGAAAGAGTGTATGTGTATGTTGTTGTTGTTTTCCTGAAATGCCATGTGTTGCTCCTTTGGAATGCAAGCGTAAAGATGTATTCTTTAGCTTCGGGGGGTAGCTGAGTTAGTCTGTACACTTGTACAGGATTAACTTAAAAAACAACAAATAGTCTGGTAGCAGTTTATAGACTAACAAAATATGTAGATGGTATCATGAGCTTTCGTGGGCACAGCCCACTTCTTCAGATGACCGGAATTTTGAGTATAGGAGTTTTGAGTATACGTGTTCTTTGTGTGGCTACTGAAAAGTGATGAGATTGGTGGTAGTTTTTAGTACTGCTGGACTGAGTTCCACACTCTCATGACAGCCCCTTAGAAAAAGCCAGTCTCCTGTGCAAAAGAGTTTTGCCATTGCACTAAATTGACTATCGCACTGAGCAATACCATTGCCTCCCCCAGAGCAAAGTCACTGAAGGTAACTGAGGTCTTGGATACCCAGGTGATTCTCTCAAGATTCCAGGCCCAGACCTTTTAGCAATCTGAAAGGGAGAATAAAGACCTTAGATTTGATACAGTATTTTATGGGAAGTCAGTGGAATGAGCAGAGTATCAGACTCTGTGTGGAGAGGTTTCACTATGTCCTATGTCACAGTTTCTTTGGAGTGATGCTTTTAAATGCAGATTAAACGCTTTGCTATAGTTGAAGCAGGAGACAACAAAGGTATGTATTAAATGTGAGTCTAGATTATCAACAGCTAGCTTGGGACTAGCCACCTATTCAGTCAATCAGAGAATGCATAATACATTACTATAGGCACTAATACCACATCAGTATTTATGAGTACATTTCCTCACCCAGTGGAGGCCTTTCCATTTCTGCAGGCTTTTTCAATTGTTGCCCTGCTGCCTTTAACTACAATCTCCATTTTGCTTGGATGGAGCTCTTGCTTACCCATGTTCCTTCTCATCCACATGAAGTGTTCGGCTTCTTTGCCCCTATTATTTATAATATGATGTGAACTAATTTAGCTACAACTACAGTACTCAAGAGAGAGATCTTGGAGTCATTGTGGATTGTTCTCTGAAAACATCCACTCAGTGTGCAGAGGCAGTCAAAAAAAGCAAACAGAATGTTAGGAATCATTTAAAAAGTGATAGAGAATAAGACAGAGAATATCTTATTGCTTCTATATAAAACCATGGTGCACCCACATCTTGAATATTGCGTACAGATGTGGTCGCCTCAAAAAAGATATATTGGCATTGGAAAAGGGCAACAAAAATTATTAGGGGTTTGGAACAGGTCCCATATGAAGAGAGATTTAAAAAAACTTGGAATTGCAGCTTAGAAAAGAGGAGACTAAGGTGGGATATGATAGAGGTCTATAAAATCATGACTGGTGTGGAAAAGCTGAATAAGGAAAAGTTATTTATTTATTCCCACAATATAAGAACTAGGGGTCACCAAATGAAATTAATAGTCAGCAGGTTTAAAACAAACAAAAGGATTTTTTTTTTCATGCAGTGCACAGTCAACCTGTGGAACTCCTTGCCAGAGGATGTTGAGAATAATAGGACTTTTAAAAGGGTTCAAAAAAGAGCTAGATAGATTCATGGAGGTTAGGTCCATCAATGGCTATTAGCCAGGGTGGGTAGAAATGGTGTCCCTAGCCTCTTTTTGCCTGGAGATGGATGACAGGAGAGGGATCACGTGATGATTACCTGTTGTGTTCCCTCCCTCTGGGGCATCTGGTATTGGCCACTGTCAGCAAACAGGATACTGGGCTAGATGGACCTTTGATCTGTCCCAGTATATCTGTTCTAATGTTCTTATAGCTCAGTAGCATCTCAGAAAATCAAAGATGAGGGAACTTCTGTGCTAGGCAGAGTAAAGACACACACAATAGAAAGACTGTCATTGCATTGAAAAACCTCACAAAGTATGTTAATAAGAGGAGAGACAAGTAATTAGGAGGGTGGAGAAGAGAGAGGGAGCAAACAAGGCAAGAGTAGCATTTTATGATGTTTAAAGGAAGCCTATTTTTAATTAAGTTCTTTTCCCACCCTGGGGGCTCCTGGAATAAAGTTACAGAAACATAAAAGCATTCAGTATCATTATAATTAATTTATAAAGGCTTTGCCCTGTTATACTTTTTTATTGCATCTTATAAAATTCTGTGGGATTTTTCTTTAAGAGAAAACAGGCGGGCATAGTCATATTAGTAGACTGCTCACTTCATCCTCTGTTTCAGCTTTAAGCATCAAGGAAATTAAAGTACAGGAGCTCAGAGACAAAATGACATTCATAGAAAAGGACACCCTTCCATTTTTTGGTCAGGGAAAAAAGGAGACACACTAATTATGGAATTACAATTACTCTTTTTACTGCTGCCTGAATCTCTTAGAGGAATAAAAATACCCACCCACCCACAAATCAGAGCAGGCATCTCAAGTAATCAGCTAACTTTATTCAAAGACAACAGGTGCAGTTGAAAACAAATATCTTGAATTCTTGCAAGGAAAAAATTAACTCTTTTTCCTAAAGGAAGCAATACAATAGTTATAATTTTTATCTAGCTCCCTCAGGCTACGTCCACACTGCGGAGCTATTTCGGGATACCCCGCATCTTAACAGCATGCCCATTTCTTCAAAATATGCTATTCTGACATCCCTGTAAACCTCGTTCTATGAGGAGTAAGGGATATTTTGGAATAGCGGGTTATTTTGAAATTTGATGCTGTGTAGACAGTGCCAAATTATGAAATAAGCTATTTCGAAATTTACTCAAAATAAGCTACACAATTTGTGTAGCTCAAATCCCACAGCTTATTTTGAGCTACGGGTGCAGTGTAGATACACCCTCAGTGTGCTCATTTACCATTGGTCCTATACACACTGTAGTACCTGTGTTGTGACGCCCTCAAAAAGTTATTCAGAGTTCAAGGAATAGAGTTTCCTAGACTGTATAGAGTTTAAAGAAGGAAGCAATAGGACATCTGGAGTTACCTCCTGTATCTCATAGTCATGAAATTTCACCCAGCTGGTTAGACTAAAGTACTTCAGTTCTCAGAAGACTAAACTGTTGTATGCACAGGAGAAACCAGCATGTCACCAATGTCCAAGGCCCGTGCCATGGTAGGGAACTAATTAAGTGGGACATGCCCAAAATATCCCAGCAGACAGTCCACAACCCATGCAGTAAAGAAAGGGAGTTACCCTAAAGTCTCTGCTGATAGGATAGCAGAGGGAGGAGAGAGGAAAAGTTCTTCCAAACCCCCAAATCTGCAGGCCAGTTTGATCCTGAGCATCTGAGCAAGGCATGCCAGCCAGGCATCTGCCCAAGAAGATTAACTGTAACATTTCAGAGTATCAGCCCATCAGTCTGGTGTCATGTCTCCTGCAATGGCCAATCCTTGATGATTCAGAGGAAGGCAAAAGAAAACCCAGACTACATCTGGCCAATTGGACCTTGTGTTTTTAAAACTACTCCATCTCGCTTGTGTAGTTGAAGGCACTTACTCTTCTAATTCACCTCTGGACAGCAAAGGGTTACATTTTCCAAAGAGAGTCTATAAAACTTCTACTGTGCATGAGCAAAACTGTGCACTCACATGCAAGCAGCTACACCGGGCAGATCCAATGCCAGATAGCATGCACAACTGCTACAACCTGAATCCCATAAAACCCCATTTGAGACAATGGGGTTTTGGGGGGCCCCAATACAACTTGTAGCAATGTGTATGAGAAATAAACCCAAATATCTGTGGAACTACTCACATACGTTCATAGAGAAACTGGTAGCTCACCTAATAGGTCTTCTCCATCTGTAGCTTCTTTTATGGCTCTACTGTTCCAAGAGATCTATTTAAGCCAACACTTTTCTGTCTGTGCCTGCAGGATTTTGCAGCTTTGCAGGGAAACTAAGAGATTTGTTCCTGGGGACTATGCCATGACAAACCCCATGAAGGAAAAGTCATGGCTTCAAAACTGGCTTATTTTAAAAAGGCACAGAGAGAGAAGATAAAATCTGGGATCTTATCCAGGTAGAGATCTTAGCTTGGCATTCATGTTACATTCTTTCTGTTATTAAAATAGTTTATGAAACCAAGCAACCAGCTATCTCTCTGTATTTAATCACGCTAGCCTACGCTGTGTGGCTCTGTATTCCCTCTCTAATGGTAACAGTTGAAAGTCTCAGGAGCCAGATCCTCACATGGTGAAAATCTGCATTGCTCCATTTAAATCAGTGTAGTGATGTCTTTTTACACCAGCTGAAGATCTATCCCCATACTGCTAGGTGGGCTTCTTTCCAGGGAGCAAGCCAATCAGTCTTCTACTTGAAGAGTGATATAACCAAGAAGGTAAAAACAAAACAAATCCACAATTATTTTCATGTTTCATACAGGATAATCTTTCCCCTACCACAGGGGTGGGGAACATTTGTTGGGTTGGGGGCCACTGACCCACAGAAAAATCAGTCGGGGGCCACACACAAGAGAGAAGCAGGGAAAAACCCTCACTGTGGCCCCCAACAGAGAAGGAGAAAAACACTCCCCAAATTTCCCTCACACACCAGAGCCTGAGAGGGCAGCCTAGTAGATTTTGTGTGCTCCAGCCCCCCGGGGGATAGCAGGAGGACTGGAGCACCAGTACGAGCTCCCCAATGCTGGCGGGGGGAAGGAGGAGCTGAACCTTGGGGGCTGGATCTAGGCAAACCGAGGGCCGCATCTGGTTCCTGAGCCTGAGGTTCCCCTCCCCTGCCCTACAGGATAACTGATTTTTAGACTATGGATATATACAGTACATCTTATCTATCTGGACTTCAGTAAAATATTTGGTTAAGTACCAAGTCAGAAATTATTAGTTATACTAATCTTAATCTCCTCCAGTTTAAGAGATCAAAGGTGGTAAAGAAATGGCTAAAGAGAAGACAAAAGTGGGTTGTGCTGAAAGGAGAACTATAAGGATAATGGGAGGTTCTGACTGGAGTTTAAGGATCAGGAATATTTTAATTACTGACCTTGACACAAAAAATGGGAGTGTGCTAATGAAATTTGCTGATAACAAGAAATTAGGAGGCTTCATCAATACTGAGGAGGACTGGAATATTATACAAGAAGAATTAAATGACTTTGAGGTCTGGAGTACCAGAAATGGGATGAAGTTTGATAGTAAAGAGTGCAAAGTCACACAGCTGGTGACTAATAACAAGAATTCTGCTATGAGTTGGGAGGCTTACCAGTTGCAAATGCCAGAGAAAGGAAAAGACAAATAGATCACATGGGATCGATGAGACTCCCGTGTGAAGCAGCCTATAAAAGGCCAATGTGATATAAAGATATAGCAGGCAAGGTATTTGCAATGGGGATAAGGAAATACTAATGCAATTGTATGAGGCATTGGTAAAAGCTATTTTGGATTACAGTGTACAATTGTGGTCACCCACGTTCAAGAAAGATCAATTCAAAGTGGAACAAGTGCAGAGTAGGGCTAGTAGAACAGTGAGGGGAATGGAGGGAGTCAAACTTAACAAGGAGACTTGCCATATTTAGCCTAGAAAAACAAAAGCTAAGAAGCACTAGGATTTCTTTCTATAAATATATCAGGGGGGTAAACACTGTGTAGATCACAAGAACAAAGAGGTATAAACTATCCATGAACAAATTCAGGATGGAAATTAGAAGGTTTCTAAGCACCAGAGGAGTAAGATTCTGGAACAGACTTCCAAAAGGAGTAATCAGGGCAAACAACTTAACCAGTTTTAAAGTGGAATTTGATACATTTATGACAGGGAATTTTTTTCTGTCTGTGACAGTAGCGGTCTAAGTTCTATGGGAACTCATTTATAATATTGTTATCCCTTCCCATGGTTTCATCACAATTCAAATTGTAATGTAGATGGTATCAGCTTCTAGAACAGAGGTGTGCAATCATTTTAGAAGGGAGCCCACTTCACAAATTTTTGAAGTGGCCCTGGGCCACCCTGGAAGGGGCAGACCCTCATGCGGAAGGGGCGGGGCCTCAGGCGGAAAGGGCAGGGTCAGAACACTTCTGTACTCCCCCGCCCACAGACCCTGACTGGCCTTGGGATGGGAGAGCGCGCAAAGTCTTTGTTCCCCCCACCCTCCGCCCCCGAGAGAACCGCCAGCTGTTCTGAACAGCTGGCAGGCACCCACGCCCCTGGCAGTGGGAAGAGACTTCTCACACTTCCCCCGTACCCCAGGTGAATGAGGGCCTGGGGACGGGAGCATGCAAAGTCTCTCACTTCCTGCCCCCACGGTGCTTAGAATGAACCGCCAGCAGAACAGCTGAACAGCTGGCAGTTCACTCTAAGCACCATGCACCCTGGTGGGGGAGGAAACGTCACACGCTCCCCCATCCCCAGACCCTGATTGGCAGGGGCGGGGAAGCGGCAACACATCCGCAGGCCAGATCAACCCACTTGGCGGGCCGGTTCCAGCCCACAGAGGTTCTCTTGCCCACCCCTGTTTTAGAATGTAAAATACCATGCAAAAATGATTGATAGGTTTTAATAATAGCTTGTGTAAGATATTTGTACTTCATGTCCCAGAATTCTTTCTTCTGATAAAAAGTCTGGTTTTAACATGAAATAAGTGAAAATTCAGATACCTGCACACTGAAATAGCAACATCACTGTTCATTGCAAACCATATCTCAAATTTAGGGCCTCTCTAAGCAGCAAGTGAACTCCCGGGCCTTCTGCCAGTGCAGATCCAAAGTTCAGAAGTACATCTGCATGAATTCTCTTCCTGCCGTAAGTGGGGACTAAAAGCCACCATGCTCGCTCCATTCCAGGCCTCTGCCAGCCACCTGTTTGCTGGTCCCACTGGCTGCTTCTGACGGCCATCTGGTCACTGCTCCCAGTGGCCACTACTATTGGCTGGTTGCACCTGCCTCCCTGCTGTGACTTCTGCCAGTCAGTCTCTTAGGCCATGTCAACACTATGCAGAAGATCGATACTGCTGCAATCAATCTTCAGGTGTTTGATTTAGTGGGTCTAGTGAAGACCCACTAACTCAAACTCAGAGGCTATGTCTACACTGCAGGCTTTTTGCGCAAGAACGGCTGTTCTTGTGCAAAAACTTCTGGAGCATCTACACTGCACGCGTGTTCTTGCACAAGTAAATTACAGTAAAGCATCAGAAAAGAGGGCTTCTTGCACAAGAGTTATTCCTCTCCCCACAAGGAATAAGCCCTCTTGTGCAAGAGCTCTTGCGCAAGAAGGCAGTGTGGATGGGCAACTGGGGTTTCTTGCACAAGAAACCCCTATGGCTAAAATGGCCATCAGAGCTTTCTTGCACAAGAGAGCGTCCACACCGCCATGGACGCTCTTGTGCAAAAGCACATCTCTTGCGCAAAAGTACATGGCAGTGTGGATGCGCTCTTGCGCAAGATCTTTTGTGCAAGAACACTTGCGCAAAACAGTTCTTGCGCAAGAAGCCTGCAGTGTAGACGTAGCCAGAGGGTACCCCCCATCAGTGCCGGTAGTCCTGCTCCTCATGAGGAGTAAAGGAAGCTGAGGAGAGCATTTGCTCCCGTCAGCTTCCCACTGTGCAGAAGGCATCAAAACTCAATTTAAGATACGTCGACGCCAGCCACACAATGAAGGTAGCTGGAGTTGTGTATCTTAATTCGATTTGCCACCATAATGTAGACCAGAGACCCTCTCCTCCCATCCTAAGTGATTTTTAGCTCTGACAGAGCATTCAAACTAATAAAGAGGCTGAAGCCTCTTCAGGGCTTTCTTTGAACAGTGAGGAGGACGAAGTTAAACCAGTTCAGGGAAGCCCCTTAACAGGGGGTTTGCAGCCTCCTGGTTGAGATTCCTTTCCATGTTTCTTTTACTTTCACAGTATTTGAGCCCCTGGCTTAGCGGGGTCCTTTCAACTGAGGGTGACCCACTCATTTGGGACATGTTAAGCAAAGTCCTTCTTCCCTGTATTCCTACAATATTTACAACATTGGTGACCATATTTCACTACCCTTGCATTAAGTACTAAAGTGATTTGTGACCCATGACCAGCCAGAGTTGATTACTTTGTTACTCTCTATCTGCTGAATATCTAAGCAGAGCAGGAGATAACTGTATTTACATAAACACACCTAAAGTCTCTCCTCCCAACTAGCAGTCAAGGAAGCATTCATTCAGACCCTACTCACACATTCAAAAATAGAAAACTCAAATTTCATAGGCCATTTTTGAGATTTCAAAACTAAAATGTAAAGATCTATCAAAAGATTTTGGAATTTCACTGTAAATATTTAGCACTGTTCTAGATAGGCAGCACTTCTCCTGGTCCTCCATGACACATTATGGCTTATCTATATCACATTCAGAACAGTATTAGAGACCCTGAATACCAGACCCTGTTGTTCCCCAACACAGTTGCAAACACAGTCAGTCAAAATTGGTAATTATATTTCAGAATATTTTTTGAATTTTTCTGAATTTTGGGTGAAAAAGGCAAAAACTAGAAAAAAAATTCCTCCCGAGCCCACTTCTCCCTTTTTCCACTTAACCATTGAAAAAGAGGGAAGTAGGGAATGGAAAGAAAGGAGGGAAAAAACAAAATTCCATTTTCAGTTTCAAATTAAAACTTTGTCAGGCTGTTTCTTAAAAAAAAATTGCAAACATTTTTGTTTTGAAGAACAGACCATTGTGGGGTCAGGGAAAAAAAGAGCTTTGAATAAAGCATTTTATCAGCTCTAGTTCCAACACTTTTTCATTTTATAACATAAATGAGACAGGACTGAGTCCCCAAAATATGATAAAGCTTTGGAGATGGCCAAATATGAACTTATAGATAACACAGAGGATAGTGGAGAATATTTGCTTAAAGTAAATTGAAAGTTTCTCCCTATATCAGGCCTTGATTTTGGACTCTAATCTGAATGGCCAGACCTATACATCCATGCAGAGACCCTTCTACTCCAGTGGGGTGGAGGGCCTTAGACTGCAAACTCTTTGAAACAGCAACCTTTTCAACCTGCATATATGTTTAGGCCCTGACCAGCGCTCCCTGTAAGCTGTGCACTTGTGCAGCCTCTCCAAAAAGATTCACATGTTGCCCAGCTGATTAGCAGAGCACCCACAGCTAGGTGTTTTTTGTTTTGTTTTGTTTTTTGTTTCTATTGGTTCTGCATACTCTCAAAAGCCTCTGTGCATATAAAAAATTTATTCTGCACATGTAGGAAAAAAGCCACACATGGATGGAAAATATTAGAGGGAACATTGGCCCTAACCCTGACTGGGTTCTTTCAGTACTACCATAATTAATGAACATGTGCACTGAAAAACTGATAGTTAAAGTCATCCAATCAGCTAACAGAAACCTATCAAATAGCTTAGGTGATCTGTCACATGGCTTGAAAATTTGAATATCAACACTTACAAAGAAACAAATGTGAATGAGCAAGAGACAGGAAGTTATTCAACAAATAATTTCATATGAAGAATAAATTTGAGAAAAATCTTAGAACACAACATAAAAATGGACATACTTAGGTCCATCTAGCCAAGTATCCTGTCCTCCAAGAGTGGCCAATTCTAGGTGCCCCCAGAGGGAATGAACAGAACAGGTAATCATCAAGTGATCCATCCCCTGTTGCCCATTTCCACCTTCTGACAAACAGAGGTTAGAGACAACATTCCCTACCCAGTCTGGCTAACAGCCATTGATGGACCTATCCTCCATGAATTTATCTTGTTCTTTTTTGAACACTGGTAATGTTCTGGCCTTCATAACATCCTCTGGCAAGGATTTCCACAGATTGACTGTGTGTTGTATGATGTAGTATTTCCTTTTGTTTGTTTTAAGCCTAGAATCATAGAATCACATAATACTAGAACTGGAACGGACCTTGATAGGTCATGAAGTCCATGAAGCCCTCACAGCAGTACCAAGCGCCATCTACACCTTCCCTTATAGATGTCTATCTAACCTGCTCTTAAATATCTCCAGTGATGGAGATTCCACAACCTTTACAGGCAATTTATTCCAGTGTTTAACCACCCTGACAGTTAGGAAGATTTTAACTAATGTCCAACTTAAACCTCTCTTGCTGCAATTTAAGCCCATTGCTTCTTGTCCTATCATCAGAAATCAAGGAGAACAATTTTTCTCCCTCCTCCTCGTAACACCCTTTCAGATACTTGAAAACTCCTATCATGTCCCCTTTCAGTCTTCTCTTTTCTAAACTAAACACACCCAATTCTTTCAGTCTTCCCTCATAGGTCATGTTTTCCAGACAGTAAATCATTTTTGTTGCTTTTCTCTGGACCCTCTCCAATTTCTCCACATCTTTCTTGAAATGTGGTGCCCAGATCTAGACACAATACTTCAACTGAGGCCTAATCAGTGAAGAGGAGAGTGGAAGAATGAGTTCTTGTGTCTTGCTCACAACATGTCTGTTAATCCCAGAATCATGTTTGCTTTTTTTGCAGGAGTGTAACACTGTTGACTCATATTAAGCCTGTGGTCCACTATGACCCTTAAATCTCTTTCTGCAGTACTCCTTCCTAGACAGTCGCTTCCCAATCTGTATGTGTGAAATGGATTGTTCCTTCCTAAGTGAAGTACTTTGCACTTGTCCTTATTAAACTTCATCCTATTTTCCTCAGACCATTTCTCCAGTTAGTCCAGATCATTTTGAATCATGACCCTATTCTCCAAAGCACTTGCAAACCCTCCCAGCTTGGTATCATCTGCAAACTTAATAAGATTACTCTCTAAGCCAATATCTTAATCGTTGATGAAGATATTGAAAAGAACCAGTCCCAAAACAGACCTCTGCAGAACCCCCATATGTAATGCCCTTCCAGCATGACTGTGAACCATTAATAACTACTCTCTGAGAACGGTTATTCAGCCAGTTATGCACCCACCTAATAACTAGGTTGCATTTCCCTAGTTTATTGATAAGAAGGTCATGTGAGACTGTGTCAAATATCTTACTAAAGTCTAGGTTTACCACGTCTACCTCTTCGCCCTTATCCACAAGGCTTGATATTCTATCAAAGAAAGCTATCAGATTGGTTTGACATTATTTGTTCTTTTCAAATCCATGCTAGCTGTTACCTATCACCTTATTATCTTCCAGATGTTTGCAGATGAATTCCTTAATTATTTGCTCCATTATCTTTCCTGGGACAGAAGTTCAGCTGACTATTCTGCAGTTTCTTGGGTGTTCTTATTTCCCTTTTTATAGATGAGCACTATATTTGTCCTTTTCCAGTCTTCTGGACTCTCTCCTGACTTCTATGATTTTTCAAAGATGATAGCCAATGGCTCAGATACCTCCTCTATCAGCTCCCTAAGTATTCTAGGATGCATTTAATCAGGCCCTGGTGACTTCAAGACATCAAACTTCCCTAAGTAATTTTTAATTTGTTCTTTTTTTATCTTAACTTCTAAACCTACCCCATTTCCACTAGCACTCACTATGTTAGGCATCCCATCACCATCAACCTTCTTGGTGAAAACTGAAACAAAGAAGTCCTTAAGCACCTCTGCCATTTCCAGGTTTCCTATTATTGTTTTTCCCTCTTCCCTGAGCACTGAACCTGCTACCTATTAACTTCATTTGGTGACCCAAAGAACACAAGAACCTCAACACTTAAGAACATAAGAACAGCCATGTTGGATCAGATCAATTGTTCAACAAGCCCTATCTTCCTGGTGCCAGATACTTCAGAGGAAATGAACTGAACATGATAATTATCAAGTTATCCATCCCCAGTTGACCAGTCCCAGTTTCTGGCAGGCAGAGGTTTAGGAACAGCCAGAGTAACCATCTGGGCTAATAGCTATTGATGGTCCTATCCTTCATGAATTTATCTAATTCATTTTTTAACCAAGTTACACATTTGGCCTTCACAACATCCCCTCCTGGCATTGAATTCCACAGGTTGATTGTGCATTGGGTGAAGTATTTTCTTATGCTTTATTAAAACATCCTGACTATTTATTTCATTGGGTGACCCCTGATTCTTCTATAGTGTGATAAGAAGCACTTCCTTATTCACTCTCTCTGCACTATTCATGATTTTATAGACCTCTATCGTGTTCCCCCTGAGACACATCATTCTGAAGTTCAATAGTTCCAATTGTTTTAATTTCCCTTCATAAGGAAACTCTTCTGCACCTTTAATCATCTTTATGCCAATTTTTTCCAATTCTAATCTACCTTTTTTGAGATGAGGTGATCAGAGCTGCACGCAGTATTCATTCAAGGAGTGAAAGTGTAATGCTGACAGGCGGAATCAAAGCTAAGACCTCTGGAGTTTAGTGATGACCATCTCCTGCTTGAGCAAAAGCCAGTTGGCTCTCAGCTAAGGCTGTAGAGCAAACTCACTCTGGGTATGTCTACACTACAAAGTTATTTCAAAATAACAGCCATTATTTTGAAATAACTTTACTAGCATCTACACAGCCAAACTGCTATTTCGAAATTAATTTGAAATAGCGGAGGGCTTATTTCAAATTTGGTAAACCTCATTCCATGACGAATAACACCAAATTCAAAATAGCTATTTCAAAATAAGTGCTGTGTAGACACTTATATCGAAATAGGAGGCCTCCAGCCTTCCCAGGATGCCCTGGTGGCCACTCCAGCCTCAACCAAGAACACTCCTCTCCTTCCCCGCTCCCCAGAGCCCTTAAAGGGGTTGACTCTGGCCACAGTGCCTGTGCCAGCTCCAACCCTGCCAGCACAGAGCCAACAGTCACTGCCCCTGACCCAATGGCCTCAAAACATGAGCCAGCAAGCCACTGGCAGCCAGCCCTCCACCGCTCCCCAGGAGCAGTCTGCCAGCTCCCAGGAGCCCGCCAGGGCCCGGAGAAGGCGGGTGCCTTCCTGGTCCAGGGTGGAGATCATGGACCTTATTCAGGTTTTGGGGGGAAGCCCCCAACATCCATGATCTCCGCACTAGATGGAGGAACACGGCAATCTATGGCAGGATAGCGCCAGCCTGGCTACCAATGGCCACATGTGAACCCAGGAGCAGGTTTGCATGACAATCAAGTTGGTCCGGCGAGACCCCCAACCCTGAGCCCTGAGCTTTCCTTCCCCGTTTTTCCCCTTGCTTCCCCCTTCCATCTCCCTCCTCCAAGGTATCCCCTTCCCCTCTCCCACCCTCTTTCCTCCCCCTCCTACCTCCTTTCCCCAGTCTCACCAGAGTTTCATTCCCCTCCCCTCCCCAGTTTTGTTAAGTAAAGAGAGTTTGTGTTCATGAAAATATGTGTATTTTATTTGATATCAGGAAGCGGGGTTAGGGAGGGTTAAGTGGAAGGATGTAAGGGAGGAATGAGGCACAAGCCCCCAGTTGGGCAGACCAGGGAGGCACTTAGTGCTCCTCAGGGTGGAAGCTCTCCCGCAGAGCCTCCTGGATACTGACAGCCCCCCGATGGACCTCCCAGATGGCAGTCTGCAGAAAGTGCAGCCAGCCTCGCAGCAACGTGTCCACGAGAAGCACCAGAGTGCCCAGGGGCAGCTCTGGCTCCATGTTGCTGAGTGCTGTGGTGTCCCAAGTGAGGGCAACCAGAGCATGCAGAGACAAAATGCTTTGCTGTCCCTCGTTGAGGTAGGCAAGAAAGCAGGGAAAGCTGAGAACCGGCTGTCCGGGGGCGTCCCTTTAAGCACACGCCTAAGATAGCCTCAGGCAGCAGCCACACAAAATAACTCCTGACCTGATGCCCTGCCAGACCTAGTTCCAGCCAGCCTTAAATGTGATTCAGTGTACACTCAGTGTGGATGTGCTATTTTGAAATAGCAAAACGCTATTTTGAAATGCATTTTGTGTGTAGACGCGTTATTTCAAAATACGCTATTTCGAAATAACTATTTCAAAAAAGATTTTGAAATAACGCTGTAGTTTAGACATACCCCCTCTCTCTGTAAGTGGTCTACATGCTACTAGATGGGACAATGCAACACACCCAGAAGGAGTGTGGGTTACAAGAGTACTGTGGTGGTCTTATTTTCTATCCCTTTCCTAACAGTATTAGCTTTTCTGATGGCAGCTGCATTGAGGGAATGTTTTCAGAGAACTACCCAGGATGACTTTTCCAACACCACTAGGGTTGCCAGGTATCCGTTTTTTCACTGGACATTCTGGTATTTGTGGCCTCTGTCTGGTAAAAGAAAAAAACAAAAAATATCGGACATGTAAAATGTCTGGTATGTTCTGGTTTTTTGGGACGGAAGGCTGGTGGGGACATTCTTCCCCTGCTGCATCTGGTGGGGCCGGGGAAAGCGGGGAGCATGGGGATTTAAAGGCTCAACCAATTTTTTTACCGCCATGGTTGGTATTTTTTGTTAAAGTATCTGGCAACCCTAAACACTACACATCCAATGTAGATTAAAGCAATGCTGCAGACGATCTAACATATTGTAGTGGATTGCCCAACATCCAGGAACTCGACATGGTGGGAGAAGGGGACAGAAAGGTGGCTTAAACTACCCTTGTATGCATCCCACCAGCCTTGTGTTGAGTAACCATGAGCCAGTCTGAAAAATCTGGCTCAGAGTTAAACTGAAATGAAACTGTACAGTATAAGCCATCCTTTAGGTTACTCCTCAAGCTTCAGCTAAAACTGAGAATTCATCACCTCAATTTCTTTTCTGCTTTAGGGGACTTTTTATTTTGACTGGGTCTCAGAGCAAATAAAATCCAATCAAGACACTTAAACTTGCACTAGAACAGCCACTGTCATGAACTCTGAGAAGCAGGAAACAAGAGGGGGGTGGGGAGGAGGTTTGCAAGCATCTCACAAGACTGCAATGATTATATTAAAATTTTAATCACAAACTCCTTAAGTTAAAATCACAAAGGACTCATTGTGCTAGAGAGTTTCACAATTTGAAGCTCCTTTATAAATTTGTGTCAGATCGCAATTTGCTTTCTGGGAAATGTAAATCAGTTATTAATGAGCCAAAATGCTAACATCAAAGCCAGTGCATCTACATGCCAGAGAGAGACAAAAGCTCTCACAGTACTATAAACTTGTACATGTCCTAGCCTGAACAAGGCATTCATTTTACTCCCTGTTTCCTCATCAGAGAGGCATCATTCGTTGCAGACTCAATGGTCTAATTGCATCCTCATCTGTAAGAACATCTCCACCTGAGCAGTTCATAATGTCATTACAGTTTGGGGAGCAATAATATACACAGCAAAGGAATAAAAGATATTCTGAAAGCCAGAACTATTACAACTTAATGTTAATTCCTTATGAAAGACATCTAGAGATGAGGAATTTTTTTCCTTTAATAGACTTTGATTTGTCTTATTTAAGCTAGTTTCAAACTGGTATAATGCCGCTCACTTCAAAGTATCACTCCTGGTTAACACCCGTAAAAGTGACAGCAGCCTCAGGCCCAAAGCTAACAGATATCAACTGCAGTTTCTCAAAAAACTAGTGACACACATATAGGCCCCTTAGCAAAGAGTCTCTTTTCTTTGCAAGCAACTGTAATCTCAGACCTGACCAACTCACTACATCAAATATGCTGCTTGCAGGGTATTTGTCTATCCAGGAGAACATATACGTTTCAAGCTTTTACCAGAGACCTTATCATGGTGAAATATGTGTATGGGTAATATTTAAGGAATAATGTAAGCTCTATCAAGGTCTGTTCCCTTTATGGTCTTAAAGTTGAAAGGAGTCACCAGGGAGTAATATTATTCATTGATAGCCTGTACATGCAGGAAGGAGTTGTCACCCTCTCTGGTTAGCCAGTTAGATAATACACTATCTACAATTGTCCCCATAACAGAACAGTCAATGGAAAACCATCAAAGGCAACTGCAAACAATCAACCCCCTAGGAGGTAAACAAGAACCATTACAACAGCCAAGGGATTGCCCTGCCTTTGATAAAGACAAAAGACTGTTTCAGAATGGGGAGAGATACTCCATAGCTATTCTCGGAGGAGACATCTTGTGAAGCAGGTGTTTTTCATGCACAGTTGGATCTTGGTTCCTGTGAACAGACAGCTCTGCCACAGACTGAACTTTGGGGTGGAGGAGGAGGGGGAAGTCTACTTAATTAGATAGGAAAGGCAACTATTGATAAGAGGAGACCCTTGTCAGTGTTAGGATTTTATTTTGTATTGTAATCTTTTGTTTCCATCGCATATTCTTGTTTCCAGTGGAATCTCCATTCTCTCTTACATGAACCTTCTTTTGTTTCATTACAAGTGCTGCGTCTGATATAGGAGCAGTGAAATACTGGCGCACACTGCTCCTTTGAGGAGGCAATCTGGGATTTTTGAGAGTAGCCAGTGTCAGACACTGGATATCACAGGGGACTTGGGGACTGGTGCACCTTGTGTTAACCTGCAAGGGCTGCCTCAGACAGGAGAATGCTTGAGTGGCTAAAAGGCTGGTGGTATTAGGGAGCTAACACCCAATTACCACAAGCAAGATTTCCTCCTACTAGAGTCAGGAGGTAACCTGGGCACCCCAAAATCTATCACAACTAGAAATTACAATCTCTTTTTATAAATTATAGAAAGACACAAGAGCCTGGAACCAAACCCCCGAGATCCTGTAGGACAGTGGTCCCCAACCTTTTGGGGCTGCCGGGCGCCCGGGGGTGAGGCTGCTCACATGCCATGCGTGTGGGGGGCGGGGCCGTGCCGCGCATGCGCCACGCGCAGGGCCAGATTAAGGGGGTGGCTAGCCAGGCAGCTGCCCAGGGCACCAACCTATGGGGGGCCCCTTAGAGCTGCCATCAGGTGCCGCGCGCCCGATTGCAGCTGTAAGGTGTGCAGCATGCTGGGGGGCGGGGCCGCGCATGTTTCGCATGCCCACTGCCCGGGGCACAGGAATGGCTCAAGCCGGCTGTGCCGCACCCGGGGCTCGGGGCGCAAGGATGGCTTGGGACAGTCCTGGTCACTCGGCGGGCACACATAAATGCCCCGGCAGGCGCCATGGTGCCCGCGGGCACCGCGTTACGGACCACTGCTGCAGGAAATACAGATCCAGAGCTGAACTTGAGAAATATTTCTTGAAAGCTACACTAGGATGAACCAAAAACTTCATATCTTAACATCCTCCATATGTTGAGATCCCAACTGAGTGGCTCAGGCTCCTTGCTAGCTTTTTATAATCTCTCATTTTATTGCTTTCCTTGTCCACTTCTCCTTTCCTCCAAGTGCAGCCAACCGTCTATTGCTATTCTTAAGTATCGGAGAAGGTGGTGGTTAATATAGATTGGATTAGGGGGCCTACTTTGCTATGCAGCTAGGGACAACACATTTGGGTTTAAGAGCTCAGCTCCTTATTGAAATTAGTTATAAATGCCTTCAACTCTTTACGATTAAATTTCAATGAAAATGTGCTTTTCATTACTGTGGTATAGCCCAATTCCCTCAGGTGCAGGAAATTTTCAAGCAAGAATGAACCAAACCTGCCAGGTGCAATGGCATCTCTAAGTAACACAAAAATTGTTCAGTTAAGTATTAATTTAAATGCATACAGTTTGTGGGACGATAAAGAATGTGTAGGGTAAACATATTGTCAGTGGTCACTGGCTCCTGAGCCTAGTGATCTTACAACAAAAACTATCTAAAGGATTCTAATGGAATTTCCAGTAAGATATAAATTTAAATACAAGGCAGAAAGATGAACTTATTTTGCTCAAGGTATCCCAGTAGTAGTGTGTTTGTCACACTATACTCACTGTGCTGTATTTGGCATCACATATAAGTATCTTTCTAGTTTTTCCAGCTTCTGTTTAGTTATTGATGAAGAATTCTGTAGTCATTATCAAGACAATGCAAATGCAGTTTTAGGCTGAATTAACAGAGGCATCCCATGCAATTTATGGGAGGTAATAGTGCTGCTCTATTTGGAACTGGTTGGGCTTCACCTGGAGGATTATGTCCAATTTTGGTCACCAATGTGTAGAAAGGATGCAGAAAAACTGGAACAGATCGGGGGGGAGGGGGGGGGGAGAGGCAAACAAAGTGATAGAATGCAAGCCATATGAGCAAGTGCTGAAGGAACTGGGTATGTTTAGTTTGGAAAAGAGGAGATGAAAGGAACACACGACAGCAGTCTTCAAATACTTGAAAGGCTGTCATTAAAAAGATGGAGAAAAGTTGTTCTCCCTTGCCACAGAGGGCAGGATAAGAGGCAGTGGGTTCAAACAACAGCATAGCAGATTTAGATTAAATCTCAGAAAAAACTTTTAAACCGTAAGAACAGTGGGAAAATGGAACAGACTACCTAGGGAGGTTGTGGAAGCTCCTTCACCGGAGAACATAAGAACGCCAAAGGTCACTCTAGCCCAGTATTCTGTCTCCTGTTTCCAAAGGAGGCTGAATAGCTGTTTGCCTTGGATGGTTTAGACACAACCATCCTGAATCTTGGCCAGGTAGCCCTTGCCATCTGTTCTTGCCCTATGGTTCTATGATTCAAAGATGAGAGGCACTCCTGTGAGCCCTGGGCAAATCATGTTCTTTATGAAACAATATAGAACTATAATATGCCATAAATACAGGCATTTTGTCTAGAGAAGTAGGCACATGGTCATAGGTGGCCAAGTGGCCCTTAAGTGGGTTAATTCATTTTTTTGTTGCAACTTCCCCATCTGTCACATGGGGATAATGACATTTATCCACCTGTTTCAGAGGGATGCTGTGAGGCTGAATTAGTTAATGTCAGTAAAGAGCTTAAGAGCAGGCAAGCGGCTAAAAAATTGTTTTGTCTTATTACAAATAAAGGACTGAAATGAGTCTGGACTGAAGTACGAGTTCGATAAGAGCACCCACAAGTGCAATCAAAACACCCTCATTGGTAAGGTAATGCGATCTCCCCAGTACTTTGAAATGAGCAATACAATGGGGGTAGGGTGAAAATTACTTACTCCTGCACTGTGTGCTATCTCAGCAAGTTTCAGGCTCCCTGCCTTGATATGAAAGAGGGAAAAAACAGGCATTCTGGAAGAAGAAATAATACTTCTTGGCCGTGACAAAGACATCTCTCTTTCTTGAATATATACACCCCCCCACACACACACACAATTTTTCCTCTCTCAAGCCACTGGATTATCCCAGGGACAAGATCTGAGCAGTGGCACTAGCAGCTGTGTATAGTATCTGGCACACAGCTGTTTTAGCATGTATTGGCTAGTCAGTCAGCCAGCAGCCTAAAAATTCTTTTGGAAATCACCTAGAGCTGTTTCAGAAAAAACGAAGAGGGAGTTCACCAACAGCAAATGTGGCCATTCCAGAGTCTGCCTCCGGATTCGACTTCACCTTCCAGCTTGTCAGTGAGCCACCTACATAACCTGGGAAGTGTTCCAGATTTATTAATTGGTTTTTAAGAGAAACGCTCAGTCCCAGATGCAGTAAAACAGTGGGATCTTTCTGTGTGTAACAGTGCCAGGGGAAGAGTTATAATTGTATCATTTTCTTTCCAGGATGTTCAAGTCAGGTAGAGTACAGCAATTTTTGTTAAAGTTGTTTATCGTACATTAAAAGGTCACTTCAAACTTTTATAGACCTTTCATTCTGGAAATATAGTCTCTGTAGGCTCTGAATCAGTCAGAATGGCCACGAGTACACACTATATTAAGGCAGCTGCTGCTAACACAGAGAGCTGAGCAGATTGTGGAAAGCAGTCTCTGCAAACATTCATTCAAATTAAAATGTGAATTTCAGTCCAACCCTTCTGTGTATTATAGTGGGTAGCCAGCTCCTGAAGGATGGTGTGTCATACCTGCCAAGCCATCCCACCCAATTCCCTCCTGGCTCTCCCACTAGCTTTCTACAGGCCAACAGTATTTTCAAACAAGATTCCCTTTCTGGGGTCTAATTTACTGAATCTTTATACAGAAATCCCAGGTGCCCTCTGAACCCAAACACTTCCCTCTTGACTAAGGGATTCCATAGCCCTTCTTCTGAGGCTTGTGCTGTGCTTTTCCCTAGTCCCTTTAAATGATCCTCCTACAGTTCCACCCAGGCTGCATATCTTTTCAGGACACAGAACT
Source organism: Rafetus swinhoei (assembly GCA_019425775.1). NCBI lineage: Eukaryota > Metazoa > Chordata > Testudines > Trionychidae > Rafetus > Rafetus swinhoei. Next base: position 58,822,676 of record CM033437.1, read on the forward strand.
CAAAACAAAACCTGCATAACAGGCATCTTTGCTGAGGGGCAGTCTTTGGCCAGTCTTCTGCATTCCTGTATGGCTTGGAAGCCAAGTCATGCCACTGGGCAGCTGGCAAGCAAACAGCCTCCCCCTGTTGGAGTATCAAGAGCTTCCTGCTCCCTGCAGCTCCACCTCATTATGCCCTCTTTTCCCCCGCCCTTGTCTTGGTTGGCTAAGAGACAGGGAATCTTTGCCCACCCCCTAAACCACAAGGGTACTGGGTCCTAGGTCTTTATAGAGAGAGTAACCCATTTTCTCTCCAGACTCTATTACTCTGGGACTACTTTCTGTCCCCCACCATCTCAGGAACAAGGCTTGGCCCCTGGCCCTACTACCTCTTAAAGGGGATGAGCCATCCTGTGCCATGTACACTTTCAGGGGCAAGCCTTCGTAGTCTGAGTACTCACACACTATGAATACTGAATGCCTGGCGTGACTAAACCAATACAGGGTAAATTCAGATGGCAATTATAATTCCCATTTATTCAAAATTTGCAAGCAATGCTGCACAATGAATCAACTGAGGAATTTCACAGTATGTGCACAGCCAATTTGAAAACATAAAAACAGGCAAAGTATTGTGACTGTGTTATGCACTCTGAGCCATGTGCTCAGGATTAAGGATCTTGATTACAGATACAGTTGTGAAATATTTACTTACCTTGAGTTGAATTGAATCATTTGAGTAAATCCATTCAATTGAATGACACCAACTGTATGAGGAACTACCACTCAAGACAAGTACAAGCTGCCAAATCAGACCCCCATGGTGGTACTGTTCTGTGATGGTTTGATTTGGTTATTTTTTTCCTCTGTGATGCTAAAGGAGACATACACGAATACATTCAAAGATATGTTTGCGTTGTGCATGTGAAAATAACAGTGGTGCATTCAAAGTGATTGTATTTAAATAAGCTTTTGATCTGAAACAGACAGTAAGCAGTTCACAAGACTACTTTCCTACACACAGCAACATGCAGGTGTGGGAGAGGGTATGTTCAGCTATTTTAGCATGTAATTACAATATTTAATTTTTCCCTTCAGTGATTATTTACCTAATTGCACATCCAAATTTAGTTTGTGCATTTGAAAGCATAATTATGATATTAACAGCACTCCATAATGTTTCATTCTTCAACTCCTGCAAACCAAAATTATTGTAGGATAGATTTGATTTTGGAAAGGTTTTCATCAGAGAGTATGTACTGAGAATAATTAGTGAGCCAAGAAAGGAGGCATTTTTATCCTGCTAATTTACTGGAAATGCTGGGACGTGGTCAGTTTTTAAGCCCATATGGTCGCATTTTGGCCTCATTTATATTGGTGAAATTCCAATAGTGGACTCATTAGTTTGGTCACACAGATCCCAAATAATGTGAGTCTCTTTCTTTACATGTTATTGAGCTTTGTTGTATTAATAGTACTTTAATCTTGAAGGGGTTAAAATGTTTTAGAATCCTTGTTTTATTACTGCAGCACTACACAGTTACATTAGCTTGGAATTTGTGTGAAGTTATGGCGGCCTACTTTCCACCACCATCAAACCCTTTTAATTATAACTTATGACCTGATGCAAAACCACTGAAGTCCATGGGAGCCCTTCCATTGTCTTGCTACCTTTCCCCTAAAGCATTTTAAAGAGGAAATTCCAAAGTCTGTACTTGATAGCTTTTTAGAGATGGTGTTAATTGCCTTATTGGAAAATGAGTCTGTTATAGGTGGTAACTCTTGAGTTGCTGAAATCTAATCTTGTCTTTTTTTTTTTAAGCACAAGATGACAAGATGAGAATACAAGGTGGCGAGAATTAAGAGGTAACATTTTATTACCAGCTTTTTAAAGATATTGATGAATATTTACTAGAACTGGTTAAAAATGTTTCACCGGGGAGAAAAAAGTCCTGAAAAACGCCTTTTCAAGTTAACAGAAATTTTAATGAGAAGGTTTCTATTTTCATCAAAATGTTTTCTTTTAAAAAAAAAAAAAAAAAAAAGCTGGGTGTTTTTGCTTTGCTTTGCTTTTTTGGACAACCAAAATCTGGAAAAATTTTGCCAACAAAAGCCCCAAAATATTCAGTGAAAAATGTTTAAAATTTTTCATGGGAAATAAAATGCATTTCCCGATCAGCTGTGAAATTTACAGTCTTTACTCCACCTCAATGAAGCTGTTTATATGAGGAGTTCAGACAACGCGTTCTGAACATCAGAAAACTCTTATGTTCCATTCCTTAAACTGTAAGGATCACTGTTGTTAATCTTAGAACTAGTCAAAAAGTCTAGTAGGGGAAAGCCAGAACAATTTTAGTGAAATATAGAGACTATTTTCCAGAGAAAACACATGATTTTTTTTTTCCTGGCTAACTTTCACTTTTTAAAAAACTAAAAATAAAACAGTTGAATTCCATTTTGTTTTCGAAGCTCACAGTGACGAGGATACATGATACTGCTAAATATTGCGCTTCTGTCTTATATGAGCACTTCGTTACAACACAGTGAACAGCTGTAGACTGTCCATTCCAAATGTTGCAGTACTGCCCTCCTTCCTGAATGTTGCTCATTCTTCCCTCTTTTTTTCTTTCACAGAACACAAGTGAGAGGGCTGTTAAACTCAAAGCTATTAGAATTTGTTAGTTACACTAACTATTTTGATGCTGATGAAAGGGGGCGGCTTGACAATCTATCTCCCCATCTGTACAATTAGGAAAAGGATACTTCCACCTGACTTGGTTAAGCACTCTGTGATCTAGTGGTGAAAAGTGTTGCATAAGTGTTTGTAGTTTTTTATTGGCTGATTTGTGATAGGGACACCTGTCCACTGGACTGGGACTACCAAACTCATTTCAAGTAGGCCACAGGAGAGTCATTAGATGATAACACCTTTGTCACCATGTATAATGACGTGAGTATGTAATGGAGTGGTGAGATGTAAATGAAAACTTCTGCACCACATGACTAATGACTCCAAGAGCAAATGTTGAGAAAGTAGTCCCCAAATTTGATTTTTCCTAATTCACAGTGAAGTAAGAAAAGAAAATACCATTTGCCCAACCCTACTTCTGAATATTAAAGCAAATTTTCAGCTTGGAACTTCCTATAGCTTCACTAGTGATGAAATTTTGCTGCTATTTGACAGCTGTTCATCTTGGTTTTCATGAAATAAGCTGATCGTCTTAGTCCAACTTTTTGTGAACAGCTGTCCCCCTCAACATTTGTCTGTGTTCTGGCAGACGTGCAGAGTGGCTAAGCTTAAATAAAACTGAATTGCCCTTTCACTCATTTGGCCTAGATAGAAAACTCTAAACACGAAGGAAAGATGACTGTTGACTATGTAAAGGATATGAAACAGATTCAACTTTCCCTTGAGTGATGTTAAAAATCAACATAGAGATGGTAGGAAGAAGGAACATGATGGGTGGAGAAATAAAAGTAAGTGTGCCATGCTGAAGTTAACATTTCCATACATGGTCACCTACATTCTAGCAAAGCATTTCTTAATCTCCGTTTAGATTAATTGCTTTCCACCAACTTTCATTTTATGATTTTTCTCTCTGTCTGTAGCCTTTCAACACACTCTGCTGCCATTTACAATGCCCATCTTGTAAAGAGTGTAATTGTAGGACCCTCCAGTTGGGAATCATGCTTACTTTGTAGAGTACTAGTAAAAGCACAGTATATGCTTTATGGCTACCTGTAATGCTTTCTGTCAGGTTAAATGTCTCCCACAGAAGCATCCTTCTAAACTGGTTTGTGTGCTTTCTCCTCAATGCCCTTTTCCTCCAATCCTCGCCTTTTCTCGCTTCCATTCAATTCTGTAGGCTACACAGGAAAGATTCTTCATAGTATGCTCCTAAGATCACATTCATCTCTCAGTTACACTCTGCAAATCTTTGAACCTCAGTGGGACTGCACAGGTGTAGCAAAAAGAAGAGTTTACAACTATTAACATTATCCAGGAATTTATTTAAATTTAAAGTAAATTCCAATATCGCCTCACCACCTTCTCTACCAAAGAGGAGCATTTAATCAGCAGCTTCAGACCAGTGCTATTTTTAAAAAATGTCTGTCAGAAAAATGATTCTTTTGTTCCCTTCAGTGTGGAATGTACCCCTCACAACTTCAGTAGTCTGACAATACTTAAGCTTCAATATTCAGTCTTCAGGAGGAACAGTATTGAAATCCAAAATCTCCCATAACACAGCGGAGCTAGAAATGAGTGCTATTGAAAGCGATTTCCTACTTATCAACATTTGATTTTACCTCTGAAAGTTCCAGAGGTGCATAGGTCTCAGTTAAAGAAGTACTACCAGTCTGAGAGATTACCAGTTCCAGTAGTAGCCATTTTCCATTTTAAGTACAAGGAATGCCCCTGAAACCAGCAGAATTTTTCAGAATGGACAAAACTTTTAACTGTAACCATGCTAGCAAACTTAAAAATCATGACACTCTTATAATATGAAAAAGCTACATCAGGTAATTTTTAGAACTATTACAAATTACTACTCCCTCCAAAGTCTAAACAGTTGGGTTTATGATAAATTAGGCACCTTGCTTTACAACTACTATTTTTTACAGTTCCCTAAAATATTTCTACAATAGGTTTTCAGTAAAATATGTTGTCAACTCAGAACACATGGTGTACTATAAAGTTTTGACTGACACTCTTTTGGGTGCTTTGCACAGCTTGCTCATGGCTTTTGCAAATACAGATAATTGAAAAGATGAACTTCCCAGAAAAGCACATTACCTCTGTTTAAAAAAGTTAGGGTTTACTTTAAATGTGCTTTACTGCTAACAGAACTGTTAAATGATTTAAATGGTTATAATGGACGGTCAATTCAGCTGAAGTTAATTCAGCATAAAGTCAGTAATATCTACAAACCAGGTTACAAAGAGCAAGAACGCACTGAAGCACATCACCAGCTATTATCGCTTTTTAAATTCTGTAGATCTCACACACACCTGGGCCTTAGGTTCTGACTGCTTACTTACAATCACTATTCACTCTATGTAGCCTGAGCAGTCAGAAAGGAAGCATGACCTGGACATACAGGAAGAAGAAAGATACATTTTGCACTATCAGATCGGATGCTCACAATGTTGGCTTTACTCAAGGGAGCAAAGCCATTCAAGTGTCTTACATGTAATTTGTTAATCTGAATTGCTAATATTCTATTCATTGTAGAAACTCCCCTGCAATAGATGCAAAGAGACCAATATTTTCAGACTGGCTACCTGAAGTTAAACAGCTGAGTCTAAATTCTGGGCACCAAAATTTGACTATTCCAGCCATACCACACAGCATCCTTCAAGCTCGCTTATCAAGCATTTAAAATTGAAGAGGACAAAACCGGCAAACACACATACACGGACTCTTTGAAGATATACAAATCCCACAGGTCCTTCCCTTCACTAGCTGCTTTCTTCTCCTTATACACCTTTCTCTTCACCTCAAGTTCCCCATCCTTCCCTTTCCTGCTCCCTGGCTTCTATTAATGCTTCTCCTGCCTTCAGCCCTCATGCAACCCCTACAGACATGGGATTTATACATAAAGTAAGACTTGCATGATATTTGTAAGCCTTTCCTTGTTTGTGTTATTCCTTTTCCCCACCATTTCCTTCTCTTTTTAGATTGCTTCAAAAAGCTTTTGGGGACTTGGTCTTCATCAGGGGTGGCCCATGACTATTGGCCAACTCGGCCGTTGCCTAGGGCACCACATTCAATGGGGCGCCCGGGGTGCCCGATGATGATGTCACGGGGTGCCCGGGGTGCCCGATGATGACATCACTCCATTGACAGCCGTGCAGGCAGGGGCGCTGATCGCGCATTCCGCCTGGGGCGCCAGCTGACGCAGCCCACCTCGGGCTCCTACTGGTCTTCATCTATGATTCTATAGTTCCTACCACAGAGGGCCCCAATCTTCATCAGGACCTATGGATACTACTACCATGAATAATGAAAGTAAAAAGCCCAGTTTCCGACATCTCCACTTTGCCCCCTTTACATAGAGTGGTGAGCTATTTGCAGCCTCTTTAGAGGTTTGTCTGGTTAACACACATCCTAGAGTGAGATTGCTGTGATATCAAAAATAAAAATAACTCAGGTCAGAAACACATACACAGAAATCCCCACACTCCTCCCAAAATAAATTCATCAGAGTTCTCCTTGGGTATGTCTATACTACAGCATTGTTTCAAAATATCTTATTTCAAAATAGTTAATTCAAAATAAGATATATCAAAATAACGCATCTACACACAAAATGCATTTCGAAATAGCGTTTTGCTATTTTGAAATAGCACGTCCACACTGAGTGGACTCTGAATCGCATTTAAGGCTGGCCGGAACCAGTTCCAGCAGGGCACCAGGACAGGACTTACTGTGTGGGGCTGCTGCCTGGGGCTAACTGAGGTCTGTGCTTAAAGACTCTCCCCCTACCCCCCGGACAGCAGGTTCTGAGGTTTCCCTGCTTGCTTGTCTACCTCAATGAGGGCCAGCAAAGCATTTTTGTCTCGGCATGCTCTGGTTGCCCTCACTCGGGACATCAGAGCACTCTGCAACATGGAGCCAGAGCTGTCCCTGGGTGCTCTGGTGCTTCTCTTGGACACGTTGCTGCGAGTCTGGCTGCACTTGCTGCAGGCTGCCATCCGGGAGGTCCATCGGGGGGCTGTCAGTATCCAGGAGGCCCTGCAGGAGAGCTTCCACCCTGAGGAGCACTAACAGTCTCCCTGGTCTGCCCCACTGGGGGCTTGTGCCTCATTCCTCCCTCACGTCCTTCCACTTACCCCTCCCTAACCCCCTTCCTGGTATAAAATAAAATAAACATATTTTCATAAATACAAACTCTCTTTATTTAACAAACCGGGGAGGGGGGAATGAAACTCTAGTGAGACTGGGGAAAGGAGGCGGGAGAAGGGAGAGCGAGGGTGGGAGTGGGGAGGGGAAAACCTGGGAGGAGGGAGCTGGAAGGGGGAAGCAAGGGGAAGAAGAGGGAGGGGAAGCTCAGTGCTCACGGTTGGGGGTCTCACCAGGCCAACTGTCTCCCAGCACCGCGGGTGCGGAGGCCTCAGCATCCCTGGGGGCATGGGGAGGGGATGGAGGGTGTGGAGGAGGTGGAGGGAGAAGCAGAAGGAGGAGAAGGAGTGGGAGGAGAAGCGGTAGCTGGGGAGGCAGCAGGCGCCGGAGCGGCAGGAGGCAGCACACTCTGCACCAGGCTCTGCAGGTGTTGGCAGATGGCACGGCCCTGGGCAAGCTGCTCCCGCCGGAGCTGCAGGTCTTCTTGCACCCAAGAAGTGCTGGAGGGTGCGGTGCAGGGCGCGGTGCAGGGCTCACAGTGCCCCTAGGTGCTGCTGTTGGTACCCCTCCACTGCACAGGTGGGCCTGCGGAGCCCTCAGGTGCAGGAGCATGTCCCGGGTGGGGTGGTGCGCCCTGCACATGCAGCTGGTGCAGCTGTGGAGAAACAAGAGAAGTGGTCAGTTATCCCTGGGGACACAGTGGGTGAAGCCCAGCCCCCCTCTGCAAGGTGAGGATGACCACTCCCTGCACCATCAGAGCCAATGTGCTTGCACTCAGGCCATGTTCGGAAAGTCCTGCTATCCCCGGGAGCGGGAGTTGCCTCGAGACCGCACCCATGCTCCTGTGGTGTATATAGTGTGTGTGTGGGGGGGGTAGATGTCCCCTGCCTCTGTATAGAGTGGCCTTGTGGAGGGAGGGCGTCCTGCTGTGTCCCACCCCGGCATCAGGAGAATGTCATGCCTCCTCACACACGCATGTGGCTAACAGGGTAAGGCCCCTGTGTGGCAGCCAGCTGAGGCCACATGCCCGGGGTGGCATGGCACATGCTCGCACATGCACAGGTTGCTGCATGATCCGTGGACAGCAAGGCCCACACACGCAGTCCATGGTTTCCATCCCCCCCACCTCCACCACCCGCGCATAAGGGGACAGTGATGGCACTCACCTGTTGTTGCCTCCCTGGCCTGAGATGACACCAGCGACAGGTCCGCTGGAGCAGCTTGGGGGTCCTGGCTCATTGGGCTGGTGATGATGGCCTCCTCTGGCTCCTGACTCTCCTCCTCCTCCTCCTTGATGCCCTGGTCAGGGCCCTCTGCCCCAGAGTTGACAACCACCTGGGGGGCACGGACCGTCTCGCCCCCCAGGATGTGGTCCAGGGCATCGAAATAGGGGCAGCTGTCTGTGTCTGCCCCTGGTTGGGAGCTGGCCCCTGTGGCCCTGGCATATGCCTGCCGCAGCTCTTTGATTTTCATGTGCACCTGCTCCTGGGTGCGCATGTGGCCTTTGGTGGCCAGGCTGTCAGCCATCCTCCTGTAGACGGCCACATTCCTGCATCTAGTGTGGAGATCATGGACATTGGAGGCCTCCCACCAAACCTCAATCAGGTTCATGATCTCCGCACTAGACCAGGAAGGCACCTGCCTTTTGCAGCTCCTGGCAGGCTCCTGGGAGCTGGGGGACTGGTCTTGGGGAGCGGTGGAGGGCTGGCTGCCAGTGGCTTGCTGGCTTATGTTGTGGGGCCACTGGGTCGGGGGCAGTGACTGCTGGCTCTGGGCTGGCAGGCCTGGAGCTGGCACAGGCACTGTGGTCAGACTCTACCCCTTTAAGGACTCCAGGGAGTGGGGAAGGGAGAGGAGTTTTCCTGGTTGGGCCCACAGTGGCCACCAGGGCACCCTGGGAAGGGCTGGAGGCCCCCTATTTCAAAATAAGCGTCTACACAGCACTTATTTCGATTTAGCTATTTCAAATTTGGCGTTATTCCTCGTGGAATGAGGTTTACCAAATTTGAAATAAGCGTTCCACTATTTCGAATTAATTTTGAAATAGTGGTTTGGCTGTGTAGATGCTAGGAAAGTTATTTCAAAATAACGGCTGTTATTTCGAAATAACTTTGCTGTGTAGACATACCCCTTGAGATTAAGCCAACATGCAACTCATGAACTTTATCAGATGCCCCAAATAATGTCCTGTACTTTTGAAAACTATTATTTTCCCATCCACCCCAAACAGAACAAAATATGTGCTCACAAAGACTGTAAGCATAAACGAGGAGGTAAGAATTACAGCCCCAAGCCTCCCATACAGCAGCAGCATACTTGGCGACTGTTGAACACATGAACAAACCTTAATGACGATTGATGTTAGCCAGAGCCAGATTATAATCCCCAGGACTGGGCAGATAACACTTCTCTTTCTTTGTTGCAAGGTTTATTTCATTGGGTTTGTCAAGCACTTGGGAAACCTTAGATGTCAGGGCTAAAAGATGAAAAGGGGTCTATTAGTGAAGAGTATTATTATAGCATTAAAACAGATGTCTTAATGATACCTGTGTTGGTGTGCTCCACAATTCAGTTAACCTACTGGGGACAGCTAATGGTTGTTCTTGCACATGGCTTTGTTTCTGAGTGATCCTGTTCTTCACCTAATTTATTAAGGTAGGATTTTCATGTGGCTAAAGGCCAGGACATGGAATCAGGAGAAGTAGGCTCTACTTCTGGCTCTGGCAAAAATTTCCTGTAAAGGCGTGGGCACATTCAGGGGCGGCCCGTGAGTATAAGCAGACTCGGCGGCGGTCGCCTCGGGTGCCGCCTTCAATGGGGCGCCCGGGGCGCCCGATGATGACGTCACGGGGCACCTGGGGCACCCGATGATTATGTCATGCCATTGACGGCTGTGCAGGCGGGGGGTGCTGATCGCGCTTTCTGCCTGGGGCGCCAGCTGCCGCACCCGGCCTCAGGCTGCTCCTAGGCACATTACATAAGCGTGCTGGGCCTTGCCATAGACATGAAGAAGATCCAAACTCAATACCTGTCCCTAGTCTTCTGCACTGTGAGTCTGGCACTGGTGAGGAGTCCCTGAAGGAGGCTCCATTCAGTCTCCACTAGCAGGAAGGATAATGGGCTTCAAAAGTAGGGGGAGTGTAAAGCAGAGGAAACATTTGGAAGACACTAGAGGGATGTGGCTAGAACATGGAGAATCCTTTCCCCTCTCCCCCAAAAAAGGAAAAGCTATACATTCTGGGATCATCTGATTAATAATTATACATAGCACTGCTCATCATTTTACAGATAGCGACTCCTCGACAATTAAACGAGCCAACAATTGTGAAGGTGGAAAAATAAGGTAGAACAAACAAACAGAAAGGCAAAGCATTTTTAAAAAATCTTTAACAGACTTCAGCACCAGACTTAAAAAAAACCCAAACCCATGCCGACCTGATCATCACTTTGCCATTCACATGGGTCCAATGGAGATGTCAGAAGTTCAGCCCGCAATCAAGAAGCTGCAAAATAACAAATTGGCTGGAGATGATCAAATCACTGCAGAACTGCTAAAAGCACTAAGTACTAATCATCATAATGAAACTGAAAAGCTGTTCAGTGAAGTTTGTGAATCATGGAATCAATATCGGAATACCCAGAAAAGGTGACCTTGCTCACTGTAACAACAGGAGAGGAGTTACATTACTCTCTATTGTCATGAAAGCCTTCTGCAGGCATGATACCAGATGATATGAAAAGAAGCAGTGGATGCAAAGCTTAGAAAAGAACTGGTTGGAATCAGGCCCAAGAGATCTTCTGTTGGCTAGATATTTACACTAAGGATCATAACTCTCAACCCCCAAGCTATGAAATAAAAGACAATGAAGGACAACACTCCCTGAAATGAGAAGCATCAAATTATTGTGTTTGAACACAGGTTTTTTTTTAATACACGCACTAGCATTCAAATAGCCTGTGACTTACGATAATGGAGCAAAACAATTCTTATGTGAACTAAAAGCGTACAAAAAGATGCCAAAGTGAAAATTATGCAAGCACTTTAGAGACTGGCACTCTGCTGTACTGTTTACTGCCCACCATGAATGCCACTGGTTTTGCAAGTACAAAACATTAAAGAAATTAGTAATTTAAAAAAAACCAACAACAACCAAAAAATAAACAATGATGTCTGGATTCACCCATACAGTCAGTGTTAAGATCAGAAGTGGGGACGGTGGGGGAGGTGTGTTATTCCAGCTTCCAGAATTCAAGAGTGCAGCCCAAAGAAAAGGAGTAGATGTGACCATGCAGCAGGCCCTCAGTTCTGCAGGCCATCAGAAGGGGAGCTTACCCTTGCCTGTGGGGAAGAGTACCGGCAGGGGACTCTACAGCAGTAGACGGTCTCCCCAAAGCTGGCCTTGAAATGCACTCCCCAACCCCTGGGAGAGCCTGTTGCACACACCACTGGAGAAATACAGCCAGCCCAGGCAGCTCTACATCTGACTGCTCAGGGAACAGTCTCATGAGGTGCTATGCCCTTCTGTGGCTGCCCCTTTCTCCATCCTGGGAGGCAGCACCACAACCTGGAAGATGTCCTAGATTTCGAGCTACCAGAGGAAGCAAGGCAACTTCCCCTAGCACAAGAAAACCCAGCCACCTGCAACCAGCTCCTCCGACGCCAGCCACTGTGCTGTGTAGATTGAAGTACACTGCTCAGCTGCCAGTGGGGCTACCTTTCACATGACATTTGTCCCTGTGCCACTCACTTGCAGTGCAGCAATGGCTGGTTGTGCACCTGAGACTTGATGACCTCATGCACCAAGACGTGCAGCTTGCAACCAAGAAAACTGCTGAGCAAAACATTAAAGAAATCAGTGATTTTAGGGACATTGCAATGACAATGCAGAACCATGGCGCAACTTTAAAGTCAAGGACAGATATGGGGTGGCCTGTACAATGCAGGACACTTGGGAGGTAGGCTAAGGGGAGAACAGCAAAGCATAAGTCCCTCCTCCCCCTTCTCTGCTCAGAAAGAGCACCCTCTCCTTTCTCTTTCACTGATTAGCCCTGCTCCCAAGAGCTCTTCCTTTCCCTCCTCCTCAGCTCCTGAAGTAGAGGCTCATAGGACAGGAGAATATGATGGGGTAGTAGTGGGGGGACCTGGCAGCTGACTGGGGTGTCTTTGGGGTTTTCAGCATTCCCATCAGTAGGTAAAGCAGCAGCACTTAAAGAGGGACATCGTGGGTGGGAGTCCCCTGACTACTCTTCTGTCACCTGCAGGATGTTCTATGCCCCAATGAGCACTGAAAAGACCCCCAAACCTGCCATTTCTATGGGGTTTTATTAGTACAGACTCTCCCTCCTAACCGAATAAAAAAGACTGTATGTACAGCATTGGAGGTGAGGAGCTGCGGGCAAAGCTCCTGAACACACTTGTGTGTGGCTGGCTAGCAGCCTTTGGGGGGCTGTGACCTCCTTCCAAATATATTTATTCTCTCATTCTCCTCACCCTTCTCTTTCCTGTCCCTGGTGGCGTGATTCTCTGTCACCGCATAAGGAGGAGAACCATGACAACAGCCACTACCACTGCTGAGCTCCATGCCTGCTATGATCTACTTTAACTACAGGAAATAAACAACAAATGGTCTGGTAGCACTTTATAGACTAACAAAACATGTAGATGGTATCATGAGCTTTCGTGGGCACAGCCCACTTCTTCAGATGACCGGAGTTATGAGTTTAGGATGTGCACACCCAAAATAAATAGGAGAAGGGAAGGAGAGGGGGGAGAGAAAAAAAAGGAAGGAGTGTGGGAGACAGGAAGTTAGAGGGAGTCAGTAAGTATCTGAAGATTGTGTAATTAACTAATTCCAATGCTTCTCTGTGGATCTGGCTAGTAGAACCATAGAGAAGCATTGGAATTGGAGTTCATCCGCAAATTCAGTTCACATGCTAATGGACTGATGAAAGTTGGTTTGGACACTACCAACTTAACAGCCATTGAAGGTGCAAACAGCTCTTTGTGTAAACTCTTATGTCAGGAACGATACTATTTATTGACTTTTATTCTTATCTACGTCGTTTTAACTACCCAATCTTCAGATACTTACTGATTCCCTCTAGCTCCCTGTCTCCCACCCCCCTTCCTTTTTTTCTCTCCCCTTCCCCTCTCCTATTTATTTTGGCTGTGCACATCCTAAACTCATAACTCTGGTCATCTGAAGAAGTAGGCTGTGCCCACGAAAGCTCATGATACCATCTACGTGTTTTGTTAGTCTATAGAATCATAGAATACTAGGACTGGAACGGACCTCGAGAGGTCATCGAGTCCAGTCCCCTGCCCTCATGGCAGGACCAAATACTGTCTAGACCATCCCCGATAGACATTTATTTAACCTACTCTTAAATATCTCCAGAGATGGAGATTCCACAACCTCCCTGGGCAATTTATTCCAGTGTCTGACTACCCTGACAGTTAGGAACTTTTTCCTAATGTCCAATCTAAAACTCCCTTGCTGCAGTTTAAGCCCATTGCTTCTTGTTCTATCCTCAGAGGCCAAGATGAACAAGTTTTCTCCCTCCTCCTTATGATACCCTTTTAGATATCTGAAAACTGCTATCAAGTCCCCCCTCAATCTTCTCTTTTCTAAACTAAACATAGGCCATGTTCTCTAGACCTTTAATCATTCTTGTTGTTCTTCTCTGGACCCTCTCCAATTTCTCCATATCTTTCTTGAAATGCGGTGTCCAGAACTGGACACAATACTCCAACTGAGGCCTAACCAGCGCAGAGTAGAGCGGAAGAATGACTTCTCGTGTCTTGCTCACAACACACTTGTTAATGCATCCCAGAATCATGTTTGCTTTTTTTCCCAACAGCATCACGCTGCTGACTCATATTCAGCTTGTGGTCCACTATAACCCCTAGATCCCTTTCTGCCGTACTCCTTTCTAGACAATCGCTTCTCATTCTGTATGGGTATGTCTACACTACAGCGTTAATTCAAGTTAATTTAATTCAAAATAGTTAATTCGAATTAAGCTAATTTGAAATAACGCCTCTAGACACAAAAACTAATTTGAAATAGAGTTTTGCTATTTTGAAATAGCGCGTCCACACTGAGCGGACCCTGAACTGAAGTTAAGGCTGGCCGGAACCAGTGCCGGCAGGGCATCAGGTTAGGACTTGGTGTGTGGGGCTGCTGCCTGAGGCTAACTGAGCTCCGTGCTTAAAGGGACCCTACCCCCACCCTGGACAGACAGTTCTCAGGGTTCCCCGCTTGCTTGTCTACCTCCATGAGGGACAGCAAAGCAGTCCTGTCTTGGAGTGCCCTGAGTGCCCGCACTTGGGACACCACAGCACTCTGCCACATGGATCCAGAGCTGTCCCTGGGCATGCCAGTGCATCTCGCGGGGTCATTGCCATCAGCCCGGCTGTACTTGCTGCAGGCTGCCATCCGGGGGGTCCATCAGGGGGCTGTTAGGATCCAGGAGGCCCTGCGGGAGAGCGTCAACCCCGAGGAGCCCTCAGAGCCACCCTGGTCCTCCCCACCGGGGGCTCGTGCCCCATTCCTCCCTCACATCCTTCCACTTACACCTCTCTAGCCCCCCTTCCTGATGTCAAATAAAAGACACCTTTTTCATAAACACAAACTGTCTTTATTTAACAAAACTGGGGAGGGGGAATGAAACTCTGGGGAGACTGGGGAAAGGAGGTGGGAGACGGGAGGAGAGAGGGTGGGAGAGGAGAGGGGGAAACCTGGGAGGAGGGAGCTGGAAGGGGAAGCAAGGGAAGAAGGGGAAGGGGAAGCTCAGGGCTCAGGGTTGGGGGTCTCGCCAGACCAACTTGATTTTCATGCAAACCTGCTCCTGGGTTCCCATGTGGCCTTTGGTGGCCAGGCTGGCAGCTATCCTGCCATAGACAGCCGCGTTCCTCCGTCCAGTGCGGAGATCATGGACATTGGGGGCATCCCCCCCAAACCTGAATAAGGTTCATGATCTCCACCCTGGACCAGGAAGGCACCTGCCTTCTCCGGCCCCTGTCAGGCTCCTGGGAGCTGGCAGAGTGCTCCTAGGGAGTGGTGGAGGGCTGGCTGCCAGTGGCTTGCTGGCTCATGTTTTGGGGCCACGGGGTCAGGGGCCCCGGTGGCCACTGCTGGCTCTGGGCTGGCAGGCTTGGAGCTGGCACAGACACTGTGGCCAGGGTCTACCCCTTTAATGGCTCCGGGGGCTGGGGGAGAGGAGAGTAAGTTTTTCTGGTTGTGCCCAGAGTGGCCACCAGGGCTCCCTGGGAAGGCCTGGAGGCCCCCCTATTTTGAATTAAGTGTCTACACAGCACTTAATTCGAAATAGCTATTTTGAATTTGGCATTTCTCCTCGTAGAATGAGGTTTACCAAATTTGAATAAAGTGCATGTATAGACGCTATTAAAGTTAATTTGAAATAACGGCTGTTATTTTGAATTAACTTTGTAGTGTAGACATACCCTATGTGTGAAACTGATTGTTCCTTCCTAAGTGGAGCACTTTGCATTTGTCTCTATTAAACTTCATCCTGTTTACCTCAGACCATTTCTCCAATTTGTCCAGATCATTTTGAATTATGACCCTATCCTCCAGATTAGTCGCAACCCCTCCCAGCTTGGTATCATCTGCAAACTTAATAAGCGTACTTTCTATGCCAATATCTAAATCGATGAAGATATTGAACAGAGCCGGCCGGTCCCAAAACAGACCCCCTGTGGAACCCCACTTGTTATATCTTTCCAGCAGGATTCTGAACCATTAATAACTACTCTCTGAGTACGGTTATCCAGCCAGTTATGCACCCACCTTATAGTAGTCCCATCTAAGTTGTATTTGCCTAGTTTATTGATAAGAATATCATGCGAGACCGTACTAAAGTCTAGGTATACCACATCCACCACTTCTTCCTTATCCACAAGGGATAACAAGTGGATCCACATCCATCCACTTACCCACAAGTGGATCCACATCCACCACTTCTCCCTTATCTACAAGACTTGTTATCCTATCAAAGAAAGCTATCAGATTGTTCTGACATGATTTGTTCTTTACAGATCCATGCTGGCTGTTCCCTATCACCTAGCAGTATAAAGTGCTACCAGACCATTTGTTGTTTTTTTCTGTAACAGACTAACTCAGTTACCCCCTGAAGCTACAGGAAATAAGTTCTTCAGCTGTAGGCTTCAGTGAAAATGGACAACTGACCAAATCATCATCTTGTCCTTCTTCAGTTTTGTTTAATTAATTAAGTGCATTGTGTAATGCATGATTCGGCCAATTCAAACAATGAATCAAAAGCCCTCTTGGCTTCCCCATCCTCCTAAACTTTTGGATAATCTAATTCTGTATGCATTTTTTCCTGGTATGTTTGGTATTAAAGATAAAACAGTTCCCCCACTCCCCACATGCATTTTTGGAACAGATGTTTCAATATCCTGAAGAATCCCAGAGTATAAGCCCCAAATATGTGTATATTATTAAGGTACTCAAAACAGATTGAAGTTGGAAATAAAATGTTTTCAATCCACTAACAGCTGGTTTGTAGTGCTGGCATGGAAAGTAGCATGAGATGTGTCTCATGGCACCAAAAATCATTTATTAATGTCAAGAAGTAACACAGCTTCATTCGAAGATCTTTGGGACAGTCCGGGCCTGCTCTGCCTTGAGCCAGATACATTAAGACCTTTAGCCACTGATATAAACTGGCTCTGAGTTCACCTTGTCAGCTTCCCTCAGTCATGTTCAGAGAACACCCACCATCACTGCACGCGGCTGTAAATTGTGGGGAGGAAGGATTCCTAGTGTCAGGCTGGCAGGTTGCAAATTTCAACCACTTGGAGTTCAGAGATTGAAGCTTCCCTGCTTTACAAAAAGGTCCCCAGAAACTCAGAAAGGGGACAGTCCTAAGCACTGAGTTAGATCAGGGCCCTCAAACACATGGCATTGTTATACTGTTGTATTACATCACCCAAGTTAGAAATTGTTAGAGATTTCTGACATCTGTATAAATATTGGAAATGCTGTACTCATTTCTTACTTTGCAGACCTGGTAAGTAAAATAAAAACTTCTATGCGTATGTCGACACAGCAAAGTTATTTTGGAATAACAGCCGTTATTCCGAAATAACAATGCGAGCATCTACACAGCCATTCCATTATTTCAAAATAATTTCAAAATAACGGGCAGTTTATTCTGAAATCTGTAAACCTCATTCTACAAGGAATGATGCCTATTCCGAAATAGCTGTTTTGGAACAAGGCGTGTATAGACACACCACTGCTGCTATTTCAAAATAGCCCCTCACCAGGGCCATTCTAAGTTATTTCTCCCCAGTGCCTCCTGGGGCTCTAAATCGAGATGATGTCTACATTAGGGAAGCCTGCCTCGGACTAATTTTGAAGCTTCCCTGTAGTGTAGACTATTCTGGAATAGCTTATTTTGAAATTGATGTGCAGTGTCGACGTAGCCTTAGAAATATATTAATTTGAAAACTTCACTGGAAACATGACAAGGCAACATCAGTTCTTAACAAGGTACTTAAATTCCAATGTCAGACCATCATATGTAGAAACAGGTCTAATCAATAGATAAAAGGTAGCACAGGATAAACATTGGGGGCATTCTGCCCCTTACTTTCCTGCTAGGGGAAATGTGATCTAAACAATTTAATCTGGTGATGACTTTCTCAACACCTGAGGGACTGGATACTTCAGAGCAATTGGCCAAAGGCTATAAACTCTTTCACTCCATCTCACCATTTCAATGTAGGGTACATCTACACAGCTGTGTTATTTCGGAATAACTGGCGTTATTCTGAAATAACATAGTCCGTGTCCACACTACAAGCAGTTATTTCAACATAATGTCAAGCTAGAGGACTGCTTACTCTGACTCATGTAACTCTCATTTTATGAGGAGTAAGGGAAGTTGGAGGAAAAGTGTTCTTTCTTGGACTTCCTGCTGTGCAGACAGCACCAAAAGCCAAAATAAGCTATTTCGACTTAAGCTACACAATTGACATAGCTCAAGTTGCATAGCTTATTTTGGCTTTAGCCCTGCTGTGTAGATGTACCCATAATCCCAAATTATAGATAGTGACAAAACTGTTACCATATAATGGCTGGTCTGTGGCCTACATGAAATGAGTTTGGTGGTCCCAGTCAACAGCTGCCCCCCATCATTAAACCACCGTTAAAATAATAAAAACAAAAAATGTACCTATTGTACAGCCCTTTTCATCTTTAGATTTTAGATCTCGTGCTTAACAAAGGAAGGTAAATATCATTATCCCCATTTTATAGCTGTGAAAATAGATTGCCAGTCTATTTTAATGTTGCCAAAAGGAGACAACTAATGGATTCTAAGAACTTGGAGTTTAACAACCCTGTGACATGGCTCTTGTGCAAGAAGAATGGGGAAGGATAAGTAACATTCAGCAAGAGCTGTCCTGCTCACTATGTTGTGACCAGGATGCTCATACAAGACAGAAGTGTAATGAGTTAGCAGTAGCTCTTTGGGCCTTAGTTAGCCATGTATCATCATAACTGTGAGCTTAGAAAACAAAGAAATTACATTGTAGGATTTTAAAAAAACACCAAAAGCTAGACAGAAAAAATCATGAGGGATTTCACTGGAAAATATTTTCCAAGGAAAAAATGATTCTACTAATATTTTTCTGACTCCCTCACATCCCAGTTTTTTGACTGGTGCTAAATCTAACTACTGTGAACCTTACAATGAAGGTTCTAGTAGGTTCATGAGTGTTCTGTGTCCACCCTTGTACCGGAGGAAGGATATGTCAAAGTAGTGTAATTTCATCAGTAACATACGCGCATTGAAAGAAGGGCAGATTCAGCAAATGAGCTTAAACCTCAAGCATCTATATCTATCTGCAGTACTACAGCTAGGTCTACACTAGCACTTTTGTCCCTGTAGTTATGTCACTCAAGAGTGTGAAAAAAACACACCTCTGAGTGACATATGTAACACAGTCAGATGCATGAGCGTGTACAGCACTGTATCAGAAGAAGACATTCTCCTGAGGAGATAGCTACCATCACTCGTTGGAGGATTTAATTATGTTGGCAGGAGAACTCTCTCCCATCAGCGTAGAGTGGTTACGCAGGGGACCTTACAGCAGTACAGCTGCATCAGTACAGCTGTGCCACTCTAAGCTACTAATGTAGACATGGCGTTACAATAGTCATAATAAAGAATGGTGCACATTCTCATCTTTACATGTAAGAGTCGCTCCCCCACCTTCCCTGGAATAGAGAGACACACAACAAATAGTCACACTCACATACAATTCTTTGCTTTTGGTTGGGCTGCAATTTGAAAGTTCTCTCTTCTCAAGCCAGACCCTACTGAAAGAAGGATATTACGAGTGTATTTATTAAGGACTTTGGGGGAAACTTGCACACTGTCTTGCTTTTTGACAGTGCTATCCGTTCTTACTAAGGCAAAAGGCTGATTGTACTGGTTGGAAACAGGCACGGTGCAAGCAGATTTCAGACAGAAAATGAGGCTTTAGAACTTTGAACACTAAGGGAGACATCTGATTGGCTGTTAATGATATCAGAGCAAGCCCTAAACCATTAATCTACAGTAAATGAACAGAAGTGACCTTTATTCTCCATTTTTTCCTAAAATTTCATAATAGGAACACAGTACCTCAGGCAGTGCATTTCTGGGAAATTATTACACCGAGCAGGTGGGTAAAGCCATTCAGCCTTTGGCACCATGCCTCACAATACACCCCCATCTTATAATAATCCTCTCCCCTCTAGACAGCCAAACCACTTGTCTCTTTGGGTATTTTTTTTAACAAAAAATAAATAAAGGAGAGTGCAGCAGCCTCTTGCTCTTGCTTTGTAATCACATCACATTTGTTATAACAAAGAGAATAAAAGCAGTATATTACTCTGCCACTATGAACCAACCCCCAAACTTTCTAGCTATAAAAACACAGTGGGGGTAAAAGAACTCCATTTCCCTTTTTAGTTTCAGATTTATTGAGCAAATACCAACAGCTCCAACCATCACAGTGAAAAAAAATGAACCTTCATATTTCTTAAGGTACAAGGACATTGTTGAAGGGATTTGCCCTCCCCTTCTCCATGCCAGAACAAATATAACTTGACCTGCCTTTGACACTGACAAAATGGAGTACAGCAGCGCATAGACTTCGTCGGTCTCCAGGGCTAGAGCATCCACAGGAAAAATTAATGAGTGCCGAGCACCCACCAACAGTCAA
The DNA here is from genome assembly GCA_019425775.1 of Rafetus swinhoei. Taxonomy (NCBI): domain Eukaryota; kingdom Metazoa; phylum Chordata; order Testudines; family Trionychidae; genus Rafetus; species Rafetus swinhoei. Next base: position 58,842,763 of record CM033437.1, read on the forward strand.
GCTACCTCCCCCCGCCTCCCCTGTGCTTCTTGCCCAATGCTGGACACACTGACCAAATCCTCCCCCACCCTCCCAGCCACGAACAACTGATTTACAGCATTCAGGAAGCTCTGGGTGAGAGAAGAAGGAGCAGGGATGGGGCACACTCAGTGGAGAAGGTGGGGCAGAGCAGGGGTTTGGAGGAAGAGGTGGAATGGGGGAGGCAGGATCTGGATGGAGGGGGGGTAAATCACCCCTCACTGGAGGTGAAGTCAGCCCCTATGTGGCAGAGTCCTTTGTGTATCTAATAGCAGAATCTGCTTCATCAACTTCAGTGGGAAACTGTCCCATTCTCTTGGATAAAAGCAGGAGTGGGACCCAACCAAAAGGTTCCCTTCTTAGAAATACAGGCTGGCAATGCCCCTCCTGAGGGCTTAGCTTTACTTCCAAGCGACCAGATTCCATCACGTTCCCTGTACAAAGGCATTTGTGTTACAGCAGTGCCAGGACATTCTTCTGGTGTCCTGTTATGAAAAGTCTTCTTAGAGCTTTCACAGAATCCCAGAAATGTAGGGCTCTCGTCCATCTCCCCGTGCTGAGGTGAGCATTAAGTGCACTTAGACCAACCCTGACAGATGTTCATCTAACCCAGTGGTTCTCAAACTGGGGGTGGACCCCAAAAAAAGGTCACAAGTTGCAACCCATTTTAATAGAGTCACCAAAGGCAGCATGAGACTTGCTTGGGCCTGGGACTAAAGCCGAAGCCTGAGGGCTTCAGCCTTGGGTGGAGGGGCTCAAGCTCTGCCCGTCCCACTCCCCTGATGAGCTCACGTAGTAATTTTTGTTGTCAGAAGGGGGTCACAGTGCAATGAAGTTTGAGAACTGCAGCTAAAAACCACCAGTGATGGGTACGCCACAGTTTCCCTAGGTAACCTGTCCCAGTGCTTCACTATCCTCATAGTTCAATCATGTTTCCTAATATGCAATCTAAATCCCTTTGCTGCAAATTACATCAACTACATCATACCCCACCCTTGATGAACATGGAGAACAACTGATCGCCATCCTCTTTTCCAGTCTTCCAGGACTTCCCCTCGTCTCCATGAGCAAAACGTTCATTTTTAGTGGTTCTGAGATTGCTTCAGCTAGTTCTTAGAACGAATTGCATCCAATCTTACCAATGTTAATACATCTAACTTATCTTAACATTCTTTAACCTATTTTTCCATGTTCTAACCTCAAATCCCTCCCCCTTGTTAATAATATCAACTGTATTAATCATCTGGTCACCATTAACCTTTTTCGTTAAGACTTAAGCAAAGAAGGCATTTAACATATGACACAGAGAAGGCCGACGTGTTTCTCACTCTACTTCCCTGCTCAGTAACAGGCCTATACTTTCCTTCATCTTTCTTTTACAGCTAATGTATTTATAGAACCTTGTTTTAGTGCCTTCTATATCCTTTGCTAGTTGTGAGGCATTTTGAACCTTAGCCTTTCCGATTTGGTCCCTACATGCTTGTTGCTATTCCATTATCAACCCAGTGTTTGAAGATTTAAAAATCTCAGTGGTTGCCAGTCTGGATACAGGTTGTGCAGAGAACAGCTACCTACACTGACTCTGTCATTTGGATTTATAGAAGAGCAGAAGGAAATAAAAGTTCCAGGGAAGAAGACTTTTCAGCCAAAAGTAGCAAGAAGGGTGTAGATGGGGTAGGGAGAAGAGTATAAACTGCCAAAACCAACTGTTTCCTTGTGTCTCAGGGTATGTCTACACTGCAGAGTTTTTTCAGAAAAACGGACGTTTTTCTGAAAAAACTTCACTTACGTCCACACTGCAATCACATTCTTTTGAAAAAAAAAATCAAAAGAACAGAGGGGGTTTTCCAACATTGGTAAACCTCTTTCTATGAGGAAGAAACCTTTTTCCGAAAGAGCCCTTTTGGGAAAAGGCAGGTGTAGACGGGGAAGAGGGAGTTCTTTCGAAAGAAGAGGAAAGAGGAAAAAGCACAGGTGCCCTGGTGTCCACTCCGTCCACAGTAATCACAGCTTAAATGTGAGTTTGCATCCATTCAGTGTGGACGCTATCTTTCAAAAAACCAGATGACTTTTTCGATGCGCTTTTGCTATGTAGACACTCTCTTTCGGAAGAAGTTTTTTCAGAAGATCTCTTCCAGAAAAGCTTCTTTCGAAAGAAGCCTGCAATCTAGACATAGCCTCAGAAGGGTAGCCATGTTAGTCTGTAACTGGAAAAACTTAAAAAACAACGAATAGTCTAGCAGAACCTTAAAGACTAACAAAACATGTAGATGGTATCATGAGCTTTCGTGGGCACGAAAGCTCATGATACCATCTACATGTTTTGTTAGTCTTTAAGGTGCTGCTCGACTATTTATTGTTTTTAAAATTTTTGAACATCCCATGTTTTAAAAAGACAAATTGAAGAAAGTCAGCTTCTAAGTATGTCAGGCAAGTGTCTCAGCAACACTTGGTAACCACACAATAAATATGCCTGGTGCTGCTGTCACTTACTGTGATCATAGTCCTCAGACACATCCACTGTACTCACTGGGACACCACCTTCTACTCATTGGCACTACCTTATTCCTGGCCACCGCCCTCTTCACTTTCACTTCTGCCCCTCATTTTCGGGAAAGGAAATGTAACAAAGCAGAAACATAGTTACGGTCAACTGTGATAGAAAGCTCAAAAATTAAATCACACCAAACCAAAGAAATGCCCTTACCACTCTAACTGCTAGCTGAGCCTCTTTGTGACTAGAAATGTGATTAGGAATGTGCATAGGAATGGTCTGCTTCAGGCCCTTCACCAATCTTAAAACTACCTGGCTTCTCAGAAAACCTTCATTAAATTGCTACCCTGCTTCTACCTTTCCATTTTCAAAGGAGAACCTGGGGGTATTATTGCAGCAGAGCATCTGTTTGATTAATTTCAGTCTGGATTTTGCTCTCTCCATTAACACAGTTGCTATGGCAATAGGTGCTTACACATCATATGAACAGAATAAATGGCAAAGACTTTCCCCTGTGTGGGTGTGGGATAATTCACCTGGTTAGCGTTGTGACCTGACAACCATGAGGTAGCACTACTACAGAGGGACACTTCTAGATTTGCAAGATCTACTATTCTGAGAACACTTTGTGACCAGTTCCCTGGTATGCACCACAATGAGAATGCCACCCTCAGGGAAGACAACATAAACTAGGGCGGATAATCCCCAAAATGGGTGGCATAATCTATGGTTAGAGTCACCAAGCCAGTAACAAAAGAGCTTCTGCAGTACCACTCTGGTTAACCAGAAACCAGTCACAGTCCCCTTTAGACATCCCAGCTCTTGGCTCTGATCCAAACAGACAGGTCTAATATGGCGATAGGTTATTGAAAACCCAATTCACCATACATGAGGCTCTTACTAATCCCCAAGGATCAAACACTTAACCTCAGGTCAATATACTGCACAAATCTTACCCAAATATCACCCTGCCAGCCAATCCTTAGACCTAACTAAAGATTTATTAATAAAAGAAAAGGAATTAAAGTAGCTAATAGATCATATATATACCAATGATTGCACAGTCCTTATATGAGGCCTGTAGCAGTGATGGAATAGACCTGATATACAAGTGCTGGCTTGTAAAGTCTCTCTGTTAACTTACAGAAGATTGGAATGTCCTCAATCCATAGTTCAAGATGCTCCTTTTAGGTGTAAATCCACAGTCCAGAGAATTAGAACAGGAAAGAGGCAGAATGGGGATCTCCAGAGTCTTCTATATTCGTTGCCATGTGCATGGAAATTTACTCTCGCAAACAAAGCCCACAGCCCAAGATGGAGCCCTGCATCTCCTGAGAATATCACATGCCCCTGCATGTTTTGCTGAATCGTAGGAAGAGCCACTGGCTCCTTGCTGTCTGAGGCATCGCAGGAAGAGCAATTTGTGAAGGATGAGTTTTATCTATGGCCCTTTGTGAGAGTGGCATGTTCTTAATGGATCATCAACACACAGCTGTCAAGATGTGGTGTATTTTTTGGGGGGAGGGGTAAAAGGGGGATTACCCAGGCATACAACATGTGTATAAGATAAAAGTACATAGACAAGATTAATAACTTCAGATACAAAGAGGCTGCATGGATTTAATCAGCATAATCCTACTTGATAGAGTGTAACTTTTCTATTGACACCTTCCACGATACAAACTGTGCAAGAGTTGTTGTAATTGTACAACACTGGCAATATCAACAATATCAATGGTCATCCATAATCATACAGCATCACAAACCTGTTGCCTGACCAGAGACGGTGAGCCACAGACTCACATTGGCTTCCAAGGGGGTATCTCAACAGCATGCTTGCAACAAGATCTAGGTCCAAAGCTAAGAGTTAAAGGAGAATACAGCAGCCATTGCTCCAGTTCTATTCATTAGTAGTCCAACAGAATGGTAGGAGCCTAGAGCTGGCCTACCACTCTGGTCTCTAGCATACTGGAGTGGACTTGATTCAAAGGATGGGTATTCTATGGCTCAGTTAGGCAGGAAGCAGACAAGCAATCAATCCATAAGCTGAGAACAATTAAAGAACAGGAAAGATGTGCAAGAGGAGAAGCTGCCAGATGCAAAGAGATACCGAATCCCAGGATCATGAGATCTTGCCCTCTTCCTCCTAAGAGAGTGGGCTAAGGGGGAAGTTTCCTGTTGTATTTTGCTGCACAAAGCTGAACTGGTAGAGGGGACTTGCTGAGCAACACACTGGTGCTCATAAACTCAAAAGCAGCCTACCTGTTTGTGCTGGTCTGGAGGGCAGAGAAAGGAACCTGCTATAACTGTGTTTAAATCTAAGCAGTTGATGCTATTTTAATGCAGCTCTATTTAATTCTCTCTTTCTCCAGGCAACAAGTTCAGTCATTCCATATGTCTGTGTTCATTCTTTCAGGCCTTGCAGCCCCCTTTGCAGTTGACTAAAGAATTTGAAACATGTGTCTATGGCTCCATACTGCTACCGGTATGTCAGTACACACATTCAGTGTGGGTGTACTGAGAAATATAGATGCCATATGGAAATAAATCTGACATATCTGGTAAGGGACCAGCAAAACAGAAGAGAAATCTGTGCCACTGGTGCTCAAAACGGAAAGAGCTATTTCTGCAAATTGTTTACTTTGGCTTCATTATTTTAACTGATACTCAAAAATATGGACACAAACTTGTTATCGCCAAAGACAGAGGGAATGGTTACAATCACTCCCTGCACAAAAGAGAGAGGTCACATAGCACTTCCCCACCACCATCACCTTCACCTTTGTGCACTGGCTGGACACAGTCTAATGAGGAATTTTACCACACCCATCACTATACTGGCAGCCAGAGTCTTGCATTCCCATGAGTTCAAGGAAGTCCTGCTCCCAGCTAGCATTCACTATGTCAGCTATTATGGCTGGCCTTCTTCAGGACAAAATGAACACTGCACCCTCTACAAAGGTAGTGTTCCCCCTACTGTTTTGGAGGCATTATTTTCCTCGTATTTTATAGGACATTTTGCAGGCACATATCACAATAATTGAATCTCTAAAGGCTTTATAGTGATAAATAACTACTGCTGAAGGTGGGAAAGTAAGTAGTACAAGGAATAAAAAATGTTGGGGTGGATTATGAAAAGAGCTAGATTACAGTTTCATCGTACAGATATTGTGGTGAGGACAGTCATAAGTGTATGGATGGACAGATGGATTTGGCAGTATGGGAAGCTTTGTCTCAATGGCAAGAGTCAGAGGGAAGTTTTTCACATCAAGACCTTATCTACACTCAGAGCTAGTTTAAACAACATAGTACTAAAAATGCCTGCAGTCAGATTACGGGAGCAATCCTCCTATTACTAAGGACAAGTGGAGTGGCAGCAGTGATAGCACTACGGTGGGACATGTCCCTAAGGTTTTCATGGTAGACACAATCCAAAAATGCTGAGATGGTCTGAACAGAGGCTACGTCCCAAGAAATGGGAAGGAGAAGGTCCCTGGGGAACGAGCTGGGCTATCACAAGTGCTTTACAAACAGGAAGCTCAGTTTGCGTAAGGATTGAAGGATGAACTCTGAGAGATGTTGGATAATGAGTGCAGGGTTGGGCTGATGGAGGAACTTTTTGAACTGCAACATGAAGTGAACATGGAGCCTATAGAGTAGCTTGAAGTTGGGAGGTGATGTGGCTGTGTTCCTTGATGTTGGGATGGCTGGAAGTTAAAGCCAGACTGATTCAGACCGGAAATAAGACATACACTTTGAACAGTGAGGGCATATGACCATTGGAACAACTTTCCAAAGGTTGTGATGGATCTTCATCATGGGCAATTTTGTACTCAAGCTTAGATGTTTGTCTAAAAGACATGGTCTCATTCAAACAGGAATTATTTCAAGGAAGTTCTGCAGCCCGTCCCCTCCCGGCCCCCAAGTTATGCAGGAAGCTCAGTGGTACCTTCTAGCTTTATAATCTATGCATGTGCGAAGGGGACAGCTGCATTCTCTCTGTGTGTGTGAGCTGAGATCTGGGCCTGGGGGAGTCTTGCTCACTCCGTCATTTCTTTCTTGGGGATGGAAGAGGAAGAATCGGACCAGAACCCAAGAATCACTAGAGAGAATCTACAAACAATATCTCAAAGGGGAAATGTGTCTCGTTGTGCTCTATTGAAATTGGTAACATGGCAAGGTACTGACTGTATAAAACAAATACATTACAATATGGAGGGCAGGAAAAAACAAATCCCAGTCACAGCGAGGCAGAGAAGAAAAGGAAAGGAAAGTCAGGCAATGCCAAACCTAATAACAAAGTCTGACCTACCAGCCTCCCGGAAAGAGAGGAAGAGAAAACAAAGGTACAGAAACACAAAGCCTGGGAATAAAAGTGGTTATCATACACAACCCTATGAACCAAAGGAAGTCAGAACTGCATAGGCCTCCCTGCCGTGTGCACTCTGGGCATGTCTGTGCTCAGAGTTGGGCAGTGGTTCCCAGATTGAGCACACAAACTCATTCTAGCACACATACAGGCCTGTCCCCCTACTGCAGCTACACACTACTCTCAGTGTCCTACCTAGCTCGGTGAGAACTAGCCTGAGCACATCTCTGTGCACAGGGAATCACACCCCAGCTGCAAGTGTACACATAGCCACAGGGAGAGATACAGTAGTGATAGATTTGCAGCTGCCGGATACTCGCCCTTTGTTCAAGCTACCTGGACCAAATCCTGCACATTCATATTCTTCTAAAGGTAGGTCAACATTGCACATCACTGACATTAGCATGTGAGGTTACTGTAACTCCATGCTGCAGGAAAGGCAGACTGTGTCCACACTGGGGCATGTATGAACACAGGGCAGCGAAAGGCTCTGGCCTCAGAGAGGAATAAAAGAGAGGCTCTGACACTCCCCTCAGCATGACAAGTTTCTGGAGCTTTTCCCCACAGCCGGAATCTTTCCCTGCAGCAGAGAAAGATTTCAGCAGCAAGTAGGCAGCAGGACACTACACTGCCTAAAACAGCAGTGTATAGAAGTGAGCACTACTTGGGTGTAGAGAGACATGTGTATACCATCCACTCTATGATTCTGCTGAGTCTGTACATTACACCTAAGGGGGGCCTCATTATCTACACTGCCATTTATATCCCTGCTAAGAGGATGTGTGTTGTATGTACTCTACACACTGGCATAAGATTTGTGAAGCACAGACATACCCTATGTTTCCTTTACTCAGGGAAGTATTACCTCTGAACTCTCTCTCTCTCACACACACACACACACACATACACACACACACACACACACACACAAGCTCCTTGTCAAGTCTGTTTTCCCTTCCCCTCTCCTTACTGTTCCAATGGCTCCTTGCCCAGTCAGCTCCATATCCCTGCTTCCAACTCCCAGTCTAACCCCTAGGCTCCTTGTCTCAGAGGGGCAGCTGTGTTAGTCTGTAACTTTAAAAACAACGGGCAGTCCTGTGGCACCTCAGACACTAACAAATATATTATATCATGAGCTTTTGTGGGTAAAACCCACTCCAGATGAGCTGGAGTGGAAATTACAGAATCCAGAGTATATATATAAGAGCAAAAGCAATTACCTGTCAATTGTAGGACCAGTGTTAATTATGCTAATTAAGTCTGGCTGGATGTGTCCCATTCTTAGCTTTTGATGTGTAAATGTGAACACCAAAGACAGGGGAAATTGCCATTGCGGTGCATCCAGTTAATATCTTTATTCAAGCCCAAATTCATAGTGTCAAATTTGTAAATGAATTCCATTCAGCTGTCTCCCTCCATAATCAGGTGATAAAATTCCTTTGTAGAAGAATGGCTACTTTTAAATCCATTGTTAAGTGTCCAGGCAGTTTAAAATATTCCCATACAGATTTGTGTGTGTTACCATTCCTGATGTATGATTTGTGTCCATTAATCCTTTGTAGCAGAGACTGCCTGATTTGGCCAATATGCATAGCAGAGGGGCATTGCTGGCACTTGATGGCATATATCAACCCTAGGCTCCTTATTCTTATCTATTCCCTCCCTCCCACAATGTCCAGCTTTTGTCCCCTCTGCAATCAGTTCAGGCAGCTTCCACCCCAATGCTTCATGGGCACCAGCAGAGATACATTGAGAGCATAGCCATCATACACTCCCTGCTCTCATTTCTAGTGCCCGGAACCGGAGCTGCACAACCAGGAACAGCAATTGCAGACAAAATTCTTCTAGGCCCCTTGGAATCCCAGGCTGCAGCATGGTCAGCATAGACAGAATCCTAGGGGAATTAAGCTATGAAGCCCTAGCAAGTCTCTACTAAGCAGGTGCAAATTGTAATTTTTCAAAGACTTACAAATGGACCAAATATGGGTGAATATTCATGAGGGTGTCCAAAGGCATATCCCTGACACAAAGGCAACTTCCTCCCCACCAAATGTCAAGTCTCTGCTCTAAAGGTTTAACATAAGCATAATATATTTTTCCTTAACCTTGTTCTTCTAAATAGCTGAACTATTTTTGTTGACATTTTCCAGAAATATTTAGCCTGAGGCAGACACATGCCATAGAAAATTTCAGCTCAGATGGATAACGTTTGGCAAAGATATAAGCAACTGAAAACAGGGAAATGTCAGGCAATGTTAATGATAGGTGATGCTACCAACTCCAATTATAATAAATGTTTTAAAAATACCATAATGTTAAATTCAACTACATATACACACATTAATTTAACAGCACTGGCATAGGGAAGCCTCTTCCCACCTTAGCTAAACGCTGGAGTGACAGAGAGGGGGGAGAAAGCAATTTCCAGCCTGTTCATTTCCCAAACTGGAGCTCCATTCAATTCCAAGTTCCATACCTGCTCTCTAAGGGTACATCTACACTGCATTCTAAAATCAAAATAAGATACTCAATTTGCGCTACACAAATTGTGTATCTTATTTTGATTTTATTTCAAAATAGGTTATTTTGAAATTTGGTGCATCTACACAGTGCCAAATTTTTAATTAAAGTGCTTGTGACAGGCCAGCCGCGGCCCGCACTAGGCGTGGCGGGACACCGGCCCCAACCCCGGCGGGAAGGCGAGGAGGCGCACCGGCCCTGCCGGTCCCCGGACCGGGCAGGGCGAACCGGCGCCGGGAGGGGACGCCAGCTGACGGCAAGGGGTGGACTACCGCCCATCCCCCTCAGAGAGCTGTGACGCAACCCCGCCCCCGGGAACCCGACGCTTTGTGCGTTGGGACATCGGGGGAGAGGCAGAGGAGGGCAGAACGAGCCCTGGCGGGGGCTTCAAAAAGCATCCGGAGAGCAGGAGAAGGGGGAGGACCGTGGGGCAGCGGTTCCTTCCTCCACGTTTGAGGCAGGAGTACTGGACCCTGGGGAGCGGCGACAAGGAGCCTGAGAACCCCGTCGGAGCAGTAGGTCCCTGGATGCCGGGGCGGGAGACCCTCAGACCAAGGGAGGCTAGGAAGCAGCCCGGGGCAGAGTGCTTTTGGAGCCCATGGGCTGATGTGTTACGGGGTGGAACCCCATCAGCCGGGTAAGGGTGATACCCGAACCCCTTAGGGCCCCGGGCTGGGACCCAGTGGAGAGGGTGGGCCCAGGTCCCCTAGCCCCCACCCTCATTGCTTCCTATTTACACATTGACCTGATACCAAACTAAGGAATCTTGGGAGGGGCGTCTGCCCCAGTGATACTTGGGTAAAGAATACGGACCCCCTGGGAGGTACCCCGGACGGGTACCCCGGACGGTGGGCTCACTGGGCCCCACTCAGCCCGGAAGAGGGAGTTGGGAGCTCGCGCCCGTATAGCCGCCATACCCCGGGACTCCGAGACGGTGGGCTCGCTGGGCCTCCTCTCTGCGGCTGGGAGTGAGAGCTCGCGCCCGGACAAAATCCGTCACAGTGCTATTTCGAGCCATCTCTTATCCCTCACGCAACGAGGGTTACAGGGATGGGGAAATAGCGCATCTGTTCTTTCGAAAATTATTTCAAAATAGCGGATGTGTTCCTGGGACACGGGGTAGCTATTTCGAAATATCTCTGGTATCCCGAAATAGCATTGCAGTGTAGACATACCCTAACAGAAATGCTGCTCTTCCAATTATTCAGTTATACATCTGGAATAGTGCCAATGGCTTCATCTGTTTAAGCAAAAACAGAACTTGGCCCTTGATCATTTACCTGACAATCTCTGGCCTTGATTCAGTAAATGGGTTTGGGTCAAAACACTGGAGCCACACAACACAAATGTGGAAAAGTTCAAATCAGCAACTATCCCTTGTGGCTCAGACCCAGCTCGACATACAACACACGTTATACAGCAGCCACAGTAATGCCCCTATAAAAGTTACAGAGGCGTAAGTGTTGATAGGCAGAAATGTTAAAAAACCTTTTTAAAGAGAATCTGTTTATATTTTTAAAGGGTGAGTGCTATACTTTGAAGTGTGAGTCCCTCTTCTTTTTTCCATTGCATGCCACTGAGGACTAGGGTGACCATATTTCTCTAAGCTGAATACAGGACACCAGTAAAATTACTCATATTCAAGCAAATTCAATAGCAATCAGTCAGAACTATACAGTATAAACATTCAAATTAATAACAAATACTGCAGTTGAATTCTTTTTATTTGCCTTCTTTAAAGCTTTAGGGTTCACACAGGGAGGGGTGACATGTCCCCTGTTCCCTCGGACTCTCCCCTACATACATACCCCATGCACCTCTCTCACACTGGGGGAGTGACTGACCTGACCATCCCTGCCCACTACACTCTACCCTCCATGCCTTGCTGGGCCCCAGAGATCTCCCATCACTTGGCACCATAGGGCCATTCACTGCCCCCACCCCAGATTTCTGCCAAGGTTCACCAGAATGTGACCAGCAGCAGCCTTTCAGCACCGTGCAGGAGAGAAGGGACAGGAACTACTTCCAGCCGCAGGAGGGCAGAAGGGGGGTGGGAGGGAAGAGATGACCCGACCAATGTTGTTGCAAAGATCATCTTTTCTTCTTCTCCTCTCCTCCCCTCAAAGGCTGGCAGCTTCTTGTCACTTCCTGCCTGCACAGTGTTGAGAGGCAGCTAACACCTCTATACTGCTGCTGGCCACTGATATAACCTAGCCACCTCTGTCCCCCGGCTACAGCCAAGGCAGGGAGGACGTGCTAGCCCTAAGGATGCACTGCACTCCAGGGCCCAGGCAACCTGACTACAGGGGCTTCAGTGAACTCAGCCAAAGATGTGGCTCAACAAAGGAGGATGCCTAGGAAATGGAGCATCCCTATGATCCTTGCATGGAGCCTGCAGGTTCGGGGCATGAACAGCCTGGAAACTGCTTTCCCGCTCCTCTGCCTCTCCAGAGTTTAGCTGAGGTGGGGAGAGGCTTCTCTCTGCCAGAGCTACGCAGGGCTTTGGCATATACAAGGCTTGGCTCATCCTGGCCAGTGTCCCCAGCTAGAAGATCTTGGATTTTCCCAGAGTGCCATCCCAGCCAGAGGCTGTGTGGGAGGGAAGGAGACTGCTGGCCAGGCTGTTGATGCACTGAGTGTTCCAACCAGGGCTGCTTTTCTGCACAGTGCTGGGAGCAGGATGTGCCCCACTAGGGAGATATAGAGAAGGACTGGGGGGTGAAGGAGAAAAGCAGGGAGAGGAGAGTGAGAGGGGGAGCACATAAAGAGCTGATGGGTGGGCAGCACAGGTGAGAGGTAACTGGCTATGGCCCAATGCCTACCTCCACTCACTAGCCATTGCAATTTGCAGTGTGCAGCCAGTGTCCGCTGGAAATGGGATGGGGGCAGGGCCTTGCTGGCCAAGAGCCAGTGTACAGCAGGGGTAGACTGATGGACCAGCCAAGAGTGGCAACTGGCCACACACGCCGCCCCTTCGCCCCACCACCTGCCTTACACCTGCCTTGCACACCTAACCCCACCTAACCCCAGCCCCTGGACTCTCCCATCACTCTTGGTGAGAGGGCAGCTGGTAAACCAGTATCTTAGCCAGAAGGCCCACTTGGATCGACCCCGCATCTTTGGATGGGTGGGCAATGCTAGGGGGCGGGGTTAAGCCATAGTGCCCAACCCCTGCTCCTGGGCAGGAGTGACCAGTGGAGCGGGGTAAGCTCTGGTGCTCCATCCCTGCTGGGCAGGCTGGCGGGCAGGTGTGGGCCTGGATGCTAAGTGGATGGGTCATGGCCCACTCAAACCCAGCCATGGCTACGCCTCTGTGGCAAACATGGATCCAGCCAGCAGAAGGACCCAGTACTGATGTGGGGGGACACACAGAAAATATGGAACAATTTGCCCTTTTTAAAGAAAAAGTAGGGACACCTGAAAAAGAGGTTAAACACATGATCATCCCTTTAAAAATGGGACATCCAGTCACCCTGCTAAGGACTCAATTTGCAGTCCTTTTCACATGAATAAACCTGTTACATTTGCTGGAACTACTGTGTAAGAGAAGCGGAATCAGACCCCAAGAACTTTTCTGATCCTCCTACTGTGATGTGAGCTTTCATTGATGTTTGCGTAGGTAAAAATGGCTGCAACTGATTATCCCAAGGGACTCATGACCTACAAAATAGCCTCATATGGTTACCTCATGCTACCTACATTCTGCATTGGCTGAGGTAGAGGGGGAAATTTGTGAGGACCTTGTGCCCTTATGGAGCCCCTGGGACTAAAAAAAAAACCAGAAGGTGTCAACAGGGTACTTATGCCAACCCAAGAAAATTATGTTGCCACACTGAATATAATATTTTGCCTCCCGGTCAACAGTGACTTGGAAATTAATTTGTATTAAAATTGGGATATTTGGCTTAAATTCCTCTATCGGGGGTGCTAGAAGATACACCCTTCAATCTAAAATAGCAGGGGTTAGTAGAAATGTGCATGGTAGATGGTGATATGTTTGGATAAAACACATTGCAAGGTGCAAGATATGACTCACCCATTGCTGGGCAATGCTAGAGGGTGGGGTTGAGCCGTGGTGCCCCACTCCTACTCCTGGGCTGGACCTACCCATGGAGCAGAGTAAGCCCCAGCACCGCAGCCCTGCTCTCCGGCAAAGTATATAGAACTAAGTTATCTAGACCAATGGATTGCAGTGGGGCGTCTTTCTGGAGGCCAGTATGCCATAGCCATGTCAACAAGCCACTGAATGCACCTGTCAATTTCTTTATTTTTATCTCTAAATTCTAGCAAGGTGGCACTCCAGCTGAGGCATTTCTAGGAGATCACTACATACCTGGAGTGGTTACACTTACCAGGCTTTCAGCTTCATGTCTTCCACCACACCATCCAGAGATGCACTGTAAGAGCCTAATCCACCACCCCAACACATCCTACGCTCCATACTCTGCTTCAATAATATTTACAGGTTGGTTTTTACACACTCACAGATCCATAAAATCTTTGTCTTAAAACAAAACAGTATAAACAGAAAACCACTGAAGAGCTACAACTGCAGCGGAGTCTATGGAATTGAAAGGCCATTTGCTCATCCAGCCAGCAAGGGCCAGCGATTGGTGGAGCTGAGGTGCACAAAAGGAAGCAGCTCTTCCAGAAACACCTGCCACACTCACAACTCCCCTTCCCCCTTCCCCTCAATTTAAACAGTAACAAATGTGGGAAAAGACCAGGGATGCATCACTGAAACCCTCCCATTGTAACTGTAGCTGGTTTGCAAGTATAGGAGCTCATGTTTGTGTAATACAGCCTCCGTACAGGGTGTTCCATCTGGAACCTAATCAAAGGAGCTCACACTGACCCTTCCACATGGTAACATTTGGATACGGTAGCTCTGACGTTTTTTCTGAGAACTTCACTCCAGTTTGTGCAATACATTAAAATAGAAACATTACTGGGTTTGCCAGTTTTCATCCAAATTCAGTATTTTGCAAAAAACGCATCTCCAGCAAATGGATGGAGACACTCAGAAGAGCAGCAGTGGTCTTATGTAAAACCTTCACAGGGTGACTAATACAGAACCTTCCATTTAAAATAAAACCAAGACTTCTTATTGATAATCTTCTGTGAGTGGCTCTATCGGCCAGGGAGAGGGGACCAGCTGTGACAGGGGTGTTGTAGTCAGCTCAGCTGTCAGGGCATCATAGGAGTTGGTATGATAAAGATAGCAGGAGAGAAAAGAAGGGGGTGTTTCAGGTTGTTAATAAATATTGGGGATTTAGTTCCATTTCAGAATCTCCTAGTCCACTAGTGATCAAGAGCCAAATTCTGATACTTGTCAATACAGAATAATTCTACTAAGTGAATTTATTCTGGATTTGCACCAGTGAAACTGACAGCAGAATTTGGTTTCCGGTCTTTATTATTAATTATTTTTCAAAGTTCCCCAAAAGTGCGCTAAGTGCCTCACAGAACAAATAGTAGATATGACCCATGGCCGGGAGAGAGATCGCAGTCTAACTATAGACACAACATGGCACATGATAAAGACAAACAGAGGGGAGGAAGGAAGGACAAGGTAACAAACAAGATTGTGTGGTTACTTAGGGTTAAGGTACACATCCTTAGGTTTGTTTTTAAACTGAAGCAGCAGATTGTCAGTGTGGTAGGGTCTAGGGGGCCACTGAAACTAATCACTAGAGCTATGCGCATGGCTCAAGTTGCAGCCGCAGAACCAAAAGGAGCTGTTTACACAGCCAAGACCACCAGTAGTTCTTGTGAGCAGATGAGGGAGGGAAACCCTGCGCTTCTGCCCCTTCCCATGGGAAGAAACTCCTAGGGGCTCAGTGCCCTGAAGCAGCTCCATACTGAACAGCAGTAGGAGCAAAGGGGAATGGTAGACACACACACCCCAGCTCCCGCAGGCAACTGGCAGGTTTCTCAGTTCCATTTGACAGGCTATGACAACACTGCTGGCCCTGCCATTCTTCTGGAATATTTGAAAAGGTCCATTTTTGCCAGGGAGATTTTGCCAAGGAAGAACTCAAGGTTTTGGCCTCCATTTACAACTCAGCCTGGCTTCAATGCAGCTAGCTACCTTTTAAGCACTTGTGGTCCCAATGGAGTCAATGGAAATACTCACTCATTAGGTAAGTACCTGGGGCCTACTCAACGACTGCAGGATCTTTGGGATGGAGACCGTCATTTACGGTTTGTTTGCACAGCTCAGTGATGGCCTGACCCAGCTGAAGCCTCTAGAGGCAACAGAAATGCAAAAGGATAAATATAACAACAACAAGTAGTGGTGACAGAACCATGGCTGACTTTTTTCTTTTGTTAAGATGGAGATACTAGCAAGTCTCGCATAGGCCGTTTTCACTTATTCTAAAACAGTTTCAAAGTACGAGTAAGAATCCCACAGACTGTCATTTCTGTTTGCCACTTGGTTTTATTTAAGGGATTGATAGCAGCTTATTACCAGATGGTGTACTTGCTAAAAGCTCATCAGTGAAGCTGACACAAGTCACCAGAGCAAGCACTAACCCGCACTAGTGCAAAGGGACGGCATGTAGCAGGCTTCCACCTAGCCGGACATCACCTTTTCCCTAAAAACCATAACATTTTGTTCCAAATCCTCCCCTTTTTAAGTAACATAAGGGCTGCCCTGAATTTTAAAATGTCAGTGCCAGACAAGGTAGTTCAAATGCTTCAAACTTAGAGCCTCTTTCTAGCTCTAAACAAAACCTCAACTCTGAACCATTCGAATTTAGGAAAATTCAAGGGTTTGTTTCTGAAGACAAGAGTGCAGTGGTAGAAAGGTTACATACTGTTTATTATGAAGTTGTATGGCACTCTTTGGGCACTTCTGATGTACTCTCTCTCTAACAAAGATAAGCTGTGTAAATATCCATAACATATACTGAAATCCAGGCTATTAAAAAGAGATCATTCATCGGGGATTTAACAATACACATTCTTGTAGCTAGACAGAAGACTTGCCAGACACTTTCCCATCAGAGATCTTGCCTCCACATTTTTTTCACTGACAGTCTTAAAAATATTTTTATTATTGCTCATTATTGCTAGATGTCTAGCTAATGAAGTTTTTTTTGTGCTCTGGGTGCTAACTATCTGAGTTTTGCTAATCACACATGGTGAATGTGGAGACAACCTTCACCATGCACCAAGGCCAAGCCCTCCTCCCATTGCTGTTTCAAAGAAATGCTTCTGTGTTCTGCTATTTGTGAGAGAGACTAACCCCGATATGTGGCAAGCAAGGAGTTAAAATAAAGAGCTAATGCAAGCCAATTCATGTTGCCGCTGGTTTTTAAGCACACTGGTTTTTAAATTAACACCACAGAAATGTTTCCCATGCATCAGAAGTGAACTCCATGATGGGGGCCCTATTTAACTCTCACAACAAATTATGAGTCTGACTTCTTTCACTTTAACCCTGGGGATCTCTTTGTTCGGTTGGGGGTAGGAAGAGGCGGCAGAGAGGGATGTTGTCAGCCTCGTAAGCATATGAAAACAAATTTTACTTTTGGTTACATCAGTAGCATATTGACATGGAACAGCACAGAACGCTTTCTAGCTGATAAATAAAAACATGATTAGCTGAGTTGGTTATTCTATATTCATCACGCTTGGTACCTGATATTCGTTCTGGTTGTCACACAGCTAATATCTGATACATCTGTCCTGTTGTTTATCTTTCAGGCAAAGTGGAATCAAGCACCCTACCTTCACTATGATCTCTTCCTTCCCTCTCAAAAAGGCCTGAATGAATAATATATCCATCTTGGAACATTAGGGTCAAACCAAAGTTTGAATTTTTAAGGACTCCCACCCATATTGCTGGACTAGTCCAAAGGAGTCTTATGAAAGCACAACACACACTTTTTACCATTACTAGCTTCAGCGATGTATTGTTTCTAATATTGGGCACCATTTTTCAAATAGTCAGAATTTAAACCATTTTTCATGAAAATGTTTAATTTTTGACTAGCTCTACTGTCTATGGTAGCTCTAAATATAGATGTGATGGGCCAAACTCTGACCTGATGTGGCTGCATGGCCATTGATCACTATGATTCATTTTTTCCTCAGGATAAAACAAAAACAAGGACCTCCTGTGTGATTCTAGATCCAATAACCTGCTATTGGAAGTAATGGGAGAGAGGGAGGTACATGAATTAAGTGAGCCTGAAAGAGATCATTTTTCCTCAACTCTGAAAAGTGACCTTCCCCAAAAGAGCAAAGGAAACAGCAATGTGATGCTTGTCCAGCACTGCCCCACCAATCTACTTGAAAAGCCACTGAAAGGACAACTTTTGGGAATGAGAGAACAGTTCAGCCTGCAAGCCTATTCAGTCCTTCACCTGAAACTGCCAACAAAGGTCTGTGCCAAGTAGAAACCTGCACATTATGAATGGAATTTAAATCACCAATGTATTTTATCTAAATCCTTCAATTGCCATCAGATGTTTGTAATTACTTTCACTTACTAGAAATCTAGAAATGAAAGAATTTATATTGCCTATTACTACTCCCCATAGCCATCCAACCCCTCAGAAAAGACTTCTTAAATACGTGCTTCATAAGTTTTAAACTACAGGTTGAACCTCTCTAGTCCGGCACCCTTGGGATCTGACAAGTTGCCAAACCAGTGAATTTGCCAGACCACGGGAAGTGAATGTTGTCTAGCAGCATTACCAACACTTCCTCTGATTACTGAGCACTTAGCAGACATTTAGAGGTAAATAAGAGAACATAAGATCGGCCATACTGGGTCAGACCAAAGGTCCATCTAGCCCAGTAGCCTGCCTTCTGACAGTGGCCAATGCCGGATGCTCTAGACGGAGTGAACAGAAACAGATAGTCATCAAGTGATCCCTCTTCTGTCATCCATTTCCAGGCCCTGACAAACAGAGACTAGGGACACCATTCCTACCCATCCTGGCTAATAAGTATTGATAGACCTAACCTCCATGAATTTATCCAGCTCTTTTTTTGAACCCTGTTAAAGTCCTGGTCTTCAGAACATCCTCTGGCAAGGAGTTCCACAGGTTGATTATGCGCTGTGTGAAAAAGAAATCCTTTTGTTTGTTTTAAACCTGCTGCCTATTAATTTCATTTGGTGACCCCTAGTTCTTGTGTTATGGGAACAAGTAAATAACTTTTCCTTATTCACTTTCTCCATACCTGTCATGATTTTATAGACCTCTATCATATCCCCCCCACCCTTAGTCTCCTCTTTTCTAAGATGAAAAGTCCAAGTCTTTTTAATCTCTCTTCATATGGGACCCGTTCCAAACCCCTAATAATTTTTGTTGCCCTTTTCTGAACCTTTTCCAATGCCAGTATATCTTTTTTGAGATGAGGCAACCACATCTGTATGCAGTATTCAAGATGTGGGCATACCATGGATTTTACAGAAAAATTTCAGTCCGGGCATTTCTGAACTTTTGAGGGCTCGACTTAACCACCTTAATGTATTTTGAACTTAGTTTTTTGTGTGTAATTGTTATGCTGGTATGAATTTGGCCCAATACAGCAGATCTGGCTGCACCTTAACCGTAAACTTTGGGACTGTCACTTGCCTGATTTCTGTTTTGATGCTACTGAATATCCAGCCCCCAAATTGCAGTCAGCCTTTGATTTTTTTGCTACCAGCCATATGAGTTTATTGTTGATGACCCTTGGCTTTAGACCAAGACAAGCAGCAACATGCTGATTTATACCACAACTGCAAGTTACACAACCAGAAAGACCAGCAACATTCTTCCTTACAAGAAAGAAAGCAGAGGAGGATGCATGGAAAAGCTCTAAATCAACCATATCCATATTGACAGGCTTTCAGGTTTAGCTGTTCCCTCCTCCGTACTTCCCCCACACACACAAACTCTCCAGAAGTTCACTGCTCATTTAACAATGAAGGGGCAGTTAACTAATATAACCTTCTCTTCACCATCATTGGGCCTGATCCCGTGAGGATCTCCTGTAAAATGAGCACCCTCAAGTCCCAATCACTTTTATGGACCTCAAGGGTACTCATCACTCTCCAGGACTGGGGCCGTGTTTTCCAGTCTTCTTTCCTCCATACTTCCCCTCCTGGAGCACTCTCTAGAGTACAGCAGTCTGATCTCAGATGTCCTCTTAATACTGTCATGCGCAAAGCAGAAGAAATCTTTGAAGGTTCTTGTAAGCCTGTAATCTAAATAGTCAGCTCACAAAGGGTACGTCTACACTGCATGGCTATTTTGGGATACCGGAGGTATCCTGAAATAGCTACCCTGCGTCAACACAAGCCGCCTGTTATTTCGAAATATTTTTCGAAATAACAGGCACACTATTTCACCATCCTGGTAAACCTTGTTGCACGAGGGATAAGGGATGGCTCGAAATACGTTATTTCCAAATTTGGCACTGTGTAGATGCGCCAAATTTCAAAATAGCCTATTTTGAAATAGATTCAAGATAAGATATGAAATTTGCATAGCTCAAATTGCGTAGCGTATTTTGAATTTAGGGTGCTGTGTAGACGCACCCAAAGTCCTTTGAAATGAAGCCAGCTGCTTAAAAGGAATCGTGTCATTTATTTATTTATTCAATACAGTTTAACACAACGGGGTGTGGGGTTAGGTTCCCCCTCATCCATAGCAAGACTGTATAAAATTTGATCCATGTGCAATATCCAAAAGAGAAATTCTGCTACCTGTATCAAAGTAATTAGATCAGAGTTTAAATGGATCAGTTCTTCATTAAGGTTTTGCATCAAAGGCTTTAGGGGCTTAAAGCTTGAATCTCATCTTCACTGTCAGCTGAAAAGGTGGAGGAGAGGCTAAGATGCTGACTCTGGGCTTTATTGGTCTAGCAAAGCCAAGAGTTAACACTGTAAATAGTTAAAGCTATAAATACTTGAGTGCCTAAACTGGCCTTCACACACATGCACACAGTTCCCACTGGTAGCTGCATTTTACTGGTACAAATTGAGTTAAACTCTGAAAGCATCCTTAGGGGGTTATTTTTTTCCCCACCACGTCCTGCCACCACTGTGGTTCACAATCAAGATTAACACTTGAAATACCTCTGGGGGGAAATCGGAAACGAGGATCCAATTAACAAAGGGTTTGGCTCATACATATTAATCCTACTTTCAAGCACCTCATCCTTGCTTCTGGTTCTCTATTCCAGCCCTGTTGTGTTCTTTTCCTTCTTTTCTGTCAGCTAACTGACAACCCTCACTGCTTGTCCTACCCATCCAGATATTTATAGCCATCCTGGCAGAGCTTCTCACCACACTAACTGTCCACTTCACAAACATTATAGCACTTAGCCTTACAAAATTCCTGTGAATTAGGAAGATGCTTACTATTCCCACTTCACAGATGTGAAACGGAGGCATGGAGTGATTAGGTGACTTGCCCAAGTCTGTGGCAAAGCTTGGAACAGAACTGTCCACTAATTCCCAGACTAGTGCCTTAACCCTTCTTGTCACTATCCATCCCTTCAAATTTCCCAATCTGACAGAAAGTAGCCAGCCCAGAGGACACTGACAAACTTACTGAGACGTGAGGCTGGATTTTGGATACTGCTGCTAATTGTTGTGGGGAAGGCACTTGAGAGGTATTCACCTAATTGATCTGAATCTTGAATATAGTTCAGATCTGCTGGCTAACTGAAAGAATGAAATACATATACTCTGTGTAAGCCGCTGGCTGAATTTCAAAGGCCATGGTAAATTATTTGTGGATCACACGTTTATACATTTACAACAGTAAAACAAACCTGTCACCTCTTGCACCACTTATTACATCAATTACAACAAGCTGTTCATGATACAACACTGAATGGGACTGTGCCCATTGCTTTGATCATATGAAGCCTCAGATTTTCTTCAAGCTAAGGAGGAGATAAAGTTTCTTTTTAATCCCTGAAGATGTTTCACTTCTAAATTGTGCCATATTAAATAGAACTATATTTATATCAGATGAATGAGTGAAAAGGGTGATTCACTGATGTGAGGGTTATAAAGATTCATGAGCCAATGCTCAGTCTGTAATCAGGGTCCAAGGTTCTAATTTAATTTTAAGTTCCAGAAAATTCTTATCATAAGGCACTTGCACTGTGTGCAGCATTCGTTTTAGAAGCCTGACATTCCTCAGGTAAGATGGACACACTTAAAATATTTCTTCCAAAGTGTTAATGACACTCATTTTACCTGGAAACTTCATTTTCAATCTATAAAACTGTATCTGTTAGACAACAAGGCCCAGCCCTGGTCCTCAAAAGAATTTAGGCACCTAACTCCCATTGAAATCAATGGAAGTTAGTCATCCAACACCTTTAAGGATCTGGGCTCAAATCCTCAGGCCTTGTCTCAGTTACTAACCAGCAAACCGCTGTAGGGCCTTTTCTTCCTGCCTTGTGTAAGGCCAACAGGAGCTCTGGAGCTTAGTACATGAGCCTCCATCGCTTCAGCTAAAAGCCAGCTGGCTCTCAGCCAAGGCTGGAGAACAGACTCATTCTTTCTCTCTGTAAGTGGTCTAAGTGCCACTACATGGGACAATACACCATACCCAGTTGGTGTGTTGACTATAATTTCACCTTGCCAAAGCATTTACACCTGTGCACTTTTCATAGTTGTAAATGGTTACATAATGTAAAGAGCAGTAGATAATCTGGATTGATTTCAATGAGAGTTTACCTCAGTAAGGATGAAGTAAGAAGTGGGAAAGGACCTTGGAATTTGGTGCTAAACAGATTATTTTAATACACTGAAAATGAAGGTTTTGGGTAAAATGGAAGTCATTGAAACGCTGGAAGAAATATTCTAGATGCCTCCATCTTATCATTATTTTAGTTGCTATTTATTTCTTGGATATAATGTAAAAATAATGATATAAACGTAAATATATTTGTATATAAAGCTGAGGTTCTTTTTCTGGAGAATACGTATTCTTAATAATTTTTCCAAAAGTAGGCTGAAACAGGTCTAAAAAAACCAGCACTGGCCTTCCCACAATGCTTTAGTTTACTGTACAAACCCCAGGAGTCTAGTTTGCAGAATGCTGTTATACAATTTGGAAGTGAAATAAAATTATAGGGTCAAATCCTAGATGGTGCAAATGAATGAAGATCCACTAAAATGATTGAATCTGTGTTTATGTATCTAACCCTTACAATGATCATTTTAAGCTTAGAACCTTTGCAAAAAGGGACTGCACCAATACAGAAAGGAGGTAAAGAATCTGTGGAACAATAGCAAAGAAGTTGGGGGATATATATGGACATCTTAGAAATAGTGATGGAAATTGAAGCATCTCCAAAGAATAGCAACAGAGTATAATTATAAGTAATTGAGACTGGACAGTAGATTTGAATTACTCTTTATGCACACAACATTTAAAAATAAGGATAAAAATACATAGAAAACACAGAACAAAATCCACTCTCTGAAGTAAATTGAGTTACTCTGGATTTATATACCACTCCTTCCTACATTTCAACTTCATAGTTAAGGATGTGGTAAAACTTTCAGAACTTATTTCATGGAAGTGAAATTGAAAGCTTTTGTGTGACAAAATAATAGTTAGCATGAAACTGGAATAGTACAAAACATTTCAGAAAGTTTATTAGCTATTTTGTGAAGCCCTTTATAATGTTTTAAGGTATTGTCATTTTGCTTCCCCCCTTCTTCTAAACATGGAATTTCTTCCCACTCCTGCTCAGCTAAGCCACCACCCTTCCCCCATATACACTTCTACTTAAGGGGTTGCTTCTCTTCTCCAACGTCTACCTGAATTGGGTCAGCAACAATTACTTAAAATAGAAATAAATTAAAGCTTTTATTGAGCGATCAAGATGTGCATGTGCATAGACAATGTTACTTACCATAACATTGTATAATGTTACCCGTGTCCTTCTTCACCCATTCCCTCCCCAATCCTGCAATTTGAGCTTCCTGGAAGGATTGTACCTGCCCAGGGTCCCACCAAAGATAATGTCTCCTCCAAGGTGCATGGGAGAGAGGGTCACCCATGGAAATCAGATACAACTCACATTCCCCCTTGCACACCAGAGCCTAGGGGGGCCTAAGGTAGTGGATTTTGTGTGCTCCAGCACCACAGAGGGACAGCATGGGGGCTGGAGAGCTAACGTGGGCTCCCCAATGCTGGGGGGAGCCCTGAGCCTTGGGGGCTGGATCTAGGCAAGCTGGGGGCTGTATCCAGCCCCCCGGGCCTTAGGTTTCTGCTCTAGAGAAAGATTGGATCATAGGGAGGAGAAGGAAAGAAAATGATGTATGGTAAGGCCACTGGTTTTTGTTTGTTTTTTGCAGGAACACAGCATGGTGGCTAATGTTTTCTTCTGAAAGAAACATCAGCTTGCTCATATCTTCACACAATTTTCTAAGATTTGGCTATAATTACTGGTCTCAGATCCATCTGTGAAACTATTAATAAATATTAATAACACACAAAAACTATATATAATATTTTCACAAAGGAGGTCAGTATCATTATCCCTATTTTCCTGATGAGGAAACTGCTGCTCATATTCAGAGCAGTTTGGGGGGATTCTTTTTCTGTAATTTATAGAGTGTTATGAAAGTGATACTGGCTAAAGATACACAGTTGAAAATTCGCTCCCAACAAGAAACAAGCTGGGTAATTACCATTTAAAATTGATTTGTAAGTTGAAGAGTGTAGTTTGTTACCTGTTTGAATCATGTGATGTGGTTATCTACAGAAACCATCACAGACTAAACAGTTTGTTTATTTCAAAGTTAATTGATTAAAGCAGTCAGGCAATCAGATTAGCCCAGTGGCCTATAACCAGTAATCTATAAATACAAAGTTCTGAGAATATTCTCTACAGATTCCTGACCAGGATTTTGAATGTGCAGACATATAAACTGTTTCAAATAATCTGAGGTTCCACACTTAACCCTGTACTCACTGGGGGTATGCCTAGACTACATGGCTCCGTCGATGGAGCCATGTAAACTAGTCTACCTGGCATAGGCCATGTAGTCTAGACATACCCTGGGAGAGAACTTGGGAGTTAAGGCAAAGCTGTGTAGACACTTATACAAAAGATGAAATTCCTCACATCCTCACCGGGTTAGAAGTTGCATTTAAGTAATTAATAGACCTGATGGCCCTCTGTTGAGGTGAGTCTCACCTAAAGCACATCTGTAATCTATACATTTCATTTACATACCTCTATATCATGTCCAGGGCTTTGATTTAAGTAGGCCCTAGTCACCTGGGACACAAAACTTCATCTTTGTCCTTTTCAGTACCTCACACAACAGGCTAAAACACAGAAGTATTTTGATCAAGCTCTCCTCTCCATTACATAATAAGGCTCTATTGGTGTAGCACAGGAAGACCTGGCCCACAGTATCTGAAAGCTTTGGAAATAAATTACTATTATCTCAGTCCAACTTGATTATATTTTGATTAGCTGCCGTTATATAAACAAATTATTTGATTGCACATTTCCCTTTTGTCCTGTAAGCACCTCTCTAGATTCCAATTTGGCTCTCTCCTCATTGTAATTTTTCACATTTGCTGTTACATTCCTGGCTCACTTGCTCTCTCTCTCTCTCATGATATATAATTTATTTTAAAGAAAAAAGTCCTTCGAATCAAGTGTCTCTTTCTCCTATGAAAGTTTGCAATAGAAGAAGGAGCTGCTTCTGAGTTTCACTAGTGGTCCTCTCCAGAGAGGTTTTGAGACACTGCTGTAGTGCAGGGCTGAGCAAAATACGGCCGGGGGGCTGGATCCGGCCCATGGCTGAAGCAGGGAGCCTCAGGCAGGCTCCTTTCCCACTAGGGATGTTAGAGTGTAACCGACTAACTGTTTAACTGATAAGCTGATGCTTATTGGTTAATGGTATTGTTTAAACCCAGCTGGCTCCTGTGGAGGCAGCTTCGCTGCAGCTGGGCAGTGAAGTCTCCTTCCTGGGAGCCAGGCAGGCAAGGACTGTTCACTCCACTCCCGGGAAGGAAGCTTTGCTGCAGCAGGTAAGCCACTTCCCCAGTAGCTGGCAGGCACTGGCGACCCCGCTTCCAGGGAGGTTTTGCAGTGGGCTCTGCAGTATAAAGCTTTTTAAAGCCTTACACTGCAGAGAACACAGCATGTAACCATGTAACTGACTTAACATCCCTACTTCCTACCTTACCCCCACATGCTGCTCCAAAAAGTAGCTGTGGGAACGTTTGTCTTTGCACAGCTGTGAGCCCCAGGGAGGGATGGCAGGGACTTCATGTGCTACCCTCACCCCCCAGCACAAACCCACTGGCCAATGAGAGCTGCCTGTCTGAAGAACAGGCAGCATACGAAGTACCTCTCCTTCCTTCCCTCCCCCCTCAGTCTTGTGGCTCTTCACAGATGCACATGGCCCCTGCAGCCTGTGGCACAGCAGGGCTGGCAGGGATCCTGCCTGAGAAACCTGCTGGGCTGCTGGCTGGAAGTCACCCAGATAAGTCTCCCAGTCACAGCCTGCCTCTGGCACCCCAGTACCTCCCCCTCCAACCCTCTGTCCCCCACTCCTGCCCGCTACCCCACCTAACCAAAACCCCCTCCCAGACCCTGCACCCCAGTTCCCTGCCCCAGGTCACAACCTCCTCCTTCACCCAAACTCCCTCACAGATCCCACACTCCCTTCACCCAAACTCCCTCACAGATCCCACCCCTTACCCCCAGCTTTCTTCTGTACCCAACTTCCATCCCAAACCCTGCACTTCCTCCATTAATACAATGAAAGAGTGCAGCCCCTGGCCACTTTCCAAAATCTTGGAATGCCCCCCCCACCATCACAAATGATTGCCCACCTCTGCTGTAGTGTGATAGTTCTGTATTGCATTAAGTCCTGACATTCTGGCAAGAATATATCCTTTCCTCTCATAAAGGCACAGAAGTGCTTCTGTGTTGCTCACATGGCAGTTATTGGCAATAACAAGTTTCAGCTTCATTTGAATACTAAGATACAATCTAACCCTTCATACAAACTCTCCTTTGTAGGGATCTGCTCATTGATTGGCTAGAAATGTCCCAATGACAGCTGGCTCAGGCCTATTGCTGTAAGATGCTTAGATACAGACTTTCAATGATTCAGGCCTCAGTGCTTCCTGAGAGAGGCAAAGCACCGTCAACTGGCAAGCAATGAACTGTGCTCATAGTTTCTCTGACATAATTAACCCTTACATAATTTTCATACATTAAGAAAACACCCTTATGTAATGCTGATCGAGTCCCGGTGACTTCTTCAGATACTGTCGGGATCCAGTGGTGCCATGGAAGAGATGGCACATGTATTCCATATTCCTACAGCCCAGAAAAGCCTGCCACATATGTGATTTAGATGGGTACTCCATGCAATATAATCACATCATTTCAGTGATGGACGGACTAGTGAAAACAGGCTTATTTTGTGTTCTATAGCAACGCAGCTCTGAAATGGGGCAGTCACATAAAGTCGTATGCAAGTAGTGAGGGGTTTTCAGTTTTATGTACTAGCTCATGAGCAGCCTCTGACTCTGTGTATTTCATAATGGGAGATGCATGCCAGGAGGACAATGTCGCTGGAACAATTTTTAAGGTGGGATGCTGAGTTGCATCCCTCTCCACCCTATCACATCTAATTTGCACCCCTCACCACCTCAGACCGATAGCCTGGACCCCAAGGCTCACAGCAGAGTCCCTGGGGCCAGCAGCAGGACTCTCTGGAGCTGATAGCTGTGACTCCAGGCAGCAGCAGGGCCCCCAGGCACAGGCTGGTGGCTGAGACCTCAGTTTGGGGTGCAAAATTTGGGGGTGCTGCATCCCTGCTTTCCATGCCTATGCAAGAGGAACTAGTCACTCAATTCTTTTTTGTCAATTCAATTTTCCATACTCTAGATTCTTGCCTGTAAGGCCTGGTCTGCACTACAAAATTAGGTCAATGCAAGTTATCTTGTGTCAACCTATTTGTGTTCGTGTCTATATTTCAAATTTGTCTCCAGCCAATGTATGTGCCTCATTAGGTCAAGGCAGAAAAACTTTCTTCCCCAACTGTATGGAGCCGTCCTTGGATTACTGAGGTCGACGCAGTGTGAGTGTTCACTCTGCATGCCCTGGGTTGTCTCAAACAGCCCTCCAGTAGCTGTCCCTCAATGCCCCATTTACTGTGACAGTGACACCTCCAGTCATAATTGTAAACGCCACTGCCCAGGGGTTACAAAGACCAGAAGCCATCCCCATGTATTTTTAAGATGCTTTTTCCTGATTTCCATCATAGTGAGTACACCTCTAGCAGCTCTCCATTATTACTAACATTGTGAGTTCACAACCTTTTCTACTTAATCTCTTAATTTAGGTTGCATGCACCCCAGTACAATGAAAATAATTCGTATTACAACTACTTGGACAATAATCCATCCATTTAATCCACTCTGTATTCATGATGGTGTTGCTAGGACCTCATCACCTCCAGCCATCAAATGGGTAACAGATTGTTCTGCCTCACTGGTATTACTGGTAATTTGTGTATGGTGTGTGTTTTTTTGATCCATCAATTGTTTCAGTGGTAAATTGGTGGGGGAATATAAAGAAGAAATGTTGGTGTGCTTTGGACAGTTAAGTCCTGAAGGTTGGATGAGGTATGAGAGTGGTTGCATTTTCAAAAGTAGGGATAGGAGATATTGCTATGTGTCCTAGTAAAATATGTTATTTTATGGTAAAACAAAAATGTGGGTCTGACTGACCACATAGGTACTTTTGATGACTGGTTATCACCAGGCAAAGAGGCCTCTTTCTGGAGGCCCGACAATTCAAGAGGACCCAGAGCTCCTGGCTGCCATCACTGCTCCTGCAGCAGCAATGGCAGCCAGAGCGCCAGGCCCTGTAAATTGCTGCCAGAGTCCCAGGCAGTGCACTCTGGGCAGCACTGAAAGGCTGGAAGGGTAGGCTAGCCCCCCCCAACTCAGCCTCCTCCTCCTGAGGCCTCACCTCTTCCAGGAGTGCAAAACCGCCCCACCTCTTCCCCTTGCCTAGGGGCCCAGCAATTCTGTCACCCCGCCCCCACCCCCGGTTACCACACGATATAAGCGATCTCCATCCTAAGTCAAACTTCTCCATCAGCTTCTTCCATTCAGTTAGCCTGATCAAACACAAAAATGATGATTAGTTCTATAGTTGACCCGCTCCCCTGGAGACCACACAATGTGATGTCCTCCTCCAACATATTATACTTCCAAATGTACTAGCGCTCCTCTTCAGAGCAAAAAGCCATCTGCGGGACTTTACAGGTTTGGTTTCTGTGTGATAGGCCACCAAAGGAGGCACATTGATGCATTCCTCATAGATGTTTTCTTCAAGGTAACTTGTGGAGTGGACAGCAGTTGTGCACATCCTTATTTGGGTCAATGATAGGCAAGGAGACTGAATGAGACTTACAAGAACTTCGCTACCATATAGTTTTTAGTTAAATAAGTGTCTTGACTGGGATACCGTGCCACAGATCCCATGTGTCGCGTTGCTCCTAATGAGAATCATTGGCATGAATCATAAGAATGCAAGAACATAAGAACAGCCATATTGGGTCAGACCAAAGGTCTGGGTCAGACCAAAGGCCCAGTATCCTGTCTGCCGACAGTAGCCAATACCAGATGCCCCAGAGGGAGGGAACACAACAGGTAATCCTCATGTGATCCCTCCCCTGTCACCCATTTCCAGACAAACAAATGGATCTGTCCTTCTCATGCTCCTGAAAGCCTTTTGGACAAAACCAATTTAACAAATTTAACAATTGCTCATCTTTGATTAAGTCTGAAACCTTTCCTAATTCTAAAAATTACAAAGCATTAGCAATGGCATTTATGACATGCTCCAAATACAAATTATTTTTCCCTCACATTGGTCCTTTTGCAGATCATCTGTTAGGTTGACAGTTGGTTAATCTCAAACTGAGTCTTGTTAAACAAACTGGTTATGTCTTTCATGTTAGACTATAAACCTTTCTTCCTGTGACAAAGCCTTTATTCCCTAATATATTGCACTAACCACTTCATTAGTATTTTCCTGCAGCACATAATTAATGTGTCTGAATTTTCTCAAAATCCACTTGAATTGACATTCCTATACAAAACAGTCCTATTATGGACCCTAGAATTCCAAAAGGATCCAACCTACACGTCCATCTTGGTGTGCATAATTTGTACAGTAGCAGTATCTTGTACTCACTGCTGATAAACTGCCACTGTATCCAAAAGCAGCACTGAAAAAAAGAAAGACGCTTTGATGTGCCTGCAATAGCTAAATTCATCCATGTGCCAACCGGACAAATTTAACACAACAGGGATACGCATAAATTGAATCTGATTAACTCCTGGTACAGATGCTGTAAAAACACTGGCAGGTCCAAATTACATCATTGTGTATGGGATTATCAGAGTCACAGTCAATTACTGGATCACTGACTACTGACTATGGGGATACTCATACAAATGTTACTTTCAGTATATAGCTTTTGCTTTCATATTTAGGGAACACTCTAGCCCCAGTCCTAAGTGACCATGGTAAGACTGGGGGTGAACCTCCCAGGAGTTCTGAGACTTGTCCTGTTGGGTTCATGAGGGCTCAGCAGTATGAGAGAGTGGAAAGGGTGCCCTCGAGGCCTCCAGGTAAAGGGACGTGGAGTAAAGACTCAGATCCTTTGGCTATCAGATTCCACTGGGGTATGGCAGAAGCCATAGAGGGATGTTCCTCCACTTGCGCCCAAGCAACATGCAAACTTGGTGGCTGTATGCCAATGTAAAACTTGCATCAACCAAAGTTTGTAGCATAGACGTGGCCTCAAAAGAGAACAACAGAAAAAGAGAAATCCATATCTTCTTTCTTCGTTACCCTTTGTAAGAAAAAGAGTGAAGCTGTTATTCTACTCTGCTGAAAAGGCGTTCCATGGAAACCAAATAATGAGAGCAAAAAAACCCTCAATCATAAGTCCTCCATTAAAATTTTATTCTATTCAAGTCCTACATTCACTCAACCCCATACAGATGATGGCTGAGTGCTCCCACTGAGCCACCCACTTTTGCTTTTATTAGCTGACAAGAAAATCAACAAGCCCTGTACTGCTGTGAATGAACAGACAAGTGCAAAGAGGCTGCAGCATGACTGCAAACCCTGTGGCTTCAAGAAAGAGGCACATATTGAATGAAAGAGTCTAGTCCTTGCAAGTCAGACCCCAGTCACTCACTTTGTTGTATTACACCTTTTTTAAGCCATGCAGTTTTGTAAGGGGGAAGTTACGCATTACAAGCACTTAAGTATTAGCAGGCAATAGCATGCCAGCTAGATGTAAGTGTAGATGTAAATACCCTGGATAATTTTTGTCCTCAGTTCTTGTCCCCAGAGATTCTAACCTGCTACTTCTGCAGTTCTGACAGAAAAGTGTCCGTGAGACTGGCATTTTTGCCTGAGTAAAGATGAGTAAATATTAAGCAAGCACTACAGGATTTACTTTGTAGGCATGTCTGAGTGTGTGCATGCAGGATACCCCCCAAGGGAATCCCCTCCAGGTTACTGATCAGGATTTTAGAAACACCTGAGACAAGACTACTGCCAGATAATCCATCCCACATTTTATATTGAACGTAGCATAAACTCAGGCAATGCTTTGTGAATTCAATTAGTACTATGGGGATACTCATATATTACAGGCAAGGTCATTAAAAAGGCCCTATGGTGAGCTGAATTTAAATTCTGTATTAGTTCCTGTTAGTTTGCAGAACTGATTACATTAATGGCATTTCTTTTATGCCATCCCGGGTGCTCTTTTATGCTGGGAGGTTGTGGAATCTCCATCTCTGGAGATATTTAAGAGCAGGTTAGATAGACATCTATCAGGTTGGTCTAGATGGTACTGGGTCCTGCCATGAGGGCAGGGGACTGGACTTGATCATCTCTCGAGGTGCCAATTTTCTTCCACCTATTGATCTGAGGAAGTGGGTCTGGCCCACAAAAGCTCATCACCTAATAAACTATCTCGTTAGTCTTTAAAGTGCTGCATAGTCCTGTCTGCTGCATAGTCCTGTCTTTTGTTTCAGCTAGACCAGACTAACACGGCTGCATCTCTATCACCCTTCTAGTTCTAGTGTTCTACGATTCTATGATCCCCAGATTTTCCCTTTTCAATACATTGCAGATTTTGTATCAAGCACACATAACTTGAGGAGGCACGGTGCATACTTGGGCAACTGGGTAGAGCTCTCAAGTGACCTCTCAAGCCTGTATGTTTCCTCAGACATTTGCCCAAGTGCACAGGGACTGTTAGGTCTTGTATTTAATTTAAGATTGAGCACTGCTGGCATTTAGAAGACTAGCTTTGCATTGCTAGCCAGTGTCAACAACAAGCAGTCAGGAGAGTATGTTTCTCCATTGTAAATAGACTCATGGGCAATGCAATGTGTTTGGGTTTCATTAACCGAAAACAATAAATGAAGGATAAATGAGTGTCCACCTATAAATGCCAACCCTCCCTCCCTGTGATTGAGCAACAAAGACAAAAACAAACTGCTATGGCAACAATAGCTGAGTAAAGATGAAAAGAAATACGACTGAAGTTTCCTCTCTCTCCCATTCCCAATCTGAGGTCCTCCAGAGCCAGTTCCTTATACTAATAAGGACTCATTAATGAGTCATTTTTAAAAGACTAAGTGCATGTGCTTTCATCTTGAATGCTTATTATCTGATAATGATAAATATAGCCCTGTTCAAACAAAGTGTTATGGGGATTTGGAATGAGCTGAACCCATACAATATACAAGGGGAAGCAGGTTGCTGGACTAAAGACGTTAAGTTCTTTTCCTGAACCGTGGTTGAAAGGCTGACCCAGGGAATGGCCAGATCCTGCAAGGTGCTGAGCACCAGTAACTGCCATTGGCTTCAATAGGAGTGGAAGACACTCTGCATCTCGTCAGAGTTGCCAAGCAGGGCTTTAAGTGAGTAACTCAAAGTTTAAATAATGGGCAGCAACGCATGACTCTGTGGTCTTATCTCTTCTGTTTCACATACATAGCTATGCGTTGTACTGTACTAATCCTTCTGGTTACCAGCCCAGCCACACCAATTCTGTACAGAGAACCATTTCCATTTCCCCACCTGTTACTGAGTCCTCCCTGAAAACAGGCCGGATTAAGCCACCCCATACAAAGCTACTTTCCCCCTACATTTGATTAGAGGTGCCCTGTCCAGTACCACTGTGACATACAGTAGGTTTCTTGCTAATGACTGAGGCCAGGTTTACCCTCTAACCTTACATCGGCATAACTATGTCATTCAGGGGCATGAAAATAATCTACCTAACTCGCCATCTAGACAGCGCTATGTTAAATGACAGGCTTGGGCCATTGACATAGCTACCGTCTCTTGTCCTAGTGGATTAACTACGCCTACAGGAGAAACTCACCCATACGCATTGAAGTGTCTTCACTGACACAGTACAACAGCACAGTTGCACCAATGCAGCATTTTCAGTGAAAACCTGCCCTGAGCAATTAATGTTAGTACTCTGAGTTGGCCTGCACCACATATACGCTACACACTTGATTATACCCACCTGAAAAAGCAGGGCTCACCCTTCGCGGTAGGCCCAATTGAAAAGAGCACTGGGCTTATCCTGGCAAACTGAACAGGTCATCAGTAAATTAAAAATGTCAGATATCTTGGTTCCTGGGGATTTTCCAGCATGCTCTGCTGTGCTGTTTAAAAGGCCAGCTGGTTCCTGACAGACGTATTTTCAAACATACACATCCATTAAGATTAGTTGACAACTACTATAAAAAGGTTTATATTCTTTAAAAAAAAAAAAGGCAAATTACTGGTTTGGCTCATTGACTAGTGTTTTTGTCCCTCAAAAATAAATGGTGGTTGTATGGGATATACTAGCAGGTTGTGTCTGTATTTTAGTTAGTATGAAATTGAAAAGTAAATACATTTTTAAACAAAAATATTCACATTTAATTACAGTCTAGCTTATATTTGCAGACCAAATCACTGTGATTTCATGAAATAAAATTCTATGGTAGCACTAGCCCAAGGCTGCAGGATGAGAAGATCAATGAGAAGATCCTCCCCAATCATCCATCACCTGTAACTCTTCCTCCAGTTAAAGAGCGACAGAAAGTTCCAGTAGCACAATCCTTCTTCACCCAAGTAAAGGCAGCTTGGCATATGGATAAGCTGGAGGAGGAAACTGTCACTGGAACTGAACACTGTCCTGTTTCAAGATCTCAAACAGACCAATGACATTGGCTTCTTGGCTCAATGTGATGAATCACTGCTGCTGATGGTCAGTCTGGTCATGCAAGAAGCAGTGCACATTGGTCAGGTTATTAATATTGATAATGCTAAGTCCCTTGCCATTGCCATCAAACAGCTTCCCACTCCAGACTACAACCAGCTCAATATTAACCTTCCCAGATGCGACACTGAGCAGGTGGCAGCTGTCACATATTTGGGCAGCATCCTCGACAGCACTGGAGAATGCTAAAAAAAAGAGGATGCCTATAGAACATAAGAAGGGTCATACTGGGTCAGACCAACAGTCCATCCAGCCCATTATCCTGTCTGCCGACAGTGACCAATGCCAGACGCCCCAGAGGGAGGGAACACAACAGGTAATCCTCACGTGATCCCTCCCCTGTTACCCACCTCCAGAGAAACAGAGGCTAGGGACACCATTCCTACCAATCCTGAGTTATAGCCATTGATGGACCTAACCTCCATGAATCTATCTAGATCTTTTTTGAACCCTGTTAAAGTCCTGGCCTTTACCACATCCTCTCGCAAGGAGTTCCACAGGTTGACTATGCGCTGAGTGAAGAAAATCTTCCTTTTGTTTGTTTTAAACCTGCTGCCTATTAATTTCATTTGGTGACCCCTAGTTCTTATATTGTGGGAATAAGTAACTTTTCCTTATTCACTTTTTCCACACCAGTCATGATTTTATAGATCTCTATCATATCCCCCCCTTAGTCTCCTCTTTTCTAAGGTGCAAAGTCCAAGTCATTATGACACCCTTTTAGATATCTGAAAACTGCTATCATGTCCCCCCTCAATCTTCTCTTTTCTAAACTAAACAAACCCAATTCCTTCAGCCTTCCCTCATAGGTCATGTTCTCTAGACCTTTAATCATTCTCGTTGCTCTTCTCTGGACCCTCTCCAATTTCTCCACATCTTTCTTGAAATGCGGTGCCCAAACCTGAACACAATACTCCAATTGAGGCCTAACCAGCGCAGAGTAGAGCGGAAGAATGACTTCTCGTGTCTTGCTCACAACACACCTGTTAATGTGAAGAGAGATGAAAAAGATCAACATTTTCTATTCTTGTCATTACCTCTGTATCAAGTGGCAAGATATGTTCAGAAAGCCAGATATGTGAAGCCAAACATGCCTCAATCAGCACTAGTTTGGTTTCTGAGCCTTTTTTGGTACTGACCTATTTTAAGAATAGAAGATGAATTAATTCTGAAGTGTGCACCAACGAATGCCACCACGTGGCAAACAATCATGTGGGCACCAAATGCTTTGGTGACACAAGATCAGGTGCACTGACGAAGGGTGGGGGGAGAGGTAAAGAGGGCAACTGCCCTGGGGCTGGGTAGCACTGAGGGCTGCATGGAATAAGCTAGCTCCAGCCCCACCCCTTCCACCAGAAGTTCCGCTCTTTCCGGGGGCACGGAACTCCCCGTGCACACTTTACCCAGGGGCCCAGTGATGATGTCAGCCCCACTGCACAAGATAGTAAGTTTGGAACATTAGATTGACTATTCAATCAGACCTCCTAGAAACAGATCTGAATGTGGCTCAGTTTCCAGGAAGCCATGTCCCTTTGGGATTTGCCATGGTGGTGATAGTGGAAGAAAAATCTACCTATATATTTGCCTTGGACGAGTGAGGTTTGGGCGGCAGTTTCAATTGAAATGTAAAAGAAAGAATGTGTATACATACAAATGCTGCTAAAGAAGTATTTCCTTAGTGCTACAAAGTTGAAGAAGGAAGCCACACTGGTTGCAGCACCTGATCAAAGTCTGCCTAAAAGAGTAGGGCTCTGATTCTCCTCTCCCTTATCTGTGTAAATCAGGACTAACGCCACTGAAGTCAGAGTTGGGCCAGCATACACCTAGGGTAAGTATGGACACTCAGGACCTAACCCTTGGTTAAAAGCTCAGTAAGGGTACTGCAGTCATACTATACTCTAAATTTCCTGTAATTGTGACCTCCCGTTCCGGGACCAAGTGCCCACTGCTCCTGCTTGTCTTCAATGAGAAGCAAGGGTGTTGAGTGACTAGCAGTATCAGACCCTTTTAATGGAAATTCCATACAGAATGACTGCAGGGCAGAACTCCCAAGATGTTTTTGCCTGGAAAAGTTGTGAACCAAGAAATGTTTCAGAGGTCTTGCTCGATACAGTGAAAGGCAGCAAGACCCTTCTAAAAGTGCAGATGATGCAATTACACGCCAAGTAAATATGTGTTTAGCATTTAAAAATATTCATAGTGATGCAAATATGCACATGGGGAATTTTAAAATATGGACAATTAACCTAACAGCATTGCTGTGATCTGTTGAGCAAACACCTACCTGAGGAGGATAATCAACCCACCAGAGCAACAGTGACTCTGGTGCAGCTGGACATTCTTGGCTATGTCAGTACCTCACCCATGATGCTAATTTGAATGGTGCCGTTGGATTCAGTACTTAGCGTGTTCGAGTAATCTCCATAACAGGCTGCAGCAGCTGCAAAAGAAGGCCTGGGCCCAGCAATCAATGCAATGGCCACACCTAAACCAAAGTGTTAATGCTCCAGGAAATCACTGCTGGAAAAAACATTGTTTTGTAGCTTCTTTTCCAAACTACGTTTTATAGTTGCCTTGCCCACTACCCCCAACAATGCCAAAAGGCACATAGTCCAGGCATAATTGTGGTGATGATGGGAGAAATTACTAGAATGTCACTGTGGTATATAATTTGTTCTCGGTATGTTTTCTCACAGAGCCCCTGGATCTACCAAGAGCCATGTGGATTACAGAGAATCCACCACAGGCCTTTGTTTAGCCTTATAGGCTCCAACCACTATGTGCTGGCCACGTACCTCAGCATGGGGAAGATCCAACAGAGTAGGCTGAGCAAATGAATGCTGAGTTAGTCAGCACAGCCTCACACCAGAAAGGACCACTACACCCTACAGTTTGAAACTGTTAGTTCTGCGGATGCGGTACAGCTAAAGAAAGAAAGATGAAGATGTCTTCTCTCCTGCCTGTTTCATTAATAATAAAATAACCAGCCAATTCCTAATTCCAGTGCCATGGATGCTGGTGCCAGTGCCAATTTAAAAGCAGAGAAAAGCTGCTCAATTTCCAGAGACCAGGCTGAGTCTGAAGTGCAGTGTGATGGGATGGACTCGCCACTGTGACGCCTCTTGCTGGCTGTCCCGCGGATTAGCTCTGTTTACCGGTGTGCCTTCTTCTGGTGATGTCTCACCATCATCACTTCTGCTCTAGGATCCACCATGTTACTGTCAGGACCACAGCATCCTCTTCATGGCACAGCCCTCCAGCTATGTCCTGCTCTGTTCCACTCACCTCTCACTTCTGGGGCGGGAGGGAGTGTAGTGCAGTCTGATGGCCCAGCCACTTCCACAAAGGCAAGTGGGGAAGGGGGACCCAGGCCTGCCCATTACTCCAGGTCCCAGCCCAGGGACTCTGAAAATAGTATCCATATACTGTGTCTCTTCCAACCTCTCAGTCCATTTCCCTAGGTCATTATCCCATGACACCCCTTCCCCCGCACCTTCTTCACCCTTTTCTCAGGTTTACAACCAGTCAGTCAAGGGCAGGAAAGATGTACTGAGCACCAAGATGACATCTGTACATTCACTTTGCAAATTGCAGGCCAAATGGCCTGACCGTTTGGGTGAAATACATCCCTGTTCAGAGGGCTAACTACAAAGTCTGGCCACCACCTAAATCTGCTTTAAGACTAATATTTTAAAAGGCCACTATGACCACCTAGTCTGACCTCCACAACATCCAGTAATCCCTGCATCAAACTAGGCAATTTGCAGTTGAACTAGAATATTTGTTTTAGCAAGACTTTGATAGTGTCTATGTCTAGTGCTAGCCCTGTGCACAGTGTCAATTTCACTCTCGAGATACACATTTCCTTACACTAACTTCACATACCAATACTTAGCCACATTTGTGTATGCATGTACCCAGCTTGAGAGTAAAGCACAGGAAAATGTACACCTAAAAATGGTGTGGAAATCTGCTCCCAACTACAGGACCAATCATTTGTAAAATGTCTCAGGAGCACCAATAAAAGCATCTGAAAAATTATAGATTGATTCTGATTCAGCTGCTCTGAATTGGAATGGGGGCAATATTCATGGATTTCAGTAGGAATCACTTGATAAGCAAGGACAGAACTGAGTCTATAATTTTTAGAAATGTCCTCACTGAGGGTTTTATATGTTAGGTCTCAGTCCTGAAAACACTTGTCTATAATGGAAATACTGATGCAAACAAACAGCAACACCAAATGTTTGAGAACACCCTTCAATTTCTAAGCAGAAAACCTACAGTTTCAAGTAGCCATGACTAGTCATTCTCTTAGGCAAATTAAATCCACTTAGCTGATGTCTGAAATATCTTCCTCTCCCGCCCTAGCTCCATTTACAGCAAATTTTAGTACAAGAGCAACAACAGTTGTGTATGCTTACCTAATTATGAAAAAAAATTATCTTTATAAAAAGTAGCTACAATATGTTAAGTATCTTTTTCTACAATTACCCATTCATTCCTACATCAAGGGCACAGCAAATCCCAAAGGGAAAGCCATGATAAAATAATATACCAAATGAAGCAGCCCACCCTATGCAGAATGCTATCCTAATCCAAATAGGTGCCAACTTCCAGATTTCCCAGGGAGTGCTCAACTCCCTGCTCCATCCTAGGCCAGGACCCTACTCCACCCTTCACCGCAATGCCCCACTCCCACCTGACTTATCCTCACCTCTGCTCTGCTCCCTCCTCCGAGAGTGCCCCATATTCCATTGGTGTTCCCCATAATGGGGGAACACAAGCTAAAGGGAAAGTCACATGCCCCTCCTGCACCAAGCCCCTAGGACCACCGCGCTCTCCCTGCCCCATGGCACGTTCTCCTCCCACCACACCTGCCTCTGCTCACATGTTCTGCCACTCTCCTCAGGCAGAACATGTGAGTGGGACAGTGGAACAGAGGTAGCCACTTTTATTGCCAGCCCTTCCTAGTCGCTGCTCTGCAAGCACTGCCCAGTGGCTACCTGAGAGAGCCTAGCTAGGGAGAAAGCAACTATTTTTTTTCCACCTGGGAGCAGCCACAGATTTCACACCTATGCTAGTCAAAAAGAGCCATTTCCTCTCTTCCTTCTAAATGACCTGTTGCAAGAACAAGTTCTCAATGAGATTAGTGAGCAGAGAATATACATGACTGCCCGCTCATATTGGTAGTTTCACAGAGAAGTGGTTTTTAACAGCAGCACTGCCTGTGCTTTTAGCATTCGTACTCCCCATAGTTAGGGTGACCTGACATCCCATTTTTAAAGGGACAGTCCCATATTTAAGCTCTTCTGCAGGTGTCCCTACTTTTTCTTTAAAATGGGCAATATTTTCTGTCTTCCCCCAACAGTACTTCCCAGTCCAGCTGCTGCCCAGATCAATGCTTGCCAGCTGTCCTCTCACCAATAGTGACTGGGGGGTGAGGGGGCATAGGGCTGAGGATGGGGGTGGATATGCAATGAAGGTGGTTGAGCAAAGATGCAGTGTGCGTGGCCAGTTGTGCCCCCTGGCTGGTCCATCAGCCAACCCCTGCCGTGCCCTGGCTCTAAGCCAGCAAGGCCCTGCCCCCATCCCATTTCCAGCTGACACTGGCTGCACGCTGCAAATTGCAGTGGCTAGTGAGTACAGGCAGGCATCGGCCTGCCCTCCCATCGGCTCTTTACATGCTCCCCCTCTCACTCTCCTCTCCCTGCTTTTCTCCTTCACCCCCCAGTCCCACTGCTTCTCTATATCTCCCTAGTGGGGCACATCCTGCTCCCAGAGCTGTGCACTCAGCACACTGACAGCCTGGCCCACAGACTCCTTCCTTCCCTCACTGCCTCTGGCTGTGCTGGCACCTGGGGAAACCCAAGACCTTGTTGCCTAGGACACTTCATCCCTTAGGCATCCTCCTCTCTCGAGCCACATCTCTGGCTGGGTTCACTGAAGCCCCTGTAGTCAGGTTGCCTGGGCCCTGGTGCACAGTGTATCCTGAGGGCTAACACGTTCTTCCTGACTTTGCTGTAGCCAGGGGGACAGAGGTGGCTGGGTTATATCAGTGGCCAGCAGCAGTCTAGAGGTGTTAGCTGCCTCTCAACACTATGCAGGCAGGAAGTGGCAAGATGCTGCCAGCCTTTGAGGGGACGAGAGGAGAAGAAGAAATGAGATCTGAACCAACATTGGTCGGGTCATCTCTTCTCC
Source organism: Rafetus swinhoei (assembly GCA_019425775.1). Classification (NCBI taxonomy): domain Eukaryota; kingdom Metazoa; phylum Chordata; order Testudines; family Trionychidae; genus Rafetus; species Rafetus swinhoei. The sequence goes on from CM033437.1 coordinate 58,882,711, forward strand.
CCCTCCTCCTCCTCCACTCCTGCAGCTGGAAGTAGTTCCTGTCCCTTCTCTTATGCACAGCATGGAAAGGCTGCTGCTGGCCTCATTCTGGTGTGAACCTTTGCAAAAATCTGGGGAGATGACCATGTGAGGACAAATTTAGGGACAAATGGTGCCAAGTGTTAGGAGATGCAAGTCCATCCCCGGGGCCCAGCAAGGCATGGAGGGCAGAGTGTGCTGGACAGGGAGGATCAGGTCAGTTGGCCATCCCCCCCCTTGTGAGAGAGGTACACAGGAATGTGTGTGTCACCTCCCCCCAAGTGTGGCAAGTCGGGGATATGTCATCCCTCCCTGTGTGAACCCTAGTGCTTTAAAGAAGGTAAATCAAAACTATGCAGTATTTGTTTTTAATGGGGACTCAGTCAACTTGATGCTAATTTGAACATTTTTGCTGCATAGTTCTGACTGATCACTATCGAACTCATTTGAATATGAGCAATTTTACCAGTGTCCTATATTCAGCATAGGGAAATATGGTCACCATACCCATGCAGCCAGCGATCAGACTGATAACTTTCCTTTATGTCTTCTTTTGCAAGGGAAGTGCTTTTAAACTAAACACTTGCGTTGTGCTCTCATATGACTTAGGACTAGATCCTGCTGCCATTACAGTGAACAGAACATTCACCATTGATGTCAAGGGATTACACACACATATCCCTTTGTTCCATGTATAAAAAAAACAGAGGAAGGGGACTTTTCCCAGGGAAATCCCTGTGAGGATCCCCTCAGAGTCACTGCTCCACAACAGGCTGTTCAGGGGAAAAGGAAGGGCTTGTCTCCCCGTATTTAAGGTTTTGGGGCCCAATTCCCAGGGATTTATGGGAGGCCAGGACCATCTGCCTGATGGTCTGAACCAGTCATAGGGTCTGGCAGCCCTCCCAGCAACCTGACATTACAACTCCAGTAGGACAGTGTTGCCAGGGACACTGCTCTGGTCACAGCTGCCCCCATGTCCCTCAGGGATCACCAGAGATAAAGTAAGAGCAGCCCGCACTGCGAAGGGATGTGATGAGCATCACCTCAGACCATGTTCTGCAGCACTGGGACCAGGAGGGAGGGAGGAGATTGATACCACAGAGGTACATGAACATCCCTTCTCTAGTAAGAAGGCAAGCTCCAAGTATGAAAGATGCCCCTACAAGCGAACTGAGCCTCTCTTGACACCTCCCATTTTGGCTCCAAGAGAGCAGAAGCAGGCTTCTGGTTCCTACCACAAAGGGTGTGCCACACCTATCAGTGTGTTTTGATTGATAGAGAGGATATCCTGCGAGCCAAGCACTGAGCTGTCAAAGGTCAACAGTTTAAAAAATGCTACCCTGTTCGTTACTGTGAGCTACCACCATGAACATGTTTCCTGTAAAACAGCTACACTCTGAGCTAAGCACGCTAAGGGCCAGATCATGCAAACTCTTATTGACAGACGTAATCACAGGGGCTACTTGTGCAAGTGCTTGCCAGAACAGTCCCCCCCCCGCCCGATGTGGTGCCTGTGGTATATGCATTTCACATCTGAGGAGGAGACAGTCTGCAAACTCCAGAGAGTCAGCTTTAGCAGCAAGTGCATTTCCTTTACAAGCTGCCAGCAAACCTGATAAACCACAAGCCACAAGGCTGGGAGGGGCCATGGGAGCAGAGCAGAAAGGACCAGCACTTGCTTTTAATGAGAATGTCCCCTGAGACAAACTTTTCAAACAGAATTTTGCCAGAGCATCCTGTGCAATTGCATTTTTTTTCTCTACCGTGGGCCTCACTCTCCTGATTCATTATTACTGTTTCGTCTCTCTCCTCTCTGACAGTACAGAAATCATAACTGAATTTTTCTAGCTTCCATCCCTGCATTCGGGCCACCAGACTGCACTCTTTTTCCAGAAGTTTCCAGAAGTGTGCAGATAACTGACAGATACCTCCACCTGAGACACCAACTTTGCTTGTACAGAAGCTATTACAGCATTAAGGAGGAGGAAAGAGAAATGCACGGTGAAGCCCCAGTGGGCATTTTAAAAGACAAATTTACATGCATATTTGAATCTACAAAACTTATCAGAATCAACCCATAACTATTGTAAGAATAGGTCATCTCTCCAGAAAAAGACATAGAATGTCAAAAGTACTTACTAGTTGGAATAGAGGCAGATTCAGATACCAGGAACAAGTTACAAAATGGCCGCTATAGTCATAGGGCTTCTTCATGACTTGATTCTTCTCAATTTAAAAGGCCAGTCCCAGGAAGGCATATTGTAAAAAAATACAAATGAAAGGACAATTCTGCACTAGAGAGAGGGAGTAAGTTTCAGGCTGTTACAGAGTAGTATGTGGATGATAAAGGATCTGCTTCTGCAAACTCCCACTATCTATGGGAATATCTATTAAAGTAGTTAGAGACTCAGGTGGGAAATTACCATACTGAAGCTGAGGTAGCTGAGAGTTAAGGTTGTTAGACTACTTACCCCTCTAATGCAAACCTAAACTTTACCGAAAGAGAGATCTAACATCCACCATTTGCATTCTGACACTAGATCTCACCTATACACATACTCACCAACACAAAACCTCATACAACAGATTTTATGAAAACCACACCAAATGTAAACTAATCTTCAATGCAGAACCAGCCCAACTGGTCCAAGTTAAGGTTTGTGTAGGTTGTCCAGAATGAGGGTGCCACTACGTGGCCTGTGGGTGTGGAAGCAAAGTAGTTGAGGCTGAGAAAGGGGAACTGATTTGGGGAGTGTAAGTAAGGTGCTGAAAAACATACCGCTAGTTGCTTCCTTGCTTTTTTAGGGTCTGCATTGGTGGGTAAGCTCTCTAGCAACATAGAGTTTATGTTTTTGCAGGGGAATATACAAGTAAGCGGCAATAGAGAAAGTAGCATACAGTAGGCAGGGCCTATTCAAAACTAGCTCCCAGCTAGCGCTCTACACTGGTGTCAGCTATATGAGCTCCATTGGGACCACCCCCACTCTGTTCCCTGCAGTAGCTGGCCCAATGTCTTTTAAAACAACCTCAGCTTCGTTAATGTGGCTAAATCAAAGTGCTTTCCTAACTACCACAATGTTCCTCTTCTAAGAATCTCTGAGCTATAATACACTGACCACTATTTTAAACACTTGTTCTAGTCTAATTATAACTCCTTAGCAGAACATCACAATGGACAGCTCTCACATGTGCTGCCGACAGTGTGACATATCCAGGGGGGCTTTCCTCAACCTGCATGAGTGGGGAACATCTTCTGGATTCCAATGGAACCCCAGCTGCCCTGGCCACTGCCTCATCTGTGTGAAAGCATGCAAAGGGGCTGGGCCCAATCTAGGCACCCTTCAAGAAACGGATTGTTTCTTGGGGAGTGTAAGTAATGAGATGGGGAGATGAATAATAATAATAATTGATACCTCTCTCTTGTATAGAGTCATTTCATCAACTGAGCTAGGCACTATTATTCCCTAGGGACCTGGAAGGTAAAGAGAATTGACTGAGGTGGCAGAAGTAGAACCCCGTTCTCTGGTGTTTCAATCCACAGTTATACCTTGCAATAATGGGTTTTCTTGCCTGTCCCTTTAGATAAGCCTGGGAGCAGAATTAATGTGAAGGATATTAAAGTCTTTTTACATGCTGGACTACAAAGCATCAAGCACGCATTACGATAAACGTGGAAAGAAATGCATTTTGCTATACGTGAAACAGGGTAGCTTTGCTGGTACCAGCTGAACCAGCTTCTCCTGGTTAATACATTCTTCACAGAGTTAGATACATACTGTATTTGTACCCCAAAAGAAGTCGGCACTGGGAAAAACATTCAGGACTGCATTCTTTGCTGGATGCACAAAGGCCCTACCTGTGTAATTCCTATTAGTGTTAATGACTCTAGTGTTGAGAGTAACACACCATAGACTTAATTTAGAACCATGCAACTCTTACAAGTACTTCAGATGGACTTAGTCGATTTACTATAGAGCTAATTCTTTACTTTCAACAACTAATCTTTTTCCACTCTCCGTCCCCTCTTAATACCATGTTTTGAGGAAAAGTTAGAGTACCTCATTTGTGCTGGTATTGTAAATATTTAGGAAACTTGTGATTTAATGAGAACAAAATATGTTTTGGCCCAGTGGCTTGGATTCTCATATGAAAGTGCAGGGCTTTGGAGCACACATCTCATTAACATTAATATGAATTGCACCAGTTAAAAACACAAACATAAAAATAAGGAACAATGCTATGATTGTAAGGGATGCTTCTTTCAAGGGTAAAGTAAATCTGACATTTTTTTTTCTGATTAAAATATTAGCTGGAAAAATTTAAAAATTTAAAGTAAAAATAAAAAATTCTTGCAAATGAGGAATTCATACTGTAGAGAAAATAATATTTGACCTACGAATTATAGCAATTCTACATAGTCATAATCATTCGAAACATTTAAATAATCATATTCTTTCTGACTATGGCTCTCAAATATATGAGAAAGAAATTAGAAATCTCATTTAAAGGGCCAGGTCTGTATATACGAAAAGGAGTAATAAAGACTCAGTCTTCACTTTAGAATGGGAGATTTGTTTCAAATCCAATTCCTCACTGAGGGACAATTTCAGAGCGAGGAAATGCTGATGTGTCTACCAATTGCTGGCCAGACACTACAGCAGACTTAAACACTTATTACTATAGGCCACTATTCATTGGCTGGACTTGCTACATAGACCTGTACATTGCCAGGACTGAAATTTAAATGGGGACACCACAAGTTTGAAGGTATTGAATCTATCTGTCCTGGCTCTAGCAGCTAGATCTGTAGAAGGATTTAGGCACCTAATTACTACTTAAGTTGCTTGAGTCCAAAATTTAGATCCCCCTGCTTATTGGCATCTATATTTCTTGCTGTAATGTCCCATAGTTGCCTATATATCTGCCAGGGCACATGCACAAAGCCACTGAAGTCTGGAAGGTGCTGAGTAGCTGAGTGCTACAGTCCCACTGAGCAGGGCCGGCTTTAGGCCGATTCGCCCGATTCCCCCGAATCGGGCCCCACGCCTAAAGCCGCGCTCTAAAGCCAGAGGGCCCCACGCCCTAAACCTGGAAGTGTGCCGGGCGCGCTGCGGGAGGGGGCGTCGGCCCTGATGGAGGAGCGCGGCGGCTTCTGTGGGTTTGGCTGGAAGGCGGGACTCTGCCCTGTAGCTGGGGATTTAAAGGGGCTATGAGTTGTTTCTTTGTGTGCTGGGTTGTTGTTTGTTTTTGTTTTTGTTTTTTTGCTCAACCAAAATTTGGTTCAAATTGGGCCCCGCACTTCCTAAAGCCGGCCCTGCCACTGAGTTGTGCAAAACAGGCACTCCCTGTGGGCTCAATCCAGTAGATGTTCTGAGGTCACAAAATGGTGGGGGCTCCATCCCCACCCTCATTTATATGCCTAGCACACTGAGGTATGAGACCCCACTTCAAGTCTCCACTCTGCTGGAACTAAATCAAGGCTCACAATCCCCCCACCACCACACACACACCCCACCCCAAGTGAGTGTTTTGACCATCAGGGTTATAGTCTGGGGAAATGGCTCGCAGTCTCTTCTACTGAAGTAGTTCTGTTTTGTACATAATACTTGAATGTTAACTAGAGGTTCTGTGGTTAGAGCACGCACAAGGGGGACTTAGGGTCTGGTCCCTAGATGAAAATTCATACAAAATGAAAGATCTCCAGCTGGAAAACTTGAGCAAAAGGTCTAGTGGTTCGCATGCTCACCTCCTCGCAGGAGACATAAGGGATCTGTTGAAAAAGGCTTTCTTTTTCGACAGATCCCCCTCTAGACTGCCATTTTTTGCCGACAAAGTGCTGAGTCGGCAAAACACGGTGGCCATTTTTATGCAAATTAGGCCCAGGATATTTAAATCCCTGCCTCATTTGCAATGTCGATCTGCCTAATCTGCATCCCTCTGACTACAGAGGGATGCAGTCTAGACATAGAGAGGATTGAGCAGCCCCCAGCATTCGAGTAAGTCAGCACCTATGTGGACCACCACCATTTCTTGTGAGAAACAGCTGACCTGGCTCCAAGAGAGGGTTCATTCCCAGCTGTGAATCCTGACTGAGGGAAAGTGTCTCCCCTCAGTCCAGAGTCAGGGACCTACCTCCCTTTGAAGGGTGGGGCTTAGGCCACACCTCTCTCCTGGGCATTTCCTATTGCTCAGCTTGCTGGGTTTTGTGAATCCCATTTGGAGGTGCCTTACTCTCGCTACGTGCATTGAATAAGAGGCTCTGGGTACCAACTTGGGGTAGATTTTTACTAAGCAGCAGGGCAGTGATTGCAATTCTGAGTCTAAGTCCCCTTCAGGGCTCTAGCCTTAGAAATATGCAAAGCTGCTTCCAGCTGGTCGTCATTCTTTTATATCTTTAAGAATAAAGGACCCAAGCCTGGAAAGTGCTGAGGTCCATCAGTTTCCATGGACTGAGTAAGGGTTCAGCATAAAGGCGGTGTAGTACATTAGAGTAATTCAGGAGACGCGCAGGCTGTTCCCAGTTCTGCCAATCAATCACTGCACGTGCTTGCAAAAGTCACTTGAACTGCGTATGAGGGAGAGTGGTATTTCACCATAGGCTCCAGCAATACACTGTTGTCCATTAGCAATCGGAGACCAAAAGGTAATATGGTTTCTTTCAGTCAGTGAAATGGTCCTAATTGAAAATTGCACTTGACCAGATGACGAGATGGAGAGAATCCGTGTCAAACGCTGGATAAAAATCAAATGTCACCTGCATAAAACAGCGCATGTAATTTTAAATTCAGGTTGAGTGAAATAATAGCTGGTCATGCCTGTGATAATAGGTAATAACAAAACAGTTTCCATCATAATCCCTTAATTAAAGGCTAGCGTTCAGCTTGGTGTAAAAAAGATGAGTCGGATTTAACAAAGGAATGATCATTTGACAATTACATAGCAAGCATGTGCAGGAGAAAATTGTCTAATACCAACAGGTAGGCAATTAAAAATGCAGTTTCTGCACAGCTAAGTGAGTGTGCACTCCAACACACACTCAGCTGAGTGTGAAGCCAACAGAGTTCTGCCCGCATATGCCAATAATAAATTTGCCCCCATGATGCAAGGCTGTATATACCGTATCACCATTAAATTCTGTGTAAAATAGATGCCCACACAGCAGGTGCCATAAGGATAAGGGTGTGGAAGTGAGTCATTATAATGACTAAATAACTGAATGGCCTTTTTATAAATTCTAAGTAATTTATTTTTCCCTGGAACCATTGCAATGAAGCCATAGACAGGAGCAAAGCAGGAAATATAGTGCGCTGTTTTGTCGCTATGAGAGGCTGAATTTATTAAAAGTCCTCAGACCTAATCACATGCCTGCTGAGATTGACTGTTTAAAGCTCGAATTGCTTTATGTAGTTTAAGCAAAAAACAGCTGATGCACGGTGAGGTTAAAGAACGATGTGACAAAGTGGGTGCTGCACAAAACATTTGTTATCCACCTAACTATGGGACTGATTCCACAAGCTCTGACTTACATATGCAATTCCTCTAATGACAGACTGGTTTTGGTAGGACTATTCATGGGGCTAAGGATTTTGTAGCATTGGGCCTAGTTGGCTGAGGACCCAACCTCTCTCATTTACTTACAAGAATACTGATAACTCAGGAGGGTTACTCTCATAAACACTATTCAAAGTGAGCAGGAGTGACAGAACACTTCCCTGGGTTATCAGGAAAAGGCTTCAAGTGGACCAATGACAAGGAAGGCTATTGGTGTCCCTTTTAGCCTGTCTGAACAAACAAGCAGAATGAAAATGATTCCAATCCTCACAGGCGGTTTATGCTGGTTTGATTTAAGACTCATTGACTAGTCAGTTTGGGGAAGCTGGCAATACTTGTGCCAGTGCTGTAATTATTCAGTGGGCACAAGGGGCCACTTTTTGGTATTTCGGCACCTCAAAATGCAGATAGGCAGCTAGTAAGATTTCCCCACTGGAAGCTGGGCAACAATACACTTTTGAAAATCCTAGCAGGGGCTAGATTCACAAGGGAGAATGTAGCTTTGTAACACTGAGCTTTGCTATGCCTAACTTTTAAGCACCCTGCTGTCCATTAGAATTCACAACCTGGAGTCAGGCCCCCAGATTCCTCATACAAGGGGTATCTATGCACAGTTAGGAGCTTGAAAAGGTGCAGAGTCCCCCCCTATGGAATTAGAAGCCAGAAAACTGTGCCACCTAATCTAGCATCTAGGAAATGCTGAGGAGAAGGGTGTGGCCTAGGTGCCTATGTCCAGGCCAGAGGAAGGGGCTTAATTCCACTCAGGATGCACAGCTGCAAACCCTGTCAGAGAACAGTCCCAGCCAGGTCAGTCCTGCCTCAAGAAAAATCAAGGAGTTGCTGCTGTTCCCATGCCCATTACCAACTACTCCAGTGTTCACAGAACCTAGGATGTGAGAGATCTACTTTCAAATCCCTCCTCCACCTGCTGGGGAGCAGAGAGTTGAAGCCACCTCTCCCATCTGCAATAGTACCAGGCTGTTGGCTTATGTTAGGGTGTTGTTCACAAGCTCTGCTTCTGCAGCTGTTGCATTTGGTGTAAATATTGAGTCAAAGCGGAAGGCTATAGCCCCAGATTCCTGTCCCTGCTCCAATGGATATTGGACTGTTTATCTAGAGTGGAACAGCTTCACCAGGAGAAATTTCCACCTCAGAATGCTCCGAAATCCTGGTTAGGGCACTGAGCTAGCATATGGGAGAGGTGAGTGCTCCTAACCACTGGGCTACTGGGTCTGGGGGGGATGGGCACCTCCTTCTCTGGCCACCTTTTGTGAAGTGTTCGATATGCTCAGGATAGTTGGGGAATGCCTAGGTTATGAATCCTTCGTGAGCTGAGTGCCTTGCTCCTTGGCTTTGCACAAGCCTGGTCGCAGACAGGTAGGGGGCTTTAATGGTGGAAACTCATGCACTTACCACATCACGCAAGCAAGCAGAATCTTTGGGAATAACGGAAGCATCCCAACATTATATTTAGCTCCTATTTCCTCCTTGCCAGTCCTAGCTGCATCTTTAGGACCCTACATACTTTTTGAAAATCTGGTCCAAAGAGGACTACAGCCTACAGGACAGACATCTTTCACAAAAAGAGCACTCACGTACATTTTAAAAGTAAAAGATATGTAGCTGTGTTAGTCTGGTCTAGCTGAAACAAAAAACAGGACTATGTAGCACTTTAAAGACTAACAAGATGGAAAGCTCATCACCTAATAAACCATCTTGTTAGTCTTTAAAGTGCTACATAGTCCTGTTTTTTGTTTCATTTTAAAAGTAAGTAATTCCTTACTTCTTACCAGAGCCGGTCTTCGGGGCGGGCGAGCCAGGAAGTTTCCCGGGGCCACCATTTTCAAGGGGCTGCTGACAGAGCCGATCTTAGGGGCGGGCCGCAACCGCATTTCGGCCTGGCCACCTGAATCATCCCCCCAGGTTTCTCTGGTTACTCCCTGACCCTTTTTTTTTTTTTTGGCAAGACAAATTTTTGTCTGTTTTTTTTTTTTTAAACCATCTGGCAACCCTACAGGCAAGCCGGGCGGTCACCCAGGGCTGCCAATTAGTTAGGACCAGCCCTGATTCTTACCTTTGATAGGGAATATGATCTCTTACAAAATTCAGGAATATGCAATGGCTCTATAATTTTCCTGGCATTGCACACACATCTGACAACAGGATTTTAAAGCCTTCAGGATTTTTCTTTAACCACAGCCCATCAATTAACTTTATGCATGTATATACAGTTCAGAAGCAACTGAAGCAAGTTTTAACTGAACATTATTGAGTCCATTGTGTTATTTTGTAAATGAGAGAGACACAAACTCTGTAATTGGCATCTAATGTGCCTTTCCAGGCTTCTTGATAGCTCAAGACAAAAGAAAACAAAACATTTTGCTAGTGGCTCCCTCTTACAGTGGACAGGTACTCTTAGCATTTTCATGAAAAAAACCTGAAGAGTGGAATTTTCAATAGCACACAGCACTGGCTGTACTCTGCTCCCGTTGTTGTCAGTGGGAACTCCTAGAGAGAAGGAGGGCTACTGCTGATTTCAATAAGAGCAGATTTAGGCCAAGGCTGAGTGCCAATGAAAAGCTAACCCTTACACCTTGTTCTGCAACTGCTTCTGTGCAGAGGGTCACCTGCACGGCTGTGTGACAGCACGGCACAGCCAGCCAGGAGGCATTTGCAGACTCAGGGCTGAAATGGTGTAAGTTTGGAAGTTACCTGTGTAGCATATGCAGTAAATCCTTAAAGCTGCATCTGAAGGAACAGCCTTGATCAAGAAAAAGTGTGTCCTGTGAGGCACAATTCCTTCCTTGCTTGCAGATTAGCAATTTCCTCCTGGCCTATAAGACGACTCATACCCTGCCCTTACCTCCCCATCTACCCCCACATGGAGCTGGAAAAAAGAGTATGCATATCTGCTGCTTTATCCTGTGTGCAGAGCCCTGTAAATCCATGCATAATTTCTGCAGGCACCACCCCTGAGAGCCAGGCCAACGTGGAACCCAGCTGTGGAGCTGCAGCAGACCCTCCACCTGCCCACAGTGCAGAGGCCCTCCCTCCCCGCGCCCCCCGGTTCTCTGCTCAGATACAAAACTATGAATCTGTATCCAATCTGCAAAATTATCTGTGGATTTTCTGTGTCCACACCAAGGTTATTCACAGGCCAATACAATATGAAGACTAGGAACAATGACTTGAAGCCGGCGGAGACATTTAGACTAGTTATTTGGAAAAATTTTAAAGACAATTGAGCAGGGGAGTACGTGATTGAGTTTCCATCGCTCCGGATATTCAGGAATAGGTTAGATAACAGGAACGTGGGATTGCGCAATCCTGTAAAAATGCAGATAGACTGGCTGACCACAGTGGTTATATCCCAGACTGAGTATTTTTTGAGGTAGATAAGCGCAGGCTTTGTGGCCACCAAGAAATTAAGACAATAGCTCTGAGTCTTCAGATGCATCCTCCTAAAAATCACTTGCTGTTTAATTGAAATTCTGGGAGTGTACATACCAGAATGTTGGCAAGTCAAAATATTATTGTATGCATTGATACAACTTGTATACTTCTGAGAACTACAAGACATCCTTGGGACCCACTCATTCTCATGGGAAATGCATAAAACTATGAAAGGAATTCTCAGTATGTTTATAAATATTCAGGAACACTATCCCAAAGATTGCAAATCCTCCTCTTTTACCACACTCACATGCCCACTGCCCACAGAGAGCTTGTGTGCAACCACTACATTATAATCTTGGGACATCTCTAATTCTAAAAGGCAAAGCTGAATTTTCCAGAAGGAAACAAAAATGTGGCATGTACAACCATGCAAAATAATGCAACTGAGGCATCAGCTCAAAACACCATTTTGGAGCAAAGAATTTGACAGGGCTGTAGAAAAGTCAGAAGAGAGAACCAACAATGTATTTCTTAATTTTTCCCAGTAACTAAAATGCTTGTGTAGCTAACATAATATTGGATATTGTTAGTTTTAAAATGTCCTTTTTTAAGCAGTTGCAAAATCTGCTTTGTGTGTGGGCTAATTACTAATTTGTCAATTTCAATATATCAGTATGGTGCAATAAAAATACCTGATTGTCATCCCTGGAAAGAGAAGCCTTTTATCCACGGACACTGTACCATGGGGAGTAGCAGCAAAAATCTTCCCTAACAGATTGCCAGGAGGGTGGCAATTTTGTTGGCTCTCTTTTATATAGACTGAAACTGCTCACTCATTTCACACAGCTTCACAGGGGTAGCCAAGTTAGGCTACTTCTAGACTGCATGCCTTTTTTGACAGAGGCGTTGACAAAGCCTCTGTCGAAAAAGAGCGTCTAGACTACAATCAGTATTGTCAACAAAGCAAGCCGCTTTTTCGAAAGAGAGTCTAGATGCTCTCTTTCAAAAAAGCACAGTTTGCATGCAATAGCGAAAGAGTACTTTTGAAAAAAGGCATTATTCCTCATAAAATGAGGTTTACCACTGTCGACAAAACTGCCGCGTTCTGTCGACTTGCTGTCAACAGAACACGGCGGTAGTGTAGACGTAGATAGTTTTGTCAACAAAACCCTGTAGTCTAGACACACCCTTAGTCTTTAAAGTGCTACCAGACTATTTGTTGTTTTTTAAGTTTTTCATTTTACACAGGCTGTCAATCAATGTTCAGATAGCTTCAGACTTGTCACTATCAATCTGTGATGGATTCATACTGGTGACTTAAACATTTTGCAGCTCAGAGCCATCTAGCCCACATAGGAGAAGGATCCACTGTCCACAGAAATCAATAGAAGGAGTCTCACTGATTTCAGCTGGCATTGGATTGGATCCCATATAATGTAAAAATAGCTGGGAATGTCTAATATATCCACTCCATATGGTATGGAGTTCTGTGCCAGTTTCTTTCTGTATAGAGATGGCAGAACAAAACAGTTAGCCATGTTTACTGTTAAGAACATAACGTAAGAACATAAGAATGGCCATATTGGATCAGACCGAAGGTCCATCTAGTTCAGTATCCTGTCTGCTGACAGTGGCAATACCAGATGCCCCAGAGGAGGTGGACCGAAGACAATGATCAAGTAATTTGTCTCCTGCCATCCTTCTCCAGCCTTTGGCAAACAGAGGCCAGGGGCACCATTCCTTACCCCCAGCTAATAGCCTTTTATGGACCTAACCTCCATGAATTTATCTAGTTTGTTTTTAAACTCTGTTATAGTCCTAGCCTTCACAGTCTCCTCTGGCAAGGAGTTCCACAGGTTGACTGTGCGCTGTGTGAAGAACAATTTTCTTTTATTAGTTTTAAACCTGCTACCCATTAATTTCATTTGGTGTCCTCGAGTTCTTATATTATGGGAACAAGTAAATAACTTTTCTTTATTCACCCTCTCCACACCACTCATGATTTTATAGATCTCTATCATATCCCCCCTCAGTCTCCTCTTTTATAAACTGAAAGTTCCAGTCTCTTTAGCCTTGCCTAAGGAGTGCATTCCAAATGCACCCATATGGGGTGCATTCCAAACCCCTAATCATTTTAGTTTCTCTTTTCTGAACCTTTTCTAATGCCAAAATATCTTTTTTGAGGTGAGGAGACCACATCTGTACGCAGTATTCAAGATGTGGGTATACTATCATTTTATATAGGGGCAGTAAGATATTCTTTGTCTTATTTTCTATCCCTTTTTTAATAATTCCTAGCATCCTGTTTGCTTTTTTGACTGCCGCTGCACACTGCGTGGACATTTGCAGAGAACTATCTACAATAACTCCAAGATCTCTTTCCTGATTAATTGTAGTTAAATTAGTCCCCAACATATTGTATGTATAGTTGGGGTTATTTTTTCCAATGTGCATTACTTTACACTTATCCACATTAAGTTTCATTTGCCATTTTGTTCCCCAATCACTCAGTTTGGTGAGATCTTTTTGAAGCTCTTCACAGTCTGCTTTGGTCTTGACTATCTTGAGCAGTTTGGTATCATCTGCAAATTTTGCCATCTCCCTGTTTACCCCTTTCTCTGAATCATTTATAAATGAGTTGAATAGGATTGGTAGCAGCAGCTACCAATGTACTCTATGTTGTAGCAACTACTGCCTTCAGCAGCCTCTGTGGGGACATCATGACATCAAGCTGTGAGACTATGGAATCCACAGTTATACCAAATCTAATGCACAGAACTGAAACATGGGTGTTCAAGAAATAGCGCGTCTACACAGCAAATGCCCTTTGAAATAGCGCGGAGCTATTTTGAAATAGAGTGTCCACACTCATTGGATGCTGTATCGCATTTAAGGCCACCCGGGAGCACTTCTGGCAGGGCATCAGGACAGCACTTATTTCCGGTAGCTGCTCCCTGAGGCTATCTGAAGCTTGTGCTTAAAGAAACCTCCCTCCCCCCTCCCCATATAGTCAACCCTGTGATTCTCTGTTTGTCTCTTTATAGTGGTGAGGGTTGCGCAGGGTCATCGACCTGGGCGACATGGACCATATGATCACCAGTTTTGCCGCCATGGGCTTTCCCAACTGCAGGAGTGCTGTTGACTGCACCCATACCCACATCCAGGCCCCTGCATCCAAATACATCAACCACACCGGGCATCCAAATACATCAACCACAAGGGGTACTTTTTGATGGTCCTGCAGGCCCTCGTGGACCACCATGGCCAGTTCATGGATATCAGTGTTGGGTGGTCCAGAAGCTGCACACTGGCACTTTTTTCCCCAACCGCACCATCAGGGTCGGGGATGTGCACATGCCGATGTGCATTGTAGGGGACGCAGCCTACCCTCTGCTCCCCTGGCTAATGAAGCCCTATACCAGACACCTTGACCAAAGCAAGAAAAGCTTCATTGGCAGGCTCAGCAGGGCCCACAGTGTAGTGGAGGGTGCCTTTGGTGGTCCGAAAGGGAGGTTCCGTTGTCTCCTCACCCTGCTAGACCTCAGCAACCAGAACATCCTCCAAGTGGTGGCTGCGTGCTGTGTCCTCCACAACCTTTGTGAACATAAGGGCAAGACGTTCCTGCCAGGGTGGGGGGCAGAGGCCGAGCAGCTCACCAGAGCCTTCAAGCAGCTGTGCATGGCTGCCATCCAGCAGGCCCATCAGGGGGCTATGCACATCCGGGAGGCCCTGAGGGAGAGTTTCAGCCAGAGCCAGCTGTGACACTCTCCCCTGGGCCTCCCTACAAGGGGCCTCCCCAGCGGCCCAGTGTGCCTTTCCTCCCCCCCTCTTATCCTGCCATCCCTTCTCCCTTCCCCCACAGACACAAAAAACCACACTTTATGTTTCGAAAGAATAAACAGGTTTTGTTTAATTGGGGTAAATGTAACTGAGGAGGGACTGGGGAAAGAACCTGGGAGGGCAGACGGAGGTGGAAGGGGAAGGAGGAGGGGGGAGAAAAGGCTCGGGGATGGGACTGGAACTGGCGCCTGCCTCAGGTGGTCCCACCACCTCTTGTGTGAGGCCCTCTGTCACCATGGAGTGAGGCTCGGGGGAGAAGGCGGGGGCAGGAGCTGGGGCGGAAGCAGGAGTGGCAACCAGGCAGTTGAAGGTGGCGGTGAAAACAGCGCACATAGTCCGACCCTGCTGCAGCAGCTCCTGCCAGGTGTTTTGGCACAGCTACCAGTCTGCCTCTGGTCTGTGGTCCTGCCGGTTCAGTGAGCGCTGCAGGATACACAAGCAGGAGATGTGCTCCTACTGCAGGTCTTCCTGGGCTCGCCTTCACCTGAAGGTCACGCAGGGTTGGGAGGTTAGTGTGGGAGATGTGGCTTGTGCCCCACTCACAGTGGAGGACAAAGAAAAAGGGCAGTCATCCCAGGAGACACTATGCGTGAAGCCTAGCCCTCATCTCTCAGCCGACACCAAAAGGTCTCAGGTCAAATGAAGGGGATGTGCTTCCAGCAAGGCCACCTGAAGCCTGGACAGCAGGCCCTTTCCTGAAGGGACACAGATGTCCCGGGGGGAACCTCACTAACCCCAAAGCCCAGGAACAAGCAGGCATGGAAACTTGCCAGCCAGGCTAAGAGTCTGCATGTGGGGGGGACGGGGGGGAAGGTGATAGGGCAGCTCAGCTTCCCTCCATATCATGCACTCACCAGGTCTGGCAGTGGTGGCATCCTGCACAGAGAGAGGACTTGTATCCCTGGCTACTGGAGTAGAGGGGGGCAGAGTGTTGGGGGAGGTGTGTGAGAGCAGCAGATGCTGTTTGCCACAGAGGGTGCTCTGGGATCTCCTCCACTTCCTTTCCCTCCCAGCAAGCTCCCCTGGCAAGGGCTCAGTGGCCTCCCCCTCACCATGCTCTCCCCAGGAGCGAATGCTTCCCCAAGTGTGGGGGCATGCCTGTGTGCAGCATGGGTGTGTGTGTACTTCTAGTGGTGGCTTGTGGTGGGAGGTGACACCTTGTGAGCAGGAGCACAAGGATCCTCTGTTGCTGCCTCCTGGGCTGTGTGCCCCGGACTGGCACTCCACATGCATAGGCTACTGCGTGATCCCCCAGCCAAGAAGGCCAAGCGAGGAGTGTGCAGCAGCCCCTTGCTGCCTGTCACCTTCACCCACATGTGTATAGGAAAATTAATGGCACTCACCTGATGGGCCTTCCCCAGCTTCGGACAAAGCCTGGGAGACATCCTGGGGAGCTCCAGGGCGAGCATGATCTCCTGGCTGGCAGGCATCAAGATGATGCTGGCCTTGTCCAGCTCCTCCTCCTCTTTCTCCTGCTACCCGATTTTGCACAAGTTCTGCCCTCCCCCCTGAGAGGGCGATGATGGGCGTCTCCAGCCCAGAGTCCACAATGAGGTTGGGGGAAGGGACTGACACCTCCCTTCCCCCGGATGCGGTGGAGCTGGCCATAATAAGGATAGGTCTTCAGTGCCACCCCCGAGCAGGAGCTGCGCTGCCTGGCCTCGGTATGGGCCAGCCTGAGCTACTTGATCTTCATGCGCACCTGCTCCTGGGTGTGCATGTGGCCCTTCTGGCCCAGGCTGTCAACCATAGACATCTGCATTCCTGTGCCTGGTCCTAGAGGTTCGCCTCCTCTCCCCAGACCTCAATGAGGTCCAGGATCTCCACACCAAACCAGGAAGGCGCATGCCTCTTCCATACCCGGGCAGGGTCCTGGGAGTTGGCTGCCTGCTCGGCTGCAGCTATCAAGGGCTCAGACGGAGCACAGGGGTTGCTCATTGCAGCAGGGACTGCTGTAATGGCTGCTGTTATGTGGCACAGGGCTGTCAGGGCCTGCGTTTTGCCACAAACCCTTTCCTTTGTGGCTGCAGCTTTAAGGGCTGCAGGGGAAGGGGAACTACAGAGTTCTGATGAGTGTAGACAGAGTGGCCAGCAGGGCAGCCGTGGGAAACCCTGGAGGCCACTTATTTCGAAATAACCACAACTGCTCTGTCTACAAATGCCCTGTTCCAAAATAGCTATTTCAAAATAGGCATTATTCCTCGTAAAATGAGGGTTACAGAATTCAAACTAAGACTTCCGTTATTTCAAAATTATTTCAAAATAACAGGCTTGTTGTGTAGATGCTCAGTTATTTCAATTATTTCAAAATAACACTGCTGTGTAGACATGCCCATTACTTTAAAGTGAGCATCTGATGCATCACACAAGTAAAATAATCATCTAAAATGATTATCAAAGCATCCCTCTTTCATATAACCCAACCATAAAAAGAAATTACATGGAGGAATGAAAGACTAACATGTTCAAAATATAGCAGGCTGGTTTAAAAAGGTTTGACCCCTCACACACTCAAGTCAATGAGGCTACGTCTACACTACGAGTTTTCTCCACAAAAAATACGCTAATGAGGGACTCATTTCCATGAGTCGCAATCTCATTTGCATATTTTCTGCCGATCCGTTTTTGCGCTGGGGCTTTTGCGCAAAAACAAACAGTGTGGACATTTTCTTTTTGCACAAAAAAACCCTTTTTCCGGAAGATTGGTATACCTCCTTTTTGGGGGGCATAAGGATCTTCCAGAAAAAGGGTTTTTTGCACAAAAAGAAAATGTATACTGCTTGTTTTTACGCAAAAACCCCAGCGCAAAAAACCCCTAGTCCCTCATTAGCTTATTTTTTGCCGAGAAAACTTGTAGTGTACACATAGCCTGAAAGTTTTGCCATTAATTTCTACAATAATCTGACAAAGTTTGCAGTAGTTCAACATTTTATTTAATGCTTTATTATTGACAGTTGTGAAGATGGCTTGTGAAGAATTTCTTCTGAATTAAATCAGTTGTGGAAGCAAAACAAATTGCTTTAAAATGGATAAAGGTTTTATATAGCTCCTTTTACTCCCTTTTTGCATCTGAGGATTATTATCGAGAGGTCATTTTTGAGCTGATTATTTTGTAAGTGTCAACAATTCATTGCTGCCTCTGACACAAAATTAAGACTGCATCATGTTTAGGAAGGGATTGTCTAAAGCCTTGAACCCATAATCACATCTATGCAGGAAAACCGCACAGCAAGGTAAATTTATATGAGTTTTATATGAGTTTTAATTTAATTTATATGAGTTTTAGGCTACATCTAGACTGCGCGAGCCTCTTTCGAAAAAGAGTATCTAGACTACAACCAGTACTTTCAAAAAAGCAAGCCGCTTTTTCGAAAGAGAGCACCCAGGCAGTCTGGATGCTCTCTTTCGAAAAAGCACAGTTGCATTACATAGCGCCTTTTTTCGAAAGAGCACATTCAAAAAAAGGCATTCTTCCTCATAAAACAAGATTTTCTGCGATGGAAAAAACTGCTGCGTTCTTTCGATTTACTTTTGAAAGAATGCGGCAGCAGTCTAGACGCAGGGGAAGTTTTTTCGAAAAAAGTCCACTTTAAAAAAAAAAACAAAACCCTGTACTCTAGACACACTAATCTATCAACCTTTACACAAGAAGTCCTATTGAAATTATTTACAATTATTGGCTTCAGTGGAACTTATCACATGAGCAAGCACTAACCCTGTAAGGAAAGGTCCTAGAACTGAGCCCTAGTACTGCACAGTATTGTATTGCCGTGTGTTTCTTGCTATTTTGTAAGGCTTTATGACTTCAGTCATTAAAGCACATTTGCTCACTAATTTTAAATCCAAAAACCAACAGGGCTACAAATTCACATACACACACACAAAAATCATGTTGAAGGGCAGTATCCAACATTTGGAAGTCTCTGCTTTGCGTATCATCCAGTGGCAATTCATGTCAAAAATTACCCACCTGTGGCTTTCTGTGTGTTCTTCTGTTCATACAATTGCAAAAAATTAAAGCATTATCAAAGTAGCAACTTCATTTCATTTTGAATTGAATAGTTAAATATGTCTTTGTCCATTGAAGTGATGGATGCAACTAGGTTTATCACTCAAATAACCTGCTTCTCTTTAAATGCTAATCACAGAAATCTCAGAGTCAGTCCCTCGGCTGGAGTAAATAAGCCTAGCAAAATTGCCATGGAGCTATGTCAGTTTACACCAGTCAAAGATGTGCACCTCTGTGCCATTCGCCAGGGCCAGTCAGCTTTTCATCACAGCTCTCCAGTAGTAAATGTACCATTCCACAAATAAAACTTAAACAACAACAATGGTCCTGTAGCACCTTAGAGACTAACCAAAAATATGTAGATAGAAACATGAGCTTTGGTGGGCACAACCTACTTCTTCAGATCACAAAAATGGAACAAGGGGCACAGAGGCTGAATTATAAAGCAGAAAAGAGGGGAGAAGGGGAGGAGAACAAAAAACTATCAATTAAAGTGACTGTGCTAAATGAGGCTAATAGAGTAGGCTATAAGTGCCCGATACTTAGCTTTTGATGACATTTGTGTGTTGAATTTAACGGCCCATCCAGTTCATGTCTTTGTTCAAGCCATGAGAGAGAGTATCAAATTTGCATACGAAGACCAGTTCTGCAGTCTCTTTCTGTAGTTGATTCCTGAAATTGCTTTGTAAGATAATAGCCACCTTTAAATCCATTAATGAGTGCCCAGGCAAGTTAAAATGTTCCCCAACAGGTTTCTGTGTGTTACCATTTTGAATATCTGATTTGTGTCCATTAATCTTTTGTCATAGAGACTGTCCAGTTTGGCCAATATACTTGGCAGAGGGGCATTGCTGACACTTGGTGGCATAGATCACATTATGGATGTGCAGTTGTATGAGTCTCTGATGCGGTAGCTTATGTGGTTAGGTGATGATGTGATGATGTCGCTTTTGTAGATGTGTGGACAGAGTAGGCAATGGGGTTTATTGCAGGGGTAGGTTCCTGGGTGAGTATGATTGAGGTGTGATGTGTGGTTGCTGGAAATAATTTTTTCAGGTTGGGGTTGTCTGTAGGCGAGGAATAGCCTGTCCCCCAAGGCCGTTCCACAAACAGTTTGTCTTTCAGTTTGATACATAAAGAAGCAAATCCCAAAAGATGCCAAGCACCAGCAACTCACATTGACTTTAATGTGGGCTGCAGGAGTCCAGAACTCTCAAGGAAAAGATCATATCCCAGAGATCCAGATCTCATTTCAACCTTCCATTGTCTCATGGCAACCCTACTTCTTATATACCATGGTGGTCCCATTAGCCAGCACCAGCTATAAAGAAATCACAGGGATCAATAAGGGCTTCCTGGCTCCTTACCCGAGAGCCAGAGGGATCCTCTTGAATCCCTGGGCCCAGCACCCCTCTATTTTTAACTCTACTAGTAAGTGGACTCATTCCCAGATGAGTGGGCCCAGTTTACCTGTGTTCTTTCCTTCCAAAACTTCAATGCCTCATTGGACTCAAGTCACTATTTCCTTTTTAGCTTTTGTTTTAATATCCAGGTCTTGTACTTCCAGAATCAAATAGACTCTGTAGTTGGACTGAATGATCCCAAGCCAAATTTCACAGCATCCATTGTTTGTAACAGAGAAGGGGGATGGGGAGGAAAAATCACATCTCTGATGAGTATCGTTTTCTTACAGTAACAGTTTTCTTAATGACTGAGTGCCCTTTGTACCATAGTCTGGCACTCAGTAGATCCCATTAGCTCTGCGATTCAAAACTGTGTCATTCACAGCTGCAGATATGCACTGTTGGCTCCCCTTGCATGAGTTCAACTGTCTGAATAGTGCAGAGAAATTAGGCATCTCTAGCCAAAGCCCTTAATAGCCACTGATGCAGAATCTGAGCCATGTGTGTTGGGGAATTTCCCTTCAAGCTAAAAACACCTGTTATTGTGGCAACCCGCACATGACATATAGGATGTTTTGAACAGTGTGTGTCAGAGGGGAAGCTAAACAATACAAATGTAATTCTACATGACCATTTTAACAACATTAATGACTCATAGTAATGAATCTGTTACTATAACTAGTGTCCTACTAAAACACTTTCTTTTCAGCTACTTAACGAAATATAGACTATGAACAACCAAAATATGTTCCCTAGTTCATACCAAGATCTAGATACAGTAGTAAATAAAGCTTCCTGAAAATTAGATTTTATGGACAGATCCGGTTCCTCCAGCTCAATATGCCATCTGAGGTCTCTTTAAAGCAGAGGTACAGATTTTGAAGATGCAATTT
Organism: Rafetus swinhoei; assembly: GCA_019425775.1. NCBI lineage: Eukaryota > Metazoa > Chordata > Testudines > Trionychidae > Rafetus > Rafetus swinhoei. The sequence goes on from CM033437.1 coordinate 58,903,821, forward strand.
AGACAGCTAATTTTGAAGAGTTAGCTTCCAGACTATAAGCACACCACCACCAAGATTGGTACTCACTGCATTTAAAGTTTAAAAGTCACTATTTTTTCTACTAATAGCCTGCACAGTCTTTGGTTTACTGCTAGGCAAACATGCATGGGTAAATGAGCCACAGGACATCTTTTCTATTGTCTCCAAAACATAATGGAAACATGTATTGCTGTGTAGACACACACACACACACACACACACACAGAGCATATCTTGACTAATCCCAGTGTCACCGCATGAAAAGCTCTGAATGTTTTAAAAATATAAATATGAATGAAAATAGCATGATATCCCTTCATTACCAAGGACAGAAAATGTATCCAACTGCATGCCATTAATTTTTTTTTTTAAATCGGTGCTAGGAGTGAGTTTGACCCATATCATTTTAGAAGATTTAAAACCAAATTGATCACCAAGAACAAAGACACATCATAAAACACACTAAAAGACCGCTCCCCCAAAAACATTTAAATCTTAACATTTTTTAAAGCTATCATGTTCCCTTCTTACTCAATACTTAACAAGCAACATGGAGTCATGGAACAATTTTAAAGTCAAGGGCAGATGTTTTTCTAAAGAAAAAGTTCTTAGGACTTTTTTCAGGGAAGTTATATAAGAGGTCAGACTAGATGGTTACAATGGACCCTTCTGGATTTGGAATCTATTTTTCCGGAATTCTTGGAGATCCCTTTATTCTATAAGCCGCCAATAGCAACAAACATCAGGAGCATATGTCCATTTCTGGATTGGCGGCTTGTTTCTTTCTGCCACTAGGACATATTGCTGTTCCTAGCTACTGATAAAACCACATGTTTATGAATTGCTTTACATCTGATTCACATAAAATGCAATGAAAGCACAGTGGTTTCAGAAAGCTCCTTAAGAGGAAGAAAAAAGGATTAAATTCATCCCTGATGTTCTACTAAAGCCAAACAAAACAACCTATAGTCAGTGGCACGTCATCACTTTTTTAAAATATAGCCTTGAAAGGGACAAACCATGAAGAACTTGGAAGAGAACCTACAAGCCAGGATTAAGGCTACTGGCTGAAGAGGTGCTAATGAAGACCATGGTACCCAACGGCCACTTTGGATAAATCCAGCCTATTCTTTCTAGGCTTCTATGCATTAAAGAGCCCAATCCCAGTGAAGTCGATTGTAATATGCCTAATATGTCCACAGCCAAAATCCTCTTTCAGTTCCTGCAAACCTCAGATGTCTCAAGAGGCATTATCAGAAAGAATTCATACTAAAGTAAACACTTAGTTCTTCTGTTTGTTTTCATTCAGACGCCTTGTCACTAATAATTATGACAGAGGATGTGATAAATGTCCGCTCAAAATTTGTGAGAACAATATAGTTGACCAAACATCAGGAAAAACCTTATCATAAGCTAATTATTTCTTTCACTGGTCACTATTCATGTGAGTCACTGCAGCTTTGAATTGTATTATGTTTATTTCTCCCAGAGAGGAAGACACTGGCTCTGCTTTGCTTCTTTTAGCTTGATGTACTCTTTCATTTTCCATCATCAAGACTATGGTGATATACAACCCCCTTTAAGATCGTGCCAAGCTGTATGTATCTACCTTTTAACAGCTAAGATACCAACATGATGATGTTTAGCCTGAGACCCAGATGATTAGCCTGAGAGTGCTGATTTCACTGAGTTTCATGGGTTCTGCCTTTTCTTAATTTAGTTCCAAGTGCTACAGTCTAGATTTAGATAAAATAGAATTCCTGATTCTGCAAGATGCTGAGCACCTTTAGTGTGACGTTGAGTACCCTTAACTCCTATTGGCTTCGTAGGAAGGGAAAGATTCTGAGAACCCTGGAGAAGGAGATCCAGAGGATGCAGGTTTGAGTGCTTGAAAGAAATCTAAATTCACAATTTCATGTGCACAAAAGCCAGGGACTCAGGTCTGTAACTTAATAAACATACATGAGAGGTTCTGAGGTATTATGGTATCTGTAGAAGGAAAATCAAATAAACAGGAGCAGCAAATCTGGGGAAATTCAGGCAGATGATTTAACAATTTGATCTTAATGAACTGCACAATATGACACTTATATAGCAATTTGGGGTTATTGTCAACAACCCTATCTCCTTGGAGACTGGCTTACACTGCAGAGAAATATTAGATGGGAAATTAAGGTTAACAAAGGGTTTCCTACTGTTGTTCCTGGTAACATGAGCACTTTCCACATGAGTTCTAATTCTGTTTAAATGAGAAAGAGGAAAGGGGGTAAATCCAAACAAAGGATCAGCACTCATGGGAAACTCAACTAAAGGCAGAGGGGATACACGCACATGCATCCCCCGCAGGTGTAGGCTATCGAATCCCAGTGCAGAATAGGACACAAACTAGTTTGTTTTATTTTTTCAATGAACTTTTTTTTACTCTTTTAGCAAGCCTCCTAAGCATAAATATTTGTTTCCTGTGTGCACCAGAGCTCCTCATCCAAATTTAATCAGCCCCCATCAACTTTCTGGTTCTTGGACCAAGTCTCTCTGCCCAGCCAGTCCCACATCTACCTCCCTACCCCAAGTTCCTTGTCAGATCTGTCTCTCCTCCCCCTTTCGTCCACAGCCCTTCAATTTTCCTCACCAGGTCCCCTTTCTGGCCTCCTTGACCAACTAGGCCCAGCCTCTCTATCCATTCTCTTGCTTTCAGTCTCCTTACTCAACCAATCCCACTCTAACTCCCAATCCCAGTTTCTCTCCCCACTTCCAGGGGTTACTGCCACTGAGCAGATCTGAACCTAGGACCAGGGCCGACTTATCCATTAGGCACAGTGCCTAGGGCCCACGATACTTTTAGGGGCCCACGAAAATGTTTTAATTTCTTTTAAAATCAGAAGAAAAAAAATGAACTTTTAGGGTCGAAGAAAATGTTTTAATTTTTTTCTCACATCAGAAAAAAATGAAACTTTTAGGGCCCATGAAAATCTATTAAATTTTGCCTAAAACAGAAAAAAAATAAAATGTTGAAGTATTTAAAGTTATATAAAAAATAATTTTTAATATTGATATTATTATGGTGGGAGGGGCCCACAAAGGCATAAGTACCTTGTGCCCACGAAACTTTTAGGGCCCACAAATATGTTTATTAAAATACAAAAAAAAAATCACAGTATTTAAAAATTTAATTGTTTATATTATATTATTAATTGCAATAATTCAAATCGAAAGTTAGAGCTCAACTCAACAATCGGATATTACACCGTAACGGAATTTCTGTCAGTAATACACTTTTGCATTTTTACTGACTAATTTCTTGCACATGTATACATATAATAATTTTATGGAACTACTTATCATCAATTCTGAAATAAGGTGAGTATATTTGAGATGTAACCGTTTTTTTCAAATGTTATAATTAAGCACACAATATAGACACGATAAAATATACATGTGCACTTCATACCATTCAAATTTATTCACACGTATTTAGTGAATAACAATCCCATATTTGCAAAATTAATAAATTATTTATATAAGGTAATCCCTAACCTAAATAGATGATAATTTACTGATGAAATTACGTATAAAAGTTTGATTACTTTTAAGTAATCAAAACGGAGAACAGTTTGATATATGCACTATTATTTTGTACTATAGTGAGAAGCTTAGTGACTGTAAACTGTATGGCCAATATGCCTCGGCCATAGGTGCCAACTGAATGATGGCGGATAGGAGGCCCACTTAGCCTCAGCGCAGTTTACTTCTCGCAATAAGCGAGATACATACTGATTGGCAAGCAGAGAAAGACGAATATAATCCAGCCTGGATTATATTCATCTTTATACCAACGCAGTCGTAAAATATAATTTTTAATTTTTTTTTTTATGGAGGAAGGGGCCCACGAAGGCAAAAGTGCCTAGGGCCCACGAAAGTCATAATGCGGCCCTGCCTAGGACTTCTGGAGCTTAATGTAGGAACCTCTACTGCTTGAACTAAAGGCTAGCTGGATTGCAGCTTAGTTTGTAGAGCTCCCTTGTTCTTATCTCTTGCTGTACCTGGTTTAAGTGCCACTACACAGGACAGTGACTCACATAGTGCCTATGTAACCCATACACCTAATCTGATGAGGCTCCCTTTCCCAATACACTTCTTTTCCTCCCTTCAGTATTTGATTTGGGTGGTTTCCTCCTCCACACTGCCAGGGAGCCAGCACGGGGATCCTCAAGAGCAAAGGAGAGACAGGCTTGCTGCTTTCCTTCCAATGCCTAGCCCCACGCTGGTCTGGAGAACAATTACCAGGAAAGTCCTTTTGAAGCCACATAGTCCTGACATGGAACACACTCAGACTATGTCTCAACTATGGAGTTTTTCCGGGATACCAGAGGTATCCCGGAAAAACTCGGCCGCATCCAGGGAATGTGTTTGCTCTTCCGCTTTTTTTGGTGGAAGAGCAGACATGCTCTTTCAGAAGGCCTGTTTTCCTCCTTCCACGAGGAAGAAGGGCTCTTCTGATAGAGGAGGCTTTTCCAAAATTTGGCCCAGTGTAGATGGGCCAAGTTTCGGAAAAGCCTCTTCCAAAAAAACTAAATCGGAAAAAGGTACACAAATTACAGAGCGCAATTTGCGTACCTTTCTCTGATAGATCAATCAGTGTAGTCTAGACATAGCCTCAGTCAGGTTGGTGCCTGCACAGGCTGGCTTGCACTAGGAGCTGTAAGAGGGTGGAGCATGCTCATTGAAGATGGAATCTTTGGAGATTTTAGCTGTTCAGTTCTAGCAAATCTCTACTGATCTTTCAAAGATCAGGACAAATTTAGGCAGATTTTCATGGTGCTCACAAATGTCAAGTCCCTGCTCAGAGTATTGGGGACACTAGAGCAGTGGTGGCTTACCTACAGCCCACTGGGACCCCTGGCTGTCCCTCTCCCCCACATGCCTCTCGTGCAGTGGGGCTCTGTACTGCCTACTTTTTCCCCCTCCCTCCCAGAACTTTTGGAGCACACAAATCACCTGATTGATGCGCCGACCCTACTCTTCCCCCTCTCTCCCTCCCTCCCTCCCAGAGCTGGAATGCCATGAATCAGCTATTCATGGTGTTCTAGTTCTGGGAGGAGGGGGAGAAGCGGAGACTGAATGCGAATCAGGTGATGCTCTGAAAGTGCTGGGAGGATGGGGGTGCAGGTAAGTGCAGGACTGGGGTGCCCGATGCACAAGAGGCACATGGGACAGAGGGCAGACAGGGGAGCCATGGGGCTATAAGTGGAATCCCAGAGGGCCACAGACTGCTGCGGCCCACTGAGGTGAAGGAGAGCCACTCATGCAGCCGACCTACCATTCCTGATTGCCTATCTCTGTACTAGAGCATTTCAAAGAAAAATGTGAACAGCATTGATAAGGCAGGCAAAAGTATTTTTCCTTAGCCTCCTTCTTGGAAATGATAAAGTCATTTTAGTTAATTTTTTCCCCAGGGCCGGGGGGGAGTCAGCCTGCGGCACATTTTTGGCATGGAAAATTTCAGCTCAAATGGTTAAAATCTGGTAAAAATGATAAGCAACTGAAATCAGGGCCTTAGCATGAGGAGCGTAAGGGAATTTTAATGATGGGCTGTGCTATCAGTCCTCCCAGTAATAATAATTTTTAAGGAATGGAAACCAACAGCCTAAAAACTTCAACTCCATTCATAATAATTCTTGCTACACATCTCTTTCCACCACTCTGTTCCCTAGCCTCTTCCCTCCCTAGCCAATCATATTAAAAAAAGGCGGAAGTCCAACTGGATGCTGTGTATGGTTGTTTTCTAGGATATGCTCTTAGTAGTTTCATACTACTGCACATTACACAATAATGCAGCATTCTTCTCGACAGTTATTTAGTGTTCTATTCTTTTAGAAACAGCCCAAGAGTTTATCTAAATCCGTGTGAGAACACAGGAAACTGTGTTTCCCCAGCCCCTGAAATATCTCCCTGAGGAAGGAAGGAATATTGTCTTTTTGGTGCTTCTGTTTTGCTTGTGAGCTGGTTCAGTGAGCCTGCTTTTGCACGATGAAAGTAGACCAATACAATTCTTCTTTGAAAATGCCACATCTGAAATATAATGTTTGTGTCTTTTTAATTCATGAAAATGGCTGGGTTTCAAGATTCAGTTTAGCACTTTCAAAGACTGCAAACATGGGAGCTATGCTGATATACACCAGCTAGGAATCTGTCCCATAATAAGGACTGAACAACCTGAAATTGTATTGTAAAGCCCAGATCATTATCTGGGTATTTTGAGAAAGGGAAAAGTACTTTCTACTAGTTTTTTTGCTCTGGAACAAAACCACTCTAACCCTTTTTCCAGCATCTGGAAAAATATTAACACCCAAATATCTGTGATCAAGTGATTCTTATAACCTTCAAAACTCCAAAACTGAATTAACAGGGATAAAAATGGATTAAATCTTGAAATCCTGATTCCTAGTTTACTTAGAGACTTTTCAGTCATTAGGAATTTTGCCTAAGAAAGACAGAGGGGGGGAAAAAAAAGAGTAAAGATATCAAGATTTGGCCCAATAAATAGAATAACTCTTAGCAGTTATAACTAGAGCTGTCAAGTGATTAAAAAACAATTGCACAATTAATCATGCTGTTAAAAACTGAATATAATTTAAATACTAGCAGGAGTTACCCAGCGTTGCTGGCCTTAGTGAGTGACTGTCCCCACCGCTTCCCCCGGGAAGCCACTTCTCCCCGCACTGCCAAGCTCCATGCAGCCCCGGGGAGAGGCGTCGGTCTCTCATCTCTTCCCTCCCACAGAACCTTAAAACCTTCTCCTGGATGAAAGCTTATCCCATGCAAAGTTTGGTTGCGGTAGCTCTTGTAGTGTCCAAGTTATTAGCACACAAACATACAAACATTCTCCTTTATATATTAGATTTTTATATTTTATACATTTTCAGATATATTAATATCAATTACAATACAAAATACAAAGTGTACAGCGCTCACTTTATATTTGAATACAAATACTTGTGTTGTAAAAACAGAAGAAATTGTTTTTCAATTCCCTAATACCAGGAGTGCAGTATATTTTATTATGAAAGTTGAACTTGCAAATGTAGAATTATGTACAAAAAATAACTACATTCAAAAATAAAACAATGTAAAACTTTAGAGTCTGAAGTCCACTCAGTCCTAGTTCTCCATCCAATCATTCAGACAAACAAGTTTAGTTATAATTTACAAGAGATAATGGTACTGACTTCTTGTTTGCAACACAGCTGAATGAGAGAGCAGGCATTCTCATGGCAATGTTGCAGCGGGCATCACAAGATATTTATGTGCTAGATGCATTACAGGGCCATTTGTCTTTTTATGCTTCAACCACCCTTCCAATGACCATGCATCCATGCTGGTCAGATGTTCTGCTTGATAACAGTCCAAAGTAGAGCAGACCAACGCATGCTTATTTTCATCATCTGAGTTGGATGCCACCAGCAGAAGGTTGATTTTCTTTTCTGATCATTTGGGTTCTGTAGTTTCCACATGACAGTGTTGCTCTTTTCAGACTTCTGAAAGCATGCTCCACACCTTATCCCTCTTAGATTTTGGAAGGCACTTAAACCTTGCATCGAGTGCTATAGCTATCTTTAGAAATATCGCACTGATGCCTTCTTTGCATTTTGTCAAATCTGCTGTGAAAGTGTTCTTAAAATGAACACATGCTGGGTCATCATCCAGGACTGCTATAATATGAAATATGTGGCAAAATGCAAGTAAAATAGAATGGGAGACACACAGTTCTCCCCCCCTCCCCCTCCCCCCAAGGAGCTCAGTCACAAATTCAATTAAAAAACAATAAGGAGTCCTGTGGCACTTTGAAGACTAACAGATTTATATGGACATAAGATTTTGTGGATAAAAAACACTTCACTCAAAACATGAAGGACATATGAATGTTTAGCATATCTGGCATGAAAATGCCAGCTACAAAAAGTGCCATGCAAACACATGTTCTCACTTTCAGGTGATAATGTAAATTAAAAGTAAGGCAGAATTATCTCTCATAAATGTAAATAAACTTGTTTGTCTTAGAAATTGGCTGAACAAGAAATAGGACCGAGTGGTTTTATAGGTTCTGAAATTGTACATTGTTTTGGTTTTGAGTGCAGTTACGTAACAAAGAATGTACGTTTGTAAGTTACACTTTCACAATAAAAACAACAAGGAGTTCTCTGGCATCTTATTAGAGACTAACAGATTTTTAGGGCATAAGCTTTTGTGGGTAAAACCCACTTCATCAGATGAATTGTATGTGACTCTAATGGATTCTCCAACACTGAATTTTTAAATCAATATTGGAGGTTTTCTAAAATTATTTGGGGGAAGTTCTCTGGCTTACGTCCTACAGGAGGTCAGACTAGATGCTCAGAATGTTCCTTCCTGGCCTTGGAATGTATGAATCAACCCCTTAAAGATTTTTTTTAAGAACTCAGAGCCTCATCCTGAAAGCTGCCAATGACCTTCATTTTCCTAATAAAGCTAATGGGTGTTAAAGATGCACAGTGTTCCATATGACCCAGCTCTCTGGGTGATGGGGAAGTGTTGCCTTAGCCTTGCACTGGCCCTCTGCACAGAAGGGAATTTCATCCTTCTTGTGTATAAAGCTGTCAACGTTTGATGACTCCAGAGACTTGGCATATTCTAGTCTACTCAATGAGGAAGAGAGAGCACTTAAGAAAGGTGATTTTAATATTCCCTTCCTCTCTCCGACTCATATAACAGAACACTTTCAGGGGGACAAGACATGCACCAAGTTCACAGGATGCCTTCATTTACTGACTCATAAATCTTAAACAGGATAGATACTTCCCAGCAACAAAACAAAGACTCCATTCCCAATGGGCTTTTGCACTGAAGATGGCTTTTTATTATCTTTTAGTTTAGAAAAAGAATAACGTATTTTGAAAATTACATGCAATCAGCTTGGTCAACTTCAGAATACTAAGAGGCATGAAAATGTGAGAAAGAAAATAATTAAATACAGGACTTAAATAGAGTAGGAACATTCTTACTTCAAACTCTCTTCTCAACCTGTTATGCAAAAACTTAAAATATACCTAAAAGGCCACAGAATAAAGTGTGTAGGGGCACTGGTTCAAGACCCCTAAATACATTTTTATACTCTAACAGGGCTACAGTTGTACTTTTTAATTCAGTCTCTACTGTCCAATTATCTAAATGCAATTTAGTCTTGGGAGGATTACAATACATTTTGCTTGAATGCAGCCAAGATAGAATCATCGTTATTTGGTATAAGGCCAACAGTTAAGGAGTGGCTGCTTGTTGAAATAGAATTCTCAGGGTCATTTTGGATTCTGAACTTCCTACAGTAAGTACAATCTCAGCATGCAATCTAAGCTTTTACCACTGCAAGAACACTGCCAGGTTATTGTGGTCACTATAGAAATTCTCATTTGCTTGCTTATTTTGAAGTACTGTACATCTAAGGCCACAAAAGATGTACAGATTAGAAATTGTTGTTACACCTGCTGCATAGGACCTATAGCCATTTCTCATTCACTAGTTCTCCAAAGGGCAGAGATTCTTCCAGGCTAGATATGATTTTGTTGTAAATCATAAAGTGAAGTGCCCACAAATAAGCACAAGTTCTGTGTTTTTAACCTTATCATGTGGAGGATCCTGCAATAGGCTTTCAGGGAAGGACTCTCTTCGTGCTTTTTAAACAGCAATGTTAAAACTGCAATTTAACCAGAATATGACACACTCTTTATTATGTGCCTTGGAGTACACAGCTAAGGAGGTGTAAGTTAAATGTGTTGGAACATGCTTTTTACAGGGTATTTATACCTCAAACGTCTATGTAATTTTCATATATGACTTCCTGTAGTACCATCAAGTCTCTATTGTCTTCTCTGGAACAAAGTCTGCTACTTTCCTTATTTTTAAAATATACTTGACATTTAAAATGCCATCAGAAAGCTTTGAGGTTTTCTGGCAGAAGCTCTAAAAGCCTTGCTTCCTGTTACTTCTACTCTATAGGCAGACACACAAAGAAATTCACAACCTTGCTTCATACCATCCAGCTAGCCCTGGATTTTTAGTGCAAAAAAGTGACTTTCACTTTGTCTATCCAGAAGTTGCATCAATTCCCACACTCTTTTTAAAAAAAGAATAACTCTTACAGACATCCTTATTTTTCCCAGCGCTAGCTGTCAAATGTTGACTGTTTATGAACCAAATTCTTTGATCCATTAACTCTGCTCTGACCTATCACATGCTCTAGTCTGGCCAGTGGTCTCCAGTTTTTAGCTTCTTTCTTAACTTCTGCCTAGGAGTCTCCTGAGATGGAGAGCGGAGCTGACATTCTAACCTGCACATTGATGGGATAGGAGGGTCCTCCCTTGTTAAAGTCATCATGAGAGTACAGCAAGGAGTTCCCTTGTTAGCCTTTGCTCTCTCTTCAAATTTAGGAATTGCTTCTCTTCACAGGACCCTACACAGGGCTATTCTGCTGCTGAGCTCATCCATGGGACTAATAACCATTTTCAATGGCTACATCCTCAAGGCCCCAAGCTTCAAGGTCCCAATTTATAAAACAACCTGTTGTAGGTAGGAGGATATACTAGACCTTAACCCTGGCTCCTATTCTCACAGAAACTTCTCCTGTACAGTGCTCTAGTAGTTTATGATGCAATCCTGGACAGTGACTATTTCATTCACAGGCTCCTAAACTCTTCTGAATTACCCATTGTGCTAGAGCTGATCATGAAATAACTCCTTGACTACAACCTTGTTTGCTGGAGTGCCTCTCCCTAGAGCTCAGAGTATGTTGATCCGGTGAATAATGGAAGGATCTTGGCAATAGTTCCACCGGATAATATCCATTTCCTCCCACACAAGCACTCCACTTCCAGCATGAAATATCCTTAGAAGGATATTTTCATTTAGGTAGCTATTCTGCTTTCACAATCAGCCCATCAGATAGGCGTTAGCCTTCCTCCTTTGTCCCTGAATGCACTGTGTCCTGGTACACTCTAATTGTGGAGACTTGCAAGTGATCATCCAATATGCATGCAGTATTAATCTCCTTTGCAAAGGCTTTTACTGTAAGAGAGCCCATCAGCTGCACTAATTCACTAATAGTAACTCAGACCTCTGCTCCCGCCATCTGGCCTGTGTCCATTTTTGTGCCTCGCTGAAAAGGATCACTGAAATTTTAGATGCCATATTCCTTACTTCTCTAAACATCCAACATGTCCCAATATGCCTCATTTCTCACAACAGACAGCAGGACACTTCAAAACCTTTGCCCTGTCCAGTGCTTCTCCTGGCTAGTCTCAGATAAGTAGGCTCTATTTGTGGAATGTCCACCTGCTGCTGGGAACAAATGATTCTCTACTTCTTCCTCCTCAGAGCTCTTGGTCTAAGTCTCAGGTCTTGAAAAGCAAACATTCTAAGCCAATTTTTGTTCCATGGGTTAATGATACAAAGAAGCCACATAAACATCAAGTTTTTGTCAAATTTATTTATCCTCATGGCCATCCAGGTGAACAATGTTTTGTCAACATTAGAGTTCCAGCTCCCAGAGGAGTATGATCCGTTCCAGTGGGCATGGGGAGGTCAAATGTTTAGTCTTTAGCCAAACATTTTCTACATTCTAAGAGGCAATTCTTTGAGATATGGAAAATGACATAGATTTACACTAAGATGTTCGGACATTCACAAATGCTTAAGTTTACAGGAATGAGAGTCTCCCATATACAACAGAATAGCTACAGTCAGAAAATGGTTTTTCCACGGTTAATGGGGCTAGATTCCCCACATTCTCTTTCCCCCCCTTTTACTCTGCTTTCATGTAAGACCTTCACTAATTCTGAAAAGTCAGTTCTTAAAGATATGAAAAGCAGAACTGCCTCAATATTTTAATCCAGGTTTCTGGCTAATATATATACTGGTAATATATCAGGGCGGCCGACAGACTTCACTGGGCCCTGGGCATGGTCAAGGCCATCTCCAGAAGAAGTGGGGCTGCAGGTGGAAAGGGTGGGGCTGGGAGCTAGCCTCACCCAGCCAGCCCTTCAGCATCACCCAAAGCTCTGGCAGCAATTTAAAAGGGCCCAATGCTCTGACTGCTGCCATTGCTACAAAAGTGGTGATGGCAGCCATGAATAACAAGCCCTTTTAAATTGCTAGCTACTCCCTTTGCACCCACTGTTGGAAGGCCTATAATATATGTATACTATATATTGTGGATCTTTGTGTATTTTCTATTATACAAAGAAGACAATGACATCCAGAGTAGAAATGACATCCAGAAATGAAATCCAGAAGTGAAGCAACCTTTCAGATTCTTCTTTCCATATGCTAGGACTCTATCTGCAATACATGAATGCCCCCATCTTGTACATTTGGAAACAAGCTCTTGGCCTGCTTGATAAACTAGTAGCGCTCACTTCAGCCTAACAATATTCCAGCAATAGATGTGCAACTGCAAATACTTTTAAGTTTCTTGGCTTATAGTTAAAGATGAAGAGATAAAAACCTATCTATACTAGGGGAATTTATTTACTATGTATTTACACTGTCTTACCTGTAGGAAATGACTTCACACTACTGTTTAATTACCATCTATTTATTACTATTATTTACATTGTCTTACCTGTGAAATGCCTCACAATGGAATTTTATAAGCTGCACAGGCTGATACCAAATAGTATCTTTGGGAAACTATTGAGAAAGCTTCAGAAGCAGGGATGTTCTAGATAGAACAGGCACAACCAGAGAAGGATAAGGGCTTGCCAGTGTTTCTGAGACATTTACCCATGCAAAACAGATTTTAAGGAGGATATCTACCAGGAATTGTTTTTTTATCTATAAAACAACATTCATTCAGGTTATTTACTTCTCAGCTCTCAAGATTACATCCCTGTGAGAAACTAACACGAAACAGAAATTAGGCTATTTGTATTTGTCTTATTGGGACTCTATAGAAGGAAATACTCACTGACTATTCTTCTTCTTTCAAATGTCATGTTCAACACTATATTTCTTCGTCAAAGTTGGTCATCCAAGCTCTCCAGCCAGTGAACAGCGTCACTGGTTGAATGGTGGATATGCTCCAATGAGCTAGTGAATTTTCACATTGGGCATTCCACAACAACTGTGACTATTGTAAATTAGGGAGAACAATCAATTGTTGCATCTGAGTTGAAATGCTACAGAATTGCATCTCAGCTTTTTAAAACTAGTTCAAAAGCTATTAAAGTTCCATGGCTGACCAAAACACAAATGTTAGTTTAACCTGTCCAGAACATTTTAGGAATGGAATATGGAGACAGTAAGGGTGCGTCTACGCAGCACCCTAAATTCAAAATTTGCACCATGCAAATTGCGTATCTTACTTCAACTGAATTTTGATAGCTTATTCTGAAATTTGGCGCTGTCTACACAAATTTTGAAATAAGGCGCTATTTCAAGACATCCCTCAGCCCTCATGGAACGAAAGTTACAGGGATGCCGAAATAGCGTATCTGCTATTTTGAAACTTCTCTTGAAATAGCAGGCGTGTTCAAATGATGTGGGGTAGCTATTTCAGGATACTTCTATCCCACTGTGTAGACATTCCCCAAGAGTCCCAAGGAATGAAGATGTAAGGTATGAAAAAAATAGAAGTATCCTAAAGAGAGGACATGTTTTTGCTCAAGCTAACATATGAAATATATTCTGCAAATGCCAAGAACTAGGATCACCATTAGACTATATAAGAGCAGCCACCAGCCAAGAATCCAATCCACTAACAAGTGGCTGAACTGCCACATAAAGCGGCCACAGGCATAGGATACTGTTACTAAGAAAGGTTGCTAGGAACATAAGACTTCTAGCTGCTTTCTCTACCTCCTAGTGACAGAAATTAGCTCAGCTGATCACACGCTACAAAATCATTGCATGTTTTGAACCAGATTTTCCTTTTACTGCTCACAGCCACAGGGCAGGCTGAATCCAAAACTCCTGAGTGGCACTGGCAAACACACACCACACGTTGTTAATTTAACTTCTGCGGGGGAGGGAATCGCAAATTGGCTGATCAGCTCCTTCAGTTCTCCTGTTCGATGAACGTGTACCAAACAGCCCTCTTCACCACTGTCTTCACAGCGATGAGAAGGAAGAAGGTGGGCATTTTAAATAAGAGGGCCTTTGTAATAATAATTTGCACATTCATTGTGCCTTTCATCTGAAAATCTCAAAGCTCCGTACAAATATCTAACAAACAAATTAATTAAGCTTCTAAGCCCTTCTGTGAAGTAGGTATTATAGCCACAGTCTCTGTGACCATAGATTCTTTTAAAGAAATTTCTGTTGGAAATGAATTGGCTGGACACTGAATAAATGCTGAATTTGATACTTTAAAACTGGAGCGTTAATGGATTTAGCAGCTTGAATTTTTCCAACAAATGCAGTATTATAGCTTGCACTCTCCAAGGCTGTAGATTCCAGACGGAAGATATCAGGCTTAACCTAAGCACAAAGGTCCCCTCAGCATCTGATATACTTCTCACAGCTGCTGAGGTTTATTGCTGTAACCAGCCAGTTCAAATTGAGGACATTGGGCAGTTGAATAAAACAGAGCAAAATATCCTTAACAGGAACCTATTCCAAGTATCATGTGTTGCGGGCATGATCACGCCTTACCCTCAAACTATGACTGAACTTGTCATTAGATGAGAAACTATAACTTGCTGCACCTGGCCAGGTACCACCTGTGGCTGGTGTTTTAAAAGCTCATATTCTCTGAAAATGAGATCTACTGCACAGCAAGCACAGTCTGAGAGACAACACTGACATCCCTCCTACCTAAAGAGCCTCCAACAAAGGCAAATAAAATTATCTTAAATCAAAAACTCATGCCCCTCATGGAAGCTGAGTTTTCATCTTGAAAAGAGAAGTGTCAGAGACTCCAGAAAGTCCAGTATGGATTATGTAAGCCTGCTATGAATTTGCTGTGATGCCAGTTAGATCCAGTGGCACAAGAACATTTTTAAGAGTGGGGTTGCGGATATCCCTCTCTTTACCCCTGTTCTCCCCTGCCCAGCTAAGGCCAGGAGCAGAGCCCTCGCACATGGGATAGCAGCTAGGACCTGCCGCATTGTGACCAGCAGCATAGCCCTCTGGCACGCAAGGCAACAGCTGAGTTCCCTGCCCATGGGGAGACAGCCAGGACTCTGGGGGCTAGGCCAGGAGCCCGGAGGTGCTGTAGCAGCCCCACACACACCTCTAGTTCTCATGCCTATAGTTAGCTTTGAAAGCTGAAATTTATGATTAGTAACACACTGTAATTTCTTTAGGAAAACTCTTCGTATTGAATCCAGAGAGCATTTCTTACTAATTTTAACACTAAGTTCTTTTCCAGTCTACTTTAATCTTGGACACTTTTTCCCCCCCACATCAGGCCATTTGGTTAACATAACTAATTTACAAATGTATTTATTCACCAAGGATCTCATAGGTATATAGCCCATAGTTCTATAGCTCAACTAGAGCTACACCAAACATTCCAGTCATGTACTGAACACAAAACGCACATGAAGTTTTGTAAGAGATTAAAAAATAGATCAGGGTGGGACCCAACATCTGTACCCAAGAACAATATAAATCATCAAGAACTCTCAATCATCATCATCAATTTTTTAGTACTCTAATACAATTATCACACTTAACATAATTCTCCAAAATGTCTAATGTACTCTCTCTCCATCACGTACAGATAGGGTTTATATTTATTCTGATTCTGATCCATTTTTCAGAATACTTCTCTATGTATCACTGGGTTAAACTGCAAACAGAACAATTCCCCCTCATTCCATACTCAGTGGGGTACAGAATGTGTTTGAGCGCACCGCCCAGTCATTTTTCTTTGCAACCGTTTCAGACCGAAGATGTGGACAAGGTGCTTGGAGGAGTGCGACTGACCACATGCTCGCTCAACCCTGTCCCTTCATGGCTTGTTAAATCTAGCCGGGAAGGGATGACTGGTTGAGTCCAGGGGATTATTAATGCATCTTTTAGATCTAGAATGGTTCCTGCCGCTTGAAAGAGGCAGTGATAAAACCGCTACTTAAGAAGCCTTCCCTAGACCCATAAGATTTAAATAACTATCGCCCAGTTGCTAATATTCCCTTCTTGAGCAAGGTATTCGAGCAGGCAGTGGCGTTGCAACTCCAAGCTTTGTTGGAAGAAACGGATTTAGATCCATTTCAGTCTGGTTTTAGGCCAGGTTTTGGAACTGAAACCACCTTAATTGCCCTGGGAGACAACCTATGCCGAGAGATAGACAGGGGGAGTGAGTCTCTGTTGATTCTCTTGGACCTTTCAGCAGCTTTTGATCCCATTGACCATGGTATCCTTCTGGAATGCCTGGCAGAGTTGGATACCCGAGGCACTGTTTTGTGGTGGTTCCGGTCTTACCTTTCAGGATGCTTTCAGAAGGTGGAGCTAGGGGGCTGCTATTCGACCCTGTAGTGATTGTGCTACAGGGTCCTGCAAGATTCCATCTTGTCCCCTATGCTGTTTAACATCTACATGAAGCTGCTGGGAAAGGTCGTAAGGAGTTTTGGAGGACAGTGTTATCAATATGCAAATGACACCCAACTCTATTTCCCTGTGACATCAGAAGCACGTGTGGCGGCGACTGATTTATACCGGTATGTGGAGGCAGTGATGGACTAGATGAAGTCAAACAAGCTGAAGTTGAATCCAGATAAGACTGAGGTTGTGTGGGTCAGGAGGCCATCTGTTCAGGAGTGTGGCATGATGCCTGTTCTAGACAGGGTTACACTCCCCCTGAAAGAACAGGTACGTAGCTTGGGAGTCCTCCTGGAGTCTTTTTTTAACTTTTGAGAACCAGATTTCTTCGGTAGCCAAGAGTGCTTTCGGGCAACTTCATCTGATCCGCCAGCTGCAACCCTTCCTGAACAAGCATGACTTAGCCACAGTGTTCCATGCTCTTGTTACATCCCGACTGGATTACTGTAATGCGCTTTATGTGGGGCTGCATCTGAAGAGCCTTCGGAAACTCCAACTGGTCCAGAATGTGGCTACTCGAGTTTTAACTAATATTCATTATATGGAGCACATTATGCCAGTGCTCCAGCAGCTGCACTGTCTTCCGGTATGTTTCCGTGCACAATTTAAGGCCTTCGTTATGACGTATAAAGCCCTAAATGGGTTGGGTCTGGTGTATCTGAAGGACCATTTTCTCCCATATGAACCTGCCCGGGGATTGAGGTCAGCTCTGCTCAGTGTTCCTCCACTTATGGAGATAAGATTAACATCTATGCGGAACAGGGAGCTTTTGCTCCCAAACTGTGGAATTCTCTCCCTGGGATATTTGCATGGCACCAACATTAACATTGTTTCAGCATCAGGCTAAAGCCACCCTTTTTACTCGTGCTTTTATTTTGTGTGTGTGTGTGTGTGTGTGTGTGTGTGTGTCTCCTCTCGAGATGTCTTAGCAGGTTTTGTGTCCCTCTGGGGTCTCGTATTTTAATTTTTTATATATATTTATATTGTGTTTTTAAAAATTTTGTAAGTAGCCTCGAATATATTAAATAGAAGGGCAGGGTAAAATATTTTAATTAATTAATTAATCTAATAATCAGAACACGGCCCAAATTCTGCTGTATTTTCCAAACACCTACTTTTTGAAATCTGTGACTAAAGAAATTAAAAAAAAAAAATCAGCATTGTATCCTACCTTCATTGGACATGGAAAATAATTGATCATCACCCTTTTTATAACAAATTTCCCATGTTTGAAAATTATCAGTTCCTCCTCGGTCTTCTTTTCTCAGCACTAAATATGTCCAAATGTTTTAACATGTCCTTATAGGTCAGGTTTTCCAGACCTTCAATTATTTTTGTTGCCCTCTACTGGGCTCTTTCCAGTTTGTCCATATCCTTAAATGGTGACACTCAAAACTGGACACAACTTTCCATCTGACACCTCACAAAGCAAAGTAGAGCTGGACAATTTCCTCTTGTGTTTCTTATATATATGACATTCATTGATATTAGCCTAGCTGGTTATTTCCCATTTTCTATTTGTGTGTTTGACTTTTCTTTGGTAAGTATAATATTTGCCACTTGTTTTCATTGAATGCCATTTTATGGATTTCACTCCAATTCTTCAATTTATCAAGGTCCTTTTAAATTCTAATACTGTCCTCCAAAAGACTTGCGACCTGACCCAGCTAGGTGTCATCTGTGAATTTTATAAATATCCTCCCCACTGCATTTTCCAAGTCATTATTGAAAATAATTCAAGGATTGGACCCAGGACTGACACCAGGGGATTCCACTAGACACATCCTCTGAGTTTGACAGTAAAACATTGCTAACTATGCTTTGAGTATTGTTTTACAACCAATTTTGTACCCAGCTTCTAGTAATTTCATCTTGGCCACCTTTCCCTAATTAGTGTGAGCATATCATGTGGGATAATGTCTACAGACTTACTAAAATTAAGATTTATCATATCTACTATTACCCCTCACACACTAACCAATAGCTATGATTTGTTCTTGATAAACCCATTGCTGGCTATTCCTTATCCCTCTATTAAACAATCAATTTGTAAGCATCTAACAGATAAATAATGTGTCCCAGGATATTTCCAGAAATTGAAGTAAGGCTGACAGTTCTGTAATTACCCAGGTCCTCTTTGGTCCCCTTTTTAAAGATAAATACTGTATTTGCCCTTCCACAGTTTTCTTGGGCCTCACCCTTCCTGCATGAGCTTTCAAAGATAATCAGTAAGGGTTTCAAGATTGTTTCAACTAGTTCTTTGAGTAACCGAGGGTGAATTTTGTCAGGCCCTGCTGATTTAAACACACCTAACTTATCACAATGCTCTTTACCCTGTTCTTGTACATGTTCCTTCCTCTTTGTTGTTAATCTAATTGTATTAAGCATCCACCCACAGCTAACTTTGTAAGTGAAGACAGAGATAACGTAGCCATTAAACCCCTCAGCTTTCTTGGTATTGTCTGTGATTAGCTCTTCCTGCCCATTAAATGGTGGATTTACACTTTCTTTGTTTTTCTGTGGCCCTTCATATAGAACCTCTTCTTATTGCTTTTTATTATATCCTTACTAGGTGCAGCTAATTCAGTTCTATAGCCTTTCTGATTTTGTCCTTTTATGCTTGGGCTACTCTTTTCAACTCATCCCTAACAATTTGTCCATATTTACACTTTTTGTAAGATTCCTTTTTTATTTTTCAGATTATTAAAGAGCTGCTGGTGCAGCCACATCAAACAGTTAGAAGCAAAAACCCTGCTTCATTTCTTACTTTAGCTCCATTACTGTAGAGAGATACTGGCATGAATTCTAATCTGAGCTTTAACCTCAAACACCATTCCTACAGAGGTTAGGTTTCTCTTAAGGAAGCTGGCTGCCATTTCACTAGCTTTACCATGTGAAAATGAATACAAGAGTTTGAGAATCCTGCTGGACTCAGAACAGTTTATTAGCCGTCAGGTAGCATCAGGATTTAAATTTGTTATACCCCTATCTTACACCAGAAATGTAGGCGCCCAAGGGAATATTTAAGGGCCTACAGGGTTGGGCAGAAGCTGAACTGTGGTTCTCAGAATATCAGTGGCATCTAAATATTGGATTTAGGGTGCCTAAACAAGCAGTTAGAGGCCTAAAACCTTTTGTGAATCTAGCTATTCCCATCATCTCTCTCAACCTTCAAGTCTGCTTATGACCAACAGCCTGTCACAGGTGATAAATGACTGAAAACATGAACCATGTGCATTGTTGTGTGCCCCTCATAACTGACAGAATATTTTTTTAAAAATTATAATACTTGTTTTAAAGGATATTTTCCCTCTGGGTTAATTAAATAATTATTCCAAAATAATAATTCTGTCACATGTAACCACACACCTGTATCAAGGGGGTCTGACCAAATATCACTGCCAATTGAACAGGAGTAACGCATAGCCTTTGTGAGGCACCCTTTAGAGGTGGATGTGGCATACTTTTTGCTAGTGGGCTATGCCACTATTTGTTAGACCTGAGTAACAGGGACTTGCTTCTCATGAATGCCTCCTGGCCAAGTGCATGTGCCTGCAACTCTTTTTGTTATAGTGACTCTTTGATAACTCAGCCCTACAGCCGAGTCACACACAGTTTGTGCCCCAAATAAAACAAACCCCTTCCAGAGTACAAGTCCAACAGGGCCTCTCTTGGTGCCCCTCTTTAATGTCTCTCAGTTCATTCCCACTCTGGAATAGAATGGTGTCCTCAGAGACTTCCTTCCTGGAGGCAAAGTCTTTGCCCTCTCATGGCCCTTCTAGTCCCAGCCCTCAAGATCCAGGTCACTTTCCTCAGTGCCTAATCAGGATTGAGGGGGACCTGGCCCCACCCCTTTACTCCAGGCCCAGCCCAGGGACCCTGTAGATAGCAGCTGTTTGCTATGTCCATTCCACTGCTGCTCTAATTCCCTAGGCCACTTCCCCATGTCCCTGTGCCATCTTTGCCCTTACCTCAGGGCTCCGTCCTGTTCACCATGAGCTCTCAACACTGAGATGTCCACAGAACTGCTACTCTTCTAGCCAACCAGCAACCCAGTCTTCACTCCTTGAACTTATTCAGCAACTAACTGCTGCTCTGTTCCACAGATCCTTTTATATCGCCTTCCTAGCCCCTGATTGGCTGCTTCCCCTGCAGACACACACACCTGCGTGGAGGACCTCTCTACTGCCTTTTTCTGGGCAAGGTGCGGCAGGACCATAAGGCCTCCAGCAGGGGGCATCGGGGCCTAGTCCCTTACAGGACCAGGGAGTTATGAGTTAGTGCTTACAGTTACCAGCGCCAAGCCTGCCATTATGGTACATTCATCCTGAAAAGCCATGAGATGAGGACTTACAGCCAGGACTTCTATTCCCACCTCTGCCAGAAATGACTTTGTACAACCTCTCAATTAACTTACCTGTAAAAGGTAAAAAAGGGTTGATACTTAACTGTTGCAGTATAAGAGGCTTTGCTCAATGAGAACTAGGAAATAGGCAAAAATAGAAGTAGTAGAGAATGAAAGATGGTGCACATCAGCTCCTTGTTTCCAGCTCAGTATTTGCCTAAACTAAAAGTATACTCACATACCTAATGCATCTGAAAAGTGGTACACATGCAAGCTCTGTAAAGCTGTGCGGAAACAGATATGCCATGCTCCCAAACTTCAAAAGGGACAAACAAACATTGTAGACTATAAATCTTTTTACCCTGTAAATTATCATGGGCAGGGAAAATATTTTCTATTATGTTTGGAAAGTGTTTAGCACAATGAAGACACTCCTAAAACTAATAAAATATTGGAGGTTCTAAAACTTGCACACCCTGTTTCCAACTACCAACATGCTAACGTTCCACCTACAGCAGTAAAGAAAGCTTTAGCTAAAGAAAGTCCCTTTCACAAGCATATTGCTTTTGGATTTATAGAGCATGGACTGGTGATATTTAAAAACATATGAAAACCGTTTCTGCATTTTTGAGCAAGAGCCGGCCTTGATCAGATATCACACCTCAGAGCCGTGGAAGCACCTCCTAGAGGAAGCAGCAATCTACAGCGATCTGAGCAAAGAAAGCCAAGTTTGAGATATATATATATGTGGGAGTTCGTTAGCATTGTATTTTCACCCCTTTAGTGAGGTTTTGTGGGTTCCACCCTGCGCATCAGCCTGGTGAGAAACTGCCGGCTGAGTCTCAGCAGCATTGCTAGCCATTAGAGTCCAAGAGTCGGGTCTTATCTTTCTTCCATAAAGCCTCACACTTTAAATTTCATAACAGGCTAAGGACTGGATAATGGGGCTTTTCCCCTTTGTGTCTATTTCCAGTATTTATCAACCAGCTGGTATGTTTCAGTTCCAGCATGATCTTGTGAAGATACAAGGAGAAGAACTTAAACTAAGGATCCCCAAAAAATCAAACTCCATTCTGTCCTTCATGCAGCTGCATCACTGAAATGAGTAGGAAGAGTTAAAATGCATTGTTCATTGTCCTGAAGACTCTGCTCACTTAGTTGGACTATTGGAGCTGCGGGAGCTTGTACCACAGACATGCAATTGCCTCCAGAATGCCTCTTGCCAGCTAACTGCTCAGCAGTTTGGATCACCTTTTCTGCAGGGCTCCAATAGTCGTTCTCTCAGATTTAACATCCTGCAAGATACCAGAGTCACATGCTCTTCCCCAGGCTTTTTTATTTGAAAAAGGTGTCACTCCATCTTCTCACTATACCCATTATTTCCTTGGTATTGCTAATTGGAAAAATACTTCTTTTCTCTTACCTTTTATCTGTCTTGCCTGTTTAAAGTTTTTGTTTGTTTGTTTTTGTTTTGGTGGGGGAGATCACAAACTGGCTTTGTTTTTAAAGTGCCTTCTACCACAATGGACAGGCCATTTCATAGTTTAACCTACCAAGTACAGTAACTTTCCCAACCAGGCCATCTCTGAAAAGTCATCTGAAGCACTCTATCTTGAATGGGACGGAACTGGAGCCAATTGGAGCCATGGGGCTCCGTGGCCACAGCACCCGTAACACACCAGACCAGCCAGATAGCAGGTTTCTCAAAGTGGTTTTGCAGACCACTTGAGGAAAAAATTGATTTAGGCCCTTAAGCTGAGAATTCAACTCCTGCAGGTTCTAGCAGGAACTCCTAGCAACCACCTTCCACTGACAGGCCCCGTAAGTAGCAAACAGCTCCTGCACCACTTAGAACACTGTGCCATAGCAAAAGGCAACTGCTGCACACAACTTTAAAAACTAACAAAAATGCAAGCTCTGCTCGGGCTTAATACTGCCTGCTCCAAAAGAACCAAAAGGCCCTTTTTGCCTGTCAAGCTGTTGCTTGCCTTGATTTCCCAATCAGCCACTGACTAAAAAGGCTCCCCTCCAACACCATGTTTAATCCTAAAAGGGTGACAACTTTGTTACTGTGTAAAGACACCCATTTTGTAATATACTTTCATTATGATACCCTCTTAAGATGCCAATACAAATGAAGGTTTCTGAACTATTTCATAAAGTTATTTATACATTGCCATGTAATGCCTTAGTGACATTAGAGATCAGTGATGCTCATCCAGTTGCTTTGGGCACCCAGCGTATGCCCTGTCACATAGCTTAGGTCTAATGTGCTGAAGAGTAAGTGTGACTGTTTGGGGGGAGGGGGGGCACTTTGTTCTTGGGGTACTATACATCAGTGTGGGTTAACCTTTTTAATACCAGGGGAGAAAGGAACTTCAAAAGTTCACAGCAAATTTATGAATTAGCTCTTTGTAAGCACTGAGGTCAGGAGCTGGAGCTGGAACCACACTAGATATTTCTTCACAAGGGAAGGTGCACTAATTTCTTCCTCACAGAGATGGCATTCCTTTGGCAGACAGAGGCTGGAGAACATTCAGGCCGCTCTGGAGTCAGAGCTAGACTCTCCTTGACCATTCAGTAGAGAAGAAACAGGAATAAGCATAAAAGGCACTTGAGATGTGATTGAAGAGACCCCATCAATACCAAGAGACCCCATCAATACCAAGTGGCAGAGGGTACACCATATCCTAACTCCCATCAGCTCTGCGCACTCATTGTCCCAAATCTTGGATCACCAAGACAGGGAAACTCACTCAAAGTGTTCCTTTTGGTCTGGTCAAGCCAAGCCTTGCCCAACTCCAACCACAGGCAGTACAGCACCCACAGCTGTGAAAGCAAAATTCCTTCTGTGCATTTCTCACAGCTGAGAGAGGATTGCATCTCCTCAGGCCCCAATATCCTAAAGGAACTTAGGTTATAGGAAGTCTCCGGTCTCTCGCCTACCCAAGTTACTGACAAGCACTCAAATAAAAAACTAGTAACAAGAAATGTTAACTTTAAAATATGGAAGGCCCTGGTGTTCAGAAATAGGCGAAACAATAACAAAGTGAGGTGGTTGTTGCTCTGGGCCTACTCATTTAGGCGTCACTTTAGCAGATGGGTCAGAGCACTTTTTAATGGTCAGGGAGTGACACATGACTCAAATAGAAGGGATGCATTTTCTTGGGAAGTTAATTTTTCTTCAGGCATTATAGCAAAACATATATTATTTCCCCCTCAATGCTGCCTTTCTTTGTACTTGCAATTAGAATATTTTAACGTAAGGATGTTACCAGCATTTCTGTAAAATGTATTGTACCAAAATAAAATTGCCATTGCCAGTCAGAGTAGAGGGATGCTGCACAGCTTCAGTTCTACACCGCAGTTTTTCCTTCCCCTGTTAGTCTACTCCCTGTATTTGGATTATTCAAATCTGATAGTAATGCCAATCACTGTAAAGTTATTTCTCAGTGACATTTGTAACTACCTGTACACTGCAATTGACCAACAGCTATTACTAGTCAAGAATTTGCATAAGCAATTCTTTCCAGCACTATTATGAATAATATGCAAATCATTTGACTCATTGGTTATTATAATGCTTCTCCAGCACTCTCCATTTTGATAGTTTGGAAATGCTGATACTTATGCAATTGGCACTTTTTCAGAGACACATCATTAAGGGCACAAGAACAAAGTATTCCAGTGCATAGGAACGATAGAAAGTATGGCAAGAGATCTTAACCAGGAGATTTTGAAAGGTCTAAAAAAATCAATAAAGGAGTCCTATAAAAAGTGGAAGCTAGGTCAAATGACAAAGGATGAGGATAAACAAACACAAGTATGTAGAAGCAAGTTTTGAAAGGATAAGGCATAAAATGAGCTCAAAATAATTAGAGACATAAAGGCTATGTCTACATTGGCACCCCTTTCCGGAAAAGGGATGCTAATGAGACACTTCGGAATTGCAAATCCGCGGGGGATTTAAATATCCCCGGCATTTACATAACTGCGCTTTTCGGCTGGTTTTGCCGGAGAAAAGCACCAGTCTAGACGCGATCTTGCGGAAAATAAACCCTTTTCCGGAAGATCCCTTATTCCTACTTGAAAGGGATGGGATAAGGGATCTTCCGGAAAAGGGCTTATTTTCCGCAAGATCGCGTCTAGACTGGCGCTTTCTCGGCAAAACCCCGAGCCGGAAAAAAGCGGCAGTTATGTAAATGAAATGCCGCGGGATATTTAAATTTCAGTGTCTCATTAGCATCCCTTTTCCGGAAAGGGGTGCCAATGTAGACACAGCCATAGGGTTACAAGAAAATATTTTACAAATATATTAGAAGCAAAAGGAAGAACAAGGACTGGGTAGGCGCCTGTTACTCAATGAAAAGAGGAAAACAATAACAGAAAATGTGGAAATTGGCAGAGATGCTTAATGACTTCTTTGTTTTGGTTTGCATTGAGACAGTTGGTGGTGAATGGATGTCTAGCACAGTGAATGTTGGTGAAAATGGGGTTCAGAAGCTACAATAGTAGAAGAGCAGGTTAAAAATTACTTAGACAAGTTAGAGGTCTTCAAGTGACTAGGGACTGATGAAATGCATTCTAGAATATTCAAGAGACTTCCTGAGGAGACCTGTGAGCCATTAGCTATTATCTTTGAAAAGTCATGAAAGACAGATTCCAGAAGACTGGAAAAGCGCAAATATGGTGCCCATCTATAAAAAGGGAAATAAGGATAACCTTATTACAAACTAGTCAGCTTAATTTGTGTACCAGGAAAAATAACCGAGCAAATAATTAAGGAATCCATTTGCAAACATCTGGAAGATCATAAGGTGATAAGTAACAGTCAACATGAATTTGTAAAGAACAAATCATGTCAAACCAGCCAAATAGCTTTCTTTGAGAGTGGAACAAGCTTTGTGGATAAGGGAGAAGCAGTAGATGTGGTATACCTAGATTTTTAGAAAGGCTTTTGATACAATCTCGCAAGACCTTCTCATTTAACAAACTAGGGAAGTACAACCTACATGAAGCTGCTGTAAAGGTGGATACATAACTGTTTAGATAACCATTCCCAGAGAGTAGTTATCAATGATTCACACTCATGCTGGAAGGGCATACTGACTGGGGTTCCACAGAGATCACTTGTGTTCAATATCTTCATCAATGATTTAGGTACAAGGCATCCCCATTGTAAGTCATCCCAGTATACATCCATTCCACACTAAAGTCATTGATGCTTGTAGGAACTGATGTGTTATAAGTCCTCACATTCCCCGCTCTATAAGTCCAATTTTTTTTTAATGCATCTTGGACTTATAGCAAGGACGGCCTGTAATAGCGTAGAGAGTATGCCTATAAAGTTTGTGGATTATACCAAGATGGGAGAAATTGCAAATGCTTTGGAGGATAGGATTAAAATTCAAAATGATCTGCACAAACTGAAGAAATGTCTGAGGTAAATAGGGTGAAATTCAATAAGGACAAATGCAAAGTAGTCCATACAGGGCAGCACAAGTGAGATGTCTTCAAGTCAGTAGGGAAGCACACACATAAAATGGGAAGTGACCGCCAAGGAAGGAGAACAACAGGAAGAGATCCAGGAGTCACAATGGACCACAAGCTAAATGAGTCAGTGTGATACTATTGCAAACTCCGCCCCCCATCATTCTGGATGTATTGACAGGAGTGTTGTAAGCAAGACACGAGAAATAATTCTTCTGCTCTACTTTGCACTTATTAGGCCTCAACTGGAGTACTGTGTCCAGTTCTGGGTACCACAGTTCAGGAAAAATGTGAACAAACTGGAAAAAGCCCAGAGAAGAGCAACAAAAATGATTAAAGGTCTAGAAAACATGACATATGAGGGAAGATTGAAAGAACTGGGTTTGTTTCATCTTGAAAAGAGAGTGGACATAACAGCTTTCAAATATCTAAAAGGTTGTTACAAGGAAGAGAGAGGTAAATAGTTCTCCTTAACCTCTGATGATAGGACAAGAAGCAATGGGCTTATATTGCAGCAAGGGAGGTTTACATTGGACATCAGAAAAAACTTCCTGCCAGGATGGTTAAGCACTAGAATAAATTGCCTAGGGAAGTTGTCGAATCTCCATCATACCTGTGAGGGATGGTCAAGATGGTGTTTGGTCCTGTCATGAGTGCACAGGACTGAACTTGATCTCTTGTGGCTCCTTCCAGTTCTGTTATTATTATTAGACATATTTATTTTGTAGCTTAAACACAACAACCCTCTCCCTCATCATTTACTTGAAAAGTGCAGGAGAGACAAGAGGAAAGGCCCAGATATATGGAACTGCAAAATGAAGGAATGGAAAAGTCATCCCCCCTTTCTCTTCTTCTGGTCCAGTCCTGATTGTTTTAAGGTCAATAAGGGTGGGTTGTTTTTTTTTTTTTTTTTTTTTGGCCAGTTACTTGAACAGAAGCTGAATGCAGTCCTTTCTGTAATTCCTTTCCCTCCCGCTACCTTTGTAGAGCTCTGAGAAAATTGTTACTTAATTTATAGGAAGAAAAAAAAAGGAGGTTATTAGTTATTTCATATAACTGGAATTTAGCCCCTCTCAGTTCTGTTTGGAAACACAACCTAAATATGAAATGGGGCCAAATCTTGCTCTCTTTATTCATGGGAGTTGCCCCCAATTGAAAAAAAACTATTTGCATAATAAGGTAACCACACAATTTGGCCTATAAATTGCAGTTATAATGGGAGGGAAAGCATTGCTCACCAGTGGGGGTGTGGAAAAGCAGGAAGAAATGAACAAGACAGAAATGAGGACAAAGAGTAGGGAGAGATAAGCATAGGGAAAGACAGGGTCAATATGATTTCTTAAAACTCTTCATTAGGGAACTTTGATTAAAAATTTAAGCATAGCAAAAACTTGGAACCACCGTGCTCCTGGCTAAAAAATGTAATTATCTTTGACTTCATAAAATTGCTATAAATACTTCCTTTCCCATTTCAGAAAATAGTCAGCCACACTGGTTATTTCTGGAGTAAGCAGCATCAAGTTATAATAAAGGTTTTGGTGTTTGGAGGGAGTGGAGGTGGAGTGGCAGCAAAATTTGTTTCCCTTCTTACATGTAATGATTTTAGGATGTTCTCTCTAAATGTGTGCTAACTTAAAAGTAATTCCTTCCTATGGTTTTTATGTAAGTTTTTGTTTCACATTTTCTAAAATGTATTATACAGTATTCTTATACACTAATCACCATCTCATAACATAGCAATTTTATTAAAAGCTTATACTTACAAATATGCATTCTGAAGGGATTTCAGGAATTTTTGCAATTTTGTTGAAATTAGGCTTGTTGAACCAATGGCAACAATGTTTGAACTGTGTAAAGCAGCTTCCAGCAACAAAGTATCTCTACACAATATATCTTGTCAACTCAGGCATGGATTCTTCTTGTGTTTAGTCCCAAAAATCTTGTAACAAGTTACTTTTATCACAATATGTTGTGACAAAATACTTAGTACACAGCCCTATTAAGTTACTGTACCTGATAAAGTTCCAGTTCTAGAAGGGATTCCAAGAATTCCCCTTAAATGAAGCACTGGAAAAATTTGTTATTTTGCAGTTAGTGTTTGCTTATCAATATGGTATCATCTTGCTGAACTACAAGTCTTGGTACCAAGAGGTATTTTTCTACATAAAATTGCTAATGCCAACAGGATTGCCAAAATGGGACCATCATTATTAAAATTATTAGGCAGTAAGGAATGTAATTTATTACAGTGTTTGAATATAACCACCACTAATCACAAGTAGGATCCTGATACAAATCTCATTCCCAGTATACAAGAAAGGACACAATACCTTTTAAACATAATTTATATACATATATGGCTTTATACAACAGTGAAGGATTGTTCTTGTGTCTGTAGGTACATCAGGCACTTCTCCGAAAATATCCAAATATGAACTTTAATTCTGCAATGTTACTGAATAAGAGCAGTGAAACAAAAATGTGCTGTTACACTACCCACAAGTCATTTTCTGGTGATATTGCTGGTTTGTGGAACACCCTCAAAAAGGAGGCTAGTTTTAATGCCAAAGTTTTTTTTGTTTGCATAAACCACGCTGCATTTTTATGTAATGATTACAAAAAATGACATCTAAAAATCAGTTATAAATTAAGAATCCTAGCAATTTTATCATGAAAATATGAACTTCAAATCAGTTAAAAAAAAAAAAAAAAAAAAAGTATAACATACATCCAGTGGTTTAACAAGTGCAAATTTTATACTATTTTATAATTGGTCCAATTTTAAGTTCTCCCCTCTTCCTTGGGATGCTCTGTTGACTTAAACCAATAATAAGCAGTACAACTTTTGCTTATAAATGTAGGCAATTTGTCAGTTTATCAAAGTAGAGCTTTCCATTAATGCATCTACTACCTAAACATATATCATATAGCTATATTATGGAAACAATACACCTTTATATTTAAAATATCTGAACAGCTTTATAATACAATATACTTTTAATAACAGTACAAACCAGAGAAAAGTCAAAACCAAAGCTGCATAGGTAAGATCATCTGCACAATTCACAAAGCAATCATTTACAATAATTCTGACAAACTAATTTACTCAAAAGTTTGATACTTTTTCTGAAAAGAATTTATTACCAGAGGTCACATAATGTTTGCTTTCAAGACAGACAACATAATCTTCATTAGATTTCACAGTATCCTACAGTTATAAGCAAAAATATCAGAACTTGGACACAAAAACAAAATATAAAGAAAATTCAGGACCAAAATTCCCTATATCTATAACTATCTATTCTGATAATGATCCACCAGGACTTCCTGCAGCCTATTTTAATTAAAGAACCATTGCTCACCATAGCTATAGAAGAAAACATTTATTTGTATAAGTGGAAGTTATACAGTAATAATAAAATAGGGGGTAAATTGTTAAATGTAGCATATTCCACTCCTGCCCCAGAGGGTCAAATTTCAAAAGGTCTATATTTTTGCACACAAAATTGGCACATGAAAAGGTCAAACACTTGTGTGACTCAGCACATCATTTACTCAAATATATATGCCCATTGGAGAGCAACAATTTTGAACATGCACCAGAAAGGAGGCTCTTTGGATATTGGTCCCACCGAGACTTCTGCTTGTGCCATGATGAAGAGCTGTGATCACATTTCAGATATTGTTAATTTGATAGCATAGGTATTAGCCAAATGCAGGCTGTTTTAGTGATCTGCCAGCACTGAGTGCACACTAATTAATATCATAGACTTTTTATGGGTTTGTTTGGTTTTTTTTGTTTTGGGTTTTTTTTTTGGGGGGGGGGTGTTTTTGTTAAACTTCACTCTATTGGTCCATCATAGACCAATGACAACATATAATGGAGAATGACAACTGAGAAGATGGGAGTTATATTGGTATTATAACCACTTTCCAGTTCCAGGTCATTTGAAAAGAATATAGAAAAAAAATTCATTTACATTCCCTAGGCCTATTGTAAAAATTGTAAATATTGTAAGTGCAGAATAAAAATCCTGAGTGGGTTTTGTTCCGTTTTTTTTTTTTTTTAAATATAGAAAATATGCAGTAATCAGCGGCTGGCAGTGAGACACCACCTATCCAACCCTCAAAACACAATTTAACTATGTAAATATAAAAAATATTTACTAAATCAAGTCCCAATCCTGTAAACCCTCAAACTGCTGTCAGTGGGCCTAATTGCCTGAACGTAAAGGTTTGCAGATACCTTAGGAACTAAAGCGATCCTGTCTCCTTAAAAAAAAATCTTGTGTTTATGTAGCTTTGCTGCTACTACACCTGTCTTTCTACAACTGCACTCTCTTCCAAAAACGGAGGACAAATATGTCCTTGACCTGAAAACATTATATAATGCAAGTTTTGTCCCCCATGTAGTTATAAAGTAGCACTTTCAACACCCTAAAATAAGGTGACAGACCCGAAAACTAATGCTAAATACAAATGGAAATTGTGTCATTAACTTTATTAAAAAATGTTCTTAAAAGAAAAGTCTTACTTTTGATACACAAACATTATGAGACCTCCATGAAATAAATACAACATGGAGCATTGTACAAGCATCTAACAATGAATACTTAACACTTTGTGGTAGTCAGAGTTAAAATGGTAATAGAAGCTGATGAAATTTCTAAAAATGCATATATAAAACCGATTAAACACAAAACAGAAAGTATCAATATATCGTTCTTCTGCCAAAAATATGGGACAGAAATGTTTTGTAGTCAAGGTATTCATTAAGCTTTTTTCTTTATTAGCACTCTAAGGTGCTAAACCAATATATAAAAATGTTTACTTCATCCAGTTAAAATACTGTATAAATGAAGGTTATGAATGCTGCCAGATTTTAAATTCTGGAAATTTTTAGGGAGGCTATGCAACAAAGTAGACTTTAAATGATAAGAACAAAAATAGCTTTACAATGATGCCAAATATGCTCTCAAGTCCAACAATAACATTCATTAATCTGGAAATCAGACCTACACATATTTTGCATATATATTTTACATAATAAAAAGATTGGTAACATACCAATTGGCATTTTATCTAGCCTTTGTTTTGAACATTTGACTACTCAAAGAGTTTAGATAGATCTTATTTACCAGGCCTCTTTTCTCATATGAAATGTGTAGCAATTTTTACAAATACAAGGCAGTTCATATAGCTGCAAAACAAAGTCCACAGTTATCTCAATTCATTAGTTCAGCAGAACACAGGTAACGTCAATAAAAGTTAAACTGACTTAGAGCATGAGACCACCACAGTATTACAAAAAGTTCATCTTTTTTTGGACCAAACAAATATTCTTTAAAAAAAAACAAAACAATTCTCCATCTACAGCTCATACTGTACAAAAACCGAAAGCACAACATGATGCAAAAGTATTTTCTGTGATTATATGGTGTAGTGAATTTGGCACTTCAGAATAATGAAATTTCCAATGGCACAGTTCTTATCTACAGCAGCACATAACCTGCAAACACTGGGCAAACATCCTGTACAGGAAAACTCTGTTTGCTGCCAATTCTGACGAAAGGAAAAAATGAGAACAGTTTTATCAAGAAAACTAAAAAGGAGGGCGAAGGACATCTTTGGACTACTTTTCTCAGTTCCTGTTGTCACACAAGTCTGAAGAGCTTTAAATCGTAGCCTAGAGGAGGGGAAAACAGAAAAAAACCACAATGAAACAAAGGCCAAAATGAATAGTCACAAAAAACAACAGAGATAAAATATGTGTGCCACTTTAAGTTAGCCAAAAGAAAAAACTTCCACTTTTGTATTTTTTTATTGATATATATAAAATGCACTTCCAATTTATTTTTGTATCTATAGCTAAATATAGATATAAAAATTGTGTGGAAGGGCATGTTTATATATATTTTACCCGCGCGCACACACATGCACACAATTGCTAGGTTGTCCAAAACTCCTACTTTACCTGTCCAAATAGCTGCTAGAAATCTGTAGTAGATATCCTCATTGCAGATGTAATGTAATTTACAACTCATTAAAAAGCTAGCAAATTAGTCAACATAAAGTGATGGCAGATGCAGGTAGGGATATAAAATTCCATTTAATTGGTTAACTGGTAAAACAATGTTTAACCTGTTAACTGATTTAAGGGTGGTCAGGTGAGGGGGACACTCCAGTCGAGCAGGAGCCGCACCTGCCTACAGCATACCCAGGCCTGGCTCCAGCTAGGCTGGAGCACCACTGCGGTGGACGGGGAGCTGCTCCAGCTTCCACCAGTAAACCTGAAGCCGTAAGCATCATCCTTAACCGGTAAGGATCACCCATTAACTGGTTAATCTTTCACCTCCATTGATGCAGGTACATGACACTGGAAACCAAAAAAGCGGTAAGCAATTCTAAATATGTACATTTCCTTTAAACTCATTTTCAGAGGGGTTTTTTTTTTAAAACAAGTATGAGAGCTTACCTTACACTAATTCCTAGCCCGACACCCAGCTATGTGTGGTGGTCTTTACACTGTGTGGAAAACTTTGGTTAGGCAACACACTGTCAAAATTAAAATCTAATGTTTCTCCATCCATAAGGTCATTACGAATAATTGACTCCATGTCACAGTCCAACCGTTCAATTAACATGTCATCTAAGTCACTGGGAAGCTTCTCCTGATGAAGAGAAACAATTCCCACTCTTCCATAGCCATTGCAACTGTTAACAGCAGCATAAGGGTTCATTGTATTCATATGCATCGGGTGACTCATAGGCACTTGTAATGCAGTTTTCACTGTGGACAAACGATTTAAACCTGAAGTGTGACACATGGCATTCACTGTATGTGACAAGGCACGGCCATTAACTGCAACTGTTGGCTGATTACGTCCTGGGTGTGGGTGAGCATTGGGAGTCATCATTTTGTTGTGAGATGGTTGATTACCATATGTAGACATCACTGAATTTGCGACCATCAGCACATTTTGGCCCAACGCTCTACCAGTAGGTTGAGAAACACCAGCGTCTACTGATCCCAAGATCTCATTGTGCGGAGGAGAATCAGAAGTTAGTAACTCCTTCAGGAGTCCTGCAGAACAGTTATATTGACTGATCGTTCCATAGCTTGATTTACTGTCTTGAAGAGTTTGCATAGGCATCTGGGGCAAAGAGTTCATGCTAGCTTGAGCATATGTAAATTTTCGGTAGTCTGGATTTGGTGAACCTATACTTGTGGTTGGTGATGCAAATGAATAACCTGGTGTTTGCTGCATCAGTGTAGCTGGTGAAGACTGGGTTGATACGGTCAGTGATGTACTAGGTGACAAGAGGTTGAGATTATCCAAAAGATTCTCCATATTTTCAGAATTACTCATCTCTGAAAGGCTGGGTAACGTAGAAGCCATCTTGGTTGCTGATGACGGGTATACCATAGAGTGCACATCCCCATCTCCAAGGTCATCTTGTTCTGGCAAGATTGGAGAAAGTCTTCCACTAATTGTACTAGCATTAGAGCTAGTTCTGGGTCTAAAGGTACTCCAGTTATCAAAGTCATCATTACTGTGAGAGCTGGGGCTTGCAGGCCACTTTGAAAACTGTGATCCTGGGCTGTCACTATTTCCTTCTTGGCCTGTCTGAAGGGCTGCCTTTTTCTTGGCAGCTCTTCCTCTGCTTTTTGCAAACTTGCTGTTGTTGTCCATGGATGCGGCTCTTCTCCTAGGTGACTTTCCACTCTTTCCTCCTTCAGGATTGAGCATCCACCAAGAACTTTTTCCTGTTCCCTCATTCTGCACCCTGATAAACTTGCTGTGCAGTGACAGGTTATGACGAATTGAATTCTGAAAAATAAAACACAGGATAAGCAAGAGCCAGTTCTCTCTCCCTCTCAACATGCAACATTTAAATGAGCAAGCCATTCTGATGCTACTTGTCTGAAGGATGCCACAGAAGAACTTTGACAATCACTGTACAAAACTTAGTTTCCAAAACACGGAAATTTTAACTGCTGTACCCAGTATCTTTTCAGAAAATGAATACTATCCTTAATGCTCCCAAAGTA
Source organism: Rafetus swinhoei (assembly GCA_019425775.1). Lineage (NCBI taxonomy): Eukaryota > Metazoa > Chordata > Testudines > Trionychidae > Rafetus > Rafetus swinhoei. Next base: position 58,938,293 of record CM033437.1, read on the forward strand.
ACCGATATTTCAGAACATTTTGTGCATCAAATCTCTTTATAAACACAACCAATGGAACTACCTGCCTGTTCTTCTCCTTCAGTGATTTTAACTCCTCCATAGGAAAAAGAGAAAAATCCCTCCAATGTTTATTTTAGTTCGAAAACATAAGTGTAACGATAAGCCTGAAAAGATGCTAGTTTAGAGATATAGGTATTGCTTCAAAACTGGCTTAAATGAGTTAGCCAAGCTTTGTCATATAACTTATGTGGTTTAATTGCACTTGACCTGATAAAAGAAAAAAAATGGCATATACCAGAGACATCTCTTGAAGACACAAGAGGACACCCAAACCAGAAAAATTCACTGAAGAACTGTTTCTCAACTTGACTGTACGAATCCCTATTAATGTGTAGCCTGTATTTAGGCAGTTTTATTAAACAAATGGGATTGTTTAACCTAGTCCAGGTTTCGTTTCTATATATCTATCTCATCACACATTCTATCCTGCAGTAATTGTATCACAGCTTTAGGAGGATTACTTCTGAAGAAAGAACATTTGAATAATTATACTTTTGTGACAGAATATTTAACACAACAGTTTATTCACCAGGTAAAAAATTTACCCTTCGCAAAAATGCCTAAAAACAGGGCCTTATACGAGACTGGATTCATTACGATCATGTTGCAAAAAAAAAATCCATTTTTCTGTAGGATTTCTTTATTTTAAACAAAATTCAAAAGTTATACTAAACCATGATCTTGCTGCAATTACAAGGAAATCCAGAGTTTATTAATAACCATGTTGTGGATAGCCCTTTAAAGCTAAAGCAAGGCGCAGCCTCCAACAAAACAACCGTGTGAGCCCCAACCATGCAAACACACACAAGCTGTGCCCCCTGTTGAATTCTGAGAAGCTATTCACACACATAAATAATTTCAGGATCTGGCCCTAAGTTGAGGATAAAAAAATCACAATTGCCAAACAACAAGAAGGAGGAAAACAAACAGCAGAGGAAACATGACTCATGGAGGGTTAAACTTCATCTTTAAACCCTTCTTTTTCTCCTTGAACATTCAAATACACAAAGGCACAAGAGTTAAAAACAGACTGTACGTCAATGGCTCTGGTGAAGGTATTCACCTTGCAGGAGCTTCTAGTCATCTACTGACACATGAATGGCTTCAAAAATGTCACTGACCCCAGAAGATCCCCAGTCACCTATAGGACACTCTCTGAAATCCCATGGGCACTGATAAATACTCTTGCCTGGTCTTGCCCAAGGTCATTATTCCTGCTGAAGGCAAGAAAGAGGCAGCATGTCTACTTTAATGTTTCTTAAAGAGCTAGAGGCATTGCTAGTCTACTGCAAAATAGGACTCTTCAGAGGATCAAAAAAAGATGATGATACTTTCCAGGTATTCTTCCTCAAGCACAAGCCAAGATCAAGGGGAAAATGAAGCAGCAGGTAGGAACCCAATAACTGAGCCTCCCACAAGAGGAACAAGGTAGGGGACTGCATCCCCAAAAGATCCTCATGCTAAGGCCATCTGGCAGCAGGACAGTGATAGGTGGAGGACAGACAAGTCTCCGGCTATACTTCCCCTGACCAGCCTTGTAAGCCTCTTCCCTTCCATTTGCTGCTGCAGGACCACAGCCCTGTTATAACTGTGGTCTAGCCCCAGTTGAGAGCTCAACTGTCAGAAACTGAGTAAAATGTTACACAATCTGCAATAGTGGATACCGACCGAAAGAAATGCAGAAAGACTGGATTAGTGCAAATTAGAGGGCCTATCAATCAAACCCAAGCAATGTCATGACTTGTAAGCACGACAGTGGAACTGGAAAATGATGGATCAAAATTGGTGACTAGAAATTAGGCCTAATGGGTGGGCAAAATAAGATAGGAGAAGATGGCTTATTCCACTCACCCCCTTTTGAGGTACATAAAGAGAGACTTTAGGGATCAAAATGGACTCAGCGATTCCTCAGGAAAGGCTGGCAGGCCTCTGCTTCACTCAAGACTATGCCCTTCGTTGGTGAGATGCAAGGCTCATCTGACACCCAGAGCTCAAGACACTATTTAGGACATCTAACCAGCACTGCTGGACCAATGAGAAACACAGACTGATACATATGAGATTCTCCTGTCCTTCCTTCCCTTGTGTCTCGCCTATAGTCAAGCCCTTAGGCACAACCGCATCTGCTCTAATCCCACTGACAGAGACCAGAAATTTCAAGATCCTCTACCAAGCATTTGTAAATCTAAATTACCCACCGGGGGAAATAAAAAAAACAAATTGAAAGAGCCAGACGAATACCCAGAAACCATCTACTTCAAGATAGGCCCAAGAAAACCAACAATAGAACACCACTTGTCATCACCTATAGCCCCCAACTTAAACCCCTCCAATGCATTATCAATAACCTACAACCTATACTGGAACAGGATACTACACTCTGAGAGGCTCTGGGGGACAGACCCACAGTCTCCTATAGACAACCACCTAACCTCAGGAAGATTCTTACCAACAACCACAGGACATACCACATTAACCCTGGAACTTTCCCTTGCAACAAACCCCGTTGCCAACTTTGTCCACATATTTACTCTGGTGACACCATCACTGGACCTAACCATGTCAGTTATATGATCAAGAACACATATTCCTGTTCATCCAGAAATACAATTTATGCCATCATGTGCCAACAGTGTCCTTCTGCTATGTATATTGGACAGACTTCTCAGACACTTCGCCAAAGAATTAATGCCCACAAATCAGACATCACAAGGAAAAACCTTTTCATTTCAGCCTACCTGGACATAGTCTTAACGACCTTACTACATGCAGCTTACTTCAAAGAGACATTAACACCAGATTACAGAGGGAAACTTCAGAACTTTCTCTCATGCTTAAATTTGACACTTTACGAATTTTATGAATGGGCCTTAACAAAGATGCTAATTACCTTAACCATTACAAAGATAGCTTCCCCACTTATCACCCCTGATTAAGCCATTCATTGACTCATAAATAGCTATTCCTTCCCTCATCCCACCTTCTGTACTAAATCTGATTTGTCAGTTTAATAATGTGTTCACTTTTTTCACTGTATTCCTTTGGTATATATGGTCATGCCAATTCTCTTCCAGAATTTGATCTGGGGAAGTGGGTCTGGCCCACGAAAGCTCATCACCTATTAAACCATCTTGTTAATCTTTAAAGTGCTACATAGTTTTTCCTTTTGTGTGTTCCTGTCTGTCCTATCTTCCCCCGATCCTCTCTTCCCCTCAGCTTTTCTTCTGAACCTGAGACCAACTGCACCAGCACAATGGAGTAAGACAGCCCATCCAGCCCCTCCTAGCCTGAGACAGACTGGTGAAAGAAAAACCTGACTTAGGTTGCCAACTGTCTAATCATAACCCATGCCATGCCCCTTCTTAATGCCCCCAGCCACTCCATCCTCCCCCCACTTCTATTACTTGCTTCCCCCACCCTTACTCATTCACTCTTCCTGGTCTGGGGGGTGGGGTATAGGAGGGGCCCCATGCTGGGGTAGGAGTGCAAGCTCTCAGAGGGAGTTTGGGTATAGGGTGGGGCTCAGGAGTGGAGGTAAAGGTGCTGGAGCAGGCGAGGAGTGAAGGCTACGGCCAGGCAGCACTTAATTTGGGTGGCAGTGCGGTGGGGCTAAGGCAAGCTCCTTGCCTGCTTTGCCCCCACACCACTCCTGGAAGTGGCCAGCATGTCCAGCTCCTAGGCTGGGGGAAGGGTGGCTCAGTGTGTTGCTGGCACCCACAGACATGGGTCCCGCAATTCCCATTGTCTTCTTTGGCGGTCCAAAGATCAGCCTTTAGTCAACCATGTAGTTCAACTTTCTACAAGCTGAACTCACTGCATCTGAAGCATTTTTGGGTGGCAGCAGCTCATTATCAAGAAGGTAGGTCAGAATATTCAACCAAGATCTCCCATGTGGCAACAGAGGCAATCGTTTCAAGTCTCTGGATCTCCTAAAAACCCAAAGTCAATCCTTTGCTCCCACTTTTGAGATGTAACTGAATTAAAGACTGATAAAATTACAGATTTAGAAATGTTGAAAGAACATTATTCTGATTAAAAGCCTCCTGCATGAGTTAATTTTTATTGTATTTTGTAAACATACTCCATTCTTGGCACAGATTAAGCATTTACTATCAAACAAATGCATCAAACACACAAAACACTAGGCCATACAAATGCAGCCACATTTAACTCCTCCTTCCTTAAAAAAAAAGTGTTAAATATTTAAGAAATTACTGCAATTCTTTAGTCATCAAAAATGTTATAAACTGGTATTATTGTACTGGGGACATTTGAGGTCACTGAGTAAGAGAGCTGTCTCCTAACTTTGCCAACAATAAAAAAAATTTTCCTAACAGGAAAAAGTTTGCAGCATAGAGCTTGTTGCATAAATTCCTGTTTTTCACACACAGGCAGCATAGCATTAAAGAAGCTACGATTTATTAACTTGGAAAAAGTGTTCAAGAGGTAAATCTTGTGAAAATATGCACTGCTGTTAATGATGTTGTGTCTACAAACCTTTGCCAGACGCAAACATGACTGATAAAAAGTATAGTTTGAGCAACGGAACTTGGCAGCAAGATGAACAAAGTGTGGTAGTCAACAGGCATTCGTTTCTGAACCACCAATCAAGCTCCTGTATATAGCTTTTCCTGCTGCGTATCACTTAAAAAAAACTGTTTTTTTTTTTAATTTAATTTGAAGCAAAGCCTTTAAATGTGATTTGAAAGACACGAAATGCAAATGTTATTTAAACTAATTTTATGTGCACAAGCTAAGTATGCCAGTTCAATTTCAAAGCATATGATCTGAAATTTTAATAATAGCTAATAATGAATATGGTCAGACTGCTGTCACCTGTAGGGTGCTCCTTGGGTTTGATTCTACATTTGTGACCCTAAAAGAAAATTAACGAAGCCTCCAATGCTCTGTGACCTTTGGAAAAAAAAAAAACTGGCTCAGTTATATTTTAGTTAAGAGACCATTGTTCCGACTGTGCTTGCCATTATTTACTAATTTGGGAGTCAAAATGTAAAAATGTAATTAACAAATACAGCAGTGATTTTGTAATAAGCCAATAGCTAATAAAATGTAGGAGAAGCCATGGAAGTATTTGTTTTTGTCAATGCACAATTTTTTCCATCTGTAACTGACTTCAACTAATTTGAAAATGAAGAAAAATCTCTCAATCTCTCCTTTTCCCTGTGTCACACTGAGTTTACCTGCTAATATAATGAATGTAAGGCAAGGATATATAAAACTCTATTAAAAACAAAAAGAAGCAATCCAAAATTAATTGGCATATGCCTGAAAACCATATCTTTCTTCATTTTCCTGGCTTTTCTAGAGGGAAATACCTGATTTTTTGGGATAGTTTTCACACTGTTTACAAAGTAAACCGTTCTCGCAAGTCATATTTTTTGTTAACTGGGTGGAGGGAGGGACATTTGTGAAAGCATCTCCACTATAGTATATCCAGATTAATAAATATGGATAAGGCTTAAGTGACATATGTACAGTTAGGCTGGTTTTATTTTCTCCATACAGAAAGAGGGTGCAAACGTGGGACTGAGAAGTGGGAAAGATAGGCAACTTACCCTATAATAACTGGTTCTCCAAGATGTTGTCAATGTGCATCTCACTACAGGCACACCTGCACCCCACATGCATAACATTTACATGTTTTGAACAGCACTGCCCATGAGAGCTGTGCATATTCCTTTTGCCACCTCATGACTTCTTACAAGTCCATAAAGGGTGAGGCAGCCACAATCCTTCCTCAGTTCCCTTAACTGTCAGTGGCCTGGCCAGGCATGTCGCAGGGGAGAGTGATCTCTTCCTGTTCCTAGCGTGCAGTGGAGATCGTCTGCTAGAGGAATGTGAAGGGCAAATACATCCTGCAGGGCCCTGGCAACGTGCCATAAGGATGTGGCCTGTTTGTTTGATATTCACCAATCAGTGCCATTCCTGAGCCCCGTAGAGAGAGCCCCCTGGGTCTTTCAGTGGTGTCCCCTATGGATCTCAGATGAGAGGGTTCTTTGCTCAAAGGAAGTGCGCACATACATGTTGGTGATGGAAAGAAAGAGCAGATTTCCTCCTGAGTTAGCACTAATGTAATGCAGTGCTCTTAGTATCAGGGTCTGCACTGGGACAAGTAAGTGCCTCTGTACCAAAACACAACCCCAATAAGGGCACGTCAAGAAGCCTAGAGTCCAGTGTAGGCATCGATGCCCCATTGTTGGATTACTGGTACCAGGGTTTGGAGTCAGACGCATTTTTCTGTCCTGCAGACCACTCTATCACCAGCTCACCAGGCCACCTGGGGCCTAGTGGTTCTCTCTAGCGAGGCCTTAAGACAACGATCTATGCGTGAAGAAACTGAGTGACATCTGGATTCTTTGCCTAGGTGTTCACAGTGGCTTCCACTGGAGCTGAACTTCATTGGTGGAGCTGTCAGTATCTGCTTTGGTGGTGGTGTGGTCTTCTCTGCCAGTGGATTCTGTTTCAGATGGTCTCAGTGCTAACACTGGTCTTAGGTGACATGTCCAGTATTAGGTCTCTGGTGCTTGTTTCTTCTCCATCTGATGAAACCTCAAAATTGTTCCAGTGAATTTTGATGGTGCTGGAACACTTTTTATAGTGTTTGTGCTGTGAGACATTAAACAGCACTGGAAACCCTGTATATGATGGAAACTACTTCATGCCGGGGGTGCAGCGGGATCCCCATCACGCCTAGTTCTAGCAATGTTGTTCCAACCTCAGCCCCGGTGACTTACATTCTCACTGAGAACAACAAAGCCTATTGAGCATATACTCAATATATGGAACTCTTCCAGACAAGTGTCTGCTGAGCTCATTTTTCAGTGGGATTAATGCATCATAGGAAGGACAGGGGCAGGGCTTGGAGCCCATGTGCTTAGAATTTGCCAGGTTGAAGTATCCTATGCAGAAAGTCATACCCGAGAGTGGGAGAGCCCCAGCCACCTATTTTTAAAAAATGAGTAGTCCCTTCAGATGAGACTGAGGGGATCTATTTTTAGTTTAGGCACATCAAATTCATTCGCAGAAGTTCTTCAAAGATGAAGTATGGGTTGAAGACATCTGGGAAGATGAAGTTGAGGCTACAGACTAGCAGGAGAGACACTTTCTGGCTTCTGTATCGCTCCTGTGTTTAGTAAGAAGGAACTGAGAGTCACAGCTGCCTAGTTCTTTAAGCCCTCGCACAGAAGCGCAAGGAGGCAGAAAGTGCGTGAACACCCTCAAGAAGCACTTTTCAAAAGACTGATCTTGCATACATGTGCCCCTACAGTGGCTCCACAGTGACAACATATTCTATATAAGACTTCTAATTCCACATCTGCCACTAACTCACTGGGGGGCAATGGGTGGGTAACACAGAAACCTCTCTATCACCAGTTTTCCAATTTGTAAAATGGGGTTGATAACATTTTCCTATTTGCCTCACGGGGGTGAGGAAAGGATCAGTGCAAGCACTCTAGAACTGTACAGCATTATGTAAATGTTATGTATAACAATAACGATCTAGAATGTAGACACCTGCAAACACACAGAAAGGAATAGTAATGCATCCATCACAAACTCAGGATGACAGAACTCTGCTATCCCGTCATACTTATATAACATCTATTTCTAGTAGAACCACTATCAATTTATATAGCTCAGCAGTTCTCAAACTATGTGTCCGTACCCAAAAGCGGGTTACGACTCTGCTTTAATGGGGTCACCAAGGCTGGTGTTAGACTTGCTGGAGCCAGGGCCCGAAGCCCAAACCCAAAGCCTGAGTCCCACATCCCAATGACGAAGGCTAAAGTTGAAGCCCCAGGGTGGCAGGGTTCAGAGTTACAGGCCCCATCCTTAGGGTTGCAGCCTTTGCGCTTCAGATTTTCTCACCACCGCTCGGGGTGGTGGTGCTCAGGCAGGCTCAGATTTTGGTCTGTCCTCCTGGAGTCATGTAGTAACTTTGTTTTCAGAAGAGGTTGCAGTACAGTGAAGTTTGGGAACCCCTGATGTGTAGATCATCTAAATGACTGCCCATATAACTATTCTTTGTATACAAAGGATTCCCCGCTTCATAGTGAGTGTAATATGAAGGTACTTACTAATATACCTTTTACATTTAATGAGAATAAGACTGTGCTGGAGGTAATGTAACACAGGACATTGAGAATTATTTGCAGTGAAAAGTGCTGTAGTGATCATTAAAGACTTTGTGAGATCTAGAAAGGCTGTCCCTCCACTAAAAAGTTCAGCCTACATTTCCTGTGAAAGGATACTACCATAAATTAATAAAGTAGTAGAAAAATGATCCAATGCCAGAATCCCTAGAAATCATTTTAAAATATCACTCCATGACTATTATAGGAGACTAATGGGTGTGGTTTTGTTTTGTTTTTCCAGACAGCAGGAATGATTACAATCACTAGGACAGAAATGTTAATCACTAATTTCCTGTTTAACAGACAGCCTATTTCACATTTACCACTCTCTCCAGTTACACCCAAGTCATCACAAATTGAGAGTGGTGCTGTTTATAGAAAAACTGTTCTCTCTTTGAAATAAAAGGCAGCTTAGTTAAAGTGTTTTAGCTCCAATTAACATGCAGGACTTCATGTGAACTAAATGTATCAATTCTATTTGACCACCAAGGACTCAAAGTACTAGAAACACTCTCCCACCCACAAGATGCAAGAGAGTGGGAGGCTAGTCTCAACGTATGCCCATAAAACGAGAAATATTGAAATCTGAAATACCCTGTCTTACCCTAGGCTAAGTTAACACTAGTAGGGCTTTCAGGAAAGGAAAATCATAGGGATTAAAAACCAGGCCATCACATTAGGACGTTAGGAGTAAATGCTAGAAATATACAAGTCTTTGTTTGGGCGCTCATATTAGGTGAAAGGTAACTATCTGATATAAAGACTGATGCAGTAGCTTGTAATCTCTCTGTACAGACAAAGCCTTATGGGGTCTTTAGGCTGCCTAGGTTGGAAGTCAAACATTTTGTTTGAGGTCAGTGGAGGCCGATCTGAAAAAAAAAAATCCTTTATTGGAGAATCAGGCTCTCTTGGGCCTTGTACCAACTGCTGCTATGGAACTGGTTATCCCTTATGGAAAAAGAGCTATGAAAAGACTGTTTGATCTTATAAAGCAGACAGTGCTCCCTCCTGTGCTACCTTGAGATCTTGGAGTGTCTTTTATTCCTGTTGGAAGACTTTGCCATTACCTTGTCCATTGACTTACCAAGAAACTCTTGTATTTTCCTGCATGTCATAGTTCCATGTATAGAGCTGTATACACCTGCAAGATACCATGTGGTAACTGACTACTCTCCACAAAAAGCAAAGTCTCTGTGGATGCATCTATTGCAGGGAGGGGCTGAGGTGCCAGAGGCAGGTTCTCACCAGGAGACTTACCAGCCAGCCTGCCTGCAGAGCTAAAGGCTTGAAGAGCTTAAAATGTTTCTCTGCCTGCTCGGCCATATGCCTGAGCGAGTGAGCAGGAGGGTTGTGCTTTGTGGCTGCCTGTTATTCAAACAGGCAGCTCCCACTGGCCTGTGTCTGTCCAGAAACCAGCCAATGGGATTGTGCTGGGGGCAGGAGCAGCATCTGAATCTTCCCCCCTTCCCTCCAGACTCAGAGAAAGTGCCCTGCAGCCACGTTTCTGAGCGGCGTGCAGGGCAAGCAGGGGAGCCTGCCTGGGGCTCCTCACTGCCTCCCTGGGCCGGATCTGGTGGTTTGGTGGGCTGTAGCCAGCTCGCGGGCCGTATTTTGCCCAGGCCTGATCTAATGTATGAGACACCAAATAATTGTGTTTGAGTGATCTCAGTCTGTGGCTTGTCTTAGCCAGTACCAGATCCACTCTGCAAATTGCATGCAAATTGATGCCAATGATGCACTTAGAGCTGGCAATGTGGAATCAGTTTCCTCTGAGGAATGAGTGTCCCCATCCTGCCTGTAGAGTCCTTGGGAAGGAAATCTTCATTAGGAATTGCTGTTTCCTCAGGAAGGATAAGGTTCCTTAGGTAAGGTAACCACATTGGAGTTGCATCAGTGAACACTGTAGATCCTTTATAGCCTGCCTACTGCAGCATTCCAGCTACTGAGAGATTCCCACTATGATCAGATGACATCTGCCAGAGCCAAGTGGAAGAACTGTAAAAGTCGGAGCCTGACAAAGTATTTCTTTGTCTTGTTCCCATTTTGTGCCTGCCTTCTCTCCAGAGCAAGGTCTCGAAGTAGTCTGAGGTAGAAGAGAATCAAAGGCACACCAGAAGATGTGCAGGATAAACTGAGTCAGTGTGGGAAGAGGACTAACTGTCTTTCAGTTAAGTTTGGCTTTTCTGGGGAGGGGAGTGGAGAGTGTTATACGTGGAAACTTCAGTACTTGGAATGGATAGAATTTGCAGATTAGGAAGATGGATTGATGGTGAATTATTTTTTTATTTAGCCATAAGGCCTTGGGTAGCACCTTTGAACTCAGATTTTCCTGAAATTATAACAAGGAAAAAGGGACTATGACACAGATGGTGATGGCCTACACATTTTTGTTGGAAGCATAAGCATTTTTCTCCATAGAGCAATGGCACTTTACAGTGGGCCCACTGTGGAGCTGTTACAGGGAGAAGGAAACAGTTCTAATATGCAGCCAGTGATCTGTTAGGGGATCCCTCCAGGTGTCAGACTTGTCCATTTCTTCTTCTCTGGGGCTTCTTTCAGTAGAGTCTCTGGACCGTATCTAGTCCTGGGTAGGGATGTCAGTGTGTAGACGACTACACGATTAACCGATAAGCCTGGGTTTATCAGTTAATCCTGTCGACTACACACATTCCCCTGCTTTGCTGACTCTGTATCAGAGGGAGCAAGAGGGGGCAGGAGCCAGTGTTGGGGGGAACATAAGAATGGCCATACTGCGTCAGACCAAAGGTCCACTGCTGACAGTGGCCAATGCCAGGTGCCCCAGAGGGAGTGAATTGAACAGGTAATGATGAAGCGATCTCTCTCCTGCCATCCATCTCCACCCTCTGACAAACAGTTCTCTTTTAAACCCTGTTATGGCCCTAGCCATCAAAGCCTCCTCAGGCAAGGAGTTCCACAGACTGACTATGCGCTGTGTGAAGAAGAACTTCCTTTTATTTGTTTTTAACCTGCTGCCCATTAATTTCATTTGGTGGCCCCTACTTCTTTTATTATGGGAACAATTAAATAACTTTTCCCTATTCATTTTCTCCACACCACTCATGATTTTATATACCTCTATCATATCCCCCCTTAGTCTCCTCTTTTCCAAGCTGAAAAGTCCCAGTCTCTTTAATCTCTTCTCATATGGGACCCGTTCCAAACCCCTAATCATTTAGTTGCCCTTCTCTGAACCTTTTCTAATGCCAGTATATCTTTTTTGAGATGAGGAGACCACATCTGTACGCAGTATTCCAGATGTGGGCATACCATGGATTTATATAAGGGCAATAAGATATTCTCCGTCTTATTTTCTATCCCTTTTTTAATGATTCCTAACATCCTGTTTGCTTTTTTGACTGCCGCTGCACACTGCGTGGATGTCTTCAGAGAACTATCCACGATGACTCCAAGATCTCTTTCCTGATTAGTTGTAGCTAAATTAGCCCCCATCATATTATATATATAGTTGGCGTTATTTTTCCCCAATGTGCATTACTTCACATTTATCCACATTAAATTTAATTTGCCATTTTGTTGCCCAGTCACTTAGTGAGATCTTTTTGAAGTTCTTCACAGTCTGCTTTGGTCTTAACTACCTTGAGCAGTTTAGTATTGTCTGCAAACTTTGCCACCTCACTGTTTACCCCTTTTTCCAGATCATTTATGAATATGTTGAATAGGACTGGTCCTAGGACTGACCCTTGGGAAACACCATTAGTTACCCCTCTCCATTCTGAAAATTTACCATTTATTCCTACCCTTTGTTTCCTGTCTTTTAACCAGTTCTCAGTCCATGAAAGGATCTTCCCTCTTATCCCATGACAACTTAATTTACGTAAGAGCCTTTGGTGAGGGACCTTGTCAAAGGCTTTCTGGAAATCTAAGTATACCATATCTACTGGATCCCCCTTGTCCACGTTTGTTGACCCCCTTCAAAGAACTCTAACAGATTAGTAAGACATGATTTCTCTTTACAGAAATCATGTTGACTTTTGCCCAACAAAGTATGTTCTTCTATGTGTCTGACAATTTTATTCTTTACTATTGTTTCAACTAATTTGCCCGGTACTGACATTAGACTTACTGGTCTGTAATTGCCAGGATTGCCTCTAGAGCCCTTTTTAAATATTGGCGTTACATTAGCTATCTTCCAGTCGTTGGGTACAGAAGCTGATTTAAAGGATAGGTTACAAACCATAGTTAATAGTTCCGCAACTTCACATTTGAGTTCTTTCAGAACTCTTGGGTGAATGCCATCCGGTCCCGGTGACTTGTTACTGTTAAGTTTATCAATTAATTCTAAAACCTCCTCTAATGATACTTCAACGCGAGACAAGTCCGCAGATTTGTCACCTACAAAGGATGGGTTAGGTTTGGGAATCTCCCTAACATCCTCAGCCACGAAGACTAAAGCAAAGAATTCATTTAGTTTCTCCGCAATGACTTTATCGTCTTTAAGTGCTCCTTTTGTATCTTGATCGTCCAGGAGCCCCACTGGTTGCTTAACAGGCTTCCTGCTTCTGATGTACTTAAATAGTTTGTTATTACCTTTGGAGTTTTTGGCTAGCTGTTCTTCAAACTCCTTTTTAGCTTTTCTTATTACATTTTTACACTTAATTTGGCAGTGTTTATGCTCCTTACTATTTACCTCACTAGGATTGGACTTCTACTTTTTAAAAGATGTCTTTTTTTCTCTCACTGCTTTTACACGGTGGCTAAGCCACAGTGGCTCTTTTTTTAGTTCTTCTATGTTTTTTAATTTGGGGTATACATTTAAGTTGGTCCTCTATTATGGTGTCTTTGAAAAGTGTCCATGTAGCTTGCAGGGATTTTACTTTGTATGTTGGGTGTCTCCTCGGAGCTGCCTGCCCCCCATGCTGTTGCCGCCATCCGAGACATCAGCACAGGCGGGGGAGAGGCGGGCAGGGGAGGCTGCGGCAGAGCAGCCTTTGTCAGCGGCGGGCCTGGACTCGTCGTGGACAGAGACTGCTCCTCAGCAGCAGCCCCTGTCTGCAGCTGGGGGGGTCCAAGCTCCATGCAGACAGAGGCAGCTCCATGGCAGCAGTCCCTGTTTGTGGGGAGCTCGGTCCCTCCCTGCCCCCGCAAACAGGAGTTTCTGCCGCAGAGCAGCCTTTATCCACGTGGAGCTCAGACCCCCATGGGGAAAGGGGCTGCTGCCGTCCCACACTGCTGCCTCTGTATGCCCCTGGGAACTATAGAATAGTTGTGTAACCACTAAAATTTGATGCAGTTTCATGACTATTCAATTACATGCTAACATCTCTAGTCCTGGGAAAGAATGAACGGTCTTTCCTGTGGTCCAAGACATGGATGGAGCAGTCCCTGAAAGGATTAGACTCCTGACTTAGAAAACTGCCTGACTGGTGGGAGAGCTAAAGTCTGAAAGATAAAATGTCCAGGGAAAAGCCACAGATGGGCCAAGCCAGGGCATGTATGTTGGGTGTCTCCTGGTCTCATCACAGCTTTTTTAAAATAGAACTGATACCAAGATCTGGCAGACCTGCAGACTACAGCAGTGGATTGTGACACCAACCCTGTGGGCTTCACAAAGTTCTTCAATCCTTTGTCCACCCTCCGAGCACTGTTTTCCCTGCTCCAAGTCAGCTACATTCTGCCGCCACTTGTGAACTCCCTTTTGTGTCCAGGCCAGGACAGCAGAAGCACAAATATCCACCCTCCTGTGCAAGAAAAACATTTTTTCCCCTTGAGCAATTTAGCTACACACACGGTTGAGAAGCTAGATTATACTACCCCTGTTCTGGGCCACAGCCCAGGTATGCCAATGAAGCTATCGTTTGGATTGGCAGAGTAGAATACTTCTCTTAATAGAACTCAAGGTTGACAGCTATGCATCTTAATATTGCTACCATCCTCGAGACTGCCTTTGAGCTATATTCAGTTCACAGTTCTCCTGTGGGAGAAACATCAGCTGTTACTGTGAGAATTTAAACATGAAAAATCAAGGGTCTCACAAAGTTGCTTAAAATGCAACTTAACTGACAAAAGTATTAATAACTGCAAACTGTAAGACAAAATACTACATTTGCTCAAGCTGGACAAAGTTCATATGGCCTCCGCGCCTTTACTTTTGCATTTCTTGAATATGTGCCCACAGGTGCAGGATAACACAGTACACACCTGCACATGTCACAAAAACAGAGGAATCACTTCACCCACCTCTGGAATGAAATGCAACGATAGCAGCTATTGAACAGCCTATAGCAACACTAGGCCTACCAAAATATCTTGACAATGGGGTACTGTAACCACTGCTTTTCATGCTGACAAGGGTTGTCTCATTTCTTTGTGCTCCCCTTGTCCATTTGTGGTATCCCTGTATTGTCTTTTACTTTATACTTACACTATCACCTCAGAGCAGGGATTGTTTCTGTTGCATGTGTACAGTGCCTAGTGCAGAGGGGCCCTGGTTTAGGCCTAGATATTCTAGGCACTATCGGAACACCAACACCACCTCAGTCTAACGCAGGAAAAGAACATTGCTTTAGACAACTGAATCTGCAAGAGGAAACAGGCTTAACAGAAACAGGTATATAACCAGGACCCGGACCAACACCCTACTCTTGCAAAAACCACGATAGCATGTTTGATATCCGGAGGTAGTCAGAATATCAGTCTTCAGCTTCATCTACAAGAAAGCATCTCCAGCAGTGCAGAATCCAACATCTGGCTGAAACAATGATTCAAAGCAAAGACCAGCACCTTACCTAAATCAACAATGCAAGTTGCAGCATGGTGTATTGCTCCTGAAAGTCTCCCATAACTAGGGCCCTGCCAAATTCACAGCTATGAAAAATTCAGCACGAACTGTGAAATCTGTGTGCTTTCACCTTACATTATAAAGATTTGATGAGGGAAACCAATGTTTCTCAAATTGGAGGACCTGACACAAATGGGAGTTGCAGGGGCGGGGGGTTGCAAAGTCATTTTAGGGGGGCGAGTTGCAATATTGCCATCCTTACTTCTGCATGGTCTTCAAATCTGGGTGACTAGAGAATAGCAGCTGTTAGCTGGGAACCCAGCTCTGAAGGCAAATACCCACCAGCAGCAGCACAGAAGGGTGGCAATACCATACCATGCTCTCTTTGCTTCTGCTGGCAGAGGCTGGGCTTTTGGCCAATGGCCACCACTCTCCAGCAGTCCAGCTCTAAAGTCAGCACTGCCAGCAGCAGCAGTGCACAAGTGAGGGTAACAGTACTGCAACACTCTACAACAGTGGTTCCCAACCTTTTTGAGCATACAGACCTCTTTTCAATCTATTAACATTTTATGGACCCCCAAACAATATGGCTGTTTTCAGACATTCCATTACTTGATAATCATTTGAAATATATAATCGTTCATGTTATCTAAACAAATATAGTAGTATTGAGAGATAAGACAGCGTGTCCACATCGAAATGTAACAACTTTGGGATACCATATATTTTTATTGAATAAAAATTTATTGGATCCACCAATCCATTTTTGCTAGCAACCCAACTAAACCCTTCCGGACACACTAATTGCTTTGGAATGGTTAGAGCAGGGTGACTTACTCAAAAAAAGAGACAAAAATAGTAAAAAGTGACTGACCCATTCATAAGCGGACTCCAGAGGACAGTCACCACTTGTCAGCTTCAGCATGGGCTGAGGGACGTGCAGACTGCAGGGCATGGAGCTTTTCAGGTTCCACTGGCTACTGTTCACCCACGCTGCTTCCTCAGCTCCTGTCCCCTCCGTCCCCTGCCCATCCATGGAGCAAGGGGGCTCTCGTGGCCAGTGAGCTCTGGAGCTGCCAGCTCCTCAAGGGTGGATCTTCGGGAGGGTAGGGAGGAAGGGTGGAACTTCGGGAGCACGTGGAGGGGAGGGACCAGCAGCTATGCACACTGGGATGTGGCTTGCTTTTGATCCCGTTCTCCAGAAGCTAAAGGAGTGTGGGGAAAGAGCTTGCATGCTGGTGTGTGAGAGAGGCATATACAGGATGCAAGCACCTTCCCCTCACTCCCTTAGCGTCTGGAGAACAGGATCAAAAACAAACTGTAACCCAGAGTGCAGGGAGGCAGCAGCAGTGGGCCAGATCCTTACTTTTAAAAACTTTCTGAGGACCCGCCCTGCAGTGCCCTTGCATACCCCCAGGGTCCACAGACCACAGGTTGGAAACCACTGCTCTACAATAACCTGGAGATCCCACCCATAATTCCTTTATGGGACAGGATCCCTAAAAATCACATCACCGAGCAACTTCAGATTTAAGTACCTGAAATCATGACATTTATGATTTTTTAAATCCTTTAACTGTGAAATTGACCAAAATGGACTGTGAATTTGGTAAGGCCATCCCATAAAGTTACTAGCTAGGCCCAGTCCTAAGGTGGTATAGATACAAACCATGGACAAACCTCTCTCAGATCAGCACAAAGTACCCAGCTGTTAAACCTATTACTTTTTCCATTAACAGATTTAAAATTTATTAATAAGACTCTCTAATTTTTAGAACAAATTGTGAACTTTGCTGTAAGACTTGTACTCCAATTGCCATGTTTGAGCCTTGGGCAAAATATTTTCCTTTGTCATTTAAACCAGCAAAATGTACATTTTTGAAACAGTTTAGATGGAAGTCTAGAAACAGTTAAAAGGCATTCTGTTAACACCAAAGGCTATACTTTTTTATTTAAAACAACTAAAGGCACAAGTGTCAAGGCCTTACATCTATTCATCTTCAGCTGACAGCTATTTCGTCTAAGCATTCTAATGTTTCTCTCTTTTGTATATTGAAGTTAGATATTGAATAGAGAGTTTATAATATAGCCACAGGGTGACACATAAGATCTCTTCAAAGAGACAATTCACACGCTGATTTATTTGGAATAAGACAGACTTCTTTAAAAATTCAGAACTTCAGATTATCTGAATGTTATCTGTAAAAACTGCCATTTGCAACAGCTTCCAAGATATTAGAGGATTTTGAAGATTAAAATCTCTTAAAAATAAACTTGAAAGAAAAAAGGAATGCAAAATTTCTGTAGTTTTTTAATATTATTTATATACAATCATATCTAAGGTAAACTGTTTATAGAGTTACTTTATCAATTTTGTACTACTGTATCCATTTACTATGCAGCATGTTTACAAACAAGTTCATACCCATGTATGCATTGAACAGCTAAAGGGCCATAGATGAAGATCCATGCTTTGCTTATTTTATTATTTTAAGTTTCAAAGGTTTAGAGAATATTTCCAAACACATTTTTGCTTTAAAAAGAAAAAAGAAAAGCTCCCCTCAGTGTTTTCAAACATTCTGTTTGTTGATCATTCATACATTCATAAATTATTCACATTATTTGGCAGGTCAGACCTCTTCTGTTTTAAAATGTTTATTTTTGTTCCTTTAGGTTATTGTTTAGGCCTGGTCATAACATCTCGCATGTTGTTTTGAACAACAAAAGAGGAAAAAAGCAGTGAATGTTTTTACAGTGGGATATAACCTATTGGCTAAGCAGCAATACAATGCCTATTCAACAGTAAGAAGACTGAAGATAGAAATATTAACTAAAAAGTAACACTAAGAGGTCAGAGTTCTAAAAAAAATCTTAATACACAGAACACAGAACATACGTATGCATACATCTACAGTTACAACACATGTACCTTTAACAATGCTCAAGCTGGTGAAGTCATTGCCTTTAATACAATGCTGTTTTGAAGACAACTCTCCACTCCCTATTATCTTCTTTTGCAACAACTAAACACAGTTTAAAGCCATTTATTTTTAATTACTTAGCTCCTAAAGATGGTAACATTATAACAGGCACTTTGTATTAAAGCTGAAGAACAAAATAACTTATAGATCTTAGATGTGGTTTAAAAAAAAAAAAAAATCAAAGAAAAGTACAAAAACCTGGATATAGCTGAGTAAACTGTGCTTTGGTATCAGAGGAAATACATGTCTTATTGGTCAAGCTGGAATTGATAGGTATGCCTACCAGTAAAGTTACAGAGTTCACACCCAATCCTGCTAAATTTTTGTTCATACTACAGAAATTCTGTAGGTTAGTTTTAGGGGGGAAAATATCAGTTGCATGTGGATATGCAGAGTAAAGAACTTCACCAATTTAGTTAGTATTTTCATGGATAAACACTCAAATCACTCATGTAGATAAGTCCACCTGGACAGGCCATCAAGATGGTAATCTAAAAATTACCTGGGTCTGACTTTTTATGAGTTACTTAAGGGAGTGAGACACTTGACAGTTTTCCAGCTTTTTCTGCAGTTTGATTATGAAACAAGAGGGCCATAAAGATTGGCAAATCTTCAGTAAAGAAGGATAGCCTTCCATTCTAAAGAGTAAGATTTACAACCTCATTCAAAAATGTCAGAGTTCCACACATGCACTCCACTCTTACTGACAGACCAGTCACGAAAATCCAAAATAATGGGGAAGAACCCTCCAACTTCATTATATGTTTTTGTGTTAGTCAGTTTTGGGAAAAGCAAGATTTCTCCAAAACTTGGGAGTCAGTCCCAAAATAATATTAAACAAAGAAGATGCCACACAGCCAGAGGAACTCAAGACACTAATTTCATCCATGGCACACTAACCTGCTTTTATTAGTGATGAGAACAGAAGGCAAAGATCGTGATTTAAAATATACTTACTGTTGAGGTTTACAGTAGGAAGAGCCAAAAGACCATTTGCTCAGAAGAAACCAATTTTTCTGCTGTTTTACTAGAAAACTATTTGGTTCGCCAAAGCGAACAACTTTATGACTGCCAAAATGAACTTTTTCTGGAAATCTGCTGATAAAAATCACATCACAGTGTGGCTAGCCAAAAACACCCTTCTTTTGGAACTGGAACACATTCCACTAGCTAGCTTGATTCATCTCTCTAATCCTTATGGTACACCAGACACAGCATGAAAACTTGTTTGAAAAAAATACAGGATGTTAGATAAAACAATGGAAACCCCATGTGAGGGAGCAATCCCCTGCATGCAGATTAATTAGAAGATACAAGTCTTTTCCATCTTTAAATTTGATGGTGTTGCTATAACCTCTAATAACTAGTGATCGAAGATTTGACAGAGTCATTATCATCAACAGGGGAATAAGTTTTCCTATGGATATCGTCCTCTCCATCTATTCATCAGGTTTTCCAGGGAAATATAGGGCAATTCTAACATCAATCTTTGCCTCTGCTCCTCCTCAATTTTCTAGGCACATTATACTTGAGTGAGCAGCATTAAAAGAATTTTAGGAACAAAGAAATTACCATGTCAGATTACATCAATGGTCCATTTAGTTCAGGTATCCTGTGTCTGATGCAGCCAGTACCAGATGCTTCAGAAGACAGTACTAAAAACACCCATGGTGGATAAACATGGAGTAATCTGCTGTCCAGAGCAGAAGATTATTCCTAATTCTCATCAGTTAGTGGGGATCTTATGCTCTGAAGTTTATAACCCATTTAAAACAATACTTAAATCTTTGCTTCAACATAAATGAATGCTCTTCATTATCTCTACTGCCTGATTTGAAATTTCAAGCAAAGACTATAAGAATAACAATCCTGTGAGACCAGTCCTGTAGAAGAGCTGTTTTTAAAGATTCAGCCTTTTTCAAAAGGCTGTAAGAGAGCTTATTTAAATAAGAATCTTGTGGAATCTGTTAGCCAAAGCATTAGCCATTCTGTACTGCAGGTTACTACAAAAGCCTTTTAATAGTGTAAAAATGCCAAATGGTAACACTGGAGTATTGTGCCAATAGTCAGCAGCATTCAACTCTTAATGTTTATTGTTGTACTTGGCTTACATTGCTTCTTGTGTTCAGCTTACAATTTTTACACAGTAGATTCACAGTGTGCAAACACCTTCAAGGTGGGGGGAGACTAAATTTACACTCCTGTCTTCCCCTTTACCAGCCTCCCCATACTCTTCCTCAAATTAGGCACTTCAAATGAAGGAGCTTAGTGTTTCTTCCTTCAGCTGCTTCTCTCTGAAAATAGCTCCTGTACCAGCAAATCCAGAATCCCATGTATCCATATTGCTAACCCCAAGCGTTCAAAATCATATTTTAAAAAGTAGATTTGGGGGGGGGGGTGTTATTTGCATTTTGGTTTTTGAGCTTTTATGAATTGTATTTACAAACTTTTCTCTGCAACCACAAAGTCTAGAATTTCACTTTCCACAACAAAAGCTTGGATTCTCATAGTTAAACGCTTTCAGGAGTTGGGACTTATGACATGCCTAACAAAACATTGCTAGGCTCACACTAACATCATGGAAGTTGGCAGAAGTGGTGTAGGGCCTCCCATGGGAGGCAGGCAGAGGGCATCAGGGAGGTTGCCATCAAGGGCCCTGGTATAGCTGGTCTGAGGAAGGTGTAATGCAGCATTAAACTTAATGCCATGACATCTTATAAGAAGGCCTTGAGATATCAGGGTCAAATTTTGTTAAAAAAGCCTTGTTTCTTAAAGGCATCTAAATGATTTCCTAAGGGGAATTTTAGCATCCCTACACCTACTCTGCTGACTAAAACCATGTCTACACTAAACGGAAGATCAAGGCTGCCGCAATTGATTTCCAGAGTTCAATTTAGACGGGAGTCTAGTTAAGACTCACTCAATCGAACACAGAGGGCACCCCTGTGGGCGGTTGGTACTCCTGCTTCAGTGAGGAGTAAGGAAAGTGTTTGCGCCCATTGGCCTCCCACTGTGATTCGACCTTCCCCTGTAGTGTAGACCTGGCCTAAGACAACAGAAGACTCATCAGTAGCAATTCCTGCTTTGTGTCTTATTGAAAAAGAGCAAAAGTTATATCTTTTATTGGACCAGCTTTTAATGGTGCTTCATAGAACTCTTCTTCATGCCAGTGAAACTCAAAAGCTCATCTCTTTCACCATCAGTAGCTGGTCCAATAAAAGATATTACTTCACCCACCTTGTGTCTCATGTCCCAGGATACATATGGCTTGCAACAAAGCTGCAAACTGTGGCAGATATCTTATATCAAAAGCATATTAAACTAAAAGCTAGAAACCTCAACATTTCGCACCCATTGTGTCCACTTTTGCTAATGTCTTTCAATCAGAGAATCTTTCAAGGAGCATTTTAAAAGAAAACAATAGACTGATTTGAAACAAAGGGCCTGGAGTCTCCAGGAATTAAAGATTAATCTTTAAAGGTTATGTCATATGATGAAATCTCCAGGAATACATCCAACCAAAATTGGCAGTCTTAGAACAAGGTGATAAATTAAACAGAAATAAGTAACCAGAACTAGATGATATTCACCCAAGAGTTCTGAAGGAACTCAAGCATAAAATAGCGGCAAGGAGTCCTGTGGCACCTTATAGACTAACCGAAGTGTTGGAGCATAAGCTTTCGTGGGCAAAGACCCACTTCATCAGATGCACGTAGTGGAAATTTCCAGAGGCAGGTATAAATATGCAGGCCAGAATCAGGCTGGAGATGATGAGGTGGAGCCAATCAGGGGAGGATGAGGCCCACTTCTAGTAGCTGATCTGGAGGTGTGAAGGACTGTCTGGCTATGTGGACTCTCTACTCAGACCCTACACCACCAGCACTCCCAGTTACTTCCGTGACACTACTGATTTCCTGAGAAAACTACAATGCACTGGTGATCTTCCAGAAAACACCATCCTAGCCACCATGGATGTGGAGGCTCTCTACACAAACATCCCACATGCAGATGGAATACAAGCTGTCAGGAACAGTATCCCCTGATGATGCCACAGCACAACTGGTGGCTGAACTCTGCGAATTTATCCTCACACACAACTATTTCAGATTTGGTGACAATATATACCTCCAGACCAGTGGCACTGCTATGGGCACCCGCATGGCCCCACAATACGCCAACATTTTTATGGCTGACCTGGAACAACGCTTCCTCAGCTCTCGTCCACTTACGCCCCTTCTCTACCTATGCTACATTGATGACATCTTCATCATCTGGACCCATAGGAAGGAGACTCTGGAAGAATTTCACCACGATTTCAACAGCTTCCACCCCACCATCAACCTCAGCATGGACCAGTCTACACGGGAGGTCCATTTCCTGGACACCACGGTGCAAATAAGTGACGGTCACATAAACACCACCCTATACCGAAAGCCTACCGACCGCTATGCTTACCTACATGCCTCCAGCTTCCATTCCGGACACACCACACAATCCATTGTTTATAGCCAAGCACTGAGGTACAACCGCATATGCTCCAACCCCTCAGACAGAGACCTACAGCTACAAGATCTTCAACAAGCATTCTGTAAACTACGATACCCACACGAGGAAGTGAGGAGACAGACTGACAGAGCCAGACGTGTACCCAGAAGCCTCCTGCTACGGGACAAGCCCAAGAAAGAAAACAACAGAACACCACTGGCCATCACCTACAGTCCTCAGCTAAAACCTCTCCAACGCATCATTAGTGATCTGCAACCCATCCTGGACAATGATCCCTCGCTTTCACAGGCCTTGGGAGGCAGGCCAGTCCTTGCCCACAGACAACCCGCCAACCTGAAGCATATTCTCACCAGCAACTATACACCACACAATAATAACTCTAACTCATGAACCAATTCATGCAACAAACCTCGGTGCGAACTCTGCCCACATATATACACCAGTAACACCATCACAGGACCTAACCAGATCAGCCATACTGTCACTGGTTCATTCTCCTGCACATCTACTAACGTAATATATGCCATCATGTGCCAACAATGCCCCACTGCTATATACATCGGCCAAACTGGACAGTCCCTAAAAAGAATCAATGGACACAAATCAGATATTAGGAATGGCAACATACAAAAACCTGTAGGGAACACTTCACTCTCCTGGACACACAATTGCAGATCTAAAGGTAGCCATCCTGCAGCAAAAAACTTCAGGACCAGACTTCAAAGAGAAACTGCTGAGCTACAGTTCATCTTCAAGTTTGACACAATCAACTCAGGATTAAACAAAGACTGTGAATGGCTAGCTAACTACAAAAGCAGCTTCTCCTCTCTTGGAATTCACACCTCCAGATCAGCTACTAGAAGTGGGCCTCATCCTCCCTGACTGGATCCACCTTGTCATCTCCAGCCTGATTCTGGCCTACATATTTATACCTGCCTCTGGAAATTTCCACTACATGCATCTGACGAAGTGGGTCTTTGCCCACGAAAGCTTATGCTCCAACACTTCGGTTAGTCTATATGGTGCCACAGGACTCCTCGCCGCTTTTGCAGATTCAGACTAACACGGCTACCCCTCTGATACTGAAGTATAAAATAGAACTACTAACTGTGGTATGTAACCTACCACTTAATTCAGCCTCTGTACCAGATGAGTGGCAGATAGCTCATGTAATGTTAATTTTTTTCAAAGAGCTCAAGAGGCAATTCTGGCAATTCCAGGCCAGTAAGCCTAATTTCAGTGCCAGGGAAACTGGTTGAAAGTATAGAACAGAATTATCAGACAGACGGACATGGTATGTGCAGGAAGAGTCAAGCCAGCTTTTGTAAAGGGCAATCATGCTTGACGAATCTATTAGAATTCTTTTGAGGGATCAAACATGTGGACAATGATGATCCAATCAATATACTGCACTTGGACTTTTAGAGAGCCTCGCACCAAAGACTCTTAAGCAAACTATGCAGGCATGGAGTAAGATGGAACGTCCTCTCGTGGATTGCTAACTGGTTAAAAGATAGTAAACACAAGTTAGGAATAAACAGTTGGCTGTCTACAGTGGAGAGAGGTAAATAGCAGGGTCCCTCAAGGATTTGTACTGGAAGCAGTGCTGTTCTACATATTCATAAATTATCAGAAAAAGGGAGCAAACAGTGAGTTTACAGAGGATAATAAATTACTCCAGATAGTTAAATCCAAAACTGACTGCACAAAACTGGCTGATTGGGTAGACGATACTCACTGTTGATAAATGCAAAGTAATGCACATACTGGAAAACAATCCTAACTAACAAGTATAAAATCATGAGATCTAACTTAGCTGTTACCACTCAGAGAAAAACTTTTAGAATCATCATGGGCAGTTCTCTGGAAACATTGGCTCAAGATGCAACAGCAGACACAAAAAAAAAAAACCTAACCATGTTAGGATCCATTAGGAATGAGATAGACCGTGAAACAGAAAATATCAAAATGCCATTATATGAATCCAAACCTGGAACATTGCATGCAGTTTTGGTCAACCTCTTTCAAAACAGGTGTATTAGAAGTGTAAAGGGACTGAGAAGGGTGGCAAAAGTTATTGGAGGTATGGAATAGTTTCCATGTGAGGTGAGATTTAAAAAATGGACTGTTTGACATGGAAAGACGACTAAGGGAGAATAAGACAGAGGTCCATACCATGATTGGTATGGAGAAAACGAATAAGGAAGTGTTACTTACCCCTTCACATAATACGAATACCCAATTCACCCAATGAAATTAACAGGCAGCAGGTTTAAAACAAACACAAGGAAGTACTTCACACTTTATACAATCAACCTTTAAAACTGGTTGCCAGGGGATGTTGATCAGGCCAAAAGCATAAATGATTTCAAAAAAAGAATTGGGTAAGTTCAGGGAGGATAGGTCCATCAATGGCTATTAGCCAAGATGGTCAGGGACACAATTCCATGATCTGGGCATCTCTAAACTTCTAACTGCTAGAAGCCGGGAGTTAACGAGATGGATCACTTGATAATTCATGTTTATGTTAATTGTGCTATGAACATTCTGTGTGGCAGCATGCTTTTGTACTATTTTCTATCTCAGGATAGAGAACAGGAAAATACCTGGTGAGCATGAAGTCAATTATGAAGCATCATGCATAAAGAAGAATGGACACTTAGCTTGCAAGTTTGGCAAATTCTGCATAGCAATTAAAGAATTGTGTCTCTGGGTACGTCTACACAGCAGGGCTAAAGCTGAATTAAGCTATACAACTTCAGCTATGTCAATTGTGTAGTTTAAGTAGAAATAGCTTAATTCGGCTTTTGGCGCTGTCTACACAGCAAGCTGTTAAAGGAAGAATACTCTTCCTTCTACTTCTCTTACTCCTCGTGAAATGAGGGTTACCATGAGTCAGAGTAAGTAGTCCTCCGCTCGACATTATTTCAGAATAAATGCTTGTAGTATAGATGCGCACTATGTTTTTTCAGAATAAAGCCAGTTACTCCGAAATAACGCTGCTGTGTAGACATACCCTCTGTTAAAAGCACCTCATCATATCTCTACTTTACGATATGCTGGAGGATAGCAACGAGAAGTTTTATTTCATTGACCACTCATTATGACTCATTATGAAGCATGGCTTGTCTGGACTGTACCTGCTCTGTGATGTAGGGAGCAAGAGGAATAGTTTGGCATCTTCGTCAATAATTTCAGGAAGGGGTTCAAGATTTGCAAGCTACTTCCTCCAGCTTTAAGAAAACATGAAATGTAAGGAGGTCTGTCCTTATATAAAATGAACAAAAGTTTAATTTAGGAAAGCAGCTGTTTCAAGCTCAGTCACCCTTTCATTATCAACAGGACCTTAATTAGTACCCATCTGCTTCCTGTTTTATACTACATGTATAACTTTCACCTGTTTCAGCAAAACATGAACAGCCCCCCCCTTCACTTTATAATAAATAAAAATACAACTGATTAATTGTAAAAAATTATACTCTAGATGCTGGACTTCCATGTTCTTAGGTATTAAAATATGGGGGCAGGGGTTTAAACAGAAAAGGGCAAAACCAAATTTTTGGAGCTTGAATTACTTACCAACATGCATTAATATACATTTATAGTTATTAACTCACATAATTAATAAGTATTAATGAAACAGCCCCTTTGGATCTCTAACAAGCATTAAGGCACTATTTTAGTAGTCACTACACTAACAGAGACAAATCCTGACCAAGAATGCTCACAATCTAGGCATCAAAAGTGTTACTAACAAAAAATGTATACCAAATGCAATCGAAGGATGCGTGAATAAAACAAGAGTAGGTCTAATAGCTAAGGGAATCAAATTCACCCACTGTTTTAAGAGAAGACATAAGAAAAAAATTAGTTGAGAAGGAAGTAGCATCATTTTTAATTTCCTGGCATTTTCCACCTCTGATTTCTGCCTTCAACATGTCCATTTAAAAAAAATTAAGCTAGATCATTGAAAGTTAAGACTAGCAAAACTATGCACTGTAAATCCTAGCACTGGAGTTAAACAGGGCTTGACAATTTCCCAGACACATGATATCCAGAGACCAAAACCAAGAGACTGACTGGAGGGCACCAATCAGGACTCTGAACAGTAACCTGGTAAGAAGCACAGCTGCCCAGCTACCAGACCCAGCTGCTGGAAAGCAGAGGGGTTCCTATAGGGGTTCTCTCAGTGGAACTTACGCAAGTGCTCCATAGTCTATATTAATTTCTGGTTAATAGATGTGAATAGAATAGATGTGACTAGATATTTGAAATCCACACATCTCCGTCTCCTTCTCCCTCCCCCCCTGCCATATCTGATCACCCTCTGGTTTCTGGAAGGATCTCTTTATATAGCCCTTTATAGTTAAGTCTTGACAATATTTTACCCAGGTTCCATAAGTTAACAGTTAGAATAGCCCTTGAAAAATTATGAATGGTTCACTTATCTGAGAGCTTAAATTCACTTTTAAATTAACACATGTTCTACAATTACCATAAACTAGTGTGGGATGCCTGGGTTACACCAACGTGACTGCCACAGAGTTTAATATAAAACTGGATGTGAATGACAAAGTTTGAGTGAATACAAGTTTAGATCTCTGATTAAAGCAATACATCCAATATTTTCAAGTAATTTGCACTTAAGATGTACAACCACCAATTGGACTTAAATATTTTCTGCATTTTGTATGAGTAACTGAAGCAAAGACTTGTTCAACATCACACACGTCTACTGCAAAATTAGGTTTACAACCCATAAGTTATGACTCCCAATATCCTTCTATAAATGCAAAGGGTTATACACAAGGTGGCTATATCAAGCTATGTATTACAACATCATTGCTTGATAGATGCTAGACTTCTGTCCATTCTCTGAGAGGATGAAGCAGAACAAAGTCTGCCAAGGTAGAAAAGCTTTCTGATCACAATGCTAACTGTTTAAATGTAGTAGAAGCCGGGCTGCCCGCATTTAAAACTGCAGAGTCGCAGCAGCCCCTTACGACTAATCATGTACTCGATACAAACTGTATGAAGCCACTGTATTCCTCATCATGGGCGGTGAGTTATATGGGCTCGTGGTGCCCAGGCTCCAGCAATATTTAGAGCCGGGGGCCTTGCTCCACCAATATTTGGAGCTGGGTCTCTCCCCTGGCTCTGAATATTGCCCGTCCCCCCGTCCCTGCAAGAAGATGCCGGCGGCTGTGGCGTCAGAAGTTGTGCAGCCCGGCGCGCCTCGGTGCTGCTGCACATGCTCCGGCGGCCCCGGGCACTTCAAAAGCCGGGGCCGCATACCATGAAGCCATGGAGGATGCGGGAGGCCTTTGGGTGAGTGTGGCCCCTCCCCACTGCCCATGTGCCCCCTCCGGCTGGCCACCCCCTCCCGTGCACACCCCCGCAACTCCCCTTCCCCGCCTGTGGGCCCCCCACCTTTGTACCCCTATTGCCGGCTGCCGTCTCCAGTGCGGCTCTGGCGACGGCAGAGAGGAGCCGCTCACAGGGGAAGGGGGGCAGGCGGGCTTCCTGCCTCGCCAGCGCCACTCGCCTGCCTGCGCCCCGAGCCCGAGAGCCACCCCGTCGGTGCTGGGGCCCCGCAGCCTGGAGTCTCGCCACTGGCTGCTCCACGCCGGAAAGAGTGCCTGGCTGGGCAGGGTTGCAGCAGCTGGTCCTTGCGTGCTGGGCTCGGCCCCGAGCTGGGCTGCTGGCGGCCGGGCTCTGGAGCTGCCCACATGGTGGGGGTCCGCTGCTCAGAGCCCACCCAGGGAAAAAAATACCAGCCAGGAGGGGGGCGGGGCTGGCCGGGAGGGTGGAGGGGCAGGGCAGCATGGCTGGGCAGGGGAGATGGGGGGGCAGGGCAGGGATGGCAGGTGGGGGCAGTGTAGCTAGCCTGGGGAGATGGGGGAAGGGGCAGTGCGGCTGGCTGGAGGAAACATGGGTCGGGGGCAGCGGGACTGGCCAGGAGAGTTTGGGAGGAGGAGAACTGGGTGGCAGGAAGCAGGGGTGGCTGGGAGGGTGTCGGGGGCACCAGTGCTGGTTGGGAAGGGTCGGGGAAAGCAGGGGTGGGGGAAGCAAATCGGCCGGCGGGGAGCGGGACTGACCCCGGCATATGCTGATCCTGGGACACTGTCAGTCCCGCACATGGTCCTGGTGAAGCGCGAGTGAGTCCGGCGGCGGCTCCACAACACGCTCAGGGGATGGGACAGGGCTTCTCCTCCACCCCAAGGCATCAGACTCAACCAGGAGTCACCAATTCGGCCCCACACAGCTTGCTCTGGGGAGCTACATTTCCCGGGCAGGTGGGATGTTGAACCTGGAGGATAAATGTGGCTTCCGGTGCCTCCACGTGCGGGTCCTGCTCAGAGCGTTGGGGCTCTGTGGTTACTACGGTCTCATGTGTCTCTTGAAGACCTTCCGCCTGGCCCTGGGCCAGCAGCTGGAGCGGCTCCACAGACTCCAGCCCCGCAAAGTGGAAGGCAGAAGGTTGGGGAGGGGAAGGGGAAAAATACGAAGGAAGGGGCCTGTGCTGAGGGGAGGGGAGGGGAGGGGAGGGGAGGGGGCAGGGCAGGAGAAGAAAGGGAAGGCACCAAGGGACAGGGTGCAGGAGAGACAAATGCCAGGGGACCAAGTGGAGACAATGAGGAAAAGGGCAGGAGGAGGGAGGTGTCAGTGGGAGGGGGACAGGGTGATGCTGGGAGAGGAGAGAGTAAGGGCACTGGGGGCTAGAGGAGGGAGGGAGAGGTGCTGGGAGAAGGCTTGAAAGAAGGGGTGGGTATGAGGAAGGTGGAGATAGAGCAAGTCATGTGTGAGGGCACAGAGGGGCATGAGGGGAACGGGGGCAGAGGGTGATGAGGGGATGGACATCAGGGAAAAAGGGGGCAGGGGCAGTGAGGGAAAGGAGGCACCAGGAAGGTGCAGGGGTAAGGAAGGTGCAGGTGCCAGGGATTCTGGGGTGAAGCAGAAGGGCAGACACCTGCAGGGGAGGGACCAGTACCAGAGGAGAGAGGCAGGGCAGGTGTAGAGGAGGTGTTAGAAGAGGGGATGAGGAGGGGTAGCTCACATGATCAGAGTGGGGCTACTGGAAGAGTGGGCACAGGGGAGAGAAGGGCTGATGGAGGGGGCAGGTCTCAGGAAGGCTGAGGGCAGTGAGAAGGGCAGGAGTCAGGACAACAGAGGAGGGTGAGGGGTTGGGGGGGGGGGCCAGCAGGCACCAGGGGAGCTGATGGAACAAGGGGAGGAGACATGGCAGCAGAGAGAAAAGGTAAAGGTTTAAAAATATTTATTAGTAACTTGGGTGCCACAGTGGCACATCCAAACAAGCCACATGAACTCAGTACTGGTGCACAACACAAAATTAATTCTGCTCATGGGAGGAAACTCTTAGGCTATGTCTACATTGGCAGTTTCTTGCGCAAGGGTTCTTGTGCAAGAAGTCTTGCGCAAGAACATGTCCACACTGCCATGTGCGAGCTGTGCTTTTGCGCAAGAGCATCCATGGCAGTGTGGATGCTCTCTTGCCCAAGAAAGCTCCGATGGCCATTTTAGCCATAGGGGTTTCTTGCGCAAGAAATCCCTGCCAAGCATCCACACAGTGCTCTTGCGCAAGAGAGCTTACACCTGTTAGAAAAGAGCGTCGCTCTTGCGCAAGACGCCCTCTCTTACCACACCATACTGTAAATTTCCTTGCGCAAGAGCAGGCAGGCAGTGTGGATGCTCTGTGGGTTCTTGCACAAGAACGGCTGTACTTGCACAAGAAGCCACGAGTGTAGACATAGCCTTAGAGGGAACACTTCCCCCCAGCTCTCTGCCCCCGAGTTAATGTCACACACATTGGGTTAATGCAAATGCAGGATAGCTGCATGCGGGGGGTTTGGTGGGGGCCAAACTAATCCCTGTTGGTAGGAGGATGGTGGGAAAAGCCCTTCAAGAGGGGTGACATGACACCTTTTACTTCTGGTCATGTGTCCATCTTGCCCCGAGCGTGTTACCTCCAGAGGTGTGGCTAACGGGGGGGGGGGGGCGGGGGTGTTGCCAGGGGACGTGGCTAACAGGGGCCAGGGGGCGTGGCTAATGGGGCACCACCAAAAATTATACTAACCTGCTGCCCATGTTCCTCGTTCCACAAAGAAGAAGGGGGCTTTCAAAAGAGGGTTTTTTCCCCACAAACGTATCGGAAAAAGATACGCAAAATGTGGAGCACATTTTGCATATCTTTTTTCAATAGATCCTCGCAGTCTAGCCGTACCTGAGTCATTTACTCACTACTAAACATCCTTAATTTTAACTAAAAAGATATTTCTTGATATCTGAAGCAGCATTTCACAAAATCTCATCCAGGACTGAAATACCAGATTGTCTCAAGAGCATATGACAAAATATTTGTACCAGAAATTCTGGCAACATATCATACAGATGGATTTCTGAAAAATGAGCGTCCAAAAATAACCCACTTGCAGTTCCAAATATAAATATTTAATCCAAACAAACTGAATGTTCATTTAAAATGGTGCTACAATTTCCCCTTCAGTCTCCGCCCTCCAAATACACAGTGCTCTTGCTAACCATAAGCCTCTGAGCTATTAAAGCAGAGACAGGCAAGATACAGCCTGCATACAACCCGTCAAGTCTTTTGATCTGCCTCCCGCCTCACCCCCCAGCATGGAACATCGACCACTAAAACCAGCTGGCTGCTCCCTGTGGCTCTCTGGGCTTTGGAGGAGCTGAGAGATTTTGTTGGGGAGGGGGCAGAGAGTAAGCCTCTCCCCACAGCGCAGAGAGCCACAGGGAGCAGCCAGCACCTTTGAGTGGCCTGGGGCTGCTGGCAGGCAGGGAATGCTGCCAGCAGCCCCAGGCCGCTCAAAGGGGCTGGCTGCTCCCTGTGGCTCTCTGCGCTGTGGGGAGAGGCTTACTCTCTGCCCCCTCCCCAACAAAATCTCTCAGCTCCCCCACAGCCCAGAGAGCCAAAGCCCAGAGAGCCTTAGAGTGCTGCTGGCCAGGAGCTACTTAGGTAAGAGCCTTCTAGCCAAAGCTTGACTCTGGCACCCCACTATTCCCACATCCCATATACTTCCCAGAGTTTGATCCCCTGCCTACACCCTTCTCCCTCAGGCTAGACTCCTCTCTTGCACCCATACCCCTTCCCCCAGACCCTGCACCTCAATCCTCTGCCCCAGGTCACAACCCACTCCTTCACCTAAACTCCCTCTCAGACCCCACACCTTCTCCTGCACCCCAGTCCCTTACCCCAAGCTCCCTTCTGCATCCAACCTCTGTCCCAGACCCCGCCATAGAAAAGTGCGTCCCTTAACCACCTACTAAAATCTTTGAGTGCCCCCCATAAAAAATTACTGCCCACTCCTGGATTAAAGCCAAATACAGGAGACATAGGAATTTAATCCAGCCAGCCACAAGAAAGAAAAAAACCAAAAACAAAAGAGCAAACAAAGTCTATACTGAATATCAGACAGCTGCTTCATCCTCCTTGCGATCTCTACCAGATATTGTAGAACACTGAAAACTGGTCTTTCCTGATCTTGACACCTCATTCAGTGCAATCAGATACCATCTTCACAAAGACCATGTCACCAAATAAATTCTCAGAGTGATTTCACTTACAAAGTGAACAAAGGTGACCAAAATTGTTCATGGCAGGCATCAAACAGGATGTCTCCTGAGCATGTGGGTAGACAGGGATAACAACGGAAAGTAAAAGTTTGTGCTGGTACTCGTTGCACTTCTTTCTTCAGGATGCCCATGCAAGGGGAATTCTAATCTAGCACACAACTACTCTGCAGAGAAGCAGCCAACGGACATGTGTGTGCTAGATCTAAGTTTTCATAAACATATGTAAAGTCTTTATGTTCCATTAACAAATACTTTTGCATCAATAGTGCATCACATGAGCTGATGCATGAAAACATGTCACAGTTCTAGGGGAAGTCACAAGAGCATGACTGAAGACGACTAAACACAGATGTTTAAGCAAGTTACAGCATACCATTTTCAGGGGGCCAAGGCTAGCAGAACAGTACTGATAAGCTTTTAAAATTGTATTTATTTAAAAATATACTGGAAAATCTTTGTATAATTCATCTAGAATTTTGCTATTTGGTTCATAGACTGGATCTGTATTGGTTTTGGTAGTTTTTTCTTAACTTCTAAAATTTACATATGCATAAATCATACGTAATACCAGCTTTTATTTTCAAACCTACTGAACTGAAAGGGATTCCAGGATACATTAAAGCAAATGCAAGAAAAGAGAAGATTGTATTTTAAAACAAAAGCATATTAAAATACATGCCTTAAGTACATCTTATACCAGTAAATAGCTGTGCTTAAC
Organism: Rafetus swinhoei; assembly: GCA_019425775.1. Taxonomy (NCBI): domain Eukaryota; kingdom Metazoa; phylum Chordata; order Testudines; family Trionychidae; genus Rafetus; species Rafetus swinhoei. The sequence continues at coordinate 58,971,095 of CM033437.1, forward strand.
AGCAGCCAACTGTTGTGTACATTATTATTGTTTGCAAAAAAGTATATATACACAACACTAGAAAATATACTGTAGGGGAACAGCCATGGATTGATAAAGGAATGGTCTGGATAACTTACAGAGTGTTCCCATTCTAGAATTTTATGACAAAGCTATGGCCAAAATTTTCAAGCTTGGCACTTGAACCCAACATTTTCAGATTCACGTCTAAATAACTTGTTACACTTTGCATACGACTTTTTAAACGAAATATGGATAAAATGGAAGGAGAAGTGAAACAAGAACTGCAGAATGAGATTTCTTGATAGGAAGGGTACTACAGTCTGATGCACAGATGTTAACTATATGCTATTTTTTCTTTGCAGGTTCTGTCTCAGTATTGACCTGGTCAAACTTTATTTAGCCTAGGAGATGTGAGATAATCTCAGACCGCACTGCATTTTTACAGGCAAAAGATTTGGTCACATTCAACAGAGACCAAAGGAAAGAAATAACAAGAACAAAAAACAAATCCCAAAAAATGAATCCAAACATGAAATACATCTATGAGTGCAACACTTAATATATACTCTAGGAATTATTTTGGGGAAATTCTCTGGCCTATGATATACAGGATATCAGACTACAAGACCACATTGGTCGTTTCTGGACTTGAAATCTATGAATTTCTAAGAAGGGTGCTGTCCAGAGACCATTCTATGTAAAAACGTTATTTGAAGCTGTAACGGGGCTTCTGCCATGCACTGGCCCTTTAAGGCTAAACCCAGCCCTGGGAGCAAAGTCCATAGCGGAGGCTGATATTGCCATTAGGGCCCAGCTATGGGCTGTATAAATAAGGGCTCTGGGAGGCAAAGAGGGACAGACTCTTGCTCCAGCTGGGGAACAAGAGAGACATGGCTGCCAGGAAAGCTGGGGGCTTCCTGAGACAGAGCAGTGCGGGGGGAAAGGCAGGCAGAGCTGGAGAGCCCTGGCCTAGCCTCACTCTGAGGCTGAAGGGCCTGAGGCACAGCCTGAGTGTACTGGGCTGCAGGAAGATAGCCAGGCTAGAGAGAAGCAGCAGGTCCATACCCCCTTGCCAATGATGAGTGGCCATTTCAGACTGCAGTTTGCCCCTGTGGCAGGGGCTAGGTGAAGACTGGCAGTGGGCCACTGAGGCAAGGTGGCTATAGAGGAATTGAGGATTCCCTGGGAGGGGAAGGACCCCAGAGGGCAGAGACTGATAAACACTCCCCACTCCTGGAAGGGGGCTGAGAGAAACTGTAACGGACACTGCTGGAGAGCAGAGTCCTGAAGAGGATGCCGTGGTCTGGGAGCAACGCAGATCCAGCACTGGAGAACGGAATGACAGAGGAGACACCTGCCATAGAGAGGTGCCCTGTGGGCTGGCAAGAGCCAATTCCCAGTGCTACCAGCAGGAGGTGCCGTGGCGCTGAGTCCACACCATGACAGAAGCACAAATTCAAAGATACTGTACTTACTGGCTCCTGTAAACATACCTACATTAGTAAGGAAAGTTAGGTGCCGTGAATGCTTATACAGGGTTGCCAACCATCAGTAAATTTACAGACAGTCCGTAAAAAATTAGCCGACATTGGACATGTCCGTAAAGTCTGTAAAAAAATTTAGGTGTCCGTAAATTTCGTAAAAGTGCAATAAAATTTCAAAGAACAGCAATTATTCTATAGCAATTAAATTTCTTCTGTGCTGCTTCAGCCATTTACTACGGAGCAGTGGAAATTGGACGTTTTAGTTGTTTATTTAGGACCATGACTAACTAAATGAAAGTGAGTTAAATAGTATATTGTTCTTGTGATGTATGAATGACAATGATTATTTTTCCCTTTTGACCATTTATGTTGTCTTAATATAGTATAAAAATTATGTCAGTAAAAAAAATCTGTCTGTCTGTAAATTTTTCCCATTTTGTCTGCAAATGAAATTTCTGCGGGTCAGCAACCCTGTTATCATATCTCTTTTAAACCAGCATTCATGACCATTTAAAAATTAATTCTCTCATTCAGAACAAACATGCATACCAAGTTCCAAGATTTGGAAAACAAAAGTTATCAGGCTACTCAAGCACAAAAAAACACCTGTATAGGTGATTTTCCTTAAATGTGAAAAAGATACCAACTACTGCATGGACTCCCTTCAAATGCATTCTCTCCTACCAAAAAAAGTTAATCTACCATGAAAAATGTAGGCTTACACTGGTTTAATACATAGATAATGAATTGAAATTAGGGTCCTTTCTTAAAACCCAAACTACCTGTAATTCTCCAATCTTCAAGTACTGGATGGACTTCCCAGTCACGGAATATTTATTTCCCTGGGATTACTCCCCTTCTGTAAGCTATTGAAAGGACAGAGAAATACAGCCAAGAAGAAAGCAGTAGTTCAGCCAAAGTATATATTCAGTCTCTTTTTGGACTGCTCTACACATCATTAGGCAACACTAAAATGATACTACAATATGCAGTTTTGTGGTGACCTCTGTTAGGGGAAAAAGGGCTACAAAAGAGCACAAAAAGCCACTTTATGTCTTAAATTAAAACAACCTGAACTCCATCTATCAAATGATTACTGAAAAAATGAATTAAAGACACATCTGATGACTTCAAATAAAATTATATGTTACAAGTATCTTTAGTTCTACTGAAAGTATCTTACATATCATAACTACATCCTACACTTCCTCCCACAGAAATGATTGGCATAAAAATTCAGGATGGTTAGGTGAGTGAAAGTGGTTGTCACATGGACAGAAGAAGATGCAATATGATGGCAATCGCAGTAGGGTAATTTAAAGGATAATTAAGCATGAGGCAATTCTCCATGTTGCTTCTTTCTTATATTATCACCTATAACCTCAATTCAACCAGGCACAATGTATTTAACTATAAATACTAAATAGTGGCTTATTTCCTTGGATAACTGAGCTTTGGTTCACGAGCACACACAAGCAAATGCCGCCTTTAAAGAGGAAGTTGGCATCTCCAAACTCAGGGCAGCATTAAAAAAATCCTATATTATGCAATCCTCACCATATACATATTGTCAGCCATTGTTTTTGAGTGGGTTAAGACAAGACAAGACAGACCCAATGGATATTGTGTAATTGGACTTCCAGAAAGCCTCTGACATAGTTCCTCACCAAAGGCTCTACAGCAAAGTAAGCTGTCTTGAGATAAGAGGAAAACTGGTTAAAGGATAGGAAACAAAGGGTAGGAATAAATGGTCAGATTTCATAATAGAAATAGGTAACCAGCAGTGTCCCTGAGGGATCTGTTCTGGGAACAGTGCTGTTCAACATATTAATTAATGATCTGGGAAGGGAGGTAAACAGTGAGGTGGCAAAATTTGCAGATGATACAAAATTGCTTAAGAGTTAAGTCTAACACAGACACTGAAGAGATTACTAAGGGATCTCACAAAACTAGTCACCTGAGCAACAAAATGCCAGATGAAATTCAATACTGACAAATGCAAAGTAATCCACACTGGCAAACATAACTCCAAGTATAAAATACAAATTGATAGATTCCAAATGACCACTCATGAAAGTTACCACTGTTACCACTAATGAAAGATCTTGGAGTCATTGTGAACTGCTCTCTGAAAACATCTGTCCAATGTGCAGCAACAGTAAAAAAGGCTAGCAGAATGCTGGAAATCATTAGGAAAAGGATAATCAGACAGAAAATACAATGCCACTATAAAAGTCCATGGTACCCCCATGAAGTTCTGGTCATCCTATCTCAAAAAAAAGGAGAAAGAGAGAGATTGAGATTGATTTTATAATTGGAAAGAGGCACCAAGAAGGGCAACTAAAATGATTAAGGGTATGGAATATCTTCCTTAGGAGGAGAGATTAAAAAGATTGGGAAATTTCAGCTGGGAAAAAAAAGCGACTTCTAAGAGGCAATGTGATTTGAGGTCTATAAAATTTTGACTGATGTAGAATAAGTGAATAAGGAAGTGTTATTTACTCTTTCACATAATACAAAAAGCAGGGGTTACCTATTGAAATTAATAGGCAACAGGGGTTTAACAAACAAAAGGAAGTACTTCACACAATGTTCACTCAACCTGTGACATTGTGCAGGCCAAAACTATAACAGTGTTCAAAAAAAGAACTGAAGTTCATGGAAGATAGGTCCATCAATAGCTATTGGCCAAGATAGTCAGGGATGCTACCCCATCTTGAGTCACACTAGCCTTTGATTGACAGAAGCCAGGAGTAGACAACAGGGGATGGATCACTTGATAGTTGCCTCTTCTGTTCATTTGCTCTCAAGTACCTGGCATTGGCCACTGTGAGAAGATGGGATACTGGGCTAGGTGGACCACTGATCTGACCCAGTGTGGCCATTCTTACATTTGTAATTGTTTAAACTTTGTTCTGTAAAACAGAGTATGAGGTAATTTCTATTCATTTAATCTCTCAATTTTGTCTTTGTAAAGTACACTTAGAAAAACAAATATCAACTAAATTTTTCTTTATAATTCTCAACCTTTTAAGAATATTTGAGAACATTAAAATAAGCATTTATGAGCCTTTGGTGTATCAGTAGAAATGATCATGAAGAGCCATTAGTAATTTAAGAGGCCAATGACACAGTTAAATCAAACTGTATTATAACATAACATGGTGGGAATGGTTAGTCAGAAATAATGCATGTTTAATAGCAATATTTAAAATAGTTAAGGAAAACTGTGTATCATATCACTAAAGTAGCATGGAATTTGATTTATTGCTAGCAAAATGCAGTGGTAATGGTAATTTTTTTTTTGCTTTCAAATGAAACACATGCTTTCAAAAAACAATTTTAAAATAATCATTTGCCAGCACTATTAATTCCACTAGCTTTTTGGATGCATCAATTCTTACAAGAATGTTAGGAAATTTGTGCATTTCTGCTTTACGCTTGTAACAAGAATAGGAGTGGGCAAAAGGGCCTCCACGGGCCGGATCCGACTCACCAAGCAGGTTAATCCATCCCACGGAGGCCCTACTGCTCCCCCGCCCCGAGGCCAATTAGGCCCTGGGGGCAGGGGAAACACACAAAGTTTCCCCCGCCCTGCCAGGAGCGCATGGCAGGTCACATGCTCCTGGCAGGACGGGAGGAGACTTCACGTGCTCCCCAACCCCCAAGTCAATCAGGGCCTGGGGCCGGGGAGAAGCACGCAAAGTTTCCTCCACCCTGATTGGCCTGGGGGCAGAAGGGGGATCATGCGAAGTCTCCTCCCACCACCAGGGGCATGGGCACCTAGAGGGAACCTCTAGGGGGGAGCGAAGACTTCACGCACTTCTCCCCCCTCAGACCAATCATGGTATGTGGGTGGGGAAGCAGGAAAGTATCCTGTCCCCGCCCCTTCTGCTTGAGGCTCGAGGCCACTTGAAAAATTTCTGGAATGGCCCCCAGCAAAAAATTATTGCCCACCCCTGAAGACGAAGCTAACAAGATGATGGGTACAGTATAAGAAGAACATCTGTTACGATTTATACTTTATAGTTATGTATAAGAATCACTTTATCATATACACACTATTATATGTCATTTGTAGATATGGGGAGAGAGCGATGTCACACATTGAAATGACTAAGGAAAAAAGCTTATGTAATCTTTTCTACTGTTAGATCTAGTAATCGATTAGCAGCAGTCAGGAGCTTTGTTTTCATTTTATAAATATAATCAGATTAACAGCAGGACAGAACACACATCAGAATTATCCCAACATATATTACAAAAAAATCATATTTTTTCTCTTCCATTGGCCTTGATATTCATTTAATGCTCCTATTGAATGCTGCAATCAATTAATAAAAAATAATAGTTTAATCAGACATATTGAAACCACGCTATCCCAGCCACTGTTCTCTCCTCAAAGAGGGAGCCTAGCTGTAAGCAATTTGGATCACATCCTCTGGGTGAGGATGACTACAAAACAGGGTTACTGAATCAAGTTCCTCTGGAGCCCTCAATCCAAACATTTTCAGCTGGCCCCTTTTACACCAGCATTTGCACTCTGAATTTCAGGACCTTCTGGACAAGACAGCCATTCCCCTTCCCACTGCCCAGGTGAAAGAGAGGTCAAGGATTTACCATGAATGCAGATAAAAATAACTAATCTGTATTACCAGCATCTGCTAATCCTAACCACAGACCAGAAACACAGTACTAGGCGCTGTATAAACACAGAACCAACAGACCATCCATGCCTCACCTAGAGATTCTCAGATTGTCAGCTAAGGCAAAGAGATGGATACAAGCAAATGGAGAATAAACAAGACAGACAAGATTGGCCCGCATGATAGACCATGGTCTCAGCACACCAGAAACTTACCTCTTCCCCATTTTTTGTAGGCATGATCATAGAATCATAGTATACTAGGACTGCAAGGGACCTCAAGAGGTCATCGAGTGCAGTCCCCGACCCTCATGGCAGGACCAAATACTGTCTAGACCATCCCTGATAGACATTTATCTAACCTGCTCTTAAATATCTCCAGAGATGGAGATTCCACAACCTCCCTGGGCAATTTATTCCAGCGTTTGACTACCCTGACAGTTAGGAACTTTTTCCTAATGTGCAATCTAAACCTCCCTTGCTGCAGTTTAAGCCCATTGTTTCTTGTTCTATCCTCAGTGGCCAGGAAGAACAATTTTTCTCCTTCTTCCTTGTGACACCGTTTTAGATACCTGAAAACCACTATCATGTCCCCTCTCAATCGTCTCTTTTCCAAACTAAACAAGCCAAATTCTTTCAGTCTTTTTTCATAGGTCATGTTCTTTAGACCTTTAATCATTCTTGTTGCTCTTCTCTGGATCTTCTCCAGATGGAAGAGGAGAGTTTAAAGAGTATTCTGAAGAAGGATAATGTGTTGGTTTTGCAAATGCTTACAGAGAGCTCCTCCCAAACATGCAGGGCACCATGGGAGAAATCAAAAAAGGTGCTTGTCTGAAAAATTACTAAGTAGGTGATAGAAGCAGATATCACGGGCTGATCTGAGATGTGTCTCAAAAGTGAATAAGAGTTGTTAGGTAGAATAGGGGTAGGAATTAACAGGATTTGAAAGTGAATACTTATGTCTGAGGTGACAAATGGAGGCCCAGTGGAGAAAGACAAAGAGAAGTGTCATAGGGTCAAAGTGAAAGGCTAGATAAATGATTTTTGCAATAACATTCTGAATTGATATGAGAAGGGTACGGATACTTTTATCATGGCTAGACAGAAGGATGAATTGGGGCCTTGGATCCTCAGATTTTTGCTAACGCAAATTTCCAACGGAAGCACCTCTACGGCTATGCTCATGTTCTTTTCCGAGGGCAACTTTCCTTTGCTTAACTGAACTACATGGATTATCTACCTTCATGTCCCCCTCCACTTGAGCTACTGATGTTTTCCCTTCTTCACCTAAGGTGATGAGAATTACGAGTTTGTCCTCTCTCCTTCAGTTTGAAATCTGCCTTCTTGAAGGTCCTGGCAATTCTGGTACTCAAAGTTCATCAGGAAGGGGTACACTTGTATCCCAATCTTAACTGAAAAATTGTCCTGAGCATCCTCTGAATCCCTGCGTGAATGGCCAGAGGACAAGAGGCTGCAGAAACTGAAATATCACAATTTCCTACTCACCTGGAATAAGACTTCCAATTACATCAACAGAAATAGGACCAGGTTCCAAGATATGGCCTCTGAACTAGTCCTCAAATATGGATTCATGATTGTCAGCTTTCCAAGACCAATAATTTAGATTCTTACGTATGTGAGGTCTGAAACTCAGGCTATGTCTAAACTACATCCCCTCTTTCGAAAGAGGGGTGTAAATTAGACAGATCGAAATTGCAAACGAAGCCGGGATTTGAATTTCCCGCACTTCATTTGCATAATGGCAGCCGCACGTTCTTTCAAAAATGGGGATTTCGAAAGTGAAACTGCTGTCTAGACGCGCTTCTTTTGGAAGAAAAAAAAACCTCTCTCAAAAGATCAGGATCTTTCAAAAAAAGGTGGGTTTTTTTTCCCCCCCCCCAAAAGAACTGCATCTAGACTGCGGTTTCACTTTCGAAATCCCCGTTTTCGAAAGAACGCGCGGCTGCCATTATGCAAATGAAGTGCAGGAAATTCAAATCCCGGCTTCGTTTGCAATTTCGATCCCGTGTAATTTACATCCCTCCTTTGAAAGAGGGATGTAGTTTAGACATGCTCTCAGAAAACAGATTGTTATTCCTAGTACTGTTCTAGCAGTTTTCACTATTTCAACTATTGTGTGTCAAGACTTAAGTTACCTTAAAAGACCCAAAACTATGATTATGCATCTGAAGTACTCTGTTCAGAAATGTTAAAGGTTCTCTCTCTCAGTCCCCACAAAAACTTCCACCATCTGAAAGAGACTTTTGAAAGAGATTAGAGTTATGTTAATAATCAAAACGTCTAGTCCTTCGATCGCCAACCTAAGAGGGATGTGCTAAGAAGAGACTGCCTGCTGAGTAACACTATTCCTATTAACCAGTGGCTGCAGGACCACTTTTTTGGTCCCAGGCCCTTACTCTTTGACAAAAAACAAACACAGAAGACTGCAACAGAAAAATGTTTATAGGTCAGAAAAATATTGAAGCAATAGGCAAATCCTGTGATTTTTCAGATGACACAGAAGATGCTATAAAACTGCAGGGATGTTGTTGACAAGATAGTTATTCTTGCCAACTAAAAGGCTGTATGAAAATTGGGGAGCGGGGGAAATCTTTTCAAAGTATTTTAACAAGAAATTAAAAGCATAACAGAAATGATGACCACTACCTAAAGATAGGCATGACAATCTGATGAAAATTCTCAAGGTAGAATAATCCATTCTAATAATGTCTCTAACAAACAATAATTCAAAATTTGATACTGTAAGATCATAAGAAAAGTCTATTTCTAATTTCATTTTCTTTGATATGTTCAAATGTATTTACTGATGCGGCTAAAGAAAATACTACTTCCATCCCCTTACTGAGGGTATCATTAAAAACAGTTTGGGACAAATTCTACCCTTAAAAACAGCCTGGATCAATTCCCACTAGGAATTGCCAATGGGCTTTGACAACAGAATATAGCCCATAATGAAGAAAGGGTAAGTAGCAATTATAAAAGCATCCTCCCTGAGCTCATTTCTAGCAAGGAGACCTTTGAGGGAGAAAATCCATTCAATACAGAAAACAGCAGCAACTCAATCTATTTTCACATGAGCACACAATAATCAACTGTACCACTCGAGTTTGAGGGGGGGAAAGGCACATTTTGAATAGCCTCATTTTTGAGGAATATAAGAGAAGAAGCTAGTATTTCACATTTGAGAGAAAAAAATTATTACTTTTTAGAACTACTGACACTCTGTAACCTTTCCCCATATTTATGCTTTCACTTCAAATTATTATGAGTAGATACTAGAATACAACCTGTGATTAGGTGATTATAAAAAAGGTAAGAAAATAAACGTATTCAATAGATATTTTAGTTAATTATAGGACTTCAATAATATTCCACTCAAATTATAGATTATTCAAGTGTAATTCATGGAAATAGATAAGAGCTCTGTATAAATCCAAAAGCTTGCACAAATTTTCAAACTGCAATTAAATAAAATCACTTCATACAAATTTTGTTCATAAAAAAAGCAAGACAGTACCTACATACTATTAGATGGCAAACACGACCACCTGGTTCTTTCACCAAAGTCTTCACATTTTGTGTAACAGTCAGTTTGAACCTTTGTTCATCTAAAATACTTGGCATATGGCTAAACAATTAAACAATATCCCGATAAGGCTGCTGTGATTTTTTTTATCATTAAATATTTATATTGCAGCACTCGGGGGCATTGATCAGAAAAGGGGCCTTGCTGTACCAGGTATTTAACAGGCACTGAAATACAGAGTCACTTACACTCTAATGAGACAAGCAATGCATGATGGATGGAATGATTCTATCAAATATACATTATTTATATACACACACATTAATAAACATGAAGTCCTTCCAACTGCTCCTCAGCGCATCCATTAAACACAAGAGATTTCTTGCAAGAGATAATAGAAAAGTGGGTTTTGAGAAAGGATTTACATTCCACCTTTCTGTGCTAAGAGAACACAATTACATTTATGGAAAGAGCTGGCTGGATTATCTTCTGTATGTCATAATTCCACTGGCTATTACAGAGACACCCCTGTAAAAAAGTTACATTGCAAGGTGAGAATTTTGCCAATGGAAATTAGCCTTTTGAGAATAATCAACTAAAGGAGATTATTAACTACAGTATCCTTTAGCTTCCCTACCAGTCACATATTTCTTTCCAAAACTGTAACATTCATTTCCATTAACTTCTTTATACAGTGAGGTTTTAATGTTTGATTGCTGCTTTCATATTATCTTTTAACAAGGATTTTTTTCTTGATTTAGTCTTATGCGGAGCACAGAATCTGGTCCAAGAGGTGAATATAGCTGGACTACTTGGTAAAAGTGGCAATAATATAATTAAATTTAACATTTGCACAGTGGGGAATACATCATAGCAGATCAACACTGTAGCATTTAATTTCAGAAAGGAGAACTACATAAAAATGAAGTGAGTTAGAAATTAAAAAGGTACAGTGCCAAAAGTGAAAACCCTGCAGCTGCATGGAAACTTTTCAGAGACCATAATAGAGGCTTAACTTAAATGTATACCCCAAATTAAAAACCATAGTAAGAGAACCAAAAAAGTGCCACGAGGGTTAAACAAAGTAAAAGAAGCAGTGGGAGACAACAAGACAGCCTTTACAAAGTAGAAGTTAAATACTAGTGAGGAAAACAGAAAGGAGCATAAACTCTGGCAAATGAAGTATAAAAATATAATTAGAAAGACTAAAAAAGAATTTGAAGAACAGCTAGCCAAAGATCCAAAAAGTAATAGCAAAAAGAAATGTAAGTACATCAGAAGTTAAACAACCAGTAGGACCACTAGACAATCGAGATGCTAAAGGAGCACTCAAGGGCAATAAGGCTACTGAAGAGAAACAAAATGAATTATTTGCATGATTTTTCACAGCTGAGGATATAAAGAAGATTCCCAAATGTGAGCCATTCTTTTTAGGTGATATATCCGAGGAACTGTCCCAGATTGAGGTATCATTAGAGGAGGTATTGAAAGAAATTGATAAACTAAACAGTAACCAATGACCAGGACTAGATGGCATTCACCAAAGAATTCTGAAAGAACTCAATTATGAAAATGCAGAACTACTAACTGTAGTCTATTGCCTATCATTTAAATTAGCTTCTGTACCAAAAGACTGGAGGATAACAAATGTGGTGCCAATTTGTAAAAACTGCTTCATAGGTGATCATGGCAATTACAGGCTGGTAAGCCTAACTTCAGTAACAGGCAACCTGATTGAAACGACCATAAAGAACAAAATTGTCAAATAGCTGAATATAGTTTGTTGGGGAAAAGTCAACATTATTTTTTGTGAAGGGAAGTCATGCCTTACAAATCTATTATAATTCTTTGAGGGAGGTCAACAAGGGAGATCCAATGAATATAGTGTTCTTAGATTTCCAGAAAACCTCTTTCAAGGTCCCTCACCAAAGGCTCTTAAGCCAAGTAAGTTGTCATAGGATAAAAGGGATGGTCATCTCATGGACTGATAACCTGTTAAAATAAGGTAATAAATGGTCAGAATGAAGGTAATAAATGGTCAGAATGAAGAAAGGTAAATAGTGGTGCTCCCTAGTGGTCTGACATTCATAAATGATCTGGAAAAATGGTAACAAGTGAGGTGGCAAAATTTGAAGATGAAATAAAACTACTCAAGATAATTAAGATCAAAGCATACTATGGAGAGTTAACTACAGATTTCACTGAACTGGGTGACTAGGCAACAAAATGGCAGAAGAAGTTTGCATTTATCAATATTAAAGTAATACACACTGAAAGACAATCCCAATTATACATATAAGATGATGGGGTCTAAATTGGCTGTTAACACTCAAGGAAGAGAGCTTGGAGTTATTGTAGATAGTTCTTTGAAAACATCCACTCAGTGTGCAGTGGCAGTCAAAAAGTGAACAAAATGTTGGAAATCGTTAAGAAAGGGATAGATAATAAGGCAGAAAATATCATATTGTCTCAGTATATATCCATGCGTAACCCAAAGGCACAGACTACTTGGGAGAGTAAAGTCTACTCTACAGCCTTAGCTAAGAGCTAGCGGGCTTTTAGCTCATGCCGTAGAGGCTCATGGCTTAGCCCCCTAAATTCCCAGGTTCAATCTCATCTGCTGACAACGCTGGTTCACCAGTTTTACACATTGTATGCTCATATCTGGAGTACTGCATGCCCCGTCTCAAAAATGATATAATGGACCTGGAACTTGAAAAGTGCAACAAAAATTATTCGAGCTATGAAACAGCTTCCATATGAGGAGAGATTAATAAGCCTGGGACTTCTCATCTTAGAAAAGTCCCAGCTAAGAGGGGATATGATAGAGATCTATAAAATCCTAATAGGTGTAGAGAAAATAAATGTTGCTTATTTCTTCTCTTAACACAAGACATAGGGGTCATTAAATGAAATTAATAGGCAGCAGGTTTAAAAAGAAAAGGCAGTATTTTTCCATACAACACACAGTCTACCTGTAGAACTCTTTGTCAGAGGATGAAGGCCAAGACTGTAACAGAGTTCAAAAAAGAACTAGATCAATTCATTAAATGACTATTAGCCAGGAAGGCCAGGATTAGCTCTGCTTGCCAGAAGCTGAGAATGAGCTACAGCGGTCAGATCATTTGATGATTACCTGCTCTGTTCATTTCCTCTGAAGCACCTGGCATTGGCCACTGTCGGAAGACAGGATATTGGCTTAGATGGACCTTTGGTCTGACCCAGCATGGCCATTCTTATGATACAGCCAACTGCAAGGTAATACATCTGGAAACAAAGAATGCAGACTATTGTCAACAGGATGGGAGACTGTCTTGGAAAGTAGCGACTGAGAAAAAGATGTAAGGGTCATTGTAGATAATTGCCTCCACATGAATTTTCAATGCAGTGCTGTGGCTTTAACAGGGCTAATGTTATCCTTGGACATATATACAAAGCTAAATAAGTAAAAATAGGGAAGCAATACTGCCTCTGTACATAGTGCTGATCAGACTAGGAAGATACTATAACCAATTCTGGGCTGCACACTATGTGGGAAAACTGGGGACATATGGGATTTTCCCCTCTCTTTCATCCATGAAACTCATAGGCTGTGTCTAGCAAAGATTTCTGAGAACTTGAAGTCGATGCTGGGATTTAAATTTTCCCCGTCACATGAACATGTTTGCTGGGGCTTTGACGAAAGCGCAGTTTAGACGCTGGCTTTGAAAATGTTTTTCGGAAGATCCCTTATTCCTCTTAAAATCAGGAATAAGGGATCTTCCGGAAAAGGCTTTATTTTCCGCAAGAGCCGCGTTTAGACTGGCGCTTTTTCCGCCAAAGCCCCGAGCCGGAAAAAGCAGCAGTTAATTATGCAAATGCCGTGGGGAAAATTTAAATCCCCGCGGCATTTGCAATTCCGACTTGTCTCATTAGCATCCCTTTTCCGGAAAAGGGTGCCAATGTAGACACAGCCATAGTGTTGGGAGGCTAGTGCACTCCCTGACTTCAAGTGGTTTTAGTACATACAAAGTTTGCAGTTTCATTTGATGGCTCTCAGCACACCCACTATAAAAACTGTTTTGGCAGCCCTGCTTGAGATAGTTTTCGAGCACAGGAGTGGTAAGGAGGCAAATGTGTGAACAGGTACTGATCCTAGGATCACAATCTTGTATCGCTTGCAGGTTTGTATGGGAGAGGAAGTGTCAGAGTTGCTCTGCCTCACCAGATTCCTGGGAAAGACTGGTGTGTGCAAAGGGAAGATGATGCAGCAGAGGTTGCACCCCTGTATCAGTTTCACCAAAATCTGAAATCCACTACTCATGGAAGCAATTTAATTCATGGTTCTACGAAACATTAGCTATGACTTACAGCTACTCAGTTATACAGCGGAAACGGTTCAATAGTGAGCACACTAAACTGGATATTTTGGGAAAGGGTTGTTTTAGATGGATCAGATTATTCTAGAGATGTAAAAAAGCTTATAAAAACCTAACTGTTTAAAAATCCTAGGGGTTACACAGTTAACTGTATTTGACTAGGGAAGTATTAGGGAGGTAAGGATGGTGGAGGAGTGCCCCCATGGCTCCCAGAGCACCAGCTGCCACCCCACAGGCTTATATACTGCAGAACCTGATGTGCAGCTGGTTCCATAGAAGCAGGGCCGGCAACTGGAAGCCAGTGAGTGCTGGGAGTCTGCCGGCTTGTAATGCAGAGCCTGCAGTATGAGGCAGCCAGCTTCTTGATCAGAGTGGGGCTGGCAACCCAGGAGTGGGGCCGGCAGAGCCCACTCCTGCAGCTTTTAAGTGCATACCTGCAGGACAGAAGAGCATAGTGGAAACCAATAAGCTGATGCTTATCCGTTAACCTCTTACATCCCTAGACTATTCAGTGATATACTTTTAGAAACTCCTGGTTAAAGTTCTTGCAGATGATACAGAAGCAAATTTTCATCTCTCCCCTCATTTTTTTGGAAGGGTGGAGGAAGTAATATGGTATGGAACTTGTTGGGAGTGGGAAGGATTTAGATATTCACAAATGTACAGTATTCATTTGTCTATTCTGTTTTCTGTGTTTGTAACTTCACCTTCTGTTTGTATTAATTTTCTATATATACTTATAACGTCTGGATATGCTAATGAAAAATCAGTAAAAAAATCCACTAAAATTGATCCTTCTGATTGATGGTGATGGAGTTTAAAATTTTAGGTATCTATACAAACTAGAATAATCAGATACAAGTTGTACTCTCATAAGTTTCTCTACAGTATTTCAGTCACTGCCCTCTTTTAGTCTCTTTCTTCCCTTCATGTAATATCATGGCTCTAGATGAACATGTTCTCATATGTTTTGATAGTTAATTCTTGATGTTTTATGGTTGACCTAGTGGGTTACTCCAATCAGCAACAAGGAGGGTGGTTTTCAATTCAGTCTAGTAAAACAAATGCCTCTTTCAGAAGTTTTGGCCTGGTACCACCTTCTTGTTGACATGTGATAGAGGCCAAAGTCTCAAAGCCATAAAAGCTTGCAAGATCAACTACCTGAAGTAAGAGAAGAGATGGCATGCAACCCACATTGCTACATAGTTTATGCAAAACATTGCTTCCTTTTCACATTAACAGTCTGACATCAACCACTGATCCAGAGAAGCTCCAAATCCATATGGCTCATATCTGTAGCCATATGGGAATGCACACAGTAAACATTTTGAAGAATAATCTAATAAATAATTTCATTTATTTAAAACACATTTTCCTTTACTTTTTCCACTTATTATGATCCTAAAACACAAACTTTTTTGAATGGATCTACAAAGTAACCTATACAAATTTCATGAAGTATATTTATTCTTTCCTTTAAAAAAAAAAATCCTTCCGACTGAGAAATGTATTCTATGAAATGAGACAGTTTCTACCAATGGACAAATCCTGAAGTCAGTTTAATCTTTAGAGAATGGCAGAAGTCGTTAATTTTGAACATACAGCCAATATCAGGAACATTATCCTTCTGCCACAGAACAAAAGAATATTAAAAATCCCACGTTTATGAGAGTTTAAGAGTTCTGTGCTGTTGCTATCTTCTCTGATTTTCCAGGAATGTCATTTGGATAGGAAGGGCTTAAGTAATTCAAGGGCAGGTTCACACAGTAAATAATTTCTCAACATTGTAATGTAATTGGACAGAGTCAATATGCATTTGAGTATTGCTTATGAAGAGAAGTTTGCTTTTCTGGGCCACAATGGGCTGACATGTTGTTCTTTAGCAAAATACCTTTTAGTTGAAAACTATCTTCCTAGAAAGATTAATCATAGTAATGTATCATGTATGTTTAGTGCTAATGTACAAATATTGTTCCTTATGGTGGGTTATTCCCTATAATATTCTTAAGGCCATCTGTTTATTTTCCAAATGAGGACAAATTCAAAAGAAACTGCATTAGAAAAATTAGCCCTTGTGGTGTAAAAAATGCAAACTGCCTAAATCTAAAACCCATCAAGTGCTCAGAGAACGAAGTGCAACATTAATCTGTATGTACACCACAAGGTCCACTAGTTTTCTCAGAAACCTGTACCAAAGCAAATGGCTTAGAGTGTATACTAATCGTCCCCTAAAAAAATCCTACAAAAAACTAGTTTAAAAATCATATTTAAAGTTTTAAAGGATCATATTAGAGCACTGAAATATGACAAACAGCTTTTTACAATATAAAACTATGAACTAATCAGACTGAATACTAATGGTATATATACACTTAGCCGATGTATAATAGAATTAAGTATTAAAGAGGGAGATTTGCAGAGACTTTGGCCTGCCTTTCTCACTGACAGAATGCCAGGCCTGGCAAAAAGAGAGGGGAAACAGGACATACAGTGTGAAAGGTGCCTGCTGGTGGAATCTCCCAGAAAGCAGGTGGAAGAGCTACAGGAGGAGGTAGCAAAGGTGAGGAGCATCCATGCCCATGAAGAATTCCTTGAGAATATTCATATGGAGACCTCCAAGGCTGAAGAAGCTATCCAGCTACAGAGACATGCTGTCACATCGCTGGGGGAGGAGGAGATAGCTGTCACAGGAGGGCACTGGTTGCTGGTTACTTCTGGCAGCAGGCAGTGCTCCACCCCTATTCCCAACCAACCCACTGACCATGGTCACAAGAGATGAGGACTCGCCCCCAAATCATGGAAAAGGAGAAGCTGTGTACTCCAAGGCTCGAAAGATCTCAGCCACCACTCCCAGGAGGAAACAGCTTAGTAGTGGCTGGTGATTCTATTCTGACATGACATCCTGGGAGGTATGCTGTATCTAAGACGTTTCGAAGCAACTGTCAAGGATCATCCAGCCCTCTCACTACTGCCCCATGCTAGTTATCCATGTGGGCACTAATGAGCCTGAGAGGCAGGATCCTTAGCAGATCAGAAGTGACTACAGGACTCTGGGAGTACAGATGAAGGTGTTCAGAGCACAGGGAGTGTACCCTTCAATCCTTCTGTTCAGGGGTGCGGCCCAGGCAGACGCAAATGCATGTTGGCTATAAATGCCTGATTGCGAGAATGGTGTCACCAGGAAGACTTTGGCTTCCTTGACCATGGGATACTGTTTCAGGAAGGATGGCTAAGCAGAGATGGGTTCCACTTAGTGAGGAAGGGGAAGACTGTATTTGGATACAGATTGGCTAATCTAGTGAGTAGGGCTTTAAACCAGGTTCGATGGGGGCAAGTGACCAAAGCCCACAGGTAAACAAAAAACACGGAGATTTGGGAGAAGGGTCTGAATCTGAGCAAAGTGTGGGCTGTTATAGCAGGGATGAGAGGAAGACAAGACAAAATGGGGGGGAGACACAAATCAGTATCTTAGATGTCTGTATACTAATGAGAGGGGTATGGAGAAAAAGCAGAAAGAACCTGAAATGTTAGCAAACAAACAACTATGATACAGTTGACATCACACTGTTGGATAATAAGCATGATGGGAATATTGTTACAGAAGGGTACAGTTTGCTCATGAAGGACAGGCAGGAGGAAAAAGGGAGGAGGTGGTGGTGTGTCATGGTAGGTGTCTAATACAGACCACATAGCAAGAAAGTAGAGGCAGATGAGACTTTTTTTTAAACTAACAAAATCATCCAAAGCACAGGACTTGGTGATAGGGGACTTAAACTATTCAGACATCTGTTAGGAAAAATAACACATCAGGGCACAGATTATCTCAAATGCACTGGAGACAATTTATTTCAGAAGGCGGAGAACATTATTAGAAAAGAGGCTGTTCTAGATTTGACTTTGACAAATAGGGAGGAACTGGTTGAGAATTTGACAGCAGAAGGCCGCTTGGATAAAACTGATCGTGAAATGGTACAGTTCATGGTTCTGAGGAATGATAGGAGGGAGAACAGCAAAATAAGTCAACGGATTTCAAGAAGGCAGACGTTAGCAAACTCAGTGAGTTGGCATGTAAGATCCCATGGGAAGCAAGTCTAAGAGGAAACACTTGAAGGTGGTTGGCAGTTGTTCTGAAGGGACATTATTAAGGGCACAAGAGCAAACTATCCTACTGGGAAGGAAAGATCGGAAATATGGCACAAGACCAAGAGATCTTCAATTATCAAAAAAATCCTATAAAAATTGGAAACTCGGTCAGATTACAAAGGAGAAATATAAACAAACTAGCCAATTAGCCCGTCATAAGACGGGATTTTCAGGTCTCTCCTCCACGTCGGTCTTCTCTCCTGAGCCTCCGGTCTCTCGCTCCATCTCTCTCTCCCCTCCTCCTCCTCCTCCTCCTCCTCCTCTCTCTCTCTCTCTCTCTCTCTCTCTCTCTCTCTCTCTCAGCTCTCCTCCACCTCCTGCCTCTCTCTCTCTGTCTCTCTCTCACTTCTCCTCCCCCTCCTGCCTCTCACGCGGGGGACCGTGGAGCCCAAATGGCTGTTTGGGCTCCGCACTCCCCGTGCTGCATGGGGAGCGCGGAGCCCAAACGGTCGCTTGCGCCGCTTGCTCCCACGCGGCGGCCCGGCTGAGTGGTGCAGAAGTCAGCCGAGTGCCACGGCGGGAGGCGAAGGGGGGCGGGGCGATGATGTTCACGGCCAAGGGGCGGGGCCTGGAGCCGCTGTCACGCCGCACGTCACCGCCCAACCCCCCTTCGCCTCCCACCGTGGCACTCGGCTGACTTCTGCACCGCTCAGCCGGGCCGCCGCGGGGGATCAAGCGGCACAAGCGGCCATTTGGGCCCCGCACTCCCCAGCCAGCACGGGCCCCCCCGAGGGAACAGCCAGCATTTCAGGCAACAGCGCCCCCCAGAGGGAACAGCCAGCATTTCAGGCAACAGCGCCCCCCAGAGGCAACAGCGCTCCCCCCCAAAGGGAACAGCCAGCATTTCGGCATTACAGACTCTCAGACACTGGGCTACTATATATATGATAACACAAGTATGGAGGGACAAAATTAGAAAGGCCAAGGCATAAAATTAGCTCAAAATAGTTAAGAGACAAAAGGAGTAATAAGAAAAAGTTCTACAAATACATTAGAAGAAAGATGATGATCAAGGATAAGGTAGACCCATTACTAAATGGAAGGGGAACAGTAACAGAAAACATGGAAATGGCAAAGTTGCTTAAATGACTTTCAATTTTTGCTTAGAAGGTTGGTGGTGATTGGACATCTAACACAGCAAATGCCAGTGAAAATGAGGTAGGTCAGAGGCTAAAATAGGGAAAGGACACGTTAAAAATTACTTAAGACAAATTAGAGGTCTTTCAAGTTACTTGGGCCTGATGGAATGCATCCGAGAATACTCAAGAAGCTGGCTGACTAAGCAGATATCAGCAATTATCTTTGAAAAGTTTTGGAAGACTAGAGGGATTTCAGAAAAGAAAAGAAAAGAAAAAAAGGCAAATATAGTGTCAATCTATAAAAGAGGAAAGAAGGACAACCTGGGGAACAACAGACCAGTCAGCCTAAGTTCTGTACCCAGAGAGATAATTGAGCAAATAATCAAGCAATCAAGTTGCAAATATCAAAAAGATAAAAGTAATAGTTTGCATGGATTTACCAATAACAAATTGTGTCAAATGAACACGATAGGGGGTTTTGGCAGGGCTACAAGACTTGTGAATAAGGAAGAAGTGGTAGAGGTGGTTGGTCTCTTGAATTTAGTAAGGCTTTTGGCACTGTTTTGCATGACCTTTTCTCGAACCAACTAGGGAAATACAATCTAGGTGGAGCTACTATAAGGAGGGTGCATAAATGATTGGAAACCCCTTCCTAGTGAGTAGTTATCAATGGTACACAATCATGCTGGAAGGGCATAATGAGTGGAGTCCCATAAGAATCAGTTCTGGGTATGGTTCTATTCAATATTTTCATCAATTATTTAGATAATGGGATAGAGAGTGCACTTACAAAATTTGAGGATGATACCAAATTAAGAGAGGTTGCAAGTGCTTTGGAGGACAGGATTATAATTTAAAACAATCTGGACAAAATGGAGAAATGGTCTGAGGTAAATAGGATGAAATTCAACAAAGACAAGTGAAAAATACTCCACTTAAGAAGGAACAATCACTTGCACACAAACATGTTTCATAAATGTCAAATTATAGGCAGTCCCCGGGTTACGTACAAGATAGGGACTGTAGGTTTGTTCTTAAGTTGAATTTGTATGTAAGTCGGAACTGGTACATATTGTAGGGGAAACTCTAGCCAAACATTTCTCCAGAGCTCAGTTTTATTCTCCCACACCTCACTTCCTCAGTCCTTTATTCTCAAGCTGAGGTGTCTGCTGAAAAAGCCGCTCGCGTCTCCTGGTCTGCCCCCAGCAGACCAGGAGACGCTGAGCGGCTTTTCTCGCCGCGAGGACGTGGGCGGCGGGACCACGCGCGTCGGCGGTCTGCTGGGGAGCGCAGCTAGTGCGGGGTTGCCTCACACCGTTTGTAAGTAGGGATCAGATGTAAGTCGGATCCATGTAACCCGGGGACTGCCTGTACTCATCTTCCACTGTACCACCTTTATAGATAGTTTAATAATCTAGTTATATTATTAAAACCAATTATCTGGAATAGATGTCAACATTTTACACATAAGCAACATATCAAACCAAAACATCTCTTAACTTTTGTGCAACAGGCAATTATCTGCACTCCTGTTTTAAACATACAGGATAACTTTCTAGAACAAAAGGTAAAACTAATTATATTTCTAGAAATTGATTCTTCCTAGCTCTGTAAAGTTAATTATCTCTGTGTAGTTCAGTCCCGGACCTGGATCTCCATAACAGACACTTACTCAGTCAAGACATTTTCCTATCACCTGCAAAACAATTTAATAAGTAAGAAAATGTCTATAGACTCAGATTTATTAATTCTGTGAGAGATTATGAACTCTCAGCCAGGCTATAAACTCCTTTTAAATGGGCAGCCTTTTGCTTTCTCTGTTTGCTATCATATTGGAGCAGGACAGCAAGACAACATCCATGGGCCAAATCCAGCCTGCCGAACCATTTAATCCAGTCCATGGCTGCCCTGCCACTCCCCCTTCCCCAATCCAACTGAGACCTGGGAATGGGGGATCATGCAAAGTCTCCTCCCCCCGCCAGGGGCACGCAGCACCAGAGGGAACCTCCAGCTACTGAGAATGGCTGGCCATTCCCTCTAGGCACCATGTGCCCCTGGTAGGGGGAGCACACCAAGTCTCCTCCCATTGCCAGCTCAAAACAGCTAGAGGTTCCCTCTAGGCACCACGCACCCCTGGCAGGGCAGGGGGCAAAGACTTTCCGCACTTCCCCACCCCCAGACCAATCAGTGTCTGTGGACGGGAGAGCACACGAAGTATCCTGGCCCTGCCCCATCTGCCTGAGGCCCTACCCCTTCTTGGGTGGCCCGTGACCACTTCCAAAATTTGTAAAGTGGCCCCCCTTCAAAAATTATTGACCACCCCTGTATTGGAGTAACTGACGTTAAGTGCTCTTCCATTGCATGTCAGTAGCTCTGAACAACAGATTGGCTCCCAACCAGGAGAACAGGTTGTGTGGACCAAGATTAGCAGGCTGTTACTTTACAAAGGTAGTTAAAAGTTATAAACAGGGAGATGCTGATTTATCTGGGTCTTTGACCAGGGGAGGAAAGAGAAGCAATTCAGCACATATAGGTTGCATGAAAGAGGAGAGCCTTCCCGCCTTTATGAAAATGATGATCCCACCAGGCAGAGGGGGGAAATACTCAAGTGCACTGCATTTTGGATGTTTATGTTCTATATGATCTGTATTATAGAAAGCATGAGAGAGCAAAGTAAAAAAGCAAGAATGTGTTATACTTGAGCACAGTTTCTCCAGATGCTAAATGCTTCAGGACTACTGCATAAATCCAGAACAAGTAAACCAAAAATGTCTCACCTTTAGGGTGGAGTTGGGACCCGGTAGGTTTATGTAAGGGGGCTTCTGAATGTCAGCTCTATTCCCAGAGGGGCTAAGCAGCTGGACAGCCGATTCCAGCTCAAGAAGGGGGTACCAGACAAAGGGTCTGCACCTCAAGAGTGTCACCAGGCACCCCAAGATTGGGGTCTCAATTCAGACCTTAGAGGCTTTAAGACCCCCCAGGATCCAAAGGCAATCAGGTGTGTGACCAAGAAGGTGGCACCACACCAGACTTGTGAAAATGGCATATAAATATGTAAAGACAGATTAATTTACATTTACAGATACTACTTCAGTCATTGTATATCATAGATGACCTAAGAGAAAAGATACAAAGAAAAGAAGGCAAAGGAAATACTGCTACTCAATACAAAAGGGCAAAAGAATGTCTTTGATGTTGACCCACTAATTGCAGCACAACAGCAGATACATATTTAGTTTAAAAAAAAAAAAAATCTTTGAGGATGCTGTTCTGAGATACTTACGTTTTCTTCATCTCTGAAGAGCTTGAGGAATGATCAAAACCAGCTCTAAAAAGCATGCAAATTAAAACACAGCAGAGTGTTGAACACCATCTACCCCCTATAACAGAGATTTTAAAATAAAGTTCTCAAGCATACCAAATTTACAAAATGGACCTATGAAATGACTATTCTTGCTCACCTAGGCAAGAGTAGAGAAAGAGAAGAAATAAGTTTCACTGATCAGTAGTAGACGCTATAGCTAATTAAAACAAATAGTGCTACATGGGGACACACACAAAAACCTGCTTAGTCCTTTAATGAAGTAGACAGTGGTTATGCAGTGGCCATGAAAGCAAAGGGTTTATAATAAGCTGATGCTACAACCTGACATGTTTAGGAAGGTGGATGACTAGGAAATAGCTGCTATAGGCACAGAATATCTTAATGAATCTAAACATAGTATTTTCCACACAGAATGACAACTGGAAAGTCACCAGGAAATCTACTTTATACTACAGGTTGAACCTCTGCAGTCCAGAACTCTCTGGTCTGGAAACATCCGTTGTCCGGAATGATTTTAGTTAGCGAGAAGTACACTTTTCATGGGTGTGGACAAGTTTCCCGCAGTCCCATGAAGTTTGTTTACAGCCACCTGGCTCTCAGGGTTCTGTGCTGTTATTTAGCTCTAATTTACCCCTAAATGTTTTCTATCAGCCCGGTAAGCAGCGGAAGTGTTGGTAATGCTGTTAGACAATACTAATCTCCCCATGGTTTGGCAAATTCTCTCATTCAGAACTGGTCAGGTCCCAAAGGTGCCGGGACTAGACAGGTTCAACCTATATTCAGTATTTAGAGAAAGAACTGTCGTTTTTTGTTTGTTTTTTTTTTAACCCCTGCACAAATCTGAGAGCAAGTTTAATTCTCACAAATATGAGAACCTGGCCCTGTGCAATCTTCCTTATACAGACACTGCTGGATCTTGTGAAAATAAACTCTAATTAAATTAAAGTGTCAATAGTCTTCAGAAGTGTCAATCAATTCCTCCATTTTCAGTCTGTTTCCTGTAAGTAGCTTTAATCTTTTGTTTTTAAAAAGTACAAAGCTACATATAAATCAAGCTCCATTTGTCATCCATTAACAAAATCACGAAAGGAGGGGAAAAAATCTATTCAAAACAATAGCTCTTCAGTTGTGGAAATCTGGGGACAAATTAAATTGGGTAACAAGTTAAAAGATATCATCTGGACCAAGCAATTTCTGGAGTAGTTAGCCATATTCTTTCAGAGCAACGCGAGAACTGGAATTGCAGTGTTTTTGCAGGAAGCAATAAGGAAATTTTGGCAAAGCTATTCTACCTCCGAAAGCTGGTATAGGACCTTTCTGTGCTACCTTTCAATGTAGTCAGGACTAGCATGCCTTTTATTTAATGGTGCATCAAGGGCCCCCAAAAAAGAAAGATGAAGTTGTCAGAGTAACTACATTCCTGCCTAAGGGTGCCCTGAGCTATACTTAGTTGCCTTGAAGACTCTCATGAGGGATACCACAAAGTTCTGTCTAGATACTTCTCCTGTTCAGTGTGCTTAAGTCCATTAAGAGACATAGCCTGGCGTATGATAGGGCATCACAGAATAGCTGTACAAGATACCAAAACAGTAGATCAGGACTAGAGTAGCAACTTAGGAAGAGCCTTCTGTGACATCCTCCAATATGCAACGCAGTCCCTTTCTCAATTCCCACACCCTTTTTTCAATAGGCTCTTCATTAGCTGAACCTTACAGATGACCTGAGTGTCACCAAGTAGCCTCAGGTGATTGTTACGGTAAAGTAAGCACACATGGGGTAATTAAGCAAGAGATTGCACACTGATGCACCTTTTATATTTAACAGAGGGAGGATAGGAGTGGTTTGGCCTGTCTTATACTCATGTTTTAGGTATTTTTATCATTAGTATGTATTTTTTTAAATTACTTGTACAAATACCTAAAATGGGACACATACTTAAAATGTGAAGAAATACATACAGCATCTTTATCTGGAAGTTCCCAAAATGCTTTACATAACTATATTTATAAACTGGCCCAATTACTTGCCTACCACTAAAATATAGCTCTCTCCAAGATGCAAGGTAGTAGTCATTCTGCATTGATACTACATAACCATTTATAAGAATGGAAATGAAGCTTAACTTATCCAGTTGAAGTTACAGGGGGAGTTCTAGGCAAGCAGAATGTAATTAGGCAATGGGAATTTGGCCAGGATACAGGAGTAAACATTGTTGTTCTTACAAAACCTGCCAAAGAGCGATCTTACAGTGACCACTGGGTGCCATCTACTGAGTAACCAATCCTAGTTCCTGTAGATTCCATATTATCCTTGGGCACCTCCCATTACTGATCAGGCCAAACCCAGATTAGTTTAAGAACAGAGCACAAGATGGGATAGCTGGAAGTAAACCTACTGGTGTCACTTTTCAGAGCAGTAATATTCATACGGATTAGAGGTATGAACTCTTTCAGATAGTTTAAAAAACTGTAATGGATGCAACTTTCTATCTGGCATCACCTATAGTAAAATCTGCAAGCTGTGATTCTACAATAAGGTAGTCTTCAGTGTGAGGTTTAGGACACTGTGGCAGAAAACCTAAAGCATCCAGGTTGTAAAACACCATAATAAGTAGGTAATCCCAGCCTAACATCCAACTTGCTGCCCTAACTTGTTCCTTATGATTATGATTTTAAAATGTCTCAGTGTCAGTAGGTTCACTGTGAGTCAGAGCTGAAATAATAAGTGGCTTATTTTCCATCCTGATGGAGGAAATACATCACAGCTCATTGTGGCTCACTTACAGGGGCTGTTTTTACAGGAAAATGTAAAAATAACCAAGTCATTCTGCCTTACTGCTCTTATTTTTGATTAACAAAGCTCTTACTACAATCAAATTAGAATAGAAAAAGCACATTTTCAATGTGTTCTACAAAAACAATACCCAAGAAAAGTGTAGAAGAGCAAATGGAATAAACAGTCAAGAATATTAAGTTTGTAATAAACACCTCTTCTGCCAAAATGACTAAACTAGTTAACCAATGTAAACAACTGACTACTGCATGTGAAGTAAAAACGTAAAATACGATCCTGCAACTTTTTACTCCAAGGAGTCAGACAGTTTCTTTCTTCCTTTTTCTCTTTCCTTCCTAGACCTTGATAGAATACATAAATTCTAAAGAGTTAAACATTTGCAAAATCAGGGATCATGAATGTGAGTTATTCATGATCCATGATTATTAGGTGTTCATGCAGTGTACAGCATAAAGTAACCCTAATCTTCACTGGGACCATTGGGTGCTACCTGCAAGGTAAATGTTCAGCAACAAACTCCTCATGCAGAGATTCCCAGAAAAGTTTGAGTTTCTCACATACACAAGGGAAACAAAAAAAAAAGTCTATAATGTATTACAGACGTATATATAGTTCACATATAGATATTAGCAATAACAGTACAATTGTGCCTATAGCCTCCAATTAAAAGAGAAAAGATTGTGCAAGGAGCTGCACAGAGTCCCCACCCCAAATCATTTACAGTCTAAACAGACAAGCTAGACAAAGAGCAGGAGAAAGTAAGCATCATCATTTTACAAGTGGGGAACCAACACACCAAGATTAGTTGACTTCCTCAAGATCACAGTCTCCGAGTCTCCATCCTATGCCTTAATCAGAAAAACAAGGTTTTTAGAACAAATTGATAAAAAACTTAATAGTAATAAGTCATCAGGTCCAGATGGTATTCACCCAAGAGTTCTAAAGGAAATCAAATTTGAAACTGCAGAATCATTTAATTGTAGTATTTAACCTATCACTGCAATAAACCTCTGTACCAGTGGACTTGAATGTAGCTAACGTAACACCAAAATTTTGAAAAGGGCTTCAGAGGCAATCAAGGGAATTTCGGGCCTGTCAGCCTAACATCAGTACAAGGCAAACAGCTAGAAATTATAGTAAAGAACAAAATTATCATTACACATATATAAACACAATTTGTTGGGGAAGAATCAATATGGCTTTTCTAAAGGGAAGTAATGTTTCACCATTCTATTAGAATTCTCCAAAGGAGGTCAACAAGCATGTGGATAAGGGCAATATAGTGTTCTTGATTTTCAGAAAACCTTTGACAAGTTCCCTCACCAAAGGCTCTTAAGCGAAATAAGTAATCATGTGATAAGTTCAGTAATTCATATGCCAGTAATTGGTTAAAAGATAGGAAACAAAATCATAGGAATAAATCGTCAGTTTTCAAAATGGAAAAGTAAACAGTAGGGTCATCCAAGGATCTGTAGGAAGACTCATGTTGTTCAACATAGCTGTCTGGAAAAGGAAATGAAAAATGAAGTCGCAAAGTTCTCCATAAACTTCAGCTCAATGTGTGGCAACAGTCTAAAAGGCTAAAAGAATATAAGGACCTATTAATAGGAAAGGGATAGAAAATAAGATTTAAAATATAATATAACTATTTTCTGCCCAAATACTAAATATTATGTCCAGTTCTGGTCACCCCATCTCAAAAAAGATATAGTGTAACTGGACAAGGTTCAGAGAAGGCCAACAAAGATGACCAAGGTACAGAACAGCTTCCATATGAGGAGAAACTACAAAGATTACAGCTGTTTAGCTTAGATAAGAGACAAATAAAGGAGGATAGTTCTATAAAATCACGAATGGTACAGAAGCAGCGAATAGAAGTGTATCTTTTTCCCACAACACAACCAGGGGTTACTTGATGGAATTAATAGGTGTAGCATATTTACTAAACATGAGGAAGTACTACTTCACACAACACCTTTAACTTATGGAACTCATTGCCATGAATGTGGTGATGCTCAAAAGCATAAATGAATTCAAAAAAAGAAAGATAAATTCATGGAGGACAGGTCCATCCATGGCTATTAGGCAAAGATGAGTAGGGATGCCACCCTATATTCAGGGAGACCCTTAACCTCTGATTGCCAAAGGCTGGAAGAGAAAGAATAGGGTACATCATTCTAACTGCCCTGTTCTGTACACGCCATTGTCCGAGACAACATACTGAGCTAAATGGGAAATTGGCCCGATTCAGTATGGCTGTTCTTAAGTTCATAGCCACTCTTCCCCTCCATATCATGATTTTATTTTTTTAAAACAGACCACATTTTTCTATGGTACAATTACCTGCAATATAAAATTTTTTTTTCCATACAATGCACATAGTACAGTTGCTTTTAGTCCTTTGTGAAAATATAGCATTCATGTGAAGATATAAGTGTGCTAGTTTCATCTCATACTGCATTTAAAGGATCATGTAATATTTTATTTAAATAATCAATATTTCAAAAGCTGCTCTTCCTTAACTCTTCCAAACTAATCATTTTCACAAATACACAGTATTAGTTTTAGAGAAATAAAATTATGATGAGTTTTTAAAATCTATTAAATGAAGTCTGGTGAGAGGATATTTTTAGAAAATAATATGATTTAATTAAATTTTGATTTGATTTTTTTTCTTTTTAAAATAAGATCTGAATTTAATAGCCTAAAATACTATAATCTCTTAAATCATTTAAATAAGGAATAATTATGTTGATTCTATGAATCTCTATCAAAAACAGAGCTGAAGTCTGCTTTTCTAGATAATGAAAAATGTTTTCCCTCAGATCCTAACTTTTGAGGTCAAGCTTTATAAATGTGGCACGACAGGTTATGTACAGTGTTAAGGATTTATTTAATAAAAACAAACTGTATATGCTGTTTTGTATTTTTAATTAAATTCCAGTTACTATCCTAATGCAGCTTTGACACAGATCATGAGCAAAAAGTTAATTACCCAGTTAATAAGCAATATATTATCTACCATTTTCCAACGCACTAAAAAGTACACTTAAAAATCTGAAAATATTAAGCTATACACTTCCTGCAATAGAAGTATATACAGTAAAACCTGCGCTCTCTGGAACTTAAGCATCCGGAAAACTGTAGAAACTGGGAATTTTCTGACACCGGGAAAAGAAAAAAAAAAAAAAAAGTAGCCCTTTAAGTGCCGGGCCGCTCCTCAGACGAGTGTGCAGCACGTATCTGGGGAAGGGGCAAACGGCAGCCAGAAACAAGCTGCAAGCATCTCAGCTCCCCCATGGCTCCTGGCACCCCTGGCAGGCCAGCCCTCCCCCTCCCGCCCCGGCAGGCCGCCCCCGCCATCTCTGCCTCCCACCTTGCACCCCCCCTCACCAGGCCGCATTCCGCCTCCCTCCCTCCCCGCAGGCCACATCCCGGCCCCCACACGGCTCCCATAGGCCTCACGTGGCTCCCGCCCCGCCCCGCCCCCCCCAAGATAACCAGAATTTTTAGGTTACTGGCACGCCCTAATCCCCGGGTGTGCTGGATAACACAGGTTTTACTGTAGTTATAGTGTACTCTCCTTGCCAGGAAGAATATACCAAATGTAATGTAGAGGCTCTATTTATTTGTTAATCAATGTTTTAATGCTTATAAACAGTTACAGAATGCAACTTTCTTAAAAAAAAACAAAAAAAAAACACAAAGAATAAATGGAAAAGGTGACAAATCAATTATTTAAATTTGAGACTTTCCACTAATTTATTTAAATCACTAGAAGATTTACCCAGCATTGCCCATGTCTGGCTTGGGGGGCAGGGTCATACAGGACTCCCACTGGCACTCCCCTGGCCTGGGCAAGGGGGCAGAGAAGAGAGAAGGGCCGCATAGACCAACCCCAGCGGTGCTCCCTGGGGCTGGGAGGAGGGACGTAGCCCAGCCCCAGTGGCACTCTGGGGCCTGGGTGAAGAAGGAGGGGTAGGGAGGTGCAGGCCGGCCTGGTGGTGCTTTGAGGGTGGCCTGTAGATGCTAGGGGTGGGACCGGTCAGTCTACTCTGCTCCCAGTCAGGAACTGGGGACGAGAGGAAGGGTTTAGGACAGGAGGATCACTAATCTAGGTCCATGTCCGGCAAGATAGCGAGCCCCATCTCCAGCTAGCCACTCCCTTCCTGGTGCAGCTCCCCCTAGTGGTGATGCTGCAGTATAGCTGTCCCCCTACACTGACTGTGCGTTACCATGTCCTTATGATCAGCCCCCTCCCTTTCCATATTATGGAAAGCAACTGAATTCCATAACATCCCATTTTCCTTCCACAACCAAACTCTGACCTTGCTTTAAGTTAGGATAAGAGGAAGCTGCATACCAAATGTGGTGGTTTTAGCTGTTACCTTTTAGGATGGAGTGGTCAACCTGTGGCTCCAGAGCCACATGCAGCTCTTCAGAAGTTAATATGCAGCTCCTTACATAAGTACCAAATCCGGGACTGGAGCTACAGGTGCCAATTTTCCACTGTGCTGGCGGGTGCTCACTGCTGAACCCCCAGCTCTGCCCTAGGCGCTGTCCCCCTCCACCCTTTCCCCCTAGGATCCTGCCACTTCTCACCCTCTCCGCTGAGCCTGTCACACTCATGCTTCCCCCTCCAGTGTCTCCCTCTGAGAAAGAGCTGGTCACGGAGGAAAAGGAGAAGGAGGCACTGACCAGTGGGGCTGCCAGTAGGTGGGATGTGCTGAGTGTGGTGGTGGGGAGATGATCAGGGCTGATGACATAACTGTTGCTCTTTGGCAATGTGCATTGGTAAATTCTGACTCCTTCTCGGGTTTAGGCCAGCCACCCCTGGTTTAGGAGCTCTTGAACTTGCTATATATTTCTACCTGAAGGACAGATTACAATCCACTTGTATAGAAGGCAGTAGGGAAATCCTAAAAAAAGGCTGCCATCTATTGAGTGGGCACACAGAATTTTGGAAGTTGGCTGGTAAACTGGAAGTCCTCAAAGAGGAGTCAGAGGCATTTAATAGGGGACAGTAAAAATCTATTAAGTCCTGTCTCCATTAGTAACAGAATAAATAGTCCTCTAATGAAACAAAGATCATGCTTCACTGGGAGGAGTTCTCAGCGAGTCAGATATACCACTACAAAGAGATGCAGAGATTAGAAACGGGGTCAGAAAATGAAGAAGTTCATCTTTGGGGAAAAATATGAGCAAACAAAACCTGTTTGAAGTGTGGAAAGGTGGAGAGGGAAACACAGCAATGCCAAGAGAGACATGATAAGCAAATATATCCGTTTGCAAGAGGATGCGGCCCTATAAAAGAAGGGCAAATGGAATTTTCAGCTGCATACATTTGGGCATCACATCCTATAGGTATTAAACCCTCTGCTCTAGAGTGATTACAGCTGGAATACCAAGGTTAGTCCTGGATACTCTCTCACTGAGACAACAGGCTGAAGGGAGTTCAGAGAAAAAGAAACCAATATTTAAGGGATTTAAGGGAGTGATATGAATAAAGATTAAAGAGAGTAAGTAAAAACACATCCCACTTAAGTAACAATTAAGGGTTGGAGCCCATGCCTATAAAGAACAGTCCCACAGGTCACACATCAAGCTGTAAGCATCAATATTTTCAACAACCTCATCTTATTTCTACAGCCCTCATTCTCCAGTTCCTATATGTTTGTACACACCTCACTCATGTACTTTATCTCAAAATCTGAATGCAAGTTCCATGTTTGGGATGGGGATACTTTCACTTGTCAGACTGTATGCATTTCTACAATGCATACCGACCACTTTAAGTTGAAAAGTATATGAAGCATGCATATAAAGGGAATGAACATATTTAGCGTAGTGAAAAGAGGTACTGCATAAATACCAGCAATGATATGAAAGGAACCAGGAAAGTAAAATCTAGGCTGAATGCAAACTCCGTAACTCTGCAGTGGAGCTACCAGCAGCTGAGCAGCTTGAGGCTGGGGAACCCCTGTAGGTAGCAGGGTTGGCAGCAGCCAGGCAGCCCCAGCCGGGAACCTCCAGAGGCAGCAGGCTGATAGAGGCCAGAACCCCTGGGAATCCCCAGTGAAGTGGGAGGGCAGCGGGGCAGGGAGCCTCAGCCGGACCAGATTTAGCAGGGCAGTGGCAGGGCAGGAAACCCCAGCTTTGGGAGACCCAGAGAGACAAGCTAGAAGCGGGGCAGCATTTACCTCCTCTCGTCCAGCAAACTCCCTGGTCCAGGATGACTCAGGTCCCGAGAGTGCTGGACCAGGGAGATCCAACCTGTACTAACATCAGGTGTTTTTGCTGCCCTATGCCTTCAGGTGTATTAGCTGCCTCTGCCTTCCTAATCTTCTGTGATGGATTGTGGAGAGAAACACACATCACAACTTGCTACA
Organism: Rafetus swinhoei; assembly: GCA_019425775.1. NCBI lineage: Eukaryota > Metazoa > Chordata > Testudines > Trionychidae > Rafetus > Rafetus swinhoei. The sequence continues at coordinate 59,002,861 of CM033437.1, forward strand.
TCTACTTTCTTCCCATCCCCTCTGGTCCAGGGGTAGCAAACAGAGGTGTATGGCTGTCACAATTCATTACCTTTCCTCTTTCCCCATCCTTTATGTACAGGGGTAGCAAACTGTGATGACTAGGGGTATGCCTGTCACAATTTGCTAGCTCTCGCCTTTCCCCATCTCCTGATGCTGACGGTAATAAATTATGGTGGTTGGGGCATACTCCCATCATCATTTGCTACCATTGTGAAATTTCACTATTTTAAATTTAGGAAATCATTTTACAGAGTTAAATTCCAGAGCTATTGTATGTAAAACCATGAATGAAGGTTTCCCCCCTTTTTTAGTCTCTTTCCACTACACATTAGAAACTGTATAGCCTATTTAAAAAGTCTCTAGCCGTGTTAGTCTGTAACTTGCAAAACAACAAGTGTGGCTCCTTAGAGGCTAACAGATGTATTAGGTCATGAGCTTGTGGGTGAAACCAACTTCAGCAGATGAATTGGAGTGGAAATTACAGAATCCAGAGTATATGTAACAGCAAAAAAGTTACCTATCAATAGTAATACCAGTGTTAATGAGACTAAGTCAGGCTGGATATGTCTCATTCATAGCATGTGATTTGGAAATGCTAGCCACAAGGGAGCTGCCTAAGAGCCAATGGAAGATGCCATCCAGAGGGCTCTGCTCTAAACCTGACCTACCCCCATCCTCCCCTCACAGAGTTGACTATCTAAATCCCCATTGAGGGAGGCACCTAGCTCTGCCTAGAGATCCACAAATAGGAAGTCCTCTCCAAGTCAGATGGCTGAAGTGCCTAAACTGTTTTGGGGGAGAATGAGCTAGACAGGTGCCTAACACACAAAAGAACTGTAGGACAGGGGTGGGGAACCTCAGGCCCTGGGGCCACTTGTCTCAATCCAGCCCCTGAGGCTCATGCTCCCCCCAGCATTGGGGAGCCCACACTGGTGCTCCAGCCCCCCGTTACCCCACCACAGAGCTAGAGCACACAAAATCTACTAGGCTGGGCCTCCCTAGGGCTCTGGTGTGTGAGGGGAATGTGCAGAGTGTCTTTCTCCTTTTCTTAGTCAGGAGCCCTGTCTGGTTTTGTTTTCTTGCTTCTCACTTGTGTACGGCCTCTGACTGATATTTTTGTAGGTGAGCGGTCCCCAAACCAAAAGGAGGTCCCCACCCCTGCTGTAGGAGGAAAAGGCACATACCTTGTAACTTCTAACTCAACAGTTTGAGTACTCATCTGGGATATAGGAGACCACTATTCAAATTATCTCCCCCCTCTGGTAGACAGGGGGATTGAACTTGGGTCTTCCACATGTCAGGTGAGTTTGCTAACCTTTGATCTAGAAGTAATAAGGTAAATGAAGACACTGTGCCTTCCTTCTCCAGCTAGATGTTGACAGGAACCTGATCCAGCAGACAGCCTATGAGCATGCCCATTGGATTGGGCCCTAGGTACAAGACAGCCGTTGCCCATCCTCCATCTTCCTTAGTTAGCTAATCACTCTGGGGCTTATGTAGGAGATAGGCAAGAAGGAAGCAGAACCCATGCTCAGAGGCAGAAACTTCAGTGCCTAAGGAAGTTACCCTGAAAAATGTAAGCAATCGGCAAGTGTAGGTGCCTAAAAATTCAGCAGTTTGCCTTAGTCCCAAATAATAGCCTCATAAGGAAACTAGAGAAATGCGTTCTAGATGAAATTACTACAGAGTGAATCTCCCAAATCTGGGACTCTCTGGTCCGGCAACATCCGTGGTCTGACATGGATGTTGCTGGACCAAAAAGCCCCAGGAGTGGGAGCCAGCTGAGAGAACATGGGGTTTCCGGAGTCCTGGCTGGGCCAGCAGTGGCTAGGGAGGAGAACTTAGGCATCAGTGGGGCCAGGAGTCCCCCGGCGTCAGTGGGGCCAGGAGTCCCTGACCAGTGAACCCCCAGTGGGGTCAGGCAGCTGGAGAGCCCCTGGCAACAGGGCCGGTGACAGACAGGGAACCCCGGTAACCCCCCGCCCCACAGCAGCAAGGCTGGGATGGCCAGGCACTCCTGACGGGGAAACTCCTGGCAGCAGTGGGGCCAGGCAGCAGCTTGGGAGCTCAGGCTGGGGAACCACAGCAACAGGGCCAGGTGACAGCCGGGGAATCCTGCACAACTCAGTCCCGAGTACAGTACTAATCAATATTTTCATTCATGACTTGGATAATGGAGTGGTTAGTGAGCTTCTAAAATCTGCAGATGGCACCAGCTTGGGAGCGTTGCAAGCACTTTGAAGTGCAGGACTAGAATTCAAATAACCTTGACATACTGGTGGATTAATCTGAATTCAACAAGATTAAATTCAAGAGAGAAGTTCAAAGTACTTAATTTAAAATGCTTAATCATTAGAATAACTGTCTAGGCGGAAGTACTGAAATAGATCAGGGGGTGATAATGGACCACAGCTTGAATAAGAGTTAACAATTCTAAATAAAAAGATGCAATTGTGAAAAAAAAAAAAAAAACTAATACACATAAACATCCATACTCTGGGTCTCCCTGACCTGGGAATACCTGTGATACAGACCCTGGCAGGAGAAGGAAGAAGTGGCTCTGCGCGCTGCTGCTCCCCCTCCTGCCGTGACTGGAGGAATTGCAGCGCAGCAATGCGCCTCCCCTGAGGCTTTTCCCTGCTGCTCCCATAACAGCGGGGGGAGGGGAACGGTGCTGGGAATGGCAGGGAGCATGGAGCCACACATGTTCTTGGGTGCAGGGTGCCAGATAAGCACCCACCTCTGTCCCCCTCATGCCCAGACCCTGCAGGACTCTCCTTGTCTCAGCAAATACTTTAATCCACCATACCCCGTTTCCCAGGGTTGCCGGATTAAAGATTCAAGTATACCACTCTGGGATGTATCAATAGGAGTGTCATGTGAGAAACACGGGAAGGAGCTATCCTGCTTTATTTGGCCCCAATGAGGCTTCCAAGCTGGACTGCTGCATCCAAATCAGCACTTTGAAAAGTTGTGGACAAACTGGAGACACTCCAGAGTAGGGACATAAAATCCCATTTGAAATGTTAACCGATTAAACTATATGTTTAACTGGTTAACCGGCCCTTCGCGTCACACATGGGGGGCCACTGGAGCAGCACTCCCCCTTCAGCACGGTGGGTCCAGCCAGGCTGGAGCAGCCCCCTACCTGCAGCGGTGCTGGCCTGGCCAGGGAGGCGCAGGGGGCTGCTCCAACTAAGCCAGGCAGGGCCTGCCACAGGCAAAGGGGCAGCTGACACCATATTTATGGATGTTTCTGGATCAGGTGATTCGTCTTAGCACATGTACTTAGACACAAAATCACAATATCTCAAGTGATCTGAAAATATTTTTTGTTGCAGCCTATCGTACTGCATCCTCACACCTTTATGGATATACAATAATAGAGTCATTAATATTAACATAATGTAATAAAGGTAAGTTACATTTTCCTGGAAGCATAAACTTCATACAAGATAAGATTCATATCAAGTGTGGCTAGCAAACAGGTTAGCTGAGATCAAAGAAGAATCTTTACCATTTAAGCATCAAACACACAAGTCAACCTATTAACTCTACTGGGACAAGAACAACATCACTTCGTATTTGTATGCAATAGCCCTGTAAAAACACAATGGAGATGAGGCACTTTCATGTCTCCAACCAATGCACAGGAGTAACAGGATAAGTCATCTTTAAATAAAAAAAAATCCTTGATTTTGGTAGTACAGAATAGTAAGCTTTTCAAATGAAGAACATGACTGCAAATCATAAAATATATAGCATACAAAAAATGCTATTAAAATATGCAAGTGGAAGCATAAACAATTCAGTAGGAAAAACAACATTTATTCAACAAATAAAACAATAGAAAACTTAAACTGTGCACTTCTGTTTTTGTAGGATGCGGAATTCCTTATAGAAATAAGGATTGTTAATACATTATTAACTCTAAAGGGATGGGGAAATACGTTACTGGAAGTCCAAAATAGTACTAAATGTTACAGGAATGTACAACCAATTTAGGTATATTGATTTTTTGGTAGAGGTAAGAAGGGTAAAAGTTAGTATGCCCTAAAGGCTCAAACAAAAACAAATTTAAAGAACCCAAACTGTATTTATTTCTTTAAATTGCATGAATTTTAGATTCATAACTCATGTTTGTCAATCTGTCTTCACCTCTAAGAAAGATTTCATACAAGATAGTACAGTACCTTCAGATTTTCTAAGAAATGTATGGGACTAGTGGTATTTCCAAAAGCATCTTGACGCTTTCAAACTTTAAAAATCTGGCCTGTAGTGACTATTAGGGAGCCAAGTTCAACACACAAGTGATATGTGAAAAACAATGAGGGTGGTGGAGAGAAAGGCAAAGCAACAGTTGACAAAAGTAATCCCCGTTGGTGGATTAAAGAAAACTGAGGAACTTTTGTCATCAACCCAGGAAATCAGTCCATTTTAATATAATATCATCCTAAAGAATAAACAGGTGTATTAAAATATGAAAAAACAAAAATTTAGAATTAAGTACTACAGTTGGTACACTAGAAGGAATGAAATGTGATTGCTGACACTAGTAGTGACCATTGATATTTTCAATGATTATTGCTATAAAAATATCAATTAAAAAGCATAATGGCATCTACCTGCATGTTGTTAATGATGATAAAAGAAGTGTTAAGATTATTAAAAATAACATTTTAAGAAGTAAATGATTTGAAGAATGACATCATTTTGAGTGGCTTTCAAGAAAAAGGGAGTATACCCTTCAGGGAATCAGAACAGCAGGTAAGACAAATTTGTGAACTGCAATAAGGCTTTATACACACACAAACATGTAACTGATGCCTTTAAACATTGACAATCAATATTTGGAGGGTGGTGAATATAAAACATTTCATTGAATCAGGTTTATTTTAGCAGCTCAATATATCAGATGGGAATAGGCAGCTCTTTTATAACCACTGGGATGACTGGTACCTTTAAAATCACAACCCTGGGACGCATGCAATGAGATGAACCATCCTTCAATGTGGTGAGGGGAGAGAATAATCCCTCTGCCGCCCATTTCTGCAGGCATTCAAGATGGTGCATCCCATCTGGGATAACGCCCTCTGCCCCTTCCCATCTCTGGGGCTTCCCCTTGCAGCCTATGCCTTCCCCCCTTATTTGGCCCCTCCCATGGTTTGATTCTGTGCATTCATTTTGGCCCCTGAAACTCCTGTGAACAAGCAAGGAGCACTTTGTAATTCCCAGGAAGGATAGAGACAGGGCAGCAACTTCAGCAGATGTTACTAAGCATGCTAAGTACCAGCAAACTGCAGTCTGTAACACTACACAATACCCACTCACAGCATATCTACACCAATTAGGGTGTGACTTTTTTCACATTTCTAGCCATAAAAGCTACATGACCAACATTTTAAGATTAAAACAAACCTTCCATTCAGACTACAATAAACTTTGCATGCACAAAAGAGGCAAGTATTCAATCCATGACTATTAATTAAGTATTTAAGAACAGTGTACAATACCGTATTCAAAATATAAATTCAAGTGTAAAATATATTCCCTGGCTTTCCTTTTGAATTTCTGCAGCTCCTCTTGGCCAAGAGCAGCTTGTAAACTGACATTCTTAAAGCTGCAGAAAGGCATTATTTTCATTCCTTGAATAAAATGTCTTCGGTTATGTACTGTTTGATAAAAGCTCAAATTTATCAGGACCTTCAAAACCACAAGATCTTTTGGGTCACAATGATCAAGACAGAGAGCCACAATTGCTGCTTCTCTCACACACACACACCACCTACCTACTATCGCTTGTTGACAAGGGATATGGTTTGTTTTCTATCCTCTTTTGCCTTTCAGATAAAAAAAATTAATAGTTCTGATTCTCTCTATCTACCCCTGTTAAATCACAGCAACCTATTAAGTCTAAAGCTCCCTTTCAGAAGGCAAGGCAGCCTTGTAGTAAAGTCACAGAACTTTAATTCTATTCATAGCTCTACCACAAACTCTGGTATGATGTTGGGAGACTGACTTAACCTGTGCCTCAGTTTCCCCATCTGTAATATGGAGGTGGGAATACTTCTAACTCAGAGAAGTGCTGAAGACAAACTCATTTTTGTAAAGAGGTCTTTTGAGACAGTAACATCATTCAAATTATATACATGCCAAAATACAGTAAGTGAAAAAGTAACTGATACAGAAAAACTATCCAAGTACAAAAAAAAGTCTCATTCTGCTGAAACGTAATACACAAATTCTGTGGAACATTAGAATGACTTTATAAAAGTGGTACCTGACTTGTGATATATGTTTTTTGCTTATTTTTAGTCATAAATACTTACTGCTCAAAAAAAAAAAAAAAACCACACCCAACTAAATTTTCACTCCTCCTTATTCCTGTTAACAAGATATTACTACTTTGCTATGGGAAAGTGAGCTACATTCATTTTTGGCTTCTGGTTCCTGAAGGAGTATTTATTATTAATTATTATTATTATTATTACCAGGGCTTGACGAACAGTGGTGAAAACCGCTCGCCAGCCCCGTACTGCGCATGCGCAAAAGCCGCAATGCGCATGAGCACCACGAACGAATGGGGCGCACAGCTGAAATCTACTCGCTACAGGCGAGTAGATTGTATTGTTTGTCGAGCCCTGATTATTATTATTATTTCTAAAATGAGTAAAATTGTATGTGAAAGGCACAGAGTGTAATCAAGGAATTCCCATGTCACGCTGAAGCCACCTTTCAGACTGTCATAAATCAAAGAAGGATAACAAAAAGGGAAGGAAAACTAGCCAGTGTTCACAATGGACAGAAATCTATCTATATTTTAGAAATGTGCATCCATGAGTCTATTTGTTCAAGAACTCCTCCTAAACTGTAAGACCTAGGACCACTAAATTTGGTATGTAGCTTTCTCTCATCCTAACAAAGCAAGTACAGAGTTTGGTTGTGCCAGGAAAATGGGAAGTCCTGAGAATGGGACTGTTTTCCCTCACATGGAAAGGGAAGGGGCACAGAGAGGAGGGACACAATACTGAGATTGACCAATGGAGGCAGTTGCACCACCAAGAGAAGTGACCAGTAGGACTGGGGCTCGCCATCTTGCCCACCACCAACTGGTTAAGTAGCTCCCTTTCCCCAAGCCTTCTCCCCCAGCCTTTGGCCACAGCACTGGGAGGAGAGAGAGAAAACCCTGCAAGATGGGACCCCCCACCCTGAGCCCCTTTTCACCCCCAATCCTCACTCACACTTCTCCATATCTTCATCACCCTGCCATGAGCCCCTCTTCAATTTCCCACCCTCATTCGTGCACCACCCCATACCCTCAGCCTCCTGCTCTGCCACCTGACACACATCCCCAGGGCCATGCCTTGACTCCTCACACCATCAGCCTCCTGCCCTGAAAGACCTGGAAAATACTGGGTATGTTTTCTAGTTTGCAAGCACAGTATAGATACATACCAATTCATTTTTTAGCCAAACTTTTACTATTTTCTTTTCCATCCTTCAACTCTCCCCTACTTACATTATACTTCAAAGTCAACACGTGTATTTATATTTTAGTCTGTATCCCATTTTACAATTTTTTATTGTTGGCGGACACAAATATATGCAGACATTCTGCAACACTACAGGTGGTAAGTCTTACATAATTCTTAAAAGTTTGCTGCTCTCTAATTATCATAACTCTAAATCTATTTTTGCCCCAGATTGAATACAAAAGTGAAGCATGTATATTTATTTTACAATACTGAAATGCTTACTGTACAGATATTGGCATAACAAAAACTGTATAGGATTAGCTTACTTTTTAATTTGAAATTGTTTTCTTAATAGTTTCTACCTACAACTATACAAAGTGTCTTGTAAATCCTATGCATTGTACTCTTAACAGTTTCTTTTCCAAACCTATGTTCCATTATGTAACAAATTAAAGGTCTTTAAAACATTCCTCCTGACACTCACTCTTGTTCTTTTTAAGAAAGTTTTACTTTGTTTCTTAGAATGGCAGAATGCAGTCTTAACCTAGCCAAACCTGATCAAAAGGCCCCCAACATCACATGCCTTATGTTCTGCTTGTCTACATATGGTACAACATGCCAATCACTGTTCAGCTCAACATATTTCAAAATTATTTCTCACTTCCTCTACTTCATCTGCCAAGAAAAAAAAAAAAACTTGCTTTCATTTTTAAACGCCACACCTCCAACTGTGTGTGGGTAGATTTTTGCCAGTGAAATATTTTCAGGTTATCAGAAGCCAGCCCTCTCAGTTCTTTTGTTCTCTATTACTTAAAATATTCAGCCCTAAAGACTTCCTAACTAGCAGCAAATAGTTTACAATTAAGCACATTCCTCACATCTGTTGTGAGAATCGGAAAATTTGCCACTGACTACTGTTATGACAATCTCTGGACTCAAACAAATGCCTGGTAGCATGCACGTGTGACTAACTAAGCATCTTGCAATTTGCTGGCTACTCTCTCTAGGTGCCGTGCACCTTTTGTGAGAGGAAGGGGGACTTCAGCTACTGCCTCTATCCCCAGCCCAATTATCACAGCTCCCATTGGCTGTGAACCGGCCAATGGCAGCTGTGATGATCAGGCTGGGGGCAGTGCATGAAGTCTCTTCCCACTCCCACACAGAGAAGAGAGGAGTACATGGAAGGAGCAGACAGCCTGGGACTGAGACAAGCAAAGACCCAGGTGGTTCCTGGATTACTGGCCAGGAACCACCTAGGTAAGCATCTTCCCTCATGCACTCCCAACTCCCTGCCACAGATCCCCACCCATACCTTCTGCACCCACCCACCTCCAGATCACAACACCTTCCCTGAGCCTGCACCCCCCCCCCTCCTATGTCCCACCCCCAGGCCAGAATCCTGTCCTGCAGCCATATCCCCTCTGGAACCCTGCACACCAACCCCCTGCCCTAAGCCACAAATCCCTTCTTCACCCAAACTCCCCCTCAGACTCCATACCCACTTCTGCACCCCAAGCTCCTGTCTGCACCCAAGCTCTGACACAGACCCTGCATCCCCTCCACAGACAATTTACCCCTCCCATGACAATTTACCAAAGTCTTGAAGTGGTCCCTCCACCAAAAAATTATTGCCCACCCCTGCTCCACAGATACGTGCTGGTGTTTAGTGTGAGGCATTGAACAATATTTTTTAAATATGTCTTTGAGTGACATCAGTGCCTAGCTAAAATTTCTTGTTCGTTTTATTGACATTTTAAATTTTAAGTGACCTTTATTAGTACTTTCTCATATATATAAAAAATGGTATTCAGTTAAGTCTATTTATAAGGAAACTAGAAGATTTATCCGGCATTGCTTGGGTCCATAACTCAATTTCTGTTCTTCATTTAAAATAATTGCTCTGGAATGGGGCTGCAAATGAGGAGCTCAGTATGCCGGCTGCCCTGGGAAAAGAAGACTAACCCAGCCCTCTCTCACTGCAGTAACTTGGAGCCAGATGAGAAACACCTCTCCATGGCCACTGCAACTCCAGCAAGCATGTCCCCCAGCTAGGGCAGGTCCTGGTTCTTCTGCCCCTGGCGCTCCCCAGCCAGAGTGAAGAATGCAGCAAACTGTGCACTGTCCCCTCATTCCCAGACAAAGAGGAACAGTCAGCAATGCTCCCATATGAATCAGGGAGGGCGGAGCTGCAGCCTTCCCACCATCTGTAAATGGCGCCTGGGAGGTAGGAGGTTTGGGGCTGGAGCAGTCCCAGACAGGAGAGGGCATGTCCCTAGCCAGACCCTTTCACCTGCCTAGTGATTCTGTCTCTTTTCTGAATGGGTTGTATACTCCCTGTACACATCGGGGGTGGGGTGGGGGGAGAGGACCTTCAACTCTCCCATTCCCTCACACAACCAAGCTCTTATCTTGCTTTAAGTTATAAGAAGAGGAAGAAGCTGCATACCAAATTTGGTCATCTTAGCTCTTACCACTTAGGAGGAGTTCTTGAACAAATGGATGGACAGACAACGCATTCGCTCACAAACTCTCAGATATATAGTACATTAGAGCTTTCAGAAAATGAAAGGGGAGGGGGGGTTAAAATATTACATGGAAATTCACTTAGCACATATATTTTTTAAAGAATTACGAAGACTGAATGTATAAAGTTTCCTCTGAGACAACTGTTAGCATTCTCACAAAGAACTAGAACTAGAACATCTAGAGAGAAGGAATATCCCCTTCACAAGACTCCTCAAAGTCGTGAATCCATACTTTCCAAGACATTCAGCAGCTTCAACCTGCAATTTTGGTTCAAGACACTGTCACACTTAGCTCTTCCAATCATCAGTAGCATCTACAGCACTACTACACTGGCTGTTCATTGAAATCTTTGGTGCCTGGATTTCTACTACCACAAAACAGCATAAAAAAGGTATGACGTAACATGTTTCAGGATATGATTTGTACTGTGAGAATGAACTAGCGATTGAAATTGAAAGTCATAATTAATCTGTATAAGAGGCATTCTGAAGAAAATCCATATGTGCTACATTTTGAAATGCAGTTTGGTTCTTTTAATCTCAAACACCCAGCAAAATATGAAGACACCAGCTTTCATTTGCCCCTGTTGCCAGGGTATAATATTGACAGGAGCAAAGAATGGGGACAACAGAAATAATGTACAGTGTTGCAGAAAAAAATTAGTAAATACTACAAGTTAGGCAAAGACTTGAAACAATACCAGCTAAGCTCCAGCCAATTTTGGATGGTTATAGCTAAACCTTGGTTTCTAATAACTGAAGGCTGTTCCTTGCACATGCACTACAGAGTCTTTTTACTGCCTCCATTGCTAACTATAAACCCCAAGAAGATATGAAAAATGCATTTGACAAACTGTCCAGCTACATTCAACAGGTCATCTCTAAACTTCAAGAAACCATTAATAAATTTGATTTGCTACTGTTTTACCAAGTAATACAAGATCTACCCCCCATACCCTTAGCTATTATTCCTATTAAACAAATCAACGTAAGTCATAAAGGGGGTGGAAGACATGTCCCAGCTCACTTTTAGTGACATGGATGCTAGTATTTACAAATCAGAAGTCTGTTAGGAATTTTTTTTCCTCTTAATTTCTCAGGATTGACCACTGAGGGATTTCCATAGGTTTAACTCAAAGCAGAAGACATAGCTTGAACATACTTAACAGATTTCTATTCAGATATCCAGTAGCATTCTCCATTGCCTGACAATATAACATGGATCTTCTGAGATACAACACTTCTGAACAGCAATATCTCCATTGCTGGTATTTCAAAGCAAAACTTCAAAGTTAAAAAAAAGTGAAAAAGTTAACTGTCTGCATCATATAATTTTTATAAAAACTTTCCCCATCAAACCTACTTACCTGGCCAAAAGAAGGAAGCAGTAAAGCTGTGCTTTCCTAACCACATGGGAGAAGAGAATCAATGATGCTGTGGGATGTATTTCAGAAAAAAATACAATACAATCTAGGAACAAATTAAGTTAACAAGTTGAGTGGAATGTTGAACATTCATATACTGATCTGATGGACTAGTGCACAGTGCATTAAACTATCACTCATTAAAAATATCTGTGAAATGCTTTTTTCTTTACTATAAAAATAAAACAGTAATTGCTACACCTCAGGACATTTTCTTCAGACAGATGACTAATTGTACTGTTAACAACCTAGACACTGTGCCTCAGACTAAAAATTCCTCCCAGAGGGCCAGTCCTCATGAACTCATTTTTGCTTTTGTTATTGTTAAAGTAACAACTGTCTTTTCTTGCATTCTTTATCATTGGAAGCTGTCTGATCAATAGCCAAAGTCAGTGATACTGCTATCCCAGTTGTTTTAAAGAATGTTAGAGCTCTTTGCTAAGCATTTTTTGGTGGGGGGAAATATTATTTCTATGCATGTGTATACTACTATTATGCAATCAGGCTAATAGAATAATATTGTGCAATCACTGGAGGCAATTCATATCTGTTAGAATATGAATACCCTTAATTTTGCCAGAGGACTGTTCAGTTCTTGTAGCACAAATGATTCCTTAACAGTAGAAATTTGAGAACTAGTCTATTATAGTGTTGAATATGGATTTACATGCTCAAGGAAAAAAGAGTGGTGGGGACTCCGGGGGAGGAGTGTGAATGTTTAGCTTTTTAATTTGAAACTGGGGCTTAAAAAGTGATCATTTTGGCATTCAAGCGATAAAGGAGGACACAATTTTTTCAGTCAGTATGTGTCTATTTTAAATGTAGTAATTTCTTATAACTCTGGCTTTGGCTACTCTATAACTTAAGTCACCATCAATTACATCGCTCAGGAGCATACATTAACAACCCCCAAGCGACATAACTGAGTACTATTCACACTCACACTTAAGTTGGTCTATGTTGGCAGGAGCACTTCTCTCCCTCTAGCATAGTTACTGCTGCTTGCCGGGGCTGGAGTAACTAAGCCACCAGGACAGTCGGCTCCTGTCACCTGAGTGTCACTACACTAGAAAGCTTACAGCAATGCAGCGGTGCCACTAAGCTCTCTAGTGTAACTTCTGTAATAACATTTATATATCTGTGATCTTGATTGGGATGGCCTTTGCCATCCCAATGAATGGAAAGAAAGCAGTGGCCCTTAAGTAGGCATCCAATTATATTTTGGTTCTCCCCCCCAACCTCGACTTCTCCCTCCAAAAGTTCAATTTGATTAGGTTACAACAGGGGTGTGGGCAACAATTTTTGACCAGGAGACACTTCAGAAATTTGTGGAGAGGCAGGGCCTCAGGCAGAAGGGGCGGGGCCAAGACGCTTCCATGCTCCCCCCACCACAGACCCTAATTGGTCTAGGGGTGGGGGAGTGCGCAAAGTCTTTGCCCCTCACAGAGAGAACCGCCAGCTTTTCTGAATAGCTGGCAGTTTCCTTTAGGTACCCGTGCCCCTGGCAGTAGAAGGAGACTTCACGTGCTGCCCCTAGGTCAATCAGGGCCTGGGGAGGGGAAGCATGTGAAGTCTCTTGCTCCCTGTCCCCACCCCTGCAAGGGAGCACCCTGCATAGGCAGGAGGAGACTTCATGCACTTCCCCCACCCCCAAGCCCTGATTGGCCTGGGAGCAACAGGGCCTCCGTGGGCTGGATCAACTCGCTTGGTGGGCCAGATCTGGCCCGCGGAGGCCCTTCTGCCCACTCCTTGGTTACAAGCAAATTTGTGGTCTCCCCCTAAACTTTCCTGAAATTGGTGTAGCCAAAGCCTCCATTTTGCCACAAGGCAATCTGGAATAACAAACAGGGATCAACAAAAAGCACAACATTTTAGGACTAGCCACCATAAGTATTCTAGTTTAAATACTCTTAACTGGTGTATATTTATCACTAAATGATTGACATACTCCCTGTAATACATAACAGGAAGTCTTATTCCTTCCTGTTACCTACAATATATCAGCGACAGATACTCATGAACTGCCTGAGTAAGAAAAATCTGCAAGCTAGTCTAAGAACCAAAAGTAAGTTGTTTTTTTTTAAACGACTCCCGCCAGCTTGAAATCCAAACACAGAATGGCTATTAGCTCATAATTCAAACTCTTAATGAAAAGGAATTGATGAACTGGACTATTGCTACTTTGGTAGGTCTCCTTAGAGTGAAAATATTTAGGTTCCCCCTGACACAAGCATCTCCCAACGGTTTTTCCTTCTTCCCAGGGTATGAATTTGACAGTGCTTCAGGGGGGTTGCTCCAAACTATATTCAGCAAATCAGAGCTAATAACGTTCAAGTCTAACAGTCAAACTCTGTTGATACTTCAAATAAGATAAAATGTTCCGTCTTGCAGCTATTGATTTTCTAAAAAGAATTAATAGTTCCTCTTAACCCAAAATTCAGATACCTTGACAGAAAATTAAAAGCACTAGTTTAAGAGATACTTAGAACTACAATGATTCCATAACACAATGATGCTGAAGCAATCCTTCTAAGAGTAGTGAAACTGGGTCCCAAACACTAGAGAAATTTTAATATGTTAATTCACTGACTCCTCAAAAATATATTTAAAGGATTGATTTAACCTGGCAGATACAAATTACACTCACCGTAGACAAACTAGGACTCCCCAGCCCTGATTCATTACTGCAGGAGCACCACCCAAATCAACTGAGTAATGCTGGTGGAAATCACAGATCAGTCAGGTCCCCTGACTATATGGGTGTGTCTAGACTACATGGCTCCGTCGACGGAGCCATGTAAAGTAGTTTACCCGACATAGTCAATGAAGCGGGGATTTAAATAATCCCGCTTCATTAAAATAAAAATAGCCACGCGCTGTGCCGACAATCAGCTGATCCGCACAGCGCGCAGTCTAGACGCCGGAGCGGCCCACAAGGGAAACCTTTGTCGCCTGTTTGGTAAGCCTCATTTCACGAGGCATAACGGAGCGTCGACAAAGGCTTCCTTGTCGACGCTCCGCTGTTTAGACTGCCACGCCAGCCGGATCAGCTGATTGTCGCACAGCGCCGTGGCTATTTTTATTTTAATGAAGCGGGAATTATTTAAATCCCCGCTTCATTGACTATGTCGGGTAAACTACTTTACATGGCTCCGTCGACGGAGCCATGTAGTCTAGACACACCCTATGTTTTCAGATAGTAGGTGTCTCTTTCTCCCTTCAGCTGTTGCAAAAAGACCAATATTTGCCTTCTGGACTAGCAGAAGAGTGAAGTCTGAATCTAAACATACTCCAGCTGCAATGACACTGTACCAACTTGCAAATGAAACTTTGGGTGGCTTAAGCTCAACCACTACTTGCAATTATCTTATTCACTTCATGGGCATAGAAAGAACATCTTCTATAGCATGGTTGGTAACAAATCCAATACATTAATGTTATTACTGATAAATTACAGGAACTGAACACCTAAGTGACCAAATTTAATACACTTCCCTTTCAGCAAACCTTAACATTTCTGCTGATCTTGCAGGATGTAAGCTCATTTGCACAATAAATGCAGTCTAACAAGTCACCACACACTGAGAACAAGTTGCTTCAGTCTTATCTAATTGCATAGTTTAAACAGTGATGGGTAAGTGAAACTCCACCCACGTGATAATTTCTGGAGTCAAGCATGAGAGAATTAAAGAATTTGCTAACTTTTGTTATAGTATGGAATCACAAATTAGCACTCCCCAAGGCCACTCAAGAACCCACGCCACCTCCAGTGGGTCTCTTATCCTGCCTTCCTAATGCAGGAACTAGCTAGATCCCTGAGACAGCCTGTATTGGACAAGGGGAGCAGCTGGGAAAGCCAAACCATGTGTCTGTGTCTAATATTGTTCATCCTCTATCAATGATAAACCCAAAATCTCATCAGACCTATGTAGTTCTCTTACCTATTTGAAAAAACTGATATAATCTGCATTTTAATTGCTCTTTCAAAAAAACCAACACTTGCACCCCAGCACTCCTAAGACACTCACAAAACCCAGCAGGTGCCACCATGGGAAACGTTACTTTACAACAGGGGTGGGGAACCTTTGAGTCAGGGGCCACTGACCCACAAAAAATTCAGTCGGGGGCCACACACAAGTGAGAAATGGGGGGGGGGTGGAGGGGGAGAGAACCGAATGAGAAGGAGAAAGACACTCCTCACATTTCCCTCGCACATCAGAGCTTAGGGGGACCCAACCTACTACATTTTGTGTCTCCAGCCCCACAGGGAGGCAGTAGGGGGGGGAGCAGAGTGCCAGTGCAGCTCCCCAGTGATGGGGAGGGCCCTAAGCCTCAGGGGCCAGATCCAGGCAAGCCACGGGCCACATCCGCTTCCCGTACCTGAGGTTCTCCACCCCTACTTTACAAGATATAAAATAAGGACTGTCACAAGTGGTCTAGTAGTGAGGCCGTCTAAATAATAAAACCCTGCTGAATTCACTACAATGTTTAAAAAAAATCAAATTCTATGTGCTTTAAAAAATCTGTACTGATGCGGCCCATCTGATTGGTAGAGGGTGGGAGGAATGAAAAGGCTTCTTAAGGATCGTGTCGCACTTCCCTGATCCAGCTACCGCTCTGTAAAAGAGCCTGTGTGCTGGGTTAGAGCAACATAAGGTCTGATATAATTTAGATCAGCTGCATGGGGCAGAAAACACAGCTTGGAAATAACAGGGTGTATTTGCTTTCCAGGCATACTACCTTCGCCCGTGCATACTTCTGTAGAAGACAAAACCGGGGCAAACAGGGAAAGAGAGTCCCTTACCGGCTGCCGCACATTGCCTATGTCATCAGAAAATCAGCCTTACATTGTGGTAATCTTCCCCACAACAGCAAAGCAAATAGCTGCATTGTGAAGCAAAATAGCTGCACTACGACATTTGGCCCCCTTAAGTAAAAGTTCTAACTTTGTGCAAAGTTTTCATGGAGAATAAAATGGCTTCTTCACATATAAATATTTCTTTACTGTATATGGTTCCCTCAATGCTTTCTACATGCATTAAGACAGAGTTCAGTGTGAATCAAATTCTAATCAATTTCTCTCCCCTATCAAAATGTCCGTTTTTGCACAGCAGTAACATAGCATTTCTCAGCGTTCAATACCTTTCAAAAGAGAAATGAAGAGGCAGTGAGAGTGGGATTTACACATCCCTTTCATATTTCAGGACTGGAAAGGTCTAATACAGGATGACTTCTGAACACTATACCGTCTTCACATATTTCAGCGTCTAATCAAGTGTTCTATGCATTGCAGTATGCAGATATAATTTAGTTTTTACACTCTACAGGAAAAGGACCATCTTCAGTTTGTAAGGCAGATTTTGGGGTACTCAAATTATAGTTCTAGATAAGTACTCTTATAAGAATGTACTGCATAAGTACAATATATACATTCAGTACATGCATGTGAAATTTGTAACTTTTGCTCACATAATTAAAGCAGTATAAGACAACAGCAATAAGAACTGAAAATGTTACTCCATGCTGTTGAAAACCATACAGCTGAATGAGTTTACTGGCTGTCTCAAAAATTCATTTATAGGCCAAGAACAAATATTTCAGAAAAGATTTCAGAGAAGTTTCAGTCCTAAGTGAGACCAGACCTAGGCTTAGAATAAAGGAAACCTTCTCAATTCAAAGCAGCAACAGCATAGGCATGAGACAATTACCACTGAGCTTTGATACATGTTGTGACTGATAACTGTAAGCTGCAAGTTTAAGGAGTACTGAAAGAGAGTCAGGTCTTCTCATTACCTCTGCTGAATCTCATTTTTCTTCCCATATTATCCAGCGATAAGCCTTAACTGTTTTCCTTTGAGCATCAAATCCACTCCCCTCAGTGATGCATACAGTTCCAGTACATTTTCAGAAAACACTCTTTAAAACTGAGCCTCTTGATATACCCACAGTCAACTACCTCAAAATCTTTAGCAATAAACAGTGTTTCAAACAGAGAAAGTGTAATCACCACCACAGCGGATTTGAACCTGGGACTTAGGGAGCTGACTCTAGGAGCCTCTACCCTCTGAGCTAAAAGCCAGGTAGCTCCCAGCCCATGCTGTAGAGGTCTCTTGATCTTAACTGTTGCAGTGGTCTAGGTGCCACTTGCAGTATTCAGTAACCACACTAGGTGTGTGGATTACACAAGTATGCCAGCCCCCCTAAGCATCTTTCAACAGACTTTAAATAACTTCATGACATGAAGATAGTTTCTTCAATATTCATTTACAGATCTAAAACATACACCAAGACAAATGAAATAAAAAATCTGAAGCATTCTCCAGTGAAATCATAGCATTTGATTTCATTCACTTAAGATCTAATGGAAAGTTACTCCAGGGTTAACACATGATAGCTGCATATTAAAAGTCTAAAAGACAGTTACACAGATGAAGACATTTGAATAATACTCAGCAAACAGATTAACTGCAGTAAGTAAAGTGCAGGAAACTATATTTAAACACAGTCCCAATCAGTTAAAGTCTATAAGCGGAAGCACAAATGCAGTTCTCCCATGTATACGTGATTGTTCCCTTTTGCATTTTAGATTTAAAAAATTCAGGCTACTGTGGTAAAGGGCAGAATTCCTGCAATATCTCACCAAATTCAACTGCCCTGAATTTTAATTCATAAGTGCAAAAATCTACATAACATCAATATTCTAGTGTCAACTAGCAAATGCTAAGAAAGTCATTAACTCCTGCATGTATCACTTAACCTGAAGTTTCCTCCTAACTTCAAACAGATGCCTATCATCAGCTCAGAGTTTCTTTTGTATATAATTTTTAAAACCAAAAAATGGAAAAAATAAATGTCTTTAAATAAGTTAGCAGGTACAAATCCTGCCAACTATATTCACAATTACAAAATCATTTCTGTTAGAACTCCCTGTTTTCAAAACAGAAGAGTGGCTGAAGACTGAAGCTCATCATGGTCATAACTAGTGTCCTGTGTGTTTTGCAATTCCATTGCTGCAGAATTTCTCAAAGCATTCATTTTAAAAAGGGTCCATAAAATAACAAAGCAGCATGGTCTTGAATCTGCAGACAGACTGAAACAATAGCTCACAGAGGTGTGAACTGCCCAATCTATCTCAGTAGTGTTGACTGAAATCTAGAAAACACTGCCAATTATTTTACTGTAGATTATTTTATCAGAAATATCCAACTAAAAGCTTTATCCCACAGCCTCAGATTGCCTCTCTTACATTCTCCTGGGTGCCAAAAGCCTTAACTACCAAAATCTCCATCTCCCCATACAACATCTACAATGCAGTTAATACAAAACTCTGGAGCGTATTAAAAAAAACCCTCAAAAAAGAACAAACTGAATGTATTATAAAAGCAAACACCAAAACAGCTAACATACAGACTGCTTTATTTTATTTTATCACCAGAGGGTAACAGAACAACCTGTTTTATCATGGAGAAACTGATCTTAGACTTAAAAAACAAATAGTCTGGTAGCACTTTAAAGACTAACAAAACATGTAGATGGGATCGTGAGCTTTCGTGGGCACAGCCCACTTCTTCAGATGAGCAGCAGGTCATCCCATCTACATGTTTTGTTAGTCTTTAAAGTGCTACCAGATTATTTGTTGTTTTTTAAGTTTATCCTGTACAGACTAACTCGGCTACCCCCTGAAGCTTTTGATCTTAGATTGTATGCAATTTTGTTGCATTCCACAGTATTCTGCACATTTTAAGTTTTCATTCAAGATTTAATCAGTAACAACAACCCAACTTGGACATGCATACTATGTTCCAGTCATGGCTGGTTTGCTTTGTGATTAAGCATATAGCATATATTTATGTCATAACGGGTATAATTTACAATATATAGGAATTGTAGCATGTTAACATTGTCTGAATTTTTAATTTTTACATTTCCTGATTTCCTGCTATTTTAATTCTGCAACCTATAAGAGCCTAATACATTCTTTTTAAAAAGTCACATGGAAGTGAGGATTTTTTTTAAAAGCTACTACTTTTATAACTGGCACGACTAAAAGATGGAAAAGATCTTTCATGTGCTACTCCTGGGTAAACTCTGTGTCACTGCATATGAACCAGATTCATGGCCCTCACAGATTTCTTTACTTCCCTGAAGAAAAAAATTACTTCTAATGGGTAGATAAAGGAAAACTACAGAATTGGTCACAAGTTCCTCCCCAGCAGTGCAGGCAGATAAGTGTGGGCTCTCAGAGCTGCTAGTCGAGAAGTAAAATCACTGCCATGCTCTGTCACCTCAGGCAGAGCAGAATGTAGCAGCCTGCCTGCTTACTGAATTGTTCCCATTGTTCTTAGTAAATTCCCTCAGGAGTATAAAACAGGTGTACACTTTTAAGGCTACTTTACATTGCCAGAGAGTAGTGTAAAGAAGCCTTATTGTAAAGGATAGTATGGCCTTATACATCCTTATGGTACTTCAGTAATTAGAACAGGTCTAAATTTTTGGGCTGAACAAAATTCATATCAAAATGTGGTCCATGAGCTGTTTGTTACTGATCTTTCTGGAGATGGCCAGTGGTCAATATAAATTGTGAGTTTGAATCACCAGCCCTCATTTCCTCTTCAGTTGCTATGATGTAACATTGAGCATATGGCTGCGTATATTTGTAGCCTAAAAGGCAATGCTAGCCACATTACTGTTAGAAGGGGTTTGGGGATATTCTCCAATACTCCCCATCTCCTTTCTACATCCATTGTAGTATAGTTTAAATAAAATTTATCAAAATAATTAAAATATATTGCATTATTTTAAGAAATAAAAAAGTATTTTAAAATTATGCATATTATGCATGGAATTTTAATTTTTGGCACAGAATTCCCCTAGGTGTAATGTGCATTTGACAGCATTTTCTCTCCATTAATTTCACTATTAACCCCAACATAGTCATGCATATTAAAAATACTGTTTTCTTCAGTTGTCTGTAACAGAATAGGAAAATGAGTATATAAAGCCATAAAGACGGCAAGGAGACCCAGGGCAAGTCAAGTCAATTAATTCTTTTTTTTTTTTTTTAATCAAATTGACTAGCTTTCAAATTGCCAGAATCATTTTAATGTTCTATTAAACTAATCTATGTGTCTGATTTTATATATATAAATACATATATATGCACATCCCTTTAAAACAAGTATACTATTTACCGCATGAGTTTGCTACAAGTACGAATTCCCAAAATTTGTTTTATTTTCCCAATCACAAGATCTCAGCACATAAAGAATGCAGGCACTCTTCTATACAGCGACTCTCATTTGCCTATTAAAAGTAGTGTCTGAAACTTACCACTGAGAACTATTTAGTGGCCTGTATGAGACGAAGTGGCAATGGACAGACATTTATGACTGTGAAAGATTTATTTTGACATGAGACCAAATAGGTTTATTTACGATGTTTTAAGTAGGCAGAGTCCCTTTCACTGAACATTAGATACATAGAGCAATGTATGAAGTTATCAGTCCACGAATCAGTTAGGAAAGTACTAATTTCTAGATACCTACACTTCTTGTATTGTGATGGTTTGAACATGTAGCAATTCTGCAATTTTAGTGCCAAACAATTAGTATCCTATAATTATCTTCCATATAAAAACCACTACATTTGAAATAACAAAAATACATTCCATGCTGAATTACTTAAAATAGCCAAAATAAGGTTTTTCAATTGTTGTCAAGCACTCAGTACTCTATATACAAAAGGCTTCTGAAATACTTAAGATTGTGTTATGTGGCTTTTGAATTAATGCCACACCTGAGAATCCCCTTTGTAAAGCTCCTTAGTCAATTTGAGTTCATCATGACCACTACAATTCTTATAGGTAAATACTTCCAAATCAGCATCTGCTTTGGGCTTATTCTATTAGACTAACTTCCATTCATACTTCTGCAACTTGCTATCATGCAGTCTTGTTTATATAGCCAGGACAACAGGTAAATCTAGGTGATCAAGCCTTCATTAAGCCAGAATTAAAGAAGGTGTAACCAGTGATGTAATCTTAATAATCCTGCCATATTAGGTCAAACCAATGGTCCATCTAGCCCAGTATCCTGTCTTCCAAAAGTGGCCAATTCCAGATGCCCCAGAGGAAATTAACAGAATAGGCAATCATCAAGAGACAGAGGCTAGGGACACCATTCCTGCCCATCCAAGCTAATGGCCACAGATGAACCTAAAGACTTAAATGATATACCCAACTTAAGTGAATGCCAGCCATCATAAGTTAGTATTATTTTCTGTTTCATTGGGCATTCTGTCTAAAGAATTACTTTGAGGATATCTGAATGTTGGCAAGGTCAACTTCTGGTTTTTGTCCCAATTTTAAAGGCTGGATAAAAGAAGTAAAGCAGTAAGTGCTGAAGGGAGAGATTATATATATATTTTTTTTTCTTTAGCTCACAACTTTGTTTTACTTCAGAAAAGTTGTGCATCATGCAATGTATATGAACACCAGGTGTTTGAGTTTATACAGGATATATAACCAAAAAAATCAGACTTATAAAAGGAATTTTTTTCTCATAGTTATTTCCCTCAGAGGTTAAGTCCACTGCCACCACAACAGATTACAGTTCTTGCCCACATTCTACCCTTATCCTCATAATTTGGGTAAGAGATTGTTTTGACTGGAATAGTACCATAAATCTTTGTACTTCTACACAGTGCACACAGTAACTTTCTTGTTATCACGACAAAAGATCTTGGTCTTTGTACAATTCTTTCTAAGCAAATATGGTTATCAACAGTCCTTGTTAGCACAAAAGGATTTGGTAAAGAATGTTTAGGCTCTCCCTTTGTTGAATGATTCATTCAAAAGAACTGATGAGCATAGGAGTATTGGGCTTTTTGAGAGGGGCTGACAGAGTTTGCATTTCAGCCCAGAAATTCTCAGGAACTCAAGAGCAAATTATGCACACATATAACAGATCAATTTACCTACTTTAGTAAACCTTACTGCACTTTGCAATCAATTTCTGTGTAATGTAAATTTATATTGCCTTTGGCTTTCACCATCATTTTATTCACAATATGGAGATTAAGTTTTACAATCAAGAAATACATTAGACTGGACCTAGACTGTTATCTTGAGACTCTGATAGATGCAGCTTAAATATGTCAACTTTATTTTTCACTAAAAAGAATATTCAACTGAAATTACAACATCATAGTTATAGAATCACAGACACGTAAAACTGAGGAGACATATTCAATCATCTAAATAATCAATTGCCAATTATCATTAACTAAGCTTGAAGGCACTGGAAATTAGATATTGTTTAAACATTTCATTTTGATTTTCTACTCAAAACAAGGAGTATAGTTTGACAGCTCACTAAATTATATCGGTAAAAGCATCTAAACTCTAATGATGACAATATGGAAAGTTTTTCCCCAAAACATTTTACCCAAAAAAAGACATGCAATCTAAGTGAACAAGCAGCAAGTATATTACACTGTGTATTGCAGGACATAAATAAATGTACACAAGACCCATTACAAATTCTGTCAGCAAAAGTTTATCCTGTAATCTGTATTCAACCTTCCAAGTAACACTCCTTTTCAGCTCCCATAACTGACTGAAAGTCAGAATGTTTTAATCATTATACCTAAAGAAGTCCACTGAATACAATGCATTACTAAAATAACAGATCCTGAGCCAAACAGACCCTTATTCAAGCTGAGCTATTGATTCATCATGTTAAATGAGGCAAGTGACTTTAACTCTTCGTAGCTCAGTCAACTCAGCTATGAAACTGGTTAAAAGCAGAATTTCCTAGAACATATTATGATGGAGTAGTAGAGCAAGACAATATTTATTACATCAGGGTTTTCATTTTAATGGGACTCGGATAACAAAACCCCACACTTCAGGGTTAGTTTTTTTGTTGTTGGATTTTTTTAAGCCTCCACCTACAACCTGAGCAAGAAATTAGGAATGACTGGGCATATAAATGGTTAACAACTTCCCTTTTACCCTATCAAAAGTATGCAGAGGTAGGGGGAAAAAAGGAATCACATTGACTTATGCCCAAGGAGACAGTACAATAAACATTAAAAAGCCATTCCTAAACAGCTGACTTGTTAAACAATAAATTTGAAGTCTGTAAATTAGAGTACTAGGACAGATGAGGGGGAAAAAAACCCATCTTCCACATCCTACAAAAGTAACAGTTTTTTTAATCTACCAACAAATGCTCGGAGTAGCAAAGTCTTGAATTTGAGAGCTGAAACTCCGTTCTGTTTGTTAAAACAATGCAATCTTTTTACAATACAATGCAATTAATGACTTTTTTAGAGTTTATAGTGACTTTTTTTTTTTTAAGAGTTTATAGTTATATGAAGCATGCTTTGGTTCTGAAAATGCATTTGACAATCTCAATCTGCACCAACAGACTGCACAACCACCTGAAAGATTTTCAAATTCTTGTCTACCTCATTTATAGCTTTGTCAGATCTAATATTAACCATTTCACTTCAGTTAAACTCATTCAGAGTTCTTCACACACATCATCCTTTAGGTTTCTTAGCTCCTACTGGTAAATTTAGCTAGATGTTGTCCTTTTGTTTTTGTAATTTTACACTATAAGCACTCTGAGGGATGCTGTCCCTCTGTAAAAACAAAACATGTACCTTTCATAATGCTATATCCCATGGTAAAGAGGAAAAATATTAAAAAGATATAGTCTGGATGGACAGCTGACCCAATATTTTAAAAGCCTTAGTATTACCTAAACTAGAAATCCAAGTACAATGTATTTGGACAAACTAATAAATCTACCTACAAAATTGCAAAGTTTAACTAATATCAACAGAAAGTATACTATGAACCAGCCAGCAGAAAACACTAACAATTGTAAAATACTATGGAGGTGTCAATTACTGTCATATATTCCGCTTTGTGTGGAATTTTTCTCCTTTTACAGAGGAAAAAACCCCAAAAGGCCTCTTCTAAAATAATCTAGTAGGTAGGGACAAATCCCTATATACCTCTGTCATGAAAATAACTATATAAAGCATGCTTTTATACAGCATCAAACCAAAGATGTATTTACCCCAAATAAGTTAATTAAGTATTGTCCCCAAGCAAAGACTATGAAAAAAGTGGTGCATTAATAATCTGTGTATTCAGACAAGTGGCACTTTGCAATCTCATTCTAACAGCTAGTCTTAGAAAAAATGTAACTGATTAAAAGTCAGCCATTAGTTCTAGTGATGGTTCGGCAATCTGCTATATTAGAGTTGCTGGTAATGTGTGAAGTGACAGAAAGATCATGCCATTTGCTAAACAGAACATATCCACCACTGAACAGCCTTAGAAGTCTCACAGAGCAGAACTCTGTGGTTTGTTATTATCTTCACTCCTGTCCTAAGGCTGGAATCAGGACTCCTTGCAGAGATAGTGTGTGCTTGCTATCCAGTTCCTCTGTACAAGACAGAATAGCAAATCCTATGATGGATCAACTGGTCACCTACCAATCTGCTACTTCTAGACATACAAACTTCATTCTGAGGGAAACAGAGTCCCATTAATCAAAAACAAAGTTTAACAAAGACATTACATTGAATACACAGCTCACTTGGTAAACATGCTCTGTTACTATAACCCTTGACCTAACTATGCCCTTTCCCCATTTTAGTTTATGACTCCCCCCCTTTTGTTGGGTCCGTCTGACTTGAGATTGTAAATTCCTTGGGGCAAGGACTTGCCTGTTTACTTCAGTAAAGCCACATCACATGCCTGACCACATAATGAACAATGGGATAAAAAGATGATTTTATATCTTAGACCTGAAATAGCACTAGGACTCTCCTGCTCAGTGACCTTTGGGGGGGGGGGGGGGAAACAAATTCCATCCATAAGTTTAACTTGTAATTAAAGTTTGTATTGGAAAGGACTCCAAACTCCCTTACTTACATACAGGAGAAGGTCTCACACAGTGCTGCCATATGTTTTAGGATTGGACCTGTTGTGCATGAAACTGGAGACACCGGCCCTTTAAATGCATTGCACGCATTGGCAGGCTTGAACTTTAGCTCCACGCCGGGTACAGAGCAGGCAAAATGAGCTAGTGTCTGCTGCCCTACCGCCCCCAGGACGTGGCACCCTGCCGCTGCGTTTCTCTAGTTCTCAGCTAGCCCTTGAATCTCTGTCACTTTAAATTCGTCCCAAGTCTGCAAAGGGAAATGACACAGCGAGTCTCCACAGGGCCCGTTCCCAGCCGGCTGGCTGCTAAGTTACAAACCCGGCACACGCAACTTCGGCTGCTCTTTAAGGCACCCGGGAAAATGGCAGGAACCCCCTCGCTCCCGGGGTCACCGCACACACATGCAACCCTCTCCCTCCCCACACACACACCGCCCTCTCCTACAGTGGCTTACCAACTCACTGGGGGGGGGGGGGGGAGAAGGGGACACTTTTTTAAGTATTCCGCCGCCCTGCAAACCGAGCCTGCCTGCCTAAGCTTCGGCACCCCAGTGTCAGTGAACAGCCAGCGAGGACAGGGGGCAGCCTGCCAATCACTACGCTGCCCCCTACCTTCGTGCTCTTCACTCACTCGGGTGCAGAGTTTGCAACCGCCCTGCTTCCCCGATCACTAGGAGGCTGCAATGCTGTGCAATCCCCACGTACCCGGCACTGAGGAGTGTACCGGCCGGGCTAGGCTGCAGAGGGGCCGGGTGTGCGCTGCCCCTCCCTGAAAGGTGCTTCCCAACCTCCCCTGAAAGACGGGATAGGGGGAAAGCCAAGCCCCCCCACTCCTGCCACTACACCGGCCAGCTCTCTCCAGGCACTCCCCGTCCCTACCCAGCTGCCTCACCTTCCAGCCGGCCGAGCTGTTGCTGTCACCCTTATCCTTGAAGTAGGGGACGCTCTTGACCATCCACTCATAGATCTGGGACAGAGTGAGCCGCTTCTCCGGGGCGCTCTCGATGGCCTTGGTGATCAGGTCGGCGTAGGACAGGTTGCCCCAGGCGTTGCGGCGGGCCGAGCTGCTCTTGCGGGGTTGCCCGGGGATGGGACCCGAGGAGAGGGCGGACACCGGCGGGTGCTGCTGCTGGAGTGGCGGGCCGGGCTGCTGCTGCTGCTGATGGAGGCAGCCGGCCTCCTGGCACTGGAAGTCCCCGCAGAGGCAGCCGGCAGCGGCCCCTTCTGCAGCACCCGCGGCGGCCGGGGGAAGCGGCGGCGGCTCGAAGTCCTCGCTCTCCTCCAGCAGGCTCAGGCTGCCGATGAAATCGGCGCTGACCGACGAGACAGCGGCGGCCCCATCGGGCTGCCCCCCGCAGGACGGCGCCGGGCTGGAGGTGGCCGAGCTAGGCGGGTTGAACTCCGGTCTGGGCAGGGGCCAGGTGCAGGAGCGGGGCCGGGGCAGCGGCTCGAAATCGGGGTCGATGTCCACGAGCTGGGGCGCTTCAGCCATGGTGGTGGTGGGAAGGGGACGGGCTCCGGGAAAGGGGGAGCCGGGAGCCGGCTGGGAGGCTGCAGGCAGAGAGCCCGGAGGAAGGAGCGGGGCGAGCGGAGTTGAGGGGGCGGGAGCCCCGGGGCCGGAGGGGAGCCCGGAGAGGGGAAGGGAGAAGGACACTTAGCTCCGCCACTTCATATCCAAGCTCCCGGGGAGGGAGGGCGCTGGGCAGCCGCCAGCTCGGCCGTGGGGTCCGCAGGGCTTAGCGCGGCCGCCGGCTGCAGCCCGGCTGCTCCCCCTGGTCGCTCAACTGCCTGTTGAGTGTGCAGGACGCGGCCGTGGCAGCAGCGACTCAGGCGGCCCGGCGCTGACTTACTGGAACTCCCGCCCGCCCCGCAGCCGCGGCGCGGCCCGCCTCCTCCCCCGTCCTTCGCCGTGTGATTGACGGGCCCGCCCGAGCCAATAGGCGCCCCACGCCGCTTAGGAAACGATTTGCCTGTCGCATTATTCAGAGGCCAATTTTCCATGAGGGTGTGTGTGTGGCTGCTGGTAAGTCACTGAAGGGAGAGTGAGCCTGGCTCGGCGGTGTGGTGCTTGCAGCCGGAGCAGGATTTGTTTACTACAAAAAGAGCAGAGAAGCAGCTTTGGAGTTTGCTCCAGGGTTTTGCAGCAGCGGGATTCGCCCGGCTGCCATAGTTTGTTTTCTGCTCTGTGTGCACATTGCACTGATTCCTAGGCGGGCTGCCCCTGGGCTGCTACCCTGTATTCGTTAAGTGGCAGTTGTCACTGCCAGGCATTGCTTGCAATCCATTCTCTGGCTCTTACGCATTAACACTAGTAATACAGCGGCGGTCTAGGCTAGGGTGGTACATCAGGGCTTGCCAGACCTGGATTTGAATCCCTGCTCTGTCACAAACCTTTAGCTACTACAAATCACTTTTCTGGCCGTGTCTGGGTTTCCAGATGCTGGAGCTAGGAGTGCTGCCGCGCCCCCTGGCTAGGAGTTTCCATCCTATTCAGACGTTATAGTTTGTTTCAATGGCTGTTGGCACCCCATTTACAAACTGTTCCATTACTCCTGGTTCCCTCTCTGTTAAATGGACGTGGTAGCGCTTCCCTGCCTAGAGGGGTGTGTTGTAAGGATTGAGACATTAAGAACTGTGATATGCAATAGCGGGTAGCTCTGTTGGTCCCGGATATTAAAAAGACAAGGTGGGTGTGGTAAAGTTTTATTGGAAAAACTGAAGAACCATTTACTGCAACTCATGTAATCTAGAATATGTTGACTCAGACAAGAAATCATCCTATGGACCCACCTGCTGGAAGAAACAAAATCAGGAAACTTACCTAGAAATTATGTAGGAAACCCCAAACAGTATCATTTTCTTTTGATAGTTAAATATAAAATATAAATACTCACCTTGTCTCTTTAAGGGTTGTGAGGTATTCAAAGTCTATGGAAGCTATACAAGTACCTAAAGTAGATAAGGAAAGACAGATAAAGACAAGCAGACACATCTCCCTCCTCCCCTTCTGTCAGTTTATTTTCTATCAAAATCATCACACTGATATGGTAGCCTCTACTTTCTCTTAAGAGGTGATGGTCTCTGTTGTCTGGCTTTATTTTGAAAGGAAAAGCTTTCCCTGAGAGCTCATTAATGTACAGTTGGTTTTAGGGCTGGTAAAATCGGACACCACAACCCTCCTTAAGAGAGAGAACTCTTGCCAGCAATGTTAGACTATGAAATATCTGATCTGATGCATGCAGACAGCTCTGTTGCTACTACGTCTATCCTGGCTTTGGATTTCTGTCTGACCACATGGAGATCCAGACTACTTGCTGTTGCTGACTGACAACTGTAAGCAGCAACAAGGCCATTGAACACCACCCGCCCACCTGACAGAACTGTCAACATCAGCAGAAGAGACTCTTTGTAGTCTTGTCAGCCTGAGCTAGACCTTGATTTAGATTAGAACATACAAAAGCATGATTTAATGTCCTTTCCTCATGCACACAAAATCTATTGGATAAATTAAAAGACAATTCTTCCAACATAGGCAAATACAGTAAAACTCCAATAGTCCGGCATCCAATAGTCCGGCACTCCTGATAGTCCAGCATCAAAATGGCAAGAGCCTAGTGAGTGAACTTCGGCAAAAAATGAGTCACAAGGTAACAGCGGCAGCAACTGAACTGAGCAAAAGGGTAAAAAGGCTTAAAAAGCTAAAACATTACAGTATACTGTATACAGTATGTACAATAAAAGGGTTAAGAACACTTTATATACAGTATATAATGTATACAGTATATATATAACCTGCTTATAGTACCTCCTGATAGTCCGGCATATTTGATAATCCGGCACCACCTAGGTCCCATAGGTTCCGGATTATCGGAAGTCTACTGTATTCTGTTTTTCCTGACAATTGGCTGTTGCTTAGCTGTGAAAGCAACATGAGAGGAGTGAGCACCAAAGTGATGGTATGACTTCACCATCTTCCCTATTGGCTGGTGTACATTGCCAAGAGATGTGAACATTGGCTTAAGTTGCCTCTGTTTTTTGCAGAATTTATATTTTACATTGTGTGCGAGTATGTGACCTTGAGATAATTACAGTTTTAAGTTTAAAGCACATCTAATATTGCTTTTCCCAGCAAACTCCAAGGCCACATAACTTAATAGGGCTTTTCTTTCCCCTCCCAATGAGACATCAGTTCTGGGATGTACATACAAAGGGCAGTATGTTCCAAGGAACACAGCTGTTTAAATTCTATTTAAAATTAAAAGAAAGATGTTTTCTTACAGAGAAAAGATCACAAAGGATTATGCATGACTGCATTTCAACACTGCATAAAACTGGCAACTTCAAATTTTGTCCTTACACATTTCTTACAAAATTCACCAGTAGCAGTGACAATTCATCCTTAATTCTCATAATTTTATTTTTATATATTTAAAGGATGTGAGCTTTAGTGATCCTTACATTTTTATATATTCGTTTTTGCTGGCTAAAAATAACAGGTTAAAATCCTGTATTCTTGGATCCTGGCTACTAAAGAATTAGGGTTAGGGGTGGCTGCCTTTCACCCACCTTTTAAACACAAGAACGTACCTAATTAGGTAGTTGAGCATTATGACTTCTTGTTTCTTTCCAACTGTGAGTTTAAAAAAAAAAAAAAAGATTAGATGTAATACAAAGCCAGATACTTAAAATGTTACTAACCCCAGCACTTGGTGTTGAATATCAAGAACTCCACTAAGGCAGGGTTGCTTTCACCTTCTAGCCAGCAGTTCTGTTGCTGTGGCCTTTATCTTTGAATCAAGGCGGGCAATGTTAATTTTTTTTTAAATGTAGCTCATTGCTCTTATAAAAATAGATTGTGATCAGGAAGAATAATAATGAAGTCAGTAGAGTTAAGATGGGTGTGATGGGGTGTATCTACCCTGCACTGACCCATCAAGGGTCAAATGTACTTTGTAGTCTGAAGAGGCCACACCCCATCGTCCCCTTTGGGCCAGCTAAACCTGGAGACAGGATATAAAAGGGAGTGGCCCAGCTCAATTTGTGCTGTCTGAGGAAGAGAGTGGATATATGTTGCTGACTTCTGCCAGAGAGTGGATGGCACTATAGAGGCCAAACTAGTGTGATTGATGGTGGAACCCTGCAAGCTGTTGAGGACAAGAGTGAGCCAGAAAAACTGATAAAGCAGGAACCCAGGGTAGGAAGTGACCCAGGGAAAGTGAACGTTAAAACGGGAAACTGAGCTGAACCCTGGACAACTACATTCAAGGGAGCCACTGAAGAATGGGACCAGGTCCCTCTACCTTGCTCCATACCTACTGTAGGATTTTGGTTATTAGGCCACACTGCATTGTAAACTAAGACAATAGTACGTACTGTAGCTATCTGAGCTAGAACCTCTTGTTTGTTGCCTGTGACTGGATGCTCCATAATGGGGCAGGAGATGTGATGTTGCCATTTTTGTGTTAAGTTACAAAGCTTCAACTTTTTGAATCTCAGAATCTGTCATTACATAATTATCTGATTCCCTCACTTTATGAAACTAAAAATGTAAATTAATAAAATCTTAAAAATAAATTACCAATCAACATTATTAAAAAATTGAATTCTGCCAAACCTGCTTATATGTTGATCTTTCTACCTTGACTCTTTTGCAAAATTAACATTGCATTTTACCATCAGGAAAGTAGTTACATTGTTGATATTATTTACTGCCTCTTCTTTCACATTCTTTGTCATGTTTAAACCGCTTTTCATTGACATACTAGTTTCTGGGGCAGATCTCATCAATGAAAATAAATATCAAATAGTTGGCATTGTCTGTTATTAGTGGGATTGTTGAGGTATGTCCAAGGCAGGTATCCAGAAACAAATTCCAAATTTCAAAAATGCTGCATTTTATTGCCATGTCAAGGAATCAACACAAGGAACACCTAGGATCGAATACTGTATCATTAAAACCAATGGGGATTTGATATCCTGCATACTGTAAATTCTACTCCATCCCCACAGATCTTTATTAAAAGAATAAAGACCTATGGGCCAATTCTACACAGTTTACTCAAATGAGTAATCCTTACTTATGTAAGTAGTCTTGGTGGCTTCAGTGGAGTGAGCTTTCTGTATAAGAATTACTTCTGAGTGGGCCCAGTTCAGAAACACACTTGCACATGTGCACAAGTGCTTTTTTGAATCTGAAGCCTAAAAAAAATTGGAGGGTATGGCCCCTTCACATCAACCAGTTTCAGAATTGAAATACCGGTGTAACACCACACAATAAATATTAGCCTCTAACCCCAATTTTTCAACATTACTGAATATTTTCAGGGAAACTCTCCCACCACCTACACGGCCTCTTTTGGTTCTACTAAAGGTGCAGCCTTGCTCATTGTCCCCAATACAATTTAAAAGAAAGACTGCACAGCATGAGCCATTACACTATGAGGTTCATCCCATCTCCTACGATGGTGGGGGGCAGCACAATTCATTTTCTACTCCTACACATTCCATTCCCAGCCATTCTCCTTTATCAGCCACAGCATCATCTCATTTTTCCCAGAATAAATGCTTGAAGATTGTTTTGAACTCATGTGTGGGGTGAGGGGGGAGAGGGAGACTCATGAAGCATAGTCTTCTGTTCACATGCTGAATGTTGAATTATCCAGGAACATCCATTTGAGGCAAACAAAATTAAGTGTTGAAGCTACATTCTTTTTAATACTGTACATATAATTCAGGTTCTGAAGGTTTCATCAGATTGAGGATTATATTCAATGGAAAGCACTATCTTCAGTGCATATCTCCTTTTCTCATGTATTTTAGAAAGCCTTATTTTAATAAAAGACAGAAAATAGAAACAAATGCCAAGTATTGTAAGTACAGTTGGACCTCCCTGATCTGGCGCCCTCACGACCTGACGGGTCCCGATGAGGGATTTTACTGGACCAGAGAAGGTCATATCTGCACCACCACCACTACTGGCCCCCGTACCTTCTGCAGGCCCCACTTCCCTGCCTGTTCCCATCCCCCCTTGCCTGCCACCCCACTGGGGTGCTCCAGGCCTCACTGAGCAGCCACGCTGCTGTGCACTGGTCTTCTGGCCCGCGCTAGGCAGCTCAGCTGGCGTGCACTGGGCAATCCAGCTCGGGCACGTTCAGCAGCCCTGCTGCTATGCTGGGCCGCATCTGGCAGCCGAGTTGCAAGGAGCTGGGCTCCTGGCCCTGCTGCCAGCTCGCTGCCAGAAGCCCACATCCCTGCCAGCCCGCAGGGCTTCTAAACACCAGCACTCTACCGGGATTCTCTAGTCCTGGAACATCTGTGGTCCAGCACTAACTTACAGAGGTTCAACCTCCACTGCAGGACTACAGCAGGAATTAATTTCTGGAGGCAGGCCAGGCGCATTTTGCACTCATTTCTGCCCCACCATTTCCATGCCTCCCCAAATTTCTGTCAAAGAAGAGTAGCTTCAGTTTGTGATCAGCTACTATTCCATGGGAGCCTGGATTTACATTCAGTGCATCCTTGGCTATGTGAATGCCTCCCAGCCCATGCCATCCACTTTGGCTTCTCCTCTGGATGACTGAATACCTCTTAACAGTGCCCTGGGTGTTATACTAGCAAGAGCCAGTGTAATCCAGGACTGAAATCATCCCTTTAGGTCCAGTACATGAACAGAACATCAAAACAAAGCATTGCAGGTCACTTAAGAAATGTGTAATACATTATTCCCTTCTCTCTTCCCCAAGAAAGTGATGTGACTAGGAGCAAGCTATGCAATGGTGTCAGTCTGAACACTGAAATTTGACTTAAATGGGAATATTGTGGAAGTAAAACTAGCAGAATTTGGCCTACTACAGTGGTGTAAATCCAAAATGACTCTGTTAAAGATAGTGTTGCCACGCTGGATTTACACCGGGATAACTGCAATCAGAATTACTTGGTCCATTGACATTTCCTGAACACTAAGGATACGTCTACACTGGCGTTATTCCGAAATAACATAGTGTGTGTCTACACTACAAGCCTTTATTTTGAAGTAATATCGAGCTGGAGGACTTCTTACTTTGACTCGTGGTAATCCTCATTTCACGAGGAGTAAGGGAAGTCAAAGGAATAATGTCCTTCCTTCGACTTCCTGCTGTGTAGACAGCGCCAAAAGCCGAATAAGCTATTTCAACTTAGGCTACACAATTGACGTAGCTGAAGTTGCGAAGTTTATTTGACTTTAGCCCTGTTGTGTAGACATACCCTAAATGAGTACTAACTACAGAACATGCTTGAAATGTTTGCAGAAAAGTATCACTATAACCTAGAGCTAGGGAATTAATGCAAAAAAAAAAAAAAAAAGTTTGGAAAATATTTGTTGATGAATTTACCTCAGCAATGTTCATAACTCATTTGTATTCTGTTTCAGCAAACAATTCAAATAAGTTTTACTGGCTACTGGGAGCTGCACCCCTTGTTCAACAACCCCTCTCTCTGGGGGTGGGTGTCTGGCAGGGGGAGGGTACAGGAGCAGGCTGGGAGTAGGTGTCTGGCCAGGGAGAGGGGGCAGGAGTAGGCTGTGGCTGTAGGGTCTCAGTGGAAGGTGTGAGGGGTTCAGG
Organism: Rafetus swinhoei; assembly: GCA_019425775.1. Classification (NCBI taxonomy): domain Eukaryota; kingdom Metazoa; phylum Chordata; order Testudines; family Trionychidae; genus Rafetus; species Rafetus swinhoei. The sequence continues at coordinate 59,036,869 of CM033437.1, forward strand.
ATTCATAGGGGGGGAGGGTCACAGATGGCGGAGAGGACCCAGCATGGCCGGAGGAGTTTGGGCTCTGATGGCGGAGGGCGGGCTCGCATGGCAGAGGGGACACGGGGTAGCCTGTGAAGGGGGTGGAGGGTAGGCTTGCATGGCAGAGGGAATGTGGGGCAGTGTGGGGGGTTGGGCTCAAATGGTGGAGGGGACCCAGTGCAGCCCTGGGGTGGAGGGTCAGGCTCAGATGGTAGAGGGGACCTGGACCCAGCAGCTACTCCCCAGAGACGCAGCCCTCTGGGGCGTGAAGCGGGAGCCAGAGCTGGAGCATCCCATGGCTGGAGGGGACGATACCAAGGCTGGCCACAAAAAGCGGCTGAGGACGGAGGTGGAGGTGGAGGCAGAGGCAAGTGGCGGAATGAGGATGCAGATGACGTGTTGACGTTACTCTGTCATCCTACAGGAAAAAAAATTTATATATAGAGAGAGATTTTATATATATATATATATATATATATGTAACAATTTCAAATTTCCATTTCAAACTTGCACCTTTGAATATCCACAGGAATCAAATGTTAAGTTCACACATATAGGTATTCATGCCAGTCAGGGATGAGAAACAATAACATGATCAATTGTGACTAACACAACTCAAATTTCCACTATACATAAACAATTTTTAGAGTAAAATAACTAAATGGATATTCATTGAATGAACTCATATGATGAATACATTTGAGGAAATCACAATCTGCTCATATGCATGTCACGAGCAGAAAAATAAGCTAAATCAACCCAATCAATTGCCACAACTTATTCTCTCTACTATAAACCATTATAATCCAAACTCCGTATCAGACATTTTTAAATATATGAGAAAGTGGAAGAAAAAATGCTAAAAATACATAGCCATTACATGTTGTTTACTATGCACCAATAAAATAAACAACAAATGTAATGCCTGCATGGTTATATCCCTTTTTAATGTGTCATGTGCAATCATTGACTCAGTGTTAAAGCAGGAGGTAAAGAGTTTATCAGGTTTCAGTTTTGACTGAATCATACGATCCACCCCTATGCAAAGGCCAATCTGCCCAGGAGTAAACATACTATGAATAGTGTGTGTATTTTCCCGGGTATCATGTTTCTGTTTTGTTGTATATATGAGCCATTATAATATTCTCCCACATATTACATTCAACATTTTAAGTGAATTCATCATTTGTTTTTTCCCTAATATATTGTTGGAGGAAAGAATGACTTGCATCACATGATAGCATTTGTATATTAAATAATTTTATGTTTAATTAATAAACTAAAAACAGGACATTTGACAGCTACACTATAATCCAGTGGTTCATGTAGCTTTTATAGTGAGGAGGCTTTGTGATTTAATCCAATGCAGTGATTGATGGTTACTTTTTCTCTTCATCGAAAAAAAATGTTTTCTACATGTCTGTTTCAAAATAATAATAATAATATTGTTAATATCCAAAGTCAACATAAAGGCCTGAGATGTAATACAGGTTCTCTTTTAAAAAAACAACCAGGATTAGGTTGCCTTAATTATGTCACTCAAAGGTGTGGATTTTTCATAGCCCTGAGTGATGTAGTTGGGTCAGCCTTAACTTTTAGTATGGACCAGACCTTAGTTTTAGCAGTACTCACTCTGCTAGTGGTCCCACTGAATTTAACCCTTAGGCTTATGCTTTCTGGAGCAGGGTCTTAGTTTTCATTGGTTGGGAACTTGCTCTCAGGCTCCCTCACCCTGGACAGGTGGAAGGTCCACAGCTCGCCATAACTCCCCAGGTCAGAATCCACTCCTGCACCCAAACCCCCTTCCAGACCCTGCACCCCAATCCCATGCCCCAGTTCACAGCCCCTCTTCACCCAAACTCTCTTCCAGACCCCACACCTCCTGCACCCTACTCCCCTACCCTGAGTTCCTTTGTGCATCCAACCTCTGTCCCAAACCCAGTACCCCCTCCATTAGTATCATAGAAAAGAGCAGCCCTTGATCACTTACCACATTCTTTGAGTGGCACCCCCATAAAAAATTATTGCCAACCCCTGGTTTAAATCCTTGCTCCTCCACATCAGGCAGAATGGGAATTTGACATTAGGTCTCCCACATCCTGGCCAAGTGCTCTTGTCACTGAGCTACTGGGCATAAAGACTATTCCCCTTTCTTGGCTGTGTTTTGTATGGGGCCTGAACTGAATGTCAGGCTCATAGGCAGCCTGCAGATGGAATAGGCAGGGAGACACCTACTTTGTGTATACCTCCTGCGCGTAGGCATGAGTTAAGCACCAAACTGTTCTGTTCCATCACGACATAGGCAGATGCATGCATGCCCAGCAGCAGATACTTAGAGGACTTCATCAGTAGAATCTTAGGCACCTGCAAGGTGAGATGGCAGCCAAGCAGTGGTTTTGTGAATGCCAGTGGCACCTAAATGTTGGCCTTTGGTGCCTAAAGAAGTAGTTAGGCACCTAAGTTTCACTTGTAATCTAGCCGAGTGCTTCTCCACTGAGTTACACAGCAGTAGTGTCCTGACAGTAGTATTGCATCAAGGTTTTCCACCAACTAGCATTAGCAATACATTCCACATAAGGGCTTACCTACATGGAAACAGCTTCGTCTAGACTACGGAGGTATCCCGCAAAAACCCCGCCACATCCAAGGAATGCCTTTGCTCTTCCACTTTTTTTCATGAAAGAGCAAACGCGATCTTTTGGGGAGCTCTGTATACCTCGTTTCACGAGGCATAAGGGTTCCACTGAAAGAGGAGTCTTTTCTGCCATTTAGCCCCATCTAGACAGGGCCAAATGGTGGAAAACCCTTTCCTGAAAAAAAAAGCGGAAAAAGCTATGCAAAATGCGGAGTGCATTTTGCGTAGCTTTTTCTGCAAAAACACCATAGTCTAGACCTACCCTTAGCGTGTGGCAAGCTGGGGGGTAAATTACAGCACACTAGCTGGTTCTTTGGACCCTGCTCCTGTGCACTAAAATTTCCAGCAGCACATCAGTGTGCTAAAAAAAACCATTTAGTGCATAGTAGCAGCGTCCATGCAGCCAGTAAGTGCATGGCAAGCTAGTATGCTGCAGATTTACATCCCAGCTTGCCACTCACTAAATTTACATGTAGAGAAGCCCTAAGTCTGTGAAAAAGGAATATATGTTTTAAATTATTTAGGAGATTTATTGTTGGAATTTATTTTTTAAAATTATATTAAAGGAAAATTAACAGCATCCCTCTAAAGAAAATATTGACATAAAATTTTGTCTCTCCCATTGGATGAAGTATAAGCAAAAGTGCTGTGGTGTTTCGTAGCTGGGGGGCATTACGAAACTGGCTTGGAGGGTCTGAGGCAAATGAAGGGATCAGTGTTAATGGAGAAATTTGCAAAACCATTCAGAGCCATTCAAATATGCATACTGCAAAAGTGCTGATCTGAGATAAAGCAGCTGGTGGCTCTCCGAAAAGCTACCCACCTCTCTGCTCCCATGGTGGTCAGTAACATAACTGTCCACAAAAGCCGTGTACTTATATTCAAGACTGAAGGCTCAGGCAGCAGCCTGCCTACTCAAGTTTCTCTTCTGTTCTCCAAAGGCCCTCAGTTCAGCTAGGTGTTGCACTAATAAATTCTCTTCCTCTTTAGCTTTCTGGTGAGTGGCAGAATAGGAAGGATCAGTGCTAGCAGAGAAGCAGAAACAAGAAGAGAGTTAGGATGGGAAAAAGTGAGCAAAAAGCTGAAGATGTAGCAAATGATTCAAAGAATTCATAGAAAAGAATAGATGCCAAGGAGGCGGGGGAAAGGACACAGAAAAGGGAGAGAAAATGGATGGAAAAAAGATGGCTGCAGCTATGCCAGCATGGGGGGAAGGGTACCCATTTGTCAACCCATCCATATTTCATACCAATGGCAGCTTTTCCACCTTCTCTGGGACTTTGGCACCTCCTTTGCCCCCCAGAGCCTCACCCCCTGGCCAAGACAGAAGCTGGAGCTGCCCAGTGGAGTCCCAGACTCCACCTACCCTAGGTGGGGGCCAATAACAAACCCTAGCCATGTCCCCACCCCACCCCCAGGACATGCCACTGCTGGTAGGACTCAGGGGTGGGGGCTCTGGTCTCTTGCTCCCTTCCCATCTAGGGCCTGCAGACATGCTCTGCGATCAGAGGAGATCCTGCCCTGGCTTGGAAGTGGTAGGTAGCCCCGGGAAGATCACAGGCAGTGAGGACCTGAGCAGAGGGCTCCTCTGATGCAGCTCACACTACTACTGGCCTGGCCTTAGTAGCCACTGTGCTCCACCTGCTCTGTGCCTGCATGTGGCTTCCACTGCCACGCTGCCCCTGCCAGGCCCCTTCTGCTTCTGGGGACAAAGTGCCTCCTGTGCTGCTTAGGGTTTGTGCCCAAGACATCACCCACACGTGACACCACTCCTCCTATCACCTTTGGCCCAAGGCTTGCAGTTTAGGGGGCAATGCCCCCCCCCTCCAAAAAAAAACTGTACTCATGCTGCTGCTCTGCCTGCCGAAGGCTACTATGCCCATGTTAAAAAAATGGGACCTTGGCCCTCCCGCATTTGGCACCCCCACGGTGCTCAGAGCCACAATAAATTATAATCTGCCTCTGACTGGAGGCAGTGAAATGCGGGACTTGAGTTTGATTGGGTAGCACAGTGGACAAATTGCTGTTGCCAGTATCATCTTCCGCTGACTTCATGGATTTCTGTGTGGAAATCCAACTGGGAGCTGATGCTACTGCTGCAAAGGAGACCCAGCTGATTGCAGTGCTTTTGCAGGAGGAGCCATACTAAACCAGGTGAGTGGAGCCAGCAAAGCTGCATCCATGATTCATCCTGTGATTCCTTCTCTCTCAAATCCCCAATAGCCAAGACTTTTTCCACCCTAGGAGATAATTGCCCTGAAACTGCACTAGTTTAATTTCACAGTTTCCCGGGCACTTCCCCATCCTCCTACTGATTTTTCTGAGGAAGGGACAATGAGATATATGCTGACCATACGTCCTGATTTTTCCAGGATAGTCCTGAATTTAAATACTCTGTCCCAGTGCCCCATCAAGTAGTGAAATGTCCTGGAAAGCCCTACTGGACATTTCACTATTTGATGGGGACACCGGCTTGCGAGAAATGGCTCTGGGTGATTGCTCCTCACCCTCTTCCCACGCAGGGCATGTGGGATAGCGGGGCTGGCTTCTGGTGGCGTGGGGCCCCTCCTTCTTCCCCTCTCCTCCCTCCCTGCATGGGACCACCTCTGCCACGCAATGTCCTGATCTGGCTGCACTGCCTCCTCCTGGCTTGCTTGGAGCCCTATCAGGAGCCGTGCAGAGCCCGGCTGTGGAGCTGCAAGGCAGGACGCACTCAGGCTCAGCAGGTGCCGTGACTGGATCAGAGGCCGCCTGCGGTGCTATTTTTAGTACCGCGGTCTGCAGGGGCAGCCCTAGACTAGCTGCCAGCAACTGGTGCCCTAGGTGAACTATGCAATCGGCACCCCCACCTCCAAACCCCTTAATGATATTGCGCCACCATTTGGTGCCCCATTTAGCTTGGCACCCTAGGCGACCACCTAGTTCGCCTATATGGATGGGCCGCTCCTGGCAGTCTGGGTCCCCACAGGTGGCCCCGGCTCCAGCTGGAGTCAAGCAGCATCCGCACAAGGCACGTTCCAGCTGGGGCAGCCTCACCAGAATGGGCCTCGTGCGGTTGCTGCTTCACTCCAGCTGGAGCTGGGCAGCCTGTGGGGACTGGGACCATGGTACTAAAAATAGCACCGTGGGCAGCTTCTGCTCCAGTCGCGGCACGCGATCCTGCCCTGGGAGCTGCTGGGGACAGGGCTGAGGGGGCTTCCAGGGCCAGACCGCAGTAATAAAAATAGCAGCATGGCCCAGCTCCAGCCCCACAAACTGCTTTCCTTATAGAAAGCAGAAGGTGAGGGAAGGGGCAGGGGGAGAACTAAGGGGAAGAGGGTGAGGAGAGGAAGGGGCTTGTGTAGGGGCAGGGCAGGAGAAGAAAGGGGCAGGCACCAAGGGGCAGGGTGGAGGAGAGACAAATGCCAGGGGCCAAGAAGAGACCATGAGGAAAGGGGCAGGAGGGGAGGGAAGGTGTCATTGGGGGTGGGAGAAGGGAGGGGATAGGGTGATGCTGGGAGAGGGGAGGCAAGAGGAGAGGGGAGGCAAGAGGAGAGGGGAGGAGTGGGTGCTAGGAGAAGAGGGATTGAAAGGAGAGGTGGGCATGAGGAAGGCAGGGGATGGAGCATAGAGGGGCGTAAGAAGAACTGGGGCAAATGGTGGGTGGGCACCAGGGAGAAAGAGGACAAAGAGGGCAGGGGGAAGCACCAGAAAGGTGCAGGTGCCAGGGATTGTGGGGGTGAAGCAGAAGGGCAGACACGTGGAGGGGAGAGACGGGCACCACAGGAGAGAGGCAGGGCAGGTGGGTAGAGGGAGGTGTTTGGCGAGGGGATGGGGGGGTAGCTACAGATGATCAGAGTGGGGCTAGAGGAGGAATAGACAGGGGGAAGAGAAGGGCTGGTGCAGGGGAAGGGGAGGCAGGTCCCCAAAGGGCTGAGGGGAATGAGAAGGGCAGGAGCCAGGACAGCAGAGGAGGGTTAGGGGTGGGGGGGCAGCAAGCACCAGGGGAGGGTGGGAGACATGGCAGCAGAGGGAAAAGGGAGAGGTTTATAAGCTATTTATTAATAACTTGGGTGCCACAGTGGCACAAACATCCGAACAAGCGCACATGAACTCAATACTGGTGTACAAGACAAAACTCACTCCGCTGATGGGAGGAAAATCTTAGAGGGAACACTTCCCCCAGCCTCTCCCCTGAGTTAATGCAATGCAAGTTGGATTAATGCAATTGCAGGATAGTTGCATGGGGGATCTTGTGGGGGGCCAAACCCATCCCTATTGGTAGGACGACGGTGGGAGGAGTTTAGAGGGGTCACACGACCCCCTTTACTTCTGATCATGTGTCCATCTTGACCCTGGGAGTACTACCTCCAGTGGTGGGACTTCTTGTGGCAGGGTGTGTGGCTAACGGGTCAGAGGGTGTGGCTAACGTGTCCCTAATTTTGGTTCAGAAAATATGGTCACCATAATGAGATGGACTATAAGAGCTTTATATATGTGGTGTTGCTGCTGGTGCCAAATGAAGGATCGCAGAAAGTAGAAAACCCATAGTCAGCCTTAAATACTGTGGATTAAAGATTTAAGATGAACAGCCCCGAAAGACACTGTTTACAACAAAAAGAACAATATTAGAAAATATCATGCAATTTGGGTCTAATTTATAAAGTCAATGGGAATCTTTTCATCAACTTTAAAGGGCGTTGGATCAGGTATATAACACTAAAGCAATATGCTTCAACTGATTGAAAAGACACTGTGTGTTTTCTTGGGCCAAAATCACAGCTGGTGTAACTAGATGCAATTCCTCCTATTGCAGCAGAATTGCCAGCCCTAAGTATTTATCTGATCCCTCTTCTAATGACTCAAATTCAGATTCTTCCCATCAGTTGGGACAGCCTCTTTAACACACCTGTGCAGATTAATAAATTATCTGTTTTGGGGCATTCTTCAGTAGTTGTCATGCTTCTGTAGAAAATTTCATTCTGTTTCTGATTTCTTGCTTACCAGCGAAGCAAGTGTCCCAACATTCCAGCCACAATGGCCTCTGATAATGATACAATATTCCTGGATAATTCTGTGTCACTGCGCATGCACAGAGTTCATGGTCCCAACAGATTTCTTTGCTTTCCCTCAGAAAATTACTTCTGATGGGGACAGCAGTCATGAGTCCCTCCCCAACAGAGCAGGCAAGTTAGTCTGGGTACTCAGAGCAGCTGGTAGAAACATAAAATTAGTGCAGTGTAGATACACCCTTACTGACCTTTCTGGAGATGGTCAATATTCAATATAAATTGTGAGTTTGAGGCCCCAACCCTCACTTGCTCTTCAGTTACCTATCATATAACACTGAGTATATGGCTGTATATTGTTGACTAATAACTAGAAGTAAAGGGTCAATACTGGCTACATTACTGTTAGACAGAGGGGATTTGAGAATTTCCTCCAATGCTCCCCAATACTATTCTCCTCCACTGTACTGTAGTTTAAACAAAATTACCAAAATAATTGAAGCCAACGTGATTGCTGTGTTATTTTAAGAAATAAAATATGCAGAATTTTACATATTTTTAAAATATTGCACACACAATGTAATTTTTTGGTGCAGAATTCCCCCAATAAAAAAAGTTGTATACTTCTTAATGAAGAATTTGACGCAAAATTACAGAGTGGAATAATTAAATCACAGTGCACTAGAAAAAAATAGCAATGCTTTCCACTTGAATAGTACTTTTGATCCAAGGATCTACAAGCACATTGTAAACACCGAAGCAAAAACAGCCTTGTAAAGTACAAAAAGGAGATTATCTACTTTTTATATTTTAAATAAAATCTCCTTTTCATACTTCACAGGGTGTGTGGAGGTGGTAGCATATGAAGTTCAGTAACTGTTCAACAGTGCATAGCAATACTACCCAACGGTTAGGTACAGGAAGTAAAGAATACCACAGACATTTGAAAATGTAAAAGGTAAATTGGGTAGCCAGAATATAGCTTTATCTGAGTTGGAATTTGACCAAGACATTAGGGTTAATATTCTCTTTTTAAAATGCCATGGGAGCCACGGATTAGTTTTTAAGCCTGCTGCTATTGTGTTCTCTCTTCATAGGTGAAAGTCCCACTGACATCTATGGCAGTTTCACCCAGGAAGTGAGAGCTAACTCTCAGAGCAGAACGCCGTGGTGCTGACATGAGAAGAAGAAATCTGTACTCGGTTCACAGCTCTCAATTCTTACTTTTTTAGTGGGACTGAAATGAGAACTGTAACCTCCTTTAAATGCAATTTCTTCAGGGAACGATGTCAGCACTTTAATGATTCAGATTTGTTTTCATTAAAATTTCCAGATGTAATATAGTTTTTCATAGTCTGTCTTAGCTTAAGTATACATCTGCCTTGACTGTTTCCTGATAATTCTGCTATCAATGAGATTTTTAAAAACAAACAAAAAAGCAAAATCTGCCCACTTCAAAATATTGCAAATATAATTTGTATAGCATTTTTCAACCAAATCGTTTTTTAAAAACAGCTCATCAAATTTGAGGGGTAACTGTTTACCACCCAATTGAGGGGTAACTCTGACCCACCTACTCCAACAATAAAATTGCTACATAAGCTTTAAAAGAATAAACCTCTATCAGCTTGTCATCACATAACTTTCATAATACCTTTGAGGAGCAGAAACAAACGGTTAAAAGGAAAGTTAGCTGACTCATTTCACGGGTAGCTGGTGTTAGTACAAGTAGCTTGGAAGTTAACAGATAAAAATGTTATCTAGTAAACTGTAAGATACTTTTAACAAGTAGTATACATAATTATGTACAACTTAAGTTCAGTTAACTGTCCTACATTTGTGCCCAATTTGTATTAGATAACACTGTTCTAATTGAGGTAAGTTAATACCTTGAAAAAGGAGTAAGAGAGTCTTTTATTTTAATATCTTTTACAGAACACTTCTATTTAAAGACAAATGCAAAGACTCAGAGTGCTACTTTTTTAAATAGCTATGCCAATTTTTAAGCCATTCTGGTGTAAATTCACAACTCAGTTACTCTTGTCCTAATCAGTGGAGTTACTTCTTATTTACACTGCAATTACACAGAGCAAAATTTGTCCTAAAATGTCTGGATTAATTTCTTTATTGTCTATTTCTTTTAAAAGCAGGGGCCATGCCATTTTATTTTACATATACAATTCAGTTTCACAGTTTAAAAGAATTCAAGTTTCTTCATATAAATTTCAGTTTGCTCTAGCCAGGTAATTCATATTGTCATCTGAAGTATCAGATACTAGAGTTATCCCTCGATTTGTTATTCATAGTTTGTGCATAACAACATCACATCAGCATTTGTGGGGTTGAAGAATTCTGTCAAATGCCATAAAGGGGAGCCAGCATATACCAGAGAAATAGAAATAACTCCATCAAATTAAAGACGTTACACCAGTGTAAAACTGGAGTAAGAAAAGCAATAACCAGGCCCTATATTGTCAGTGAAGAGCGGGGGGGGGGGGGGGGGGACAATAAGCAGCTTGCAGGCCAGAGGTGACTTGACAAAGTTACCTGCTGGTGGGCCTCCAGATGTTCTATTTACCTAAGTGTCTGAAGGTACGACCTCTTGCAATGCCCATTGTCCGTGGTTCACTGTTCCCAGCTAATAGGAAACAGTAGCCCGTTTCCCACTTGTGTGCTCGGACCAGTAGACCCCATCTTTCTCTCACTATAGAAACAGACTGATGCTGAGTTTTAAACAAAAGAGCATTACCAGTTAGTGATTCATTTGAAAGCATGCTGTTAGCAGAATTTTACAATTAATAGAGATGTGATCAGTTTGGCCAGCCCAGTAGCCTAATGTTACTGCTCTGAACTGACAACTGAGAGAGAAGGTAGGTATGCCTTGTGTCATTCATTAATGACCCCCCTGCCCCGGCAATTAGGAAGCAGCACTCATTAGCTTTGAAAGGAATCCATTCTAATCTTCCTCAGCTAGAAGAAAGGTAGCTGTGACACTAGTCTCAGGGGTAGCAGAGATTAAAAATGAGTTCTGTCAGGTCTCTGTGAGGAACATAAAGGATCCCAGAAAGCAGGTAGAAATGTACACATCATCTCTCTGTTTATCATGCTCAGTGACTTATAACCATAACTCCTTGCCCCAGGAGAACTGTCAGCAGTAGCCATTGAAGCTGAAATTTTTGGAGTTTATGAGCCTTTAGCACCTGAACCAAAACAAAGATTTTCACAGGTGCATCAGCTCTCACTAGAGGGGGACAAAGTAAGACACCACATGGGTGAAGGTTACATAACTTTATAAATATAGGCCATTTGATTCCACATGCTTTTTGCTACCTGCACAGAATGTAGAGTTTTGTAATATTTAAATATGTTGTCATGTAATGCTAACATCTGAGACAAAGCAGAAAAGTTCAGTTCCAAGCAGTGAGCGCCATAATTTTCAGTGTTCAGAGCCAGCTCTCCAAATTGGTCTGAAGTCTCCAGGAATTAAAGAATAATCTTTAACTAAAGGTTATAACATGCAAAGAAACCTTGAGGAATATGTCCAACCAAAATTGGCAACTCTATCAGCGCCCCTAGAGAGGCCACAAAGTACCTTGCACTAATAGCTATTGCCATCTTATTTAGCGTCAGTCCTGAAAGTGCTGCTGCTGGAAGGGGCACATCTGGAATTAACACAACAGTACTGGAGCCAATTAGCCGCTGCAATTGTGAGGCTGAACCCAGAAGGAACATCACTTTCCCATGGTAGTGCTTCTCTGAAAGAGAGCCACAAGTCCCACCTCCTCATGCCAAAAGTTCTCAGGTAAGAGGTGATATCTGTAAAATGGATACATGCACATGAAAATGGTTCAGATTAGTCAAATTCAAAAACCAAGTCTTTTGTTCCATTCACACCACAGGCCAGTCAAATTCATCAGTCTAGGATTCATTCTCATGTCAGCATATTCTCTTTTTTTGTACACTCAGTAAATATGACCCATGTGTCAGCAAGTATTTTTAGTTTTAGACCTTATGCTAGAAGTGTTCTTCTCCATTACCCATATGTAGAAGAGACTTACCCCCTCCCCCAGAAGACGCTTGCCACATACAAAATAAATTGCCATGAAAAATCAACATGTGAACTTCCCATGTTGTTGTGGTTTCCATCAGATAGCTAGTGTTCCAAGATCTGCCTGCTGGCATCATAGCTCATAGTAGCAGCTATTGACACAGCAATGGGAGTATAATTGTTTCCTCCTAACAGTTTTGATATCATTAACTCCCTCCTCCATCATCAGGTGTTTACTGGACATCCATTCCATGTCCAAAGCCAATCTGCCTTTGGCTCCATTAAAAACAGGGTTGGGGGTGACTACCAATGTTTGCTAAATGGAGAAGGCCAAAATTAGTAAGAGGAAAACCACTGTTTTCCAGCATGGATGTAGCTTTCTTCACTCACGGGGAGCTTTGCCCATGTAATGTCTGAGGATGGTATCGAATCCTTAGGAGAAAAAATTAAACTAAATAATAAAATGAATAAATAATAATAATGATAATAAAATCACATTTGATAATGTCCTTTTATAACAACCAATAGGCAACATTTCTCTCAGTTGCACTTGATAAACCCATTTAATTCAGTTTATCCCAGTGCATTCACTGTAAACACCATCCTTGTTTACAATCATGAGTCCTATGCTGCAAGCAGCCCGTACCTGGGCTGGTGTTATGTTGCAACAGACCCCAATATGATTATACGTGGAGACCCAATCCCTTCAACTTCTCCTTTCTCCTCTCCCCACATCCTCTTTGCTTTCCTGATTTTGGTTGTGAAAAAGTGGAAAGTAAATTGTGGTTACCTTTCCACCATCGCTGGAAAAGGAAAGTAGCAGATTTTCCCTTCCCCTTTCTCTCAGGGTAGCTGGGAGGAAAGAGGAGGCTTGGTTAAAAGGTCTCACTTTTCCCAGAGTAGGACAGTAGAGATAACACTGGTCTTCACTCTGCCAGCTGCACCTAAAATGAAGCACAATCACATGGGTGTCAAAGCTCTCAGATCTGATTCTGCCAGGTACGTAGGTAGATTTTTAAATAAACCCCCATAACTAATTTCTTTTACTCCTTACATGCTTACAGTTAGGTGCATGCTTATGTGCCTTGCTGATCAGGACCTCAGCTAGACGCAGATTCCAAAGTCCTGTGGTACATTTGGAGTTGTCTCAATCACGTCTATATTCTTCCTGAATTTTGTGGATCACTAAAAGCTGGCTTTGCATGGAAAATGCAGAATTTTTTTCTAAACAGACAGCTCTCAGTTGTTATAATTTATTTTCATTCCTGTCTTTATTTGCATATATGCTAGCCCTTTGTTTAAGAGTTTATCTGCTTCTGGGGTTTATTCCTCACTTGGTGTCATAAATCTCTGTCATCTAATCATTTCCACAGCAACCACTGGGGATGTCACAGTAGGGTGTGACTCTCAGAGGAAGACTAAACATAGGAACAAATATGCTTAATAAAGAGAAATTGCAAGGAGAATGGGAGTGGAGAATACTAGATTGAAATAGGGCCCAATCTTGCTCCTGTTTAGGGTTGCCAGATGTTTCAACAAAAATACCGGACACACTTGACATTACATCACAATCTACATTACATCTTATTTAGAAAATACCGGACATTTATATTTTCTCAATTTGTTTCCCAAACAGAAAGCTCAAATACTGGACTGTCCGGTTCAAAACTGGACACCTGGCAATACTACTCCTATTTAAGGGGTGGGAATCTGTAATTTACTGTAGCAGGAGCAGGAGAGGGCCAACAGATTGCTGAAAGAAAGTTTGGTGTTTCTTTCACCCTCCTCCCCCCCTTAAGGAAATAATTTTAAAACGCCTCAGCAGTGGTAGTAAGGCAAAGCTCTGTAGTCTGTGTGGGCACTCCATTTGAACTGAATAAACTAACATCTGTTTGGGGGAAGTATTCTGGGGGAAGGAAAAGGAGAAAATGAATTGTTACCAAAATAAACAAATTGAGCAATGAGAATGAGCACATTTTAAACCCTAAAATAATGATACTGTCTAAATTTAAACTTGAAAAAACTCTTTATTTTGTTAAAATTCAGAGAGTCAGGCATTTAGAAGCCACAGCAGCTTGAGCAGACTGGTGTAACAGTGGAGGCTGACTGAAGCTCTGTTTATTCACAGAGCTGGGAAGCGGGACAGAAAAGCTCAAGGCAAGCTTCCTTACGACATTCCAAAAGCAAAATGCATGCCTGACCTGAAGTGATCAGCCCCTGGGGAACAGGCGGGTAACTGAGACTTAGTGCTCAGTCATTCATGGGTTTCTTTCTGTAAAGCTGCCAGCAGAGCCAAAATTGTATATGTATCAATATGTGCGTGTGAGATTTAATGATATAGGCTACTGTTAACTGTGGGCTAAGCTTCAACTATCAAGCCCCATTTTGTTTGCTCCCCTGTGCCAAATTTAAACATGCCATTCCAGCAGTGAAAGGTCTGCTCACTACGCCACAGCTCTAGCTAGTCATCCTGCTGGAAAATATTTAGAAGTCTAGCAAGGAATTCAAATTTGTCTTGAACTACTTCTCTGTTCGTTTAGCAGACAAAAGTTTTTGCTGCTGTCAGCCATACACAATCTATGCTACAGATAAACGCATTTGCTTTTGCAACAATTCTAAACTCATTGAGTTTGTCATTTGAATTTCATTTGTCCTGAAGATTTCAATTGTGCTTTCCTTCCTGCCTCCTTACCTTTAATCTTTCGTGTAGGAAATGAAAAAAGCTGTCTGGGCATGTACTTTAAAATGCCCAAAACCTTGGAGTGTCTCATTACATGTTGCCAAAATGTTAATCTAAGTATTTTAGCTTCAGTTTTAATAAGTGCTATTATCAGTCGCACTGCAGAAAAGCTGGCTCAACTGACAGTTATGCTGAAACTGAACCTGCATATTATAATTGCAAAGAAAACTAGTTGCAGTTTGGAAACCAGCATTTCCCTCATCAACATATTTTCTTGTCAGATCTACAGCTGCACATTGTCACAGACAAGCAGGCCAAAGTATATACTACGGGAATGAGCTCCTTAAAAGACACATTTATTATTATTTTGCCTTTTTATTGTCAAGGATGTGATTAATGTTGTACAAGAAATGAAAGAACACCGTCTTCTGCATCAAGAATCTTCAAAGCCTAAAAGCCCAATTCTGCAACCCTTTACCCATGTGATTACTCCAGTCCTTACTCAAAGCAGGGCTCCATCCTGAGGCTTATTGACATCAGTGGAACGTCCCAGTGATTTCAGGAATGCATAGGAACATAAGCCCTGCACTAGGATCACTTACCTGCATAAGAGTTTTCAGTATGAGGTTCAAGATGCACAGGCCCATTCAAATCACAGCTCCTGGAAAACCAAGAGGGTGTTTTTGTGGAGGTCCCAAAAAAAAAAAAACTATTGTAAATATTTTGATGACTTCTGTTTTAAGTAAGATACGACCTTAAAAATCTCAGTACACTCAAAAAACATTTTGCTCAGGTAGGGTTTCTCCTAAGTAGGGACAATCTACCGAAGTGTAACCCTCAAAGTAGAACATGTATGGAAATGGCTTAAAACACCTTCCCACCCCGCAAAAAAAGAATTGCTTATTAAAAAGGCAGGTTTTCAAGTCTGGAAGTTAAAAAAATTAAAATTAAACTTGAGTAGGGTCGCTGCATTTTATGGAGTGGCAGGAAACCCTTCTGATCTGTTACATCCTGGTAAAGTTGACAACTTTTATTGGATTCAGGACAGCTCAGTTGCATCATACCATAGAACTCCAATATTCCATCCACCAGCAGAACACATGCAATTCGTTTGTTTTGAATTTTGTTGATCATTCTTGATCCTCTAAAACTATTTGGGTAGTAAATCATGTGGACTGTAATGACAGAATTGATTAAGCTGGGGCCGCTGTGCTGTTTAATCCAAACAACCTATTCATGCGTCTGGCAACTCCTTCTGCTTTATGGAGCAACAGAAAGTTCTAAACTAGTTCACTCCAGTAGGAGCAGATAATTCCACAATCAGCAGCTGGATCCTTACTGATGAACACCATTGCCAATCTGATTTAGCAATGACACACTTAGGTCTCTAGGTCCTGTGACTAACCCTTCCTGCCTGCCTGCCTGCCTCCCCTCCCCCCTTTTTAAACTCATGATACCATTTAGCAGGGCAGCATCTTTTAATACTAAGGCTAAAGAGTGGCCAAATATTTTAAAACCTCTTTTCACGCTGAATAAATGCCTACAATTTTCATCCTTCTTCTTGGAAGACAATAGAGAAATACTCACTTTAACAGGTGATTGCTTAGTGCTAGTTGTTACTTATGATTGGTGAGCAGTTACTCACCTGTATTGTCTCATTGACTTCAGTGAGTTACTGAACGTATTCCTTATGTTGGTAAGAATTGCAATCTAGCCCTTAAACATAGGATTGTTTTCTTGTTTTTATAAGAAAAAAAACCCAAATCCTGTTTACTCAGTGGCTAAAGAAAAGCATTAATGTTTTCCAGTATCTTATCCCTATAGGATGTGCCTCTGCCCAAGGGATCTGAAAGTATTTTATAAATGTACTAAGACACAAACACCTGGATTCAAGAGCAGAGTTTGGCCCTTTACTGAAAGAGTCTCTGCAAAATAATGATGATGAAGCACAACCACCACTTGGGTGGAACAAGACAGCTGTGTAACAGTTCAAAGCAATACTGCATGACAGTTTAGGCAAGAAGCAAAGAATACGGTCTCCTAGTATTTCAAGCTGTGGTCTGGCAACCACTTGTCCCAGAGAGCTCTTCTTGGTTGCCCACAGAACTAATTGATATCAGAAGAAGAACTGAGAGGAGATATAGTCCATATAAGAGGTTCCCTCTCTTACAAAGTGATCCGTAGGTTTAAAAAGGGGGTGTGTGGAGAAGAAGGTTAGAAAACCATAAGGCGATTGTAAGTAAGCAGAATGGAATTTTTCAAAGTTGGAAAGGTCAAGGAAAAAGTAAGTGCAAGTGTAGCAGTGGAATAGGAAATGTTTAAAAACATTAATCTCTCTCTCCCCCGTCTGAAACACCACTATATTGGATACTACTTACAAAAAAAATACAGCATTTCCTCCCATCCCCCCTTTTGGTGACACACAGGTCTAGAATGTTAACTACATTAAATGAATCATTTCTTCTTCTCTCGTTCCCACTGCTTTCGAACACCGAGGTCAGTTACGGACTGCAGCACTGAACGTCTCAGTCCACCCACACACTGTAAGGCGCTCAGATCTGTGGTTGACATCTCAGCTCAGCGTGGCAGGTGCTGGGGAAATAGCAGGACAAGAAAAGGGGGTGGGGAAGTGTATGTACTTTATTTCACATTTATTTAAAATATGGCCATAAAAGATGAGTGCTGGTAAGATACAGAAATATTTTGCCTCTAACCTACAACGCCCAGCCTGATTACACTGTTCAAAAGCAGCCTTTCCTCTGCAGAGATAGATCTAAGAGCCATTGTGCCTCAACAAGCCTGCCAGAGCTCCTATGCACGCAGGGGGAAGTTGTCTACTGCATCAGAGAGAGTACAACATGTGTTTCCACCCATCACTAGGCAGAAAGGCGTGAACTTGCCTCTTCCCCACCTGGTTAACGTGGTGCAAGGAAAGAAGTAGGATTCTTACCATCCCACTCCATCCAGGCACTGGAAACAGCACGACCTGTAGTTGGAGATGGGAGCCAATTGAGGGGGAGGGATTTCTACTGCCAGGGAAACTTACTGGGCCAAAGGCTTGGCTACAGCCAGAATGCAAAGAGCACAAATCAGTACAAAGCTCCTCTTTGCACTCCCCTGATCCTGCTCTCTACGGGCCTGACTTCCTGAGTCAAGTCACAGGAAATGGAAAATGCCAAGTGTTCCTCATGGTAACGGGATGGTCAGGACAGACCCCTTCTCCTCAAGCCAGTTGTTTTCCTATTGTTGTGCTAGTAACAAGAAAGGTAGAATGGTCTAAGACAGTGTTTCTCAACCAGTTGTACAAGCAGGGTTGCCCACTGTCAGTAAATTTACGGACAGTCCATAAAAAATTAGCCAAAATTGGACATGTCCGTAAAGTCCGTAAAAAAAAATTTTGGTGTCCATAAATTTTGTAAAAGTGCAATAAAATTTAAAAAAACAGCAATTATTCTATAGCAATTAAATTTCTTCTGTGCTGCTTCAGCCATTTTACTGCAGAGCAGCAGAAATTGGACGTTTTAGTTGTTTATTTAGCTCAATGGTTGAGGTGATGTAACCTGAATCACGTGATCCATGTGGTTATCATCTACATTATCCCACCAAGTTAGCGTCAGCACATTGGCAATTTATGTGATTTAATATTGTTTACCATTAAAGTTTACAATGTCCATTTATGTTGTCTTAATATAGTATAAAAATTATGTCCGTAAAAAAATTTGTCTATCCATAAATTTTTCCCATTTTGTCCGTAAATGAAATTTCTGTGGGTTGGCAACCCTGGATACAACTACCCTCAGGGGTACTTGAGAGAAGTCTGGTGGGTACGTCAACACAACTGAAATTTGGAAAAAACTGAATTTTTGTTTAAAGTTTTACAGTGCTTTATTATTTTTGTATTTTTTACACCCAAAAATTTCATTACCCGCCCAGCTACGATTAAGTTGTTTAAACAAACACGTTGCAATGGCAGAAAAAAATTGTGTATCTGAAAACTGTAGGTACTGGGGGTACTTTTTTTTTTTAAAGGGGTACTTTATTTAAAAAAGGTTGAGAAACACTAGTCTAAGAGCCCCTAAGCTGGCTCTACAACTTTAAGAATTACCCTTGCACTGGATGATTTTCCCTAGCCTTGCTTTTAAGGCCTGATTATTCTACCAGTACAATGCAAAGCAGTTGCACCCTCCGAAAAGATGAGACCCACTGTCTTTAAATGACAAGACTGTAGATTTTAACAACTGCTATACATACCCAGACATAATTCGTGCTAACGCTCACTCATGCTGCAGTCTGTAAGACCCACAGGAAGGGGCCCCTTTCTTTGGAGAAGGAAGCTCAAGCCATGGGAGGGAGCTGACATGTCAACGTAGGTGTTTAGCTTTTGTTTTGTTTTTTCCTGAACACCCATGCTGCTGCATCCAGTCTGTAAAGTTATAGATGATGCTACTGTATCATAAATGAATTATAATGTACATTTCCAACATGCCAACTAAAGGACCTTCTGCAGCCCTAAGGGGGATTGGAGCTTTGCCTTTTGTTTGCATGGTTCTGAATCAAAGTGAAAACAGTCTGATGAGTTTCTTTTTCTTCATTTCCCAGTTTTATTTGGCAAAATGGCCATTCCCAACATCTTGACAGTCATTCCAGATTGTTCCTAGGTCTCCCAGCAGTCATGCCTGTGAACCTCCAAGCTGTGAAAATGTGAACAGAAATCCCATGATGTGGTGGGGGCCTATAGGTGCTACCACCATACAGGATGGGAGCCTCTGTTTTAGGCACTATACAGACACACACACAGAAACAGATAAATTCTTCAAAGCAGGATCTACAGTCTCAATAGAGAAAACAAACTTAGGGTGGGAGAAAGGAAAGCTTATCCCTGTTTTACAGATGGGGAATTGAAGCACAAAGAGATTAAGGGATTTGCCCAAGGAGACATAGGAAGGCTGAGGCAGAGCCAAGAACTGTACTAAGATCTTGCAAACAAACAAAAAAAAGTTTTGGACACATCTCTATGGATAAAGGTATTGTATCGGAATATCCCATCCAATTGCTTTCAGAGCCTTCCTTACACAATCATCTTGCTTTTGTTAAGTGTTTTAGTTCTTCTGACTGCACTATTTTAACATTTTGTTTCAGAGGATGGAGTCAAAATTCATCCTGTTTCAGTGTAAACTGAATTGTCTGTAATGCATTTGCTCCATGTGTTAATGTGCCAGCAGTCACAAAAGGATTCTGCTCACATTTTAGTGCATGATTTCACATCTCTTGATATGCCACTCCTCCACAGGGAATAAATCCCAGAGCACAATCAAACCTATTGTTTCTAATAGTTTTGTTTTACTCTGTAGAGGGAACAATACACCTACATTACATCTGATAAAATAAATCTACACTGACATCTTGTGGTGAGAGGATTATGAGATTTAAGAGCCCTGTAGCCACATACAACTGCATATCGTATGTCGTCTCTCGTTATGTACCTGCTCGCAAAAATCAAACACTTACCAGCTGGTGGAGGGCAAGGAAGAAAATACTCTAGGGGCCAGATTTTCAGGACCCACAATTCCAGTTGAAGTCAATGGGAACTGCAGCACCTATGAAAATCAGGCCTTTAAATCTCACACTGAACACCATTTTGTGCCTCAAAGCGTCCAGGGAAAAAGATTTTAGATATTATAATCCAACTATATAAATCTTTACTTACTTCCAATGATAATTCCAAAGTAAATGTCATAATCTCACATTTGCAAATTTCATGATACTTTAAAGCTTCTAATCAAAGAACAAGCATTAAAAGAAGAGCTATTTTCATATTGGGGCTTTATCATCCCTGCAATCAGAGAAGCAAAAGAGATTGCAATAGCACTCCAAATCACCATTAATTTATCTTCATCTAAAATTGTAGGTTTAAACCAAAAGTTTGCAGTTTGAGAAAGCATTCAACAATTTTCCCCTCACCATTTTCCCAATAATTTCAGCTCTTCTTATTGTTCAGAATAAGTACAACAGGCCACCATCTCTTTCAGTGCTTATTTAGAAGCCTGTTGGAAATACAGCATGAAGGCATTGCCAACATCAGACCACCCTTGCAGCTACATGGGTGCAAGGCCCTGGAATAGACACAATCCACTCTAGTGCAGCAGGGTATTTTATACCATATTCAAGGTAGTATACAAAGCATAGCTTAGTTACTCAGATAAATTGTGCCAACATGGGGGGGAAGAGGGTGGTAATGGTGCTTGAAATCCCAATGTAGGCAAGGCTTAAGACCAAACACAATTGCTCCGCCAGTTCTCTACTAGTATCAACCAGGAGATTAGTGTCTGGTTTCTCACACAATAGAATAAATCACTATTTGTTCAAGTTTGGTTTCAAGTAAACCATCAGTTTTGTAACTGGAGGTCAAATAGGCTTTCAAAACAGAGGACAACTTCCCACCATCAGCTCTAAGAAATTAAGTGCACTGCACTGGCAAGATTCACGCACTTAGTATTTACATAATGCTCCTGTATCTACAAGTTGATACAAAAAAAGTTAATCCATTCATGAGACTAACAACATTTGCTGTAATCCTTCCATTATAACTAGGCATCATTCCTGAGAAATCTTCCACTTGCCATGTCTGAAGTACCATAGCAAGCATATGGTCAGATTCAAAAGGTGATATAAATGGTTACACAGCCCTGGAAGCAGGTACAATTTACACATTATTGGGTGTGTGTGCTGAAAGCAATAAATGGGAGGATGTGAGGAGTTGTAAGATGAAGTAGAGGGATTCATGTGAGATCTCAGATTTACGATTCTTCTTGCTGATCACAAAGTTTTGGCTTTCCTGTTTACATCTGGAAATGTGAAAAATTCATGCAGGAAGTCAAAACTATACATAGAAGTGTAATAATTCAAATGATTGATTACAAGTAATGCCTAATCAAACAGCGTGCACAGTGCTGTTATTCTTTGGAGTGATGTGCTGGAGTAAAGAAGAGTGCTTCTGTAGGCAAACTATCAGCTGTTCTGTGCTTATCTGGTATAGGCCTGAAGAGAACCAGAGGAGTTTCACAAAATGCCATTGTTGAACAGAGCTTTTCGCATTTTACAAGATTCCTCAATATCTCCCTGGTAAGCATTAATGGAGCCCATTAGTGATTGACTTGGAAACATATAACCCTGCTCTGTGGTTTATGCCATTATCCCTCTATGTGCTGCTTTGCAGTGGTCATCCCCACTAGTTTTAAAATATGTCCCCCTCCATTGCATACCCCATCTTTGGCAGCCCAGAAGGCAAGAATCTCAACCTGGAATTTTCAGACAAATAATCCGCGATGTTCTCCCTGCTGCACTACTAATGTTTTTTGTAAATGACAAGTGTAGTCCACAAAAAATAGACTAGGCAGATGCACCAGTGCCACATTCTTCAGGCTTCTTATGGTAGCATTAGAGAGGACTAAAGGGTAGAAAATTAGTCATCCATTAACAAGACCAATTTCATGCATTAAAAAAGAAAACCTGAGACTACAGTAAATCATTAATGTTTTTCTACTTTCGACATAGATCCTACAGACATGTGAAGTCTATTCAAAATTAGATCTATATACCACTTAATCACTGGAAAAAACCCTCATGATCATGTCACACCCACAAACTAAACACATGGTTTAAAGATTATTGCTGTGATGGGATCAATAAAATCAATATAAAAGGGTGGTTTCATTCCACGTACAATGACTAGCATTTCCAACTCTATTTTAGGTTGCAACAGAAAGGGAGAGTTTTTATGTGTGAAAGTTAAGTATTTGGGTGCACTGATGTTGAACGCTTCATTGTGTATGATGGGTAGCTCCACATACAGCTATAGATATTCCTTCAGCTGCATCATAACTGGTACTATGCTGATTTGCTCTGAACAGTCCCAATCAGGCTTAGATACATACATACCTAGACCAGTATTTTCCAACATAGTTGCCTAGTGTGAGCCTCCAAACATATTTTTAAACTTCTTAAAGGAAGACTTGTTTAGTTTGGAAAGGAGAAGACTGACAGGGGACATGATAGCGGTTTTCAGGTATCTAAAAGGGTGTCACAAAGAGGAGGGAGAAAAATTGTTCTCCTTGGCTTCTGAGGATAGGACAAGAAGCAATGGGCTTAAACTGCAGCAAGGAAGGTTTACGTTGGACATTAGGAAAACTTCCTGTCAAGGTGGTTAAATATTGGAATAAGTTGCCTAGGGAGGTTGTGGAATCTCCATCACTGAAGATACAGTAGACTTCCGATAATCCGGAACCTATGGGACCTAGGTGGTGCCGGATTATCAGATATGCCAGACTATCAGGAGGTACTATAAGCTGGTTATATATATACTGTATACATTATATACTGTATATAAAGTGTTCTTAACCCTTTTTATTGTACATACTGTATACAGTATACTGTAATGTTTTAGCTTTTTTTAAGCCTTTTTTACCCTTTTTGCTCAGTTCAGCTGCTGCCGCTGTTACCTTGTGACTCATTTTTTGCCGCCGAAGCTCACTCACTAGGCTCTTGCCATTTTGATGCCGGACTATTGGAGTTTTACTGTATTTAAGAGGAGGCTAGCTAGATATCTATCAGGAATGGTCTAGATGAAACTGGGTCCTGCTGTGAGGGCCGTGAGGGCAGGGGACTGGACTCTATGACCTCTCGAGGTCCCTTTCAGGTCTAGTGTTCTATGATTCTTAAACAGAAGTAACTTGATTTTCAAAGGTGCGGATCACCTGCAGATCCCACTGAGAGCTCATCAGAGTGCTGAGCTCCTATTATATCTTTTCTAAGTTCCCACAGCCTAACACCTGTTGAATCAGTACTTTCATACACAACTAAACCATCCTGCCCTATAGAATTAAAACTGACTATGAAGATTTCCTATATTCCATATCAAAATTCAGGTTGCAATACAATGAAAACAGAAAAAATTATTTCTAGTGAAATAAAAGGTACGGTAGCTGCAGTTACATTGTCACTAGTTTTTCGAAAACATTCCAATAAGATTTATTTAAGCAGAGTAGTAGGTTTTCTTTTTGGCTTCTCACGTAATAGCTGTAAGTATAAATGGCTAGATGAAAGTCTGTGAGGTACATTAGTTGTAAATCTGAAACATGCCTAGACACTGAGCTGAAAATTAAACGATCTTACCACAAAAGGTACTTTTGTTACAGCTACCACTTGGTCTTGCTGTGAGAGCAGGACATCTCTGAAGATTTCTGCAGAACTTGAATCTTGCTTCTGTCACTACTCTTATTTAAAAGCCATTTTTCTGCATGTTGTCTTTCTTTTGAAGGGAAGGAAAAAGCCAGGCCTACCTATACCCTATATTAGCATAATAGGGTGTCAAAATTCTGATTTCAAAGGCAGACATGAACAGACTCTCTCATTTGCACTTCTGTGACTGAGTAAAAACAAAAAATAAGTGATTTGCCACAAGGTAATTTGATTTGCTCAATGACAAAGCTTATGTTTTGCCTCCACTGGTGTCCCTAGCCTCTGTTTGTCAGAAATGGGGAATGAGTGATAGGGAATGAATCACTGGATGATTACCTGTTCTGTAAATTCCCTTTTGGGCATTTGGCATTGGCCACAGTTGGCAGACAGGATACTGAGATAGATGGACCTTTGATCTGACCCTGTATGGCCGTTCTTATGTTATTTATTGTTTCCTGATCATGGCTTTCAGGAGCAATCGGTGCCTTAAGTATTAGCCAACATGGAGAATAAGTTAGGACCATCAGTGCGAACAGCTCCTACAATGATGTGGGGGAGAGGAGAGACACTCCACAATCTAACAGACTGTATATATGCTGGAAAAGCAGACAAATATAGACTACAGCATCAAATGGAGCCTGGGTTAAAAGCAAAATAAAGGATAATAGACTGAAGAGGGCCATACAAAAGGTAAGACAAATGCAACAAATATAACAGATTTGGAACACTGTGCAAATGTGGATAATTTATGAGAAAACATGGAATTTATGTCATGAGCATCACAGAATATTTCACAACAGAACAGAAGACAAGGTTATAAAACAAAAAAGTAATAGACCAACAACTCTACACCTCTTCATAAGATCTGAACCTCGCATTTTCAAACTTGCAGGGCAGGAGATAAACAAATCTTAATCCAGATACTGAAGTAGGACTGAATATTGCCTCCTCTGATCCATTATGATTGTGGGCATTAAATGTACACGTTCCAGGGCATTTTTGTGGCAGGCTGTTTGTTTTTAAATGATGGGTTTAGCTGCTCAGGTTTGTGATGTTAGAGATAACCCTACTATAAAAGGGCAGAATGCAGGCAAGGCTGTTTGACAATATACCACATGTATATGATTATATTAAAATATTTTACATAATGGTAAAGGGTTGTAGAAAGCGGAGGGGAGGGAATTATACAGAGGGGAAAAAAGATTGAAAAAAAATCAAACCGCTTTTTGATAGTAAAACAGGTAAGGCCATGGAACAGTTTCTCATGGGAAACAGTGGGATCACCCACCAACAATTAGCATATTTAAAATATACCAAATAAAACATTAACATGCAAAGGAGAACAATCCTGAATTGGCAAGGGGATGGAATACGTGACTGTACTGGCTTTTTCTCATCTCTAGATTCAGAGACAGTATCAAATTCCAAAATGCATACAGCAGAAATCAGGAAAATAAAGTCCATTCTGAGAAATCTATTTACTGGTTATTTTAGATAGGCTTAAAATGAATTAAATAGTCAATTACGGAATTTGTACTGCAGAATTAATGAAATTTTTGCTATGTACAGTCTATGAGCTGTAAACCATTCCTTCCATTTTATTCATTTATATACACAAAGAATGGCAAATTTTACCCCCCCCCCCCCCCCCCCTTTTTTTTTTTAAAGTTCACACAATTACAGCTTTTAAATCAGGTGTTAATGTTTTATTACGCACTGACACAATGCTATAATGGTTTGGATTTTTTAAAGTTATCATTTGTTACTTTGACAGACTCCTTGTTTCAAAACTAAGGTTTGTCTCTTTCTCATGATCATCAATCTCCTTAAGAAGTTCCTCCTTTTCCTGGAAATAATTCCGGAACCACTCAATATGCTCAGCTTTTTGTTTAACACTTAGATATGGGTTCTTGGAAAGCCCACAGATCACCAGTTCCATGAAGTGTTGAATAGGTCCTTGCTTGGGAAAGTCTTCAAGGTATTTATCCAGAAAGATATGTTCATGAAATTCAACATCATCTTCAATACCTAGAATGTAAATTGCAAATAACACTGTTAAATCATCATAATTTGATAGTGAACACACTCAAGACAAACTAAGTATTTTATATCAGAGGGGTAGCCGTGTTAGTCTGGATCTGCAAAAGCAACAAGGAGTCCTGTAGCACCTTATAGACTAACAGATCTGTTAGTTTATAAGGTGCTACAGGACTCCTTGTCGCTTAAGTATTTTATGTAAACTTTTTAATTGGTAAAATTAAGAATTCAGTGCTGTATACAAAAAGAAAAATAAACTTCACTGAAATGAGAGAAGACTTTGGTGACATTGAAAAATGCACATTTTGACACCACCCTCCCCAAACAGGAGAAATTTGAGTGCACAAGATGTCAAGCCACCATCCACAACTCTTGGTTTTCATTTTATGTTTTCCATTACAAGGGCAATTTTTACATTTATTTTGTATTTGTTAATGCCATTGAAGCCTTACTTTGAAATCTATTTCCTTAGCAATAAACTCTGCTATTCCAATACAAGCAAACGGGTTTGTTATGGGCTATGAAAGCTGGGCTACTAGCAACATTTAAAAAAAACGGAATTGAACATTTATTTATAATAAGATATATACTGCTTGCATACCTTTGCAAAATGGTTTAAAAAACATGAAAGTAGTTCAAACTGAGCAAGACTACCTTTGAAAGTACTGGTTACTAGAACAATTTCCATGCTTGTGTTCATTACATTTCACAGTTTTGAAACAGGGAATGTTTTTAAACACTTCTTTTAACATTTTCCACGCTTATGCAATCATAAATATACAAATAGATCAAGATAAACATAAATGAAAGATTTTGCAAGTTGTGTCAGATGTGATCTTTAGTAGTGATGAATGCAAAAATATCACATTAAAAAGCATTTCATTTCAGAGCTATGTGGTGTAGTGGTTTGTTACAGACCTTTCGCCAAAAATACCTTAAATCAAATATCAGAGGGGTAGCTGTGTTAGTCTGAATCTGCATAAACAACGAGAAGTCCTGTGGCACCGTATAGACTAACAGATTTATTGGAGCATAAGCATCTGACGAAGTAGGACTTTGCCCACAAAAGCTTATGCTCCAATAAATCTGCTAGTCTATAGGTGCCACAGGACTTCTTGTTGTTAAATCAAATAGTGATTTCAGACTTCTTTCCAGTAGATTTCACTGGTTTCTACTTTTTAATTTGACACTAGTATTCAAAGGATACACAAAGTGTAAGATCTTGGAATCTATAAATTCAAATATGTATAGAAACATAGGGTATGGAAATACAAGATTTTGCTGTATTCCTAATCCAGAAATCAAGACAGACTGGGGTTGGTAAGTACGTGAAGAATTTTCCCCTTCTTCAGTTGATAAAAAACCCTGATGCTAATTAATGCAATTATTTGATAAGATATAAAATTAACTATCATAATAATATGTTATTATTATGATATAAGATCTTGCACAGACTGCAGAACAGTAAGATTTGTTTTTTTGGATTGGGGTCTCAAACTCTCCCCTTCCCGCCACCTCCCAACCCTCTACCCCACACTGCACCCCAAGATATTCTCCAAGAGATGCAGCCTTGGGATGGCAGCAGCAGTCCCTCCCCTTGGCACTCACCACGGCAATGGGAGCCATGAGGAAACAGAACACACTGCACGCACTCACTCCACTTCCTTGCGGCTCCTGCAGCGGCTGGGAGTGTGGGGAAAAAGGGACTGCTGCTACCGCCCTGCATCAGGCCCCCCAGTAATCCCCAAGGCCACATCCCTTGGAGGATGGGGTGCAACTGGAGGGAGAGGGCAGGGGAGGAACGGGCAGGCCTTGGGGTATAGGGTCACATATGTCTTCCCTGCCGCAACGACTCCCAGGCCAGATTGCCAAAATGTTCCAGCTGTAGATGGCCTGTGGGCTGTGAGTTTAAGACTCCTGTTTTAGATGAACAAGAGAGTTCAAAAAACCAACAAAAAAGGGAAGTACATTGGTCTTAAGTTAAAAATCTAGTGGATACATCCCAAACCCAACAATTTGGCACAATTTAGTTGAAAATATTTATGCCAGTGAACAGTACTGTACTAGCAGGGGTATTGGCACAGCTATTTGTGAAAGCTTGCACATCACTTATCTGCTACTTCAGGGGGTAGCCGAGTTAGTCATAAGAACAGCCGTACTGGGTCAGACCAAAGGTCCATCTAGCCCAGTATCCTGTCAGCCGACAGTGGCCAGCGCCAGGTGCCCCAGAGAGAGTGGACCGAAGACAATGATCAAGCGATTTGTCTCCTGCCATCCCTCTCCAGCCTCTGACAAACAGAGGCCAAGGACACCATTTTATCCCCTGGCTAATAGCCTTTTATGAACCTAACCTCCATGAAATTATCTAGCTTCTCTTTAAACTCTATTATAGTCCTAGCCTTCACAGCCTCCTCTGGCAAGGAGTTCCACAGGTTGACTACACGCTGTGTGAAGAAGAACTTTCTTTTATTAGTTTTAAACCTGCTACCCATTAATTACATTTGGTGTCCTCTAGTTCTTCTATTATGGGAACTAATAAATAACTTTTCTTTATCTGCCCTCTCCACACCACTCATGATTTTATATACCTCTATCATATCCCCCCTCAGTCTCCTCTTTTCTAAACTGAAAAGTCCCAGTCGCTTAACCTCTCCTCATATGGGACCTGCTCCAAACCCCTAATCATTTTAGTTGCCCTTTCTGAACCCTTTCCAAGGCCAAAATATCTTTTTGAGGTGAGGAGACCACATCTGTACACAGTATTCAAGATGTGGGCGTACCATAGTTTTATACAGGGGCAGTAAGATATTCTGGGTCTTATTTTCTATCCCTTTCTTAATAATTCCTAGCATCCTATTTGCCTTTTTGACCGCCGCTGCACACTGTGTGGAAGTTTTCAGAGAACTGTCCACGATAACTCCAAGACCTCTTTCCTGATTTGTCGTAGCCAGATTAGCCCCCATCATACTGTACGTATAGTTGGGGTTATTTTTCCCGATGTGCATTACTTTACACTTATCCACATTAAATTTCATTTGCCATTTTGTTGCCCAATCACTCAGTTTGGTGAGATCTTCTTGTAGTCCCTCACAGTCTGCTTCTGTCTTGACTATCCTAAACAGTTTGGTATCATCTGCAAACTTTACCACCTCACTGCTTACCCCTTTCTCCAGATCATTTATGAATAAGTTGAACAGGATTGGTCCTAGGACTGACCCTTGGGGGACACCACTAGTTACCCCTCTCCATTCTGAAAATTTACCAGTCTGTACAGAATAAACTTAAAAAACAGCAAATAGTCTGGTAGCACTTTAAAGCTAACAAAACATGCAGATGGTATCATGAGCTTTCATGAAGTGGGCTGTGCCCACGAAAATTCATACCACCATCTACATGTTTTGTTAGTCTTTCAAGTGCTACCAGACTATTTGTTGTTTTTTAAGTTTATCTACTACTGTTATTAGTCCTTAAACATAGTTGTGAATAAGCACTAGTTTCCCACTCTAGAAATGAGCATCAAAAAGTACTAAAGCTATACCAATACACCAACCCTCTTCAAGCCAAAACATTTAGGCTACGTCTACAAGTTTTTTTGGCAGAAAATATGCTAATGAGAGACTCATTAGCATAAGTCACGACAGCATTAGCATATTTTCTTATAAGCATATTTCCTTATAAGGATCTTGTGCAAAACAGGGGTTTTGCGCAAAACGGAAGCAGCTACACTGCTTCTTTTTGCGCAAAAATAAACAGCAGAAAATATGCTAATGATGTTGCGACTTATGCTAATGAGTCCCTCATTAGCATATTTTCTGCCAAAAAAACTTGTAGTGTAGACGTAACCTTAGAAATAGAGTGACCTATGATAAGAAACATTAGTTTGGTGCATGCCATCTTAGCAGAACACAATATTGAAAACTGGAATTTTTATTACTAGTTGTTTATAGGCTTGCATTTGTTCTTAAACTGTAGTAAAGACAATTTTCTCTGCATTAGCATAAAGGACTGAATATATTGTAGGTAAACACTTGCAGGTCATAAAACATAGGAAGTTTGTACCACAGAAATGAGTGCAAATTATCTTGATACTAACCAGGATATAACACATTTGGCACAACATCAATCATTAAAATGAAAGTAAGATAATACACATTTCAGTGCAAGGATTAATGGCATGTCAGTGTCTTCCAATCCTCCAAAAGAACAGCACTGTAGTGTGTAACTTTCTCTCTCAACTTGTACAGCATATTCAAAGTTGCCATGGTTTCTTTCCTGTTTTTCCTTCAGATGCTGCAATGCCTGAAGGAGCTGGAAAAGAACCCCTATTTTTCCATATAGCATCATCAGTAACGTGCAGCATTTATCAGTACCAACTACCCATCACCTTTATCGCCACTAGTCCTTGAAAAAGAAACCAGATGTTTCCCTCTTCCCAGAAGCTAATATTTTCTTCACAAATCACATTGGCTTTAACGGCATATTTGTGCTAGGCTTAGAAACCCAAATCCACTTAGTGAATACTTGGAATCGTTCAGTTATCACTATACTGGGTTCCAATTCCCCTTCTCTCCCACAATATTTTGTGATTTCTCAAGTCAGAAGATCCTGATTTTTACTATTAGGGATTCTTGAGTCCCCTTACAATAATTCTATAATTCATTGATCATAAAAAGTCAGAGAAATGGGCTGATTTGCTATGAAAAGAATCTGAACAATGCAACACAGTGAAATAGTGAAGCAGTGACTGTAGTGTCTAAAAGTCCTAGTCATAGACTAGAACCCCATTGTGTTAAGTGCCATGAAAATACAGAACAAAATGTTTTCATTGTCAGTCTTCTGTTATATACACTACGTGAGTAGCTTTCCACAGAAGTTCAAGGGTACTTTTGGTAGGGTTATATAATTACTCAACTAGGTGTTCCAAGGATAGAAATGAGACATGATCAGAGTTTTGGAAATGGGCAAATAATTTTTTCAGATATTAAGAATGCTGGCCAACATTTTTATACCCCTTTCTTCCCTCCCCACTTTTTTTTTAAAATAATTTTTCTCTCTAGCACTAGTTTTCCTTTCTAACCCCAAAACACGAGTACTTGCACCGGAGGAAGGAGGTTAAGCCGAAACCATTTAACTGGAGAATTACTGAAACAGCTAAAACATATGACTGGTGGGCATTATGCATATATAGAAGCTACAAGATAAAATTACCAATTTGCAAAGATTTCCTTTAACCCTACCAACATTACAGTGGCAAACCCTGAAGCACCAGTAATCCTTGTGCAGAAAGGATGGTTCTTTGAGATATGTCCCCCGGTGGGTGCTTCAGTCTAGGTGTCCATGCGTCTCTACACTGAAGAGCAGAGATTTTTCATAGCAGTGCTCTGTTAGGGCACACATGCATTGTAGCCACTAGCCCCTGATGTAGCTTGCATGATCCGACCCCCTCCAGGACCTTCTCAACTACAGAGCTGGATAGAGTGAACTCCGAAATTGAGGGGACAAGAGTGGGTACTGAAGAACCATCATTACTGCACAAGGTAAGTAACTTTGAGTGGTGTCTTTGTAGGTGCTCCACTCTAAGTGTCTGTAGAGCAGTTCCCTACTAGGGATGGTAGGGCTTCAGAATCACATGTGAATAGAGGATGGGAGCACGACTAGGTCAACCATAATGTTGGAAATAGAACACTTGGTGATGACAGTGTTTCGCAAGTGTGCTCTGATGTCCAGGTTGCACCAATACACCTAACCCTTTATTTATCAGATATCTCTTAGGGAACATTATTTAGGAATGCTATCAACGTTGCCATGGCCCGAATAGAATTGGCCATGTAAGGGTTCTTGGTGGTATAACTGGTAGCAAGTTCAGATACAACCAGCGATCCATTTTGATAGCCCTTGGGTCGAGATTGCTGAACCTCTGGAGTGCTCTGTCATGGAGATGAATAGTCTTGGTGACTTGCAAAATGGGTTGGTTCTCTCTAAGCAGAACACTATCACCCGTCCGACATCTAACATGTGTAAAGAGGCTTCTTTTGGACCCTTATGTAGTTTGGTTCTGGTTTAATCGAAATGTCATTGCTGTTGGCGGTGGAAATAGGCGTTTCATGGTCTCTGGTATAGTGTGCAGCAGCATCATTTGTTCAGCGGGGTATATATGCCTAGAGTGCGCAATATGGCCTGAGTGTCCTCAGGTATGAAATAAGTTGTCTGTTTTGGACGAGTAAGGCTTTTCCCTATCAAAGGGAAAGTCTTCCCTTTGAGCTGTAATTCTTTTCAGATCCCTGCAGTCTGTAGCCAAGAGGCCCTCCTCATGACCGCAGCTGCAGCTGTTATTCAAGCAGCTGTGTCTGCCACATCCACTGAAGCCTATAGCTCTAAGAGAGCTATTATCTGACCCTCACTGATGACAGCCTTCAGCTGACGAAGCTTCTCAAAATAGTAGTGTTGGTTTTTCAAAATGAGGTACTTATACTTGTGACAGATCCAAAATGTGTTTTGTCCTATTTACCCAATGAGTTATTTAGAAGTCATGTGATCAAGTCATGGATGTACAGCTCAAGCCATTTTAAAGGGGGGCACGGATGCTCAAGGATGACGTCTGAAAATGTAGTTACACGTTTTTTCTTTCCTGTCTATATTTTACTAAAAGATTTACCTAGTGTTGCTCGGGTTCTTACCTCAGTTTTTGTTCTTTGGAAAATAAAATGGAGGGGCTGGGGATGAGGGGTTCCATATGCAGGCTGTTCTGGGGAGAGAGGACTACTCCAGCATTTTCTCAGCACAGCAGCTTGGGGCAAGGTGAGAAGCACCTGTCCATGGCCACTGCACAGCCATGGGCACAACTGCGGGAGGGGTGCCTATCCCTTGACTGGGACAAATCCAGGTTCATCTGCCCCCCCTGCACTTTCCATCCAAAGTGAGGAATGTAGCAAACTAGGCATGTTTTGCTGGCTCTCTAACGAAAGGGAACAGCCAGCAACATCCCCACACAAATCCGGGGGGAGGGAAGGTTACCCCCCATTGGAAGCCTGGACGGGGAAAGGCTCAGGACTGGTACAGTCATGGAGTGGGGGCACAGCCAGCCATTTTCATCTGCCTGGCAATGCTGTCTCTTTTCTGTATAGTTTTTTTGAGAAGCAATTCCATTTTCCTGACACAACCAAACCCTTACCTTGCTTTAAGTTATAATAAGAGGAAGCTGTATACCAAATGTAGTAGACCTAACTCTTACCATTAAGGAGGAGACAGACTCTCTCAAACATATGAGCGGTCTGAGCATTGGCCTGCTAAACCCAGGGTTATGAGCTCAATCCTTGAGGGAGCCATTTAGGGATCTGGGGCAAATCTGCCAGGGATGGTACTTGGTCCTGCTGTAGACAAATGCAAAGTGCTCCACTTAGGAAGGAACAATCAGTTTCACACATACAGAATGGGAAGCGACTGTCTAGGAAGGAGTACAGCAGAAAGGGATCTAGAGGTTATAGTGGACCACAAGCTGAATGAGAGTCACCAGTGTGATGCTGTTGCAAAAAAAGCAGACATGATTCTGGGATGCAATAACAGGTGTGTTGTGAGCAAGACGCGAGACGTCATTTTTCCGCTCTACTCTGTGCTGGTTAGGCCTCAGTTGGAGTATTGTGTCCAGTTCTGGGCACCGCATTTCAAGAAAGATTTGGAGATGGTCCAGAGAAGAGCAACAAGAATGATTAAAGCTCTAGAGAACATGACCTATGAAGAAAGGCTGAAAGAATTGGGTTTGTTTAGTTTAGAAAAGAGAAGATTGAGGGGGGACATGATAGCAGTTTTCAGGTATCTAAAAGGGTGTCATAAGGAGGAGGGAGAAATCTTGTTCATCTTCGCCTCTGAGGATAGAACAAGAAGCAATGGGCTTAAACTGCAGCAAGGGAGGTTTAGGTTGGACATCAGGAAAAAGTTCCTAACTGTCAGGGTAGTCAAACGCTGGAATAAATTGCCCAGGGAGGTCATGGAATCTCCATCTCTGGAGATATTTAAGAGTAGGTTAGATAAATGTCTATCAGGGATGGACTAGACCAGGGGTTCTTAACCTTTTTACCTTCACACCTCCCCCTGAAAGTGAACTTCATGTTCACATTCCCCCTGGGAGCCATTTTGTGCACAGCCTAGCCCCGCCCCCTCACCTAACAGGAAGCTAAGGGGAGTGGCTAGGACTATAAGAACTCTGCCAGGGAGCTCAGTCGGGGCCCAGCCTCTGAGGGAGACAGAGGCTTGCCCAGAGCTCCTGGCTGATGAGGCTGAGACCTGGCCCGGGCCTCCTACAGCTGCCTTCCCTCAGGCCAGCAAAGGCTTCCCTGCCTGGACCACCGAGGCCTGGCCAAGCCAGCCAGCAGGGGTACCCTCTGACCTAGAGGAACCCAAGGCTCTACTGGTGCCTGGTGATTCGGAGGACCGGCCTGAGCTGAAGGCCTGGCTCGAACCCTGAGGCCTGCCTGAACCCTGGGACCTGGCGAACCAGCTGAATGCTGGATGCAGCCGTCCAAGCTAATTCCCATGGCTGGTGGCGCTGTGGGGTGAGTGAACCTCGTTACAATGCCTAAATGAATAATATGAGCTTTTTACTTTGAACCTTTTCCTAACAAATGTATGTAATATTTGAAGATGAAAGTTGGCAATGCTTGTGTACTGTTATTGTAGTGTGGTGTCACATAGGCCTGATTACAATAGCAGTGTGAATCAGTGTGCTGATCTCTAGAAGTTAATAAGAAATTAATGTTTATAATTTTAATTCATAATATTAATTATGAAGAAATCTAAACTTTAGAATTTTATCCAGTGAGAAGGCAATTGTGATAAATTTTCTGGGAGGTACCTCACACCTCCCCTGTATCCCCTTCACACCTCCCCAGGGGAGGTGCACCTCACCGGTTAAGAACCCCTGGTCTAGACAGTATTTGGTCCTGCCATGAGGGCAGGGGACTGGACTCTATGACCTCTCGAGGTCCCTTCCAGTCCTAGTATTCTATATAGTAAATTAAAAAGTTTAAGCACTTGAGTACCATTATAATGCTCCAAACTGAATACATCTGTTCTTACAACAGATGCATTTTAATTTTGCTTAGGATTTTGTAACCACAGACTTGTGTCTCATAAAAGGAAGCCTCTACTTCTTGGTACAGAATTAGGTGATGGAAGGTGCTGCTATTGAACAGACTGGGAAAAAATATCTAGACTTAGAACAGCCAATGAATGCCACTTTTCTAGGAATTTAAGATTTAAGTTGTGCCAAATTTGTTGTAACGAGTTTCACCAAACCTTCGATTGCACTTTGATGTACCTGATGTGATTAATGACCCCTAAACAGAGTTGGTGCTTTGATAGGATGGAATTTGTTCGCTTGATTTTTTTGCAACCTTGCTTGTGG
The DNA here is from genome assembly GCA_019425775.1 of Rafetus swinhoei. NCBI lineage: Eukaryota > Metazoa > Chordata > Testudines > Trionychidae > Rafetus > Rafetus swinhoei. The sequence continues at coordinate 59,071,915 of CM033437.1, forward strand.
TAAATTTTGGAGTTCTCTGTTGGAATTTTTCACATGACTAAATTTTGTGGACAAATCAATAGTTTCTTGCTTAACTATTTGTGAAGAAAGCTGGTGAATTCATTACTCCCAGACAGCAGGGTTCCATCCATATTACTACATCAGAAATGCCATTGGCCAGTGAATATAAACTTGCAAAAACATGACTTGAATATATTTGGCTTAGTGCACAACAGATCAATTCTCATGGAAGCAGTGATTAAATTCTAAGAAACCACCAAAACAGGATGAGAACAAATATTAAGAAACAGCTCAACCACATTATGCAATTTACAACTCAACACAGAATGGCAGATTTTCAAGGGAGATGATTCCAGAAACCAACCTGTTATGTCTTTAATGATTTAAGACCATTGCCAAACTTTCTGGAGTTATTAAAATCCTATTTAAAGAATGGTCACACACTTTATATATTTCTGCCTTTCCTGTTCCATCCATGATGTTAACTTCACATATAGATACGTTTATTAAAAATTATGGTGTTGTTTAATGTATGTCCAGCCAGTGGGGCAGTTGTGCTGAATGTTGTGACTTTGATTTTGCTTATGAAGTGGACAAGCCTAAGGGAACAAATCTGACTAATATTCAGTAAATCATTGTATGCAATGTGCTACAGCTGTGTAAGTCCCAGGATATTAGGGAGACAAGGTGGGTGAGGTAATATCTTTTATTGGAACAACTTTTGTTGGTGAGAGAGACAAGATTTTTGAGCTCCATAGAACATTTCTTCAATTCTGGGAACAGTACTCTGAGTGTCACTAAGGATGTTAAGTATCAGGTAATTGACTAACCAAATAGTCAATGCATTTTTGCATCTGCTATTCAATTAGTTGATAGGGTGCCTACACTTCAAAGGCAAAAGTGCTTGTGCTGCTGCCACTTTGAAACGCTGCAGTGGTGTTTCAAAGCGGCAGTGCTGCACTGAGCCCAGGATCAGCTGAGGAGTCCCCAACTGATCCCAGGCTCCGTGCAGTGCTGCCGCTTTGAAATGCCAGGGGAAGCCTGACATCAGGCTCCCAGCAGCATTCAAAGAAGCAGTGCCACACGAAGTCCTGGGTCAGCTGGGGACTCCCCAGCTGATTCCAGGCTCCAAGCAGCGCTGCTGCTTTGAAATGCCACTAGGAGCCCGACACCAGGCTCCCTGTGGCATTCAAAGTGGCAGCACCACATTCAAAGCAGCAGTACCCTCCTATTCTCCTCCCTTGCTGCCTCTATCAGTCCTTATGGGAAAGAATTAATGGACACAAATCAGATATCTGAAAAGAAAACACAAACACCTGTTGGGAAACATTTCCATGGACACTCAATTAAGGGATCTCTACGTTGCAGTTTTGTTACAGTTCAATTCCACAAGCTAAATACACAGAGAAGAATTGGAACTCCACTTCATGCACAAGTTTAATTCTCATGCAGATGGTTTAAATTGCAATATGGGATGGCTGGGACATTATCAACCAACCACTGAAGATGCCAATGGTTCTTGATGTCTGTATAGAATCTGTTAGTACTCTTTCTCTCCAAATGCAAACTAATGGTTCTCATCAGCCTCTTAACTATCTAGTCTTTAAGGTGATAATATACTATCTGTTTTTCAGTTTTTCCTGTTACAGACTGGCTTGGCTTTCCCTTTGAAACTTATCTACCCACGGCCTCTTTTTCTCCCCCACTCCCCCTTCCCACATTATTCTTGGTTCTGGACATCCAACACTCCGATCATCTGAAGAAGTGGGCTGTGCCCACAAAAGTTCATGATACCATCTACATGTTTTGTTAGTCTTTAAAGTGCTACCAGACTATTTGTTGTTTTTCCTGTTACAGACTGACTCGGCTACCCCTCTGAACCATTTTGAACTGTTTTCCTTAACACTCATTAGGATTTAACAGCAAAATTTAAATGATGTCTTCATCTGAAGCTTCACTAACTTAAGACCGTTTAAAGTTACTTACTTGAGCAAAAGAATTAGTCAACTAGTATATGTGCTAGGCATTTCTGAAGTATATTATTAAAACTCTCAAGCATGAGGTTGGTGTTCTAATTCTCTACAAATAGAAAGAGACCACAAAAGCTACAGAACACTTACCCGCTTCATTATTAATAGGGAACTCCCACAGTTTTCCCTCTTTTGTCCACTGGATCATCTCTTCAAAGCCATTCCGAGGTGGCTGTTGATTTACTGCTGCAATCTGATTAGCAAGTTCCAGATCCCAGAGCGTAGGTGAAGACTCTAAATATGAAAAAGGAAAAAACAGATCTGTCAGTTTGCCAGAATTGACTTAGATCATATTTTGTTTAAGATTATCAAATTTAGTGAAGGCTGATATTTGCAGCCTTATGTATTTTAAGTTGCAACCTTTAATCATGGTGCAGCATAAAAGCCCACTGAAGTCTCAAATGACTTGTAAACTAGTTTACTAATCTGTCAAAATTGCAAATAACTTATTTAACTCCTTTTCCAAATGTTACAAATAGGAATTAAATTTTCCATCATGTGACCGTTTCTGATTTTGACACATTTTGGCTGCTTTTTGTTACTTACAGTTTTTTATATTTAACTCATTAAATTCTGAAATTGGCCTATGCACTCTTTAATAAAGACGAGAGGGCCTTGTTTACTCTAAGGGGTTTCCTGGTATTTCATGATTATGCTCTCATTTGGTGAGGCAGCCCACATCTGCAAGTGCTTCCAATTGTTTACTGTGAACCTTGCCCATCTTGATCAGCTGCCCAGCTTTTCTGCTTTTTAAAAAAAATTCCAGTCAATAATCAATCATACAAGACTGAGAAATCCTGACTTCGCATTTATCTCACTATCTTGAATGTTGTCCTCTTTCACACAATATAGCTTAAATAATCTCTTCAACACTCACTACTTTCATTATGCCAACAATAAATGAGATTTTTTTAATTTGTTTAATATTAACTATACTCAAGGGCATGCACATGACGGATCTGAGTAACTGTTAAATCACTAGACTGTTCATCCTCTACACCCTGTTACCCTCCATGCTTGTCATCCCTCAGTCAGTCATCACATCACCCTATATAAGATTACACTGTAAACACTGAGACTGGGACTATGGCCTAGAGTTTTAAGAAGCCACTTGAATTTTGGGGTGTCCAACCTGACATGCTTTAAAGGGGTCAGACTCTTTCAGATACCTCACACCAAACAAAAAGGAGACCTCCAAAATCACTGCAGGTTCAATCTCTCTAGTCCAGCACCCTTGGGGGACCTGACTGATGCCAAACCAGAGAATTTGCCAAACCACAGGAGGTCAGTATTGTCTAGCAGCATTACCAGCACTTCCACTACTTACTGGGCTTTTAGAACACATTTAGGGGTAAATTAGAGCTAAACAACAACACTAAATAACTAAATTAGAGCTAAATAACAGAGCCAGGACTGCTGGCTGTAAGAAACACCATTATGGGACTGCAGGAAACCGATACACCTATGATAAGTGAACATCCTGCTAACTAAAATCAAGCCGGACCACAGATGTTGATGGACCAGAGGTTCAACCTGTATTCACTTTTGAAAGACCCTTTCACCTTTTCCATTAAATAGTCCTTTCTCAAATATTCTAGTATTCCCTCGATAGCTCACCCAACCCAGCAACATCCTTGGAATCTGGCCAAAGTATTACATGTTATAAGTCCTACTCATTTAGTCATTTCTTGGCTTCATGTCTAACATTTACACACAACCTGCAGCAGGCCAATTCAATGCTCATCTCACCCAAGATTTTTACTCATTGACACATTCCATCTTGCTTAGTCTTTTAATTCACAGGTACACAAAATAATCCACTGCCAATCTATAACCAATGACTGTCGATTATGAGAGTGAGAAGATTCATGGTATTTGGAAACATATCAGGCAAAAATGCCTTAAGAATTTTCTAATGGCGAAGGTTTTTTTAAATGTCCCTATTTAATAATAGTTTATCTAATTAACTTTGGGTTTTGGTGGGGAAATTTTTCCTTTCCATTAAAAAGCCTCCCTTGCAATGGGTTTACACTTGTATGTTTGTCTCTACAAGGAAGAAACTGGAGTTCCTTAAAACGAAAGCTTAAGTTTTCAGCAGTCACGTAGTTTTAAATGATTAACATTTGAAATAGTAAATGTCAGAATGGCCCTTACCAATAAATTAATGAACTAATCTTTGCTCTTAAGAACATAAGAACGGCCATACCGGGTCAGACCAAAGGTCCATCTAGCCCAGTATCCTGTCTGCCGACAGTGGCCAGCACCAGGTGCCCCAGAGGGGGTGGACCGAAGACAATGATCAAGCGCTTTGTCTCCTGCCATCCCTCTCCAGCCTCTGTCAAACAGAGGCCAAGGACACCATTTTATCCCCTGGCTAATAGCCTTTATGGACCTAACCTCCATGAAATTATCTAGCTTCTCTTTAAACTCTGTTATAGTCCTAGCCTTCACAGCCTCCTCTGGCAAGGAGTTCCACAGGTTGACTACGCTGTGTGAAGAAGAACTTTCTTTTATTAGTTTTAAACCTGCTACCCATTAATTTCATTTGGTGTCCTCTAGTTCTTCTATTTAGGAACTAATAAATAACTTTTCTTTATCCGCCTCTCCACACCACTCATGATTTTATAGACCTCTATCATATCCCCTCAGTCTCCTCTTTTCTAAACTGAAAAGTCCCAGTTGCTTTAACCTCTCCTCATATGGGACCCGTTCCAAACCCCTAATCATTTTAGTTGCCCTTTTCTGAACCCTTTCCAAGGCCAAAATATCTTTTTGAGGTGAGGAGACCACATCTGTACACAGTATTCAAGATGTGGGCGTACCATAGTTTTATACAGGGGCAGTAAGATATTCCGGGTCTTATTTTCTATCCCTTTCTTAATAATACCTAGCATCCTATTTGCCTTTTTGACCGCTGCACACTGTGTGGAAGTTTTCAGAGAACTGTCCATAACTCCAAGATCTCTTTCCTGATTTGTCGTAGCCAAATTAGCCCCATCATACTGTACGTATAGTTGGGGTTATTTTTCCCAATGTGCATTACTTTACACTTATCCACATTAAATTTCATTTGCCATTTTGTTGCCCAATCACTCAGTTTGGTGAGATCTTCTTGGAGTCCCTCACAGTCTGCTTCTGTCTTGACTATCCTAAACAGTTTGGTATCATCCGCAAACTTCACCACCTCACTGCTTACCCCTTTCTCCAGATCATTTATGAATAAGTTGAACAGGATTGGTCCTAGGACTGACCCTTGGGGGACACCACTAGTTACCCCTCTCCATTCTGAAAATTTACCATTTATTCTGGACCATATCAATTAGTTGAGTCCAGTAAACTAAATTCTCCCTTTCTTTCCTTTGCTATGAAAAAGGCAGACACATGCAGACTTTTCCACTCTGGAAAACATTTCTATTTTGAGGGCAGTAAATCACAAAACTCTTGTTCAAATTCATTCATGCTTGGCAGAAAAAATCTGCCTCAGCCACACCTATCACTTACTCATTTCCTTGAAAATATTCTTTTGTTTGGAGCTGTTAAAAGAATACCCAAAAATGTAATGGAAACCAAGTTACAAAATTAACTATAAAGGAATCATTGCTTCTACTTTATCCTTTAAGTATTATATTCTGATAAGGGATGTTAAATATCGGTTAACTGAATAGTCAATTAACCGCTTGAATTCTTATCGATTACTTGACTATTCTACAGTCCCCAGGGATGGAGCCAGCAGCCACTGTGCTCCAGCCCCCTGTCTCTCCGTGCTGCTGCCTCTGTATCAGAGGCAGCAGTGCAGGGTGCCAGGCAGGGGCTGGTCCGCGAGGGGAGCCAGTTTAAAAACCAGCTCCCCTCGTGGAATGGCTGTCTGTCACCCTGTACTGCTGCCTCTGATAGAGAGGCAGAAGCGCAGAGTGGCAGCAGTCCATGTCCAGGCGAGGGGGGGAGCTGAGCTCCCAGACCTCGTGTGATCCAGAACTGAGCTGGGCTGCCTGCCTCCTAATACAGTTCAAATGCAGAACTGCAGAGGGGGTAGGACCCAGACCCAGTGTGAGCCAGTACTGAGCCAGGCTGCTGGCCAGCCTGCTAAAAAATGTACTGGCAAGGAGTGGGGGGAATGTGTGTAGTCTGTAGCATTAACCTATAAGCTTTTGCTTATTCGTTAATCTACTACACTATTGCATCCCTAATTCTGATAACTTGCTACTCAGTCTTCTTAAAAAGGATTAGCCAAAGTATAAGTTTACAAGCATGGTGTATCTGCTGGATACAAAGCAATCTTACATTTATCTTTAAGTAATAAAAACCAGCATAGTTCAAAGTGCTCCTTTATTAACAGCTTTAACAGCCTTCAGACAGTTTTCCTTGATTTTCCACTTACAATTCAGGATTTCAAAATTTCAACTTGCATTCATGGTGTGTTTAAACATTTCAGTTCAATATCTGCACTAATATAAGCTAATAAGAAAACAAGAGGAAATAAGTTAAGGAATCAAATATCTTACTGGTATTTCCTCCTATTAGGAAAAAACACTTTTTTGCAATGAAGCTTATAATCAATAAAGTTGGGTACTAAGGTTTCTGGCTTAAAATGTATTGTAGCTTTCCTCAGTGCTATTGGGAATTAGATGAGAAAATGACATTAAAAATTGAGGCATCCTTGTTGATAGCTTATGAAAAATTCTATAAACTTCACTCACTTTCTTCAAGTTTTACTTGTGCTATAGTCTATTTATAAATTACAGCATGCATAAATAGTATATGAATCTTTAAAAAGTATCAATAACATTTGCAGTTCTGCTTTTAATAGGGCTGTGTACAAGCTAGATCAAAAAGTTACTAATAAAAATATCTACCAACACTTCTGAACATTCTTCATTCAACCCAAAATTTAGCTATCTGAATATGTATTTTTGGTAGGGTAGTTTAAAAGAGCATTATACTGCCTATTCTGGATTTTATATATAAAAATGGTCTAATTTTAATAATCTTAAATATATGCTAATTTGATTCTTAAAAGGAGACAATTGCAGTATTCTGTTAAACAGTGTTTACTTTCCATCTCAGAGGTGACTGCATTCAATAAAATCAGTAGTTGCTTCACACTCGTCTGGGAAGCACTAACTGAAAAATATTAGATATCATTGTGGATAATCAGCTGAACAGGAGCTTCTAGTGTGATGCTGGAGCAAAAAAGTAGTAATGAAATCCTAGGGTGCAAGAACAGTAGCATCTTGAATAAGAACAAAGAGGTTATTTTACCTCTGTATTTGGCACTGGTGCAACCACTGCTGGAATCTTAATTCGGGATATAAAATCCTAGTTAATAAGTTAACTGGTTAAATGTTTAACCGGTTAACTTAACTGACTAAAGAGGGATTCAGGCTGGGGACCGCTCCAGAGTGGCCCACGTTGGGGCTGGGGTTGCTGCTGGCTCCCAGCCCCCGTCAGAGCAGTGCTGCCTGCAGGGTGTCTGTGGGGCGTGCAGGCCCACCATGGATAGGAGCTGCTCCAGATGAGAGCACCCCCTGTCCACAGCAGGCCCCCTGCAGGGCTGGAGCAGCTCCCTGTCCATGGCAGGTGGGGTGCTGCCCCAGCCCACCCACCAGTTACCGGTTAGTCAGAACTGGTAAGCATTACCCATTTAGGGTGAAGCTTGCTGGTTAACTAGATAACCAGTTAACCCTTTCACAACCCTAATATTGTGTCCACAATTCAAGAAGGATGCTGATGAATTAGAGAGGGTTCAGAGAATAGCCACAAGAAAAATTAAGAGTAGACAACATGCCTTCTAACGACAGACTCAAAGGGTTCAATCTGTTCAGCTGAAAAACCAGCAGGTTAAGGAATGACTAAATCTCATAGGGAACAAGTATTTAATAATGGGATCTTTAATCTAGCAAAGGAAGGTATAACATGATCCAATTGTTGGAATTTAAAGCTAGACAAATTCAGACTGGAAACAAGGTATAAACTGTTAATGTAATTAGCCATTAGAACAATTTGCCCTGGGTTATGGTCGATTCTCCACCACTGACAGTTTTTAAATCAAGACTGAATGTCCTTCTATAAGATCTGCTTTGGGAATTATTTTGAGGCAGTTCTATGGCCTGGGCTATACATGAGATCAGACTAGATCAGGGGTGGACAAAAGGGACTCCGTGGGCCACATACGGCCCGACAAGCAGGTGGATCTGGCCAGCGGAGGCCCTACTGCTTCTCTGCCCCCAGGACAATCAGGGCCTGGGGAGCGCTTGAAGTTTTCTCCACTCTGCCCCCACCCTGTGAGCAGCATGCTGCGCTTTGGGTGGGGCAGAGCGGAGAAGACTTTGCGCGCTCCCCCCCCAGGCCTTAATTGACCTGTGGGCGGGGGAGCGCATGAAGCCTCCTCCCACCCTGCCAGGAGCACGTGGCGCTTTGAAGCGCCACACGCTGCTTGCAGGGTGGGGGGAGAGCGGAGGCGGCTTCACATGCTCCTTCACCCCCAGGCTAATCAGCGTGAGGCTTCCTTCGCCCTGCCCCAGCCCTGCAAGGAGCCCATGGCACTTCAAAGTGCCACGGGCTCCTCGCAAGGCAGGAGGAGGCTTCCAGTGCTTCCCCGCTCCCAGACCCTGATTGGCCTGGGGGTTGGGGGAGCGTGCCAAGCCTCTTCCAGGGCATGGGTGCCTAGTAAGAAGGGGGCAAAGGGGCTCCCCCCCAGACCAATCATGGTCTGGGGGTGGGGTAGCTCCGCCCCTTCCCATTTAGGCCCCTCCCCTTCTGGGGTGGCCCAGGGCTACTTCAAAAAACTCTGAAGTGGTCCCAGGTCAAAAATGATTGCCCACCCCTGGACTAGATGATAACAATAGTCCCTTTTGGCCTGGGAATCTATCAAATGGCACTGTGACATTTTTGTACATGAAATAAAAATCTATACAATTGAAACAGCAGGAAGAAATTAATGGAGACAAAATTACCCAAACTAGAAGCTGGAAAAGCATTTGAACTAACAGTCCTAGTCTTTAACCCTAAAAACAAAACCACAAACCCTGACATTGGCTCTTTATTGATCTGCAGAGTGCCATTTATTGAACAACAAACACTATTTCTGCAGCCTCTCATTTTACATTTTATTATAACACTTGGCAATGCAAGAGTGCCTTTTTTCCAAAGGAACTCAAAGTATTTTATAAAAATCAATGAATTCTGATTCATTACCTACAAGATATTACTGAAACCCATTTTACAGAAAGGGAAACTTAAGCAGAGACAAACTTAAGAGATTTCATCACATTCACACAGCATGGGAAAGCCAGTCCTGTGCTTTAACCCCTAAATCATACTCCTACTCTGGCATTCATTTTTGAAGGGTATCACATGCATGTTGGGTCTGACATGCATAGCTGGTAATATTTGTTGATAGAGGGATACAGCTAAAGGGTTTTCTGTTGCTCGTTTAAATAAGACATTGTAGGTGTTTGAAGCGCATGCATGTGAGAGCTAACCTACATCAGGCAACACTAAGCATAGTTTGTCCAGGACGTCACAGCAAGGTTCTCAGAATTCTGACAGCACACATCAATCCTATCCCATTTCCTCTTAGACTATAGTCTCAAGCCTATTCTGAGAAAGATCTAGTCCATATTGTAAGAACATTGCACAAAATGTCCACTGGAAACCAAGGGTAAACCAAATACACATTTTCTATTGAAAAAAGTCAGGAGAATTTTAGTGTTCATGCAAGAAACACCTACAACAATAGCAAGCAGTACCATAGGTCAACTTTACCAAATTGTTAGTACCCGTTAGTCCTGACAGACACTGTGTAGAAGTCTTGCTTATCAATAAACAGATAGAGACCACACATTAATTTATGACCAGCTCTGAAACCTGCAAGCTAGCAGCCAACCTTGCTCCTCGATGAGACAGTGAATTTCTCTATTTTGGAAGAATTTCTTCCATTTGGGTTTTTGTTACTGCTGCTTTTCCACTAACCTGCTTCGGGCGTCCCTTCTGTAACAGTGGGAGTATCAGGGAAAATGTAAAGCCTCCTTCCTAGTTGAAGCCCTCTCCTATGAACAAAAATGACAAATGATATTTCACAACACAGCCAGTTTAAAATGAGGTTTACAAATACAGAATATGCTCATTAAATTCTAGAATAAAAGTCAACCATCCCCTGAAAACAAAATACCAGCATATTGACAATTGTACTTAATCTTTAGACTTGGTGACCAAAGACAAATTGTTGCATTTGAGTTACTGCTCTATTAAAGAGCCACTGAAGCCAGGCTCCCAAAATGCTTCCCTCTGAAGTTATTCGCATAATTACCATTGTTTTACATTTATTTCTATTTATATATTTAGGAATCTTAATAAAGTCAAATGCTATCCGGCCCTGGTACCTTAGTAACAGATAGTTCTTAGAAAGTGCATTTCTTGGGTTTTTTATAATGTTTTTGTTCTACTCCACAAAATATTTCACAATTCAGGGGAGGAAAAAAAAGACAACAGCTAAACCAAACTGATCCTGATTTATGAAGTAATCAGCCTTTTTGGAAGATTATGTATCCACCCTTTCCTCTCTGCCACATGACTAACACTCAAACTGTTATGATAAGCTATAGTCACTCCAAACAGTCTCATTTGGGGCTCTCTTCTGGATATTAAAATATTGTCTTTTGAACTCTTTTCAAAACATCAGTTTTACATTGAATATGATTCTCTAGTCAAAAAAAGATACTAAATGAGCAAACATTTCTTACAGAAAAGAAGAATAAAATTAATACTTGGATTATAAACAAACAGCTGATCTTTTCCCCTCAACCTAAGTGAATTTTCAGATAAATACAAAAACAAGAAAATAGTGTATTGTAATTCAGAAAAATGATCCCTTTAAATCATTTAACTTTTCTAGACAAAATGTACAGTTGTATACATTTCTAATGAAATGCTTGTGTTCTTTGTTTGTTCTTACATATTCATTTTTGCCCAAGCAACTCCTGTCTTCTCTGCCCTTGAATTTCATCCTCTGCTTTCAAGCAGATTTCTCAAAGCCACAACTGCTATGGCAAACTAGATCTTGTCATATTACTGATGTAACTACCCTGGATCTTTTTCAGAAAGAGACTAATATGTTTACGCAATCTTAAAAGAATGTGGAATTTAAAACAAATTTGGGTTTACATTTTCCTATCCTTTCACAACTTCCAGTAATGTTAGTAGCAGATGTGGGCATGATTTAGAACAAAACACTTGAGTATAAAGTTACTAGTTCAAATTACTATAAAGCAGCACCACCCATTTTATTGATATCTGCCAACTCAATTTAACCATTTTCTCTTAATCTTCCCTGGGAACTCTAACTATAGAGTATATTTTGACTGTTAGAAACTTATAGCCATAGGAAAGAATTTGAACTTTGAGACTGGTAGTTGAAATCTGCAATAATAAACAGGTCATGTAACTACACCAATAGTTTTACACTAACACAACTTCATTACCGAAAAGTGTCAGAACTCATATAATTTGTGATGGAGGGAATGTTTTTAAATGCATTGTAAAACATATTTTACTTTCCCTTTATTTAAATATTGTAAGGTGTTTGCTCAATTCTACACCAGTTGTTTTACTGTCTATTCCACGTCTTTGGGTATGTCTACACTTGCACCCTCTTTCGAGAGAGGGATGCAAATGAAGACATTCGGAATTGCAAATGAAGCCGGGATTTAAATATCCCGCTCTTCATTTGCATATTCGCATTATGGCACTATTTCGAAATAGCGCATTTTGAAATAACAGATGCTGTTAAGACACAGTTATTTCGAGAGAAAACCCTTCTCTCGAAATAACTGGTAAACCTCATTGTATGAGGAATAAGGGTTATTTTTCGAGAAGGGTTTTCTCTTGAAATAACTGTGTCTTAACAGCGTCTTATTTCGAAATAGAGCTATTTCGAAATAGCACCATAACGTGAATATGCAAATGAAGTGCAGGATATTTAAATCCGGCTTCAATTTGCAATTTCGAATGTCTTCATTTACATCCTTCTCTTGAAAGAGGGTGCCAGTGTAGATATACCCTTTTAGTTTATATTGACAGCTCATGTTACTTGTTGCAACAATTTTTGCCATACCAAAAAAAAGACTACTGAGATTCACTCAAGTACCGTCACGCTGCATCATAATAAAATTACTTTCATCCTAGGTTGGTAAAGACTGAATTAATATTCTCAGCCTAAATGTAACAGGCTACTGGAACCATGCAAAAGTTCATAATGCTTCCTTACACTGGCATCATTTACAGCTCCCCAACGTTTTCACTGCTTTTGGGACAAATTTTCATGCAAAATCAATGACGACTCATTCTCTTTCCTTGTTCAATTCTGTGTACACCAGTCTCAGCTTTGTCTATCCCCTCTCTATCACTTGCTGCATTTTGGGGGGCTGGGCAGAGGAGCCATTATATACTGTTTCTGTCTGTGAAACTCTCCCTTCAAGATACCTTTCTAATTCCCATGTAAGACAATTGCCAATACAAGAAAAAAATAATTGTGTAATGCTGAACAGTCTCTACAGATATGTTTTCTGATGACACATCTGTGTGTGGCTTCTTTGGGTTTTTACAGCATGATCTACATGGCTCAGGAATTCATACACTTCTGTTTCTCCCTCACTTAAAATCATAATTTTCTGATATACTAAAATAGATTGGTCTCTGCAAAGGATATTGTGCAGCTCCTGACCCAAAAAGTTTCTCTGTTATGCAAATCCTGTCTTCCAAATTTCCCCACACATATGCCAATAAACACGATTCTCTCAACTTCTAACCCACTAATTCCACTTAATGTCAGATACAGTTAATTGTAAAAGGAATTAATCTTATTGGAGTAGAAATGTAGGGAGAATATTCTAAGAACTGTTTGTGAGGATATGTTGACAGTGTGTTTTAGGGACAGAATGCAGGATGGGAGAAGAGCTAATTACAGTGGAGCAAAGTAAGGGTGCTCTCTTGTGATTAAAAACAGTCTGGGTAAATTAAATTAAATAAACTGTCATTTTCAGAGAGAACTCTAAAGTCACCATTTTAAATCATTAGTTGAATGGTAGCCATTTTGATCCCTGACAGAGCAGCAAACTCAAATAAGGAATGACTTGAGTGCAGAGTTCCTATTTTCCTTGGCAAGGAGAAAAAAAAAAGTACTGAATAGGTGAAATATTTCTATCCAGAACATTTTAAGTTCTCTTTCAAATGACAGTAGGAGTTCAAAGCTTTTCCCTACCCCATAAGCTGATAGAAAATGAGATGTACAAATAATGTGCTTAACTGATACGTTCAAAACACATTTGAACAGTCAGGGCAAAAAGATTAATATACACATTTAATACCAAAAACTGCATGTACTTTTATCAGCTTATTAAAATGAATATGATCTTCCATACTTCTATTTTAATACTATATTTGGAAAAAACAACTACTTGAAAACATGTTTCTAACACTTTTTTATTTTTGATCCCTGTAGTATAATGCATCTATCTGGAATGTGGAGTCAGATCATTTTTGTGGAAAACCTAGAAACTCGTGGAGAATTCTTCAGCTTTGAAGTTTGGAATGTAGTTGGTGTTTCTTAATGACCAGTTAAGTTCTTTAACTTATGATAATTTTATTGAGAAGGAGCATGAAGAGAAAACAGGAAAGTAAAAAGTACCTTTTACTTCCTGCCAATTCAGACAGGGAACCTTTTTGAAACAAGTCACCTTGCCCATCATCATCATCATCAAATGAAACTTGGCGGGATGGCCTGGAAACCCCATGGGTGAGAGGACGTTTCCCAATCTTCATGTCTGCAATAACGTTGCTAAAATCAAAAAGACAATTAGAACAATGAAAATCCTATAGTATGAAAAGATAGCAAGTTTAGTTACATGTTTTAATAAGGCAAATTATTCTCAATTGGTTTCATAAGCCTATACTGAGCAACCCTTTTAGAAAGAACTAGATATCTCTACAAAACATCCATCAATGTTCACTGAAATATTTGTAGTTTATTTCATGTTGAACCTATCTAGTCAGCCACCCTTGGGACCGTACCAGTGCTGAACCAGAGAACTTCTCAAACTAGGGATGTTAAATTTCAATTAATCAGCTAATCGAGTAGGCAATGGAATTTCCACTGACTACTCAATTAGTTGATCGGGGGGTGGGGGCGGGCTCTTGCTATCCCCGCTGTGCCCCTGCCTTTTAAATGTCGTAAGAGCTACCCACAGGGCTCTTACTACATTTAAAAAGCAGAGGCACAGCTGGGAACCCGGGCCGAGTGGGGATTCAAGCAGTCCCTGCTCACGCTGGTCCCCAACTGCTGTGCCTCTCCCCCCAGCACCGGTTCCTGCTCACCCCTTGTTGCCCCTGATACAGAGGCAGCAAGGGGGTAGGGGGGAAGCAACTAGTCGAGTAGTGACTCGACTACCCGATAAGCCTAGGCTTATCGGGTAGTCAATTGACTAGTCACTTACATCCCTATGTCAAGCCATGGGAGGTCAATATTGTCAAACATAAGAACAGCCAAACATAGATCAGACCAAAGTTCATCTAGCCCAATATCCTGTCTTGTGACAGTGGCCAATGCCAGGTGCTCCACAGGGAGTGAACAGAACAGGTAATCATCATGGGTACGTCTACAGTTGCTTCCTAGTTCGAACTAGGGATGCAAATGTAGGCGACCGAAATTGCTAATGAAGCGGGGATTTACATATCCCGTGCTTCATTAGCATGATCTCGCCGGCACGTTACTCCGCTCAACAGCTGATTCGAACCAGGAAGTGCGCTCCAGAACGTGTTAGTTCGAACCAAGGGGTTTGGTTCGAATTAATGTTACTCCTCATTTTTGAGGAGTAACATTAATTCGAACCAAGGGGTTTGGTTCGAACTAACACGTCCCGGAGCGCACTTCCTGGTTCGAATCAGCTGTTGAGCGGAGTAACGTGCCGGCGAGATCATGCTAATGAAGCACGGGATATGTAAATCCCCGCTTCATTAGCAATTTCGGTCGCCTACATTTGCATCCCTAGTTCGAACTAGGGAGCAAGCGTAGATGTACCAAGTGATCCCTCCCCTGTAACCCATTCCCAGCCTCTGACAAACAGAGGCTAGGGACAACATTCCTACCCATTCTGGCTAAAAGCCATTGATGGACCTAACCTCCATGAATGTATCTAGTTTCTTTTTTAAACTCTGTTAACGTCCTGGTCTTCACAACATCCTCTGGCAAGGAGTTCCACAGGTTGATTGTGCGCTGTGTGAAGAAAAACTTCCTACTGTTTGTTTTAAACCTGCTACCTATTAATTTCATTTGGTGACCCCTAGTTCTTATGTTATGGGAACTAGTAAATAACTCTTCCTTATTCACTTTTTCCACACAAGTCATGATTTTATTGACATCCATCATATCCCCACTTAGTCTCCTCTTTTTCTAAAAAAAGTCCAAGTCTTTTTTTAATCTCTCTTCATATGGGACTCATTCCAAACCCCTAATCATTTTTGTTGCCCTTTTCTGAACCTTTTCCAATGCCAATATATCTTTTTAGAGACGAGGCGACCACATCTGTATGCAGTATTCAAGATGTGGGTGTACCATGGATTTAGATAGAGGCAATAAGATTCTCAGTCTTCTTCTCTATCCCCTTTTTTTAATGATTCTTAACATTCTGTTTGTCTTTTTGACTGCTGCTGCACACTGAGTAGATGTTTTCAGAGAACCATCCACAATGGTGCCAAGATCTCTCTCTTGAGTAGTTATGGCCAGGGCTCGCCAAGCAGCGGTGAGCCCTGCTCGCCAGCCGCACGGAAGCGCACGCTGCACAAGCGCAGATTGCGCTGCGCATGCGCTGACCGCGCGCTCCGCGGACCCGCCGGGCTAAAATCTACTCACCACAGGCGAATAGAACGCCTAATTTGTCGAGCCCTGGTTATGGCTAAATTAGTCCCCATTATTTTATAGCTGCATTACCAATGCTTCCACTGTTTACTCGGCTCTTAGAAGACATTTGGGGTAAATTAGAGCTAACTATCAGCACCGAACACTGAGAGCCAGGTCTGGTGAATGTGGAAAAAAACACTTTATGGGACAACAGGAAATTTGGCTACACCCATAATGTGGAAATCTGGCTGGCTAAAATCATGCTGGGCTATGGATGTTGCCAGACCAGCGTATGCTGAACTAAAGAGGGTCAACCTGTACTACCTTTAGAAAATACATTAGATATTAATACAAATAAGTGCAGCCAAAGGGAATTTCAAATGGCATAGATGCAGATCATGTGCTTGGAGGGAGAAGGACTTGGTGTGAGGAACACTGGTTCTCCTATGGGGGAAAAAGGGACTGTATAGTTTGCATAGTTTCTCTTCAGAAGAGGAACCAATTTTCTAGGGGACAGTCTGACTAGAACAGTCAGGAGGGTATTAAACTAACAACAAAAGTAGCATGAGAAAAGCGGGAACTAATGAGCGCTCGTTTAACAATCTCAAGATGTTGAACAAAATTAATCAATGCACTAAGGAATATGAAGTAACAAAATTCAATTGCCTATATATCCAGGGTAATACAAAAGGAATTGGAATTCTTCATCTAGAAGCAAAAATTCAATCTAGCTGGTATTGCTGAAACCTAGTGGGCATGTCTGCTCTTTTAGAATGTTTAAAAAAAAAAAATCAATGGATAAAATTACTTAAGGACTGAGTGAGCAAAAGGGATTGAGGAGGACATTGTCAAAAATGTTGTTACCTGTTTCTGAGTCACTGACAGAAGAAAATGATCTTTATCAATGTATTGTAAGAAACTAGATAGGGTACTACTTTGTCTGTTATAAGGACACAAGCCCCCCCACCCGCTGCAGGCAGAAGCCCACTCCAGCCTGCCCTGGCGTGGCCCTCCCGCCTGCCCCGGTTTAAATGGTTAACTGGTTAAACATAACGTTTAACCGGTCAACTGATTAAACGTGATTTTACATCTCTAGTCTGCTACAGACCACCAAATCACAGCAGATAACAGAATGACCATCTACTTATGCCCCTATCTACAATGTATATAAAAAACCTGCACTGTTACGAGGCACTTCAATCTGAGCAATTTACATTAGAAATTCTGAGCATGAGACATCCAAACATTTCAGATGACAATTCTTTAACTCAAGAAGTGTTGCATTCAACACAGGAGAATTCTGTTTTAGACCTTCACAGATCTAAATTGATCACAGAACTAAACTGGTGGTAACCTACACACAAACCTACATGTGCAATCAGAAGTCCATACAAGTAATAGTTGGTGTACACCTAATGCTTTAAAAGGACCAATTTCACAAAGCTGAAAACAGTTATGAGCCAAATAATTTGGGAGGAAGACTTTAAACAAAAAATGTAAATGACAATTGGGAATTATTTAAAACATTTTACTAAATGCCAAAAATCCCACATGTGAGAGAATAGCCCAAACTTGATAAAACACCAAACTAATTTAGTGGAGACGTGAAAGCTATGAAATAATAAACAGGTATTACAAGCGTAAGAAAGGTGATGCTGAGTGATAGTGATAAATATGACTCTCGTGGAAAGGTAGAATTGCCATTGATAATCCAGAAAAGGCAGAAGTCCTGAATTTGAGAGCCAGATATAGTTATATTGTGGCGATAGAATACTTTCCATTCCAACAATAGATCAGGCAGACATTAAACAGCTACCTGTTGATCTAAAAATCTCTTGCTTTAGCAGGATGAGGAGAAGTTGCCAGCTATAATCTAGAATGCTAAGCCAGGATTCATGGAATCTGTGAGCAGAATCATGATGCATCTGTAGGCAGAATCATGCTGTCTCCTGACCAAAAGAAAGCCCTATTAATACGACACCTCTATTAGAAAGCAGTATTATCTGGTGTGAAACGTCCCTATCCTATAGTACAGTACCTGCAGTATCACAAACTTGGTAGACCTGATATTCCTACCTCTTTTCCCAACTAATGTCATGCATGCAACTAGACCCCGGGGGAATTCTGCACCATCATGTACATGTGTGATTAATATGCCATGCATAATTTTTCCCCCACAGAAAATAACTTCTGCTGGAAAGATGTTGCAGTCCTGCCATTTGTGCACCAGGGAATGCTATGGTGCTGGAACAGAGCAACTGTTTTGGGGCAGGAGCAGCCACAAAGCCATAGCTGCCAACACCTAAGGGAAGAGATTGCCTGCCTGTCAGCACTATGCCTACGAGCCAGGTCAGGAAACAGGCTACAGGTGGGGGAGAAGAAGGGAGACAGACAGCATGGGGTTGGGTGGTCACTGACTAGGTGGGGTTCATAAGGACTAATGGGCAAGGACAGACTGGGGTAGGAGATGAATGTGAGTGGAGGTGCTGGGCCACAGGAGGACAGGGAGAGGAGTTGCAGCATGTAAATAACAAAAAGGTGCCCTAAAATATTTAGAATAGTGATAGAAATGTAGCCGTGTTAGTCTGGTGTAGCTGAAACAAAATACAGGACTATGTAGCACTTTAAAGACTAACAAGATGGTTTATTAGATGATGAGCTCATCTTAGTCTTTAAAGAGCTTAGTCTTTAAAGTGCTACATAGTCCTGTATTTTGTTTCTAAAATATTTAGAATTTTGATTTAAGATTAATTTTAAATCTGACATTAACAAAAGAAGTTCAGCTCCTCTGCATCTCTCTCATTTTACCAATTAATTTCTGTTAATGTTATTCCTGGCATTTATGAGCTAGAGATGATGCAGAGAATACACACGTTTTCTGAGGGTCTGACTAGCATCATGCAGTCTGCCCTTTGCCAGAAGTAAAATATTTTTTCACAGTGCACAGTCAACCTGTGGAATTCCTTGCCAGAGGATGTTATGAAGGCAAGGAACAGGGGGTTCAAAAAGAACTAGATAAATTCATGGAGGTTAGGTCCATCAATACTTATTAGCCAGGATGGGTAGAAATGGTGTCCCTAGCCTCTGTTCGTCAGAAGCTAGAAATGGGTGTCAGGGGAGGGATCACTTGATTACCTGTTCTGTTCACACCCTGTGGGGCATCTGGCATTGGCCACTGTCAGACAGAATACTGTGCTGGATGGACTGTTGGTCTGACCCAGTACAGTCATTCTTATGTAGTCACAGACTGCCCAGTCCTACTGTTTTACTTGGCAATCATGCTAAAAGGATATAATATTGTTGTATTATATAGATCACACTCCCTGTGAGTAGCTAACTGCTATGGAGCTGGATTTCTTTGGCCAAACTATATTCTGGATATATGGCACAGTTAACACACGCACTCCACAGTGTCACAATTTTGCATGGATGGGGTCCTAATGTTACTGTGTCAGTGGTGTCTGAAAGGTGTGTAAACAGGATTTCATAATAGCTTTTAAAACAAGTGATTGTGTGGTATTATGCCAATCGTGCTCTCTATATACATACATTTCCTCTAGCACAGGGGCGAGCAATAATTTCTGATGGGGGGGCTACTCAAAGATTTTGGAAAGTGGTCGAGGGCTGCACTCTCACAGGCATTAATGGAGATGCAGGGTCTGGAATAGAGGTTGGGTGCAGAAGGGAGCTTGGGGTAAGGGACTTGGGTGCAGGAGAGAGAATGGTGTCTGGGAGGGAGTTGGGATGAAGCAGGCGGTTGTGACCTAGGGCAGGGGACTGGTGTGCAGGGGTTTGGGATGTGACCTAGGGTAGAAGGATATTGTGATCTGGGGCAGGACGGGGTGCCAGATCTGGGAGGGTATGAGTGTAAGAAGGGAACAGAGGGCTTGGGTATGCTGATTTGGGGAGGGAGGGCAAGACAACTGGGGCAAGAAAGGGCTGGGGTGCCAGAAACAGGCTTTGGCCAAGAGATTTACTTGTCAGCTGCCAAACGAGCCTGCCTGCCTGCAGAGCTTAAAATGTTTCCCTGCCAGCCAGCCTGCTTGCCTGGCCATGTACTTTATGAATAACTGAGCCCAGGAGAGGGGGCATGATTCTTCTTAGCTGTCTGTTACTCTAACAAGCAGCTCCCATTGGCCGGTTTCTGACAAACCGGCCAATGGGAATGTGCTGGGGTCGGGGCAGCTCCTAAAACTTCCTCCCCTCCAGTTTCAAAACAAACAGAGCCCTTCAGCTGCTTTTCTGCACAGTGCATGGGGCTGCAGAACAAGCTGGGGAACCTGTGTGGGGTTCCCCACTGCCTCCGTGGGCCAGATCCGGCTCGCAGGCCGTATTTTGCCCAGGCCTGCTCTAGAACATTGAAGAAGAAACAGGAAATTAACTGGAAAAAAACAAAACTAGACTTCTTTCAACAAGAAAAGTAGGAAATGGAAATTCTATCCCCCAGTCAATCCACTGTGTGTATGTATTGCAGATGTCTGAACAGGAATGATCACCTGCACTACATGGATTAAAGAAAAAGTGAAAGAGAACTCAGGATGCATTTTAGCTTTAACTCGCTATTCCTTTCCCTTCGTTGATTTAATTCTAACCTTTAATATTGCCAAATTGATTTTCCTATAGTGGTGGTGTAATTTCCACTGAGCAAAACTTCTTCCCACACACACAAATTCCTGTATCATTAATTTTTTCCCCTTCTAGTGAACATACTGTCCTCAATATGTCCACAAAACAAACTGATGGGAGAAGATTCTGTGCAACAGTGACATCCAGAGGGCAGACTGTATGTTAAACACAATATAAGCTAAGACTTCTTGGCTATAATTATGATCTTTATTATAATTTAATACCTCAATCAGAATAACAATATTCTGATTTAGAGAAACAATGTTATATTGTAAGGTACTTATGCTTGTGTAGCTATTTCAATCAATTAAATCCATCTCTGAATGTTTTACATTAACCATCTACTGTCTCAGCCCAATGGTACATTGTCTAGTACAGACCTGGCAAAATACCCTCCACAGGCCAGATTCAGCCCACCAAGCTGCCAGATCCAGCCTGCAGATGCAGTGGGGAACCTCAGGCAGACTCCCTGCTTGCACTACAGTCTCCCACCCCTTAACCCCCGCTCAGAGATGCAGCTGCTGCAGCTGTTTGTCTTTCACTCCTGAGCCACAAGGAGGGGGGAGTGGTGCGACACACGCCGGTCCTGCCCTCAGCACAATCCCATTGGCCGGTTTCCAGCCAATGGGACCTGCTTGTCATCAACAGGCAGTTTGTGAAGCACCCTCCCCTTCCTCCCCTCAGACTCATAGCTGAAGCCAGTGCAGGGGTTGGGCAGGCAGGGGCCTCTGCTTGAGAAGGCTGCTGGCTGGGAGTCAAGCAGGTAAAGTCTCCCAGCCAAAGCCTGCCTCTAGCCCCCCCAAGCCTTTGAGCCCTACCCGATGTAACAAACTCTTTGCCCCCCTTTTGTCCCCATATTCCCTCCCAGATCCTGCATCCCAATCCCTGGCCCTAGGTCACAATTTAAACCTCTGCACCCAAGTCCCCTTCCCCAGATCACAGCCCCCTCTTGCCAAAGGTCACAATCTCAACCCCTGTACCCTAATCACCTAACCCAGGTGTGGCCTTTCACCGCTTTCCAAACTCTTGGAGTGGCCCCCCATCAAAAATTGCCTGCCCCTGGCCTAGTATGCTGTCTCAGAAGCAATCAGTACTTGATGTTTCAAAGAATTGCAATCCAGCCATGATGCATCTGGCCAACTGTACAATGCAGTACATTGTGGGGGTGAGAACATGTCTTCCGAATATGGATGTTAGGGTATAACCGATTAACTACTGAAAAACTGCCTAGGGAGGTTGTGAAATCTCCATCTGTGGAGATATTTAAGAGCAGGTTAGATAGACATCTATCGGGGATGGTCTAGATGGTAGTTGGTGCTGCTTTGAGGGCAGGGGACTGGACTCTGTTCTCTCAAGATCCCTTCCAGTTCTAGTGTTCCATGAACTGATCCTTATCGGTTACACTCAGCTGGCTCACAGGGAGGTGGCTTCCTGCAGCAGGGCAGCGAAGCTTCCTCCCAGGTGCCGGGTGGGCAAAGGCTGTCCGCTCCACTCTTGGGGAGGTGGCTTTGCTGTGGCCCCACTCCTGGGGAGGCTTTGGCTACAGGCTCTGCAGCAAAAAGCTTAGTGTAACTGCTAAGATTGTTAACAGCATTTTCAGTTACCATATTACGCAATTGTTAACATCCCTACTTACAAACCCATGCAGACCAAAAATAACAAGTTCTCTCTTACACAGTGACAAGCAGTTCTTAATTTCTCCAAGATTTTTTTTAATGAAAGTTTAGAAAGGAAAAGATGATGACTATTTCAAATCCTTTTACTTAGCTTGCAAAGTCTCAGACAGAAACCAACTTTTCATTCTCTGTATATAGTATCTAGCACATAGAGGCCTGACCTCTCTGATGCACTGCTAAGGAGGCAAGACAAATAAATAAATGTTGTGAAATTAATCGTACAAATGTGAATAATATCTGAAGTAATATAGCAGTGTCTTCCAAGTCCACAGACACAGTCCTAGTACCTCTGATTAATCGAAATTTAACATCCTTAGTCCACAGACTGTCTCAAAGATTTCCAAAGGGGTCCAAATCTGCATTTGAAATTTTTTTCAAATAAAAAAGGTTGAAAATTGCTGACCTTAATAATCCCTTAGGTACTAATAGTCACAGCATCCATTTCTATCAACTCTCTCTGGATATTTTACATTTCTGCTGAGAGGACATGACTAAAACTGAACATATTTCTCCAGGGAAATGCATACCAATGTGCATTATCTAATGTTTTAGTTTCCATCACCGCTTTTTAAATGCATCCAATCTTCTAAGTCTCTAAAGAGCTAATTTCATTTATCTGTTCACAACAACCCCTAGCTATTCTGGTGGATTAATTCACAATTTTCAATCAACATGAGATGATTACATAATTTTTCTTTCCCACTGACATGCTCTCAAAATATGCATTACCTTAATATTTAACAAAGTTAACATTCATCTACCAATGTGCTTTACCACCATTTTGTTTATTTGTGACCATCTAGATGCTCTGCTACTCATCAGTATATTTACTGAATGCAAAAGGCCCTATAACTAATCCCTATAAAACCTCACAAATAACTTTTAATCAGTCTTATGAATCCACATTTCCTACCACTTTACCACTTAAGTCAATACCTGAATTTGCCCCAAATCTAGAGTCATTTTCATGTGACAATAAAAATAATCATATAAACTACTTTGTTACTGCAAACCTGCATAAGAGGTCTCCACATTCTCAGTTGAAGATCTAGTTTTCTGCTTCTTATTTAGCATTTTCTTTTGATAATTTTTCTGAGCTGCTACACTGAAAGTAATAGAAGTCAGCAGCCTGTCTTTAACCATCACCAAATAGTACAGTATGCACTGTTCCATCACAGCTTCCAAATAAATGTTCCTTGCCTGGATAGAAGCTACATTTAAAGAAAAAGGAACAGTGCCAAGGAATGAGTTTATTGGAAATTTTTGATGGGTAGGGTGGACTATAAACAGAGGTTGCTTTACTTAGTTTCTAAAAGTTGCATTGTCACTAAAATCTACCAGTCCATATAGATGAACTTTCAGACTCTCCCTGTGACAGTTGATGAAGATGACAAGACCAAAAAAAATTCATCTAATGATACTTTATTAGCTCATCCAAAAAAAAAAAAAACCCTTGGGAAAATAGGCAACCAGAATTTTGAAAAGCTGTTCTGGAGGAAAGATGCCAACTAGATGGCTCAAAAGTTACAGAAAGAATTTAGTATAAACAGACTAACTGCACGTCAGCTATTACCTTTTTAAAGAAGGATAACATGCACAAGTATGTCTCTTTCAAGAAGCTTTTTTGTATTAAATGCTCAACCACCTTAAATTGGACAACTTAATATTAGAGGCTTCAGCACTCTGGGAAATATGTAATCTACAGACCTTATGTTAGTCATTTCCCCTTTTTTCTGTGCATCAGTGGCTTCTTCATGCTTCCTTAGTAATGCAAGTAAATCTGACACTGTTCGTTTCCTGTCAAAAGGTAATGAAGATGCAACAGCAGAGGCAGCTTCCACCAGTTTTGGATTTAGAGGCCTGCTCCAATAAGAGACAACAGAGGTGCAAAATGTTTAGAAATCAAGATCGTATACATCATCATTTCACAAGTCATTTTTTATTGTAAATAGTTATGTTATGTCTTATTGACTTAAAGGTAAGTTACATCCCATCAAAGAAGAGAAATTGTAGAATCCAGTCCCCTGCCCTCACAGCAGGACCAGGCACCATCTAGATCATCCCTGATATATGCCTATCTATCCTGGTCTTAAATAGCTCGAGTGATGGTGATTCCACAACCTCCCTAGGCAATTTATTCCAGTGTTTAACCACCATGACAGTGAAGTTTTTCTTAATGTCCAACCAAAACCTCCCTTCCAGCAATTTAAGCCCATTGCCCCTTGTCCTCAAAAGGCAAGAGCTGAGCCATTGCCTGCATTGGTGGGGAAGTGAACCCGGACCGACTACTTGGAAGGCAGCAATGCTAACCACTACACCACCACCCCTAAAGAAAAAGCCGGGCTTGTCTCAAGAAGTTCAAGTTTGTCTCTTGCCTCACAAAACCACCAGAGACTTGGGGGCACTGCAGAGTTGGTGTTCTTAAGTTGTGGAAGGGATACCCTAACATCACTGAACCACCAACTACGGATTTTAGTTATCGTTTAATTTAATAATCATGTAACTGCACAAAATCTTAGCAGTTACACAATTATTCAATGGGCTCTGACAGCGAGGCCAGTAGCCAGTGCACTCCCAGCCATACTCCCAGGGAGTCCCCTGCCACCCCATGCTGCTGAATCCGGGACCACTGTGGACAGAGGCTGCTCTGGAATCCCGCCCGCCTTCCCCCCACCCCACACACACACACACACACACTGCTGCCTCTGACAGGAGGCAACAAGGTGGGGCAGATGGCTCAGCGGAGCCCGCACAGACCGAAAGCCAGCTCCCCGCACGTATTGGCTCCCACTTGCTACCTCCCCCGCTGTCTCTCTCTAAGAGGTAGCAGTGCATGGGTGAGGGGTAGCAGGCAGCTCTATGGGATTCTGTGCTCATGGGGAGCTTGCTTAAAAGAGGCAGCGGGGAGGGAGAGTGTTTGTAGTCTTTTGGATTAACCAATAGGCCCAGTCTTCTTATTAATGAAAGGATTGTTTCTATTGAGGATTCTTGTCTACAAAAAAAGGGACACTTTTTGCCACTATTTATCCTACAGAATAATAGAGTCCATTTTGAAGAAGAAACACCTGAATTGGGCATATTGCATTTTACCTCTTAGCTTTACTGTCTGCTGTAGCTTTCTGAAACATGCTGCTT
Organism: Rafetus swinhoei; assembly: GCA_019425775.1. NCBI lineage: Eukaryota > Metazoa > Chordata > Testudines > Trionychidae > Rafetus > Rafetus swinhoei. The sequence continues at coordinate 59,097,273 of CM033437.1, forward strand.
GCACTCTCCATGCTTTCTGGCTGGTCCTTGGTTTGCTCCTGGGTCTTCAGGGGTTTTAGCATCTGGAATTTCTTCTTTGAACTTAATTCTACTTTCATTTCATGAATGATGTTTAACAAATTCTTCTTCGAATTTCCTTGTGTTGTCTTCTCCTGATTCTCTGAAACCTTCTCAGCACTACTGTCTGTAGAAGTAGCAGATTCATCTTCCTTGTTGTAGAACCCTGTGCTAGTAAAGCACCTTTGTTTTGTACTAGGCAAGATGGGAAAGGGGAAAAGGTACAAGTTACACACAACAGCTTTGTTAATCAAATTGACCGGGCCTAATTTTTCACATACTGAACTGGAGATCTTGAAATGTACAATTTTACTCTGAAGGCAGCTCTGAAATCATTTACAATTCCATCTTGCCATAAATTTCCTTTCAAAAGCCTCTTTGTCCATCATCTCATTTTGCATTACTTATTTGCAAATAATTATTCGCTTCCTGCATGGAGTGTTAGGAACAGTTTAGAAATCAATACGGGTAACCTGTAGCCACTTACAATGACTACTATACTGTATACTTTGAGTTACTAGTTCTTCAAAATACTCTCTAAGCATTCAAAATTATACAAAAAGATATCCTTGTATTATTAGGCTACCTTGCTTGTTTTCTGTCTTGAATGACTACACAAGTTGTTCTGAAGTAACAAAATATTTCTTATTGAAAGCGATTAAATGTTTCCAGTGCCCTGTCAAATATACTAGTTTCCAAACCATGCTAATTTTTATCCCATGCTTTGAGCATACATCTGTGCCAATAGACAGCATTATGTTATTTCTCCCACCTCCACATTTTAAGTGCTGATGAGACCACAAATATATATAGCAGTTTGACATTACAAGTTAGAAGAAGAGATGTGATAGTGTTTTACTTTTGTATGTGGTAAACTACATAACTGACACCACCAGAGTATGGATGTTAGTAATGTGCAGCCCCATTCTCTGGCAGCAGTACCTGCTCATTGAGCATTCTACTTTCTTGGGTGAGGCAATCTATTACAAACAACACCGAGGGCTGGGAAAGAAAATGACAAAGTGACCCAGCAGCCCTTTAAAACACTTCATCACATCTCTTGTACCATAAGCCCAGTAGAGCTGGCACTACCATAAATTCCTTCCAAAGCAATAAGGGCTAAACCAGAGAGAAGCACTAGGAGTGTCCACTCGGGGACTTATACTGGTATAACAGTAAGGAGGTGTAAACTCATTCTTTTCTGTATATCCTGTAAATAACTTCTAGTTTAGAATAAGCCTTATAGCCTCTTTTTATCTCCATTTCTCATCCAGAATGATCAGGGTACAGTACTTGCCCCATCATTGTGAGGATAACTACCTTAAAGATTTTTGGGGTTATAATGGAAAAGCAATACTGCATATGAGCTCCAATTGTGATTGGAAAAGAGCCAAGTATGTTCCTCAGACGTAGAAATAGGCAAGTAATGAGCAGAAGCAAAGAGGTAATTTTACCTCTCCATATGGAGTCCACATTTTAAAAGCAATGCTGAAAAATTAGAGAGGAAAATGGAGAGAGACAAAAGCAAGTCATGGGACTTAAAACAAGATACAGAGAGCTCAGTCTATTCAGATTACTAAAAAGATTAAGAAGTGACTTAATTACAGTGTATAACAGGGGTGGGCAAGATCCGGCCCAGCAAGCCATCTGATCCAGCCCACACTGCTGAAACCACAAGGCTGTTCAAAACTGGCAGCTGGCAGCCCCCTCCACCACCACCACCAGGGGCTCACTATGCGTAGTGGGAGCCACAAGACATTTTAAACAGCAAGGCGTACCCCTGGCAAACGGGGTGGGAGGGGACGAGAGACTTTGCGTGCTCCCCTGTCCCCAGGTCCGGATTGGCCTGGGGCTGGGGAAGTGTGTGAAATCTTTTGCCCCCTCTTCCCCACCAGGGACGTGTGGCACGTAGATAGAGCCACAAGCTGTTCAAAAAGGGGTTGGCAGTTTCCTCTAGGTGCCGCATGACCCTGGAGGGGGCAAAGGGGAAGAGAATTCATGCACTCCCCCACTCCCAGGTGCAACAATTGGCCTGAGGATGTGGGAGTGTGAAGTGTCCTCCCCGCCAATAGCAAGGGGCACAGAGAGAGCCACCAGCTGTTCAAATCGACTGGTTGTTCCCTCTAGGCACCGAGGACGTTAAGTATCGGGTAACTGATTAATCGAATAGTCGATGCATTTTTGCATTGACTATTTGATTAGTCGATAGGGTGCCTCCACCTTTGAAATGTAGCAACAGCCCCAGGGCTGTTGCTACACTTCAAAGGCAAAAGCACCGAAGCCCGGGGTCAGCTGGGGACTCCCCCACTGACCCTGGGTTCCATGCGGCGCTGCCGCTTTTAAATGCCGAGGAGAGCCCAGCATCGGGCTCCCCACGGCATTCAAAGTGGCAGCACCACACGGAGCAGCTGACCCCAGGCTCCATGCGCCACTGCTGCTTTGAAGTACACCCCTTTTTCCCCCCTCCCTTGCTGCCTCTATCTGATAGAGGCAGCAAGAAGGGGGCAGGGGGGAGTGACTAGTCAACTATCTGATAAGCATTTGTCCTTCACATCCCTACTAGGCACCACGTCACCCTGGCATGGGGGAAGGGGAGAGCTCACACACTCCCGTGCCCCCAGGCTCTGCTTCTAGCTGTGATTGGCCTGAGGGCAGAGGAGCAAGCAAAGTCTAGTTCCCAAGGATGTGCAGCCTGAGCTGCACACAGAGGGAACTTTCTTAAGCAGTCTGGGGCTGCTACAGGAGGGAGCCTGCTTCAAGGACCCTGTTGGGCTGCTGGCTGGAAGCCATCTTAAGCTGGGATGGGCAACAATTTTTGCTGGGGAGCCACCTTGAAGGGGTGGGGCCTCAGGCAGAAGAGGCAGGGCATCAGTTGGAAAGGGTTGGTTCCCTTTAGGCACCACGCAACCCTGGTGGAGGAAGGAGGTAAAAAACTTAAGATGCTCCCCCACCCCCGGGACAATCAGGGCCTGGGGAAGCATACAGTCTCTCACTCTCCACCCTGCCAGGGGGGTGCAGCACCTAGAGGAAACTGCCAGCCATTCTGAACAGCTGGTGGTTCCCTCTGGATCAGGGATGGGTAATAATTTTTGGCCAGGGGCCACTTCAAAAAGTTTTGAAGTGCCACTCGGAAGGGGCTGGGCCTAAACCGGAAGAGGCAGGGCCAGTACGCTTCTGGGCTGCCCAACACCCAGACCATGATTGGTCTGGGGGTGAGGGAGCCCTTTGGCCCCCCCCTTCCCACTAGGCACCCACTCCGCGCCCTGCCGCGTGCTCCTCGCAGGGTGGCGGTAGGGCAGGAGGCTTCGGGCGCTCCCCCTGCCCCCAGGCCAATCAGGGCCTGGGGGCAGGGGGCACTCAAGGCCTCCTCCCTCCCTGCGAGGAGCACGTGGCACTTTGATGTGCCGGGCGCTCCACACCGAGCCAGGGCACGGCAAAAGAAGTTTTGCGCAGCTCCCCTATCCCCATGGCCTGGGGGCAGGGGGAATGCCCGAAGCCTCCTTCCGCCCTACCCCCGCCCTGAGAGGAGCACGCGGCACTTCAATCAGGGCCTGGGGATGGGGGAGGAAACTTCACGAGCTCCTCCTGCCCCCAGGCCAATCAGGGCTTGGGGGCAGGGGAGCGTGTGACATCTCCTCCCACCCTGCCAGGAGCGCATAGCACTTTGAAGTGTAATGTGCTCCTCACAGGGTGGGAGGAAGTTTTGCATGCTCCCCTGCCCCCAGGCTCCAATTGGCTTGGGGCCGGGGGAGCAGCAGGGCCTCCACAGGCTGGATCAAACCGCTTGGCAGGCCACATCTGGCCCGCGGAGGCCCTTTTGCCCACCCGTGCTCTAGGTGCGGCTTGGCCCTGGCAGAAGGAGGAGACTTTCTGAGCTCTCCCACCCGAAGACCAATCAGGACCTTGGGGCGGGGGAGTGCGGGGAAATCACTTGCTGTTGAAAACAAATGGTGTATGCCTGGTGGAGTGGAGGGAGTCCCCAACAGCTTTAAACAGCAAATGACTTCCCACACTCCCCCATCACCAGGTCTCAGTTGATCTGGGGCAGGGCAGGGAAAGGGTGGGCTGTGGGTTGGATCAAACAGCTTGGTGGACTGGATTTGGCCCATATCTTGCCCACCCCTGGCCTAAGGTAAGTGACTCCCAGCCAGAGCCTGCCTCTGGCACCCCAGCCCCTTCCAATTCCCTGCCCCAGATCACTGCTCCCTCCTGCCCGCCGTCACCACCCACAAGAGGTCTTGATCATGCCAGTGTAGACGTAGCCCTGGTGTACAAGAACCTCCACAGGGAAAAAAATGCTGGGCTCAAAAGGGGGTTAATCTATTGACCAACGGCCGAGCAAACCCCAAGAGCAGCAAATACGCCTGCCCTGGAGGAACTGTTTTTGCAATCGCATCGCCTTGTCCTTGCTAGTGATTCTCTCGCTCTGCCCCGGAGCCGCACGGAGACCCCACCCGCACAACGCGGCGCTGCCCCCGCCTCCCACGCAAGGCAGTGGCGGGGACACGCGCCCGCCAGCGCTCATCCAGCTGCGCGGGCCGGGCCGCAGAGAGAGAGCGGGGCAAATGGCTCCCGGCGCCGAACGGGCCGATTCCGCGGGGCGGGGCAGCAGCAGCAGCGGGCCGGCGTGTCCCGCCAGCAACGGCAAATCGCCGCAAGCCGGTCGCCCTCCCGCCCAGCGCGGCCCCTGCGGGGCTCCCGGCAGCCGCGGCCAGGCCGCCACGGGCCCGCCTCGCGCCTCACCTGCCACATCCCGCCGCCCGCTCCGGGGCGCCCCCAGGGTAGGCGAGGAGCCGGGCGCGGCTCCCCCAGGCAGAGACCCGGCTCCACATCCCGGCGGCCCCCAGAGAGCCGCCGTCGTCGTGTCCGCTCCTGTAACCGCTCCCCCGCCCTCACCTGGGTCCGTCCGGCCTCAACCTTCCGCCCGGAAACAGTAGCCAAGAAAACTGCTTCCGGGACCGATTCGCCCTAGGGGAGGTCTCACGTTGTGCAAGCGGGAGGTAACTGGTGCCAGCAGATCCTGGCGCGGGGACAGTGAAAGGGGCCTACTTACGGGGGGGGGCGTGTGTGTGTTTTGTGCTGTTGCCCAGAAGCTTCCACGGCTGGCTTTGGTACCTGGCACTGCCCTGACCTTGGGCCAGTCACTTTGCTCCTAGCCAGTTGGCAAACTGGTAAAAGGCTACAGGGATGCAAATGCCAGTACCGTGTAGATGACACAGGGTTCTACCCAGGAGGGCCAACCTCAAGAGATCAAAAATCATGAGGGTTTTTGCATGGGAAAGGTGATGGTAGTTAAGGAATGGGGGTTTTCTTTTGATTTTGACCTCTTTGCTCACATCCCATTCCCACTATGGCTACGTCTACACTGGCATGATTTTCCGCAAATGCTTTTAACGGAAAAGTTTTCCGTTAAAAGCATTTGCGGAAAAGAGCGTCTAGATTGGCACGGACACTTTTCTGCAAAAGCACTTTTTGCGGAAAAGCATCCGTGCCAATCTAGATGTTTTTTAAGAAAGCCCCGATCGCCGTTTCGCCATCGGGCTTTTTGCATAAAACACTTTTAGCTGTCTACACTGGCCCTCTTGCGCAAATACATTTGCGCAGAGGGCTTTTTGCCTGAACAGGAGTGTCATTGTTTTGCAAGAAGCACTGATTTTGTACATTACAAAGTCAGTGTTCTTGCACAAATTCAAGCGGCCAGTGTAGACAGCTGGCAAGTTTTTCTGCAAAAGCAGCCGCTTTTGCGGAAAAACTTGCCAGTCTAGACACAGCCTATGCGTGTGAGAGAAGGAGACAATTATTGTGATCCCAAAACAGCACCACTCAGATTTGACCTGACTGCCCTTCTATCATGTTAGCGCCCAGTAGTGGTTAAGCCAAGTCTGTATGTGGTGGCCTATGTAGACCTTTCCACTACACACTGGTGGGTCATGACCCACCCATTGGGAAACACTGGTATAAAAGATCCCACTTTCACAGATAGTCTGTTTATATATTCTCTTTACTTATGTCGACCATATGTTCGGGATTTTCCGGGACTGCCCTGAAATTAAATACTGCATCCCGGTGTCCCCATCAACTAGTAAAATGTCCTGGAAAGCCCCACTGCATCTAGCTTTTGCGGAAGAAGCGAGCCAGATATGGCTCAGTGCACTGCCATTTCACTTTCCCCTGGCTACCAGAGCCTCGCAAAGACTCACTCCCTAGTGCGGTGCAGAAGCAATGAGCTCCACCTCCCTCAACACTGCAGAGCATGTAGGCGGCTCCCTTGGCGCTTTGCTGGTGGGCAGCTGGGACGGCTTCCAGTGGTGTGTGGTTTCCAGAGTTGGGAGTATTCTCCAACTTCCAGTGCGCTACCGCCCAGCAAACACCCCCACTCCGCCACCCACTGCGGCTGCCCCACCAACGCAGACTGTGCGGCCCCTACTTCCGCCAGCGAGACTGCTTCTGCCACACAGGGCCCCCGGTCCGGCCATGCTGTCTCCTCCATCTTCAGGTGGCCACTTGTTACAGCAGCCACCACCACCATTGCCGGGGGAAGGTGGCGATGGGCAGATCTGAGGCAAAACCCGGTGGAACTGCTCCTGGACCTCAGCGCCTTGGAGCTGCCGCTTCAGCCCCGGGGAGGAGCTGCACAGAGCCCAGCTGGGGCGTTGCGGGGCAGGGCACGCTCGAGCTCAGCAGGTGCACTCCATGCACTGCCGATCTCTCTCCCCTTGCCTCTCCGCGCCCGACTGGGAGAGCGGCAATGCATGGAGCTGCTTACTCTGCCACTCTCCGTGAACTGGGTCTGGTGAGGAAGGTCGGGGCTTTCTTCACCTCCTCCCTCCTCCGCACACCCTCTGAGCAGGAAGCCAGATGTCATGGCTGCATGGGCTCCCTGCTGTGTGGGGATGGGTGCAGGAAGGGGGGACAGAGCTCCCTTCCCCTCTACCCTGCTGGGGGAACAGCAGCATGCTGTCTGGAAGCTTTCCCAGCTGCAAGGGGGCATGAAGTCAGGTAAGCATCCCCCCTCATGCCCAGATCTCCACATCCCAATCCCGCTCACTCATTCCCCGCACCCGTAGCTTGCTCCTGCACCCTCACCCCTGACCAGACACCTACCTCCACCCTGCTCCTGCATCCACCATTGCTCCTGCACCCTCCACCTGGCCAGACATCCTACTCCCAGGCTGCTTCTGCACCCTACCTCCCACCCAGACCTTGCAACCTCTCCCCCTTCTGCATCCTACCTCCCTCCCAGATCCTGCACCTCATCCCTATCCCACTAGCTGGCAGCCCTGTCTTGCATACTGAACCCCTCATTTTTGTTCTCCTGTTCAGAGCCTAAGGGAATCCATAAAATCCACTAACTCCAGAACCTCAGAAAAGTAAACCTGGCCTATGTAAAGGCCTGAATCTCAGTCCTCCCTGTCCCTTCCCCTTGCCCTATGCAGCTGGAGTGCCAGGGGAGTGAGGTATCTCAGTTGAGGGCCACATCAGTGAGGGATGGAGGTTTTTGGAGGAGGTATTTTGCTTCTCACTTGTGTGGTCCCCAACTGATTTTTATATGGGTCAGTGGACCCCGATCCAAAAACAGTTCCCCACCCCTGCCATAAATAAATAAAACATTGAAACCTTTTGTGTTGGACACAAATTAATATTTTACTTTGATAAACTAACATGAGAAAGGTAAAATGCTTAGTCTGATTAATAATTTAAACTATTCTCCCTAGCTGCAGCACTAGCAAAATGGCTGAGGTGTAATTATGTAATTAACGGTGAGTTTCCATTAGCAACTGTTGGTTCACGGACAGGTTTACAGTAAGCCAGGGGGTCGATAGGCCAAAAAGTTTGAGAACCACTGAAATAGAGGCTCCTCCAGTTTCTCCCCCAGAGAGACTGCCCCGGGCTCTCTGCTGCTCCACAAGAGCCCACAGAAAGACGGGGTCTGTTACCATGGTGGTGGAATCACTGTGTCACTCCAATGTGGATGATGGATAGACTCTTTGTGAGTCTTCTTCATCCAAGTAGTTGATGATTTAAACAGCATGTTAAGATGCCACGTGAAAACACTTGGCGCATCCACAGAGAGGCAGAATGTATCGTCTCTCTACAGAGAGAGTTGTCTTGACTTGTGTGTCTGGGTAAACAAGCCCTTTGTGAGCTCTGTGAAGAGATGAGATGTTTTGACTTCCATTGTCAAGGGATTTGTTCTTCTTTGGGCTGTACCTTGCCTAGACCTGAATGGAGTTAGTTGTGACAACGCATTTCTGAGTTATTCTGACACACAAAGTGAAACCTGTGCTTAAGACCCCAAGTCCAGTGAGAGAAAGTGCTGTCAGAAGTCGTCAATTCACAGTCTCTCCAATTTTCTTCAAAGATCATCTCTACCAGGCAGTGGGGCTTGGACTGATTGGTCCCTTATATTTTTGATGGGTGACTAACTGTTAACTGGATCTTTTTGGGTAATATCAACAGATTGGTCAGGGATGCAACCAGTGTTCCTTCTAAGATGCGCGCCTGTGCGGGTGTGTACCAAGTATTTGAAGCCCACCCACCTCCTCACCAGGACTGTGCAGTGGCTGCACAGCTTCTCCAGGGCAGGGCTGTGTGTGGGTGTCTGCTTCCTGCAAGGAGCATCAGGGCAGCCACAATGCAGCCCTGGCCCTAGCTTCAGCTCTTCCCCAGGGCTGGAGCTGCAGGCCATGTGGCGGGTGGCAGCTGTTCTGGTGGCCCTGACCAGAGTCAGAACTGCATGGCAAGTGGCAGCCCCAGCCCTAGCCAGGGTCAGAGCCATGTGGCTGGTGGCAGCTGTTCCGGTGGCCCCGGCTGTGGCCAGAGCGGCATAGCGGGTGACAGCTGCTCCAGCGGACAGAGCTGCCATGGCTGCAGTGGGAAGCTGGCTCTGGCCACCTGCAGGTGCTGCCGCTGGATGTGACCTGGGAGTGGGACATGGCAGCAGCCAACGAGTTTGTGCTGCGCAACCTGCCAAAGACAGGTGAGAGCAGCCAGCGCCCAGCCCTGCTGCCCACAGTGCTGCCCACTCCAGATTGGGCCGGCAGCTTCTGGCCTCGCCCCTACCTCCCTGCTGCCACAGACACTCCCCAGAGACAGCAGCCGCTAGCTCATCCTTTGCCCCGGGCCAGGGAGATCCGGACATGGGGCTGGACTGACAGCAAATGGCCCAACACTCGGTGCTGGGAGATACAAGGGAGCCTGGTAGCAAAAATAAATCATCATCAACAGATGATCTAAGCTCCTTGGGGGCAGGAACCCCACTGCTTCTTGTCTCTCCTCTGTGTCCTGTCTAGTTCCAGGTTTTCTTTGAAACTTAATCCCTAAAATCTGTTGAGCTGATCCCTCAGATGTTAATGGCAACAACATTTAAACACATCCCCCCGTTCCCTGCCTACTTCTCTTGCTAGTTCATCCCCTGTGCATTTCATAACCCTACTGTGCCGAGACTTGAATCAGCGCTGAAGACACCCTGTGCTGGCTGAGGGGAAGAATAGAGCTGCCTAAAAATTGATTGGGCTGGGGACAAACATTCCTGAAATCTTTCTCCTAAGGTTTGATTGCTTGGGGTTTGCATAACCAGGGCTCGACAAATCCACTTATCTACTCGCCCGTGGCGAGTAGATTTCAGCCGGTCGCCCTGGTCACCAGCGGTTCGCGCATGCACAGTGCAGGTCTCGCACATGTGCAGTGCGGGGCTGGCGAGTGGTTTTCGCCACGATCGTCGCTCCCTGTGCATAACCATTTACTACTGGTGTTATGTAGCAACACAGGTCTTTAAGAAAAATAGTTTATTGTTCAAACTTTGCAGGTGTGTGTGCGGGGTGGGGGTGGGGGGGTGGAGTGATGTCTTTTTACCTTATCTGTTACTGATGGCATGATACAATACATTGGCACTTAGGGTCAGCCATAATAATAAGGATGCTTGGGTGAAAGTTCTGACTTAACATCTCTTTTTATTCTTTGTGACTGGGAAAGGGCTGTTTTGGTATTCTTTCTTCCATAACATTTAAACTATATACATCCGAACAAGCGCATATGACCTCAATATTGGTGCACAAGACAAAACTCACTCTGCTCATGGATGGAAAATCTTAGAGGGAACACTGGATGCAACCCCATGCCCTGGGCAGCCCCATGTGCCTAAGCTTCTCACAGCCAGAAGCTGGGCCTGAACAACAGGGGATGTTGATCACTCAATAACTGACCTTTTATGTTCACTCCCTCTGAAGCATCTGGCACAGGCCACTGTCAGAAGACAGGAGATGGGGCTAGGTGGACTGTTGGTCTGACCCTATTACCATTGTTACGTTTACATGAAAGTATATGGACCATGCAGAGCCAAGCATTGTGCATAATAGGTCAACTGTTTTTCAAACTTCTTTGCACTGCATATTTTTCTGATCTTCAGTCTAAATCAAGTCTCTATCAAAAACTGTAAAAAATTATATTATATGTAGGGAAGGCTTTACTCTGAAGGTAAGCTCCTTTTCTGGTTTGGCCACATGACACAAATCCCCGAAGAACATTTTTTTTTAATATGTAATAATTTAACTCATGTGTCCAGACAGATGTTTCTCATTATTTCCATCTTCCAATGGCGCCATTAAAATGAGTCAATTTTAGAGACATTTCCTGTCACAAGGAGAAGAGGACACACCAGGGCTGATTTGGCAATAGTTAAATGTATGTTAGTAGCCAACAGCGCTGACTGACATTTGTTAGTGTATAGGCCTGTTTATTGGCCTGAGATTGTCCTTGCTGATGTGTGGGCAGGAAACAGAGACACTGAATGTTGTTTCTGCCTAGGCAGATGGGTTTGTTGTTCAATAACATTTTGGGCGTATCTGTTATACCATCATGGGAGTACAATGCAGAGGTGCACACTGCTTCAGCTCCTATCTCAAGCCAAGGTCAAGCAACCAGACAAGAGGTCTTGGGAGGCAGGGGTGGTATAAGACACTAAGAAGCCAAAGAAATATCTGTCCTTGACCACTGCACAACCTCAGTCCTTACCCCTCCCATGGGATACAAAAGAGGATGAATGATGATCCTAGACTCATGACCCTCCAAATCAGAACATGACCATAAGTTGTAAGGGGTGGGACTAGGGGTGTCCACTGCAGGTATATATGGGCCTGCTAAGGAGGAGGAGGAATATGTGGGGATAGAGGAACGAGGAACAGAGACGCAGGCAAGGCTTTGCAGTGTCAGAGCTGGGGAGGGGAACACACAGTAAATGCTCTGCAGCTAGACACCAAACATTGGGAAAAGAGAGATCCACCAGTATGTGAAGTGAGGGATTAGAAGAAGTTCTATTGGTGCATAAAACTGTAGTTGGGAGAGGAGGAGGAGAAAACTATCAGCACATATAGATATGCTCAACTGGTGTTAAGGGCTTTGGAATATGTTTGCTTGGAATTAAACCCCAATAAACATCCCATTGCCTGCACTTTGGACTTCTGGTCTTCTGCTTTCTGTCTAAGTGACAAGAACCAGGGAAGAGGGTGAGGGAAAGCCCTCTAACACTTTTGTCAATTTGAATTGCCAAAACATTGGTTTTGTAGAGATTAGTAAATATGGGGGCAAAGTGAAAAGCTATAAATATTTGGGATTTATACCACTGTATACCTGAAAAACCAACTGGTAGATACTTGCATGTGCCAAATAGTTACGTTTTCGGAGGAGCAATGCAAAAAAACAAAGAACGTGAAAACACGATTATGAGAAGTCAGAGAAAAAATATCATTTTACACTATGCCCATTAAGGTACAGATTGATCTGGATTAAGCCTAAACAAGTTTACTCTCATTCTCATTCCAGTTTTAGACAGGCACCGGAAAAGCAAAACACTACTCCACCCATGGTTTCATTTAACTGTAATTAAAATAGCAAGATTTTTTTTAACTAGAGCAGGCACTCTGTTATTTTCACAATAAAAAGATATCGGAAAGGGATATAAGCCCTCATACTTCAGGGTATAAACCAATTCAATAAAGAGAGTTAAGAGAAACTTGCACTATGGTCAGGTTATTCCATAGATACCCACTTCAGACTTCTTGCACCTTACAGTCTAGAGCACATGCTACTGACTACTTTTGGGACAGGATACTGGGCTAGATGGAGCACTGATTTGATCTAGTATGGAAGTTCCTAAGGTAAGTAGAATTCCAGTAAAACCTACTTGCCCTCTTTTGCACAAGAAAATATGCAAATGAGGCAAAGTGGTGAATATTGCTGTGCCTCATTTGCATACTTAATGAGCCATCATTTTTATGCAGGGGGAGAAGGAGCCGTCTACACAGCTCCTTTTTGCTCAAAAACCCCTTCTTGTGCAAGAGCTGTTCTGCCTGAAAAAAAGCGGGAGAACGGCTCTTGCACAAGAGGGGGTTTCTGCGCAAAAGCCCCTTGTGCAAAAATGGCAGCTCATTAAATATGCAAATGAGGCACAGCAATATTCACCACTTTGCCTCATTTGCATATTTTCTTGTGCAAAAGAGGGCAGTGTAGATGTAGCCCCCCATGTCTCCAGCTCTCTGCCCTGACTCCTGCACCCACTCCACACACCTCAAGCACATTTCTAGCTACTGCAACTAAGGCAGAGCACAGGATCAGTCTCTCGATATTTTCTCAAACTGCATTTCTCATTCTCACTCACTTCATCCTTTGAGTGTTTTTTCACTGTCTTTTAAATGGCATTTACATAGATACTTCACTGGCTCTCAGCAAACAATATATATTTATTTTAAAGGCTTCATTCACACCAGGAAATATTCTGGAGTATGACATTAATGAATGGTACTTAATATAGACAAATTCACAAAACTGTATCATTATTCTAGGTGCATTTACTGACTCAACAGAATCTCTATGGACTCCATTTAATGCCCCTCGTATCTAAGAATACAATTGTTCTGTCTCAGGATTTATCCTGGGACAGAGCTGAAGTATTTGCAATGCCACCTTTCTGTGCAGAGCTTATCCATGGAAAGACAACTTTAAATTACTATAAAGAAGGCACGAAGGCTTTGAGGTTTTTGTTTTGTGTTTCCCAAAAGACTGCCCTACCCTATTTTTACACCAGAAGTTCAGAAAGAGCTTCTGTGAGAGAGAATGTATGGGAAAGGATGCTGCCTTACTGTTTCAAGAAAAAGTAAATGTGGTTTTGGATTGCATGAACAGAGATATAGCAGTAGGTGATGGCATTGCTATACTCCGCACTGGTTAGGCCTCATGTGTTAATGTGTATGTTAGCTTCTCCTTGCTCCAGGACAGTTACATGAAAATCTTATTGTTTCGCTTGGGAAAATTAAGGTGGGATATAGTTCCAGTGTTTGCAAGAGAGTACGCAAAGATCATCCCCCCATTCCCAGGCTGTTTACCTTGGTTATGTTGAAAGACTCTGTGGACAACTACATACCTACTATGTTTACATCATAGATAACAAAAAAGTTAAACCTGAGAGGGAAAGCATATTTTTCTTCAAAATATGTTTAATTCTGGCTAGATATGTCTACACTTACTATGGATCGATGCGGTGGCAATCAATCCACTGCAGGTCAAATTAGTGGGTCAAGTGAAGACCCGCTGTAGCTAAGTCGACTGCCGATCACTCTCCCACCAACTCCATCAGAACAACAAGCATACCGTATATTGATGGGAGAAACACCCAGCATGATGTGGACACTGCAATAAGTCAACCTAAGCTACATCGATTCCAGCTACATTATTCATGTAACTGGAATTGTGTAACTTAGGTTGACTTAACCCTTTAGAGTATACTTGCCCAGAGTTAAATATGTGCTAAGAAAAACTACACACACCTTACGAACAGTTGGGGGGGAAAATATGTCTTTGTCAAAGACTTATCATTTTCAATTAAAGGTTAAGGCTGTTCATTAGAAATCTTCCTGGAAGGGTTCAGAGAAGTGAAGAATTTATATTTTATCAAGTTTTTTTAAAAATACAATCCCACACCTTTTTGTCTGACCTTTCAGGCATTCAAATTAAAAATCAAAAAAAGGCGTAAGATCCATGGTTTATAAAGTTTCCAAGTCAGATTTGCATCTCAGAGAAGAAAATGCATATAACGTCAATAGCTACACAGAGGTAGCATTGACGTTACAGTATTGCACTACACAAATAAATTAACTAACAGCAAACAATTTACTATTCTGTTTCAAGGACAGTGTATTTGCTTTCAAAATCTTTTGTCCATGCTCCAAGCATCTGCAGAGCTCAGCTTGTGGGCTACATAAAGAATGCAGTATCATGTAATGTATATCCTTTGCAGTACCATATAGCATATATACTGCAGTAATCAAGGTATCATGTTAACATTTGACACAAGACACACATTGACAACACACTACCTGAAGTTTAAGTCTAAGTCACAAGCTTGGTTTGCAGCAGAGGCTAGATAATTTTCAGTCAATTTATTTTTCCAATAGCACCACCATCCTACAGCTACTCAGAAAGAAACAATCCAAAATAGTTTCTGACTGAAGAGTAACTCCTACTCTGGAACAGTTAGAACTTTAACAATATTCTCAGTTTAAGGAATAAATCACTTAATAGTTAAAGTGTCAATGGAACTGTTTATATTCTATTTTTCCATTAACAGTTTAGATGTCTAGAGGAATACTCACATTATTTTCAAGGAATGTTAAGGAAACAATCATATTTAATATAATCCATAACTGTTACGAAAGCTCTAGGATAGATTAACACAGAAGACAAAAAAATGTCTACTTTTCTTTCTGGCATTTATTACGCTTATTTTTGTTACATTTCACTTGGCTTGGGTACATAAGAACATAAGAATGGCCGTACTGGGTCAGACCAAAGGTCCATCTAGCCCAGTAGCCTATCTGCTGACAGTGGCCAGAGCCAAGTGCCCCGGAGGGGGTGGACCGAAAACAATGATCAAGCGATTTGTCTCGTGCCATCCATCTCCAGCCTCTGACAAACAGCTACACAGAGACACCATTCCTACCCCCCTGGCTAATAGCCTTTTATGGACCTAACCTCCATGAATTTATCTAGCTTCTCTTTAAACTCTGTTATAGTTCTAGCCTTCACAGCCTCCTCTGGCAAGGAGTTCCACAGGTTGACTACGTGCTGTGTGAAGAAGAACTTTTGCTTATTAGTTTTAAACCTGCTACCCATTAATTTAATTTGGTGTCCTCTAGTCCTTATATTATGGGAACTAATGAATAACTTTTCTTTATTCACCCTCTCCACACCACTCATGATTTTATATACCTCTACCATATTCCCCCTCAGTATCCGCTTTTCTAAACTGAAAAGTCCCAGTCACTTTAGCCTCTCCTCATATGGGACCTGTTCCAAACCCCTAATTATTTTAGTTGCCCTTTTCTGAACCCTTTCCAAGGCCAAAATATCTTTTTTGAGGTGAGGAGACCACATCTGTACACAGTACTCAAGATGTGGGCGTACCATAGTTTTATACAGGGGCAGTAAGATATTCTGTATTATTTTCTATCCCTTTCTTAATAATTCCTAACATTCTATTTGCCTTTTTGACCGCCGAAGCACACTGTGTGGACGTTTTCAGAGAACTATCCACGATAACTCCAAGATCTCTTTCCTGATTTGTCATAGCCAAATTAGCCCCTATCATACATATGTATAGTTGGGGTTATTTTTTCCAATGCGCATTATTTTACACTTATCCACATTAAACTTCATTTGCCATTTAGTTGCCCAATCACTTAGTTTTGTGAGATCTTTTTGAAGTTCTTCACAGTCTGCTTCTGTCTTGACTATCTTGAACAGTTTAGTATCAGCCGCAAACTTTACTACCTCACTGCTTGCCCCTTTCTCTAGATCATTTATGAACAAATTGAATAGGATTGGTCCTAGGACTGATCCTTGGGGGACACCACTAGTTACCCCTCTCCATTCTGAAAATGTACCATTTATTCCTACCCTTTGTTTCCTGTCTTTGAACGAGTTCTCAATCCATGAAAGGACCTTCCCTCTTATCCCATGACAATGTAATTTACACAAGAGCCTTTGGTGAGGGACTTTGTCAAAGGCTTTCTGAAAATCTACGTATACTATATCTACTGGATCCCCCTTGTCCGCATATTTGTTAACCCCTTCAAAGAACTCTAATAGATTAGTAAGACATGATTTCCCTTTACAGAAACCATGTTGACTTTTGCCCAACAAATTATGTTCTTCTACGTGCCTAACAATTTTATTCTTAACTATTGTTTCGACTAATTTGCCCGGTACCGACGTTAGACTTATTGGTCTGTAATTGCCAGGATCACCTCTAGAGCCCTTTTTAAATATTGGTGTCACGTTAGCTATCTTCCAGTCAGTAGGTACAGAAGCCGATTTAAAGGATATATTACAAACCACAGTTAACAGCTCTGCAATTTTCCATTTGAGTTCTTTTAGAACCCTTGGGTGAATGCCATCCGGTCCCGGTGTTTTGTTAACAAAATTAGCATTAGTCATTTTACTTTTTTATATGTTCTTGGGCAAGTTAGGAGGGACTGCTGGCATAGGGCATCTATCACAAGCAACGACCTGTTCAGGCACGATGCCTCAAGGCATACTGTGGAAGTGGAGTCCTGTGCAGCTGCTGCTCTTGCATCTTTCTACAACCTATAGCAGGGGTGGACAAAAGGGCCTCTGTGGGCCGGATCCAATCCACAGAGATCCTGCTGCTCCCCTTCCCCCAGGCTAATCAGGACCTAGGGATGGGGGAGTGCATGGTACTTAGTCAACACTGGTGGTTGATTTTAGGTGCCACATGCTGCAGGGCAGATAGCGAGAGACTTCACACTCCCCCACCCCCAGGCCAATCAGGGTCTAGGGGCAGGGGAAGCACATGAAGTCTCCTGGCCCCACCCCTTCCAGGGCAGCCCAGGGCCACTTCAAAAATTTCTGAAGTGGCCGCAAGTCAAAAATTATTGCCCACCCCTGGCCTACAGGATGCCAACATGAAGTGTTCATTCTGAAGTCTAATTGTGTAAGTATAAACAATCTTGTTAATTATTTCACTTCTGATTAAAAGAAAGATAATCACATTCTGAATTGTTGCACCATCTAGAGAGAATGACATCTGAGTTTGATATCTTATAGTACTGTCAAGGATGGGTGTAGCATAGGTTATTGATAGAATGAGAGTTTTATTTAATCCAAAATCTAGTAAGCAGAAGAGAAGCATCTGCTTTTATTCAACAACCTTGCCCCTATAACTGAGGCAGTAAGACAGCTCCTGCTCCGCATAACTTTATTTAAAGGTGGATATAGCTAAAACAGGGAAAGTGAGCTAAAATTTTGATTTTAAAAGACAGAAAAAAAAGTTTTTGTTCAAAGGCCTTTGAGACCTTCTTTTTGCTTCATATACATGCAAAAATGGGCACAAACCCATTTTTCCCTCTTAATTTGCCTATAGTGTTAAATATCATTAACTCTTATAAAGATAATTGTATGGTGTTAAACTCCCATCTTGTAACTGGATAAACACAGATGGCTCTCTACACAGAGCCCATCTGACTTCAAGTCTTCTTATAGCTATAATTGAAGCATCATCTCATTAAAGTTCTGCTTTGATCCATTTTGAGCCACAGTAAATACTGTAGTTTATTATCAAAGGGTATATAATTTTCTGACTAGATGCCTCTATGAAGCAAAACTAGGCCTCCCTGACATTTGGTTCCAAAGTTGCTTTAATCCTGCTTAATAACTTCAAAGGTAACCTGAAAACCATTGTTTGAACAAATGGTGTCACTGTAGGATTATATAGTAATTGTCCAGAATAGCAAGCGATTGATTTTCTCTCTGTCTTGCTATTTGAGACATACAGTGTATAAATCACTTATTACACACACTGCTAGTAAAAGTGATCTGGCTATAGCAAGGCCTTTGCCCTTTTAACAAGTAAAGAAACCTCTCTCTACCTCCACTCTCTTTCCTTCCTCCTGTAGCTGTCACACCTCATTCCCCAGCACACATCCCCACTGCTTCCCTACAATGCTCCCAACCCTCACGATACACCCATCCCACTTTTCCCATCACATACCCACTAGAGAGGTCAGTGGTTAACCCATAAGCATCCCCCTTACCAAGTGATGCTTACGGGTTAACCATTGGTCCTGGCCCGGCCAGAGCAGCCCTCTGCCCCCAGGATCCCGGTTAACTGATTAAATGGGATTTCACACCTCTAATGACTCATCCTGTGCTTGCCCTCTCCCGCCACCCCAGCAAGTCTCGATCCATCCCGCAACAGCTCCATGCGCCCCCTCTAGCCCAGCAACTCACTGCTCAGTCCAACGCCCCGCCTAGCGCCTGAAAATCTCTGCGCCCCACTAGTGCCCCATCCCTCGCATGCCCCCGGCAGCCCCGCACGCCTCGCCCAGCCCCCCAACAAACCCCATCGCTGTATCCAACCCATCCCCCCCTCCCAGCCCGGTCCCCGCGTGGCCGGCCCTGGCTAGTTCCGCTTCCCTGGCAGGGGGCGGGGCCTCCCGCTGGCGGCTATATAGCGCCGGGGCCGGGCCGCGTGGCGCGCTGCTGAGTGGCTGGGCCTGGCGAGCGCCGGCTCCTCCTGCGCGCACGTGCCTGGCCGGGGGCCCCTGTAGCTACCCCAGCCCGGGCTGCCGCCCCGCGCCCGCTCAGGCGGCTGGAGGGAGCTGCGCCCGCCACGCAGCGCCAGCCCTACCGGCGCGGCCGCCTCCGGCCCCGGGGCCGCAGCCATCAGCCGAGGGGAGCGGCGCCTGCCGGGAGAGCGGTGAGAGAAGCCGGGGGTCGCCCTGCAGCCTTTTTAGAAGCGCGGGGGAGCGAGCGCGGGAGGCATGGGCACGAGGCTAGACCCCCGCGGTTACTGCGGCGCTCGGTCCTAGAAGCTGTTTCCAGGCCAGAGCATCCTGGGCAGCCGCCGGTGCCGGGGATGCTGGTTTTCACTTGACACGGGTCAGCCCCGTTGGGGTTGGCCTGGCCGATAACTTACTGGCCAATTTTGGCGTCTTCTGTCTGTATCTTGCCCACAAAACAACGTGCTTCACAAAAGTGCACAGCGGCCTGTCTTCCACAAATAGTGCCTGGTCTGTAACTGACAAGCAGCTCGGTGTGCATGTTAGAAATTGGGGGTGTCTCACGTGAGGGTATAGGTCTGGGGACCCAGTGGGAGAGCGTCTCCTCTTAGAATTGTGCTTCCGAAGTAAATAGTGGTGATTACAAATGCCCAGGTTGCTTTCAGTGCGAATTCTGTGACACTTGCTTGGAATGAGCTGTGTACTGGCTAGAATATTCATGGAAGACCGAGATGTGTGCTTGACCAGTAGAAGCTTGTTGGAAAGCTTGGATTTTTTTGACAATTTTGTAGTATTAATCCACCTGTACCTGCATTTGACCATTTACCCCGAACTGGCTTTCTCCCTAGAAAACTAAATGTAACTGCTGACTTTTTCTGAAGGTTCATCTATTTCAAAAAATTAGATCCAGCTATGTTGCTCAGGAGTGTGAAAGTAATATGCCCCAACCATGTTCCCTATACGATGTGTGGATGGGCGTTTCTGCAGCTGCACAGGAGAGGTTTAGATGCCGCCCTGCTGATGAGCAAGAGTATTCTCAATTAGACTTCTTTTTTTTTAAACTGGTGGTGGACATTCACACATGCCTCAGTACGCATAAACATTTATTCCATGCATAGACAGAAAAGATTGTTGGGGGGGAGGGGGGCAATGTCATTGTGTGACTGACCTCTAATGTCATTAGGTCACTTTAAGTTTCTATGTAGACCATGACCTAGCTACTGTCTCTTAAGGTGTTAGAATAACAACTGTGTCAAAAGAACCCATCCTGTCGCTGTAACACCTCTACCCTGAGGTGCTACATGGCACCGCTGTAGCTGAGCCAGAGTAGCATTTTAAATGCAGACATTTCCATGAGGCCAGAAACCATGAAGGTAGTTGCCTTGTTCTATTTTATTTATATAATGTACATGCAGATTTTTTTTAAACTGTCACAGTCTTTGCAAGCTTTTCTGCACTAACTTCTACCTATATTGAAACAGTAAGACAGACTCAGGCTTTTCTACTCTTAAAGCTTGTATTCCAGCAATGAAAAAAACAAGTTCATTTTTATTGGGGTGAAGGGTAAGAGTCATAGCCAAGAAATGGCAGCCTTTATGGCCCTTGCATTCAAAGTCTACTTTAGTTATTGGCGTGTTGTGTCCTTGAGCAAGTCAGAACTCATACCCTGTCTCTCTGGTCTCTGAAGTTTGGTATTAGTACTTATTTTGCAGGAGAGTCTTGTGACTTAATCTGTATTTGGAAAGTCCATTGAGGTCCTTGGATGGAAGAATCCTAGATTTCTTTGGATTTGCAGTATGAATGAGTTATTGTTATTTTTAAACAATTTCCTGTTTTTTATTTAAGGGCACCAGTCACTTATCAATTTTTCTGAATTTGCAGGAATAAGTAAGATTATAATGAGGGCCCAGACTCCAGGGGAAAAAAAAAGCGTAAAGAAAAATATTTAAGGGTCTGCTCAAGAGGGTCTGGCAGTCCAAATCTGGACTATCGACTAAATGATGGCTGAGGTTTAATTAGCTATTCTTAACTCTAGTGTTACTCTTGTTGGTCAGCATACTTATAACTCTTTTCTTCAAAAAACTTTTCCTTGTTTTGCCCTCATGTTCCCAGTTTATGATAAATCTAATCAATAGGATGGAATGAAAATGGACATGTAATCAGTTTTTTTGCTTGGTATGACTTCTTACACATTAGTGCAGCATAGCAATAACACATCCAAGTTCCACACTAGTGAAACTCACTACTTATCTTCATAGTGATTCCCTTCATTCTAGATCAAAGACTAAACTACGAAGTCCTGTGTAGATAATTATTCTGAGACTGTACACTTAGTAATGACTAATCTCAGAACCTTTTTATCTTGAAATAATAGTAGCTAATTACATATGCTGTTGGGGATTTTTTCTATTCCATAATATTCAGCCTAGTACTACCCAGATCTTTCTAAAATTGAATCACATTCATAAGTGTAAATAACTAATTGACACAATACTTGTCAGCTGTCAAATAGATAAAGGGATGTAGGAATAGACCTTTCAGAATGTTCTTTATAAATCCATGAATATCACAGAACTATAGAAAGGATGTAGAACAACTATTCTTATAACTCTTTTTTCTGTGAATTTATACTCTTTGCATGTTGAGTTGCTTTTCACTCGCTCCTTTATCATCTATCTCCAAAAAAACTTTGGATGAAATATTTGTAATTACACGTTAGGAATGTTTAAATTCTTCTGTAGATCTCCTTTCATTCAAAAAAAATGAGGAAGGGAATACTTTGCTAGGGCAACTCTTCACTCTGTTTATTTTTCATTTTTAAAAAGTACTATGCTGAACATATGGCTAGCAGTATCATTAACCAATAGATGTAGATATCTGAATTTATAACTAGTCTAAGTCTTTAATACAGTATTTTCTAAGTTGGTTCATTTGCCCAGAATTAATCCTTCCCCCTTATGAAACAGCCTTTACACTGATCTGCAGATTTGCTTTAGTGAGTAGTTTTAGTTGAAAATGTTGCCTTTGTAGGGTATTTATTGCGCCAGCCACTTAAAACACATACTTGGCTGCATCCTATAAATTAAATCTGGGGCGTCCTTTAAAAATGTGTATTGGCAAAAAAAGACAACTATTTTAATGTCTTTCTTCCTTTTCTACTTAGGCGTACATATCGCAACATATCTGTTACTGGAGACTTCTTATTCCATAGTAACCAATAAGCAAGTGAAACATGAGGACAAATCCTGCCATTCAAGCTGCCATTGACCTCACAGCAGGTGCAGCAGGTAATAATAGAGAACTCTATTTTCAGAGTTTCTAAGAATCTGATACAAACAAGTTTGTGCTTTTAAAGGAATACTCTCTCAAGTGTAAAGACGGTCATCTGATTGCTAATGATGGAGGTTTGTCAGCTTGTAACTCCTATTACTAATTGAATCTGTACAAGAGGCACATCTTCCACATTTGGAAAAAAAGTTGAGATGAAGGAAAGAAGGAACTGATCTAGCCCACTGTTGCAAACATCTGATAGGTTAATATCACTCCACTGAAATCAATGCCAACAAGTAAATATGTAACCTCTTTCAGACTAATAATTTTCTAAAGTAGGGTTGAGTACATCAAATGTGTATTTTTATGCTCACATGAGTTTCAAAATGTCAGTCACAAAGTTTTGCAATGAAGGCAAACACCATGTGCAAGCAAAGTGATTGAGATAAAGCTTCAGTCCTAGAAACTCTCTAACTGAAAAGGGCAGAAAGCTATCTTAAAGGGTTATCTCTTTAATCAACATTCAGAAAGTCTCTTTGGAAGGTGAGGAAAGAATGATATTCTGAATTATGTAACATAAGGTTCACTTAAGTTGTTCCTCTACTTAGCCACAAATTCTCAATTTTTATAACCCATAAAATGGGTAAAGGATGAAACATTAGGAGAAAAACTTAGTTGTGAGTCACAAAGAGGATAGAAAATGCATAACTCTGTGCTGTTTCTAAACACTGCTGGTGCTCTAAATATTCAACACAGCCATCTAATCACATCTCTTCCATATTGAAGTCTAGCTAATTCAGGGAATGTCTACAAAGCAAAGAACCCACAACTAGTTTGTGCCAGCAAACTTGGGCACATGGGGATCAAGCTGCAGGGCTCTTTCATGGCTGTGTGGGTATTAGCACTCAGGCTAGACAATAGGCTATAGGAGCCTGAGAGGTGGGAAGGTCCCAGAAAGATGGTGGCACATGGGGGAACAGGTACAGCTGCCATTATCCAGGGATATGCTCATGTAAGATCATTCAGGGTTTCTACGAAGCTACTCCCCCTAGACTCTGTACAGGTATACTTGTTTTGTGTTCACTTGTGGCTATTTAGAGTATGACACATTTGAAAGCTTCCACACAAAGGCCATCTTGGCTGCTGGAAAGGAGGGAGACCCTTTACTTCATCACCACCTCAGAGCAGCCTATTTCTGTTGGTGTGCCCTTTCACCTTGCTTCTGGGGCCTGATATAATGATTCACAAGCATCTGTTGCTGTCCCAAAGAGTAGTACAGTGAAATTACTGGGGGTTTTTTGTCTGCTTCTATTGATAACTCACATTACATAGCAGCAGCAAAAACTAACATTTCTGGTCAGCGTCATAGGCACTGGAGAAGTCTGTCTTCAGACTTGGGATAATAAATTGCTGAATGTAGGGTCCTATTGGCTGTCATGAGGGCTAGCAAACCTATCTTTCATTTAAAGGGATGTGTCAAACGTGATTGCATTTCTCTCCCTCCTTTTTCCCCTCTCCAGCCCCAAGGCTGTAACAAGGGCACAACATAATCAGGGGCGCAAAGATGCCATAATTAAAAATAATCTGCAAAAGTAAAGAGCACAATGCATGCTAACCTAAGGAGAGGGGGGAAGCAAATAATTAATATTTTGCTCCAGGAGCAAAAATGTCTAGTTACAGCATTGTCCAACCCCACTGCATATAATAGTCAGGGAAATCTGCCTATTTCCTGTTAGTAAACAGATGAGCATGTTTATTCCTCTTTAGGTTGCAACTCAAGTATTAACTTCAAACAGGATGAAAACGTGCAAGCCTTTAAACTTCTCAATACTTGAATATTTAAAACCCTTCATAAAGAGATTGCTCTAGCTTTGCTTACTCTATCAGCTTTAATCCTCCTTTGTTTTAATAGGCTGCTGCTGTTCTTCCTTTCCTTCCTCATCTTCTAGTATCTCCTTTATTATTTCCCCTCTTTTTGCAAGCTCATTATCTATACCTAGCTCTTGGATCCTACTGCTGTGCTGCAATTGAATCTCTGCCCTTCTACATAAGCTGACTTCAGTGTTTACAAGGCTAAGAAACCAATTAACAGAAGATATTGCAGTGATCCAAATAGCCAGTCCCTTGTTAAGTATATTGCAATGCTTGTTTTCCCTCTGGAGATTCTTTGGTCAAATCAACTCCTTCTCTTCTGGGATAAATAAAATCTAAAAAGTACGTTTACCTTCAGTGAGTCACAGTGCTGTGTAGAAGGTCATCTTCTCTTACACCGGGGTTCAAACTATACTTGGCATCTCTAAGACATTCCTGTTGATAAGCAGGGTTTTCCTAGTTGCCATTACCTCAACTCAGTTTCCCTGTTTCAGATTCCCAATGCCATGTTCTGTTTTCACTTCTCTCCAAGGATACCTTCTCCTTGGCCTCTTCCAGCAGTCATCAGCCAAGCTAATTCCAGACAGTATTCCTGGCTCCTCTGTGATGTGCCACCACCAGTTTCTCTCCAGACTAGTGGCTGCTCTCTTTTCCAGCCTCACCTTAGACTCTCTTCAACAGAACCCATTACAGGCACCTGCCCCAGCTGTCTCAGAAGAAAGCCACATCTGCCCCAGCCAGTGTTCTTCCTTCGACATCCTGTAGTGTAGACCGTGCCTAAAGCCAAGTTAAGCTACTTTGACTTCAGCTATGTAATTAATGTAGCTGAAGTTGCACATCTTTAGTCAACTTTAGCCCTCAGAGTAGATGTACCCTGAATGTTCTAAATCATGCTTTGACCTTTTCATTTGGTTCTTTGTAACTTTAAAAAAAAAAAGTGCAAGAGCCAGTATCATCATTGATATCACAAATATTGAGATGGGCCTAATTATGCTAGTGGTGAACTTTTCAGATTCCATTTATTGCATATTTGTTTTTCCCACAAAACAGGCTTGCTTCACTGTTGCATATTCACTCCTATGACCTTCCAGGGGCTGTTGTGTTGACACTCTGTTTCCTCAGGTGGGACTGCATGTGTGCTAACCGGCCAGCCCTTTGACACAGCTAAGGTGAAGATGCAGACGTTTCCCAGCCTGTATAGAGGACTCATTGAGTGTATTGTGAAGACCTATAAACAAGTTGGATTGCGAGGATTCTATAAAGGGACCACCCCAGCACTTGTAGCCAACATAGCAGAAAACTCAGTCCTGTTCATGTGCTATGGGTTTTGCCAGCAGATTGTGAGGGCACTTGTTGGATTAGACAAGAAAGCGAAACTGAGGTTGGTAACAAATTGTGATCTCCAGAATATTGTACAACTAGCTGTCAAGAGCAAGTACTGATACGGTGTATTTTAAAATGAAATGCAATCTCTTTACCATTATGCCACTTTCGTCACTGCACCAGTGCTAATGAGGAGCATAGCCATGGGTGGGCTGAGGCCCACCTGCTTAGTATCCTGGCGCATCTGCCAGCCTTGGCTCTGCTTCAGGCCCTGCATTTTCCCTGTGCCCCAAAAGGGGTTCTGAGCCCATTTTTCTAAGTCCCCACAATTGGTTGAGACCTGTGGGTATGGCCATGTTGACTCTGAGGCTAATCCACCACTGGGAGGAGGGTGGGTGAGTGATTGGGTGGCCTGGCGGCAGTAGAAATGATTCTCAAGAGGTAGGCCTGCTGCCTCAGAGGCAGACTCAGTATGGTGCTGGGAGCTGTGTGCACTGGAGAGCTTCATCTTCTTCTGGAGCTGTTTGCCTCGGGGAGGCCCTGGCCAGAGCATCCATCATCTCCCACAAGCCTGGGTGGAAGGGAGGTGGCCCCCTCAATCCTTTCTGACCATCCAAAGTCGGGGCCCACTCAGATGTCCCATCCTGGCCATGCAACAGGTGCTAACTTTGTTACACAAGACTGTCTCACCAGTTATGGTATATTTTATAAGAACAGACTGCTGGTTGGTATGGGGTAGTGCCCATTACCCAAAAAAGACTCTGTAAAATGCATTGGTTCTTCAGATAGTATGATATATGGTGGTTAGGGGGAGAATTCTGTATGTATTTTTTTTTTTTTTTCTGAAATCTCAAGGTGTAGTACTTGTGAAAGAAAGGGGCTGAAACTACTGGAGTATTGCATGTTATAACTCCTGCATCATCTTCATCCATGCATGGACCACAATGATGGCCAGTGTGGTTTGTGAGGTGGCTTAATACTGTCTCAACTATCCTTCCCCTCCAGAGCAATAACGATGCTGAATAGCACTCACTTATTCATTACTAGCAGACTTACTCAGTGTTGGCTGGGTCCTTCAGGGCAGGGGACTGGGTGGTGTGGGGGGTGCAGGACTCGGGGCAACGCTTTGGGGATGCGGGGAGGGGAGTGTAGGATGCTAGGGGCTCTGTGTGCGTGAGGGTTGGGGAGTGAGAAGGGGCTCAGGGTAGGGGGCCCCATCTGGCACAGGCCTCTTTCTCCTCCCCCCATCAGCACTGTGGTCAAGGGGGAGGGGAGAAGGGTGTCGGGTAGAGGGACTGCTTGGTGTGCTGGCAGCTGGACACTCACTTGGTGGTACAGCTGCCTCCAGTGGACACTCCACAGAACAGCTCTTTGCTGTGGGGTCACTGCCCCCAGTGACCACCATTCTTCTATCACGTCCCTCTGAAGGACAGCCCCTCCCTTGGCATTTTATGGAAAATTGTCCTTTTTCCTGGGTCTTTTGGTAGTTTTGACACAACCAAACCCTGACCTTGCTTTAAGTTAGTAGGAGCAGAAGTTGCATATCAAACTTGGTGGCCCTAGCTCTTACTCCTTAGGTGGAGTTCTTGAACAAACGGACTCATAGACAGAGGCACTCTAAAATAAATATATTGAGAATTCAGTGTTCTGGCTTCACTGATTAACCATTTTTAAAAAGGAAAAGCTCTTGGTTGTGATTCTGAATACTATGTCTCTCTTTTAATACTTGTAAACTATCAAAAGTAAAACCTGAAAAATCAATGTAAATGGTACCTTTCTCTCCTGTCAGGATTTAGGAAGTAAACAGACACTTGTGGATTCAACTTTTAAGGAAGGATATGAGAACATACTTAGCTTGAGGCAGTTAACATTTGTCCTTATCAGCAGCACTCCATCTGTAGTTAGTTATAACTACCAGAAGAAGGTGGAGGGAACTTACACTACATCATTAAGGACTAAAAAAGGAGTATTTTAGAAGTAATTACAAAGGATAAAGATTAGACTATTTACACATTATCACCAGGTCACAGTTGTCTCTTGGTGATAGTCAGCATCTGTCTAGTATATCACTAGTCAAATGGATTTTGAAATCACTAAAGAAAACATACTAATAATGAGGAAATTATGGGTTAATTGAAGAGTAGAAGAATATGTAATATTTGGGCCCCTCAACATTTTAAGCACATTATCAATCAGCTCTTATTCCGTAGTGTGTTGTACTAAATACAGAATGGCACTCTACTGGTTGGTTGTGATTTTACCCCTTAAAAAAAAAAGAGTGAGATGACCTAAGATATGAGTGTCTGGAAGGCAATGGGACATTCAGTGCAGAGTCCTTAGCACTGGAATTCACTATTTAATTAGTTCACCAGAATCTGAGTTTATTGACTTTTTTCTCTTCTGTTCAGTGTGGGCCAGATTAACGGGGACCATTTATGTGGTATTTGTTGCTCAAAGATTCTGAGGGATGACAGTGAAAGTGGTCAGAGGGGGAGTGATTTGGATATATTCTGCAAGTACTAGGAATCTTAAGACTGCAATAACTTCTGCAAATCTTACTAATCAGACTTTTTGAGTTTTGCATCTTATAGGATCTCTATTGTCTAGTTGCATTTACAACACAATTATAAGAGTGTTGAAGTCCGTTAACTAATATAATCCAAATAATACACACCTGCACCCTACCAAATTCCACTGGACCACCTCTTGGAAAAAGCCTCCCTAAACAAAGGTCTTGCAGCATCCCCTGTAGATCTGCAAGTTTTCTGTTGGACCAATGTGAATTCCAGACTTGAGAGCCATCCACTGAGTTCACATTGCCCTCAGACATACAATGCTAGAGGCTGTCCACTTTAGCGTTCCAGCAGTCATCATCCTCATTGTTTCTTGGACTTGTAATGCCAACAGACCCAGGTCTGTCAGTAGGCAGTATTGAACCTGGGACCATAAGTGCTAAAGCAAGGGTGGGGAACCTTTTTTAGGTTGGGGCCATTGCCCAACAGAAAAATCAATTGGAGAGGCCACAATGAGTAAGAAGAGGCAAAAACAAACAGAAAAAATCTTAGACACTTCCCACGTTCCCCTCACACACCAGAGCTGGAGGGGGTCCCAGGCTAGTAGATTTTGTGTGCTCCAGCCCCATGGGCAGGCAGTGTAGGGGCTGGAGTGCCAGCACAGACTCCCCAATACTGGGGAGGGAGCCCTGAACCTCAGGGGTCAGATCCAGACAAACTGGGGGCTGCACCTGGCCCCCAGGTCTTAAGTTTCCCAGCCCTGGGCTAAAGCCATGACCCTCTATGGCATCAGCTAAAAACCAACCAGGCCTTAAATAAGGCTGTAGAGCAGACTTCACTCTGACTTTTCATGGGTTCAGTGCCCTGGGGTTACAGTCTGAAGAAGGAAATATGAAAAGTAATGGACTGAGGTTAACTTTTGGTTTCTTAATTCTCTGACCTGTGTATGTACCCTCCTACACAGGTATTTCATGGTCTGAGGTTTTCCAAAATAAACTTGTAATTTTGTTTTAAGTTAACTCTTTAAAAATAGCTAATCCACTCGTGTATTTTAATTTACAGGAAGTGGGGCTTATCTAGCCTGTAAGGCTATATGTCTCTCAGTTTAGCTTTGGGACATTAATTATCATAGTACCAAGAGGAAAAATGTCTCTCCCAGTTGACAGAACATGTGCAAAAGGTGTCTGTTATAGGGTTTGTAAGGAATGGAGGATAAGGATTTTTAATCTTAAGAATACTTCAGTCCCAATCAACATAGCATCTAGGGGTCAAATTCCCTCAGTGATAGGTGACTATTTGCTAAATTATGATCCTACAATAAATCATTCTTCGATTAAATATAACTGCAGCCAGAAAGTTTGAGATACTATGCTTAGGCTCTTTGCTACCTTAACTTACAGTCTTTAGAAAACAAGACTCCCTCTTTCTCCACATCCATCTTGTGTTTGCACCTGTCTGTAACGAAATGCATTCATTTCTTGAATTTTCCTAATATGTTTGGTACCGTTAATCAGCATACCTGAAACATTAACTGAGAGGCCCTGTAGTTTGGGTTGATTGCCTCTGATTCCTGTGTAAGTAGCTAGTGAAATATACTAGCTGGGGGAATGTATCAGCAATACATAAATTCATGGAGGTTCGGTTCACTAATGGCTATTAGTCAGGATGGGTAGGAATGGTGTCCCTAGCCTCTGTTTGTCAGAGGCTGGAAGTGGATGACAGGAGAGAGATCACTTAATGATTATCTGTTCTGTTAATTCCCTTTGGGGCACCTGGCATTGGCCACTGTTGGAAGACAGGATACTGGGCTAGATGGACCTTTGGTCTGACCCAGTATGGCCGTTCTTATGTACTTTTGCTTAGCTAGAGGTGTACTAGCCCTTGCTATTGTATTGTGCCATTGTCATAAATTCCTTGGTTTCAGACATGTAGCATCTCCCTCTTGTATATTTCAAATCACTTTCCAAACGTGAATGCATTTAAGTTTTGCAATAGCTAGACAGTGTCTAGGTTCTCCAGATAACAAAGCATTACCAGTCCCTCATAGCAGGAAGGTTGGGGCAGAGCCAAGAATAGAAAGCTCTGCTGATTCTTACTCTGCTGCTATGACCATTAAATCCCCTTTCCCTTACAGGAGACTTCAGGAAAAGAACAGCACAGTAGGGTTTTTTTAATTTACACAGGAGTCAGAAAACTGAGTTATGGCTCATGGTAAAATCCCCACTTCAGATCTAAAAGTCAAGCACTCAGAATTAGGAATTGCTAAAATTAGGTTGCCTGTGCAGACTTCATTTAGGTCCCCATAAAGCTGAGGTATAGCCATTCATTTATATGATTACATACGTTCTCTCTTCTCTCCTCCCCCCCCCCCCCCCGAAACCTGCCTCATTGAATGCATAGTGCTCGCAAGCTTATTTTGATTTTTTTTCCCCTCACTGCTCCGTGTATGACCCCA
Organism: Rafetus swinhoei; assembly: GCA_019425775.1. Taxonomy (NCBI): domain Eukaryota; kingdom Metazoa; phylum Chordata; order Testudines; family Trionychidae; genus Rafetus; species Rafetus swinhoei. The sequence goes on from CM033437.1 coordinate 59,127,335, forward strand.
TACCTTGTTTACTGCATGCTATCCAAACTCCATTCTGATGACAAATGGTTCTCATAGACACTTCCATTATCTTCTTCCCAACGTGTTTTTCAAGCACTCAGATATTGTGAACATTAACTAAAGAATACCTGTGTGGCAAGAGGCTGGAATTATCCTCATATCAAGGGTGGGGAGATGAGGCACAGAGATGAAGTCGAAAGTACCCCCTAGTTTTGGGTGCCCAATTTGAACTACCTAGGAGGTGACCCCCCCCCCCACCCCAGTAGTACTTAGCATTAACACAGCCAGAGCTCAGGGCCTATTAAACTGTGTGGCAGCTGTGAGCGTTCAGCACTTCTGGAAATCAGACCCCAGCGTCTCAGGTCAGATACCCAGAAAACTAACACCCAACTAGAGGCCACTTACGTGACTTGCCCACATACAAACTATGGCACAGCCAGTTTTCAAGCATCACACTGAACTACCTTAACTGAGAGCATAAATTTTCATTAACTATGCATCTTTCTACTTCTGCAACAAATGAAGTAGGGGGTTCTATATCTAACAGCCTCCTTTACTTGACTACTCTGAGTTATCTCCAGAACAGGTTGATCCTGTTCATTGAATGAGACAGGAATGCTTTTGGGGGGAAAATAGCATATAATTAGAGATTCTAATATATGCATTACAAGGGGCACTGCATATGCTCAAGAGAAGCTAATTCTTTGAAATTCCTTGATAAAATTGGAAGCCTTTCATTCTATAGAGTGACTGGTATCCTAATCAAGATACTAGGGGTTAAATCACTCTACTCCAAACTAGAAACATCTCATATTTAAGTGAATTTTTAAAAAAACTCAACCGGCTTTGACTTAACATTTGAAGTGAACTTGTTTCCTTAAATGGTTCACAACTCAGCCATATACTCCTAGGCTGTGTCTACATTGGTGCGATCTTGCGCAAAAGCGGCCGCTTTTGCGCAAAAACTTGCTGCCTGTCTACACTGGCTGTGAGTTCTTGTGCAAGTACACTGACATTCTAATGTATGAAATCAGTGCTTCTTGCGCAAGAACTCTGATGCTCCTGCTCAGGAATAAGCCCTCTTGCACAACTGTTGTGCAAGAGGCCAGTGTAGACAGGCAACATGTATTTCTTGCGCAAGAAAGCCCTATGGTTAAAATGGCCATCAGTTTTCTTGCGCAAGAGAGCATCTACACTGGCATGGATGCTCTTGCGCAAAAGCACATCTCTTGCGCAAACGCACATGCCAGTGTAGACACTCTCTTCTAGAAGAGTTTTTGCACAAGAACTCTTCCGCAAAAGAGTTCTTGCGCAAGATCATTCCAGTGTAGATGTAGCCTAGCTTAATGATAAATGAAATGATCACTACTACTGAATCCACTTGAATTGGTTGGTTTTAAAGATGCTTTTGTAGCATATTAAAAATGCACTGAGTTCTAATGGAAGTACTTTTCACAGCCAAGTTTCTTAAATGGCTGCTAAAATTAAATGGAAATATGACTCCTGAGTATCTTTAAAAAATCTCATGGTCCATTTAATTTCCTGACTAGGCATTTCTGCTGTTTTCATAGATTCAGTAAGAACTACCCCAATGCACATTTAGAAGACAGAAAAATTAGGATTAGTCAGCACTGATACTTATAATGTAATTTAAGATACACTAGATGAGAGCAACGTTAATATAGTCCAATTACACTCTCTCCCACTTTCCTAGGATCAAATGTTTTTCCATTCCTGGTTGAGGTACAGAGTAACAAACAGTCCACTTGTGTTCAGTCAGTAGGCTCACGGAGTGTCTAATAAAAGCCATAGATGACCTCAGTTATGAAGACATTGTCTTTCATGGTGTTAAAAGTTTTTGTGATGATCCTAGAAATAATGAACAGAGGTTCCAGCCTTTAGCTTCAAAATCCCAGTTTGTTATCATGAGACAGATGGATTTGGTGGCAGGGAAAACATGGAACTTCCAGCTTTCTAAAGAATGTGTGAGGACTTTGCTATTTTTAAAGATCAAAATAAAATCCTTGCAGTAATGCAGAGAAAACAAGAGGAGATACTCTTGTTGTTTTCACCCTTGCTCCAGCACCTTTATACCAGGTAAAAGGGCCAGACTGGCGTAAAGGGGACCCAAAACCAACAGTCGTAATGACAGAAGGACTTCTCCAAGTGCAGGCATTGTGCAAGACGGTCATAAGATTGTCTTCTGAGGACCCCATTGCAAGCACTGCTGTGGGGGTATGTTGGGAACAGGCAGCCTGTGGAGGTTGCTGCAAGTTACAGGCTCCTGGGGCTGTAAATTGTCCCAGGAGATTCTCCAGTTCTGAAAGCAACCCCAGATTTGGAGGACACAAAGATGGCTGAAAGCCATTATAAGGAAACACCCCCCATGCATACACTATCTGTGACTTCAGTTCTGACCCTCTTTAGAGGCTTGGCAGAACAGCTCAGCCATGGTCTTTACACTATAGCTAGTTTCTCTGACCTGTCACTCATCCAAATGCGGGGGGGGGGGGGTAAGGGGGAAGTATCTTAGATCATCTTGCTCATTTTGTTCCTCCACTGAACTCCCTTTTATAAACACTACAGTCTGAGACTCTGTATTGACCTAATTTGAAACAAGAACAGTTACTAACCTTTCTTGAGAACTGAGTTGCACATATCCGTCCCATTGCACATGCTACAACTGTTAGAGCAGGAGCTGATTGATCCCTGACTGCATGATCCTTTGTTGATCACAGGGGCATGTTGATTTGGTGCCTGTTATCTTTATAAAGGCATTGACAAAAAACTGGTAAAGAAGCAGTGGCTTTGTGATACCTTGAGTTCATCTTTATTGTGAAAATACCAAATCTGGTTTCAGGTCTTATTTAATTAAAGTGGTTGTGTGTTTTGTCATTTCAAGAGCTGGGGAAAGATTATATTATACTTACATTTATAGATCTGTGGAAGGAAAAGAATTTATTTGAGCTGCGTATAATGATGGATGGAGTTAGGTGTTAAATTGATCACCTCTTTTAAATGACTCTTGTTCAGTTTTTCTTTATTTCCTGAAAGTTTTAGCAAATAGATGAGTGCTCTTGCAGTAGGTTGTCATATGACTGAAGAGCACTGTCCAAATATCATCTGTAGTTTCTTTGTTGCAGTGACTTGCAGAATGCAGTTTCAGGCTCTTTTGCCTCTGCATTTGCTGCCCTGGTCCTATGTCCTACAGAACTGGTGAAGTGTCGGCTGCAGACCATGCATGAAATGCAGTTATCTGGAAAGATAGCACACGGACACAAGTAAGTATGTAACTTGCTCAGTACCACTGAAATCTGTTTGATGTTATGCCTATTTTAAAAGTCCATCCTAGCATACTTCAGGTCTAGTTTGTAGTGTGCTATTAAGTGAACAGTGTTCACTCATTGTCAAAATACATGCCTGGGGAATACTAACTTAGGATGTGTTTTCACTGCCGAGTTAATTCAGGCTATTACTCGAGTGTCTCCCTTAACTCCACTACCTCCTTCCCTCCAGCAGTCCACACAGCTGCCTTATCAGGGGCTGTAGATTAGAACCCAAGGCTTTTCACTCAAACTAGTAACTTGCTTGCTTTGCAGTGAGGATATGTGGTAAGTCACTTGGGTGGCAGTGATCCTCCACTCCATTCCCACAATTCCCTGTGTGGTGCTCAGGACCAGACAAATCCTCCCACAATTCACTGGAAAAGAATCAGAGCCTCCTAGCTTATTGCAGTACACAGAACTATGGGATATGCCTCCAGAAGTATTAGCTACATATGGAGTGCAGCTCCACTGAGGAGCAATAACCAGAGTAGGGCTTTGCGGGATGGCTGCTCACACCTGAGCTAGGCTAACCCAGGTGATCACATCTGAATGTTGATCACCTGTCTTAACCCTGTAGTGAAGACATACTATTAATTGCTACCCTTGTACCCGTCTGAGGTCTGTGACAAAACCAGATGATTGAAGCCAGGAATTCTTCAGTTCCAATTTTGACCTTGCAATTAATTCATGATTTTCCTCTGTTTTCCCATCTATAAAATGGGAGTAATGGTTTTACGGTACTAACTCATGGGATGTAGCAGATCAATAGGTATAAAAGTGCTAAGTATCATTAATTGTTTCAACCCTTCTATCAGTACAGTTTGGTCAGTAATGAAAAGTGTTATTCAAAAGGATGGCCCACTCGGGTTCTACCATGGTCTGTCAAGCACTTTACTTCGGGAAGTCCCAGGTTATTTCTTCTTCTTTGGAGGCTATGAACTGGGTCGGACGTTTTTTGCAGCAGAGAGACCAAAAGATCAACTAGGTATGTGACAGCTTGTGGTTATGTGGAAAAGATAATCTCTCACTAAATAAAGTAGCATATTGGTACTCTCCAAATCTCTCCTGCAATGCTAATTGTACTTTTATTCACTTTGCTGTATAACTGCAACCAAAAAATGATGGCATTTTAGATTAGCGATGTGGGAGAAAAACCAATTTGTTTACTGCTGCTGATGAGGTTCTCTTTTTGTATAACTGATAAGGAACTACTAACACCAAGATTTAGATTTGACATGCATTATTTTGTTTTTGTACTTTAATTTGGCTGATATGAGTTACCTGTTAAGGAGAGGATCATTGTACAAAAACTGGTGAATGTTTGATACTACGCTGTGTGCCACCAAACTGTTCACTAAGACAAAGTTGCTTGTCTTTAAAGGAATTTGAAATGTTCACTTTTGTCTTGGCATTGTGTTCTTGTGATTATGTGGGTGTGTCAGTGTTTTACACACACACACTTTAAAAGAAGCGTTACAAAGTTAAAGCACTCTCAAATCTTGAAATGGCAGAATTGTCTGAGCAACTTTAAATTTGGTTTCCTGAAAGACACCGAGTATTTAAAACTTCAGCCCAAACAGTTTGGCAAATTAGAAGCAACTAAAAACAGGGTCTCTAATGGGAAATTGCACTTATAATTGTAATTGTATGATTCCACTATGAACTCAAACTCTTGGAACTCCTGCATTCCTTTTTTGGACAAATGCTCTTTCCATGCTCTGAAGAGTCCTTAGCCTCTGTTTGCCAGAAGCTGGGAATGGGTGACAGGATGGATCACTTCATTCTCTCTGGGGCACCTGGCATTGGCCACTGTAAGAAGACAGGATACTGGGCTAGATGGACCTTTGGTCTGACCCAGTATGGCTGTTCTTATGTTCTAACTTAATATTCTAACTTAATATCAGAGGCATATTCTAGGCAGACCCAATGGTTTCCTATTTGGCTATTAAAGTGCCAAATACTTGCCTTTGAAAGGACTCGGCATCACTGTTTTGCCTTTTAGTAATAAAAAGTGGTGCTTTTTGGCCACTGTTACAGTATTTTCATAAAATCTGATTAGAAAAGCAAAATGTGATTGTATTCTGAAAATGGACTGGGTTTGTAACACTCACACTCAATAGACATGTTTATGGAGAGCAGTGGTGAAAGTAAGCCAGTGTGCCCCGGTGCACTCCTGCTGCAAGGAGGCGTCAGCTGGCTGGGGCGCTTAGCTGCAGGAGGAGGCAGGATGAGCTCCTCGTCTGGCTCCTGAGGCTCTTTTGGTAGGCTGCCGTGCTAAGCAGCAGGCAGACAGCCAGGTTAAATGGGCTGGCTGAGAATGCACCCCAAGCACACCATGGGCACCATTTGCGGGGCGGTGGGTGAAGCCTCCTCTCCACCCCGTGATTCATATCCGGATGCTGCTGTTCCCCTGACCATCACTCTGGGGAATGAGGAAACTACACAGCGTGCCTGTATCCCTCTTCCTCCTAGTTGGTGAGGGGATTGGGCAGAGAGCGATCCGTGCTATGTGCTTTCCTCTTGCTCCCTGGCAGTGACAAAGTAGAACAGCAGCAGTGTCCTGGTATGAATCTTGGGGAGCCCTAATAGTGCCCTTGCCCACCCCTCACATTCTCCCCTCTCACAGGGCACACCTGTGCCCAGAGCCCCTCCTCACCCCCCAGCTCTAACTCCTGCACTCGTCCCCAAATTCCCACCTCCTGTCTTGAGCTCCCTGCACTCCACCCCACCCCCCCGGGAGGGTGAAAAATAACAGTACCTGTAGGAAATTTAAGTTACTTTCACTTCTTGACTGAGAGTTATAACTGCTGGCTTTACTCAAGACATTTTTACAACTTTTTTACTTGTGCTAGCGCTGCAGAGCCAATCCAGCAGTGGCAGCAGGAGTGAGATGATATTCTGTCTTGAGCATTAATTAAATGTTGACACAACTCTTTTTTTTCTTGTCCTGGCCTGAACTAGTAGAAGCTCTGCTTGACTTTTTTACATTCCAGGTGAGCTCCCAAACCTGGCAGGTGAGTTGCACTTCTGAACTAAGAATATTTAGATTTAGAAGGAATTGAGCGAGCATAATAGTATCTCTTTCCCTGTGTTACAACATCGTTTAAAGAAACCTGCTTTCCTTAACCCAGGCTTTGTGGTGAAGGTTTGTCTATGGAGCAAAACTTTTCAGCTCTTACTCTAAAGGTGCTCGTGGCATTAGGAGGCAGGACACTTTAGAAATCCACAGCCACTTTGTTCGGTCTTATCTCTATGATACAGGGCAAGCTTATCACAGAGAGACTGCCACCTCGTAAGCTCTCTTCATTTCTTGATTTCATATTATTCTAACACAGACAAACGCTATCAGATTTAGGAGAGCGTTTGCACAGTGTATAAAAGCTTATTTCTTGTTTTTAGGGCCCATTCCTTTGATGGTGAGTGGTGGTTTTGGAGGCATCTGCTTATGGATTGCTGTTTATCCTGTGGACTGTGTCAAATCTAGAATTCAGGTTCTTTCCATGTCTGGAAAACAGGCAGGCTTCATGGGAACATTTGCAAATATTTTGCGAAATGAAGGTAAGCGTGTCCAGTACAAACTGAACCTCCAGGCTTATGTGTCAAAACTTTTCACTCTAGTATGGACAATCTATTCTGAAACCTAGTCTGTTAAGAAGCTAAAGGGAATTCATTACACTATTTCCTTTTCTGTAGACCACAAATGATAATTCTTGTGAAATTCTTCCAACCCAGGAAATGATGCTACTAAACAATCTTTATGCTAACAATAATACAGAAACTGCTTTCACAGGTTCAGGCTTAATGCATCTACTACAGTACACTCAGTTGTACTGCAGAAGCAATCACTCAGTACTTACTGCAGTGTCTTACCTGTTAAAGACAGATGAGTAAATGCACCCAGTGTTCTGTAATTATTAACTTGTTGTTTAACCTTTGAAACTACAAGCTGGTGCTAGAAGTAGATAACATAAGAATAGCTGTACTGGGTCAGACCAAAGGTCCATCTAGCCCAATATCCTGTCTTCCAAATGTGGCCACTGACAGGTGCCCCAAAGGGAATGAACAGAACAGGTGATCCCCAATCATCAAGTGATCCCTTCCCCTGTCACCCATTCCCAGCTTCTGATAAACAGAGGCTATGGGCACCATTCCTACCCATCCTGGCTAATAGCCATTGATGGACTAACCTCCATGAATTTATCTAGTTCTTTTTTGAACACTGTTAAAGTCCTGGTCTTCACAACATCCTGTGGCAAGGAGTCCCACAGGTCAACTGTGTGTTGTATGTCGAAATATTTCCTTTTCTTTGTTTTAAACCGGCTACCTTTTATGAATGTGAATGTTTAACCAGTTTACTGGTAAGCCTCACTCTTAAGGTTAACTGGAGGGGGCTAGAGCAGCTCCCTGCCTGTCGTGGGCAGGGGGCTGCTCCAGCCCCACAGGGGGGTCTGCCATGAACAAAGGCTGCTCCGGCCATAGCAGCCTCTGTCTGTGGTGGGCTCGGCTGCCCTGCAGGCAGGGGCTGCTTTGGCTGGAATGCCAGAGCAACCCCTGCCTGCGGCCGATGCAATGCCTGCCTGCAACAGGGAGGGGCGCAGGCAGGGCCTGTTTGGGCCAGGCTGGCCCAGCCCCTGCCTACAGTGGTGGGGGCTGATACAGCCCAGCAGTGGGCAGGGGGGCCATTGTAGCCAGGCTAGAATGATTCACACATACTCTCCTATTAATTGGTTAACCAGTTAAACAACATGTTTAACCAGTTAATAAATAAACAGGATTTTACATCCTTACTACCTATTAATTTTATTTGGTGACCCCTAATTCTTGTTATGGGAGCAAGTAAATATTTCCTTTCTAATTTTTCCACATGGGTCAAGATTTTATAGACCTCTGTCATATCCCCACCCCTTAGTCTCCTCTTTTCTAAGATGAAAAGTCCCAGATTTATTCATCTTTCCTCATATGGCTGCCGTTCCAAACCCCTATTCATTTTTGGTGCCCTTTTCTGAACTTTTTTTGATGCCAAGATAACTTTTTTGAGATGAGGTTAATCACATCTGTTCCAAGCTGTGGGCGTACCATGGATTGACAGAGTGGCAATAAGACATTCTCTGTCTTAATCTCTATCCCTTTTTTAATGATTCCTAACATTGTTTGCTTTTTTGATTGCCACTGCTGGATGTTTTCAGGGAACTATCCACAATGACTCCAAGATCTCTCTTGAGTGGTAATAGCTAATTTACCCACCATTTTATACATGTAGTTGGGAATCTGTTTTCTGATGTGCATTACTTTGCACTTATCAACATTATATTTCATTTACCATTTTGTTGCCCAGTCACCTACTTTTGCGAGACCCTTTTGATGTTCTTCAGTCTGCTTTGGACTTAACTATATTGGGCAGTTTAGAATCCTGTGCAAATTTTGCCATCTCACTGGTTATCCCTTTCTCCTGATCATTTGTGAAGAATCTATTTCTGAAGAATTTATAAGAAACAGTAACTTTTACATTACTAGACGCACAGTTGAATAGGAAAGTAGGAATTGCCGTATGGGGTCAGATCCAAGGTCCAGGATTGTGTATCTGATGGTGGCTAGTGCGAGATACTTCAGAGGAAGGTGTTAGAACCCTGCAGCAGGAAGATGTGGGGCAAGCTGTGCCCCACATTAGGTCTTTTCCAAATCTCTAATAGTTACTAATATCCCTTCTAAAATTTTATTGAGATGACTCTGGATATTAATCCATCTAGATGTCCAGTCTCTTCTTGAATCTTGAGTTGTTGGCCTCCACAACTTCCTATCTCAATGAGTTCTCTCTGCATCTTGATTCTTCTAGTTACCCTCATTATTTTAAGTTATTCTGCATGACTTCTGGAGAGGAGAGCACTAGAGTTGTAGATGGTAAGTCTTGTAAAAATTTAACATGCACATAACCAGTTCATGTTTCATTTTGCAGGAGTAGTTGCCTTGTATTCTGGACTAAAGCCTACTTTGATTCGTGCATTCCCTGCCAATGGTGCACTGTTTCTTGCCTATGAGTACAGCCGCAAGATGATGATGGAACAGGTTGACGCATACTGAAATCTTCCAGCAGGTTTAGGTCAGCCGTTTTAAAAAGAACTGTAAATCATCTCAGGGCTTGAATGGATACAAAACTAACAGTGGGACATTATCATTTGAGAAACTCGGTTCAATTTAGGATTTAAAAAATATTTTTAAAGTAAACTAATTTTGTAGACATTGTGTGGTTTTTAAAGGTTTTTTTGTTTTTGTTTTTTAAGGAGGGTGGAGACATGTTTTTAAACTTTCCACCTATTGTGCTGCTGAAGAGATTTAATTATGTTGTCCTGATGGAAGTGATACACAGCATACAGGGCAGTGATCTTTCAGTTGAGAGAGTTAATGTCAAATTTAAAAAATGTAGTGCTGTAACGACCATGGTACAAGAAGTATGATTCCTTTTTCATTGGTAGCAAACACAGCTGACTATCAAATAGCACTGGTGCATTAGTAAAGTAGTACTGCTTTTTCCATTAACCATTGTTAGGGTCTGTCTACGTAGCTAGTTACTCTTGAACAGTTTCATCTGTGGATGTATTGATTCTGGAATAAATCTTATTCCAGATTATTTTAATCCACTTTGGATATCCTATCAGGAGTAGTTAATCTGCTTTAAATTCATACCATATGTTCTGGATTCACTTTCATGCACAGGTGAGTCCTTAGTGTGGGTATGCAATGAAAACAGCCAGCTGCTTGAATTTTACAGCTGTTTTACTGCTAATAAACTATTGAAATACTCTGAAAAACAGTTTCTCTACTGTATAAGGAAAGGTAGAACAGGGAGGTTGAGTTTCCTGAAATATTTAGTTTAAACAATGTATGGCTAATACTTACACTATGTTTTAATAGTGTTTAAAATAGTAAAGTCATTAATTGTGCCACCAGTAGTTTCCCTAGTAATGTGAAAACATTGAAGCAGAAGGGGTCTTGCAAACCGGATACCTCTTTCTTCCCCACACACACACTCTTCCCTTTTGTTTAACTTCTGTGAGTCTATAGGTTGCCATTATCTTCTATAGTTTTGCAAGTTGGGTATGTCTGGTGCTAGCTACCATCTTTGACACTTCAAGGAAAGGGTCTACTTATAGATGTCTAATACAGTGGTTCTCAACCAGGGGTATATGTATCCCTGGGGTGAACAGAGGCCTTCCAGGGGCTACATCAACTCATCCAGATATTTTGCCTAGTTTTATAACCAGCTACGTAAAAAGTAGAAACTGAAGTGTCATACAGTGATGTGTTTTACATGCTGAAAAGATATTTAATCAATTTATATTGTATGACAAAAATGAGAAAGCAAGCAATTTCTCAGTAATAGTGTGCTGTACTACTTGCATTTTCATGTCTGACTTTTGTAAGCAAGTAGTTCAGTGAGGTGAAATGTAGGTTATGGAAAATAAATCTGACCCTTGGAAAGGGGTACAGTAGATTGGAAAGGTTGAGAGCTACTGCTCTAATACATCCATCACCTTAGCTGGTCCCAACAGGTTGCCAGCAGGGCGGTCTTACTACTGCTCATCGTAGACAAGGGAATGTCCAAATAAGCCAAATGCCTACAATAGCACCAACTACCCCTTGATCCCTTTCATATATCCATAGGGATGGGGTTGCACCCTTCCATCCCAACATCAACTGGTGCTACTATTCATATTGCTTAAAGTAATACAAAAATTTATTAATTGTGTGGTGACCAAGAACAATCAGTGCAGTCACTACCTAGTGGCCTCTTTCATAGTCATCTTACAAAATAATCTAGGTTAAAGGCTGCCTTTGGTAGTCACATCCCTGTGTTGAAAGGGCAGGAAACCAGAAAAAAGTAGACCAGCATAAACTTTAACTGGTAGATGGGTTTAAAAAACCAAATTTATATAGAGGCAATTTGTGTCCTTGTTTTATTAAAACACATCCTGGTAGGACTTCTGACTTGAGTCAATGCTTATGCAGGGAGTGTGGCTGATTGTAATGCAGGGGTGGGCAATTATTTTTAATGGGGGGCCATGCCAAGATTTTGGCAAGTGGTTAAGGGTCTCATTTCTACCAAGAGGGCTTGGGGTCTGGGACAGAGGTTAGGTGCAGAAGGGGGGCTTGGGGTAGGAGAGTGGGGTGTAGGAGGGGGTGTGGAATCAGAGGGAGTTTGGGTGAAAGAGGAGATTGTGATCTGGGGCTGCAGCATCCAGGAAGGAGCATGGGTGCAGGAGAGGATTCTAGCCTGAGGGAGGGGCTCTAAGAGGAGGTACAGGGTCTGGGAGGGAGTTGTGACCTGGGGGAAGGTGTGAAATAGAGGGGGGGGGGGGGGGGGGGGGATGCCAGAGGCAGGCTCTGGCTGGGAGGTGCTTACCTAGGCAGCTCCCAGTCAGCAGCCCTGCAGGAACCTGAAGGCTGCAGTCACAAGCTGTTCCATGTGGCTCTGCTCTTGTCAGGATGAAGGGATGGGAGGAGGCTTCATTGGCAGACCCTGCCACCAGCAAAACACCTCAGCTGCTATTGGTTGGAAACTGGCCAATGGGAGTTCAGAGATTTTGCTGCGGTATGGGACAGAGCACAAGGTGTCCATCCCAGAATAGAGTGCACACATTTAAAGCAGCTAGCACTGCACTACACTTAAGAGTCCCAGCAAGGCAGCTGTGGACTGGATGTGGTGGCTTGGTGGGCCAAACCTAGTCTGCTAGCAGTGTCTTGCCCACCCCTGTTATAGACAGCATTTTATTTTACATATAAATAGCCAACCTTGAAAATGTAATTAGCCAGAAGACTTGTCTTGTGTGCAAAGCAAGCAAGCTAAATCTCTGGTGAATCAAGTTTAGATTTCCTTTGTCTAATATGGTCAACTCTAGCATTCAAAATGTGAATGTATAATAATCATGTATAAGAAAGGTGACATACTCATTGCTTTATGCAAGAGTACAGACACTTGACTGTTATTTCAAGTGATCAACTCAACTACAAGAGTTGTTTTTTTCCCCCCCTCAAAAAATTGCGTATTTTGATAAAGGTTAGCAAAGGAATTTGTGTAAAGCTAAACACATGCTGGGTGAGTTTGATTCTCTTGCAATTTTAAATAAAAAAAAAATCAAGCAGACAAGAAAAGACACCTAAGACCTATTCTGAAATTCCTTGAAGTTAATGAGCATCTTTCCATTAGCTTCATTGGACTTTAGAACTGGTTCTTAAAGCAGTTATTTTAAATTTTTAGATAACTAACTTAAATTATGTATTGTGGTCTTTATTTCACATTATGTCCTCTAACAACCACAACGTATTCAGAGAAATATTCTCTACCTTTTTGTATATATAAAAAGAACTAATAAAGGTTCTTGTGGGGCAAGAACTTTTATGGTCCTCTTATTTAAAATAATTCAAGAGCCTAAGAATTTCTACCCAAAATAGTTACTTAAATAGAAGCACCTTCCAAAACTGCCACCATATGGGGCACTAAAACATGAACACCAGCAACACAATCCTCAAATCATATTGCCTTCAAAAAGGAGGGGGAGGGGAGAAGCTGTGCCAAGCCAGGGCCACATCCAGTGTGAGGTTCCCTACCCCTGCTCTAAATTGTAATTATTAGCATCAGTGTTGTGAGTTGATGCAGATTAGAGATGAAAAACAAGGGTTTTAAGCACAGTCCACATTGGTTTAAAATAAAACTAGGATTTGTGAGTAAAATGTAGTCATTCTAGCTAAAACCTAACACACTTGGGCTATGTCTACACTTGCGGCCTCTTGCGCAAGAACGGCTGTTCTTGTGCAATAATCCACAGTGCATCCACAGCCCACCGGCTCCTGTGCAAGAAGATGTACAGTACAGCCTGCTAAGAGATGGCCTCTTGCACAAGAGCTATGCTCTTTTCTTACAAGTGTAAGCTCTCTTGTGCAAGAGCTCTTGCCAAGACAGCTTCCACTTGTAAGAAAAGAGCATCGCTCTTGTGCAAGAAGCACAAGTGAGCTATTTTAGCTAGTCTTATTGCACAAGAATCCCTGCTGTGCATCCACACTGCCATGGGTGCTCTTGTGCAAAAGCACATCTCACACATGGCAGTGTGCATGTGTTCTTGCACAGGACTCCTTGCACAATAACCCTCACACAAGAACTTCTTGTGCAAGGAGCCACCAGTGTAGACATAGCCTGGGGTGCAGAATAACAAATCCAATCCCATGTTATTATTGGAAGCCACCCTTCCCTCTCCCCTCCCCACCAAAAAAAAAAAAAAGTATTTGCTGTGACCTTGACATTTGGTCCAAAGCATTAAACTTATAATGGGATCTTCTATGAATTTAGAGCCAGTTTGCCTCAGGATCCAGGTGATCCTGCACATATTGGGCTCAAGTTTGCCCTCATAAGTGACCAGGAGAACCTTAAGGAAGATCTGTACATGGATCCAACTGGCCAGAATTTTGTCCCTTGACATATATACCCCCATACTTTGAGGTGTATTGAAAGTGGCCAAATTACCTTAAACCTCTGCCTTCTAGGCAAAATGGAAGTACTTTTAGTTTCCATGTTGTAATAGCCCCCTTTGCTGCACCTGTTAACCATGCATGTGCAGCAACGGTCAGTGCAATGCCTGTCTAGGTAAGGTGGAATATCACATCATGCTAAGTGAACTCACTGGTGAATTGTATTTTTGTACAATTGGATACACTAAGTGCTGATATTTTCCATTATAGTCTGCAGTTTTGTAACTTGTGCCTAAGACTTGCATGTAAATGCATGTCTTGCTGAGTGTTCCAGAGGCCAGAATACTGCTCCCCTACTCTGCTTAGGAAGGGGGTGGGATAAAAATTGTCATGCACACTCACGCAAGAGAGAACATAGGGATGTAAGCGAGTAGTCAAGTACTGCTGCCATGCATCAAGATCAGAACTGTATCTGTAGAGGCAGCAGTAGGGGTTGGGGGTAAGGGAGCCAGCACTGGCCATGGATAGGGGCTACTGCCGGAACAGCCTCTGCCTGCAGCTAGCCTGGGCCCCCATGAACAGGGGCTGCTTGGCCCAACTTGGGCAGGGACTTACTCCCACTGTAGCTTAAATGTAGTAGGAGCTCAGCTGCCTGCATCTCTGCTCTTACTACAAATAAACTGCAGAGCTCCTGGATGGGTGTGAGCCAGGACCCAGAGCACCTTCCCTTACTGACTCATCTCATAGTTGATGCAAATTGTATTGACTACATGATTAGTCACTTGCCTCTTAACATCCCTATTTAAGGACCAACCATTCTGGCAGGCCTACACCTAGAAGAGTTGAGTAAGCAGTGATAATACATTAGTATTCTGCTCTAGTCTATTTTCCTTGCTAGTAAGTATCAAACTCATCCACACTAGTCCAAGATGGATGTTATGAAAAGATTTAACCCCTAGAACAGTGTAGTGTCCAGTGTTCCTGTATTAAGGATCCCTGTGGAGACTCCTGCCTTGAACAGAGGCTTACAACCTGCTGTAGGCCATCCCTAAACCCTGTCTTTCAACACTTTGGTTTACATCTAGCCTTCACCTGAGTACTTCAGTAGCTGGGCTTAACACCAGTGCTCTGCAGCTAACCCTACCTTCTGAGTCACTATATTAACAACTGCTGCCATGCAGCAAGATCAGAACTAACACTACTCTTAGAACTTGCATTTCTATGCCATACATAGAAAATTTAAAGCAATATGAACTGAAGTCAAAGTCTGAAGCCTCCATGTTTGTACCACCAATTATTAGAAAAATGCAAGCAAGGGCCAGTAGTTGAGATTGTCTGTGGACAACAAGAGTTTGTGGTAATTTCTTAATGATTATGTCCTTTAGTGCCCATAGCAACTATATTTTACTTCTAAGGATCATTAATGGAAGGCATACCACAAGACTAGGTTCCATAGCTGGCCTCAGGGAAAAAGGCACCCTGCATAAACTTGTATTTTTGTGGCTCTGGCCCCTGTGGGCACAGGCCCCTATAGTCCCTGTTTTCTCAGGTTCCCTAACCCCTTCACCCTGGAACTATCCCCCTTTGCCCCTAATCCCTGTACTCCTGCCTTGGATGTGGAGAAGAGGGGAGCAGCTATGTGCAGAAACTGATCTGGATTCACAGAGCAGCTGGTACTTCTGCTTTCTCCCTCTCCCCAAACCTGCTCCACACCACTGTAAGAGGCTCAGTTGGGGGAAAGGAACAGGGCACAATATCTGGACTCACTGGTCACTTTCCCCACCTGGGCTGTGTAAAGGCAGAGCAGCAGCTTCTGATGCTTGCCTCAGATCACAGCCCAGGTAAGGCAGGTGAGCAGGACACACAGAAGTTGGCCTTATTGCCCCACCACCAGCACACATGCGCGCGCGTGCACACACACACAGAGTTGGCAGGGGAAGAAGAGGGGACAAAGAGGGAAAGCGGGGAGGAGTCTTGGCACTCCCCCAAGGGCAGTTTGACTACACCAGCAGTACACCTCTGCATGGTGCCCTAGGCAGCCTGTCCCTAAGGCAGGCCTTAAGTTCTCATCCTGAGTGTCCAAGGCTATTAAATACAGGTCATCTCACTCAGCCTCTGCTTCAGGTTTCCAGTTAAACAGGATAGTTGTACCACAGAATGCTTAGACATTAACCCTGAATTTCAGAATGTACTCAACAGGATGCTGTCAAAAGCTTCTCAGATTTCAGCTCCCATGGCACATGGTTTATAAAAGCTCCACCTACACCTGTATTACAATGGCACAGGTACAGTCAGATATACAATAAGCACCATATCAGCCTTCAGCTGGAAGGCTTGTCTTCCTGAGCCCATAGAATACAAAGCTGACAAGTGAAGGGAGTGTGGTATAGGGGGAACAAGAGCTACAGCCACTGCCTCCTTATGGTCTCAAACTTGGAAGCTTTCTGAAACCTTCAAACCCCAAAACATCAGAAACAATTAAGTTACTGTCCAAGAGAGGAAGGAGATACCACACCTTTCTCCCAGAGGTGTTTGCAAGATTTCTTTATTGGGAGCTACATTTACACCAGCACAGAATTGACATTCCTTATATCTAGCCTACCTTTGCTGTACCTGCTCATAGGGCCCTGGACCAGAGCAGCCATCCTACTCTGGAGCTTGACTTAGCCAGAGAGAAAAATCTAAGTGGGTTTGTTCCATCAGCACATTCAATAGTAGTTGCTAGGTCAGTAGGTCTCATATATAATCTGTCCACTCAAGCTGTGGCAATTCTTGTTCCTTTTGCCATCATGTTCTAGTTAAAACCCTGCAAAGATGTCAGTTCAACAGCTTTGGTTTTTTCCTTTATTACAAGGTGGCTGTTTTCCAGCCATTTGTAGGGGACAACATTCCCTTAGAGTGCATCTACTCAGCACCCTAAACTCAAAATAAGATATACGCAATTGTTCTATGCAAATTGCATATCTTATTTCAATAATATTTCTATAAAGCGCCAAAATTCAATAGAACACTATTTCGAGACATCCTTTAACCCTTGTAGAACGAGGAATGCCAAAACAGTGCACCCTTATTTCAAAAAATATTTTGAAATAATGGGCAGCTTGTTAAGACATAGGGTAGCTATTTTAGGATACCTCCAATATCTTGAAATATCAGTGCAGTGTAGACATACCCTTGCAGCTGCGTTTCTCAAACTGTGGGTCCTGAAGCCCCGGGGGGGGTCGCAAGCAACTTAGAGGGGGGTCGTGGTATCACAAAGTTTGAGAACCCCTGCCTTACAGGGTTCCTTAGCCATTAGGATTGCAAACATCCACTCCCCATTTGAAACCAGATGTAAAAATCCCAGTAAGATTGGCTATTGTTTGTAAACAGCATGCATATGGTAGTTTGAATTCTGGGCTTGGTTTTTAAATGTGGCTACTGTAAAAAAAACTGAATGAGGAATGGGCTCAAATCCAGAAGGTCAATACTTTTGTACTACGCATAGTGCAACTGTGTTTTTAAACACATGAAATCCTTCACAGAATATCACAAACTATAGATGACAGCATGTACAAGAGGTTTTTCTTCTTGTTTCAAGATTTAATTTTGAGATGCTATATCTCCATACAAATACACATGAAATACATGAGGAAGGAGACTGTCAGAAGATGCCACCGTGTTTGGTGAAGACAAAACATGATTCTTTGAGCAAAACAAACACAATTTAAACAATTCCTGTCAAGTTCTCATGGTTCTACAAAGTTCAATTCCACCTCAAACTTCTCCCTGTAGATTTTCCACATTTTTGATTTATGAGGGTTATCCAACTCATTTCTAGGAAGGTAAAGTCTGAAAAATAAAATTGTCAGCTGTTTAGGTCTTCTACAGTTCAAACATGCTGCCATCTTAAATATGGAATGAAGGTAGACTTGAAAAAGGAAGTGAAACAGGAGAGCTAAATTGTTCATGTTTAGAATATTTTTTGTTTACTTCCAAGCATGAAGGAGAATTGGCTAACCAAATGATTACACCATTTTGATAAACAGTCTATCAAATGTCTATGGTTAATACAGGTGAGATGGTAAGACAAGGACCATTTAGCTCACTTTGTTCTCCACAAAAGGAATGGGGTAGGAGGGGAAATGAAGGCACACTATCATTAAATCTATTAATAGTGTATAGCCTAGAGAGCCATGGTGTCCAATCAGTTATGCTATAGCAAACTAGCCACACTCAACCAGCCAAATAGACACAGGTGGCTAGCGTGTTGGACACCATAGCTATAAAGGATAATAAACCCTTGTGCAGCTACTGTTGTATCCAAGAATCACTAATGTGTGTGACCAAGATGACCAAACGCTGCCAAATGGGATCAAGAGACTCCTCTCCAAAGCCTTGACTTCCAAATTCACCACGTTTGCAAATTGACCGTAAGCCTCTAATAGGCAAGACCTCTAGTGAGCACCAAGTTAAGAGCATACTAAGACTCCAGTATTTGCACCAGCATCCAGTGCTTTATAGAGTAACAAAGTCCCTGCTCGCTCTCTCTCATGTGATGTGAAGGAAAGCAGCAATAACAAGGAGTTAAGTTTTGAATTTTATTTTAGGCAATTAAACATTCAGCTTCAAAGATGAGGCTCCTGACTTTACAGGACTCTTAATATAAGCTATTTAGGGTAAGGATCTCTTCAGTATAGTGCACCTTGCACCATGCAAACAAAATGCTGAGAGTTGGTTCTAGTCATGGTTTAAGGCCAAAGCCTCAAGTTTCCAACTTACTGCACTGTTTTTAAACTTTTGATAGGTAATCTTTAAGGCAGTAGTCCCCAAATTTGAGGGTCACACTCCCTGCTTGTCTGCAGGCCCCTACCCCCTTAGTGCTGAGACAAGGGCTACAGCTGGAAGGGGGTTGCAGCCTGAGATATGGAGGCTACTGCTGGGCTGGAGCTGAAGCCAGGCCATAAAGGGGACTGACAACTGGACCTGTAACCAGGTATAGCTTCACTGCTGGTTGAAGGCAGGACCAGGAGCTGAGGTAGGGGGCACCCTCTGTCTGTAAAGGCTTGCCTGAACCCCACCACCTCTCCCATGCTCTCCTAGGGAGGTATACACTAGGGATGTTAAATATTGGTTAATTAATAGTCAAGTAACCTCATGAAATGTTGTGGTTAGTTGACTATTCTATAGTCCCTGGGGTCAGGAGACGGCAGCCACTATATTAGAGGCAACAGCACAGGGTGTCAAGTGGGAGCTGGTCCACAAGAGGAGTCAGTTTAAAAAGCAGCTCCCCTTGCGGACTGTCTGCCTGTTGCCTTGTGCTGCTGCTTCTGAGAGGGGCAGCAGCAGCACAGGATGGCAGCAGCCTGTCTGGGGCGAGGGAAGTGAGGGGGTCTGAGCTCCAGGATCCGGCACAAGCCAGAACTGAGCCGGGCTGCCTGCCCACTTAGCTCCTAACACACTTTAAATGCAGAGCTGCAGCAGGAGTAGGTCCCGGACCCGTTATAAGCCAGGACTGAACCTAGCTGCTAGCCAGCCTGCTAAAAAAGTTACTGGCAGGGAGAGGGAAATGCATGTATTCTATAGCATTAATCTATAAGCTTTTGCTTATCGATTAATAGACTATACTATTACAGCCTAGTATACACCACAGTTTGGGAGCCTCTAAGATTTGAAGTAGATGTTTCAGTTTTCCAGACATGTAAGACCCTCCATAAATATATTAAGATTTGCTCATGCATTGACAATTGTAGCATTATGGACCTGCCACTCTTGTTGCCCGGTTATATTTTACCTGTTATTTTCTATAAAAGAGGTGTTGAACCAGAAGAAGAATGGGCAGTCATCATAGCCTTTTGGAAGATCCTAAAGATAAAACAGTGTTGGTTAGGCTATTTCTTATGTATTTGCCTTTTATAAAGTTAGTTTCTAATGTTCTGCCAAGGAACTAAGATTAGTTTAAGACAGTCATGCAATCGTGAAGAGAAGCTGCTGCTCACCCACATCAGAACAGTTTTACATAATTGACTTTACCTGGAAGTTTTGCAGTAGGGCCAGTGAAAGAATGCACAAGTGGGTGTCATCTTCATTACACTGAAGCAAGCAAGCAAATGTGATAGCCAAAGCAAGTGACAGCAGGGCACGAATTGCCTGTGCCCCCTATGGCCTAGAGAGAAAACTTAGCTGCTACCATATACACAGTCTGAAGTTTAAGGTGCTACTAGACTATATGTTGTTTAAGTCTGAAGTTTGTTACTAGATGCGTCTCAGCACAAGGTCACGGAGAGAGAAGCAGTCACACAAGTACTGAACACATACAAATGTTTGACTACAAATGCTCAAGATGGACTCTTCAGAAGATAAAAGCATGTACTCCTGATATCATGAAATATAGGTGAATCAAGGCTAGACTTGTCCTATGCAGTTGGTTACACTGGTGCTAATGATGCACAATAGATGCATAGATTGCATCCTTTTGGTACTTTGAGATTTAAGAGGTCTTTATTCTACTATACTTACAGTTAGTGATTCAAATCTGATTTTCACATCGCCACTTATAACCGGGCAGTCTCGCAAGCCAATCACTGCAAAGTCATTTTCAGCATCAAAAAATAGCTGAAGAAAAAAAACCAGAACTGTTTGAAGTAATTGTTTTCAGACAGCTGAAAATTAAATGCACACAATTTAGCAGTTAAAGTGACAATGTTGCACAACTAAATTTAGTGGCTCTAATATTTAATTACTTGTTACGGTTCTACAGTGAAGATAAGGGAAAAATGATGGATCATCATCTTCCTGTTGCCAAGGTACTCAGTTTTACTAACAAAGGCTAGAGCTTCAATTTCTTGGGAAATCCCCTTTTTCTTTTGTCTTGTGAAAAACTTGAGCACCTAGTCATGGGCAAGGAGTGAGTGAAATATTCTGTTCTGAGTATTGGTTGATTCCCCATCAGAAAGGGAGACAACTATGTCTTAGTCCAATGTTTTCCCACAAAAGCCAGCAGATGTAATCATCTAGTAAAATATACTCAAGTTCAGTCTAGTGAAGACATTTTAGTCACATGCCTCCAGTAGAATTCTTACCCTACAGTTTTCTTGAGTTGCACAAACACAATGGAATACAACTTTCTTTCTCACAATGATCTGTACTTTAAGATCACTTCCATTGCCTCTTCCAACTCCTAGAAGGAATCAAAGTTGTATTATGCAATCTTTAAATTATAGAGCTGGAACAATAATCAGTTAAATTAAACAATGTACATCGATTCCATGCATTGTACTAAAATGATAAAAGCTACTTTAACACTGAAGAATGTGAATTTATGTGGAACTTTACTCCTTTTTTACTATCCTTCAGAATCAAAGTAAGTTTTCCTTAATAGGCTGAAGAATCATGCTTTGAAAAATAGCTCTATGAATTTGAAGAGTCCCTGTTAAAAACAACCCTGGAGATCAATTCCTCTAGCCACAGAACAGACACGGACCTGCAGCAATGCAAGGTGTAGTCTACACTAGGAGTTTAGGTTGAATTTAGCCACAAAAAAGTAAATTTTCTAAACCATGTGTCCATGCTACCAAGCCAGTAGCATCAACTTTAAAGGCTGCTGAAGTGGATTTTGGTCCTCCTGCTTTTATAAGGAGTAATGCAAAATATGACCTTGTATGGTTGAATTTATGGTAGTGTAGACCCAGCACTGAGAAAGTAGATTTTCTTGGCCTCTGGGAGGCATCCCACAGTGCCCTGCTATGATTACTCTGGCCAGACTTTGCATCTCTACTACTCTCCAGGTGGACAGGAAAAGTCCTGGGAAAGTTTGATTTTCATCTTCCAGGTGGCCAATGTTGTGAGCATACCTGTGAACAGACAGCCCACATGGCCATGAGTTCAAGTTCTATGAGCTCCAGTTCCCAGGGGTGCAAAAGAGCACCAGCATGGAGTGTGAAGGAGATCTTGAACCTCATCAAGGCATGAGGAGGGGAATACATTCTCTTGGAGCTCCAAATCAGCAAAAATATACACCCATCTCTTTGTAAAGTGCATGGTGGGGAAAGGCTACACCACGGATGCCCACCAGTGCAGTCAAAATCAAGGAGCTGAGGCAGTCCTATCACAAGGCAAAGGAGGCAAACTGTCTGGTGCATCACCGCAAACATGCCACTTCTATGACCAGCTGCATGTGATCCTAAGGGGGGGAGGGACCCAACCAGCTTCTCAAGCTAGACCATGGAATTCTCCCAAGACACTCAGGGTAGCAACATGGAGGACCACAAGGTGACGGGGGGGGGGGGGGGGAAAGAGAGGAGGAGAATGGCCAGCCGATGAGCCATGAGAGCCAATAACTTTTTATAACCTTTGAGATATACTGGGAGGAGGGGGACTATCAGGCACTGATCCCAGGGAGGGCACTTCTGGCGAGTTCACAATTTTTCCTCTTGCTAGGAGCAGGTTAGGGCAATTGGGTGTGATGTGTGGCATACTCTGCCTAAACAGCATGGGGGGAGGGGCCTGGAACAGCCTGTTAACATGTCTAGAGATGGAGCAGGAATCCTCTGTACACATCTCCATGAAGCTCTCAGATAGGAACTGATCCCTTTCAAGGTTTCAGGGGAGGCTTGCCTTATTCCGTCCTACGGTAGAGGACACCTTCCCATGCCAAGCCAACCGTTAGTGGTCTGGTGTCATTGCAGCATGCTGCAATGCTTTGCAAGGTCTAGGTTTCTGGCCAGATTTCAGTCAGAATCAGCTATCACTGTGTGATTTGGAGAAGACTGATATGTTGCATGGCAGCCTGGATGAAGGAGGAAGGGAAGTTATTAGGTATTGCTTCTGCTGCTAGCATGGCTTCAGCCTCTGGCACCCTCTGCCTCTCACCTGCAGGCTTCTGTGGGATGGGAAAGTAGCACTCTCCTGGGAAGTAGGGTGTGGCAGACCGAGGAGGAAAGCCCTGTGAGCTGCCATCCTGTTCCCACCATCCCCTCTACTGCCTGCAGGAACATGCCCTAGCAGGCCCCTTACCATGCCTATCTACAAACAGCGTGAGTCCACATGCTCCCCTGAGAATTCTGTACCTGCTGTACAATGGCCCCTTTGATGCATATCTTTGGCCTTGCACAGAACATATTTCCATTGTCAGAGACCTTTGCTGTATGTTAACAGATTAGGTTTTAGGCTCCACAGTGTATCTCCTGAAGCGTGTGCCCTTGTAACTTTGTTACAATGGGAACAGCTTGGAGCTTGCTTCATACTCCTTTGGCTCCAGCAGCGGTCTGGCTTGCACAAATCCACAAGCAAAAACTGACAAAAGACATGTTTAAGAAACAAATGGAATGGAGGACTATGCTACTGGAGGAGATGCGATCAGAACAGGACAGTATAGCATGCAGGGAACTGCAAAAGAAGCACCAGGAGAACGTCTGTGTCCTTGACTGCTATGATGGAGCACCTGGCAGCATTCCCAGAAAGGATCTCCCCCTACCTCTTGCAGAGCAACTTCCCACCCCCACCCTCACCCAGTGCTGCAGCCTTCACCCTCAGGAACCCCAAGACACCAGGGAAGGGAGAGGGAGAAGAAGAGCACTCAAGGGCAGCCTCCAGGACCTTGTGAGGCAAAAAAGAAACACACTTGTATTTGATTTTTCCCCACCCTGTGGGTCCCACCACAAACTCCTTTTCTGTCCCTGCTGTCCTCCCTAAATAAAAACACACAGACAAAAACGACACAGACACATGACCTCTGAACAACAGTCTCTTTATTGCTTGTACTGCAGGAGTTGGGTTGGGAATTACCACTGAATGAAGGGGCACCTTGTTGAGAGCTTGCAAGACTCTCAGAACTGGCCATTCATAAAACTATCTTAAAGCCTCTGACTTGCACTGCCCTGTGCTCTCCTTATCACCCTCGTGCCTGGCTGCTCAAAGTCTCTGGCGAGGCACTCTGCCTCAGCTCTCCACTATTGGCATTTCCATCTCTGATTCTGATCTTCCCATACCTGCAGCACTATGCCGTCCCACCAGTCTGGGGAAAGAGTTCCAGCTTGCAGCTTTCTGAAGAGGTAGGAGTTCCTAAAGATGTGCGTGTCATGCACCTTTCACAGACATCAACATGGGGCAGTAAGAAATGGCCCTTGTGATCCATGAGCACATGCAGCACCATTGAGAAGTACCTCTTGCCATTAATGTACTCCTTGGCAAGGTGGTTGGGTGCCAAGGTGGGGACGTGTGTTTATTGCCTCACCGCAGTTAGGAAACCCCATTGCAGCAAAGCCCTCCATTGTGGCATCCACGTTTCCCAGAGTCACTTACCTTCCAGAGTAGAATGGTACTGATTGCTTTGGCTACTTGTATGACAGCAGCCCCTATTGCAGATTTCCAACTGACTAGTAGCTGTCTGGCATTGCAAACTTCCATAGAACAGTTGCAACTTGCTTTTCCACTGTCAGAGTGGGTTTCATTCAGGCATCCCTGGCACTTCAGGGCAAGGGAAAGTCATTTGCAAGGCTCCATATGCCATCAGAAGTTTTGCAGCCACTGCTGATCATCCCATACCTGCAGCACTATGAGGTCCCTCCAGTCTGTGCTTGTCCAAGGCAGTAGAACACCTGTTCTGGTGCAGTCAATAGGATCGAATTCTGGCTGCATTTCAGTTCCATGGCACCCTGAGATTCCTCTTAGTCCTCCTTCTGAAGTGACGTGCATACACTCTCTTCATACTCCACCATTAGGCCCACCAAAGTAGACAGACATCACCCTCACAATGTTTTAATGCACAATGGGATCTATTGGAGGGGGAAGGGGTGTGCCACACTCACACTACTGTGCATCTGTGCAGGTAACTGGGGACAGAAAGGGCATGAAAAGACTGTTTACTCCTTCCCCCTTGATTAAGATAAATAGGAAACAGGCACATTATGGGACACTGACCACACAAACCCAGAACCTGCTGCAGTTTTGGTCCCAGCATGGGCTGGGAGCATAACCCAACATTCAAAGCAGCACAGGCACTATGACTACCCACAGTCAGCAGTCTCCCTACTGGGGACACACTACTTTGAACTACATTGATTTCTTGCGCACAGTGGTGACATGGACCTTTGACTTTACAAAATTGGGTGGTAAGAAATCAACCTCAATAAAATTCAACCTTATCTCTTAGGTGGACCCAAGATTTCAGGTGCCCACCCATGGGAACTTTAGTGTTTGCCTTCTCTCATGTCAGACTCAGAAGCATGCTTGAAAGCATTTGATTCATGCCAGATATTTTACTGTCATTTACCTGCAAAAATTCTAGTTCCTGAATACATGCATCTCCATCCCCTCTACTCATTCTGATGCCAGTTGGAGGGAATAAGCATTACTGAAAAAACCCAGCAGAAAGAACCCATTTTAAAAAGGGCACAGTCACAGAAGATGTTCCTTTTGCCTGCAACTGAGTTACAAAGTCCTTGAGTTTACATTTATATAGAATTTCGTATTGTTTTACGTGGCCTCCATGAAACAGCCAAGCACCTCTCACCACTGAGATCTGTGCTTATTCTAGTAATTGACACCAGTAAGATTTCTGTAACGCATGCTATATATTGGATGTACAAATACAGAGTTGAAACAAGTGACTTGGGGAACATTTCAAAAATGGATAAAAGACTAAAGAGCATTCACATAATTTGTATTAATTCTTACCATTAATAGAATAGATTTTGATGTTCTTTATTTTGAGTTCTCTCTCTGGTGGGAGTGTCAAGTTATATTTGTTCTTCAGGATCTCATAATACCCAACATACCGACTCTGCAATGAAAAATAAAAGATGCCTGTGTTAAATATGGTCCTCACCACATTTGGTACATATTGACCCTGTTACTTTCAGTGACCAATGAATGAGAAGAGACAGTGAGCTAAAGGACAGGAATTTACATATTTTAATCCCATTCCTCTATAGCATGGGTTCCCAAACTGGGGGGCATGCAGGAATTCCGGGGTGTGCAAGGTGACACACACACACCCCGTCAATCCCCTTGCTATTTTTGGCCCGGTCACTTCCTTTTTTTTTTTTTTTTTTTTGTATGTTTGCCTCAAGTTTTGTGCCTGGGGGGGGGGGGGGGGTCAGCATGAGCGTTTCTCAAAAATCAAAAAGGGGGCGTGATGCTGAAAAGTTTGGGAACCACTGCTCTATAGTTTTGCTCTGTGTGCGCTCTTCAGGAAGTAGTTTAGTCTGTGTCAGTTTCCTATATCCCATCTGTAAAATAGCATTAACACTGCTCTGATAGGGCATTAAGTGGGTGTTGAGTAACTGGTCTGCAGTCTTCTGATGAAAGTGCTTTCTTCTCAGATCTGAGTTTGAAAAGACAGCTTATTGTCTGCTCTTCCGGGAAGGCCCGTCTCAATTTCACTTCATTTATTTTGAGCAAAGGAAAAAAAAAAAAGTTACAAGGGCCTTCCTTCTAGATAAGAAGCTGGAAAGGCAAAAAGCTTCCTATTCCATTCTTCCAAATGGTATTTTTCTTGAAATCCTCTTTTTGGGTGCAGTTTTGAGTTCATCCGGTTGAGGACAAAAATAAAAATCAAATTTAAACACGACTTTGAAAAACAGAAGTCATATCCTGCCCCTCAGACAGCTCTAGTTCTGAGCCTCATTTGTTCAACATTTGGTTAATACTAAGGTGCTAGGTACTGAACTTTTTTTAAAGTCTGTATCTTTCTCCCCCTCCCTCCTGTGAGGGAGCAGAGAAAGGGCCTGGTGTCCCAGAGGTTAAAGAAACCCTCTGAGCCCAGCTAGCTCCACCCTGCTTTCCCTGCAACCAATGCCAGGCCTGCAGGGGGGAAGAAAAGGAAGGAGCCTGGCTCAGGTTGGAGCTGACTAGTGAGAAGGCAGGGGCCTGGTTCAGCAGTCTCAGGGCATGAGCCAGAGCCTGTCCACTCACGTGATCCCTGGCTGCTAAGCCTCCATCCTACCCCTCTGGGAAAGGGGGGGGGGGACCTATATTGAGAAGCCCCAACTAAGGGGACTCTGGACTCTTGGGGCCATGCCCCAAATTTAAGGAGTTGGACAGAGTGGTTTGGAGTTTCTGGTCCAGGAACACAAGGGGAAAGGGGAGTGCTGCCTTCCTGTCTCCTCCCCTCCCCCACCTTTTTGCCTGCTTACTCAGTGACCTAGCCACTAGGCTACACAGCCACCAGGGTCACATGCCCACTTCCACCACATTTGTTGGTGCTACAGGAGAAGGAAATTTCTCCAAAGATGTGGGCCATCCTGGTAAAGGAAAGTCATTCAATTAAAGTTGTGTTTATGAAGACATATAGCACACAAAATCTGGAATGTCAATTGAACTATGGAAGCCCCCCCAGTTTTGCTTTTTCCATCCATTATACAGTGGATTTTGATATGCTTTTTTGTCTACAATCCGTCCCCCACAATTCTCACTTCGTTTAGGCTCTCACCTGAGATGGTGTTTCAACTCCTTGAAATTTGGAACTCATACTTTTATCTGTTCTCCTCTCCCCAAAATAGTCCAAGCTCTCCTACATATAAAAGATTCATAATATTAAATGAATTAACAGGACAAATTTTGCAGCTTGCTCACAATGAAGTTTGTATTCTACAATGACAACAGAAGATAAACAAAATCAGATGTAAACAGTGGTAATAGATTTGAAAGTTCCAACCAATGCTTGAAAGCAACTTTGGAAGTTAGTGATTTGGTATTGGAAACACAAGGACTAGTCAATCCCTATTGTGACAGACCATTTCAAGGTGGACAAAAATTTGCTAGTCAGAAAGTGACAGTATTTAAGTGGCTTTACCAGAGCAACAATTAGACAATATCTGAGTTTTTAACTTGTTAGAAACTTCACACTCCCAGTCTGTCTCCACCACTGAAAGAAGAACTCAGACACTCAAGAAAGCCACTCCAGATGTGATTCCACAGATCACTATCAAACAATTTTTGGAGTCCCTTTCTGAAGTTTCATATAACAATTTAGACATTCAAGCTAATTGGAAAGAAGTCCACAAGTTACCATGTAAAAAGAGTTAATCCAGTACATCTATCTTGAGGATCCTCATACAGATGCATGTTCATAGATACTTTTTTGTTCTCCATGCATTAGGGCCACAAATCCAGCTGTGCTGCATTACAGCAGCAGCAGAGGATCTGCTTTTAATTATGAGACTTGCCACTCTTAGTGTTAGTTTCAACAGTGGCTCCTGGTTTTGCTTTGTTCATCGAACAGCAAGTTTTAAGAAAAGTATGCTTCCACCTTCCAAAAACTGGGGCGTGGAGACCAGAGGTCCAGGTCTCTGAAGAGATGTGCATCCACAATAGGAACCAGTCTGGTAGGTGCAGGCAAACAGGGATAAATTAAAGGGGAAGTTGGGACATTTTAAGATTTGATACTAAACGTCAAGACAGCCTTGTTTCAGAGTAAGATATTGGGATTAAATACCTACGTAATGGATTTTAAAGTGGAAGGGTTTTTTTAAGTCATTTGAAGGCACATGCTTTCATGGAGGATAGCATTCCAGTCCTTCTTGACTGCTTTATTCCATCCCCTCAACTTAAACATTAACCATATGACCAACCAAAGGCAAAGCCTTTTAAGAGCAGCTTACACTTTACGTGTAAAGGGCCTCTAGTTAATGCACACAGGGTGTGTCTAGACTACAGGGATTTTTCGAAAAAAGTGGCCTTTTTTGGAAAAAATCTTCACTCTAGACTGCCGCCATGTTCTGTCAACAGTAAATCGAAAGAATGCGGCAGTTTTGTCGACTGTGGAAAACCTTGTTTTACGAGGAATAACGCCTTTTTCGAAAGCGCTCTTTCCAAAAAAAGGCGCTATGTAATGCAAACTGTGCTTTTTCGAAAGAGTATCCAGACTGCCTGGGTGCTCTTTTCAAAAAGTGTATAGTCAGTACTTTTTTGAAAGTACTGATTGTAATCTAGACGCTCTTTTTTGAAAGAGCGTATAGTCTAGACGTAGCCTTAGATGCCTCATCTTTCTGGTGCCTATTGTGCTTTAAAAAAACAAACAAACAAAAAACCAACTAAAACAGCTAATATCAATTTTTTCCTGGTACCTTTGCACTCTCAAACTGGTCACTGTCAATGAGCCAAGTACAAATCATTGTTCCAGTCCTGCCTGTAGCAGAAACAAAAAACAAGTACAGTTATGCTATTTTGAGAAGTTCAGATTACATACTTATGTGGCCTCTGTTCAGAGTAGACTCTAAAGTACACCTTTAGATAAGATCCATTACTGCTGAACTTAAAATAAGATGTCCTTTTGCAAAGCATAAACTTAAACCAGTGTTTCTCAAACTGTGGATCCCGAACAACTGAGAGGAGGGTTGCGAACAACTGAGGGGGGGTCACGGTATCACAAGTTTGAGAACCCCTGACTTAAACAACAAATGGTCTGGCAGCACTTTATAGACTATAAAGTGCTGCCAGACCATTTGTTGTTTAAGTTTATCCTGTACAGACTAACTTGGCTACCCCCTGAAGCTTCTTTTGCAAAGCAGTTTCTACAGGTTTGTTTTCCTAGTTTCTCTAACTTATTCCTTTGAAGAGAATATTCTCCTACAAGTCCTCTCTGCAGCTTTACCATAGCAAGATGGCTAGCACTTTTTTCAAGAGCCCCATATTTTATTTGAGATGTCACACCTCAAAACTGCAAGATTACACATACTTGGGTAAGCACCCTTGCCTCAATAGCATGGATTCTCCAGAGTTGTACTTGTGTTACTGAGAGTTTCTTCTCCCCAGGGATGTCCTGAGAAAGGGAAAACTACCAACATGAAGCAGGCACACAGGCCACCACATTAAAACCAATACTGTTAACAAGGGTACGTCAGATTTTCAGAATGCCAAGCACCTGGAAGCTCACGGATTTCAAGGAGAACTAATAGGTGCTCAGTTATTTTGAGCCATTTATCCTTTGAGATCCCTAATTTTAGGCATACTATTTTCAACAATTTTGCCTGAAGTTCTGCTAGAGAAATTCAAATACAAACTAATAGACAAGAGACCTTCCATATGCAGACAATTGAATGGAGGAAGCATGTGGCTACCAGCAAACAGGGAATGGGTACAAAGGAAAGATTTGGGTTCTATACTCGGTAACTCAGCAGCAGCAAGCCTCTCTGCTTCAGTCTTCGCTTTGGGAAAAAAGAACTGATAGTCTCAGTGTTTGATTCTAATATAAAAGTTTTCCAAACAAGTGCCTTAACTGCTTACATCACTTTTAAAAATAGGACTCAAGTGCTGGAGCTAGGGGTGCTGCAGCACCCCCTGGCTTGAAGCAGTTTCCATTATAGATAGGATTTGCAGTTTGGTTCAATGGCTGTAAGCACTACTGTGATTCAAATTGTTTTAGAAGTTTTGGCAGATAGTGAAGGTATATTTAGGCCACAGAGAAGCCCGCTATAGATTTTAAAAGCCTGGCCCGATAACACTTAAGCAATTCTACTTCTGTTTATATTGTTATGTTTAAGAAATTGCAGAATCAGTTTTATGAGGAGAAAAATAACCAGAAAGGTTGGGGGGAGAGGGGGAGGAAGAAGGGCAGGGAAGTGATTTGAACTAATACAAAACCTGTAACTTTGGGGGGGAACAGGAGGAGAGGTACCATGGAAAATAAGACATACATAGGGTTGCCAGGTGTCCATTATTGACCTGGACAGTCCAGTATTTTTGCCTCCTGTCTGGTAAAAAAAAAAAAAAAAATTCAGAAAATATTGGATACCTAAAATGTCCAGTATTTTCTTATTTTTCCCCCCTGCCCAGCCCCCAGGCCTCTCCCGCTTACCTGGTTCTGCAGGGAAGCGGTTTTCTGGCTCTGTCAGGAAAACAAGATGGCCACCGGCAAAAAACTTCAAAGGCTTTTCTTAAAGGGGCCATGCTGGGGTTTTTTTTTTTTTTTTTTAAGCTTAATAATTCTTGGGGTCCTTTTTTAGCTCAACAACTTTGGTCTCCCAGAATTTTTTCCCTGGTGGTGTTTTTGGTTTTTGTTTTTTTTTGGGGGGGGGGGGGGGGGCTGTTCGGTATTTTTAGTTAAACCATCTGGCAACCCTAGACATACATCTAGGATAACAGAACAAAGTTATAAATAAGCACATTGAAGCTATGCTGTCCAGAGCTAGAAGTAACTGAGGAGATTGATTTAATCACAGATGGGCCTAACAAATATTAGGACAATCACTTGCTAAGTTTTGCCCAAATAAGTGGGGAAGCTTATAAGAAATCAGTCTCAGTCCAACATCGAGTGCTTTTTAAAATGTTACCCTCGGTAAAGGTTTAAGAGCTTCTGATTAAAGATATACAAAGTGCAAAGTAGTTAACATGCCTGTTACTTGACTGGATAGAAGTCCGAGCTATCCCACGATCAACTTATATTTGCATCAGAATCTGCAATTTAGTCAGGTAATAAATGAATGTATTTTAAACCTCAAACTTCATCCCATTTTAACTGATAGGTTTTCCAACCCCTTCTTTACTACAGAACTTGTTCTCTTACCTTTGCCTCCTTTACAGTGAATTGCTATGATATTCTTTTCATCCTGTTTCATCCACTCACGCACATTGGCAGTAAATTTCAGCATGTCCCTAGTTAAAAGCATATGAATTAATGCAAAATCAGAACTTGGTTTATGCCTAGTACAGGAAGTCCCCAATTTACGGAACAGGTTGTGTTCCAAAAGTTTGCTTTTAACTCAGTTTGGAATTCTGATAGCATTTTTCCCATAGAAACAACATTGTACATGGTGATTGAGTTCCCAGGCTAGCCCATAAAAGCCTATTTAACCCATAAAGTAGCTGAAATACTTAATATTTGCAATAAAAGATACTATTGCAATAGTAGTACTTAAAACAGAAAACCAATAAAATTGACTAAATATTTGTGTATTTAACCTTGAATGTTGGTGCTTGAGGAAAGGCAGTTTTAATTACAGAAGAATGGAGAAGGTAGGTGATGATTCTGAAGGAGACTTCTGGGCCTCTCCTAGGCATTCCATGGGTGCTGCACCAGCTCCTGCAGCCAACCCCATTCCCCAACTGTCCCCCCATTGGCTGCACCCAGGTCCTGCTCATCAGGAAGCAGTGAGTGGCATTAGCATGGGCTCGAGAACTCCAGAGGAGCAGGGAGCAGTTGTGACATTGATGGGGAAATCACCACTTCTCTTCAGCCACTGCCTGTGCATGCTGCTCCCTGCCACTTGCACCTTGTGCCTGGTCCCCTGAGGCTGCAGGTGAGCCTTGTTCATATGTATGGATATTTGTAAGTCAGATGTTTGTAACTCAAGGAGTTCCTGTATTGTTATTGGGCTGCAGAAATCCTAGCCTGACTTACTCTAGGCTGGGGACATTGTGGTCATCAATGAAGACTCTCTCCACCCTGTAATGGAAGTATACAGGGTCATAACCTTTTTCACCTACAAAAAAAAAAAAAGTTTCAGATTAAGCTAGTTTAGCATTTTAGTAAATTACCCGTAAATGCATAAGTTATGCCAATAGTCAAGCCATTTTCCTAGGTTTTGAGGATGTTGTCATAACAGGTGAGACTATTGGAGAGAGACAGTGGGAATCTATTCATTCAATAGAACTAACTGCCATCAATAGCAATCGTGATCTGTGTGAGGCGAGTTTTCAAAGCCATGACCCTTTTAGCTTGATTTCCCTATTTCTGACTAGTTGGCTAAACTGATGTTGGCTTGTGATCTGATTGGGGGGGGGGGTATCATGTACACACACACTTTGGCCAAGTGGCTAGCCAAAATTTAAAGATTGAGGGTTATTTCAATTAGGTATCTCTTTGATGCAATCTTGGGGCACATCTACACAGCAGGACAAAAAAGTTGAATTAAGCTATACACATCAGCTACGTCAATTGCATAGCTGAAGTCAAAATAGCTTAATTCGGCTTTTGGTGCCATCTATTAGTATGTTGAAGACTAATCGACTAGCCGATTCTCTTTCTCCCCCTCCCCCCGCTGCCTCTATCAGTTGTGCTGTGTGGCGTGCATGGAGCCCAGGGTCAGCTGAATCTGGGTTCTGGGGAAATGCTGTGCTGGAGCCTGGGATCAGCTGGGCAGTCCCCAGCTCTGCATGGCATTTCAAAGCAGCAGTGCAGCATGGAGCTCGGGGTCAGCGGGGGATTTCAAAGCAGGCACCTGTTCGCAGCCCAGAGTCAGCAGGACTTCCCGCTGGCCCCGGGCTGCACACGGAGTTCTGTATTCCTACTTTGAAATGTAGGAGAGCCCCAGCAGAAGGAGGAATGCGGAAGTGCCTATTGACCAGTCAATGGAAATTCCATCTAGTCAATTAACCGATAGTTAACATCCTTAGTCTACACAGCAGGTAGTCAGGAAGAACACTCTTCCTTTGACTTCCCCTTATTCCTTATGAAATGAGGGTTACGAATCAGAGTAAGAAGTCCTCCATCTTGATTTTATTTTGAAATAATGGCTTGCGGTGTAGATGCACTCTTGGTTTCAGAATAATGTCAGTTATTCTGAAATAATGCTGGCTGTGTAGACGTACCCTTATTTGCAAAAAATGTACACTAAGGCCTGCTTCCCTGAATGCAGGAGGATCAAATAATGGAAGGCAGTGGTTTGTCAATTCCAAGCTCCTCTGACCAAAGTGCTCCCACAGACACCCTGCCAGTGTTTATCTGTCTTCCTGCTTTTTTAGCTGTTTGACTCCATGCTGTGAACTGTGACAAGCCCTAAGACACATAGCTCCCATCAAGTTAATCCCCAGATGCCACTTTAATTATCAGTGCCTAGAGACATATCCTCTATTGCTTTGGCTATAACTTTACCATGAACTAAAACAGAGGCTGAGGGCAGCACTAGGAGCTGGGGATGCTCCCTCAGCATTTAATTGTTCTCTCATTTAGCCTGAATGAAGGAGGCTCTTATGCCAGCTTCAATGACATCCCACACACTTTGTGGGACACACCCATACTCAGGATAATAGTAGCTAAGTAGATAACTTACTGCAAAGGTTATAGATTTTATAATGATCTTTATGTTTTGTATCCAAGAATCTTGCAACTTCCTTAAAGACAGACAAAACATTTGTTAAACACCAAACATTTGCATTTACATTAGTTATTTCTCAATGCCACTGCCCTTATCCAAGAAGGTGACTATAGTCACAATAAACCATAGGAGGAGAAACTGAACTATTCCTATCTAGCTAATGAGCCAACCTGATATAAATTTTTATACACCTACACAGTTCCTAAACTGATTCAGTGAAATTTCAAGTGATCATTTATTATTATTCTATATTTGAGAAAATAGCCTCATCTAGTCAGTCACCATTTAACACAGCCTGGGCAGAGAAAAGTGATCATCTCAAGAAGGCTTTAATAGAGAGTGAAAATGAGGGTTTCCTCCAGACACTGTCTCAACAAATCCCACAGTTAGATGGCAGATCAAGGACAAGATGGAGAGAGACTGCACCCTCAATTTTTATGCTTGTGTCATCTTCACATAAACCCACTAAGTACTGGCCTCAGGATTTCAAGATTTTTTCCTGGAGACCATCAGAGACTAGTTTAGTCATTCCCAGTATGGTCCATGTTTAGCCTAGTGGAAAAGGAATTCGAAGTGGAACACAAATTCAATGCTGTTAAGTTTGGAGTTACATGCAAGAGGGATTTTAGGAGTTGATTTACCTTTATAGGATTCCTATAGAAAGACTGCTTCCCAGATGACGGAAATGACATTGCAATAATACGCTCTATGGAGGGAAAAAGTTGTTAAGTTCACAGGAATTGGAAACTAGACAGTGGAGGATGAATCTGAAAGAATTACACACTGTTAAAAAAGACAAATAAAGCTATAAAAAACACTGTCGTTGAGAGTGAAAGTGCAATGGTTATGATATGAACAATTATAGATCACTCCACAAACAACTCATAATATAATAAGCAGTAGCATAGGTTTAAATATTTCAGTTTAAATTACAAATACATTTCTGCTAGTGTACTGTCTTCACTGTTACAGGATATTTATCAAATTAACAGCCCTGCAATAATGATATTCTACATCAATAACTAAAATTTCTTCTGTCAGCATGTTCTATGCAGCAAGAGCTGCTCAAGACAAATTAATTTTGTGCTCCCCCTGAGAAAGCTAGTAGTTATAGGATGTCTACATATAGGTGTGTGGGAGACAATTACTTTTAATTTTTTTTAATTTTAGTTCAAATCAACTAAGTGAGGGCATTTCGGCAAATTAAAGACATTGGAAAAAATTGTTTGAGCTGAAATAAAAGTCTGTTTGGGCATTTTTAAACAAGCAGCAATGGAAAATAAAGGCTAGATTCACAAGGACTGTGCTGGAGCAAGGGGGCAGTACGGTGACTATGGCCTGTGGTCAAGGCACTCTCCTGTGATGTGGTTCACATCCTTGCTCCCTAGTGAATCTAACTCTAAGAACTGAAGTTTCCAATGCCACTGACCTTATCCAAGAAGGTGACTATAGTCACTCAACCAAAACAATTTGATAAATTTATGAACCCTTTTTCCACCCAAATATGCATTTTTGGGTAAAAAGCTTCAGTTTAATAGTTTCACCAAGCTCGAACTTGGGAATAACCAACAGTTCTCTAAAATTATACAAACCAGTAACATAAGTGAGGTCCAGGTCGAAGCCATCTTTCGTATAGCGCCTTTTGTTTTCCGAGACCTGTCAGCCAAAAAAGAATGAATGAGTTAAAAGGACAATCAATGGAACCATAAGATTTAGCAAGCATCTAAGAAAGTGAGTAGTGAAATAGTCCAGATAGTTACTAGGAGAAACAGTAACAAAGCTGAGTGGCAGAGCCTCACTTTCCCTGGAGTAGAAAAGGGAAGATTGTACACAGTAAAGCCATTAACTATGTCAGGAAACTGCTTGTACACTAGGGAGTTATGCTGGCATAGCAACATCTATATATGCTCTCTAGTATAGACATAGCCTCTCCCCAGACACCATTAGCTAGGCCACAAAAACACTGTTGACAAAACCGCCAATGTAGATGCAACTATGCCAGCATAGATAGGTCACTAGAGTGTGTCTCTCCCACCCCCAATCCAACCTGTATGAACATAAAAGTGTAAACCAGTGTAGAAGTTTAAGATTAACAAGTGGCTCGCACTAGGTAACTCAGCAGCAGCACACACACAAATTTAGAAGTGAAACTGCATTTTAGTCCAATTTCAGGCTCAAGAATTACTTCAATGAGTAGCCAGAAACAGCTGCACTATAGCTGACCTTATTGAGGCTTAATCTAGCTAGCTGGACTATTCATGACGGGACTTATTTACAATGATTGCACTGTTGTGTACTACATCATATGCCATGATCCATCGTCCTGGTGGAGAAATGTAACAGGGAGAAGATCTTTGATGCATCTTCACCAATTGTTAAATTAGTACTACTCCCATGTCTGCCTTCAAGGGAGAAAGATTAGATGAATGCTAAAGGTTACTTTTGTTTTAAGAAAGGATTCTAGGGAATTATTTAACTCTTAATGGGATGGAGATGGTAAGGAAATGCAGTACCTCGCTTAAGATGTTGTAGTGCAGTTGAGTTGTAAGGGACAAGTTTCCCCACTCCCTTATAAGTTTACTCCATGTAAACTAGCTATATAAATACTTTGAAGTAAGTGTCTCCATTACTTTATCTGTACTTGACAGACAACATGCTGAGGGAGTATCGATTCTATTCCCTAAAAACCCAAATTCCATGTGCATGTCAAATTACCTTACATTAAGAATCCTAGCAAGGGGAGGGGAAAAGGAGGATGCAAGCTATTTGGTAAACTGCGTCTAGACATGATGAAGTGGAGCTTCTAAGAAACTCAAAGTTGAAGGCACAGTTTATGTCTGCATAATATGTACAATAATAATTCAAGATTTTGCTTCTAATTTCATTGTGCCACTCATTCCTAGATTCCTGGGATATAGCAAATTTTCTTCCATCTGCTATATATTAGAGGGAGTTTGGTTGTGAGTGAGTCCTTGAGAGCAAGGACCACCAAATTTGATATGCAGCAGCTTCCTCTTACTACTTAAAGCATGGTAAGGGTTTGGTTGTGCCAGGACAATGGGATGCTCCTGGAATTTGATAGTTTTTCCTAACACAGGAAGGAAGGGGACTGCTAGCAGAAACAGTTATACTGTATAATGATCCCACTGCGCTCCCCGCTTCCCACCCCCGAAGGCCAGCATGGCTCCCAGCCCTGACTCTTGCCCCTTCACATCCCCAGCCCCCTTCCTTGACGGACCTGAGCAAAGCTGAGTAAATCTTCTAGTATAAAATAAAGTTGAAGCAGAAAGTGGAAGGACAAAATTGCATACTTGTAATGCCATAACTACCTGATGCCTCAGTACCACTATCATACTGCTGCAGTGGGATTATGGAGTTTTAGAAGACAGGACCCTGTACTGAAAGGGTGGAAACACTGCTCAGTGCAGAAATGGTTCTCAACCTGCCTAATGCCCTAACTCAGTACCTGATCCTATCAATAATTGGAACAGATTGCTTTAGTGGGAGAATCCTATTACTATCTTGCAGTTCAGACTATTTTAGAATGAGAACTGTGTAGTGTGAGGGGAGGGAAACCAGAGAGCAAAAGTAAACCGAGAAACATATGAAAAGGAGGAAAACAGAAGATGGAACAAGTGAAAATTCTTATTACTACCCTTCACCGATTAACAAAAACACAGTAGCCGCTTTAAACGCATGAGGAGAGTTTGAAAGCCACAATAGCACATTCAGACAAGTTTGCATGAAGCTTAACTTACCATCCTCCTGGTCACCTTTTCTAGTTGTTTCTTTTGCGAGGCCAGGCGAAATATTCTCATCAGAATGATAATTCTCAAAGCTCGAAGGACAATAACCATTCTAGCAAAGAAAGGAAGAAGTCAGCTTTGCAACAGAATAGACCTGGGCAGAAGACAAACTGTTTTTCCCAGAAACAGATTAAAATTCTGTATTATTCCAAATTATAAAAGCAAGCATTTCAAACAATTCAAAGAATTGTTTGGGTCAAAACACTTTGATTTGATAACTTCCAGATGTTATTTTGATTTCAACATTCCCTTTAAACTTGAAATATCCTGTCTTCTGAAATTCCAACTTTGTTAGAATTTGATAGTCAAAATGCTTTTCCCATCCTCCTGCCCCACCCACCAGAGAATTTGTGTCAAAGTACAAAACAAAAACAAAAACCACCACAGTTACAAAACTGCATTATGCACAGTAGTTAAGCAATGAAAACACTATCTTCTTAGGTGAATTCCTAGTTGGTTTCATTTTAAGGCTGGTCAGAAAGCAAATTAATTGCAAGTTTTCTGACCAGCCTTAAAATGAAACCTACTAGGAATTCACCTAAGGAGATAGTGTTTTCATTGCTTCACTACTGTGCATAATGATGTTGCCAGCAAACAGTCTCACCCTATACCATAGCAATTGTAAGATCGCCATAGTATTAACCAAGCCATAAAACTCCAAATATTCTTATATCCCAGTTTTTGATACTCATAGTATACAAGGTCACTGTACTCATTTGAGTATGTTAATGGATCTTGGTGTTGAGAACACATTAAGATCAAAATATGCACCTTTTGCTCCTTGCATAAAATGCTACACATCCATGGAGTAAGAGGTTCAGGAAAATGGAGCAATTCTGGAGTCCAACATGTAATTTTTCATCCATTTCAGTTAGAGAGGATAATGAATTCTTAGAAGAAGTTAAAGATTAAGTTTTTTAAATGGTGAGAGAACGTTCTGATGACTCAAGTGGTTTTAAGGAAGCATGTTACTGTTTAGAAGGGCTACCTTAAGCTACGTAGGTGTGCCCAAGTTAGCTCTGATTGAGCTAGCTAGCTAGCTCAACAACAATGTAGCCAAAGCAGCATAGACTAGCTCACTGAGTATGTACCAGGGTTCCAGGCAGGACTGTAATAAGGCCCTAGCTCATGCAACATGGCCATTTTAGTGAGCTAGCTCGGTCAAGGCAAGCCCAGGTATGCCTTCACAAGCTCTAAAGAGATTACCTAGAGCAGGGTTTCTCAAATGCAGCCACCGGGGGCTTTTCTTGCAATCGCAGCCTCTTGGTGGTAGAGACAGAGCAGAAGCCCCTCCTCCTCCCTGTTGCTTCTGGATGTATTACCTTAGTGTTGGTTGCTGGTGCCAGTAGGTGGAATCCTGTCCTTCCCTCACCCCACCTCCAGAGGCACCTGGGGCAGAAGGCTGGCAGAGCAGGCAGCTGGTGAGTCCCCCCCACCCCCAATCTTCCTGGGACAGTGGGGCTCAGGCTTTAGTCTGGGATGTGGGGCAGCATGTTCCGGTTGTGGGGCTTTAGGCTCCAGCTATGCAAAGGCAGGCCCCAGGCTCTGGCCCCAAAACTTTGACCTTTGTCCCCAGGCCCCATCCCCTGGTATGGCTGAAGCCTCTGGCCCTCTACTACTGCTTCCCACCCACCCAGGCCTTAATTGGCCTCCTGGTTTGCCCTGGGCTGTGAAAAATCATATTTACACATTTGTTAATATCACTTTTCACAAGGCTTACTAGCAGGCAATAAATAAATTACAATGAATAGGACATGTGCTTCTGCACATCTATTTGGTTTTCCTAAAGCTAATTAAGCATTTTAGAAAAAGTGTAAAAGCAGCTATCAGCAAAAGTTGGTAGCCACACTGAGGCCACCAAATAATTTGTCCTGAGAACCCCAGACTTAGAACACAGAGTACTCACTTTGTGAAGGACATGGGACTGCTCTGTATTAAATTTAGGATTGTCCAATTACAGTAAGATGTTCTATTTGGCGTCAAGTCCAAAGACTTGAAAAACAAGCAGGAAATGAAACAGTGACTAAAGATAAGCCCTGGAGGGCTAGAAAAGGGACAGAACGTTTCAGGATAATTAATATTCAACTAGTAACTGGAAGTCTACCTGCCTTGGCTCCAGCATAGTTCCTTGACTTTTGGTCAGGGCTGGGAACCTAAACAGGTCAGAAGGACACCAGAGGCCTTATCTATATGAGAGAAGTTTTGCTGGTACAGCTATGTTGCAAACCCTCCAGCGTAGATGTAGTTTAAATCAGCATAAAAACTGAGTTGTGACCAAAAGGACTTCTATGCCAACCTAGGTCTACACTAGGGGTTATATTGACATAGTTATCTTCATTAACAAAACCACATCCTTACTGGACACAAACTATGTCAGAGAAAGTGAGAGAAGTAATATCTTATTGGATCACATTCTGGTGGGGGTGTTCTGTGGCTCTAACTTTTCTTTCACCAATAGAAGTTGGTCCAATAAGAGATATTACCTCACCCATCTGGTCTCTAATCTCTTGGGATTGACGCAGGAATAGCTACACTACACACAGCTATGTCAATTAAGTTTTACAAGTAGACCAGCACTAAACAGGTGAAGTATCTTTCTGGGAGTGGGAAAGTCAGTTATCAAGGGCTGGTGGGAGAAACAGGTTAACAAAAAAAGCTCTGCAAAAAGCTTGAAGATGGGCCTAGTTAGCTAACATAGGGAGAGAAACATTAAGCTCTTGAGAAGTAGTTCTCAAACTGCAGGTCAGGACCCCATTTTAAAAATGGGATTTCCAGGGCTAGCTTAGACTTGCTGGGGAGCCGAGACCAAAGTCCGAGGGCTCCTGCCCCACCTCCCTTCCTGGGGTCATTTAGTAATTTGTCATCAGAAGGGGGTGATGGTGCCATGAAGTTTGAGAACCCCTGTTTTAGAGTGCTATAGACTATTCTATTGTTTTAAAATCCTTATTCTTACACTAGAGGTGTTCAGTTACGATACCTTGTTTTGGAAAAGGCTGCATGGTCACTTTGTACGTACCACTGGTCACAGCTCCCGAAGGCCAGAATTGCAGATAATGAATCTATGTTGGGCCTGCTGAAGTAATCACTGTTAGTGCATAGAGGGTTTATAACCCAAGGACCTGATTTTAGATTATTTCTACACTACAGAGCCAATGGTGGCATAAGTATGTTGATATAGCCCCCAGCGGATAAGAAAAATAATTTTACATAAGCTAGGTCTATGCTACAGAGCAGCGATGGGCAACCGAGGACTGGGCAGTTCTGCTAACTGCACTTGTGTACCTAGGATTTGTGGAGTGTGCTGACAATCGTAGTAGTGCTTTGACTGGATACAGAGGGAGCGCATGGCTCTCCCAGTCAATGCTGTATACAATAAGCATGCTTCTCATTTCATGCATGTGTCACTAACACGAGTAGGGAAAAAACCCACACAGATGGAGTCCAGCAGAATTTGGCAACCCTGTACATGGAAATGGTAAACAAAATGTCTCACAGGCCACCCATCGAACCCTCAATAGGCAGCATGCATCCCATAAGACTACAAATCACCTACCACTGGT
The DNA here is from genome assembly GCA_019425775.1 of Rafetus swinhoei. NCBI lineage: Eukaryota > Metazoa > Chordata > Testudines > Trionychidae > Rafetus > Rafetus swinhoei. The sequence goes on from CM033437.1 coordinate 59,168,500, forward strand.
GCAAAACCTGTGCCACCATAGTCCACTAGTACAGATACAGTGTGGGCCAACAGGCATTTCTGCCACGGCAAGATCGTAATTTGGGAAGATATTAGCTGTGACAACAGAAGTGTTTTATCAGCATATCTGCATTTACACTGGGAGTTTTGATGGCAGCGCCATGTTGGTCAGGCAAGTTCCCCCCCGCCCGACACACACCACACCTGACAAATGTAGTTATGTTGGTATATACTTTAAGGCTATGTCTACACTGCCCCGTTTTGCGCAAAAAATGTGCAAATGAGGTGAAGCGTGGAATATCACTGTGCCTCATTTGCATAATTAATGAGGTTCTGTTTTTGTGCAAGAGGCTTTTGTACAAAAAGGAGCTATCTACACCGTCCTTTTTGCACAAAAACCCCCTCATGCGCAAGAGCCGTTCTTCTGCATTTTTTTTTTCCAGGAAGAACGGCTCTTGCGCATGAGGGAGTTTCTGCGCAAAAAGGACCATGTAGATAGCTCCTTTTTGTGCAAAAGCCTCTTGCACAAAAACAGAACCTCATTAATTATGCAAATGAGGCACAGTGATATTCCACACTTGCACAAAATATATGCAAATGAGGTGAAAACTGGGGCAGTGTAGACATAGCCTAAGTCTAGAGCAGTGGCTCCCAACCTTTGAGCATACAGATCCCTTTTCAATCTGTTAAAATTGTTAAAATCAGGGGAGCGGCAGGAAGCAGTGGCCAGCACATCCCTTGGCCTGCACTGCTCTTTCAGTTCCCACCCGTTCCATCCCCTGCCCATATACAGAGGATACACGAGGGGGCTCTCATGGCCAAAGGCAGCTCCTGCCCCAGCACTTCAACCTTGGCCAGGCATGGAGCCCCGAGAGAAAAAGGAAAAAGCAAGGATCAGGCCCACTGCAGAGGAGATGGGGGAGAGGGCTGGAGCATAAACAGCAGCGCAGTTGGTGGTGGGAAGACGGATGGTGCCTCCTGGGATATCAAGATCCCTTCTCAAGGGCGGGAGACAGCACGTGTGCAGCAGTGAAAGGTGAGCCCTGGGTGAGAATCGCCTGGCGGAAAATCTCAGTCCCACAGTGGGCACGATCCTTACTTTTCTTTACCTTTCCTTAACTTTTTGCCGACCCTCTACAGTACCATTGCAGACCCCCAGGGGTCCATGGACCACAGGTTGGGAACCACTGGTCTAGAGCAAGCCTAAGAGTGGGGGGAATTATAGGATTTCATCTTGAGAGGTACAAGTCCAAGCTTGTCACCTGTGGGGTTGCTCTCAGACACCCTGCTGCTCTCCCCTCCCGCAAGGGCCATAGTACAGCCAGCTTTGTAACATGAGGACGTGTTTGGAGACCATAGGTTGAAATTCAGTCATCCAAGGGATTTGGACACCATTTCTCAAAGTTAAACAAACTCCACCCCTCAACATCTCAACCCTCTGCCCCAAAATAGTCAATTTAAATTGCAAATGAGTAGTCGATAAGGGCTGCTTAGCCCTGCCAAACTTCAAAGGCGGTTGCAACACTTCAAAGGCGTAAGCACTTTCAAGCAGTCCCCCCACTGGCCCCATGCTCCTCGCAGCATTTCAAAGCGGCAGCATGGCATGGAGCTAGGGTCAATGGGGGAGTCCCCAGCTGACCCTGGGCTCCACGCAGCACTGCTGCTTTGAAGCATCCCCTTCTATTTCCCGCCACCCCTTTGCTGCCTCTTATAGAGGCAAGTAGAGGGAGTGACTAGTGTCGACTATCTGATAAGCAAATGCTTATCAGATAGTCGACTAGCTGTTCACATCCCTACCATGGGCCTCACCCCTGATCCCACCCTACAGCTTGCAGCTCCAACTGGAGCAAGTGGGCACGGAGCCTTAAAAAAAAAAAAAGGGGGGGGGAGGGGGGAGAAGAGTAGCAGGTTCTCAAAAATATTTAAATCAAGATGGGGGGTCCTTGGTTTGTGAAAGTTTGAGTACCATTAACCTAACCAATAGCCCAATTGTTAGGGCACTCATTTAGGATATGGGACCCATGTTCAAGTTCCTGTCTGCCTAAAGTGGAACAAGACTTGAATCTGCATTTCCCACACCAGAAGCAAGGCCCCCCAACTATTGGCCTACAAAGCAGGTTTATCTGGCCCAGTGAATATTTACTGTATACAAAGAAGAATTTTCTTCCCTGTTCCCACTGACCCTGAGAAACCTTCCCAACAAACATGTCACTGAAACTGACCTTCTGCCACAAATTGTTAGTGTCTGAATTTTTCAACAAAAATCCTCAGCCAGCTGTAGCTGGAAGTGTTCTACTTTCAGATGAAGTTTTCAGATCTGCCAAGTATGATCACACACTTATTCTAATGACACTTTGGAAACCTCATGTTTACAAGTGATAGGAGGAAGGATTGACTCCTGCTTCTTTTAATTTTGCTTTAGTTTTCAGTTTACAATATTAGTTCTGGTTTCTGCCATTTACCAAGACAAATTTTGCTGAGTAGGTCTACACTTACAGAATCAGGAAGAGTGCATGGAATTTAGCTACATGCCATAGGGAAAGGTTCCACTGCCTCACTACTACCAAAGCCTTTCACCACCACCGAGCATTTCATTGTGATAGGGAAAGGCTAATGCAGTGGATCACTACTCTGCTAAAAACAGCAGTGTAGACATGGAAGGCACTGTTTGTTTGTGTAGAGAACTACACAATATACATGAGTGCACCCCAATAATCTCTAGCCACAGCTTAGGTGAATATCTTCTACACTGTTATACGCATGCACCTATGCTAGCTGGGCATGCAGTGTATGTAATCCACACACCACTACGTGTAAGTATAGCATGCATTAAAAATTGCTTTCTTCTGGTATTACATAACATCTGTGCTCTCCAAACCCTCTGACTCCCAGCAAAGAAATCTTTATAGGTTCTATTCAGCAAATTCTCACTGTAAAAAAGCTTGGTAGAGACCAGGTGATTTAACATTTTCTAGACATTTAGGTATTCTGGTTTTTGAAAGCAGTATAGGGGAAGAATCCTGAAGCACTTGACACTAGCAAGCATGAGAAGGATTTGTAGAGGAAAGGAGGTAACATTGACTTGCCTAGAACAGTGCGACACATGCACATACTCCTTACCTTGGAATCTTGTCCGCACCACTGAAGTCAGAGAACGAATACACCATATTAATCAAGAGGGTGCCCACAACAATCACTGCATCTAAAATGTTCAGTTTGGACCTGAAGTAATTGTTGAAGCTGAAATAAAAAAGGGAAGCAGAGGCAAAGTTAAGGGGTGATATCTAAGAATACCAAGAGAAGTAGACTAGAGTGTACATTCTACGTTGTTACAAAGCACTGCTCACGGATGAATTGGTCCTCAATTCATCTGTTTGCCACTCCAATAGGGGTAAAAGTGAGTCCTTTACAAACCTGATTCCACTTAATGCTAACTCACATAGAGCATGTCTAGACTTCCTTTCACTTTCGAAAGAAGATAAATTATTTTAATTCTTCCTTTTTAAACTGGTTTATACGGGCACGTCTAGACTTGCTTTCACTTTTGAAAAGATATGCAAATTTGACATGATTTGCATGTCTTCTTCGGATTGCTTTTTCGAAAGAGGTTCTTTCGAAAAACGAAATAGTCTAGACACGGTTCTTTCAAGGGGAAAAACCCTTTTTTGAAATATCCATGTAAGCCTTTTTTTTTTTTTTTTTAAAAAGGAGAAATGGTTCTTTCAAAAAAGGGTGTGTCCCCCGAAAGAACCGCGTCTAGACTACTTTTTTCCAAAAGACCCTCTTTCGAAAAAGCTATCGGAAGATATGCAAATCATGTCAAATTTGCATATCTTTTCTAAAGTGAAAGCAAGTCTAGACGTGCCTGTATAAACCAGTTTAAAAAGGAAGATTTAAAATAATTCCCATCAACCCTTTTGGTTGCAATCCCAACTTCAGTACTCTTCCTATTAAGCCTACCAAAATTAGCCAGCCCACACACTACTGAGTACACTGCTGCAGTGTGGTACAACTCTCTTTTGGACAGCCAGAGCAGTTTGTAATTGTAAGTAAGTATTTCCTGTACATTTGGGACCATCTTCGATTATCCTCATGCAGCATAGCACTGGTATAATCTCTTTAAAATGCATGAGACTATTTAAATATTCTGCACAGAGACTGAATTATTATTTTACTACAATAGCACCCAGAAGCCTTAGTCATTGAGTTAAGCTCCATTGTGCTACTAATAGTACACAGAGAAGACAGACCATCCCAGCCCCAAAGCTTAAAGTCATGCTGAGGGTATTCATGAGAAGTGCTTCCTAGGTACATGTACAAACCCATGACTAAAAAACATGCTAGTCATTTCATTTGTTGTGCATTGCCAGTGTTAGGGAGAAGCACTGGGAATTTCCCAGGACTGATTCTGGTCTCACATTGAGTCAGGAATAGCTATACTGGTAAGTCAATTCAGAGTCAGACCTCACATATCCACTGTGCACTGCAGATTCTTTCGAAGTCAGCGTGCATTTTTGAAGTGTCCTTACTCAAACATTCTGCTGACCTTTCAGGCCCTTGGACATTAACCTTACCCCTCAACAAACACTCGCAAAACAACATCCACGAGAAAGAAGAGTGCTATTGCCAAGGAAATGCCTTCAAGGGTGTCTCTTATGCTCCTTTTCTTGTCACTAATAGCTAGGTCCACAATCACAAGAGTAATGTCCACAAAGATGAGCACAACACCAAATACCCTGCAAGGGGGAGGGAAAAAAAAAAAAAGGGCAGCTCAAGAAAGAATACACAAAAGCATTACACTTCTCATTGCTTGATGCACATAAAGTCACATGGAGTTACTCACAATTTTAGAAATGAGAGCCACTTTCGTAAAGAAGTCTAGTATTTCCCTATTTTAGGCTAGTTCTGAACGGTTCATGTTCCCCATATTTGTTTTAGTAACAACTTTTCCCTCCTAAAATAGACAGGGATTCATTTTTGCTAAACATGTTAAGGAACGCAGCACCCACCAGAAGCTACACAAGCCCTTGTTCACACAATAGCTGCCAAGAGCACATGGTCAGATGCTCTATGGCAATTTAACTAGGGCTGTCAACTGATGTGCATTAACACCTGCAATTAACACAGGGAAGGATTAACGCATTAAAAAAATTTAACGCATTATGGCAGGTGTTAATGCTGTGTTGCCCCTTCGAAGCACTGCTCCGGTGCTTCAAAGGGGCAGCGCATTAGAAGCCTAGGATCAGCTGGAGTCCCCAGCTGACCCCAGGTTCTGTGTTATGCTGCCCCTTTGAAGCACTGGTCCAGAAACGGCCTTTCCAAGGGGCAGTGCACGCGATTAGTTTTTTTAATTGCTTGACAGCTGTACATTTAATTCATGCCAGGATGCAAGGACAAGCTGTGTGGCAATACTAGTCAGCACTGTAACAATATATTTTTTGCTATTTCAATACAGATTAGCTGCTAGAAACATGCATTGCCACTGCTATGTGACCAGGTAGCTCTCCAATGACCACCTCTAGTCCAGGTGAGGAATTTGCCTCCACCCCATACAGAAGAGCAATAGAATGTTTTTTTTTGCTTACATTTCGGTCATCTACAAGGTTTTCTAAAATTGTCTCTACAAACTCCAAGAGACCTACCTGAAGCAGTTTCTGTGCATTAGACCCTTCCCCCCCACACACACACAAAGTGAGTTATAGAAGCTCATCAATGCATTTTGGAAAAAAAAAAAAAAAACCCCACAAAAAACCCAACTTCGCTCTGCAGAGGAACTAAGACAGCAGTTCAGAAGTTACTATTTTGCAGCAAGCTGACTAGATAGTTTGCTCTACTTTATGCATATCTCCTTTCAATATCCATGTCTGCATATGCGTTATATATACATCCACACATACCTGAATCCAAATGACATGACAAACGGAGAAATTTTTTTCTTAATTCTACTGTTAAAAGAACAAAGTAAAGTTAGTGACCAGATGCAGCAGAAGACCTCAGTACTGATGAGACATTAAATTACAAGCTTGCCTGCACCTATGATCGCATACACTACTACATAAACAGGTCTCAGAGGACTAGCCATTTTTAAAGTTACAGACTAACAAGTAGTCGTCCTATGGCATCGTAGAGACTAACAAAAATATACAGTATCATGAGCTTTCATGGATAAAGCCCACTTCCATGAAAGCTCATGATTCTATATATTTTGTTAGTCTAAGGTGCCATAGGACTACTCGTTGTTCCTAGATAAATATGTATGCTTTCTGTCATATGGAAAGTAATAAATGTGTCAGAGGAAGACACCTTCTGGGCCATAAAACCAAAGTGTGGTCACACTCAGGAATGCAGCTTTACCCCTTCTATTTTGCTTTGTTGTGTTAGCGATATGATTTACTCTTTGATAGCATTTTTGAAAGGAGCCTTTAATTGCAGATAGTAAAGTTACTACAGACAGTAAGCTGTCAGTGTAGCTGAAGAAGCTACCAAGATGAACCCCTGTAGGTGTTGAGCTCAAGTGAAAGCAATGGATATTTGAATCTAGCCATACTCCACTCTAGAAAAAGATCTACTTTTAGCGTCAATACAGAAAGACACCAACATAGCAGTCAGCTCAGTCTCATCTCCAAGCAAATGTCTATATTCAAATGATAGAAGTGACTAAAATTGACTACAAAAAGTGGAAATTGTAGTTATTCTGCTCCCACAATTCATTAAAAACTAAAGTTGATTCTCCATTTAACTCTGTCAATAAAACCAAAGTAAGTTACAAGTCCGATGCTTCCAGGGTGTACTTTTTAGTTATGGTGACCATATTTTCTGAACAAAAATTAGCGACACATTAGCCACACCCCCTGACCCCCACTAGCCACGCCCCTGGAGGTAACACTCTCATGGTCAAAATGGACACATGACCAGAAACAAAAGGTGTCATGTGAGACCCCCCCCCCCCCGAACTTTTCCCACCATCCTCCTACCAATAGGGATGCGTTTGGCCCCCACCAAGCCCCCCTCATGAAACTATCCTGCAATTGCATTAACCCAATTTGTGTCACATTAACTCGGCGGGGGAGGAGTGTTCCCTCTAAGAGTTTCCTCCCATAAGCAGAATTAATTTTGTGTTTAATAAATATCTTATAAACCTCTACCTTTTCCCTCTGCTGCTCTGTCTCCTCCCCTTACTCCATCAGCTCCCATGGTGCCTGCTGCCCCCCACCCCTACCCCTCCTCTGCTGTCCTGACTCCTGCCCTTCTCACTGCCCTCAGCCCTCGTGGGACCTGCCCCATGTACCAGCCCTTCTCTCCCCGCCATGCCCACTCCTCCAGTAGCCCCACTCTGATCAGGTGAGCTACCCCTCCTCATCCCCTCTCATAACACCTCCCTCTACACACCTGCCCTGCCTCTCCTCTGTTTCTGGTCCCTCCCCTCCACTTGTCTGCCCTTCTGCTTCATCTCCAGAATCCCCTGGCACCTGCACCTTCCCCCTGACCCTTCCTGGTGCCTCCCTCTTCCCTCACTGCCCCTGCCTCCGCCTCCCTTGCCCTCTTTTTCCCTGATGCCCATCCCCTTACCACCTGTCCCAGTTCCCCTCAGGCCCCTCTGTGCCTTCACACATGACTTGCTCCATCCCTGCTTTTCTTATACCCATCCTTCCTTTCAATCCTTCTCCCAGCACCTCCCCCTCTTGCCCCAATGCCCCTCCCCTCTCCCAGCATCACCCTGTCCCCTCCACCCTCCCACCCCACTGACACCTCTCCCCCCTCCTGGTTTCTCTCATGGTCTCTCATGGCCTCCACCCTGTCCCTTGGTGCCTTCCCCTTTCTTCTCCTGCCCTGCCCTCCTCCACTCAGCACAAGACCCTTCCTCTCCCATTCCCCCTTTCCCCTAGTTCCCCCCTGCCCCTCCCTCACCTTCTGCCTTCCAGTTTCCAGGGCTGGAGTCTGTGGTAAGGCCCCAGAAGTCCCCGCAGCCCTGGCCCCAGGTGCTTCTGGGGCAGGACCGCTTGCTGGGCCTGGAGTTGGACCGCCTGAGGTGCTAATTGTACTACAGTCCCCACACCAGCTTTGGCTCCCATTAGCAGGAGCAAGGGGCGGGGAGCCCCCACCGCCCCCCCCAGACCCGGCTTGTGTTGCACGGCTGTGCAAGCGAGTCTGTGCGCGGCCGCTCCCCCAGCAGAGTGGGAAGGGGCAGGGGGGAGAAAGGGCCGTGCACAGAGTGCACCGGCAGAGCCCGAGTGCTCCCAGCTCTGCAGCGCTCCAGCCAGACTCTGAGCGGTCTCTTCCGGAGCAGCTCCCAGGAACGGCTCACTGGCCCCAACCAGTGCCACCCACCCCGCAGCAGTGGCCACTTGTGGATGGAGGAGGCCGGGCTGGAGGCTGCGCACGGCAGAGGCAGTCCCGCAGAAGGTGGGAAGAGCCATGTGGCAGAGGGGTGGGGGGGGTGCATGCCGGATAGCAGCACATGCTGCAGGGGAGCTTGGCACTCCACACACTGTGTGCCATCGGCAGCGGCCCTGGCTGCCCGCGCAAAGCAGCAAGAGAGCCACTTACGTGCTGGGTGGAGGCGGGGTGTTGCTGCTGCGCTGCGTTAGTGCTGGGTGTCTCGGACGGGCGGGGAGGGAAAATGGCGGTGCCATTTGTAGCCAGATCCCAACGGGTTTTCTGGGACATTTGCCGCCTTTATCGGGACACAACACTTAAATCCGGGACTGTCCCGGAAAAAAGGGACGTATGGTCACCTAGTTTTAGTGGCTTTTTTTTTTTTTTTTTTTATAAAGCAGAACAAGCCGTTTAACTCAATTTAACAGCCATTTTTGTCATAATTCTGATCGACTTTTCTAAATTTCCACATCAGACAAAGCTACTAGATCACAGAATACTAGAACTGGAAAGGACCTTGAGAGGTCATCGAGTCCAGTCCCCTGCCCTCATGGCAGGACCAAGCACTCGAATAAGCTTTCCTTTGTTCTTTCTAGTGTACCTTCACCACAAGATGCAAAGATACTCTGGAAGATTTCATGTTTGTAATGCTCACTTTTGCAACTCGAGTCAGATTTAACTTCTCAATATTTTTAATGTTTTGTCTCTACGAGCCATGGGACTCCTTGTTTTTGCAGATACAGACTAACATGGCTACTCCTCTGAAACTCATCATTAAAACTAAGTCTCAGACATGGTGTGTTACTAGGTATTTCTACTTTATATATTTCAGACTAATTAGCTTCCCAAAAGTAACACTCAGGATATTTCTCTAAAGTGGATAGAGAAGTTAGTTCATGCTTTATAAAAACTAATAAGATTGGAAGCAAATACATAACTTAGGGTACGTCTAGACTACATGCCTCCGTCGACGGAGGCATGTAGATTAGACAGATCGGCATAGGGAAATGAAGCCGCGATTTAAATAATCGCGGCTTCATTTAAATTAAATAGCTGCCCGCTCTGCCGATCAGCTGTTTGTCGGCAGATCGGGACAGTCTGGGCGCGCGATCGACAAGGAAGCCTTTGTCAACCGCGCAGGTATGCCTCGTGAAATCAGGTTTACCTGCGCCGATCGACAAAGGCTTCCTTGTCGACATGCAGACTGCCCGATCTGCCGACAAACAGCTGATCGGCAGAGCGGGCAGCCATTTAATTTAAATGAAGCCGCGATTATTTAAATCGCGACTTCATTTCCTATGCTGATCTGTCTAATCTACATGCCTCCGTCGACGGAGGCATGTAGTCTAGACGTACTCAAAGTCTTCTGGATCTATGATATTAGGTTTCTTTACTACACAATGACCTGAGCTCCTTTTCTGCATGTCAACAAGCCCCAATTCTGTCTCAATTTTGGCTTGGGAAACTTCTGGGCAAAATAAGCTGTTTGGTGCACAAAGATGAAGAAAACTTTAAAACTTACCGGGAGCAAGTGTCTGGTTCATTGTCCTCAGTGCAGCCATCATCAATCTTTATGCTGGCCTCCTCTGTCTTTTGAAACCTGCCAAAGACAACAACAAGTCAGACAAGGTCATGGGATGGCTGGCCCTTTGAAATAATGCATGTGCAGCTCTCCTGTGCTAGACTGGGGGCCCTCCACTGGGATCAAGAAGCTGGATCAGCATCTGGGGCTACTGAGCATGTGCAAGACTCAACAATGCTCCGGAAGCAGAAAACTTCCTGGAGAGGCAACATGAGTCCTTGGATGAAGAAACACCACTGAAAAGTAGTGCTCAGTTAGAACACAGAATAATTCTGCTGTAAGTCCTGAAGCAGGAACTGAGAAAGGCAAAGGGGAAAACCCTTGGAAGCTATAGCCCAGGGTAGTGAGGATTTTTTTTAAAATTAATACTACCTACTGAGGGACTCACTCAAAGCATAGCAATGAGTTGGGTGCTGGGACTAGCCAGCGCCTTACAGACACTTGATACCAAACACCAGGCTATTACTTAGAGCAGTACACTTGCTTGTGTGCTGCTCTCAGTAACAGCCAGATAAAAAGAAAGGAGCTGCCACAGGCATGTTCTGAGGCCTAGCTACTTCACTGAGCATCACTTAAAGCAAAAACACAAGGAAAAACTATGTAGCACTTTACAGACTAACAAGATGGTTTAATAGGTGATGAGCTTTCGTGGGCCAGACCCACTTCCTCAGATCATATTCTGGAAGAGAATTGGCATGAACATATATACCAAAGGAATACAGTGAAAAAAGTGAACACATTATTAAACTGACAAATCAGATTTAGTACAGAAGGTGGGGTGAGGGAGAGGAAGGAAGGGAATAGCTATTTATGAGTCAATGAATGGCTAATCAGGGGTGATAAGTAGGGAAGCTATCTTTGTAATGGTTAAGGTAATTAGCATCTTTGTTAAGGCCCATTCGTAAAGTGTCAAATTTAAGCATGAAAGAAAGTTCTAAAGTTTCCCTCTAATCTGGTGTTAAAGTCTCTTTGAATTAAGGTTATGGAGTGGCCAGGAGCTGCTGGCCTCGGGCTGCTCTTTAGGTCTGGACAGTCAGGCCTCATACTCCCAGGTCTGCCACAGTGGTAGCATTTGGCCTGCTCATCCTTGGGGTGAACGCTCCTGCTCTCAGGGCTTCTGAGCTCCCTTGTTAGATTCAGGGATGGGTCTGCTCCTGAACCCTTCCCTTCGTCTAAACTGTAGAGAGAGGTGCTGATTCTTCCCCAGGGGTCTGTGCCCCTCTCACGCCCTGTTTTGGGTATGGGCATCTGCAAACTCTGCAGCCTGTAGGACCGACTCGGGCTCCCGACCACACACAGCTGCCCTGACCTGGTCAGGTACAATATTCAGAAACTGCTCCAAGGTGATCAAATCCAGCAGTTTCTCATAACTCCCATTTGATTTTGCCCCCATGACCCACTTTTTAAACAAAGCCCATCAGCTTGTGAGCATATTCCACATAAGTACAATCACTAGACATTTTAAAGCTCCTGAATTTAACCCGGTGGGATTCAGGGGTAACCCTGAACCGTTTCAGTGCATAGTCTTTAATCCACCCGTAGTCTAAAGCTTCTTCCTCCCTCAGATCATTAAATACCTCCCTGGCCTTGCCAGTCAGTCTTGTCATCAGGACAGGCATGCGTTGGTCATCTGGGATCTGGTTCACATTGCAAATACGTTCGAAGGTTGCCAAAAACTCCTCAATATCCTCATTATCGTTGTAGATGGGACAGATCCTTTCCCAACTCTTGTTGGCAAATGGGGATGAGCTCTCAGGTTGTGATATCTTTTGTTGCTCTTCCAGTATTCGGAGTTGGAGCTCTCCTACACCGCCAGCTCTTCCATTCGCCGTGCATGGTCCGCCTCCTTCTCTTCCATTCGCCGTGCGTGGGACGCTCTCCTCTTCTGCGGATGCCTCCCTCTCGTTTCGACGTATCTCAGCCAGGGCCCTCATTTTCTGCCTCCATCTCGGCCAGGGCCCTCTCCTGTTCCAGCTCCATTTTCTTCAATGCCTGCTGCTTTCTCATTTCTTCTGCAACCACATCCGTAGCATCAGGTGGGAGCCGCTCTCTTGCCCACTGATCATTCTGCATTAGCAAAGATGTCTCACCTACCCCGAATGGGTTATTCCAGTCCCAAGAAACCAGTCACAGTTCCCAGGTCAATTTACACTCTAGATCTTACCCACAAGATCACATTGAGCCAATCCTTTAGAATCTAAAACCTAAAGGTTTATTATTAAAAGAAAGAAAAGCATGAGAGTAAGGTTGTTAAAGGATAATACATGACATGCATTGAATCATCCAGTTCTCGATACAGGCTCGTAGCAGAGATGTTAGAACTGCTGGCTTAAAAGTCTTTGGTGTACATCCTATGTCAGGATGGGTCCACAGTTCTTTCCGGCACGTGGTTCCCTGCAAAGCTGCCTCTGGGATCAAGAGTGAGCTGAAGACCAAGATGGAGGATGCCACATGGCACTTATATATCTCCTTTGGCATCGTCTTGGCTGCAGCAGATCACCTGGTCAGTGGCCTATCCCTGTGTCCCATGCTGGTAGCCCTTAGGTATCAGTCACATTCCTGAGAGGTGTATTGGCACCTAGAGATTAATAGTCTCCTTGCCAATTAGCATAGCCATAGGTTGAGCTTTCCTTGCCCCTCTGCTCAGCCACAGACAATTTTCTAGTATCCATACAGAGTACATGTTTATAACTCCACATACAGATATTATACCATTACATGAATAGCACATACAGAACCAGTAGAACAGAAGCTTTCATGTGACACCTCACATGATGCCCTTTGTACAGACTTTTGGGCAACCCCCCCCCCCATGGGTGCAGCAGTGATCTGGCTGCTCCCCTTAAAATCCAGCAATGTGACATTACTACGTGCATCTTACTTCAAAGAGACTTTAACACCAGATTAGAGGGAAACTTCAGAACTTTCTTTCATGCTTAAATTTGACACTTTACGAATGGGCCTTAATAAAGATGATAATTACCTTACCCATTACAAAGATAGCTTCCCCACTTATCACCCCTGATTAGCCATTCATTGACTCAAATAGCTATTCCCTCCCTCTCTCTTTCACCACCTTCTGTACTAAATCTGATTTGTCAGTTTAATAATGTGTTCACTTTTTTCATTATATACCTTTGGTGTATATATGTTCATGCCAATTCTCTTCCAGAATATGATCTGAGGAAGTGGGTCTGGCCCACGAAAGTTCATCACTTATTAAACCATCTTGTTAGTCTTTAAAGTGCTACATAGTTTTTCCTTTTGTTTTAGTCTGATCTTGCTAACACAGCTACCTCTCTATTACTTAAAGCAAAGGCACTTTGTTATGCTAAATTAGTAGTTTATAGCACAGGTGGCTCGAGTTGTTCCAAATTACTTTCACAGTAGAAAATAGTGAAGGACCCTATAAAACACACATTAAAAGATCAAAATAGTCTCCCACCTCCCCATGGAATATTTCCAATGTTTAGATTCAAATAAGATAGCGACTATACAGTCTCAGGGAAGGTAACTAAAGTGAGAGATACTGGTGAACGATAGCCATCTGGCAGCAGTATTTCAAATGAACTGCTTTCAAATCTATCCCCTAGCATGTAAGTATCATAAATAAGTACTGAATGGCTGTGCCGACAATGCTACCTTCTGAACCCTAGCAGAAGTTGTTTACTGCTTCTGCTTTGACAGCATAGGAAACTTGCACTATTACTACTATTGTATCATTTGACCCCATCTCTCTATAGTACTAAGTAGGGATGTTAGATACACAACTATTCAATTACTATAACTGCACAAAATCAGTTACATGAATATTTGATAGTCCTTGGGGCAGCGGTGGCAGCCAGTGCGTTCCCCACCTCACTCCCAGAGAGCCCCTTGCCACCATGTGCTGCTGCCTCTGTATCAGAGGCAGCAGCACAGGGTGGCAGGCAGAGTAAGTCCGTGACAGGAACTAGTTTAAAAACCAATTCCCCTTGAAGACCAGCTACCTGCTGCCCCTGATACAAAGGCCACAGTGCAGGGTGGCAGCACCCCCTGTCCATGGGGAGCTTGGATCCCGTGCTGCTGATAGAGGCAGCAGCATGGAAGATGAAAGGGGAGAATGGTGGCATCACGGATCTGGAGCTGGGGGTGGGAGGGGGAGGAAGAACTGGCTTTTTGGAGGCAGCAAGGGGTTGGGGGAAGCAGGCAAGTCTCTGGGAGCAGATGCATGTAGAAAGCTGGCTTTCAAGCCAGCTTCTCGCACATATCAGTTTCAGCCTACCCTCCTCACCGCTGCCGTTCTATCAGAGGCAGCAGCACAGGGCAGGTGGGTCTGGTGCTTGTGGGGAGCCGGCTTTTAAGCCAGCTTCTCACAGGCACCAGCTCCCACTCCCCACTTGCTGCCTCTGATACAGCAAAGGGTGAGGGGGGGGGGGGGAGAAATACATGTAGTTGACATGATTAACTGATAAGCTTTGGTTTATCTGTTAACTGTATAACTGACAACACGTTAACATCTCTAGTACTAAGTCAACTAAAGAATGCAGGAAATTACTCTGCTTGTCCTATTAATATATAGGCACAGATGAATGAATTTAGACAAACATGCTTCTGCCTTGTAGAGGTAACAACAGAATAGCAGATTCTGGCCTTGTCTATAGGAGAAACTCTTGGTTTAACATAAAAAAAGCCAGTGTAAGAAGTGAGGTTAAATTAGTTTGACTCGTAGTCAGAGCCTTAACCCTAAATTCCAAGTTCCTATCAGTTTAAGGCTGGCCCTTATGTACCATTTGAGTTGATTTTTATTTTAAACATAAAACACATTAGATCTTCTGTTCAGGGAGTATTACATTAGCAATCACTCAACCTGGACAGATACATATTAAACACTTTACATAGAATTTACTTGTATGGGGAAATTAAGTGATAACTCACCTATACATTGTTGTAGCAGCTCGTTACTTATAACACTTGATCAATGCCTCACAAAAAAGGCATGCCACTCAATCTTCAGCATTCCAAATGGACTCCATAGAGTGAATTAAATATATATTCTCCAGTAAGCTAAATAGATTCACAAGCAGTCTAGGAACCAGTTTAGAACAATTCTAATACAGAGCGCATGCTCAGAAAATGCTGGCACTGCACAGATGCAAAACTATTCCAGCAAGTTAAAGTGCCTAGTTCTTATTACAGGAAGTAACTATGGAGAGAGCATGAATGTTTGCATCAGGAAAATTGTAGCACAGATATGTCTCTGTGCAGAACAGGATACCAAACAGGAAAGGGAAAGAGTGGAACAGCATGAAGCAAACCAGTGCTAGAGTAGCATTTTTACACCTTCTTAAAATGAGCCATTGGAAGAGTTCTTTATTACTTCCTTCTGAACTTTAATAAAACAGACCAAATAAGAGAACAGCTGTAGCATGTAATGACCTAGTGAGGAAATTCAAAGATTATGCAGAACCCAGTTTTGCAATTGTATTGTACAGTCATGCCATTTTCAAACTCTCCTTGGCTCCACATTTTGGATAGTTAATGGCATATGCTTTGCAGCAGCATTGCCTGGAATCCAGCAATTTAAACATACTAATGTGTTTATACACTAAAAATATAAATGTGTTGAGGCAAACATTTTTCAAGTTTGACTGTTATGTTAATTCATTAGAGTGCACATAAAACGACTTACGCCTTTCTGCTAACCTCAAATCCAACCATTCTGTTTAAGCAGATTTTCCAGTGTCCATGATTCCATTACAAGTTTAACAACATCTGGCAGTTCTTAAACCCCCAGCTACAGCATCATTCATTGTGAAACAGTCTCCATGTTCATTTTAAGAAGTTTGTAGCCCTCATGGTTGTGAAGATATGAACTTTAATGATCAAAAGGCAAAGGCAAATAGAGAAATTTAGCTAAGTGTTACGATTTTAAATTTGGAGTCATGATTTAAGAGACAAGGTGGGTGAGACAGTATCTTTTACTGAACCACTTTCTGTTGGTGATAAAAATAAGCTTTTGAGCTTACACAGAGCTCTTCAAGTCTTTTGGGGTCCTGAGGATAGCAATACTGTTTCAGTTACTGCCATTTTCCCCCCATTAATGAAATGTCAGTCAAAAAGGTCTTTGGATATCGTATCATTTAGTATCCAGTCAGGAATAGGTAAATTAGTCTTATGGGGGGAGGGGTTAACATTTGTTTAGAGTTTTCTACTTTGAGCTATTCATTTACAGTTGGTATAGGGCTGTCTGTACTCTATTGTGGAAAGTTCAATGCATATCTTGTGCCTATATATTTACATATAGGCTATGTGCCTAAGCACCACAGCAAACAATGGACATTTTAAAGAATAGTTTAATATTATGACAAGTTACCTCATAAGCCATTAATCTTGCTACATGTTCTATTTATGTTGGTTCCAAAACAAGTCAATTAAGCATATGCATAGCTCAAGATCCACAGAGACACTTAGATGCCTAAGCCCCAGAAATAGGAACCTAAAATCATTTTGGATCCACAAGACTCCTGCCAAACCCAGAAATGCATAAATTGGCTCAGCACCTACAATTCTGCAGGAAAAGTCTTTCAGTAACCTATGTTTCTGCCTCTGAGCATGTGCCCAGATGCCTCACTCTAGGCAGGAGATAGGCATCTGGATACCTAAACAGAGCAACTCAAGCCAAACCAAAACACAAGCATTCACCTGCCTAACTCATGTGGTTATTAAATGAGACAGTCTGGAACAGCATAATAGGAGAAAAAAAGGGCACAAGATAATATAAATTACAGAGACTACATTCTGCCAGCATGAATGTCTCAAATTGGGCGGCCAGAGATAAAATGTGAAAAAAAGTGGAACTTTTCAGTGTGGGACAGTGTGGTTATATAAGCACAAAATACTAATATCGGGCTGTCTGGTCATCTACACATGAAAGCTAAATCCCAGGTCTCAACTGGAGAAGTGCTGTATGGATTAACACTTGCTAGGTGAGAAGTATATTAGAGTGTTAAAATCTAGTCTAGCGCTAATAACTATTTATGTTTTTCTTATCTGTAATCTTATGTTTCCAGCCCTTATCTTAAGCTGTGCCAGAAGTTGAGGCAATGGGCATTCGAGTGGGATGTACAGACAGGTTGAAGGGAACCATACCCAGAGCCAAAGCAGGATATTGGGGGTTAGCTATTTCCCTAGATTTAAGTATAGGGTCTCTCTGGTAGGCCTCAAAGGATTCACTGAGTGTAGGGATGTTAATGTATAAAATGTTAGATGGTTAAATGCTAGGTTTAGCCAGTTAACCCTGGAGAAAACACTTCCCCCCTCCTCCTCTGCCCCCCGTGACATGACAGACCATGGTCAGGGGTAGGGGACTACTCTGGCCCCAGCCAGCGAGGGCTGCTTCAGCCCGGCTGCATGTGCCAGCCCTAGTCATGTCATACCATACCTATGATCCCAGCCACAAGCAGTGGGGGGTTCCTCTGGCCCTGGCATGTGCTCCAGCCCCACTGCAGCCAGGAGGAAGGGGGAGGGAAGACGGAGGGAAGGGACTGCTCCAGTTGGGCCCGCTGCAGTTGCAGGCAGGATCCAGCCAGCCAGCCCAGCTAACAAATTACCTTGTAAGTAGGCCTGTAAGCTGCCTGTATACCAGGTAACCACTTAACCTCTTACATCCCTAACTGAGGGAGCATAAAGACTAGGGTGTGCAAGTTGCTCGCTTGCATAGGGAAAGAACAGCCCCCACAGTACCCAGAATAGGGCACTGGTGTTGCCAGAAGCTAGTAGTTGAGCAAATTTCCCCGAGGGCACAGGCAAGGCTTCTTGCTGTGAGCAGGAAGTAGCACATCATCCTGAACCCCTTGACTAACCCTAAAGGGTCAGTGTGCTCTAACCACTAATTATGGGATATTCTGATGTGTGGCTCCTGCATCTGTCCTTGTGAAGCTCTTCCATTGTGGATAAATAATGGAAGTGATTGGAGTGGGGGCCTGGGCCAGGATTCCTACATCCCAGGCGTGTGTCCCAGTCACCAGACTGCAGAGTCATTCCCATACTCTCTCATTCAATAACTTTATACACAGTGGAACCAGTTCAACAGGGGAGATTGAGGGAGCCCCACGGCAGAATATCCCAGATTAGTCTATAGTCCTAAGAAGTGAGACACCCTTGTTCAAATCCTCTCCCACTCTGCCAGAGAGGCTGGACTGAATCCAGGTTACTCGCATCCCAGGTGAGTGCCCTAACCATTTGGCTAAAAGTTACAATGTGAACAGTGGCAGCTGCCTGGCCCACTCTGTACTCCAAAGCCCCCATTTTGTGTGCAGCAGGCAAGTACCACACTCATTCCCACAGGAAGTATGCTCAAGGCGTCTGGTTCCTGTATCACTGAACAAAAACAGACACCTATCAAATGAGAGATAGGGCCTTGCACAGCTCCCTTGGATTCACATTTCCCATTAGCTAGCTTAGACTGCTCCCAGCCTAACATGCTAGCTGTTAGGTGTCTGAGAACATGCTCCACATTTTTCCCCTCACATAGTATGGGGAGCCTGTGTGCCTAACTTAGTTTTGTGGATTACAGTGCTGTTGTGATTTTTCTATTCACCTAACTCTTTGTGGATCTCACCTAGGGTTTAAGACCATGCTAAAAAAATCAGGGCTATAGTATCACAGGTATGCCTAAGAGCATATCATCTTGCCATGTCTTTATAAACATAGTGGAAGCAACCTATTCATTGATATCCACAATCAGCCTTGTTCTAGCCTACAAAAACAACTCTTTAAAAGTGCAAGTAGAATGGTCTGTTCTGAAAAGCAGCCTTTACAATTTTAACTCCATCAGGGATAGGAACATCTTTGGAGATGGTCTTGCTCCTTACCCTTCTGTTCCCAATGTACTGAAACATGGAAATTCAGAGTTCAGCTTGCTGCCCATCCTAATTTACATTGCAATAAAATAGAAATTCCACATCAATTGCCACCATAGCTTTAATAAATGGTATCAGTGGAGTGTTACTGCGTGAGTTGTTTTTCCATGTACAATAGGCTTAATTCCCCTTGAAGGAAGATTTAGTTAAACTGCTGAAGTTAGCTCCATAGCCTGACAAATGCAAGAAAGCCACCTAAGATGGAATAAGATCACATAGCCTGCCGCAGGTTAGATATATTATACACTTCCAAACAGAATCTATTATATTCATGAATGCTCTTCAGTTCCAATTCTTCAATATTTATGTTATAACAATTGGCAATTTTAACTAGGTTTCCATAAGCCTGCACTCCACTCCTCATGAAACACACACTTTGCATAGTGAAAATATAAGCAATTGAAGCAGCCTCCTTTCAAAGCCGGTGATTTCAAATACAAACTCTCACCTGCAAGTGCTTACATACTATATTGATGAACATTAAGGAAACCCCAAAAGATAGACAAGAGGTTACAGAACTTATTACTGGTTATGGTTTCTGGTAGACTACTCACCCATCAGCTTCGAGCAGCTCTGACCCTTGTTCATATCTTACAGTTGTCGTCATTTTGCTCTAAAAAAAAGAATACACCTAATAAAAAGGAAAGTTTTTTTTCCTCCAGAACATTTTCAAAAAGGACATTTTAAGTAGATATGCACTAGCATCGATTAGATTAAACTTGTATGTGAAACTCCTATAAACAGTCAGAAAAAGCTTCTACTTTATAAATTCAGGAATATAGATTTACTATAATTCTGGAAGTACTAAGCACCTGGTTCATTTTAGGCATGAATGAACTTCCACTGATGTGCTTAGAGTGTTAATCACATGCACAAGTACCCTGCTGAACTGGGGTCTAATACAGTAGAACCTCAGAGTTAGGAGCACGTTGGAATAGAGGTTGTTTGTAACTGAATAAAACATTGTAGTTGTACTTTGAAGCAACATTGAACTAGTGCAACTTTGAAACTTACTATGCAGGAAAAAATGCTACTTTTAACCATCTTAATTTAAATGGAAGCAGCACAGAAACAGTTTCTGTGCCTTGTATTTTTTTTTTTTAAAACAATCTTCCTTTAAGAATTTAGCACAGTATTCATGGCTGTCCAGGGGCTGTAGAGCTTGGGACAACTCTTCAGGACCCTGGGCCTATTCCTTCCCACCTCTTCTCTGCTCCCTTAGTCCACACCTTCCACCAAGCTCCCGTACCACCTCTTTCCAGATTCCACCCTCTCCCCCGAGCAACAGCAGGCGCTGATGGAGCAGAGCAGAGCATGCTGGCGGTGGGTCACTTGCTGATCGTGGTGCCCAAGCCACCTGTTAACCACTCAGGCTGTCCTGGACTCCATGTCCCCCGAAGCATGGAACCTTGCAAAGCATAGGGCCTACAGCAGTTGCCCCAAACCATCCTATCAACAGGAGGGCTTTGACTGTATTTGCTTCTTTTGTTCTGTGCTGCCTGTTTGTATACTCATAGTTCCCAAGGAGGTATGGTGGACCAGTCATTCCTTACTCTGGTGTTCACATCTGAGGTGCTACTGTATAGCAAAAACAAAAACAAACAAAACCCACACAGTAATTTTTGAAGCATTCCATTAGGCTTGCATCTACCCAAATGGCACAGGTTTTATGCAGCCTCTTAAACCACATAATGCATGGAAAAAGCCAGTACAGACAGAAGTATCTCATCTAGAAGTGACCCAGAAATTTAAAAACAAGTTCAAATACATCCAAAGCATCCAATTTACATTAGAATTTTTGGTTTCCTTCTTAAGCCTGTCATGCACAAGTAGGAGTACTAACAGGAACCCTGGGCAAGGTATGTGTGGAGGGAGGTGGCTCCACACTCCCAGAAGAGGCATGGCCTCAAGCAGAAGGGCCAGAGCCAAGGAGAGCCAGCCCTCCGCATCATCAAGAGTGCATGCCACACCAGTCCCCCAGCCCTTAGAGCTGGGGTGGGGAACCTTTTTGGGTTGGAGGCCGCTCACCCACAGAATTAAAAAACAACCACCAACCGGGGCCACACAAAAGTGAGAAGGAGAAAGACACTCCCCACATTCCCCTTCCACACCAGAGCCTAGGGAGACCCAGGCTAGTAGATTTTGGATGCTCCAGCCCTACAGGTGAGTGGCAGGAGGGCTGGAGCGCCAGCACAGTCTCCCCAATGCTGAGCCTCAAGGGCTGGATCCAGGCAAACCAGGGGCCATATCCAGCCCCCCCAGGCCTGAGGTTCCCCCACCCTGCCTTAGAGCCACCTAGAGTGCACAGTGAGGCACTCTGGCAATGATTTAAAGGGCCTGATACTCCAGCTGCCACTATTGACATAGTAACAGAGACATTGGCCAGGAGCCCCTGGCCTCTTTGAATACCTCCTAGATCCTGGAGAAGATCCACCAAGAGACTTAGGCATTGTGATGCTTAGCATCATGGCCCCCAACCTTTAAGTGCCTAGAGAAAAAACCCACATCCACAGTGCCTGAATTAGACACTTAGGCTATGTCTACACTCGCAGCTTCTTGTGCGAGAAATATGCAAATGAGGTTAAGCGTGGAATATCACAGTCTTATTTGCATACCTAATGAGCCACAATTTTTGCAGAAGGGGCTCTTGCACCAGAAGGAGCTGTCTACACTGCCCCTTCTTGTGCAAGAAAACCCCTCTTGCGCAATGCTGTTATTCCTGAAAATAATCAGCATAGCGGCATTGCGCAAGAGGGTTTCTGTTGCACAAGAAGGGGCAGTGTAGACAGCAAATGAGGCTCGGCAATATTCCACACAGCCTCATTTGCATATTTCTCACGCAAGACGCTGCAAGTGTAGACATAGCCCTAGTTTTCTACACAAAATGGGAGAAACATGCCAGAGACTGATCCACAAAAGGTAGTATACTTGCTGAGGAGCCACCTAAGCTAGCCAAATACAAGACACTGGCGATAGGCATGTGTTAAGCCACACCCCTCAGACAGGCACGAGAGGAAGATAAGAATACAAGAGTCTAGTGCAGTGTTTCCCAAATAGTGAAAGTATGGTTTCTCGCAGAACCCTATCACTTCCTCCCCTCCCCCCCAGCCAGTTTTTTTGCTTGACAGTTTTTCCACCTTTTTTTGGTCAACCAGTTTTCCCCAGCAGGTTTTTTTTTTTTTTTTTTTTTTTTAAAAGGGTTCCATGGCCAAATAAAATTGGGTAACACTGGTCTAGTGCATAGGGTACTCAACCATGATTTGGGAAGCCCCCCTCTTAAGTGGGAAACGGATTAGACCAGAGATCTGCCACCTCAGGTGACTGTGCCAACTTCTGGGACACAGTCACGCACTTACACTGAAGTTAATTCAATAATGAAATTATGCCACTGAAACGCTTCAGTAGGAGACACTGAAGGAGCCCCACATCAGAATACCCCAAAGCTAGGGTTGCCAGGTGTCCGGTATTGTACCGGACAGTCCAGTATTTGCACGCTCTGTCCGGTAAAAAATCAAAATACCAGACATGTGCAATGTCCGGTATTTTCTGATTTTTCCAGCTGCACACTGGACAGAAGCCTGGCGTGGCCGGGGGGAGCGGCTGGGAGGCGGGGCCGCCGGGAGCCCTCAGGCGGTTGTGTGAGAGGAGGCGGGGAAGCCTCCTCCTCGCTCAGGTGTCGCCGGGAGCCTGCGCGGGACGAACAGCAAGTGCCCAGGTCAGTCCCGCTCCCCGCTGGCCAATTTGCCCCCCCCCCGGCCGGCCAGTTCTCCCTCACTTCCCCTCCTGATTTTCCCCAGCCATCCCCCCTGCACCCTCCCCAGCTCTGCATCCCACCAGCCCGTTCCTCTTCCTGATCTCCCGGCCAGTGTCGCTGCACCCCCCACCTGCCAGCTCTGCTTCCCACCCACCCCTTCTCCCCGCCTTCCCCCTTCCTGGCCGGTCCTCCCCATGAAATGTGTCTGGTTTTTAACTTTGGTCCCCCCCCCCTTTTTTTTCCTTCAACAACATTTTTTCCCGGTGGTCTTTTTTTTTTTTTTTGGAGGGGGGGGGGGGGAAGGTGTTCGGTATTTTTGTTCCAGCCATCTGGCAACCCTACCCATAGCCTGGGTGAGTGCCCTGTGCACTAGGCCAAAAGTTAAATGTCCTCCTCCCTTCCTGCCACCACCTGTTGTGTGAACTTCACTGAGAGGGCTGAAATAGTAGGTGGTCTCTGAGCACATCTATTGGATCAGGGCCCACATGCAACTTCAACAGCTGTAAGCCTATCTTCCCCAGTTCCTGAATTGCTTAGTGATTCAAGCCAGGCAACTTGATGCCTATTGCTAAGCAGCAACAGCAGGAGGCATGCTCAGCAGGAGACAGGTGACTAGAGCAAGGCTTCAGTGCACAGAGACAAAACTATAGCTACCTACACAAACACCTGAGCAGGAGTTTTGTGAATCACTGTGGGTCCTAAAAATGGGATAGGCTCCTAAGCACCTTCCTGGATTGTACCCTTTGTCACCGACTCTGTCCAAAAAGCACAACCTAGCAAGTGAGAATAGCTGTGGGAGGGAGGGAGGTAAGTGAGAGCCAGGAGATGAGGGTATTGGAAATTAGTAGCTACTTCTCCCCCTTCACTAGCAAACTATTGGACCGTCAGAGAAGCCCAATACAAGCATGGAGCAGAGTAAGTCACAGTTGATGAGACTTCTGTCTAGAAAGGAGATTCCTTTTCAGGAAGTATAAGCAGCACCGGGCAAGGCTGCTAGGATGATAGTCTGCTTGAACTACCACTGTTAGCTTTTTAAGCCATTGGGTGCATCCTCTCAATCCTCCCTTTCACTGACTTCAGTACCATGCCATGTCTTTCCTAGTTTGTAATGGAAGATCATGCCATTTGTGTGGCTAACATGACTGTGCCTTGGACAGGAAATCTGTGCAGGCTACAGTGCTATACCTTGCATTGGGCACATTAGCAAGGATAAAGCACCATCGGCTTGAGGGACCCTAGAAAAGCTAAACATACACATGGGTCCAGATTTAATGCATCCAAGGGTACTGAGGGAGTTGGCAAATGTCATTGCAGAGCCTTTGGCCATTATCTTTGAAAACTCGTGGCGATCGGGAGAGATCCTGGGTGATTGGAAAAAGGCAAATGTAGTGCCCGTCTTTAAAAAAAGGGAAGAAGGACAATCCAGGGAACTACAGACCAGTCAGCCTTACCTCAGTCCCCAGAAAAATCATGGAGGGGATTCTCCAGGAATCCATTTTGAAGCACTTGGAAGAGGGAAAGTGATCAGGAATAGTCAACATGGATTCACGAAGGGCAAGTCATATCTGACCAATCTGCTTAGCTTCTATGATGAGGTAACTGGCTCTGTGGACATGGGAAAGTCAGTGGATGCCTTGACTTTAGCAAAGCTTTTAATTCAGTCTCCCACAATATTCTTGTCAGCAAGTTAAGGGAATATGGATTAGATAAATGGACTGTAAGATGGCTAGAAAGCTGGCTACACTGTTGGGCCCAATGGGTAGTGATCAATGGCTCAATGTCAGGTTGGCAGTCGGTTTCTAGCGGAGTGCCCCAACGATCAGTTCTAGGACCGGTTTTGTTCAACATCTTTATTAATGACCTGGATGAGGGGATAGATTGCACCCTCAGCAAGTTTGCGGATGACACTAAGATAGGGGGAGAGGTAGATATGCTTGAGGGCAGGAATAGTCCAGAGTGACCTAGACAGATAAGAGGATTGGGATAAAAGAAATCTGATGGGGGGTTCAACAAGGACAAGTATAGAGTCCTGCACTTGGGACGGAAGAATCCCACCTGGAGATTACAGCGGATGAGAAGCCAGATACGAGTCAGCAGTGTGCCCTTGTAGCCAAGAAGACTAATGGCATATTAGGGTGCATTAGGAGGAGCACTGCCAGCAGATCCAGAGACATGATTATTCCCCTTTATTTGGCTCTGGCGAGGCCACATCTGGAATATTGTGTCCAGTTCTGGGCCCCCCACTAAAGAAAGGATGTAGACACATTGCCCTCCGCTGGACCCTCTGCAACCAAAATGATTAAGGGGCTGGAGCACATGACCTTTGAGGCGAGACTCAGGGATTTGGGTTTACTGAGTCTGCAGAAGATAAGAGTGAGGGGGGATTTGATAGCAGCCTTCAACTTCCAGAAGAGAGGTTCCAAAGAGGATGGAGGGAGGCTGTTCTCAATAGTGAGGAATGGCAGAACAAGGAGCAATGGTCTCAAGTTACAGTGGGGGAGGTCTAAGTTGGCTATTAGGAAAAACTATTTCACTAGGAGGGTGGTGAAGCACTGGAATGGGTTACCTAGGGAAGTGGTGGAATCTCCATCCCTAGAGGTTTTTAAGTCTCAGCTTGACAAAGCCCTGGCTGGGTTGATTTAGTTGGGATTGGTCCTGCCTTGGGCAGGGGGCCTGGATTTGATGACCGCCAGAGGTCTCTTCCAGCTCTATGATTCTATGTCTCTTCCCTCACTTAAAATGACATTCTGCTTTGCTAACGGGCAGCCAGCACGTCTGGCACATCACCAGTTTATTGAAAGGAGCTGCCTTCACAGAAGCTGGCCTGACCACGAGCACAATGTTTGGGTGAGCCATCAACAGAGTCTGAGGAAAGACAAACGCTGTGGAAGAGGTTTAGGGGTCAGGGCTCCATTCCTCCCCCAGGAAACGGGGGAAGATTTTAATCATGAGCATATTCTCCCGATTCTCACTATACCGGGGACCTACTCCATCCCCAGTGCAAAGGGAAGGAGCCCAGGGCACGGCTCACTGACATCCTGCTGCCCCAGAGCAGGCAGGCAGCTGTGGTTTTGCTGGGACTCAAGACACCACCGCAGCCAAGCGAGCAGAGAATAGAGGAAGCGACGCACGCAGCGCGAGCAGGACTGCGCGTTCCGCCCCGCCACGCCCTGGCCCCGCGGGAGGCACAGCTGCAGATCATTAACTCCCCCCGCAGCCTGGGCCAGGAACAGCCCCGCAGAAGGTCGCTTTGATTGTCTCCATCAGACGGCGCCTCGCTCCTCCCCCACTCGCTGGAGGAGGGGGGCAGTTGGGGGGGCTCAGAGCCCCTCGCGCCCTGGGTAAGCCCCTCTCCCGCGCATTTCCCCTTACCTGTCCTTGGCAGGCGGGGCTGCTGGCTCCCAAGACGATTCAGAAGAGGAATCCGACCCCAGGGCCGGGGAGTCTTGTGACCAGCTCAAAGTTTAGCTCAGTCACAGTCTTCCTTTTCCTGGCGCGCTTCGCGGCCTCAGCAGCTTGTTTTTAAACTTCCTACGCTTAAAAAAAGAGTCCCTCACTAGACTGGAGCGGGAGCGAGCCCCCTCCCCGCTTGATTGCGCCCCCCGCCGCGGGGCTGATCATTGCGCCGCTGGGGTAAAGCCACCCGCGCCGGGTCCACACCTGATTCCCATCACTTTCCGGCTCGCGCCCTGCCAGCGGCGCAGGGACCGCCCGCGAACAGCTGGCCGGATGCAAGCCCAGGCAGTGACTGGGCAGCGCTGAGTGGCTGCTTGGCCACTCTAAAGAAGTCTCCTGTCAGCGGAACTCTGTGGCCGCAACAGGCGGGTCAGATGATCTCCGCCCTCGCCACTAACATCAGAGTAAGAGTAGTTAGTTTCTGCTGCTATTACTTATTTATCACCGTGCCCGTGTTGGTGCGTGCCCCTTCCCCCCTTACTGTTTCCACGGTTTCTTTGTAACAACAATTCCAGATTCTAGCCAGATCCTGCACCTGCAGAGGTGCATGTCACAGCTAGCTCTCTGAAGTCTTTTCCATGTAAAGGCTCCTTTTGAAAGATTACAAGAAGGGCCATACTGAGTCAGACTAAAAGTCCATGTAGCCCAATATCCTGTCTTCTGATAGTGGCCAATGCCAGATGCCCCAGAGGGAATGAACAGAATAGGTAATCATCAAGTGATCCAACTCCTAATGGCCCATTCCCAGATTCTGCCAGAGGCTAAGGACACCATTGGTACCCATCCTGGTTAATAGCCATTGATGGGCCTAGCTTCCATTAATTTATCTAGTTCTTTTTTGAACCCTGTTAAAGTCCTTGTCTTCACAACATCCTCTGGCAAGGAGTTCCACAGGTTGATTGCTATTCTAGTCCCCTGAATAAAACCATACACACATAAAACATTTGCAGACATAAAATTATGTACCCACATAATTTTCAGGATGAGTGCCTGGGTTAAGGACTAGCAGTTTTGTACTGACCCCTCAGAGACTCCTGTTGGACAGTAAGGGCTGGGAAATGCCCAACCCGGAGATCACTATTGTTTAAGGACCTGATATAGTTCCCACTGACTTCAGTTAGAGTGAACATCTCAGGAAAGGTAAGCATATAAGTGCTTGTAGGATCTTGTCTGAAGTCAGTAATGATTGCAGTAACACAAACCTATCATATTCAGGTTAGGGCCTTCTTCTAAGTCGTCTTATAGGATTAATTGATATGGCACAGCACTTTAAAATTGTGAAGTGCTCTATAAAATGCCAATCCTGAAATGTGATACACACAGACCCACCTCCTGAAGCCTTTCTGAAGTCAATGGGGCTTGTGGGCACATAGAAGTCCATCCACAGGCATAATAAGTGTCCACATGGTTCCTGTCACCATGCCAATTAATATGATTTTGGATCACTTTGAATGCTATTATAAGTTATCATTATGTAAGTCCTTTGTTGCTAACATGCCAGTGAAAATGCTGTCATCCTTTGTCTGATTTCTTTCTGTAAATTTATGGACTTTGGCTATTTTAGTGCACTTTTGTCCAGTTTGTGCAGTTTACTTAGTTAGGCCTTGATCCTACAAAGCTTTATGCAGATAGTTAGGGATAGTCTATCCTGAAAACTTACATTGACTGGACCATATCAGGGGTGTGAAAATCCACACCTCTGAGAGATGTAGCTATGCCAATCTAACCCCTGTGGAGATAGTTTTAGGTCGATGGAAGAATTCTACCATTGACCTTACCATCTCTTTGTGAGTGGGATTAACTGTAGTGATGGAGGAGCCTCACCTTTTGCGGTAGCAAGTGTCTATACTAAAGCACTACAGTGTAGAAGTGTTCTGGGTTATTTTGTGCATTCAACAGTACCAACCACAATGTCACCACTTAACAAATAGGATTAATTAACAATATTCTAATTTGAATAGTTTTGATGATATTAAGGCCAGTTATATGGTATAAACTCCCACATGAACACTTTTAATTCAGTACATGATTGCCTTTTTCAGTTTATTTTAAATCCCTTCCCAAGTGATATAAGCTAAACCAAAAAGAAGAGGAAGAAAAAAAGCAATCTTACACCAGAATAGGAATGTTCAGATGGGTCTTATACAGGTATATGTTGGTTTAAATTCACATCTTAGATTATACTGGAAAACATACCTGTGTAGACAAAGCCTGGGTGATTAGCTGTTTCTCTTTTATTTTGTCATGGCTTATTTTAGTTGGTACCCTTCACTAAAAGTGCATCCTTGATTATATTTTTGTAGCTTTTATTTATTTTTGTTGTTTTCCACAGATCTTAAGGGTGTCTGGCTCAGATCTCCAAGATATTTTACGGATCTGGGCCTCTGATACTTGACCCATTTATTCTTTACTGATTCATCCCTTTTCCCCAGGGCAACCTTTATGTTGTTTTAGAGGGAGATTTTCAAAGGTATAAATGGGAGTTTGGCACTTGACAGTCATTTGAAAATGTCTTTATTACAAAGAGGGCTGAAATTAGCAATGCTGTAAGTGGGTTTTTTTCCCACAACTTTCCATAATTTTTGCAGTGATATGTCATTCAAAAAATATCCTTCTGTTTCTAACTCAGCATCACTCATGATTTTAGCACAGCTGCCAAAGCAGTGTTTCACTGCAGCTGCATGGACAGAAGAGGGAGCTCACAGTGTGCTTTAGTAGGTCTTTTCCAAGATGTGTTGACTGTGTTTGGATTTGTTTGTTTAGCTGTAAATTTCTCAGTGATGAAATGGCAGAAATCATTGTTTTCTAAAAGCGAAACAAAGCTTTTTTGATGAAAACTCAGAATTTGGAGCACTTTTATGCATGAAACTGAAACAAATGGAAGGTAAGGTATAATTTACTCCTAAAACTCCTAATGGCATCTTATGGTTTTGCCCCTTTCTCAATCAGTTTTTCTTTTACTTAGTCCTAGGAAATGATCTTCATATGAAAACAGGGTCTCTGCATTATAGTTACTATATTTATTATACCCAATACCATACATTCCTTAAACTTTTCACAAATTCCAGTACTAACCAAACAAAAAGACCTTAGTTATGTTGAGTTTCATTTAGTTTGATATACTGAATTAGGATTGTTGTAGCCACAAATTAAAGCAGAAAGATATGTATAAGACTGAAGAGGGGAGGGAAACAGACCAAGCCCAGGCTAAGCATAATGAACATATAGAATTAGCCTTTATTAATATCAGTAAGTAGTAAATTGTAACTTACATAAGGTCAGTAAAACAAATGAATTAAATAAATGTGTGTAAGAAACAGCTAGACATTTCTGGAAACTAACAAGATGATAAGATGCAGAAGTGCTTTCACATTTACCTTTTTGGTGAACATTTTTACACGTGCTAGTTCTTTTTTAAAAGGGCTTGATCCTGCATTCCTTGTGGACACACACTATGCATTCATTTCATCCTGGGATTATGTGTGGAATGTATTCAGGATCAGAAGAAAGCTATTTAGAGGAGACCATGTAAATGGAATAGCTTGATTGCAAGTGGACTTGAACCAAAATCTGAGATCAAAATATCTCTGACTTTTCATTGTTCAAAATATGTATCCAGGCCTGACTTGTAGTTTGGGCCTATTTCTGATCATTAGTACTTTTATTATTACTAATTGTACAGTACTGCCTATGCTTTTCCAGTGTTGCCAGTTCTCATGGTGCAGCATAAGACTCATTAAGAGACTTTTATTTTCTTAAAGCCCCAGCACCTGACTATGATCCAAGTGTACCCTAAAGGATCAGAATGTTGAAGGCAAATAAAAGGAACCACAAATGTTTAGTTTTGGGAGTTCTATATGAGATTTTTATGCTGGTCTTATTATTTTGGGGGGACCAGTTCATCCTGGGGTTGGCAGCACTGCTTCATAGACATTTAAAAAGACATGAGGGTACTTCTAAATCTCAAAGCAGTTTTCAGTACCGTGAATTGACAGTAATCCATTACTAGAAAGATGATAATGCAAAAAAGGCAGAAGTGTTCAAGAAATATTTCTGTTTTGTATTTGAGAAAAAGTGGAATGATGTATTCATATTATAAGATGATAATCAAACTCTTTCCTTAGGTATAGATTCACTTCTTTATTTGTGGAGCAATTCTAGTCAAGCCAATGCAACCATGTGAAGGAACAAATTTCGCATCTGCCTGAAACTTGCCATTTGGAGGGACAGTGTCCCTGCTCCTCAGATTATGCTCATGATTCTAACAGTAACTCAGGGGAGTGTAAAAAAAAATCTACTAATGTTCTACATTAGTATAAAGGCAAATGTAGTGCCCATCTTCAAAAAAGGGAAGAAGGACAATCCAGGGAACTATAGGCCGGTCAGTCTTACCTCGGTTCCTGGAAAAATCATGGAAGGGATCCTTAAGGAATCTATTATGAGGCACTTGGAAGAGAGGAAAGTGATTAGGAATAGTCAGCATGGATTCACAAAGGGCAAGTCGTGCCTGACCAATCTGATTAGCTTCTATGATGAGGTAACTGGCTCTGTGGACATGGGAAAGTCAGTTGATGTGATATACCTTGACTTTAGCAAGGCTTTTGATACGGTCTCCCACAATATTCTTGCCAGCAAGTTAAGGGAATGTGGCTTGGATAAATGGACGGTAAGATGGATAGAAAGCTGGCTAGAAGGCCGGGCCCAGCGGGTAGTGATCAACGGCTCGATATCAGGATGGCGGTCAGTTTCTAGCGGAGTGCCCCAAGGTTCGGTTCTAGGACCGGTTTTGTTCAATATCTTTATTAATGACATGGATGAGGGGATGGATTGCACCCTCAGCAAGTTTGCAGATGACACTAAGCTGGGGGAGAGGTAGATATGCTTGAGGGCAGAGATGGGGTCCAGAGTGACTTAGACAAAATGGAGGATTGGGCCACAAGAAATCTGATGAGGTTCAAAAAGGACAAGTGCAGAGTCCTGCACTTGGGACGGAAGAATCCCAAGCATTGTTACAAGCTGGGGACCAACCAGCTAAGTAGTAGTTCTGCAGAAAAGGACCTGGGGGTTTCAGTGGATGAGAAGCTGGATATGAGTCAACTGTGTGCCCTTGTAGCCAAGAAGGCTAATGGCATATTAGGTTGCATTAAGAGGAGCATTGCCAGCAGATCCAGAGATGTCATTATTCCCCTTTATTCGGCTCTGGTGAGGCCACATCTAGAGTATTGTGTCCAGTTCTGGGCCCCCCACTACAAAAAGGATGTGGACGCATTGGAGAGGGTCCAGCGGAGGGCAACCAAAATGATTAGGGGGCTGGAGCATATGACCTATGAGGAGAGGCTGAGGAGTTGGGTCTGTTTAGTCTGCAGAAGCGAAGAGTGAGGGGGGTTTGATAGCAGCCTTCAACTTCCTGAAGGGAGGTTCCAAAGAGGATGGAGAAAGGCTGTTCTCAGTAGTGACAGATGGCAGAACAAGGAGCAATGGTCTCAAGTTGTGGTGGGAGAGGTCCAGGTTGGATATTAGGAAAAACTATTTCACTAGGAGCTAGGATAGTGGTGAAGCACTGGAATGGGTTACCTAGGGAAGTAGTGGAGTCTCCATCCCTAGCGGTGTTTAAGTCTCGGCTTGACAAAGCTCTGGCTGGGTTGATTTAGTTGGGATTGGTCCTGCCTAGAGCAGGGGGCTGGACTTGATGACCCTCTGAGGTCTTTTCCAGCTCTATGGTTCTATGATTCTGTGATTCTATACATTTAAAATAAACAGGTCAGTATATTTTGTATCTGAAAGCTTTAAAAGAACAGCCAAGAACTTCACTGTATCATTACTGTTAATATTCAGTGTTGTGAAACAGTGTGAAAGGCCCACAAGAAACCTAATGTTGTTCTAATATATAAAAAGAGTAAATGGGACAATCCAAGTAATTTAGGCCTGTCAGCCTGGTGCTGACCTCAAGAATAATGGTGGAGCAGTTGATACAAGAACTTGATTATTAAATAATCAAATTAATATAATTAATGCCAATCACCATGAGCTTGTGGAAAATAGATTTTGTCAAACTAACTTAGTATTTCTTTTATGAGATTACAAGTTTAGTTGATAAAGACAGTATGTTGATGTAATATATTTAGACATCTGTAAGGCATTTGACTTGGTACCACATACAATTTTTATTAAGAATCTAGCAAACTACAAAAGCAACATGGCACGCATTAAATGGATTAGAAGCTGGTTAACTGATAAGTGCAATAGGTAGCTCCAATAGTGCAGATAGCACAGTTGTGCCATAGTGAATGAAATTGTTGGGGTACACTTTACCTGCTGTGATTCCACTCATTAAATGCCATTCACTCATATTAGGCCCTGCCATCTCTCTGTCAGAGGGCTGAACCAAACCTGAGCAGTGCTGCGACCCCATGTGCCAGGTTGCAGTGCTGTTCGCCACTTGAATTTGGCCCATTCCTTTGTGTACACAGATGGGACGAGGGGAGTGAGTGGAGCTTTTGGACACTCAGGATCAGGCAGAGCCATCCTAGGTGTGGATGGGAGTAGAGCGGTGAACCAGGGAGTGCCAGTGAGTGGTCAGGGAAGTTCAGAGGACAGTGGCTGAGAGGCTGGGATCAAGTTGTTGGTGGGTTATGGGGTGAGTAGGGAATATTGGGGCACTAGGGTGAAGTGTTGGAGTTAGTGGGAGATGCTGAGGTTGGTGGGGTGAATTGTGTGGGAATGGGGAATATTGGGAGAGGAGAAGGTAGACTGGAGCAAAATTACAGAATTTGAAATCAGAAAGGGGACCCATAACCTATGCTTGCACCAGGGCTCTATAAGGCCT
Organism: Rafetus swinhoei; assembly: GCA_019425775.1. Classification (NCBI taxonomy): domain Eukaryota; kingdom Metazoa; phylum Chordata; order Testudines; family Trionychidae; genus Rafetus; species Rafetus swinhoei. Next base: position 59,201,396 of record CM033437.1, read on the forward strand.
TGTTATGTCACTGGATACGTTTCAAAATGAAACTATAAGTGGCAAATCATCATCAAGCGATAATGTTTCCAGTGGAGTCCCACAGGGATCAGTTCTAGGCCCAACACTGTTTGACAACGGCCTGGAATAAAACATAAGATCATCACTGATAAAGTTTGCAGATAATACAAAGATTAGGGGAGTGGTAAATAATAAATAAAGAGAACAAATCACTGATGCAGAGCAATCTGTATCACTTGATTAGTTGGGCACAAGCAGACATATGCATTTTAATGCACCTACATTTAAATGAATACACTTGGGATCACAGAAAGTAGGCCATACATACAGGGTGGGGTACTCAATCCTGGAATAGTGACTATTGAAAAAGGCTAGGGAGTCATGGTGGCTAATCACTTGAACTGAACTCCCAGTGTGATGCTGTGGCTGAAGGGGTAATGCAGTCTTTTGATTCATAAACCAGGGAAACTTGAGTAGCTTGAATAGCTATGTTACTTCTGTATTTGGCACTGGTGAGACTGCTGCTGAAATACTGTGTCCAGTTCTAGTGTCATCAAGAAGGATGATGGTACATTGGAAAGGGTTCAGAGAAGAGCCACAAGAATGAATAAAGGGTTAGAAACTATCCCTTATAGTGATAGATTCAAGGAGGTCTACTTATTTAGCTTATCAGCGGTTGTGGTGGATTCTACATCACTGGGAATTTTTAAATCAAGATTGGATGTTTCTCTAAAATATATGCTCTCAATCAGCAGTCAGGACCCCAAAGTGGTCACACTCACAACCTTGTTTTAATGCAGTCGCCAGGGCTGGCTTAGGCTTGCTGGGAGCTGGGCGAAAACTAAAGTCTGAGGACTCCCCTCTCCCTCTGCCCTAGGGTAGTTGGGTTCAGGCTTCAGGCCTCCGATCCAGGGCAGCAGGGCTCAAGTGGGCTCAGGTTTCAGATATCCCCTCCCTCCCCCTGGGGTTGTGTAATTTTTGTTGTCAGAAGGGAGTCACAAAGTTTGAGAATCCCTGCTCTAGTTCCAAGTCTTATAGCCTCCAGGTTAGACTGTATGAACACAATGGTCCCTTATCAACTAGGATCTATTATTTCAGTACAGCTAGTCCTGATTTTCTCTGATGTGAGATCAGAATAAGGTCCATGATCCTTGCCCTGAGGTACTTATACTCTAATTAAATTTGTGACAACAACCCACTAGAGTCACATGTACTACATACACAAGAACTAAACTTTCAGCATGATCTCTGTTTACTCTTTTGAACATTGTTGAGATATTGTAACCTAGCACCTTTCCCCCACCCTGACTTTTTGTTTGTGCCTAAATCAGGGGTGGGCAATAATTTTTTGCTGGGGGCCACTTTGGAAATTTTTGAAGTGGCCCCAGGTCCCACAGGAAGGGGTAGGACATTGAGTGAAAGGGACTGGGCCAAGATATTTCTGGGTTCCCCACCCCCAGACAATGATTGGTCTAGGGGTGAGGGAGTGCTTTTGCCCCCACCTCACGTTCCCCCAAGGTCCCCATGCCCCTGGTGTGGGAGGAGACTTCCCTCGCTCCCCTGCCCCCAGGCCAATTAGGCTCCCCCCCCTTCTCCTGCGAGGAGAATGTGGCGCTTCAAAGTGCCATGTGCTCCTGACAGGACAGGAGGAGGCTATTCATGCTCCCCGGCCCCCAGGCCAATAAGGCCTGGGGAGCGCGTCAAGCCTCCTCTGCTCTCCTCCCCACCCTGTGAGCAGTGCGCAGTGTTCATAGCACCGTGTGCTCCTGGCAGGGCGGGAGGAGGCTTTGTGCGCTTCACTGCCCCCAGGCTAATTAGGACCTGGGGCCGGGGGAGCATGCAAAGCCTCCTTTGCTCTGCCCTCGCACTGTGAGCAGCGTGCGCCACTTTCAAGCGCTGTGTGCTCCTGGCAGCGTGGGAAGAATCTTTGCGTGCTCCCCTGCCCCCAGGCCTTAATTGGCCTGGGGGCGGAGGAGTGTGCAAAGCCTCCTCCCACCCTGCCAGGAGCACGTGGCGCTTTGAAGCATTGCACACTGCTCGCAATGCTAATTAGCCTAATTAGCCTGCGGGCGGCGGAGCAGCAGGGCCTCTGTGGGCTGGATCCACCCACTTGGCAGGCCGGATCCGGCCCACGGTGGCCCTTTTGTCCATCCCTGGCCTAAATTATTCTGGGTACTCCTTTTTAGCAAACCATGGACTTTGATTTTTAATAGTTTATGATTCCATCTTCCAGTTTTACCTGATTTTTATTGAGTTTATCTTTTTTTTTTAATCCTTGATTGTTGGAATCGTTCCTGGAACGAATTTCTCTGAAGCCTCAAATGGGGTTCTCCAACATATGCCTCAAATTGCTTTGTGACACCTTGGCTATATACTCCTTTGCAAAACTTTGGTGTTCAGGCATCATTTTAAAGGCATGTCTACACTTACCAAGGGATCAGTATTGTGGCAATCAATCCCCAGGGGATTGATTTAGTGCTAAATAATCCCTGATCTTGCTTTTGTTGACTCTGGTACTCCACCGGAATGAGAAACATAAGAGAAATTGATGGGAGAGTTCCTCTTGTCAATCCCCCAGAGTGGAGACCCCGCAGTAACTCAACCTATGATACATTCACTCCATCTATGGTATTTACATAGCCGGAGTTGCATAAATTATGTCAACTTTACCCTGTGGTATAGACCTGCCCTAAGCGAATTGGCCCTAATTGCAGTTAAGGAAAATACAGTTTACTAGCAACAAATCAAGCATGCAAGATACTGTATATATATTTACTAGTACCAATAATAATACATACTTCTACAAAAGGGTACAGTGCTTTGTGTACAACTTTTCAGTTGTAGATCACAAAGCACTTTACTAAAGAGGGCAGTATCATTATCCCCATTTTACAGAGGAGGAAACTAAGTCCCAGAAAAGTGAAGTGACTTATCTCTGGTCACCCAGGAGGTCATTGTCAAAGCTAGGAACACCTGGTTCTTTGGAGTCCCCCTGGAAGTGGTGTAAAAATTGGTGAAGTGTGTAAAATGTTCAGCACTACAGCCATATTGTCTGCAAATATTATTTTACAAAGAGTCAGTCTGACCTAGTTCTATTGCAGTTTATGTATCAGCCTTGCATACTCCTGGAAAAGAAAAAGCTTTTGCAAATGTGCTGTCAAGGGATTACAACATCTGGGAGGAGGTATCATTAGAGAACATGCAGTGTTCATAATTGCTTAGGATGACTTGATGATTTTTAAGTAGCAGCCAAATGGAGCTGTATACAGACACACCCTTCTGATACATATGTCTCACATGAGCTCCACTCTACACCAGGTCCTTGCCTCGCATCTGTGCAATCCCTAAGGCTTGGTCTAAGCTGGAAAAATAAGTCAATTCAGAAAATGTATAAACAAATGTTTTAATTGATAAGATTATAAACATGATTTGGTCCCAGATCATAAAAGGTATTTCAGTGCTTAATTCCCATTGATTTAAATGAGAGAGAGATTCATAAATCCATTTGAGGTTCTTTCTGGGCCTTGGCACCTAGTGTAGATGGAGCAGGTCATGTTTAAAAGCCTGTCAGCTGGTCATGATCAACCCTAGACTGCTCCCTAAGGAAAATTTAACTTGTTTTCAAACATGACTTATCTACTCAGTCTAGACTAGATTCATGCTTCTGCATGAGTTTTGCATCAGTAAGGAGGGCGTTAAAAGTCAATAGTGAGGTCACAGTTTATCCCATGGCTAATAAATGGAAGTTTTAAAAACCTGATTTAGAGACAAGCCCAACAGTCTGGTGGGAACACAATACGTTCCTCTGTGAGGGCTTTTGATTGTGGGTCATAAGCCAACCGTCAAGCCTATGGAGGTGGGAACCCTGTGCAGACAAGGGAGTAGAGAAGGTGATAAAGTACACAGATTAGAGACTTTGGGTCCTTCAGGAATGGGTGCAATAATAAACCCTGATCTTGCAAGCACTTATGCAGATACTAAACTTTACACACCTGAATAGTTTCATTAGCTTCAGAGAGCCTATTTGCATTTGTAAAGTTAAGCATGTGCTTAAGTACCTGCAGGATGGTAGCCTTGATTTGTGTGTATGCTCTTAAAAGGAGTTGGGTCATGTGCAATTTAAAGGTCTGTCTACACTTGCACTTGATCAAAACTTTTGTTGTTCATAGGTGCTTAACCCTTCTGCTCCCCACAAATGTTTTGCTGTGGCAAGTGAAAATGGGAACGCTGCTTTGTCAGCAGGAGCACTCTTCTGCCAATAAAGCAAAATCCCCTCAGAGGGGTAGAAATATTTTGTCAGAAAAAGTGCCGACAAATAGCTTTTGTGCAAGTTGACTTTTGGCAACAAGGTTGTGTCAGCACAGCCTTGTCGCTGAAAACTACTTAGTGTAGACATAGCCTAAGATAGCACTCTCAGTTACACCCTTACAGGTCCATTGACATCAACAGGGGATAGGCAAGAATAGTAATTGTTAGTACTGGCTGATAAGGTTGCCAGGTGTCCGGTTTTGAACCGGACAGTCCAGTATTTGAGTTTCTGTTTGGGAAACAAATTGAGAAAATACAAATGTCCGGTATTTTCTAAATAAGATGTAATGTAGATTGTGATGTAATGTCAAGTGAGTCTGGTATTTTTGTTGAAACCATCTGGCAACCCAGTGTCTGGCAATATCTAACTAAAAAGAGAGATGGTTACAGATGAAAAGTCAGCATCTGGAAACCATTAGCTTAGCTTTTTGGCCCAGATTCACGTATTTAGGTACTTAACTTGCATTGATTTCAATGGAAGTTTAGGAGTCTAAATACCTTTGAGAAGCTAGACTTTCATGTTTAGACATTGAAATACATGTACTCTGGGCTGCTAACAGGCTGTAAAGGAATTGATCCTGCAACTTGCTGAACACCCACAAACTCCCAGGGAAGTTAATGAGGACTAGGGGAGGAGATTAAGTACTTTGCAGGACAGAACTAAGAAAGGGAAAAGGGAGGAGGAAAGGTTTTGTTCATTTAATTTCATAGCTTTTAAAACTGACTATGAAAATAGGGCTATCTCCAAAGCTGGAAGAAAAGAATTCATTTTAAAATAAATAATATTTGTGTCTAAGAGATGGGTCAAGAGTCCTGATCTGTTAGAGGAGAAAAGAAAATCCTATTTTTATTAATAAAATAGTATTGTTGTACTTTTGTAATAGAGTTTTCCCTCAGTAAATAATATGGGGGCTGTGCAGAGGCCATTTGGCTTCATTAGCTATCCTCCCAAGTGACCAAACAATTGCTTTGTAAAATGGAGCATTCCTCCTATTCTCCTTAAAATAGATATGAATTCTTTGGCCATAATGCAGAGGGAGTGGGTTGTCTCTATTATTTTTGCCTCCATTCACCACAAACCTTCTTGTTTTTGTTAACTAGAAAACTTGATTGTCCCATTTTGAGGTAAGTTACATAACCACAACCCTTCTGAGGTTTCAGTGTGATAGTCTTGTTTAATTTCCTCATTTTCTACTCCCCAGTACAGATCTCTTGTCCTTTGGCATTTGAATTTCTGTTTTCTATATGTTTAACATAAACCAGATTAAACAACAGTCCAAATAAACACTGAGTCCAAAAGTCTGCATTCATATTATGTTATGGAATTTATTGGAATTAGCATGGCTGTTTTAAATTTGTAGTTGAACTCTCATGGGGAAAGTTAGATTCAGTGATTCATGTAAATGCTTAGGCAAATCATTCTTTATTGCATTTCAGAGTTGAATAATGTGGATAATGATGCATAGCAATAGAATAGCATTCCTAGAAACATGATTGTATTCTCTTTATATTCAGAACAAATAGGATTAACATTGTTACAATCAGGCAAAAATATTAGGTTCTGAACAATTATTTTATGAGATAGCTTCCAAATATTTTTAGGCTTGGCAGAATTTGATTTTTGTTTTTTATAATTTAAATACTATCAGTGTTTATTTTAAGCATTTATTTACATTTTCACACTTGGGCAAAATTGTGGATGGCAAGTGTGTGTTTTTTAATGTTTATCAATGTAAATTTCCATACTTCCAGGAAACTCTTGGGAGGGGTCATATATCGGAGGGGGGGGGGGGGGAAGAGTCACATGCTAATTTAATAATAGTAGATGATGAGATTCAAAAAGTGAAAGCTTTACAGTCATTACATTATAAATTATCAACATCACATGGCAAAATATAAAAAGTAAATATCCTTAAATTAAATAAGTTCTCAAGCAGTATTTTTTCTTGCTTTGCCTTACTGTAAATTTGATTATTATTGATGGAAATATTTTTAATCGGTTTATTGTTAAAAATGTAATCCTTCAAAGCCTATATATTTTTCATGTAACTATGTAGTGTGATAAAATGTGGGCAGCCCATAAGGAATAACATAATTCTTTTCTACAGACACAATCCAAAGTTAGCACCACTTTCTTTTTCACCTGATTTTTAAGGGAGATCATTTTTGCAGCCCTTCTGATACAAAGACAAACTGCAGTTAGGTGAATTTAAGATACGTCAGTATGCCATTGTTTTGTGTGTTTTTTTTCATTGATTGATCTTGAATTAGTTTTTCAGAAGCTATCACTTAGTTAAACACTTCCTGACAGATAGACATCTACTCCTATCTCTCTTCTGAACACTAGGCCTGATTCTCACACCAGAGTAAATTAGAAGTATCTTCGGTGAAGTTAGTGGGCAAAAGGAACCTCTAGGCAACATCTACACTACACATTTATTTTGGAATAAGCTATTTCAGAAGAGATTCAGCGTCTGATCAGTGTGGACGCTCTATTTCGAAATAGCACATCCACACACAAATAGCATATCGAAATAGCACTTAGCTATTTTGAAATAGAGCGTCCACACTGATCGGACGCTGAATCGCATTTAAGGCCACGTGGAACCAGTTCAGGCAAGGCATCAGGTCAGTAGTTACTTTGAGTGGCTGCTGCTTGAGGCTATCTGAGGCTCGTACTTAAAGGGACCCCCCTGGACAGCCATTTCTCCAATTTGTCCAGATCGTTTTGAATTATGACCCTGTCCTCCAAAGCAGTTGCAACCCCTCCCAGCTTGGTATCATCTGCAAACTTAATAAGAGTACTCTCTATGCTGATATTTAAATCATTGATGAAGATATTAAACAGAACCGGTCCTAAGACAGACCCCTGCAGAACCGCACTTGTTATACCTTTCCAGCAGGATTGTGAACTATTAATAACTATTCTCTGAGAATGGTTATCCAGCCAGTTATGCACCCACTTTATAGCAGCCCCATCTAAGTTGTATTTGCCTAGTTTATTGATAAGAATATCCTGCAAGACCGTATCAAATGCCTTACTAAAGTCTAGGTATACCACATCCACTACTTCTCCCTTATCCACAAGACTCGTTATCCTATCAAAGAAAGCTATCAGATTGGTTTGACATGATTTGTTCTTTACAAATCCATGCTGGCTGTTCCCTATCACCTTATCTTCTTCCAGGTGTTTGCAGATGATTTCCTTAATTACTTGCTCCATTCTCTTTCCTGGCACAGAAAAGGGGATACTTTTCAGTGGTCCTGTAGGCCGAGACGGACCACCAGGGCCTGGTTGATGTTGGTGAACTGGCCCTGGTGGTCCATCACAGCCTGCAGGACCACTGAAAAGTATCCCTTTCAGTTGATGTAAAATGATGCCCGGTGGTTGGGGGCAAGGATGGGGATGTAGGCAAACCCAGTGATGATGGCGTGCACATCTCCAAGGTGGATGACTCTGCGCAACAGGATGGTGTTGATCGCCTTGACCACCTGCAGAAGGAGACAAATAGAGTATCACAGGGGTGCCAGGGCCCCTGAGAGTTCTCCCAGTCCACCCTCCTGGTCCTGCTTCTCACCAGGAGCAACCCCCCCAATCACCCCAACCCCTGGCAGGGCTTTGTGAGGGTGGGACTGAAAAACCCCTCATGGGGAGGGGCTTGCATCAACTCCCCCCTTCTCTAGGGAAGCCCATTCCTTCCTTCCACCCCCCTCCTGGGACAGTAGCCCGAGAATGCCATACCTGCATGACCAGGGCCCCGACGGTTGATGTCTGGTGTGGAAAGCTTCCAGAGGGTGATGGTGACACACTTCTGGAGGGGGATGGCAGGTCTCATTACCTCAGACAATTTCTGAGGTAAACAGGATGAAGTTTAATAAGGACAAATGCAAAGTGCTCCACTTAGGAAGGATCAATCAGTTTCACACATACAGAATGGAAAGCGACTGTCTCGGAAGGAGTTCGGCAGAAAGGAATCTAGGGGTTATAGTGGACCACAAGCTAAATATGAGTCAACAGTGTGACGCTGTTGCAAAAAAAGCAAACATGATTCTAGGATGCATTACCAGGTGTGTTGTGAGCAAGACACGAGAAGTCATTCTTCCGCTGATTAGGCCTCAGTTGGAGTATTGTGTCCAGTTCTAGGCACCACATTTCAAGAAGGATGTGGAGAAATTGGAGAAGGTCCGAGAAGAGCAACAAGAATGATTAAAGGTCTAAAGAACATGACCTGAAGGAAGACTGAAAGAATTGGGCTTGTCAGTTTGGAAAAGAGAAGATTGAGAGGGGACATGATAGCGATTTTCAGGTATCTGAAAGGGTGTCACAAGGAGGAGGGAAAAAAATTGTTCTTCCTGGTCTCTGAGGATCGAACAAGAAGCAATGGGCTTAAACTGCAGCAAGGGAGGTTTAGGTTGGACATTAGGAAAAAGTTCCTAACTGTCAGGGTGGTTAAACACTGGAATAAATTGCCTAGGGAGGTTGTGGAATCTCCATCTCTGGAGATATTTAAGAGTAGGTTAGATAAATGTCTTATCAGGGATGATCTAGACAGTACTGGGTCCTGCCATGAGGGCAGGGGACTGGACTCGATGACCTCTCAAGGTCCCTTCCAGTCCTAGTATTCTATGATCTATGTCGGGTGGTCGGAGAAGGCGCACGACGCACATGTGTTTAGGAACTCTAGTGTGCTCCAGAAGCTGTATGCCGAAACTTTCTTCCCTGACCGCACCATCAGGGTTGGGGACATGGACATGTCCATCTGCCTGGTGGGGGATGCAGCCTATCCCCTCCAGCCTTGGCTCATGAAGCCATACACCAGCCGCCTCAACCTCTGCAGAGAACAGTTCAATGCCAGGCTCAGCAGGGCCCGTATGATTGTAGAGGGCACTTCAACCATTTGAAGGTGCGCTTCAGATGCCTCCTCACCCATCTGGACCTCAGGGAGCACAACATTCTACATGTGGTGGCTGCGTGTTGTGTCCTGCACAACGTGTGTGAGAGGAAGGGGGAGGCATTCCAGTCAGGGTGGGGGGGCGGAGGCTGACTGCATAGGCAGGGTCTACGAACAGCCACGCACAGCTGCCATCCGGCAGGCCCATCAGAGGGCCACACACATCCGGAAGGCTCTGAGGGAGAGCTTCTCCCTGGGGGACCAGTGACACTCTCCTTTGGTCCACCCCACTGGGGGCTTCTGCTTCACCCATCACTGCCTTCCCTCCCCTTCCCCCCTTTCCTGATGAAAAAATAAATGACACGTTTTGAAAAACTAAAACCTCTGTTTTTTATTTGGGGTCAAAGAACCTGGGGAGAGATTGGGAAAGGAACCTGGGAGAGGGTAGGAGAGAAGGTTGGGGGGGGGGGGGTGAAAACCTGGAAGGAGGGAGCTGGAAGGGGGAGGAGGGGTGAGGAGAGGCTCAGGGCTGGGGCTGGGAGTGGTGCCTGGCTCTGCTGATCCCACCACCATGGGTGCGGGGGCCTCAGTGTCCACAGTGGGGGTAGGTGTTGAGGGAGAAGCAGGAGAGGGAGTGAGAGAGGGAGTGGGAGGAGAAGCAACAGCAGGAGCAGAGGCTGGAGCAGGAGCAGGTATCGTGCTCGGGACAAGGGAGTGCACATCTGCACATAGGGAGTGGCCCTGCACCAGCAGCTCCTGCCAGGTCTCACAACACAGCTGGATGTCCTCCTGGAGCCTGCGGTCGATGGTCTGCTCCAGGGATCTGAGTACCGCCAGGTGCTGTCTCTGAAACTTGTCCATGGGTCGGTGGCACCTGCAGATATTTCGGGTCCGGGAGGCTGTCCCGGGTGGTGTCGACCTCCCCCCTCTCACAGCTGGTCTGGCTGGGGAGAATAAAGAGAGAGGGTCAGTCATCCCAGGGGACACTGTGCCTGAAGCCTAACCCCCATCTGTGAGCTGAGAGCAACAGTTCTGTCGCAGGTGACGTGTTTGGAGCAAGGCCATGTGTGCTCTGGCCAGTGGGCCCAGTTGTCGCTGGGAGTGGATGCTGCCCTGAGACTGTGGGCATGCCCATGCACAATGTGCGGGACTGCTGAGTGTGTGTTTGTGTGTCTCGATGTTCCCAGCCTCCTTCTGTAGGTGGCTTGGGAGGGTGTCCCACTCCAGGATCAGGAGCATGGCAGGCCTCTCCAGACATCCTGTGGCCAATAGCACAAGGGTCCTCTGTGGCAGCCTCCTGTGTAGTCAGGAGCAGCGTGACACATGCTTCCACATGCACAGGCTGCTGCTCGATCTATGTATGGACAGCAAGGGCCAAGTAAGGAGTGCCCAGCTACACCTCCCCCTCCCCCGCCCATTCCCTCCACCCCCGTATGAATGGAAATTAATGGCACTCACATGATGTTCCTTCCCCGGCCTCGGACGACGCCTGGGACGTCCACAGGAGGGGTTCTGGCTCCTGGGTCAGCTGGGTGGTGATGTGGTCCTGTTCCTCCTCCACCTCCTCCTCATCTCTCCCCCCCTCCTTGTTTCTTCCCCCAGCCCCCAGGATGCGGTCCAAATCCTTGTAATAAGTGCAGGTGTGAGGCTCTGATCTCCTTGACCCTGGCATATGCCTGGTGGAGCTCTTTGACTTTCATTCACCTGTTCTTCAGTGTGGATGTGCCCCTTTTTGGCCAGGCTGTCAGCCATCCAGCCATAGACGTCTGCATTCCTGGAGGTTGGTTTTGTCACACCTCAATAAGGTCCAGGATCTCCTCACCAGACCAGGAAGGTGCACATCTTTTCTGGCCCCTGGCAGGCTCCTGGAGCTGTCTGACTACTCCCTGGGAGCAGTGGAGCACTGGGTGGGAGCAGCAGACTGGCTTATCTTGGGGGAAAAGCATTTGCAGCTGCAGGGTGGTTCAGGGCTGTCAGGCCTCCTGCTAGCCATAAACCCATTCTGTTGAAGCTGCAGCTTTAAGAGCTCCGGGGGGTAGAGGGATAGAGTTTGGCTGAGTGTGAACAAAGCAGCCACCAGGGCACGCTAGGAAGGGCTGGAGGCCCCCTTTTTCAAAATAGCAGCTATTCCCTGTCTACACAGCCCCTATTCTGAAATATCTATTTCAGAATAGGCATTATTCTTCATAGAATGAGATTTACAGAAGCCAGAATAAGCCATCCGTTATTTCAAAATAATTTCAAAATAGCAGAATTGCTGTGTAGATGCTCGCATAGTTATTTCAGAATAACGGCCGTTATTCTGAAATAACTTTGCTGTGTAGACACAACCCTAGAGGACTATATAAATTATGATCATAGTAATAACAGGAAGGAAGCCTAGTGCAACAACAGGCATCCCCAATGCTGAACTTGCACCTCATTGGCCTCTACATCCTGAACATTTCTATGAGACAAATTCAGCTCCGTTTTCATTAAAACCTGGCTTGCTTCTCATATCGTACAATTCAAGTGTCACGTTGAGGTTGCCAATTCCACATACAGCACTAATTCCGAGTCAGTCTCATGACAGTAATAGAGAGGTACCTCATGCATATAGGTCACTCACTTCAGATAAATGGTAAATTCAGGCTCATGCAATGGTTTAAGTTGTTGGGGGAGGGATTGAGGGGTTCTTTGTTTTTCCACATTTGCCTTTTTGTTTATACAAAATATTGTTGTGCAAAACATTGTGGACAGTTCTGCCATTGACTCATGTTCACCTCCGTGTCCTTGACTTTAATCTGTTTACATTTATTTCAGATGAGACTTTAGGAACATAAATCTCACCTGCTCAGTGTGGTAACTGAATAGCTGCAACATGTTTTGTCAGAGTTGAAGCTCTGACCTATGCCTTCCTGCACCGTTACTACAGGAGGAAGGTGCACTGCTTGTTTTCCTGATTGCTGCCCTCCACCTCAGAGCTGAACTGCATTTCAGGGGTAGGTGAAGTGTATGCAGAATATAAGGTTAAATCTTGCAGTCTTTACTCCACCAAAACCCAGTGATGTTAATGAAAATTTTGCCTGACTACAAAATTTCAAGCCAACTAGTTTGTAAGGATTTCTATAAAGAGCTGTTGCCAGTAAAATAACGTGTACTGTACATGGTGCATGTGCCTGTCTGTGGGAGCCAAAGGGGCTTGCTAGAATGTCACTCATTCCATCAGGGGGCATTGAGCTTGGAACCCAAACATGGGTCCCCTCAGAGAATTGCCACTGGACTAGTGAGTCACAGCCCTTTCTGAGATGCATCTTATTTTCATTTTGTACTTCATGTCATTTCATATACCTTCTTCAATAAGTCCTGTCATACTTCTAAAGGACTTCATTGTGGTTGTGGTTATGGTGTAGTAAAAAAAGCACAGAGTACAGTAAATTCATTATTCTCCCCAGGCTACATGAAATGATTACAATGAGATCCAGGTTGCCGCTGCTACTTCTGCTAGTGAGCTTGTGTTCACCTGCACCTAGACTTTCGGTAGGTATCATTTGGGTATAGTTTGAATCATCCCTGTTAGCTGATTACTCTGTATTGTTTTCAGGAGCATCCACAATATGGTAGGTATGGCAAAAACACGAAAAAGACATGGCCCCTCTCCTAAATAATTTGCCCTTTAAAAACATAAATCAGACACAGAGAGGTAGGCACAGCAGAGGAGGTGTTACAGCATGCAGGTAACACAGGTGAGAATTGGCTGTTTCTGGATAATAGAGTGTTTACATAATACAGAGAGTTGGGTTTCATTGTGCTTGGTTGGTGTGGATGGGGACATTATATTGTAAGAGTTACAGACCATGCCCAAGTACCCCACAACCTTGCTACAAACCAGTCCGTTTCTTGTAGGCTTCACTAGTAGAAGGTGGTCTTCAGGATGTATTTAGAAGCAGAGGGAGGAAAAGTTGTATGGATGAGATCTGCAAATAGCTCTTCTGGAGCCCAATCATGAGAGGTGCTAACCACCTACAATTGCCATTTAATGATTTACTTGTAGTCTTTTTCTCAGTGCAAACATTCCAATTCCATTAACGTAGCTTGAGAGTAATGATGTTCATAGGGTTACAGCACAGCATAGTCAGATCTGCATTCTCTTTGTCTATGCCCCATACTTTCCATGTGACCTCAGGCAAGTCACTTCACCTCTTTGTGGCTCTGTTTCACTGTGTGTAAAATTGTGATAACAATACCCACCTACTTCCCAGATAGGATACTAGAGAAGCTACTAACTCTTTGGAAACTGCTTTGAGATGGAAGGTGCTTTGAATGGGAAGCGTTATTTGATAAACTATTTCTGCTAACAACATGCCCAGTCCTATGAGTTCCCACAACTCCAATTGAGTTTGATTTTTCCACACTAAAGACGAATGTGTGTAATTGATTTAGGATGTACTTTCTCACCGAGTTTATCATAAAAATGTTTGGTCAATACATATTTTAAATGTATTTTCATATAGGAGCCTTTCTTGAGCTAACTTTCCACAACATTTAGGGTCTGAGTCAGAATCCCTTACTTGTGCAGAATGGTATTTCATTACATGAGCAGCCTCAATGGCCCTACTTCCAGAAGAAAATAGTATTCAACCAAAGTAAAACTATCAGAACTCAGCTCATGGGACTGATCCTGGAAGGTACTTGAGAATCATAGCTCAAGAAAAACTTCAGTTTAGCCCTGCAGGGCCTTACTCACTTGAGTAGTCTTTACACACACAAGGAAAACAACTGCATGCAAAATAATAGCTGTCAGAACTGCCATTTTTATGATAATAAGAAAGAAAAATCGAAATAAGTGTGTCTCTGTCATGCTCCTTTCCATGCTTACTCTACTGGCTCTCACTCATCCCTAAAATCTCCACTTTGGAACTCAGGCCTGTTGGAATAGGCACAAATAATCACAGCTTGTTTTTATAAACTAAGTTGACTTGATATTTCTGTGAATAGTGTGAAAATAGCCTTATGAAAAGTAAACAACAGCTCTGTGGTCAGGGAAGAAACAGAGAAAGTCAGCTGGAACAACTGACTTTTTTCCCAGTGGGGTAGAAAAGCAGGAGCGGGGGAGAGCACAGCTACGTGCAACCCAGGCAGTCTCTGGATAAGTTATGTACCTTCAGACCACCATAAAGAATGACTGTACTGTGGAAATAACCGAAGAGCTTTCCTTCCAAATGTGGTATAGGGGCCTTAAGTAGTCACAGCCTGCTAAATAAACCACAGAGGGGCTGTCCTTCACTAGCACTAAATATTTGTCCCCCACTTGCATTACATATTTATTACTGGCACAAACAAACTGTTAGCTGGCAAATTAATAACTGCCAATGTCCTTTGTCTTCCTAGACCAGTGGTTTTCAAACTACAGTAGAGTCTGGATTATCCGACCTTCGGGTAATCCGACATTCCGCTTTATCCGACATAGCCGCCCTGCGCTGCTATGCCATATGCAGCCTCCCCGGCTGAAGAGGCTCCAGCAGTCTCCCGCGGGTCAGAGCCTCCTGCCAGTGCCGCTTCATCCCCATCCCTGCCTGGCCCCGGCCCCTTCCCTCCCTGCAGCTCCTGGGCGCGGGCCGGGAGAATGGCCCCGCTCACTGCCCCGTCGCTCTCCTGGCGCCGCTGATGCCGCTCCTGCCGGCGCCGCTTCGTCCCCGGGAGCTGCAGGGAGGGAAGGGGCCAGGGCCAGGGCCAGGGCCAGGCAGGGATGGGGACCAAGCGGCACCGGCTACAGTAGAGTCCCGATTATCCGACATTTTCAGTAATCCGACCACCTGTCAGTCCCGTTTTAGGTCGGATAATCGGGACTCTACTGTATGGATCAGGACCCCAAAGTGGGCTGATTTTTAAGGGGTCACCAGGGTGAGCTTAGACTTGCCTGAGTCCTACTACCTGGGGTTGAAGTTGATGCCTTCAAGCTTCAACTCTGGATGGGGTGGGGTGCGTGGGGGGCTCAATTACAGGCCTCCTACCATGGGTTCAAGTGCTTGGGCTTCAGCTTTAGCCTCCCTGTCTGGGGCACTGGGGTTCAGGCTTTGGCCTTGCCCCTCCCTCCTGAGGTGGGCAGGTCTTGGGCAGGTTCAGGCTTTGGTCCCCTTCCTGGGATCTTGTAGTAATTTTTTGTTGTCAGAAGGGGGTGACTACAATAAAGATTGAGAACCCCCGTCCTAGACTGTTCAGTGTTTGGGTCAGGCACTGCGCCCGGATTCCACCTCACCCTTGCTGGGTACAACTGCAATGTGAACAATAAGGGGGAGAAGCACCCGAGCGTAGCAGGCCTCTATCTTTGACCTTTGTGTACAGAGTATTTTCCTTACAGAATAGTAAATGTCACCTCACAGAAGGTTCTGGAACACCTTGCTGTCTCTTCTTACTCAAGGCCACGTCAACAGGCGATGCATATTGCTCTGCGTCCAGCCCATAGTCCAAATTCACACGCCTGGAATTCTCTGAAAGGACAGTTGGCCAGCAACTGTCAGTTCTGCCTTCTTGACTGGCCACTGGCTTCTCCAGTGGCAGGAGTGAGAATTTACATAGAAAATGGGAATTGCCAGACTGGATCAGACCCAAGGTCCATCTGTTTTAGGAGCCTGTCTGATGGGGCCCAGTAGCAGATGGTTCAAAGGAAAGTGTAAGAATCCTGCAGCAGACAGATGAAGGTTGATCTGCCCCCCTCTCTCCCCCACACACACATCAAGTCTAATCCTGAACTCCAATTGTTAGAGATTGGCTTATGCCCTGGAGCATGACGTGTGAGGGCCCTTCCGAAGTATTGTTAGCATTGGGACAAGTCTCAAAGGAGTATCCATGTTGGTCTGTATCTGTAAAAACTATGAGTGACAAAGTTTTAAACCCACCTACATCAATGTATGGTTCAGATGAAATCTAAAGGCTTGGCATAGCTTTGAAACAAAACTAGACTCACTAAGAATTTTTTGAGTCATTCAAGCCCAGGCTCCAAGCAAACTCCAGGCTATGCATATACACATAGTAAGATTGGCTAAGACTTTTTTATATATACCAGCTTCTGATTTGCTTCTCTCTGAATTTTTTTTTCTTGGTGACTTAGACCAGACTTTGGACCAGATTCTGCTTTTGGTGATGTCATTGTAAATGTGGAATAACTGTACTGATTCTGTGGAACTAGTGATTTCAGTGGAGTTACTCCAGATTTACACCAGTGTAACTGTGAGCAGATTCTGTCCCTTTATCTTTCACTTTTACAGTAAAAGATCTGAAAAGTCTGCAACCTTCTAGCACCTCTGCAGCTGCAATGTAAGATACTGATTTTGTCCAATCTTTACCTTATTCTGCAAATAAGTCCACTGATTTCATGAAAAAAGCAGCAGAGTTGGGCACGGGTTGATTAATGGACTGATGGATCTGTTCGTTAATGCTGCACTGCTGGGATCTCACTGCCAAAACCAGAAAAAAATCCTCTTCCCCATTGGGCTGAATCAATCAGCATTGTAGACTGTGCTGTAAAGATTTTTGACAGACACAAAATAGCAGCTCTCTCTACCCTGTCAGAGGTAAATTTGAATCCCCTTGCTTCCTCTAGAAAGATGTATGCCTTTGGATCATTGAGAGCTGCAGACTTTCCCTCTGTTGTTATCATTTTAATTACATCATGCCTTTTTTTCCCTGTAGAATAAGGACATCTGCTTGTTAGACAACAACAAATTACAGCAGAGGCTAAAACTGCTCCAGGACTTGCTTCAGTTATATGAATTACAACTGAAGGACATCTTGGGGAACAACTATCATGGAACAAAGAGCAAGGTCTTCTCAGCCTCAAGGAGCACACAGCCTGAGATACTTTTACCCACAACTAGTGGAAACTTGATAGTCTATGATCAAGGTAGGAGGTTGCAGTTGAATATAATAGACACTGTAAGTTCAGGATATCAAAATATGTATTTCTTGCTGTACCATTCCATTTATAAACAGAGACCCATATTTATATCTTAGCCATATCCCTTAACAAAACCAGAACAAGAAGTTTATATCTTTAAAAATGCTTAATTTAGAATATGTATTATGTGTATGCATAGGAGGGTTATGGGTAGATCCATGGCCCAAGGCCACTGACCTGGTGTGTGAGGTAGGGCAAATCATTTTGTTTCCTTGCAGCTCTCTTTCTCTATCTACATGCCACTTGTCTTGTCCACTTAGCGTTTTGGTCAGAGACTGTCTTTCACTATGTTTTTGTACAGCACTTAGCACAATAGTCCATGGACCTTGTTTCTGTTATGCATCAGATTAGTACTGCAAAAGCATGCTAATACTTTGCAGTTGTCATAACAGCAAACCTGGACTATTTTTCACTAGGCTAAAATTTTCAAAACTAGGAGGCCTTAAGCTAGAGTCTTAAATCCTGATTTTGTGCTTAAATAAATGGCCTGATTTCAGTGACTTCGATGAGAGCTGATTGGTGCTTTTTTAAAAATAGCTCGCTTGGATTCCTAAATCCTGATTTAGGTTCTTAACTTTGGACCCCTCTTTTTGAACACTGATTCTGGCTTACGTTGCCTCTAGATGGAAATTATATGGACTGGGAACTTTATCAAGCTTCCCTCTAAGTTTCTCTGGAATTCCTTTGGGAAGTGCCCAGCTAGCCCAAGCACACCCTGAGGAAGGACATTTGGCTCCCAGCACCAGCAGGTCCACTGTCCTTCAGTCTGTGTCTTCATACCCTGCCTCCAAAAGAGTGTTTCATAGCACTGAACAGGGGAAAAATAATGCTGCCTTAGATTGAGATGACAGTGGTAAAACCTTCTGAGTCCTTTCTACACTATAGCTTCTACTGCTATTATCATTGGTAGACTGCAACAGATGGATCCTAAATTTGCTAATCTAGATGTGGCCTGGCTGGCCAAACTATGTTACAAACTATTTTTGCTAGAACCATATTTAAACATAGCTCTACAAATTCAACCCCCATGCAGAAGAGCCAGAAATCATTGACCTAGGACAAACTTCTGTTGATGTTTTCTCTTGACAATAGTCACCTAGTTGCTCTTCCACAACCACTGTTTTATAAAACAATACTCCTCTTCTGCTTAGATTGCTCTGCAGTATTTAACAGCAGAAAAATTGAAAATGGATACTACAGGATCAAGCCCAGAGCAGACCGAGAACCTTTCTTGGTGTACTGTGACATGTCTGATGGAGGGGGATGGACTGTAATACAGCGACGCAGTAATGGCAAAGAGAATTTCAATAGGTATGTAGTTAATATTTCACTGGTACTTTAAATTATTCCCTTAAGGATTGTTGTTATTTTTAAATTCCGTCCAACCCCGATGGCATATTCTTGTTAAAAACTGCTATTTTAGGCCCCAGTCCTGCCAATGTGCACTCATGTGTATAATCATCAGTAGAGAAGAGAGAACAATGAGATTTTCTGCTTGGGGCTAAATCAAAAAATCTGAAAAAAAAATCTAGTTTGATTCAAACAAAAAAAATTTTGAATTTTTCATCCAACTGAAGAACACAAAAATATCATTTTGAATTGGCTGAAACACTTCAAGTCAACTCAGAATATCTTAATAAGACACAGAATATCTTACTGCCCCTGTATAAAACTATGGTGCGCCCACATCTTGAATACTGTGTACAGATGTGGTCTCCTCACCTCAAAAAAGATATTTTGGCCTTGGAAAGGGTTCAGAAAAGGGCAACTAAAATGATTAGGGGTTTGGAACGGGTCCCATATGAAGAGAGGTTAAAGCGACTGGGACTTTTCAGTTTAGAAAAGAGGATACTGAGGGGGGATATGATAGAGGTATATAAAATCATGAGTGGTGTGGAGAGGGCAGATAAAGAAAAGTTATTTATTAGTTCCCATAATAGAAGAACTAGAGGACACCAAATGAAATTAATGGGTAGCAGGTTTAAAACTAATAAAAGAAAGTTCTTCTTCACCCAGCGTGTAGTCAACCTGTGGAACTCCTTGCCAGAGGAGGCTGTGAATGCTAGGACTATAACAGAATTTAAAGAGAAGCTAGATAATTTCATGGAGGTTAGGTCCATAAAAGGCTATTAGCCAGGGGATAGAAATGGTGTCCCTGGCCTCTGTTTGTCAGAGGCTGGAGAAGGATGGCAGGAGACAAATCGCTTGATCACTGTCTTCAGTCCACCCTCTCTGGGGCACCTGGTGCTTGCCACTGTCGACAGACAGGCTACTGAGCTAGATGGACCTTTGGTCTGACCCAGTACGGCCGTTCTTATGTTCTTATGTTATGTTCTAGAATTGTTGTATTTGTTTTTCAGTTTGTTTTGAGTCGATCAAAACGTTGGGGTTGTCTCCAAATGAATTTTTTCCATTTTTTTATTCAGTTGTTTTGAACCAAATCTATTCCTTGAATTCTGTGTAAATTCAAATTAATAGTTTCAGGGTCCCAAAATTGCCCTTTTCAATGGGAAAACAATTAGTTGAAAAAAATTCGCTCAGTTCTAGTCCTTAGTGATTAAAACTATTTGTATTATTTGTAAGGGCTGGCAGGATCGAGCCATTTTTAATAATTTCTTTTAATCATGAGTCACAAGAATGAACTTGTGACACTTTTTCATTAGATGGTCCTTATCTGTTTAAGTCTTTTTGGTTATTATGATAAGTGACATTTCATTATCTGGTAATGATTTTGATTCTGCCACTATCTGCTATCAACCTTTGAATGTTATATCTTCTCTCATATCCTGAAAACTATTAAAGTACCATGTAGTATTTACTCCCTCTTCCCCAATATTAATGAAGATCCTAAATAAGACTGGTCCAGATTATCTTGGCTGAAAGCCATAGGAAGGTGGCTTTTACATGGACATTTCTACACAAAGGTCTCCTCCTGCCATTGTCAACCTGACAATCTGGTCTGTTAAGTGGTGTTTGGACCAGTCTTATTTAGCATCCTCATTGGTGGTATGGAAGAAGAAGTAAACAGTAGAGCTGGAGAAACAATTGATTTTTATGGTTCAGTGACTGACCCAAAATATCTGAAAACATTTTCATTCTGTCAATTTCTTGTGTGTAATCAACAAAATGGAAAAGCAATTTGGGGGGTAGAAAAGGTGAATGAGTGGTTAGTTTGTCCTAAGACAAAATATTTTGCTTAGGTTTCGTGTTTTATTACCCATTACCTTTTTTAAGTTGAATCTAGTTATATTTCTAATTAAATATTATTTCAAAATGAAAAGGCAGAAAGTTTCATATTGTTAATGCAGACATCTACTGCATTCCATTTGTCCACTAACTCTTGACCTGATTCTGCAAGCACTGCACCTGGCAGTTTGAGTAGGGTTGAACCCACTGTGAGCGAGTGAGACAGAATAATATGTAAAGCACTCCAAGTTGTTTTGTATTATTTGTAATACGGTGCTATAAATCCATCTTGTTTCTCATGCTTTGAACGGGATATGCAAGAAAAGTGTTTCTATGAAGCCAAAGATTCACTTGTCAGGAGATTTCACAATAATAGTGTGATTGAGATTGTCAGATACAAACTCCCCAATTTCAGCATTCAGCATACAGGGCTGAAATGGATAATTGTATCTTGCTTCAGGAAATGGGCTGATTACAAACAAGGATTTGGACAGTTCCAGGGCAAGAATGATGAATACTGGCTAGGCAATGAGCATATCTATGACCTGCTGGTTAGAGGTAAGGGTATTATTCCATTGTTACAACTTCTTACTAGTTGCATTACGTGGTTCACTATGGAGTACTAATCTAACAAGATACTGCATTATAATCTAGAAGAAAACACATTAAAAATTGACCTGATGGACTGGCATGGAGAAAGGCGATATGCAATCTACGAAAACTTCCAGATCAAGAATGAGCAGGTAAGACATGAAGACAATAGAAAATTGTTATTGCAGGGACAAGCTTCTGTTTGACTTTTAGTACTTCTCCTTCATTCCTGCTGAGATCATAATCATTAGAGTTACAGTTAGAGTTCTGTAAAACTCTTCCATTTTGATTCACAGCTAGAGATGGGTGCCAAGCCACAAAGATCCTAAATGTGAATTTTGGAAAAGTTCAGTTGCACTTAAATTCAGTATTTTGGTTTGGTCCATTATAGAGAGAGGGGACAACAGAGAATCATAGAATACCAGAACTGGAAGAGATTTCAAGCTTAATAGCAGATCAGAATCTGAAATTTTCCAAAGCTAAGCAGTATTCAGATGTTAGGGTTAAGTCATCTCAACTTTGCAGCTCTCTGTAAAGTTAATTTCATATAGGTTTATATCCTGGGAGTTTTGTTTGAGCTTCAGATTTGAATGATTGCAGAAACTCAAAGCAAAATGTAACCACAAGTGCCAGGTTTTGTCTAGTTTGGGGTCAGAATACGAAAACATAACATTTCACATGGTTCACACCTGAAAACCTGAAATAGGCCAAAGTTCAGCAGCTGTGCAGGGAGAGGTAGGGCACTGCACGTAAGTGAGGAGGTTAGTTGGTGAGCTCAGGCTCATTGGTTAACTATTTACACTTTCACATCTCTACTCCAAATGTGCTTAATTTTTATTAGAGTTTATATAGGTTTGCTTGAAAGTTAACCAAAGTTCACCAGATGTTTTGCCAGTCTCACTAGATCTCTGAAGAACCTGTCCACATTTCAATTTTTATGAAAGTTTCATACAACTCCATTTCTGTCAGGTGGTGTCATTTTTCTTGGATAAAAGCAAATGTTATATGAGAAAAAAAAACTATAGTTATTACACATCTACTATCTGTCTCATTCTGGATCCACTGCACTCATCACTGTAGTATCTGAGCACATTCCCATGGTGCATTAAGCCACATGACCACACATGTCATGGGTTGTTGTTTTCTCTCATCCTCTCCCCACGTGCAGTGGAGCGGTTTGGTGGGATGTGGTTGTTGGGTATTTTGGGATTCTATATTTTGTTTTTCATAAATATACCTAGTTTTGTGTGTTTATGTTAGAGAAGGCAAGATCAAAGAGATGTGCCTGGCAGTTGAAATGAAAAGTGGTGAGGTTTGTGATGCTCCATACTTCCTGAGGGAGATCATTCCACAGTCTTGGACTTGCTCATGGAGAAGGCTCCATCTCCCACACAAACAAGTTTACTCTTATTATTGAGACTTCTGTTGTGCCAGACTACAGACTGAATTTACCCCTTGTGGGTGTGTATCTTCAATCAATGAAGATTGCATGATGGCTCAGAACTCTTCAGAATGCTTCCTTCTTCCTACCAGCATCGTCTCTGTCTTGCATGGGTTCAGCTTCACCCAGCTGTTTTTCATCCAAGATCTGATCTCATCCAAGCACTGGAGCATCTTGGTGGTATGGTCATATGTGGTGAAAGATAGGTAGAGCTGTGTGTCGTGTGCATATTGCTGACACATGAGTCCATGTCATGTGAGGTTCAGTACAATGTTGAGCACTTTATTAGCATAACACAAATAAGTGCAGTTTTCCCATCACTACTCTTTGATGTGTCCTCTCACTGAGCCTGGCCACTCTGCTCCCCCAAACCGCTGAAGAGCAGGCTGGGACTGTGATGCTCTGCTTCCCGCCCCTGTGGTGAAGAGGAGCAACCTGTCTGGGAGATGGCAGTGGAGTGGAGCAGGTTGCTGGGTCGCTTTGCTTCCCACAGCTCCCACCACTGCAATGAGTGTGGGGGGAGAGGGACTCCTCCTGCCGCTCCATGCCAGGCTCTTTCCAGATAATCCCCTGGGTCACATCTCTTGGGGGAAGGGGACTATCAGGAATGGATTCAATGGGGACAAGAGGAGGCTCAGGAGGGGCGGGAAGAGGTGGAGAGGGATGGAGCAGGGCTGGGGCTTGGGGGAAGGAGTAGAGTGGAGGTGGGGCAGAGCAAAGGTAAGGGGTTGCCCTAGGGATCGCGCTGGTCCTCTCAATAAGGACTCAACCCTGTTAGCACATTACCCTGGACCCCTGCCACCAGTCTCAGGCAGGTCAGAAGAATCTCATGTGCAGAATCTGCACAGCTATCCAGAATTATGGGATTGGATATCTGTCTTCTATCCACAGACAGCAGGAAATTATCCATCAGTGCCATGACAATGGTTTGGGTTCCAACTCCTGGCCTGAACCCAGATTTTGCTGGGTATAGAATGTTAGTTTTCATTAGATGAGCTTGTAGTTGGCCTTTTGCTAGTTTTAGAAAATAAGAATGGCCATACTGGACAGACCAGTGGTCCATGCATCCTGTCTTGTGACTGAACCAATGGCAGATGTTTCAAAGGGAACAAATGGAACAGGTCAATCATTGAGTGTATTAATCCTAATCATGTAGTGCAAGTTTCTGTCAGTCAGAGGTTTAGGGACACTCAGCATGGGGCTGCATCTCTGACCATCTTGGCTAGTAGCCATTGATAGACCTATCCTTCATTAACTTATCTAATTTTTTGAAGCCTTCTCTGTAACCTTGCTAAGGACTGAGAGTTTTGATGCCAAGTGTTATCTAGGACTGAATTATCTGGGGTGAGTTTCTTCAATGTTGGTTAGACCCTTTGCGTATTTGAAGGAGAAGATTCCCTAAATGAGACATTGACTATTTTGTTCAGGAACGCCACCAGTTGTTCATGATTTTCTTTTACAAGCCAGAAGGGGCATGGGTCAGATCCATAAGTCTTGGATCAAGACTCCTTTAGGATGTCCAGAACTTCTTCATGAGTGAATGAACTGAACTTTGGAAATGCAGGGGAGCTGTGAGGTGGTGGGTATAAGTAGATCTGTAGGGTTTAAAAAGCTTTCCTGAGTTTGCATGATCTTTTCAGAGAAGTAGGATGATAGTTTTTTGCCATGATTGGTGTTCTGTTTTGATGCAGGCTATAGGCACTCAGGACTGACAAGAGGTTTATCACCCTGGATAACTCCTTGGGCAAGATTTGGCAGACACAATGGAGACTGATAGGAAGATTCTTTTAACTTGTTCTTCTTCTTAGCATATGCTCAACATTTCTCAGGTGGCACATGACCAGGATTCATCACCAAATTTGGTCCTGTGGTCCAGATACGGATGGGGAGTGCAACATGTATTAGCATAGGCTGTAAGGAATTTGTTGTTTCATAATGTCTGAATCAGCCTTTGTTTACCATCACTGGCACTTGAGTTTCTGCTCCTCTTCAACCATTGCAAGGCATCAGAAAACCAAGATCTGTGTGGGCAATAGGGAGGAAGAGGCTGAATGGACGCAAGTACATCGGTGACCGGTGATTCACCAGAGCCTAGACTTCTCATATTGTGTGTGGGATCCCTTGGCAAGCTCTGCACTTTGTTGGAGTCCATGAGTTTTTATAGTCAAATCAGGCTCATTGGTCTTTCTTGTCTAAATGATGGAAGGTTCTCTGGCCACTGGCCTAATGAGGTGATGGGTTATCCAAAACTGTGGCTGGGTTGTGATGTCCCTTGTCTTGACGCCTGGGCTACAAATCAGAGTGTGGCCAGCTGTGAGGCTGGTCTAGAGATGATCTGTGAGGGTGTGTCTAGACTACACCTCTCTGGTAACACCTCTCTAGTCTAGACACCTCTCTAGTCTAGACACACCCTGAAAGTCCTAAGGAAGCAAGACAGGAGATGAACTTTTGTTGGACTTTTGCTTCTGCGACCTTTTTCAGTGCGTATGTTGAAATCTTCCAAGATGACAAATCTGGGGTATTTCACCATTACTGCCCCTGGAGCCACCCTTCTAATTCCTCAGTATTCCTGGCAGATTCAGCCACTTTGTATGATGTAGATGTCGAGGAGAATAATACTTGTAGTCTTCTATACTTGGTAGTATATTTGGTAGATTAAGTGGGGTTTTGGCCCAAGGACTAATATCAAAAGGCATCAAAATCATCTTTGACTTCAGTGGAGTTATACCAAGGATTAATTTGGCCCATGGTGTATTTCAGAAAGTAATTGTGAGCTTTCAAAAAGAAATAAAAGGTTGTTGATAACAGAGAAATGTTAACATTTCCCTCTTGCAGGACTATTACAGGTTGTGGATTGGCACCTATTCTGGTAACGCTGGTGATGCTCTGTCTGGCGGGAGTAACTTTGAAGAGCAGTGGTCAGCATCACTCAGTGGGATGCCATTCTCCACAGCAGACAAGGATCATGATAGATTCTTAGCAGGCAACTGTGCACAAGAGAACAAGTGTGGTTGGTGGTTTAACAGGTATGGGAAGAAATTGACTGTATCCAGTAGTGTTGCACATGGCACTAAGGCTGTCGGAGGCAGGGGATGTAGCAACAGTCTGTGTTTTTCATTACAATTCAAAGCAGAAAAGTTTAAATAGCTTTTATGATGACTTCCAGAATCAAAGCATAAGAGAAGTGGCCTGTGCACCAAGGGCATGAAGAAAACAGTTCTAGCCACAAAGAAGCTCATCTGGCAGTTAGAGTGCATGTTAAAGGCATTTTTTCTAGTTTGGGGTGATTAATTTTGAGCTTTCTGTAACATAAATGGCCATAATTATATATTATTTTATGTTATATTTCATTGGTGGGTATTACTGGTATGTTAGCAATTACTGGATCTGGTCCCACAGACCGTCTGTGCATGGAACACACACTGAAGTCAGTACTTCTGCATGTGGATAGTTGGCAAAACTAAACCCTTTGTTTCATATTAAGTCCTTGTAAGTCAGGTCCTCATCAGGTGTAAAGTGGCATAGACCCATTGAGTTCAAATGTATATCAGTAAAAATTGTGATTTGTGGTAATGATGCAATGTCTTCTCACGCTAAACTCTTTCCCCTCCCCTTCCCTTTTTGTTCCTACAAGATGCCATGCAGCGAATCTCAATGGACAATATTACAAAATGGGAAACTACACAGGACGCCATGACGATGGAGTGGTTTGGTCAACCTGGCATGGATTGTGGTACTCCCTGAAATACACAGCCATGAAAATTAGGTTTCTAGCCTTTGTCGACGTAGGGAGTGGAAATGGTGAAAGCAGGTAGGACAGCTAGAATCCGCATTGTTGGAGAGGATCAAAAGGGTTTTAGAAATCAAGGGACAGACCTTCAGATGGTGTAAATCAGCACAGCTGCACTGTAGTTATTGGGGCTTGATCATTTTATGCCAGTTGACGATACATCCCCAGAGTACAATAATATGCCGATAGTATGGTCTAATAGAGGATGGTAAGTGTCTCTCATTCTTGTTAAAACCTATGGAAACACCACAAGTTTGTTTTCAAAAGATCTTTAGTGGAGATGAAAGTACTCAGCACTTCACAGTAAGCTCTCTGCACCTTGCAGAATCAGATACTTACTCCTTTTAGCCATTTGTATCTTCTAATGGCCATATTCTTCTCACCTTGATTTCAGTGGTCAGTGAATGCGGTAAGCGGTATAAGAACACAGAAACAAAAGAATAAGGATTTGGCCCTAAAGTTATCAGCTAGATCTAGGTCCAACATTTAGATTTTGCTTTGAAGTGGACTTTGCAATGCCTAGGATGAATGCAAATATTCTGGGGATTTTTTTTATTTCGGTTATAGTTTATTTATATGTTCTTGTCAATGTTCTGTACCAGACTATGTTGTGCTAGTGAATGAGATTTAGAAAGCTCTCTTCTAGTTGATTGTTCACATTCACTTCATCATATTAGCCAAGTGAAATCAGAAAAGTGTATGGCACAAGTGAATGAGAATAGAATAACAGCAAGGAACGTAAAGCTAAGTATTAACTCTCGTCCAATAATTTAAGTTGTTAGTAACAAAAGATTTGGGCTAGACACAGATCCTTTAACCTCAATGCTGTAAAATGAACCTACGCTTTGTATATTACAAAATATGCTCTTTTAAACTAGTTGTTCTTTTCAATTATTTTATTTTTCTTTTAGATAAATACACATTGCAATTTGTATTATATTCGTATACATGTGAATTAAAATTATTTGAATGGAAATGTACATTGTTTCTGTTCTTAAACAACACTGAGAGACAGACAAAGATTTGGCTGCAAAGTCAGAAATGGTTTCAAGAAATGATGCTCCAAGGCATTTCATTCACACTTTTATCTCTGGTTCTAGTAAAATTTTCAGGGCCTGTAAGACGAGCTAAATTTTATTTAATCAAGCAACATTGGGAAAGCTGTAGAGACGTGGATGTTCAGTGTCAAATTTTATATGCTCTGTTTCCTGATAGCTCATCTGCCTAAAGACAGAAGAATCAAATCTTGTTCTCCATTACATCTCTTTTTGAGTGTAGACAACACTTTGGTTACAATGCTGAGTGATATCCATTTTTGCTCCCACTGTGCTAGCACACCAGTGAGAAACAGCCACAGGGGCCGAAGCCTAAGAAGAATGCATGGATGTCCTCAGTCCAAGCAGTAGCACGTAACTCATGAGAAATGAAAACACCTGTGTCTTTGGAATGAGAAACGTGCTGGTCATCAGAGAGAGTGGAGTGGAGTCCAACACCAGAACTTCTTATCCTACTCACTTTATCTGTTCTTCACACCAGTAAAGCCTTGCCACAAGGCCATAATTAGGTACCTAGAGCATTTTGTTACCTGAAAAGTTACCAGAAGAAATCAGAGCTAACCTGATGGATCTTACCAACCTGGATTTACCATAGAATACAACCACATAACAGTGCAGCCCTTGACATAAAATCCAGTAGTAATAAGGAAGCTTCTGTTCATCTATAGGCATGGAGACTAGTTAAGGTGGAATAATTGCTTCTATCTACTCAGGCTGATGGGGCACTTCTTAAACACTATTGCTTTGGTGACATACTGCAGGACAAAGCTACCACCAAGTGCTTGCACACACCAAGAAGCTGTAAATCAATTTGTGCCAAAAAGCCAGAACTGTTCTGCCCCAGAAAGTCACTAAACACCTAATTGTCACTCTCTGACACGAGATCATTTAAATAAGGATGAAAAAGCATTTATTCAAAGAGTATACACCAAAAGCTTTGCTTTAGAAAAAGACTTTGTGCAGGAGTGAGGGAGGGAAGGTGCATGTAATCATTGAGAGGGGGCTAGGTGGACCCCACAGGTGTTAGAGTACTTTGTGGAATGCCCTGCAAAGCCTCATACGAGCCCCAGAATGTGTTTCAGGATATGTCTACACAGCAATACAAAAACAAAACCTAGGAAAGTGCATTTCGGAACCCAGCTCAACTGACTCAGACTTGCAGGGCTCCAGCAGCAGGGCTAAAAATAGCGGTGTAGACTTTCCTGCTCAGACTGCAACCCAAGCTCTGAGAACCTCCTGCCCTCACTGGGTTTCCAAGCCCAGGCTCCAGCCCAACCCTAAACAGATACATTACTGGTTTTTAGCCCTGCATAGTGAGTCAGTGGACCTAGCCGCTATGACTCACTCCTGGGGGGTCTTGTTTTGCAGTGAACCCCTACATTCAAGACAGGTTTGTTTAATACATGTTGAAAAGTCACACTGGCCAGGTACCTATCTGATCTGAGCTAGAGAGCTGGGCTCAGACACTTCCCAGGGTATGGTATGCAGATTGTTGCTGCCGGGTGTTGGACTGCTGTTCAAAGTGGGTCTCTGTTGTATCACATGCAGCATTTTCTTTGCCACAGGAGCACCTGTTTTGGGAGGCTCAACTAGGCCAGTTGCAGGCCTTCAAATAGCTCTTACAGCACTACAAATTCTAAAATCCACAGATAGTGCCACTGCCCGGACAATGGGCTTCAGACCCCTTGGTTTTCAGTGACACACATTTGGTAAATACCTGAAGCAGTAAACACACTAGATGCCTGATCTCAAGGCCATTGAAGTCAGGGGGAAGTCCTGGCCCTGAATATTGGGTAAGTTTGAAAACACTTTACACACTGTAGTTAGTCTAGGCTGGCCATGCATAGTGGCTAGTTAATATAGAAACTGGTCTTAACACTTTGTTACACAGATTATCTCACCATAGCCCATTCCTAAAATGGGCTGAGCAGTCACACAGCCTGCTGGAACAGGCCCTGAGCAAACAGTGACTCACCTCATGTAAGTCAGGCCTGCCCTCGCTGCAGCTAGGCTGATGTAACACAGCCAAATGGTGATATTTGCGAAAGCAGGGAAGTTTAACTACCCATAACTAAACCCTGAACAACTCACTCACTATACTATAGCAGTGACCCACAGCAGACTGTGTGTTGCAGGTTAGCAGCTGCGTGCCATAATAGGTGCATCCAGCTGGTGCTTTTGACAATCCGCTGCTCTACTAATGCATACCTTGGTGTGCCTTATTGCGCTGTCATTTTAAATTGTTTTCTTTAAAAAAAAAAAAAAAAACACAATTCTGTAAAATATTTGGTTGCCTTGTGCTTTGAAAATTAGCTCCTAGTTAAAGGATCAGCCAAACTAGGTGGGTGAAGGTTACAGACATCATTTTCCCTCCTAATTGGAATATACTTATTGTGAATTGATTTTTCTCGTTTTCTCTCTCTCTCTCTAGCCTTTTCTCAGGAAGACTCTTTTTGAGCTCTTTACACCCTTGTCCCCCTTCCTCCTCATCTCCCCCCTCTGCTGTACATTAGCCTGGTTGATGTTTCAGCAGCAGTTTGTTGCCTTGCAATCCCTTTATAACTAGTATACAAAATGTGGTCCTGATCCTGCAATGGACAGCACATGGACATTCTTCTTCGAGTGGTCCCCATGAGTGCTTCACTCATGGTGTTGGGCTCGTCCCAGCGCCGCAGCTCGGAGGCTTTGCATAGCTGTTTTCAGCCGGGTTGCGCGTGCGCGGTGTGCAGCACGTGCTGTTCATGCTCTTTGATCTTTGCGTGCACCCAGTTTACTTGTCAGTTCCTCTCAACCATCCCTGGCCTCAGACGGAGCTTCAATCTCTCTCATCATCCCTTCAGTTTTTCAGTCCCCTCAAAGGGTCTGTAGTTAATTACTTGTAAATAGTTATCCCTTTGTTCATTCTTCTTATCTTATTTAAAAAAAGAAAAGTGAACCCTATGCAGTGAGCCCATGTCAGCCTCGGATGGGAACTCAGCGTATATACGCTGTTTAGGGGAAAACCATATTCCCCAAAAATGTGGGCACTGCTCAAAAATGACAGCCTGCACCTTCCGAGACAGGGAAATGCGTCTAAAAATGTTGCTGCTGGACAAGGCACTGGACCCGATAGACTGACTACTGGTGGGGGGACCCAGAAAAGAAGGGTCTCTTCCCCATAGCCGCTGGCAGATAAAAGGAAGAAAATTTCCCCTGCCAGATCACTCCCGCCTGAGAGGACTGCGGGAGATAAGCAAGGCTCCTCTGGCTCTGTCCTGCGACCCTCAGTACCTGGGTTGGGGACAAAAGTGAAGAGGGCTGCGGCGGGCGTCCGAAAGAGCCTCTTCAGCGCCGAAAGCAGCCTCTGTGCCGACAAGCAGCGCCCATGCTACAAAGACGCCGGCACTGCTCTTCTCAGCCCTGCAAGCGGCACCAGAGCAGCAGCCACCTGCACGGACAGCAGCGGCACCGAGCGGAGATCTCCCAGCACCGGCAACAGAGCCAGCACCACTGTCAGTGCCGCATAGTAGTCCCGCGGTACAAACAGTCTCGGCACAGGTAGTGACAGCGGTGCCGCAACTTGCTCAAGCACCGGCACCGGAGCAGGAGCGGGAGCCGGCACTGAGGCACTCAGAGCCACCAGAGAAAGCAAATGCTAAAACGTGGAGACAGGGGACTTCACACTTCCCTTCTCCAAGATTTTCACCAGGTCCTTCTCCTTCTCCTCCAAGGTATCAATCGCCTCTGCACCATGCCTATTGGCACCACAGCCCAAGACAGCAGTTCTACCATAGATGCTATACTGCATGAGAGCACCGGCACTACAGCGACTACTACAGGCACCGGTCCTACGCTCCACATACAGACGGTCACCATGCTATTGCTATTCTCCACGTGCCACCTACGAGAGGTGACATACCAGTTGTAGATCATCCAGGTGTTCATCGCCTCATCCGTCAGATCAATATTACGATCATTGCCATGAATCTCCGTACTCATCACGTTCACACTTCCACCACCGTGTGCAACAACAACCCTCACACACCAGCCCACCGCCAGCAGGGCACATGCCGCTACAGCAACACCATAGTCGTCAGCTGACCTCTCCAGCACACAGCCTGGGTGCCAAATCACACCGCTCGGACCTGGAGGAGGGACAATTGTCGGAAGCACAGGACCAGCAGACTGAAAATCCGATTCCTGACTGCTCTTCCTCTTCACCAGACGAGGCGGTTTTCCCAGCAGACACGTCTCCGCCAGATGATTTTAAACAGTTCCAGGACCTCTTCAAGCGAGTGGCCCAGTTCCAGGAAATCCAACTAACAGAAGTGCAAACGAAACAGTATAGATTATTGAAAAATTTGCACCCGAGGCAGAGCACAAAGGTGGCCATTCCTATTGATGAAGCCATTATAGAGGCGGCAGATACCATCTGCAGACACCAGCGTCAGTGCCACCGACCTGCAGGAGAGCAGACAAGAAATATTTTGTCCCGTCCAAGAACCTTGAGTTCCTCTTTAACCATCCACAGCCGAACTCACTGGTGGTGGATGCAGCACAACAGCGGGCCAAAGCACTGCAGTATAAGGCACCACCAGATGTCAAAAAGTTAGACATATTCGGAAGAAAAGTATACTCCTCAGCAACCCTGCTCCTACGCATTTCTAATTATGCTGCCTTGTTGTCTAATCACAACTTTGACAATTATGAAGAGATAGCACAGCTTCTTCAATACCTGCCAGAAAGCAAGCATTCCCTCTTAAAGTCTCTTGTGCAAGAGGGTTTTGCGGAGGCAAGAGCAAGTTTGCAGATCTCGCTGGATGTGGCGGACACAGCAGCCCGCATCACTGCAACTGCAATAGCGATGAGGCATTCATCTTGGCTTACTTCTGCAGCAGTTCCAAAGGAGCTTACAGATAAACCCAACTGCTTTAGTTCACAGATCCTTGGGTTGGTGGTTGAATCCCAAAAATCTGCTAGCAGCGGTCCCATTCAAATGCCAACAGCCATCGGCCCAGCTGACTACGGACGCCTCCCTTTTGGGCTGGGGTGCACACATTGATGGTATGTCCATGCAAGGCAGATGGTCTGCAGCGGAGGCAGTTTCCCATATCAACCTCCTAGAACTAAAAGCGGTATTCCTCGTGTGCAAGCATTTTCTTACACACATTATTGGTATGACTATCCGAGTGCTTTCGGACAACATAGCAACTATGTACTATATCAATCATCAAGGAGGAGCACGATCCCGGCTACTCTGCGCACAGGCAGTCTGCTTATGGAACTGGTGCGTACGAAACCGCATCACTCTGGTAGTGTCCTACTTGCCAGGCACGAGCAACGTCATGGCGGATGCTCTCAGCAGATTTTTCCCTCAGGATCACGAGTGGGAAATCCGCCCTGACGTCCTGGACAACATCTTTTGAACTTGAGGAGTGCCACAAATAGACCTCTTTGCGACCTATGGGAACAAGAAGTGTCATCTTTACTGCTCCAGAGGAGACATGGGCAAAGGCTCCCTTGGAGATGCACTGTTAATCCATTGGGAAGCTCCTCTGCTCTATGCGTTCCCACCAACGGTACTTATTCCGAGAGTAATCCAGAAAATCAAAGAAGACTCAGCCCGGGTCATACTTCTAGCACCAGCCTGGGCAAGACAACCGTGGTACCCATTCTTTTACAGGATGTCCCTGTTCCCACCACGTCCCTTGCCACTCCTCCCAGACCTTCTCTCCCAGAACCAGGGGTCCCTGCTACACCCCAGACCAGAGACCCTCCACCTGACAGCATGGTTCCTAGCCGGTTCAGACTAGAAGAGCAACTTTGCTCAGAGGCAGTGCAGTACTCTTGAACAGTAGAAGACAAACTACAAGAAGGTCTTACCTGGCAAAATGGAGGAGATTCGTGGCTTGGTATGAGAAAAGTGACATCGAACCACACTCAGCACCGATGCATAAAATCCTGGATTATATCCTTTCCCTCCACCAGGCAGGTCTTTCGATCTCCACCCTTAGAGTCCACCTATCAGCAATCACCGCCTTCCATACCACCATCTAAGGTCACTCTATCTTTGCTCATCCCATGACCAAGAGACTGCATAAAGGAATAGCAAACCTCAACCCCCCGCGAAGACCTGTGCCCCCGGCCTGGGGCTTGGATTTGGTCCTCGACACGCTAATGTACCCACCCTTCAAGCTTCTAGCCACTACGGCATTATCTCTGCTCAACATGAAAGTGGTATTCTTATTGGCAGTTACATCCGCCCGTAGGGTTAGCGAACTGGCGGCATTAATGGCAACGCCACCTTTCACGGTTTTCAACAAGGACTCAGTCACATTGCGTACCCATCCAGCCTTCATCCCTAAAGTCGCATCACAATTTCATGTCAACAAACCTGTCATCTTGCCTGTTTTATACCCAAAGCCGCATGCCTCTACTCGAGACTCACTACTCCATACCCTCGATGTACGTCGAGCTATAGCATTTTATATAGACAGAACACGGATTTGGAACCTAATACCGACTGTCTAATAGTATCCATGGCAGACCGCTCCAAGGTTAACCCATTGTCCTCCCAGCGTCTCTCCAGGATCATAGTGTCTTGCATCACCAAGTGTCACTCGATCCGTAACAAACCTCTTCAGACTGCCTAGGGCACACTCCACCAGGGCAGTGGCAACATCCACAGCATTTGTCAGAGGAGCCTCACTGCTGGAAATCTGCAGGACAGCCACATGGTCCTCAAGCTTGACTTTTGTGAACCACTACGTAATGGGCATCCACCGTTGCGCTGAGTCCTCGGTGACCTCAGCAATACTTTCGGTCATTGACAAAGCTGAACTCCAGGAACGTAACGCGAGTACTGCTACAAAGTCACCATGAGTGGAGCACCCACGGGGAACACTCGAAGAAGAAGAAGAAGAAGTTACTCACCTTCGTGCAGTAACGATGGTTCTCCGAGATGGGTCCCCGTGGATGCCCCACATCCCACCCTTCCTCCCCATTCTGGAGTTGTTTCTTTTTTTGTATCCTTACAGATACCGAATGGTGAGAGGAAATGACAGGTAAGCCAGGTGCGTGTGAAGATCAAAGAGCGCGAATGGCGCGTGCTGCACACTGTGCATGAGCGACCCGGCTGAATACAGCTATGCAAAGCCTCCAAGCTGCAGCGCCGGGATGAGCCCGACTGAGTGGAGAACCCACGGGGACCCATCTCGAAGAACCATCGTTACTGCACGAAGGTGAGTAACTTCTTCATCCCATGCATCTGGGAAGGTGTAGGGAATCTACCTGTGCATTATAAATTGCCGTTTCTGAGCCTATATTTGGAATCTTGAGCATTTCCAAATTTACTTTTCACTTGAAGGTGGATTACAATTGACTAAGGGACAAGCTGCTGAAAGGGAAGCCTGGCACTCAGAGGCCTAGGTAGTTTAAAACTGTGAGATCTTTCTCCCCAACCTTGAGTCTTCCCGTTCCCCTCCCCCTGCCTTCTCAGGCTGGTTTTATTTTCTTTGTTTCCTTCCATCCATTTTCTTTGAAGAGTCCGTTATTCCAACAAAAGGCTAAAGAACCTGAGTCAAAGTGGTCTGCCTGCCACTCTTTGCATCTCCAGCAAGTGCACTGATTTCTCTAAAAGCATTGTGCAGCAGTGTCCAATCCTGTTTAACACCTTATGCTGAAATAAACGCGCCTATTAAAAAGGTTCTCCAGGAATCAACAGACATTGACAAGTTCCTTTCCTTTCTTGTTTTCTTTGCAAAGCATGTCTTCAGCAAAAATAAAAAGGCAACATTTAATAAAGGCAAAGAATTTTACAATCAGGGCGAGAAGGTGAGAGGTCTTTTAATGTCTTTTACAAGCAGGTACAATACTGCAATAACAGTTGTAGAAAATAAAATTCATTAGCCAATTTAAGTATTTTCTACAATGCTTTTCCTATTCCTTTCCATATGTTGGTGCAATCTCAAGCTTTCCTGACACCAACAGTAGCAGGAACGCAAATGTCAAAGTCTTGTATGTGAGGAATCACAAAAACCAAATTATAAACAAGACTGCACTCCAGAACTGTTCATGCTCTCATCTAATCGTGGAACAGGAGAAGCACTGGATGACCTATCTGACCAGCTACAACTATTCAATAAAGTATCAATACCATACAGGGCAAGCAGGGGTTAACCAGTCACTTTGGGCCAAGAGGACTTGCCCTCTCATCTTTGCTGCACATGCTCTAGGTG
Organism: Rafetus swinhoei; assembly: GCA_019425775.1. NCBI lineage: Eukaryota > Metazoa > Chordata > Testudines > Trionychidae > Rafetus > Rafetus swinhoei. The sequence goes on from CM033437.1 coordinate 59,236,811, forward strand.
GAGGGAGCAGATAAAAAGGAATGGCTCACTCCAGTCAAGGCTGGCGGTGAAGGAAGATGGACATACATTGCAGGCTCCTGCTGAGGCACTGCCAGCCCTCCAGACTTATGGAAACAAGCCTCCCTGACTGTATTATAGAGGAGCCCTCGCCTGTGGAAGCTGATGGAGACACAAAGCCTCTGCCCTGTTTATGATTGTTTGCCTCAGCCAAGAGGCCCAGAACTATAAATGACTGGTCTGTTCATCCCTCCCTGAGCACCAGAGTCCCTGATTCTGTCTGGCCCAGCTCAGACTCATGATGACTGTGTGGTGGAGTATCTCAACCCCACACTGGGCAAGCAGGGGTACTCCCTCCAATGTAGGCTTAGAACTCTACAACAAATAGTGAATTTTAAACATGTGCTGAAAACTCTTCATAGGCTAGATTTAAAAGATTGTGAAATATTAAACAGTGTTGAAAAAGAAATATTAGAGGATATCGTGATCTGTTGGTGGATGATCCGCAAACAGAAAAAATGATTCAATTGACTGGATTCATGATTCAGTGCAAATTATTCATTGACTATTGTTCTTTTCGGTGCTCTGTAGAATAAAGTCTGTTATATTTTCTCTGTATCACACTATCATTTCCATTTGCTTTCCCAGGGTATGTGTGTGTGTGTTAGGCAAAACAATGACATTAAAGCCCTTTCTACTAATTAAAAAGGAATGCATGCCCACAAGTCAGGCGGTCAGATTTCCCTCCTGCCCCAAACTGCTGGAACCTGGTTTCCATTATTGCTTTTATTATAAAATCAACAGCTTTTGCAGCTCCTCTCTCACACACGCCCTCTATTGCAGTGAGTCATTCAGATCACCAGTTTCTCAATGCTTAAAGTACTTGTTTCATCTTCTTCATTTGAACCAAAATATCCAGGCAGGTCAATCATCCATTGCTCTGATTCTGTTAAGCCAAAAGAATTATTATCATAAAAAGCAAATTCAGAGTCTATGGGGAAGCTCTGGCATTTGTCCTTCCTGTACTGGACAGGGCTTGGAGCATTGCCTCGCTGGTAATTATTTTTCAGAGTTGAGATGGGTTCTTTTTTCAAAGCTCCTTGATGGTTTGGCAAAGGGCCCTTCCTATTTTTGTTTGGCTCTGGTTTGTCAGCTCTTTCTGCTTGGCCTGCAGGCTGCCGGCCACTGATTAGATCCAGCCTCCTCATTGGAGGGCACTCTTTGTGGCGGTATTTTGTGGCATAACTCAGAGGTTCACCAGTTGAGACAGTGCAATTTTCAGAACTTGGATCATCAGCTTTAGATGTCGGACGGGATTTGTCTTCCAGTGCCTGACCCCACGTTCTGGTTCTGGCACTGTAAAGAGGAATCTGCCGTGAGGTAAGAGTTGACATGCTCCGTTCCCTATAGGGCCTCACCTTTTTAGTTTCATGGAAACTGGCTGTTCTTCTGAAATGTGGGTTTCTGTGATAGCCTCTCTCTAATGGCTCTCCTTTGTTATCTTGGTATTTCAGGTGAGTTCGGCTCAGGAGGGTCTGACTGGGGCTCATTACAGGGTTGGCCTGTAACAGTGCAGAGTCCACCCTAGAATTAGATTTTTCCCTAGGGAATTTGTGATGCCTGACGGGCTCATCCAGAAATGGAGATTTGATCCTGAATTTGTGTGCAGCAACAGCAGCCTCCTCTTGGTTTTCTGTGCCTGGGGGAAGCACAGCTGTGGCATCAAAAACAGTGTCAGTCAGAGGCGTCTGAGATACGTGATAAACCTTTGTGGTTTCAGTCAGCCCTTTCTTCTTCATCTCTTTCAGCTGCTGCTGTGCAAGGCGGTAGCTGAAAATCGGTGGGATTATTTTTTGAGCATTTGTCTGAAAACTGTCATTGACTGAGGTGTCCTCTTCTTGTGCACACTGAAGGCTCCTCCTGTAGGTCAAAGGTATGTTAACAGGCTCACCGGCATGCGCTCGAGGTGCCTCACTGCTCTCGGAAAAGCTCTCCCGCTGCTTGCCAGCCTGACAGATGTTCTCTTCATCCGAGTTCTTGCGGTAGCTGGGCGAATGGACAGAGTTACGGCGCATAGAGGCGCTGCACTTCTGAGGTCTGCAGAGCTTCCTCCACAGGGTGATGAGAACAGTGCCAAGGATTATAAACAAGCACAAGGAGATACCAGTTATGGTGACTATATTATTAGCTTTCTCGTCCTCTTGGTGCTGTACAGAAGGAGGGGTTGTAGGCGTTAGAGCTGTAAAAAAAAGCACACACATTGTTATCCAAGTTGAATTTTCAGTGGGCATTTAGAGTTTTAGGTAAATTTTTTTACAATTAAGAAAAAGATAATCAAAGAATACAATTCATTAAACTGTCTGTGTGCCAGAATGTCTCTAGCTCACATCTGTCTTCTTCAGATAAAAGTGGATAAAACTTGGTTTGTGGCACAAAACTACCTACTTTATATTGAGGGCCCTGAAGACCCATCTACCTTTAAACCTCATTGACTACCTATCTTTGGTAGTCTCATCTCTTTTTATGATGCCAGAAGAATATTTTATACACCTGGCCCAAATGGCTTTTGTTAAGTTTGAGTTTCACAAATTCCATGGGAAGCTTTTTGCAGGAGTTGAGAGGGTTTCTCTGAAAGGTGCAGATTTGTACTGGCTTCCGTTGCCTGAGCGACTGTCCAAGACTGAGCCAGATTCATCCCTATTGTGAGTCCACTGGCCCAGCAATCTGTCTCCTAGCCCATCCCCAATACTCCTTCCATGCTGGTAGATGTAATTCCAACATGGAATCCACCTCCATGGTATGAGTGTCCCCTGACTGGCTATGCTGTCTGCATCTCTCTATCCTCAACAAACACACATAAGGACAGTACTGCATGGTTTTCAGTGAGGGAGCTGGTGGAATGTATGCCAGGGATCCAGGCCACAATGTAGTCAAAGTGAGTTTTCCAGTTACCTGAATGTGGCCAAGATTTCATCCCCCGTGAATAAGAAATCACAAAGACTGGTTTAAATGCTTTGGTTTCTCAAATCTATTATAACAACACACATTTTGTTTTCACCAGAGAAGCAGACACATGTCAAGGAGAAAAGCTTTAAAGAAAGCAGGATCACATACGGGAGCATTCGTCTAGAGAGCACAGAGAAGTCTCTTTCGGTGTTCCAACACAGCCTGATTTTGCTGGTAGTGATGTGAAACATTCCCTGTGTCGTTCACGGACACCCTCCCCACAGGTCACGCTGCAAGGACTCCAGGCCTGCCACTGGCTCCATGCTTCTGTGGATACATGAGATCGTAGCAGTGAGGCCTGCAGTCAGACTCATTTCATCTCACAGCAAAGCTTTCAACTGTCCCACCTTTATATAAAAACAAATCAACCCCAAAGTAAATAGCAACTGGGCCTTCATCTGCTCGCATTGGAATCTGGGCCAAAGCTCCCATCACCTCCTGTGGCAGCAGGATTGCACTCCTATGCCATGTCTACACCACCATTTATGTCAGCAAAATGTATGGTGCCCAGGGGAGTGAAAAAGCACCCCCCGTTCCCCTCCCCCCCAGCAACATAAGTTTCACAAACATAAACGGTAGTATGCATAGGGATATGTAGACAGGAGAGCTTCTCCCACTGACAGCTAATGCAGTTCATGGAGTGGGGGAAGGATGGGGGGGCTTAATTAGGTCCACAAGAATGCTCTCTTCTGTCAGCATAGAGTTACACAAGAGATCTTACAGAGGCGTGCTATTGCTGCATCACTGTGATTCTTTAGAGTAGATATAGCCAAAGCCAATTAGTAAGGTCAGCAGAATATGCCTTGTACAACAGCACACAGAAATGAATCCATGAGTCTTTCTAATGGCTTAGCTGTTTAGGCATTCATAGGGCCCAATTCCTACCTTGTATATGCTGATTTTATATTGGTGTCACTATTGAATTCAGTGGAGTTACCCCGGATTAATACTGCTGTGAATGGAAGCTGAGGCCTAAAGGGACTAGTGATAAAACAGTGTTGGTTACTCTCTTGCTAGCTTCATAACACACAAATATGTTATTGGAAGCTTCAGGGGATAGCCGAGTTAGTCTGTACAGGATAAACTTAAACAACAAATGGTCTGGTAGCCCTTTATAGACTAACAAAACATGTAGATGACGGTCATCTGAAGAAGTGGGCTGTACCCATGAAAGCTCATGATACCATCTATATGTTTTGTTAGTCTATAAAGTGCTACCAGACCATGTGTTGTTTTTTAAATACGTTACTGAACAACTAGTTTACCAGATTTTTAGAGGTCCTACTTATTTATTGTTTGAGGGAGCTCTCAGTAAGGAGTTTTAGGATGAAAATTTAAGGATTTTTTAAGTGGGCTAGGCTCAAAGCTAATAGAAACATTTTCATTATTTTAAATGCAAGGAAAGCAGTTTTTTTGTTTAAATTTCAACATCCTCTTGCTGTGTTCATAACTCAAACTTTATTGCACTGAGAATCCAGAAGCTGAAAGTGACCATGTCTGCCAACTTTTGAATGCTATAAATAACATTTAGAACGAAAAACAGAACCATACCTTTAAATTCCCATATAATTCATTAGACTTAGTGTGATTTTTTTTTTTTTTTTTTTTTTTGGAGAAACAGAACAATGTGTGACAGCTATCTTGGGACTGTCCCCATTAAATATTATTAGTTGACCTATAGGAACTGATTTGAAATTGACCAGAAAGAAAACCATTAAATTGACTAGTCTGTTTTCATTATTTAGGCAAAGTAACATGCAAAAAGTAAAAGCACATAAATGCTAGAAAAGTAAGTTAGGGTTTCTTTTTAATTCTCTCTCTTTACTAATGGATGGTATTGCTATTACTAATACAGGTCATGAAAGTTGTCTTTAATTACATGACTCTTAACCTCACAGAGTACATCTACACAGCAGTGTTATTTCCCGAATAACTGACATTATTTCGAAATAACATAGTTCATGTCTACACAGCAAGCCATTATTTCAAAATAGTGTCGAGCTGGAGGACTTCTTACTCCGACTCCTGTAACCCTCATTTCACAAGGAGTAAGGGGAAGTCGAAGGAAGAGTGCTCTTCCTTCGACTTCTTGCTGTGTAGACAGTGACAAAAGCCAAATTAAGCTATTTTGACTTCAGCAACGCAATTGACATAGCTGAAGTTACGTGTCTTAATTCGACTTTTGCCCTGCTGTGTAGACATGCCCATAGTGTCCCTGCAACTTGTATGTTAACCCCTGATTTACACAAATCTAAAAAAATTAAAAAATATGGTTGTGTGTCAGAGATGGAGGTTATGGTATAGTAGGTGTGACATTATTCATTCTATACTACTACTTGCAAAGGACCATAGAAAACAAAATGCAATTTTATTTAAATATGAGGATTTTAACTGCTTTGGGCCCCAATCCTGCAAATACTTGCAAACATGCCAACAGTAGTAAATGTACATGGATGAGTAGTCCTATTGAACTCATAAGATTACATACCTGTGTGAAGTTATTCACATGCATAAGTGACTGCAGGATTGGAGACTTAAGTTTTCAGGTTACTCTCTCATATACCCCTCTGGGACAAGTGTGTCATGCATGTGTGTTAGATACACTTTGGTTTTTACCCCTGTTAATCGCATTCAGATAAAAGAGCATATACTGCAAAGTGTTGACTCTCCCATTGCTGTTCATGTTAGTGAGAGATGAGATGCTGCTCAGTGATCACATGATCAGGCTCAGAGACTAAATAATACACATACAATTTAAATCAGAGACATTTTCTAAATCCAGGCCTTGTTCTGTGAGGTGCCAGCTCTCCTCATATCTGCAATAACTTCAAAAGGAGCTAAGAGCACACAACTGCTTACAGAAGAGACGGCTCCTTATAGAAGAGACTTCACTTTACATTTAAGCATCTAGAAAAATCACAGGAACTACAGCATAATCAGAAAAACCTGAGTAAGGTGCCCAGGTTCCCCATACAATGAACAGGGAGAGACAGGCCCTTTGGAATGCAATCCACAAAAGCCAGCATATAAGGCAGGGAGCAGCCTAAAACCCTCCCCTCTTGTGGAAACAGATGCCTAATTTCAGACTGTAGTGAGGCAACTTTCCCAGCTTGTGATTTCCAACCAGGAACCCCTCTCCTGGAGTCAGGTGGTTTAGGGGCCTACACTGCTGCTTGCCAGAATGAGTGAGGCACCTCTCTCACATGATACAAGATGACTGGTGGAGGCAGTGGTCTTGGTACCAGCATTTTGCTGCTTTTAGCTTCATGGTGAGAATACTCACCTGGGACAGGGGAGAAACAGCTTCAATTCCACTCTCTACCTTGGGTAGAGAAATGATTTGAACACGGGACTCCCACATGATTGCGCAGTTTCTAACCATCGAGCTATGTGGGACACTGATGTAGGACTCCCTCAATCTCTCCGGTTGAGACTGTTTCGCTGTGGATAAATGATTACTTAGTCATTGGAGGAGGGGTCTGGATGTTGGGGTCCCCCCTCCCAAGTGAGTGCCCTAAGCACAAGTATACTCATTGTGTCTCTGGCCCAATGGCTGGTTACGTATTTGCATACAATGAAAGAGCTTCAACAGGAGAGGTTGAGAGGGCCTGACACCAGAGATCCCCTAGCTCAGTGGCTAGAGAAGGCTCCTATCTGTTCAAAGTCTCTCTCTTCCTCAGGCAGAGGGAGAATTGAACCTGGGTTTCCCATAATCACGTTCAGGGCTCTAACCAGAGTGCCCTTCTCCAGCCAGATTTTAAATAGGCTCTGTCTACCAGATTGGGCCCTACAAATGAGAGAGCTGAAAGAACATCTGTCTTTCCCCCCAATGTATGACTGGCTCCAGGGATTAGGCATGAGAGAGGCATACACACATCCCTAGTGTGGGGCAGCAGTGAATGTTACCAGAAGTAGAAAGTTAGGTGGTAGGAAACTTTTACAGCAGAAATTTAAGTGCCAAGTAAGTCAGGAATTTACAGGTTAGATGGCAGCCAAGTGGAAGTTTCGTAAGTCACAGTGGAGCATAAAACTGGGACTTGGGCACTTAAGTCTGGGGTTCTGGCTCCTAAGTACCTTTGTGGCTCTGGGCCTAAGCACCTGGCAGGTTTGGCGTTCTCTCACAGAAGGAAATTACCCAGTTTCTGTGAAACAGTTTAAGTATCTGAATCTTTCTCTGCAATCTACTAAAATTACAAAAAATAAAAAAAAAAAAAATAAAAAAAATAAAATAAAGCACAGCTCATTTTTCTCCATGGGCATAAAATCATTAAAGACAAAAGGATCTAAAGAGCTAGAGAAAAACCTTTACTCCAGGAGTAGAAGGCACAGACTGTAAACTAACGGTTAAATGTGAAATTTTAATATAAAATTGGGGAGTCTATCAACATGCAGGTGTTTAACTGATGAGTTGGCCAATTTAAAACATATTGGCAATTTGGGAGCCATGAAAAACAAACATGAGTGAGTGACTGTGTTCATTGTGGATTTGTGTAGTCTCTCTCCAGTTGTGTGTTTTTCATTCTCGCCTTGTAATGGGACACCTTCATGTAACATGTTATCCAACAGACCAGCCAATTCAGGTTAATATTTTTCCCAAAAAGACCCTCTCTAAAAATTCCACCTCCAATGCTCTTGCAAAAATTTTAGCTTCTCATATCCAATGTATAAAATAAATATATCTGAAATATAAAGATTAAGGGCCTGCTCCTCTTATTGGTGTAAATGGGAGCAAGATTGGACCTAAAAAGATGTGTAAAGCGGGCATGGTTTTTATAATCATAGAATCATAGAATACTAGGACTGGAAGGGACCTCGAGAGGTCATCGAGTCTAGTCCCCTGCCCCCATGGCAGGACCAAATACTGTCTAGACCATCCCTGATAGACATTTATCTAACCTACTCTTAAATATCTCCAGAGATGGGGATTCCACAACCTCCCTGGGCAATTTATTCCAGTGTTTAATGACCCTGACAGTTAGGAACTTTTCCCTAATGTCCAACCTAAACCTCCCTTGCTGCAGTTTAAGCCCATTGCTTCTTGTTCTATCCTCAGAGGCCAAGATGAACACGTTTTCTCCCTCCTCCTTATGAGACCCTTTTAGATACCCGATAATAAGGGAGCAATCTTGCACATAAGATGATCTCTTTTCTAATACTGTAATATCTGGTTACTTTGAATCCATCTGTAAATTCTATTTTTATCCCAATTTAAATCAGATAAATGTGTCAGATATGGATAAAACTAATCGGTTTTCAGATCTTCTAGGGCTCAGACACTCTCAGAATAAGGGGGTCTGACTAATATAATCTTTCTTATTCAGGGACCTGGTGGAGCAAATTTTAATGGAAATTTACCTGTCTCTCATCCTTTCCCTATACTGCTCTCCTGCTTTCTTCCCTTAGTACTGCCCCCTCTCATGGTGGCTCTCCCCCTCTTCCCTTTCTCTCTTCTTCCATGACAGCTGTACTCTCAAGGCACTACTAACCACCTTCTCCATACCCCTTTTTGTTGCTCACTAGGAGCACTACGGATCAAAATTCAGCTCTGATGTAAGAAAGCACAGCTCTCATTGTGGGAACTGCATGCAGGCTGAATTTCATCCTCAAGTATAATTAAGTGTAATAGGGTGAAATTAAGACCAGAAAAGTCAAGACAATCTTCCTACTTATGATTGCTCTTGATATTAATTGATTTTTATTAGAATAAGTCCCAGAGACTTCAAATGGGATCAGGACTAGAGCATGGAATATTCTCTCAAGCAAATTGGTGCAAGCTTTGTTGCTTGGGGCATTTAAAAGAATACTGGACAAAACACAGGAAACATGAAGAGAACAAATCTGTAGTGGTGACTTTGGTGATGCATACAATAGGCTAACAGGAATTTTGTCTTTCACACATCTATGTCATAGAGCAGGGGTGGGGAACCTAAGGTTCAGGGGCCACATGCAGCACCCTGCTTGCCTGGATCCTGCCCTGTAGCTTGAGGCTCCCCCCCCCCAGCACTGGGGAGCCCATGCTGGTGAGGAGTGTTTTTTTGTTGTTGTTTTTGCTTGGTTTTTTTTTTCCCCCTCGCTTGTCTGCAGCCCCTGATTGATTTTTCTGTGGGTCAGTGGTCCCCGACCCTAAAAAGGTTCCCCATCCCTGTTATAGAACTATACTAGATACATTTAGCTGGATGATTCTACTAAAATCAACAGACAAACAGTTAACCTCAACATTTAAACTGTTATCATTAAGCTTGAGAATTAGCACTCCATTGAGATGAATGGTGAGAGTGGCCACACACAGCTATTATCTTCCTGTCCCTCTGTCCGCAAGTTTAGGAAAAATGCACAGCACTGGTTCTCATTTAAAAGGTTTATTTCACAACCTTAGAAGGGATAGACTTTTTTTTAAAACAAAAAGCTGACTTTGGATGGGTCTGAAATGGAAGTACTAGAATGGCATTTTGGTCTGTTCAGGGTTACCTAAAGAGCTATACTTAGTGCTCACAGGATGTGTGAGGCACTCTCTCTTCACTGGCATCACTAATACTCTTGGATGCCACAGCATAAGAGATGCATCCTGTGCTTTTCCACCCCCAATGCAACACAAGATGATCTAATCTCCGTGGTGTGGCGCCCAGAATCTCAAAACTAATTTTGTGCTCAAACTGCCCATTAGGCCAAAGTCAAAAAGGATAATAGGTTCATATTTTTCTTGTGTAAAATGTACAAGAAGAAATGGAGTAACACATTTGTCTTTATTTTACAAAGGCACTAGTAATGCTAAAAATGAATGGATATCAATCATGGGGCCAAGGTCTTTAGATTCAATACAACTCCAAGAAGAGCTGAAGCACAGCCAACTCATTCAGGAGAGGGGCTTCATGATAGAGTTCTGACTTGGAATGCTACTCCAGCTTATGCCCAGGCCAGAAAGATTTCCATCTTTATTCTGTCTTTAGATGTACGCACCCCTCCCAGAAAAACTTTTGCATCTAGAATGCTACCATCAGCCTTTGAAATCCTGAAGACACTGTCACAAAGGCAGATGTGCTGCAGTCTAATTAATTTGAAGTTGACATTTTATTTACAGTTACGCTGTAGGGTTGCTTTCATCTGCTCTGTACAAGTAACTTGTCAACCACTTACATAAATTCTTTCTTCACACATGTACCCTGATTCTTTCTGCTGGAACTTGTAAATACAGTACTATAGAGGAAGCAAAGGCTATAAAGCAAATTGCAGGGAGTCATAGCTTAAAGTGAGTCTCACAAAATAAAACAGAAATAATGGGCACTGAAATAGATGTAATAGATCTGTCTAACTAGATACTTATATGGACCATAACACAGAAGAATCCAAACACTTAGGTACAGAAAAAAATACAATCTTTCTCCTTCTTCCAACTACAGAAGAATTACTTTGATTAATACATGAATTTCTGAATTTTTAAAAGAGTGTGAGTGTGCTTGTAAGAACAGTAAGGAAAAGAGAGTAAGTGAAGTTGATGAGATTAGTTTGCCACACAGGGAAGATATAAATTGATAGCTGAAAAGTTAGTCATTTTAAAACCTATGAAACAGAATGAAGTAAAACAGCATAGCAGCACAACTGTAATTAAGCCACAGACATGCATAAGGCATTTCCTTATGTGACACTTTATGAAGGACTGACAGTATAACACTTGTGTTAATTTTAGCGGCTGACAATCTATGAGGAGCTCTACACTTCCAGTTCTGTCACTTCTACTCAAAAGAGAAGACAGAGGAAACATTCTTTCAAGAATAGTGATAGAGATGCAGCCGTGTTAGTCTGGTCTAGCTGAAACAAAAGACAGGACTATGCAGCACTTTAAAGACTAACAAGATGGTTTATTAGGTGATGAGCTTTCGTGGGCCAGACCCCACAAAAGCTCATCACCTAATAAACCATCTTGTTAGTCTTTAAAGTGCTGCATAGTCCTGTCTTTTGATTCTTTCAATTAAACATGGGCCAGAATTGGGAGCGCTAATCCAAAACATTTGAATTTTGTAGGAGGAATGTTGGTTGGTGTCACATCCCTGGTTTTGAACCGGACCTATGGATTTGGTTCCAGGTCAGGATCAAAACTGGAAAGATCTCATTTTCACATAGCGGATTAGGGTCAGCAGAAACTTTGCAGAGCAGCTCATGATAATGGAGTGGCATCTGTCCCTGGTTTAGTCTTGAATACAAACCTCACTCACAACCCAGTCCCCATCTAACTAAGAAGGTGGTGTTTATTCTCGTTACACCTGCTGTCCACGAATCAACAGTGATTGGGACATTCATCTCTTCTCTCTCCCCTCTATGATAGAGCAGATAATCTCTGCTACTATGACCACAACCAAACCTGGGATTCCCATCTGCAAGGCTGCCAAAGAAACCTATGAGCTATGCACACGGGAAAGTTCTTCCATTATGGCCAAATCCTGACCATATTAGCAAAACTCCAAGTAACTTCCAATGGGTGATAAATTGGCCCCTAGTTGTTATAGCAGTTTCTCATATAATTCTTCAGGATTACCTGATTTCAGTTCCTACTGGGACTACATATCCAGATTCAGGTTGGACCTCCTTGGTCCATTACCCTCGGGACCTGATTGGTCCCGGATGAAGGATTTTGATGGACCAGGGGAGATCATTTCTGGCCTCCCTGCTACTGTCCGCCTCCCCCCTCCTAGCTCTAGCCCAGCCCACTTGCCTCCTGGCTGGCTTCCCACCAGCTGCCAACCCCCAGACAGCTGTGTGCCATGGCTCTCAGTTCCCCCGGGCAGCCACATGACAGGGCTCTCACCCCCTAACCCCTCCCCTGGGGTAGCTGTCACCAGGGCTCCGGGCCCCACCAGGCCACTGCTGTGGCAGTGGCTCCCAGCACCACTGGGCCATCGCCACCATTTCTGTGGCTCCCAGCCCCATCAGGTGGCCAGGTGCTGCGTCTCCCAGCCCTGCTGCCATGCACTGGGCGGCCCTGCTGGCAACTCGCTGTGAGTAGTCTGCTGTCCTGTCAGCCCCATGGGGCTCCCTACTGCTGGCCCTCTACGCGGACTCACTGGTCCTGTAACATCTGTGCTGGACCATCGATGTTGCCGGACCAGAGAGTCCCGGTTTGGGAAGTTTCAGCCTTTAATCCACTAGTCATGGTAGGTCTGGACTTGTGCTTAAAGTATCACCAGTATTGTAGTGACATTCTGTTCACACAGAAATTAAACTTCATTCCCATTAGCAGTTAAGCATGACTTATTCTCTGGTGCTATGAGACTCAAAAAGCTACAACTTCATCAATCCAAGTTATTATCCATACTGATAATATAGAAGAATGGTCATTTTTCTACAGCGTTTCTAATTAAAGACAGAAATGTCATTACAAACCTATATTCCTTTGGATCACCACACATTCTTTAACTCTTGGGGGTGAATGGCTTTGGCTTGAAAGGTCAAAATATTCAAAGCAGTATTTGTTTTTGCCCATTTCAAACAAAGTGCAGTTAAATTCTGTGCTGTTGCTCCCTGGGCGTAGGACTTTTTCATCTCGCCATGTTGCTCTTTCACCAGGATGTCTGAGAGCTTCCATGTACACAGCAATCTTCCCTTTGATGGCAATGCATGGAGGGGAGACAATAAACACCAGAACTGAAGACTCACACATCATATCTGGTGCCACCACTAGTTTGTATCCAAATTTGTGGATGAGGTCTATGGGCCCTGTTGAGACGATAACTGAGTTGGTCTCTATTGATTTCAGTAGCACGGTGACATATACTTCTTGGTCAATAGGTGGGCAGTCAAACTCCACCCACTGGGATCTAGAGAGAAAGATTCCTTTGCTAGTTCTCATACCCAGTGACTCATCAGAGCTTAATCTTCCTAGTTCATACAAGCTCTTGGTGAATATCACATCCAATGAAACCACTGTCTCGTTCATAGCACATAGTTGTGTGTTAGTGAAAAGTCCAACCTGAAGGGAACTCCTGAGCACCTCAGTGGTCCTGTTCAAGTCTATGTGAACTACAGGCCATTCCACCCTTAGGAGGGTGCTCCCACCCCTCGAGTGAATTTCAGTGCCATTTTCAGTCTCAGAGATCATTCTGAACCAATAGTCCCCGGCCCTCTTGAAATAGAAACAGTCAAATCCTATCTTCCCTCGTGACTGGCTTGTCAGAAGCTGGTGTTTTGCAATGGTCCGGTTGGTGCTGGCATCTAGCAGTATGATGGACACATTCTTTGCTGTCACATTACCATTGACAAAGTACTGAAAATCAACAGACACTGTGTCGTTACTTAAGGCTACATGGCCTGGTTGCTCCAAGAGGAGATATTCCACTTCACCAAGAACTGAAAGAAAACAGTTTCACAACATTATTAATAAGCAAAAAGGAAAAAAAAGTGAATAACCACCATGTTATGGATATTATGGACAATCAGCTGTTTTAAGAATTAGTGCCCAACCCTTTCAAAGCAAATGAATCAATTTAGTGGAATAAGACCTTGGCTATACCAACTGGAGCTCATCCTTTTCCATTCATGTAGAGCTGGGGTTTGAAGCAAGTCAAGCTCCAACACAGCTTACAGTGTGCACAACAGGAAGAGCAGAGAACCTCAGAAACAAAAGCCTGAAGTATCAGTGGAGGTGATGTCTAACAGCAGAGGGAAACACTGCTTTATACTAATAACTATTTTATTTATAAAGCTTACTTATAGGACGACCTTACTGAAAGAATCCCTTAAAAATTCATATCTGAGGTATGAAGGCTCATGTAGTTTAACTTCAAATTACTTTTGCTTGATAGATGGTAAGGTCCTGCTTCTGAATTATCCTTCTTTATCTTTTACTCAAAATCAAAAAATCTCTCACCAATGTCTTGCCATTGTTCCACTTAGTTTTACTATAATTTAGTGAAAAAATAGGATTTGAGTTTCTTAAAGCAGAAGTGTAGAAAATACCACTCAATTATACACATTAACAATTCTACATTGTGCCTTTTGAAGCTGCCTTTCATTCTGGTACTTTATAAGTATTTCATAGAATTACAGAAGTGTAGCATTGGAAGGGACTTCAAAAGGTCTTCTAGGCCAGTCCTCTGCATTTAAGACAGGACTAAGAATTAAGACCATCCTGGACAGGTGTTTGTCAAACTTCCTCTTAAAAGCCTCCAATGATAGAGATTCCACAACCTCCCTAGGCAATTTATTTAAATGGTTAACCACCCTGACAGTTTGGAAGTTTTTCCTAATGTCAAATCTAGGTTTCCCTTGCTGTAATTTAAGATCATTGCTTCTTGTCCTAGCCTCAAGGATTAACAAGAACAATTTTTCTCTCTTCTCCTTGTGAAAAATCTTCCATGGTCTTTAAAACTGTTATCATGGCTCCCCTCAGCCTTTTCCAGATTAAACAACCTCAGTTTCTTCAGTCCTCCCTCATAGGTCATGTTTTTTTAGATCTTTAATAGTTTTTGTTGTTCTCCTCTCGGCTTTTTTCAGTCTGTCCACATCTTTCCTGAAATGTGGTGCCCAGACCTGGACACAACGTTCCAGTTGAGGTCTAATCAGTGCAGAGTAGAGCAGAAGAATTACTATGTGTTCCTTGCTTATAACACTTCTGCTAATGCACCCTAGAATGAGATTTGTTTTTGCAACAGTGTTACACTCTTGACTGGTATTTAACTTGTGGTCCTTTCCAGATCCCTTTCCATAGTACTCCCACCTAGACAATCATTTTGCATGTGTGCAATTGATTGTTCCTTCCTAAAGGGAATATTTTGCATTTGTCCTTATTAAATTTCATCTTATTTACTTCAGTCCAATTCTCCAATTTGTCCAGATCATCTTAAATTTTAATCCTATCTTCCAAAGCACTTGCAACCCCTCCAATTTGGGATTTTCAACAAACTTAATAAGAATATTCTCTATGCTGTTATATAAATCACTGATGAAGGTACCAAACAGAATCAAACCCAGGACTGATTTCTGCGGGACCCCATTTGATATACATTTCAAGCTTTATTGTGACCCACCAATAACTACAGCTTTCCAACCAGTTAGGCACCAACCTTATAGTAGTCCCATCTAGGTTGTATTTCCCTAATGTGTTTATGGAAAGTCAATATGAGACAGTATCAAAAGCCTTAATAAAGTCAATATATACCATATCTGCCACTTCTCGCCTATCAATGAGGCTTGTTACTCTGTCAAAGTATTATGTTTGTTTAATATAATTTGTTCAGGACAAATCCATGCTAATGTTATTTATCACCTTATTATCATTTAGGAATGGTCAAACTGATTCCTTCATTATTTGCTCCATTATCTTTCCAGATACTGAAGTTAAGTTGACTAGTCTGTAATTCCCTAGGTTCTCCTTATTTTCCTTTTTATAGGCTGGCACTACATTATCCCTTTTCCAGTGCTCTGGAATCTTTCCTGTCTTCCATGAGATGAGTTTTTGAAGATAATGGCTCAAATATCTCCTCAGTTAGCTCACTGAGTATTCTAGGGTGTATAGGCCCTGATGACATGAAAACATCTAACTTGCCTAAATAATTTTTAACTTGTTCTTTCCCTAATTCAGCCTCAGATTCTACCTCATTTTCACTGATCTTCACTATGTTAGACATATGATCACTCTCAATCTTTCTTTGGTGAAAACTGAAACAAAAAAACTTTTAGCACTCCTTCCATTTCCATATTTTCTGTTATTATTTCCCCCCCATTGAGTAGCAGGCCTGTCCTTGGTCTTCCTCTTGCTTCTAATAAATTTCCAGAATATTTTCTTGTTACCCTTTATATCTCCAGCTAGTTTAATCTCATTTCATGCCTTGGCCTTTCTACTTTTTTCCCTACATGCTTGTGTAGTTTGTTTATATTCCTCCTTTGTAATTTGACCTAGTTTCCACTTTTTGTAGCACTCTCCTTCAGTGATGTGAAACTCAAAGATCTCCTGATTAAGCCACAGTGCCAACCTATTGCCATACTTCCCACCTTTCCTATGCAGTGGGACAGTTTGCTCTTGTGCCCTTAATGAAGTCTCTTTGAAAACTCATTTTACCTATTTGCATCACAGAGCTGGCTAAAGAGTAGCATTCCTTCCCCCCCCCCCCCCCCCCCCCCCCCCCCAGCTATGAGAATGTCGAAATTATGTCATTTCATTATAAACGGTATGGTTTTATTTAAATATAATTGTGACATGACAATGCTTGTGCAGGTTACCAAACTATTCTGAAACATGCTTTGACTAGCAGGAAAAAAATAGTATGTAATGGACAGGACCTAGAGAAATCACAGTTCTGATCCCAGCTCTTCTATAATTCTCCTGTGAGAACATAGGCAATCACTTAGAAATCTGAGGCACAGAGAAGTTATCTGCATAATGAGAATGACACTTCCCTGCTTCACAGAGGTGCTGTGCTGTGTGACTTACTTCACTAGTATCAGTTGAAGTTGCGAGCGCTCAGCACTTTGGCAAAAGAGGCACCCTGAAAGTGAGGAACAGACATTGGCCACTTGTGAGAATTTTTGCTGACATGACTTACCCAGCATCATACAGAAACTCTGTGGAAGAAGCAGGGATAGAATCCACTTCTCCAGGGCACTATTCAACTGCCTTATCCATGCAACTATCTATCCTTCCTCTTCATGCAACTCCCAGCCTCACTCACTACACACCTTGCAACTTCTACAAAAATAGCCTTATTCATTATACAACTCTGATTCACCCCTAAAGTACGTCCAACTTGTGCACTGAATAAGACAGAGGCCCTGTGGGTAAAATAAGGTATGTGAACATATAATTAAAGACTGTATCATAATTAAGGGCCTACATAAAATGTGGAGAAATCACACATATTTCATGAGTTGGTCACAGTATTAATAGCAGTATCAACAGCGGATCTGTTACACATTTGTGAAATGTGCTATTTATACCATGACCAACCCACAAAAAATGTGTGATTTCTCTGCAGTACTTCTTAAAATTGGGGTCCCAACCCAAAAGAGGTCACAACTTTAACAAGCCTATTAGAGGGTCATGGTATTACCACGCTCACTTCTCCAATGCTGCTAATTGGTGTGTCTGCCTGAAGCTGGGTGGCAGGAGAGCAATGGCTGCTGCACGAGCACCCAGCTCTGAAGGCAGTGCTGCCACCAGCAGCAGCAATTAACGTACCACTCTTACTTCTGTGCTACTGACCAAGCTGCTTTCTTCAGAACCGGGCAACCAGACAGCAGCCAATGATCTCCAATTTGCTTTCAGAGCAGGTGGCCAGAGCCCATATTTCACAGTATGTTTTAAAAAAAATGTAATGTCTAGAGTTGAGCAGGAAATGGTTTTCCCATCTCCTGAACATTTTTTAGATTTTGAAAACAGTTCCAGGACTGAATCAGGATGAAAAGTCAAAATCTCAAAATCTCAAAATTTTCACAAACTAAAAACTGAAAAAAAATGGGTTCAGTCACTTTAAACATTTTGTTTTGATGTTGATCCTTCTGAACCAGATCTAATAATTTCCTAATAAAAATTAAAAAATTGAAAGACAAAAATAATTCATCATATAGAACCATATTGACCATCAACACAGGGCATCAATAGGTTGCAATACTAGGCTGTTATGTTCAATGTGGACAGCCACGAGACAGGGATGAGAGACACATTTTGCCAGTGGGTTTCACAGGCACTTGCTGAACAGCAAAGGAATGGTGAGTCTCAGGAATAATGGTTCCATTCCAGGTTCCCTAGAAGAGTGTAATATAGTTCTTATAGACCCTTGTAACTTGCTCCTTTCACCACCTTCTCCCAGTCCCTTTCTGTTCCTATACTTTTCTCTCCCTCTGCCCTTTCCATAACCCATTCTTCTCAGCTTCTGCCTGTCTCTAGGTTTTTCTTCATCCGCTGCCCCTATTCCTATCCCCCCATATCCTGGTCTCCTGTCCTCCTCTTTCTCCCATAGCTGCATTCCTGCCTCCTCCAGTCTTCCCTCCTTCCCACCCTGCTTGCTCTTGGTCTTCCATTCCTGGCACCTACTCTGAGCTCCAAAGTTCAATGCTTTGGAAACCAGTAGGAGCAATTTCAGGGACAGTAGAGCTCAGAGGCTGCAATGGTGAATGCTCAGTCTCTCTGTGGGGATGCAGCATGTGCAGTCTGGTTGATAAATAAGAGCTATGAGGAACGGATGCCATATTTGGGCAAATATTTGTAGGTACCAGCAAAAGCCACATCCCTGACATGAGGGTGACTTCTCAGCCAAATGTCGGGTATCTACTCCATAGCACAGAGGTTCTAGTTTTGCTCAACAGTTGAAAGAATTATTTCACTGGGCCAAACAAACAATCTCATTCTTAAAAGGGATGAACCATTTTAGCTGAAATACGAAAACTCAGTCTTTGGCAGACGTACAATATGGTAGATCTCAGCCCAAATGGTTTAAGCTTGGCAATGCTATAAGCAACTGATGATAGGGTCTTATAATGGAAAACATCAAGCAACCTTAACTATGTTCATTGCTACTTGTGTGTCTGATTCCTATTTACCTTATTGATACAGACTGTATAGTACTGTAAAGTCTTGTTTATACTAGGAATTTACAGCAGTATAGTAATGAAAACTCCACACCCCTCAGAAACATAGTTATATCAACTTAACCCCAGTGTAGGCCATACTAGGTTGACAAAATAATTCTTCTGTTACCCTAGTTACTACCTCTCAGGTAGGCAGGGTACCTCCGGCCATGGGAGAACCTGTCCTGTGGGTGTAGGTAATGTCTACACTGAAGTGCTATAGAAGTACAGCTGTGCCGCTGTAGCATAGTAAGTGTAGACATACACTAAGAAATAGAAGCAGTATGTGTGGTTGTAGTGATGTACCTGCCATTGACTTCAATATGAATCATATAGTAAATCTTGGAAAGTGGGCATTGTTGGGAAGCAGTTGTCATTGTGTTGGTGCACTTTGACTTAGACTTGCCCAATTGGACAGTCCTTCCCCTATCTTTGTATAGGAGTAGGAATAGTCTGGTCATACACTGACAGAGCAGGCACTTCATGACTTTCAGAAGGGCCCAGAATAGGGACAGCCAACTTCCATTGCATATTACTACTGCTTTCCAGGTTTTTTGGGTTGAATCTGGGGTCCCAGTGGCATGGATAGCCTGCCTTGGTTTGCTTTCAGCCTTTCATGTTTGTGGGTCCTGGTTGTGATGCCAATGACATGTCAATGCAGTTATTACAAGACCTGGCTGATTTTGCAATCAGAGTTTTTTATTTCTGGGTATTATTCTAATTTCTTTGAGATTATATTTAAAGCAAACTGGGCTTCTCAACTGTCAGTATTTTACTGGCAGGCAGATTTTTAAAAGTGTACATATAAGAATATTTTATTTTACTGAAACACAATCTTTCAGATTATACAGGCATTTTTAGTATGTGCTTTTAGAGAGATGGGAATGAAGTGGGTTTTACTCACCAAAGCTTATGCCCTAATAAATCTGTTCGTTTCTAAGGTGCCACGGGACTTCTTGTTGTTTTTAGAGAAGAGAAGGAAATAGATGGGTGAAATGATAGGTAAATTTGTATATATACAGAATTGCTTGACAGTTAATTTTAGGACTATGGAACATTCTTTATATAAAAAATATTGTCACTACAAGAGCTAAAATACTAAAAATATTATCATGAGGATTTAGCGTCCCTACCCTCACCTTGTAATTTAGACTGATGCAACAAAGTTCCATTAAAGTATAGGATTCATGACTTTTATATTTGTGGGGTAACTAGGTAATGGTTTTATACAGGGCTGTTCTCTCAAAAAGTTGTAGACATTGTAATATTACATTTCACCCAGATGTAGGTGGATAAATCATTTATCTTCACCATGTCTCTCAATATCAGATTGTTGACTTTTTTAGTTAAACTTGTATGATTAAAATGACAGGGAGTTGACAGCTACATGCCATCACAAAAACCAAATGCCCCCATTTCTGTTGTGAGCCAGATTACATTTACCCTATTACAACTGAAAGGCTTGTTAAATGTGAAACTAGTCTCTTGGCATAATTCTGGGAGTAAAGATATGGGTTCATGTAACAGGGTAGGTTCAGTCTTTAATAACTGTCTCAGGCCTGTACGCAGGGTGTGTGTGTGTGAAGGGTGCGAACGCACCCCCCACCCCATGATCTCCCAAGTAAGCGTGGGGGGAAAGGAGTCTGATGTCAGACCCTCCCCTATGCCAGCCAGTGAGGGAGGGTCCAGTCCCTTCATGGTGCCCCTCAGCGGGGTGCTGGCAGGCCATGTGCAAGCAGTGCAATTCATGGGCCACCTCCTCACTATGTGCGGCCAAGGCAAAGGAAGCCACAGGCTGCAGAGTGTGGCTGCCGCTGCCGGACTGGAGCTCTAGGCATAGGGGCTGCCCCACTTTACTCTTTAGTAAGAGCCCCACTGCAAGCTGCAGCAGAGGCCAGGCATAGAATGGGGCTGAGGCTGCCAAGCTAGCTGGGGAGGCCACTCCCTTTTAGTGGTGCTTTGGAACCCAGCCCCCCCCCCCCCCCCCAAGCCCAATCTGGCTCCCGTTCTAGGGGAGGGAGGTGGGATGGCCAGGGATTTCCTGTTTCTTTTTGGCTCTGCCTGTAGCTGTGGTTAAGGCAGCTGCCTCTCCTGCCCCCCAGCAGAGGTTCTGGGGTGTGGCTGCTGCACTACCCTCCCCCCCCTCCAGCTTGATGTAGTTTCCATCATATTCAAACCATATTTAAATATCATTATGGGGAGAAAAGAGCCACAGGGGAGAAAATGAAAGGCAGCAGCCAAGCCTTGCGTGAAGATAGATGCTTTTGTAAAGGCTAGGAAGGCTGTGGCTGAGACAGACAGGAATACAGATGAAAATCAAGAATCAGCTATAGTCTATCAGCAATCAGAGCATGTAGAATCAGGATTTTAAATCAGTGAATGTCATGCATATGAAGAAAACCATCTACTAGAGATGAAAAGAGTGATGAAGACAGAAGCAGGTAGTCTTTCTGTTGATGATATTAGTACTACTTTGAATGCCACAATGATGAAAGAAGAGAGAATCCAAGCTGTTAATTCACTCCCACCTACTCAAAAATGCCACTTGCTCACTGAACACTACATTCCGCCGAGGAACTACATTTTTACCTCCAGGGTTCTGCATAAATGTAATCCCAAGTTCAAGTATAGGTATCTGTATGACTACAAGTGGACGTTATATTATCCCTCACTGCCTTTTGTATTTATTGCACAGTTATGGTTCCAGAAGACAAAAGGAGTATATGTAGGCAATTTGTCAATAGTCCCTTTATCAAATGGCACAAAATTGATGAGGAGGCTAAAGATCATTAGCAAACAAAATACCATAACAATTGTATGATTGCTGCAGAACACCTAAAACAGTCTGTAACGAAGCCAGAAAAAAAGTATCTGTAACTGTTATGAATCGATCATATAAAACAAACAAACAAAAAAACTCCCTCAAAACAGACACATTATAAAGTCTGTGTCTGAAGCCATCCTTTTCTGTGGAAAACAATGTATAGCATTACATGGAGATCATGTAGAACTTTCAGAAACCTCAGATGCGGATGTCGCAGGCAATTGTGGCAACTTCTTAGCAGTACTGCAAATGATACCCAGACACGAGCCTATTCTGCATGATCATATATTCAGCATTTGTTTGAATAACCACAATGCCAAATATACATCACCAAGAATTTAGAATGAATGGACATAATTGATCATGATATTATTTGCCAAAAACTATCTGAAGAGATAAAGGCTGCATCTTTCTTCAATATCATGGCTGATAAAGTATCTAGTCATAACAAAGAAGAGCTGGCATTGTGTGTTCATTTTGTGGACAAAAATAAGAATATTCTAGAAGACTTCTTGGCCTTTTTGTCTTTGGAAATAATTACTAGTGAATACACCTCGAATAGTATTATCAGAACTGTAAACGAACTAGGACTGGATGTATCAAAAATAAGAAGACAGGGCTACAATAGTGCAGCAAACATGTCAAGTGATAATGTCAGAGTACAGCGTCCCTTAAGAGAACTATCACCGAAAGCAGTATATGTACACTGCAGTTCACATGATCTCAACTTTCTAATTGCTCATTCTATGGTTTGACAACTGTATGAAACACTATGGTCAAGCTGAAGTCTTGCTGCCTGTTTTTCCTGAGCAGTCCGAAGCATTAAAGTCTGCTTTTGTCCATCATCAGCAAAGAATTACCGAAGTCACAGGGTCGCAAGGTATTGATACATTTGTGCAGGACAAGGTGGTCAGTAAAACATATTGCATATCAATACTTCTGCCAAACACACCTGTTTATTATTACAGCCTTGGAATTAATTGCTCATAGAATTAATCGAGACCAATGTGGAGAAGTTTACCAGAATGTTGAATGGCAAAGCAGAGGCGAACAGTTTGCTTGCATGTCTTGCATGGTTTGACTTTATCACCACATTCATTTTTAAAATTGTACCTCATTTGTCAGGTATTTCAGTCAAATTGCAAAAGCAAAACAATAGATATTGTCAGCACATACAAGGAGATTGCTGAGGTTAAAAAAACCTTATAGCATTATATCAGAAAATATAAATGAGGAATTTGGTAGAATCTATCAGCATGCAGTCTGGTCAGCCCATGCTGTCAATTGGAGCCTTCTATGCCTGGAATAGTTGGTAGACAGGTTCACTGGCAAAATGCCACAGCAACTACTCCAGAGGAATACTACAGAAGAAATATGGCAGTTCTGTTCTTGGCTCATATCACTAAAAAGCTTGAAGGGCAGTTCTCCAGTTTAGCTGCCAAGTCTTATCTTTTAGGTTTAGTACCATTTCTGTTATGTGGAAATAACTTGCAAACCATTTATGAAGGAATAGAGGCTTTCAGAGATGACTGAAAGATAAGGGTATCCAGCACCAGACCTGATTCATTGGGAAATCGTTCAGTGGAAAGTCAAATATAGCAGCAAATCAGAAAGTAAATGGCCAGATACAGCTGCAAAAACCATCAAGGAGTGATGATGTCACATTTCTTAACATATTTACACTCTTGAAGATATGCTGTACTATTCCTGTCATGAGTTGTGAATGTGAACACAGCATAAGTGCTCTTCGGAGACTGCACAATTACACGCGTGCCTGCATGATGCAAAAGTGATTGTCAGGTTTTGCACTCATGCACATCCACTATGCAGCCAAAGTGGAGTTGAATGAAGTGGTGGATATCTTTGCCCAGGAGTTCCCTAGAAGGCGGGAGCTTCAAACTCTCTTTAAAGATGGAAACTAACTATGAACATGTCTTAGACATTGCTGTGAACTTACTGTCATGAAGAAAAGTTTGCTGTTACCTAAAAATCTATTTCACTACTTCTAACCTATATCTAATCTTAACTGAAAAACTATGGGGACGAAGACTGGAATATTTTGGAATATAGGCAGTCCCCAACTTACAAACAGGTTACGTTCCGAATACCTGGTCATAACTCGATTTGGTCGTAAGTCGGAAATACCCTTAAACGCGCTGCCCGCGCTGTTCAAAAAACTTGAAAATATTATAATGGGGCTAATGGGAGGTTGGTCGTAAGTACGGATGGTCATAAGTCGGTGTGTTTGTAAGTCAGGAAGTGGCTGTATTGTTTTTCATTACAGCAAGATCCCAGAACCAATAGTGGGCAATAGTTTTTGCAGGGGGGGCAATTAATGAATTTTGGTACATGGTCACAGACTGGCTCCACCCCAGGAAGAGGAGGGGTCTGCGGTAAAAGGGGCAGGGCTGAGGACTAGCCTCCCCACAGAGTTGTCTGGGGCTAGAGGCTTTGAATTAAAACATAGCAAAGAGCTTGTGGCTCCCAGCCCTGCTGCTACTGCGTTGCCTGGCAGCTGCCCAGGATTGCTGTGGCTATTTAAAGGACTCACAGCTCTGGCCCCTGCCAAGGTAGCGCTGCGACTGAGAGCTGTGAGCCATTTAAACAGGATCCTGCTGCCTGAGCCACCGCCTAGAAATTCAGTGGTATGGGCACCAGGATATAAATAGAAAGCTGCCAGATGCAGTTCTCAGGCCGAATCGAAGTGTTAGGTGGGCCGGATCCAGCTGCCAGTCTGCATCTTGCCCAGCCCTGTTCCAGAAGGTAATGTCTACAAAACCTTATTACTGTGTACATTTTTAGTATGTTATAATAAAATCATTTTACCAATCACTGTTTCCACTCAAATTTTTCATTAACTCTCTTATGCTAACCCATTGCATGACTATTTTGAACTCCTTTATATTTAAAAAAAGTTGCAATGCACATTTACAAAAAAAAAGCACCCCATGCCACAGAAATTCCTGCGTAAGGGCCTGGTTCAGGTTATTCTGTTTCTTTTTCTGAACCAATCTACAGATGGAAAGAGTCTTCTTTATGTTCTGACACAATTAGAGCCTTTTCATAAGTCCAAGACTATATTTCTGGGTACTCCGGGGAAAGATTCTATGTATGCTCCCAATGCATCAGATCATCTATTAATACCACTACCCCTTAATATTTTAAATGACTTCAGATATATATCCACAGTACTCCTTTTAGAGTTACAATACTCACCGTAATCACAAAGCACAACTAACAATAGATTTGAAAAATCTTTCAACATCTGTTTCATTCTGATCATTGGGCTCACAGGTCCTTTTATTCCTCATGTCCTTTTCCACTCCCAAAGCACATGCACTGTTTTCAAGAACACCTGAAAATTAAAACATAAAAAAATTACAACCCTGTTAAAATTGCTTCATAAAAGAAAAAACCTGAACATTAGTTGGAAAACTTTTGACAATAGTAATAATGCATTAATGGTATTAAACAATATATCCAGTTAGGGGTGAAAGTAAATGCCAGGACTTGCCAGTGCATCAGTGTCCTTGGCAAAGTGAGAGGGCAGCTTTGTGCTGCCGGAAGGGGCAGAAGGGTTGGGGCAGACTTCTGCAGTCCAGAAGCCCCACGCTCCAGTGGTGATTTGAAGGGGCTGGGACTCCTGGTTGCTGCAGTGTTGGCTGGGAGCCCCAGGCCATTTTAAATCTCCAGGCTCTGGGGCAACTGCCCCTTTTGCTCCCTCCCCCACCTCCCATAGGCAGCACTGCTGAACCCTACAGCAGAGCCATCAACAGGGGGAGCAAAGGGAGGCAGCAACATTAAAGTGCTGCCACGGCTTTAATAATGACCATATACTGGCGGCCAGTTCTTACCAGTACACTGTACCCATCCCATCCCAGCCCACTTTCACCTGCATCTCCATTTCCTCTCCTAGCCACCTTGCAACCAGCTACATATATCCAGAGCAGTTCCTGTATCAGAACAATGAAATTATCTTATCGCTTTACCCTCCCACCCTGCCTCTTCCCACAACTGAGGCAGCCTGGGGAACTAAGTGCTGGGGGTCTGGCACCAACAGCAGGGGTCTGATCCCCCTCACACTCACCAGCAGTGAGGGGAGAAGCAGAGCAAAGTGGCCCCAGCTCACTTTGCTCCCCTGCCCACATCACTCTGCTTCCCAACACAGAGTACATGTGTAACGCCAACAGGTGGAACCAAACCTGGGACCTCTGGAGCTTAATGCACGAGCCTGTACCACTTGAGCTAAAAGGCATTTGGCTCTCAGCTAGGGCTGTAGGGGAAACTCGTTCTTTCTCGCTGTAAGTGCCACTGCATGGGACAGTGAACCACACCCAGTAGGTGTGATTTACACAGGGGCAATTCCGCCCCTCACCCTGAGTGGCGTGCCAGGTGAGCAGAAGTGGGGCTGCCTTGCTCTGCTTCCCCCCACCACTGCCAGTGAGTGCGCAGGTGGGGGGGGTCAAACTCCCCCTGCTCGTGCTGGCACCCCCAGCCCTGCTAGTCCCCCCTCGCTGGCTGCTGGCCGGCCCCTCCCATCCATGGCATTTGGGGCATGTGACCCCTTGTGCCCCCTCATGTGTCATATTCACTTCCCACCAATCTGTTAAGGCCTGGATAGCAATCCTATGGCAATAGCTGCAATAGTCACCTTACACTGAAGGTCCTGGATGTGCTAAAGCAATATTGTTTACAAAGTAGAGATTGGCTAAAACTGAGACTACAACATGTATTCTGACCTTGGCAAATGTAGGTATGGAGGGATTAATGCTAGTATTCATATAATCGTAGAATCGTAAGACTGTAAGGGACCTCATCATCTAGTGCAATCATGTACCACAGCAGCACTAAGTATTACCAAGACTATCCCAGACAGCTGTTCGTCTAACCTGCTCTTGAAGTCTCTAATGATGGAGATTCAACAACCTATTTAGGCAATTTATTCCAGGGTTTGCATATATAAAACCATTAATAACTTAACTTTCAGTTAACTGTTTTGTTTGTTTGTGTTTCAGAGATTCCTCATTAGCATAAAATGAATCAATACAAATCTGCCACTGATTCTCAAACTGCGCTTTAGTTCAGATTTATCAATATATTTAATAAAATTGTAGATCTAACAGTGATTATTTGCACATCCTTGATATTGATCACGGGGGAAGGTGCTATGACGTTTTCCCCATCTATTTCATTGGTGATACCAGATATTTTGAAGTTTAAATTTTGACAGTTTCACCTGCAGTTGGTTGTGCCCACAATTATAGATGCCATTTTTGAAAGTTCATTCTAAAATACATTTTTTAAATTTTGTTCCACTTGTATAGACTAGAGTAACCACAATTTTGTTTTAAAGTGCATCAAGTAAATCTTCACGAACTTCGTAGTAAAAAAAAAAAATCAATAGAGACGCACTATGTTAGCAGCAAAAACCATTTGTTTGAAAAGGAAGTTACAATCAATCCAGAAGATAAGACCCTCCCAAAAGGCAGTATTATCCATGCAAGGCAATTATTATGTTCCTTCTAGTCTACCCCACTATGCGAGACTGTGTTCAAACATAACAAAGAATGAGTTCATGCCCAAAAGAATTTGCAATCTAATTTTAAGATGAGAGATGACAGGTAGATGCAAATATTCCCTTTTTAAAGCAATGTAAGTACTCCTATAAGGCAGATTATATACTACACACTTCCTTTAATAAAGGACCTTCAATAATTAACCAGATACTTAATAAATGCTACTTAAGGATTTAGTTCAATAAGGTTATAAAATAAACTTGGCTTTAAGCAACATCTTTCCACTCTGACAATTCTGACCCGCTATAGTTTTGGAGATTCCTGCACTTTTCCCAACAGAAAGTGCTTACCCCTCCTCCTCACACTCAGATCCCCAATCTTCTCTTGCTCTCTTCTACCCACCCTGAGAAGCTCTGGACACCTCTGCCTCCCCGGCAATAGACACAGAGATCCATGCATCTTACCTGAGCCATCAGCCACTTCCTTCCTGGCTTCTCTGCTCAGATGCAATGCTAACAATATGCCAATGCCTCCCTGTCCTCAGGAACTCTTGGCCTCGGGAGCTGGGTGGGACCAAGCAGCAGCAGGAGAGGAGGGAAGGGTTGGAGGATGAGAGGGGTTCCATAGATAGGCAAGCGAAGAGAATCAAGTCTGGACTGGCTCCTCTCAAGACTCATGATTGGGCGTCTCCTCCACAGTAGTTCTGGCATCCACACACTAGTGCCCCCTACCAGCTCATCAAGAAACTGGCCAGTTTTTACAGCGGAGCTGTAAGACCAAAAAGAAAAAAGTTGAGAAAAATAAATTACAAAACTTAACACCTACAGAAATGTTGCCAGGATTTTTTTTTAAAGTTCTAGTGAAAAACAATGTCCTTCATGTTTGTTCATTAATAAACATTCTTTAGCAGGGTTTGTAACCTAGACATTGAAACATTTTACTAGTGCTTGAGAACTCGAGAGTGAAATGATCCAGAAATGTAATATCTGCACAAGTATTAAACTACTGTAATTCCTTTATATTATCCAAAATTAAAAGAATGGAAAAAAGCAAGCAAACAGCATAAACAGTGAAAATAATATTATATCTCTTAGTTCTACTTATATGTATTATCTGTATTTCAGAAAAGACGATTAATAATTTTCACCAATATTTCTTTAACTCCTTTTAGCATTAGCTGATTTCCTAAAGGTTAATACTTGCTGGAAATTTCAGTGCTTCTAATAAAGCCTCCCAACTCATTATTAACAGAGTAGTTTAGATGGCATATTTTAAGAAAAGCTGATCTGTGTTAGTCATGATAGGAGCAAGACAATTTTGCGTTGTTACTGTATGTGGTCTTATTCAAATTGTAAGTCTTAATTTAAAAGACATTGATAGCACTAGAAATGCTCTGTGTAGGAAAAATATTACTGCAAAGATGGTAAAATCTGCTTCAACCAACATTTGGGGCCCAGTCTCGCCAAGTGCTGAGCTGAGATCTTATTGACATCAGCATGGCTAGTGTGCTCAGCACCTCACAACAAGTGGCCAGCAACCTTCAGTCTTGGGACCCCTAGAACTAGTTTAGAGAACATTTATATGGATGAGATTTCTGTTGAAAGTCTGCTAAGAGGGATAAATTATGAGTTTACTAAATATCAGGAGATTTGAGAGAACTTTTAAGCAAGAATAAATAATAAATGTCAAGAATTAAATATACTCTATTGCCCTTGGTAGCATCAGAAACTGAATTTAAGCATCCAATCTTATACCCTTATGACTTTCTTTTCTTTCCCTTTTAAAATTTTTTCTGTGGTGTTTAATTCTTCCTTGACTCCACTCTATAGCGATGCTTTTCTGAATTGAGCTACACTGATTTGTACCAACTGAGAATCTGGTTGAGTCTGAACAATAACAAACCACAAGCTTTAGAAACATGTAGAGAGAATTAGAAAATGGATTTAAATCAAGACTGAATATTTTTTTTTAAACAAATATACTGCAGGAAATATTCAGATAAGTTCTATGGCTTGTGTTGTACAGGAGGTCAGACAAGATGGTCGCAGTGACTACTCAAACTATGAATCCATGATATCTAGGCTTTCTAGTGATTTCATTTTATATATGAATTTTTGGTGATTTTGAACCTATACAAAAGAGTATTTTCAATATTTTAGAAACCTCAAAAACTGTTATATTCTTTTTTCCTTTTCATTCAAAAGCTGTACATGGTAAGTAAGAATATTCAAATTGATATTAACTATATGTATTACAGTAGTACCTAGGGACCCAAGTCCTGGATTTCCGCCCCACTGTTCTGGGAACATAACAAAACAGATGGTATCCACCCCAAATAGTTTGGCATACAAGTATAAAACTAGAGGCAACAGATTGGTAAAGCAAAGAAATGGGTAGCATAAAGAAATTATAAAAAATTGTAGGCAAAAGAATACGAAAAAACTAGTATCAATAAAATTAATGTTAAACTTAAAAAGATTTGACACTCACTTTTAAAAACAAACAATACATATGAGGGTGTGTAATTCTTATGAGCATTCCTTCTGGACAACTCCATAACTAAGCCCAAATCTATGCCAATAGAGCCCTTGTACTACTATACACCATCATGTATACTATAAACAAAACACTATGTGAATTTTGCAAATGGATAAGAAAAAAAATCAGATCAAAACTGGTGCTTAATAACCTTCACCATGACCCTATAAGCGGGCAGTCTGAGATTCTGGAGAAAGAGGGAAACAAAGACCCAGAATTGGCACTAATTGTAGACAGGCAATATGTCTATAATATCATGTGAGCATATGTTAACATGGTTGTGTGTTAACATCTAGTTACTTCTATGGTTCCCAGCACCAAAGTATGTCAGTTTCACAGATGGAGAATTGAAGTACAGATGCTCAGAGCAAGATCTTCAAAGGTATTAGGCTCCTAATTTCCATTGATTTAAATATGGAAGTTAGGAGCTATTTTTGAGGATCAAGGCCCAAATGATATGCCCAAAGTTTCATAAAAAGTCTCTCTCAGAGCTGGAAATTGAATACTTATCTCCCCATACTCTATTCAGTGATTTAAACTAGAGATGTTGCTCAATAAAAACAAGAGTCCAACTAAGGATAAGATTTTGTTTTGCATCGAGGCTGGTTATAAGTTTTCAGCTAGCAAGGTTATTGAAGCTTATCAGTGACTAAACAGGTAAATATCAGATCATTTCTCACAACACATGTTCATAGAATGCCCATGCTTCATATCATAACAAAGACTGATGCAAATGTTTTAGATATTGAGATTTGTTGGTCAGCAAAAGTTTGAACTAGTTTGGCTAAGGAACACTAAATTTCCAGATGATCTTTTTCGGGCTGTACTGTTAAAATATTTTAACCACAAATAGCTGCATTCACACATTTTTCTGCAGGTTCTATTGCTTTAAGCATTTTCTGTACTTGAGAGCACAGCAGTATATGTATAAAAGACAAGTGTTTTGGTTTTGCTTTGTTTTGCCAAAAATAAAGTAGGAGGTGTTGGAAAGGCTAATTGGGGTTAGAAAAAAAGGTGTTGGAGAAATGAAGTGTTACATTTTTAACTGTAGCACAAACAACATTAGTTCTGGGAATACAAAAGAAAGTTCATATGATTAATTGTTTGCATCACAATATTGGAAATATTTTCTTATGAAAAAATGTAAAGAGGGCTCAAAGTAAGTGTGCAGTGTGAGTGCATTACTAAGGCGAAGTAAAGCTCTGTAGAAGTGCGTATGAACAATTCCGGAGCCAAATTCTCTTGACAGCTCCACTCTCATAGAACCAGAGGAGGCTGCCTAGGGTCCGCTGAAGGCAGGATCTGCCCCACCGGCTGAAGCAGGCGGCCGGGGAAGGGAACCGAGACCACAACCAGCGGCTCGCGGGCGCTGAGTCCCTTCTGCCTGGGAAAACGCGGCGGGCATGGCCAGTGTAGGGGCGCGGAGCCGGCCGGCTCACACCCGCCCACCAGAGCCCAAGCCGGGCGGTGCGCACCGGCGGGACGCGGCTCCCCTACGCTGGGAGCTGCTACCAGACCCGGCCATGGTCCCTGCACCCGAAGCGTAGCAGGCTCGTCCCGGCTACCCGCTGCCCATGTCAAGCCCCGGGCGGCCGGCGCCTGGCGAGAGCCCAGAGCCCTTACCTGCCGGCGGGAAGCACCGCGCGCCCGCACCGCTGCCAGTCTCTCCCGCGGAGGCGCCGCAGCAGCTGAGTGGAGCCGGCCCCGTGACTGGCATCGCTCTGCCCACGCCGCGGGGAGCGGGACTGAGACAGGGCGCCCGGAGCGGGGCGGGGCCCGGGGAAGGGATGGCCACGCCCGTGCAGCGCTTCCCCCGCCCGCCCCCAGCGCAGCGGGCAGGAGCCCGAGCTCAGCCTGGCTGGGCCGAACCCGCGGAGCCAGGCGAAGGGAGCCAGCCCCGGCCGAGCTTGCTGGCCCAGGTCCCGCCTGCTGGAGCTCAGCCACCAGCGCATTAGCCCGCCCCTGCCTCTTTCAGGCAGAGACAAAATAGTTTAACTCTCTCACTCCTTAGGGACCCTGACGGGTCAAAGAGGAACTAGAGACATTCATGGAGGCAGGTCTGTCAATGGCCCTTAGCCAGGATGGGCAGGGATGTCACCATCCGCCCAGTGTCCCAACCTCTGATTGCCACAGCAGATGGGTCACTTGATTCTTGTTCTGTTTATTCCCTCTCAGGCATCTGGCATTAGCCACTGAGACAACAGGATACTGGACTAGATGGACTTTTGGTCTGTCCCAGCGTGGCCGTTCTCATAAGGCACATCTGTACTTACCCCAAGATCCACACTCTGGCGGTCAATCTTCTGGTGATTTATGGGATCTAATATAGACCAGTAAACTGAACACTGGGAACAGCCCCTGCCAGTGCCGGGTCCGCCTCTTTTTGCCCGGAGTAAGGGAAGCCTACAGGAGCGTTTGCTCCCAATGTGTGGATACCACCAGGGCTCAGCTTAAGATAAGCTGACACCAGCTATGCATTTTACATAGCTAGAGTTGCGTACCTTAAGCCAACCTTCCTGGCTTAGTATAGACTAGGCCTAAGGACCTTCTCCGTGTGTTTCAGACATTTATATTTTCAACCAGCCTCCTCAGTACAAACGCATTCCTGAGTCTTCCTCAGCCCAATCCTCCCAACTTGAGAACAACCCCTGCTCCACATGAGGTCAGTTCTGATAAAAATCTCTGAAACAGTTTAATATACACATCCAGTTGTGTCTCCAGCATCTGCTTCAAAGTAAATGGTAAAGTGCTCCTCTCCTAAGAGAGGAACAAAATACAAAAAGTATGGGCTGGTAGGAGGAGCCAAGCATCTCAATGCTAAGTGCCACCACCACATACTCTCCACCAGCCACTTAGTCAAATGGGCTGGCCCAGTCTTCTCCTGAACATCTCTGGGTTTTGTGCCTTATCCTAGGTGTGTGGGTGTGGAGAACAAGTAGGCTGCGGGAGACATTATAACCAGAACACAACTACTTAAAATGACCATTCAAAGGCACAATGGCCAAAATTTTCAAGTGTGGTTGCCTAAAGTTAGGCACAAAAAAACCACACATTTTAGTACCTACATCAATGGCCTGATTTTCAGAGGCTCTGTCCTAAAGCACTGAGGGCTGAGCAGCAGCACCTCTGAAAAAAACAGGTCACTTTTATTAGGTGCTAATAAATATGGATTTATTTACCTAACTGGTGAAGCCCTGCATTGAATAATGCCGATGTTTTTATCTAAGAGTGAGAAGGTAGCAGAGCAGCAGAAAAACTTTCCTTGAGATAAGGTGAGGACATAGTAATAAAATGCTTCAGTTAAGCCAGAGCCGCAGTCACAAGTTTTTGCATTGTAATTATTAAGCTGAAACTACTGCATTTATGGATATTCCTTGTAAGAACATTAATTTATTTTGTATTTTTGTCTGAAAATAAAACCCAAAACTTCACATATTATCAGTTAACATTGCATTCAAAAGAGTAGGAAAATAAATCATACAGAAGCATTGAATATTTCTTGCTTTACCCAAATATTGAAATCATGCAATCGACAAAAGCAATTGCTCTGAGTCCTCCTAGATTCACTCATGAAAACCTCTCTATTAGGACCAACGTAAGTTACCATCTTTTCCATGTGCTAATCTTGGTCCAGGGTGTTAAGCTTCAAAGGCAGACTGCCATCTGGAGTGCTGTCAGAAAAACTTGCATAGTAATTTGGACAATTTTCTGAAAAGTAAAGAGTAACAACCCAAGTATAGATATTCTTACATGGGTCACCTCTTTTCCTGAAACTGATGGACATGTCCTTTATGCAGCCATGACTGCCCACTTTTTAGTACTTGTAAAAGTCTGTTTTGAAGTCTTG
The DNA here is from genome assembly GCA_019425775.1 of Rafetus swinhoei. Taxonomy (NCBI): domain Eukaryota; kingdom Metazoa; phylum Chordata; order Testudines; family Trionychidae; genus Rafetus; species Rafetus swinhoei. The sequence continues at coordinate 59,270,091 of CM033437.1, forward strand.
TTCTCAAATCTTACTTGATGTTATGGCGTTCTAACACCATTAACAAGGCAAAGCACCAGAGGTAGCCCTGCAAACTGCCTCTCACTTCTCCAAGGACAAGACTCCAGTGAGATGCCTCAACCCTAACCTAGATAAGTTAGAAGATAACTCAGTCTTTGGTGTCTCTGCTCTCTGGCAACAAAAATCCCAGGTCATGCCAGCAATGGGGATGTTTTATGTGGTCGAATGCATTAGGAAATGGACTAAGGCTACCATCTCACTCCACATAGGTCTCGTAAGATATTGGCTCCTCTGCTGCCAAGAACAGATATAACATAGTATCAGAGCACTTCATGTGAAATGTGTGATAAACCAGTTACTCCTTTAGTATAGAAGTTGTAAAATAATGTTAAGACTGAATAGTAGGGACTAGAGGGATTATGTTGTAAAAGTCTTTCTCCACTGGAGGCGCTATTGAACTTCCATCACTCAAAATCAATACCTCATTCATGCTTCATGTTTAACATTGGAAAACCCTTATATTAGTGAAGGTTTTACCAAGTTTTTCCTAAATGGATATGACTTTTTTTTTCTAATTTAGTCACAAGTACCTAAGAAAACAATCAAGTTCTTTCATAGTTATTCAAAGGTTATGGAAGACCTGGGCAAGGACTTTACTAAATACTGTGCATTTCTATGCCATTCTTCCACTGATCTAAAAGTACATTACAACCAGTAAGTAATCTTCAAGGCACCCCTGTGACAGAGCTTATATACCCATTTTATAGTTAGGTAAACTGATTCACTAGGAGATTTGGCTGAAGTTTTGTCAGAACCAAGAAAAGAACCCAGCTCTTCTAACTCCCTTACCTTTGCTCATGTGTCCTTCATACCAATCTTTCTGCTGTATCAGCACCTCTGTAAAAGCAATATAATTTGATAGTTTCTAATAAACAAAATTTCCTTTTTGTGACTATCTGGTTGAAATTATAAGGTGCTCAGATAATAGAGTGACAAGCACAATATAAAAACCTAGATAAAATCATTATTCCTTTCATAGTACCTTGCTCAGATCTGCACATAACAGACATGGCTGTCATTCTAAGAACTGATGTCTATTTTTGTTAAAGCACTAAATTTCAGCAGGAACATTTTTTCATAAAACTCTTTGAACAACACTGATCTCTGGCCAGAAGTGTACAAAACATCTAGTTCATTGTAATTAAAACTGGTTGCCCTTAAATAGTTTACGGTTCCTGCTGAAGTTAGCAATTATCCTTCTCTTGGGCTTTCCCAAAACATTCCTGGAAAACAAAACAAAACAAAACAAAAAAACCCAGGACAGTAGAAAGATTGAAAACAGTAATTGTTCAAGCATTACTGCTGATGACATGTGGCAAGATTCGAGTTGCTGAAATTTCTAACATACCCAAGCTCACATTAATGAAGGAATAAGAAATAGTTTATTAGCAAATAGTAAGAAGCTCTCAAAGTGTAAAAGCACAGAGTTGATAATAATAGGTGAAAGGAGACTAGCTAAAGTGAAGAGGAAAGTGGAAAATATTACAGAACCATAATTATAAAACCCTTCCCACCACTTCATCTTTTATTCATATTGGCTCTAGGTTATTCCCCTAACTCCCAAGTAACCCTTTGTCAGCCTAAAACATTTTGTGCTTGTTTCTATGGTATCACAACCACTCCATACAGTCCTTTTAAGTGATTAACTCATTGGGGCTTAATAATTGTACTAGACTAGAGGATTAATCCAGCACCATCAGGGTCAATTGGAATTTTGCCAGAAGTTTCAACAGGTGGATCAAGCCATAACACCTCTGTCAATGAAGGACCTAATTTTGTAGTTCTGACTTAGGCACAACTGACATTGTCTTAAAAAAATGTTTATCATGGAGGAGAGGAATCTAAAGTTGTCATATTTAAACAAGCATCTGAAAAGAACTCTACATACATAAAGTTACTCACTAAACACCTACAATATAAATCCATACAAGAATATATTTAGTTTGTGAGAGTTATGTCACATGTCAATACCAATGGTCCCTGTAAGAGAACCAAAAACACCAGCTTGAAACGGTTTTTTCCTGCAAACTTTTCAAAGAGAACATTTAAATTCTATCTTGGAATCAGTCTCTTTTTTGGGCATATCTTGATTTATAGAGCAAAGATCTAGAAAGTCTTGGCCCTATGCGCTGAAAGTTCTGGTACCCATAGCTCTAGAATAAGTGTGTTCTTTTATTTTGATGGGACTGAAAGCCTACCTAGGCAATCAGGAGACCCTGTGCAGAATCAGGCCATTAGACAGAATTCCTTTAACTATTAGAATAGCTTACTGTGGGGAAATTTGCAGATGATCATTTGTATTCTGCTGTCACTCAAGAGAGATTTCCAAGCACTTTTTTAGAAATAATCCTTTATTTCTAACAATTATTGCACAAATCAGACGTGAGTTTCCAGGTGCTGAACTCTATGTACCAGTGGGAAGAGTGACTAAAAAATAAATGTTCAGAGCACTGCAGAAGCACGTGCTTCCTGATGGAAGTGTGACAAGGCACTCTGCGGAGATGTGTCTAACCATTACATTCCAGCTAAAGATACAATGTATCTTACTCTCAAGGATACAATATGAGGCAATGAAAATTTAAAAATTTCTCCCACTAAACTACCTGGCCTCTGGCTTCAAAGTTCTTCAAAGCATTTAGAAAGCAGAAACAGACAAATTAAGAAAATCGGTTTATTTGTATTTCTTTGTGGCAACAATTTTCTAATATATACAATTAAATTCTAAATGAGCCACATAATTTAACCCATAGAGTTTTCTTTCCCAATACAAAGAAAAAGTCATATCTTGAAAAAAGGCCAACGAAGTACCATAAGACTAAAACTAAGATGCATGTTATACCGTTATTGCTCAACTGAGACAAACTAAGGGCACTAATGGGTTATTCCTGAGTAGTGGAATGGAAACTAGGAGTGTGAAGCTGATATTTTCTTTTTACATCTTCATCATGCCTGTGGAGAGGAAAAGCTGCCTCCTTAAGAAGGTTTCAACCACCTAATCCAGTGGATCTTTACCTAACATTCATGGCTCTTTGTGACACACTGACAGCAAGAACATCCACTTTAAGTGTCCTTTTTTTTTCTCTTGGTTCTTCAACTCTCTTTGAGAGGACATAGTCCAGAGTAAGTTGTGATGATCTAGCCTATTGTTTACTGGGGGGAGGTGAAAAAAGCAAAGAATGTGAGTGGAGTTCAACAGGCCCCTACATCCTCATGCAGACATCTGGATCCTACCACAAACTGCTTCAGAGATGGTAATAGAGCATGGAGAATACCTTGGAGTTAGTTCTCCCCTTTGTAATTCCTTTCCCTGTCTGAGCCATGAATTTCAGCTCCCCTCCATTTGAGGAGAACAGTGTCCTAAGGAAGTATTGCGTGAAAGCTAATTAGCGAGATGCACTAGAAGACAGCATGTCTTTTTCCAAATAAGAATCCTACAAGAGCCTGCAATGGAATGGTGGGAGGGGAACCAAAGCAAACTTTAAGCAGAAGTATATGGGAAAGCAGTAACTTTTCATATTACTACCAAAAACATGAGCATGCATGGGACGAGCATCACTGAAGTCAAAAGAAGCATGGGTAGACCCCTCAACCTTGACCAAACTGTAGTGATATTGTAAGATTTCTAGAAACATTTTCAGACAATTGGAAGAACTTCTTTATTTCCTTTCGCTTAACTTCCATCTGATTATTATTGCCACTAGGGATGTAAAAACCACCCAAAATAGTTAACTGGACAATGATGCATTTAACTGGTTAACAACTGGCTGCAGGTGCAGGGACTGTTCTGACCCCAGCATGGGTGGCGGGGCTGCTCCTTCCCTGCTGTGGGCAGCAGGGGCTGTCCCGACCCCGACGCAGAAGGCGGGGGCTGCTCCAGGTTCACGGCAGCCCTGCTGATTAGACTATTGTGGGGAAGGGAAGGAAGAGGCTCTGATTAACCAGTTAGCCAGTAAAGCATGTGCTTACCAGTTACCCTTTAACATCCCTAATAGCCACATCCTTCATTCAAAGCTACATTAATGATATCCTCATCCAAACTTTGAATTGAATTCTGCAATAATGTATCATAATTTGTCAGGTGGAAACCCAGAAATCTTAACTCACGTGGGCTCTTTGACACTCACCTATCATCTATTTAACTTTAGCACTTCCAAAACATATAACTAATATAGAAGGTCTACTGGAATTACCGAAAGTTAGGGCTGTGTAAATGAATTCTGTAAGTCTGCAGCATAGGTAAACCAAAGGATTTATACCTCTTGATAGTTAAATATGAGGGGTTTTCTGTTCCTCCTTTTAACATTAAAACACTGGTTTCTGAAGACTAAGGATATGCAAGTTAACCAACCTTCTCTCCAAGACAGACACATGGTGAGTGGCTTTGATGAATGAACTTCCTTTAGAAGTGCAAGAGGAAAACCAGCTCATTATGCTGCTGGACAGGATGTAGTGACACAAAATTGATTTTCCTCAACACTATCTAAAGAAGTGGGCAAAAGCACACACAAACTGCAACATAATGAAGCTTTTTGGGGAGAAAGAGCAAGCAAATGAAGACATCTGCTCTCACAATTCTTCTTGTTTTTCTATTTACCATTAGACATGACACTTAAATCCCATGTTTTCCAGATTTCCATAACATAGGTTACTCTCTATTAAGGCAGGTCATTTTATAACTATAAAGAATTCCATGGGCTTTGGGATCCTTGCTCAGAAAACTATATTTTCTAGGAAAAGGGAGCATTCAATTTTGCTTAATTCCTCAGAATTCAACTTGCATCAGCCATGTCACATTTCTCATCCCTCTGGCTATATGGTCTCTGATCTGAACTCACACAGAAAATATACTGAAGTTGGAGAGTATGAAAAGGAAGCTTGCTTAAAATGTACACACTTCAATTACCTTGTTATTATTTATACACAGTAAATGACAACGTTCTATATGCTCTCTGCCTTTGCAAACAGACCTCCACTTTTACTCTACTGAAACCATCTCACTTCTGAAGTGAAAAGTTATATGGACTACATGTAACACAGCTTCCCAACTTGAGATCATTTTAGTATGATTCTGACCCCATGACTCTGGTTATCTTCAGTTATATTCCTCTCCATTCCATATAGGACCACTCAGCATTTGAAATAGCTGAGAAAGCTATTTCAACACAAAACTCACCACAGTCATGATTGATTAACAAACCAAAATCTTAAAAATCAGTCATCTAAAGGGCTGCTTCTGCCTTCTCGTGTTCAACCATTACACAATAAACACGCATGAACTACAAAAAGGTTAACTTTGTGTCATAAATAAGTTTGGATAGAATCTCAAGCCTTCTACTGAATCATCTCTGCAAAGATGGCCCATCTTTTCAGCTAGAAGCAACCTGAAGAAAGAGAAAGAACATCTGTAATATTCAGTAAGGGCAATATGATAATCAAGGAGTTATTAAAAATAATCTGTATTTACCTCTCTTTGGCTAAAAGAACAGACATCCCCACAAGCTTAGCAAACTCCTCCGCTGTTAGAGAACCCTTTTCAGATACCTATCAGAGAGAAAAGCACGGCATTAAAATAGTGATCTTTTCCGCTATACTACAAAATGAAAGAATTTTCTCCATTCTTTTAGTCCACTCTCAGTTCAGCGGGTTAACTGTTAGAAACTGGTAACAAATACCTAGTGAAAACTACTGCTTTATGTGCATTTGTTTAAAAAAAGAGTGATTTTCATCCAATACACTACAGTAAACTTCCGATAATCCAGCACCTTTAGGACCCAGGGGGTGCCGAATTATCAGATATGCCGGACTATCGGAAGGGGGGGGCTATGAGGGGTCTGGAGTGGGTTGGGAGGGGATGCCACCCCAGACCCTTCATAGGGTCTGCCCCAGGCGTCCCTGATTCAGCCGCTGCTGGTCAGTTTCAGCAGCAGCTGAATCGGGGATGCCTGCAATAGAGCAGCTGGGGTGCTGCCGGGTTGGTCCCGCAGCGCTGAGGCGGCGCTACGGCACCAACCCGGCAGCACCCCAGCTGCTCTTGGGACGCCTGGGACAGAGCAGCTGGGGTACTGCCCGGTTGGTCCCGTGGCGCTGCCCCTCGGGGCTGCGGGACCAACCCGGCAGGACCCCAGCTGCTCTGCCCAAGGGGTCCCCGATTCAGCCGCTGCTGAAACAGATCAGCGGCTGATTCCAGGAAGTTTTTTTTTATTAGTTTTTATTAGTTTAAAGACTAATGGAGTTTTACTGTATTTAGCATTCCAGAAATGTGTTATGTATGAAAAAGAAAGAATGCAGACAAGGAAAGGAACTAGTTAAACAATGAAACTGTGTCTCTCTTTCATGTGTGTCTATATATACACACACACACGTGAAGATACCTCGGAAGTGAGTGGAAAAAAATAACCCATAAACAGCTGAATACTTGTGCAATAAATAGTTATGCAGCAGTCACACTAAGTCTTTCTTAAGTGATTTTGTAAACAATGAAGTTTGAAAAAGGAAATGAAAGAAAGCAAAACTGGAGGATCTTTAGTTTCGAAGCTGAAGTCACCCAGGAGGAGGGTGGGAACTGGGATTAATGAATTCAGAAAGCCCACTGCCAGTAATAGGAGCTTGTAAAAACCAGAATTCCACTAGGTCTCAGGACTTTGATGGGCCCAGGAGAAGCTGTGTTTTCATGCAAATGAATTTTTTTTTATATTCTCCATTACTGCAGGTTCAGGCAGCCTTCCCAACCCATACATACATGCCTTTTCTTCTGACCCACCTAATTTGAGAGGTTTATTCTGCTTTATCCACTGCAATTTCTAATTACGTTGGTCTTACTCGTTACCGAATCTCAGATCAAAGTAGGCCCTATATTTAGATGTGGTAAAGCTAAACCCTTGAAACCTACAGATGAAACACAGAGCATACTGAATATATTGCACAATTTAATATGACTCTTGGGCCATTATAATTTTCCTTCCCAACCCCCATCCTAAGTAACTTCAGCTTCTATGTTGATGACCCCTTTGATTCTCCTACCTCAGCTGCCAATCAAACCATGCCACTCCCCTGTTTCAATACTCACACCAGCTTCCTCTCATCTTTCCTCAAAAATTCAATCTTACTGTCTCTTATTGCACCTGGGAAGCTATATACAAGTGTGCTCCTAATTAATCTCCCATCTAATTTTTCCTACATTTTTCTTATCTCTTTTCACCTCACACCTTACTCTTTTTCCCTTATATAGCCTTATCCCATTCATGTCGTCTTCTATGTCTATATCCCTAGGACTTCCTTTTCTTGGAAGACAGATGCCCATCTTTCTTAATTCAAGTCCATTCCTTGCAGCATATTTTTCTATGAAGTGTAGTGTTATATCAAAAACCTGCACCACTTTGTGATAAATCCACCTTCTCCACTGGGTGTCTGACCTTATTTATGATGTCCAAGTGTCTGCTTAAAGCTGTCTGAGGAAGGGACTGTGTTTTCTTACAATGCTGAGTGCACTTGCCGAAGACAACAAATACATTCAAAAATCATAAAATTGACTAAAAATGAAAGGAAACTTGATTCATTTTCTGCATTTCTTTCATGAAAATTGATTAACAGAACTGCATGAAATTTCCTAAAGGATAAATCAGAATATAAATATTTCAATTTTAATAATCAAAGATGTTATCTGTATTATAGCTATGATATCCATTCTTGAAAAAGTATTCATTTTTTAAAAGTGTCCCTTTCAATGAAGGAATATTCTGCACATTTGGTTTTATATACAGTATTCTGAGGAGTCTATTTCACGTCTTAAGTGTGAAGGGGCATGTGGTAACAAAAAAATGTTTTCATTTAACAAAGTCTTTTTTTCTTTAATACTGAAATATAGCCTTTTTAGCTTGTGAAAATTTAAAGTGTGTGTTATGTACTATAACATGCCAGATCATGTGACAGTAACTGCATTTCAGATATCAAAATGAATCAGACCCAGTATCAGTGGACTATATTGTGCAAGTTTTACTACCCCCTTTTTAATGAATCAAGGCTACTTCTATGCAGTACTCTCTAAGGGTATGTCTACACTTGCCCCCTAGTTCGGACTAGGGAGGCAAATGAAGCAGATCGAAGTTGCTAATGAAGCGCGGGATTTAAATACCTCGCGCTTGATTAGCATATTCGCGGCTGGTCGCCATTTTAAAATGCCGGTCGCCCGATTTAACTTGCCGCGTGTAGACGTGGTAGTCCGATCCAAAACCCTTCCCTCGAATTAACTGTTACTCCTCATTGCACGAGGATATTTAAATCCCGCGCTTCATTAGCAACTTCGGTATGCTTCACTTGCCTCCCTAGTCCGAACTAGGGGGCAAGTGTAGACATACCCTAACATAGGCCATCTCCTCAACAAAGCAAACTCATTGCAAAATATATATTGCACATACTATGTTCTGTTATCTTATATGAGCAAAAACAAGCACAATTTCTATACCTACATTGAAAATTTACGTTCAGTCAAAACACACAAAAAGTCTGAAGCACAATTTAACTAATGTCGATGTCCAAATACCATGCCACAAAATCAACTCTTCCTACTATGCAAAAGCTTTGGGTAAGGATTTTAAGATAAAGAAGTACAACAAGAGCTGTAAAAGAAATTTTATCCTAGAGGAAAGAATAGTGACGTAGAGCTAGTCCACACTACAGCACTGCATTTGCACCACTATAGTGCATCTGGAGTAGACACACTATGCTGACAGGAGAGCACTCTCACATCAGCATAATTACTCCACCTCGGTGAGAAGTGGAAGCATCATCCATGAAACGTATCACCTAACAACACAGCGCCAGTGTGAATAGCACATAACTTAAGTTTCTGGGGATGAAAGGAACTTTTCCACACTTCGAAGGGTGAGTCTACACAGCAACGTTATTTTGGAATAACGGCCGTTATTCCGAAATAACAATGTGACTACATAGCAATTCCGTTAGTTTGAAATAAATTCGAAATAACGGACAGTTTATTCTGACTTCTGTAAACCTCATTCCACAAGGAATAATGCCTATTCCGAAATTGCAGATGCTTCACTGCTGCTATTTTGAAATAGCTCCTCCCCAGGGCCATTTAAAGTAATTACTCCCCAGTACCTCCTGGGGCTCTAAATCAAGGTAGCCTGTCCACATTAGGGAAGTCCGTCTGACTAATTTTGAGGCTTCCCTGGAGTGTAGACGTGCTATTTCAAAATAAGCTATTTTAGATTATTTCTTCCAGAATAGCTTATTTTGAAATAAGCATGCAGTGTAGATGTACCCTAAGTGATGTAATTTAGAGCAACTAAAGCAGTAATACAGACCTGCCCTAAGATTAATGTATGTAGAGATCTTTGAAGATGAAAAATGCTATTTAAGTACAAAATATTGTTTTAGGATTTTGGAAGTGGAAAATTTTGTATTTCAAAAGTTCAAAAGGAAATCCTGTACCTCAAGTTTTAGGTCTAATGTGTCTAAGTTTTCCTAGCAGACAGACTGCTAGAGGAAATTAAGTTCACATACTGTCTCTAAAGCAGAAGCCACCATTTCCTCTTCATTGTGGGACTGGAGCTCAATCACCATTACACCGCTGTCAAATATACGAAGCCTAAAAATCAAAGGAAAAAAACAAACAAAAAAAAAATCAGCAAATATCAACAACAGAAAAACTTGTGTATTTTTTTCTGTTAGTTTCACATATCTAAAGAGATCACATGTCAACATAGAAATCCATTTTAAATAACTAAAAGAAAAAAATGGAAAGCGCAAAAGTGAACAACATAAAAATCAAGTGCTGGATCTTCATAAATAAAAACAAGTGAACAAATGTAACAGTGATGCACCAAAGTGGCTTTATTTTCACATCGTGAATATGTACCTTTGGCAAAAAAAAATGCAGCAACTTAAATTCAGCCACATTTGTATTATTTAGTAATCACATAATTATTTTACTTCTTGAACAGAATTTATGTATGTTTCACACAAAACTAAATTATGTAGATATGTATTTGTTAGTGTTAGCAATTGCACCTTATGCAAAATCCAGTGATACTATTTCAGTGGTCCGCAACTGTGGAAAGGAAGGATGATCCAGTGGGTAGGATGCAACCATGGTATATGAGTACACTGACCATGTTGTCTCAATTTTTCCGGGACTGTCCCGAATGTAAATACTCTGTCCCAGTGCCCCATCAAGTAGTGAAAAGTCCCGGAAAGCCCTGCCTGACATTTTATTACTTGATGGGACACCGGTGCTGCAGCCTCTTCCCCCGCCCCTCCAACAGGGTGCGTAGGGCAGTGGGATCAGCTTCCAGTGGCGCATGGCCCCTCCTTCTCTCCCTCCCCCAACGGGACCGCCTCTGCCATGCAGGGCCCTGATCCGGTGGCCCCTCCTCCTTCTCCTTCAGATTGCCTTGGAGCCCCGGCAGGAGCTGTGCAGAACCCGGCTGGACTGGACTGGAGGTCCCTGTGGAGCTATTTTTAGTACCACAGTCCAGGTCCCCGCGGGCGGCCCCGGCTCCAGCTGGAGTTAAGCGGCAGCCGCGTTCCAGACGGGGCAGCCTCACCAGACCACGCCTCGTTCAGCTGCCGCTTAACTCCAGCTGGAGTTGGGCAGCCTACGAGAACTGGACTGTGGCATTAAAAATAGCACCACTGGCAGCCCTGGCTCCAATCCTGGCAAGTGGTCCTGCCCCAGGAGCAACTGTGGTAGGGGCCGCAGGGGATTCTGGGACTGGATCGCAGGCTCCAGCCCTGCACATTGGAAGGCAGAAGGTGAGGGAAGGGGGGTGAGGAGAAGAAGGGGCTTGTGCTAAGGGGAGGGAGGCAGGGCAGGAAAAGAAAGGGGAAGGTACTAAGGGCCAGGGTGGAGGAGAGACAAATGCCAGGGGGCCAAGGGGAGACAATGAGGAAAAGGGCAGAGGAGGGGAGGGAAGGTGTCAGTGGGGGTGCGAGAAGGGAGGGGAAGGAAGGTGTCAGTGGGGGTGTGAGAAGGGAGGGGACAGGGTGATGCTGGGAAAGGAAAGGGGAGGAACAATGGGGGCAAGAGGGAGGAAGAAGAGAGGGGAGAAATGGGTGCCCTGAGAAGAGAAGTTGAAAGAAGCGTTGGGCACGAGGAAGGCAGGGAATGGAGCAAGTCATGTGTGAGGGCACAGAGGGGTGTGAAGAGAAGTGGGGCACTGGGTGGTAAGCTGGTGAGTACCAGGGATTAAGAAGGCAAGGAGGGCAGGGGCAGTCAGGGAAGGGGGAAGACACCAGAAAGGTGCACGGGTAAGGGATGGTGCAGGTGCCAAGAGATTGTGGGGGTGAAGCAGAAGGGCAGACACTTGGATGGGAGGGACAGGCACCAGAGGAGAAAGGCAGGGCAGGTGGGTAGAGGGAGGTGTTAGGAGAGGGGATGGGTGAGGGGTAGCTACAGATGATCAGAATGGGGCTAGAGAAGAAGTGGACACAGGGGGAAGAGAAGGGCTGGTACAGGGAAGGGGGGCAGGTCCCAGGAGGGCTGAGGGGAATGAGAAGGGCCACAGTCAGGACAACAGAGGCAGCAGGCACTAGGAGAGCAGATGGGGCAAGGGGAGGGTAGGAGACATGGCAGCAGAGGAAAAAGGGAGATGTTTATAAGATATTTATTAATAACTTGGGTGCTACTGTGGCACACATCCGAACAAGCGCACATGAACTCAATACTGATGCACAAGACAAAATTCGCTCTGCTCATCGGAGGAAAATCTTAGAGGGAATGCTTCCCCCAGCCTCTCCCGTCCTCCCTCCCCCCCGAGTTAATGCAATGCAAATTGGGTTAATGCAATTGCAGGATAGTTGCATGGGGGGTCCTGTGGGGGCCAAACTTATCCCTATTGGTAGGAGAACAGTGGGAGAAGTTCTTAGTGGGGTCACACAACACCCTTTATTTCTGGTCATGTGTCCATCTTGATCCCGGGAGTACTACCTCCAGAGGTGGGACTTCTTGAGGAAGGCGGCGTGGCTAATGTGTCCCTAATTGTGGTTCAGAAAATATGGTCACCATAGATATGAGAGACTTTAGGTTCAATTCACTCCCCATTATCTGTGTGACTTGGGGCAAAATAACTTCTCAGTTCCTCATCCCATGGGAAAAACCTTTATCTGTCTCATGGGGGTGTTATGAGGAAAAATACGCACTAAGGAGTACAAGGTGCTCATAAACTACAGCAACTGGGTCCTTGTAAATTAGATCAATAAAACGATGGTTATGAATTTAAAGGAAATTCCATAGAAAATGGAGTGATTACTAACCTCTTAGAACATTAAGTAACATAAAGAAATAGGCTCATATTTTACATTAATGGATTTTGGAAGATAAGGCATTTCACAAGATTGTGTCTGTGGTAGGGATGTTAGCTATCAGTTAACTGAAAAGTTGACTAACCGCATGAATTCTTAGTGGTTAGTCGACTATTCTATAGTCCCTGGGGGCGAGGGCCAGCAGCCAGTGCAATCCGGCCCCACTCCCAGGGAGCCCCCTGACAACCTGCACTGCTTCCTCTCTATTAGAGGCATCAGCGTAGGATGCCAGGCAGGAGCCAGTCTGCAAGGGGAGCCAGTTTAAAAAAAACAAAACAAAGGCAGCAACATGGGGTGGCAGCAGCCCCTGTTAGCAGGGGTCCGAGCTCCCCAGGGACAGAGGCAGCAGCACGGGGGTGGGCAGGGACAGCCTCTGTCTGCAGGGAGCTCGGACCACCTGTGGACAGGAGCTGCTCTGCAGGATGAAGAGCAGCCTCTGTCCATCATGGGGAGCTCGGGCCTGACACGGACAGAGGCTGCTTCACAACTGTCTCCCCTGACCCCCCATGCTGCTGTCTCTGATAGAGGCAGCAACGTAGGGGGGGAGGCAGCACCACAGAGCAGGTGCTGGGGGGAACCAGCTTTTAAGCTAGCTCCCCCCAACACCGGCTCCTGCCTCCCTTCCCCGCTAGTGTAGGAGGCCACAAGCGGGGAGAGCAGGCGGGTCCGTGGGAGCCTATACGCACAGGGAGCTGGCTTTAAAGCTTGAAAGCCAGCTCCCTGTGCATATTGGCTTCAGCCTATCCTCTTCACCCTCCACGCCGCTGCCTTTCTATCAGAGGTAGCAGTGGAGGGGTAAGGGGGGAAGGCAGAGCCAATGCTCATGAGGGGCCAGCTTTTAAACAAGCTCCTTGTGGTCATTGGCTGGGTGGGGGGAAATGCATGTAGTTGACAAGATTAATAAATAAACCCAGGCTTATTGGTTAATCATGTAATTGTCTACACCAGTATTTCTCAACCTTTTTTTTTTTTAAACAAAGTACCCCTTTAAAAAAAAAATTATAAGTACCTACAGTTTTCAGACACAACATTTTTTTCTACCGTTGCAACACGTTTGTTTAAACAACGGCGATGAAATTATTTGGTGTAAAAAGTTCAAAAATAATAAAATGCTGTAAAACTTAAAACAAAAATTCAATTTTCTCCAAATTTCAGTTGTGTTGACATACCCCTCAGACTTCTCTTGAGTACCCCTAAGGGTACTCGAACCACTGGTTGAGAAATATTGGTCTACACAATGACATCACTACCACATATGAAAATTTATTTAGAAATGCACATGAAGGACTCTTACCTTAAGGGTAATTTCAGTGCCACTAGCATCTTACAAGCATTTACTAAATCTTCTGGAGAGAGCAACTAATTAAAAAACAAAAACATATTTACTCACATTTTACATGTTAAACATATAGTATTGCACACCCTCAAAACACAACAGCCATCTTAGATGAAAAAATAACACAGCTCCCTGCGGAGGAGGAGGTAGGGGAGGCTGCCTTGAAGCAGCCTCTGTCCTCAGTGGCGAGGGCTGGCCATGGACAGAGGCTGCTCCGGCAGCAGCCCCCGTCCACAGGGGGCCCAAGCTCCCTGGGGATAGAGGCTGCTCCAGCCTCTGTCTGCAGGGAGTTGGACCCCCACAGACAGGGCTGCTGCTGCGAAGCAGCCTCCCCTTGTTCCCCCTTCCTGTGTTGCTGCCGTAGGAGGAGGGGAGCAGGTGGCACCGTGGAGCGATGCTGGGGGGAACTGGCTTTTAAGCCGGCTGCCGCTTTTCCCTCCCCTTGCTGCCTCTGATACAGAGGCAGCAAGGTGGGGGGGTGGGGGGGAATGCAAGTAGTCAACTAGATTAAGCTTATAAATAGCCTAGGCTTATAAATTAATCGACTAGTTGACTATTCATTCACATCCCTCAATGACATACTATAGAAGATGAACAAAGATACAATATTAGCAGAGAGAAGAGAAGACACCCCCGCAAAAAAACCCTCTATTTTCCATTACTAGAACAGCAATGCAGCCTTAATTTTAAGCAGTTCGACTAGATATAAAGGACAGTTAAAGATTTGACACTTCTTACTTTAGAATACCTTATTCTTTGACAAAATCTAGTTGATATCACAGAATTAGTCCCTTACCTCCAATCCCCGAGCCCGATTTACCAGACAATACACTTCTGTAAGTGACATTATTCCCCCTCGTTCCTGTGGAAACATGAAACCAATTAATTAAATTGTATTAATCTAGAACACAGAGCACGCTATTTTGCATATGAAAACATCTGGACAGATGAAAGTTTTAAGCACCACATGACATATTAAAGCAGAAAAGATAAACTAGGAGCTTGTTAAAAATCTACTCAGGCAAGATCAATGGCATTTATATTATAGGTCAATCTTCAAATTGTAATTTCTTCAATAATTTCAAAATGCAGAATATCATTTCTAAACTTCAAGAAAATTGAAAATTATTTGAAGATTAAAATACACAGAGTACAAGTATATGGAATTTAATTATATTAAATTTATTAACCAATGTATCAAGCTTCTGTTTTTTCAACTTACACAGGGTCATAATGTAAAGTAAAAAAAAACCATAAGAGATAATATGAGAGTTCCATATATATATTGGATGTGCAGATCCTTTTTCAAACAGGCAAGGTTCAGATGAATTCAATAACATTTCTGCTTTTTAATTTAAAAGAAAAACTGATAATAAAATCTGTATAATAACCTGTATTATAGCAATGATATATATGAAGTTTACACAGAAACTGTTATTTTTAGGTTTGGAGTTAACAACCCTTTGCGCTTAATGGGGCTGCTCATACCTGTGTGTCCAGGAAGACAACTCTTGATTTATGCACTATTCATTTCTTCAAAATTAGCATTACAACCATACAGATCAGAAACATATTTTTTAAAGTAGTAGCTGTGTCAGGTGGTGAATTCTGTAGTCACAGCATATACAGGGCCCTTGGAGGTCAGGGGAGTAGAGGGAAGACTACTAACTGAGACCAGAAACTAAGATAAGAAATCAATAATAGAAATATAAATTCCCATAATTTCTTTTAGCTATTTCTGCTGAGAAAGAGAATAAATGTTCTTAAAAGGCATATGATGACTCCTCTAAAAGATGAATTTCAGGTTGCATTGCTGAAGTCCTAGATGTTGAAGAGACTCATTTTCAAGACCCATGCATTAAAAACTTATTAACATGTACAACAAAAGCATCTCAGGTGATTTACCTCAAGCGGTGCCTGTAGTATTCCAGCTAATTGTTTTGCCAGTTGCATATGGTAATGTGTGCCAGATCCATATGTTTCCCTAGTAACTGGGTTAGCTATACCCATGCTCAACAGATACGATTTAAACCGGATAGTCTACATAAAAAGAAAAGTAAATTGTACCAGTCATTTCACAGTTCTGTTTTTTTTTCCTAAAAAACCAAAATACATCTTTTACACTTTTATTTCTCCAGTAGTCTTTAACATATTTTGGAAGGTCTGAAAATACACAATGCCAATTATTGGGCAAATATAAATTTATCAAAATGGTGGTAAGCTCTACAAAGCTCTTCAGAAGTTTATAAAGGACACTGAAATCTGCAAAAGAAACAGAAAATTGTTGCCATCTCCTAATTAATGGAGCTAGTTTTTCCAACCCCTTTTAAAGCAAACTAAGTGGAAAGAGGGGAAGACACATGCACATCCTGTAATCACTTCGTACTTGTTATTTTTGAAACAAGGCCTCTTCTCTCCCCACTGCTCAGATGTCTTGTATAAAGAAAGCTTTTCATTAAATAAAAGTCAAAAAACAATGGGACATTAGAAAAATGTTATTTACTTATATTATGAATATTATCACAATAGCTGGTATTGTTTAGTTTACATAGTGATTTCACAAAATGCATTTTTGTCAAATATAGAAAAAAGCATATTACCTCATCTTCGGTGATGTCACCTTGTTTTTCTTTAATTTTGTTAGCTATTGACTTGGATAACTCCACCATTTCCTTGGCCTACCAAAACACACACAAACATGTCAGCTTTTAGCAGTATAGTCAGACATTTTGGTTAAAAGCTAGATAACTGGTATAAATTGATAGATATGTTGATAAATGTGATATCCCTTACCTTTTCCATTAACTTGCTGAGATCTTCAAAAGCCTAAAAATGAAAAATGGACATTATAATATAGTCTGTTCAAGGAAATTCAATTATTTAATGAAGTAATTTTTCAAGTTATCTTTCCAAGCACCAAGAATTCTGAACAATATCAGGACACCTAATGCCTGGCATGTTATCATTTCAAACAGTTTAGAGTTATAAATTCATGCTCTATTTACAAGCAGGCATTTTTCCTTTCCAGAGCGCTTATAATCAAAATCAAACAAGGCAAGGACCACAGAAAATACACAGGAAAGTAAACAATCCTATGGTTTCCTGCATGGAAGACAAAGATTAAATTTCTACTTAATACTGATTTGCAAAATATAAATAACAGAGCTGAGAGAGAACAAGATACTGAGAGTTGAAATAAATTCAGATAAATTCATCAAGTTTACCCCTTTCTTGCTAACAACATTAGGTATATTTGTTATTTATTATCAACACAAAAAACACACACTATTTTTGGCCAGTGGAGAAACCATAGTACAACTGTGGAAATGACTTTGTGACATCACAATTCTGCCTTTATCAGAAGTTGCTAAGATAGCAGTCACGATCACAGTTTACAGTAGACTTCCGATAATCCGGAACCTATGGGATTTAGGTGGTGCCGGATTATCAGATATGCCGGACTATCAGGAGGTACTATAAGCAGGTTATATATATACGGTATACATTATATACTGTATATAAAGTGTTCTTAATCCTTTTTATTGTACATACTGTATACAGTATACTGTAATGTTTTAGTTTTTTAAGCCTTTTTACCCTTTTGCTCAGTTCAGCTGCTGCCGCTGTTACCTTGTGACTCATTTTTGGCCGAAGTTCACTCACTAGGCTCTTGCCATTTTGATGCCGGACTATCAGGAGTGCCGGACTATTGGATGCCGGACTATTGGAGTTTTACTGTATTTGGAAATGGCAAGGGAGATGGATTACGAGGTTTGTTTCACACGATTATTAACTAAAAAGACATATCTTTAAAACTATTTGTGGGCAAAACTTGTGCATCTAAATACCTGATTTTCAGAGCAATTAGGTGCACAAATGTCTAAATGAACTAAATTATGCTGACAAAACAAGTGTCCCAATTAAGACTTGGTTGAAATCAGGCTTATGAGATGGATTATTAGATAAAAGGCACCCTGTGAAATATCTGTACTTGCTAGATCTGATATAAGCAGGGGGGAATTACAATATTTCTATAAAGTATCTGATTTTTACTACAATGAACTTCTATGGAACTTTCCCACTAAAATATGTAAACATTTGGATTTCCATCGAAGGACAATGATTTATTTCAGGAGTTTTTAAAATAAAAGTTACTTTAATAAAGCTGTGGAGTTCTCAAATACAAAACTGCTATATGGAGCATATGACAACAGATAAAATAGGAAAAATTAAAGGTTTATTTAAATAATAAAAAACAAGCATATGCTTTCAGCATGTTAGTAAATAGCACACTTACAATTACATAACATGACCACCCATCAGCATAAAAATAATCATACACATGAAAAATGTGAATTTAGCCTGTCTGATATATCAATGACACAGAAAGGCTCTTCCACCCTCTCAGGGACAGTCCTCCTTCAAAATCCTCTCTAATAAATGGCTTTCGCAATGTGTTCCTAAATTGTCATCAATTTGGACTATTTTGGACCATGTGTGTGAATGCATGTGGAGAGTCCCTGAACTCTCACAGATAAGTCTCAACTTGACAAAGCCCTTGTTGGGTTGATTTAGTTGGGATTGGTCCTGCCTTGGGCAGGGGGCTGGACTTGATGACCTCCTGAGGTCTCTTCCAGCTCTATGATTCTATAGTTATGTGAGGGCAGTACCTTCCTTTTATAAAGACGGCTAACCCGGCTAGAACACTTCTACAGACCTATGATAGCCAGCCTATGGTCCCAATTTATGAACAATTTAATAGTCTAAACTAATCTGAAGGTATCAAAAGCATGGCTTCCATTTAAATTAAAGATCTACTCTAAAATAGACTCTTCCTAATCCTGAAGAGGAGTGCTGTGTGTAATTCAAAAGTTCATCTTTTTCACCAACAGAAGTTGGTCCAATAAAACATATTACCTCACTCAGTTTGTCTTTTGCTAGTCCACACACACAGTAATTTATAATGCATGTCTCAGATAGGGATGTTAAATTTAGATTAATGGGCTAATTGAATAGTCAATGCAATTTGCATCAACTATTTGATAAGTTGATAAAGTTGCCTCTGCCTTTGAAGTATAGCAACTGCCCTGGGGCTGTTGCTACACTTCAAAGGTGAAAGCGCTGGCCCTGTGTTCCCCGTCGCATTTCAAAGTGGCAGCGTCCCCAGCTGACCCTAGGCTGCATGTGGCATTTCAAAGAGGCAGCGCTGCATGGAGCCCAGGGTGTGGTCTTGGGCTTCACGCGGCACTGCCGCTTTGAATCACCCCTTCCTCTTTCTCCCTCCTCCTTGCTGCCTCTTTCTTATAGAGGCAAGGGTGCGGGGAGAAGAGACTAGTCGACTACAGTGTTGACTATCTGATAAGCATTTGCTTATTGGATAGTTGACTAGTCATTCACATCCCCAGTCTCAGACACTAGCGAACTTGTACCATATTGAATTATAATATTAACAAACAGTTTTTATATCCAGGCTTTTACTGGTTTAATTCCAATCTCAATCACATGCATGAAAGCATTATCCATTAAAAAAATCCTTGACTTAGCTAAATAAATGGCATGTTGTGTATAGTTCCTCCTTTCTCAGATTCAGAGGGCAGGCCTGGAAACAAAAGGGAATGTGCACACACCTAACAGGAACTTCCTCAGATAAACAAAAGGCTAAAGAACTGGATTCTTATCAGCAGTGAACAGCAGATGCAGGAAACCTTTTCCTGGAAGCAAGGGCACTTTTGAAATTAAGTCATTTATAACATTAAAAGCTGGGGGAAGGCAGGCTTTCACAAATCACATTTTTCCTTTGCTCATACAACTCACACGAATTGATTTCTTTTACCTCTCTTACAAAGTCGGTGAGGAAAAAAATAACCAGACAGACAATACCTTTAGAACTATCTACACAAATAACTTCATTCATTACTTTCCTCATAAATAGGGAAAAAAACAGACCAAACAATACAAAACCATTTAAAGCTAGCAATAATGAAAAGATCACAGTGCAGGTGTTCACAAAGCAGATACAAATATCCTGTAAATTGCATCTGTAATTTTTTTTTTTATTTTGCTATGTTGTGATATGAACAGTTGTCATAAGAATGAATCTGTTACAGTTAATTTATGAGGACTTCTTGATGTTTAAAAATCCATCTCTTTGATGATTATTTGAAGCCTGGGGACTGCTTCATTTAATATATTGACTAAAACAGTGTTTTTCAGCTACCAGTCTCTAAGATCTCCCTGACACTGTTTAGGAAGGTGGCAAGCCAGTTTCTGATATCAAAAAGGTTGAAAAACACTTAGTCAAAATGATTTTAAGAAGAGGAAGAGAATTAGGAGAGGTGCTGAGGAATAAGCTTCTGTTGTACATGTAATAGCTTGAATTCACCTATGGGGGAAGCAGTTGTTTCCTCTTTGGCCAATATTTTTGCAGAAATTACTGTGACGTCTGATTAATAACACTTTGTTTTGCATGATTATAAACATATAAAAAATTAAACATATGAATTCTTGTTAGATACATGTACTGTACAATAATTATTTGCATATGTAAAACCATTTTAAACAATATACTGATAAATGAATATCTAATCTTCAACTGATTCAAATTAGACCTGCTTAGATTGAACAAGTCTTATTGGACTGCTCCCTTTTTGTAGAATGCTCTTTGTTCCACTTCCCCCAATGAAAGGCCATTGAACGTTGCTTTTCAACTGTACTGAAATACACATTATAAATACACAAAGCATTTGACTCCAATGAATGTCCTTCTTGAAAGGAAGCACTTAAATGAAATATTTCTAAAGACCTGGGATAAGCCAGTTAAACAGAGTATATAGTTATGAGTTACACACCTGTAATCAGTTCACAGGTCCAAAACTCTATAATTGAATAGTACACAGCTGCATCTAGAAGAAAGTCTGAAGGCATGAAGATGGCTGACTTTGAAACTTGAGCAGTATTTACCTCAGAAATATTTTTGTCAGTCTCTTTTCTCTTTTCTTCTAATTTCCTCTCAATACCTACAATTCCTACAGCCCTTATTCTTCCTGCCTGCAAAAGAAAAGAAAAGGAAGGAAATGTTAAAGGTTCTTTCACCCTCCTCCCTGTAAAAGAATTTATATTTACAACAAAGGAAAACTTCCCACAAAGAACTATGTAAAATGTAACGATTGTTAATGATCTACAATACATAATACATCTTATTTCCCGAAAAACACTCCTTAAGTCAAGGTCATAGTTTATCAATCCACAACAACGTTTTACAAATAAAAATATACTGAGTATAGATTTATTGCAGAATACTACATGACACTCTATTTAAATTGTTAGTATAATCATATATTACATAGCACCTCTTGTTATGATACAGAGACAGTTCAAATAAGCTGGGATGCTCAAACTGACACTTCCCTAGTCTAACTGGACCAAGCCTAGAGGTAGAGCATTTTCAGTGGGGATCCTTGACTCAAGATGTTGTTGTTCTCCTCTTGCTCCATCACAGTTTGACTGATTACCTTAGGGGATATTTAGAAGGGTACAAAGTTGGACTTTCACCCTATTTACTGACAGCCTGTTATATATGTGTTATACAGATAATATATGACACATACATGCAACATATGGACTGATACATTTCACATGACTCTACAATTTAGTAAAAGGGTATTAGCCTCTTCTTGGACTAGCCTCCACATCTCTAACTTCATCTTCATTTCCCTTTTCCTGCCTGTTGATTTTGACACTAAACAGAACCTTCCTTTAAAATCCTGAAGCCCTTGAGTTTGCATCCTCTTCTGGTTCTCTTATGACATCTCTCCTCATTAGTTTCTCCAACTCCATGTTCCAGAAGGCTCGGTCCTTGATACCCTCCTTTTCTTGGGCTACACCTTTTCTTTGGGTAATCTCATCCACTCTTACGGCTTTAATTGCCATCTTTACACAAATCTACCTTTCTATTCCTGACCTATTTCTATCCAATCCTGTATTTCAGCCTGTCTCAACATCTTATCATAGATGTCGCATGAGCAACTTCAACTCTGTCCACTCCTATTCCCTCTCATCAGCACCATTCTCCCTACTGTAACTTACATACAGTATATGGTAGCTGCACCCAAAATGCCACCAGGTTCCAAATAGAGAGGATGATATTTCCAAAGAGTTTATGATCTCAAAATACAGAAACAGATGAAGGAAAGCAATTTAAATTGCACATACCTTGAAGATATTCCCAATAATCAATATTGTCCATTTAAAACATAGCTACTGACACACAAGATGCACACAGGCTATAAGCAACTATATTAAAGCAACAAAAATAGTCTAGATCCTAAAAGCAAGAAAGTGTAAAATGAAGGCTGAAATGCCATCCTTCGTCTTTTGTATGTCTCACATATTTTAGAAGTTTCTATACAGAAAGCAAATATTTTACATCGTGAGTTTCAATACCTAGGCATATCTAATAGACTACAAATGGCACCAAATACCATATTCAGTCATGCATTAGAATTTTCTCATTTTTGTGCCATTCCAAGAATACCATTAACTCTATTATTAATGTATTTAACTACACAATCTAAGGGGCAGGTTCCCAATTGTGTCTGAGCTCTTCTTAGATGCAGTGAAGAGGACACACAGCTGCTCAGTTCTAGTGCAAGGGAGAACTACCAGAGAACATCTCCAGTTTAGGCCAATGTTGAAGCATCCATGCCCCATTTCTAACTGCAGAATGCCAGAGTTGGGGAGGAGCCAAGGTACATGGTAGCTATATTGGACACACAGACAGGAGATCTAAACCTAAGCATTCAAATATGGAGAGAAATCTAACACAGAAAGAGTATCAAGAATTTAGTAAATACCTGTGGACCCCTGTTAATTTGAATGGTCTGAGAAACAGGCATGTTTTCCCATCTTCTCTGTGTCATTTCTTCTGACAATCGCCTATAGAACTGCATATGTTTAAAAAAAAGTCTATTACCATAAGTTTTGTAGAATATTTTTGAGCATTTTTAACATCTCAGGAACAGAACAAATTCCATTGAGTAACAAATGCTATAAAATCACCACACTTGTACTGGACTTTTTTAGGATCAAAAAATGTTACAGACCATACAAGTGCATACATTTCAATGGTAGCTATAAATATTATTAAACTTGCATGATTACTTATTTTCATTATAAACATATTTTCAGATATTCATAATTTTCCAAAACTTTCACTTAACGAGTCTGAAATTACCAGGCTCAGTAGCTGTCCAAAGGTGATTTCTTTAAAAAGAAATGTGAACAATTCAGTTATTACTGCTACTGTTATTATGCGCTGATGTTAATCCAGCCATATGGATTGAATTTCAATGGAGTAATTCCATTTATTTAGTTTGGTTTAATGCTAGCTGGTAGTGATGCTTTATTAATTGACAACAAGGACTCTTATACATACAGTTCCATATCCATCACTAATACAGTGAGAACAGAAATATTTGAGACAAAACATCTCACTTATTTGGTTGTACAAATACACTAACCTCAATCTGACCATGTTCTTTGAAAGAAAGTTTGATGTAGGAGTATTTGCTACTCTGGAACGGGCCAGGCTCTTTGTTTGAAGGAGCTGGATGAAGATGAACTACTATTTTGGCACTATGGAAAAGTATAGAGAGAGAAGAAGGAGAAGAAAAAAGATATCCTTTATTTATAAAAGTATTTCTTAATTATACAAGTCAGATTTGAAAGTATAATTCAGTATTAATTAATCCCCCCCCAAACAACTGATGGCTATTTTACATCCAAAACATTTCAGATTATCCTTCAGGATTTTAATAAAAAGTCAGGTGCATTAAATAACACGTTAATAATAACAGAAAGATAATATTTTATATCTATGCTAGAATTTTCATACCAAAAATACTGCAATCTCTAAAAATATAAAACTTCACTAATAATAAAACACATGTATAATCAACTCTCAGATCTAGAATAAATGTTAAAAGTTCAAACAATAAAGGTTTCTGAAAAAGAAACTGAACGACAAACTGTCAAGTGGTACCTTTGATTAAGGCTTCCCACCTGCAACATAATCCCCAAAGACTCTAGAGTGATTCATAACAGCTGCCAAAACACACTACCTTTGTAGTGGAAACAAAAAGGTCTCAATAATATTATGTTTAACCTATCTCACCATTTGTGCCAGCAGAAGAATACTTCATATGAACTCATCTGAAACCAACATTCTAGACCAGGGGTCAGCAATCTACGGCACACATACCATAAGCCGATTTTCAGCGGCATACGGGAGAGAGCTCAGCCCTACCCTTCCTCCCCCATGCAGCAGGTTAGGCTGTGGTGGGAGGAGGCAGCGCTACAGCTGAGGCTCCTCAGCAGCGCCTGGGCCAGCCCCAGAATGCTTCTGCCGCAGCCACACGGTCTGGGGCCAGCCCGGGACCGCATGGCAGCGGGGCCTCCGGGACCAGCCCCAGACCACGTGGGCCACAGCAGCGGCTGCAGAGCTTCTGGGGCCGGCCCCAGACCATGCGGGCCCCAGCAGTGGAGTCTCCCTTTGGGGCAGCCCAGGACAGCGTGGCTGTTGCTGCAAGGGGGCACAAAGCCAAGTAAGATCCCCCCTCATGCACAGACTCCCACACCTTAATCCCCTCACTCACCTCCCTCCGCCAAGACCCCGCACCTCCAGCTTGCTCCGACACCCTCCCTTGTTCCTGCACCCTTCCTCCTGGCCAGATACCCCATTCTGCTCCTGCACTCTCCCCCTTGGCCTGGCTAGACACCCCCATGCTGCTCCTGCATTCACCATTGCTCCTGCACCCTCTTCCCTGGCCACACACTGCACCTTCGTTTGCTCCTGCTCCCTTCACCTGGCCAGACACCCTACTCCCAGCCTGCTTCTGCACCCTACCTCCCACCCAGACCTAGCAACCTCTCCCCCTTCTGCACCCATCCCTATCCTACTTGCTGGCAGCTCTGTCTCGCACACTGTACCACTCTTTTTTGTCCCTACCACAGAATCTAAGGGAGGTCCATAAAATCCACTAACTCCAGAACCCCAGAAAAGTAAATCTGGTCTATGGGAAGCCCATAACCTCATTCCCCCTTCTTCCTTTCCCCCTCACCCCATGAGGCTGGGGCAGCAGAGGAGTGAGGTGTCTCAGTTGGGACCACATCAGTGAGGGTTGGGGTTTTTTGGAAGAGTATTTTTGCTTCTCACCTGTGTGGTCCCAACCTGATTTTTCTGTGGGTCAGTGACTCCTGACCCAAAATAGATTCCCCACCCCTGCCATAAATAAAGAAAACATGGAAACCTTTATGTTGGACATAATATTTTACTTTATTTAAAATGAAGTTTGATAAACTAACATGGGAAAGTTAAAATGCTTAATCTGTTTCATAATTTAAATTAAACCGTTCCCCCTCGCTGCAGCTGGTTCAGAAAATATGGTGACCATACCCAGCCCTCCCTTTCATCCTCTTCCCCTCCTCCCCGCCCCCACCCACAGATCCATGAATAAGTTAAATTTTGGTACGCCAATTCTGAAAGGTTGCCAATCACTGCACTAAAAGGTAAGAGCTGCATCTTTATTTATTAACTAAACTGCTGTACGTAGGACTATTATTGACTTTAAAAAGTATCACCGGCGCTTGGACCCATACATAGAGGTGAGTAAGTCAAATCTCAGCACTCCACCTCTGAAAGGTGGCTTAACCCTGTTCTAGGTTAACATATGCATGAAAGCAACACGGTCTAGATCTAGAATGATGCCCAACAGCAAAACAACTCATGAAAGAGCACTCTTTCAGCAAATATAATAGCCCAATCTCACTTCATTACAATAACTCTATTATTCTTGTCCAGCTTTAATAATATAGCTATTTTGTTAATACTCTTATTTTGCCATCTCCTCTAGCACCAGATCTCCCTGGTCCCAGCACATGAGTCTATCAATTGGAATAATGTCTTCCTGCAGGCTGAAGGGACTTAATCTGCTCGTAACATCCAGGACAGGACACGGGCATAAGCAGATGTATACCAGACATACTTCTTCATAAAAGCTTTATTTTTCCTTCTGTGTTAATTTGTTTCTTGTTGCATACATATCTATTCCAGTTATTGGTCTCTCCTTCAGAATCAGTTAGATGGTAGTATACGTTACAGCTGCTAAGAATTGATCAGTATACTCCTCTGCTAGTTCCTACCCCCAACCAGCCTTTGCAGAGCAAGAGACTTGGCCTGAAACCTAAATTTGAACACTAGCCTATCACCATGGCACTGGTCATTAAGGGTGCATCTACACAGCAGCTCTATTTCGGAAAAACGGCTGTTATTCCGAAATAATGCAAGTGACTACACAGCAATTCTGTTAGTTCTAAATAAATTCAGAATAACGGGAGGCTTATTCCAGCTTCTGTAAATCTCATTCCACGAGGAATAATGCCTCTTCCAAAACTATTTTGAAACAGCTATAGTGTGGATGCTCCACTGCTGCTATTTTGAAATAGCTCCTCCCCAGGGCCATTCAAAGTAATTACTAGTGCTTCCTGGGGCTCTAAATCGAGGTAGCATGTCCACATTAGGGGAGCCTGCCTCAGACTAATTTCAAAACTTCCCTGTAGAATAGATGCGCTATTTTGAAATAAGATGTTTCGGAGTATTTCTTCTGGAATAGCTTATTCCGAAATAAGCGTGCAGTGTAGACGTACCCTAAGTGAAATACATTTAAACATTCATTGCTATGAAGCAGAAGACTGAATCACAAACTTAATCACGGATTATAGGACAATTATTTAGCAAATCAAGTCACACACATACAATTTTTCCTAATGACCCTCTCAGCCATTTGATCCTTGTATCTTATAGTAAGAGAGGAGGAAATAATTCACAATCCATGAGACCAAACATTTTGGTTACATTCTTGGGCTCTACCACAGACTTCTTGCGTGATCTTGAACACATCACAACTTCTATGCCTAAATTTCCCAAGTGAAAGATATACACATCTTACCTTTTTCCTATCCCAGCTGCCTGCTCTTCAATGAAGACAATCTGAGAAAGAGGGATAGCAATGCAGCATTCCTAGAATAAGCAACACAACATAGTGACTAGAAATTTAAAACTATTTTCTTGAAAGAGTTGTAAAAATACATTTTTGTCTTCTTTTAATAAATTAAAAAGTCAACGGCACTAACATATGTAGGTAGTTCTCCCATAAGCCATTTAATATAGAAGATGATGCTGGCTGCAATATAAAATTATCCCTGCACTACTTGTTTAAAAAGAAATTTAAACAGAAAACTAAAAAGTGAACATGAAGTTATAATTGTTAGATAACCAGATCAGTAAGGGCTTTAGGACTGACACAATGTCCTTAACTCAGCCACTGGGTTTCTAGGCATTCTAGGTGGCATACAATTTTATTATTTGCAGAGCAGCCACAAAGAATTAGGTGCTTCACATACAAGTAAGTGAAAGACACATGTTAAACAATTCTGGAGCCTTATCTTTAAACAGCTCTGGGACCCTTAACTTGTGGAGCAAGGACTAGAAGTTTGAGTGAGAGAGATGCTGTTTGCCATCCCTGTGATACTTGTTCAAGTTACAAGCTACACTACAAAAATCTTACACACTCGCAACATGCAATCAAAGATAATGACAAAAGGTAACAATTACTTCTTGTAGATATCCCTGTTTTTACGTTCTTAAATCCAAAATGGGTGAAGAGACTAGAATAGTAAAGGTCTCCTTGCACATTACATCACACTGGTACTATGTTCTGATAAAGAATCAAAAGGCTATACATATGGACAGCTGGCTGAAGAGTGCAGTGGGAGTCTGAGATCACAGAATTAATTTGTATTTATTTTCTAAAGCTCAACATTCTCATTACCCACTAGTTTAGAACTACACAGCTACATTTCAAACTAAGAAAAATTCAGTATTTAGTATTTTGAAAATCACAGCATTTTCCGGGAAAGACCAAATATATATGGTACGTGACAATATAGCATCTATAAAACAGCGGCTGCTGTTTGTCACAGTTTTGTTTTCACAGAAGATCAATTATCGAAAAATAATTATTGATAAAGCTATTACTAAAGTTGCCTGACATTTCCCATTATAAGACCCTGTTTTCTGATGCTTATAAATTTGCCAAATCTAACCATTTGGGCTGAAATTTCCTGTGCTGTCTCCCTCAGGTTGAATTATTTTGGAAATGTCAGTGAAAACAGTTCAGCTATTTCCTAGAACAAGACTATGGAAAAAGTACAGTAAACTTCCGATAATCCGCCACCTTTAGGACCCAGGGGGTGCCGGATTATCAGATATGCCGGACTATCAGAAGGAGGGGCTATGAGGGGTCTGGGGTGGGGATGCCACCCAAGACCCCTCATAGCCCCCCCTTCCGATAGTCCAGCTCTGCCCCAGGCGTCCCCAATTCAGCCGCTGCTGGTCAGTTTCAGCAGCGGCTGAATTGGGGAAGCCTGGGGCAGAGCAGCTGGGGTGCTGCTGGGTTGGTCCGGTAGCGCCACCCCTCAGCGCTGCAAGACCAACCCGGCAGCACCCCAGCTGCTCTTGGGGACGCCTGGGACAGAGCAGCTGGGGTGCTGCTGGGTTGGTCCCACAGCGCCGAGGGGCGGGCGCTACGGGACCAACCCTGCAGCACCCCAGCTGCTCTGCCCCAGGCGTCCCCGATTCAGCGCTGAAACTGATCAGCGGCTGACACCAGGCTGACACCAGTTGCTCAGTAGAAACTGTTAAAAAAAAAATACAGGTTAAACCTCTCTAGTCTGGCAACATCTGTGGTCCAGCATGATTTTAGTTAGCTGGATGTCCGCTTATCATGAATGCGGCCAAGTTTCCTGCAGCCTCACAAACTTTGTTTACTGCCACCAGTCCTGGCTCCCAGTGTTCTGTGCTATTATTTAGCTCTAATTTACCTCTAGACGTCTTCTAAGAGCCCAGCAAGCAGTGGAAGTATTGGTAATGCTGCTAAGTGTAAGCATGTTTTTATGCTTTATCTACTTGTTTTCTTGTGCCAATACAGTAAAATTAGGTAACAATACTAACAAACAACACTAATACTTTGCTATGAAGAGAGCTGATAACCTTTGGGTAGGCATAGGCTTATATAGGGTGTATCAGTACAGTCAGACATTATTAAACAGCATGCAGAACGAACGACGAGCGAAAAGTTAAGACCCTGGTATTCGGCATAATGGATGGTCTGAATAGGAGAGGCAGACCCCACAGAGAATGGGTAGATGATATAGTAAATTGGTGTGGAGCTAGTCTACAGAAACTAAGCCACTCCGCACTGGACAGGGAAAGATGGAAGGAAACAGTGAGGGAGGCATCGGACACCAATGGGTGTTGAGCGCATGGTTGTTGTCGATGATGACTGTACGCACTGTTCCACTTATTCACCTCAATGAAATAAAAATAAAAATAAAGAGAGACACACTAGCTATAATATTAACTTCCCATGGTCCAGCAAATTCTCTGAATCGGCACTTGTCAGGTCCCGTGAATGCCAGACTTGAGAGGTTTAACTTCAAGTACATGGACATGTGTTTTAAAGGCTCTCATAATACATACCCACAAAGAGGGCCAAATTAAGATTGCACAGGCAACCTTAATTCTGGCATTCCAGAGTGCTTGACTTTGTAATCTTACTAACGTTCTTTTGACATAGTTGTTTTATGTGCAATACTTGTATAAATTATTCTTTTACAAGTAACATTACTTTGATACCATGTGAGAAAGAGATAAGAGAGAGAGAACATGAACAAAACTGAGGACTTCATCAGCTCGTTTAATTTTCTGTCAGCATTTTGACTAGTTTTAGGGAATTCTGCTGCCCCATCCCACATTGTTCTCATGCTTTTTAGAGTGAGAATAAGAAAATGGGAAATAGATTTATGGGATAAGATCCCCTCCTTGGTAGTACTATGCTCTCAGGGACATTTCAAGGCTCTGACCCAAAGCCTTGTAAACAGTATAAGGGAGATTTATGTGAAAACATATGGAAACTGCTCTTGGATTATATCTAGGGATCTACAATTAAACTGTGAAGTTAATAACACTACCATGTTTATTGGAAGGACTTTTATATGCTGAAATTTAATCTCTAATTAATCTCTCTAATTAATATCTGCTTTTATGTCATGTAGATAGATAGCAAACAGAAACAGGGAATTTTGCATGGGAGCTCCTCAGGTAAAAGAGGACAGACTACAGTTAAGTCTACACTTAAAATGCTGCCACTAGTGCTTTACATAAGAACGGCCATAATGGGTCAGACCAAAGGTCCATCTAGCCCAGGATACTGACTTCCAACAGCTGCCAATGCCAGATGCCCTAGAGGGAATTATCAAGCAATCCCTCTCCCGTCACCCATCCCCAGCCTCTAACAGAAGTAGGGACACCATTCCTACCCATCCTGGCTTATAGCCATTGATGGACCTAACCTCCAAGAATTTATCTAGTTCTTTCTTGAACCCTGTTTATTTTAACCAGTTATAATAAAGATAGCTTTAATAAAGATGCTCTTCCCCAATGGGAAAGAGTTCTCTCCTTGGCATAGTTAATCCACCTCCCCAAGAGGAGGCAGATATGTCAACAGAAAACGCTCTCCCACCGACAGCACTGTCTACACTAAGCAATGTAGATCAGATAATTGGGATGTGGATTTTTCGCAACTCTAAGCAACGTAGTTATACCAATGTGAGTCTGTAGTGTACAACAGAGCTATGTGACTATACAGGTGAGTTAGTTTGTTATGTACTTGTTTGCCATATGCTTGACTGATTAAATATTATCATCTAGTCCACACTAGATAATTCACAGCCTAAGCAACATAGTTACGCCGACCTAAGTCCCTGTATAGACAGCACTAGATCAACAGAAGAATTCCTTCAAACTAGCGACTGCCTGTACGGGAGGCAGAGAACCTACACAGATGGGAGAATCCCTCCCATCATCATAGCTAGTGTCTGCACTGAAGCACTATAGCAGCACAACAGTGCCACTGCAGTATTTTAAGTGTAGTAAAGCCACCCAGATATACATATGAAATGATGGGTTCTAAATTAGCAGTAACCACTCAAGAAAGAGTTCTGGGAGTCATCATGGACATTTCCCTGAAAACATCTGCTCTGTGTACAGCAAAAGTCCCTACTCTGTTCATTCCATCTGAAGAATCTGGTACGGGCTACTCTTAAAGACAGGTTACTGGGCTAAATGGACTATGGTCTGACCCAGTGTGGATTGACATACGGCTTGTTTGGGTGTTGCTGGCTTGGGGGTCATTTTTTTCCTGTCTCTTCTCTGTTGTTTTTTGATCTGTGAGAATAGTTGGGGGAATAAGGAAAAACAAATGAGTTACTAAGTGAGCTATGAACAAGTTCACAAATTATCTTAAAACTTCCAGACTCAGTTGATCATACTACCATTGCCTTTCCATGTTTTGAGCACAAGGCACCTGACACAGGGAGGAAAAAAGCCTAATCACAGAAAAATTAGTTCTTGCAGAGTTGTATCACTAAAAGTTAGATATGGTTTACTATGGAATTTACAGTTAACCTATATACAAGAACGGATGGGATACTTACATGATTTTTCTGATCTCTCCAGATCAGCCGGTGTGTGCTAAGTAGCAATACCCCAGTATCAAACTTTACCTGCACACACAAACACAAAAGACACTAAATTAACAACAAATTTAACAAACAAGCTAGGTAAATATTGATTTTAAAGCATTATACATTGTCATAATAAATCCTCTGGATTAATCAAATATTTTTATAACATTCTGTTTTTGCTGATAGCACAGCCAGCCAAGTTGACGAAGCAACAAAAAAGAATTATTACAAAAAGATAACATTGATATGGACAAACTTCCTTTTCAACTGTACAAACTCTCCCCCAGGAAATCCAAAAGGATCCTCCCTTTCCTATAATACCAACGCCCCTAGAAGAGCATTGGGTTTCTACCACTAGGGAGGGGTGTATCAGGTTTACCGTATGGGCAGTGCAGACACAGCATGCCAGGCATGGGACTGACATGGGATCCCTTCCTGCTACCCCTACACCTCTCTGACTAGGGAAAAGGACAAGTCTCAGAGAGGTAACCACTAGCCATGTTAGTCCCTATCTGCAAAAGCAACCAGGAGTCCTGTGGCACTTTAAAGACTAACAGATTTGTTTGGGTATAAGCTTTCGTGGTAAAACCCACTTCCCTGGAATGCATCTGACTGACGTGGTTTTTACCCAGGACAGCTTATGCCCAAATACATCTGTTAGTCTGTAAGGTGTCACAGGACTCCTAAGGGGGTGTGTGTGTGTGTGTGTGTGTGTTTAAAGGAAAGGGGTTAGAAACAAGTCCTCGCTGACCCACCAGGACGCTCCAACCTGCTACGCTTTTTACCGGGTAAGGCGAGGGGCGGGTTATCCCGGGTCTACCACAAAGCAACCCGGGCATCGAGCGCCCGGCAGAACCTAGCTGCCTGTCTGACCGCGCGCTGCAGGGGCCGCCACCTCCATCCGCCTGACGCCGGGCCCGCCCGCGCCACTGGGCCGGGAGCCCGACCCCAAGGCGGCTCGGGGCTCCATGGCCGGGGCACGCAGCGGGGGGGTGGTTCCCGGGCTCTGGCGCCCTGTCCGCCGCGCACCGAGCACGATGGCTGGGCCGGGGTGGGGTGTGAGGCGCCGGCCGCCGCTAGGCCCGAGCCGGGCGCTCCCTTTACCTTCTCCTCCCCGTCGTAGAGCCGCACCCCGCGCTGCTGGATCACCAGGGTCTCGTTGATCTCCAGCAGGCCGCTGGCCCACGCGAACCTGTCCATGGCGGCGCCACCAGCAGGCCACAGCCGCCTCCCCCAGCCCGGCCGCAGCCTCTCTCGGCCGGCTGCTGCTTCCTCCTCCTTCTCCTCACCCAGCGCGCTGCGCCCTCTGCTGGCCGCCAGGCTGCGCCGCCGCCATCCGCCCGGCCACAGCTCGGCGTGTGGGCCTCCGAACAACCTCCCGCCCAGCCTGAGCCCCCTGGAGAGATGGACTCAGGAGTCGTCCCAAGCCCCCCAAGCTGGATAGGCACATGCCTAATGCTGGGGGAGGTTATGACCCCCCACACACATACTATGATATCCATGGGAGGATTGCTCATGGCATGCAGGAGACGAGATAGGATAGGGACATGCAGCAGTGTCACACTAGGCTCAAGGAGCTGAGGCAGGCATGCCAGAAGACAAGGGAACCCAATGGTTTCTCTGATGATGCAGTGCTTGTACCTCACTGTCAAGAGCCCTATCCATACTTCAGGGGGACTGGAGGCAGCAGGCAGTAGAGACATCCCAGAGGATGAAGTGATGGATGAGGACATGGAGTTGGAGGAGGATGTGGGACACGCAACAGTCATCCAATGGTGTGGCAAGCCAGGGCATATTTTTTTTTCAGAGGGGTCTTGGCAATCTGAGCACCTTGGCTTTGGCACTCATGAAGCACCAGAGGCAAGCTCTAATAAGCACACATTTTGCTTTGATACTGCTAGGATGTTGAGGTCTCATTTACTTCATTATATGGTATAGGAAGGATAAGGGATAAAAATTAATAATCGGACCTATGCAGGCTCACAGTGGAGATCCAAATGAAAAGTTTATTAATCTACATCAGGATGTCCTGGGAATCCTCCATAGAGAGCTTTCAAGTAGGTACTCGACAATCTTCTGCTGACCTGCCTTGTTTCTGCCATGCCACCTAGCAATTATTTCTGCAGGGACCAAAGTCACATGCAGGCAAACACCATATGGACCAAGTTTGAAGCCACAGGCATGCAGGAGATGAACCCTTGCATCTTGAATTACTTTCAGGAGTAAGCAGCAGTGGGGAAACTGCAGCAAGGCAGCCCCAATTCTCTTTGCTCCCCTGGCTGCATTGCTCTGCTTCTGCCCATGCATTTTGGGGGTTTGTGATCACTTGTGCCCCCCGCCACTGTCTCAAAGCCATTATCTAAAGCATTGATGAAGATTTTGAACAGAAATGTATCTAGAACTGATCCCTGCAGGACACCACTCATTATGCCCTTCCAACATGACTGTAAACTACTGATAACTACACCCTGGGCACCATTTTCCAAACAGTTTTGCACCCACCTTATTGTAGCTCCATCTAGGTTACATTAGTATCAAAAACTTTACTAAAGCCAAGATATGCCATGTCAACCACTTCTCTCCCTTCCCGTGCCCCCATCCACAAGGCTTGTTATCTTGCCTGTCCTAAACACTTGGGACTAGGGACCAGGAAGGTTGGGGGGGACTAATAAGAGTCTTTTAAATACTCAAAATGTGTTATGCACTCCCTCAAACTCTGCATGTTGGCTATTTTACAGCATTCTGTCTCCTGTCCGTATAGCAGTACAGATATCGAGAGGGACTGCGAGAGTCTAGCAGTGAGTGCCAATGAATTAGGACAGCTGTACCTTTAAGAACACAGTAGGGAAGCTGCCCTGCGCTCCTACACAGCACCCAGAGAGTGATAATAAACCCCCTCTCTGCCCCACACCTCTGCCTTTGCACACTCAGCAGGTGGCTCATTCCACTGGGGTAACTGTTATCCCTACTGTCCCTCTCTGTGTGCTTCCGGGCTTCCCTGTCCATAGACCATGATTGATTTGGGGATGGGGGAAGCCCCTTTGCCCCACACCCCAGTTTCCTCCTAGGCACCCATGCCACTGGCGGTGGGAAGAGACTTCCTGTGCTCCCCCACCCCTAGGCCAATCAGGGCTTGGAGGCAGGGGATCACGCAAAGTCTCCTCCCGCCCTGCCAGGAGTGCGCGGCGGCACTTAGAAGTGCTGCGTGCTCCTGGCAGGGCAGAGGAAACTTTGTGCTTCTCCCGGCCCCCAGGCCCTAATTGGCCTGGGGCCGGGGGAGTGGCAGTGCCTCCATGGGCTAGATCTGGCCCGCGGAGGCCCATTTGCCCACCCCTGATCTAGATGGTGTTTGGTCCGACCATGAGGGCAGGGGACTGGACTTGATCTCTCAAGGTCCCTTCCAGTTCTAGTATTCTATTAATATAGTCCATAACTTGTCAAAAGATTTTTAATTAAACCTTTAAAATATTTAAAGTAGTCCATTATATGTCCAAGGCGGTTGACTGGAACTCAGAACTTCTGTGTTCCACTCCTGGTTTGCCACTGCCCTGTTGTCTGACCTTGGGCAAGTCACTCTGCTTTGCACCTCAGTTTCCCCTGGTGAGAATGGGGATAATGGAATTTACTTTCCCATGCAAAGCACTTTGAGATCCATGGTCAAGGAGTGCTATATCAAAGCTACATAAGTCAGCTAACTTCTAGTGAAGTCTCCTCAGTCTCTTTATAGTTTACACACTCAAAACTCCAGTCATCTGAAGAAGTGGGCTGTGTCCACGAAATTTCATACCATCTACATGTTTTGTAAGTCTTTAAAGTGCTACCAGACGATTTGTTGTTTTTTAAATTTTCCCTGATGTGGTTATTTCTGTAGTTCCGCTATCCCAGAAGCCACTGGAATTGCGAGCCCTGTTTGCACTACGCGCGTGAAATGAGCATATCACTGAGCAGAGCCTAGGCTGGCACCTCCCAGCGATCCCACCCCGACTCGCTGCAGTTTATGTTTTAATTCCCTTCGGCAGCAGCCCGCTGGCCGTGCGACTGCCCATGCGCGCTGCGTCAGGCCCCGCCTCTCCCAAGGGGAGACCCCATTGGCCAGTTCAAGTCCCGCGGCCGGGCCAATCCGGGAGGCGGTACCGTACCGGGCAGCGCCGAATTCAAACGGCGGAGCTGGTGGTCGCGCGGCAGCGGTTGTGCGGCTCCCTCCTCCCTATAAATCGTCCGCGGCCATGAGCGGCCGCCTGGCTCCGCAGCTTCCGGCCACCCGCAGAGCCGAGCCGGCCTACCGAGGCAAGGGCCGCGCCCCGGGGACGCGGCTGGTAGGGGTCCGTGGAGCCGCCCGAGGCCCCGGCTGCTCCAGCGACAACAGCCGGTGGGTCGCGTGGCGGCGGGGTCGGGTCTGAAATCCTCTGCTGGGATCAGAGCCGGTACCTGGCTGAAGTGTCGCCCGCCTGGTCTCGTTCTGCGCATGCGCCCAGGTAGCAGCAGTGGCTTTGGGTGCCCAGGGCAGCTAGCAGCGGGGTGGCTCGCTATGCTGTGGGGGTGGAGGGGGAGGCTGCTGGCCCCCTTGTGAGTCTCAGCTGGGATGCCATCCAGGTCTGGGACAGACCCTCTCCCAGATGCAGCAAGCTCTGCACATTCCCCCGCCTGTTTCTTGCGCCCACCGCTCCTCAGCTGCAGCGGGAGGGTTCGCTGTACAAGAAGCTACTCCCCCGCCCTTCTGTTCAACCCCCCTCATACCCAGTCCCTGCTGCTGCTCCTCACACTGTTTGCATGCAGAATCCCCTCTGAGCCCCATTTCCCCTTGCACTTGGACCACTCTGAGTCACCTGCACCTGGATCCCCAATAAGGAGTCCCCAGTGGGGGCTCTTGCGCATTTCAAAGCGGAAGCACCCACATGGAGTCTGGGGCCAACGCGGGGGGAGATGCCTCAGCTGATCCCAGGCTCCCTGCGGTGCCACTTTGAAATGCTGCCACTTTGACATACCCCTTCTTCCCCCTCCTTGTGGGGGGGAGGGAGGAAGAAATCGACTAGTCTACTCAACTATCCAATAAGCATTTGCTTATCAGTGCTTAACATTCTTAATCCCCACCCCACTGAGCCCCAACCCTCTGTACCTGGATCTTTGAGCCCCACTTTTGTAGCACTTAGACCTCCCCTCCCCCTTTGCTGAGCTCTGTCACCCACATCTCTTCTGCTAAGCTTTCCCCACCTTCACCTGGATCCCTTCCCCCTGCAGAGTGCCATTATTACACCCAGAACTCCCAACAGGCCCCAGTGGATTGAGTGTGCCCCTCACACAATCCTCAAACCACACCTGAATCCCCCAGAGCTTCTCCACTCTTTAGTTCCTGACTTACTGCCTGTGCATGGTGCACCTGGCAAGGAAGGGCAGAGCCATAGGCTGTTTCTGGAGCATGTTGTGAACAGCCTTGTCACTGAGTCTGTTTCTTGGGGGGGGGAAGAGCAGCACAGTGATTTCCCACCTCTGTGCAGCCAGTTGCCTGTGCTCCCCAATGCCATGTTGGAGCCTACACGTTGGACAACTTTGCAGAATTTTTATTTTTGGCACAGAATGCCCTCAGGAGTATCTTTGGCACAGGAGCCCTCACCAAAGGCTCTTGTGTAAATTACATGGCCATGGGATAAGAGGGAAGGTCCTTTCTTGGATTGAGAACTGGTTAAAAGACAGGAAACAAAGGGTAGGAATAAATGGTAAATTTTCAGAATGGTGAGGGGTAACTAGTGGTGTCCCCCAAGGGTCAGTCCTAGGACCAATCCTGTTCAACTTATTCATAAATGATCTGGAGAAAGGGGTAAGCAGTGAGGTGGTAAAGTTTGCGGATGACACCAAACTGTTTAGGATAGTCAAGACAGAAGCAGACTGTAAGGGACTCCAGGAAGATCTCACCAAACTGAGTGATTGGGCAACAAAATGGCAAATGAAATTTAATGTGGATAAGTGTAAAGTAATGCACATCGGGAAAAATAACCCCAACTATACGTACAGTATGATGGGGGCTAATTTGGCTACGACAAATCAGGAAAGAGATCTTGGAGTTATCGTGGACAGTTCTCTGAAAACTTCCACACAGTGTGCAGCGGTCAAAAGGCAAATAGGATGCTAGGTATTATTAAGAAAGGGATAGAAAATAAGACCCGGAATATCTTACTGCCCCTGTATAAAACTATGGTACGCCCACATCTTGAATACTGTGTACAGATGTGGTCTCCTCACCTCAAAAAGATATTTTGGCCTTGGAAAGGGTTCAGAAAAGGGCAACTAAAATGATTAGGGGTTTGGAACGGGTCCCATATGAGGAGAGGTTAAAGCGACTGGGACTTTTCAGTTTAGAAAAGAGGAGACTGAGGGGATATGATAGAGGTGTATAAAATCATGAGTGGTGTGGAGAGGGCCGATAAAGAAAAGTTATTTATTAGTTCCTAAATAGAAGAACTAGAGGACACCAAATGAAATTAATGGGTAGCAGGTTTAAAACTAATAAAAGAAAGTTCTTCTTCACACAGCGTGTAGTCAGCATGTGGAACTCCTTGCCAGAGGAGGCTGTGAAGGCTAGGACTATAACAGAGTTTAAAGAGAAGCTAGATAATTTCATGGAGGTTAGGTCCATAAAAGGCTATTAGCCAGGTGATAAAATGGTGTCCTTGGCCTCTGTTTGACAGAGGCTGGAGAGGGATGGCAGGAGACAAATCGCTTGATCATTGTCTTCGGTCCACCCCTCTCTGGGGCACCTGGTGCTGGCCACTGTCGGCAGACAGGATACTGGGCTAGATGGACCTTTGGTCTGACCCGGTACGGCCGGCCGTTCTTATGTTTTATGTTCTTAATAGTCTGGGCCCACCACTCGTACATCCACATAAGATCTAAAAACATAAACAAAATACAGGGGAAGGTGCAGGGTCTGTTCATTGAGGCAAAAAAGGAAGAGTAGTGTACACTGAATCACTCAATTTAACACTATTCTTTAGCAAGTATGAACATGAGACAATTCCAGGGATAGCCCAATCCATGGGTGGGCAAAAAGGCCTCCACAGGCTGGATCGCCTGCATAGTCCCTGCTGCTCCCCTGCCCCCAAACCGATTAGGGCATGGGGTTGGGGAAGCGCCCGAGGCCTTCTTGCTGCTGCGCTCAGGGCAGGGGGGAGAGCGGAGGAGGCTTTGTGCTGCCCCTGCCCCCAGGCCAATCAGGGTCTGGGGCCGGGGGAGCTGGGTGACGCTTCCTTTGTCTTGCCTTGGCCCTGCAAGTAGCCCGCGGCACTTCAAAGTGCCACATGCTCCGTGCAGGGTGGGAGAAGGCTTCCCGTGCTCCCCAGGCCCTGAGTGGGGTGGGGGAGCGTGCCAAGCCTCTTCCAGGGCTCGGGTGCATAGTGGGAAGGGAGGCCAAAGGGGCTCCCCCACCCCCAGACCAATAACCAAAAATTATTGCCCACCCCGGCACAATCCCACTTGTCTTTAATATACACCACTATCACTATTGTGCCTTAGATTTCCTTTTAAAGAAACTGATGCTGCAACCCTTGACAAAATAGCTAAATTCATCTTAGTTGCTTCCTTTTAATCAAAAAAGGCCTTGAGAAAGTATGCCTTGAAGATAATCTAATTTGGGGCACTGACAAATTTAAGTGCGAGACAAATTCCATAGTAAATATGATGGGGTTTGGTCACAGATGTGCTGAAATACCACTGATCCTGTTTACCTGCCCCTTGTGCGTTGGCACAGAAAGTTAGTGTAATAGAGACACTGAGATTAACACAACTCTGGGAAGGCTCAGTTAAAAGCACTTGTGACCGTGCACCAGGGTGCGGTGTCAATGGGATCAGAACCCCACAAACATCCTTATAAAACCAGCCAATTGGAGCTGCAACAGCAGTGCCTGTGGCCTGGGCAGCACGCAGAGACCCACTTCCCCCACCCCGTATATGGAGTGCACTGTGCAGAGACACATGCTGGCTTGCGGCTTGGAGTTGCGTGTGGGGCTGTGGCAGCCAAGGAGCCTGCCTGAGGGTCCCACTGGGACACTGGCTAGGAGCCACCTACCATGGTAAGCGCCTCTTGGCCGGAGACAGCACCCCACCCCATGTTGTAACTAGGGATATGATAGTATAAATGGTTAACCTTCACAGTTATGCGTAGACACAAGCACACTGACTCCCCCCCGACCCCATTGCTTCTTCTGATACATACTTGACTACCTTAAAATCTGGCTACTGCCTCTCCCCCCTCCCCGCCACTCTATCAGAGGCAGCAGCACTGGCGGAGAGCTGGTGCATGTGGGGAGCCAGCTATTAAGCCGACTCCTTGAGAGCAACCTCCCCCCACACGCTGCTGCCTCTGATGCGGCAACAACAGGGTGAGGGAAGGCAGGAGCCACCTTTTAAGCTAGCTCCCTGCGTGTACCAGCTCCTGTGGTGCTGGGTGTGTTCGCTCCCTCCCCCAACACTGCTGCCTTGGTATCAAAGGCAGCAGCGTGGGAGGAGGCAGGTGGGGCTCCACTGGCTCCTGGGAAGCTGCCTGTCCCCTGCGCTGCAGCCTCTGGTACAGAGGCAGCAGTGCGAGGGGTGGGTGACAAGCAGGAGCTGGTCTGCACAGGGAGTTGGCTAAGCCCCTAATGGCCACTCTCATATTGCGTCCCTTTGAACAGCAGCATGTTATAGAGCAGCAGTTCTCAAACTTTTTGGGCTCCGGAGTCCTTTACATGCGTAAAAATTTATGTGGCACCCCAGTGGTCTACTGATGGTATGTGTTGTACCTATCGATGTTTCCAGTTTGTCAATCTCGCGGAGCCCCTGGAGATCGCGGAGCACAGTTTGAGAAACACTGTTATAGAGAACAGCCCCTTTCCTGGGCTTCCAGTTTTCCTGGCACAACCAGACCCTGATCTTGCTTTAAGTTAGGAGAAGAGGAATCTGTATATCAAGTTCGATAGCCCTAGCTCTTGCTGTTTAGGAAGAGTTCTTGAACAAATGGACTTGCAGACAGACAAGTGCACTCTTAAAATATATAGATTTCTCCATGCTTGTTCAACAGTTGGTTCTGCAACTAGGTTGTGACAAAAAAGCACAAACATAAAATGATCAGGTTTGGACGGCTTTTACCTGTATTGTCTAACTAGCCATGGGTTCCCAAACTGGGGGGTGTGAAGAAATTCCCGGGGAGACAAGCAACCCCGTCAATTTCCTCCTGCCCCCCAAGTTTTGCTGCTATTTTTGTTTTTTTGGCCCTGGTCAGTTTTGTTTTTGGTTTTTTGTTTTTTTTTCCTTTCCTCAACAAGTTTTGCTGCTATTTGGGGAGCGGGGCATGAGGATTTCTCAAAAATCCAAAAGGGGGCGTGATGCCGAAAAGTTTGGGAACCACTGAACTAGACAATGCTGGCATAAGCTCCTTTGTTCCCTTTTTGATAGCACTTCATTGTTGCTGCTGCAAGTGGAACTGCACCAGTGCTAGAACAACAGTAAAAGAGGTTTAAACAGAAAAGAAAAAAGGCAGCCATAGAGAATAAAAACACCACCCTGACTAGGAATTTCTTTTTTGCTCAATGATTGGTTGAGCAAAATGTCAACTGAGAGTGTTTAAATAAGCCATACTTGAATACCTACAAAGTGTTAAAAGATATAATAGCTCAGTGTGTGGATATTAATTTTATATTAGGAATTTGAATGATTAACTGGTAAGCATCAGGTGATGTTTACCGGTTACAGTTAACTAGCGACCTGGGCTGGAGCAGCCCCTGCCCATCCCCCGTTAAAGCGGTTAGGTTAAACATAATGTTTTACTGGCTGACAGATTTAAACTGGATTTTATATCATTTCATATGCAGTTAGAAAATTTTTTCTTCAGATCTCTGTTCAGAGATTTCATTTATTTGTCTTTTGAATCTTGATACAGTAGACTT
This sequence comes from Rafetus swinhoei, assembly GCA_019425775.1. Classification (NCBI taxonomy): domain Eukaryota; kingdom Metazoa; phylum Chordata; order Testudines; family Trionychidae; genus Rafetus; species Rafetus swinhoei. The sequence goes on from CM033437.1 coordinate 59,311,362, forward strand.
CCGATAATCCGGAACCTTTGGGACCTAGGTGGTGCCAGATTATCAAATATGCTGGACTATCAGGAGGTACTATAAGCTGGTTATATATACTGTGTCCAGTATATACTGTATATAAAGTGTTTTAACCCTTTTTATTGTACATACTGGATACAGTATACTGAATTGTTTTATTTTTTAACCCTTTTTTACCCTTTTGCTCAGTTCAGCAGCTGCTGCTGCTGCATTGTGACTCGTTTTGGCCGAAGCTCACTCACTAGGCTCTTGCCATTTTGATGCCGGACTATCAGGAGTGCCATACAATTGGATGCCGGACTATTGGAGTTTTACTGTCATATTGGCCTAAAGATACTTCATTTTATTCTTACAAATTCATTTGAGATGAGTTGAGCTGAAATAAGGATTTTGTGTAACTAAAAAAATGTTCACTTTCTTTTAATCCATTAGAACAAAGAAGACAAAAGGTTGAAGAATACTTGTTGAGAAAAAAGGCCATTTCTGGGTTGCTCATTCCAGAGAAGCGGACAAATACCAGGTGGAGTGAATTAAATGTCTATCATGAAGGGGACAGTTCACCCCTTTACACTGTTGCTATGGGAAGCTGAATTACCAATCAATAGCACTTAACCACATTTTTAAAAGTTACATTACTTAAACCTTTCTAATTTTATATCATGCTTGTAGCTAAAAGCTTCTGAGTAACAAATATTGCTTAATATATTTCTAAAACTATAAGGGATAGCAAATCTCTAGACAGGAGATAGTGTAGAAGAAGAACTGAGAGAAATCTGAGTTCTAATCCTGGCTCTATTAACTAGCTGCATGATTTTTCCCAAATCACTTCACCTCTGTGCCTCAAATTTCCCATCTATAAAACTCAGGAATAAGACTTGCTTTCCTCTTCAAAGGTGTTGTGAAAATCAGCATTGGTGCTACACTTTTGAATCTCTCTGTTCTGGCAATATCTGTCGTTGGGCATGGTATTAGTTAGCTGGGTGTTCGCTTATCGTGGGTGTGGCCAAGTTTCTTGCAGTCCTGTAAAGTTTTAGTCACCTGTCCTGGCTCTCAGTATTCTGTGCTGTTTAGCTCTACTCTACCCCTAACTGTCTTCCACTGCTTACTGGGCTCTAAAAGTGTTGGTAATCCTGCTAAACATAAGCATTTTTTTATGCTTTATTTACTTGTTTCCTTGTGCCAATACAATAACATTTTGTAATACAGTAGAGTCTCGATTATCCGACCTAAATGGGACCAAAGGATGGTCGGATAATCGGAAACGTTGGATAATACAGAAAATGCCTTGTGGGGTCCAAGGTATTTTCCCTGTCAGCTGCGGCTCCCCCATCCCCTCTGGCCAGCCGCGCTGCCCCGCGGCTGGCCGGGAGAGATAGGGGAGGTCAGGGGCAGTGCAGCTGGCCAGAGGGGATGGGGGAGATCGGGGCGCCCCACGACCTTCAGGGGGCGGGGACGGATGGGCTCCGGTATCCTGCCGCATGGCCCTGCTCCCTCTTCTCTCACCGCCTTTGTCTCTGCACTGCCTGGCGCCTTCCCTTTTCGCGCTCTGCTCTGCCAGCTCCGCCAGGCAGCGACAGGCAGGTCAGATAACACGGAATGTCAGATAAAGGAAGGTCGGATAATCGAGACTCTATTGTAGCATGAACAGTTTATGAAGACCGCATATAAGCCATGGCTAGGCGTAGGTTTCTATAGGGTGTATCAGTATAATCCTACATTAAGGAGCACTGCAAGCATTGTTCCATTTATTTACGTCAGTGAAATAAAAGACCTACTATGCTTTGGCAAATTCTCTTGTTCAGCAGTGGTCAGGTCCTGAGGGTCCAGACTACGTGAGATGTATAACATGAGATGTCAAATATTTGCTGTATTCATACAGCTGATTTTGTAGCAGGATATCCATGTGAAACATCATGCTATCTTAGCATAATGATTTCTAGCACTAATTATCAATGCAGGGACAAAATTGCTCATCCTAACAGAACTTCAATCTCTCACTTTTTCCCCATATTCAATGCCTTCTCTTACATTGTCTATTTTCAGTATTATTTAGTTAATTCATAACTTCATGCCATCATTTTTATGGCTTGCATTTAGGGCAGCATAGATAAATACTTAAAAAAAAAAACAACTTTTTTTTTTTAATTTGTAATTTTTTCTTTTTAAAAATAAACCTGTTTTGTATTAAATGCAGATTTCATTTTAAATATGTTAAAACTTAAACTTATCTTAAAACAAGGATGGGCAATAATTTTTGAACGGGGGCCACTTCAAAAATATTTGAAGTGGTTGTGGGCTGCCCTAAAAGGGGCAGGGCCTTTAAACAGCCGGAGTAGAAAAGGCTCGTGCTTCCCCTGCGGCTCCCAGGCATCGTGTTAGTGGGGAACTGGAGCTGCGAGCCCTTTCAATTCCTGCTATTTAAAAGGCTCACAGCTCCTGTCCTCACTGCTAGCGCATTGCCTGGGAGCTGGGGATGCTAGAGCCCTTTCAACTGCTTCTATTTAAAGGGCTCGAGCCTTCTCCAGGGTTGTTGTCTGACTGCTGTGGGGCAGGTGTGAGTCTTTTAAATAGAAGCAGTTGAAAGGGCTCCCAGGAAATGCGCTACGGGGCGTGGCCAGGAACTGCTGCGTGGGCTGGGTCAAAGCCTTAGGTGGGCTGAATCCAGCCTGCTGAGAGGCTTTTGCCCAATCCTGTCTTAAAACATTTAAATATAAAATGTACAAAATTCAAGAGCCTCTATCAAAAGCTTGTGTTAAATAAAGGCTGCTGCTCTATAAAAAGAGAGATGTTTGCCCCAGATGCTAACTTTTGAAGGAAAGCTTTATAAATTTGGTATAATAGAATTAGGGATGTAAGAGGTTAACTGTTTAAACTCTAAGCTGACGCTTATCATTTCCCGTTACCATTTAAACCCTGCTAGTGAGCATGGGTGGGCAGCCAGGAGCCCGTGGGGTTGGCAGCAGCTAGGATCCTGCAGTGTGGGACTGGCAACAGCCGGCAGCCTGTGGGGCCTGCAGTAGTCAGGATCACAGAGCCTGCAAGGACCAGCGGCAGCCTGGAGCCCGTTTAGCTGTGTAACCAATAGAATTTCCACCAATTACATGGTTCATATTTTTAAACATTTTTTACATCCCTACTATAGATCATCCCAAGTAACTTTAAGATATTTGAAAATGTTCCCAGGCTGATCTGAAATAATTAGTTTAATTCATTGACTACACTTAATCCCTCTGCTTAGTAAATCGTTTAGCTGTAAATGTGAAACACTTTTTGATTAGAAGATTTTGTATCCAAAACATTTTAAGGTTAACATTTAAGCTTAGCAAAAATAAGCTTTATTTGCTGTTCTTTGTGTTTAATTAAATTCCAGTTGCCACTTTGATACACCTTGACAAAATCATGAAGAAAAAGTTAATTATCTGGTAAATGAACAATAAATCATCACCTTATTCTAACGTACAAAAATGTACAATTCATAAGAATCTGAAAATATTAAGCTATGTAAGTGCTTAAGTATATAGTCATGTACCCTTGTAGATAGCAAAAAGATGGACCAAATCTAGTTTCAAGCTTCTATGTAGTTGTAAATAAACATGTTTTAATGGTTATATCTAGGGACCTACCAAATTTATGGTTCATTTTGGTCAATTTCATGGTCATAGGATTTAAAAATAGTAAATTTCATGCTTTCTTCTATTTAAACCTAAAATTTCATGGTGTTCTAATTGTAGGGGTACTGACCCAGAAAGGAGTTGGGGGTGGCATAAGATTGCTATGGGGGGTGGGGTGGTACTGCCATCTTCAAGGCCATCCCTTGGGAGCTGTTGGTCCTAGACCCTCACCTCATCCTACCCTTGCTCTGCCACCACTCCATTCCTTTCTCTAAGCTTTGTCCCTGCCCTGCCCCATCCCATGAGTGATGCAACCCAGGGTTTAACAGGAGGCCTGATTCCAACAGAAGTACCCCCCCATGCTCATTAGTGGTGGAAAGCAGAGTGACCCGGCACCAGCCTGCTTTGCTCTCCTGGCTCCCAACTGCGTTGCTTGGGGGAGCAGAGCAGGCTAAGGCCAGGTTGTTCCAATTTCCCATAGCTCCTGTCAATGCTAGTGTGTGTGGGGTTGGGCCTGATCCCCTGGTAATCCCCCATGCTGTCTTGGGCCACATAGGACCCTTCTTCCCCAAGTGTGGAGCTGCTCTCCCAATGGACAGGATGGCGCTGGTTATCCTTACTTCTGTGCTGCTGCAGGCAGTGGCGCTGCCTTTAGAGCTGGGTGGCCAGAGAGTGGTGTCTTCTGGCCGGGAGGTCAGCTCTAAAGGCAAAGCTGTTGCCACCAGCAGCATAGAAATAATGATGACATGGTATTGCCACCCTTATTTCTGTGATATTATATGCAGAGCGGGGCCCTCAGTCTGCAGCTGCCACGCTATGGCCATCCAGCTCTGAAGGCAGCAGTGCAATTTCTGTGCGGCTACAGGTGAGGTGCTGCATTCAGAGCTGAGCGACTGGCCAACAACCTCCACTCTCTGGCCACCCAATTCTGAGGGCATTGCAGAAGTAAGGGTGGCAATTCTACAATTCCCCCTAAAATAACCTTGCCCTGCCTCCTGTTGCAACTTCTTTTTGGGTCAGGACCACAATTTGAAAATAGGGATGTAATATTGAACTCTACTAAATGCTTAACCGATAAGTGGTGCTTATCGGTTAATGCTATCGACTACATGCAACATTTCCCCCTCCCCACCCCTCTCTGCAAGTACATTTTTGAACTTGTGCAGTGCAGGAGCAGGCTGGCTCATGCATGGACCCAACATCAACCTCTGTGCTGATAGTACTTGTACAGAGCTGCAGTGAGGGTTGATGCTGGTCCCGGCACTAAGAGCTGGCGTGTGGTTAGGCTGGCTCAGTCCTGGCTTGTGCTGGGACCCGGCTTTAACCCCTACTGCAGCTCTGCACAACAAGTGCTTATAGTGCAGAGCCACAGTGGGGGGTAATTGTTGGACCCAGCAGGAGCCAGGATTTAGTGGTAGCAGTGCTACCCGTTATAGACTAATCATGTAGTCAATGAAATTTTTGTCAACTACACAATTAGGCTGCGTCTAGACTGGCATGATTTTTCAGAAATACTTTTAACGGAAAAGTTTTTCCGTTAAAAGTATTTCCGCAAAAGAGCGTCTAGATTGGCACGGATGCTTTTGCGCCAAAAGTGCTTTTGCGCAAAAGCATCCGTGCTCGGTATAGACGCGCTTTTGCTCAAGAAAGCTCCGATGGCCATTTTAGCCATCGGGCTTTCTTGCACAAAAAATTAAGCTGCCTGTCTACACTGGCCCTCTTGCGCAAGTATTCTTGCGCAAGAGGGTTTATCCCTGAGCGGGAGCGTCAAAGTATTTGCGCAAGAAACACTGAATTCTTACATTAGAACGTCAGTGCTCTTGCGCAAATTCAAGCGGCCACTGTAGACAGCTGGCAAGTTTTTGCGCAAAAGCAGTCGCTTTTGCGCAAAATCTTGCCAGTCTAGATGCACCCTGAGGCTACGTCTACACTGGCATGATTTTCCGGAAATGCTTAAAACGGAACAGTTTTCCGTTATAAGTATTTCCGGAAAAAGAGCGTCTACATTGGCAGGATGCTTTTCGGAAAAGCCCTTTTTCCGAAAGCCGTGGCTAATGTAGACGCACTTCTCGGAAAAAGCCCCGATCGCCATTTTCGCGATTGGGGCTTTTTGAAAAGACTACTGGGCTGTCTACACTGGCCCTTTTCGGAACAGTTTTCGGAAAAGGACTTTTGCCCGGCGGGAGCAGCATAGTTTTCGGAAAAGCAGCTGATTTCTTACTGTAGATCGTCAGTGCTTTTCCGGAAATTCAAGGGGCCAGTGTAGACAGCGCGCAGCTTATTCCAGAAAAGCGGCTGATTTTCCGGAATAAGTGGCCCAGTGTAGACACAGCCTGAGTGTATTACTGGTTTCTTAATATCCCTATTTGAAAAACTCTGGTCTCCTCCATAAAATTGGTATAGGATAAAAACACACAAAAGACCAGATTTCATGGTCCTTGATGCATTTTCCCAGCCATGAATTTGGTAGGGTCCTAGTTATATTGGCCAATGAGAATGCATCTTTCCTTAGAATACAATTGAAGTAGAAATGGAAAAGTTGATTTAAAATCCATGATTTAAATCAAGGCTTTCCACTTCATAATTTAAATTGCTAATTGAAATTCTTGATTTAAATAAAAATCTTTATTTCAGCATAGATTTATTTTTACAGGGAGGTTTTGCCATCTTATTTTTCATTGTTGCTGTCAGCCTCTTTCCCTTTAAGACTTGGATCCTAGTTTTCTGTGTCAGGGTACGTCTAAACTACATTCTATATTTTAAAGAGGATAAGTAAATTCTGTGGGAATTTGCATATCTTCTTCCAGTCTCACTTTTGAAAGACGATCTTTCGAAAGTGAAAGTAGTCTGGACAGGGCTTTTTTGGGGGAAAAAACCCTTTTTTTTAAAAAAAAAAAAAAAAAAAAAAACACCCACGTAAACCTCATTTTTTAAGGAAGAGCGATTTTTTTTTTTTTTTTTCCGAAAAAGGGTTTTTTTTCCAAAAAAACTGCATCCAGACTACTTTTCACTTTTGAAAGATCCTCTTTCAAAAGTGCATATCTTCTTCCGATCTCAAACTCTGCGGAATTTGCATATCCTCTTTTGAAAATATAACAGTATAGACTAGCCTCATTGTCCCAGGTCACTCATAATTGTGTGACTTTGGTAAAGTCCCTTAACCTGCTTTCATCTTAATATATAAAAAGAGGGACTGTATGTGACGACGCGGTGGGGTCCCCTGACTCCTGCACCCCCGTAATGGCACGAACAGACTCCACCAGCCCGTAGAATGGAGGGAGTTTATTCCTTCTCCAGGATACAGCACAGCACAGCACAGCACCGATGTAATCGGGTTACAGAGCAGGTCTAGGATGCCTCAGCCCCCCTTGAGATGGGGGAGACTGGGCCCCTAAATCCCAGCCCCTGGCTTAGGCTGGTTCCTCCATGATCCCAGACAGAAACTAAACTAACTCTCTTCCAGCCCTGCCCCAGCCGGGCAGCAATCCACCTTCCTTTGTTTCTCTCCTGGGGTAGCTGGTCAGACAGGTTGAGAGACCCTCTTAGCATAATGACTCATTCTTCTGGGCTGTGGTACCGATGGCAGCCATTGGGGATTACCACAGAGCCAGCATAGGAACTAGCCAGATACCCCACTACGTCACAGTTCTCCCCCTCCGAGAGCGAACTGAGCAGGGTCACTCCGCTCGTGACCTAGGGAAGTTCGGGTCCTCTGCGTGGGAACCCGCCCTGGGGACATGGGTGCTCCCTTGACTCGGGCCGGCCGCGGCAAGGCCCCACATGAACTGGCTTCCCTCGTCCACTCGCTGCATCGCTCCAGGGCGACTGGACACAGGCCTGTCCTCTGTGGTCGCACCCACCCTTCCGCTGGCCTTGATCTCTGGCCAGGGTCTCTCGGGCCGGGGCCATGAGCCCAGCGAGCCTCCTCTGGACAGCCAGGGCGGCCTCCACCCCCGACGCTCCATCCCGGGAGGTCTTCCCCTCCCATAACGCTCTCAGCAAGCCCAGCGGCTCCTCTATACAGGGTAGGGGCCCCTGAGCAGCTTTCCTCCCATCTTGGGCCTTCCCGCCCCTCTGGCAGGAGTCGCAGGACCGGCCGTACCGCTGCACGGCTGCGAATATTCCCGGCCAGTAGAAGTGTTGGAGCAGCCTCAGCCGGGTGCGCCGGATCCCCGGTGGCCCGCAAAGGGACGCGTTATGGGCCAAATACAGCAGCTTGAGGTGATACTTTTGGGGGCGACCAGCTGCCGCTGGACCCCATGCCCTCACCTTCCTGGGGAAGCCATTCCCGGAACAGGAATCCCGCTCCCACAGGAATCTCTCCTGGCCTCCTCTCCCCAGGGGCTGAGCTGTGCGGAGGCCAGCCTCATCCCTCAGCCTCTGCAAGGGTCTGCCTGCACCTCAGCCTGGAATTCAGCCGCTGGGGCAGGGATCGGGACCTGTTCCCCACCTTTGCCTAGGTCCGGGGTCCCGCTTGGCTGGACCCGTGTCCACGGTGATGGGACCCTGGGGACCCTGCCAGGAGTCCTTCCTGGATCCAGGTTGCCAGCCCCTCGCTGGCTCTGGCTACGGGCGGTGACTAGAGCCCGCTGGGATTCCTGGGGCCACTCCTCTAGGTCATTCCCCATTAGCACCTCCGTGGGCAAGTGCGGGTGCACCCCCACTTCCTTGAGACCTTCCTTGGCCCCCCATTTCAGATGCACCCTGGCTACAGGCACCTTAAACGGGGACCCATCTATGCCCTTCAGGGTCAGCTGCGTGTGGGGTAGTATCCGGTCTGGGGCCACTAAGTCAGATCGGGCCAGCGTCACCTCCGCCCCCGTGTCCCAGAAACCCGTCACCTTCCTACCATCCACCTCCAGGGTATGAGGCACTCGCTCCGCCGCAGGGGCCGTCCTGCCCCACCCGGTACACGGAGAAATCCGCCTCCCGAGGGTCAGACCTCCCAGGGGGGGTGCACTGAGCATCCTTCCCCCCACTCTGAGCTGAGGTTTGCCTGCCAGCCCCTGCCTCTGGGGCAGCCTGCCCTTCCTCCAGCCCCAGCCAGTTAACCCTGGAAAGTCCCAGGTCATGGGACCTGGTGCACTGAGCCCTCTTGTGGCCTTTTTGCCCACAGCGATGGCAGGTTAGGCTTTGGGCTGTCTCTGTCCAGGCCCTGGCTGGTTCTCTGGGGCACAGATGTCCTGTTCCTTGGGCTCGCCTCGTAGTTGACTCCCTCCGTCGCTCAGCCGAGATCCGGTCTCTGTGCGATTCCCTTTCTCTCCGGGACTCCCGTTCACACCCGGACCGGCTCTCCGTGAACTCATCTGCCAGTCTCCCGGCCTCCTGGGGGGTCTCTGGTCTTCGGTCCTTGAGCCACAGCCTCAGTCTGGGTGGGCATGCTTCATAGAACTGCTCCATCATGAACAGCTTGAGCAGCCCTCTGCAGTCTGGGCTCCGACTCCAGACACCCACTTGCGGCAGTATTGCGCCAGGCGGGAGGCCAGGTCCACATAGGTCTCCGTGGCTCCTTCTGCACCTCCCGGAACTTCTTCCTGTACATCTCGGGGTCAGCCCGAACTTGTGCAGCAGGGCCTCCTTGACTCGGTTGTAATCCCTGGCTGTAGGTCCTCCAGCTGATTGAGCACCCGGCAGCTTCCTGGTTCAGTGCGGGGATGAGCTCCTGCAGCCAGTCAGCTGGGGACCCGTTGCAGTCCACAGGCCCTCTCAAAGGAGCTGAGAACCCGTCTATGTCTCCCATGTCCTTCAATTGGGCCACCACGAGCTTCTCCAAGCGTCTGGCCGCCCTGGGCCCTTGGGGCCCGTCCGCACTGGCGCAGCCGGGCCCCGCCACTCCGCTCTGCCATGGCCAGCTCATGCTGCCGCTGCTCTCTGGTCCTGGACTTCCAATTCCTTCATCTGCAGCTGGATTTCTAGCCGCCGCAGCTCCGCGGGTTGGACCCTCCTCGGCGGACTACGGCTTGCAGGGCTTCCTGGGAGGCAGTCCGGTCTCTTCGGCGGCCTCCAGCACTCCGCCCCCTCTCCGAGCCTGACACGCTCCCAGTGGGGTCTGGCTGTTCCCCAGGACAGGATCCCAGCCCTGTGGCTGGTCATTCTCTTCCAGCCGGGCAATCAGCTGGGCCTTGGTTGCGCTCCGCACAGGCAAGCCCCTCTCTCTGCACAGCTTCACCAGCTCTGCCTTCAGCAGTTGGGTATAGGCCATCTCCCGCTGGTCCCTCGGTGCAGACTCACCAGTCTAGTGCTGCTGCGCCACGATTCTCAGGAACCGCTTCGCTCTGTTTCCAGCACGCCTGGTTCCACGGCTCTTGCTTCTACTGCGCCTAGTCACTCGCCGCTGGATGCTCCATCCACGGGGTGCAGTGCATCCACTTCTGACACCAGTGTGACGCGCGGTGGGGTCCCCTGACTCCTGCACCCCGTGTGGCACGAACAGACTCCACCAGCCCGTAGAATGGAGGAGTTTATTCCTTCTCCAGGATACAGCACAGCACAGCACAGCACCGATGTAATCGGGTTACAGAGCAGGTCTAGGATGCCTCAGCCCCCCTTGAGATGGGGGAGACTGGGCCCCTAAATCCCAGCCCCTGGCTTAGGCTGGTTCCTCCATGATCCCAGACAGAAACTAAACTAACTCTCTTCCAGCCCTGCCCCCCAGCCCGGCAGCAATCCACCTTCCTTTGTTTCTCTCCTGGGGTAGCTGGTCAGACAGGTTGAGAGACCCTCTTAGCATAATGACTCATTCTTCTGGGCTGTGGTACCGATGGCAGCCATTGGGGATTACCACAGAGCCAGCATAGGAACTAGCCAGATACCCCCACTACGTCACACTGTATTACTGAAACAGTTGGTAACAAAATTGCTACATCAAAGGCTGTTGCCTTCTCTGTTCTCTGGATCATTCTATCAGCTACTACTAAAGGAGGAGGAAGATAGATCTTATTGGAACAGTTATAGGGCTAGCTTCTAAAGCAAAAATAATAGCTACTAACTGTTTCTGGAAGAGGAATTGGTATATGTATCTTTTTCTAGTAGCATCAAATATTTCTATGCAGTGGTTTTGATTTGTAAATTAAAACTGAAATAGATATCCCTTTTGGGACAAAGTTACTAATATGCTGTTTTATGGAAATCATGCATGCTAGATCCTGATGGTTTCCCTGCTTAACTCACAGAAGTGGTACCTAGTACAGGCAGTCCCCGAGTTACATGGATCCGACTTACATCGGATCCCTACTTACAAACGGGGTGAGGCAACCCCGCACTAGCTGCTTCCCCCCAGCAGACCAGGGAGACGCGAAGCTAGCACCCCCGCAGCAGACCAGGGAGACGCGGAGCGGCTTTTCTCAGCAGACACCTCAGCTTGAGAATAAAGGACTGACGGAACTGAGGTGTGGGAGAATAAAACTGAGCTCTGGAGAAATGTTTGGCTAGAGTTTCCCCTACAATATGTACCAGTTCCGACTTACATACAAATTCAACTTAAGAACAAACCTACAGTCCCTATCTTGTACGTAACCCGGGGACTGCCTGTATATATTCAAAATCCATTTTTAGCTATTCTTAACTCTATGCTTTTTCTTTAAAGCAGTAACAGAATTGGGAAAGCAGCTAGTGATAAACCACAAGACAAAATAAAAGTCTTAAAATCTGCAAAGCAGAAAATGGTAAGTTTATGCGTTTTTTCTTTTACATAACTGGCAGAAACACTAGCTACAAATTCAAAACAAGACTTTGTTTATCATTAACACAAGTGATTTCCACAACATGAAAAACTTGTACGCATGTAGCAATAAATGATTAAGATTTCATTCATGCTAATCAGTTAATGTGTGCTTGCTTTAGAGCCTTACAAAACACTATCTTTATTAATATACTGCATCCCAATTTTCTCCGGGACAAAATAAGCCTTCTGAACTGACTCTAAGAGACTGATTAATGGAATTATTTTACTGTGACCCTCTATAGTTCAAACTGTAGAATAGGTTCCATTATACAGTAAAAGCTTTTATCTGGCATGTTGTGAAAAGGGGGCTTCCAGGAAATGAAATGACAATTAACTAAGCGGGGGGAAGAGTGGGGGTTGGAGTGCATCTTAGGGCAGGGGGTTTAGGGTGCAGAAGGGGTTTGTGACACTGGATTTGGGGGGGGGACACTCACCTCAGGCAGCTCACCACAATTGCCCTGTCCTGGCTGCTTCTAGGTGGAGGCACTCTATCCCATCCCAAGTGCTGACTCTAGCTCCCAATGACAAGGAGCTACGGGAGTAAGGGCCTGTAGGCAGAGGCATCTGACCGTGCACCAACTGGACTATAAACTAGATTTTTAATGAAGATCAGAAATGCCAGTTTATAGAGTGTTTCGGTTAGTAAATGCTGGATAAAACAGCTTTTGCTGTAATATCCTGTCTTCACATACTCATAACTTTTCCTAAAGTTTGGCTGAAATTTTCCATGCATGGTCTCTATTCTGAGCAAAGTCTCCTCAGCTGTTAAGGGAGTGGAAAGTTCTAAAGTTCCAATATCACTTTAATAGGACCACAGTAAAAACTGGTAACAATTGGCATGGCTATAACTGTGAAGTGTGTGCTCTTCCAAGTTGTAAGGCACAGACAAATTTACTGAGTATGTTAGAAAGTAATGTGCTAAAAATCTTGGCAGAGCTTAAAAATGCTGTTTTCCCTATGGCTAGAACCCTACCAAATTCACAGTCCATTTTGGTTAATTTCACAGCCGGGGGCTTTAAAATGTGTTAATTTCATGAGTTCAGACGTTTATATCTGAAATTTCACAGTGGTTATCTTGGGAGTCCTGACCCAAAATGGAATTGGGTGAAGTTTGCAAAAAACATAAGAATGGCCATACTGGGTCAAACCAAAGGTCCATCTAACCCAGTATCCTATCTGCTGACAGTGGCCAATACCAGATGCCCCAGAGGGTGGGAACGCAACAGGTAATCCTCACCTGATACCTCTCCTATCACCCATTTCCAGATAAACAGAGGCTAGGGACACCATTCCTACCCATCCTGGCTAATAGCCATTGATGGGCCTAACCTCCATGAATCTATTTAGCTCTTGTTTGAACCCTGTTAAAGTCCTAGTCTTCACCACATCCTCTGGCAAGGAATTCCACAGGTTGACTGTGCACTGAGTGAAGAAAAACTTCCTTTTGTTTGGGAGTTGTTGGGAACTCTTCTCCCCCCACTCTCCAAGATTACCATCTTCATGTTTTTGCTGCCTTCAGAGCCCAGCGGCCACCAAGCTGTTAGAGGAGGTTAGTGGAGGTGGGTAGGACCTCCCTCAGGCTGCTGGGAACTCCTAGCTGTTGCATTTCTAGATCAAGGCATGGCTCTCAGGTAATTTGGTGTGTCCCCCAATCCCCAGAAAAATGGTTGCCCCAAACTTGGAAGAAGCACCAGGGCAGAAGTGCTGACAGGGTTACCGGAGCCCCGGTAGGAGCCATGGGGGAAGAAGCCCTGAGCCTTGGCACTGTCACTGTCAAACCTGAGCTGCCCTGAGCCTCATTTGGAGTGGCAGGGGGTGGCTGCCTTGAGCGCTAGCTAGAGTGGCAGGGGACAGAAGCCCTGAGCGTGAGTTGCCTTGGCTGCAGCCAGCAGGAATGGAAGCCCCCAGCTTGGTGCTTGGAGCCTCAGCAGGAGCTGCCTGAGGAGAAAAAGCAGAAGCCCAGAACCTAGACTGCTCCAGCTGTAGCCACCAGGACCGAAGCCCCCAACTCGGCAGGAGCTGCTGAGAGAAGAAGCCTTGAGATTAGAGCTGCAGGGATGGGGATGGAAGCCCAGAGCCCAGCTCTTAAGGCTGCTTAGGTGCAAATTCAGGGTGTACCACCCTGATTTCTGTGCTGGCTCTGGAGGTGGGTCTGATTTCTCCACAAAAAGTTACCATGCAGGGGAAGGATACTTTCTCTCTTCCCCCCCAGTGTGGCCAGCCTGGGAGTTTGGAGACTGGCCTGTCATCAGCGTGGAAGATCAGATTTCATGGGGAAGGGCTGATTTCACGGTCTGAGACATGTTTTTCATGGCCATGAAATTAGTAGGGTCCTGCATATGGCCTTACCAGATCTGATGTGCACAGAGTCTATTGATAGGAGAACTTATAAGAGATTAAACTATCAAATTGAAAATTCCTTTCCAAAAAATTACCTTGTAAGGAAAAGAAGAAAATATCAGACTAAACATCCACAATTCCAGGATTTCCAATTTGAAAGGTGTAAGCCACCAACCTAAGAGTATAATTAATAGAATAAGACAGTAACATTAAAAGTGATACAATGAAACTAAGAAGAAAAGTTGGAACTGAGCGTTAGGTAGGAAGTTGCCCAATGGGGAGCACTTGAGCTATAGAGGAAACCCTTTGAATAGCTGAAAGAGATCAATGTTTCCTTTATAACAGGATGTACAAGATGGGTTTCATAAATAGCCACTTCTTGGGCAGAAAGAACACTTAATTTGGTTGAGTCCTTAAACATTTTTTCTAAATCTCATGCAGCATAAAAATGGCTTTTTAAAAAAATCAGTGATGGTTTCCGCAGCCCATGAATTAGGACCCTATCAAAATTACAGCTGTGAAAAACATGTCACAGATGGTGAAAGTTGGTCTTTTGTGTGCTTTTACCCTATACTATACAGAGATCATGGGGGAGGCCACTGTTTCTCAAACTGGGGATCCTGAGCCAAAAGGGGAGGCAGGGGAATTGCAAGATTATTGTAAGGGGGCATGTGTGTCACAATATTGCCACTTCTACACTGCCTTCAGAGAGAGGTGGCCAGAGAGTGGTGATTGTTCACCAGGTGCCGAGCTCTGAAGGCAGCGCTGCTGCCAGCAGCCATGCAGAATTAAGGATGGCTTGATATGGTATTGCCACCTTTGCTTTTGGTCCACAGCTTTCAGAGCTGAGCCCTTTCAGAATTGCCACCCTTTCAGCCACTCAGCTATGAAGATAGCAGCGCAGAAGTAAGGGTGGCAATATCCTACCATTCCATCCATACTTTTGTGTCGCTGATGTTGGTGTCACCGTCTTCAGAGCTGGGCTCTTGGCTAGCAGCCGCTGTTCTTCGGCAGCCCAGTTTTGAATGCAGCGATGCCATCAGCTGCAGCACAAAAGTAAGATACTGCAACCCTATTATAATGACAGCCCTCTTTTTGGGTAAGAATTCCTATTGTTACAACACTCTGAAATTTCAGATATAAATATCTGAAATCATGAACTTTCCTAGTCATAGGATTTTTAAAACTGTAAACTGACCAGAAGGGATTGTGAATTTGGTAGGGCCCTACCTATGTGGTTCCAAACAGTTGTGTGAAATCAAAGAAAAGAAAATTAACAGTACCCTTGGAGTACATGTATCATCCCTTTTAACAACTCAAGCTAGTAAACATACCAAAATGCATATTATCCACACATACTTCAGCTTTAAGATGCTAAACAAATCTGAGTCAACTAGAAATAATATTTACAAGGAGAGTATGACCAATACAATATTTACTGACACTGGAAAGGAGAATAAAAGGCATTCACTAAGGCTTATACAGTTTCTCTGGATCCATGCTATACAAGAAAAAGTGAGAGAGACCTGTAAAAACAGATAAAAGTTCTCCTAGTTCGAAACTTTCACCTTGTGTGTGTCACCAACTCAGAGTAGAAGTCCCAGAACAAATTAACACATGGTTTCAGGGGTTGAAGTCAGATGCATGTTTCAAATAGCTTGCAAGTAAGGTTTCATCCTACTAGCATCCTACAAAACAACTAGCATCACACCTAGTACTTGCTATTTCTGACTCATAAGAGCCAGAACTCTACCACATAGCAAAGATCTGGCCTTAATGCAAACACAGAGGACTGCAGCAAGTAAGTCGGGACACTCCAAACAAACTGCCCCCTGCCTCCACCTCACTGTGCAGATACCAGCACCTACCTGTCTCCTTTTCCCCCACCTACTCCTGTGCAGTCTGCTTTCCCCCAGCCTAGCCGGAGGCTGGGATAAAATCCTGTTTCTCAGATCTGCAGGCACAAACTACCTCTCCACCCTTCCCCCACCTCATTCCAGGACACACTACAAAATCCCTCCACCTCACCCCAATGCCAGCACCCACCCATCCACCCCCCTCTTTCTCTCACCTATCCCATACACTCAGCCCCTTACTTCCCCCTTCCCAGCCCAGGAGGCTTGAGGAGAGTGCTGGGTTTCTGCCTCTGCCCTCATGCAGATGGGATTCTCCAAAGTCTCTTCCCCTCTGACTACCCCCCACCCCCAGCCAATTATTCCCTCCCTCCAACCACTTATTCCTTCTTTATCGCCCCTCCTTACCTGCTCTGGGAGCTCCTCAGTTTCAAGCATACAGTAGCTCCATTTGAAGCTGCTGCTTAGCAAGATGCCCCTCCCCATGCTGGTCAGCTGAGCAGGAGCACTGAACCTCTGAGTGGGGCTTGGGAAACAGCTATTAGGTCACAGCTATTTACTCTTGTTTCTCTCCCTCAATACCTCCTTTGCAGCAACTTCCATCTCTGACTTTTTGAGGTCACACTCACCTCCTTTTCCATTCCATCTGCTAAAATAGTTAACAATGGAATAGTTAATGTTGATTTTTAAGTACTGTCATTGGGCTTTTTATTTGATTCTCCAGTAAGATTTCTGTGTGATGGGGAGTTCTTATCTGAATCATCATTTTGGGCTGCCTTCTGCCTCAGGGAAAGGACATGACATTGCCATCCAGACATTAACTGAATATAAATCAATCTTTATAGTCATGGACTAGAAACTTATTTTTTAAGAATCAAAACTTAGATTTTGCACAGACTAAATCCAACCTGAAGGCTGTATGTTTGACAGAATTACTTGAAACCAGTACTCTCCACCTTTCCAGGCTACTGTACCCTTTCAGGAGTCTGTGTCTTGTATACCCACAACTTTCTCCTCACTTAAAAACGTTGGCTTACACAGGCAGACAATGAGTGTCACAGCACACTTACTGAAAAAATGCTTTATATCATCCTTTTTTTAATTATAAAATCAATTGGAATATAAATATTGTACTAATGCTTAAATATATAGGGCAGTATAAACATGCCATTGGAGGAAATTTCAGTTTGTACTGACTTAGCTAGTGCTTTTTATGTAGTCTGTAAAACTAGGCAAATATCCGAAGAATGCTTTGTATATTTATGGGTACATGTACCCCTGGTTGAGAACCATTGTTTTTGGAATCTAGATTTGTTGCCTTTTTTAAATCCTTATTCAGTGCTTAGGTGAGGATTTTTTAGTGGCAAGTTGAAATAACAGTTCATATTTCCCTTGTTTGTTTCCCTTGTAAGATGTGATGCATCCCGTTTCTTCAGACAACTTACAGTTTTCATTCATTTTCCCTGAAGTCTTGTAAGCTCATTTCAGCAATTTATATTATTGCCATATATTATGCATTTTTTTATATCATGTTATTTCTAATACCAGGAAGATAAAGAAAATGCTAATAGACCACCATGGAATCAGCCAAGCAACACTCTGGAAAAAATTACTGCTGCTTCAAAGAGCAAAACCTTAAAAACTACTACCATATTGACAAACTCAACTGTGGGAACAAATTGCAGTCCTGAAGATTTTAGTTTAGCTATTCATGCTTCCAAAGATGAAGCTGTTGAAATAAAAACCTATCGTGTGTCTTTTAGCCAGTCCTTCCTGCACAAAAGAAACATCAAAGAGAAGCAACTGATTGCAGAGAAGCAGAACTCTAATGCCAGCCTGCCAAAGAAACATGTGCCTGGCTCATATTGTGGCAAGATTATCTCATCAAAGATAAACTCTTTCCGAAATACACTAGAAAATGAAGATGCAAAGAGTTCTTTGGCAAACAAGAAACCTATCATTCCTGCCACCAAACCAGCAGTGAGACCACCATCCACCACCAGCAACAATGCAGTCAGGAATAATATTAGAGCCTCAAATTTGGCTAGTGCTGCTAAACCTGTACATGCCACCTCCTTCCAGAAGAAACCACCTATGAGTGCTTCTCATGGCACCCACTCAAAGTCCATCCAGAGCAAGGAGAAACAAATAGTAACAAAAGTATCCATAAATAATATGACTGTCCCGAGAAAGCCTGATAGAAGTGGACCACCACCATCATTAAAGACAGCTCTTCGTGATGCTAAACCCACCTCTGTTCCTGGGGCAAAGAGAACTGAGGTTCCATTGAGAGATGTCAGATCAGGAACTTCTGCAAAGTCTGTTTCTGTAACCTGTGTTACCAAGGCAACCCAGGATTCAAAGGCTGGCAACAGAAAACATGTTCTGCCAAAAGAGTCAGCAGATGAGCGAAGGTAACTGGATTAATCAAATTCGGTGGGGGGGGGGAGTGGATGGAGGTAGTGATTCTCCCCCCTCATTATGCAGCTCTCAATAGACTTGTTTCAGCCATAAGAGGATGTGTTCATATTGCTTTTAGATTCACTGTTTTATATATGGGAATTTTTATGCTGGGAACTGCGATTGAAAGCAGTCAGACTAACAAAACCAAGATTTAAAACTAAGTAGTAGAATTAAAATATTAATTGCAGAAGCATTTTAGGCTCTCGATTTGTCCTGCTTTCCTTATAGTTTCCGCAGCATCAGAAATACATCTCCAGTCTCTGAAGCTGTGTTGTGTTGGCCTTGACAAACCTGACAGAGATGTACATGTAATCAAACCACAAATGCATAGTAACTTCCATCATGCACTAAGCTATTTTTTATGTAGAAGCGAGCATAGCATTAATTAAAAACTGTGTAATAGGTAAGGAACACTAGATTTCTTAGTTCTTTCCTGCTCTAGATCAGAGATCTGAATCCAGTCTAGATAACTAGTTATAGTTGTTACTGGCTAATGGCTGTCTGGTGGCCTGTATGAAATGAATTGGTATTCTTGGTGCAATTATCTCAGATACCCATAACTAGCAATAATTGGCAGTTTCAGCATAGGGATGTTAAAAAGTGGTTAATTAGGTAACTGTGTAACCACTGAGAATCTCATCTTCTAATTTCAAACTCTCCCACTCCTGGGGTGCCAGCTGTGCTGCAGACTCTGAAGTATAAACTTTATATTGCAGATCCTACAGCATGGGGCAGCAGCTGGCTCCCTGCAAGCTGGTATGCACTGGAAGCCAGCTCTGGCTCTTGGCCCTGCTCCCAGGGAGCCAGCGCGTAAACATTACAGTAACAGATAAGCATGAGCCTATCAGCTAACCATTTAAACAGTTATACTATTACATCCCTATTTTGGCATGAAGCCAAATTAGAATAGTCTTACCTGGAAATGGCATGGCCCTTCTGGAATAGAATTTAGGCCCGTTGTGCTATGGAGCTTGCACTGCCACTCCCTGTGTTCTGCCTGTTCAGTGAATAGAGGGATTTTGTCTTTAGGACTTTGTCTAGTGCTTCTCATAAGTATAAATTCAAATGTTTGTTCCTTAAATTTAAGGGCAATGCCATTAAGAGCAGTTCTCTGAACTGTGTAGGAAAGCAGGGTTAGTGGTGGGTTTTTGTATTTGGGGGTGTGGGTGTTTTTGTTTTTGTATCTTTAATCTTTTGCTGCTGTTGGACAAGAGAAGACTGCTGATCATAAACATCTCTAGAAGATGGAAGTAGTGGCATCAACTGTTTCAAAGGCTTTCATCCAGGCATAGGTGATAGATGAATAGCTTGATGATTAGAGAGAGGGGTGAATTAAGAATCCCCTAAGAACTTTCTTCATCTACCCACAGTGTGTTTTTATGACTTCTATGTTGATTGGCCTTAATCTTTGTATAGATGGAGAATAAGCTATTTTACAGCAGATGTGAATACACCGATTTGCTTAAATGCAGAATTCGTCTGGCTGAATGGAAGGCAGACAAAGGAAAAGTGATTAAGAGGCCCCCGTGTACTGTGCTACAAGTAGCCCAACCTGAGAGACAGACAGCACAAACTGAAAAAGAACCAGTTATGTCTTTTTGGGCTACCATAGCAGAAGAAGATGAGCAAGGATTATTCAGTGAAAATGTCAACAAAACTCTTGCAGAATGTCTACATTTAACAGAACAGGTATTACTTTAGTTGTATGCTAATATTGTGATCCCATGTGCTCTTACTATATGGTATTCTCATTGATTTCAGTAGTAATTTCATTGTTGAAGGGCTCTTGTGATTGAGCCCCAAGTAACCAACCACGTGATTTATGACACAACTTTTATATGGTGCCTAGTATCAAAGTGAAAGGAAGTTAATTCCATAGTCCACTTGTTGCTTTATGAATTTATTGAACCTTTTTATAAATGTTACCTAAGAAGTGATGTTTCCAGAATTTCGAGAAGAGATTATCTATTTCCTAACACTCTGTACAGACAAGTTTCATTTTGAAGACTAGGTGGTTGAATGGCATATCCTAATGAAATGGTGATTATAGCACATTCCATAATAGTTTACTTTGAAATATTTTTCGTAACTACCAACTTAATCAGGATCACTAGAAAAAACATACAGGCTGAACTTCTGTTGTTTGACGTCTGTGGTCTGGCATGATTTTAAGTAGCCAGATGTCCACTTATCATGGGTGTGGCTAAGTTTCCCTCAGTCCCATAAAATTTTACAGTCCTGGCTCTCAGTATTCTGTTTTGTTATTTAGCTCTAATTTACCCCTAAATATCTTCTACGAGGCCAGTAAGAAGTGGAAGTGTTGGTAATGCTTGACCTCCCATGTTTTTGACAAATTCTCTGGCTCAGCACCAGTCAAGTGCCCAGGGTACCAGCCCAGAGAGGTTCAACCTGTAGAAGCAAATACTAGTTTTCAGTAACAAATGTCTAGTCACTTTGTTGGAATGTTAGGATTCAGTCTTCCTGTCATCTTTTGTAAATATTAAGGGTTATCCTGGGGATGAAGTACGTGCCATGCTGGAAAAATTGATTCAGAGAGTTCCAGATGCAAAAAAACTTGCGAAATATTGGGTGTGTTGCATGCGTCTGGAACAGAAGGGCCCAATTGAAAAGATCATTGCAGTTTATGAAGAAGCTGTTCTGGCAGGAGCACAGGTGAGAAGCAGAGCCTTACTTTTTTGAAAAGGAATAATGGATGTAGAAACTGGTGCATGCAGAAAACCTGCCTATATTGGGGTAGTCAATAGGGGCTGAATCGAGAATACCAGATGTTTTTTACTGGATCCTAAAATCTTTATGTACTTTTATCATATTGTTAAAAATAATTTTCTCTGCAGTCTGGATTTTGAATACACTTTGGTCAGTAAATTTGGACTCTGACAAAAAATCTATCCCTATTCCATATATTAACGCTAGGGATGTAAGTGACTAGTCAAGTAACCAATAAGCAAATGCTTATCGGGTAGGAACTCGACTAGTTGCTTCCCCTACCCACCCTTGCTGCCTCTATCAGAGAGAGGCATCAAGGAGGGGAGCATGAGCTGGTGCTTGGGGAGCCAGCTTAAAAGCTGGTTCCTCCCCGCCCAGCACCGTCTCTGCAGGAGGCAGGGGGTAGCAGGGAAACAGCACAAGCAGGGATTGAAATGGACCCACTTGCGCTGGTCTCACTGCTGCTCCTCTCCCTTTGGAATGTACAAGAGCTGCCTGTGGCTCTTGTACATTTCAAAGGAAAAGGCACAGAGGGGAACCCCCTGCCAGCAGGGACTGCTTTGCTCCCAGCTAGTGGTTCCTGCTGCCTCTCTCCCTTTGAAATAAACAAGAGCCGCAAGTGGCTCTTGTAAATTTCAAATTGAGAGGCACAGTGGGATAGCGCACACTCCCCCTTATCCATTGAGTAGCTGCTGGAAATTCCATTGACTACCCGATTGGCTGTTAAATTTTGATTAAACATCCCTAATTAACATTGGCTTTTTCTAGCAAAAAGGGTAACTCACATAATTGAGTTAACTAAATATACAAACTGCATAAGCATCACAAGCTTTTCGCAATTGTGAATCTTTTTGCATTTATGCTGTAACAGTAAACAAGTACTGCTTGCAAGCAGAGAGAAATGAGCATCAAAATTAAATTTTATGCTCAGCCTATGAAAAACTAACTTCAATGTATTGTAGCTTTGTTGATCCTAAGTTATTAGAAAAATGGTAGGTGAGGTAATATCTCTTATTAGACCAACTTCTGTTGGTGAGAGAGACAAGCTTTCAAGTTGTACACAGGTCTTCCTCAGGGCTTGGAACGGTACTCAGAGCCATAGCTAACTACAGTAACAAACAGAATGTGTCGTCTACCTATGGTTCTCAATTCCTCAGTCCCAGAGCTGGGACGCAGCTGAGGGATCCAGGACAGACAGGTTGGAGTCACAGGGATGAGTCTTTGGCATAGAGTGGGGCTGGAGACTGAGCCACAGCCAGGGGTTGAGGTTGGGGATGGGAGGAGGAGCAGAGTCATAACTGGGCCACAGTGGGAGCTGCAAGTTGGTCCTGGGGCTTGTTGTGGAGCCACTCTGAAGCAGGGGACAGAGCCAGGTGTGGGGACAAAAGGCATAGCTGTACGTATGATGGGGAGGGGCTGGGTGGCCTTTAGTTTCTGCCCTTTCTGGAGTCTGGCCTGGACTCTGCCCCCTCTCCTTGAAAGCACCTAGGAGAGTGGGGACCTCTGCCTTCAACATAGTCTGCAAAAGATTTAGACTACATAACTGAATTCTGTTCAGTAAATTTTCAGACAGGCAATAGATTTCCAAAGAGCTCAACAGCTTGATTCAAAATTTGAGAGGTGTCTGCACTTCCATTCAAAAATGTTTAGGGCTTCGCAAATGGAGAAAAAGGTTGATTTGAGACCCATTGTTTGAAGGGACCATTTTGCGTGAAATAACCTGCTAAGGCCTCTGTAGTCATATGCCAAAATGGGGAAGGAGTAGTGGGTTATAGATTGTAATAAACCAAAAATCCACAAACTCTAAGCAGCACCTGACCCTGGCAGAATGACAGATGCAAAACCTGCAGATGTATCTCCACCGTTACAATGGACAGTGCTTCCCATAATACAGACTTCAAGATCCATGGGTTCCACACATGCCTATCATAACATCCAAAGCACAGAAATCTCCAGTCATTACATGGGTGAAACGAGGCAATCATTAAACTCTCAAATGAGCTCGCACAGGAAAATGATAAAAGGACAAACACCACATCACCTGCCAGTGAGTACTTTTTACAAAGCCCTCACTATGACATATCAGTCGTCCTCAAAGGAAACCGTCACAACACTTTCAAAAGATGAAGCTGGGAGCTCAAATTCATAATTTTGCTAAATACTAAAAATCATGGTCTTAATAAAGATTTACGGCTTATTACAATAACCTTAAAAAAACAAATGGTCTGGTAGCATTTTATAGACTGGGGGCTACGTCTAGACTGCATCCCTTTTCCGTAAAAGGGATGCAAATTAGACACATCGCAATTGCAAATGAAGCGGGGATTTAAATCCCCTGCTTCATTTGCATAAACATGGCTGCTGCTTTTTTCCGGCTCTGAGCTTTGACGGAAAAAAGCGCCAGTCTAGATGCGGATCTTTCTTTTAAGGAAGGCGCTTTTCCTTCTTTTAAGGAAGGAATAAGGGATCTTTCGGAAAAGGCTTTATTTTCGAAGATCCCGCGTTTACTGGCGCTTTTTCCGTCAAAGCTCGAGCCGGAAAAAGCGGCAGTTATGTTTATGCAAATGAAGCGGGGATTTAAATCCCCGCTTCATTTGCAATTGCGATGTGTCTAATTTGCATCCCTTTTACGGGAAAAGGGATGCAGTCTAGACGTAGCCGGGGTGTTTACTTCACCTTGAATGATCTCTTATTTTAGCATAAGTAATTAGATATTCTATCAGATAGTAGGTACCTTTCCCAGACTGAAGAGCACTGTGTAATTCAGAAGTTTCTCTCATCAACTGAAGTTGGTTTAATAACAGTTACCTCAGACACCTTGTCTCTAACTTCTAATGTTACGTAGGTGTTCTTGTTATATTTATTTGGAGGATTTGCTGACTGTAAGGTTGCAAAAGAAACACAAGACTTCAGGTTCCAGTAGGGAACAGTAATGCCAACACATTGCAGAGGATGAATCATGTACAATGTGGTAAAGTTCATGTTGCAATCTTAATTTTCACAGCTAAGGCTTTTGTTTTGTTTAAATTCTCAGATTGCAGGGAATTGAGGAGAGAATTATTTAATATAACAGTGGATGATGAGTTTCAAAAAGCTAAAGCTTTGTAATTGTTAAATACAAATTGTCAACATCATATGTCCAAATGTATACAGTAAATACCTTTCAATTGCACTGCATGCTCAATCAGCATTTTTCTAACTTTTGCCTATCTATACACTTTGAAAATATTTTTCATTTTCTGTGTGGATGCATGCGCACACATGTTGAAATTACATTTTTATCAGTAAATGTTTATCTTTCTAAACCTTTTTATAATGGCTCGCCGATTGTAATGTTCAGAATATAATTTGCATTAATGTAGTCTGTATTGGCATATTTTCATTTTTCACATTAAACTGTAGAATAACTATGTAGGGATTACAGAGTCAGTTTCACAAAGATGACTTTATGGGCTGTTAATGGAAGCAACTTTTCTTCCAGCCAAAGGATGAGCTACGACACACAGTAGCAGATATTATGAAGAATAATGAAAATCTTCCAAAGTCAGTTCTTGGTAAGAGAAGAGTATTCAACTTCTTTCAGTTAATCTAAGATTCTGACTCTCGAATAAAATGTTGATACTTTTTTTAAAAACAGTGTGCACCTATCTCAGTTAGTGTCATGGTATGGAAGCTAATCCATTTGGTGTGTCAATTTCAAATTGTCTGAAACATAATGCAGACTTACTCCTCCACAGCTGCTAGCATGTTGCTAAGATTGACAAGTTACACTAGCAGACAGAGCCCCAATCATATACATTTTTTCCAATTTTTATGTTTTTATTAACTGTCTGTGGAGTCCAGCCTCTTCAGCCTGAGGCTTAAATATATCAAGGCTGAAAATCCATAATCAGTGTAATTATCTGTGTGGCACAAAGGTATCTGCAACTACTTTCAAATTCCTTCTGAGGAATCATCCGGTATGATGAATTAAAAGTGCCTCCTGTGGTGTGGTGGGGATTTTCTCCCCCCCCCTCCCCCGCCCCCCAAAGTACTATTACACCTGCCTCCTGAAAACCAGGCTGCTTTCAGGTATGTCAGGTTGATCTTCCAAAATCATTAGTTGCCTTTGAAAATTGTTTGATTCATCTTTCTAGTGGAGAAAATGGTTTTAGCAACAGGTTAAAGTGAAGCTAAGATTTGTAAATAATATTGTGCAATAGACTGCTATTGCAAAAAAATGGTGTGCAGAAGCTCTAGAATTTCAATTACTGGTTACTGAAGAACATGGTGAAACCACTGACTTTTCCTTTTTGTTTTACACTCTGCTGCTAGTTACTAAATTTTTAATGGCAACCACTCATGACCATGTTTCTACTTCTAATCTTTGTAACTTTCAGAGGAATGTGTGAAGGAAGAGGTTGTCAGCAAAGAAGCTAACTCTTCTCCCCAGAACGTAGAGGAAGTCTTCAAAGAGCTCAACTTGAATGAAGAGAAGGCAGATATTAGCAATGAAGTGATCAAGAAAGAGGAAACAGATTCATCCGTGAAGCCAAGACAAGAGACCTTACTTAAAGAAGATAAAAAGCACAGAACTAAAGAACAAAGAAAGAAGTCTGCAAACTGCAAAACTGAAGATACAAAAAAAGAGGCAACATTACAATTTAAGACTCCTGACAAAGAAAAAGAAGGATCTTATTTAATTAAATACAATTTGTCAACCACTCCGTATTTAGAAAGGTAAGATCACTTATGGTAATCATAGAAGTTCCTGCACTTCCTGAGTGTTTAGGGAAACTGATGTATATTTGCATCACAACTGCAACAAATCAAACATCTAGTTTAGAACTGGAATTCAAGAGTCTGGTCTTAAGTGCTGCTTCTCTTTTCACTATTGGGGTAAATGGGTGGAGAAAAACTTTACATCTAAAAGAAAGTTGCTTGATAGGTCTGTTGCAACTCAAATTTCTCAACACAAGTCATCTGTCTTTTTTGGCATAAATATCAGTTACCTCCACATATTTGACAGGATCTTCTTAGTCACACAATTTAATTATTTGCCTCTGGGGATTAACACTGAAGAACTGAGGATACTTACTCTAAACACTGCAAGGCAGAGCTTCCCCTGCTCAGGACATTGACAATACATTTATGTACCTAGGGGAAGTGTGCCAAGCTTTGGAACCTGTATTACTGCCTTCCTGTGTAGACGGCTGAATGCTCTGGGGAGAGTGTGTAGGGAAAAATTGGGGTGTGTGTTTGAAATAAATTTTTGCCTGGAGCAACTCTTGGCTAGCAAACATAGTGGCAAAGAACTCTATCCTTGGGCAAAATGAACTTGGTGCTTAAAACATACTTAACACTTCTCTGGATTTAGCTTTTGTGGGGGGCATTGCATGTGGTCATTATCTTTTCTCTTTGTTGGAGGTGGGGGGGGGTTGGAAGGGTATGGTTGGCTAAGGCAGGAAGAAGCATGACTTATTGTTTGTGTGGTCTCTGATTAGGCTTTCATGTGGGTCGTCTTATGGAAAGACAGTAAGACTAAAAATGGCTCAATATGCATTTTTAATCCACAAATGTGGTTGTTTTTTTTTTTTTCTCTTTTCTGAAGTGTGAAGAAGATGATGCAGTGTGAGGCAAATGACTCTGCTGTTAAAGATATAAAATTCTTAACCCCAGTAAGGCGTTCTCGTCGCCTTCAGGAGAAGTTGTGCAAGCTACCAAATATGTTAAAGGATCATGATCCCTGTGTTTCTTCACTTGAACAGCTGGGGGAACTCGGAGCTGTAACCAATGCTTTTATCTACAGACGGAACAGTGCACTACAAGAACCCGCTACTCATCTGGAAGAGCAAGAAGAGCAGTAGCTTTAGTGGGGAGGAATTTATAAATCCTCTTAGTTTGATTTATTCCTGCTTTTGCAATTGGTGTATTCTGTTTTAGATATGCGGAATTGGCTTAGTAACTTAAAGGTTTTAAGACGGCTCATGTCATGATGCAAATTCCATACGGCTTATTTTGGAATACAGCAGTTGCAGAATCAAGTATAGAGCAAACTTCTCTGTTTATATTTGAAGAACTTTAAGTATTTAAACTCTCATTTTATCAAGTCTTTTTCCTCTCAAGCCTTGTAACAAATATGTAGTGTTGGTTTATTTTGCATTGTAAATATTAGTTAGTGTCTGTCTTGTTTAAATGTTACGTTGAATACTAATTAGGGAATAGATTTAACATACTAATA
This sequence comes from Rafetus swinhoei, assembly GCA_019425775.1. Lineage (NCBI taxonomy): Eukaryota > Metazoa > Chordata > Testudines > Trionychidae > Rafetus > Rafetus swinhoei. Next base: position 59,338,311 of record CM033437.1, read on the forward strand.
ACCCTGTCATTCTAATGGGTGTTTAGCCATGGAGACTTCCTCCCACACTGTAAATTGTGTGAATTTTTAATCCATTTACAGCAGACTTCCGATAATCCGGCACCTTTGGGACCCAGGGGGTGCCGGATTATCAGATATGCCGGAGTATCAGGAGGTACTCCGGCAGGGGAGCTGTGACAGAGCGGGGGGGGGGTCGGGCGGGAAACGGCGCGGCATGGGGCGAACCAGGTGCTGGTGAGGGGCAGCGCTGCAGGACGAACCCAGCAGCACCCCAGCTGCTTCCCCAAGTCCGCCGCTGCTGAAACTGACCAGCGGCGGACTTGGGGAAGCCGTGGGGCAGAGCAGCTGGGGTGCTGCCCGGTTGGTCCCGCAGCGCCTCATTATGTATTGATGGGTAATTGATTTGGAAAACTAACAATACTAAGTTTTTCTAAAAGAGAAACAAATGGTGAACTTCAAAATAGCTTTTTCATGCAGTTTCCATTTTAAGATCTGATTCATTAAAGTACTTGAACACTCCTCTTGATTTATTGTATTGAAACTTTAATAGAGGGATCTTCTTAAGCAATCTGTGGCAGACTTTCCAGTAAACTTACCAATTTAGTTACTTTTACTGGATTTATATTAACTGTTTACATTATGAAACCCTATAGGGCAGGATTATAATTATAAAATTATAATCAGACTCAAATTACAGAAAATGATTTTTTTCAAACTGATGGTTGGACAATGTCCTCAATCCAAGTATCTTTCAAATTCAAGATAGACAATGTATTTTGCATATATATTTGCTTACATCCCTCTCTCCCATTTTAAAAAATGGTTGGGCAAAGTGATCTTAATAGCTAAGGTGATTGGTTACAAGCTCCTATTTTGAATCTTCATTTACAATCATTCCACAGAAGCTCAAATAATAAACAAGTTTGTTCTCTCAGCTGAATTTGCTGAGTAGTGGCACTGAATTACCTTTTTCTGTACAGAATTCTGTTAGAGATAGAAATGCAAGCTTCTTCGTGCACCACTGCCTGGCTGATTAGTGGATAAGACAACAGATACTGTACACTTAACTGAAGCCAATTTTCATTTCAGTTCATTAAGATCACCAATAGCATTTCAGTAAGAGGAAGCAGTACTTCTTCGAATAATCATGTTAGGTAGGTATCTATCCAGCCTCACTTCACCAAAGTCTGATTTATAGGGTAAGTTTTGCTAGCATAGATATTGGTTAGTGTGGAGAAAAATGTCACTTCCATGATCAATGTAGCTATGCTCCTAAAACTATCTATCTAGGTACAATCATGAGGCAGTCTTTTTGCTCCTGTATCTATTTTATTTGGGAAACTTGTAGAAACTCTACTGCATTTAAAAATAAAGTTCCTGATGCAAATCCTAGTGGAGACAGCTTACATGTATACCATCCTAATATGTGATCACTTATTTCATTTGAGGATGTCATGCAGGTAGTCTCCAAATAGAAAACAACCCTACAACCCACTTAAATTTTTATGATTAGCACTAAAACTACAGCCACCCCTGCTATTCTTCCATTGTAGAAAATACATGGTGCTCTCATGCTGGTGTGAAATTCTTGGGTCTTTGTGGCTCTCACTTATAAGATAGGAGCTATCCAAACATACAAAAACCTCCTTGATTGCACATTTAAGATTTCACTGAACTAGAAAACAATACTTGTACAGTGGTTTGTAAACCTTTTTGAGCATACAGACCCCTTTTCAATTTATTAATTTTACAGACCCCCTCCAACAATATAGCTGTCTTCAAATATTCCATTACGTGATAATCATTTAAATATTCATGTTGTCTAAAAGCATAGTATTGAAAGAAGATACTGTCCTCATTGAAATGGAACAACTTTGAGGTGCCATATTTTTATTCTATAAAATTTTATTGGTTCCACCAATTTTTTTCTAGCAGCCCAACTTTTCCTGCCACTTGACCATTTATAGTGGAGTGACGTATTCCAAAAAGAGAAAAAGCGACTGAACCATTTATAAGCCAACTCCAGAGAACAGTCGCAGCTTCTCAGTTTCAGCATAGGCTAAGGAATTTGCAAACTGCAGGGCACAGAGCTTTTCAGGTTCCCCATGCTGCTTCCTCAGTGCCTGTCCCCTAGCCATCCACAGAACAAGGGGGCTCTTGAGGCCAAAGGGAGGTCTGGAGCTGCCAGCTCCTCAAGGTTGGAATTTTGGGAGGGTAGAGAGCCCTGAAGTTCTGACCTTGCTATGTCTACAGTGCAGACTTTTTGCTCGAACTGTTCTTGCGCAAAAAACTTGCAGAGCGTCTACACTGCATGCGCCTTCTTGTGCAAGTAAATTTACAGTGTAGCATTGGAAAACAGGGCTTCTGCTGGAAGAGTTATTCTTCTCCCCACAAGGAATAAGCCCTCTTGAGCAAGAGCTCTTCCACAAGAATGCAGTGTAGATGGGCACCATGAATTTCTTGTGCAAGAAACCCCTATGGCTAAAATGGCCATCAGAGGTTTCTTGCGCAAGAGGGCATCCACACTGCCATGTATGCTGTTGTGCAAAAGCAAATGGCAGTGTGAATGCGCTCTTGTGGAAAACCTTTTGCAGAAGGACTCTTGCCCAAAACAGTTCTTGGGCAAGAAGCCTGCAGTGTAGACATAGCCTAGGCGTGTGGGGGAGAGGGGTAGCAGCCATACAGGCCGGGACACAGCTTGCTTTTGATCCCATTTCCCTGGCTGCTAAGGGAGTAAGTGAAAGTGCTTGCATCCTGTGCATGCCTCTCACACACCAGGGCATGCATGGCATGCCAGCACTTTCCCCATCCTTCCTTAACTTCTGGAGAATTGGACTGTTGTGGGCCTTGTCCTTACTTTTAAAAGCTTTCCAGGGACCTCCTAGAGTTCACAGATTGGGAACCACTAGTCTAGTACACTTTTCACATGAAAAAACTTAAACAACAAATAGTCTGGTAGCACCTTAAAGACTAACAAACCATGCAGATGGTATCATGAGCTTTCCTGCGTGCAACCCTCTTCTTCAAATGACTGGAGTATTAGAAGTCCAAATCCAAGAATTTGGGGGGGGAGGGGAGGGGGAGAGAGACAGTGAGCAGATGGTTCAAGTAGTTACAAGTGGCTGCTAACCAACCAATGGAGGTGCTAATTGTTCTTAAGTCATTAGGATGTGGAAGGTAGCGTGGGAGCCAGCTGATGCCCCTGTTCCTACTATTTGCATAAGAATTAAATTTGTAAATGAAGTTCTCCCATGCTCAGGTTCACTACATTAAGAAGCAATACAAAAATTAAGGTTATGCCTGAACCTTCATGTATCTCTAGCAGAAAGTACATTTATACCTTCTGTAAAGCAATACACAACTTTCATATGACCAATGCTTATCTATTTTCACGTTTATTTTTAAGTGGTCTGTATTTTCAGTCTGAGAGGGTATGGGGGGGCTGAGTTACTTCTGATATCTGCCATCTTACACAAACTGAAAAATACATTTTCCCCTATCAGTGAACAGGTAAATAAAGTTAAGTGAGGCAGAGAGGAGCAAAAGGCAAATCCCTTACTTCTCAGCAGTTAAGGCAGATGACTTCTGTGATTTAGGGTTGGGGGGCGACGAAGCCCTAGACGGAGAGGTCCTGACATTTGAGAGGGGCAGCGAGGTTGAGCATTATCCTTCCAAAGGCGTTTGCAATGCGGGCTGAAAATGAACGGTGTTTGGGGCGTGCACGTTGCTAGGGAACACCAGTGCTTGTCAAGCACCAAGTGGCGCTGGTGTCTTCTTATGAGCGGGGAGAGGTTAGCGATCTCTGCTCGCTTGCAGACAACAATCACCCTCCCGCGTGGTTTCCTTATGGTTTTTGTCCGCTAACCATAGAAATGACAACGCAGCATCCCAGCTGCCTCAAGCTACAGAAGGGGCGGGGCCTAGCTTGAAGCTCGCGCTTGAGCGCGGCGCACGGGCGGGGCGGTGCAGGCGCCGGTTCTTGGGGCGCCGCCGCCGCAGGGAGCGGCTCCAGCACGGTACGGAGCCCGCACGGCCGCGCCCGGAGGCTGAGAAAGGGCAGGAGGCCAGAGCTGGGGGCCCTGCCTCGTGGCGTGAGGGCGCGGCCCCTCCCGCACGTAGCCGCCAGCTCTCCCCAGCCCCGCCCCTTAGCCGCGCAGGTTACCTCCGGATTACCTGCCCGGGTGTACACGCGCCCGTAGGAATGGGGCGCGAGCGCTTTGGTGGGGGCTGGGATAAAGCGAGTTGGGGCTCAGTCTGGCACAAGAGCGTCTGCACGTGGAGTGGCCGGCAATGGCTAATCCATGAAATTCACAGCCTGTTAGTTTTCTTGGACAGTCAAGGCCCTAATCAGTCCAGCCAGGGTGTAGATGCCCTCGCTCTGCAGCCCGGGGCAGCTCTCCAGCGAGGCTTTCACAAACTCTGCTCACGCTTTAGTTCTCTTCATTCGGTGTGCCTGGCCTAGAGCGGCCGCCTTTCTTTTGTTCATTTATTCCCTGGGAGATAAAGTAGGACGTGCTCTTGGTTCCTGGTTATGCAGGCTGATTAATTTGCTCTTTGCTCTTTTAAAGATTAGCCTTCACCTAAGGGTATTTGTAGGTGTTAAATCTACAACAGAACCTGGGATGTCCTGGTTAAACAACCCACTGTGTCTAGTGAAAATCTATACATCAACAGCCAAATACTTTTTCCTATGAACAGATCCTTCCACTACAAGCATAAGCAGGGTGAAACTATAAAATTAGTGAAATTTTCTGAAAACCTTATTCTTAGTAACACTGTAATAGAATAAAACAAAAAACTAATCTTTGTGGCAATTATGAGCAGTTGCAATGCCATCATATAATTATATATTTTTGTTATTTTGCAGTTTTTCTCTCCTACAGATAATGTTATAAAACAAAATACAGCTTCTGAATTTTTTCCCCGAAACTGAGTTTATTATACAGTTTGGAAGAAATCCCTGTGAAATATAACCTTTAAGGAAACATTTAAGACGTGGGCTTACAAACAATGGAAAAATACACTGTGTTAAAAGTACTTGGAGAGGGATCCTTTGGGAGAGCTCTTTTAGTTTTTCATAAGAGTAGTGACCAGAAATATGCAATGAAGGAAATAAGACTTCCCAAGGTAAATCTCCTTTTTTTTTGCATTTTACATCTTAATGCTGTAATCACCTTTTAAAAATTCACTATCCCCTCCAACATGGGTAGGCAAAGACTATTCTTGAGAAACAGGATTTCAGAACTTAGGCCTACATCCTCCAATGGTATTTAAGTGCCCTCTTCCTATAGTTAGGCATTTAAATACCTTTGAGAATCTCCATCTTTAGCCAGCCCAGTGCAGGGTTCCTTCATTGGGAGATAAGGGTGTTGAGACTCTCATAATCTGGCCCTGAATAAGTACTGCAGGACTGAAGATGTTATGGTAACTAGTAAAGACTGACCAGTATCACATTTGTGGCAGAAGATGACACATGGGAAGTTATATAGAGTTAAATCCTGGTTCTACGTGCAGTCAATGGCAAAATTCTCATTGACTTCACTGGGGACAAGATTCACCATAGTATTTAATACAGGGGGTGGGCAATAATTTTTTGATGGGGGGGGGGGCATTCCAAGATTTCCATGATATTAATAGAGATGTGGGGTCTGGAATGGAGGTTGGGATGCAGCAGGAAGCTTGGGGTAAGGGATTGGGGTGCAGGAGGGAGACTAGAGTCTGGGAGCGAGTTGGGATGAAGCAGGCAATTGTGACCTAGTGCAGGGGTTTGGGATGTGACCTAGGGTAGGAAGGGATTATGATCTGGGGCAGGAGATTGGGATGCCAGATCTGGGAGGGGGTATAGTTTAGGTGTAAGAGGGGGTCAGAGGGTTTGGGTATGTTGAGCAGGGGTGGGAGGACAGAGAGTTGGGGCAGGAAAGGGCTGGGGTGCCAGAAGCAGACTGTGGCTAAGAGACTTACTTGTCAGCTGCCAAACTTGCCTGCCTGCCTGCAGACTCAAAATGTTTCCTTGCCTGGCCATGTGCTTCATGAATAACTGAGCAGAGGAGAGTGGGCGTGAGTCTTCTTAGCTGCTGGCAGCTCCCATTGGCTGATTTCTGCGAGAAACTGGTGGCTTGGTGGGCTGCATCCAGCCCATGGGCTGGATTTTGCCCACCCCTGATTTAATATATAAAGAGGAAGTAGATTGCCATCGTTGATTGTTGCTGAAATTCAATTATTACTTGCTTTTCATTCAATTATCCAAGAAAACTCAAAAATTATTTTTCACAGCTGCTAATAGATGGAAACATCTAACTTCAAATGTACCTGAGATTTCTGAAACTAGGGAAGCCTGTCACCGCAGGCCTAAATCTTCTCAGGCCTAATTTTCCATTGCCTTGAACCTTGTAGTCATTGGCACCAGTGAAAGTGGATGTAAAATGCTACCAAATCAGAGCAGTAGTAATTTACACTCAATTTTTGCTTGTGTAAATGACTAATAAAAGTCAGAACTAGTGAATCAGACCCCCCCATATTCAAGATTGTGGTTATATGTAGATATAATCTTTATAGCTGTTTCTGAAATAACTGTATGAAGGCTGTTGTTGCCATTAGCAGCCAATATCATATAAAACAAATTGAAAACATACAAAATCCTACAAAACCTGCTTGAAATTAAAGAAATTCTTATGTATGTATAATATTGTTCAGACAGAAAAAAATGTCAATGGGTGGGGCAATTTCAGTAATAACAAGATAAATCTGAGTTATTTGAAAGGCTCCGTACATAGCCAACATGTGTACTGTGAAAAACTCTGCTGCTGAGTTTCTAATGAAAAGTTTAAATTAAAATCTAAAGAACAGTGAAGCAGAATTATGAGGTTGTACTGCAAATGAATAGAGAGTGAAACACTCTGTGATACAAGTGGAGGTATCTATGTGGTCAAATACTAACTGAATATAAAGTAGTGAAATATGTAACTCTCGATCAAAATTCATTTATATTTTGTATTATTATAATGACTAATATTTTCCATTTTGGAGGCATCTTTACAGTTAAAACTAGAGGGCCAGGAAATGAAGATCTAATTCAGTAGGATGGCTGAGCATCCCAAAGAGCCCTACAAAGTACATTTAAAGAACATTTTACTCTTCCTAAAAATATAGTGTCTAGTTTACAGTTTAAATATTCTCATTTAACTATAAAATTATAATTGAAATGCTTATAAAATGGCTTAAAGGAACAGTGCTTGTTGACTGTTCAGCCTTTATTTATACTAGTATTGAGAGTTTTACTTGCCTCATTGAAACGTCATATATCTTAGCAGTTAACCTCCCATTAGACAATGTAAAGATTTATCTTAAATTTATGCTAGATTTATTTTTAATTCCCATCTTGGAAGGCTGTTGACTCTGTAAAAATGATTGTTCTTTGCTCTGTCTTACACAGACTTTATTGGTGGAATGAAAAATTGTAACACATGCAATTGTATTGTTATAACTTTTTAGTCACTTTTTTTCAGATACTTTGTTGGTTTGTACAGATGTGTTTGGGAGTGAAGCACATTCACGACAGACGTGTGTTGCATAGAGATATCAAGTCAAAGGTAATTGGAATATTTGTAATGGCTGTTATTACAAGTTACCAACAGCCCTCTTCCAGTTGGGATAGTCTAATTGAGTGCTGTGGTTCATTTTAATTTTTTTATCTCAGCATGAGAGTATTAAATTAATAAAAGCTTTACCCTCTAAAGAAAACTTACCAACTCAGAAAGAGTGAGTGGCAGTGGTTTGAGTACTGAACTGGGATTCAGGAAATCCTAAACCAGTAAGTGGGTAGTTGCATGGGCCCATGAAACATTTTATTTACCATTGCTCATGTGCAGGGTTGCCAGAGTCTGCTGGTTTAATTTTATTCCTCCCGGTGTTACTAAAGTGACCCACACGTAAAGCAAGGTCACATGAAGTGCAGTGCATGCTGAGTGCATGTAACCATGGGCAGTTGGTGCAGCTGGGGCTGGGGGAGGCAGGCTCCCAGCCCCACTTTCAGACCCGCCCACTCTGCTGAGGCCCCATCTCTCTAAGAGGAGAAGAAGAGACACGAGGAGGTGCGTGTGCATGCCCCAGCCTCCCCGGCCCCTAGAATACTCTGAGAGGAAGGCGGCTGCATGGCGCGACTTCTGCCTCCCCAGAGCACTGGGGAAGGGAGTAGGCTGTGTGGCACAGCTCCCAGACCACTGGGAAGGGAGGAGGCCACGTGGCACAGCGCCTGCCTTCCTGGAGCACCTGGGAGGAAGGAGGCTGTGCAGTACCAGCCTCCCTGGCCAGGAGTACAGGGAGGGTAGATGCTTGGGGCAGCAACACTCCGCCCCCAGAATGCCTACAGTAGATGTTCAGGGGACAGAGTGTGGGCATGTCCATGCCTGGTGGTTTGGGAAGGCAAAGCCTTCCCCTGCCTAGGCTACCAGACGCCTATGCACACAACATTGATTGTGAGAGCTATGCGCTCATTCTACATCCAATCAAAGCACTGCTATGGTTCAGTCACCCCATGACGATGGAGGGCCACTCATACAGCGCATTCACTAGCCTAGGTTGCCCATTGCTGTCTTAAACTCCAATTCTTCCTCTGCTACTGACTCTGGCTTGGGGCAAGCCACTTAGCATTTCAGTTTCTTCTGTAAATTAAGGATAATTCTTACTTTTCCTTGCAGGAGGAATATGAGGATTCATTTTGCTACAGTGGAGAGAAAAATCTCTGTCTGTAATCTTTCTGAAGTGTCCATCACTAAGGATGTTAAGGAGTGGATGGATATTTGACTAATAGTGTAGTCGATAAGGGGAGGTACTTTGCATAGCTGTAGCAGGGGTAGCTCCTGGAGCCGATGTGAGCCAGGGCTGAACAGGCAGCTCTTGCTGCATTTAAAAGGCAGAGCCGCAGCAGTCCTGGACCAGTGCAAGCCGGGACTGCTCGGTCCCGGCTTGCACTGGGTCCAGCAGCCCCTGTTCGTGGAAGCCCAGGCTGGTCACGGGCAGAGGCTGCTCCAGCAGCAACCCTGTCTGCAGCTAGCCCAGGCCGCCATGAACAGGGGCTGCTGCCGGAGCAGCCTCTGCCTGCAGCCCAGGCCGTTGTGGCTTTGCGGCAGCAGTCCCTGTCCATGGAGAGGGGGGCCCAGGGGCTGCTGCTGGAGAAGCCTCTGCCCACGCTAGCCTGGGCTTGCCGTAGGCAGAGGCTGCTTTGCAGCAGTCTCCCCTAACCACCACCACCCACTGCTGCCTCTGGTACAGAGGCAGCAAGGGGGGGGGGAGAGTAATCAAGTACTTGACTACTCACTTACATTCCTATCCATCACCATATTATCTTAATACTGTATAATGCAGAAACATGTATTAGAAAACAAGTTTTAAGTACATGAATTATTCTTTTTTTTTCAATGCAGAATATTTTTCTCACTCAAAATGGAAAAGTAAAATTGGGAGATTTTGGTTCTGCACGTCTTCTTAACGAGTATGTAGATATTGGCCCTGGTTTCAGTAATCTAAAATATATATTTTTTACCTTTGATTAATTATTACAGAAAGTTTATGTCACTGCTTTTCATATGGCTTTTTTTTTTTTTTTTTTGGCAAGTCCAATGGCATATGCTTGTACATTTGTGGGAACTCCTTATTACGTACCTCCAGAAATATGGGAGAACATTCCGTACAACAACAAAAGGTATGCGCTTAATTGGCGTTCAAAAGGCGAGGTATTATTGTAATATATTATTTTACACTTGGGCTACAGATTGGCTTGGTGTATAAAGAAGACTCTGTTTTAGAACTTGTTCTTGTGGAGTTTGGGAATATTTTGGAGGTAATTATCTCAGTTTTCAGATGGGAAAGGCCTAAGTACTTCATGTACTGGACTGTTAAACTCAAAAATCACGAGTCAGACCCCTTCCAGATAATTATTTTTTTTTTAAAGACAAGATTGTGTTTCTCCATTTGCCTTTTGATTTTTTGAACTCCCCGATTCCCACCCCTATTTGAGTGTGTGTAATTAGTGTCACCAGCTCTTCCATATTCATTATTGCCTACTCCAGGAGCTCTCACTAGTTGGTTGATGGTGCAGTGCTTCCAGCTTCTTCACAGCCCCCCAAATTTTAATTAATTCCATGCCACCCCAATGCTGGAGGTGGGAGACATCGGCCTATCCCCCAGGCCAGCAATTAATTATGTACTGTGGAACCTGAAAGATATGAATATCAGAGTTCTAGACTTACTGGTTAACCTGACACCCTCTGGAACCAGAAGTAATCAGGCACCAGTGGAAACCAGTGTTCCCTGCAAGCTGGGCATATTTGCGGTGGCTCAGGAGAATTTTAATTGCCATCCACCTGATTACAGAGCACCCATGGCTAGGTTTTTTTGTTTTTGTTAGTGGTGCATATTCACACATGCCTTGGTGCGCATTCTGCACATAGATGGAAAAAGATTAGAGGGAACATTGGTGGAAACACCAACAAAACTTCTCAAAACAAGCACTCCTCTCATAAGTAAAGCTCTGAATCCTGGCACTCCACCTCCTCTGGCTGAAATTGGGAGCAAAGCCATGGGGCTGAAGCCCCAAGCCTTGGCGTGTGTTCCCCACCTCGTCCCCCCTGTGGCAGAAACCAAGAGTGAAGCCATGGGCTGAAGCCCAAAGCCTCAGCACTCCCCCCAGATCTAAAACCCTGAGCCCTGATGCTCCCAAAGGTCAGAAACCCTGACACCCCGATTGCAACTGCAGCCCCAGCTCCTCCCCTTTTCCCCCACAACTGCAACCCTAAACACCCCTTTCCCCCTGTGGCTGAAGTCCATAATATCTTGTTCAGTGTTACAGACAACTTCCATTCCCCAGGTGTCTGTAACGCTGAGGTTCTTCTTCAAGTGATTGTTCATGTCCATTCAACTTAGGTGTGTGTGCTCACCACGTGCACAGTGCCAGAAGATTTTCCCTCAGCAGTATCTTTAGGGGACACTGAACTGGTTAAGCCATGTGAAATTCTACCAGATCTGAGGGAGCCCCCTGCCCTCTTGCACTAGAATGCTGTTAGGGTAACATGTACAGTTTTATATCACATTATGTTCTATGGATATTTCTGTTCCTTTTAAGTTAAATGTATTTTTATTTGCATATAGTTGAACTCTTGAATAATTAACATCTGCTAAATATGACATTGAATTGTAATAATTGGTTAACTACTTTTTAAACTTTTTTGTATATATATTTCTAGTGATATATGGTCCCTGGGATGCATTTTATATGAGCTCTGTACTCTTAAACATCCAGTAAGTGTACTTATTTTTATCAAAATCATTTAAATTTTGTTTTAGATGCATATAACTTTCAAGTATTAATAAACTCTGAAATGTCATTAGCCGTTAAATGTAGTCAAATGGATTATCTAGTAATCATGTATAAAGGGTTTCTAAGTATTTTCTTCTCACTGAGTTTTACTCAGTTTAAAAAACTGATTATGACAGGCAATATTAGAACATTAATATGTAGTGAGTGTTTTGTTAAATATATAAAAATGGCTATACAAGGTCAGATCAATGGTCCATCCAACTGTTCTGTGTTGTAATTGAAATAAAAATTTTTGAAAATGTAGAAAAACATCAAAAATATGTAATAAATTTGAATTGGTATTGTTTAACAGTGAGAGTTAACTGTGATTAATTGGCAGCCCTAATATAGCAACAGATGCTGTATTAGATTATATAGGATATGAACATATAGTAGATTGAAAGTGGAACTCCAAAAATATTATTGTTTGTAGAATTTTCATATCTAGAAAGCTTTATGGCCATCACACTTACAATGTTAAGAATAAGCTGTCACTATTACATCACTACCAGAAATGCTACTTACAAAGGTAGTACTGACTATCAGAAACATTATGCTCATGGCTATGTAAACAAAAGGTAGGAAGGCAAATACTTGCTCTAGTATCAGTAGAGAATTGAGTTTTTTTAAACTCATTGGCCAAACAGGGTACATCTACACAACACCATTATTTCAAAATAACTGATGTTATTTCGAAATAACTGAGTGCGCCTCTACACACAGCAGTTATTTCGACATAATGTCAAAATAATGTCCAGCCGGAGGACTTCTTACTCCGCCTCCGGTAACCCTCATTTTACAAGGATTAAGGGAAGTCGGAGGAAGAGTGCTCTATTTTGAAATAAGTGCTGTCTAGACGTGCCCAAATTTGAAATAAGGTATTTTGATTTAAGCTACGCAATTAGCGTAGCTCAAGTTGCATAGCTTATTTCAAGTTTAGCCTTTCTGTGTAGACATACCCATAGATAGCATATAGTTACATAATATTCATTAGTGCAGAGTAATTAAACATTAACATTGCTGTTACATTACGTCATCTTTTCTTTCCCTTCATATTTGCTTTCAAGGCTTTAACTTTTTTTTTTTTCAAACTTAGTTTCAAGCCAAAAGCTGGAAACATCTCATCCTTAAGATATGTAAAGGATCCTACAATCCACTTCCATCTCAGTACTCCTATGAACTTCATTATTTAATAAAACAGATGTTTAAGAGAAATCCGAAGAACCGTCCATCGGCCAGTACTATTCTTGAAAGAGGCTGCTTAGCAAAACTAATCAAAAATTGTTTGCCAGCAGAGGTATAGTATACTTTTATTTTGTCTCCAATTAACAAAATTTAAAAGTAGTGCCTACATTTTAGAGGCTAACTCAAATAGATATATTGCCATCTCTTTATGTTACTGAAAAAATTACTATTTGGGGACTATGTTAAAAAGTTAGTCACCATTCTTTGTTAATACAGGTTTACAAATCAGAACTATTACTGTAGGGGAGTTGCTGTTCCTATGCTGAACTAGAAGATTTATGCAGTGTTGCCTGGGTCCTTCTGGGCAGGGGGCTGGGAGCGTGGGGGGTGTAAGACTCAGATCAGGGCCTTGGGCATGTGTGGGGTGGTGGTGCAGGAAGCTGGGGCCGAGGGTATGTGAGAGTAAGGGTTGTGGAGTAAGGAGGGGCTCAGGGTAGGGAGGCCCCATCTCTCCTCCCAACTCTCCCCTGGCTGCCAAGGGTGTATTCTCTTCCCCCTCAACCCTCCTGGCTGCCAGAGGCATTTTCTCTCTCCCCCAGACTCCTTCCCCCCCAGATGCTAGGGACATTTTCTGTCCCCCTAGCTCCACTGGCCATCGGGGGCATTTTCTCTCTCTCTGCCCGCCCCCAGCCACTGAGGCGTTTTTTCTCCCCTCTGGCACAGTGGCCAAGGGCCAGGAGCAAAGGTTTTGGGGAAAGGGGGGGCTACTTACTTGGTGTCCTGGCAGGCTAGATGGTGGAGCCCTAGCCCTGCTGGCCACTCTTTTGGTGGTATGATTGCCCCCAGTGGACACCCTCCAGGATAGCTCTCCCCTGTGGGCTCACTGCCCCTGTGGCCACTCTCATATCCTGTCCCTCTGAACAGCAGCCCCTCTCTTTGCATATTATGGAAAATAGTCCTTTTCCTGGGGCTTCTGGTTATCTTGGCACAACCAAACCCTGACCTTGTTTTAAGTTTGAGATGAGGAAGCTGTATACCAAATTTGGTGGCTTTAGCTCTTACCGCTTAGGAGAAGTTCTTGAACAAAAGGACTCACAGACAGACACACAGACCAAAAGATGCACTCTGAAATATAGAGATTGTGGTAATGTGTTCTGGACAAAGATTTTGTATAGTCCTAAAGAGTTTACAATCTGGGAAAGTAACAAAAGATGAAGATTCCGAAGGCACAAAGGCCAAGATACTGAAAGTGTTTAGGCCCATAACTCCAATTGAAATCAAGCAGCTAGGCACTAAAATGCTTTTGAGGATCTCTGCCAAAGTGACCAGGTGATCGAACCAATTCAAAACTGCAGAACACTGTGCATGCACAGTCTTCTCAGAAAAGTGGAGTTTTGATGAGGAAATTTTAACATAAAAAACACCACTTGATTTATGATTTAATCAAGAGTGGATAGTTTTTGTTAACTAGAAGGTGCTTTTTGTTCCTGGTGATTAGTTTATATTTTAACACAAAAATTGTTATTTAATTTCAAAAAAATATTAAAATATGCACACTACATTGAATCTTTGGGTACAATTTCCAGGTTACAGCTGAGTTGAAACAAAGATCAGAGGTAACCAAGAAACACAAATGTGATTTGGGAAGAATAAAAGGTAATTTTAACACAGTAATTTTATAAAGATGTAAAATGTATCAAAAGTATGTTTGAAATGTAGGATCTTAGAATCTGACATTACAGAACATATATCTCTTTTGTGTTTTCAAATAAAGTTGAAATTATTTGTATTTTCAAATAAAGTGGCATCTGGAACATGCTAGGGAACTGTATAACTCACCTTTGCAGAGTTTGGTAGGTATTTTGACTTTGTAAACTACAATTTTATTCTTTATCATAAGAAACAAATGTATATGACCTCTTTTAGCAAAAGAAGGAAATGTTTATGTGCCACATGTTCTGTTTGTAAGCAGTTCCCTGCTTTTGTGTGATAAATTTAAGGAAAATAGTATCAATGTCTGGTCTGAGGTTCCAGTCCTTCCGCTCATGCATAACTTCAAACATGTGATTTGTCCCACTGGCTTCCTAACTTCCTAGATTACATCCTACGTAAATAGTAGGGTTCAAACATGTTTTGAATGTACATGTGGTTGTGTTATGTGTTCCTTCCTTCCTTTTAGAAGTATAGCGGAAAATTAAACTGCTGTGCATACCTTTTAAATGCTGTCCTTAGAAGCAAATATGTGTTAAAAATATGTTAAAGAAGTTTGAAAATCAAGAAATTTTAAGGGGCAACATAATTTTACCTTAAAGGCGAGCAGTGTTTGTCTTTAGGCAGGCTGATGGCCAAGCAGGTTAGTTTGTTGGCCTTTTACTTCCAAAGAGGTTGTCTCAAATCCTTTGTGATTTTTTTCCCCTGTGGATATTTACCCACGGCTTAAAACCCTTATATAATCACAAATAATCAGCAGTTCCTTTTTTTCTTCAGGGGAATTGAATAGCTTAAGTGTCTCAAGTTGGGACTGAGGTATATTGTCAAAGCCATGAAGAAGCCGTACAGAATTTTTCTTCAACGTGTCTGGCTTCGTGATGTTAATTTCTTACTGTCATGAGAACCACTTTACTCTAGCTGCTTATTTCAAATATTGATTTAATTTTTGACCATGTCCATTAATTTAGCAGATGCTGTCAGTACAGGTGGGCATTCTGATAACAGAGTAAGTCCTCAAATATGATTACAAATATAATTCCTATTTTTACAATAACATATATAGCAAATTGTTGTTGCAGACTAGTTACTGTATTAGTTAATAATCCATAGGCTGGTAGATCAGTGATGGGATGAATTGTGACTGTGTTTATATCAACATGTTACCCACAAATGTATTATAGTGGGTACTGCCCACATCTGCTAGAGTTAAATGTACAACATTTTTGGATATAATCTCAGCTTCATATCCCGGGGTCTTTTTGAAATTTTAGCATAGGAGTTTGTTTTTTCCATGTTTAGTCCTTGCCTGGAGGTGGATTTTATTTTAGTCTCAGTGAAAATCTCTTCAGTTGTTTTGAGTTATGTGGGAGTGGATAAAATGCACATGTCCATTTGCATTAAAAACAAAAGCATTGAACAAGCCACAACAGAAACAGTTTGGCTTGGATATAGTCCTCACTGAGAACTAGTGCCCATGCTTGGTTTGGGGAGAGGGTAAATGCCTGAAAGATCACTTCTGAGCAAATTTTAGCAGAGCCTAGACCATCTCCAGCAATCACATCTTTCAAAATGCAAGAGAGATATGTTGCCAATAGGGCTCATCTACTTTCCCTGGCTGAGTTTCATAATCGAGACATCAATCTAGGAACTTCCTGTTTGGGTGCACCTTGTTGTTCCCCAGGTCAGTGACTGCGCCTGTTCAGTCTCCATTAGATCACTTCAGCTTAAAAAAATTAAAAGATTCATAGCCTTGTGTAATTCAAAAAGGGCATACAGCATGGAATAGGGTGTGGGAAGTGCAGTGCATTGTTGGTTTGGTGTCAGCGGTATTAACTTTACAATTATTGACTAGTAATATTTTTGTTCAAAATGTAGCAAAAAAAAAAAAAGACTTGCATGGATTATTATTTAATTGCTTTAACCATATAATGATTAATGCTGTCCTTATACTTTTTAAAGCAACGTGAAGATCAAAGTAGTACAGGTGGTAATTCAGAATTGGAGAACGTTACTAAGCGCAACCGTTTGAGTGAGAGGACACTAAATGAAAGGGGCACTGGTGAAGAGGGTAAAGTATATTGAATTCTGTATTGAGTTCTCTTCTTTATAGTGATGCTGAGCTGTTGTACACGTAGTCAAATCTTTAACTTAAATATATGGTGTATATAATAATCTATGTAATTACAGAAAAAGGTGCCAGTACATGTTAGGGATGTAAGCGACTAGTCGACTACCCGATAAGCCTAGGCTTGCAGGTAGTTGAGTCGCTGCCCCCTCACCCCCCTTCTGCCTCTGTATCAGAGGCACCAAGGAAGGGAGCAGGAGCCAGTGCTGGAGGCGGGGAGCCGGCTTAAAAGCCGTTCCCCACCCAGCACCGTCTTCGAGGGGGCAGGGGATGCAGAGGCGCAGCGCAGAAAACAGTGCAATCAGGGATTACTTTGGTCCCCGCTTGCGCGGGTTCCCGACTGTGCCTCTTCCTTTGAAATCACAAGAGCTGCTGGTGGCTCTTGTACATTTCAAAGGGAGAGGCACAGCACTTGGGTCCTCGCTCATGCATATTCCCTGCTGCACCTCTTCCCTTGTACATTTCAGAGGGAAAGGTGCAGCATTCAGGACCTCATGCAAGCAGGGACTGCTTCGGTCCTGCTTGCTGAGGTTTGCTGCTGTGCTTCTTCCTTTGAAATGTACAAGTGCTGTGGGCGGCTCTTTTACATTTCAAAGGGAGAGGCACAGGAATTGGGACCCCATGCAAGTGGGGACTGCTTTGGTCCCCCTTGCATGGGTTACCTGCTGCTCCTCTGCCTTTGAAATTTACAAGAGCCGAAGGCAACTCTTGTACATTTCAAAGGCAGAAGCGCAGCGGGATAGTGAGCACCCCCTTTGTTGACTAATCGAGTAGTCAGTGGAAATTCCTTGTGGACTACTCGATTAGCTGATTAATCAAAATGTAACATTCCTAGTACATGTGCATGCAAACTTTTTGAGATACAGTGATTCTTATTCTGTATTTCAGTTAGAAAAGCATTCTATATTTCATGTTAAAAAAGCATGTTGTTTGAAAACAATTGATGTAATAAAAATAAACACATGGAATCAAATTGGAGTTACATTCAATTCCATTAAGTCCAAATTTTGACCCCAAGTATCCAATCTCAGTGTTGCTGGAGTATTTTATTGCTCATTATAGTATTTTGTTTGAGCTGTTTTATCAGAAAACTGTGAAGCCCCCCTAAAGAAAGCTAGTTTGCCAAGTCCACACAGAAAACGTTGGGAAAAAGGAGTGTCCAATACAGTGGCAAATTTCCTGGAAAATCCATCCCTGCTTTGTTCCAGATTTACATCTGAAGAGGATAAAAGTAAGATCACACTAAATGTATTTATAGTTGACTTGTATTTGTTTTTGAAACAAGAAATGTGCAAGCTTATAAAATGATTTTTTAGAAAATAACAACATTATGCAAGGGATATTTAATAATGACAATAACCATCATTCTAATCAGGGTGTGAAGTAGTGAACAGTGCGGAAGAGAATACTTATGCGATTTTTACGGTGTGATTTTAAAACTCTGAGATACATGCCAGCAGTGTTGACAACAAAATTGTCATCTCTGTTTAATCAAGAGATTAAGAACGTAAGAATGGCCATACTGGGTCAGACCGAAGGTCCATCTAGCCCAGTATCCTGTCTTCCAACAGTGGCCAATGCCTTTACCACAGTTATGTCCCTGTTATGTGAGGCTAAATCACATTAACATGCTGTACATTGAGCTAACTTTGAAGGCTGCTTATAAGAGTCAGCTGATGTAGAAGATTCAGTTGCTCATCTTTTGAGTACAGCAGGCTGCTGGAAGCTTAGCACATTTTTGCTTCAGATTCTGCTCTGTTTTCAACTAAGGATGTCAATGTTTAGTCGACTACAAGATTAACCGATAAGCCTTCTTGTTGACTACACGCACCCCCCCCTTGCTGCCTCTGTATCAGAGGTAGCGGCCGGGGAAGGGGATGTGAGCCGATGTCGTGGGGAGCTGGCTTTAAGCAGGCTCCCCACGAGCACCGGATCCACCTGCCCCCTCCACTCCTGTGCTACTGCCTCTGATAGAGGCAGTGAGGTGGGGGCAGGCAGAAAATGGTACTGGGGGGGAGCTGTTGCTATAAAAGATGGTTTCCCCCCAGCACCTGCTCTGCGGTGCCACTACCTTCCCCCTGCCCATGCTGCTGCCTCAATTAGAGGCAGCAGTCCGGAGGGGTTAGGTGAGGCTGCCGCGAAGCAGCCTCTGTCTGTGGTGGACCCAAGCTCAGACCCCCCCGTGGACAGGGGCTGCTGCCGTAGACCAGCCTTTGTCCATGGGGAGCTCGGACCCCCACAGACGGGCTGCTGCCACCCCACCAATCTGCACAGAGAGCTGCTTTTTAAACTGGCTCACTGGCAGACCAGCTTCCGCCTGGCACCCCATGCTGCTGTCTCTGATACAGAGGTAGGGTGGCAGGGGGCTCCCGAGGAAAGGGGCTGGGAGTGTGCTGGCTGCTTGCCCCGCCCCCAGGGACTATTGAATAGTCGTCTTACCACTAAGATTTCATGTGGTTACACAACTATTCAGCTACATGATATCTAACATCCCTATTTTCAACTAACATGTAGATAATTCAAGTGCTGGTTACTGCTGTCAAAATCTTATATGGCCTTGGCTCTAATAATCTCAGAGACTTTTTCTGTGTCCTGCTATGATAACAGGAAAACTTCAGTATGGGTCCTTTACTGAAAAAAGTACAGATTTTACCTTGTACAGTGCACCAACACACTAGAGTGTCACATGCTTATATTACTATAATTATTATTATGGGATAAAGATACAACTTAAATAAATATGAAAACTAGCATTTAGTATTTGGTTACAAAATCAAAATATTAATGGTTAGAAAATTCCCAAAGTTGGTAGAGCAGTTGGTAAACCAGGCCATGGATTCATGTTTGATTCATTTCCTGATTTCCTCGCCATTTCTGCTATATTCTGCTAGGTTTTTCTTCTACAGTTTTTTCTACACTGTTTTCTTCTATAGAGAGCTCCACCTCCTGTGGGCTCACCTGTATGTCTATGTCTATCATCAAAGAGTACCAGAGGTATTTTAGAGAGTATTCCCGGCTTTGGGCACCCTTTTTCCTGAGGGTTAGGAAGAGAGCATGTCTCCTATTTCTCGAATATTTTTGTTAACTCAAAGCTACTCGGTTAAGAGTGTAATTTGTGTAGCAAATGCATTTATCTTATTTCAAGTTTACAGTGCTGTGTAGACATAGCCTGTGAGATTTATAGAGGCACATGGTATCCATGCAAAGTGCTGTGCTCTCTATCATGCACTTCCTGACAGACTTGACAGAAATCCACTCTCTTTCTCTCCTTCTAATCTTGCTGCTTTCTAAGCCCATCTTCTCTTCTCCTCTACTGCTGAGAGATCTTTGCCTTTCAATGCAACTACTTTCTCCTCTGCTGACTATGTGTTGAGGAGCTGGACTATAATGGAGGAGCTGGAGAGATACCTCCAGACCAGACTCTCTGCTATTTCTCTACTTCAGACCCTCTGTTATCTCTCTACCTCTCTATTTATTTCTCTATTCGCTAATTTATTTTATTAATGACGTTTTCTGTAGCTAGTATGTTTCAGTATGTTTCCATTATGCTTTCATGATTTGCTACTGATGATATTTTACTTTTTTACTATGATTTACAAGTGTTATATTTTTAAATACAGTGAAGATAAGCCACGTAAGCAGTGGATTAAAGAAACTCCTCACACCATAATGATTAAAAGATATTCTCATGCCGATTTAGCTTAGCATTTCTGCACGAATCGTCGTATATTAAACATGGCATTTAAAACATTACACTGTGGGTAACCTGCGCCTATAAACCAGGCAAATTGACATTTTAGAAATCGCAGGTACCATTTCTTGAAATCGGTAATTTTATATGTTTGACTTCCATCAAGACCACAGCAGGTCAATATTCTTCATTATATAACATTATGTATATGTTTGACTTTCAAGACCACAGCAGATTATGTATTTCAACCTGTTTATTAGTAAACTATTGGAATATTAAAAACATAATGTGAGAAATTCCTTGCCACATGGCATCTAAAAGTATGTATGTGATCTCTACTGCTTGTAAGAGTAAAATATACAGCCTTCTATAAATTTTTTGGCAGTTGCAAAAGCAGGATGCTGAAAGAGTAAAATATAAAATAATTTCTTCTAGCTAATTTGCTGCTGTTTTAGTACAGATTGGCACAGTGGCATCAGGTTGCTTGGAAAGGACATGTGTCTAGAGGCTGTGGCACCTAATGCTACAAGCACTGAAGTTCTGCAGAACCCACGCTCTTTGCAACCTTGCCTTGAGAGATGGTAGCTAGGTTGACAGAAAAATTCTTCCATTGACCTAGCTGCATCTACAGTGGCAGTTCAGCTGACTTAACTACGTTGCACGGGGTGTGACGGGTGTGAAATTTTTAACAGCCCTCAGTAATGTAGCTAGCTAGGTTGATCTAATTTTTAGGTGTCGACCAGGTGCCAGATTCTGATTCTACATTGCATTCTGCATATTCTATGCATTGCTTTGAGCTTGGCAGACTGGCTTATAAACTTGTTTAACTACTCATTTAACAGAGTGTGTGAACAGCCTGTACTGATCCTGTGAGCTTGGGAAAATGTCTTTCTTTGTGTCTAGTTTCTGATTTGACGTGGTACTTTCTTTCTTGTGCGTTGTTAGGCTAAGAAAAAGTTACATGTATGATTTGAGTTGGGGAAAAACCTGCCTTACAGTGATAGACTTAAGAAGCCCAATGTATTTACCTTACCCAAGAGAATGTTAAGAGGTTCAAGGCATATGTATGGGCATATCTAAGGGCATATTTACTATCTGCTGGATTGATTGGCTGGCAGGATAAATCAGTACTTCCTGTCAACTCCAGGATAGTTGAATAGAAATCCAGGCTGCAGGCTGAAGTCACTGCAGAGTCAGTAGATTTTCCCTGTCAACTGGGTACTAACCTGTCTGCTCAAACGTTAGCCAGATTACAAGCAGTAGATTTGGAACTTAGTCACACATGGTCATGGCAGTGTAGACCAGGCTATTGAGTATTGTAGCTAAAGTTGCTTTTGGCTGATATCAGAGCTCTAGTTCTTTGCACTTCAGATAAAGGAGATCCAGGCCTGAGAGTATTGTAGGGCTAGGGAGAAATTTGATATCAGAAAAATTCTGATATCAGAGTTTTGAGAGTAAAGGAGGGCATTGGAATAGCCTAGGATAATGAAAGATTTTCCAGAGGCTGACTCTTTTAACTTAGAAAATGACAAATTCTGTGAAATAACATTAACAGAACATGTGAGAGTAATTAATCATTGGAATAGCCTAGGGATTTGGTAGATTTTCCATCATTTGAACTCTTTAAATAAAGATTGGATAAATTCTAAAATACTGTGTGGCAGGAATGTAATTAGCTTTGCCAGATAGTGTGAGACAGATGGTTTATGGGTGAATTTTTTCAAATTATATGGAGTGACAAGCTAATTTTGAGATGAAATAAAAGAGTCTCCTCTTGGCCTCTTTGTGTCTAGTGTCAGACTGATGCGTAAGGGAATGCATATTCTCTTTTCTATTGATAGATTTGTTAGTTGATTTTCATATGAAAAGTTAGTTATTAATTTGAGAGATCTAAATTCAGACAAGCTAATTTGAGAAATAAAAGAGTTCTTGGATCATGGAACCTGATGTTGGGAATGTATATTCTCTCTCTTGGGATAGGTGTAGCTCTACAAATATATGAAGTGCAATTCACTCAGCACAAAGAGGTTCTTTGAATGCTAATGGTGGAATACCTGCAGTAAGATCAATATTACTAATAACTGTCTTCACTGGGGTTAACTCAAGTTCCTCACATTCACGTTAACTCTTCTGAGTTAAGCTAGCTCAAGTCAGAGCAACCATGCTGCAAAACAAGATTTAGCTGCACAGAATGATTGGTTTATTGCACACAGTGATTGTATTAAGCAACACAGAACAATTGTGTTAGCAGCTGAAAAACTGTGCTAACTTGAGCTACGGCCAACAGGCTAGCCAGCTCAAATTCTAATCTACATTCAAGGGATTCTGCATGGTTGGAATATGAGTTAAAGGCAACACACGCCTTATGATTTATAGATCTTAGTTTGGTTTGGAGAAATTAACCCAGGGGGCTGTAAAAGAATTTAATAAAAATATTAAAAACTTGGGGGGGCTGGTGGGTTATTAGGACGTGTGAATTTTGTTGACTTTAATTTTGGTTTTGAAACACATACAGCTTTCTGTTTTTTTCACACTGAATTATTGTGGGTTTTTCCCTCTGTTTCAAAGCCTCAGAAGACTTATTGAGAGGTCCACTTTCTGAGGAAACCAGCGTATCTGATGAAATAGATGGTGAAGGTGAAGCCATTATCACAGATTCTGAGAGGCTTGAACCAAGATCTGATGAAGAAGACACGTATGTTCCAATACACCTTGAAAATTATATTCAGCTCTCATGGTTGTCTAGATTTGTAAGAGCAGTGGTTCAAAAGTTACTTTTTCTGATGAAAATCTGGCATGTTTTATCATTTTTCAGCATATAAATTCATATCTCTTTCTATCTAACCACATTTATTGCTATTAGAGTATAAAATTCGAAGTACTTTCACTGCCATATTTCACATATTTGCGAGCCAAATGGGAATAAACTGCTACTCTGTAAGACTCTCCTTCCTTATCACTCAGCCTGATGAGAAACTACCTGTCCTCGAATTGCCTGCCATGCTATCTCTGGTACATGTTCAGCCATTTCAGATGTGAAGTGGTGAGGTGTGCAGGCAATAGCACACTTGGAGCTTCAGGAATGTGGCTGCAGTGTGGTTTAGGATGCCACATATTTACTGATTGCTGGTCTGCAGGAGAACTTTTCAGACTCTATATTGCTGACCCCAATGTTATTGAATGGCCTTTTAGAGTTTGTGATGCTGATCTAAGCTGTTCTGGACTTGCAATATTTTTTGGTTTTGACTTTTATATTTCTGTTTTCTCTGACTTATTTTATATTTTGAACCTTTTTTCCTCTCTATTGTACCTCTTGTGCATTCTCTCGACAGATACCATATTTATACATACTGGCAATGTCAAAATTAAACAAATTACAGATTTCCTTACAGTTTTTCACTGTTTACATAAGAACGGCCATAGTAGGTCAGACCTATGAGCCATCTGACCCAGTATCCTCTTTTCTAGCAGTGGTCTGTGCTAGATTCTTTATGGATTGCAGTGCTGTTCCTGTCATTTTCTATGTGCCTAAAAGTTAAATGGCATGTTGCTCAGAATTGCAATTCCTAAGTCCCTTTTGTGGATCTAGGCCCGTGTCTTTGTTTGCTGATGATATCTGTAATTTGAATAAATTAAAAAAAATATTATTCCATTCCCTAATCACAAAGGTGTAAGGAATATATCTTTTGTAATTAGGTTGTTTTGACTGTAATTCAATGTGATATGTGTGATAATTGTGGAAGAAGGGAAAATATTAATCAAGATTTTTATGACTATAATTTTAGCTTTGAGAATTTATATTTTTTTAATCTATTTTTAGGGACTTTGAAGAGGAAGATGATCCAGATTGGGTGTCTGAATTGAAGATGATGGCCAAAATACAGTAGACTGTTATGTAGCAATTATATGTACAATATGTAAATTACAGTTGTTAAATGTATCTAAACCAATTTTTCAAGTTAATTAGTTATGAATGTGTAAGTTTCATACACAGTAGAATGGAGAAAAAATATGCATAATAAAAATTAAAACCCAAATGACATGAACAAATCTGAGTATTGAATATATGCTTGAACCAGGTTTTAGTTTTGTAGAAATGCCCAGGAGAGTGACACTGTTTAAACTGATCACAGTGGGGCATGTGCAAGGAATGGTAGCACTAAAAGAACAGTATACAAGGTGTTTCTTTTTGATTAAAAAGACATGTGTTTTATAATAGAAACAGATGATGTTAACTGACAGTAGTTTTCTGGATTATAACAACTTTTAATAAAGGCCTATGGCTCTCTCCAGCCAGTTTGTAATCCCTTGAAAAAGCCCTAGACTTGATTGTTTTTGTTTGTTCATTTTAACAACAGAGATTTTTACAGAAAACCATGAATATGGTGCTGAGTAGTATTTCCTATAGGCTGTATGCTTGTGCAGTTGCTCAGGGGAGATTAAAATGCCACCCAGCTGAGTAGCAGAGCACCCACAGCTAGGTGTTTTGTTTCTACTGGTGTTGGGTGATGGGATGCAGTGGGGGATTGACAGGGGTGCAGGGCAATGTGGTCCGCTGGGTAATGAGGTCAGATATGGTGATGGGGTACTATCGGTGATGGTGCAGTGAGGACACTGGGTGATTGGGTGCATTGGGTGATTGATGGGGAGAGTGAGGAGGACAGGGTAGTGGGGTACAGTGGGTGAAAGGATGCTGAGTGATGGGGGTGCAGTGAGGACATTGGGTGATGAGAGCGACAAGGACAGGGTAGTGGGGGTACAGTGGGTGAAAGGGTGTGGAGTGATGGGGATACAGTGAGGACACTGGGTGATGGAGAGGGAGGAGCACAGGGTAGTGGGGTACAGTGGGTGCAAGGATGCTGAGTGATGGGGGTGCAGTGAGGACACTGGGTGATGGGGTGCTTTGGGTGATTGATAGGGAGAGGGAGGAGCACAGGGTAGTGGGGTACAGTGGGTGAAAGGGTGCAGAGGAGTGATGGGGATGCATTGGATGAAGAGGTGCTGGGGCTGTAGTGAGGGGACCATGCTGGGGGAGATGCCAACCGAGGGCGGGGCGCTGTATGATCCAGGCTCCTCCCCTCTCGGGGAGTCCGGCCCCCTTCCAGCCCGCCCAGCCCTGCCCTCTCGCCGCTGCGGGCGCGGGACTGGACCGGCTCCGGCGCAGCAGGTACCGCGAACCCGGCCTCGAGCTGCCGGGCCGGGCGGCGCCGCGCCGGGTGCTGATCGAGGGGCTGCGCTGGGGCGGCGGCGCTGGCGCGTCCCGGCTCCATGGCAACGAGGCGGGGCCGGGGGGTAACCCCGGGCCCCCAGAGCAAATGCGGGGAGGCACCGGGAGCAGAGCCCCCGCCGCAACAGGCTGCACCCGGCGGCGGGGGGGGAATTAGCGCTTGACCCGCAGCCGGAGCGGCTGCACAGCCAGGCTGCCCCAGCCCCGCCTCCTGCCCGCGGCCCGAGTCTGGTTCCCCGAGGGCCCTGCCCGCGCAGTCCTGGCTGGTACACGAGTGCGTGACCCGCCCCGCGCGTTTCAGGGGGTGCTGCTAACCCACGTGCCGATCGATAACAAGGTGTTTGTGTTAATGCTTTTAACTGTTTCATTGATCCGGCAAGCTTAATAGGACACGACCTCTCGTGCCTGAGATTAATACCTGGGTAATCAGTGCCAGCACGTTTGGAGTGGACTTCTAACACCACCTGGGCCAGAAGGGGGTTGTAATTGGTTTTATTTTCCTGAAAGTGGTGGGGGCTTAGGGTCCTTGCGGTTGGTAGAAAAGCTGGTTTAATTCAATAGGCTGCTCTCCAACCCGCTTGCTACCTGCTGGTGACAGCCGTTGTGGTTGTGATTGTGAGTGAACTCTAATGTCAAATGTGACTTCCCCAATGTGTGAAATTCCTTGGGATATTTTCAGAGCACTGCTTACCTGTGAACCCCTCATATTTGAGACTTTTTTTTGAATTTTAGAAACTCCTTTAAAACAAAGACATCATGGATAAATACAAAATCATTGAAATGATAGGGGAAGGAGCCTTTGGCAAAGTATTCCTAGCAAAAGGAAAGGTAGATAACCATCCATCTGTTATCAAAGAGATCAATTTAACAAAGGTAAAACGACAAAAGCAAGCTTATATAATACTGATGTTTATATTTAATTGGTTATAATGCTGTGTGTTCCTACAGTGTAAATTTAGGACTTCTTAATTTGCTTTACATTTATATGTTGACTATATAAAGTTTAAAATTTCTAAAAACAGTGTTCAGTCTGTCTATTAATTTAGTGATTTACAAGCATGCTTACATGTACAAAACTAACATAACAAAAACATGTTCGTTATATTTCCAGTTAGTTCACACTTGCCTATGTGTTGAGTATGATAGCAAGTATAGAAATTGTGGGTATATTCTTGCCAAACTTTTACCACAAGGTATAATGACTAATAATTGTGAGTATTACTATTTTCTTCATCAAAATTTGTATACATTGCATCTACTTGTTATGTTTTGCTTTCTCACAAGATAACTATGAATTTAACTTTATTAATAAAATATGTTTTAGTCTTTGACCCCTTTTTAACTAATTCATTTCTAAACTGAATTGTACTTCATAAATATGACAGTAAAATATGATCGAACACATAATTAAAATAAAGCTATTGCTTTCAAAATAACTGAACAAATTAGATTTTGTGGTGTCTTACTCTCTGCTTCTTCACTATTGGTTCACTTATTTTCAAAATTAAGTAATTCACAATGGGAGTAAGCAGCTTTCTTAGGGCACGACTAGACTGCCTGCGGCTTTTGAAAGAAGATATGCAAATTCGGCATGAATTTGCATATCTTCTTCCAATCCCATTTTCAGAAGTTTTTTGGGGGGGAAAAAAAAAGCAGTCTAGATGTGGTTCTTTTTTTTTTTTTTTTTTTTTAACCCTTTTTCAAAAGAACCCTGTACACCTCATTTTTTTAGGAAGAAAGGTTATTTTGAAAAAAGGTGGTTTTTTTTTCCAAAAGAACCACGTCTAGACTGATTTTTTTTTTTGAAAAAACGCTTCCAAAAATGGGATTGGAAGAAGATATGCAAATTTGCGCCAAATTTGCATATCTTCTTTCGAAAGCTGCAGGCAGTCTAGAGGTGCCCTTAGTGATTAATGTGAATTAGTGTGTGTGTATGATGTATTAAGCAGTTCAACAGAAGAATACATTCCTGTAGTCCAGGTCTGAAAATCTTTATACAATTTTCATACTCAAAATCAGAGACTTTACAACCTAAAAATGACCTGGATTCAAAAATTGTATACATTCTTTCTCAACTGTATTCACTAACAATGCAGTTATCAACATTTCCAGATATACAAGACTTCACATTTTGCCTATAAAAAGTTTAAGATATTTAAATGATTTAATAAGTTGCCATCCATGAGCGCTCAAAAATTGAGAGTCATGTTATTTTTGAACAAGACTTTAAAAAATCCAATAGATTTTGTGTTCTTTTTATTTGCCTTTTGGTTTCTCACCCTCCAGTTCTATGCATAAGTTACATTTTAAACTTATTTTCACTTTTAAATGAAAGATGAGCTTTTCAAGAAATCACGAAGGCTTTGTCTACACCGCAAGTTTTTGCGGCAGAAAATATGCTAATGAGGGACTCATTAGCTTGAGTCGCGATGTCATTAGTATATTTTCTGCCGATTCTTTTTGCGCAAGTGGTTTTTGCACAAAAAGAAGCAATGTAGCCACTTCCGTTTTGTGCAACCCTCCCATGCACAAAAACTCCGGGAGAGGCATAAGGATCTTGCACAAAAGGGGGTTTTTGCGCAAAATGGAAGCAGCTACACTGCTTCTTTTTGTGCAGAAACCCCTTGTGCAAAAAGAATAGGCAGAAAATATGCTAATGACATCGTGACTCATGCTAATGAATCCCTCATTAGCATATTTTCTGCAGCAAGAAACTTGCATTGTAGACAAAGCCTTAAGGTCAGGATTTGGTGCTTTTAGAAAAACATCATGAGTGAAATGTTATTCCAACTGAAGCCAATGGGAGTTTCACCCAAAATATTGGAAAAGTGGGTAAAACTTAAGAGGAATATTTTTAAATATTTTTTTCCTTTTTATTTTGTTCATATGCACTTACTCATACCAAGAACATAAGTCACATGGGTCCTGCTGCTGCAAACACATAAGATGAGCCCAACTTTACTCATGTGAGAAGTCCCTCTAATTAATTAGGACTATTTACAAGTAAATTTATGCACTTGCTTAAATGTTTTCAGGATTAGAGCCTAATAATGTCAGAAAAAGTGTCAATATATTTTCAAATTTCATAACTTGTATTTTTCACTGTGTATGCATCATCTTTTTTAAATGGCAAATAAAACCCTTTAAATAACGTTTGCAACATGTAGTAGATCCACTATCACTTATTTAATATGATCTCCTAGGGCTGTTTTGATATGAGATTTACATAGGAAAAAAAGTTTTACTAGGAAATTGCAATTTTACTGTTTTTTTAAACTCCCTTTAGATGCCTATGAAAGAAAAAGAAGCATCTCAGAAAGAAGTGATTCTTCTGGCTAAGATGAAGCACCCAAATATAGTAACATTCTACAATTCTTTTCAAGGTTTTAGTTTATTTTATTTGTGATTTTAATGTTTAAAGTTAAGTCTTTATGAAACTCTTAATGATTTTTCTCTGTCTAGCTTCCCAAAATTTATGTGAGATTAAAATACTTATCTAGGAACCTGAAAAAATGTAGCCTAAGTATTTTGTACACATACATGACTTCTGGAATTGGACCAAGTTATTAGGTTTTACTTCTGTAGCACTTGAAGTATGTGTGGTGTTTTATTGACAAAAAAGAAATAGGCATACAGTCTTATTGAACTATTTATAGCCAGCACTAATGGTTGGAAAAGGATGTACTATGCAGCTTTTTTTCCCCATTCCCTATTTTTGTTTTCTGTTTGTGTGCATGTTTTTCTTTTTAATATTTTAAGCCTTGTCTGTCTCTTTCTTATAGCTATGGGGTGCTGCTCATTGATAGGGCATCTCCTTACGGCTATTTAGAGAATTAGCTCCTTCTTGTAGCATGGCCTCTTTCTCTCTGCAACACAGGGTATTCTTTTTTGACTTAATCCTCTGGCCAGGTCACTATAGTCCCGTCCAAGGCATCAAAATCCCATTGGATGATTGTCCCAGGGGGCAGTGTGCGACTATGCTGCCTGGTATATGCCACTTCCTTATTGTCTTGTAGGCAAGCCTGCTGACAGGGGGGCAAAGGGGGCAATTGCCTCGGGGCCTGGCAGTTCAAAAGCAGCCCCCCCGGCCCTTTAAATTGTCACTGAAATGCCAGGCAGTATGCTCTCAGCAGTTCTGAGGGCTTCTTGGGGAGAGAGGGTCCCATGACGCAGTGCACGCCAGGTGGTGCTGAGGGCTGGCTGTCCTTTTTGCCTGAGATCTCACCCCTTCCAGGAGCATGGAGCCAGGTCCCCATCTACCTTGCCCGAGGGCCTGGCAATCCTGTCTCTCACAAGCACGCACGCACGCTTGTAGGTGACCCTCTGCTCTGGGTTCCAGCCCAGGGCCTCCGTAATCAGCAGCCAAGCTCTGCTGCTATAGTAGAAACTCAGAGTTACAAACTGACCAGTCAACCATACCCCTCAGTTGGAAATGGAAGAACACAATCAGGCAGCAGTAGAGACCAAACAACAAAAATCCAACCCCCCCCCCCCCCCAGTACTTTGTTAAAGTAAACTACTAAAAAAGGGGGAAGTATAAAAAAATATTTGACAAGGCAAGGAAGCCAGGCTTGATTCATTTAAATTAAGTTGGTTAAAAGCGGCATTTTGGTCTGTATAGCAGAGGTGAAAGTAAGCCAGTGTGCCCTGGTGTGCAGTTCTGGCAAGAAGGAGTTAGCCAGCTGGGATGCTCAGCTGCAGGAGGAGTCATGGCGTGCTCCCAGCCAGGCTCTCTGGGCCCTCCTGCAGGCTGCTGCACTAAGTAGCAGAAAGCCAGAAAGGTTAAAGGGGCCGGCTGGAGGTGTGCCCCCTTCCCCACACACCAGCCTGGGACTGCCCCAGCCCCAAGACTCCCTGCCCCCCTTAAGCACCATTTAGGAAGGCTGGGGGCGCTGAAGCCACCTGCCCCCCAGAGATCTGTAGCAGGATGCTGATTGCTGTTTCCCTTCCCATCAGGGAGTGAGAGGAAAGCACACAGAACACTTCATTCCTTTCACTCCCAGCTGGCAGAGGAGTGAGTGACCCAGGCTGTTTGCTTTCCTCTTGCTCTTTGACAGTGACTAAAAGGAACAGCACTCAGTGTCCTGGTATGAATCTTAGGGTGGCGAAGCCCCCCACACCCTCCCTAAATAGTGCCTTTTGACCCCCTGCACTCCTCCCTACACACACATACCCCAGCCCCCTGCCACGAACCCCTCCTCACACACCCTAACCTGCACTCTGCGTCACTCCTGCACTTCTTCACACACACCCCAGCCTGCTGTCCTGAGCTCCCACACTTCCAAACCTCTGCCCTGACTCCTGCATGGTGCCACACTCCCACGCCCATCCGGGGGGGGGGTGCAATACGACAGTTCTCATAAGAAATTTAAGTTACTTTCACCTCTGCTGTATAATAGAGTTGCAAAGCAGTACTAAGTCAATGTTCAGTTGTGAATTTTTCAAAGAACAACCATAACGTTTTGTTCAGAGTTTCAAACATTTCAAAATTATGAACATACTCCATTCCTGAGCTGTTTGTAACACTATGGTTCTATTCTAGGTGCAGCTATGATATGGTTCATGGCTGGATCCAGCCTGCCGTGCTCCTGTGGGATTCTTGGGCAGGCTCCCTGGCTGCTGTAGCCACACATGCTGCTCAAAGTAGCTAGCTGCTGGGACCAGCGTCCGAGTCTCTGTGCAGTGTGCCTCTAAGGGGAAGAGGAGAAGTGGGTCTCCCCATGCTGCATGTACCCATGAGCACTGCCCCTGCAGCTACTATTGGCCAGTTTCCAGCCAATGGGAGACAGTGAGGATCATGCTGGGGGTGAGGGCAGGGCACAGAGACCTCTCCCCAAGGGGTGCACTGTGCGGAGAAATGCTGGCCCCAGGAAGTGGCCACTTTGAGCCATGTGTGTGGCCACAGCCACCAGAGAGACTGACTGAGGGTCCTGTTGGGCTTCTGTCTGAGAGCCACCTATAAGCATCTCCCAGTCAGAGCCTGCACCTGGCACTTCTCCCACACCCCAACACTGTCCCAGGTCACATCCCCTCCAGTACCCTTGTGCCAGGTCACAACCCTGCACTCCCCACCAGCACCTCAATTTCTTACCCAGAGCTTCCTCTTGTATCCAAACTCCATCCCAGACCCCATATCTCCTCCATTAATATTACCAAATTCTTGGAATGGCCCCCCTTTGAAAATTATTGCCCACCCCGTTCTACTCTATTTCCCTGACCTTTTTCCTACACTCTGTCCCCATTTTCTTCCTTCCCTCTCTGTTATCCAGAGAAGTGTCAGAGGGGTAGCCGTGTTAGTCTGAATCTGCAAGAACAACGAGAAATCTGCTACAGAAGTAGCCATCCTGCAACAAAAAAAACTTTAAAAACAGACTTCAAAGAGAAACTGCAGAGCTATAATTTATCTGCAAATTTGACACTATCACGTTAGGATTAAACAAAGACTGTGAATGGCTAGCCAACTACAAAAGCAGTTTCCCCTCTCTTGGTGTTCACACCTCCACATCAACTGCTAGAAGTGGGCCTCATCCTCCCTGACTGAATTGACCTTGTTATCTCTAATCTTACTCTTGATTGGAACTCTGTTCCTATGTCCGTATATTTATACCTGCCTCTGGAATTTCCACTACATGCATCTGACGAAGTGGGTCTTTGCCCATGAAAGCTTACACTCCAATAAATCTGTTAGTCTATAAGGTGCCACAGGACTTCTAGTTATTATCCAGAGAGTGGCTGTAGGCTCTTATCACAACAGCCCCCTTCTGCCACCAGCTTGCTGGCTTTATATTAGCTCTGTCTGTTCCTTTTCAGCCTAGTTCCAGTATCCTTGAGAGGAGAACCCTGCACAGATAGAAAATTTGTATCCACAAAAATGAGCTGCAGATATCCTTATTCTCATCCACAGATGCGGGTAACCATGGATATAGAGCAAATATCTGTAGATTTGCAGGGTTTTAGATACAAAATTTGTATCCACATCTGTATCTGCAAAAGAGAGTCATAGATACCTGCATCCACGTCTGCAAATGTGGATAACCGCAGATATAGAGTGGATAGCCACTGATTTGCAGGCCTCTAATTTTCTTCAGCTATGGCCTGTCCAATTAATTGGCCCCTTTTCAGCCTCACCATCCCATTCTAGACTCCTATGGGACACCCTATGGCACTAACAGTTTAGTTTTTTTCTGTCTTTTATGTGCCTCTCAGGTTTTTTAAACCCTTGCTTGCTTACTTCTCTTTTGTGTTTTGTTTTGTTTTTAACTTGTGTCTATTCTACTGTTCTGTCCAAAAGACCAAGCATTGTCATTTCTGAATTTTATATATATGATGATGGGAGGTCTTCATATTCAGTATGATGGTTGGATTTTGCAGACTGACATCTCTGGGGGGTGAAAGTAGGGAGAATTGCTACATAGTTTCTCAGTTACAAGTGCACCTTTGTTACAGGTAGTATTCTCTTCATGCTAAGGTTTTGTTGATTAATCAGAAATGTGGGATTGATTCTGTACTATTGTG
Organism: Rafetus swinhoei; assembly: GCA_019425775.1. NCBI lineage: Eukaryota > Metazoa > Chordata > Testudines > Trionychidae > Rafetus > Rafetus swinhoei. The sequence continues at coordinate 59,371,117 of CM033437.1, forward strand.
GCCAAACTGATAACCAAGTTTGTCACGAGATATTTCCTTTTTCTTATTAAAATTGTGATTTATAGATGGAGCTTTCCCACAAAGAAATGGGCTGTGGCAGTGAACTGAGTAGATATTTACTAAGGGTGCATCTACACAGCACAGTTATTTTAAAATAATGGCCATTATTTCAAAATAACAATGCAAGCATCTACACAGCAATTCTGTTATTTTGAAATAATTTCGAAATAACAGATGGCTTATTTCAAAATCTGTAAACCTCATTCCACAAGGAATAACGCTTATTCCAAAATAGTGGACACTCCACTGCTGCTATTTCGAAATAGCTTCTCCCCAGGGCCATTCAAAGTTATTACTCCGTGGTGCTTCCTGGGTCTCTAAATCGAGGTAGCACGTCCACATTAGGGAAGCCTGCCTCAGACTAATTTTGAGGCTTCCCTGTAGTGTAGACATGCTATTTTGAACTAAGCTATTTCGGAAAAAAAATTCCGAAATAGCTTATTTCAAAATAAGCGTGCTGTGTAGACATACCCTAAATCACAGAATAAACACAAATATATATTTGGAAAAAAAGTTTGTTATGGTAATTTATGAAAAGAAATTAATATCTAAAGTGCCAAGATGACATGGATAGTGCTAGGTTTTTTTATAATTAATTGACAAGCTCACAGAGGATTTGTGTCCAAGTGGGCAAAATTATTAAGCAAAGTACAGGCCCAAAGAGAATAACAGAACAAAAGGAAAACTTTGGCTGGTGGGACTTTACAATCTTAAATTCCCTGTTTTGGGGATTGCTGATGTCCTGGAGCATTAGTGATGTCCATTAAGACTGTGGTCTGTTGAAGAAGGATAAGTGGGCCTATGTTACATTTTAGTACACTCCGCAGCTTATGTTTCAACTCCAATTTGTACTTGAATTTCTAAAAGCCTGGAGATTTTTTTTTGTCACATAGTATAACAAACTATGGCCAATGTTTGATATTTGATAAAGGGGCACATGCATTCTTGAGTTCAGCCAACAAACCTGTGTCTCATGCTCTCAACCACCAACTTCTATTTAAGGCTTCTGAGAACTATTTTTAGTGTTGCTCAGTCTACTGCCCTATTAAAATATTCCCTCACAAATAAACATGGTTAGCAAAATGCCAAAGGGGAAGCAGAATCCCTCTAAAGAGGATGTTTTGGGCTCTGGCAACCTGGCCCAAAGATGAAGCAGCCTGTTTCTCAAGAAAACACCTCTCCTCCTGGGGAAGCTCTGCCAAGACTCAGTGCCCCCCACCGGGGAATTTAAAGTGCAGGGCTGCGGCCCGGGGTGGGGGCGGCAGGTGGGAGCTGGGGCCCGCTGGCCGGGGGAGAGACCCAGCTCGAAATATTGGTGGAGCTCTAGGATATTACACATACTAAGATGGGGGGATAACGCAGAGGAATTATCAGGAGGGCGAAAGTGCAATTGGAATGGCAGCTAGCAAGGAATGTGAAGGGTAACAAGAAAGGTTTCTACAGGCATGTTAGCAATAAGAGGGTGATCAGAGAGAGTGTTGGGCCCTTACTGGATGAGGGAGGTTACCTAGCGACAGATGACGTGGGAAAAGCTGAAGTACTCAATGCTTTCTTTGCCCCTGTATTCACGGACAAGGTCAGCTCCTAGACAAATACACTAGGCAATGCAATATGGGAAGGAGGTGGACAGCCCTTGGTGGGGAAAGAACAAGCTAGGAACTATTTAGAAAAGCTAAACATACACAAATCCATGGGCCCGGGTTCAATGCATCTGAGGGTACTGAGGGAGTTGGCAAATGTCATTGCAGAGCTTTTGGCCATTATCTTTGAAAACTTGTGGAGATAGGGAGAGATCCCGGATGATTGGAAAAAGGCAAATGTAGTGCCCATCTTTAAAAAAGGGAAGAAGGACAATCCAGGGAACTACAGACCAGTCAGCCTTACCTCAGTCCCCAGAAAAATCATGAAGGGGATCCTCAAGGAATCCATTTTTAAGCACTTGGAAGAGGGGAAAGTGATCAGGAATAGTCAACATGGATTCACGGAAGGCAAGTTGTGCCTGACCAATCTGATTAGCTTCTATGATGAGGTAACTGGCTCTGTGGACATGGGAAAGTCAGTGGATGTGATATGCCTTGAATTTAGCAAAGCTTTTGATACGGTCTCCCACAATATTCTTGTCAGCAAGTTAAGGGAATATGGATTGGATAAATGGACTGTAAGATGGATAGAAAGCTGGCTAGACTGTCGGGCCCAACGGGTAGTGATCAACGGCTCGATGTCAGGTTGGCGGTCAGTTTCTAGCGGAGTGCCCCAAGGATCTGTTCTGGGACCGGTTTTGTTCAACATCTTTATTAATGACCTGGATGAGGGGATAGATTGCACCCTCAGCAAGTTCGCAGATGACACTAGCTAGGGGGAGCGGTAGATATGCTGGAGGGCAGGGATAGGGTCCAGAGTGACCTGGACAGATTAGAGGATCGGGCCAAAAGAAATCTGATGAAGTTCAACAAGGACAAGTGTAGAGTCCTGCACTTGGGACGGAAGAATCCCAAGCATTGTTACAGGCTGGGGACCGAATGGCTAAGTAGCAGTTCTGCAGAAAAGGACCTGGGGATTACAGTGGATGAGAAGCTGGATATGAGTCAACAGTGTGCCCTTGTAGCCAAGAGGGCTAATGGCATATTAGGGTGCATTAGGAGGAGCATTGCCAGCAGATCCAGAGAAGTGATTATTCCCCTTTATTCGGCTCTGGTGAGGCCACATCTGGAGTATTGTGTCCCGTTCTGGGCCCCCCATTATAAAAAGGATATGGACGCATTGGAGAGAGTCTAGCAGAGGGCGACCAAAATGATTACAGGGCTGAAGTGCATGACCTATGAGGAGAGACTGAGGGATTTGGGTTTGTTTAATCTGCAGAAGAGAAGAGTGAGGGGGGATTTGATAGCAGCCTTCAGCTTCCTGAAGGGAGGTTCCAAAGAGGATGGAGAAAGGCTGTTCACAGTAGTCATGGATGGCAGAACAAGGAGCAATGGTCTCAAGTTACAGTGGGAGAGGTCTAGGTTGGATATTAGGAAAAACTATTTCACTAGGAGGGTGGTGAAGCACTGGAATGGGTTCCCTAGGGAAGTGGTGGAATCTCCATCCCTGGAGGTTTTTAAGTCTTGGCTTGACAGAGCCCTGGCTGGGTTGATTTGGTTGGGATTGGTCCTGTCTTGGGCAGGGGACTTGACTTGATGACCTCCTGAGGTCTCTTCCAGCCCTTTGATTCTATGATTGTATAAATTGGTGAAATAAGTATTGGCCACAATTATTGGTGGAAATAAATTCACTTTGTCATAATGAGGGATGAGTAGGAATGAGCAGTTGGAAATATGGGGATCATCCTGAACATGTAATGAGCTGTAAAGCTTTACTTTAGCAAATCTCTCTTTTTTTATGTCTCTTTTGCTATAATCAGTTTCTACCCATTGATCACCCAAAGACTCCATTTTACTGGAAATCTTTGGTAACTAGAGCTAGAGTAACAAAAGCTTAACCCCTCTCTGTCCCAAAAATTCCCCCAACAGAACAGCTGTAACTAAAATAATTAATTGCCTTATTCACTAATACCAATGAAGTAGTTAGAAAAAAGCCTATGTTTTCTTGCAGAAAAGAATATGCTATATATCATGATGGAATATTGTGATGGAGGTGATCTAATGAGACGGATCAATATGCAACATGGAGTGCTCTTTGATGAGGACCAGGTAAAGGGATTATTTTTAGAGGAAACGATTTATATCCTAATATGCATGCTTAGGACTATCAATTATGTGAGGCAATTCTTATCTTTATTGTTATAATCACAAGAGACATGCAGCTAAGCCCTTATGATTTCTTTGAGAATTACTGATTTTTCAGTTAAGATCTAGAGAAAAGATCTCTCCTTAGAAATGACATATGAGACGGAAGGTGAGGAGTAATGTAGGTCAGGGCAGTGTCTTGTAGGCACTTCAATGTTACTAGATGGGATCAAACCTCCCACTGATTTCAGTAGGAACAGGATTTCACCCATGATCAGTAATAGGATTCAGAATTGTTAAACTAGCCTTCTGAACCTATTTCAGTATATATTAGTTCAGAAATATGTGTATATATATATTTAGTCGATGGAATCACAGCTGTTTCTCACCTTCTCTTTACTCCGCTCATTCTGATTCATGCTACTTTTTGCCCTCCCTTCAACTAGCTGAACCATACTTTTCTATTATGCATTGTATGTCATAGCATAGAACTCACGGTTAGTTTTTTGGACATTGATTTCCATTTTGCAGGTGCAGTCAAGAATTTAGATACCTAGTGACCTAAGTTGCTATCGAAAATAACTGATTGTAAAACTGCACATACCCATTAAAAAACCCAGTTAAGGCTGGCCTTAAAATGTGACTCTCTGTCTACTCTCAATTTAACATTTATATAGAAAAAGAAATTTCACTTTTCTTTTTTCCATGTAAGTGGTAGAGAAAGGAGTCGGTAGTGAATCATTTGGGAGTTAATTGAGGGTTTAGGATTATCTGGCTCATTTAGTTATCGGAAACAGAGGAAGCACAAGGAAGAGAATGAAATTTATGTAAGAGCACAAAATCACAAATCAGAAAAATACAAAATAGGGAACCAACAATAAAAAGAACACCGCTGAGGGAAAATACACAGCCAAACTAACAGAAAATGTGACATCAGAAGACAAACGAAGAACAGACCAAAAAAAGTAGACAAAAACAAAAAAATCCCAAAACTAAAGAAGCAAAGCTACCCAGTTATGTTTAGTTCCCATAATACCTTACATATTTTCAAATCTATGTATGTATTTAGTCCTAATTAAAGGCTCCAATTCAATAAATCACAACTTAGCACAGCTAAGCAGGTGCTTAAGTGCTTCCTGATTAAGAATGATTTACTGAATGAAATCACGAAGTCAATGGGCTGTACATATGTATTGTAAAAGTTATGCATGTATTTAAGTGCTTTTCTGAATAAGGATAGACTTAAGTACTGTATATGTTTAACAGCTTCCAAAAAGTTTTGATCCAGAAAAGTACTTAAGTTCATACTTAATATGAAATGCATGGTTAAGTGTTTTTCTGATCAAGACCAAAGTAAGGATGTAACAACTGTGGCCTAAGACAGGAATAGTGTGAGAAGTTACTATGCAAGCTTCCTTATAGAGCTCTGCCGTTTACTCACATTTCTAAGCAGCAATCTGTACTTTTCTGTTCCCGAGCCTTTCTTGACAAGGAACCGTAAATGTCATCAAAATTGTATGGTGGTTTAATGGTTTCCATCGCCGAGGTTTATATGAGATCACATAATTCCTCTTCCAGTTTGATCTGAACTGAGATTTGAATTCAGGCCTTCCTAATTAAAAGGCTACCTTGGGCTTGATTCCACATTCCTTACTCAGGCAGAACTCCCACTGCAGTCACTGAAAGGTTTGTTGGAATAAGGACTGTTGGATGATGTATTTATCTGCATATAATTTTCTGATAATATTTAAAATTGAAAAATGGATGAAATGAATCTAATCACTCAGATTGGTATTAACAGCTCTGTTTATTTTTCTCTCTTTTTTGTGTATGTGCAATCTGTATTTTAGTTCTTCTTCGAGTGGTTGCTCATGTCCATTCGAATCAGGTGTGCGCACCGCGTCTTCCGGAGCGTTTTCCCTAGCGGTACCCGTAGCGCCGGCAGGGCACCCCCTGGAGTGGCACCGCCATGGCAGGGCATAAGTACCCCTGCCGGCGCTTCCCCACCTCAGTTCCTTCTTACCGCCCGTGATGGTCGTTGGAGCGTGTCTCTCTCTTACATCAGTTTATGGTTCCCGTTTCTCTTTGTATTGTAAATAGTTTAGATAGTTCAATTAGTTAGGTAGTTAGTGTCTCTTGTCTTTCCTTCTCCCCTTCAGGGGTGAGGAATGCCAGGGCCGCAAGGCTTTAAGGCTTGTGCGGTCTGCGCGAAATTTATGCCTAAAGGAGATCCCCACGACAGCTGTCTCAAGTGTCTGGGTGAGGCCCATATTACGGACGTTTGTAAGATCTGTAAGTCTTTCAAGCCTCGCACCAAGAGGGAAAGAGACTCTTGCCTCAAACTTCTCCTTATGGAGGCGGCATTGCAGCCGGCACCGACTGCCCATGCTGCGGTGCGCAGTGCACCGGCATCCACAAGAGAGGCTCTGTCTCGTGATCAAGCCTCGATGTCGAGGGTCCGGCACCGGTCTCACTCTCTGGCACCGAAAAGGCCGAAAACATCTCGGGGTTGGTCCCCGAGGCGTAAGTCCAAGTCGGGCGGGCACCGCGATGCCGAGTCTCTGGTGTGTATGGCTTCATCCACCACAGTGCGGTGCAAGCGGGCGGAACGTCCATCCAGCCCGGGGCAGTTACCCTCGCATCGCCTCTCCACGCCGGACACCTTTGAGGTGGTGCAGGGCTTGATTAGCCCCACTACCTCCCCCCCGTCGTCGGTTGAGGCGGAGGGGTCGAGGTTGCCTACGCCACAGGCCGTGTTGGCCCTGGCTTCGCCTCCGTACCGGCAGGACCGGACGGTACCGGCCAACTATGCAGCGGGACCGTCCCCTGTGGGACCAGTACCGCTTGCATCTACGTCGGCACCAGCCTCTACACAGGCTGTCAGGCCCCATGGGGCATCCGACCGGGCCTGACCTCTGTCGGTGCTGGCACCTCTTCCGGCACCCGCATTGGCTGCACCAGTGCCCTATCATTCTAGCCTCACAGCGGCACCGGGAACTTCAGCATCAGCCTCTTCGGCAGCGATGTACGCGACGGCACCGGTATTGACTCCGTGGGCCTTACCGGTGCACCTATCGACGTCGACGGTTCAACTATGCCTGGCACCGGCACCGCTACAGGCACCGGCACCGCTACAGGCACCGGCACCGGCTGTCTCGGTGCCGCAAAGGGCACCGCTTCCGGCATCAGGTCTTGTTCTCCCGGTGCCGCAGCAGGCACTACAGCCAGCAACAGGACGGGCACCGGGACCGGTTCTCCCGGTGCCACAGCCAGCTCCGCCCCAGGCGTCGGGGCCGGTCTTCCCGACGCCGCAACAGGCGCCGCCGCTGGGGTCAATGCTGGCACCGGGACCGGTTTTCCCGGTGCCGGCACGTACTCATCGGCATGCGGGCAAGCCCGAGTCCATGGCCAGGTTTGCTCCCTGGTCGGTATCGTCGGCGCCTCCTTGGCCGGACTCTGAGTATTCGTCGGACTTGGACGCAACATCGTTCAGATCAGGGTCCTCGGACGAGTCCTGGGCTCATAGATCCCGTTCCCGACACCGGCGTCATCGTTCGCGGGTGCAACAGACTTGGCCACCCCAACCACAATGGCCTTTCTGGACCCCGTGGGCTTACCACCAATGGCAGGGGCCTGTCCCCCCCTCTGCGGCATCTGGCACATCGGGACATCAAGCACTACGTTGTCTCGTCCGCCCTCCTCCCCGCAGAGGTCGTCTGATACGGGGGTCTCCGGGGAGCCACAGCCCCCGGTACCGGACCTGCCTCCGCAGCCGGTGCCACCTCCCCCGCCGGTGCCCCAACCCGTGCCTGCGCTGCCTCCGGCACCGATCTGGGGGGAGTCGTCGTCGTCCCCGGATGAAGCCCTGGCGGATCCTGCACCAGCTTTACCTGCCATGGATGCCCGTACACACCAGGATCTGCTTAGGCGCCTGGCCTCCAATCTGGGTGTCCCAGTGGAGCCAGTGGTGGAGGATATGGACCCCATGGTTGACATCCTTTCGGATGATGCGCCAGCCTGTTTGGCTTTGCCACTCAACAAAACAGTGGCCAAAATTACCAATGCCCTGTGGCAGACCCCGGCGACCTTGACCCCTACCTTAAAAGGAGTCGAGAGGCGCTATCATGTTCCCCAGCTGGGGCACGAACATCTATACTCCCAACCTACCCCGGGGTCCTTGGTCGTACAGGCTGTGGCCCAAAAGGAAAGGCTTCCCCAGCCGGGGCCGTCTCCAAAAGCAAGGGAGCCCAAGCGCCTTGACCTGATGGGCAGTAAGGTGTATGCCACCGGTGGGGTCCAACTCCGCATTGCTAATCAGCAGGCAATGCTGAGCCGCTATGCTTTTAACACCTGGCAGGCTGAGGATAAATTTAAGGACAGGCCGCCTACCGAGGACCGTCAGGAATTTGCGGCCATTACCTCGGAAGGCAGAATCATTGCTCGAACGGCCCTCCAGGCTTCCCTGGACGCCGTCGACTCTGCAGCCTGCACCATGGTGTCAGGTGTCGTTATGCGCTGTGGTGCCTGGCTGCAGGTCTCAGGGATACCCCCGGACGTCCAGACCACCATCCAGGACTTGCCCTTTGACGGGAAAGCCTTGTTCTCGGAGCACACGGACTCCAGGCTCCATACGCTAAAGGACACGAGGTCTACCCTTCGGTCTTTGGGGATTCACACGCCTGCCCCTCAGCGTCGCCAGCTGCCCTATAGGCAGCAGGGGAAAATGCAGTCCCAGGTCCCCTGTGGGGATTACTGGAGACGCCGCTCTCGGGCCCCTTGGGGGGTTTCGGGAGCGGCTGCGGCTCCCCCTGCTGCAAGGGGTCGCCGTCGCAGCCCACGAGGGGAAAATCACCGGGCAGTGGCCCAAGGGCCCTCTCAGCAGCCCAAACACCAATTTTGATGGGCAGCTGGAGAGTTGCGTACCAGTCTCCCACCCTGGCCCCCTGTTTGGGGCCAGGTTGTCCCGTTTTGCCCACACCTGGGCACAAATCACGACCGACGCCTGGGTCCTAACATAGTCGGGGTGGCTATACCATTCCCCCCCCTTCCCCGTCCCTTTTCAGGGACACCTCTCTCGAAGACACTCTGTGCCAGGAAGTGTCGGCGCTCCTCGCAAAGGGAGCTGTAGAGAGGGTCCCATCCCATCTGCAGGGCAGGGGATTCTACTCCCAGTACTTCATTGTGCCAAAGCCAAAGGCCGGGGTCCGTCCCATCTTAGATTTCAGGGACCTCAACAAGGCGGTCGTAAAACCAAGTTCAAAATGGTAACCCTAGCCTCTATCATTCCGGTGTTACAGCTAGGAGACTGGTACGCAACTCTTGATCTCAACGCTTACTTCCATGTGGCAATAAGACCCAGCCACAGGAGGTTTCTCAGGTTTATTGTTTCCCAGTGCCATTTTCAGTTTACGTGCTCCCCTTTGGCCTCTCAACAGCACCCAGGGTTTTCACCAAGTGCATGGCAGTCGTAGCGGCATTCCTCTGCAGGAAAGGGGTACACGTTTTTCCGTACCTCGATGACTGGCTAATTCGTGGCCACTCCTACGAGCAAGTAGAGTCCCACGTGTTCCTCACAAGGGCTCTCTTCGTAAGGCTGGGACTCATGCTAAATGAGGGAAAGTCATCGTTGATTCCCTCGCAGCATCTCGAATTCGTGGGTGCCCTCCTGGACGCCAGAGTGGCAAGAGTATTCCTCCCCAGGGCCAGGTTTCTGTCCATAGTGGAGCTGGTATCTGAGCTAACCCGGTTCCCCATCACGACAGCCCGGGTCTGCTCGAGGCTGCTGGGACACATGGCGGCGTGTACGTACGTGGTGTGCCATGCTCGTATGAGGCTCAGGCCTCTGCAAGCCTGGTTGGCAAGGGTGTTCAAACAGTCCCGGGGGCTATGGGACACGGTTCTCACAGTACCTCCGGAGGTCATAGCCTCCTTACAGCGGTGGACCCAGGAAGCGATGGTGTGCAGCGGGGTTCCGTTCACTGTACCTTCCCCCTCGCTTACACTGGTCACAGATGCTTCCGACCTGGGTTGGGGAGCGCACCTGGGGCGCCACAGGACCCAGGGCTTATGGTCCCCAGCAGAGCGAGCTCTTCACATAAATGTACGAGAGCTCAGAGCAGTCAGGAGAGCCTGCGAGACCTTCCTCTCGAAGCTCTCTCACTGCTCGGTTCTCGTCCGCCTGGACAACATGGCGGCTGTTTTTTACCTCAACAGGCAGGGGGGAGCCCGGTCGCCTACCCTCTGCCGCGAGGCCTTGAACCTCTGGGACCTGTGTGTGGAGCATGATGTGGTGCTACAGGCGGAGTACCTGCCAGGGTGCAAATATTTACTGGCCGATGCTCTGAGCAGGTCCTTTGGAGCCCACGAGTGGTCTCTCAAGGACTCAACCCTTCATCGGGTCTTCCACAGGTGGGGTTGTCCCCGAATAGACCCGTTTGCCTCAGCACGCAATACCAAGTGTCAGAGTTACTGCTCCCTGTTGGGGCTGGGGGAACACTCCAGAGGGGATGCCATGACCGTACCGTGGCCGGCGGGCATTCTCTATGCTTTCCTTCCCTTTCCCCTCATCCCCAGGGTTCTGACCAGGGTCAAGACCTTCAGGTCCACGGTCATCCTGATAGCCCCGCAGTGGCCCAGACAGTTCTGGTTCCCCATTCTGGTGGACATGCTCACCGAGGACCCTATGGCGCTCCTGCCGGTTCGGGATCTCCTGACCCAACCTTGGGATGGGGGGGATTATGGTTCACCCGAATCTCAGCTCTCTCCACCTAACGGCCTGGTTTATCCGTGGTTAACCCAGCCGGAAAGGGAATGTTCCCAAGAGGTACAGATGGTGCTCCTAAGTAGTAGGAAACCATCTACCAGGCGGTTGTATGCAGCCAAGTGGCGGCGCTTCTCGTCTTGGGCGTCCAGAAGGGGGAGTGCACCCGTCTTGTGCACCTATCCCGTCCATTCTGGACTACCTTTGTGAACTTAGGTCCAGTGGCCTCTCTACCTCCTCTATCAAAGTCCATGTGGCATCTCTCTCCACCTTCCATATTGGTTCGGCAGGAGTCTCTCTTTTTTCTGACCCTGTGGTCAAACGTTTCCTTAAGGGGTTGGATAAGCTGTATCCCTCGGTTAGACCCCCTCTCCCCGCTTGGGACCTCAACCTCGTGTTATCTAAACTAGTGTCGCCCCCCTTTGAGCCACTGGCCACCTGTTCTTTGAAGCACCTCTCCATGAAGGTTGCGTTCATTGTGGCCATTACATCGGCTCACAGGGTCTCTGAGCTGAGGGCATTAACGGTAGATCCGCCCTACCTAGTGTTCTCCGATAATAATGTGAGGCTCCGCCCTCACCCAGCTTTTCTCCCTAAGGTGGTGTCACCGTTTCATTTGCCTCAGGAAATATACCTCCTGGTGTTCTTCCCAAAGCCCCACGCCTCCCCTAAGGAGCAGGTGCTCCATTCCCTGGATGCTAGGCATGCGCTAGCTTTTTATATCGATAGGACTAAACCCTTTCGCAAATCCACACAATTGTTTATTGCTGTCGCTGATAGAATGAAAGGGCTCCCCATATCGACCCAGAGGTTGTCGAATTGGGTCGCGGGATGTATCAGGAAGTGTTATGCCTTGGCCGGAAAGGTCCTGCCTCGGATTACAGCACATTCCACTAGGTGCAGGTGTCCTCTGTGGCTTTTGGGGCGCAGGTTCCAATTTCTGAAATCTGCAGGGCAGCCACGTGATCGTCACTCCATACCTTTACGGCGCATTACGCCCTCACACAGCAGGCTAGGGAGGATGCATGCTTGGGCGCTGCAGTCCTCAGCTCTGTTTGCAAATAGGTTATTTATATGTACCGTTTGCACTTTCTATGTTTTTTGCTGTTTTTTGCTGTTTGCTTAGGTGAATAAATTTGTTGGATTGTTCAACTCTTGTGGACATCTCTCTCTCACTGCTCCGACCCCTCCTCCTGAGTGGGGTTGGCTTGGAAGTCACCTGATTCGAATGGACATGAGCAACCACTCGAAGAAGAAAAGAACGGTTACTTACCTGTAACTGTTGTTCTTCGAGATGTGTTGCTCATGTCCATTTGATTCCCTCCCTACCTCCCCTTCGTCGGAGCGTCCGGCAAGAAGGAACTGAGGTGGGGAAGCGCCGGCAGGAGTACTTATGCCCCGCCATGGCGGCGCCACTCTAGGGGGCGCCCTGCCGGCGCTACGGGTACCGCTAGGGAAAACGCTCCGGAAGATGCGGTGCATGTGGTGCGCACACCTGATTCGAATGGACACGAGCAACACATCTCAAAGAACAACAGTTACAGGTAAGTAACAGTTCTTTTTTCTTTTGTGTTTTTCAGTAAGCTTGTGCAGAATTACAGAGTTTTGACCCTTTTGTCTTTCATTATAGATTCTGTCTTGGTTTGTGCAAATTTCCTTAGGACTGAAGCATATTCATGACAGGAAAGTTTTACACAGAGACATAAAAGCACAGGTAGTAAACTTGGGAGTTACCAGTCTTAATTTTACCTAATCACAGAAATGCATATACAGGAAATTCTTCCATGTTTCATCAAGGCATACCAGTTTCTTCTTTATTTACAGAATATTTTGCTTAGCAATAATGGAATGATAGCAAAGCTTGGGGACTTTGGCATAGCAAGAATGTTGAACAAGTAAGCATTATTTTTATACTATTTGTATCCTGTACCTAATGCCAGCTCCAGAAAATGTCACAGGTCCTGAAGATTAGGTGCAGATTGAAAGTGTATGTTGTGTCTAAGGAAGAAATCCAGGGGACTCGGGGACTGATGCTGCCCTGTGGAAATCAGTGAGAATTTTTGTGACAGACTTCATTGGGAGCAGAAAGAGGCCCTAGGACTGCACAGAATGTATCCAGAATTATATATATTTTATTTTCTTTGGTGTATGAGATGTGTGGCAGAAGGATGATCCAGTGCCTAAAACACTAACTTACATTCAGGAGACCAGGGTTCAAGCCACTGTTCCACCATAGACTCCTTTTGTGACTGGGCATATTGCTTAGCATCTCTCTGCCTCAGTCTTCAGCTGTAAAATGAGGCTAATAGCACTTCCCTATCCCACAGAGGTGGTGTGAGGATATCTGCATTGTGAGGAGTTGAGATTCTGTGGTAATAGGAGCCACATAAATACCTAAAATAGGTGGCAGGTGCACTCCATGCGTTGTATCAGTGCATACTTTTTCTAGAATATTTTAATAATAGTCTTCATGGAATACAAAATTACAAGAATACTTACTAGTTCAATAACAACATTCATTCAACAAGTTAACAGTAAAAACACAAATGGCTTAAGCATCACAACCTTCCAGATACTCAGAACCATTTTCATCTCCATTTTACAAATGGGGAATCAGAACCACAGAGAAGGTAGGTGCTAAACTTTCAGTGGGAGTTGTGGGTGCTCAACATTTCTGAAAATGAGGCTGTTGGTACCTTAGATTTGACAGTCAAACCCTAAAATTAGTGGCAACTCTTGAAGACATATGGTGATTTGGCCATGGTTACACAGCAGATCAGTGGCAAAGCAGAAAATAGGACTCGCAAATCCCCTGGAGAGCACTTCTTCCTTTCAGTCCTGATTTGTGTGGGATACTCACATCATTTCATGGTTTAATGGATATATTGCAAAACCACCTAATTCATCATGAAATTGTGCACAGTTAATTGCTTTTAAAATACTGTATTAGCAATAAGCATTTCTCAGAATGGTGATTGCAACGCTGGTGTGGGCTGAGGTGAGAGAATTCCTGAGCTTTATATTGGAACACAGGCATTTTCTGCTATAGAATCACACAACCATTTTAACAGAGAGCTGGAGAGTGTTTTAATTTTCTCCCAACAGTGTCTAAATTAATATATTAAGCTAGTATGAATATACTTTTGTGTAGAAATGATAGTTTGTGTGGGGTTTTTTCCTGGTTACATGCAAGCCCTTTTCCCCACTTCTAGAATAAACTCTTTATCCCTTATGTTTGTTTTGTTCTCTTTTATTAGTACGATGGAGCTTGCTCGTACCTGTGTAGGGACACCCTATTATCTATCACCGGAGATCTGTGAGAACCGACCATATAACAATAAAACGTAAGTCTCTAAATATATCTTTGCTAGGGTGGTTTCCCCAATCCTATGATGAAGCATGAGTGCTTGAAGAAAGGAAGTATTTGCTTTGATAAACTCTTGACTTAACATTACAATTGCATTTTTATTTTCATAAAATGTTTGCAGCTACTTACATTTTAATTTTCTTACTCAGTTGTAATACTCATACTTGTAATACCTTCCGGTTGAAAACAAATAATTTCATTGGTTTCTTTGGAAATCAGTGGTTTTGTCTCATTGTGTGTCTAATATGCAGTAACTGTCGTAGACCTGGCCCTTTATAGTTCTCAGTGTGCAAAATGTTGATTGATTGAGTATTGATCATTAAAAATATTTTCAAAGAGCTGTGCTGGATTGAGAGTTCTGGACAGTGAAAGCCCTGGTTTTCAGTAACCCTTATTGCAGGAGTGGGCAATAATTGGTGATGGGAGACCACTCAAAGAATTTGGTAAAGTGGTCAAGAACCACACTGTTCTATGGAGGGTGGCGTGGGGTCTGAGATGAAGGTACAGAAGGGAACTCAGGGTAGGGGACTGGTGTGTAGGAGAGGGTATGGGCTCTGAGAGGGAGTGTGAGTGAAGGAGGGCATTATGGCCTGATGCAGAGGATTGGGGTGCAGAGTATGGGAGAAGGTGTGGGTGCAGAAGAGAATTCTGACTTGGGGAAGGGGTGTAGAAGGAGGTGCAAGGACCTTGTGACCTGGGGCAGAGGGGAAGGAGGGCATGCAGAGAATTTGGGTGATCTGTGGCAGGGAGTAGGGGCGTGAGAGAGGATGGGGTGCCAGATGCAGATTTCCGATCAATGGGAGCTGCAATAATTGTGCAGCGTTGAGCAGCTTGGGGCTGTGGCAGGCAGGAAGCCTGCCTGAGGGTCCTGGAGGGCTGTGGACCAGATCCAGAGGCTTGGTGGGCCAGATGTGGCCCATGGGCCATATTTTGCCTGCCCAAGTGTTATAGTTTCCTGCAGAAGAGGCAGATAGGCCTGAGATTTGTAGAAGCTCACTGAAAGCCACCAAAACATTGGATGCTGAGGGCTGAAGAACATCCCTTCTGCTGGCTTCATACTCTGGTGACATGGCTCCCATCTACGACAATAAAAGGAGAAAGTCAAAAGTATTCAGTTAATGCAGTGATGAATGTGATCTAGAAAAATATATAGAGTAACGGGCTCCACCTCTGGGGATAGAGTTATGTGGCCACAGATCAGCTCTGCAGTCATCTCTGTGTAGATTTCCATTCCCAGATTCACCTCGTGCTCTAAACCTGCCTAGGTCATTCAACTCAGAGTCTGTATCCAGGGAAGGAATTTGTCGGAGCAACTCTACTACAGCTACAAGTATCCACTGAAAATGAAGGGGCAGTTGTTTATATTTATACTGTCAGGCAGACAGACATGATAGGCAAAAAGAACCATTGCAGCGAGTGCTGACCATCTTCATTGCATCTCCAAAATGATATTCTTCAAAAACTATTTTACACTGCTGCAAGTGCAAACACCAGCCCATCAGTTCTAATATTGGTCAGTACATTTGAGGATAATCAAGTATTAGGATGATTGTAATTGCTATGTATACGACACACTCTGTGTGCATGCATGGTATATAAATGACATTTAAAAAAAAAAGGGGGCGGGGGAGGCAGAAACCAGAAAATATAATTCCAGGTTAGTTTTGGCCCAAAACCAAACATCTCCACAAATTACAATAATGTTAACTTTTGGTGACATTTCATTGAGTAGTTTGAGGTGAGGGGATTGTACAACATTTAGAAAATGTTAAGGCGCATTCTCCTGACATTTGAATGGCTTCCACCCACAGAGATATTTGGTCTCTTGGCTGTGTTCTGTATGAGCTGTGCACCTTAAAGCATCCAGTAAGTATATTCACAATCTAATATCTGTGGCAAGGGCCCTTCTTTCCCTTGCTGATCTCTGCACTCCTTCTCCTTGGCAAGATGGGCCTTTGGTAAAGCACCCTCTATCTGCTGCGTCTGGGCAGTCAGCCTCATCCTCAGCAGAGGGTTAGGCTTGTGATCTTCCCCTGAGAAAGGGAGCCCAGCCTCTCCTCCTGAAGCTGCTCACTCCCCTGCTGTCTCTGGCTTAGTAACTGCCTGCCGCGTGCATGCATGTGTGTTTTTCTTTCTTTCTTCCCTTCACCCAACGGGGAGGACTTGAAAAGGCCTCAGGCAGGCCTGAAGCTAACCCTAGTTGGTCCAGGGTAGCCCTGTCTCAGCTGATCCTACTGTGCCTGAGACAACCCCTTGTCTGATGATACTGACTGACCTGTAGTAACCCTCTTCTATTTAATAGGAGAGTGGGCCTTTTACCCGTCTAGGGCTGCCTTTTCCAACTCGATTGCAGCTCTCTGGCCTAACTTTGTCACATATCATATTATATTATTAAAAAAAAATTGAACAGGCCAAAAAAAGTGGCAATTTTAAACACAGCTGTTACAAGGAAACATTTGCAATTTAATGGAGTTGACATTAGAATGTGCTATTCTGTCTTTCACCTTAATTTCTCACACAGTCTGTTTTGGGCATATTGAAAGAAAATGAAGTGAATGCTTAGATAGACACTGTTTTTTTCCACATAGCGCTGCTATTTTTATTCTAAGTGTGTTCACCTCTGATCTGAGGCCAGATACACTTCTGAATCACTACTTTCTTAGGAGAGAGCTGTCCTGGAGTTGGGAGGTGGAAGCTTCAGAAAATCCAGTGTGGATCAGTGACAAAGTCCTGGCAATTGGGTAGACACTGGCATCTCAGCTAATTAGAATTAAATGGCAAAGTGGGAGACAGTGGGATAAGTCATTTTGTGCCTTTTATCCTATAAGATCCCAAGGCATTTTTGCTTACTTTTATGTGTAGGGATCAGCCACCTTTAAAATGCATCTGTCTTTGGGATGGAACATGGCTACTCTTTAACAGTGCATAGCAACACTGTTTAAGAGAGAATATCTTGTCCAAATAAATTTATGTATGAAGATATACTAAAGGAAGAACTAAAGCCAAACTTTAAACGTAGGTGTTTAAATATGGGTTTAGGTGCCTAATTTAGATGCCAAAGTTAGAAAAATATTGATCTAATTTAGTGTAGATTTTCAAATCCAAATTTATTTAGAGTCCTTGGAAACATTTTCCAAAAGCTTTGGTTTGATATGGCAGCAAAGACTAGACACAACATATTACAGCAATAAGCATTCCCTTGATTGGTGCTCAGTTCCCGAGCTTTGTGTGGAATAGGGAGGAGAGCAGAGGCTGATCAGAGTTACCAGAGAGGACCAGCATCATGGAAACAACAGAAGCTGAGCTTCCCACTCTGAATATAAAATCAAGGTCATGTCACACAGAGCAGTGCTGATGGCAGAGGCAGTAAGGCTGGTATGGGAAGGTGCCGGGAATCCTACCTCCTCGCCACCATTATTTTGCTCAGTGATTTAAATGGCAGTGTTGTACAGTCATTGTTTCCTATATCAAGTGGCAGTAATAATTATTGACTGATTATTATATTTTATTTTTCAGTTTGAAGGCAACAGTTTATACCAGCTGGTGCTGAAGATCTGTAGAGGACATTTTATCCCAGTGTCTCCCAAGTATTCATATGACCTGAGGATTTTAATTTCCCAGTTGTTTAAAATATCTCCAAGAGATCGACCATCTATCAATTCCATATTAAAGAAGCCCTTTTTGGAGAAGCGCATCACCAACTACTTGCCCCCTGAGGTAAGATTCTTAGGCTGCTGACTGCACTTTGACACATCCTTTTTTTTTTTTTTAATTAGGCAACAAGTTTGGTTGATAACGGTAATAGGGTTGACATAATATATTTCTATTTCTGCAAGGCATTTGACTTGGTACTACATGACATCTTGATTTTAAAAGACTAGAAAGATATAAAATGTACATAAAACACATTAAATGGATGAAAAGTTAGCTAAATGATAGGTTGCAAAATGTAAATAGAGAATCATCATCAGATGGGTATTTCCAGTGGGGTGAATCTCGCAGGGATCGGATCCTCGGCCTATGCTGTTTAACATTTTTATTAATGACCTGGAAGAAAACACAGAATTATCACTGATAAAGTTTGCAGATGACCCAAAAATTGGAGGGTGAGGTTAAAAAAAAGCAGAAGACTGATGCTGAGCAACCTGGATTGCATTATAAGCTAGGCACAAACAAACAATATGCATTTTAAAATGTATAAATGTGGGAAGAAAGAAATAGTCTGCACTTACACCATGGGAAACTATTGTGGGAAGAAAGACCCTGAAAAAGATTTGGGGGTTGTGGTGGATAATCGCCTAAATACTGAGCTCCCACCATGAGAACCACAAGGTCTAACACAGTGGTTCTCAAACTGTAGCAACTTCAGGACCCCCATTTTGACATTCAAATTTTCAAGGGCTTCCAAGCCTTCCCTGTTCAGCCCCAGGTCCTGCCCCACCTCTCCCTGTCCCTGCCCCACCTCTGCCCCTCCTCTTCCTGCCTCTTTACACTCCATCCCCCAAGTGCACCTGTTCCCCACTCTTTCCCCTCCCTCCCAGCACCTGGTGCACTCTGGGAAACAGCTATTCTGCAGTGTGCAGGCAGCACTAAGAGGGAGGAGGAGGAGTTGATCAGCAGGACTAGCCCCAGACATGCTTTCATCCCCATCTCTGAGCACATCCCATCCCTACTCCTACTCCTCCCTCTGCCTGTCCCCGGTGTGCAGGAGGTACTAGGAGGAAGGGTGATGAGTTGAGGAAGGGAGGAGGAGTTGATCAGTGGGGCCGGTAGACCCTCTAAAGCAGGGCTACTCAACCTCGGAAGCCCTGGGGACCACAATGCCACTCACAGCATGTGCTGAGGGCCTCAACTTAAGTGTGGTTGTATATACTTGCGAATATATATGCAAATAGCTTCTTTCACACTGACAGGCATGAATACAAAAATTAAGGTAAGACTATACAACACACAGACCCCATTTAGGTAATTTCTGCTGATGTTAATAAAATGCAGTATTTACCCAATTTCCACCCATATGACAGCACTTTTAATGAGCAATGCCAGTCCAGGAATTTAACTACTAAAACATGTATCACCAGAACACCATTATATTGACTATTTTTGTTTTAGCTCCCACCTGTGGGCTGCAAATAAACGGACCGTGGGCCGTCAGTGGCCCGCGGGCTGCGTGTTGAAAAGTCCTACTCTAAAGTATCATTGTTCTCAGACCACTGTTTGAGAAATTCTGGTCTCGTGGAATCCTTGAATGTATAAACAGAGGAATCTTGAGTTGAGCAGTTATTTTACCCCTGTATTTGCCACTGGTGTGACCTCTAATGGACTACTGTGTCCAGTTCTGGTGCCCACAATTCAAGGATGTTAATAAATTGGAGAGGGTTCAGCGCAAGAATGATCAAAGGACTAGAAAATATGCCACGAGTCTATTTCACTTACAAAGAGAGGGTAAAGGGACGACTTGATTGCAGTCTATAAATACCTACATAGGAAAGAAATATTTAATAATGGTAATGGGTTCTTCAGTCTAGCAGAGAAAGGTACAACATGAGTCAGTGGCTGGACGTTGATGAAACTAGAAAAATTTTGATAGGAAATAAGGTGTACATTTGTTAACAGCAGAGTCATTAACCATTGGAACAACTTACACAGAGTCATAGTGGATTCTCCGTCACTGACAATTTTTAAATTGTGTGTTTTTAAAAAAGATCTGCTCTAGAATTTATTCTGGGGAAGTTCTATGGTCTGTGTTATACAAACAATTAGACTAGGTGATCACAATGGTACCTTCTGGCCTTGAAGTCTATAAATCTATTAAACAAGATGCAGTACAGACAGTTGAAACAGATACTTTTTGCTTATAGGTAATACAGGAAGAATTCAGCCCCACTGTTATAGACAAAATAAGACCTTCAGCAGCACATCCTGTAGCCAAGCTGGTGCAGGGTAAGTCTTGTTTTATGACAGAATAATAATACATATGTTATTAATTAACATGAGCTGTAAACTAATCTTAATGCTATATAGAAATCAAGATGCATTGTAATTAACGGATGGACTTACCTTTTCAACAGTTTTTAATGTGATTTGCACTAGGGATGTAAATAACCATTAAAACAGTTAACTTATTAAAATTATTCTGGTTAACCGGTTAACTATTCTTGGGCTGGCGAATGACAGCTAGGGCCAGAGTCCTGCCTGCCTGCCTGCCTGGGCCATTCTGGCACGGCCTCAAGAAAATTGACACCCACAAGAAAAGTCAACAATTTCAAAAACCAAACATATGTGCATTTAATACTCCAAAGATTCTTAGAATAGCTGAACACATACCCTTATTGCTGTAACTCTTGTTCTTCCTCAGTTCATCTATTGTTATGTCTGTTGGCAGATTTTAAGTTTATCTAGGAAGGGTCATTGTGGTGTTATGTATTGTTCAAAGCACTGAGCACACTTCTGTGTATTGTTAAACATGAATAATCATCTCGTGTACTTGTGGTACAAATGTAGTTTAAATCAGAGCTTACAGTCATAGACATTTCAGTCTATGTAACATGACAGTACACTGTATTATTTTGTCAGCAGATAGCATTTTTCAAAATAACAAATTAAATCAAAATGTGAAAGACAGCAATGTTGAATTTGTAATTGACACCCTCTTGTAAGTCTGGTATATATAGCCAATCTAAAAAGCATAGATTATGGCTGGCTGACATCTGTATTGGAACTGCTGAATACCTGCTGTATATGATGATCACTCAATTTTGCTCTAATTTTGTGTTCTTCATTATATCACAAATACTTCACAGTGTTACTTATGGAAGAACAGATGTGGCACACAGTGGGATTTACCAAAGTGCCTAAGCAGGGTAGGGGCATAACTTGATTAAAATTTGGCCTTTGACCTCATAACTCCTAGGTTATAGTTTTGAGTCTAGCACTGAATCCCTTTGCAACCTTGAACAAATCTCTCTGTTTTAGTTTACCTGTCTGAAAAATGAGCGAAAGGATACCTACCTTACAGGAGTGTTCTGAATCTTAATTAATGCTTTCTGAAAGCTTTGTACTCCTTGGGTGAAAAGCAAGAAGTGAGGTGTAAAGTATTATTAATAGTACTAATGTGAAATAAATAGGGATATTTATTAGACTGTCCAGTGCATGTTAGACATACGCTCATTTTGCAGTTTATAATTAGAATGTGATAAGAACAATGGGAATAATTACCATTACAGTTAAAAAATCCTTATATTTTTTATTTATTAAATAAGTTCCTAAAGTTCAAAAAGTGAAAGTCCAAGACCATCGTTCTCCAAGATCAAGGATGTTGGAACCAGTCAAGAAACAGGAATTATTACATAGTAAAAAATGGAAACCTCCTTCAAGAGTCCACCAACCTATTGTCCAGGTACTGAGCCTTCAAAACATACAGAGCTTTACTCCTTTCTGAAATGTAGTCAGGTCAAGATAGAAGAAATCTGCTTTTAAAAAGATTGTTTTGGGTTATTGGCTGGAGTTGTATTTGAAAGCATTTGGCAATGGAGGAAATCAAACTAAGTCTGTTCCTATTTGAAGGAGATAAGGCTTAATTCTGCGTTCAGTTATACTGGTATACATCCAGAGCAATTCAATGGACATAGTGAAATTGTTCCAGGTTTACGCTGACATAACTGACAGCAGAATTTGAAGCATGCTGTTTTTCTTATTTAGGCAAAGTTACAATACAATGTTAACATACTATGTAAGTATAGCATACATTATGTTACTTATCCAAGATCAGGTAACTATTTAAAAAACCTGGCTAAATATTTGGCCTGCTGGTTGAGGAGCTATCCTCTTCTGAGTATGCTAGAAAAAGTGACAAAGTTTAAAATACAGTATTTAGGCTTTTTTTTGGCATTTCTCTTGCATACGTATTTGTTGTGAAACTTTTTCCACTACAAGGATAATCCATTTTTACTATTTCACAATTCCATAGAATTATCACATTTTTCCAATAATGTTCAATACAAAGTCTAACTGTTAATAATAAAAAAGAAGATAATTTCTTGGGTTTAAAATATATCTCCTTTACTGGAGCATTAGGTAAGCCCATCAAGAGATCTCTAGGAAGCTGGAATTTTGTCACGAGATTAATCTTTTTAATAACTTCTTCCCCAAATCATCTAAATCCTGGACACAAGTACCACATGAGCAAATATGTTTCCTCCTTCTTGCAGCCTCCCTATTAGCAAAAGTACAATGGAGGTGCATCTACACTGCAGGGCTTAACTCGAAATAAGCTGCGCAAATTGAGCTACATCAATTGCGTAGCTTATTTTGAAATTGAAATTGGGAGCATCTACACAGCACTTATTTCAAAATATAGCACTCTTCCTCCAACTTCTCTTACTCCTCATACAATGAGGGTTACAGGAGTCGGAGTAAGAAGTCCTCTAGCTTGACAGTATTTCGATATTATTTCAAAATTACTGCCTGCTGTGTAGATGCGGACTAAGGTATTTCGAAATAATGCTAGTTATTTCAAAATAAAGTTGCTATGTAGATGTACCCTGGATCTTAACTGGAGTAAAAAGCCATTTATATAGCAATTTATTGAAGACAAAAGTCTTTGAGCTGTACAAAGTGAAGATGGTATATCCCCTTTCTCATAGAGGGTATGTCTATACTGCCACCCTAGGTCGAACTAGGGTGGCTAATGTAGGCATTCGAACTTGCAAATGAAGCCTGGGATTTAAATATCCCGGGCTTCATTTGCATGTTCAGCGCCGCCATTTTTAAATGCCCGTAGTTCGAGCTACCTGCCGCGGCTACGCGTACGGACTAGGTAGTTCGAATTAAAGCTCCTAATTGAACTGCGTTAAACCTCCTTGCAGGAGGAATAGCGGTAGTTCGAATTGAACTTTAATTCGAACTACCTGAGTCGTGCCCGGCGAGAGCGGCAATGGTCAGGCTGAACTAATAAATAAAACCAAACTGAATAAAGCCGGATATTTAAATCCGGGCTTCATTTGCAAGTTCGAATGCCTACATTAGCCACCCTAGTTCAAACTAGGGTGGCAGTGTAGACATACCCATACCATAGAGACCTGCTCATCCAGATCAAGTTCTTTGTCCATATCCCTCTCCCGTCTGTTCATCTGGATTGAGGTTTTTTTTCAACGTCTTTTTCTATTAAAATTGTATATATCTGAGAAACTGAACCGCTTGTTCCAATTTGCTCCTGGGTAATTCCTCAACTGTAGTTAAAGGTATAGATAGAGCTGCCTTACATGTAGATTTCACAGTCAAATGTGGAATTCATTTAGGACTTCAGAATATGATAAAATGTATTACAGTGGCCCTAATTTCTTTAGCTTACAGAGCACAAAAAAACCCCATATTGATTGACTTACAATGAGGAGAGCTTCAGAATGAGGGGAGTTAAAGTAATGGAGAGACAGGTTGCAGTAAGAAAATGTGTCTCTGGAAGCCAGATAGCCCTTAGATGAAGTGTAGAAAGGCTAGGGGAAGTTGTCCTAGGACACGTCTACACTGCAGGGCAAAAGTCGAATAAGATACGTAACTTCAGCTACGTCAATTGCATAGCTGAAGTTGAAATAGTTTAATTCAGCTTTTGGTGCTGTCTACACAGCAGGAAGTTGAAGGAAGAACACTCTTCCTTCAACTTCTCTTACGCCGCATAAAATGAGGGTTATAGGAGTCGGAGTAAGAAGTGCTCCAGCGCGACATTATTTTGAAATAACGCTGCTGTGTAGATATACCTCTAGATATAATCTGGATAGTTAGTATTATTACGTAACAGAATAGGGAGTGGGAATGGAACTTGCTTTAAAATGTGATTAGTGCAGAGGATAAAGACTAGCTTCCAGCTTATGTCTTGACTTAAGAATGATCATTCATTACCTTTTGAAATTTCATCCTGTTACATATATTTTCAGCATTGGCGCTCCAGACTTAAGATGGAAGAAAGGCCAGAAGCTGCCAGAGTATATGGACATTATGGTCATTATTATGATAAAAACTTGATAACTTGCAGAAGAGACTTTATTTACAAGATGACCTTTCTCACATCAATCAAAGAGTCAATGAGTATTATAAACAGAAAGGACAAGTTGCGCCTCCCCCACCAGAGTGGTAATCTTTTCCATCAATTTAAATACTGAAGAATCACTAGTACTTTGACTCCTCAACCTTTTTGATCATATAGCAGTGTTGAGATATAGAAGCAGAGTCACTCATTCAGTGTGATTCCTTTCTTGCTCATGCTTTTGATGTGGTTCTTATATTACATATAATTCAACAAGAAAAAATGAAATGTCCATTTCTATCTACCTATTCAATCTAGAGATTCATTTCTGAATGTATTTTCATGACATTTGAAACTGTTCATTATAGAAACTTCTCCTAGATCTCAGTGCAGCTCTGGGTTCAAATGTTGTGTGAGAAATAACACTACACTAATCTGTGCAGGTGCTCTGTAAGAGCCAAAGGCTGTCTTTCTCCTCTCTCCCACCACCCAACCTCAAGTGGTCAGAAAGCTCTAAAGACAAGCAGGACCACTGTTGTTCTCCAGCCTAGAGATTATGGTTAGGATAGGTCACAGAAATATTTGCTCCCACAGAGCTTATGCTGTAGCCTCTTCTGAAAAGTTCCTTTCTGCTACAGTTTATAAAATTCACAGCCTTTCTCATTCAAGCTGTGTCTAGACTACATCCCTTTTTTCGGTAAAGGGATGTAAATTAGGCACGTTGATATTGCAAATGAAGCCGGGATTTGAATTTCCTGTGCTTCACTTGCATAATGGCGGCCACCACTTTTTTTCGAAATGGGGCTTTTTCGAAGAAAAGTGGCAGTTTAGATGGGGCATTTTCGACAGAAATGCCTCATTTCGAAAGATTCTGTACTACTTGGATTTTTTTTTTTTTTCCCAAAAAATGAAATTCAAATCCCCGGCTTCATTTGCAATGTTCGTTTGCAATGTTGATGTGCCTAATTTACATCTCTTTACCGAAAAAGGGATGTAGTCTAGATGTAGCCTGAGACTCCACAATGGAAACAGTTCTCCTTTTTCTGAGAGTGCCTATCCATTAGTCACAAATGGATAAGTTCAAGAAGATTTGCATATGGTAGACCAGGTTAGGGATGATCAGGGATGCCAGATTTAAATGTTGCCTTGTTTGGGAAGCTTCAGTTAAAGTAGGTTGGGTTATAAGGTTTTGGTCAAAGAAGGCAAGGTTGGGGATGACTGAATTTAGGATACCCAGCTTCAGCTGAATTCAGGATGTTAAGGCAAACTAAACTGAGGTTGATTCATTGAATGACAGTGGCATTCAGAAAGCATGATGTCAAATAACTGATGACCAAGGAACTTATAAGCAACTGCTGATTGTTTTGCAACTAAAAATATTCTATGAAAAAACACTGCTAATGCAAAATGTGGGTGTTATAGATAGGCATACAGAAATCAGAAAATGTTAGGACTGAACATCCAACTTTAACTCTTTGCTCCTGTGTGAGTGTTTTACAAAACTATTATTTCAATAACATATTAATATACTGTTTCTCAGGCTTCAGAAGCCTGATATAACTGATGGAATGGAGAGGGCAAGAGACAGAGGTCAAGTGAATATGTGGTTACTTCATTATTATTGTTCCATTAATATATTCGTTGTACATTTAACACAGTATAACTAGAGTTCAGGAAGTAACTTCTGGTAAACAAATAAAGGTGTGGGGTATGGCTGTGTGTATATGTAGGGAGCTTCCATACAGTATAATTTTGCTGAAAGTTGTAGACAAAAACACCATTGTTGAACGTCATTGTGTTCTGTCAGGCCTGCAGAGTATCTTCAAAGACGGCTTGATGCCCAGCAGTACAAGATGAAAGTAGAAAAGCAGTTGGTAAGTAAATACTGAATTATAGATGTAACCACCTCTTTACTCCCTGGGTTACTTGGGAGCAGGCCACACTTGCTTGTGTGCCTGATGTTTTTAACATAAAAGGAGATCTTGAGTACCCCAGTGATGGTGTTGTATAATTGGGGATTCCCTGTCCACCCCCTTGCTGCAGTCCCTTGCTCCTAAAAGAATATACAATTGTGGTGCCTCCAACCATCTGGCCCTGTACATATTTAATGGTGTGCCTTGGGAACCTCCAGGAATCAACTTATTCCAGTAATAATTTGGATCTAACTCCAAAACAACAATTATAAATGATATACATCTAATTGATTAAATTAACACACCCTTACTTAACTTAAATAAACAGGGTTTAACAGATTAAAAGTGAATAAAATCAATTAACAAAGTACACAGAAATAAAGGAAACTTCTCTAACTGGCATTTACACTGCCACCATTTATCCAACCCCAGAGTGTGCACTCCTCTAGATTCACTTGCTTGCATGGGCGCGCTTGAAGGTCTGTAGGTGGAGTGGAGACAGCACTGTGCAGGTTCTGTGTGTTAGTTCAAGGTGAGCAGCCAGCTGCAAAATGCCTCTGCCAGTGGAGCAGACCCCACCAAATGCCAGCAGCTCTGGTTCACTGGGCAGATCACTTTGGCTCTCTTTGGACCCAGAGTCAGTTGTGTGCTCCATCCCAGGCAGCACTTTCCCAAAGAGCCACAGTTACGTTCTGTGCAGGGTTATGTAGGCCCTTCTCAGTCACAGGGACAGTCACCAACAGCCCCTGAAGCTAGGGTTGCCAGGTGTACGGTTTTGAACTGGACAGTCCAGTATTTGAGCTTTCTGTTTGGGAAACAAATTGAGAAGATATAAATGTCCGGTATTTTCTAAATAAGATGTAATGTAGATTGTGATGTAACGTCAAGTGTGTCCGGTATTTTTGTTGAAACCATCTGGCAACCCTACCTGAAGCAGCCTGCTAGATCCAAGCCCCAGCAGGCTATCAGCAGCAGGCTCTAGCTTCCAGCAGCAGCTCCTGGCCTGGAAAAAGCCTGCACACCAGCAGTCTGGCTCCTTTCCCTAAAATGGAGCCCACCAATCCTCTCTCTCTCTGCCTGGAAGAGAGCAAGAGTTTTTCCTCCTTTTTCCCAAGGGCTCATGGGAGTTGTAGTCTCTAGGGCTAGATTGCCCCACAAAGGATCATCCCAGTGAAAGTCAGAGGCTCCTAGAGTAAGGGGACTACATAGAGTACAATCAATACAATGGAAATGAGTGAAAGCCTACATGATGAACCTGTGCCTTTTTCACAGCAAAGTACAGCACTGACAAATAGGGAATCCTGCTGTAATGTTTTTGTTGATTTTATTCTGCAGTGTTCTTCTAAAGGTTTTACTTTTTTCTACAAAAAAACCCCCAACTTCTAATGTGAAGTACTGTTATGACTATTTCTCCTTGAAATATGTACTATACTACATATGGCCCTTCTGATTGGTGCGTGGAGGGGGAACTCAGAAGATGAAATCTCTAAATGGAAACTCCTTTGCTCTGGAAATGATTTTTTACATATCACTAGGGACTGCGACCATCCTCTGCTGACCCACATCACAACCAGATCCAGCAGCAGGATGTGAAGGAAGAACAGCTCAAAGACTGTCAGTGGGATCTGGCTAGAAGGAATGATGAGATGAAAGAAGAGGTAAAAAACACATCCATCTTAGTTGGCCATGGCCATTTTATTATACTGATTGGCAATTGTACTTTCCATGTGAAAAGTAATATTCTTTCCCCTGTCCACAAGCAAAATATTATCTGGATTCATGTGCAGGTTGTATAGCACTACCACCAGCTGGTTTAGTCCTGGGACAAGAAGCTGATTTGAGTCACCATAAGAAACAGCACAGTCCAGATTCTGATTTCGCTTCCACTGAAGTCAATAGAATTGTATTATTGTAAAAGCAGTGGGAGGAGAATGAGTTCCCATGTGTACAACCTAAAAGATGTAGTATTCTCTTATCTTTTTTTCCCCAGCGTCATCCTTCACTACCACATTTATAGATGCTGCTTACGTGATATATTGTTATCCAGAGAAGTTACTTGTATTTTTTATATAAACTGTACTTGATTCTGTGATGCTTTTGTATGATTGATAAAACAGTAATCCTTACTTTTCATATAAAAACACAAATATTACATGCTATTGTATTTAATTTATTATAAAATCATTTGTTAAATTGTATGTATTTGTTACACACAAAATTTACATTAAAATAATATTAAAGTAGGATCAACGTTATTATATTTCATTGTACATTGAATCTGGATGTCCTTGTATTATTTTCTCTTAACCAGTGTTGTTTTTAAGGGAAACTACATTCACAAATGTTCTAAACTTGGTGCTGTTTAACAGGAATACCTGCAACAACTACAGAAAATTAGACAACAGTACTACAGTGATGTAAAAGAACTTAGATGCAAAGCAGAAGCACTGCAGGTAACAACTCTCGTATACACAGATCCAGAAGGGATAATTTAAAATCAATATCTAATGTATCTGGTAACTGAAACCAACATTTTGTAAATACACTCTTTAGGAGAATCCAAAAATAAGAGACAAAACGTATCTTATAAAAGAAGGAAAATCTGGAGGCCAGCCTGATCCAAAAGATACTCCTCGAAGAACAGAAGAACCAGTCCAGGTACCAACATTGTACAAAAGAGTTTGAACACATTACCACAAAGTAACTAAAATAAAGTAAGGTAATGTGATCCTGCACACTGCTGGTCTATTTCTGAGAAGTGGTAGAAGTCAAGGAACTAAGGAACACATGAAAAATAACTTAGAACTGATAGTCATTTTTTACTGCATGTGAGATTTTATGTGCCTATGTTCACTTTATGTCTAGCTTGAGAAGTTTCTCTCTTTTGGTCCTTGTTTGTTCAGGTCAATGTTGTTTCTCCCCAGCTTTTACTGGGATGTACTTTTGCTTTAATTAAAGAAATCTATTCCTTTTTTCATGCTTTAAAAATGGTATGCAGTGGAATTTGCTCACAACAGCAGATTTTCATGCGTTTGGAGAACTCTATACTGGTTCAATTTTGCCGTGGAGGGACAAGACTTGTAGAGACTGCACAGGGAGTGAATTAAAGCCCAATACTATTGGGATTTCTTGGCCAGGAAAAAATTGGGGAACAAGCTGGAGGCAGGGCCAAAAAATCCCTTGTTGCATAGATCCTCCACTTCTTCCCCACCAAGGTCGGAGCAGTTCTTAGCGGGGACTAGCAGCTGAAGAGTGGCTCCCTTCTTGCTTTACAGCCTTTTGGGATAGGGGGAAAGCATTCCTTATCCTTCAGTCACCAGAGAGTTCTGCAGCAGCCAGTTAGCCCAGTTACTTGGGCTGGAGAAAGGATTTTGTCCAGAGTGAAATACTGTTCAGAAGAAAGATGAATGAAAGTCTAGCTTGTTAAAGGGTATTTCAATGTGCAATGCGTATTGCAATTCTAATCATACTAAATCTCCAGTTTTAGTGGATTTGTTCTGTGAAGAATCTATCTTGTTATAAGAGTTTGATTATTTCTTTTTTATAGGATGATTATCAGGGAGTTGTGACAGAGGATCTTGTGGAAAACAGACATGCACATTTGGAATGGGAGATGCCAGGGCCCTATGCAATTCAAAGGCATGACCTGGCCCCAAGTAGTTTCTTTCGTTATACTAGAGGCAACATAGTATAGTGAAACCACTTTCATCTGGAACCTGATTCAATGACTATTTAAATCAAAGGCATAGTCAATTTATAGGAAATCAGGATTACGACAGCACAGAACCCTTTCTCCTAACATCTGATAGCTAGCACAATGCATCTGTGGGCTTAGCACCTGCTTGACTTCAGCTGTGTTCCTGGGCTTTCTCCACGTATTTTTCTTGTTTCACATGTTCATTAAAGTCTGAAAATTGTTTAGATATTAGGGAGATGGTGATGCACCTGGCCCCTTAGGATAATGCTAATTTTCTTTGTTTATTTGACAGAGAGCTAATACAGAGGGGAACTGTGTGTAGTCGACAAGATTAACTGATAAGCCCAGGCTTATCGGTTAATCGTGTAGTTGTCTACATGACGACATCCCTGCCATTAACCAAATGCTTCGTACATAGTTTATACATACTCTGGCTCTGAGGAGTGGATGTATAATTATTCTTTTTGAACTTTGAGCATTTTTTTTTCATTCAAGGATATTGAACAAAATTTGAAATGTATCATACTACAGAACTGTCAAGAGAGACAAGTCCTGGAAAAGAAACATAAAACAAAGGTAATTGAGATAATTTCTCTACTTTCTTCTCCTTTCCTCGATTGGTCTCAGATGGTCCCACTATGCCATGGTAGCTCTAGAAAGCAGATTGTGTGCAAGACAACACCAATGCTACTTTATGGACCGGTGGATCAGAGTTTCTGTGGGAGCAGAAGGTCATCAAGGAAAGTAGCATGGTAACACAGCCCTGCCCCTAACTTGATAGTGACTCCCATTAGATACTCTAGAGCAGAGGTGGGGATCCTTTGTTGGGTCGGGGGGCCACTGACCCACAGAAAAATCAGTTGCGGGGCCGCACACAAATGAGAAAAAACAAAAACCCCTCACTGACGTGGCCCCTGACTGAGAAGGAGAAAGACCCTCCCCACATTCCCCTCGCACACCAGAGCCTAGAGGGGCCCAGCCTAGTACATTTTGTGTGCTCCAGCCCTGTGGTGGGGGGCAGGAGCACCAGTGCGGGCTCCCAAGTGCTGAGCCTCAGGGGGCCAGATCCAGGCAAGCCGCATCTGGCCGCTGAGCCTGAGGTTCTCCACCCCTGCTCTAGAGTGACTTTGGGTGAGGTAATATCTTTTATTGGACTAATTTCTCTTGGTGAGAGAGACAACCTGAAGAAGAGCTTTGTGTGGCTTGACAGCTTGTCTCTCTCCAACAGAAGTTGATCCAATAAGAGATACTTACCTTATTCCACCTTTTGTGTCTAATATCCCGGCACCAACAAATACTTTAGTTATCTGTTTATCAGGGTACACTAGTACTGTATTAAAACAGTCCAGTTGAATTCAGGTTCATTCACTGTTAGGTCAGACTGTTAATCCGTTAACATTTCCTTTGTAAATAATTACTTCTTACAGTAGAACCTCAGAGTTACGGGCACCTCAGAAATGGAGGTTGCCCATAACTCTAGAAACCTAGAACTGGAAGGGACCTTAAGGGGTTATAGAGTTCAGTCCCCTGCCCTCATGGCAGGACCAAGCACTGTCTGGAATGATCATCCCTGACAGGTGTCTGTCTAACCTGCTCTTAAATATCTCCAGTGTAGAAATATTCATAACACTGAACAAAGTGCAGTTTGGGCCTCAGATCCAGCAGGCCAGGATTCAGCATCAGCCGAGCTTCCTACTCAGCCCCACATGAGTTTACAAGCTTGTCCCCCTCAGAGAGAGAGAGAGAGACTGCCTGCCTCCCTCCCTCCCTCCTGGCTGGGGAATGGGGTGGGGGAGGAGGGAGATTAAGTTTAAAAACAGCATGTCCCCCTCCTGACAGTATTTGCTTATATTTTTGTCGCTGCTGCTGCCTAATTGGTTATTTCTGGTTTCACATGGTGTTCAGTTGACTAGTCAGTTCATAACTCTTGTGTTTATATCTCTGAGGTTTCACTGTATCTTTCTACTGTAATCTGAGTGCTAGGTGCAAATAAAAATGTTAAATGAATTTATATGAGATGTCAGGAAAACTTTTCCAACATTATCAATTAGGCATTGAAATAAGGCGTCTAAGGGAAGTTATTGTAGACCAGGCACTCCCGGCATTCAAAATTTAGATGGGACAGGATTTTTGAGAACACATAGCAGACACCAATCCTGTGTATGGAAAAGGGGGGCATTAGATGGTTATTTAATAGGACATTTCTTTAAATCTCTGACAGTCATTTGAAAATATACATTAACTATCTAAAAGATTGCTATTCCTCTTTCTTTTTTTTCTTTTTTTTTTTTTTTAGGGACAACGTCAATTTCACTAAGTGTTCCTTCCCTGAAACTATCTGCTAGCGTTTTTGGCTACATTTTTCAATTTTGAAAACTTTTTCCCCCCTTCCCTGTTGCTGTGTGAAAGACACAAACATGGGATACTAACCATGCTGAAACTGACTATACAGAAATATCTGTCAAACATACGAAGTGAACCAACAAGGAAATGTTTTTCTAATCTATTCAGTTGTAATTTTTTAATTGTCATTTGTAATAAACAATAGATAAATAATTTTCATAGACAAGTAATTTTTGAATTTGTAGTGCCTATTAAGCTGCACAGATTGTAATGAACTTCCTTAATTAATTATGTGAACTTCTTTTTTTAGGGAGGAATAAAATTTGAAATTAATTTAGATGTATATGTTCCTGAGGAAGTCACTGAGCAAGAAGAGGTACATTGTTGCTATACTATAAACACATTTGTTTTAATAGTCTGAATATGTGATGATAGCTCCAAGCTGTTACTAGGGTTCCATTATAATCCTCCTCCTCCTTTTCTTATAATGAAACCTTTCCATTTGATATTGTGCATGTATGATCATCTGCCAGTAAGGGAGACTTTTGGAGGGGGAAGTTTGAGGGTGATTGGCTGAAGGCAGTAATAAGAAACAAAAGTATGAAAGCTCAGAATAATTTTACTTTTGTTAAAGTTTTTTGGGGGAATATTGTATCTCAGAAGTGATTTAGTCTGCAAACTCCAAATTTGGCTTATAATTAACTTCAATAAGGTGCCTTTGAGTATTTCTAAAACATGTAAATGGCTCTACTTGTGGAGCTGCTAGCAAAAATTGTTTTGAATCAGTAGTTGTTCTATAGAATTCAAAAGCACACAGCATTTCTGAAGAACTTTGTACTATATATAAGCTCTGTAATATCCCTGTCAAGTATATAAACTTCACAGAGTCCCTGACAGACTCTTTCTGTACTTGTAAGCTGTACTGAAAGAGATTCCCCATGTGGTCTCAGTTGTGTGTTACGCTTATAAATTGCACAGAATCAAAGAGGGTCATGGGGGCCCACAGCCTTTCTGGTCTTGTAGAGTTATAACTACATAGAATCCTAAGACATGGTAAGTTTTTGTGATCCTGGTTATTCTGTTGGAGTTTGCTACATTTTCAAGCTCTGAAGACCTGCAGAGTTTATAAGCACAACAGGACTATAGAGACCGTCAGAACTGGTGGTACAAGTGCAGTGTGCAGAAACTTTCACAGAAATAGGGCTGCAGTCAGAACTTTTGCCTAATGTAATTTATGTGGAGCCTCTAAAGCTACTGTGTATGTCATGGTTCAGATAGCTCATCTTCACTTCTGGGAATTGAGCTTCTCAGGCAAGACATCCTGCTATTCCCTAGTCATGGCTTCTTACTACTTTTAGAAAAATTGTTTATAAGCTTATACTGAGTTTGCAGAAAACCTGATTTTATACCCTTTTTAGTGGGATGTTGGCCTGGCTTATAAATAAATATTAGGGCTGTCAATTGACATGCGTTAACGCCTGTAATTAACGCAGTCCAGGATTAACGCATTCATTTTTTTAATGCGTTAATTGCAGGTGTTAATGCTGTGCTGCCCCTTTGAAGCACCACAGCAGCACTTCAAAGGGCCAACACAACGTGGAGCCTGGGATCAGCTGAGGACTCCCCAGCTGATTCCGGGCTCCACTGCCCCTTTGAAACGCGCAGAGGCGGCGTTTCCAAGGAGCAGCCACCTCACAGATGAGCCGGGGGTCAGCTGTGCGGCGGCTGCCCCTTAGAAACACCACCTCCACGTGTTTCAAAGGGGCAGTGGAGCCTGAGGTCAGCTGGTGAATCTACAAAGCGCTTTTTTTGTGCAAAAACCTCTTGCGCAAAAGGGAAAGGAAGAAGAAATGCAAATGAGAGCGTGCCATATGCAAATGAATGCTCCATTTGCATTTGGTCTTCCGCAAGAGGCTTATAATGTAGACGTAGCGTAGCTGATCCGGGGCTCCATGTAGCGCTGCCCTGTTGAAATGCTGTGGCGGCATTTCAAAGGGGAGGTGCACACGATTAATCTCGATTAATTTTTATTAATCACGCGATTAATCACGATTAAATTTTTTAATTGCTTGACAGTCCTAATAAATATATATGATAGGAAGCTTTCATCATTCTTTTATTGAACTAACTTGCTCAAAGAAGTTGGGCCTGAGTCACTGCTGCATTACTCCTGTTTAGTGCTCTTTAGATTTCAATGGACAGAGAGTGGGGAATCACAAGCACAGAACATGAATAATGCAATGGTAAATCACTTTGTGTTTGGAAGTAACTGAAATGACACTTTAGATGATATAAGGAGATTGATGTGGTTATGTGTTTTTTTTAAAACTTAACATCTGAACATAGAACTCTTTTTTAAAACAACACACAATATGTATTAGGCATCACTCCACCAACATATTTTCCTACATATTTGGTATGCCTCTTGCAAACTAGTGTTTTACAAATAACCATGTGTCTTCTGAAATTACTGCTGCATTTTCACTTTTCATATTATGTGATTGTTTCAATCTGCCTGTGCACCTGAAAACATTTGGGAAATCAATGAAAATGGGAATTAAGTCCCTGACCAATATTTGTGTGTTCTGTTTTTTACTAAAATCTGTTTTGTTTCAGGAACCAGAGAAGCTTAATGATACATTAGCTTTTGAGGATGGTAAGAATCTTAAGGAGAAATGGATGAAGATCTATGAAGATCACACACAAAATACTCTGAAAGACCTATGCTTTCAGGAAGCAGGTATTACTTAGGGCATGTCTTCATTAATGGCTGGAACGATGGGCAGTGATTGATCCACAGGGGTTGATTTATCACATCTGGTATAGCATAGTCCACTCTGGTACTCTACCAAAATGAGAAGAGTAAGCAGAGTCGGTGAGAGAGCATAAGCTGTTGACTTACCACTGTGAAGATACTGCAGTGAGCAGACCTAATTACGTCAACTTCAGCTATGTAACTAGCATAGCTGAAGTTGCATAACTTAGGTCAACAGCCCACAGTAGTGTTGACAAGGCCTTAGGGAACCATAGGGCAAGTGAATATATTGATAGTGGAAATTAATTAGTAGCTACACTCAAATTCAGTCAGTGACTCTCATCATAGGGGATTCCTTGTTTTACAGGATTTGTTTCCAATATATGTCTTGGTAAGTATTAGAATCATACTAACATCTGTCTAAAGGAGCATGAAATATTTCTTTTCTGTCCTGCAGAGGCTGACACTGTAGATAATGCCCTAGCAAACAGAAAACAATGGGAAGCTAGAGCCCCGCAGACTCTCCTGGATTTTCTAGCTGAGGCAGATGTCACATCTGTCTGCTCTACAATGCCTGAAAGTGAACTTGGTATGAATTTGTTGTTTTTTTTTTTACTGTGTGGAAAAAGACCAAATTAATCCAGCCAAACTGGTTATAGACATTTAAACAAGTGTTTAGATTTGTGAGTTTCACAGCAGAATATTCACGCTGTTATGAATGATCACATATCCAGTCAAAAGATATAATAATAATTTCCCATTTGTACTAATGTATGTGTAAAATGGGGAGAATGCTACTTTTGTCAGTGAAGTAGGAATGGAGTCATGGTCCTGCTCCTGTTTCTGCACTGATACGTAGAAATATAGTGTGAGATGGCCGAGTGCCTGTTGCACCCTTCCATAGGGAGGTGGCTTTTGTGCTCCATCTTTTCAGAGGTGCCAGAGCAGCCGCCAGTTCTCTTTCTGTGTCAATTCTGCTATGGGTGACTGGACTCAGCAAAACCGTCCACAGAGACTGCCACTGAGAAAGACACACAGTGTTCCTATGGTTTCACAATGACTTCCAGAGTTGCAAGAACAATTAAAAGCAAATTTTTAAACAAGTGCAGTTATGGGTGCAATTTAATCCTAATTCATTGTGGGTGAAAACCTGCATAGCTAATATTGGCTGTTGGGCTTAGGCCCAACTAAAGCCTGGCCTCAGCCCAATTTTATAGCCACCATTCTCCCAGCTGAAGAGAATGTCATGGAACTGCCCTGAGAACTTTGTTAATCCCTAGTTGTCCAGGGGCTTGCTATTTAGTGTTGTGGAAAACACTAAAACACCGCTGTTCTTGCATTGACTGAAGATTTAGTCTCTCTGTATATGTAACTACTCGAAGATTTACCTGGCATTGCTCGGGTCCTTCTAACATTTTCTGTCCGTGGGCAGGTTGAAATTTCTTATGTGCAACACCAAAATTGAGATTGTATTGGCAGTGCACATCCACACACTAACAAAACACACACACACACATTTTATTTTAAGGAGTCGGTATGTGTGGAAGAAAATACATTAAAACAAGACACCTGTGTCTAGTTGCTGTGATGTACTCTTAGTGACTACAAAGGTGCTGTACAAAGTAGGGAATTAGCCTTGTTCCACTTGAGGAAGAGTAGAAGCCCCACATTCTGGCTTCAGGGTTTGTTGACAGATGCATGTTTCAAAGAGCTTGCAAGTAAGGTTTCATCCTACAAAGCTAGCATCACACCAAGTACTTGCTACTTCTGACTCACAAGACCCAGATTTTAACCACATAGCAAAGATCTGGCCTTAATGCAATACAATTTTTCATGTGTTCATTAGTAACACAGGATTTTAAAAAATCGTTAAGTTCAGAGTTTTAGATATCTGCAACACTTCAAAAAATCTGTTAAAAGAATCTTTTTCTTTTTTATCTTAAGCCATTAATAGCTATGTAAACTTTGTTTGAAATGCAATCATGCAAATGTCCTCCTGGCACACACAACTCCCATGCAGCCTGCTTTCTCTACCTCTCTCCCACCCAGCCAACCAGAGAAGACTGCAGCAAGTGAGTCAGGATACCCCGCCTCCACCTCACTGCACAGATGCCAGCACGCACCCACCTCCATTTCCCCCCACCTACCCCAAGCAGTCAGCTCCCTACCTCCCCCTTCCCAGCCCAGGAGGGTTGAAGAGACTCAAGGGTTTCTGTCTCTCTCTCTTCTGGCAGATGGGACTCTCCAAACTCCCCTGCCCTCTGACTTCCCCCCAAGCCTATTAATTACTCCCTCCCTCTCTCCACCTGCCACTTATTTCCTGCTTATATTGCCTGCTTATCTGCTCTGGAAGCTCTTCAGTTCAAGCAGTGCAGCTCTGTTTAGCTGCTGCTTACAGACACCCTGCCCCCACCGCTGCTCAGCTAAGCTCCCTTCCTGCACAGTAGCTTTCAACCTGTGAGCAGGGCTCAGAAAATAGCTGTGCAGCTTAGAGGGAATTTAGGTCCTCAACTTTTTTTTTTTTTTTTTTTTTTTTTTTAAGTAAAATGAAAATGTACATTCTTCATTTAAATCATTTCACTGGGGTGGGGCTGGGGTTCAGTATGTAGACTGCCCTGGGAAGAGAGGAATACCTGTCCTCTCTCACTGCTGAAGCTTGGGGCCAGGTGAGAAGCGCCTCTCCATGGACACAACAGCGCCAGCAGGCACAGCTGGGGCAGCTCTAGGTTCATGTGTTCCTTGCACTCCAGAGTGAGGAATGCAGCAAACTCTGCACTTTCCCCTCATTCCTGACGAAGGAGAACAACCAGCAATGTTCCTGTACAAATCAGGGGGAGGGGGAGTTTCAGTACCTCAATCCTCCCTAAAGAGCACCTGGGGGGTGGGAGGCTTGGGGCTAGGGCAGTCTTTGATGGGAGGGGTTCCCCAAGCCAGCCCCTTTCACCTTTCTCGTGATTCTCTGTCTTTTTTGTATGATTTTATGAGAAGCAATCCCATTCCAGGCACATCCCATTTTCCTGGTACAACCAAACTTTGACCTTGCTTTAAATTATGATAAGAGGAAGTTGTATACGTGGTCTTAGGTCTTATGGAGGAGGAATCCTTGAACAGACAGATGGACAGAGACTCTGTCAACGATACAGATTATTTATGTGTGATTTTGAGTGCAAGTTTGTTCTGGCAGACTCCTCTGTTTGTATAGGGCTAAACATCATTATGGTACTCAATAAATACAGGCTGGACCTTCCTGATCAGTACCTAACTGTTCCCAAACTGGAGAATTTGCAGAACTAGGGTGGGTCATTGTCAGCCCCTCTGTTGCTATTGGCTGTGGGGCTAGCATTGATGGAGAGCGGGTAGAGGTTTGGGGGTCCCACTCCCTTTCCCCAAGCATCCCATATCCCTGCTTCTCCCCATCCCCGAGCTTAAATGCCACAAATGAGGTATTTGCAGCACTCTGGAAGAGTGGTGAAGGAGTTGTTGAGTGCAGGACCCCTGGCTATTCCTTGCAAAGCTCCAGCCTCGAAGCAACCACAGATAAGAGGGAAGTATATCCTTCTCCACAAAAACACTCACCCGAGGGCAAAGATAGCAGCAGTTTCTCAAGGCTTCAAGACCTCCTATCATCTCTCCTCCAGCAGCAAGGATTAGTGACAGGGTAAATTGAGGGCAGGGGTGTATAAGAGAAGAACATCACTATCTTGTAGCTTCTTGTATATCCCAGGGGAAGACCAGCACCACTACACTGTGTGCTGGCTTCACTTCCCCTCCACATGCAGGCTTCTTACTGAAGAACCTCCAAGGGATCTGTAAGTGTACAGTACAGTTGTTAGGGTACTTTATGCCAGTAAATGTTAGGATAGTGTCCCCCAGCAGCCTCACAGCTGCCTGGAACTAGCATGGAAGAGCTTCCATGAGCCGCCTCAGAGATTGGAGCTAAAACATGTTTGCTCCTCTCCAGTGTACATAGATTTAGGGACTGCACCATCCCTTTTTGTTTCCTATCTTTGATTATACATGTGGGGCACTAGGGATGTTAAGGGTTAACTACTGATTAAGGTTGATGCTTATCACGTAAGGATAACAGTTACCCGGGGAGTGGCCTGCTGCAGGCGGAGAGCTGCTCCAGCCTTGCCAGGCCCCTCCAGCCCAGCCGTGGCAGACCAGAGCCCCTCCACCCCATTTAATCAGTTAACTAGTTGAACTTAATGTTTAACTGGTTAACTAACTAAACTGGATTTTATATCCCTATTAGGAACACCCTTCTCTGCAGCTCTCTCAGCCATTAATGCACTAGTGAGTGAGAGATCAGGAATTAGTCAATGGCGTTGCACCTGCTTACACAAGGTCAGAATTGTAGAAGGCTATTTTGCTTTATTGAAAATGTAATAATTCTTGCAGTAATACTTTATAACAAGGGCAAAGTATTTAATCCTATTTTTTTGTCTTAGAAACTAAAGGTGTTATTTGATCATTAGAAACTTTGGTAGCAAATACTCCAGAAGCAGGCCTTCCTTGCAATACCGGTCACATCAAATATTGCCGCTAAAGCAGTCTGCTTGGAAAAGGAAAATCCCACAAGGAAAGCAGTTGGCTACTTAAAGAGCCAAATAAATGAAAAACTCCACTAAAAAATGAAAATTCTGAAGTTGACAAGGGAAAATGGCAATAATGCTAAGTCACTGTCACATTTTATCATGTGCAGTGTGACCTGATGTTCCTCCTGTTTCCTAGCTGGCCAGGTTGTTGTCATGTCTGAAGAAACCCCAAAAAACAGGAAACAGTGGAAAAAAGAAGCACCGAGAACACTGCTGAATATCTTAGCACAAGCAGAACTGTCTAATGGCTCCTTTGGCAGGACTGAAGAGGAATCTGGTAGGATACTTATTACTGTAAATTATAGGATGAGTCATTAATTTTACTAAATATTTTGATGATGAAAATGGAAATAAGCTATCAAGACGTTTAGCATCTTCAAAGGGAGTTTTTCTTTGATGATACTGTTCTTTTTTGTAGATGGCAGAGGACTTGTGTGAAAATATTTTAGCCACTTGGCAAACTATTAAGACAGAAGAGAGGGGTTCAGTCATTTAGTAGATGATTAGTATTTTAGAGCTAGGAATCCAGACGGTATTATGATTGCCACCGAATTTTACTTCAGAGCCAGCATGCTTTTTCTATCCAGTCTTAGTTTGACAAATTAATCAGTTTCATTTTGTCAAAGGACAAGAACTAGACTAGAATACAAACTTAACCACTTTAGGAAAACAAACAAACCTACCTCTAGTAATGAACATTTTTCAAGACATAAGACAATCTTCCACACATTACATGCTGCATCCTGGGTTTGGATACATGAACATAAATTGATATAGATCTTTTACAAAAGATAGCATATCCTGGAATGAGCACAATAATTGACTTTACCTGATTGAACATGGTAAACAGTTCTATATATAAGATATCAGCATTGAGCCCTAATCAGTCAGGTTACAGCATTCTATTAGTGTGATGTTTTTAAAAAAGAAAAAAAAACAGCACAAAGTTCTATTTGGTAATGTGCATTGTAAGTGTAAACCAATTTTCATAGCCTTATTAGTGCAATTGGAAATAAGTATGTTTTGCATGCTCCAGTGCAAATTAACTGAACATACAATTAGATGCAGGCCTTTAAAACTAGTTCATTTGCATGTGTCAACCATCAGCATTTTAAATGGATTATAAGGAAAATTATTTCATTTGAAGTTATACAATCAATACTCCCTGGCTAATTAACATGTATGCGCTCTCTCAGCGCATCAGACTATTTTAAAAAGTACACCATCCTGACAATATTGTTCCTTCCCTATAGCTAGCCTGGTTCAAATCTGTTAAG
The DNA here is from genome assembly GCA_019425775.1 of Rafetus swinhoei. NCBI lineage: Eukaryota > Metazoa > Chordata > Testudines > Trionychidae > Rafetus > Rafetus swinhoei. The sequence goes on from CM033437.1 coordinate 59,411,633, forward strand.
AGTAAGACCTCACTATCCATATTCAACAAGCCAGAGTGAGTGCTGTAACGGTCACAAACTTTTAGATGATTTATCTTTGCTATTAAGCCTAATAAATCAGACTTAAGACCCAATTCTGCCAACTTTGCTCACATTAAATACTTTGGTACCCAAACAGTCACGTTATTTCCAGTTGGATATTTGCAAATAAGGCTCTTAAGCAACACCAGGGCAACTTTAAAACTTTATACTTTCAGATCAAGGTTGTCCTCTGCACCCTAGGTTTTGTGTTAGAAAGTAAACATGATCAGGGAGCTATACCTATATAAATATTTCTGTGAATAGCAAGATCAGCCTGCTATTTATATTGAAAGGATTTTGTTAAAATCCAAAGAATTTCTGTAGCGATATTAAATATTTTATGTACGCTTATCAATTATTTTATTTTTATATCTATAAAAAGTACCTTTTGTCCCCCTTCTCCAGAAGGGACGTTAACACTCTGGTTGCCAAAGGAGAATAACGAGGATAAAGCTGAATCAGGTTCCACTCTTGATACTGATGAAAACGGACTTGAGCCAAGATCTGATGATGACGACACGTAAGTCACTGATGTTGATAAAATAACTTAAGTTACTCCAGAAGAGGAAAAAGCTATAAATGGACAGATTTCTTCTCTAATGAAAATTGTCCCAGCAGGCTAAGCCATTTAAAACAAAATCCTCTCTCCCTTTGACTTTTCATGGTATAATTAAACAAAAAAAATACTAGCACCAAATTAGATTTTACATCTTGTTAAACTGCAGAATTAGGTCAACTTAACTTAGTTCTTGAAGATGCCGATACTAATGCTTTCTACATCATTAATATAGAAAATAACATTGGCTGATTCCACATCATTTACATTGGAGTTTTAGAGGAGCTTAAGAGTAAGAGAGAATGGGGGCAGGAAAATATTTAAATTTCATACCCCATTTTTATACACCTAACAAAATATTTTTAAATGGATATTTTATGGGCTTTGAGACCAGGACAGGTAATAAGTGACACATTTAACTAACATCCATTTTCTCTGTTTAAAACATTGTAGGAATTTTGAAGAATCTGAAGATGAATTGAGGGATGAGCTGGTGGAATCACTAGAAAAAGTGATAACTTCTCTGTCAGAGGAAGTCAGAGAGGTGCCAATCCAATCAGCAAACAAAGACAAACCACAAGAAGAGAAAGCAAGCTCAGCTAGTGAAATTCATGGGAAACCTGATGAGGTTTTAGATAACAACACTGATCCATTTATTGCTGACATATGTAATGGAGAAGGCAGTCAGGAAGCAACAATCAGCTAAAATAGGAGGTTGTCTGCTACTTCAAGACTTTCATAAGTTGATGGAAGATACAGCCATAATAGGGCTAATATTTTAAAAACAGGTGCCTGGAGTTAGGTTCCCAATCTGTATTTAGGCACCTGTGGGCACTCATCTGAAGCAAATGCGAGCTGCTGGGCATACTGCACTTTTGACAATCAGGCCATTTATTCAAGTGGCTAAAGTTAATGTCTTTTCTTGAAAGTCTCATACCAGAATGAAAAGCAAAGTCAGCTCCTGCTTGCATCTTTACTCGTCAATTCTGCCTCTTTATCCACTCTTTAGTACATTCCTAACTATTCCAAATGAATAAAGTGTACTCTTCCAGTTGTCATAGGCCTACTCCCTTAACTCTCTTCCCCCAAATCCATCTGTTCGGTGAAGCTTTCCAGTCATATGTTGTCCTATACAGCTTGTAGCTCTTGCTAGTAAGCTAGATTTGCACAGTTCTTATTATATATAGCATCATTTACACTTAGGCTCTTTTATAATGATTAATGGTAAGATTGGACCAACCTGGTCTGGCACCCTCAGGACTGGTCAAGTTTGCCATACCAGGGAAGGTCAACACTAGCCCCCCTGCCCAAGACCTGGCAGGGCTGCCAGCCTTGTAGGGCTTCTGGGGCTCTCTGGTCCAGCAACATCTGTGATCCAGTAGGACCACAGATGTTGCTGGATCAGAGTTTCCCAGTTCAGAGAGGTTTATCCTGTAGCAGCAAAGTTTACTGGTACCATTAGGGTGTTATGTATCTCAGTTTCTAATTAGAAGTGCCATTATGTGCAAAAAAAGACAGCTAGAAGAGGATAAAATATGACACAGCTATTCCAGCTGCTATTTTCCTTTAAGTCCCCTCAAATTTTAGATATAAGCTGTTTGGATACTATTTAAGTAGAAGGAGCATAAATAAAAAAAACTGATCTCAATAGTTTTTTCCTTTCACTTAGCTAAAATATAAAAGAACCTATGGTAGTCTATAGCAAGCTAAGCATTTCTGTTCAAAGCAGAAGTCTACTTCTTCCGTGGTTTTAACAGTGTGTGTCTAGACTACTGAGTTTTTCAAAAAGTGGCCTTTTTCAAAAAAACTTCACCTGCATCTAGACTCCTGTCACTTTCTTTCGAAATTAAATCGAAAACGCAGCATTTTTTTTTAAATTGGTAAACCTGCTTTTACCAGGAAGACTGCCTTATTTCAAAAAAGGCGTTCTTGAATGCAAACGGGTTTTTCGAAAGAGAGCGTCCAGATTCCATGGGTGCTCTCTTTCGAAACCCTTGTGGCTGTCGAGATGATCTCTTTCAAAAGAGGCTTTTTCGAGAGCTTTCTCGAAAATTCTGCTTTCAAAAGAGGTTTGTAGTCTAGACGTACCCTTAGATTGTTCCATGTTACATGAGGCAGTAGTTAGAGCCTATTCCAGTGAATCACAAATATGGACTTACCAACTTTTCAATTTTCTTTAAGAATAGAAAATACCCAGGAGGATAGGAGAAAAGAAGTTGTCCTTAAGATAAAGAAAAATGTTACAATAAGGGCAGCTGTTAATACAAGGACCTTTGCTCCTTTTTTAAGGAAACTGTAAGATTAACCCTTAGTGAACATTACAGCTGAGGCTGCAAAATAGTAGGTTTAATCCCATTTGAGACAAGTGTTAGGAAATGCAAGCAAAGAAACCTGTAAACAGAACTGTAAACTTTTCTTTTACCTTGTGAATGGAAGATACCTAATATAAAAACAGGTAGATTTATTTAAAATTTCAGTGAGGATCTGACACTATTAAGGGTTGCAGCAGAAATACAAATGAGTATTCATCATGACAGTTTGTACTAAAAGCAAGTGAATTCGTCACTTCAAAATAGTGTTTTACCATGAATACTGGAAATATATTTGTCTTAAGCATCTGATTCTTATGAAAAAAAATTGCTACAGCAAAGTGTTAATCTTTAAAAACAGAATCCCTCCACTGTAGCTTGCCAAATAACAGGCAGGGAAAACAGACTGATTTTAGCAAAGTCTTCCCAAAAAACCCCAAATCCAACAACTTTAAAATGACCTAAATATGAGGCCATTCCATGTGCTACTCTACTAACTCTTGAGAAAATATTAAACATGTAGTAAGTCTAGTAGTGCCCTGTAAGTCCACTGGAAAAAGAAAGTTAAGTTTCATGGAATGGGGTTTCCTTTCTCCCCTAATAAAAATCCTTAAATGCAGAGAACTGATGTCCTAATAGAAGTATAGGATCTCTTTATTGCACCATGATATCATAGATTAAAAAAATATTTGTGGCATATATACAATAACTTACTTTATACATGTACACAAATGACAATTACTTAAATAACTGTTCTACAGACAATAAGAATGCCACTTCAAACTCTTCGTCAGCAAATCTGTTCACAGACTGACGAGCATTTTCTCTGATTTTCTGCCTCTTTTCAGGAGATAAGGAAAGGATATGAGCCATAGCCTCAGAATAATCGTCCTCATTTTCTGCTAGAAATCCTGTAATATGTCCTTCATAGGGTACCACAATATCTAGTTTGGGACCACCAGAATTGTGAGCCAGAATAATTGTGCCAGCTGCCATACATTCAACTATTCCTGGAAAGATACAAAATATGTTATTAAAAATATAGTTCTCAAATGTTCATAGAGCTAGCTGGACTCGTTCAGTGGAAGCATTTTTTCAATGATTTTTTTTTTCCAAAATAGACACTTCTGAACATTTTTTTTAAAGGGTTCAGTGAAAAAACTTCAAAATATTTTCAATAATAAACCAACACCAAAATTTTCATATTTTTTGGCAACTAAAAAAATGAAGATTTCAGCTGATTGGATAAAAATGAAGTTTTACTGAAAACAAAACTGCTTGCTCTCTCAGTTTTTTGGGGGTGAACAGAGGGAGACTGGAAAACCAGTTTTCTGTTTGTTTTTCCATATCTATCCTGCAAAATTTTCTAGAAAGATAACAGTTTTTTAAAATGGTGTCATCAAAATTTCTTTCGGGGGTGGAGGGGGAAGTAGGTGTATAGAAAAAAGGTTGCACTGCACTAGGCATTGCTAACCCAAGGGACCATTGACTGCTCAGGTCCAATAGTTCACTTTCAAAGACTAGAAGAGTGCTGGAATTGAATGATAAATAGCATTTGTATTTGATCGCCAAATATTACACACCAATCCTCAAAAGATAGTCTGATTACTGCATTGTTGCAGTTCTAACTATTTTAAATGCTGGTGGTGCAAAAACTGCCAGAGGTAGAAAATAATGCTGTAACTATATCCCAAAGCTTGTAATCATATTTTCTAAAAATAAAAGGCCCTGAAAGGTGAGCTGTTAAATGATCCTGCAATTTAGGTCCACAATCAAGTGGAGTGTATACGTGTTGTTATGGCAAAAAGTGCAGCCTTGGGGGGGGGGGGGGGGGGTATAAATGAGCAAAATGATACTTGTGGATTTAGAAGTCCACTATCTTGTGATCTGCCAGGACTAGAATTTGTTTGATGGACAATTAGAAGTACCTTCAATACCTGTAAGCTTTTCTAAGTACTCAGTCTAGACTAGCATTTTTCATCACTGCACAATCCTAAGAGAAAGCAGTGAACTATGTTACAATTGACACTGATGCCAATATTTATCCCCTTATCTCAACAAAATGGGAGCATGACTGAAAAGTCACAGCAGTTTTAGTAAAGGGAGAAATCTAATGGGGAAAAAGGCAAGAACTGAAGACAAAAACAGATTTTCACATGTGGAAACCAAGTGGATATTATAAACAAAGACTTTGGAGGGAGGTGAGAAGCAAGAATAGGCAAAGAAAGAGAATGAAAACTGTAAGAACCAACAGAAAAGCTATCAAGATATTGAATGACAGGAAAATTCTATCAGCTAGTGAGAGTATGGCTGTTTCTATACTGCCACTTTCAGTGCTAAAAATCTAGTCATTCAGGGGTATGAAAACACACCTTCCAGGCAACAAAAAACATTAGCACAGAAAAGCACCAGTATAAATGTTTTATCACTAGGAGCAGCACTCCTGGTGCTGAAGCTACCTCCCCTCATGGAGGGGGCAGAATATTTTTTAAAGAGTCACTACACTGCCCACATCACAATCACAGTGCTGTAACATGGACAGTGTAGACATACCATGTGCTTCTAAACTGAACAAACAGGCTTTATGAATATCATGGTCCTGTACCATGTAAGTTGCTACTTTTGTTTAATGTAGGCCAAGTCTGCACAACAAGAAAAAGCCGACTTAAGAAACACGACTTAAGAGACACAACTCCATCTACGAGAAAGCATAGCTGGAGTCTACGTACCTTAAGTCGACTTTCTGCAGAGTCCCCACTGGGGATGGGAGAAACACATGTTGACTTTCCTTACTTCTCATGACCCTGTGGAATATCAGGGTTGACAGGGGGCACTATCAGCAGTCAATTTAGTGGGTCCTTACTAGACCCACTAAATCAAACCCCAGAAGATCAATCTCCATGTAAATGTAGAGCTGCCCATAGTTTAGAAATGACTGATTACATTAGTTTAAGCTTGTGGAAGCCACATCCAAGTAAATAGTCCCTCCATTAGGATGCAAGCTTGTCTCATTCAGCATACATGACAGAGAGGTATTGTCCGTCTTACTCCATTCCACAAATGAGGAAAGAGCAAGGCACTATTTTTGTCTCTCCTTCATGTTCATAAAGCAAGTCACCACTCCCACCTTAATTCAGATCCTTACGCTGCTTAGAGCCAAGGAAAAGTACTCACCAATTCCAAAATGTTCATTCCACATGGTGTGTAGACCTATAGTTGCATCAGCCAGATATTTCTTTAGTTCCTCAAATGGAATGTTTACTTTGAACTCCACATTTCTCTCAACTCCTAGCTCTTCACAAAGCTTTTTAAGTCTGTTTACACGCTGCTCATCTTGTTGGTTACGACAGCCTCCAATCAGGATGAGCTTTGGCAAAGTCTGCTGCCCCCCAGTCTTCTTTTCCAAGAACTTAGCAAAGGCTCTGATTTGCAAAGGATGGTCCTTCTCAGGCCTGAACTGTCCTAGAGAAACAATGGAATATTCTGTGGTGCTCTTTTCCTCATGTAATGGAATATCCAGGAATGTCTGAACATCACAAGGTGGATACACAACACTTGTGCAAGCTCCAGATCTCCAGAGGGAAAGGATGTGATTTAGGGTCCATGAAGAATTAACCATAATGACATCACTGCGAGAACCAACCAATCCATATACAAAAGCAAACAAGTAGTAATAGATGAGTTTAAATTTACTGAGAAGGGGATTCCTTGTAATAAAGGCTGCATTGTTAAATCTGGCATTCTGACTCCTAACCACAGAAAGCATGTCAGTGCTTATAGTTGGATAATGAACATAACACCCAACATGGCAACCTCCTAAGTACTTAAACAGAGGCAATGTGAAGGCATAACCCATTGAGTCAATGTAAACATCGGGAACACACTTCATAAGAGCTTCCCAACCAAGAAACACAGACCCTAAGCTTTGACCTAGCAAAGTGAAGTGGGGGTAAAGAGAGGCTTCCACAAGGTAACGTTTTTCTAGAAAAACAAATTTCACAGGATGAGTTAATTTGATGTTGAATCTTCTGAAAGCACCTTCTACAATCTGTTCTCCAGTGACATCTTTATCGCCAGTATAGACAACATATATCGCATCCTTGTACCTGAAAAAAGTACAGTGAAGAATTTCTATAAATATTCGTCACAAGTTATGCAAGTGAGATTTATTTCCTTCTCAAAAATTACCAGAACAACAAACTTTTTGTCTTGGTCTTAAACCGCATTTCTGGAGCCTTGCAATGATTTGATCTGCAAAAATGCATGGTTGTTTTTTGGTTGATTAAAAGAAATCAGGGATGTTAAATTTCAATTAATTAACTGATCGAATAGTCGATGGGATTTCCATTGACTATTTGATTAGTCGATAAGGACTAGCACAGCTTTCCATCCTTGAAATGTACAAGAGCCCCAGCAGGGGTTCTTGTGCATTTCAAAGGTTGCAACAAGGGAGTGCTGAGGGGAGCTGGCTTAAAAAGATTTCAAGGATTGAAACACCGTGTGGAGCGCCACGCGGCGTTTCGATCCTTGAAATCTTTTTAAGCCAGCTCCCCCCAGAACCCCGTTCTCTTCCCCCTTGCTGTCTCTTTGATACATGCGGGGGGCTGGGGGAGAGGGGAGAGAGGGAATAATCTATTAGTTGCTTAGATGCCTAAAAGAAATCATGTTGTTGTTCAGTAAAATTCAACTTGAAGGGCAGGATATTTGACAATCAGTGTATCACAAGGGAAAAGAGGTTTTAGTTGCAGTATTTTGAATGCCTCAGGCAACTATGGATTAGATGTAATCTACTCAAATGTATATTGGAAGCTAAAAAATTGCATACATAATACCACAAAGTATCAGGAAAAATCAAGTATAAACTTGCCTTTGCTATGCATGTGCACTTACTTCTTCTGCAGGGCTCTTATGGCACACCACAAGACTCTCTCTCCTCCACCACCTGCATTGCAATACGGATGGAAAAATGCAACAACCAGTTGATGTTTCCCATCTTTTCCTGTTGAGGCCAACTGATTTTTCCTTCGTTGTACCCACAGCCGTATTCCCCACAGTAGTACAAGCAAACACAGACATAAAGCTCCACTTAGAAACAGGCCAGGGATGAACAATGAGCACAGCAACCTGGAACAAGCAGGGGAAATGTAATTAAAACATCATTTAAAAAAATAGTATCTTTAAGAAAATGACTAAATACAGTAAGTACTACATACAGTTCCCAGACAATTTCTCGGGTTATATTCTTTCAGGGTAGTTAATATCAGCACCTTGTTTTAACGGCCAGTTTATTACTGGCTTGTTTTCAAATCTCTGCTTGGAAGACCACAACAGAAAAAATGGTTACAACTAAGCTATGGAGGTGATCTAAAATTATAATAAAGTAAAAATTCCAAAATTTATCTCTGACATAACTCCACAGCGTATTGCAAAAACATACTGATAGGGCAGGTTATTTCATCCTTCCCTTCCTCCTCACCTGTTTGTCCCATCCACCTGTTACAGTTTCTTATAACCTAAACCAGTGATCAGCAACCAGTCAATCATGATGAACTGGTCAATCCGGAGGAGTCTCCCAGTCTATTGTGATCTCTGGTGGTGGAATGGGGCTGCTGCTAAGGCAGGCTTTCTGATTGCCTTGGCCCCACATCGGAAGAATTCAGCATGGCCCCATTGGTTGGGGATGCAAGAGGACAGGAATCTCTGCACATTGTTCCTGCCGGCAAGCACGGATCCCACATAGCTCCCATTGGCTGTGAACGAGGAACTGTGGCCAATGTGAATGAGGGCAGTGGTGCAGCGAGAGAGGGGCAGCACGCAGAGCCACATGCCCTTCTCCGCTGCCGACTGGGGCCACAGGGGCATGGTGGCCCCTTCCAGGAGTGACATGGGCCTGGGATAGGCAGGGAACTTGCCTCAGCTTCGCTGTGCCACCAACTGGGAGTTGCTCATGGTAGGAGGCCACAACCCCTGCCCCTTCTTGCATTCCAAACCTCAGCCCTGAGCCCCCTCTCAGAGCCAGTATCCATTCCTGCACCCCAAAACCTAGTTCTGCTGGCTTCCAGCCCCTGCCTATAGGGCTCCTGGACTCCCCACGGAGTGAAGCTGCTCTGGACATGATAGCAGCCCCCTGCTTGTTGTGTGTCCGGACTCTCTGCTGATAGAGGCTGCTCCTGACAAGAACAGTTCCCAGCCATGGTGGGCCCCTTGGGGGGGGGGGCTGGAGCAGCAGGCAGGGTGCTGCTCCAGCCCCCCCCAGGTAACTGGTTAACCAGAACCAGTAAGCATCAACTGTTTAGGGTTAACCTTTCATATCCCCCCTCCTGTACTCCATTTCCCTACCCCAGGTTCAGCCTGGAGCCCCTCCTACACTGCAATCGCCTTGGCCTCAGCCCACAGTCAACACCCCTTCCTGAATTCCAAACCCCTACCCCAAGCCAATGAAAATGAGTAAGGATGGGGAAAGCAAGAGACAGAGAGCAGGGGTTGTAAGATGGAGTGGGCAGGGCTTTGTGCAACGGGCAAGGTAGATACTAGGTCGCCCTTAAATTCAGAATGTGATCTTGGCCATAAAAAGGTTGGAGGCACCGACCCTAGATTATGAACTCTGTGGGGCCAGGACAATATACAGTGAATTTATTCCATTTTCTATTGAAGATATAAAACTATTGTACCAACAGTAACCTAAGCATCTCAGCACCTACATAGTCAGTGTAAGCCCATGTTACAAATGGGGAAACTAAGGTACAGAACTATTAAGTGACTTGTCTAAATCTGACAAATGGGTGAGAAAGCGAAGGACAAAAATCAGCATTCCGTATTCCTGCTGCTGCTGGAACCTAGTCCCCGTGCTGAGACTGCTGCTGGAGCTGGCTCCCAACCTCCACCCTGAGGCTGCTCTCACTGTTGGCTTCCAGCCCCCATCCTGAGGCAAGCTGGATGGAGCAGGCCCTGGGCTGCTCCAAGGGAACCAGTTAACTGTTACCTGATAAGTACCACCCAGTAAGGGTGATGCTTTCTGGGTAACCAGTTACCTATTCACATCCCTGTTAGCCACCTGTGTGTGGTGTTTCTGAGCAAGTGGGAAGCACCAAGATGTCATTTCCAGACCACAGCACATAAGAAATTTGTGGTAAAATTTTCGAAAATGGCTGTCACTTGGGAGCCTAAGTTCCATTCTGACAGGTGACTTATGCACTGATGAGCATCAGGCCTGGTCTGCAGTACGATGTTAAGTCAGCATAACTAAAGCTCTGCACAGATACAACATTTGTATCCGCATCTGTATCCACAAAAACAAATCATGGACATAAAGCAGACAGCCAAGGACCTACCCCACCCAAGGCTGTGAAAAATGCCATGCCTCGGGGGATGTAGTCCCACATGGCTGGAGCACTGGAATAATTCTTACACTGACCTAGCTGCCAGTTCTCAGAAAGGATTCCCTGCAGCCATGGGAGAACCAACCCCTCCTGTTGCTCCCGAGTCTGTATTTAGCGTTGCCACCTATCTCAGTTTGGGCGACTGTAGCCGGGTGCTATTTATGGTTCCCAGGTGCTTAGCTTTTAATCGGAAAGTCTGGCGGAAAAAGGGACCAGTGGGCACCAAAAGCCCAGCTTCCACGGGGTGCAGGGAGGCGCCGTGTCATTAACCTGCGCCGGCCCCTGCTCAGTCTGCGCTGCCTCCTACCTGCAGGCAATGTCCTTGCCAGGCCGAAGCAGAGGGAGGGGAAGAAGCGGGGGGAGGGGAGGATCCTTGGGGGGAGGAAGCGGCAGGGTCTCGGGAGTCCAGTTACCAGCTCCCGGGAGGGTCACCATGGAGAGAAGCCGCAGGCCCCGGCCCGCACACGGCGCAGCGCTCCCCGGGCCTCGCCTGCCGCCAGCGGGACGGGGCCAGACAGAGCCGGGAGACACGGCGAGGAAGCGGCCGCTTCCCCTGCGCGAGAGTAACGGCGGGGCTCTGGGCAGAGGCGGCGAAACTATTTCCGCCCCCTCCCCGCGCACCCCTCACCTGACTAGCGAGCAGAGACACAGCCCCCACATCGCCATCTTGGGCAACGCCGCGTAACCTTTCACCTCGGAACCGATCGCGCCGCGGGAGGCGCGGCTTGACCTCAGCGCCTTCCCCATTGGCTCTCGCAGGGAGCGTCGGGCGTGAAGGGGGCGGGGCTGATAGTGGGCGGGGTCAGAACGTTAGGGCCTGAGAGTAGGTGTGTCGGAGAAGGGGCGTGGTCTCAAGTGGGCGGGGCATGCGGGTGACCGACCTCTCAGCTTTGCCTTGCGCTTGAGGAGCCGGTTAGGAGCGTCCCGCCCCGTCCTGCTGGTGATTGGCCCTTCCGCGCTCTCGCCGGTCGCTGCTCCCTCGCTCCACAGTTATCGCTGGGCAGCCGCAGCCGAAGTCTATGAGCTGGCGGTGGAGTGGACCCCGTAACCTGCAGAGCTGACCCTAGGCAGCCCCTATATGCCGCCCCTCACCTCAAATAGCGTTTGTTGTTCAGTCAGGGACTACTGGCCACTGTCTTCCCCAGGAGGGATGTTCTCCCCCGCCCCAAAGGTGGGTGCAAAGGAGGAGACATTTGTTGAATGTGGAGGTAAGATAGAGGCATGTGTCTGAGCTGCACAGGTTTATATGTAATGACAGAGAAACGTGCACTCTGTGTGGTGGAGGGGCACGTGTTTTACAATGACAGGGTTCTGCTTGGATTAGTTAATGCATGGGAACTTATCACAATGGAAAATCCTGTTTCTCTGGGGAAAAAAACAGTCTTTTTATGTCAGTAAAGACATAACCAAGGCAGTTAATTGAATTAAAACAAGTCAGCAAAAATCCTAGGCTCTTCCATAGCCTTTACCTTTATAGTTTTAACACAAATTAGCAAAGGTAAAGGCTATGGAAGAGCCTAGGATTTTTGCTGACTTGTTTTAATTCAATTAACTGCCTTGGTTATGTCTTTACTGACATAAAAAACTAGGATTTTCCCTGTGTTACTACTTGCTAGCTAACAAGAGCTCACTGTTTTGATTAGGCAAGAGAATGGTGGATGGACCACAGACCATGCTGTGTAACTTCACATTACTTCCTACATTCCTAGGTAAGTCATGTGTAAGCATTCACTCAAAATACATGAAAACGACTGAAAAGTGCCTGAAAATAATTCCTGAAAATAATTGGCATAACGGCATTGCCCAAGAGGGTTTTTCTTGTGCAAGAAGGGGCAGTGTAGACAGCTCCTTCTGGTGCAAGAGCCTCTTCTGCAAAAATGGCAGCTCATTAGGTATGCAAATGAGGGTTGGCAATATTCCACGCTTAGCCTCATTTGCATATTTCTCGCGCAAGAAGCTGCGAGTGTAGACATAGCCTACAAGTGCAAAGTATTATCACTTTTTTTTAGAAAAATAAGGCTTTGTTAGTAAATGGATAATTATTTTCCTTCATAGTCTTTAAAAGATATTGTCAGTTCAAATTTGGCACAGTATTGAAAGCTTTTATAATACTTAAACCAATAGCCATTGTTAATTAAGTTTAAAAGAAAAATCTAATGGAAAGAACTTCCTCTGTAGGGCTTGCAACTTTAAAACTCATATTTTGCAGGAGAGGATGAAAATATTTTCTAGAAATAGAATTGAAGTTATACTGTTTTCACTGAAAGAATGCAAAGCAGTAGGTGGTTGTAAATGTTGATGGGCATATTGTATTTTTGAAACTGGTAATATTATTAAATATTGTTTAAACAAACAGCATCCTTTTAAATTAATAAACATGAGGATTTTAAAAAGGTAATAACAAAATTTTTATCCTAGTCCATTAAAAACTACTTGTAAAGAAGAAATTATGCTAGAAGTAATCCATTAGCTCCAACAGGCACGGTACCCTGTTTTGGCCCTGATTCTGCATTAGTAGTAGTTAGCACAGACTCTTCTGCTTATGCATTCATAAACACATTAGCAGATCCTAATGCAAGATTTTCCTCTTTCTTATCACATTTCCATTGTATGTTAATTTTCATCTTTTACAAGCATTATTTCCACACAATGGCAAAATGATATTCACTTTCCTTGTTTCAAATCACACTTGATCTCTGGCTGCCTGCCTGATAAGCCTAAACAAACAAATGGTATCGTTTCCTGGCAAAGTGCATATGTAACTCATTAACACTGAGGATTTAATTGCACATATACTTCAGAATATCCAGTGTCTACTTCCCACTGTACATAGACACACAAATTGTTAGATACGATTTCTAATGGCGGGTGTTTTAGTCACTGTTTGGTTGTTATTGTCATCTTTTTATTTAAGCTTCCATTTTGTCTGCATTGAGCGACAATGTACACAGACCAAAGGTCAAAAATGAAATGGAATGTGAAGGGGCACTTCTCCCCATAAACTTAGGTTCACTTTCATGAATGCAGAAGACACAAAGATGACGTAGTTGTAGATAAGGTGACTTACTTTAATTGGCTCAGGCATAATGTGGGCTTGTATTAATGAAACAACTCAGAAAAATACTACATAGCAAAACTGGAGAAAGATCACTCACTGGCTTTGTCTCAACAATGGCTAAGCATGCTCAGAAAAGGATTCTGAAGGGCACCCTCTCATCAGGAGCCTTTCAGGTACTGTACACAGAGAGGAACACAGAATTACTGAAAAGTACATGGTTTGAAAAGATGAAAAAGGCATAACAAAGTTGTAGTGGTGGGTTCTGTGTTGTTACTAACAGAGCAGCAGGTGGCGGGGCAGGAATGCCTACAACTATTTTAATGACAGTTTCCAGTATTATAAATTAAATGAATGTTAAACTAATTAATAACTCAGTAATAAGCGAAAATGAAGCAGAAATGTGGGAATTTACAAGCAAAGACTTTAATCCTGCACTTAGAAATGCTGTGTTGTTAGAGTATTTTGACTATAGGCTTACAATTTATATACTGTAGTGCTTTCTGTTTCAAAGTATCATTAGTTATTTGTCACAGAACAATTAGTATGGTTTTTTTTTTTTGCTATGTATAAATTAATCTTGCACTGAAATAATGGTAATGAATCCCACACCTTTCCTGTAGTGGAGTAAGGGTGAAACGGGCTAAAGCACAGATGGCAAAATCTGATCAGTTGCAGTGCAGAGAGTTTCTAAGGTCCTGTGTGAAGCTGAAGATAAATGTCTTCATCTCCATTGTAGTATCTGCAGTGTATCACATGACAGATGCAGATGAGTGAATCCTCACTGTACATGTTTTGTTAGTCTTTAAAGTGCTACTAAACTATTTGTTGTTTTTAAACTTTTTCCTGTTACAGACTAACTCGGCTACCCCTCTGAAACTTTTGTTTCCAGTATGTTACAAGTCAAGGGATTTTTTTACATTTTGAAGAGCTTTCTGTTTATTTTGTGAATAGAATCAGTGATTTGTCTGCCTGTATAAAGACAGAAATGGCTGTTCTGTGTCATCCAGTCTTGCTCACTGAGATTCTGGAGCTGTTAGGGGTTCTCTGAGCCAGGACTTGTGAGTTAGATCACTGTTTTTCCTGGCTGGTATAAACCATTGAAGTTCAGAACTACTGGGTCCATTGCTGGTAAAATGTGTCACCACATCCCTGTGCAGGGAGGCTGTATGCCTGTTGTCCTCAAGGCAGCTATTGTATGATTCTTGATTTAAGAAATTATCACTTGAGGCTGATGACTTGCTTCACAAATGGGAAGTTTGATCCATCACTGGGAAGGCTGTCGTAGGAAACGTCAATTTCTTGATTCATGACAATGTAGATTTTGATCTGTTTGGTTTAGGACTGAGTTTGGGGGTAGAAATACCCAAGATTATGTTGTTAGATCTGTCAGCTGTCCTCGATAATATTGATCGTGGGTTTTATTGGGACACCTCTGCTTGTTAGGAGTGACTGAAGTTGGTGTGGAGTACTTCAGCTGTCTATATTTTAGAAGCCCAAAAGAGTGGCTAGTGGCATTGCGCCTTTGTTCCAACAGTTCTTGTATGTGGAGCAGGCACAGCAGAGGCCAATTTATTTTTTCTTCCTGCTCAAAATGAAGAAGAAGTTGCTAGGGCAGATAATGAGGAGATGTGGAGCTGCACTACATTCATAATACTGATGATACTCAGCTCTGTATTCTCCTTGTGACAGGATCCCGGGGATGCAACCTAGGACTGTGGAACTGTTTAACTGCCCAGCCTTAGCCATCTCTCATTATGCTTTGCTAAGGACAAGCAGCAAACCCCTCCAGGTGCTGTTATCGTTCAGCTCGATCACATGTCGAGCCTCATGCCTAGATAGATTGCATGAATGCTTCCAGAGCCATTCATGCATCACAAGAGAGAGGCACCAGCCAAATCCTCCCAGCCTGATACCTCAGGAGTATACCGTCTTGCACTGCTCAAGATGAGCAGTAAAAAATTATTAATTGGTTCCCCACTTCATCAATGGAAAGTGGATATACAGCAGCCTTTGATACCTGAGCAATTTACCAGCAACTTCAGGCAAACTCACTAGTGAAGTGAGGATCTTGCGCAAAATGGGGGTTTTGCACAAACCCCTCCCCCCCCCGTCCACACTGCTTCTTTTTGCGCAAAAACCCCTTGCTCAAAAAGAAATGGCAGAAAATATGCTAATGAAATTGCGACTCATGCTAATGAGTCCCTCATTAGCATATTTTCTGCTGAAAAAACTCGCAGTGAAGATGTAGCCCTAGAGTTTATTAAAACCAGGACTGCTTTTTGAAGATCAAATAGCAATAGTGGCTAGGGCTATGGCACTGGACCATAATAGACTCCCTGTGTGACTAACTTGCTCAACAAGAGGCAATTGTGTTCTGAAAGATTAAAAAGCATGTTATATCTGGGAAAATCCGTATGCATGGACCTGGTCATTGGCACCAACTCTGTGGGTACTCAGCCCTGGAGCACCCATGGGGAAGAAGTATAGTGGGTGCTCAGCACCCATCAGTAACCCTGTGAATCAGCTCTTCCCTCTCCCCTCCAGCGCCTCCTGCCCGCCAGATTTAGCTGTTCAATGACATTCAGGTGGCACTGGGGGGAAGGGAAAGGAGAGGGGACCAGAAGAAGTAGGGGAAGAGTGGGGTGTTTGGGAAAGGAATGGAGGGGATTGGGGTCTGGGGCAAAGCTGGGGGTCGAGTATGCCTCCAGGAGTTGGGAAAGTTGGCAATTCAGGACTTGGTAATGGTATGCATAATAGAAGTCCAGTATTTATTTCCTGGATCAAGGTAAGTAATTTCTCACATAGCTAGAAGTGTTGTGTTGCTAAATGCAATGATTGAAGTTGCAAGAAGATTGGAATGTGATGAGAATGTGAGACAGTCACAGAATTTAATTTGCATACTACTACTAATAATAATCCTGGAGTAATATAAAGCTTTTTCAGGGCTTAATTCAGAGGACCTGTCAGCAGTGACACAGCTGTCCATATGCCTCCTTATGCTGCTTACCACTGGACTAGATAAGTGCACATTCTGGTCTAACTCTTCCAGCTCCTCATTAAGTGCAAGTAAAGGAGGGAGTTCCTTTTTTATTTAAACGGCAAACTATATGCCTAGCAAAAGGAAAGGTTGCAAACTGAAAACTGCACATTCTGCCTAATCTTCTGTTTTAGGTTCACTCCTGTTTGTAAGAGTTGTATATCTGATTCATCACAGAAATTGAAGATTCCATTATAGGGAATTGAGAATTAGGCGCACACACGCTCTAGAGAGAGAAAAAAAACCACGTCTTTGTGTCTGTCTGCAAGTTCGTTTGTCCAAGAACTCCTCCTAAAGAGTAAAAGCTATGACCACCAAGTTTGCTATGCAGCTTCCTCTTATCATAACTTAAAGCAAGGTCAGGATTTGGCTGTGCCAAGAGAACCAGAAGCCCCTGGAAAAGAGCTGTTTTCCATAACATGCAAAGGGAAGGGCTGCTGTTCAGAGGGATGTGATATGGGAGTGGCCACTGAGGGCAGTAAGCCCACAGGGGAGAGCTATCCTGCATTGTCCACTGGGTGCAGCTGTACCACCAAGAGTGGCCAACTGGGGTTCCACCCTCAACACACCAGTAAGTAGCCCTTCTCCTCCCCCCCCTTCTCCAAACTCCTTTTCCTACTCCTAGCCCTTGGCTGCAGTGCCAGAGTCGGGGAGAGAAAAAGACTCCTGACACCTTGTGGGGGGAAGGAGGAGGGAGAGAAAAAAGGACCTCTGGCAGCCAGCGGAGGGTCCTGGGGGGGAGAGAAGGGCCATTTTGATCCCATAGCCTTAGGAAGAGTACCCATACCCTGGAGGTCCTGGGTGGATCCTCCTTGTTCTCCCTGCAGTTGATGGCCTAGCCATTTTTATCTTAACTCCTTTGAAGCTCTCTTATCTGTGTCATCTGTGCTGCTTTGTTCCTTACCAAGTTTACAGCCTCCTTTGGGTATGTCTACTACATGCCTCTGCTGGCTGAGGCATGTAGTCTAGACATACCCTTTGATTTAATCCTTTGCTTCCAGTCAGGTAGCAGTAGAAAACGGTACAAGGACACTGACTGAGTTACACATTGTATACATAAGAATAATGCAGATATCTTCCAGTTCAATAAAAAGATGATGCCACACAAAACTTGCATTGTTCTGTCAGTTCAGAGAATTAATAATGGTTTTGTTTCTGAAGTCCCTAATGTGGCAAAACTAAAATTACATCTCTTATATAAAAAGATAAGTTTCCCCCACTAATGTGTTAAAGATTCTACTTATCTTAATTTATTTTTTTAAATCACAAATTATTTAACTTGTGACTTCAGCCTTAGTGAAAGCTGCAGGGTTGGCAGCCCCAAGGGCTATATTTCACATATTGCCATGTGTGAACTTACCCCAGCATTTTCAGAATATTACTAATTTAACACCTTGAGCATGCATAGCAGCAGAGCTTGTAAATGATTTCCCATTAACTTCAGTGAGAGCAGAATTTGTCTCTGATGTGTTACTTTATTTTTATCAGAGTGAGAAAAAGAAAAGGCTTGTCTCCGCAGGGCTGTCTTTAGGATTTATGGGGCCCTATGCAGTACTATTAAACTGGTGCCTCTATGTTTGATGGCAGCTGAGGAGGAGGACGATGGTTTTTTTAGAGATGTGATTTATATAATCTTCAACAACACGCTAATGAAATATTTTTAAAACAAATTTTAAACTAAGGTCCTGTAGACTAACAAATTCATAAACTGACAGGGTTTGGCAAATGCCTGTAAAATAGCTTCATTACCACATGAATGGTTCTTCCACAGGTTCTGCTAATAGCTCTGGCAGGCTTTTTCATTTTCAGGTTAACTAAATCCTCTCCCAAGGAATCAGAGCCACGGAACAGGAATAGAAAGAGGTAGATGGGTGGACATTAAGACCAAGTGGTACTCCAAATCTTCTAGTGTCCTGCTCAACTGCTTATTCTACATATGGGTAAGGAGGGCTCTATGTCTCTGAAAACCCAGGCTCTCAATACATTTAAAAGGCAGAGCCGCAGTGGGGTTAGCCCTCTTATCGACTACTAGTCAATGAAAATTCCATCGACTAGTCGATTAGTCAATTAAATTTAACATCCCTACATCCACCAATGTGATCTATGACTATGCCATCAAGTGCCAGCAGTGTCCCTTTGCCACGTATATTGGCCAATCTGGACAGTCTCTTCAACAAAGGATTAATGGACACAGATCAGATATTTGAAATGGTAACACACAGAAACCTGTTGGGGAACATTTCAGCTTCTCCAGGCGCTCACTAATGGATCGTGTCTATATTATTTCAAAGCAATATCAAAGGGAAGCTTCAGAACTTGGTTTCATTTACAAGTTTGACACCTTGAATAGAGGTTTAATCAAAGACCTGACCTGGCTGAGCCACTACATTCCACATCCTAATGAAAAGCCAAGCACCAGGTACTTAGAATACTTACAGCCCACTCTATTGGACTCATTTAGCATGGACTAATTGACAATATTGTTTCTCCATATTTTCCCCCTACTCTTTCCCTCCCCGTCCTCTCTCTTTCTCTGATATTTATTTGGACCCGGGACCCATTAATTCCATTCATCTGAAGAAGTAGGTTGTGCCCACAAAAGTTCATGACACCACCCATGTTTTTTGTTAGTCTCTAAGGTGCTGCAGGACTATTCACTGTTTTTTAAGTTTTTTCAGTTACAGACTAACGTGGCTCCCCCTCTGAATCTTAATGGTTAACATTAACTGGTGGGAGCTGGGGACTCACCATGGAGAGGGGATGCTCT
Organism: Rafetus swinhoei; assembly: GCA_019425775.1. Classification (NCBI taxonomy): domain Eukaryota; kingdom Metazoa; phylum Chordata; order Testudines; family Trionychidae; genus Rafetus; species Rafetus swinhoei. The sequence continues at coordinate 59,430,799 of CM033437.1, forward strand.
GGCCAGGCTGGAGCAGCCTCTGTCTGTAAGGCACCCTGGCCTACCATAGGCAGGGTCTTTTCTAGCCCAGTCAGTTTAGCCCCTGCCTATGGCGGGGGCGGGAGGGGCACTCCATCCTCCCACCCCCTTTAATCAATTAACCCATTAAACAGTATGTTGAACCACATTCCCCTTGTCACACCCTGGGAGGGGAGCAGATCAGGGTCACAAAGGGCCACACAAGGTCTCTTCTGGGGCTGCACACAGGAGATGTGTATGGAATAGCATTTTTATTTTGCACAGGTGACAGAATACTGATTACTAAGGTCCTCATCTGGAAATGAATGTCATGCAGTTAAATCCTTTTGAAGCCCATTGAAACTTGTGGGGATCTGCTTGGGAACAGGTGGTTAGAATCATTTTATATAGTGGGGGTACTGAGAGTATATGAGGATTGGGATCTAAGAGAAAAATGTGTATTTTTAGTTCCTAAATTTAATGCATGCAAATAGCTTGCTAAGATAAAGCCACTGGTCAGTAATCAAATATAGAGAAATTAGAGTAATTGCATGCAAGTGTATTCATATGACAGTCATGTGGTCTTTAATACTTGGTTGTACAGTTGAGTGCTTTCTTTGCTTGCTGTATGCATTACAATACTGTGAACTTGGCATTTCTACAGCGATGCCCTCCAAAATGCATGGGAATATATGTAACGAGGCGTTTTAGCTCATTTGGGTACACAGTAAGTTTTTATACATCTCTTGACTGTGCATTACTACTGCTTTTTTATAATTGTTAATTACAGAGCATCATGAGCACACATAGCATTATGCAGTAAGCAAACTATGCCATTTACAAAGCTCTTTGCTCCAACGGGCTTATAGATTAAGGTTCACACAGGGACAGTACAGAATAATACAAAACCAACGGCAGAGAAGTGGATGTGTAAAATGTAAGCTGCGTATTTAGGAAGAAACATAGGTGGTGTGGTTTTTACTAGCATGTGGTGATTATTATTGAACACAATAACTTTCTGCTGTTCGCTATGGTCCGTGCTGGCCTCAAGCAGAGGCTGCTTCATGGCAGCCTGCCCTGTCCCCCCCTCGCTGCCTCTGACAGAGGCAGCAGCATGGGATAAGAGGAGTGCAGGCAGCATCGTAGAGATGGTGCTTGGGGGAACTGGCTTTTAATTGGGGAAGGGTGGGACCTCAGGAAGAAGGGGTGGAGCTGGGAGGGTTGCCTCCCCTAGCCCTACGTTCACCCACCACCCATGTCTCTGCTCAGGGTCTGAGGCAGTAATGGCTTGCAGGATCTTGCTGAACATGTCATTCCAAGTTCTCTTCTTTCTCCTCCTTATCTAGCTCAGGGATTTCACTGGTATAGAGGGGGATCCCATCAAGGCTACAATGGCAGCAGCTACAGGTAAAACACACAGAGAACATAAGAACGGCAATACTGGGTCAGACCAAAGGTCCATCTCGCCTAGTATCCTGTCTGCCAACAGTGGCCAATGGCAGATGCCCCAGAGGGAGTGAACAGAACAGGGAATCTACAAGCAATCCCTCTCCTGTCACCCATTCCCAGCCTCTGACAGAGACTAGGGACATCATTCCTACCCATCCTGGCTAATAGCCATTGATGGACCTAACCTCCATGAATTAATCTAGTTCTTTCTTGATCTCTGTTAAAGTTCTGGTCTTCACAACCTCCTCTGGCAAAGAGTTCCACAGGCCTACCGTGCACTGTGTGGAGAAAAACTTCCTTTTGTTTGTTTAAACCTGCTACCTATTAATTTCATTTAGTGACTCCCTAGTTCTTATGTTATGGAAACAAGTAAATAACTTTTCCTCATTCACTTTTTCTACACTAGATTTTATAGACCTCTATCATACCCCCTTTTAGTCTCCTCTTTTCTAAGGTGAAAAGTCCCAGTCTTTTTATTTAATCTCTCTTCATATGGAACCCATTCCAAACCCCTAATCTTTTTTGTTGCCCTTTTCTGAACCTTTTCCAATGCCAATATATCTTTTTTGAGATGAGGTGACCACATCTGTATGCAGTATTCAAGATGTGGGCATACCATGGTTTTATATAGAGGCAATAAGTTATTCTCTGTCCCTTTTTAAGTGTTTTCTAACGTTCTGTTTGCTTTTTTGACTGCAGCTGCACATTGAGTGGATGTTTTTGGAGAACTATTCTCAGTGACCTCAAGATCTCTCTTTTGAGTAGTTATAGCTAAATTAGTCCCCATCATATTGTATGTATAGTTGGGATTATTTTTTCAAATGTGCATTTACTTAGAATTTACCAACATTACATTTCATTTCCATTTTGTTGCCCAATCACTTAGTTTGGTGAGATCCTTTTGAAGCTCTTCACAGTCTGCTTTGGTCTTAACTATCTTGAGCAGTTTGGTATCATCTGCAAATTTTGCCACTTCACTGTTTACCCTTCTGTAGATCATTTATAGATAGCTAAATAGGATGGGTCCCAGGACAGACCCTCAGGGGACCTCTCTCACTCGGAAAACTTATCATTTATTCCTACCCTTTGTTTTCTGTCTTTTAACCTGTTATCTGTCCATGAGAGGACCTTCCCTGTTATCCCATAACAACTTACTTTACTTTAGAGCCTTTGGTGAGGGACCTTGTGAAAGGCTTTCTGGAAATCTAAGTACACTATATCCACTGGATCCCCCTCATCCACATGTTTATTGACCCTCTCAAAGAACTCCAGCACATTAGTAAGGCATGATTTCCCTTTATAGAGACCATGTTGACTTTTCCCCAACAAATTATGTTCATCCATGTGTCTGACAATTTTATTCTTTGCTGTAGTTTCAACTTATTTTCCTGGTACTGATGTTAGGTTTACCAGTCTGTAATTGCCAAGATCACCTCTAGAGCCCTTTTTAAATATTGGCATCACATTAGCTATCTTCCAGTCATTAGATACAGAAGCTGATTTAAAGGCTAGGTTACAAACCACAGTTAATAGTTCCACAATTTCACATTTGAATTCTTTCAGAACTCTTGGGTGAATGCCATCTGGTCCCAGCAACTTGTTACTGTTCAGTTTATCAATTTGCTCCAAAATCTCCTCTAATGATACCTCAATCTGGGACAGTTCCTCAGATTTGTCACCTAAAAAGAATGGCTCAGGTTTGGGAATCTCCCCAATATCCTCAGCCGTGAACACTGAAGCAAATAATTCATTTAGCTTCTCCGCTATGACTTTATCATCTCTGAGTCCTCCTTTAGCATCTCTATCGTTCAAGGGCCCCGCTGGCTCTTTAGCCAGCTTCCTGCTTCTGATGTACTTAAAAAACATTTTGCTGTTACTTTTTGAGTTTTTGGCTAGCTGTTCTTCCAACTCCTTTTTTACTTTTCTTATTGTATTTTTTACACTTAATTTGACAGAGTTTATGTTCCTTTCCATTTTCCTCACTAAAATTCAACTTCCATTTTTTAAATGATGCCTTTTTATCTCTCATTGCTTCTTTTACTTGGTTGTTAAGCCACTATGCACTTTTTTTGGTTCTCTTATTTTATTTTTTAATTTTGGGCATACAATTAATTTGGGGCTCTATTATGGTGTCTTTGAAAAGTTTCCATTTAGCTTGCAGGGATTTTACACCTTTGGCACTGTACTTTTTATTTTCTGCTTAACTAACCTACCTCCTCATTTTTGTGTAGTTCTCCTTTCTGAAATGTGACGTTACATTTTATTACATTATTGTCACTATTTCCAAGCAGTCCAGTTATATTTACCCCTTGAACCAGATCCTGCGCTCCACTTAGGACTAAATCAAGAATTGCCTCTCCCCTTGTGGGTTCCAGAACCAGCTGCTCCAAGAAGCAGTCATTTAAAGTATCAAGAAATTTTATCCCTGTGTCCAGTCCTGAGATGGTGATGTGTACCCCGTCAATATGGGGATAGTTGAAATCCCTCATTATTATTGAGTTTTTTACTTTGATAGCCTCTCTAATCTCCCTTAGCATTTCATAGTCACTATCACTATCCTGGTCAGGTGGTCTTTAATATATCCCTACTGCTATATTCTTATTACTGACAGAGGTACTGCTCTCAGTATATTCACAGCAGAAAGTGAAAATAAGATTCAGAGCTCACTTACCTCTCTCCCCTTATGTTTTAAATAAGACATGCTCGTTGACGGTTTTGCTTTGGTGTGCTTGTGCTCAGCACCAACCATGGTGAAGCATGGCCCACTGGGGTGAGGAAATTGAAGAGAGAATTGCTAAACTGTATGAGACTATGAGCATGGATGACATTGAACACTGGCACCATTTTCTTCAAGTGATAGTGATTTAAGCTGGTATCACACTACTGAGGGAAATGAAGGCACAGAGAACACAGCTGCTGCTAGCATTCCGAAGCTTCCCAGGTCCATATGCTGCTAGTCTGTTGACTGAAATGATTCCTGCCAAAGTTATCACTGGGAGGAGTGGGAAAGTGTCAGTGTGGATGAAGAAATAAGGCTCCCATCCCTAAAAACCTTTGCGGGAGGATTACAGGGTATCTCCATAAATGTTTGATTGTGATCTCTCAGGAGGATTCAAAGAACATCCCTGCGCATATGAACAACTTCCGATGCCACTCTTCCTCCCCATTCCCCTCGGCTCCCAATTCCAGAGGAGAATAAAAAGCAGAGAAACATCTCTACTTTTCTTTGTTGTACCAGTTCCTCTTCTAGTATGAGTAAATGGCTGAACAGTCATTAGCTGTGTCCTGGTTATGATGGGGGCACCATCACTGTAATGGGAAATAAATTTATACTCTTACCTGAAGTTCTTTCTCCAACATAGGGCTCCCATGTGCTCAACAGACTGGACTTTGTGGCACTTCCAACAGCTCTAGCTCACAGCATAGATGGAGACCCCTGTCATTTGTCCCCCATCTTCCTCCTCCTCATAGTTCATGGCAGGGGCCTGTGATGTGGGCTCCTTAGAGGTATCTGTGGTGCTATACGGGGGGGTGGTGCGGTTTACACCAAGTATGGGATTTGGCTCTTTGTAAAAATGGCAGGTCTGTCACTCGGTCTCAGATCCATTGTTGCCTTTTCAGGCCTTCTGAGTGTGTATGCGGTTCCTTGGCTTTCACATGGCATTACTGCTGGTTCCGGTTGTACTCCTTGCTCCTCCCCCCCTGCAACCTGCTCAGAGATGTCCATGTCTCAGTGGCTGGCCTGTATCTGTGCTTGCACAGCCTCTTCTCACCACAGGCCCAGGATATCCAATATCTCCTGTCCACTCCAAGCTAGAGTATATCTGGAGCAGGTAGCAAGCATGGTCAGCTGGGCAGTTGCATGCACCAACTAGGTGTGTTCACCAAGCTAGAAATCAGGAAAAGGCATTTCTAAAATGTGTGAGGTTGTAAAGCAGGGGTGGGCTTCTAGTGTCCGTGACTGCTTGGCAGTGGAGTTCACCGTTATGACCAGAATGGTTAGTCTTGGGCATTGTGGGACAGCTGCTGGAGAGCTGTTAGGGATGACATAGGTAACACTGTGTTTATATTTGCTCAGCAAATTGACCTCTGTACATTGGCCGTGGCTCAATGATTCTGGGACAGGTGGTGTAACTATGTTGGCATAATGGAGCGCTGACATAGGTGAGTAGCTAATTTAAGAGTAGATACCTGCAAGGCAACTTTGACCTAAAGTTGTAGTATAGACTAGGCCTTACACTATATCTGAGAGCAGAAGTTGGCCTTTACTTAGGATCAGAAGAAGCATTTGCAGCGTGTATCGTAGGTGTGGGAAGGATCTTCCCAAACTCCCTAACGTATCCCTGCCTATACTCCACCTCCAGGCCCCTGGGGGCCATGCCACCTGTCCTCCTGGCACCGAAGCCACTCAAACTAAACCGCCTGCCCAGTGCTGGAGCTAGTGGCTCGGCAGGGGGAGACATGTTAGTCAGAAGTCAGAGCAGGCTGGGTGGTGTGGTCTGGGGAGTCTGAGGCTGCCCAACCAGGCCCTCTGGGGTTGGAGGAGGGGGCCTGAGCTGCACTGCCCATCGCTCTGGGGCTGGGGGAGGCAGAAGGGACTGTGCTGCTCGGTTGTCTGGGGGCAGGGCCTTGGGCTGCACCACCTGTCCATTCTTGGGCTGCACTGCCTGGCTGGCTTGCTCTCGGGATGGGGATGGGGGGCTGAGGTCGCGACGCCTGGCTAACTTGCTGGGGACAGGTCAGTCCTGTGAATAAAAATGGACTAGGAGAATTCTAGGAATCTGCATGATCATTTCCCCTCCATGGAAAGAACTACGAAAGACTCACTAACAAAGCCCCGAACCTACTACTGGTAGGGAAAGGGACAAAACAATGTGAAGGCTTTGTTTTTCTTTCTCACATGAGTCTTTCCGTTAATTACAGTGGAAGTAGGCTGGGGCTAGCTGCTCAGGTTTACAGATCTGCACACAATTTTTCGACTGCTTGTATTCGTGGCTTAAGGTGGTATTGTGGGTTTGAATCTGGGGTTTATCAGATTTGTCTCTGATAGTCTAAGGCTGTTAGCAGCCCTGGAAGAGAGAAGAAAGGGATATGAATAAGTAAAGGGATTTTTGATATCATAAAATCTGATGCAGCTCCTTTGTAGCCCTTATCTTTAAGTCTGCAGGGGAGGATGCTGGAGTAGGGGAGGCTGTCATGCTGCTGCTCCGCTTGCTTTCCAGGACAGGGGGAAGGGGCTAGGAGCATTAGCCTGGGGCAGTGGCCAGTGACTGCTGTGGGAGAGGGGGCTGGGAGCGCTGGGCATGGGGTAGCTGCCACAGTGGGGGCTGGGTTCCACTAGGTGTGGAAGGGGTGGGGCTCGAAGCAGAAGAGACATGGCTGGGGTTAGCAAACCAGGGGGTTCACCCATGAGGACATGTTAATGTGAAATTACTCAGTTTGTGTCTGTACAGAATTTTGGTGAAAGATTCCTATAAAAATGCTAAATTTTGTCAACTTACAGTTTAAAGGTCCTGATCCTGAAGCTTTTGCTTGGGTTGGGTAAAAAGCTCAACAGTCTTAGGTCTCAATTGTACGAGGTATCGAGTGTCTTCACTAATTGCTGCTTGATCCATTCTCTTGTTCTGTTGAGTGACAGTTTAAGGTTTCTGAGCAGGGAGGTTAAGGATTTTTTTAAGGGAAGGCAGTATTGGGGAGGGGCAGGAATGTTTCACACCAATCCAGTGTAGGTACAGGTCTGAATTCTCCACTCATATCTGTCCCCTTTGCACTATTCAAAAGGTGTAGAGGAACCCAAAGTTGGCCACAGAGCTGGCTAGCAGAGAATTCTCTTTTGTTAATGCAGGTATGCCAAATCTGGGCCCTGGATCTCACTTCCCCTTATTAGGCCTACTTCATCCACCATGATTCAATCAAGGACTCTGCCTTTGTGGTGTAATATAGAGCTGGTAGGAAGCAGCTTGCTGAACTCCCAGAACAGAACTCTTGCATTGAGCAAAGCTAAAATGTTGGAGATAATCTAACAATTTACCACTTTTATATCATTGGGGGCTAAGGGCAGTTAGGCACTCACTACCTCCTAGGATCAAGCCCAAAGGTTTTGACTAAAAATGTCCTCTGAGGAAAAGGGAATTGTTTCTTTTTGGCAGAACAGACCTTGGTTCACATTGGAAAATTCATTGTTTTGCTGAGAATTGGACACTATCAGATAGAGTGGGCAGCATGTTGTTTTGCCTTTTCCCAAGCTTTCAGAGTGTTTAATTGCCAGCAACTCCTCAGACTCAAATTTCTTAAGTGATGTCTCTGTGCGTTGTCAGTCAGTCAGTGAGTCATAGAATCATAGAACCATAGAGCTGGAAAAGACCTCAGAAGGTCATCAAGTCCAGCCCCCTGCTCTAGGCAGGACCAATCCCAACTAAATCAACACAGCCAGGGCTTTGTCAAGCCGAGACTTAAACACCGCTAGGGATGGAGACTCCACTGCTTCCCTAGGTAACCCATTCCAGTGCTTCACCACTCTCCTAGTGAAATAGTTTTTCCTAATATCCAACCTGGACCTCTCCCACCACAACTTGAGACCATTGCTCCTTGTTCTGCCATCTCTCACTATTGAGAACAGCCTTTCTCCATCCTCTTTGGAACCTCCCTTCAGGAAGTTGAAGGCTGCTATCAAATCCCCCCTCACTCTTCGCTTCTGCAGACTAAACAGACCCAACTCCCTCAGCCTCTCCTCATAGGTCATATGCTCCAGCCCCCTAATCATTTTGGTTGCCCTCCACTGGACCCTCTCCAATGCATCCACATCCTTTTTGTAGTGGGGGGCCCAGAAGTGGACACAATACTCTAGATGTAGATAATGACATTTCTGGATCTGCTGGCAATGCTTCTCTTAATGCAACCTAATATGCCATTAGCCTTCTTGGCTACAATGGCACGCTGTTGACTCATATCCAGCTTCTCATCCACTGTAACCCCCAGGTCCTTTTCTGCAGAACTACTACTTAGCTGGTTGGTCCCCAGCCTGTAACAATGCTTGGGATTCTTCTGTCCCAAGTGCAGGACTCTGCACTTGTCCTTGTTGAACCTCATCAGATTTCTTGTGGCCCAAGCCTCCAATTTGTCTAAGTCACTCTGGACCCTATCTCTGCCCTCAAGCGTATCTACCTCTTCCCCCTAGCTTAGTGTCATCTGCAAACTTACTGAGGGTGCAATCCGTCCCCTCATCCATGTCATTAATAAAGATATTGAACAAAACCGGTCCTAGAACCGAACCTTGGGGCACTCCGCTAGAAACCGACCGCCATCCTGACATTGAGCCGTTGATCACTACCCGCTGGGCCCCCGGCCTTCTAGCCAGCTTTCTGTCCATCTTACCATCCATTTATCCAATCCACATTCCTTTAACTTGCTGGCAAGAATATTGTGGGAGACCGTATCAAAAGCCTTGCTAAAGACAAGGTATATCACATCCACTGACTTTCCCATGTCCACAGAGCCAGTTACCTCATCATAGAAGCTAATCAGATTGGTCAGGCACGACTTGCCCTTTGTGAATCCATGCTGACTATTCCTAATCACTTTCCTCTCTTCCAAGTGCCTCAAAATAGATTCCTTAAGGATCCCTTCCATGATTTTTCCAGGAACCGAGGTAAGACTGACCAGCCTATAGTTCCCTGGATCGTCCTTCTTCCCTTTTTTGAAGATGGGCACTACATTTGCCTTTTTTCAATCATCCGGGATCTCTCTTGATCTCCATGATTTTTCAAAGATAATGGCCAAAGACTCCTCAGTGACATTTGCCAACTCCCCTCAGTACCCTCGGATGCATTAAGTCCGGACCCATGGATTTGTGTATGTTTAGCTTTTCTAAATAGTTCCTAACCTGTTCTTTACCCACCAAGGGCTGTCCATCTTCATCCCATCTTGCATCACTTAGCGCATTAGTCCGAGAGCCAACCTTGTCCGTGAATACAGAGGCAAAGAAAGCATTGAGTACTTCAGCTTTCCTCACATCATCTGTCACTAGGTTACCTCCTTCATCCAGTAGGGGCCCCACACCCTCTCTGATCACCTTCTTCTTGTTCACATGCCTGTAGAAACCTTTGGGTCAGTCAAGTCTATTTTGAAGTGAGCTTTTGCTTTCATAAACTAATATATACATAGAAGCAAATATGTTCTGTGTATAAAATCTTCTTATGGAGCATTCATGTAAAACTAGTTTCAAGTATCTGAGTTAATACACATGCTTGCAGGACTTGCTCTGTATTGTCATTTTTTGTAGGAACTGCAAGGTGTTCCTTGAGGTGCCTGTTTTTATGAGTAGGTGGGCCTATCTTGCTTAAAACTAGTGGCTGTTTCTGAAGAAGTTAACTAGCTATGCTAATCCAGTCAGCACTATCTGGAACTTCAGCTGTGACAGCAGTTTGACATCTCTCTGGAATACTTTAGCACTAGCTGCTATCTACTGTCAATTGCTATGTGACACATAGCAATTCAGTTTCTGCATGCATTTCTACCAGCAATCATAATGAAAAGCTTTTTGGGTTTTTTTCCCCATTCATATTTTCCAACTTTATATACAAAAACCAAGTGTACTATAGTAATGTGCAGAATGATTTGTGTGGCATCTTAAAGTTCAGTTTGTTGATACAAGTTGGGACTCCATTATAGCCCAAGTCTTTTCACTAAGGATTTCTCCTCATTGGGAGGTAATGAGGCATGGATCAGCATTTGCGTCACACTCCCTGTTACTGCCTGACTCTGACTGACTGGGGAAGCTAATGTCTAACCAGTGGATTAAATTTGGTGTTGAATCCCGGTCACGTGCCACCTCAGTCCCAAAGAAGAGTAAATAAAGTAAATAATCACATTAAGCAAGCTGTTTAAAAACTTTCTTAGTTTATAGTTATGACATACTAATGCTCAAGTGTATCATTCTTGTTTCATTCTATTTTCAACTAATATGTTGCGGTGATTCCTAGCCCTGAGAAGAAACTAATAGTTATCAGAGATTTTTGTGAAAAAAATACTGTTCAGTTTGGCTCAGGTCACCTAGAACTGTGAGCAACTATGTTACCACGCTGCCATAGCAAAAATGAGCTTTGCGACTGTTAAGTGATGAGTAAGGCTATGATTCCATCCCAGAGGTCACGTGTTCTGTGATTTTATGAGTCCTCTGTGACTTAATGAAAATTCCAAAAATTCAAGACCCATGGTGGCAGGGGTTGGGCTTCATCCCCACCACAGTGGGGCTTGAGCTTCAGTAAATCCATGAATGTATTGTTTATTGTTCGTGTCCTGTCTGTGGCTATGGTCATTACCCAACCAGACACTAAGTTATCTCCCTTGCTAGTATACTCTTCAGGACTCTGCCAGTTCAAACTGTGCCAGTCAGTGCAGGTCAGTGAAACCAAGCTCCGTAAAAGGTATTTCTGTCTCAATGGGCCCTCGCAGAAGTTCTCAAGTTTGCTGTCTGCAGAGAGACAGTACACATGCCTGCCTCTTAGTTCGGCTATGGATTTTACTCTTAAGCACTGAACTGTTTTCTGTAATAAAACAAGAATAAATTTATTAACAAAGAACAAATATGTAAGTGATAATAAGTAAAATAGGATATAAATATGGTTACAAATAAAACACACTTAAATCCTTTAGTCCAGTGACTAAAACTTACAACCTTTGTGTGCAGTGTTGTTGCAGCTGTGTTGGTCTCAGGTTCTGAGAAAGACAAGGTAGGTAAGGTCATATCTTTTATTGGATCAACTTAAATAGAAATTAGTCCTATAAACGTTATTACCTGACCTGGCTTGTTGCCCTTATAATCTTCGTTTGAGTGGATTTCTCACCTATGGTCACTTCTCAGAGATTTCAACCCCCATGGTTTGAAGGATCCAACTTTTTCAGATTACAAGAGCTCTGGTCTAGGGATGTTAGTGTGAAATTGAATAGTTGTGTAACCATATCAAAATTTAGCAAAATTTAGCTGCCTCTCTATTCAATAGTCCCCAAAGATGGGGCCAGTAGCCAGTGTACTCCCGGCCCTACTTGCAGGGAGCCCCCTGCCACCTTGCGCTGCTGCCTCGGAGGGGAGGGGGGTGGCAGCAGCTCCTGTCCATGGAGGGGTCAGAGCTCTCCGCAGACAGGATCTGCTGCCGGGGAGCAGCCTCTGTCCACAGTGAGCCTGAGCCTGTTGCAGACAGATGCTTCTTCATGGCAGCCTCACCATGTCCCTTCCCCCGGGTGCTGCTGCCTCTATTAGAGGCAGCAGCGTGGGGGGAAGCAGGCAATACTGGCTCCTGCCTGCCTTCCCTCCCACCCCCCGCTGCCTCTGTAGGGGGCAGGCAGGTCTGTGGAGCCAACATGCATGGAGAGCCAGCTCCCGCCTGCCCCCCTCACCCTCTGCGCTGCTGCCTCTCTATCAACATTGGCTCTCCCCCTTCCCCTCCCACCTTGCTGCCTCTGACACATGCATGTAGTTGACAGGATTAACCAATAAACCCAGGTGTATCAGTTAATCGTGTAGTTGTCTACAAATCGAAATCCCTACTCTAGTCTCTGTCCAGTGATTGCTAACAAAATGGCGCTTAGTCTCTGCTTTTATTTTCTCAAAGTTCACTGACTGTTTCAAGAAGCAGGAAGGCTTCCTGAGCGTGCAGTCTCTATCCTCCATTAAGATTAAGTGGTCATCTTCCTTCACTCCCTTGCCTGATGGCTTTGCTACCTTTCTTGTTAATGCACTTTACATTGTCTTCCATCACACGTTGCTTAATTTACATGGGAGACAGTCAAGACTTCAAAACAACATACCTTTGTCTCTAGGGCAAGATGGGGTTAGGCACTACCTGCCAAACACATTGTTAGAACATATTTCCTGCACACATTTATAATTCTTTTTACATCACTTATACATACATCACACAAAAATATTAATGACCAGTGTAGATTCCTATGTCAGGAAGGATACTATCAATTGACTTTGATTCTTATCTGCTTCATTTTAACTATCCAGTCTTCAGATACGTACTACTGATTCCTTCTAGCTCCCTGTATCCCACCCCCCTCCTTTTTTTCCCTCCCCATCCCCCTTCTCTCCTATTTATTTTGGGTCTGCACATCCTAAACTCAAAACTCTGGTCATCTGAAGAAGTGGGCTGTGCCCCATGAAAGCTCATGATACCATCTACATGTTTTGTTAGTGTATAAAGTGCTACCAGACCATTTGGTGTGTTACCAGTTTGCATATGACACCTGTTGGATACAGATTATGACCAGTGTCCCCTATAAGCTGAGTGCTTGGGCGGCCACCCAGGAGAGATTCAAATGCTGCCCAGCTGATTAACAGAGTGCCCCCAGCTGGCAGCATGTGTTTCTACTGGTGGTACACATCAACACATGCTTCAGTGCACGTAACAAAATTTATTCTGTATGTGGATGGAAAAAAATAGAACATTGATTATGACAGGAGTGTATTAGACCTGATGAGTTATGGTACAGTGTGCCTTCTGCCAGCTGGCATCTGCAGAGCTCCTGAATTACAAGTATGTGGCTTAAACAGCAAATGTCATATGGCCAAATTGTTCTCATGTGGATTAATCTTATAGGGACTATAAACTCGGTATATTTGCCCCTCTGCCAGTGTCCTTTGCTCTGTTCCATCAGAGGGCTCCCAATTTCTACTGCCTGCTCTGGCAGAGGATTTAAACAATAGATCCTCTGATTTGTGCAGTTCCTGAGAGACCATGGGAGGAGAAATTTCCCCAAGGCCAAAGCCATCCTCATAGAGGCCTGGTAACTGCATTGCCTTCTGGCCCAGTTTCCTGTTCAGAGCAACACTGCCATGGGCTGTCCCTGACTTTCCTCGGGGAGTAACTTTCTCCACACTAGCACCCACTTTTGCTCAATAAAGCTCTACAGAAAAAAAACAGTAAAACATCAAAAGAAAACACCCTGCCTTAAGCTGGGCTATACCCTGAAAAAGAAGAAATGCCAGAGACTCCATGAAATCTACTATGACATTCCAACTGCTATTTGCTTTACCTGGAAGGTTCTCAGATGCTATGATGATAAAATCCTAAAAAAGATGTAGGGTGAGTTACTGTGAAGTGTTTCTTCTTCTCCACCCATGGAGATAGGCCAAATCATCCTCTGAATGCTAGTGACAGATGTGAGTCATGTCTCAGCACTGCCAGCAGTGCATTAAGTGATATGAGGGTAAGGAACTTGTTAAGAATCTATATAAAACAGACTTTGGAAAAAAACCCACATTGTTACTATTAAATTCTATGCATATAACAAGAAAAGTTATTTCCAGTAGTTGGCAGCATAAGATAGCAAGAGTTAAAATAAATGCCTGTATCTTGCTTTTACATGTGTGTAGTTCTGCTGGATTTGTTCAACATACTGGTTTGTTATATTTTAGAAACTGCATTTACAGTGCAAATGCAAGGTGGGGTTATGGCTGTCTTTTGAAACAAATGTCTGTGCTACATATAACTGAAAGAGATTGTGTTATATTGGGATTTATGCAGCGATTCCACAATTTGACTGGGATTAGGCATTGGTTATTATAGAATTAAGAAACCATGGTCTTGAGTCTTGCACTGAAAATATATTGCAAATTCCTAACCAATTTGTGGAGTGAAGGTAGGCTGTGTTATGCGTGCATATATGGCTCATATTGCTACATAATGAATGAGGGTGGCTCTCATCAGGTGAGCCTTGTGGGTGAGAGTACCCCGAGGCACAGGGCCAGCACAAGATTTCTGCCCCCACTGAAGCCCCAGATAAGGTAGAGGCATGGGTGGTGCATCTAATAGGAGATGGCAGTGCCTTCCCAAACAGCGCTGCATGGCCTAGTGCCGGCCTTAGGGATGGGCCACCAGTAGGGTTGCCAGATGGTTTCCCAAAAAATACCAAACACATGTGCTAAAAATTTGTCGAGCAAAAAAAAAAAAAACCTCCACAGCCACTTCCCCTGCCCCCGCCAGGCTTCCGCACACAACCAGCTGAGCTGAGGGCTCCCAGCACTGATCAGGGCCCCGCCTCCCCAGCCACTTCCCCTGCCCCCGCTAGGCTTCCATTGGGCGCCCAGCCAGAAAAGCAGAAAATACCGGACATTGCACATGTCCGGTATTTTCTGAATTTTTTTACTGGACAGAGGGTGCAAAAAACAGACTGTCTGATTGAATACCAGACACCTGGCAACCCTAGCCACCAGCTGGGGTGCCGCATCAGGCCTCAGGTTCCCCACCCCTGGCCTAAAGCCTTGGCAAGAACTGGCACATGGTCTGCCAGTGTCACAGTTGTACTAAAAAACCCTGTGAAATTCACAGGACAATTTAGAAAAAAGATTGAAGTTGCTAAGTAACAGCAGCGTAGTTAGCAGAACCACCTATTCACCAGACAGAGTTTTTAAATGTGTACCTATTTAGCTGAATATTTCACAACAAGGAAAGGGCTAACATGACTGTTAGGATGACCCATTCAGGGATGGTTCAAATTGTAAAATTTAATTTCACATTATATTTAGAAAAAGTTACTTAATATTGGGAAAGCAATAGTGAGTTTTCTTTCTAGTTACGTTACATACTGCTTTTGCTCAAACTTTCTAGAAAAAATCAGCTTTGCTCAAAGGTCAAACACGAACAACCTTAGCACACAGGTGAAACTTTCAGAAAGGTAAGAACACTGAAAATGGGGAGATGGTAGTGAAAGTGATGTAGTGACCCTGTCTAGAGTGGGTCCTGACAGGTGCCTGCTATAGATTTCCAACCAGAAGTGACTGTTGAGCCAGTCTAGTTCGACCTTCTGTCTAACACTGGTTGTAGAGCTTTCCTGAAATAATTCCTAGCGCATGCTTTTAGAAAAACATCCAATCTTGATTTAAAAATGGTCACTGGTGGAGAATCCACCATGATCCTTGGTAAATTATTCCAGTGGTTAATTACTCTAATCTTATTTCCAGCCTGAGTTTGTCTAACTTCAACTTCCAGCTGTTACTCTTTCTCTGCTAGACGGAAGAGATTATTAAATATTGTTTCCCCACGTAGACTTACAGACTGTAACCAAGTTGCCCTTTAACCTTCTCTTAGTTAAGATAAATAAATTGTGCTTCTTGAGTTTATAGGGCATGTTGTCTAATTCTCTGATTGGACAGGGCTCAGAAAAGAGCCATGAGAACAATTTATTAAAATCCTTCTTGAATTGTGGGCACCAGAATGGAACTCAGTATTCCAGCAGCAGTTGCATAAGTGCCAAATAGAGGTAAAATAACCTCTACTCCTACTTCACATTCCCCTGTATATGCATCTAAGGATTACATTAGCCCTTTTGGCCACAGTATCACACTGGGAGCTCATATTCAGCCAATTGTCCTCTGCTACCCCCAAATCTGTTTCACAGTCACTGCTTCCCAGAATAGTCCTTTGTACTGTTATATCCTAGGTCATCCTGTTTACTCTCTTCAAAAATTGTCTCAACATTTGCTTTCCAGTTTTCTAGAACTCCCCCAGTGCTCCAAGACTTATTGAAAATGAATGTTAATGATCCAGCAAGCTATTGAGCTATCTCAGAATTCTTGAATGCAAGTTACTTGCTGATTTTAAAAATGTGTAAACTTTCATAGTTTCTAGTTATCATTCTCCAGAGATATTAGTGGAATAAATCACTATGCAATGAGACTATATTATTTGTTTCCCCAAATATGGTAAAGAAGTATTTATTGAACAGTTCAGCCTCTTTGCATTCTTATTGGTAATTCTGCTATTTCCATCTAGTAATCCACTGATATAATTGTCAGGATTCTTTTTGTTCCTAATATAGTTAAAATTCCTTATTGTCCTTACCTCTGTAGCCATAGATTTTCACCTTGTGTCCCTTGGCTTCCTTTATCACATTTCTGCAATTTATAACTTCTGCTTTATATTCAATACTATTAACTTCCCCTTGTTTCCATTTATTATATATTATTTGTTGTTTATAAACGTGACACATCAGAGGTGGCTGTTGAACATACTGACTATTTTTTTGATTGCATGAGAAATGTAAAACTTATACAAAAGGTAGTTGTTCTTTTTTTACTCACACTAGGACAAAAAAAATGTCTTTTCCCCTATAATAATGTTATAAGTCTTGTGGGTTCCTGGTCCAAATCCACAGAGTTCCTGCAGTGTTAGCATGTGGATAACAGAAACAATTATCAACAAATGATACTTTGGCACTCCCAAAGCAGACAAAGTCCAGATAATATACAGCCATAACTGTTAGGCCTAGTAGCTATGGGATTAAAAAATCAGTAATGATTTAATTAACAGTAACTTTTCCATGACAGTTACATTGAATAGTGCTGGATCTAAACATTCTTTTTAATGTCTTGGAGAGTATTTGATGTGTAGAAATACAGATATTGGTCTTCCTTGTAGTGTTACCGAACTCGGTGATCTTATGCTGTTGTAAAACTGATGTCAGATCAGAGCAGGGCATACTCTTATTTTGTGAAATAAAGTTGCTGCTCTTGTTTTTGTTGTTAACAGTTTGTAAATCGGAGACCTTGGTTTTTAGTTACGAACAGGAAGAGACTCCGATTCTCAAGTTTTACAAAGAGCTAAGGCCCAAATTGAGACCTGATTTGCACTGGGACAAAGTCACCAACATCTATTGATTTTGTTGCTTAAGCGGATATAAATTTGGCTCCAAGTGAAATAAAATGGTCTGGATGACATCTGGTGTCCCCCTGTAAAATGTGGTCTTGTGTGCTTTTATTTATACTATAAAAATTTCAAAGGAAGACCAATTTTTCTCAAAATTAGAGTCCTCACCCAAAAGGGAGTTGGCGGGGGTCACCGGGTTATTTCAGGGGGATGCAATATTGCAACTTACTTCTGCATTGCCCTCATAACTGGGCATCAGGAGAACAGTGGCTGAAGACTGAGGGCCAGCTCTGTAGGCAGCAGCACAGAAGTAAGAGTAGAAACACTGTGAACCCCCCCAACTCTATTTTGGGTCAGGACCCCTAAATTACAACACTGTGAAATTTCAGTGTTTAAATTTAAATAGCTGAAATAATGTAATTTATTATTTTTAAAATCCTGTGATCCTAAAATTGACCAAAATGGACCATGAATTTGGTGCAGGGCTATCAATAATACATCTAAATTAGAAGAATGGATAAATAGTTCACTTGGCAGTTACGTTCTGGCTTTGTCAAGTGGTAGTTTAGGTGTGTACATTGAGTAGTAAAATTTCTCCACTTCCCACTCCTGTTCCACCTGACATTCATGCATCTGAGCCTGTTCCTTTGTCTGTCAGATTAAATAAATCTAACCCCCAGGTTTGTCCTTGAACTCAGGCTTCTCATGTTGCAATGCAATTATTCAGGAATTTTTAAGATGCTTTCCTTTTAACAAGAACCTAGAGAGATTAGAAATGGGCAGGAACCATCTTTTTTTTAAATGCAAGTTAGTTCATCTTGGGAACATAATCTAGAAGTACTGGGTGTCCTTGGCTAGGTATAGAGAGCACTTAACACATTATGGATGCAACCAAAGTCTAAATAAATCATATTTAGTAATTCCTGACACCACAGAGCACACTCTGGGGTGTCCTTTTCATTTTCTAGCATGTATTCTTTATCCTCATACTACTCTGCTATTGATATCCTGCATTTCTGCAGAAAGTATTAAATTACATACCTCCAAACTGAAACTAACCCTTATTTCTAATTGAACCCATACTGTGCAAAAAGAACATCAAAGACTAGTTCAGTGAAGCCTAAAGGAGATCCTTAAGTCCAGGCTTTGTCTACACTGGCAACTGAGACACAAAGCTTTTGTGATTCGCAGGTGCTTAACTCCTTCCTCCAAGGACAAAAGCTGTCATGGAAAGTACTAGTGTAAACACTGCTTTGTCCCCAGGAGTGGTCTCCTGCCCACAAAGCAAATGCCATAGGGGGATGGCATTTTTTTGTTGGCAAAAATGCAGACCATGTTTAGGCTGCCTGCAGGGCTGTGTCCACACAGCCATGTCACCAAAAGCTGTGCAATGTAGAGTCTTAGACTACTTAATGGCTGGTCCCACCATCTGCGCTGATGCAGATGAGCCACTGTAGCTCTTCACTGAAGATGCTCCTACATTGATGGGAGAGTTTCTCATCAGTGTAGTTAATGCAACTCCCCAAGCGGTGGTAGCTATGTCTAGGAGAGAAGCTCTCATGACAACATAGCACTGCCTGCTTGGGGAATTAGGTTAATATAACTACCTGCTCAGGTTGGTGAGTTGTTCCAATGGCTGATTACCCTCACTCCATAGGCGCTGACTCTGTGAGTGCTCCGGAGCTGGTGCATCCCTAAAGAATGGTGAGTTCTAAAATGCCTAACCTGTCATCATCCGTATGGCAATTGTGCTCTTGGAAGTGGCTGGCATGTCCGTGCTGCCCCTGAGAAGGTCAGAGCAGGGGTCTCCACATGCTCTCCTTGCCTGCAGACACCAGTCCTGCAGCTCCCACTGATCAATAACGGAGAACCGTGGCCTGTAGAAGCTGTGGGGTTAGTGCCTGTAGATGAGGGGCAGCACATGGTGCCATAGAGCCATTGATGTACATGCTAGCTGCTTTTAGTGGGTGCCAATCACTCTCTGGCACCTAAGCTCCCTCCTCTGCCCCCCCTTCATCCCCTGGCCTCCCATCACTCTGAAACATCTGTTTCATGGAGTTCAGAGGCTCTGGAAGAGAGAGGGAGGAGCGAGGATGCAGCATGCTCCTGGGAGAGGACGGAAAGAGGCAGGGCAGAGACAGAGAGTTGGGAGGAAGGTGTGGAGTGGGGCATGAAGGGGCGGGATGGAGGTGGAGGGAGGCATGTATGCCTCACTCTACTTTTTTAGATGAAAAATATGACTAAGAGCCATTGATTTTGGTGTTGGGAATTTTTACTTCTTACCTGCTGATGTTAATAGTCAGAGATCATTATGGTTTTTGTAAATATTGTAGATAGGTACATTGTATAATAAACCCTAGGTTCAAAAAAACTTTGTTGTCTTGTTTTTCTGTAGAAAAGAATAAATGTAATCTGTTCTGGATGACTATTAGTATATTAAAGGAAACAAAAGAACAAATAAAGTTTCTCTGAGGAAGCTCAGGTGTGCATAGCTTGCTTGGTAATAGCTATTTTGAATTAACTTTCAAGGATACTCCTTGCAGATGGACCATAGGGATTTATTTTCTCTTAAACTACATAGGAAAAATGCTGTTCATAGAAAACAGCCCTGTAGTTACACCACACCTACTTGTGCACCACGCAGTGGAATTTTTTCCACCGTAGTTTAATTTCTATTATGGGTCAAAAAATGTTTTGATTTTGATTTGCAGTAGTATAATATTCTGGTCCATTTGCTTTGGCATAGAGAAGAAGAGTTGCTGTAGCCATGTTGTTCCCAGGATATCTTTTATTGGATCAACTTCTGGTCAGGTTTGCCAACAGTCCCTTTTTTCATCTCTGTACAACAAGATCCAGCATCCCTGCTGCAAAAAAGCAGTAAAAATACCCCTGATAATATAGGTGAATACTGCTGATTCTTTATTATTTATTAATATCTGTATAAGCTCAAAGAAAGCTTGTCTCTTACCCCACATAATTGGGGCCAATAAAAAAGATCACCTCACCAAGCTGGTCTTTTTAAAAGACAAGAGGAGGTTTTTAGTGAGTGCAGCTGACAGCAGAACTGTGGCTGGAACAATTTGTACAGTGGGGGGGGGCGGGGGAGGAGAGAGAGAGCCAATGAACCAAACTGTAAAACGGGTGTGTGATGGAAACCACTTCAAGTCAGGGGTTGTGGCAGCGTCCCCAGGACCCCTAGTTCTAGCACTTACGATTGTATGTTAGCAGTAGCTGAATAACTTGACAGGCTGAGAAATAACTGTCTGTCCGTGTAATCTGAGGCATGCCTGACATACAGAGGGGGGCATTCTTGTATTTCATTCAAGAAATTGCCATTAATTTAATACATAAAAGGAGGTGGATTACGTGGCACAGCCAATAGGCTGTGTGTCCAGGAGCTGTGATTATGCACACGGGCACAGAGGAGCTACTGCTTGGCTATTTGAGTTAATTATGCACTGGGTTGCTGCACACAGGTCATGTTTGGGGAGCTTGTGAAAGCAGCCTTGGCTGAGCAAGCAGAAGTGCCGTGTGCAAAGCTTAGTAGTGCTGCATGCAGTTTGATGAGTGCAAAGGGATGCCAATTGGTGGGAAGTGTTTAGACCGGGTGTAAGAAAATACAGTTGAGTGCAGCATGCTGCTTAGCTATAAAGGGGGCAGATTAGAAATAGGAGTTCACCCTGAATGGATAAGAAAGAGAACATTGATGTGGAGGGACAGAACTTAATAACATCTCTTAAAAACTTCAATTTGGCATTACAATATTTGAACCCTGGAAAGATAATGGAGAGTGAATCAAACCATGATTTTAAAAGGGACCGGTCCACTTTGGCTACTTTAAACAACAAAAATGTAACCCTGGTGACTTTTCATAAACTGCAATCATCTAATGCTATGCCTGCACTACTGATGGTCAGTGAATCCCCCAAGTTAGGATCTCCTGGAAAAACAGGCAATTGTTCTCAGAAAGAAGAGAAAGTTTCACAGAATTACTCTGTGGGAGCATCAGAAGACAGCAGCATGCATGTAAGTTTGCAAGCAAATGTACTGGAGCAGTGTGTGTAGTATATTGGATACATTATCCCTTTATATGCAAAGTTTGTTAGGATCCCAGGAATGCCGAAGTATAACTAATGCCTATAAAATCATTGGATTTTCTCACATAAAAAATTGCTGTGCAAGTACAAAGTACTCTGACATTTTCTGAAAGATCATCTATAAGTGTAAAGTATTAAAAATATTAAGCAGCTTTAACTACTAGGCATCCTTGCCAGCTCTTCCCAGAAAAATGTGACTTGGGAATCCCTAGTAATTTCAACATATACATAAAATGTTTCCGGCTCATCTGAAGAAGTGGATTTTATCTATTTTTGTTAGTCTCCAAGGTGCCACAGGGCTACTTGTTTTTAAAGTTACAGACTAACACGACTATTCCTCTGAGACTTTATAAAATGTATTAGCCTTCTTTCTTTTTAAGATGTTTATATTAGGCATCTGTTTATAGAGTGAGAGAAATGGAATGAGAGACATTATCGTAATTATAGATCAAATGTTTACATATAATCTATACAAGTGATTCCAGCAAAGGTTCAAGGTAGCATAATTGCTACAACTTCCTTCTCAGTCATGCTTGTCTGTAACTGTATCATAGTTTTGTACAATAAATCTTATTACTAGGAAGTGCTATTTCATTCTGAAAAACCTGAACTTGTAAAACGTGGTTGTGATTCAAAGTAAAAATATAGAAAGCACAGTGTTAATACTAAATTGCACATAAATGATAACATGCATCTGACGAAATGGGTCTTTGCCCACGAAAGCTTATGCTCTACTAAATCTGTTAGTCTATAAGGTGCCACAGGATTTCTCATTATAAATGATAACAGTGTAACTTGACTCATAGTCTGGTGTTTTTAAACTGACAGGATTTTTTTAAATGATTTATCTTTTAAATCCATGTATGTTTACACTTAGGTTTAGGGTGACTTAAGCAATTGCCATCAAACTGGAATGAAATGACAATTTGAATTAACTTGGACAGGCCAACTAATCCCTTTATATTCAAATTCCTGAAAACTTTTACTCTCTCTAGTTGTTTTATGGAACTCATCTATAATAAGAGAAACAATCGTGACATTAGTTTAGTTCTGCCAACTTATCTTTTTTACGTGCTTGGTTCAGGTGTTTACTATGTTGGATCAATCGACTGCTGATGATGTCACAGACATGAAAATCAGGCTTTTTTAATTCCAATTAAACTTAAACTGAGCCCTTAGAGGCTTTAAATATGCAGTATATGAATATCAATCTAGTATGACTTGCTACAATTACTTGATGTTCTTTGCCTTCTTTCCTATTGGTAAAATGGGGGTGACAGCACCTACTTCCCAGAGATGTTACAGGATTTAGGTAGTAAAGTGATTTGAAGCTATAATGGATCATATAGTGGTGCCACCCTTCTTCTCCTGAAGGATGAATTCCACTGAATAATATTGAGCCTCCTGGTTGTGTTTTTTAAAAGGGTCAAGGAATGTAACAGGTATGTACGGTGTCGCGAGAATCACAGGTCCGATGATGCATACCCAAGGGGGGAAGGACAGAACCAGGTGGACCGTTTTAGCAAATAAAAGATATTTATTTATGACAGTGATGAATTTATAGTATTTATTCTAAGATTTTTAATAGACCGTGTTAATAATGAATTTACAGTATTTATTATATTTATTCTACGATTTCTAGTTAAACGTGTCAGAGATATAAGGATGGGAATGGCAAGGGATATTCTAAAAATATCCAGCTACACTAATTAAATAACAGTGATAACTACAAACTCTATGTACTACCCAAAACAACTACAACACTAAGCTTATACAACAAAGAAAATCAAATCATACATACCAACTTACACAGCACACGGAACATTTCAAAGATATCGGTTCGGTTGCGAAGGCCTTGGTTACGCCCTAGAGTCGGGGGAGGTGGCTGGTCGGTTGATCAGGCCGGCAGCGCTTTGGAGTATACGGGAAGGCACACACACGGTGGTACGTGTATTGCGAAGACCTCCTTGAGCGAACTGTGCGATGGGTATTTATCCCCAAATCTGCACATCGCTTTCCTGCGCTTGCATATTACCATATATGGCCCAATGGTCACCAAGTGGGGGGTCTGTGTCCCAGGGGTTGGGCTGAAACTGTGCAGGTTTCATGCGACCAGGTAAGCCCGCAGTTCTCACGCCAAGGTGACGGGTGGGAGAGTCTGAGGCTATTTTCCCCTTTTCACACCTTCCCTTTTTCTAAAGGCAATGGTATGCAGGAAGGGTGCGGCCGGTTTCTCCCAAGGAGTACTGCAGCCCACTACAGCAAGAGCAGCCTGGCCAAACTTTTTTACTGGGGGGGGCAGTTTCTTTTCTCTAACATACGGCTGTTACTGGCTATTAGTAACAGCAAATAATAATAGCAGCTATAACTATTTGTTAAAGGTTTTTCCTTTGGGTTACTAAACTAGGTTGAGGGTGAAGGAAGGAAAGAAATGTCTATGTGAATCCTCATGACTGACAAAACAAAAATAGTTTTACTAATTAAAATGTCATTTTTATTTGTAAAGTGGCTGCTGGCTTATTACAGATTGAGCTGGTAGCACCTCCTATTATTGGGGGGAAGGGAGGAGGAGTATATGAAAATCCCAACTGCTATGCTGGGGGATAAATAATCTCAGACAAGGCAAACATCCATGTGCTCTGCGATCTGCCAAGGGGGTTGATACTGATGCATTTCCTGCTTTCTTGTGCGTTGGCAGGAGGCAGTTTCACAAGAATAAGGCCAGCAAGGGGAATGGAAGACGCGACTTGTGTTCTCAGTGCACCTGATGGCCCAATGGGTCTCTTTCTCCTGGTTTTGCTACTGATAGGTCACCCAGAAAAGCTGGTGCTTCATGAGATGGCATGGGGGGAATGGATGGCCTTATGGTTAAGGCACTGGACTGTCTCCCAAATTGGGTGAGGGGTAAATAACAAAGAGGACAAGTAACTCATCTAGCAGCTTTCTCAGTGGGCCCATTGACCAGTTTGAGAAACACTGATTTAGAAAAACTCTTGCCTAGAGAAAGTTAAAATAACTTCAGATACAAAAAATGATACATGCATACAAATAGGATAATCGTATTCAGCAAATCATAACCTTTCCAATGACCTCTCACATGACTTGACTTGCATAAAATATATCAAAACTATATCATAAACATATAATATTCTAACTGTGATGAATATAGGGTGCAGTATCACAGAAATATTTCCTTTTATCAGGTTTGAATTTGAAAGCATCATGCTATTGTACTAAAGGGTACCCAATCAGACTATGTCACTGAATAGTGCACATCTTTAATTTTAATTGTAACATCCCAGAAATCAGTGCTGGATCAAACCATGGGCTGCCTAATCTAATTTCCTGTCTTTCATAGTGAAAAATCCAAAAAAACAAGTGGATGACTTAGGAAATTTCCATTTTGTGCAGATTATTCCATCAGTTGCTGGTTTATCTGAAGCATGAATCAGCACCCTTCTGTGGGACAAAGAAAGTTGTTTTATGCTTGTTTTTATCCTTCTAATGAGAAGGACGGTTGAGCCTGTACTGTTTTTCCTCTACCCCATTTCCATATTCTAGAAGGAATTTTTCAAGCTCTTTCTTGTTTTTCTTCATTCTTGGCAAGCAGTAGGGGCATGAATGATTGGGACTCTTGTAGGTTCAGAGATCAAGTGAGTCTTCAAAGCATCCCTCTGTTGTAAATCATTGTGAGCATGACACAATACTGCAGGAAACAGCGTAGTGAAAGTATGTTCAGTGACCACAGAGAGTTTTCATTTTAAATAAACATACTGAGGGCTCATAGATCGCTTCACATTTGATCTTGTGAATATTTTAAATATATATGTTAGATACTCAGCTTCTCCTTAAATTATTGATAGCATTTGATGACAATATTGCTGTTTTAGAACTCAAAAGTTACATCTATTTTATTTTGTTTTTGTTTTTTTCTTGCACTTCAGGCTTTGTCTAAGTCTAGCTCCCCTGTGAGTTGTGTATGGGAACCAACCATGAAGCAGAATTTTGCCTTTGACAACATTGGCTATGAGGGGAACACAGAAAATATGCCCTCTCTGTCTCCTCAAACAAGCACCGTCACAGTCAATATTTTGGGCATGACTTGCCAGTCTTGTGTGCAGTCAGTAGAGGACAGAATTTCCAAGGTGAAGGGCATTGTGAGTACTAATGTCTCCCTTGAACAGAGCAATGCTGTAGTAAAATATATGCAGTCAGAAATAGGTCCCCAAGAGATTTGCCAGGAAATTGGAGACATGGGCTTTGATGCCAGCATAGCAGAAGGCAGAACTGCAGCATCATCTGTAAGACTGTCGTTTTTGAGAGAAGCACTAATAAAGTTGCGGGTAGAAGGTATGACATGCCAATCTTGTGTCAGCACCATTGAAGGAAAGATTGGAAAACTACATGGCGTGCTGAGAATCAAAGTATCCCTCAGTAACCAAGAAGCGGTCATTGCATACCAGCCTTACATCATTCAACCTGAAGACCTCAAAAACCACATAGATAGCATGGGCTATGAAAGCACTATTAAGAGCAAGCTAGCTCCGTTAAACCTTGGTATGATTGATCTAGAACGTTTGCAGACAAGCACAAAGAAATCTCCTTCCAGCCTGAACAATAGCAATGTGGAGCTAGTGGTGGACAAAATGAATAGTACAACGTCAATGACACTGGGAATAGAAGGGATGCATTGCAAGTCTTGTGTCAAAAACATTGAAGGGAATATACCAGGTCTTCCAGGAGTACAAAGTATTAAAGTGTCATTGGAACATAAAAATGCTGTTGTGCAATTTAACCCAAAGGTAATTACCCCAGTAACTTTGCAACAAGCCATTGAGGCCCTTCCACCTGGTAACTTTAAAGTGTCCCTCCCTGATGTAATGGAAACAAGTAATGGAGAGCTTTTATCAAAAGCAGCATTTTCATCATCTCCGTTTGGTAGCACTCCCTCTGGGGATCAATTGACAAGCACAACTATATTTAGTATTGATGGAATGACCTGTAGGTCGTGTGTACAGTCCATAGAAGGCACAATTTCCCAAAGAAAAGGGGTACAACATATATCTGTTTCGTTAGCTGAGAAGACTGGAACAGTATGCTATGATTCAGCGGTAACTAATTCAAAAGAGTTAAGAGATGCCATAGAAGACATGGGATTTGATGCTTCCATTCTCACAGGTACAGTGTATGTTTTCTATAAGTAATATTGTAAGATAGGAGAAAATTTAAAAAATGTATTTCTAAAATCATAGAATCATAGAACTGGAAGGGATCTTGAGAGATCATCAACTCCAGTCCCCTGCCCTCATGGCAGGACCAAACGCCATCTATATCATCCCTGATAGATGTCTGTCTAACCTGCTCTTAAATATCTCCAGTGATGGAGATTCCATAACCTCCCTAGGCAATTTATTCCAGTGTTTAACCACCCTGACAGTTAGGAAGTTTTTTTCTAATGTCCAACCTAAACCTCCCTTGCTGCAGTTTAAGCCCATTGCTTCTTGTCCTATCATCAGAGGCCAAGGAGAATGATCCCCCTCCCCCCCTTTCTCCTTGTGACACCCTCTCAGATACCTGAAAACTGCTATCATGTCCCCCCTCAATCTTCTCTTTTCCAAACTAAACAAGCCCAATTCCTTCAGCCTTGCCTCATAGTTCATGTTTTCTAGACCTTTCATCATTTTTGTTGCTTTTCTCTGGACCTTCTCCAGTTTCTCCACATCTTTCTTGAAGTGTGGTGCCCAGAAGTGGACACCGTACTCCAGATGAGGCCTAATCAGTGCAAAGTAGAGTGGAAGAATGACTTCTAGTGTCTTGCTCACAAAACTCCTATTAATGCATCCCAGAATTATGTTTGCTTTTTTTTTGCAACAGTGTCACAGTGACTCATTTAACTTGTGGTCCACTATGACACCTTGATCCCTTTCTGCAGTACTCCTTCCTAGACAATCACTTTCCATTCTGTATGCGTGAAACTGACAGCACCAAAATTAGAGATGGGGCCTACTGATGGGACAAAACAAAAAGGTGTGTGAAAGCCATCAAAATTCTCTGCTGAATAAAACAGCAGCTAAGGCCATGTCTTCGCTCCGCGGAAGATCAGCGCTGTTGCAATTGATCGTCTGGACTTTGATTTAGCAAGTCTAGTAAAGAGTGGCTAACTTGAACTTGGAGTGCGCCCCTGAGCAAACCTCTCGTGGTGGGGATGTCTGCCGCCAAGCTGGCTATATCTGTTGCAGCTGCAGCTTCTCACTTGGCCCCAAGCTGCTGCAGCGAGAGAGGGCTAGGGATGTCCTCTCTCCTCAGGGCAGCCTGCATACTGAACCCCTTGTCCCCAGCCTCACTCGTGACTAAAGAAACCAAGATGACAAGGCCAATAGTCATCCTGTCGTTTGAAATACCTTGGATATTTCTGTTGTTAACTGTGTTTCCAGTTTGCTGCTTTGAAACGTTTCATCATGTTCTGCTAACCTGTGTTAATTCTGCTTATTCTGTGTTTATTCTAGATACTCCCACTTGGAAATACACGGTTCAACCTCTTTTCAGGGATGCTGCGATTCAGCCTAATGCTTGGGAGTCAGCTTCCCAGAAAACAGAAAAAGGTTCTGAACCATCTCCTCAAGGCTACATGTCTGATGCCCAGCCAAAGAATTCTTACCTCGCTAGTCCAAAGCTGCCCAGTGCAGCGACAACAGAAAAGTGCTTTATGCAGATCACAGGCATGACCTGTGCATCATGTGTGTCAAACATTGAAAGAAATCTGCAAAAAGAAGACGGTAAGATGTCAACCATTCTCTAAAGTCTTGGGATCTTCTGGATGTGAAAGATACTGCATTCCCTCAATAGTAATTAATACCTAGCTCTTAACATCCATAGATCTCAATGTGCGTCACACAGGTCCCCAGCTTCCCAGTATCATCCCCACTTTACAGATGGAAAAGTGGGTTCTCTGGGGCTACGGCTACACTGCCGTTTTTTTTGAGGAAGAGGATATGCAAATTGCGCTCACCTTTGCATATCGTCTTCCGATTCTTTTTGTGGGAGAGGTTTTGCCAATAAAGAGCCCCGTGCCATTTGTCGGGAAAAAAACCCTCTTTCGCAATATCCTGTAAACCTCGATTTTTGAGGAATAAGGGATCTTGTGAAAGAGGTTTTTTTCCGGCAAATGGCCCTGATAATACGGGGCTTTTTATTGGCAAAACCTCTTCCGCAAAAAGAATTGGAAGAAGATATGCAAATGCGAGTGTGATTTGCATATCCTCTTCCGCAAAAAAAAACCCGGCAGTGTAACCGTAGCCTAGGAGGGAAGTGACTTGCCCAAGGTCACCCAGCAGGACGGTGGCACAGTCTGGAATTGAAACGAAGTCTCCTGAGCCCCACTCTACTAGTCTCCTAAAGCTCTGTTGTTCTTATCCAGATTTACATGTGTTTTTGAGGTTAGATGTAATTAATACTCTTATTTACATAATTACGTACTCTCATTGATATTAGCCACACTATTATATTCAATCTGTCAGTGACTGTACCAGTTGGTGGATATACTGGATAGGAGCGATAGGTGGTGGACAGACTCGTAGTAAGACGCAGCCCTATCCCAAAAAGCTTCCAATCTGATTGTTATCTTTTTCCAATGGGAAGTGCATGAATAAATTAGAGGGAATAATGTGTATCTTGAGAAAAGAAAGCTTTTGTCCTATTTTGTCAAGATCCTTGTACATAATGCTGGAGTGGGGAGAGTGATTGATGCTACTCAGTATCCATGCATTATATTACTGGGGTGCTCCTTGGTTATCAATTGTATTTTGTGCTTCTCAGAGGAGGTACAGTGTCTAATATAACCCAGTTGCTTCCATTGCAGGTATCATTTCGGTGCTAGTAGCACTGATGGCGGGAAAAGCCGAGATAAAATACAAGCCTGAGAGCATTCAGCCCCTTGAAATAGCACAGCTGATCCAGAACTTGGGCTTCAATGCTACAGTCATAGAAGATCATACTGGCACAGATGGCACTATGGAGCTTATTGTGAGTATCGTGGCTAGGAATGTAAAGGGTTAGGGGTTCGTGTACAAGTTGGACAGGAATGTCTCTTTGCAAATGAGTCAATTTTAGTGGTTATGTTTTCAGTCAGCATCACAGCTGTGCAGGGATGTAACAGGTTAAGCAGTAAGTCTCACCCTTAACAGGTGAGGTTTACCAGTTCCAGATAACTGGTAGGGGCTGGAGCAACTCCCTGCCCACCCTGGGCAGGGGGCTGCTGCAGCCCCACGGGGCCCACCGCAGGCAGGGACTGCTCTGACCAGTTGGCTGGAGCATCCCCTATCTGTGGCAGGGCTGGCTCGGCTGCTCTGCAACAGTTTACACGCTGTGGCTCCCTGGAAATGAGGCTTGCCAGAGCTCAGAGCCCACAGCGAAGCCTCTCCAGGAGCAGGGCCGGCAGTCCTTGTCAGCCCCGCTCCCTGGGAGGTGACTTTGCTGCCATAGTGAAGCCTCCCCACCCAGGAGTGAAGTCAGCAGCCCGTGCGGGCCCCGCTCCCAAGGAGGAGGCTTCACTGCATGCTCTGCAGTATAAAGCTAAGCTAAGCTTTATACTGCAGAGCCTGCAGCACATGTAAACGTAGAACTAAGATTTTTTTGGTGGGTACACAGGTAAATTTTTAAAATAAATTTTTACATCCCTAGTGCTGGCTGATGATGTTTTCCTTAACTAATAAGGGCAAAATTGTTTCTACGTATTAGGTAAAGAAATAGGAACAACTGCCAAAGTGCACAGAGCAGCCTTGCTTGGCAGGAAAACACTGCACTCCTCATGAATACAGTGCAAACCTATTTTTTGTCAGTTTCTCAAGCAATGTAAACGTTTTCTTAACTTTGAAAAGCTCCAGTCAATCAGCATTAATACATCTTCAGACTTCTTAATGCTTTTTTTTTTTTTTTTTTTTTTTATGGCTAGAATAATGGTGATCAAATGCATAATAATTAGAGCCCTGGAACTCTGCGGATATCTGCTTTATATCTGCTGATGCGGTTGTATTGTTTGTCCTATTTGTGGTTCATGGATTGGATGCAGATCTACATTTTTGTATCCATGCACTCTAACAGTGAGACAGGACAAAAGGTGGCATGTATTAGTGTGGATTGAAAACAAGTTAATTATTGCAGATGCAGATTGGATGTGGATCCACATTTTTGTATCTGCATAGGTGTTTATTAATAACAGCTGAAACTTCATGCAAAGATCTCAAGGTTGTACGTAAATTTTGCAAAATGTTTATACAGGGCCAATTACTACTATACCCTATTTCCAACTTCTGAAATAAAGGCTGATTCTCTGCTTCTCCTCCCTTCACCAGTCCCATGTTGCTCTCAACTGTAGAGATCACTAACTGCATTTACATTTCTGTCTTCAGATTACGGGGATGACTTGTGCTTCTTGTGTTCACAATATTGAATCCAAACTAACCAGAACTAATGGCATCTTCTATGCCTCGGTAGCACTTGCTACCAGCAAAGCTCACATCCAGTTTGATCCTGAAATCATTGGGCCTCGAGATATTATACGAATTATTGAGGTAAGTTATTAAAACAAGCCAGTAATAAATATACGGTGATGTTAAAACACATGGAAGTGACTAAAATTGCTGAAAGGCTTACTGACGTTTGCAGCTTTAGATAAAGTACACTTTTCTGTATGGGAAACAGCCAGTAATGTGTGGTCAGTGGGGGCTACATACTTCAAAGGGTAGCCGTCAGAGACATTCACCATTTCAGTAGTTTTTTTTAAAGTATCAATACCCAGTACAAGTGTGATGCACCCCTATGTTACTGCTCAGTGTGCTGCATCAGGGACTTTTCTGAACTGCAGATAGGCCAATAGAACATTTCCTCAAATTCCTCTCTACTGGAGACTCAGAGAGCATTAAACCCAGCTAAATGCTACTTTGAAAATGTACAATAGTGACAAACACCAGAGTTACGAACTGACTGGCCTCCTGAGAGGCTGCACAAGTGCACAGTTTACAGGGAACATTGCCCGGGACTGATCCCTGGGACACTCCCTTTGATACCAGTGGCCAACCAGACATTGAGCCATTGATCACTACCCTTTGAGCCTGACAATCTATCCAGCTTTCTGTTCACCTTATTGGACATTCTTCCAAGCTATGCTTCTTTAATTTGTCAGCAAGACTGCTGTGGGAGACCATATCAAAAGCTTTCCTAAAGTCAAGATATATCATGTCCATTGCTTTCCCCGTATCCACAGAGCCAGTTCATAGAAGGCAGTTAGATTGGTTAGGCATGACTTACCCTTGGTGAATCCATGTTGACTGTTGCTGATCACCTTCTTCTCCTTCAAGTGTTTCAATTGGATTCCTTGATGACCTGCTCCGTGATTTTTCCAGGATTAGAGGCGAGGCTGATCGCTCTGTAGTTCTCTGGATACTTCTTCTTCCCTTTTGTAAAGTTAGGCACTAATTTGCCTTTTTCCAATCGTCCGGGACCTCCCCTGATCACCACGAGTTTTCAAAGATAATGGCCAATGGCTCTGCAATCACGTCAGCTGACTCTCGCAGCATCCTTGGCTGCATTAGATCCAGCCTCATGAATTTGTGTATGTCAAGCTTTTCTAAAAAGTCTTCAACCATCCAGGGCCCCGGCCTTGGTGGCCCTGAGCCAGCACCCACAGTCTACGGGTGGAGCAACCACAGCACACCCAAGCTCCAGCTCTGAAGCTTTGGCAACATGGTCCCTGCTGCCCTGGCCACCTCTGGGATCCAGTGACCAGGCAGTGCAGTTGCCCCATGCCCAGCCCTGAGCTTCCTGCACTCCATACTGCACTTAAATTTCTTACAGGTGCTGTCCCCAAGTGGGGGGTTGCAATAAGACAATATCTGTAAGAAATTTAAGCTACTTTCACCCCTGCATACAGTGATAGCACATACAATCCCACAGGATATTAATGTTCAACTTTTAAAATTATACCTCACTAGGCATCCTTTGTACAAAACATATCCAAATTATATGATGGTGGTGAGTATGGGGGTTCCAGGATGATGCATGGAGATACAGTGTGTCACATGAACAGCCTCTAATCCCAAGGTATTTATAACTCTGAGGTTCTATCGTACCTCAATTTTAATTGGAATGGACTCCCATAGTTCAGAATGATCAGTGACACAATAGATGTTCAGAGCAGACTCTTAAAGCAAAACACCTTCTAATATGCCTCTAAAGAAAATAATACCAGCTCACAGTAACCGCTATGTTCATAAAATCCTGTTACAAAGTGCACTGCCATCACACCAGTTTTGTTAGGGATGCTTTTCATTTTATCCAGAGGGGGGAGAAAGGGAGCATAATTTTTCTGTGAAGAGTATGGCAGAAAATACTATGACAAGGAAACAGATTGTACCAATATCAGTTACATTAATTTTGTGCTCTATGATATTTGTTCAGAGAGTTTTTCTGAGCTGCACAATTGATATAGCCTGACAGTGAGTTGCCATATAAATGGTGGGGGTAACAGAGAAATGGTACATTAAGGTGGTCGTGGTTCTGTAAATCAAATCCTACTATTGGCCTTTCAGATAATACCAGCTACCAAGTGCAAATGTACTGGTGGCGTTTTTATTCCAGCAGCTCTGCAAATTTCCACTCAAAGTTCAGGCCCAGTTGTGCTGGGCACAGTATAGACGCACAAGGAAAGGCAGTCACATTTTAATTATTTTAATGTTTTGGCTCCTTTCTTGCTGCTGACCATTGCCGGTTCTTGCTGCTTTCTGTGGTGGCTTGACATACATCCACAGCACTGTACCGTTAAGGAAATCCTATCAAGGTTCAGAGACTCACCAGATGTATACTCTCCATGTAGTTTGTTTGTTTTCATTTTGCGTACAGTAGAACTTCAGAGTTACGGACACCATGGGAATGGAAGTTATTCATAACTCTGAACAAAATGTTACAGTTCTTTCAAAAGGTTACAACTGAACATTGACTTAATACAGCTTTGAAATTTGACTCCACAGAAGAAAAATGCTGCTTTCCCTTTATTTTTTTGTAGCTTACATCTAAGATAATACTGTGCTGTATTTACTTTCTTGTGTGTGTGTGTCTACTGCTGCCTGCTTGTGTATTTCCAGTTCCAAATGAGGTGTATGGTTGACTGGTCAGTTTGTAACTCTGGTGTTCTATTGTATTTGTTTTAAATGTTTCCTGAGTGATGTCTGAGAGGGAATATCTGTCCTTCCACATTCCCAGCTGCGCCCAACATCAAACCTAGGATGTTTGATTTGTTATGGTTGAGGGTATGTGTAACCTTACTATTGATGTTTTCTCTATTCCATTATCAGCCACATAATCCGAGCTCCTCTCATTTTGGCAGGCACTATAAATAAATAAGTAGGAAGCATTCACCAAAGTGTCCCCTGTTCTGACATTTCTGATCTTAAATTATATATCCTTTTAGAGGAAGTTTTCATCTGCTGTACATAATGAATCTCAATTAACCAAACTCTTTTGTTTTGTTTTTTAATAAAAAGGGAATTGGTTTTCAAGCTGCTTTGGCTAAGAGAGATCCCAGTGCTCATAATTTGGATCACAAAAAGGAAATAAAACAGTAAGTATGACTGTAACAAAGAGAAGGCCTCTATAGTGTGGCAGGAAATTTGGTTTATGCTTGTGCAAGGCATATTTCAGATGTACTTGCTTAGTTGTTTTCGGTTCAGGTGCTCTTATGCCCATGTAGATTACTTTTCAGTGTTATTTGTAGAGAGTTAGGTATTTGAAACATGCAGGAGACAAAGGAACTTTGTAAGTGAAAGGTTTAAGCCCTGGTAAGAAGCAATGAATTGGAGCCAATTCTACCCAGGGCTGAATGGCCTCAGATCCGTCAGGCTACGTCTACACTGCAGCGCTATTTTGGGATACCAGAGGTATCCCGAAATAGCTATCCCGCGCTTTCACAGCAAGCCCGTTATTTTGAAATATAATAGGCTCGCTATTCCGACGCCCCTGTGAACCTCATTCCACGAGGAGTAAGGGACACTTCAGAATAGCGAGTTATTTCATAATTTGGCGCTGTGTAGACAGCACCAAATTACAAAATAAGCTATATTAAAATTGACTCAAAATAAGCTGCCCAATTTGCGTAGGTCAAATTGTGTACCTTATTTCGAGCTATGGGTGCAGTGTATATGCAACCCTCAGGGAGTTGTGCATGTGCAGAGTTTAGCCCAAGGACTACTAAAGTGTACTCTTAATGCCATGGATTCATGACTTCTACTTTTCAGATGGAGGAAATCTTTCTTGTGCAGCCTTGTGTTTGGAATCCCTGTCTTAATCTTAATGATTTATATGCTAATTCCTGTTGGCCAACAGCATGGCATGATGGTGCTAGAACAAAATCTGATTCCTGGATTATCTATTTTAAATCTTCTCTTCTTTGTCCTGTGCACTTTGGTTCAGGTATGTAAACAGTATTTTTGGGTATTTCCTTTCGATGTCCCCTTACATAATCTGATTTTAATTTTTAAAAAATTAGATTGGAAAGCCTTACTCGATTGCATCTATCCTCCTGTAAATTCAGGATACATAGGACAAAGTAACTCTATTAAAACTGGTATTGATAATTATAATGTATTGTGCAAGTATGATTTTATGTGTGTAAGTATATGTGTCTGTCTATACATAGCAGCCAAGTTGTGTGTGTTACTTGTATACATAGATAAGGTG
Organism: Rafetus swinhoei; assembly: GCA_019425775.1. Classification (NCBI taxonomy): domain Eukaryota; kingdom Metazoa; phylum Chordata; order Testudines; family Trionychidae; genus Rafetus; species Rafetus swinhoei. Next base: position 59,465,717 of record CM033437.1, read on the forward strand.
GGGCCCTCCCCAAAGAATTCAGTTTAACCAGGCATGAAGTGACAGGTGAAGAGAGAAAATAAAGGGGTGGCATGTTGGGATGAACATCATGTTAGAGGAGTTAAGGTCCTGAATTCAGCTCTTGATTTGGTCACTGACTCACTGTGTGACCTTGGTCAAGTCACTTCATCTTTATGCTTCAATTTCTCCCTACATTGTAAAAAAGGGATAATAGTGCTGACCTTTTAACCTCTCAGGCTTGTTGAGTCTGTGACTGATAAAATAGAGAGGATAAAGGAGGGCTGTGTACAACACAGAGCAGTGAGAGGGTAAAGGCAGCACAAGGGTGGAGATAGAGGAGTAAAAAGGGGGGTAAGATAAAAGAAGAGTGAGATAGAAGTGATGGGGCAAGGTAAGGGGAAGGGGAGATGAAAACAGACTTAACAGTGAGATTCAGATATTTTTTCCATACTGCATTCCTGTTCTGTTGCAATGAGGCTTTAAAAGCATTTCCTCCTAGTCCTGCTATGACATGATTACATCTAACCATTTAGAATGTTTCTATTTAATGGGCCTAATTCTCTGTCACACATACTGATGGAAATTAGGAGTGACTCCATTGCTTTTAATTTGTGTTACAGTAGCAGGTAGAGGGCCCAGTCTAGACAGGAGACCGCATTGTATAAAGTGCTGTACAAAGAGAACAAAACAGTCCCTGGCCCCACCAGTTTACAGTGCAAGAAATTTCATTGAAGTTATATCATAGTCAAGCCAGTCTGAGCTAAGAAACAGGCTCATTAACATCAGTTTCACTATTTACAACTTTGCTACAATCTGTACTGTATATGCTCTGCTTTCACTGCTGTGATTAATACGCATTTGTATGTACTTTCACTGACAGTTCCTCGGTGGATGGTACTTCTATGTCCAAGCCTACAAATCACTAAAGCACAAAACAGCCAATATGGATGTACTCATTGTGCTGGCCACAACTATTGCTTATGTGTACTCTTGTGTGATCTTGGTGGTAGCTATAGCTGAAAAGGCAGAAGAAAGCCCAGTCACATTCTTTGACACACCACCCATGTTGTTTGTATTCATTGCTCTTGGGAGATGGCTTGAACACATAGCAAAGGTAACCAGTCTACACATTATGTACGGGTAACCAGTCTACATGTTATGCACTTATGTACAGTAAAGATGAAAATAATATGGGATCTCATAACAGTTTCTGTTCATAATGTTTTTTTATAGCGTTTCTGGCATGCAATGGCTGTACCCTGTAGTTTGATAGCCTTGTGGGTTACTTTGTTAACTGTACACACAGGATCATAGAAATGTGGGTCTGGAAGGGATCTTGAAAGGTCATCAAGTCCAGCCGCCTGTACATGTCTACTTGAAATACCAGATGCATGATGGGTGTTGTAATATTTTTTATTGGGCCAACTTCTTAAGCATTTATTTCTATTGTTTTCATAGAGTAAAACATCAGAAGCACTTGCTAAACTAATCTCTCTCCAAGCTACTGAAGCGACCATAGTGACTCTTGGACCTGATCACTCTGTCATCAGGTATGTATGATTCTCCCAAAGCTCGTCAGCCTACTGGCTGACTAGATCAAAGCTTATAATGGTAAAAGCATTTTTGTTCCTACGAACGGGATGGATCACATTATTTGTCTCTCCTAACTGGGTGCTTCTTACAGGGAGGAGCAGTTGGCTGTTGAACTGGTTCAGCGGGGTGACATTGTAAAGGTAGTCCCTGGTGGGAAGTTCCCAGTTGATGGAAAAGTCATTGAAGGCAGCTCTATGGCAGATGAATCACTCATTACTGGTAATTTTCTTTATGCTTAGCAAAGCTAACTGGCTGCTGGATCCCCTTCTTAAACCATTCATACTTGTTCTCCATATTCATTCTGAGTAGTGAAGAGGCTTGAACAAAAATTCCTTATTTGAATAACCCCTCCTCTTAGCTTTGGGAAAGTTCTGATACAGATTCAGACTACTTTATGGGACTAGCCTTTACACCAGGCTGATTGGAACCCTGATACAGGTTGCACCTCTATAAACTGGAATTCTCTGGTCTGGCAACATCTGTGGACTAAAGAGTCCTGGTGTGCTATGAGGAGCTGAGGGCTGGGAGCCCAGCATGATGTGTGTGTGGGGTGATGTGTGGCCTCGCTGAGCTGCGGGGCTGGAGCCAGCATGCAGCTCAGCTGGCCTGGGGGGAGAGGAATCGGTATGTGGCTCAGCTGGGCTGCAGGTAAAACAGGAGCTGGTGCACAGCTCAGCTAGGCTGCAGGCGGGGAGAGCCAGGAAATCTGGTGGGGAGGCAGCATGGGGGCTAGAAAATTACCTTCCCTGATCTGGCAAAATCCCTCATCTGAGCCCATTCAGGTTCCAAGGGTGCCAGACCAGGGAGGTCCAACCTGTCTCTGGTTATCCTAGGAATTTGGGAAGACTGGATCAGGACTAAATGCCTCTCTCCAATTCTGACCATCATGACTTTTGTTGAGCAGCTAACAGCAGTGTCTTTTGGACTTCAAGTCTGTGGGGCTTTGGGCACGGTTGTCTTCGTTATAACAGGTGCTGAGCACCTGGAAGGCATTTTCTCTGGAATATGTTTGCAAAAATGGTGGATTTTGTAAAACTAACTAATAAACTGGTGAATAGGACAACATCTCAAATCCATCAGACAGGACTATGCAGCACTTTAACGACTAACAAGATGGTTTATTAGGTGATGAGCTTTCGTGGGCCAGACTCACTTCCTCAGATCAAATTGTGGAAGAAAATTGGCATGACCATATATACCTAAGGTCATGCCAATTTTCTTCCACAATTTGATCTGAGGAAGTGGGTCTGGCCCATGAAAGCTCATCAGCTAATAAACCATCTTGTTAGTCTTTAAAGTGCTGCATAGTCCTGTCTTTTGTTTCAGCAACCAGACTAACACGGCTACATCTGTATTACTATTCAGATCCCTCAGGCAGTGCACGTGTGGGTTTGAGAAGGACAGCCCCATGCATTCAGCAAGGGAGCAGGGTAGAAGGAGAGCAATACTGCTTGGCCTTTGCTGTGCTCACCAGAATTTTTTATCAGAGGGGTAGCCATGTTAGTCTGAATCTGCAAGAACAACGAGAAGTCCTGTGGCACCTTATAGACTAACAGATATACTGTAGTGGAGCATAAACTTTCGTGGGCAAAGACCCACTTCGTCAGATGCATCTGACAAAGTGCGTCTTTGCCTACGAAAGCTTATGCTCCACTATATCTGTTAGTCTGTAAAGTGCCACAGGACTTCTTGTTCTTGCAGGATTTTTTTCTACTTCATGAAATTTCCTTACGAGAAACTGTGATGTTGAGACAGTGACCTACAGATACATTATTTTTAACCTGGTTCCTACCATTTAGAGTTCTTTTCAAGAATTTACAACCTTAACTGTTCATTTGCGTGCTTGGTTTGGTGTGATTTGATTTTGGAGGGATGGGTGGCATTTTTTCATTGAGAGAGCCAGACACATCAATAGCCCCGTGTGTAGGAAAAAAAATGGCAAAGGAAATACAAATTGTTACAAGGGCTAGCACACTAGGAGCCAGTATGAGCATGGGAACTTTGCAAAGGTGGCAGTTTCTCTAGTCTCTGGAAGGGAGGGGCTGGGCTGCTTGCTCTCACATAGATGCCTAAAGGTATTGACTTATAGAGGTTCTGCTTAGGTCTCTGCATGCTTTGAGTCAATTTGTCCCTGGTCCTTGTGGGGGTGCACAGGCCAGAGGGAGTGAAAGACTAAGGAGCCTTCCCTTTTCCCCCATGTGTAAAAGCCTAGGACAGTGGTCTCCAAATTTTTAAGCACGAGATCACTTTTTGAATTTAAGTGTAATCCAGGATCTACCTCAAACCCAAATACCCTTGCCCCACCTCCTTCATGCTCCTTCTCCAAGGCCCTACCCCTGCTCACTCCATCTACCCTCCCTCTCCCATCCTCCCTCACTTTCACCAGGCTGGGGCAGAGGGTTGGGGTGCAGGCTCTGGTCTTGGATTAAGGGATTTGGAGTGTGAGAGGGGCTCTGAGCTGAGCTTGGGGCAGGCAGTTGGAGTACTGGAGGGGGTTCTAGGTGCAGGCTCTGGGAGGGCATTTGGATGCAGGGGTGCTCGGGGCTAGGGCAGGGGCTTGGGGTACAGGAGGGGGTTCATGACCGGGGTAGGGTTTCAGGATGTGGGCTCTGACTGGGCACTGCTTACCTCAGGTGGCTCCTGGGTGCTGGTGCAGTGGGGCTAAGGCAGGGGCGAGGGTGAGCCCTGCACCACTCACAAAAGCAGCCAGCAAACTCCCTTCCATAAGAACAGAACATAAGAACGGCCGTACCGGGTCAGACCAAAGGTCCATCTAGCCCAGTATCCTGTCTGCCGACAGTGGCCAGCACCAGGTGCCCCAGAGGGGTGGACCAAGACAATGATCAAGCGATTTGTCTCCTGCCATCCCTCTCCAGCCTCTGACAAACAGAGGCCAAGGACACCATTTTATCCCCTGGCTAATAGCCTTTTATGGACCTAACCTCCATGAAATTATCTAGCTTCTCTTTAAACTCTGTTACATTCCTAGCCTTCACAGCCTCCTCTGGCAAGGAGTTCCACAGGCTGACTACACGCTGTGTGAAGAAGAACTTTCTTTTATTAGTTTTAAACCTGCTACCCATTAATTTCATTTGGTGTCCTCTAGTTCTTCTATTTAGGGAACTAATAACTAACTTTTCTTTATCGGCCCTCTCCACACCACTCATGATTTTATACACCTCTATCATATCCCCTCAGTCTCCTCTTTTCTAAACTGAAAAGTCCCAGTCGCTTTAACCTCTCCTCATATGGGACCCGTTCCAAACCCCTAATCATTTTAGTTGCCCTTTTCTGAACCCTTTCCAAGGCCAAAATATCTTTTTTTGAGGTGAGGAGACCACATCTGTACACAGTATTCAAGATGTAGGCGTACCATAGTTTTATACAGGGGCAGTAAGATATTCTGGGTCTTATTTTCTATCCCTTTCTTAATAATACCTAGCATCCTATTTGCCTTTTTGACCGCCGCTGCACACTGTGTGGAAGTTTTCAGAGAACTGTCCACGATAACTCCAAGATCTCTTTCCTGATTTGTCGTAGCCAAATTAGCCCCCATCATACTGTACGTATAGTTGGGGTTATTTTTTCCGATGTGCATTACTTTACACTTATCCACATTAAATTTCATTTCCAAGCCCTGTTGTGCCCCCCCTCCCTGCCCGTTCTATGGATATAGGATACAGGTTGGGAGAGGGGGCATCTTGACACCAGCGCCCTCTCCTCTCCCTCCGCTGCCCTGCAGAGAAAGCAGGAGGCTTCTGAGGGGAAAGCTCCAAAGCAATAGGCAGGAGATGCGCAGCAGTGGGGGGGAGGCGGGGGGCGGGCAGGCAGCTGAAGTGCGGGCACTTGATAGCCTCTTGGCCAAACCAGTCAGGATCCCATTATCAGAGGCTCCAAGATCTACCAGCAGATCTCAATCTAGTGGTTGGTGACACTGGCCTAGGAGAACCTCAGGTCCTGTGCTCAGAGTAATACGTCCAAAGAGGATTATCTTTTAACTCACTTTAGCACAGTTTTGGAACATGAAAATCTGAATTCCATCCCCACTAATCTCATGATGTCTAAGTGACCATGCAGTGCAACACAGTGACATCCAAGGTGAGCAGGGACTTGTAGCAGTATTGCTCCACCTCGTTTGACTGTCTGCTGAGCGTAAGCAGACTAACTGGTAATGAGATAAAAGGTGAATTGCCTCGCTGAGGTGTATAATTAAAAAATAACAATCCTAGTCTAGCCATTTATCTCAAGATTGCTACTGAGGTGCATTGAACTAGCTGAGTCTGAGCTTTGAGTGGCTGGGATCAGAGGTCAGTCCAATCCACTGGGACATGTCTATTCAAAGCTTTAAAAATAAACAATAGGCAGAGCTGGTGCTGGGCATTAGCAGACTAAGCAACTGCTTCTGGCTCCTGAGCAGCTCAAGAGGGCTCCCTATTAATGATTAGTATGTGTTGGGGTGGGGAGAAATATTCCTGATTAGGACCCCCAATGGGCTAGAACTGGCATCAATAACTTTCACTAGCCAAATGGCATGTAGGTTCTTCCATGGTGTGTGATCCAAAGCCTGTTGGAGTTATTGGAATGACCTCTGTGGGCTTTGGATCAGGCCTTTGGAGGGGAGCGAGTGGCAAAATGAACAAGAAAGAGGCAGTGGATCATTGCTGCGACTCCTGCTGTGAAAATGAACATGGAAAACATTTTCCTGGAAAGTGATACAGCCTGTCTTTTTTTTAAAAAACAGTCTTTCAAATGATGGTTAAAACTGAATTACTATCCAGCATGTAGCAGGCTATCTATTATTATGTACCTTTGCTCTCTGGCTACTCAGGTATTTGTCCTGACCTTGTTGCTGTTTTGTCCTAGGGGAAGCCATGCCAGTCACTAAAAAACCTGGAAGCACAGTGATTGCAGGTTCTATAAATGCACATGGCTCAGTTCTTGTTAATGCAACTCATGTTGGGTCTGACACCACCCTGGCACAAATTGTGAAATTGGTAGAAGCAGCTCAGATGTCAAAGGTAAGCCTAAAATTATTGCACTTTATATATAAATCACCAAAGCTTTTGCTCTTGTGATATTTGCATTAGGATCAGCAAGAAACAAACTTTAAAAATAAAACAACTGAGTTATGAAATAAGGGCTGGTAGATGTTACTATGTCTATTCTATGCTATCTCTTTTTTTTTTTTTTTTTTTTTGTCATAAAACAAATATCTTTGTGTTTTGTTTTTGTAGGCACCCATCCAGCAATTGGCAGATAAATTTAGTGGATATTTTGTTCCATTTATCATCATCATTTCAACTATGACATTACTAGTGTGGATCACAATTGGTTTTATAAGCTTTGATGTTGTTGAGAAATACTTTCCTGTAAGTAATGCCATCAGTCCCATATTTGCTCTTAACAGCCCAGTGGAAGTCAGGTAGCTTTTGGACTTCCCAAAGGTCTGATCCTGCTAGATGCCAAGCACTCTCAGTTCTCGAATGTGTTAGGTTTCTGTGTAGAATAGACAAAATACATTCAGGTAGTTAATTTTTGGCCAGCCTCAACAGACTGATCAGTCCATCTTCGTCTCTGCATGGGATTCTTACAAAAATGAAATCAGTGGAGATATACCAGGGATGAATCTGGTCCAGTGGCTGGATTTCTCAGAGAGCTGAGGAACTGCTGACAGGTAGAAAACTGCCTGTGCTGCTGCTGATCATGGATCTGGTCTTCAGAAAGAAGAATGCATATTGGTTATGTGTAAGAAGTGTAAACTGTACTTCCAGGCTGATAGTGTGAGAGAGGCTGTGCATCCTGGTGATGGCATACTCATTCTATGGGGCGGCGGGGGGAGGAAATGTGGAAAACACAGCAGGTGGTATTATCACCTGGGAGCCAGTCTGCATAGCATTGCAATGCTTATTACTTCAAGAGGTAAATCTCCACTGGAGCTGGGTATAAGCAGAATTTTGGGGGCCCGTGTGGGGACGAAAGACGTTTGCAGGTGTAACAGGAGAGAGGTGTAATGCAATGGCTCTACTATTGTGTGGATCCATTGGCTATACTTGATTATGGAACAGGTCTTCTGCTTCTCCCAAATTGATGGAGGAGCTCTTCCCTCTCCCCCCTTCGTCTCCCCCTCCACCTTGCCCTGGGGCCTGCGGTGGCTGGTGGCCCCACTGGGTGCAGAGGTGGGCTGAGGGTGGGGCGGTCTTGCCAAGAGGAAGGGTTCAGGAGCTGGCTGGAGTGTTTGAGGGAGATGGGGATACGGGGTCTGTGCATGAGATGGATGGGGGACAGGCTGGAGCTGGCATCAATTGAAGGTAAGGAGGTGGGTCATCAGCTTCCCCAGGGCTGGAGCTGGCAGGGGTGGGGCAGGCGGCTTGCTCTGGGGCTGTGCTCAGCCACCAAGCCGTCTGCCCTAGCTGTGTCCCAGCATAGAATCATAGGGCAGGAAGTAATGAAGTTGAGCCCCCTGTGCTGAGGCAGGACCAAGAAAACCAAGACCACTCCTGACAGCTGTTTGTCCAATTTGATTTTAAAAGCTTCCAGAAATGGGGACTCCATGACCTCTCTTGAAAGCCTATTCCAGAGGGTCACTACCTTTACAGTTAGAAAACTTTTCTTAATGTCTAACCCAAGACTACTCAACTTTGGAAGCCCCAGGGCCATAATGATACTCACATTACATGCCGAGGACCGCAACTTAAGTGTGGTTGCATTTACATGCAAATATATATGCAAATAGCTTCTTTCACACAATGCCCCGGTGCTCCTGGAACCTCCTCTCTGGAGGCTAGGAATGCTTACACCCTGTACTCCTCTGTTCCAGCCAGCCCATCCACTTGCATCTTTCAGTGCTCACCCTGCCTGGGAGATGCCTCACCCTTGTGGAGCGTGTTCCCAGGGGATGCCATGTTCAAAGGATCCCACCCACGGGCCATGTGTTGAGCCATGCGTAAACCTAAACTGCACTGTGGGCCACAAACAAACAGGCCGCGTTGAGTAGCCCGGGTCTAACCTAAATCTCCCTTGCTGCAGATTAAGCCCATTACTTCTTGTCCTACCTTCAGTGGAAATGGAGAACAAACAGATCACTGTCCTTTTTATAACAGCCCTTCACATGTTGGAAGACTATTACTCGGTTCCTCCTCAGTCTTTTTTTCTCAAGACTAAACATGTCCAGTTTTTTAAACCTTTCCTCACAGGCCAGGTTTTCTAAGCCTACTGTCGTTCTTGTTGCTCTCCTCTTGACTTTTTCCAATTTGTCCACATCTTTCCTAAAGCGTGATGTCCAGAACTGGGCACAGTACTCCAGCTGGAGCCTCAGCACTGCTGAGTAATGCAGGACACTTACCTCCTGTGTATTACACACAACACTCCTGTTACTAGACTCCAGATCATATTCGCGATTTTTGCAGCTACATCATATTGACGACACATTTAGTTTGTGGTCCACTCTAAGCCCCAGATCAATACTGCCACCTAGACAGTTGTTCCCTATTTTGTGGTTGTGATTTTTATTTTTCTTTCCTAAATGTGGTACTTTGCACTTGCCTTCACTGAATTCCATCTTGTTGAATTCAGACCAATTCTATAATTTGTCAAGGTCATTTTGAATTTTAAACCTGACCTCTACAGTGCTTGTAATCCCTCCCATCTTAGTGTCATTGGCAGGTTTTATAAGCATATACTCTATTATCCAAGCCAATAATGAAAATATTGAATAGTTCTGGACCCAGGACTGACTGCTGGGAGGCTCACTAGAGACACCCTCCCAATTTGACAGCAAACCATTGATAACTCTTTGAATGCACTTTTTCAACCCGCTGAGCACTCATCTTATAGTGCAGGGATGGGGAACCTTTTTTGTGTTGGGGGGCTGCTGACCCACAGGAAAATCAGTCGGGGGCTGCACACAAGTGAGAAGCGGGGAAAAAACCCTCCGTGTGGCCCCAAATGAGAGAGAAAGCTACTCCCCATGTTCTCCTCACACACCAGAGCCTGGGGGGCCCAGCCTACTAGATTTTGTGTGCTCCAGTCCCCTGGGGAGGCAGCGGAGGGACTGAAGTGCCAGTGCAGGCTCCCCAATGTTGGGGGGGGCCTTGAGCTTTGGGGGCCAGATCCAGGCAAGTTGAGGGCCGCATCCAGCCCCCGGGCCTGAGGTTCCCCACCCCTGTTATAGAGCTTTCATCTAGACTGCATTACTAAAATCAAAATACGTCATGCCGCCCTGCTCACTCTGTGGGTGCACCTGCTCACTCTGTGGGTGCACCTTGCCACTAAGTGGCTATAATATTCCTAGTGTGCCTGGTAACTATATTCGGTTGTTCTATTTTCCATATCTGAGATTTCTGGATAGATGAATGTTTGAGAGTATTGCTCCCGACTAGGCACTTGGTGCATAGCAAACATACCTTTCTCATTTTTGTTTTGTTTTTTTCCTTGCAGCATCAGAACAAGCACCTCTCAAAAGCGGAAGTAATACTGAGATTTGCATTTCAAACCTCAATCACTGTGCTGTGCATTGCATGCCCCTGTTCCTTGGGCTTGGCTACTCCAACAGCTGTGATGGTGGGCACAGGAGTTGCTGCCCAGAATGGTATTCTCATCAAAGGCGGAAAACCTCTGGAAATGGCCCACAAGGTTAATATCTCGTCATGGAAATATTGCATTAATACCATTTACATTGGTGGCCAGCTAGAAAAAAAATTCCCAGAAAATTCTAATTTAATCTATGGAAAAGTATTTTTTTTTTTAAATTGGTCATTGCTCTTAATATTTTTGAAGGTAGGTTCTTTGTGGAGTCAGAGAAAGGCGGTGTTGCATAACAGTCACAGCAGAGGAGTACAAGCCAGCAGATCCTGACTTCTCATCACAGCTAGGGCTACTGACTTCCTGTATGACTGTGTACCAAGTTGCTTTCACCTTTGTTCCCTAACCTTCACTCCAGCTGTCAAATAGGTTACTACAAGTATTTCCCTCCCTGTGTTTCAGGAATCTTTTGCCATTTAGTGAGTTCATGTTTGAACTGCTTTAAAGTATTATACAAATGCTGATGATGATTGGTTTTCAGAACAGCATCTAGAAGCTGTTCTACTCAGGTTGAGAACAGAAAATGCATGCCATGATTTAATACTTGAGAGATTGTCAGATGAGTTCAAATAAACATTTCATGAAATTTGTGCTCTCAGTGTTTGCCATTGAAATTGCAACACTCATAACTAATTATTCTACAGTAATATCTGAAATATCCCAGCTTTACTGATACTTGAAATAAACAATGCTGTTATTGCCTAAGCTACCAAGATGAGGTAGTTTATGGTAAATGCTGATATCTGAATGATAATTACTCAGTTAAGAAAATTAAGTAGAATTGGAGCACTGGACAATTCATGATATAGATACCTTAACTTGCGTAGATTATTCTCTTTATATACTGGCAGAGAAGGCTGAGTGCCAATAAGGTGCTTATTTTGCATGTTGTGTGTTAATAGAAAGCAAAATATTCATGAAGGAGCCAGTAATTGTTTATACTTCTCAACCACACATGCACTTGAACAGAGACATTATATTGCACAGATGCTAGGTCTAGCATGAAGAGCTCTTTCCAACTATTCTCATACTTGCTGTGCTTGAGATTAACTATGACAGCAGTAGTTGAAATGTGTTATTTCTTGCAGATAAAGACTGTGATGTTTGATAAAACTGGGACCATCACCTATGGCGTTCCTAAAGTCATGAGGATGCTCTTGCTAGGGGACACAGTTAAGCTGTCGCTAAAGAAGATACTTGCAATTGTCGGCACTGCAGAAGCCAGCAGTGAGCATCCCTTAGGAACGGCTGTCACTAAATACTGTAAGGAGGTATGTATATCAAATACAGCCCAAGGATATGTCTGAGCTGCAGTATTGCACTGAATAAGCCAGACACAGCTGGATAGATCTGGCTTCACAGTGGGACTTGCTATCTTTACAAACCATTAGGACCTTATATCTGATCATGGGCAACAGCTCTTAGAAAAGCCAGGTTTATGAACACCATTGCGAACAAGGTTTCCAGCCTGAGGATGGTCAGAAAATGTTAAGCCTTATCATCTTGCTTCTGTGTAAAGAATGATTTAGACTTGGGATTCCCGCTTTCCATTCCTGGTTGTTAATAGGTTTTTAGCGTCAACAGTAAACATAGCTCCCTGCTTGACCTAAATGAAAGATGTTAATACTGTTGCATCATGGGCAGAGTCACAGTTCCAGTTGTGTAAGATAATAATTAACCCGCAGACTTGTAATTAATCCTAACCATAGCAGTTAGGATCTGCTAGGTCATTCTCGCTGTCGCTTCCAGGTTTTAAACTTTCTATGGCTGATGATTGGTCTTAATAAAAGACCATCTGGAATCTACTTTCCCTTGCTGATTTGTCTGAGTCTGGTGAGGTTTAGATTACAGTGCAGCATTTATTCTGGCCAAGCTTTTGATGACTTATAATAATGAGTAATTTAGCTAGCGCTAGGCGGAGTTTTATACTGTGATTTATGGTGTTCTATGAAGCTGCATGGTTTAGTGGGAAGAGCACGGAGTTGAGAGCTCAGAGACCTGAGTTCCAATTCAGTTTCTGCCACTGACCTGATGTGTGACTGTAGGCTAGTGGCTTCACCTCTTACCATTGGTCTGTCTTATTAAGATCATAAGCCCTTTAGGGCACGGGCTGTCTCACAGTGTTTGTTATCGTATCTGACATCACGATACGATTGGGTCCTGGATTGTGGTTGGAATATCTAGCTGTGTCTGTAATAATAATAATTCTGATGCCTGGGTAATGGCCACCTAGTATAAATTTCCAAATGAATACTTAAAACGGGTGCCTAGAACATGGAAGGGCAATGGGACCGGACTATGTGGAGAGAGAACTGCTAAGCCGTACCTGGCCACAAGGAGGTGCACCGGCAATGAGTGAGCCACTTCCCCAATAGGAATGGTGTATAGTCCCTTCCTGCCCATTGCCTGGCAGTAGCTATTACTGTTAGTCATTTGTCTGATCGCTACATTTAGCCGGAAAGATTTTAACAAACCCAAGTATCACATGAACTGTGAGCCCAGTTGACAAATGAATTGGTGGTTAGTCTCCAAGATTACCCATCTCTATGTACATTGGCAAATACCATCTATGGCCTATGTTCCCCATATACTTCAGGAGGAAGGAGAACACCACCAAAACAAAAAAGGAAGGCACAGCTTCCCCTTATGCCTACATAAAAGCCACTGCTCTACTGGCCAATGATAGTTGACATACTCATTTTCCTTCCAAATGTATCTTTTCATATCTAACACATCTAGTATAAACCTTTAGGGGAGAAAAGCTTAGAAAATTAAAACTCCCATTTAGAGTCTTCTCCTTCCTAGCTGGTAATGATCTGGATGCCTGCCTTTATATTTTTAAAAGGGTTATCTTCTCCTGGTTGCTGCCTTTGAAACTACTCTTTCTTGTGCGTGAGTCACTTACATAACATTAGTTCACTCGGTTGTCATCATAGCTTGCATGTACGACCCTTATCTCTTTGCATACATTTGCAATATATTCACTGACCTGACTAAATTACCTTTTGCCTACTCAATAGCCCATGGGTAGCTCTGTTGAATTCAGTGAATATCTTGGAAATTACTTGGATCTGTTAGCTTTATAATTTGACTTTTTTTTTTCTCTTTATAAATTTAGAGTTATAAAAAATGGTCTTGGCAACCTGTGACATGGCCCACTCATTGCCACAGAGCTCCTCCTCGTGGCCAGGTGTGGCTTAGCAGCTCTCACCCTTCCGCTGGTTGCTCCGCCAGTCTCCATTTTGTGACTCAGCCCTGCAGCCAGGTCACAATCTTTGTGTCCTTTCCTTCTGTAGTAAAAAAGTTCAACAAACAGAAGTCCAACAAATAATTCCCAGAGCTTGTGTCTGGTCCCTGGCCCCTGACTCTGGCCCCAGTGGTTCCCACGCCCTCTCCTCAGAGCTTTCTAATGTCCTTGTTCACTTCTTCAGACTCATGCCACCTTGTCAGTGGCTCATGGAGATACCCAGGGCCCCCCACTACATCAGGTTCCAACCCAGGGTTCATATAACCAGCAGCCAAGGTCTGGCACACTCCCACTTGCTGCTGAGTCCCTGGGCTCCTTCCCACACAGCTTTCCTTTGGTTCTCCTCTGCAGCTTCCTTTCAGGGGTGGCTCCCAGAGCTTGTTCTCCTTCTACCCCAGCTTACTCATCCTCATCTCTGTTCCCAGAGAGTGATTTCAGACTCTCTCCCTGCCACTCCTGACTGCTACAGACTTCCTCTCTATATATTAACCAGCCTGCTCCTGCCCAGCTGGGCTTCATGATCAGGTCAGCCTGCCTATCCCTCCAGGTGCAGCCAGGTAACATAATTGTCCTCTCAGGCCTACAGTAACCTATTCAGGACCTCTGTGTGGTACACACCCCATTACACAACCCCGTTCTTTAACTTGGGCAGACACACTCTCTTCTCTTCTGATTCAACAAAAAAGGCTGTTTATGATAAGATTTCATTTTCTTACAAAGTCTTGAAAAGAGCACCAAAAGCAAGCTGTTTCTTAGTCTCATGGTCAAACCAAACAGCTTTTGAATAATTAAATTAATTAAGTATAGTCATAAAAAAAAAAGAAAAAGCTCAGAATCCCCTGCAGCCAGTTACCTGCTGGCATAGTTGAAAGTTGATCCTTTCAGCATGGTGTAGTGGTAGATTAGAGATTGAATCAAAAAGCTATACGGAATATAAACAATCATCCTTGGGAGATGAGGCAACCATATAGCTTCCTCATATTTATTTATGGGTGGGTTTTCAATTATGGGGCTTTTTCTTCTGCTGAATCAGTATTATCCATGGTCAGTGATGGGTCACTGGAATAGATGGAGCACTGATCTGATCTGGTATGGCAATCCCTATTTCTAAAGGGCTAGTCATAGCATTAGGAACCAGTAACTTCGGACTTCCAGTTCCCATTCTCACACTGAGGCTGCATGTGGCTTCCAGTGAATAGCTTAACCTTGCTTTCTGTTACTTCTCTCAAAAAGGAAGAGGAGGAGGAGACCAACTTTCCTGTATTCCCTGTATGAATTAGCTTATATTTGTGCATCACTTGGATGATTCAAAGTGTGTTACAAGTTGTTTGTTTGTTTGTTTGTTTGTTTGTTTCTTTGTAGGAACTGGGCACAGAGAGCCTGGGATATTGCACTGATTTTCAGACAGTGCCAGGTTGTGGGATCAGCTGTAAAGTCCGCAGTGTTGAAGCTGTACTGGGCCAGAGCGAGCAGAGCCTGAATGAGCAGAATGCTTTCCCGAGTAATGTCAACACTGCTTCGCTGGGACACAGTTCATCAATCATGGTCTCTGAATCCAATGGTAGGTCTGCCCCCAAAGTGGATAGCCAGCTACAGGCTAAATCAACGATACCAGCCACTGTAAAATAGTTGTACACAAGTAGAATGTGCTTCTTGCAGTAGGGAAGGTGGGAATATGTTAGAAAATACAAAGTAGCATAAATGTATCATTGGGGGAAAAGCAATACAGCCAGTCCCCGAGTTGCGAACGGTTGACTTACGACCGTTCGCCCGTTACGACCAAAGTTACGGCGCGGTCGCGTGTAACTCTATGGGGTCCAACTTACAAACGAACCGAGTTACGACCAATTGCTTGGTCCGTAACTGGTTCGTAAGTCGGGAAGAGGCTGTATTTATTTTTCCTAATGTGGCTGGAAAGCTAGTCAAGTATTTAGATACTACAGTGATGGGTGCTTTGCAGGCACATGTGACAAATAGGTTCAATGGTAAGATTCATAGGTTTTAAGGAGAGAAAGGACCACTGCTATCATCTAGTCTTAGGGGTGGGCAAACTACAGGCCACATCCAAAAGTTGTCAGACCTTTTCATCTAGCCCTTGAGTTCCAGCCAGCGGGCATGGCTGAGGGTCTGCCCTGTTCCACCTGGCACTCTAGCTGTAGAGTGCAGTAGAGGGGTTGGAGCTGGTGGTGGCTCAGAGGAGCCCATTTTTGGGGGGCTCCCCTATGGGCTGGGGCCCCAGGGCACGCCCCTTTGCCCTAGTGGCTCATTTGTCACTGGGAGGAGGTTGGGCCACAAACACCGATGGCCCACCATACAATTTGGTTATTTAGATATAGCACTGAGCACAGAAAGTTTTCGCACCCCAATCTAATCTGATTTCCCATGTCACATAGGTCATAAAACTTCCCTGACTTAATTCCTGTTTGAGCTGGAGCATATCTTTTATCCAAACACACAATTTTGACTTATGAATTGCCAGTGTTGGAGAGTTCACAGTAACCTTGGTAAATTGTTCAGTAATTAACTGTCCTCACTCTTAAAAATGTGTGTCTTATATCTAGTCTGAATTTTAGTTCAACTTCAAGCCACTGGATCCCATTTATATATTTGTCTGCTGGACAGGCAAGCCCAATATCAAAAATTTATTCTCTGTGTAGATCAAGGGTAGGGAATTTATTTGGGTTGGGGGCCACTGACGCACAGAAAAATCAATTGGAGAGCCACAAACAAAAGTGAAAAGCAAAAAACCCCAAAACTTCTAATTGACATGGCCCCCGACTGAGAAGGAAAAAAAGACACTCCCCTAGGCTCTAGGGTGGGGCCAAAATGAAGAGTTC
The DNA here is from genome assembly GCA_019425775.1 of Rafetus swinhoei. Lineage (NCBI taxonomy): Eukaryota > Metazoa > Chordata > Testudines > Trionychidae > Rafetus > Rafetus swinhoei. Next base: position 59,481,974 of record CM033437.1, read on the forward strand.
AGTGTAGGGATGTTAAATTTCAATTAATGATCTAATCGAGTAGTCAATGGAATTTCCATCGACTACTCGATTGGTCGATAAGGGGCAGGGCGGGGTGCTCGCTGTCCCAGCTGCGCCTCTGCCTTTTAAAGGTAGTAAGAGCCATCGGCGGCTTGCCCCGGGTTCCTGCTACACCGCCTCTGCCTTTGAAATATAGCAAGAGCCCTGTGGTTCTCTTGCTACATTTCAAAGGCAGAGGCACAGCAGTTGGACCAGCACAGGCAAGGACTGCTTCAGTCCCTGCTCACATCATTTCCCACCACACCTCTGCCACCCCACCCCACCCCACCCCATGGAGACGGTGCTGGGGGGAATTGGTTTTTAAGCCAGCTCCCTCCAACAACGGCTCCTGCTCCCCTCCCTTGCTGCCTCTGATACAGAGGCAGCAAAGGTGTGTTGGGGGGAAGCAACTAGTCGATTTGACTACCCAATAAGTCTATGCTTATCGGGTAGTTGATAAGTCGTTTACATCTCTAGTTCAGTGTGTGAGAGGGGGCTGCTGGGAAGCGGGCTGAGGACGTAGGGTCAGGGTGGCAGAGAGGGTGCAGGAGCAGGCTGAGAGTTCGGGGGTGTATGCAGGTGGTAGGGTGCAGGAGCGGAGTGGGGCTGTGGGTTCTGGGCAGAAGGTAGGGTGCATAAGTGGGGTGGGGGAGCCAGGGCAGGGCGGGAAGAGGTGTGCGAGGGCAGTGGTGTGCGCTTACCCACACAGCTTCCCCGGGGACATACATGGCTCTGGGATCCCGGCCCTTGGGCTCACAGGCACCACCCCCACTGCTACTCTTGGCTGCGATTCTGGCCAATGGGAGCAGCGGGGAAAAACATCCAGGCAAGCCCTTCCCTGTGCTGCTGTTTCCCTAGCCAGGGAAGAAGGGGAGAAGCAGCACGTGGTGCCACTTCCACCCCCGCTCCAAGCAGATCCTGGCCTGATCTGGCCCATGATGCTCAGTAGTCAGCTCCCCGACTCACTCCCTCAGTGGAGAGCCAGCGCTGGCACTCCAGCCACACAGGGGGGCTATGGGGTTGGAGTGCCAGCACTGGCTCCCCTATGCTGGAGGGGGAGATAGCCCTGAGACTTGCGGGCCCAATCCAGGCAAGCTGCGACCCTGCTGCGGGCTGTAAGTTCCCCACCCCTGAGGTAGGTATTGAAAGATTGTGATCGTGTCACTTATTAGCCTCTTTGTTAAGCTAATTTGATCTTCTTGAGTTTACCGTTAAAAGGCAAAAACAACGAGGAGTTCTGTGGTACCTTAAAGACTAACACATTTGGGCCTAGGCTTTCATGGGCTGGAACCCACCTCGTCAGGTGCATGAGGTGGAAGCTTCAGTTTGGTGGATATATACACACATGCAAAGATGGAAGTGTTGCATTACCAGTGCGAATGAGGTTAGTTCAGGGAAGATGTGGCCCACTCCCAGCAGTGGATGAGAAGGTGTAAATACCAAAAGAGGGAAAGTTACTTTTTGTAGTGAGCCCGTCACTCCCAGTCTCTATTCAGATGCCGTCAAGGTTGCGTAAGAGTTCCAGCTCTGTGGTTTCATGCTGACAACAGGTTTTGAAGTTTGCTCAAATATGGTAACTTTCAAATCTGTTTCTGAGTTTTCTCCTTCGTGCTTGTGAACGTGTAAGTTCCTCCTGGTTTTTATTTCTGTTTACCACAGGTGCGGCAGCTCCTCTGACATACTCAGTGTTGATTGGAAATCGTGAATGGATGAGACGGAATGGCTTGCTTATATCCAGTGATGTTAATGATGCAATGACAGGTCATGAAATGAAAGGACAGACAGCCATATTGGTGGCTATAGATGGTAACTAAAATTCTTTGAAATGATGCAGTGAAAACATAAATACCACATCACATTGTCCCTGCAAGTGACCTTGCTTGAACTATGTATCGATTATTTATTACTTCAGGGAGTGTCTGTCTAAGTTAGAGTGACAAGAGGCTACTTACTTACTTTATGGCCATAAATTGTTTGTGAACTCTAAGTGTGTAACATATAATCTGCAACATAGCTTTAATTAAATAGTAATTTCTGCGCCTCCTTTTGGCTGGAACCATCATTCTGAGAAGAGATGCTGCAAACCTGCTTCCTTCTTGCCTTCATGTTGTCATCTGAAGGACCCCAAGGTGACCTAGTATGTCACTTATCACCTGTTAAAATGTTTTATGGTCAAACATGAGCAGCATTCTTTATATTGTTGGAACACGAAATAAAAGCTGGATTAGTTTGTGAACTCTGTGAGGCTTGTGTTTAGCGCAGAGGGGCCTGATCCATGACTCTGGTCCTGAGCACTGGCACAGTATAATAATAATAATAATAATAATCAGGGCTTGACAAGCGGCGGCGAGCCCCGCTCACCAGCCACGTGGTTTGGCATGCTGCGCATGTGCAGACCGTGCTGCGCATGCACTGATCGCGCTGCGGTGCCGTGCCGGCTTGAAATCTACTTGCCCCGGGCGAGTAGATTGACTAATTTGTCGAGCCCTGATAATAATAATAATTAATAATGGATTGTAATTCATGTGTCTGCTGCGTACATTTTTTCAGTGTCTAACACCCAATGGTCCTTTGATCCTGGCAGGTGGTCCCTGGGCATTGTTATATAAATATTAACTAATAATTCTGGTCTGATCCTGTTGCCCTGATAGAGCCATTCTTGCAGACACTTGCGCTTTTCAGCCTGCTTCCCATTATCAGTAGTGCCTCCATGAAGACTGAATGACCTTATTTTTTTTTAGCATCATGAAAATGAGGGACTTGCAGTACAGTTGCTGGGCCTGCCATTGGAAGATCTCAAACACACACCCTGCTGCCCCAGCCCATCCTGGCTTATTCCCTTTTTTCACCATAACACTGGATTTTAAAAGTTCTTAATAGACCACCACCAGTATTTACTGTAATTAAATATTTGGAGGCTGTGACTCATTTCAGAGAAGCCCTTGATTTTTAAAATACAGTTTGCAGTACTTGTCAACATGAAATGTTTCAGATTGGCATGGCTGGCAACAGGCATGCAACTTTCAGTACAGCAGTCTCTGATAGAGGACAAGTAATTTGTAAAAAGAAAAAAATATGAGAGAAAACTATCAGCTAAAGAGTTTGGTGGCACAAAGGAAAGGTAGCTCCTTCCCTTTGGAGCTATGCATTCAAATCCTGACTTGAATAATACCACCAGTGCAATTTCTGCCCCAAATCCCATTTGCCATGAGAAAAACATCACCTCATGTGGCCCATTTTGGCACTGCATGCATAAAAGCCACCAGGACTGGGATATAAGAATGTTAAATGTTAGCTCTGAACAGAATGTAGTCAAGGCCTGGGTCTGTGTGTTAAGATTGCTCCGTGACAGTCTTCAGACAGTGGTTGTTACTGTACTAAACGGTGAACACTAAATTCACTCAAAATGTTATAAATGCTGAAGTAATGTATTTGACAGTAGTACATTTATTTACAACCGGGGCAGGTCGGGGGAATCTCACTAGCTTCTATGCTGTGATTGGGAGGTGTTATTGCAGCATGCATAAGCAAGTTATTGATGTAGCTAGATCAAGGTTTGCTTGGGTTACACTAGCAGCAGCATGGGTAGGGAGAATAGAGTATTTACCCAAGGTCCTGCAGAGGTGAGGCATATCCATGCTGCTGCAGCTTTGCTACTATTGTTAATCAAGCTAGCTAGATCCAAAGGTACTTGGGCACATCTGCAGCTGTTGCAGTCACGCTTCCTAGTTGCAGTTTCTTTGGCTCCACTTTGCTTTCCGGGCCTTTTTGCAACTCTCTAACTCACTGAGTGTGTTTCATTGTGAAGGTGCATTGTGCGGCATGATTGCCATAGCGGATACTGTCAAACAGGAGGCAGCGCTCGCTGTGCACACCCTGCAGAATATGGGAATAGATGTGGTGCTAATAACAGGAGACAACAGAAAAACTGCCAAAGCAATTGCTACTCAGGTACTCTTCTTTTGTATTCGAACCACTGTACTGTCGGTCTCAGAACGGCTCGGTGAACCATTCAGTGAACTGTACTATTGCCTATTTTAGCCTTTACATAGATGTGCAAGATGTGTTACACAAATGCAGTAAAAAAGACGCTCTGCCCTTGTGAGTTTCACAATTAGGTAGGCTCATGCAGCCAAGTTACAGGGGGAGCTAGCAAACCATGGAGTCTCAGAGCTTTCATCAGCTCCCACTGAAGAGCAAATGAGCATTCAGCACCGCTCAGTGGATGCTGTATCCCTTGGCAGTCTTTTCTTGTGAGGTGTATGTGCTATTTGCACAGTTACATAAAACCATTTTGATGGGGCCAAGAAGGAAGTTGCTAAGTGAACAGTAAGCTGGGCATACCAGGAAGTCCTTTTCTGATAGAGAAAAAAGATTAATGCCAGCTATTGTTTGACAGTGGTTTCCCCCATTACGGTTAGACTTCTATTTCCATTCACTTAAAGGCAATGTTTCTTCTCGTGACACAGCAATATGCCTTTACAGGAAGCAGGACAGGGCCCTAAAGTTAATGGGAGTTTTGCTGTTGACTTCAGTGGTAACAGGATCATCCCCCTAAGCAGAGTTGTTATTACTAAAAGTTGCTTTCCTAAGGCGCAGACAGGCTTATTTAAGATGCATCTAATCATTGCCCATCAATATCACCTAGCATGGTATCATCAGCGCTTCTCTTTCTGTGTTTTCTTTCTCACTACTATTGCTCCTACTTTTACCTTCAGTTATTCATTTAAGTAATCCACCAAACAGCAAAACCAGACAAGAGTGTGGTACATAATGACCTTGTCTGTTACAGTAATGCCTGCTTTCTTTTGCTCATACGTGACACTTGTAATCCTTCTTGTATATTGTGTGTTGTGTTTTCCTGAGTCCTTTGTATAACAAAGGTTTCACTATATTTACTGACTAAAATACTTACCTGGTGTTGCTTGGGTCCTTCGCTCAATTAATTTTTGGTTTTTGGAAAATAAAATGAAAACGTATATGCTTTATTTAAATCATTGCTCTGGGGTGGGGCTAGGGATGAAGGGTTCGGTGCGCAGGGAGAGAGGACTACCCTAGCCTTCTCTCATGGCAGCAACTCAGGGCTAGGTTAGAAACATCTCTCCAAAGCCGCTGCAGTTGCAGTGTGCACAGCTGGGTAAGGGGGAGCACGTTCCTCATCTAGGGCAGGTCCAGGTTCATCTGCTCTCGTTCTCCAGCCAGTGAGGAATGCAGCAAACTGTGCACTTTCCCCTCGCTCCCTGACAAAGGGGAACAACCAGCAATGTCCCTGTACAAATCGGGGGTGGGGGGGAAGGGGGAGCTTCAGCCTCCCACCCTCCCTAAAGTATGATTGGGGGGTGGGAAGCTTGGGGTTGGGACAGTCCCCAGTGGGGGGGTGGGCCATGTCCCCAGCAAGCCCTTTTCATCTGCCTGGTGATTTTGTCTCTTTTTCTATATGGTTTTATGAGAAACAATCCCATTCCAGACACATCCCATTTTCCTGGCACAACCAAACCCTTACTTTGCTTTAAGTTATGTTAAGAACAAGCTGTATATTGAATGTGATGGTCCTAGCTCTTACTGTTTAGGAGGAGTTCTTGAACAAACAAACAGACAGACAAATTCCCTCAAATATATAGTAGGTATAGAAGCCTGTTATTTATGACTCCTACGTTACATGTGAAATGAAAGGTGTGCATGACCCTGTAGTTCCTTGCAAGAGAACAATCATCACTTCTTAAACCTTATCAGAAGGCTCATCTATACTTATAAGCCTATTAAACCCCAGTAGAGTATAAGTATATACTCTCCTGTGTTTTTGCTTTCCCTGCTCGTAGGTTGGCATCAAAAAGGTCTTTGCTGAGGTTTTGCCCTCTCACAAAGTGGCAAAGGTTCAGGAACTCCAGAACGAAGGGAAGAAGGTTGCCATGGTTGGAGATGGAGTAAACGATTCCCCAGCACTGGCGGGAGCGGACATTGGCATTGCTATTGGAACAGGCACAGATGTTGCCATTGAAGCTGCAGATGTGGTTCTGATTCGAGTGAGTTCAGTTGTTCAGCGTGATCTTTTTCCTTGTGTCTGTTCTGAGACATGTCTGAAGCGGGGCTGTTTCACTGCGCTTTTGTCTTGCAGAATGACTTACTGGATGTGGTTGCTAGTATTCATTTATCAAAGAGGACAGTACGAAGAATACGAATAAATCTGGTCCTTGCCTTAATTTACAATCTGCTTGGGATACCTATAGCGGCAGGTAGGCAACTGCTAGCACTCAGCTTGTCAATGAGCTTCTGAAACCTGCTCCCGACATTTGTTGAGAAAGACAAGGAAGGCGAGATAATATTTTACTGGACCAACTTCTGTTGGTGGAAGGGACAAGCTTCTGAGCTTCACAGAGCTCTCCTTCAGGTGTGGGAAGGCACACAGGGTGTCACAGAGAAATACAAGATGGGAGAGATCATTAAGCATAAAGGATTCACACAGTCAAGACTGTTTAAAATGAAGGGTTATCTGACAGTAAGATGTGTTACAAATTATTGTAGAGTCATAAAGCCAATGTCTGTTAAGTCCATGGCTTTTAGTGTGTTTTTTTAAAAAGTGGTCTCCTAGAGCATGTGTGAAGCCGACATGATTAATAATTTGCTACAGATTGTATTTAGCTTAGACACTCTGGTTAACCTTCCCCAGACCTGAAGAGCTCTGTGAAGCTCAAAAGCTTGTCCCTGCCACTGAAATAAACTAGTCCAATAACAGATATTACCAATAACAGACCCACCTTGTGTCTCTCTCATACCGCGAGATCAACATGGCTACAACACTGAATCCCATTGGCTGTGCAGCCTTGGGAAACTCACATAGCTCCATGGGCAGTTGGTATGCTAGGTGGGGAAAGACACAGCCTTCCCAAACGGCTAGCCTGTCCCTGCCCACACTCTGCCCCCAGAATGCCTACTGAAGGTGTTTTGGGGGCAGAGTGTTGCTGCCCTCAGCGCCCGTGCTCCGGGGCCGGGGAGGCTGGAGCTACACACCTGCCTGTCTCCCTGTGCTCCTGCCAGGGAGGCTGGGACACATGTCCCTGCCCATCCACTCCCCTTGGTGGGGGCCGGGGTCTTGGATAAAGGGGTGGGGTGGGACTAGGAGCTTGCCTTCCCCCAGCCGTGCTTTCACCGACTGCCCATGCGTAGCTCTCTCTCTCTCTCACTCTCACTCAAAGGGAGAGGATAATCACAGTCTGCTCCCAGGGTTGTGTTATGGATTACAGCTTTTGGGAAAATATAAAAATCTGATTCTTTGCTATGGCACTGAAGGTTGTCTTTATACATGCATACAACAACCCTAATACTCAACATGAGCCAAGCTTTGAATGCATATTCATATATTGTATAAACACAATGAACTAAGCCGTGCCTCAGACCACTTTCAATGTAAGTCAAGTGACACGAAGGACAGCAGGAGAGAGCTGTGGTCAAAGAAGTACATTTGTGTTTTTGTTTGAGATTTTTATTCCTACCTGCTTCCAACCCAGCCACTGCTAAATGGCTGCCTTTCTTACAGAACTTGAGAGCAGTGATTGAGGCGCTCAGGACTGGGCCCAAAGTTTTTATTTTTAAGTACTGTGTAAAGCACAGTGGGCTACATAGCTAACTAAACCATTTAAAGAGTCATGTCTTTTGTTTTCAGATCTCCAAAATCCTCTGTTTCCTCTTGTCCCTTGTGATAAACCTCTTCTTCATACACGTCATCATCTTGCCTTGAATACTGTAACTTTCTCCTTTCTAGCTTCCCTGCCTCATAAAGTCCCCACCAGATCCCTGTCATAACCATATCTGACTTATATTTCTCAGTTGCAAAGTCCTAAATAATCTTATCTCCTCTTGTTTTTTCTTTCCGCTATTTTATAGTCCTCTCATCTTAGTGCTTTCTCTGTCCTCCCCCGCCAGCACCCTTTCCTCCTTCAGATGCTTCCTGAAAACCTACCTCTTCAAGTCCTCTCCTCAATCTTCTGTAATCCTTTCTCTCCCTGTCACATGAATTGTTGTCCAGGCTTTTCTCTTTGTTTGTTTGCTTTATTTCAACAGTAACAGAGGGACAAATAGTACATCTTACCTTTGGCCACAGTCCCGCAGTTGGATCCATGCAGGGACACACCCTTGCATGTGCACAAAGCATTTCTCATGGATACAAGCGTGTCTACCATTTGAATCCAAGTGCAGGACTGAGCCTGTGTTTGAAAAACCCCATGTAAACTTATGTTGAGAGATCCTTGTTTATCGAGGTCCCTATGAGTCAGGCTCTGGGACTGTCTGCCCATTTAACAACTGTTAGACTTTCCCATTTTAAAATTACAGGGACTGAATATTCTATATTTTAAGAGACCAGATTAGTTTTATATATTGTCCTTCATTAGGTGTGTTCATGCCTATTGGAATTGTGCTGCAGCCATGGATGGGATCAGCTGCAATGGCAGCTTCATCAGTATCTGTGGTACTATCTTCCCTGCAACTGAAATGGTAAGTTTTGCATAGAGCAGTCAGTAACGCTAGACTACTGGCTTTGGAGGTCAAATGAGTGCCATGTCTATGGGCTGCCATAAACGTAAAATTACCAAATGATTTGCTAGTGGAGGGTTATGTTATCTAATCCTTGGTCCCTCCCTCCCCTCCAAAAAAAGAGCAATAACATTATTGGGAGAATGCTTGATATATTCCCACTCCAATTATTATTCTTTAAGTAGGAGCTAAAACTCCGGACATGGCACAACACTTGTGCCGCTGTGTTTGAGAGCCACTTAAAGAGCAGCTGGGCTGATGACTGGTGGGGTGGAGAATACCAAATGCGCTTGTGATGACAAATCCTTCAAACAATTGTTTCTTGAAAAATCAGCATTAACTGATGCTTTCAAAAATGAGTTACCAATGGATTTACCCTAGTATTTCTGTTTGTGTAGTCAACTATAAATGAGCCAGAGAAAGGGGGGGGGGGGGGGAGGAAGCAACAAAAGAATGCATTTATTCTCATCCATTTGGTGGTTCATAATGTGTCCTCCTTTGCTTGGATGGATATATTTGAACTGTAACTAGAAGCCAATATTTTTTTAAATGCCTAGTGGTTTTAGCTGCCTTTTTTTGTGGTGGGGGAGGGGGGGAAGCTACCTGAGACATCTGTACTTCAGAAAATGCTGAGCACCCGTATTCTGAAAACTAGGCTTCTTTCAGGTGTCTCAAATTGATACACACTTCCAATAAAGGCTGACAATGGACAAAGCATATTTTTACCTTAGGTGGGTTCTGACTGTATTTTTTAATGGAATCTAATATGGGGAATCACTTCTGGCATTATGAGCCCAATCTTGCAAATGCTTAAGCACATGTCTAAGTTTGCTCATGTGTCATTAATCATAGAATCATAGAATACTAGGACTGGAAGGGACCTCGAGAGGTCATCGAGTCCAGTCCCCTGCCCTCATGGCAGGACCAAATACTGTCTAGACCATCCCTGATAGACATTTATCTAACCTACTCTTAAATATCTCCAGAGATGGAGATTCCACGACCTCCCTGGGCAATTTATTCCAGTGTCTGACTACCCTGACAGTTAGGAACTTTTCCTAATGTCCAACCTAAACCTCCTTGCTGCAGTTTAAGCCCATTGCTTCTTGTTCTATCCTCAGAGACCAAGATGAACAAGTTTTCTCCCTCCTCCTTATGACACCCTTTTAGATATCTAAAACTGCTATCATGTCCCCCCTCAATCTTCTCTTTTCTAAACTAAACAAACCCAATTCCTTCAGTCTTCCCTCATAGGTCATGTTCTCTAGACCTTTAATCATTCTCGTTGCTCTTCTCTGGACCCTCTCCAATTTCTCCACATCTTTCTTGAAATGCGGTGCCCAGAACTGGACACAATACTCCAACTGAGGCCTAACCAGCGCAGAGTAGAGCGGAAGAATGACTTCTCGTGTCTTGCTCACAACACACCTGTTAATGCATCCCAGAATCATGTTTGCTTTCTTTGCAACAGCATCACACTGCTGACTCATATTCAACTTGTGGTCCACTATAACCCCTAGATCCCTTTCTGCCATACTCCTTCCCAGACAGTCGCTTCCCATTCTGTATGTATGAAACTGATTGTTCCTTCCTAAGTGGAGCACTTTGCATTTGTCTTTATTAAACTTCATCCTATTTACCTCAGACCATTTCTCCAATTTGTCCAGGTCATTTTGAATTGATTACCCTATCCTCCAGATTAGTCGCAACCCCTCCCAGCTTGGTATCATCTGCAAACTTAATAAGCGTACTTTCTATACCAATATCTAAATCGTTGATGAAGATATTGAACAGAGCAGTCCCAAAACAGACCCCTGGAACCCCACTTGTTATGCCTTTCCAGCAGGATTGTGAACCATTAATAACTACTCTCTGAGTACGGTTATCTAGCCAGTTATGCACCCACCTTATAGTAGCCCCATCTAAGTTGTATTTACGTAGTTTATTGATAAGAATATCATGCAAGACCGTATCAAAAGCCTTACTAAAGTCTAGGTATACCACATCCACCGCTTCTCCCTTATCCACAAGACTCGTTATCCTATTAAAGAAAGCTATCAGATTGGTTTGACATGATTTGTTCTTTACAAATCCATGCTGGCTGTTCCTATCACCTTGCCATTCCAAGTGTTTACAGATGATTTCCTTAATTACTTGCTCCATTATCTTCCCTGGCACAGAAGTTAAACTAACTGGTCTGTAGTTTCCTGGGTTGTTCTTATTTCCCTTTTTATAAATGGGCACTATATTTGCCCTTTTCCAGTCTTCTGGAATCTCTCCTGTCTCCCATGATTTTCCAAAGATGATAGCTAGAGGCTCAGATACCTCCTCTATCAGCTCCTTGAGTATTCTAGGATGCATTTCATCAGGCCCTGGTGACTTGCAGGCATCTAACTTTTCTAGGTGATTTTTGACTTGTTCTTTTTTTTTACCTTCTAAAACTACCCCCTTCCCACTAGCATTCACTATGTTAGGCATTCCTACAGACTTCTCGGTGAAGACCGAAACAAAGAAGTCATTGAGCATCTCTGCCATTTCCAAGTTTCCTGTTACTGTTTCTCCCTCCTCACTGACCAGTGGGCCTACCCTCTCCTTGGTCTTCCTCTTGCTTCTAATGTATTTATAAAAAGTCTTCTTGTTTCCCTTTATTCCCGTAGCTAGTTTGAGCTCATTCTGTGCCTTTGCCTTTCTAATCTTGCCCCTGCATTCCTGTGCTGTTTGCCTATATTCATCCTTTGTAATTTGTCCTACTTTCCATTTTTATATGACTCCTTTTTATTTTTAGATCATGCAAGATCTCGTGGTTAAGCCAAGCGGTCTTTTGCCGTATTTTCTATCTTTCCGACACATCGGAATAGCTTGCTTTGGGCCCTTAACAATGTCCCTTTGAAAAACTGCCAACTCTCCTCAGTTGTTTTTCCCTCAGTCTCGATTCCCATGGGACCTTACCTATCAGCTCTCTGAGCTTACCAAAATCCGCCTTCCTGAAATCCATTGTCTCTATTTTGCTGTTCTCCTTCTACCCTTCCTTAGAATTGTGAACTCTATGATTTCATGATCACTTTCACCCAAGCTGCCTTCCACTTTCAAATTCTCAACCAGTTCCTCCCTATTTGTTAGGATCAAATCTAGAACAGCTTCCCCCCTGGTAGCTTTTTCAACCTTCTGAAATAAAAGTTGTCTCCAATGCAGTCCAAGAACTTATTGGATAGTCTGTGCCCTGCAGTGTTATTTTCCCAACATATATCTGGATAGTTGAAGTCCCCATCACCACCAAATCTTGGGCTTTGGATGATTTTGTTAGTTGTTTGAAAAAAGCCTCATCCACTTCTTCCACCTGGGTAGGTGGCCTGTAGTAGACTCCTAGCATGACATCACCTTTGTTTTTAATCCCTTTTAGCCTAACCCAGAGACTCTCAACACTTCGTCTCCTATGTCCATCTCCACCTCACTCCAAGTGTGTTCATTTTTAATGTATAAGGCAACACCTCCTCCCTTTTTTCCCTGTCTATCCTTCCTGAGCAAGCTGTACCCTTCCATACAAACATTCCAATCATGTGTATTATCCCACCAAGTTTCTGTGATGCCAACAATGTCATAATTGTACTTATTTATTAGCACTTCCAGTTCTTCCTGCTTATTTCCCATACTTCGCATTTGTATATAGGCATCTAAGATCCTGATTTGACCTTGCCTCCCAGTTTTGCCTGACCCTCCTTTCTCTCTGCCATTGTAGCCCACGCTCCCTCCCATTTCCGACCCATCTCCCAGGTCTCCATGTTCTCCACTTACCTGTGGGCTTTGCTCACCTGTCCTCCGTCGAACCTAGTTTAAAGCCCTCCTCACTAGGTTAGCCATTCTGTATGCAAACAGGGTCTTCCCCCTCCTCGTAAGGTGGACGCCATCCCTGCTTAGCAGTCCTTTCTGGAATAGCATCCCATGGTCGAGGAAGCCAAAGCCCTCCTGGCGACACCATCCTTGCAGCCAGGCATTCACCTCCAGGATGCACCTGTCTCTGCCCGGGCCCCTACCTTCAACAGGAAGGATCGAAGAGAATACCACCTGCGCTCCAAACTCCTTCACCCGTACCCCCAGAGCCCTGTAGTCACTCTTGATCCGCTCAGTGTCACACCTCACAGTATCATTAATGCCCACATGGATGAGTAGCATGGGGTAGTAGTCATGTGAGAGTATTAATTTGAGTAGAGTTATGTACATGATCAGGTGTCCGCCGGTGGGGAATTTCTGTAAGGATTTCCCTTTGTTTTCAATCTCAATCTCATTTGATACTACACATTTAAAGTATAATACTAGAAATCATGGTAAGGTGCTGGGAAATTATCCAAAACGTATTTGGCTCTGGACTCAAGGAGACAGCAGTTCCTAATCCTATACAAGATAATTACCTTAGCAGCCAGAAAGGCTGGAAGCTTAATTTTTTCAAAGAATCTGTGGAGAAGATCTAAAATGTTGGCACTCGTGGACTTTTCTTACCCCAGAGCATAAGAGTGCACTAGATCCACCAAGGAAATGGTCCACCCTGTGACCAGTGCTGTATCGTTAATGCCCCTTCTGCAGTACAAGTAGAAGATAATGATTAAGGCTAAGATTTTTGTCATGGATATTTTTACTAAAAGTCACAGGCAATAAAGAAAAATTGGTGGAAGCCCATGATCTGTCTGTAACTTTTACTGAAAATATCCCTGACAAAATAGAAAGTTGCCCCACTGACATTTCCCCACCTTGGAGCTTCAGGCTCCCCCCCTCCACTGTCCCTGGGGGCTCAGAGCTTCAGGGTTCCCACCATCTGTTGCTTGGAGCTGTAGGGTCCCCCTGCCACTCATGGCAGCCAGGAGCTGTCAGGTTTCCCCATCACTGCTGTGACTGGGAACTCAGGAGGGCCTCTGTGTTCTCCCACTGCCTATGGTGGGTGGGAATTGCAGAGGCAACCTTCAGCTCCCAGCTGCTGTGGGCTGAAGTCACAGAATCTCTGGAAGTCATCACATGTTCCATGACTTCCATAGACTCTGTGACAAAATCATAGCGTTAATGATGGTTAATCACAAATGTCCAACACTTTGACACAGTTGTCAGTTCTCTGCACAGGCTCTTAAAGCTGCTGGGTAATCCTAAGCTTTTCTATTCCACCTTTCCTAGCTACAAGAAGCCAGGAGCAGAAAGGTATGAAGCCCAAGCTCAAGGCCGCATGAAGCCACTGACTCCTTCCCAAATCAGTGTTCATATTGGGATGGACGATAGGAGACGGGAGTCACCCAGGCCAACTGCTTGGGATCAGATTAGTCAAGTGTCTCTTTCGTCTCTGACTTCAGACAAGCTACCCAGAGGTGGCAATTTTATAGAGGAAGAAGCTGGCAAGTGGTCACTGCTCATTAATGACAGAGATGAAGAACAGTACATTTAAATGCTGCATCCCATAGCTGAACATGAAGTCAATATGATTCTTCACCAGTGAACAGCAAGAAACCCACATAAATATAAACGGAGCCCTTCTGTCCCTGTTTGCAAAACAACAGCAACTCAGAAATTCAGCATTGGATTGTGATGATCCACAGTGTGAAGTTGGAATCCACAAATCCTAGCATGACCCGTGTCATAGATCAAGCTGGGATTCAAAATCACAGCCTGTCCAGTCTTATTGACTCCCTTGTACTTCTTTTTGGAACGTCTGTGAAAATATTTTTAAACTAAATCTGACATTCATTTTCTAGGTCAAAGTGAAAACCAACATACTTGACAACAAAATAGCTTTGTATTTGGAGCTCATATTTTTACATAGAACCTAATCTCGTCATCTCAACATGGGAAAATTTTATATTTAGGGCTCAGACAACATGTGTGTATTGAAATGGAACAAAAATATATTAATGGTGTATTTTGCTGTGTATAAAACTTGTAAAATTCTGTTTCAAATATTATCATTTTTCCTGTGGCATCACTAATTTTATTTTATGAAGCGTGTCTCCATTTGCCAAACTTACTTGCTGCTTCCAACTACTCGGTTTAGGTTTTCCAGTTTTCTTCTGCATGTTCTCCAGAACTCTTTCTTCCCAGTAGAGTTCCATCTTTAGACATTTGTTAAGTCTTCAGATCTTCCCATACGGGATGAGATCCTACAAGGCACTTGGGACCCTGAAATCCACAGTCTGAGCTCCCCATTTTGTTGAATCTTTTGACACTCCCAATAACTGTCGTGTTCAGCTGTTGCTTTGATTTGCAGAATGGCATAAATGTGCCACTGTAAGCTCAGTGGCACATTCGTGCTAATGCATTGAGGAGATGCTTTCCAACCTGGAGTGCTCATTCTTGGTCTTGATGGGAGCAAGAATGTTAGAGGTGACATGCTCAGTCTTCGTGCTAGTGGATTGGTTAACAGTGCTCTTCAAGGGCTCCAGGGAAGCTGTGGGGACACAT
Source organism: Rafetus swinhoei (assembly GCA_019425775.1). Taxonomy (NCBI): domain Eukaryota; kingdom Metazoa; phylum Chordata; order Testudines; family Trionychidae; genus Rafetus; species Rafetus swinhoei. The sequence continues at coordinate 59,496,974 of CM033437.1, forward strand.
CAAAAGCCGAGATTCAACAGAGAGGTGGGGTTTTGGAGGATTTTCTCTGCAGATGGCAGGTGAAATAGTAGATTAAAGCCCTCTTTAACCCCAATCAAAATCCTTCTTGATATCTTGTGTTAGAGCTGGGTGATTAAAGGAAAGTCCATAACTGAATACTCACCCTATCCCTGCTACAAATTACTACGTCATTACAGATCACATCAGGCTAAAAGTGACTCTTACTTCGTCTCTGAGTTTTATCTTGGACCATAAACACACAGGGTTAAAAATTGCCACTAGGAGGAGATAATCATACTGGTGTAAAGGAGAATGCAAGTATTCATGGAGTTCCTGGGTGGTTGGAGCAGCTGAGGGACAGGGGTTGAGGTTACTGTACTGTTTTTAATAGCATCAGATAACACAACTTGTTGGTTGTTTAAAATAAAAGTGAAAACTGATTTAAAATGGAAATGATAGAGCATGGCCACCAGGCTCTCATTTATTCTGGTATGAATCATCTTCACGGTACCAGCAATTTGTTATTTAATCCTATCCTGGTGTATACCTTGGAATGTATATAAATGGGGCTTTAACATTTTTGAGGTGCTTTACCTCCCTGCTTACAGTAGTGTAATGACAAATCAAGGCAGAACAGAAAAGCCTTGTCTCAGACTGCTAAAGTATGAGCTTAACCACAGCAACGTTGTCTCCAAATTCACCCTCCGATACTGGTCCCTTAGTCAGGGCATTTGGAGTCAGGTGCTTTGTGGGCTGAGTGGGTGAAATCTTGGCCCCAATGAAGTAACAAACTCTGAAGGCTGCGGGTGGGGGGGGACGACAGGATTTTACCTTGGCAAAAGATCCCAGGGCAGTGGTGAAAGCACTGGTTTGGTTCAGTTGAAAGTCTGCAGGTTTCCCAACAAAGGGCCAAATCATACTCTCACTAAAGTAAATGTTCACACTCCAGCTGACTCTGAGGGAAAGAATGTTGTGTCTGTAACACTGGGTGGGAAATTGGTTCCCATCGTAATGTCGTGTGTGTCCTTTTTAATAATTCCCTTATATTTAGGTTACTCTCAATGGAGCCATTCATCTGTGTTGAGGAATCACATCATTTGCTAGATTGTAATTGCTAATTTTATTTTTTAATTCCATTTCAAAACTATAAAAACATATTAGATAATTTAACAGTGTTTATACAGCTGCAAAAATACACAGTAAAACATGCAGTAGCTGGCTGGTCCTGGTCATAGTGACAGTTTTTCTATTGTTTGGACTAATTTAAACGTTTTCATATCAGTCTGTGGAATAAAGCTGGGGTTTTTTCACACCTTTTTCTGTCTCTTTTGGGTAAATGAAACAAAAATTTGAGAATAAGCAGAAGCTATTGGACTGCAGAATCTGCACCTCTGATGTTCTGTGAGCACTGAGTAGCTCAGGTTAATAAGATGTGGCTTTCAAAAAAACTCACGTTTGGCCTTACTTTGCTCCTGCCAAACAAAATGCCATCCCTACAGCGCACATAATGCCAGACAGATTTGCTTTTTTTTTTTTTTTTTAATTTTTTAAAATCACATTGCAAATGCATTAGTTTAAAGATATATCTTAGTCGATCTCAAAAGTCGGCTCAAGACCAGTTCAATATATTTATTCTTAATATAGGCACAGAGAGTTAAAGGGAGAGAGAGAAAAAGAGATCTGTTACTATGTCAAAAGTTTATTTGAAAATGATACTGGAGTAGACAGTTACAATATAACAGTATTTCTCAAAGTAGTCCACGAGACCATTTTGAGAAACCTGCTAATTGGCCACGCTGGTTTGTTTATTTACTGGCGCTGTGGCCATGGAGCCTCATGGCTCCTATTGGCTCCGTTTCACTGTTCATAGCCAAAGGGAACTGCGGGAAGTGGCATGGGCTAAGCCATCATTTCCCACAGCTCTCCTTCACTGTGAATGGTGAAACGGAGCCAATAGGAGCCACTTAATGGAATGGAGCAAGGAGTAGGTTTAGGTTTTATTTAATTTCTTTATTAATGAGCTCAAAGAAGAGATAAATATAGTAATTAAATTTGCCTCATGTCCTAAGCTCAGAACTATTTCAAACCTCACTGAGAAATAATATAATGGAGCCTAGAATAATTAGACACAGACAGGAAAAATTCAGGCTCTGATCCTGAAACTTGTTCCATGTGAGTGGAACCAGTGTTCTCAATGAGCCCCCGTTGACATCATCGGGGCTATATGAAGGTGCATGGGACTAGATGGAAGATTGTCCTTAGAATTTAGGAAGTTACTTGCTTTTTGAGCAAAAAGAGTCACTATTTTTGTACAGCGCCTAGCACTAAGGGATCCTCATTTATCACGGGGTCTCCTCGGCAGTACCTCAATACTGCCATTATTACTTGAGTGGGGCCAAGGTTCACACTAGAAAAATACAAACTAATATATGTGAGGAAGAATAAATTAGGCCCAGTTATTCAATAGGGCTACGTCTACATTGGCAAGATTTTGCGGCAAATACTTTTAACGCAAGAGTTTTTGCGTTAAAGTATTTGTGCAAGAGAGTGTCTACACTGGCATGTGCTTTTGCACAAAAGCATCCGTGCCAGTATAGATGCTCTCTTGCACAAGAAAGCTCCGATGGCCATTTTAGCCATCAGGCTTTCTTGCGCAAGTAATTCATGTTGCCTGTCTACACTGGCCTCTTGCGCAAGAACAGTTGCACAAGAGGGCTTATTCCTGAGCGGGAGCATCATAGTTCTTGCGCAAGAAGCACTGATTTCACACATTAGAACGTCAGTGTTCTTGCGCAAGAACTCCCCACCAGTGTAGACAGGCAGCATGTTTTTGCGCAAAAGCAGGCGCTTTTGCGCAAAATCATGCCAATGTAGACACAGCCTAGGAGGTTGGAGTTAAGTTCTTACTTAGATTTTTCCAGCTGTGAGGGGATCTTGTATTGGGAGTACTTGGGGAAATCTGGGAGGCTACATAGCCTACTGGGTAGAGCACCAGAGTGGGACTTACTTAGGAGACCCGGTTTCTGTTCACAGCTCAGCCCCTGGCCTGCTGGGTGACTTTGGACAAGTCCCTTTATCTCTCTGTGCCTCCGTTTTCCAATTTGGAAAATGGAGATAATGATGTTGTCCTTTAAAGCTTGGGCTTGACTGATGAAAATTGCTACATCAGAGCTAGATATCATTTTATGTGGTTTTAATTTTTTTTTTCTTAAAAATGCATGTCTCAGGGGCCCCCAGAGCCTGGGATGGGCATTTTTGTTGTAAGTAAAAAAAAAAAAAAATTTTTTAAAGCATGGTTCTTGTGAGCTTTTATACAACTATTCCCTGATGTATGATTGCTCCATATTTGTATGAAGTGTTTTATCACACTGAAAATGACCACAAGAATGGGTGGAATAATTTCCATATTCCCTTCCTCTCTCTCTTCCCCCCCCTCCCCCCCCTAGCAAATTTAGGCAGAGATTCAATTTGAACTGCACCCAAGCTAGCATCACTTTCTTAATGACTAAGTATTCTTGCCAGGAACGTACTTCCTTTCATGCATTTGTGTAAAGAAAACAATGGGTAGGTGGTAAAATGATACAATGGAATAGAAAAATGTTACATCAGCTAATATTGAAATGCCAGATTTAATTTCCTCTTCTAAAAAGTTACGAGGAGTCCTGTGGCACGTTAGAAACTAACAGATTTATTAGGGCATAAACTTTTGTGGGTAAAATCCATTTCATCAGATGAGTTGCACTCCAATTCATCCGATGAAGTTGGTTTTACCGACGAAAGCTTATGCCCTGATACAGTGTTTCCCAAATGGTGTTCCACTGAACCCTGGGGTTCCGCAAAGTAAAAATAAAGGTTCTGCAAGAAAATTCCATTACAATAACATTTTATGATTAAAAAATAATTAATATTTAAGCATTTATGAATTTTATTGAAAACAATTTTCATTTGTGTTTGCCACGATAAGTGTCCCTGTGTAATGCCAGCTTAGCCAGAGTGGAAATGATGATGTCACTACTCAGCGCTGCACAGTCCATCAGTGGTGCAATCACCTGTTGTATACCTCCGTAGATCCCCATACTCACTCTCAGGGAGCGTGGATCACGTGGGTGAATGAATACAAATATGTAGCACCAAACTGTACCAGCAGTAACTCCACAGACATGCACTGATAGTTAAGAATATTTCTCCCTCTCTTAAAAATGTGTTGGATGAAGCAATACAGATTATTAATTATATAAAAATTCGACCATTATAATCAAGACTGTTCAAAATTATGTGTGAAGATATGGGCAGTCAGCACACAGCCCTGCTTCTACATACAGAAGTCAGGTGACTATCTCGAGGCAAAACCACTCTTCACATTGAAAACTGCCAATATAATGCATATTTGTTTTTGAGCTTTATTTTTTTGTACACATTAAATGTGATTTTTGTTTTTAAATATGTGTAATTAAACTAAATGTTTATCTCATAACCTTGTTTATAATTTGTTTATTATTATCCTTACTTATTTGTGGTCTACTTTTTCAGCTTCATATATAAGACTGTTATTAGGGGTTCCGCAAAATTCTTTCTGATTTAAAAGGGTTCTGTGGCCAAATAAAATTGGGAAACGCTGCCCTAATACATCTGTTAGTCTCCAAAGTGCCACAGGACTCCTCGTTGTTTTTGCAGATACATACTAGCATACTGAGACTTCTAAAAAAGTTAACAGACACGGACTTATTCCTCATTGGGAAATCATCTGAGAGTGGCAAAGAAAACCAGAAGTGGTGAGGGGCAAATATACTGCTCTTACTTGTGGATCAGTTAAGAATAAATTGTGACGGCGAGTTGGGGTTTCCCTGATCCTGCACCCCCGTAGCAGCCAGAATAGTCTCCACCAGCCAGTAGAATAGAGAGGGTTTATTGATTTTCCAGAATACAGCACAGCCACATGATGTGGCTACTGGGGGCAGGCCCCTAGGGTTAGGGTCCATCACCCCTAGCCCCCAGCTTAGCCTGTTCTCTCCATGCTTCCCAGACAGCAACTGCCTCCCCCCAAGGCCCTGCCCCCCAGCCAGGTGTTGGTCTCCGCCTTTCTCCCTTTGTCTCTCTCCCTGGGAGGCTGAGCCTAGGTGTCTGGGTTAATACACATTTGGGTGAGTCAGTGGGAATCACATCACAACGCAGGGGGACACCGGGTTACAGAGCAGACAGCACCCCCACTACGTCACACAAATACAACAGAAGACACATTCATTTCTGTCTCTGTTGCCAACAAGTGCAACTGGAGAGGCAGGTGAAGCTGATATATAGATTCTCAGTGCAAGCTATTACTGCAGCTGTGCATTTAGTTTCTTCCCCAGATTTTTTATATATATATATATATATATATATACACACACACACACACATACAGGGCTCGCCGAGCGTCGGCAAGCCCTGCTCACCAGCCGCACGGTTCTGCGCATCAAATCTATTTGTCGAGCCCTGTATACACACACACACACACGCGCGCGCGAAGATAACGAAGATAACTGGGGAAGTCTTCCAGGAAAAAAAGATTAAACAACAGAAAAAAGCCTTTTTTGTCCCTCCTGGAATTCATCATCCTGGCATAGAGGAGGAGTAAATCTGCTGAAAGAATATCTGAGCTCTCTTGTACCACCATTCAAGTCCATCATTTTCTCCGTGGTGATTTGTGGAAGAAAAGGCCTGAAATACAATCTGTTACCCAGAATAGCCACCAGATGTCAGTACAGGTATAAACACAAACTCCACCAAGGACTGGTTGGTTAATTCCTCTTTCATTTTTGAAGCATCTGAAACCCCAAACATTTTAATGAGTACTGGAGAGAGAGAAATGCAGAGGGCAGTTTGTGGCAAATAATAAAGAGGGTCTAAAGTGAGAAGAGGGCAGGGGACTGGACTCGATGACCTCTCGAGGTCCCTTCCAGTCCTAGTATTCTATGATGCTATTCCATGATACTGTAACCTTGGAACAGTCTTCTTTCAGATCCTCTTTGTTTGCCTTCAGTTATGAATTGCTTGTTTGGCATATTTGACAGTCAAATGTCTCCCAAGCTCCACATATGCTGCTTATTGAAATTATTACTATTTTTTTCTTGACAGCTGAAATTTTAAAAAGAAAAAATACTTCACATTTGTGGCACTGAATAGCATTGTACACTTACACATCTCGGCTTGCATGTTTGTTTTAAATTAACTTTTTTGTGAAACCCAATTTTCTTCTTCAGCTGTGTTATTTGACTAGTGGTTGGGTGGGGGAGCTGTAATCCTTAGGTATTTTGATTTCATAAGGCTTTTGACAAAGTCCCACGTAACATTTTTATAAGCAATTAGGGAAGTATGGCCCAGATAAAGCTCCTGTCAGATGGGTGCAAAAGAGATTGAAAGACTAGTAGTTATCAGTCTTTTACTGCCCAACTGGGAGGGTGTATATCATGGAATCCCGAGGGGGTTTGCCCTAGGTACCAGTTAGTATTTTCACTAATGACTTGCATTATGGACTGGAGCCTATGTTCAACATTTTCAGATGACATCAAGCTGGGAAGGGTTGCTAGTACTTTGGAGGACAGGATTAGAATTCAAAACATCCTTGACAAATTGGAGAATTGTCCTGAAATCAACAAGATGAAATTCAATAAAAGAGTGCAAAGCACAACACGTAAGAAGGAAAAATCAAATGCACAACTACAAAATGGGGCATGTTGGCTAGGCAGCAGTACCGCTGGAAAGGATGTGAAGGTTATAGTGGATCACAGATTGAATGTCAGGAATGTCCTTCATTTGCAAAAAAACAAAACTAATATTCTGGTGTTTATTAACCGGAGTGTTGTATGGAGGACGCAGGAGGTAAGTGTCCAGCTGTGGTCTCATCAGGCTGAGCAGAGCCGGAGTACAGTGTCCAAAGTTCTGGGCACCGCAATTTAAGAAAGATGTGGACAAATTGGGAAAGAATCCAGAGGAAAGCAGGAACACGATAAAAGGTTTAGAAAATTTAACCTATGAGAAAAAGCTAAAAAAGGGGGGGAGGGGCATGTAGTCTTGAGAAAAGAAGACTGGGCAGGGACCTGATAAGTCTTTACATATATTAAGGGCTATTATAGAGACAACTGTGATCAGTTGTTATCCATGTACACAAAATAGGAGAATAAGTAATTGATGTAATCTGCAGCAGGGGATATTACAAAAACCTTTCTATCAGGGTAGTTAAGTACTGGTAATAAGTTTCCAAGGGAAGCTGTGGAATCTCTGTCCTTTGAGGTTTTCAATAACAAAAGTTAGACAAGCATCTGTCAGGGCTGATCTAGGTATGTAGAGGCTGGGCTAGAGGACCTTTTGAACTTCCCTCCAGCCCTCTGTCTTCTCAAATTATTTTAGAGCCTATGGTATCAAAAGCAGCCCAATTTGGGGCTCTCAGTTTTGAAGCACTTAACTTGAAACTTTTAGGGCTACTCCTCTGCACCCAAGGATTTGGTTGAGTCCTGTTTAAATTAATGAGACTTGGGCATACGTGTAAGTTAAGTATAGGCTTACTTGCTCTTCTGAAGCAGGGGGCTTAGATGTCTCAAGCTGGCCGTGTAGAAGTAGTGGATATATGTTTGACAGGTGAGTCTCAAACGCTTCAGAGGAGCACCCCTAAATTTGGATGTTTTTCTTATTTAGTCAGTAATCTTTTATTAAAAACTAGATCAACTGTTGACCGTACAAGCTTGCTTTGATAAGACTAGAGTGACTTTGAAGCAGTCTGGGATTGCGAGACCCTCCCAGAGCAGGATTGTACTGTCTTTGTCCAAAGCAGTACTGTATCTTTGCCAACATACCACAACTGTAATCTGTGAGTGCCATCTCTGTGGATAAGGAAGAGGGTAATTGAATCACTCTGCATACCCTTGATTGTAAGCTCCTGAGGGCAACAACTGTTTCTTCCTGTGGTGATACAGCATCCAGAACAATGAGTTCTGATCCACTGTGGACAGTGTTGCATTCCAAATACTAATAGCAGTGAATTTTCTGACAATTCTGTGAGATCAGAAATTTTAGCCAGAATATGCCAGTTTATTATGCTTTTAATCTGCTTCCTGTGTCTTCCTCTCTGGCTGTATTCAATATATTCCTCCAACAATGCATTAAAATCTCTACACAGGTCTTTTAGCAAAATTCAGCTGACAGCTAATAATAGTAACATTTTTTTTTACTTCCTCTCATAGCATTTTTAAAACTTCTCTTTGGGAAGGAATAAATCAAACGATCTGTGACCATTTTTTTCACTCTTCCAGAAAGCTCTCTCAGAGCATGCAAATTGTTAAGTATTCACCATTTGCCCTCATTTTCATGAGCATTATTTATCACTTTCCAAAGTGCACAGTGTTCCATTGGGCTTCACTGTGGACAGCAGATTAGTTAAAACATATGCTGGCCATTGCAAATGTATTCTTATTTATTAAACACAGACATTTATTAGAAGCCCAGATCAATGGAAGATAGGTGTCTAAATATCTTTGATGTTCTGGATCAGACAGCCCAACACTCACTCATTTGAGTAACTAAGAACTGTGCTCTTGGTCTTTACTGGATTGATCCTAGAACCCCTAGGCTATGTCTACACTCGCGCGGCTTCTTGCGCAAGAACATCTTGCGCAAGTGTTCTTGTGCAAGAAGCCTTGCGCAAGAAAACGTCCACACTGCCATGTGCAAGCTGTGCTTTTGCGCAAGAGCGCCCATGGCAGTGTGGACGCTCTCTTGCACAAGAAAGCTCTGATGGCAATTTTAGACATAGGGCTTTCTTGTGCAAGAAATCCCTGCCGAGCGTCCACACTGCCCTCTTGCGCAAGACCCCCTGCGCAAGAGAGCTTACACCTGTTAAAAAAAAAAGAGCGTAGCTCTTGAGCAAGGAGCCCTCTTACCATGCCGTACTGTAAATTTACTTGCGCAAGAGCGGGCGGGCAGTGTGGACACTCTGCAGATTCTTGTGCAAGAACGGCCGTACTTGCGCAAGAAGCCGCGAGTGTAGACATAGCCCTAGAGTTCAAAGCATGACCGTCCACATCTTGAGTTAAACATCCCATCTTAAGAAGGCAATTAAGCATGTGCTTAACTTTAAGCACATTGGTTCTTACTAAGAAAGCACTTACACTCAAGTTGAAATCAGTGGAACTACTCTCATGCTTAAAGTGGACACATGCTTAAGTATCTTATTAACATGGGGCCCGTAACTTCAAGCACCTGCTTAAAATTTTGGACATGCTGAAGTGCTGTGTGGTTTCCAGGCTGTGATTGGTCTCATGGAAGTCAATGGAGCTACTCAGTCATGTGCTTAAAGTTACACATCTGCTAAATATTTCATCTAAGTTGCCTAGCTGGAAACTGTAGCCGACTTGTATCTTTTTTTGAATCAGACACACTGCTCAATAGGTTACTTTATGACTGACTTAAGGGTTTGCAGGATCTGGCCCAAACTGCCTGATCAAACGAATCTTTGCCCAGTGGAGTTCCTGCTGCAACAAGAATTACCAAGGGCCTGATCTAAAGTCCACTGCAGTCCATGAGAGTTTGGCCATTGATTTCAATAGGCTTTGGTTGGGTCTTTTACTGAGGATGGAGTTGCAAGCGCAGGCCCTGAATTTTGAAGGCGAGTCTCAGTTTTTTGTAAAACAAAAACAAAACAAAATCCAGTCCTTTCACAGGGTTAATGTTATTTTAAGATACCTCTGCAATGCAGCTGCAAGTCTGAAAGCTTGGCTGGGGGAAGGGGGATGCGAGGAAGGGGGAACCTGCTCGCCAGGAGACAGCTAATTAAATATATACTGTCACTGATATACAAGAGAGCACTGAGGCAATATAATTACTGTAATTGTGCAAGATACATACTGCAGAATTGCTGTTTGTGTTGGTTTTTTTCGCTCACTTTGTATGACAGTAGAATTAAAAATAACGTAACTGCCAAATTTAATCAAACCACAACAGAAAAGTAACATTCTTTCACTCCATTGTTTGTTTTAACAAGGAGTCCTGTGCCACCTTAAAGACTAACAGGTTTATTTGGACATAAGTTTTCTTGGGTAAAAACCACTTAGATGACTCCTCGTCGTTTTTGCAGATGCAGACTCACACGGCTACCCCTCTGAGACTTGTTTGTTTTGTGTAGAGTAAATGTAGCTTGTTAGGCGGCAGCGTGCTGGGAGCAAGGAAACATGGTGGGGGTGTGGTAATGCTCTCTTTACTTTTTATTGACCCAGATCACGTGTAATAGTTACCTTTCAGCAGTAAAGATGAACTGACTAGCCAAATGCTCTTCTTAGCATGTGCACAACATGCCTCAGGACAGGTGGCATGCGACCATGATTCAAACAAAATTTGGTTTGCTAGTTGGATCATTAGCTTCCCTGGCCAGGGACAGGTACCGATGGGGGCATGTAATGTGGACACTGATCCGTGCTCCTTTTCTCTCTCCTGCCAAAGGCTCACAAAAGTAACTCACAAAATACATCCATTACCTGTGATTATAGCAGTCCTCAATAAGCTGCTAATGGTTACAGTAACAGAGCTGGGTGCTTACACAAAAAAGACACAGGAGACTTGAGAAATGAATTAGAGAATGTGTGTGTGTGTCACACGTGGATGTATTGAATTTGCCTAGCTGTCTGATTTGTGATGACATTTTGTTTAAGGTTGGTGTCTCTGTTGTTCCCAAGGCAACTGCATCTGGAGTATTAAGCTCAGTTTGGGCGAGTCATTGCTAGAAAGATACTGAAGAAGTAGAGAGAGTGCAACAAAGAGCAACAAAAATGATCGGGAGCCAAGATAAGCTGTATAATTTGATTAAAGAAGAAAAATGGGGTGTGTGTCTGTGGGGAGACATGGTAACTGCCCACTAATATGGGAAGGCTATGTGAATCCCAAGGAGGAAGGGGAATTATTTATTGTGACACACAGGGGAATTGCTAGGAGTAATAGGAGGAAATTAAGACAAGGAAAATTCAGGAGGAATATTAGGAAAAGCATTGAGATTTATTTTATTTTTAGACTTTCCTAGGCTCCACATCAACATGGTAACTCAGCACCTCACACACATTCATGAATTTACCCTCACAGGAGCCCCAGTCTAAGTGTATTATTATTATCCCCATGTTACAGAAGGGAAACAGTGTCAGAAAGATGAAAGCCTGAGCTGCATTTAAAAGTTTACAGGTATGACTCTGTTGGTTAACAGGGTGACTTTTTTTACCAGTATATCTATACTTGTAAAAGCTGTACTTGGACCATTATTCTGGTAGAAAGGTGTTTCATACTTGTATCATTTTTCTTAAAGCACTACCGGTATAAGCGCATCCACATCAGTATAGCTGCACTCTCGCTAGCAGAGTAGTATTGCTTTAGCTACACCAGGCTAGGTGAATCAGAACAGCTTTTTTACATATTCTCTACCTTTCTTGGCCAAGGTTACAGAGGTAATTTGTTCCTGGGAACTGAAATAGAGCTCCTGATTCCCACTTGACTGTCTGAACCATATGACCAGCCAGGGGCAGTGCAGGGAGCAGGAGGGGTCACATTTGCCCAGATGCCATGGGTAGGAGGGGACGGCTAGCAGCCAGCAAAGAATCTAGCAGGGCAGCCCTAGCACCTGCAGCAGGGGTCTGGCCTCCTCAGCACTCACCAGAAAGGGAGGGGTTGTCTGACCCTTCCCTGGGTCTCTGTGACTAGCCTTTCTCTTCCAGATGTATTAGGTTGTGGGCTAATCTCTGAAGGAAAGTAATGGAAGCCCCTTCACTTTGATTTGTAAAACCAGATTGGACAAAGACCAAGGCATTTGAAAATCTGTTATTGCTCTCAAGTTAACCCCTCTAGACAATCACAAATGTGGCTTTGCTCAAAGCATCCTATCAGCATTTTCAGCCCGAGGGAATTTGGCCTAGAGGAGATGTTTGATGGTAATATTTGGGACATAAGGAGTTCAAATGAGGATGATGCCAAAGCAGAGCTTTTACTTTCCTCCTTTAAAGAAGTGTTTTCTGTTTGAGGTAACAAAAGCCTGACACTGCTTGGTGACGCTGTCCTTCTAGTTAATGTTGTCATTGTTGATTGTTTAATGCACCATTTTTTATAAAACCTTAAACCCGAGGACCAAAGTGCTTTACAAAGAAATAATGAATCAAGCCTACGCCCTGGTCTATGCTACAAGTATGTTGCTTTGAGGCATGAATAATCCACACCTTGGCGTGACATAGTTATACCGACCTAAGCACCAGAGCAGGGCCGGCCTGAGCCATTCGCGTGCCCCGGGAGCGTGGCGCCGCCCCCGGGAGTGCGACGCATGGGCAGCCCTGCCCCCAGACGCGCGGCGCCTCCGGCCCCCGGGCACCCGGCGCATGCGTGGCCCTGACCCTGGGCGCGTGGAGCACGTGCAGTGCCGCCCCTGCCCGGCCCGGCAGCCCCGCGCGGCGCCCCCTACAATGGGGTGCCCCGGGTGGTAGCCCGGCTGGCCCGTACCTTGGGCCGGCTCTGCACCAGAGCAGTCAGTGCGATGTCAGCAGGAGAGCAGCTCCCACTGACACTGCTACTGCCTCTGGCGGAGGTAGATTAAGCTGATGGGAGATGCTCTCTCCCATTGCCTTGGAGCAGTGGTGGGCGAGCTGCGTCCCGTGGACCATAGGCGGCCCCTCAGGTTCTATGTGTGGCCCATGAGCCATTTTGTTTACCATTGCCAATGTTCAGGATTGCCATATTCCGCTGGTTTCTGCCCTCATAGTTTTTTCTTACTAGTATTACTAAAGCGAGCCACATGAAAAGCAAAGGCGTGTGAAGTGAGGTGTGTGCTGATTGACTGTAAAAGCCACATGCTCTCTCTGCATTCAGTCAAAATGCTGCTGCAGTTGAATTGGTGCACCCTGCAAATTCTAGGTAGGCAAGCAAACTACCCTAACCGGGGAGACTGTCTTGGCTCTGACAAACTTGCAGCCTCCTGAGAGGAAGAAGGGCCACTCATGTGGCCCACTCAGGGCCGGATTAAGGGGGGGGCTAGCCGGGCAGCTGCCCAGGGTGCCAACCTATGGGGGTCGCCTGATGGCAGCTGTAAGGTGTGTAGCGCTGGGGGGCGGAGCCGCGCATGCGTCGCGTGCCCGCTGCCCAGGGCGCAGGAATGGCTCGAGCCGGCCCTGGGCCCACTCACTAGCCTAGGTTGCCCGTTGCTGTGTTAGGCATATTTGTTACAGTGCAACCATAGACAGCTTGTGCCACCTGATACTGGGAGGAAGGGAGACAGTGTAAAAGAGAGGACAGGTGACCACCCCCCATGTCTTATGGGAAGAACTTCCAGCCACATCTCTTTGGTCCAGGGCAGCCAGTCTCACCAGTTCATGGGGGGTGAGAGCATGGGGCCAGGTGAGCAGAGACCAGGGCACCTGCTCCCAGCACCATTCCCAGCTATCCCCCACCTCTGCCTGCCCCACCAGAGTTACCTGTGAGGAAGGAGGCAACTCTGTCCTTCTCCTGCTCTACCTCACCCCATCCCACCCACCATGCTTAGGCTGTCTTTTGTGGCTGGGCCCAGACAGGGTGTGACACAGAGTCATTTCTCACACGGCTGAAGCTGGCTGCTCACGGTCAGGGGTGGTTGCTCCATGGAGCACGGCTGCTGCCTGAGAGAGCCTGTTTGGGGAGGCTGTGGCTTCTGCTTCTTGTCTGGGTCCAGCTGCTGAGGACAATGTCCATGTGAGCCAGAAATGTGCTGCAGGGAGGGGGCAGAAGTTGCCACCTCTCCATCTGGGGTCTCACAGGTAGCTGTAGCTCTACACAGAGCAGTGACCCAGAGCAGCCAGCATGAGAAACAGCTGGTCCCGACCCCTCTGCTTCCTACCTGGGCCTGGCTACCAAGGGCAGGGGCCAAGCATGCTGGGGGCATGCAAACGGGAGAAGAACAGAGTTCTTTCCCCTCCCTCTCAGCAGGCCAAGCAGAAATCTGGTGTGTGTTGGGCAGCGCGGGACTTGACCCTCACATGCCCCTCCCGCATCCCACCTCTGAATGTTAGTGGTACAGCTGTATTGGTGCAACTGCATAGATGCAGCATTTAATATTTGAGGTTTATGCTTAGTGTACTAGTCCCATTTTATAGAGTGGTAAACTGAGATAGAAAGCTCTAGCTCAACCAGTGTCACTGTCATCCTATATGTTGACCATTAGAAATCCTTACACGCTAATTTACTTGGTTTACATCAAATTTCATCAAATTTCTCATATCAGCGTTATCTGTTTATACCCTGTTATTTAGACGGTTTGAAAATGTGTTGTTTTTTTAAAATTAGTCTCTGGATTCCAGTTTGGGAGTGTTTCCAGAATCCATCATTTTGACAGCTATGGCTTTCTCCTCACCAGTCATGATTTTATAGACTTCACCTCTATTCCAAGCTGAAAAGTCCCAGTCTTATTAATCTCTCCTCATATGACCATTGTTTCATCCCCCCTAATAATTGTTGTTGCCTTTATCTGAATCTTTTCCAATTCCAATGTCTTTTTGAGATGGGGTAACCACATCTTCACACAATAGTCAAGATATGAGAGTACCATGGATTTATATAGAAGCAATAGTATATTATGATCGCTATTACCAAGCAATCCAACTATTGTTATGCTTATAAAACCTCATGGAATCTTTTTCAGGGAACAAGACACTCTGCCATTTTTATTTAAAATGCTAACCAACTATTAAAATTAGTACATGCATATACACACACCAAAAAGTTTCTGCATTTGTGTTATAGCTACCAGTCCTTATCATTGCTTGAGTCAGGCCAGTGGCCTACTAGACTGAACATGAGCGGGACCTGGGCCTCTGTCAGCTGCATAGCGATGCTCCATTGCTGTCGCAGAACAAACCCAAAGGTTGCCAAGGTGTCCAGCATTGACCCGGACAGTCCAGTATTTTCTCCTGCTGTCCAGTAAAAAAACTCAGAAAACACCAGACACCTACAATTTCTGGTATTTTCTGATTTTTTTTTCCCTGCCAGGAGGTGAAAATACTGGATACCTGGCAACCCTACATACACTTGGCAACCTGCCCCCTCGCCCCCAACCCTCCCACTTACCTGGTTCCACAGAGGAACTGTCTTCTGGCTCAGATCAGGAAAACAAGATGGCCGCTGGCAAAAAGCCTCAAAGGTTTTTTTTAATTTTTGTTTTGCTCAACAACTTTGGTCTCCCCTTTTTTTTCCCTCAACAGAATTTTTTCCCTGGTGTTTTTTTTTTTTTGGGGGGGGGGGGGGAGGGGAAGAGTGTTCAGTATTTTTGGTTAAACCATCTGGCAACCCTAAAAGACCCCGGCTCTCACCCATCTTTTATAGTAGTCGGTTCTCATGTAAGTCTATGGGTCTTGCTATTTCATGCTTGAATCACAAAGTAGTTGTTTCTCAAGGCTGGTTACACAATCATCTTCCATCAGCCATATTGGATCACTAATTGCAAACTAGCTGTTTTCACAACTGGTCTCCATCTCTCTATCTTGTATTTTGTTCATTCAGGGTGGATGCCTCTTGCACTTTAAGGTCACCAGGGTGATCAGGATGATAATGATGCTGGCCCCTTTGTTTCTTCACTCCCTCTTTTATAATTAGGCCCATCAGTTGCTGGCATCTTCTCCCTTGCCTACCCACACATACCTCATTCACACATAGAACAGCACATTCACACAAACAGCCAAAAAGCCTCGTTAAGAAGCTCTCAGCCTTGCCAAGCGGGCCACTAGGCTCCCCCAAACAAACAGCAAGTACATATGCTATAGACAACAAACTTACCTCAAGGGAACCATAATCACTCCTCCTGCACCTGGAGAACTCTCTCAGAAAACTCCCCTGCTAGCCACTTCTGTTTGTTAACTTCCTTAGGAGCACAAATTTGTATTCCACTATTCTGACTGCCTTTAAAATCTCAGCCCTATCCCCACAACACAGCATGCTTTTTTTCCACCGCCACCTTTTCGCCTCAGCTGATTCCACAGAAAGCAAATACAATTTGATTTTACGTGGTACTCTTAAAGGGGGAGAAGTGGGTGGGAAAGGCCGCAGAGTGGCAGAGGGAGATACTGAGCTGTCGGACATAAGAGGTGGGAAGAGAGGTTTGAGACCCCCATGTCAGTTGCTGATGTGTGGATGAGGATATCTAAGGGCAGCTGCCTCTCACACCAGCAGAAGATACGGATGTTAGAGTGTAAACATTGCAACTCTGTATTTCCATATGGTAACAACTTGAAAGTGCTCCTATCAACTAGGTCGTAGCCTGCTCTGAACGGACTACAGCCGTTGGTATACGCTTTGGGGGGTATTTAGCCCCAGCTATGGCTGTGGCCTCTCACACATTATCATCTAAAAACTGTAAAATGCAAATCCCTGCATACTGCTTGGTGCCTCTCTATCAGAGACAGCAGAGCTGGGGAAATAGGGGGCAGCTGCTTAAAGCTAGCTCCCCATGGCATCAGCTCTCAGACCCCCCCCCAGCCAGCAAGGGGGGAATGTGTGTAAATCGATTGGATTAACAGATAAGCCCCGGCTTATTGGATAATCAATTATAGTACTCGACTATACACTAACATCCCTAGTTGGGAGGGAGGAAAAGGGTTTGGGGGAAGGGGGCTACTTACTGGTGTGCTAGCAGGAAAGATGGCAGAGTCCCAGCCTTGCCAGTCACTCCCTTGGTGGTACTACTGCTCCCAGTGGAAACTCTGCAGGATAGCTCTCACCTGCTGGCTTGCTACCCCCAGTGGCCACTCACATATCACATCCCAGACAATGATGGAAAACAGTCCTTTCCCCAGGCTTCCAGTTGTCGTAGCATACCCAGACCCTGACCTTGCTTTAAGTTAGGAGAAGAGGAAGCTGCATACCAAATTTGGTGGCTATAATTCTTACCATTTAGGGGGAATTCTTGAACAGATTCACAGACAGACACATACTAAAATTTATAGAGAGCAATAAGAATTTGACCTTCAAACTGATCTTTTGGGGGGGAAAATGGATGGAGGAGGGGGATCAATTTGTACAGTGAACGAGGGCAGAAATACATGCTGCTTTTATCAGTTGCTCTAGTTCTTCATTTGCTGAAGAGTTTAACAGCAACTGAAGTCTGTTTCCATTACAGAATACAAGGCTGATCCAACACAGTGAAATTTAAATAGAACACCACATATTTCAAAGGTGACAACAAAAATTTACAGTTTAATAAGGCAGGTTTGTTCTAACGGTTCCTTTGAGACTGTGGTTGAAATATTTAAGAGATGCATTTTTTTCATGTCGCTTTGCTGTTTTCTCCCAACTGGTTCAGAGGAAGAAGGGAGGAACTGAAACCCTTCCCTGTGTTGGAAGGGTGGCCCTTTCCCTGTGTTGGTGAGGCTTGTGTTAACCCACAGATGTTGCGGTGATAAGCATGATATAAATAATAAATGGATAACATTGATTTTAATTATTTTATTATAACAGAGAAAGTGGGTCACAATACTTTCTGCCAGTCAGCTAACACAAAATGACTGCCACTGAAATGCAAGGATGGCATGTATAACATGGGAATTTATGCCCATCAGGGTCTAGTCTCTCCTTAATAAGTGCCCTGATATTGCTGAGACATCAATGCCTTCACTGAGATACTACTACTACACAGTTTTATAAAAAAAAAATCCAGTTCTGCCTCAGCGGATAATAAAGGCCCAATTTAGACTCTAAATATGAGATATTGAAGAAATTAGCTTATTTAGACTGAATGGAAAGACCATAATTCAGGTTTGGCAGGCTAGTGTAGAACATTTCTCATATTTGACATACTGCAGTTAGTTGTCTTTGCATGACAGCTCTCAGTGCAGGTGCTGATGGTGATGCTATGATCAGCACCAGAGCTGGAAAGCAGAATTGGTGTTATAGCACATCTTGCTGCAAGACCTCAAATGAACACACCTTTCCCACATAAGCTACACTGGAACACTGATGTAAGTTGATTTTCATTGAGCTTTCCTGTGGTTCTGAATAGATTACCCAAGTGATCCTTTGCTTATAAGGGTTTTTCACGGCATACTTCCAACATGCTAAAAAATGGGTGGAAATTCTTAGTTATTCTTTCAGATATATGCTAAAGGATTTCTATAGGTTTTTTTATAATTACATGGGATGACCCGGGTAATTTTAGGCTTGGCTTTGAATCGGGAGTGGAGGGAGGGGGAGAGAAATGGACTGGATGATCTAGGACTCAATTAAAGGAGATTGATATAATTAATGCAAGGACATTTCCAAAAATGTCAGTGACCCAGAATAATCTGCAGTTGCTTGAGGCAGGTAAGAACACTGTGCTTGGTTAGTTTCTATCACCACAGCTCATTGTATCTCAGCTCAACAAGTAAGCTTTCTTCCTACTGGGAAAAATGCACACAAAATAATCACGGAACTGCAGAATTAAGGCAAACACCTACCACATTCTAATACTATACACTCACTGATAATATGGACTTCATCATGTATATTCTCCATCCTAGAGGTTGTCAACTTCATTCTTATAATCTCATTCTAGCACTAAATTCAGGACTCCAGGTTGTTCACATGCAAGTACAATACTGTATGTATCTGCGACTCTTGTTAAGCATTTGCTACTCAGTATGAAATAAGAATGTTGTTTAATGAGCTAGCCTTAGAGCAGTGATCACCAACCAGTAGATCGGGATCTACTGGTAGATCTTGGAGCCTCTGACAGGTGATCCTGACTAGTTTGGCCAAGAGGCTATCAAGTGCCAGCACTTCAGCTGTCCCTCCCCTCACTGCTGCTCATTTCCTGCCCTTTGCCTTAGAGCTGCCCCTCCCTCAGGGGAGCCTCCTGCTTTCTGTGCAGGGCAGGGAAAGGAGAGAAGGGGTGCTGATGTCAAGCTACCTCCTCCCACTTTGTATCCTTTCTTCACGAAGCAGAGAGGGGGCACAACAGGACTTGGAATGGAGTTTGCTGGCTGCTTTAGGGAGTGGGCCAGGTCCAGGGCGAGCCCAAGGTCAGCTCAGAGCCCCTCTCTGAGGGTCAGCTCAGAGCCCCTCTCGCACTCCATATCCCTTAATCTAAGACCAGAGCCTGCACCCCAACCCTCTGCCCTAGCCTGATGAAAGTCAGTGAGGATAAGTAAGAGAGGGAGAATGGAGTGAGCAGGGGTGGGGCCTCAGAGAATGGGAGAGACTGATGCAGGGCAAGGGTATTTATATTTGAGGTAGATCTTGGATTGCACTTAAATTCAAAAAGTGATCTCGTGCTTAAAAAGGTTGGCGACCACTGCCTTAGAGCAAGGGTGGGGAACCTTTTTTGGTTCAGGGGCTGCTAACCCACAGAAAAATCAGTTGGGGGGCTGTACACATGTGAGAAGCAAAAAAACCCCCCAAACAAACCCTCACTGACGTGACCCCCACCTGAGAAACAGAAAGACATTACCCACATTCCCCTCGCACACCACAACCTGGGGGGTGGGGCAGGCTAGTAGATTTTGTATGCTCCAGTCCTGTGGGGTAATATTGGGGGGGGGGGCTGGAGTGCCAGCACGGGCTCCCCAATGCTGGGGGAGAAGTCCTGACCCTCAGGGTCTGGATCCAGGAAAGCCAAGGGCCCCATCCAGCCCCCCAGCTCTTAGGTTTCCCACCCCTGCTTTAGAGCTTTTTGTATGATAAATAGAGCCATCTTGCAGTGCTCTGTGCAGAGTCAGAACTAGAATACTTTTAAAAACAAAAATTGCCAAGGACAGGCTAAAAGTTTTTAAATTTTCAAATGAATATTTTTCAGGAAAATTGTATGTTATTTCTTTTAATTATCTTATAGAGCTAGCCAACATTTTTTTAAAATCTTAAACTTTGTCAAAAAAATTGTGTGTGAATTTTTTTGACCAGCTCTAGGATTTTCATTCAGACATAACAAGCTTTAGCATTTCACTTCAAAGAAAAGAGGTTAATAGAAGCATGATCCTTTGATTACAACTCTTTTGGTAGAGTCTTGATTTGTATTACTGTCGTGTAAATCCTAAGTAATTCCATTGTGCATTTACTCTATATTTACACAAATATAACTGAGGGTATGGCTACACTAGCTCGTTAATTCGATCTAGGTAGGCAAATCAGGGAACCGGAGTTGCAAATGAAGCCCGGGATTTAAATATCCCGGGCTTTATTTGCATGTTCCCGTCTGGCCGCCATTTTTAAATCCCCCTTAGTCCGAACGAACTGCCCGCGGCTACACGTGGCAGTTTAAAGTTAATCTGAACTAAGTCCTTAGTTCGGATTAACTGTTACTCCTCGTGGAATGAGGCTTCATTTGCAACTCCGGTTCCCTGATTTGCCTACCTAGCTCGAATAAACAAGCTAGTGTAGACATACCCTGAGACTGTAGAAATGCTCTGCATTAAATTTTTGCTTAGAACCAGGGCTATTTTCCTCCTCTATAAGGCACCAAACTAGTCACACAAAGCACTACCACTACCAAGCTGCCCAGCAAGAAGTTGCACAAGCAAATCCCCTTAGACACGCCAGCTTTACCAGTGCCACAACCAGCACCACTTCTTACACAGATGAGAGGTTAAGAAAACTAGTCTCACCAACTCTGAACAGGTTCTCCCAGTCAAAGGACCAGCCACAATCCCAGGTCAATTTATACCTTAGAATCACAGAATCATAGGGATGGAAGAGACCTCAGAAGGTTGAGTCCAGCCCCCTGCCCAAAGCAGCAGAACCAATCCCAACTAAATCAACCCAGCCAGGGCTTTGTCAAGCCGAGACTTAAAAACCTCTAGGAATGGAGATTCCACCACCTCCCGAGGTAACCCATTCCAGTGCTTCACCACCCTCCCAGTGAAATAGTTTTTCCTAATATCCAACCTAGATCTCCCCCACTGTAACTTGAGACCATTGCTCCTTGTTCTGCCATCTGTCACTACTAAGAACAGCCTCTCTCCATCCTCTTTGGAACCTCCCTTCAGGAAGTTGAAGGCTGCTATCAAATCCCCCTTCACTCTTCTCTTCTGCAGATTAAATAAGCCCAAATCCCTTAG
The DNA here is from genome assembly GCA_019425775.1 of Rafetus swinhoei. Classification (NCBI taxonomy): domain Eukaryota; kingdom Metazoa; phylum Chordata; order Testudines; family Trionychidae; genus Rafetus; species Rafetus swinhoei. The sequence goes on from CM033437.1 coordinate 59,518,015, forward strand.
CCTCTCCTCATAGGTCATGTGCTCCAACCCCCTAATCATTTTGGTTGCCCTCTGCTGGACTCTCTCCAATGCGTCCACATCCTTTATGTAGTGGGGAGCCCAGAACTGGACACAATACTCCAGATGGGGCCTCACTAATGCCGAATAAAGGGGAATAATCACTTCTCTAGATCTAATGCACCCCAATATGCCATTCACCTTCTTGACTACAAGGGCACACTGTTGACTCACATCCAGCTTCTCATCCACTGTAATCCCCAGGTCCTTTTCTGCCAAACTGCTACTTAGCCAGTCGGTCCCCAGCCTGTAACAATGCTTGGATTCTTCCGTCCCAAGTTCAGGACTCTAAACTTGACTTGTTGAACCTCATCGGATTTCTTCTGGCCCAATCCTATAATCTCTTTTGGTCATTCTGGACCCTATCCCTGCCCTCCAATGTATCTATCTATCCCCCTAGCTTAGTGTCATCCGCAAATTTACTGAGGGTGCAATCCATTCCCTCATCCAGGTCATTGATAAAGATGTTGAACAAAACCGGCCCTAGAACTGATCCTGGGGTACTCTGCTAGAAACCGACCGCCAACCTGACATCGAGCCGTTGATCACTACCCATTGGGCCCAAAAATCTAGCCAGCTTTCTATCCATTTTACAGTCCATTTATCCAATCCATATTCCCTTAACTTGCTGGCAAGAATATTGTGGGAGACCGAATCAAAAGCTTTGCTAAAGTCAAGGTATATCACATCCACTGACTTCCCCATATCCACAGAGCCAGTTACCTCATCATAGAAGCTAATCAGATTGGTCAGGCATGACTTGCCCTTTGTGAATCCATGTGACTTTTCCTGATCATTTTCCCCTCTTCTAAGTGCTTCAAAATGGATTCCTTGAGGATCCCCTTCATGATTTTTCTGGGGACTAAGGTAAGGCTGACTGGTCTGTAGTTCCCTGGATTGTCCTCCTTCCCTTTTTTAAAGATGGGCACTACATTTGCCTTTTTCCAATCATCCGGGATCTCTTCCGCTCTCCATGAGTTTTCAAAGATAATGGCCAAAGGCTCCGCAATGATATTTACCAACTCCCTCAGTACCCTCGGATGCATTAAATCCGGACCCATAGATTTGTGTATGTCTAGCTTTTCTAAATAGTCCTTAACCTGTTCTTTCCCCACCAAGGGCTGCCCACCTCCTTCCCATACTGCATTGCCTAGTGCATTTGTCTGGGAGCTGCCCTTGTCTGTGAAGACCGAGGCAATAAAAGCATTGAGTACTTCAGCTTTCTTCACATCATCTGTCACTAGGTTACCTCCCTCATCCAGTAAGGGCCCCACACCCTCTCTGATCATCCTCTTATTGCTAACATGCCTGTAGAAACCTTTCTTGTTATCCTTCATATCCCTTGCTAGCTGCAATTCCAATTGCGCTTTCAACTTCCTGATTACTCCCCTGCATTCTCGAGCAATATATTTATACTCGTCCCTGGTCATCTGTCCAAGTTAGATCTTGTCCAAAGAGCTTGCTGTGCCCATCCTTTAGAATCTAAAATGTAAAGGTTTATTAATAAAAAGAAAGAAAAGGTTGAGAGTAGGATTGCTAAAGAAAGCACATTACATACATCAATCACCAAGTTCTTGATGCAGGTTACTTGCAGAGATGTAACAAACTGCTAGCTTCCAAGTATCTAGAGTACATCTTTTGTTAGGATGGGTCAATGCTCCTTCCTGGCTCTCAGTCCTTAGCAAAGGTGCTTCTGGAGCAGAGAGCAGGAGTGAAGACAAAGGTGGAGGAACCCCCAGGGTCCTTTTATAATCTGGTTCCAGGGCTCCACTGCTCCAGCCCTCTTCCAGGGCTGGGTTTTAACCCTTAAGGGCCAGTGCAGGGAAGACGCCTCGTCACACTCCCTTAAAGACTGTGATTGGTTCTGCCATTTAAAACTAAATCAAGTCCACACAGGTGTAAAGGAGAATGCCCTAGAGGAAGAAGAAGTGCCAAATGCTGTTGGCCGGTGTGTGCATGCAGATCTTTAAACATAGTTAAAAATATTACAGGGGATGAATGGGCTATAGATGTCCATGTAACTGTTACGACTTTGTTTTCTCTGTGCTGCTCTTTTAAATGTTTTGTTTACATGGTGCGGCAAGCCAGGGCATGAATCTGTAGCTTGTCCTGCACTTGATGACTGCATCCAGAGTATCAAAGTGCACTGTGGAGCTCTTAGCGCTAGTAGGTCCATATGGTCAGTTAGCACATAGTAAGCTGGCATACTATAGAATAGATCTTGGCTTGCCATACAATAAATTGCTGTATAAACAAGTCCTAAGGTCTCTGTGAGTCAGCATTGATATAATAGAACCCACTGCATGGCAAGTCATGGAAGCTCCTTCACTGGAGGTTTTCAAAAAAAGGCTGGAGAGCCTTCTGTCTTGGATGGTGTAGACACAACAAATCCTGCAACTTGGCAGGGGGTTAGACTAGATGACCTTTGAGGTCCCTTCTCACTCTATGGTTCTATGAGCATCTTAACAAACAAGACACAGTCTGTGCTCCCATGATGGCTACATCTTCACTTGCATGATCTTGCTCAAGAACTCTTTTGTGGAAGAGTTCTTGTGCAAAAACTCTTCCAGAAAAGAGCGTCTACACTGGCATGTGCGTTTGTGCAAGAGATGTGCTTTTGCACAAGAGCATCCATGCCAGTGTAGATGCTCTCTTGCGCAAGAAAGATCTGATGGCCATTTTAACCATAGGGCTTTCTTGCACAAGAAATTCATGTTGCCTGTCTACACTGGCCTCTTGCGCAAGAACAGTTGCGCAAGAGGGCTTATTCCTGAGTGGGAGCATCAGAGTTCTTGCGCAAGAAGCACTGATTTCACACATTAGAACGTCAGTGTTCTTGCGCAAGAACTCGCGGCCAGTGTAGACAGCAAGATTGCGCCAATGTAGACACAGCCATGGAGACTTTACCTTTATTCCTTCTTGTTTCCTTTAATCTGCAAGAAGAGTTAATGAGGTTGAAAATAAATGGGTTGCTCCTACAGAAAAAGACGACAGGAGTGAAATGTTATCAGCAGGGTGAACAGCTAAATAACAGCTTTTCAACTTCCATTAAATTTCAGTGCTCTCAGCCCATCCCAACTGAGGCACTGGAAATGGGGCATTCATATGAAAAATTATAATAACTTTATTTGAAAAATATCCCCTCGCCCACACCAAAGTGCTCTGGTAGCTGTACCATAGTGTAATCAAAGCATTATAAAACACATCAAAAATTAGAACAAAGAGCTGTGTTTTCATCTGCACCAATGAAATATTACACTTGGCAATTTCAGCATATTCTTCAGAGGAGTAGTGGGGCAGGGAGAGAGAGATGGGAAGCCTTAGTTATTATATGGATATTTTCCTCACTCCATGTTGTGGAAGTCTGCTTCCAAAACATTACCTCTATTTTTTATGTATGCAAACTCATGATTCTAGATATTATTGTAAGTCTATAAGGTGCTGCAGGACTACTTGCTGTATCTATGATCTGGTGAAGCATTATATACACATCTCAAATTACTGTTAATGAAAGCAATTGCTTCTAATAGCATAAGTAGTACAGTATGCTGAATAGTATGCCCTCATAATATTGTGGCTGTACTGCACATATGAACTGGCTACAAGCCACATTTTTCTGTTAGTTTAAAAAAAAGACAACTCACATAGGCTGTGTCTAGACTGGCAAGTTTTTCCGCAAAATCAGCTGCTTTTGCGGAAAAACTTGCCAGCTGTCTACACTGGCGCTGAATTTCATAAAGCACTGACTTCCTACTGTAAGAAATCAGTGCTTTTGCGAAACTGCTGCTCCGTTCAGGCAAAAGTCCCTTTTGCACAAAACTTTGCGCAAAGGGCCAGTGTAGACAGCTGAGATTTGTTTTCATAAAAAAGCCCGATCGCGAAAATGGCGATCGGGCTTTTTGAGCGCGTCTAGATTGGCACGGACGCTTTTCTGCAAAAAGTGCTTTTTGCGGAAGCGTCCATGCCAATCTAGACGCTCTTTTCCGAAAATGCTTTTAACGGAAAACTTTTCCGTTAAAAGCATTTCCGGAAAATCATGCCAGTGTAGACACAGCCATCAAGTTCTCAATTGATCATGGTTGTCTTGCTGGTCAGTGATGCTCTTTGCAATTTATGTATTGCAGAACTTAAGTACCCAGTCACAAGATGGTTTGTTTTTTTTATTCTTGGGGGTTTTGCACTAGTTTTGTATATCACAGTGTTTCTCAAGAACTTGTTTGAACTTCCTTTTAGTATGCTAAAGGCCCAGTTTAACCCGGGACTTAGATGCATGTAAAAGTCCAACTCTATGCAGCAAGCACTCACTCCTGCACAATATACTCTCCTGACACAGTGAAGCATTGAAGCACAAGCTTAACTTTAAGCAGTGACATAAATGGGTCTTGAGAACACACTGTACAGCAAACAAACACAAACTTTAAGGTTTTGCTAAATCAGGTCAAAATCTTGATTCATCCAGACCTCCCCCTTCTGTAAATCACAATTATCAATAAACTGAAGCTATTAAAAAAAAAAGCATAATTTCTTAATGTATTTTTCTTTTTTTAACCTCTAGAACACTCCACATATTTCAAAAGGCAAGCAAAGCTGGGTTACATTTTTTTCGCTGATGTTATTAATAAAAATGTTACAATTATGTCTTCAAATGTAATGACACATTCTATAATTTGACTTTTGCATGGCTGTATTGGTCGTCACGTTTCGTGACAGATTGGACTATTTCTACACCTCCAATTTCACATCAGTCACCATCCTGCCTCTCGGTATTTGCCGTTCCATATATTTAATAACTGACACGCAGACTTGTATAATTTCTTTATTTCGTCAGTTTCTTTTCTTCTTTGATACGCAACCCTTGTCTATTCTAATTACTCTTTACTATCCTCCATGCTTTGTTTCTCCCACAAGTTAGCTCTGTTGATGCGTCAGGAAAGCTTTTTGATGACAATGCTGCCATTTAAAAACGGACAAGTGTTCTCACAAGCTATTTCTTTCTCTCCCTAAAGGATTTATGCTCATTTGGCACTAATGATTCAGGCCCTTTATCACTGCCTGCAGAAGCAGTGCAAAGCTGTCAGCCAGGTGCTAGAAGACTCACCCTCCTTTGACTCTAAGACATTCTGCCTCCTCCAGCAACACTAAACAGCAATCAGCAACTCCCACGTTTTTCACATCCTTACATATAAGACTGTGACATTCTACAGTGAATTTCTCATGAATTAATTGTGTGTTGGGGGGAAGGCTCCCTCAGCATTATGTAGAGATATGACATTTAGGTTTCTTGGCCATTTGTTTGGTAGCTTGGTCCTTGACATCCTTTTGGTGCACTCTTTCCAGCCTCTTTCCAGTGTGAGGAGAGGGATAAGACAAAGCAAAATGCTGCCACCTTCCACCTGTGTGGTCACAGAGATGGAGGGCTGGTTTGTGTGCAACCTCCTGAATGTGCAGACAGCCCCTCAAAGTCAGAGGAGACTATGAAAAGGGCTAGCAGAGCCTGTATCACACGCTGTAGTAGTACCTTCTCCATTGTCTGTACCCATGCTCCCTGTCCCACTGCCTTACATTCTTGGAGTGCCCTGTAAGCACTTTGAGCAGAAGTAGCTGGCTAGTGAGTGGGGTAAAAGGAGGGAGAGATCCTCCTTAGGCCCCTGCTCCTCTCTTGTGCACTCCTCTCTCCTTCCCCTCCCTCCACATAGCAAAGAGAAGGTCCAAAGGGGTCTGCTGCCAGGAAGAGGGAAAGGGGGCATCTGCCCCAGGGCCTGGCGATTAGGGTCCCAGGAGCCCCTTTTAAATTGTTACTGGGAGCCCTATAATAAGCGCTCTGGGCAACACTGAGGGCTGGCTGCCCCAGCCCCGTCCCTTCCATCCAAGGAGGGAGGGAGACACAGGCACAGAAGGGCGTGTTTGGGTAGGGAGGAATATCCATATTTTAGGCTACATGAAATATTTTAAGGGGCGCTACTAGAGGTTCGAAAGCATATTGGTGTATCCTTTTCTCCTACTAAACTTCTGGCTTTTGTGCACTGTGTTGTGTAACTCCGTAAGTGGCACAGCCATTGTATTATAATGACAGTACTATCGCCGATAACACTCTATTTGGCTATACAAGAAAAAATGAATAGGATCTCTTTTAAAAGCATTTCATGTACTTCAGGTTCTTCGTAAGGAAAAACATGTCTAATTTTAGCTTAAATGGATGTTAATTTGACATGTTGATTTGAATAATAGAGATAAATTCCCAGGGTTTTTTTTACATTAAAAATATATGAAATGACAGTTGCCTTTTGAATGTTCTTATTTTCTGAAGGATTTTTTTCCTTTTTGTGGTATCTAATGATACAGCTCTAAAATGTATAATAGAGAATGCTCCTGAATTTGCAGGAAGTTAGACTAGGTGGGTCATTTCCATCTATATAATTTATGCCCGTAATAGGAGGAACAAAAGAACATAAAACATTACAAAACATTCTTACTTTGGTCAAGTGAGTTAATGAGAAGTTTTTTATGGGGTAGATATTCATCAGGAGTTGGTTATTCATGTATTTCTAAGATAAGTTTTTGTGTACAATTTGTTCTGAACACAATAAAACAGGAGAGTCTAGTTCATCCTCATTTGTGATCTCATTTGTGGATCACAAATCTAAAAACTGTATTTGAAGGTGTGCTTGACTTATCATTTATACATACCTAACAAAAGCAGAACTCTTCAAATGCTTTAGCAGGAATTGTAAAGGACTCTCGCATTCTGATCTAAATGTTTTAAACATGATACACTGTGTAAACCTTGAACATGTTACTACAGCTACCACACCAAATGCAAGTTCAACAGCCTTGACTCTTACGTTTACCATGTTTACCAGGTTGACTCTGATGAATGTTTTTCACAGTCTGCCTTTGACTCCCCTTTTCCACCTCTAGTGGCAATAAAGAGGGACAAATACAGAAGTCACCTTCTATGGCTCTGACTTTGGTGCATTTGAAGAAGAGTGGTTTTTTCCCTCTTCAGAAACAGTTTGCCAGATACAAAATAATGAGAAAACAAGCTCTGCACTTGGAAAGACACTGTGGTACTCGTGTCTTTCCTGAAAACCAGACAGCCCCAAAGTTTTGTTCAAAGTTCTCTCGCCTTTGCTGCAGATAGAGAGACAGACTCGGTATGCAGCCTTCCTTCCCACTCCCTGACACGCATACTCCTTCCCACTACTGTCTTATTTCCCCCTTTCTGACTGGCCCACTCCCACCTCCCTCTCCGACTGACATCCTTTTCCTACTATTGCTGGGTTCCTTACTCTCACCCAATTTTCAACAGATCTTCTCATGTAGTATAGTGTGATTCAGGGGTGAGATCCAGACAGATGGAGCTGGAGTCCTGGAAGAAACTAAAGGATGACCAACAATGACCCATCCACATCAGGCTCCAGAATGCAATGAGGAAGATCAAAAGCATAATGTTGGGGAAGGGCAAAAGTTTTCTCATCAGTGACTTTAGCACAATGTCTCTTAAATATAAAGAAGGGGGCCTAAAACACCACTGCCTAACTCCAGTGCTATGCTGGTGTAACTCCATTCACTCAAATTATACTGGTGGGTCAGCAGTGATTGACAGATTTATAATTACCATGATCTTGGACTCAGCTGGTAAATCCTCTTTGCCTGGTGAGAGTGTAATCCACACACCTTCAGGGTGTGTTGCACCAGCCCATCTAGTGGCACTGAGACTTTGCTAAGACCAGTTGGCTTTTAATGCATGTGGTAGAGGATCAAGTTCTAAGCTCCAGAGGTCCCAAGTTTGATTCTGTCTGTTGGCAATACATTAGCACCTACTAAACATTGACCATCTGTTTCACAGCTGAGAGGTTTGGAAACTGGGGTGGTATTTGACAGCTTCATGCCATTTACCAATGTATTAGATCCTAGAGAAATAAATAATATAATGAAAACCTAAATGCAATAATCTTAAAGCAAATGTTACTGTAAACTAGTTCTATTGAAATTCCATTACGCTTTTATTAGGTTTTTGGGATCAAAGAGGTTATTTCAGAAGGATAATCAAAGTAAAGAGGCTAACTGGCTAATTACACAGATGTTTCAGCACACATGGCTTTCCAAGTACTGGTTTTGAGTCCAGCAGAATAATTTACCCTTGTTTTCATTCCCTTGGGCTACCCTTTTCCTCTCAGGACATTTGGGCCACGCCCCTCAGGTGCATTGATAGCTACAGCTAGCAGTAATTGTTCTTCTCGCAGAGGGTCAAATGCACCCTCCCAGATAGATTTTTCATCTTCTTGGAGGGCTTTTTCATCTTCTCGGAGGGCTTCCTCATCCTCCCAGAAAGCTCTTTCCTCTTCTAGGAGGCTTTTTTCATCTGCCCAGAGAGCCTTTTCTTCTGCCCACAGGACTTTGTCCTCATCCAAGAGAACCCTGTCCTTTTCCCAGAGGACCTGATCCTCCTTCCAGAAAGCCTTGTCCTTCTTCCAGAAAGCATTATACCCCTTCCAAAAGTCCCTGTACCCCTCCCAGAATGCTTTTGCTTCTTCCCGGAAAACCTTTTCTGCCTCCCGAAAGGCATTTTCCTCCTCCCAGATGGGGTTTTCCTCCTCCCAGAAGGCCTGGATTGCCATCCTGAAGGCCTGGATCTTCTCCCGAAAGGCATTCATCTTTTCCCGAAAGCCCTTGATTTTCTCCTGAAAAGTCTTGATTTCCTCCCGAAAAGCTTTCTCAGCCCATAGCTTCTTAATGAGCTTCTTCTGGCGGGAGGTGTAGGACATCTAGCGACAATGGCAGTTTTAGTCATTCACTCGCCAATCTTGACGAAAGCTCTCATTGCTTACAGAGCCTGCTGAGGGCAAGGCACGCTCCAAGTCCGGTCCAGCTTGACACATCCTATAGCCCATCAGATAGAAAAGTGTCAAGGTGTCAGCAATGACTATCGTAATTGGAACTGCTCAAACATGCAGTAATTGTGTAAATCAGGGGGGTTAAAATATTCCTGCACCATAAATACAGATATTTGCAAAGTGAAAAGCCTTTATCTTTGGACAACATGTATATAGCATCAATTAGTGCATTAGGGCTTGGGATCCTGTACCTCACTGTAGGTGTAACACCTGGACCAAGATTTTCCAAAAGGATTTTCCAAAATGACTTGGGATGCCTCTGTTTTTTGAGGATCCAGCCTGAGATCTCTAAAGGGGTTGGAGGTATCTGACCATACAGCTGAACACCCTCCCCCCCTTCTAAAAATTAAGCCCCTTAAAGGTGCCTTGAAGTGACTACCCCAAAATAGAAACACACACAGATTCACTACTCCCCAGGCTCGCTGACGGCGGTGGGAAAGGACAAAAGGGGCAGTTCCTCTGAGCGATTCAAAGGGGCTTTCCTGTCCACCACTGCTACTGTGGCAGCAGCGGTGGCCAGAGCCCTGGGCCCTTTAAATTGCTGCCAGTGTGCCGCACTGCACACTCCAGGCAGCTGTAAGGGCTGGGAGAGGGGCGCCATGCTCTGGGTAATGCAGACAGCTGGCTGCCTCTGGTCCCACCCCTTCTATCTGAGGCCCCACCCCTTCCAGGAGCACAGAGCCAGCCCCTCACTGTTGCCCAAGGGCCTGCAGAGGCCATTGACTTCTCTGACCAGTGGAGAGAGAAAACAATCCAATTTTCTATTGACTAACCCTGCCTCATAATTCCTGAACGGAAGGAAATGCTGATTACTTATTTATACTGTTATAAATATTATGAATTATAATAATAATTTATTATGAATCATTGTACAGTGCCTCAGGCTCCAAAGTAGAGAGACGGGTGCTTTGTAAATAAAATGTCTTTTTATTATTTGTTTCAGAGGGGCAGCCGTGTTAGTCTGTAACTGGAAAAACTTAAAAACAACGAATAGTCCTGCAGCACCTTAGAGACTAACACCACATGTAGATGGTATCATGAGTTTTCATGGGCACAACCCACTTCTTCAGATGCAAAACTATTTGTTGTTGTTGTTTTTATTTGATTATGCAAGAATTTCTCTGCCCTTTCCTGGAAAATTAGGAAAGGCTCCAGGGATAACAGGGGCAGTGCAGGGAATGGTGCCTCCTCTTGCCAATGGTGATTATCAAGGAGATGGGAAGTGGGTGAGCCCTTAAAATCCCTTCTTCCTTGATTCCCCCTCTCTTCATGTGAGAGCTGGGTGTTGAGTGATCTTACCAGAATAGATCCCAATAGGCCTTTCCCATAGCCTTTCATGTAGATATGGGAATCTATGGGGACGGTCTTCTAGCATCATCCGTACCATCCCCACCTTCCACTCCCCCTGTCACCCTGATCACTGGCTGTGAAAATGTTGCCTGGAGTGGGGAAAAGAAAGAGGATAGAAATGATGTGCCACTGCATCTTTGCAGGGCTTCTAGCAGCACAGCTCTATCCCCGCTCCCTGTGAGACGCTCAGTCACTGAAACAACAGCAATTACATCTCAAAGGTGATTGCTGGCAGTAGCTCTTTTGCAACCACTCCTCTTGTGGGACTCCGGGGGAGGCATGTCCTTTTCCTCAAGGAGACCAGTAAGAAGCATCTACTCCTTTCCCCCCTCTGGGATCCCTCTTGGTGGCAGTCAGTGCGATAATGAAAGTTCAATCCCATTTACCTTCATACTAACAAGATCTGTAGAGCTGCCTGAAAATGAAGGGGAAAGGGTGCCCGACCTAATCCCAACATATGCTCTGTGCTGAGGAGAGGGAGTGATCCCTTGCAGGAGTGATAAGGACAGATCAGCTCCAATTCTCTGGGAGACTTTGATGATCAATGACAGTAGCAACAACAGGAGGCAAATTTTGCCATCCCATGTACTGCAGGTGCTTTGGCCTGGTACTTCCTGGAGGGTCTGGACAGTAAGGAGAGAGCAAACAGAAGATAGGATTGTTTGAGTCTCTTAAATAAAAGACCCACACTTACTCACACCTTACCATGCCTTTGAGAGTGTCAACACTTGTTCCATTTGTTCATACTCACACCTCAGCCATGCTTTAAAATTTTCTCTCTCAGAAGAAACTTTTTCCTCCCACATCTCTTCCAGCAGGGGGGTTGGAGAAATCCAGAGGGCATAATTCCCCTACCTCAGGATACAAGAAATTCACTTGTACCTTTTAATGGGAATTATTTATCATGTAGGGCCGGGGTGGGAAACTGCTAGCCTGTGGGTCAGACGCAACTGTCAGGGTTAGCCTCTGATGGGCCACCAGACCCTTTGTTTACCTAAGTGTCCACAGGTATAAAGCCTCACATCTCTCAGTGGCTGCAGTTTGCTGTTCCTGGCCAATGGGAGCTGCAGAAAGTGCTGGCCTGGCCCATGCCGCTTCCTGCAACTCCCATTGGCCAAGAATGGCAAATTGTGGCCTCTGGAGCTGCAAGCAGCCGTGTCTACACATGCTTAAGTAAACAAACTTTTCAGCTTAGAAAAGAGGAGACCAAGGGGGGATATGATAGAGGTCTATAAAATCATGACTGGTGTGGAGACAGTGAATAAGGAAAAGTTATTTACTTGTTCCCACAACATAAGAACTAGGGGCCACCAAATGAAATTAGTGGGCAGCAGGTTTAAAACAAATAAAAGGAAGTTCTTCTTCACACAATGCATAGTCAATCTGTGGAACTCCTTGCCTGAGGAGGTTGTGAAGGCTAGGGCTATAACAGGGTTTAAAAGAGAACTCGATACATTCACGGAGGTTAAGTCCATTAATCACTATTAGCCAGGATGGGTAAGGAATGGTGTCCCTATCCTCTGTTTGTCAGAGGGTGGAGATGGATTTCAGGAGAGAGATCACTTGATCATTACCTGTTCAATTCACTCCCTCTAGGGCACCTGGCATTGGCCACTGTCAGCAGACAGGATACTGGGCTGGATGGACCTTTGGTCTGACCCAGTATGCCCATTCTTATGTTCTAAACTGTCTAACAGCCCACCAGTGGCTAACCCTATGACCTGCATGTGACTGGCATGACAGAGGTTCCCCACCTCTAATGTAGTGGGAGAATCATTCACTGTATTAAAGGACAAGGATTTAATTTGGAGTTTCTTACACTTACCAGTCTAACACCAGTAGTGTAATGGCAGCCAATAAGGATGTTAAATACAACCAGCCTTCTTTCAAATTAAATATCTCACATATGATATTTCTATTAATAGACTGCAGGTTTAAAGCAAAGTCAACCTGTGGAACTCCTTGCCAGAGGATGTTGTAAAGGCTAAGACTATAACAGAAGAACTAGATAAATTCATGGAGGATAGGTCCATTAATGGCTATTATCCAGGATGGGCAGGAATGATGTCCCTAGCCTCTGTTTGCCAGAAGCTGGGAATAGGCATGAGGGATGGATAACTTGTTCTATTGGCCAGTGTCACAAGACAGGATACTGGGCTAACTAGCTTCTAGATTTGACCCAATATAACCCTTCTTATGTTCTTCTCTCTTCTTTATATCTCAGTGTCTTATCTCCAGGACTGCACACCTTTCCTTCTCCTTTTCTCTTTCTCGCCCTCCCTTCAAACACCAGGTAGAGAGTGAAAATGGTATCTGCCTTGTTAAATTGCACTTTGCGGAATCTATAGAGCCACTAGCAAAGTGCTACGTGCAGAGCAGTACATTCATTATCCTGTTCTCTGTAGCATGTTCATTTCCACTGTTTTCTGGCCAACCACTAATCAGGGTAATTGAGGTAATCTGCTCTTGGCAATTGGTTTTGCCACATTTACTGACCTAATTTTGCCTGAGCTATAAAAACAATTGTATAAGACCTGCTTATATTTTAGTTCAGAGCTTCTATCGTCCAGCTAAGTGAGGCACATAACCAGTGTCCCATTGTCCTTAATGCAACTTGTGAACTTGTGCATTTATAGTTTGTTAAATGGTAGACAGTGAAGACAAATCGGGCATCTTCTGGTTGCTTAGTTCTGCCTCTAAGCAGAAGTAATGAAGAAGGGGTTTACTGATGCTTCAAGAGCAAGGAGTGAAATAGACAATGAATATACAGTGGAGATCTTTTCCAAATCAGATCGGGTGCTCAGAAGACTCAATTAATAAGTCCCATTTGGAACCTCCATCTCTGAGACATGCATTAAAAAAGCAAAGAAAATGCTTGAAAGCTCTTTTTGAAAGGATCAGTAAAAGGCAATTCTATTTCTTCTTACAAAAATGCAGGCATAACCTTTTTCATTTTGTACATCGTAATTATCAAATAGAAAATATGACTAAATTTTGTTCCACAAATCTGCAAATACTATTTCTATTAGGTAAAAATAACAGTTGTTGGGTCATTGCTGATGTCCCTAGATGTGTAATAATGGCTGACATCTTTGTTGACAACCTGGGTTTAGCCGCCGACTGGCATGAGGCCTTATGGATAGACTGACCAAATCATTTCTTTACCCAATGAGATTTTTCTTCTTGATAGTGTTAATTAACATCTTTAGACTTCAGAACATCAAACTCCAGGGATGCAGAGTAAATCTGCTTAATAACAATATATGTGCTACCAAATACATAACTTTTGTAACAAATTTAAGAGAGACTATGCAGCACTTACCCAAGTGCAGTCCTTTACCCAACTGGATGTCTGATGCCCTTTGGTGATTGCCTAACTAAGATTCAGGTCACCTATAGTGATGTCATTTCACAAAGTGCAACAGCAATGGTCCAAAGCTCAATATAACCTTACGGTGGTCATTGGGGCAGAGCTGAATGAGGGAGGAGCCAAGAATGGATCTAGTTTCCCCTCTCATACCTTACTGTAGATGATCATCTGTTCATGGGTTGTAATAAATAGAATTATAAAACCACAATATTTTGGTTGTGGAATTACAACTTGCTTGTTGGGTTAAGTATTCCTGGTGAGGGACTTTTGCAAAACAGGCTTGCTTCAACATACTTTAAATATTAGGCAAATATCAGTATTTTGGCTTTATTGCTGAATGTATATGAAGCTTGACACCTAATATAATAATCACACTATTACATCTCCCATTAAAAACTTATTATATAAAGAAAATAGAGACATGTATGTCATGCTGGGTCTATAACTAAGCTTCATGGGCCCAGCTGATTATAACCCTGTGTCACAAAGGCTAAGACATGAAAAAGTAAATCTAGGTGCCTATCGCCATATATAGGTACCTACTGTAAATAAGTGACCTCATTTGTTCCACAGTATTGAGTAACCAGCAGCTCCCAGTGAAGCACTTCTGAAAATCAGGTTGATTAGTCACATTAAGTATAGATTTGGATTCCTGTTTTTTAAATTCTTGACCAGAATGTTGATTGACTTTGCTGGGGCTTCTATCCACAGATGGCTTCCAATATATCTGTTATTTACAATGCAACGATATACAGTATGCTATGAATACTGATGCTGTGGTATGTACAATAGCAACTTAACTAAAAGGAGAGATTGTCATCCTTTTCTTCCATTATTAACCTTTACATGTAGAGGAGTCTGTCTTCTGTGTTTCTGCTCATTGCTACAAAATGTGGAAGGGTGAGTCACAGTGCAGGGTGTCTCTCTCTAGTACAGTATTTTAGAGACAGATTCACCTGTGTACTTCAGCTGCTTGGATGACAGAGAGATGAGAGGAGAATCAAGAAGGAATGAAATGAAGTTCCAAGTGGAGAGTGAGAAATTGGAGCCAGAATGTGCAAAGATTGCTGGGGAGCTTTTAAGAGAGGATGAAAAACTGGGGTCAAGAAAGAAGAAAACAGCCAAAATAGAAACCTTTATAGGGAGGAATAGAGATGCTGCATATTGAGCCCCTGTACAATGTACTTCATATCACAAACAAAATTAGTTGTAATGTATTAATTAGTATATGTACTGCTGCCTCTATTGGATCAAATCATAATTGCTTAATTGTGTGTCATAAGCCTTGTGCTGCTAATGGCTCCTTTTCATTCATAAGGTACTGTGCTTTTTGGCGGGGGATGGGGGTGGGGGTGGGAAAGGATTTCAGATCTATCCTTGCTTCCACTGTGAAGTTCCAAGCTGCCAAGATATGCAGCATCAAGGAAAATTATAAAGTTCTAGAGTAGATAGACACACATTTATTATCATGTTTTGAGTATTGATGTTTCCAGCTAGTTTCTGAAATTTCCAGCACATCAAGTAGAAATCACAAGTTATCTAGTCAAAGATAGGATGGCTGGGCTGACTATGGAGAGACTTCTCTGATCTAGTCAATTATTAAAATTGAAGTTACAAATGCTAGATCACCATCAGCATGAGAATAAAGATTTCAGCCATCCTTTTACAAGTGAAAGGTTCACAAATTTAAGAAGTCAGTCAGTGGTATCCCAGAGATGAAAATAAAATTAAGCAAATATGGCAACAAATCTAAAAGAAAACACTCATGCCCTTAAATTGTTTTTGTTTTTCTTTTGAATCTTTGTTATAGATTTATAGCAGTCCTGGGAACAAACAGGTAGATAAAGATCTGTTTTTGTTCATAAGGGCTGTCATTCCTTTGTTTCATGTCCTATACAATATTTATACCTTTCTCTAGTTTGCATAACTGGGACATGACCACCATCAGCATTTGTCACTGCAATTTCAGATAAATGCTTTCTGTCTATATCTCGTAGGCACCAGTTACATCTTCCCAATGGACTTACTACTTCTCCTTCTTGAGAGCTTTCTCCATTTCCAGAAGTGCACGTATTTTCATCCAGAAGACATCTTGTTCCATCCCAATATCTTTTACTTTATTTGGGATTATTCTAAAGTCAATTTATATGAAGGCCAGTTCCTTATTCAAGACCACTGCAACCATGTTGCTGTAGACCAAGAAAGCTTCCTTATCCTCCAGGTAGGTCTCTTGTTTCTTCTAAAAGGCCTTTTTCTTCCTCCCATATGGCTTACTGATGGCTCAAACTTGTTCCCAGAAGACCTTATAGGTCTTTGTCTTTTCCCTTAGCTTTCTCCCAAAAAGGTCTTAACTTCTTCCTAGAAGGCTTTATTTTCCTGCCTCTTCTTGATATATCTCTTTGGAGGGGTAATAGAATTGGAGGAGGATGCTTGTGGATGGAAACAGCAAAATGTATTCACCCACTTTCTGAACTTGGAGAAAATCATCACATATGCACTTGTGAGGGGACTATCGCCGAAGTCCTGTTGTGACTGTCACATCTTGTGATCTATCAGATAGAAGGTGAATGACTGGGCATAGAGGTGATTTGGTGAAGCAGGGAACCCTGGAATTCCTAACTACCCAGTTTATTACTACACTTGCTGTTAATCAAATGAGCTGCTGGAAGTCGTGGTAATTTTCCTCTGCTCCTCAGTCTGCACTCCTTTAATGATTGCTTTTTGCCCCACCAATTCAAATACAATGTCCAAGAGGCCAAACAGACCTGCTGGGATTAAATTCTATAGCCCTTCTTTCCTCTCCTCAGCAGCAGCAACCCCATACCCTGGGACTGATGTTCAACGCCAATCATCCCTCTCAAGGATGCCTGTGAAACATTATTGGCTTGTCATATAGAGCTGAAGAACATGGGTGCCTTCTCTCAAAGCATTGGGGTAGAAAGTTATAAGAAGCTGCTGTTGCAAATATTTTAGGGAAGAAAAACACAGGGGAGAGAGTCAGCCAATTTTGGGGACCTAGATATTGGTAGGAAGCTGCATGGAGAAAAGAATGTGCCGGGACATTATTCAGATCTGAACAGACCTGCTTGTCTCCCACGTAGATGGCTCCTGCATTGTGGATGCTGCTACCATAGCAACAACTTCATGCAACATGCAAAGGTTCCAAAAGACAAAGAGCCTGAAGTGTTTCATTATGAAATGCTCCACTCAATCACACCAGCCATCTATAATTATTATTTATATTGTGGTATCACGCAGAGGCCCCAATTAAACTAGGAGCCTCATTGTGCAAGGTACTGTGTAAACACCTTGTAATAGACCATCCCTGCTGCTAATAGCTTAAAATTTAAATAAATCTGGCCAAAAAAAAAGCATCTTTTATGTCCATTTTGTAATGCAGACTGGAAACACGGTGCAAGTGACTTGACCGATGTTTCACAGGATGTCTGACAGAGCTAGGAACTGAACTCTGATCACCTAAGTCCCAATCCAATATTTTAATCACGAGAATATAAATCTCAAAGTTGTGAATAATGAGTCACATATTTTTGTAAAAACTTTCATTTAATCACCAGCTCCCTTTGGCCAGTTGTACCTGCCAGTCTGTTTCACCAGAGCTGATTGCACAATTCATTAAATAAGTTTCACGGCCATTGTGAGGCGTAGGATATAAAATAACTATTTCATCCACCACCAGCCAGGGATGGAGCACAGGAAATGATGCAGAAACTTGTATCCAATGAGGATGCAGACTGTATGGAATGGAATTCCTAGCGACTTACCCTGATTGCTAGGCTAAACCTTGGAACCCTAGATATTCGTTAATTGCTAGTGAGACTTTCAGGCCAAAGGATCGTTTTGTTTCCAAAACCACTTGAAATATGAAGTTTGGAATGGGGATGACACACCTGGGAGACTCTCGTGTCCCACATGGGACTTCAGGAAGCATTTCACTCCATCTCACATCACAAGGAAGCAGCAAGGGTTAAGGAACATGAGCATATGGAACCATGCCAGCCATTAACACTCTGACATGATCTAGATCGTCAGCTCTTCACAAGAGTTCAAAGCACTTAGATAAGAGAGGCCAGAGGGTCAGTATTAGCCCCTTTGTAAAACTGAGAGAACTGGCACAGAACAAAATAACTGACTCAGCCAAACCACACAGTGAATTAGCAGAAGAGCTAAGACTTAGAACCAAGATATCCTGGTTTTCAGACCCCTGCTATGACCACTGGACAACCTGCTTGTCTGTATTCTTGCATTTCATGTCCTAAAACCAACAGGCCATGAAACAGAGGGTCAGCCTACAATGATTTGGGAGCCTCATGGCCCTGACCTACTCATTATAAACAATGATGACACATTGATGTGGTTTACACAGTTGCTGCTAGCAGTCCCAAAACATTTTGGTCTCAGAAAGGGGCAGAGCAAGGTGATTCATTCAAGAGCCAAACGGAGGTTGTGCAGAAAGGAGGCAGGATTGTAAGGGCTTGTGCCATGTCCAGGCCCACCAAAAGTGTGTGTGTGGGGGGCAGATTGGGCAGTTGCTTCAGGGCCCGACAATTCAAAAGGGCCTGGGACTCCTGGCTACCACTGCTGCTACCACAGGACTAGGACCACTGGAGAGGCCCATGAACTTTCAGAGGGGTGAATTACACCCATCTATAACATGTCCTTGATCTCCTTCTGTATAGCAGCTTTGGCTGAAGGAGCCATCCGGAAGGGTTGGGCTCTGATTGGGTGAACTTCACCTGTGTTAATGGAGTGGTAAGCCCATTCAGTCCATCCTGGGATGGCTGAAACATCAGTGCAAAGCTGGAGTACAGCTCCTAGATCTGCTGTTGCTCCTCACAACTGAAGCTCATAGACAGGGTTACCTCTTTGATGCTACCCTTGCCCTTCCTGTTGTAGTAGGCTCCTTCAGGGCACTCAGTGTCATCTCTCTCATGGGCTGTGAACTGAAGGTCCTTGAATTCTTGGGAATAAAAAGGCTTTAGAGAATTAACATGCTATACCTTAGGCTTAAGGTTAGGGTCTGGAAATACTATGAGGTAATTAACTGCTCCTATGTGCTCTCAGACCATGAATGGTCCGTCCCAGGATGCTTCCATCTTATTGGCCTGGAACGCCTTCAAGCCCATGACTTGCTCACCTACCTTGAAAGAACGCTCTGTGGCATATTCATCATACCAGGCCTTCTGCTCTTGCTGAGCATTCTGTACATTTTGTTGAGCAAGGGCTAAAGAATCTCTGACAGTGTTTTGTAAGTTGCCTACAAAATCCACAATGTTAGTTCCTGGGGAAGGGGTAGCTCCCTCCCATTGCTGCTTCACTGATTGCAATGGCCCCTTAACCTCATGGCCATAAACAAGTTAAAAGGGAGAGAATCCCAAACTGGGATGAGATACATCTCTGTAGGCAAACAGTAACTGCTGCAACACCAGGTCTCAATCATTGGAGTGTTCGTTTATGAATTTGCGTATCATAGCTCCCAAAGTTCCATTAAATCTCTCCACCAGGTCATTTTTCTGGTGGTCGTAAGGGGTGGCAACCAAGTGTTTCACCCCATGAGCTTCCCAAAGAAGTTCCATGGTCCCTGCCCAGAAGTTAGTCCCTGAATCTGTAAGGATCTCAGAGGGCCAACCTACCCTGGAAAAAATATCTGTTAGTGCCCGGCACAAGCTCTTCGCTGTGGTGTTCCCTAGAGCTACTGCTTCTGGCCATCAGGTGGCAAAATCCATGAAAGTCAGGATATATTGTTTTCCTCTGGGTGTCTTTTTAGGGAAAGGACCCAGAATATCCACAGTCAGACGCTGGAATGGAACCTCTATTATGGAGAGTGGTTGGAGAGGTGCCTTGACCTAGTCTTGGGGCTTTCCCACCCATTGTCACACCTTACAAGACCAGACATAACTAGACACATCCTTGCCCAGCCCCTCTCAGTGGAATGACTTTCCCAATTGGCCTTTGGTTCTTTTTACCCCTGCATGGCCACTAAGGTGATCATGGGCTAAGCTCACGAGCTTTTCCCAGTACTTAGTTGGAACTGCCAACTGTCTTTGAGGATGCCAGTCCTCCTTGTGCCCACCAGAAAGAGTCTCTTTGTATAAAAGTCCTCTTTCTACCACAAACCTGGACCTGTTAGAAGAGCTGAGAGGCGGGGGCTCCAGCCCTTAACTGAGAATTCACACAAAGAGAAACGGCAGCAGGTATCTATAGGCAATTCAAATTCCAGCACTGTATCCCCCTTGGTTCTTCTGGCTCCCTGCCAACACCCATGCTAGCTACCTAAGTTTAACCTTTTAGTTACAGGGTGTTGGCCAGCACTCCTCCTATCCATCACATGCCCTCTTGCAAACAACAAAAAAGAACTGTTGTGTAACATGGTTGTGGACCAAGCTATGAGATGCTTTAGTCCTACTTGTATGATAAAGATCAGGGAGAAAGTATGTATTTTAATCTGGTTAAAAACAATTTGTGGCCCTTCACAGAGGCACAATATGATTGATCTCCAGTGATGATAAACAATGAATGCTTTACCACAGTTGATTAATAGTGTACATGCTCAGTTAATTGAATAGTATAAGCACTGAGATTTGGCAACAAGGTCTCTTAATTCTTCTGTCTTCTGGAAAATATATTTGCCTTTTGCGGTAAATTAATGCTTGCCTCTTCAATCTGTTTGACCATGGAAATTTGATTTCAATTTTTAAAAACTCAGCTTATGTCTCTTTCTGTACTATCTGGATCTCTGACTCCATTAAAATTTTCATTTCCAGTGGGCTCGATCATTCTGCTGATGACAATCATCTTTCATCTGTTACAGACTCTCTTCTTACACTGATAAAGTGGCTTTCATCCTCTCTTGACCTGTTTTCATAGCCTCGTGGCTGGCTTTCATCTTCTATTAGGCAGCTTTAATTTTGTCCAATATAGAACCACATTTTTCATTTCCCTTACAAATGAGCATCTCTGGAAGTATTATACTACATGACAGGCACCTAATTTACAATGGCTGCAAGCAGTCAGGTCCCTGCAGACTTGAAAAGTGGATATTTCTTTTTGGAGTGAAAAAGATGGGCAGCAGATTCAGAATTAATAAGTATTTTAATCTACTGCAAGGTGGGCCTAAATTCTGTGGAAAGCTCCCAGAAAGGACTTAAACTTCTTACTGTTTTAAGTATGGCAATGACTAATAATATCCAGGCCTGTTGATGGGGGGAAGGGACAAAAAGGCAACTGTCCTGGGGCCCAGTGATTTAAAGGGGTCCGGGGCTTCTAGCCGCCACCGTGGCTAATATGGCAGTGGTGGCAGCCAGAACCCCAGGCCCTCTAAATTGCTGCCGGAGCCCTGCTGGTACACTCCAGGCAAGGCTAAGGATTGGTGTGTGTGGCGGGGGTGGCCTCAGTCCTGCCCCTTCTGCCTGAGGCCCTGCCCCTCCTAGGAGCATGAAGCCAGCTCCTTTGGCCCGGGGCAGACTGCCTGACAGTAACATTGCTGTTATAGCTCTGATTTTTATATACATATTCATTCTATTTTACACTGTACCCACTCTTGTTTTAATCGTGTTGTTGTCATGATAATGAGGGTTAGCCAGCAGCCTAGGAACTAAGGGGTTAACTATTCCTAACCCAGGTAGAGTTGGCCAATAGGAATGTAGCTAGGAATTTCAAACTGGGACAAAGGAATTTTTCGGGTTTCCCTCCTTTTGTCTCTGGGGCAGTTTCTCTCCAGCTACTGAGGGAGTCAGACAAAATGTCTCCCTCCAAGAATAGACTCTTCACTCTTCTATAAGTAGGGTAAAGTTTAGATAAATCCGTTAGGTTTTATTGTTTCATAGTTTGGGAAATGGGAATTGGTGTCTGTGCATTTAAAAATGGGGTTTTCTCTCTTTTGCAACTAAGTTTGGGCCCATGGTGGAATTCCCCATGAGTATATTACTTTGTGACTTTCCCATCTAGTCGTTATGCTTGCAACAGGAATATTGTGGTGATAATAAAAGTTCTTCCTCTTTTCTTTTTCTTAAACTGGTGTTGGTTAATTTTTATGTCCTGGTTTGTACTCTAGGGGTGAGATCTCCCAAGTGATCTCTCCCCTGATTTTCTTATCATTACTTAGGTGGTGGCAGCAGAGTTTTTATCCCCAAAATCTAGGTTGTTAAGATTTTGGGGGGTGAGTTTTTTACCAAAGCCTGGAAAGATAAGGTTTTGGGGTTCTTTTGTGGGCCCCCACTTCTGCATTCATTGTGCCAGAGCGGGGACGGAGCCATGACAGTTGTCAATTGATGTCTTTAGGTTTAAGAGTCAATAATCCTTTAAGATAAGTGGAGTAGTTAGTTCCAGATCTGTGTGCAGATTAAATAATAAAACAGTGACTCAGTGTAAGTTTGGGTCACCTTTTCAAGCTCCTCTACAACCATGAGAGTTAGGAATGTAATTTAAAAATAAAAGTAATAGGCTGCGTCTAGACTGGCAAGTTTTTCCACAAAAGCAGTTGCTTTTGCGGAAAAACTTGCCAGCTGTCTACACTGGCCGCTTGAATTTGCGCAAGAACACTGATGATCTAATGTATGATTGTCAGTGTTCTTGCGCAAATACTATGCTGCTCCCGTTCAGGAAAAAGCCCTCTTGCGCAAATGTATTTGTGCAAGAGAGCCAGTGTAGACAGCTAAAAAGTGTTTTTCGCAAAAAAGCCCCGATGGCGAAAACGGCGATCGGGGCTTTCTTCTTTGAAAACTGCGTCTAGACTGGCACGGACGCTTTTCCGCAAAAGTGCTTTTGCGCAAAGTGTCCGTGCCAATCTAGACGCTCTTTTCCTCAAATGCTTTTAACGGAAAAACTTTTCCGTTAAAAGCATTTGCGGAAAATCATGCCAGTCTAGACGTAGCCATAGTGTATATGCTGGATCTTTTATCTCTTCTGGTTAGGCCTTATTCTTCTCCCATAAAAACAGTCCCCTCTTAGATGGCCTTAATCTTCTCATGGAAAGCCTTGGTTTCCCCAAACTTTTTGTTTTCAACCTGAAAGGCTTTATTCTCCTTCCAGAAAAACCTTCTTCTCCTGGAATGCCTTGATTTTCTACCCAAAGACCGTTTTTTTCTTTTCCCTGAATATTTTGATCTCCTGCTAGAAAGCTATTTTCTCTTCCTAGAACACCATGACCCCCTCCTTGAAGCTCTTATTCACCTATTGGTTCTTCTTGGAGTGGCTCTCACAAAATACAGAGATAGAAGCCAGTGGTAGACAGTTCTCCATTATCCATTTGCTATCTTTATTGATAGGGCCTCACCAAATTCATGGTCCATTTTAGTGAATTTCTGGGTCATCGGATTCCAAAAACCATAAATTTCATTATTTCAGCTATTTAAATCTGAAATTCATAGTGTTGTAATTGTAGGGATCCTGACCCAAAAGGAGTTGTGGGGGTCACAAGGTTATTGTGTGTGGAGGTTACAGCTATGTTGCTGCTGATGGCAGCCCTGCTTTCAGAGCTGGGCAGCTGGTGTCTGATGACTGCTGGTCAGGAGCCCCCCTCTGAAGGCAGAGCCACCAGCAGCAGCACAGAAGGAAGGAAGACATGGTGTGGTATTGCCACCCTTACATCTTCACCACTGCCTGCAGAGCTGGTCCCTAAGTCAGCAGCTGCCACTTTCCAGCCACCCAGCTCTGAAAACAGCGGTGCAGAAGTAAGAGTGGCATGGTCTGGTATTGCCACACTTACTTCTGAACTGCTGCTGTCAGGGAGCTGTCTTCAGAGCTGGGCACCTAGCCAACAGCTGCCACTCTCTGGATGCTCAGCGCTGAAGGCAAACAGAAGTAAAGATGGCAATATCATTATTCTCCTAAAATAAACTCCCCACAATTCCCTTTTGGGTCAGGACCCCAATTAAGAAACACTTGTATCCCCCCATGAAATCTGTATAGTATAGGGTAAAAGCATACAGAGGACCAGAGTTTATGGTTTATGACACGTTTTTTATGGCAGTGAATTTGGTAGGGCCCTATTTATTGGTTACCTGGACTTCTAGAAAGATCTGCAATCCACGCTCAGGTCACACTAATCATTCAGACTGACAGTGGACATGCGGGTGATTTGGTAAAGTCGAAAGGAGTCACTGAACACAAATCAATATAGAGCATTAACAATGAAGTTTGCATGACAGAAAAACATTACAGACAAGATTTTCAAAAATGGATGCCTACATTTAAGCACATAAATCTATATACAAGACCCTAAAAATGTGCCCAGATTGTAAAAAGCATAATGTGCACAGGAAACTTCACTGAAGTTCTTGGGAGCTGGAGAGTGTTGAACACTTTGGAAAATCAGCCCTCTTGTCTAAAACCTTTGAGTATTATAGACCAAGCCTGCTTATGCATTCTGGTCTGTTAAATAGAAAGTGGTAATGGAGGTGATTTGGAGAAGTGGAGAACTTTTGGGTAGGAAATCATCTAACAAAACTTTCTCTCCAGTAATTGTAGCATATTGGTACACTAAGGTAGGGGCACAGGGTCTGTGGAAAATCTCATTTAAAAACCAATACTTCAGTCATGAAATGCAAATCAAACACCCTTCCTTACTCATTAGCTATGGCATTCAAAGGACAGAAAAATGAATGCAGCAGCCTTAATTTGTTATTTCACAAATATGGCACATTCTGTGTTATGTCAAATCTCTAGGTCACATTCTTCTCTTATAAAACAGGTGTGAACCAAAGTTACTGCAGGGAAATTATAATGATGTCAAACTGGTATGAATGAGATCAGAATTAGACTGTATGTGTTCATAGAAAGAGATAATTATGATAATATTAAACAGTGGATATTGCTCCACAAAATTTACTTTTTACTGGAGCTTCTACTTAATTATATAATGCCATCAAGAATAACCTATTGTGATGTAATCTCACAAAGTGTGACTCCAATGACATAATGCCGTGACATGAGCCTTGGGGTATATTATGAAAAAGGCATCCCCAAAATGTACTACCCAGAAGTACCTGGAGTTTGGGAGCCCATCACAGATTTGAGTATTTTCCTGTCTTTCTAATGCTGAAAGAAATCATGCTCTGTACAGAGGCATTTAACCACAAAGCACACCTGAATTCTTAGGGCCTGATTTGCCATCTGGTAAGTCGTGTTTTACATCAGCAGATTTCAGTGGCATTGCACTGGTGTAAAACTGGTGACTTGGGCCCTCAGTTTCCTGTCAAGAGATCTTATATTACACTTCTACTTTGTCTTAGATTATTCTATCTTAATTTTTAGCAGTATTGCTATCTTTAGTTTGACAACTGTGCAGAAATGAAAATCAACACTGATGATTAAGAAATACACTAAAGTGCACAGTATCAGGACCTATCACAATTTATATGGGCACTGAGTTATTGAATGATAAAATCACCACAGTAAGTAAAAAACCTGCAGTGAATCATATTTCCATTGAAGTAAATGGCAAACCCCTTTCTCAGTCCATATCAGTAAGCTAAAGCCCATAATTTGCTCAAGATACTTTGAGAAAGAGCTGAACATTAAAAAAAACCCACACATTTTGTTCTAATGCAAGAGCACCCAATCATCTTCTTCTCTGAAAGAAAAGGATAAATGGGGAAAGAAGAGGAGAGAAGCTGTACACTGCTGTTCAAACTGAGTCAATATTATGATGCTGTGGTGAAAAAGGCAAACATCATTCTGGAGTGCTACAGGAGTGCTGTATATAAGACACATGAGTGTCTTTCAACCCTATATTTCTATGATTCTTATGGCAGTACCAGATAGTGGGAAAGGACTTTTTTCCAGGGATGTTGGTTAATAATGTCAGTAACAATGTAATGTACTGTTCAGTGTATGAAAGGACAGCAT
Organism: Rafetus swinhoei; assembly: GCA_019425775.1. Lineage (NCBI taxonomy): Eukaryota > Metazoa > Chordata > Testudines > Trionychidae > Rafetus > Rafetus swinhoei. The sequence continues at coordinate 59,543,554 of CM033437.1, forward strand.
GGAAAATGAATATCCTTTTGGGGAGAAACCTAAGAGAGGGGTTTTTTTTTAACAGACTGAACTAATACTTAGATCAAGATACCTGAGCACAACTGTAGTCCTGGCCCAGTAGTGCAGAGACACTCTCCCCAGTCTAGGGGAGAAATAAAATATAAACCTCAGAAATAAAATATAAACTCAAGTTAGCAAAGAAAAGTATAACATGATCCTATGGCTGGAAGTTGAAGCTAGATAAATTCAGACTGGAAATAAGTATATATTTTTAACAGTGAGAGTACTTTACCAAGAACACTTGGCCAAGGATTGTGGCAAAATTTAAATCAACATTGGATGTTTTTCTAAAAGATATGGCCTCAGAATAATTTCAGGGAAGTTCTACCACTTGTGTTTTATAGGAGTTCAGAGTACATGACTTCAGTGGGCCCTTCTGGCCCTGAGATCTGTGACTCTATCAATAGCCAGCTACAATGGGAAGATTATCTTTGATCTGCAGAAGTGCAAATTACACTGTTGATTCAGGTGTTCATATTTCATGCATAGTGACTTTGCAGGTATTGGCTTTTTTTCCATTGGATGTAAAACTTTTGAGTTATTTACTTTTTGTCTCAATCATATTTTGCTGCTGTGAGGATTTAATGTTTTACTTATAATGATAGCTTGCCTTCACATTCTAACAACAAGCACAACTAAAACATAAATGTTTGTTTTTTTAAAAACACTCTTCTATGAGAAGCCTAATACTTTTTTCCTCTCCTAGTTTTTGGGGCATTCAAAGGATTTATCAAAATCCGGGCATTTGCCCAACAAAATCAATATCTTAAAAAAAACCTCTTACAAATGGGGGCTTTGTGCCTCTATTGGAAGATGATGACAGTATCTTGGCCAGCGCTTCAAAATGCTTCCTTTTTCTGATAAAAAAATTTCCCATTTTGGAAGATGGGGTGAGGGATAGCTCAGTGGTTTGAGCATTGGCCTGCTAAACCCAGGGTTGTGAGTTCAATCCTTGAGGAGGCCATTTAGGAATCTGGGGCAAAAATCTGTCAGGGATGGTACTTGGTCCTGCTATGAAGGCAGGGGACTGGACTCAGTGACCTCTCAAGGTCCCTTCTAGTTCTAGGAGATAGGTATCTCCATTCATAAGTAATCAGCACCACTTCAGAATGCATGGGTTGAGCTTGAGCCAGCTTGTCTTCCTCCCTGAACTAATTTCCTGTCCATGTTCTGACACCTGAGTAGTGGTGCCAGTAAAGAATAAGATGTATAGTTAGGCTTAGCAGAATTTTTTTTTTTTTTTTTGCAATTTCATTGATTAATATTGATTTTTAATTTTAATTTCCCCCCTGATTTTAACTATATTTATGTTTACAGCTCTGGCAAATGAAGCGGCTGAGGTTAGGACAGCAGGACTGCTGGGGGCTCTCTGCATGGCCTAGGGGCCCAAGATACCTGAGCACAACTGTAGTTCTGGCCCAGTAGTGCAGAGACACTCCCCCCAGTCTAGGGATGTGAAGGAGACCAAACCTTTGGTGTCAGGGCAGGCCATCTCCCTGCTGGACAGTTCCCACCCTAGAATGCCCCACAGACTTGTGGCTGGAAAGTGAGCGAGCAGGGCTGTGGAGTTGCAGAGGGCTCCATGTCATGGAGCTGATGACACTGGATCCCTGCAGGCTCAAGGTGTGGGGAGGACTGTGGTTTTGACAGGCAAAGCAGAGATCCCTAGCCCGGCGGGCAAGGAGAACATTGATTCTCCAGCTGTGGGGAAGGCCACCTTCACTGCTGAATGGCTTCTGCCCAGGAACAGAGCCATTTAGCAGTGGAGTGACCTCCCCCATGGCTGGGGCTCCTCAGAACTGATAATGTCTGATCCCTGCAGGCACAAGGTGCATGAGGCTGCACTCTTCTGTGAGCTGAAATCAACATTTACCAACATCTTATCGATGTTAAATTGAATCGTGCCACGCCTATATAGAGTTGAGTGTTAATGGGGCACTTCTCGCAGACACCCTGTGGTGTCTCCCTGTCTCTCCTAGCAGTCTCATGTAGCTATTGAAGAGAAGCTGCAGGGATAGTATGGAGCCTGGGGATGGGGGATGTGTCATCTCCTCGCTTTGATTTCTCACAAAGATGGCAGTTGTAATTACACTGAATTACAGCAGAATCAACAACAGCACTAACTGTGCCAGTGAACACCAAAATGTCATTTTCAGTTTGCAGGAATCAAGGCCTCTTACCTCTGCAGCATGGACCGTTTTCTGAGAGCAGGGGGGTTTGCCCTTGATTTATTCCTGTTATTTTTTGCAGAGATTAGATTGTACTAATTGCATGCTGTAATTTCTGGGATCCCATTTGGCATAGCTGTTAAATGCTGTGCAAAGCCATTTAAGTGGTTTCCCCTCCCTCCCCTCCAGTGTTAAGCAAAGCAGCTATGAGCTAAACATTGACATGTCTTACTTTGAACAATAGAAAAAAAGCTGTATTGAATTTCTTTCCCTATAACTACGTGAGTTGCTATTAATAAATGATAAAAAGCGTTTTCTTTTTTTTTTTTTTTGAAAGCATGGGGATAAGATGATCACTTCTAAAAGAGAATTTAACACTGTTTTATTCAGCCATTTTAAAATTACTGCTGTCTCTATCAGCCTGTGGATGGATTCTCAAATTAGATGAAGCCATTTCCTGAATGCACGCACTTAGTCTGGCTCTCTGATGACTTTCTGTATGGTCATATAAGCCTGTGCCAAGTGAGGGTGATGGCAGAGGTGGCTTGCTGTCACACTGTGAGCTGGCCTTTGCAGGGGGAAAAGTGTGGTGTTTATAATGAGGTAGTCAACTCAAGTTAGCTATTTTGTTTTAAAATCCCAGTGGAGAAAAAGCACGGGGTAGTTTCACCTTGATGGGGCTGGTTGAGGTAAACACTCATGGCCAGTAGGTAGGGGAGGCTAGGAGACACTGAGCCTCCCCAAATGGTCACTCCACTCCCAGGGCCTTGCGTCCTTGGTGCTGCAGGGTTCCTGGGACTGGGAAGGTGGCAGTGCTGCTGCCCTGTGCTCTCCTCCGCAACGTGCCAAGACTAGGAGGGAGGCTGCAGCTTTGTTGCCCTGCACTCTCCTTCCAGGGCAGGGGCGGGGGCCCTGCAGACACTAACCAGCTTGGCAGTTGTGTGTGTGGGGGGAGGGCTCTGGTTTCTGGAGCACCCAGAAGGGGTAGGGCTTTGGGCACAAGGAGCAGGATTTGGGGCTAGCCTCCCCCAGCCAGAAGTTCACGAGCCGCCCATGTAAACACTAGTTGGGGAGTGTCTCAGGTTTGCCTCAACCAGCTACATGAAGGCAAAACTACACTGTGTCTTGTCTCCACAAGAAAATTGTCAGTGACTTATTTTCAGTCAGATTTGGCCTTATAAACATCACCCTCTTTTTCCTAGTGACTGTACAATGATGATTTCATTCTCCATGATCGTTTGTAGAGTCGGGTGGTCTCACAAGGCTTTCTCCTGACTGGGCTGCTCACAAAGAGTGGTGATCCCTTGGGACCCAAATTTATTTCTGGTTCCTCACATTTATTTCTGGTTCCCGGGCACTAACATAAATTTGTGTATGAGGCTCTGCCGCTACTCACATTCCTTACAGGGCACACAATGCCATGATGGCTCAGGAATCTACTGACTCACAATTAGCTTCTCCCTCTTCAGACTCACAACTGTGCCTTAATCTTGTGCAGAAAGGATCACATCGAGGATGAGAGTCCTTCAGCCCCCATACCAATTCAATCCTCGGCCCCTCTGCTGGCAAAGCTAACAGAAGTGCCAGCAGATGCCAGATATGCAGCTGGTTTTCGTAACACAGACAACTGTCCAGCAAAGAAAAGATTTCATTATTCCACAGCTTGTGGGATCTAGAAGCCAGTTTAACTCACCCACTTTCTTTACTCTGCCTTTAGTGTCCCTTGCACACAGTCATTTGTCATGACTGGAGATGGAAAAGACTTACTAAGTAACTATGTGTACCCATTGGCCAATACAGGCTTACTTCCAGCTGCATGCTCAGTCTAAGTTTTAAGATTCAGGCAAAAAGGATTTCTATAATTTCCTCTGGGTTTCTATTCCACAATTTAGTAGATTTTCCTAATTTGAAAAATTTATTCAGCCCCCTTTTATCTTTGTTCAATGGCATCTGATTTCTCTTAGTTACACTTGCGTGGACTAATCCAAACAATTCTCCTCTCGCTCTCCTTGCTATTCCTAGAACAGTAGTCGCCAACTTTCTTAAGCATGAGATCACTGTCTGAATACAAGTGCAATCCAGGATCTACCTCAAACCCAACACCCTTACCCCACTTCCTTCCTGCCCTTTCTCAGAGGCCCCACCCCTGCTCACTCCATCCTCCCTCCGTCCCCCATCCTCCCTCATTTTATCAAGCTGGGGGCAGAGGGTTGGAGTGCAGGGAAGGGGGAGTGCAGGCTCTGGTCTTGGGCTAAAGGATTTTGAGTGTGGGAGGGGCTCTGAGCTGAGCCTGGGGCAGGGAGTTGAGGTGCAAAAGAGGGTTCAGAATGTAGGCTCTGGAAGGGAGTTTGGGTGTGGGGGGGGGGGCTCAGGGCTAGGGCAGGGGTTTGGGGTACAGGAGGGGGTCAGGACTGGGGCTGGGGTTCAGAATGTGAGCTCCAGAAGGGCATTGCTTACCACAGGTGCCTTCCAGGTGGTGGAGCAGTTGGGTTAAGGCAGGCTCACCCCTGCCCTGGCCCTGCACCACTCCCAAAAGCAGCCAGCAAACTTTCTCCATCCCTGCTCCCCTGCTCTGTGGAGATGGGGTACAGGATGGGCGGAGGAGCACCCTGACATAAGCACTCCCCCTCCTCTTTTTCCTGTGTCCTACACAGTAAGTAGGAGGCTCCCGGGGCTGGGGAGGCAGCTCCAAGGCAGAAGGCAGGAGCAGCATGACAGTGCTGAGAGGGGCAGATGAAGTGCCGGCACTTGACAGCCTCCCAGCCAAACCTGTCAGGATCACCTGTCAAAGGCTCCAATCTACCAGTAGATTCCAATCTACTGGTTGGTGTCCACTGTCCTAGAACATAAGAAAGGCCAAACCAGGTCAGACCGAAGGTCCATCTAGCCCAGTATCCTGTCTTCTGACAGTGACCAATAACAGGTGCCCCAGAAGGAATGAACACAACAGGGAGTCACCAAGTGACTTATCCCATGTTGCCTATTCCCAGCTTCTGACATGCAGAGGCTAAGGACACCATTCCTTCCGATCTTACCTGATAGCCATTGATGGACCTATCCTCCATGTATTTATCTATTTCTTTTTTGAACCCTTTTAAAGTCCTGGTCTTCACAATGTCCTCTGGCAAGGAGTTCCACAGGTTCCCTGTGTTTTGTGAAGAAATACTTCCTTTTGTTGGTTTAAAACCTGCTACCTATTAATTTCATTTTGTGACCCCTCTTTTTTGTGTTATGGGAACAATTAAGTAATTCTTCCTTATTTACTTTCTCAACACGAGTTATGATTTTATAAATGTCTATCAAATCCCCCTCTTAGTCTCCTCTTTTCTAAGCTGAAAAGTCCCTGACGCCTTATATGGCAGCCATTCCAAACGCCTAGTCATTTTTTTGCCCTTTTCTGAATGTTTTCCAATGCCAAGATAGCTTTTTTGAGATGAGGTGACCACATCTGCACACAGTATTCAAGATGTGGATGTACCATGGATCTATATAGAGGCAATAAGATATTCTGTGTCTTATTCTCTATGGGTATGTCTTCACTAGCCCACTAGTTCGAACTAGGGAGCCTAATGTAGGCATTCGAACTTGCAAATGAAGCCCAGGATTTAAATATCCCGGGCTTTATTTGCATGTTCCCGTCTGGTCGCCATTTTGAAATGCCACTAGTCCGGACAAACTGCCCGCAGCTACACGCGGCAGTTAAACGGTAATTCAAACTAAGTCCTTAGTTCGAATTACCAGTTACACCTCATTCCAGGACGAAAAGAACCGAGGGGTTTTTCCGTTGTAGGTATTCCTCTTTCTACGAGGAATAACTCCTTTTTGCACAAGAGCTCTTGCGCAAAAAGGTGTGTGTGGACAGGGAACAGGGTTTTTTTTGCGCAAAAAGAGGCAATCAAAAAGAGGTGCCCTGGTGGCCTTTCAGTAAATAGCAATCAGAGTTTCCTTTCGAAAGAGTGTCCATGCAGTCTGGACGCTCTCTTTTGCAAAAGTGCATCGCTTTTTTTGATGCACTTTTGCAGTGTGGATGCTGTCTTGTGCAAGACGTTTTTGCAGAAGATCTAAGCTTCTTGCGCAAGAAGCCTATAGTGTAGACATAGCCAAAGAAAGCAGGCAGGGAATCTATATCCAATTCAAATTCTAAGCCTCTAACTCGATTGGCTTTCCTGGCCCTCTGGCTGACCCCTTTGCTAGGCACCTGAATTAACCCCTTAGTCACCAGGTGTTGGTCAGCAGTCCTTTTGTTCATGACAACTCCATTCTCCAGATCATTTATCTGAGGATTGGTTCCAGTACAGACCCCTGCAGGACACCACTCTCCATTCTGAAAATTGACCATTTATTCCTATCCTTTGTTTCTTATCTTTTTCTCTTTTAATCAGTTATCAGTCCATGAGAGGACCTTGCCTCTTTCCCCATGACAACTTACTTTTGCTTAAGAGCCTTTGGTGAGGGATCTTGTCAAAGGCTTTCTGGAAATCTAAGTACACTATATTCACTGGATCCCTCTTGATCACATGCTTGTTTACCACCTCCCTCCCCAAAGAATTCTAGTAGATTAGTGAGGCATGATTTCCCTTTACAGAATCCATGTAGACTTTTCCTCAACAAATTATGTTAATCTATGCATTTGACAATTCTGTTCTTTACTATAGTTTCAACTAATTTGCCCCATACTGACATTAACCTTAGCAGTCTGTAATTGCCAGAATCACCTCTAGAGCCAATTTTAATATTGGTGTCACACTAGCTATCTTCCAATCATTTTGGTATAGAAGCTGATTTAAAGGATAGGTTACAAATCACAGTTAGTAGTTTTTCAATTTGACATTTGAGTTCTTTCAGAACTCTTGGGTAAATGCCATCTGATCCTGGTGACTTGTTACTGTTCGGTTTATCAATTTCTTACAAAACCTCCTCTAATGATAATTAATTTTGGGACAATTCCTCAGATTTGTCACCTAAAAAGAATGGCTCAGGTTTGGGAATCTCTCTCACATCTGCAGCTGTGAAGACCAATGCAAAGAATTCATTTAGCATCTCTGTAATGATCTTATCATCTTCGAGTGCTCCTTTAGCATCCTCATCTTCCAGTGGCCCCACTGGTTGTTTAGCCAGCTTCCTGCTTCTGATGTACTTAAAAAACATTTTGCTATTACTTTTTGAATTTTTGGCTAGCTGTTCTTCACATTCTTTTTCAGCCTTCCTACTTATATTTTTACACTTCATTTGACAGACTTTGTGCTCCATTCTATTTTCCTCACTAGGATTTAACTTCCATTTTTAAATGATGCCTTTTTATCTCTCACTGCTTCTATTACTTGGTTGATAAGCCACTGTGGCACTTTTTTGGTTCTCTTACTGTGTTTTTTATACAGTATACATTTAAGTTGAGCCTTTTAAGCACTATGATTTCCTGACTAACTTGCAACTTCAGTAACTAAATTCAAACTATTAAGGTTTCAGTTGGTGTTATAAGAACATAAGAACATAACAACGGCCATACTGGGTCAGTCTGCTGACAGTGGCCGATACCAGATGCTCCAGAGGAAGGGATCACAACAGGTAATCCTCATGTGATCCCTCCCCTGTCACCCACCTCCAGAGAAACAGAAGCTAGGGATACCATTCCTACCGATCCTGGCTAATAACCATTGATGGACCTAACCTCCATGAATCTACCTAGCTCTTTTTTGAACCCTGTTAAAGTTCTAGCCTTCACTGCATCCTCTGGCAAGGCGTTCACAGGTTGACTGTGTACTGAGTGGAAAAAAAACCTCTCTTTTGTTTGTTTTAAACCTGCTGCCTATTAATTTCATTTGGTGACCCCTAGTTCTTATATTGTGGGAATAAGTAACTTTTCCTTATTCACTTTTTCCACACCAGTCATGATTTTATAGACCTCTATCATATCCCCCCTCTTTTCTAAGGTGCAAAGTCCAAGTCTTTTTAATCTCTCTTCATATGGAACCAATTCCAAACCCCTAATCATTTTTGTTACCCTTTTCTGAACCTTTTCCAATGCCAATATATCTTTTTTGAGGCAACCACATCTGTATGCAGTATTCAAGATGTGGGTGTACCATGGTTTTATATAGAGGCAATAAGATATTTTCTGTCTTATTCTCTATCCCCTTTTTAATGACTCCTAACATTCTATTTGCTTTTTTCACTGACGCTGCCCACTGAGTGGATGTTTTCAGAGAACTATCCACAATGACTCCAAGATCTTTCTCTTGAGTAGTTGTAGCCAAATTAGTCCCCAACATATAGTATGTATAGTTGGGATTATGTTTTCCAATGTGCATTACTTTACATTTATCAACATTAAATTTTATTTGCCATTTTGTTGCCCAATCACTTAGGTTGGTGAGATGTTTTTGAAGCTCTTCACAGTCTGCTTTGGTCTTAACTATCTTGAGCAGTTTGGTATTATTTGCAAATTTTGCCACCTCACTGTTTACCTCTTTCTCTAGATTATTTATAAATAAGTTGAATAGGATGGGTCCCAGGACAGACCCTTGGGGGACCCCACTAGTTACCTCTCTCCACTCAGAAAACTTACCATTTATTCCTATCCTTTGTTTCCCGTCTTTTAACCAGTTATCAATCCACGAAAGGACTTTCCCTCTTATTCCATGACAACTTACTTCACTTAAGAGCCTTTGGTGAGGGACCTTGTCAAAGGCTTTCTAGAAATCTAAATATATTATATCCACTGTATCCCCCTTGTCCACATGTTTGTTGACCCTCTCAAAGAACTCTTGCAGTTTAAACCAATTGCATGTAAAAAAAAAATCTTAAAGCAATTCAGTTTTCTTTTCCTCGGCAAACTCTACCATGGACATCCTCCTCTTAATATGTAGCTGTTAGCTTTGTTTTAACATTAGAATTATGTTATTCATGAATGCTATGTAAACATGAGGGCTGAGTTCACTATTGTTTCTCCAAATTTCTGGCAGGCATTTAGTCAGTTCCCTAGTGGTGATTTTAACAGCTGGTAGCCTCTTTTTGCAAAGTCTTTTATAAAAGCCCCTAAATATGTGTAGATCTTCATTAATGCTGTAGTTGCTCCCGGAGAGATTTATCTGTCAAACATGGTTTCCTATTGTACAAAAAGTATTGCTTTCCAGCTAGTGGCATAGCACTTATTATTAGACTTGAAATTTCTGACAGGCACTTGTTAATAAAAAGAGAACCTGGTGAGTAAATATTTAAAAAAGTAGATCTCTACGGAGGTAATGTAATATATACAGGAATAAACAACATCCAGTAGCTAATCATAGAAGTTGTATATGTGGCAGCTTTGTAAATCGCAGAATACTACATCAGACCAGGGGACAAAACAACACCAAAAATTAAACCACGCATTTGCTATGAGCTGCTGATTTACAGATAAACGAAATCTGCTGAAAAATTTTGCAAAGGCAATATCGCTTTTTCTACATTCACAAGTCTCCTAAGGGTTCCTCTGCTGCCCCCTGATGGCACTGTAAAGCCCTGCAGTTCTTGGGTTGGGGAGCAAGCCAAATGTGGGAGTATAGGAAATAATTATGATCAGTTCTCCTCATAACTAGAAACAGCAGAGGAGCTGCCTGTCTGCAGCAGAGGAATTTGAACAGCAACAGAGAGAAAAGGTGCATGCAACTGACAGAGAAAGAGGTGGAATGAAAAGAAGCCAAGATCACCCAAAGCCAGATAACTGAAAGTAGGGTCCCTGGAAGCTGACTATCACTATAGTGTATCACAGGATCCAACTTTCACAAGATACTTTTGTTGAAGAATCTATTTTGTGGTTTCTCATTCTAGATCTTTCTTTGGTTTAACAAGGTGAGTTAAGACAGCACTCTAAAGTTCTTTCAGGTATGAGAAATTCATTGGAAAGATTCTGATTTGCCAGGAATGTTTGCAGACTAAAAGACAACGTAGCATTTTGTACGTTGTCAGGGAGAAATGGACTACAGATCACTATGTTAGAAAAGGTTTTCTGAATATTTAAAAAATCCTTTAGAATCTATGCAGTGAAATGAGCATGTTTCTGTTGCTGACGGATTTTGGGTCTTGGGACAAAGCCTATCTGATTGAGCAGTCAGGATTTGTAAAGTTACAGTACAGTGGACTGGTAATTTAGAAAGCAACAGTCTGTCTTCCTTGTTTGTTCCTCAGCAGTGTTTGGAGTTGACTGAAAATGCAGCTTATTTTGTGTAGCCAAAGCATATTTCAAGCAACGCAATAATAGAAGACCAATTTGGAATCTGTTCTTTAAGCTGGTGGTGGGAATAGTGTAAATGGGGGGGATATCAATGCGGAGGGGTCAGGCATGCTCACAAAAGAGAGGTTCATTCTTATTTAGGTGAGCTCAACTCTTAAAATATCAGGTTAGGGCAAAAACCAACAGCAGCAAACCAATTCAAAATTCATGCTATGTGGGGCTGAGAGTGGGCTGGGCTGAGTTTACAGATGGGTCTGAGCTACAGAGACTTCTTATTACTACCTAGAGGAATAAGGCACAGAGTTTTAAAACAAGGGGAGGAGTATCTGAGCAAGTGTTAGCGTGTCATGAGTTTGCTGCAGTTCAAGCCCTGAAACCAACATTCTGGGGCAACCCTGACCCTCTCCACTAGCACAACTGGCACAAAAGGGAGAGGGACTGGAGGAGGTCAGCTGTGAAGAGACTGAGTAGGATGTGGAGAGGAAATATATGCTCTGGAGCTCTGATCTATGGAGTCCACCTTTGCTACCACATAGGAACAGCAGGCCAGGGAGTAGCCCCAGGATCTGCAGCTATGCAGGTTCACCAGACGAATTTTCCGCATTTAGGGCCGGGCAGCTGCTTTGACAGCTAATGTGACCACCCCCATGGTGACTGAATAACTTGTCTCTTTGTCTGGAGACTCTTCCTTACACCTGTGCAACACCAGAATAATTCTATTTGAGTCAATGAAGTGGTACCAGGGTAAAACTGAGGTAAGGAGGAAGCACAGTGTGGGCCTTTGTCTCTATCTTTACCCCGTTGTGTCTGGGTTTTTCATTACCTGTGGTACTGTGTGTACCTGTCAGTGATTTTCTAAGACCTCGGCAATACCTGTTGTGGACAAAATGAGGGTGCCTATCTGCATTACTTTAGCATTGTATAAGCCTCTATATTCTGCATTGATTCAGTGTAATTTTTAGTGATAATTTACATTTTAATGTCTTGTAATCGCAGCTTTCCAAAGAAAATTATCCCTCAATTTGCCTGGCAACTGAGTTGCTCTTTCACATCTGTTGTAGCTTATTAGCTACAGTAAATGCTTTTGTGCTTAATATGCATTACAATCCTGCAGACAGGGACTTTTTTGGCACATTTACCCATAGACTTAATGGCTCTTTCCAAAGTAGTAGATCAATCATAAAGGTTTCAAAGTCAACCAGGTAAATGGGTGCATTTTATCTGTAATCTAGTGAAGTTATCTAGAGGTGATATAAATATGCCCTGTTGTGTGTGTAGTTAAGAGACCTGCATACATTTTGCTTTCTTAGTTCTGTCTTCACATTTTTAAAGAACTCTCCCTCTGTGCAGAACTCAGTTTTAGCCATGTGATAGGATGGCTGTAGTTACTCAGGCCTGCCACTAGAAGGAGACATGATCACATATACTGAGTCTATTACAATTTACTTTGCTTCTTTATTGCAGTTTTTATTTAAAACCAAAGTTATTTTAGACTGAGAGTACATGTTGCTTTCTCTCTCTCTGTGGAAATATAACTTGTACAGTTGTTTGATTGTCCATGATAATTTGATACTCAAAGATTTTTTTACAAGGCACTGATAAAGGATAGGTAAAGTAATTTTAGCAAAAAGTACAACTATGAAAATATTTTCTGTTCATTCCATTGTTGCTTTTAAAAAATTAAAATAATGGGTGTTTATATTTTTCTCATAATGGCCAAAGTGATTTAATTAGATCATTTTATGGATATGTCACTAGCTACGTCTTGTTTCTAAAAGCAAAGTCTAATTTGGGGTTGCTCAGGAATAAAATTTACAACCAATGCCTTCAATTTAATCTACTTTTTTCTACATTTAAAACTGACCTCTCATTTAGTTTTATAAGAGGATATCATTTTCCTTTGGTAAAGAGTTATGAAGCCTTGTGCTGCTTCTACATTGTGTTTTTGTGAGCCAGGAGCTCTTGCTAGCATTGTGAACGTTGTATACAACCTACTACAACTACATTGTTACCCGCACACGCTTTGCCCAGTAAGTACACTTCACTCAGGGCCGGCCCACAACATTTTGGCACCTGAGGCGGGGAGCTCAAATGACGCCCCCATGCTACCTTTTCTCCTGCCTGCCTGTTACGTCGCTTGTGCCCTCCTTCCTCCAGCACAGCACTCCACCATCTCTGTGCATCTAGAGCAGAGAGAATACATATGCACCAGCAGCAGACACAATTTTCTACACTCTGGGTCCTAGTGGCGCCCCTTCCCCCCCACAGTCTGGCACCTGAGGCAGCCGCCTCAGTTCGTCTCATGGTAAGGCCAGCCCTGACTTCACTGCCAATTTCTTTCTTTTAACCTGTCACTTGTTGCAATCCAAAAGCATGATAGTATCTTAATGAGTCAGGGAGGGTTTTGTGGCACACTGAGTGTGAGAGGGGAGAGGACAGGGTGAACTTTTCCAGAATTAGGTCACTTCTGAATTACCATCATCTTATTGTGTGGCCACATGAAGAGAGGCAGCCTTTGCCAAGAGTTACTGCACAGCATTTCTGAGTATGGGGGAAGGATGCTAACTCAGATACAACTGCGCAGAAATTGCTGGCAAACAACTTTTTAAATACATCCCCTTTATGTATAATGGATGCCAATTTTAATCTTTTAAAAAGTCACTGTCTTTCTTAATGGTGGCCTTGATTCTGCACAGTGCAGACAGGGAGTGTAAGGCCTGGTGTAAAGACATGGACAAAACAAGTAGAGGAGGGGAAGCTGATCCTCTGCATTACTGAAAGCTCTGCTGTCTGGCTGCCAGAATGCTCCTGACTAATAGCAGCAGCAAGGCCAAAGGGGAGCAGTTAGCTAAGTGCCTTGTTTGCACTCTGAGAATTGTCTCTGAATTGCTCTTTTTCAGACACATCCAGTTGTGCATGCATGCCACACCCCTTTTTCACCGTGCATTCTACTCTTTATCTATACCAGGGATGGGGAATTTCCAGTTCTTCAGGATTAGCCACTGGTGGGCTGCCAGACACTTTGTTTACCTGAGTGTTCCCAGGCATGGAGCGCTAGTTTCCAAAGGCCGTGATTTACTATTTCTGGCCAATGGAATCTGCAGGATGCAGTGCGGAGCAGGCCACCATTTCCTGCAGCTCCCATTGTCCATGAACACTGACCAGTGGCCACTGAGAGCTGCGGGGCTCCATGCCTGCAGATTGTCAGGTTAAACCAAGCGTCTGGCAGCCCGTCAGCAGCTTACCTTGATGAACCGTATCTGACCAGCATGTCGGAGGCTCCCCACCCCTGATCTATACCATCTCCTCTCACTTGCACTCATGTCACATGCCTGATTTAAGTGGAGTTTCTCCTAAGTTACACCAATGTCATGTGAGAAGTGAATCAGGCATTTAGCATTCAGTTTATAGTGAGGTTTAATGTCTAGGTTCATTTGTATGCTCTGGCTACCTGGTGCTACTCCAGCAAACTGAGTGTGTGGCTGCTTTGGGGGCTGGGGCTGCTAAAGCAAAGCAGTGAATCTGGCCCATCATTTTTAGTTCATTAAAAATGCAACTTATTATTGTCATGCCCTTATTATTTCTATCCCTAGAGCTATACCAGACAGTGATCATCAATGGCTGCTGGCCTGGAGAAAGCTTGTCACCGGTGCATATCTAAAATTGCCAGCAACGGTAAGTCACAGCTGTAGAAATAGCCATTTTCTATTACTTAAACAGCGCTTTGGTTCCTATGAGAAAAATGGGCTGATACCAAATTCATTGCAGGTTAAGGGAATGACAGTTTAAGCAGCTGTGCGACCTTCTGCTATGATCTTACCAGAACTGACAAACTAAGGGCTTGACCCAAAGTCCAGGTAAAACCATGGAGATTCCGGGCACTGAATCAAGCCCAAATGGTCTACTCCTGCCTGGTGCAGAGGAAGGACAACTCCTACCTAAGTCAATTAGCACCTCACAGGAGGGACTCAGCATGCTGCAGGATTGGGTCCTAAACAGGTGGTCCTAGTCAGTACATAGATGAGAGAATTGCAAACTTCTGATTCCTCCTTCTGAGTCATCACTAAACCAATGTCCCAGCATGGTGCTAGGAGGCACATTGCTGCTGCAGATGTAATATAAAACTGAGGCTTGGATATAGAAGGACCCATTGCCCATTTTTCCACACAAGTCATGTTTGCGCAGTGGCAGTATCGTAGTGTCCCGGTCACATTTATTTTGAATAAATACATTCTGTCCCTACCTAATTTTCCTCTGCAACTTCCATAGGATGCAGTCCTCTTCTTCCCTGCCTGGAGTGTTGTTGTTTGTGTGGGTTTTAGGGAGACTGGTTTGATAGAGAGAGGAACTAATGGTTATCTGTGTAAAGCACTCCCCTTCTGTGGTATAGTAATAGAGATGTAGCCGGTTTCAGCAAGACCTTTCTGTGGTGTTTGCATGGGAATGAAAAATACCTTAAAGCACTTTACAATGCATTGCACCGTGGAGCAAATGTAATGTCATTCTTTTCAAATAGGGTCCGATACATGATTCACCATAGATGTATAGTAGAAAACACCCATTAAAAAGAGTGCAGGTTGACATCTTCAGGGAATGAATCTCACACCGTATGACCCTCCAGAGCAAAATCACAATCAGCTTTTGATCCAAAGCACAATGACCAGACTCCCCAAAAGCCATGTGATATCACACTCAAACATCTGCCTGGACAAGCCTCACTTTTAGATCACAAGCTCTTTGGGAAAGGGGCCATCTGTTTGTACAGCATCTGGCATAACACAGTTCTGATCCATTACTAGTTCTCGTAGGCCCAACAGTAATTTTATTAACACCAATGGAAGATTTCTCCAACATGGCCTGGGCTTATACAATTCAAGGCTTTAAAATCAACAGGGCCATCTTAAAAATCCTTTTGCAGCTTTATAGGGCATCAGGGTAAAAATAAAGATTATGGAGTAGAGTATAATAGGATCTTGGCTGCTCTTCTGCCCTTTGAGCATTCTGTACAAGTGACAAGTAGTAGAGAAGTCCTATTAAAACCCCTGTTAAGAGGATGACCACAGGGTAAACGAGGTTGTACCTGTACATTTTATGAGACTTTTTCCTGCAGCATAAGACCCAACCCGTGGCATGAGGGCAACAGAAAACAAAATCATTAACCTAACTTCCAACTATGTTGCCTTTATGTGCTGTGCTCCAAATTCCTAGTGCCATTACTTTAAATCCATGATGTTTTCCAAATCCTCAATCTCAAATATGAGAGAGAAAATTCCTTCATATTATTTGCCCACTCAACACAACTGAAACCTCACCGACACAAATCCCTATATTACTCAGTCTTTGGTTGCTACTCTGGGGTCTCATATGGATAGTTTTTGCTTCAATTGATTGAGCTCCCTGAAAGCTCAGAATAAATGTCCATAAAGGAGTAAGGCACTGAACTCCTTGTTCCATAACAAAGTGACCTAGAATGCACACACCCCTTGAAATACATTCCACTAAGATTACAATAAAATGACAAACCCCCAAAAGCTAAATTACACTTTAAAGTTACTGATTCCATTAGAACTCCAACCAACAATGTTCTAACAAATCCTGTCCAGTTTGTTCTTCAAGTGTAGCCTAAAATAGTCTGGCTTTAAGCAATTCAGTCTGAAAGACTTTGCTGCTGTTAAACCAGCCTACTGCTACTCTATCAAATGGCACAGCAAGAGCCCACCCATTCTGCATCTTACCTTCTCCCCTGAGGTGATACCAAATACCAACTGCCTAGGTCAAAACCAAGTTACAAAGGACTGTCATCTAAGTAAAGGCCAGGCCAGGTGTGACCTAGGTTGGGAAATCTGACAGGATTCCCACTCTGAGGAAACAGAACTGTAGGGAACATTGAAAGGCCAGATTCCTTATCCCCATCTCTTCTTTTGCGTTACTCCAGTGACACAAAGGGCCTCAGGAGCACAGGCTGGTCCCCACTTATAGGCTGAGGATTCACTTGGTAGGGACTAGTCCCCAGCTCATGTTGAGCCTCTATGTCACACCCACCAATAAAGAGTACTGAGAGGCGTGTCCAGAACACTCTGTGCTCTGACTTTGCTTATTTTGCAGGTGGCTACTTGGGAACTGTGACCATTTGGCACAGTCTAGAGAAGGCCCCCAGACTGCTCTAAACACCACTAGGGCAATGGGAGGCTCAGAATTGCCTTAAGAAACCAGATGCTTCAGCATCTTGACAACTCTCCATTACTTCTGTCGTCCTCTGTGGAAACCATTCACAGAGAGAATTTTGGCCATTATTTTTACCCCTCTCTGGATTTCAGGACAAAGGCATAGGCAGTGTGTTTCCAGACTTCTGTTCCTATCACGGAAACAATTGAAATGCTTCTGTTTTCTGCTGGTGTTATAGTGCCACTATAGTTATAACACTATAACTATAGTGTTATAGTTCATGGGTGGCTGAAGCAATAAATTACCCTTTAAAAAAAAGGGGGAGGGGTTTATTCTAATCTCACATATGCTGGCTTGAATCAGGAATAACTCCATGGAAGTCTAGAAAGTTACCCCATTGTGTAACTGCTGAGACTCTGCAGCTGAGACTCTGCAGCTAAAAAACTGCATTTTGACACTGCACTTCAGTTCCTCTGTCTGTACTTTTCTAAGATGAGGCTTTTCCTAATATTTTAGTGAAAAATTCAATCCTACCTTAAGTGTGTGTTTTCTGTGTGACTGGTGCCTCCAAAATGGATTTTTCCATCAATTAAATTAAAAACCCTAATTAATCTTAACTTCACATTTCTTATTGCTCTTTAAATATTTTTCAGAAAGCATTCATGAAGAGGTCAGTTCTGATGTCAGATATAAACCTAATGGTTTAATGATCATTAAATGAGCATAAATGGCCAACAAATCAGCACAGCATCTTTTGAAATTCTCTCTCTCTTTTTCTTTTTTTTTCTTTTTTGGTACAATACATTAGGCTTGGAGCATCAGGGCAAACTTTAGTTAATTGGCCAAATGGAATTAGAGCCAATTTTAAGTTCCAGTTGTATTGCAAAGCAAATAGGTGATATACTGTAGTTCTTCATGTGACTATTGCTAAAATCCTGTTCAGATAGGTTTAGGATATATGAGCATCAATTGCATCATATTGTAACTTTTAGTAATTAAGGGGCGATTGCTATAGAATAAACAATCTTATATTACTACATGGGAACCAGATGTTTGGTATTAGAGTTGCACAGTCAGACACTGAGGCGAGGATGGTCAGGCCTAGTTGCTGAAGCCAAGCGACAGAGGCAGAATCTCAAGTTAAGAACCGGGTTGGGACAAAACAAAAGTAGCTCCAGATGCTAGGTTGGAACAAACCAAGGCCTGTGGAATCTGTCATCACTATCAGGAAGAGTAATCAGATTCCTGTTTCCACTGTGAGGTTTGTATACTTACTCTAAGGCCATTTCTATACTAAATGGAGGATTGACGCTGCAGAGGTCAATCTTCTGGCATTCAATTTAGCGGGTTTTGTAAGGACCCGCTGAATAGAACGCTGAGGATGCTCCCATTGACTCCAGAATTCCTTGCAGTCGCAAGGAGCAAGGGAAGGCGATGGAAGAGTTTCTCCTGCTGTGGGGTTGCTGGAGAAATTCGGCTTAAGATAAGTCGACTCCAGCTACATTATTTACATAGCTGGAGTTGCGTATCTTAAGCCAACCTTCTGGTTTAGCATAGACCTGTCCTCCTAATCACTAGACCAGCTCCTGGATTGTGGATTGACTGGAGCCTAGCACAGGAATGACTCATCCCAGCACCAGGCTTAACCAGGCTCTAGTTCAGACATGACTCATCACCTCACCTGCACTTTTAATGTAAAAAAGATGCTTTGTTATTGCATTGCCTGTAGCTAGCAGACTGACAGAATTGACTGGCCCCTGGGCAAGAGGGTGTGGAGTGGCTCTGCACTTGTGGAAGTGGCAGAGCCTTGGGTGGAAGGGGAGGAGTTGGGGTGCTCCATCAGTGATTTAAAGGGCCTGGAGCTCTGGCCGCTGCCACTGCTGTGGTAGCGGTGGCAGCTGGGAGCCCCAGGCCCTTTTGAATTACCGGGCTCCAGGACAACTGCCTCATTTGTCCCCTTCTTTCCCCACTCTTCCTCCTGGTTGGCAGGCCTGTGTTTAATGTCAGGACATACTGATACACATTATATTCATAAATAGTCATAGATTCCAAGGCCGGAAGGGACCTCTGTGATCATCTAGCCTGATCTCTTATAAAATATAAGGCTTTAGAACTTCACCCAAATAATCCCTAGAACTTATCTTTAGAAAAAAACATCCCATCTTCATTTAAAAATGACCAGTGATTGAGAATCTGCCATGATCCTTGGTAAATTGTTCTAGTAGTCAGTTACTTCTTTGTTATAAATGTATGTTGTATTTCCAGTCTGAATTTGTCTAGCTTCAATCTCAAGCCATTAGATTGTGGTATACATTTCTTTGTCAAATGTTTATTCCCCAGGTAGGTACTTACAGACTGTGATCAAGTCATCCCTTCACCTTCTCTTCGTTAAGGTAAATAAATTGAACTCATTGCATCCATTACCCTATGGCAGATTTTCTAATTCTTTAATCATTCTAATGGCTCTTCTCTGAACCCTCTTCTATTTACCAATCTCCTTCTTGAATTGTGGGCACCAGAAGCAGACACAGTATTATAGCAATGGTCTCAAGAATGCCAAATACAGAGGTCAAAGAACCTCTCTTCTCCTACTCAAATTCCCTTGTTTATACACCCTCAGGATTGCATTAGCTCTTTTAACCCCAGCATCCCACTGGGAGCTCATTTTTAGCTGATTATCCACCACGACCCCCAAATCTTTTCCAGTCACTGCGTCTCAGAAGCATGTTCCCTATTCTGTAAGTCTGCCCTCCATTCTTTGTTACTGAGGCCCTTGATGAAAGCTAATCTTACTGCTCACAGCCTGAAAGCTGCAAACTCAGGAGGTGAGAGCTTCCAGTGTCTCCCCTTAAAATACTTTCCTCACAAGTGCAAACAGTCATCACTGTGGCATAACTATTCTGAGTGAGTGCGAGGGGAAGTGAAGGGGCTGGCTCTGTTTTAATTAAAACATTCCCATTGCTACCACATGGGGTTCCCGTCACTGGCAGTTAAAATCATCAGCCCACTCAGTGGTACTTTCATTGTTCTTCCCTGGGTGACAGGTCCATTCTTGAGCTCACGCAGGAAAAAAAAGAGGGTTAATCAAACATTTGCCCTTCCATCTTCATCAATACTAATGGAGTAGAAGCAAATGGCTGGTGTACATAGCTCACCCCGACTCCCCCCCTCATTTTAGGTGAGCAAACCCTTGCTTTACTTCTCCACACAAAATAAAGGACTATTAAGTTCTTACAGAAAGGAGAAGAGGAACACGAGGAGCTGGATAAATAAGAAATTGGGCTGTGGAAAAATCCAGACCTAAAAAGAATTAAAAGGGCAGAAAGCATGCTTCTGAGGATTGTTCTTTCATTGGCATTGCAGCCTTGCCAGGAAGGGTGAGAGGACCAGCTATAGATTTTATTTATTTCTTTGTCAAACCCTAGCCAACTAATATTAGGAACTCCAAGGTTTAGAATGAGTGTAAGTACGCACACTGTATGCTTAAGTCTCAGACTCATCAAGGAAGATCAGCTTGTGTCCCAGACACGCAGCCAATTCATCAGTCCTGGGCTTGTCGTGAAGCAATCTGAAGGGATATTCATGTCATCCTGCTTTTTGAGTCCATTTTAAAAGGGATTTCTTGATGAACAATAAACTTAATTTAGAGGGAGTCCTAAACTCAAGAGACAGGGAGAGCCAGAGACTCCTAGGGTAAAGAGTATCATTTCAGAAAGTACCGGTGACTATTTGTGGTACCATCTAATTTTGAGGAAGGTCTATGGCCTGCGTCATACAACAGCTCAGAGCAGGTGATCACAGTGGTCCCTTCTGGTTTTGGAATCTATGTATCTAATCCAGTGAGGGGCAACCTAGGCTAGTGAGTGGGCCACATGAGGGGCCTCCTTCATCTCAGTGGGCTGCAAGATTGTCATAATCAAACAGTGTCCTGGGATAGGGCAGTTTTGCTAACTGTGCTGGTGTCCCTAGAATTTGTGAACGGTAGCAGCGCTTTGATTGGATGCAGTGGGAGCTCACAACTCTCATAGTCAGTGCTGTGTTCAATCAGCAGGCACCTCTTTTCATGTGCTCCTGTAAGTGCGTGTCGCTTTTGTAATACTGGTAGGAAAAAACTACGCGGACAAAAACCAGCAGAATCTGGAAACCCTGACCATGGGTAATGGTAAACAAAAGGTCTTACAGCCACGGACCACACATAGTATGCGGCCCTTGGGTCCCAAGTTGCCCACCACTGAGCTAATCTCATTGAACATTATATGATACTCATCATCACCACCTACATTTGGATGTGGGTCCCGCTTGTATAACCTGACAGATTCCGATAGCCTGCAGAACTATGTGGAGAATATATGAATTATTTTAGGGCTCAATACTGCAAACACTAACACAAATTATGCACAATGGATAAAATTCTCACACATGCATACCCCCTTCCCCAACATAAGGCCTAACTGCCACTTACGTCCCTCTTGCGCCTTCAAAATAGGTGCGTAAGCCTCATGGTGTCTCTCTGCACAGGAGTGCATTTTACCTGGTGTGACTACTCGTGTACATCAAATTACATATTTGCAGGATCGGAATCTTATTGAACAGATTCCTTTTACGCTGCAAAATATGCTGCAGCATATTATCATAGTGTTATATAAGTTTACAGGTGGGAAAGCCCTATTAGATTTATGAATCCACATTCTTTCCAGCGCAGGACTGCTCTCTGCAGGATATCCTAGGGTAGTGTTTCTACTCCACTTTTAAAGTGCTCAAGGATGGAACATCTCAACTTCCCCTGCAAAACTATTCCACTAGCAAATCCCACGATAGGATATTTTTCTTGATGTCCAATGTAACCTTTCCTTTGCTCAACTTCATCCCATTTGTTGTACTATATTTATACCTCTAGGACCACTCCAAATAGTTCATCTTCCTCTTGGGTGTCTATGCCCTTCAGAGACTCAGGCTACGTCTAGACTGCAGGCTTCTTTCAGAAGAAACTTTTCCAGAAGAGATCTTTGGAAAAAACTTCCAAAAGAGTGCATCCACACTGCCAAAGCGCATCGAAAAAGCGATCTGTTTTTTCGAAAGATAGCATCCACACTGAGTGGACACTATCTCGCATTTAAACTGTGATTATTATGGACGGAGTGGCCACCAGGACACCTGTGCTGTTTCCTCTTTCCTCTTCTTCTGAAAGAACTCCCTCTTCCTCATCCACACACGCCTTTTTCCGAAAGAGGTCTTTCAGAAAAAGGCTTCTTCTTCATAGAAAGAGGATTACCAATTCCAGAAAAAAACCTCAGTTCTTTTGATTTTCTTTCAAAATAATGCAATTGCAGTGTGGATGTAATTGACATTTTTTTGGAAAAACGGCCATTTTTCTGAAAAAAACTCTGTAGTGTAGACATACACTCAGTGTGTCATTGCTTAGCCAAACTCATCGGATCTAACTTTGTTTCTATTAGTTAGTCCCTTCAAGTTTCCTTGCTGTCCTTTGAATTCTACCCCATTCATTAACCTTTTTCTATTATTAAAGGGCTCAGACTTGCATGCTGTATTCTCAGGTGCCAAATATACAGTAATTCCTCATTTAACACGTGCCCGCTTAACACGTTTTTGCGATAGCACGATTTTTTGGGGGGGAACATTTTTTGAATTACACGACCATCCCCGGAATAACATGATTTCCCCAGCTGGCCCATTGCCGGAGGCTGCGCGGGGCTTCCCTTGCCTCCCTGCAAAGCGGCGGAGGGTTTGCCGCTCGCCACGCCGTTCCCCGCTGACTCCCCCTCGCCGGACGCCTTGCCCCCTCTCCTCTGCCCCCACTTGCAGCCTGGCAGCTGGGTTTCCCCAGCCAGCCCGTCGCCGGCGGCTGCACGGGGCTTCCCCCGCCACCCTGCAAAGCGGCGGAGGGTTCGCCACTCGCTGCGCCATTTCCCGGCGACCGCACCTCACCGGATGCAGTGTGGGTCCCGGCAAACCCGTCACAGGGGCATACTACCAACCCAATCCCCCTCTTCTCTCCTCCCCATCCCTTCTCCAGAGCCAAACACCTCCCCTCCCTGCTGTAACCCAGTCCTCTTTCTCCCCCAACCTTATGTCCTGGTCCCAACAGACACCACCACTTGAAACGCAACCCCCACCTTTTCCATTATTTTCAATGGGAAAATTGACCCCGCATAACATGTTTTCACTTAACACGATCATTTTCTGAAACATATCTATAGTGTTAAATGAGGAATTATTGTACTGACAGTTGTGCTGATGTTTGTTGTGGTCTGGATATATGCTCACTTAGCATCTGCACCAAGACCACTTACTCATTTCATGGAGGTTAGGTCCCATCCATCAATGGCTATTAGTCAGGATGCGTAGGAAAGTTGTCCCTAGCCTCTGTTTCTCTGGAAGTGGGAGACAGGGGAGGGATGATGTGAGGATTACCTGTTGTGATCCCTCCCTCTGGGGCATCTGGTATTGGCCACTGTCGGCTGACACGATACTGGGCTAGATGTACCTTTGGTCTGACCCAGTATGGCCGTTCTTATGTTCATTAAACATACACCACTAGAATAGTCACCAGTGGGCAATGAATTCAGTCATGGCCAGCCAAGGATAGAAGCTCAAGATGGTTTTATATTTAAAACACAGGCCTAGGAGTTAGGAAATCTGCATTCTGTTCCTGGCTCTACCAGAGTTCCTGTGTGATCTCTGAGCAAGGCCCTTCACTTCTCTATGCACCTGTTTTCCTCATCCAGGAAATAAGCATAATAAAACTCCCCATTGTGAGGGTAACTCATTAATTATATTTTGTAAACGAACAGTATAGTTAATCTGCTGGGAACCAAGAGAAGTGCATTCAATTCCCAGCTAAGCCACTGACTTATTTTCTGTTCTTGAGCAAGTCACTTAACCCTTACTCTCTGTGTCCAAGTCTCCCTGTCTGTCAAACATATTACAGTAACTGAACTGGTGACCTAGGGTACGTCTACACAGCAGCGTTATTTCAGAATAACTGATAAGCCTTTATTTCAAAATAATGTCGAGCTGGAGGACTTCTTACTCTGACTCATGGTAACTCATTTCACAAGGAGTAAGGAAAGTCAAAGGAAGAGTATTCTTCCTTCAACTTCCTGCTGTGTAGACAGTGCTAAAAGCTGAATTAAGTTATTTTGACTTAAGCTATGCAATTGACATAGCTCAAGTTGCGTAGCTTAATTCAACTTTAGTCCTGTAGTGTAGACATACACCTAGAGATTAAATCCCCCCAAGCCATTCGCCTTTCTCTCATTCTTAGGGCGTCTGCACTACAAACTTTTCCTCATGCAAGTGACTTTGGCATATAGCTGCCACAGTATATCACTTGTCTCCTTGCATCAGCATTTTGAGTACTCACTAAGAATGTTTGTTTTAGATGCACTGTGATTATTCCATTCTTTCTGATCATGCCATTCCTTTCCCCCCTAAAGCAAAAAGCTGAGCCCTTATGCAGCCTCTCAGGAGAGATTCAAATGCCACCCAGCTGATCAGCAAAGTGCTCACACCTAGGTTTTTTGTGTCTACTGGTGGTGCACATTCACACACACATTTGTGCACGTAAACAAATGTATTCTGCACATGGATGGAAAAAATCTGCGCATGGATGGGAAAGATTAGAGGGAACATTGATGGGTAGGTATCCCCATGTGCCACCATCCTGCACACTGTGTTTTGAGACGTTTGGGCTAGGGATGTAAAATAACATTTAAAAAATTACCCAGTTAAACATTATGTTTAGCCACGTAACCTGGATCAAGTGGGCGGAGGGCTGCTCCAGCCTGGCTGGGCTACAGCCTCAAACCCCAGGCAACTGAAGGAGCTGTGAGCCTTGCCACATCCTGGCCTTGGGACATGGTGGGGAGAATTAGCTGAGGTTGGGGAGGCTTAGCCCACTATTAGGCATAGCCCTCTACTACACTCTGCCCATGGTCAATCATTGTGGTGCCAGAAAATTCAGCATCCACACCCCCAATTCAAGTTCTGCTGTTGACATGGCAAAGTTCAGAGAGCATGCAGAACCTAACCCAGATGCTTCATTCTGATCGCATATCCATGCTTGCAGGCCTCTCCATTTCTGGGCTCTCTTTTGTGCTAGACACATGGGAACAACCTTCTTATCTTCCCTGCAATCCAATGAGACATATGTAGATCAAGGAGCTTTCTTCACTACCTGCCTCCTCCTACTCAGTAGTTGCCCAGGCTCCAGGCATGGGTTCCGTCCCAGAACACAGTTTCTTCTTGGCCAATCTTGGAAAATCATGCTGCTATCTTCCCTTGTCTTATGAGTGTACTCCCAGAACACAAGGCTCCTTGCCACTTGCAAGGAGGGGGGTTGGATCTTAGAGGGTGGGTTTCTGTAGCCTAGCGGTGAGGACATATGGTCTCCCCACAAAAATGCTCCCATTTCACTTCCATGAACTGTTGTAAATACAGAGTTGTTCCCAGCTATAGGAGTGTGGCACTGTCTACACTACCTTTGCGTATTGCAGTTAAAACAAGATTTTCCTGGGCAGCATAGCTCAGATCCACAAAGGTATTTAGGTTCCCAACTTTCCATTAATTTCCCGTAAGTCCAGTAAGGGGCAGTGCAATCTAGACAAAACATCCAGTATCTGTCTGTGCCACTAGAGGAAAACTCCACAAGTATCAGGGAGAACAGTCTTTAGTGCTGCTTGTAAAGTTTTGTGACTAGCTACAGAACTGTGCCAATTGTACAGTCAATTGTGGAGTATCTCACTTTTTGTTAAACATGAATCTGGAAACGTTCCCAGATCATACATCTGCCCCTCCAAAGTGAGATCTCAGAGGATGAGTCTGAATGGGGCACTAATGAGTAAATACATTCCCAATGACTGCTTTGGGAAGAGAATTCATTAATCATTATCTTTCTTTTCCCCTAGCTCTGAGTGGTCCCTGCTGCCACTTTCCTCCCCGAAAATCAGGCTAGTGGATAGAAAGCAGGCAAATACAAAACCAAACACCTGTGTGCCAGATGTGCAATTATAAAAGAACATGTGCCCCACCAAGCCATTCATAGAGTATACTGGAGCCTATTTAAGTATTTTTCTTTAGAACTGCTCAGAGAGAATATCCATTGCACATTTAAGAATCATCATTCTTCTTCCTATGTTTTTCTTTATTCTCTGCCCACATGGTGAGGGCAGGAGAGAGCTGGGGAGGGAAGATAGAAGTGTGAGAGTTGACCTACATTCTACTACAATAGTCATGCTACTTGCTTACTTACAGCTCCAGACCTTCAGCTCAAGTACTGAACACCTGAGCTGTGCTCTCTGGAATGTTAGGTAAATTGGGGTTACCTAGGCAACTAGTAGTGTTCATAGTTAGGATTTAGAGTTCAACCCAATTCTAATGAAAATTATTCCAGTGCATTAGAATAATAGTCTGGGTAATGGAACAGTGAGAGGTTTTAGTATAGAACTTAGCCTTTATAGACAACCTCTCATTAAAACAATTTTGCACTTCACTGATTGCTATTTAAAAGAGCTTATCCAAGTGTTAGGCCTCTTTACTGACCATTGAGATAGAGGGAGAATTGCTGTGCTGGGATGAGCGGATAGTGTAGGAAAAAAAAAAAAACAGAACGGAATGAAGAAACAGAAATACTTTCTTCATTTCAAAATACCATCACACCATTTCAGCTAGTGGGTATGTTACATTCTCTATGTTTGAGGCTGAAGAAGTAAAGTGCAAGACCTCAGTACACAGCTAATAAAATTAATGTAGGCTACGTCTACACTACAGAGTTTTTGCACAAAAACCCGCGGAGCGTCCACACCTCAAGCGCGTTTTTGTGCAAGTAAATTTACAGTAAATCAAAAGAACAAAGGGGTTTTTGTGGTATAGATATTCCTCTTTCTATGAGGAACAACTCCTTTTTGCGCAAGAGCTCTTGTGCAAAAAGGTGTGTGGGGATGGGCAACAGGGGGGTTTTGCGCAAAAAGAGCCAATCAAAAAAAGCATAGGTGCTCTGGTGGCTATTCTGTGAATAGCAATCAGAGCTTTCTTTCAAGAGAGCATCCATTCAGTCTGGACGCTCTCTTGCGCAAAAGTACATCACTTTTGCAATGCGCTTTTTTAGTGTGGATGCGTGCTTGCACAATAAGTTTTTGCAGAAGATCTCTTCCTCAAAAAGCTTCTTGTGCAAGAAGGCTGCAGTGTAGACGTAGACGTAGTGTAGTGTAGGAGTGGTAGCATTGTCCAGCGGTTAGACATTGGCAAAAGACTCAGAGTCAGGTGACCAGGTTCTGTTCCCCGCTTTGTAACTGCCTGTGATTGATATTACCTCCTTCCTCAGTTTCTCTTTCTGTGAGATAACAATAATAGTATTTACTTTCCATTGTAAAGCACGTGGAGATCTATGAACAGGATGTGCCAATACCTATTTGTGTGCCGATTGAACCATAGCAGCACTTTGATTGGATGCAGAGAGAGTGTACGGCTCTCACAGTCAATGTTGTGTGCAGCAATCAGCACGTACCTCACTTCACATGCACTTGTTTTACATGCATGTCACTTTAGTAATACTGGTAGGGAAAAAAAGCTACGCAGATGGAAACCAGTGGAATCTGGCAACCCTACATGTAGGCAACGGTAAACAAAATATCTCACAGACCATACACAGAACCTCAATGGGCTGCAGGTGGCCCACCACTGTGGGACATATTTAGTAGACTGGGGTATCTTTTGATATACTGACACAGGGGCGGCCCGTGGCTATAGGCGGACTTGGCCGCCGCCTAGGGCGCCGCCGTCCGGGGCGCCCGATGATGACGTCTTGGGGGCGCCTGGGGCACCTGCCGATGATGTCAGTCCATTGACAGCCCTGCAGGCGGGGGCGCCGATCACACGTTCCCGCCTGGGGCGCCAGCTGCCGCAGCCAGCCTCAGACCACTCCTGAACTGACATCTGACTAACCCCCATTCTTGTTTCTTTACAGCATGCTTTATTTTTGGACTTCTTGCTTTCCTTACTTTACCACTGTCCATGGCTTTTACAGGTAAGAGGTCTATCAAAGAAGTTTAAAGATAGGTGCTTGTAGGTACTATATAGTCATGTAGCAATGCCACTTGGTAAAAGATTAGTTTGAATCTGATTTATGACTCAAGTGTACCTGACATTGGTGGTGTCACCACGTATGGCTGGCTACTTCGTATGCTAAATACTTGTCACTATGTATGTTTGTCCACATCATAAAACCACCACAGAGCTTGGTATGGTTATTGACATCTGCTTAGGCAATTCCTTGAGCTAACGTGGGATGTGCAGGTCATTATCAAAGCAGATTGGCAGAGTTATGTGGGAAAAGCACGCTGAATAGAACAGTCAGGCGCCAAATAATAAACACCATCCCCTCCATTATTATTATTTTTAACCCCTTAAGTTTCTGGGGTGATATTTAGGCTTCAGATTCATGACCACAGCAGCCATTTGTATGGGGAGCCAGGAATTCCAGCCTTCTAATCTAATTTCTGACAATGACTCCTTCTGTAGTTTTGACCATACTGTCAAACCTCTCCTCTTAAATTTCTCCATCTATGAAATGTGTTGCTTTTAATTTTCTTATCTACCTCACAGCAGTGTCAGGAAACTGAATTAGTGGTGAAATACTGCTCGCCTTACCCATTTACAATCCTGTTGACTCCAATTTCATCCAGAACTTTCCTCCTGAATAAATGGTATTGTGCAAGTCATTGAATTACTTGTGAATAAAACAGAATGAACTGTACAGTACATGTCCAGTATATGAGTTCACGTCCAAACAGCCAGAAAAGTGAACTGCTTTTTCTGAGCCACTGCACGCTCTTCAGGCTGCAGTTGAAAAAATATTAATTTCAAACACAATTCAAATGCCTCTAGGCATAAATAAGGCTGGATATGGCTGGACTTGGGTATTAGTACAAACTAAACAAACAAAAAGTCAAATGTTGCTCTTTCATATGATCCCTTGGTTGCACTACAGGAATAATTTCAATTAAAGGACTTTTATGAAAACCAAGAAGTAGGAGTACTCCAATACCATATTTCACACTCTTGCTTCTTGGTCTATTTTTAGCAAAGAGATTTCTGGTTGCCTGTCCATCCCCAGGATTACAGAGTTCAATGAGGAGCTGTTCTGGTGTTTTTTTCCTGAATGTGCAATATGGAATTAGTCTCTCACAAATAGGGGCAGAACCTGTGAAATGGAAACCAAATCCGAAAGATCCTCACTCTCTCCCTTCAGTGTCCCACCAGTCTGTTTTCTTAGGAGTCAGTAGGGAAGAAGGGAAGGGGAAAGTATGTCATAACAAGAGACAACCTTATTCTGGAGATGCCGTTCAAGACTCCATAGTAAAACTGAGTTGAGTTTTCACTTAAAGTAGGGACTCAGGTAGGAAGAATGGCCTAGTCTATAGCACACAAGAGTGAGCTGTAAGAAATATGGATCCAGTTCCTGGTTTTACCATGGACATCCTGTGTGACCATGAATAATTTTCTTAGTCTATGGCTCAGTTCCCCATCTGTAGAATGGGAGTAGTGCTTCTCTACTTCACAGGAATGTCACAAGAATAAAATCCTGTAGTGACTGAGATGTATTTAGATACTACAGGAGCGAGGGTCATGTAGCCAGGGCAATGGCTATGTTATGCATGAACAATGCATCATTTCCTTCCCAAATTACAGAATTCACTGTACTGAATGTGGATATGGAAATGAACAATTAACGCACCTTAATTCAACCTTTTAGTGAGTGCGTCTTCAAAAGTCAGTTTGATTTAACTTGCACACACATAAAAGGCATTAATGGTAGCTGTACGGCTATTGTGTAGCATAGGTACAGGGGAGGGTTTGCATTGTTTGGGTGCCTCAGTTGTGCACTTCTGAATCTTAAGATGTCTGGATTTCTTCAAGTTCATCATAACTCTGAGTTTCCTGGGTTTATACTGATTATTTTGGGGGCAATGACCATATCACTGTAATGTTGTTTTATCTTTAAGCTTTTGATATGTGCTCTCAGGCTTAACTATCCTGTAATGCCAGTATTGGTCTATGAGTTTATTTAGGCCATGTCTTTACTTATGCACTGGAGATCAATCTTCTGGTGTTCCATTTATCAGGTCTAGCTAAGACCTGGTAAATAGAACATTGAGGGTGCCTCCGACCAGTGCCAGTACTCCTCACAAATGTAAGTAAGGGAAGCCAATGGGAGCATTTGCTCCCATTGACCTTCCACTGTGAAGACCGCACCCAGCTCGGCTTAATGTATGTCGACTCCAGCTGGCCTTCTGAGTCTAGTGCAGACCTGGCCTTAGACTTGATTGCTGCTTCATCGACCGGAGGGTTCCAGCACTGCAGCTCTGGCATAGAGCCTTGGCACCACAGTAGCTAACAGAATCAAACAGAGGCAAAGGTATGGCTACGGCAATCTGGATCTTCTTTTTGTTAAGAAGATAGTACCATTAAGCATTATTGCCATGCACTCTGGATATGTCTACACTGGAGAGATGATTTTCAGCTTGGGTTGTCTGGCCCAGGCTAGCTCTGCTAGTATGTTAAAAATAGAAGTGTAGCTGTGGCAGTGAGAAGGGCTAAGCCTTCCCTTTTCCCCCTGAGTATGCGCACAGAGTCTCAGATGGGATTGTACTTAGGCAACTGGCCCATCCCACTGCTAGCACCACCAAGGCTATACTTGTAGTGTACCCAAACTGGAAATTACACTGCCAGCTCCAGTATAGACATAACCTATAATTATAAGCCAGATTCAGCTAAGAGTCTATGCTGCTCCTGGCCTTAGCTCAATGCTCACTGAATATCAGCACAGCCCAAAATTGCTACTGTTGAGCTAAAGTGCTACTGCAGAGACTATGTGTCCCAGACAGCCAGGAGATGCATTGATCCAGCACATCTTGAAAATTTCTCCTGACTGAGCTCTTACATAGACCTGGGCTGGCCATAACTTAAAACTGTTTGCCTATCCCAAGGGTGAGTACTGGTAGGGTGAATGAGGCTTCAGGGACCCAGGCTAAGGCAGAGAAATGATGTTTACACTTGGCACCATTTACACATTGGCAGCCAGCCTTCAAAAATGGAGTGGAGGCTAGAATCTGACCTTTTGCTTTTTAATATCCCCTCCCAGTAATAGATTTTAATGTATGAAACTTTGAGATGAAAATGTGGCATTTATTCTATGGTATTAGCCTAGAGTTGTCAGTAACTTCCCACATCTGATGCAGAGTTCTTGCCAAAATTAAGAGAGACTGTCAGCGTAATACAGCGTTGTCACAGGATAATGGTTTCTGACAGCTCCGTATCTGCGAAGGCATTTTGAGGAAAATGAAATTTCACAGGAGACATGCAGACATTTATTATCCAAGCAATGGGCTCAGATTCTCTAACATTCTGTTACAATGATCTCTCACAATGACTTGATTTCTGTTGATCTAGTTATTCATGTGTAGGGCCCTACCAAATTCATGGCCATGGAAAACACATCCAAGACCCTAAAATCTGGGCTCCCCTGTGAAATCTGGCTATTGTCTGGGGGGGGGGGGTCATGGTATTGCCGCTGTTATTTCTGTGCTGCCTTCAGAGCTGGGCAGCCGCAGAGTGGTGGCTGCTGGCCAGGCACTCAGCCCAGAAGACAGCACTGTTGTCAGCAGCAGTGAGGGAGTAAGGGTGGAATGGTATGGTATTGCCACCCTTTCTTCTGTGCTGCTGCTAGTGGGAGCACTGCCCTCAGAGCTGGCAGAGGCTGCAGCTCTTCAGCCACCCAGTTTTAAAGGCAGCACTGTTGCCAGAGCAGCACAGAAGGGTGGCAGGATGTAATATTGCCACCCTTACTTCTCCACTATTGCTGGCAGTGGCACTGCCTTCAAAGCTGAATTCCTAGCCAGCAGCTGCCACTCTCCAGCTGTCATGCTCTGAAGGCAGTGTAGAAGTAAGGGTGGCAATGCTGCACAGCCCCCTACAATACCCTGTGACCCCCTGCCTGACTATCGTTTGGGTCAGGACCCCCATAGTTATAACACAGTGACATTTAGTATTTCAATATCTCAAACCATAACATTCAAGATTTTTTAAATACTCTGACTGTGAAATTACTGAAATGGACCATGAATTTGGTAGGACCTTACTGATGTGCATCCAGTCATTTTGGCCCCAGTCAAAGAGATAATTGCTAGCTATTTTTTTAATGTTTACAAATCTGTAACTATGCAAATAATATTGCAGACTAATATTCATGGGAAAACCACCCATATTTCCTAACAACAGAAATTTAAGATCATGTCAACCACTTGGTTACTTACCTACTTTAAAATTTTAACAAGTAGGAATGAATTGTCATTAAAAATTCCAAAAATCAAAGCTTGAGATGAAATGAACCTTTAGCTCAGAGTTCATCTCCCTGAGCATGCAGGATTGTTCCTGACAGCACATTTCCTGTGCTTTGTCTAGACTGCAGTAGAGCCAGGAAGCCATAGGATTGCTCCCAAACTCTGAGGCTTTTGGTTCACAGGTTGCTGAGAAGCTAGACAGATGAGCTGTCAGGAATGAGTTTGTTTGTGACCAGCTCTATATTTTAATAATGCACTTCACAAAAAATGAACAGAGCCATAAAAACATGCACCTGGCCCAAATGAGAAACCCCATAATCTTGATATTGTGACCTTTGTTCTATTTCTTCCTTTCCCTGCCTTTTTAATTGTTCATTATCCTCATTTGTGGTGTGTCTGATGCAAAGCCCATTTCATTCAGTCCCACTGCCCTTAATGTTCATTGGATCAGCAGCTTATGTATGAGCACTACACTGCATTTATTGCATCTTTACTTTTTCCATAAAGCATATACCGTCATTTTGGCCACTTGAGGTAATAAACAATGTTATATTTTTGGTATTCAGGAATGAAGTTTTTGGAAGACTGCCCACTTCAGCCACTAATTCCCTTATATCTGTTGGTGGGTGGTGTTGTCGGCAGTTTAAAGGTACTGTGCATTGTATATGAAAAATGTTTTATGTGCCAAGATTTTGACATTATAAAGAACTAGAAGATTTACCCAGCATTACTTGGGTCCTTTAGGGCAGGGGGCTGGAGGGTGTGTGCAGGAGTCAGGGCAGAAGCTTGGGGATGTGGGGGGCTCAGGATATGGGGGTGTGGGGTGTGCAGGGGTCAGGGTAGGGGGGGTGAGGAGGGGCTCAGGGCCACACAGCCTGGCTACTGGCTGCTCCCTGGGGCTGGTCCAGGGTTGTAGGGACCGTGCATCCCAGCCACTGGATGCTCCCTGGGACCAGGCTCCGGTAGCGGAGGCCACACTGCTCAGCCGGTAGCTGCTCCCCGAAGCTGTAGCACTTGCTGCCCCCCTGTGGGTATTCAGGAGTACAACTGTCCCATGAGCTTGTTTCCCTCCTCGTCCTCCCCCACCCCCCGCCGTGGTCATTCAGATTATAACTGTTCCTGCTATCACAGCTCTCCCTTTCCGTTTGATGAGAAACAGTCACATTCCACACACATCCCATAGCCCTGGTACAACCAAACCCTGACTTGGCTTTAAGTTACGATAAAAGGAAGCTGTATACCAAATTTGGTAGTCCTAGCTCTTACCATTAAAGAGGAGTTCTTGGACAAATAGACAAACAGATGGACAGACAGACACACAAACAGACATATGCACAACCTCTCTCAAATATAGAGTAGATATTTTAAGTGAGCTGTGTTCAGACAGGATACTTGAGAATTTACATTAAATTCTTATGGTTAATTGAGAGTTGTAATAATTCCTTGCTGCAACACCAAATAGGCACCTTTATCTCTGAAGCAAGAAGCATTGATCCCATGGAAATGTTCTGCTACAATGATTTCATTTACGTTTTATCAAGTGATAGATCTATTATAATTAAATGGATGTTAACACAAGAAAGTAACAACTTCCCACTATACAGTACCATGACTGCATTCAGGAGAACACTGATTGTGGAGCTCACCCAACAGCGAACATCTGAGCCATACAAAGGACAATGGCTTCTGGTTGGCTGCATTTTATTTCTTTTATCAGTGAGGACAGGTGAACCAGGTAGCAATCTCAGTGGCTAGCACAGATGTACGTGATTAATGTAATATCATATACTGCATGTAAATGACACAATAACTTTGTAAGGTTGGAAATCCTGTATTAGCAGTCTAATCTCCCTAGAAAGAGAGCGAAGATTCTTGTCCTGGACTGAAAAACTTAAATAACAGCTAGATTCAAAAGGTAGCTTTATTTAATCAACAGAAACAGAATGTAACAACCACAATCAGCATCTGTTCTGAAATGAGTCTGCCCCTGCTTTGAAGGCTGTCAGGAGAGGAATTCAGCTGTCAATGAAACTTATTCACTTTGCTTTGCACAGTATGCAGTTACTCCCACCAGTGCAAAGTTGGGTGCAAAATATGATCAAATCAGAACAGTTACATTTCACATGCTCCAAGCACTCACTTTTCTCTGGTGGAAATGACTGCACCAGGTGCTGGGCAATAATGAATCAGACCCTATCTCTTCTAACAGTCTCCCTAAACTCCTCACACCCTTCCCCTTCTCCTGCAGACTCCCCATTTTTTGAGTACAGGATCTTTCGAAAAAGCACCCCATTGTCAAAAAAAACTGCATCTAAACTGCGGTTTCAGTTTCAAAATGGCGCTTGTTTGAAACAGCGCCATGTCGCGATTATGCAAATGAAGCGCGGGATATTTAAATCCCCGCTTCATTTGCACTTTCGAAACGTCTAATTTACATCCCTCTGCTGACAGAGGGGTGTAGTTTAGACACAGCCATACTGAACAGAAAAACAGTGGAGCTCTTTCTCTGATCTGAGCTACTCTACAAGTCTCATTGTTCCAGTGCATGGCTGTCTGACAGTCAGGGTTACCCCAGTAGTTGTGTGACACTCCAGGTAATGATGGAGACTGTAATGCTGTAACACAGTCTATAACTGTGTAGTGCCATCTATACTGCAAACAAAAACCTATGACAGACACCCTAATAATGTCACAAAGTTGCTTGCTGGCACAGGTAGGGTTACAGACTATGGAATGTTATTTTTCCCAATTAGCTATTCCA
The DNA here is from genome assembly GCA_019425775.1 of Rafetus swinhoei. Lineage (NCBI taxonomy): Eukaryota > Metazoa > Chordata > Testudines > Trionychidae > Rafetus > Rafetus swinhoei. The sequence goes on from CM033437.1 coordinate 59,578,270, forward strand.
TTTAGTCTCCCTCACCTTTCCTAAGAGAATCTGACTGAGGTAGGATTCCCCTGCTGTGAGAGACTCATGTTCCAAGCAAGAGAAACCTGTCTCTTGAGGCCAAGCCTGCCAGTCTCTCATCTGAAAACAGCAGCATAGCTTGCTGCTATGCTCCCCTTGGGTATGTTTCTTGCCCCTTTTTTTGGGCCAGGTTCAATGAAGAGGGAAAAGGCAGAGAACTTTCTTGCTAATAGGCTTCTACACACCCTACATTTACTCAGCACAGACTCAGTATATGGTCCACTAGTGAGAAATGAATAGCCCCCACCAATGGGCTGCACTCAGCAAAATATGTGAATGGGGGAAAAGAAAGTGCTTAAGCTTGTTAAAAATCATTTGCAGTACATGATTCCACTGGTTAAACGCTCAGTCATATGATTGCTCAGCTGGACTTTCCTGCAGCAGTAACATAATCAGAGAGTTAGTTTAATAACGGCTCAGTTTTCCTTTAGGAAAATTAAATCACAATTGGGAGTTTTTCATGGTAATGAACCGGGACCCTCACCAATAATGCAAACTTCCACCATTTTGGTATGATTGCTTGAAACCAAACTAAATTCAATGTCAAAAGCTGCTTTGTAACTCAGTGACTGCTAATAACATTTGAGACTCTCCTAATATTGTTGGCCAGAGATTACAATAAAGATTGTAATTAGTAATAAAATTGTGCTAGTCATTAGTGATTAGCCTGAAGTCAGTTCTCATTAAAAATGACACTATAAGGAGAGCCAATGCTGCTCCTACCAAAGACAATTAGTGCTCTACCTTTGGCTGCAATGGAAACAGGATTGGGCCTATATTTGATAATGTGATGTCCTACTTGATCAAAATAATTTGATTAGAATATTTCATGTTTTAATATAGCCCATCAATAGCATTATGTTTATCAGTTTAAATATAACCATTCAATTCTGCTCTCCATTAGACTCATGCATAAGAATTTAAGAATGTCCATACTGGGTCAGACCAATGGTCCATCTATCCCAGTATCCTGTCTTCTCACAATGGACAGTGACAGATGCTTCAGATTGAATGAACAGAACAGAGCAATATTGAGTGATCCATTCCTTGTTATCTAGTTCCTGCTTCTGGCAGTCAGAGGTCTAGAGACACCCAGGGTAGGGGGTTGCATCTCTGATCATCTTGGCTAATAGCCACTGAGAGACTTTACCAAGCTGTCCTGTAGTGGCTCAAGAGTAAGTAAGTACCAGCTCAGGACAGATTATTAGGAACCACAGTACAACCCCCAAATTGGTGGTAAATTCTATACTTAGGGCTGATCTACACTACACAAACTGGCATAAACAGTTTGGCTTTGTCTAGCCGGCAGTGCCTATGCAAATGAAGTGCAGATTAGCATATTGCCACGCTTCATTTGCATAATTTATTGAAGCTGTTTTTGCACAAGGGGTTTTTTGCGCAAAAACCCTGGTTTGTGCAAGATCCTTATGATCCGGCGAGGCATAAGGATCTTGTGTAAAACGGGGGGTTTGCGCAAAAAAAACCCATCAACACTGCTTGTTTTTGCGCAAAAACAGCTTGAATAATTTATGCAAATGAAGCATGGTGATATGCTAATCCACACTTCATTTGCATTGGCCCGGCAGTGTAGACATAGCCTTTATGTTGACCTAATTATGTCAGTGTCTACACTACAGCCTTCCTCCCGCTGATGTAAGTGTCCTACTACACCAATATAATAACTCCAGCTCAATAAGAGGCAGAAGGCTTATGTTGGGGTAATTAGGGTGATGCAGTTGTATCCACCACCAGGCAGATTTGAACGTGGGACCTCTGGAGTTTAGTGTAGGAGCCTCTACTGTTTCAACTAAAAGCCGGCTGGCTCTTATCCTAGGTTTTATAGGGCTCTTGATCTTATCTGTTGCTGTAATCTAGGTGCCACCGCATGGGACAATGAACCACACTAGGGCTATGTCTACACTACAGAGTTTTTCCAGGATACTGAAAAATTCGGCCGCGTCAAGGGAATGCATCTGCTCTTCCGACATTTTTTTTGGAAAAGTAGACGCACTTTTTCAGCATCCCTGTAAACCTTATTTTACGAGGAAGAAGGGATGTTCTGAAAAAGGGGGTTTTCCCGACATTTGGCCTAGTGTAGACGGGCCAAATGTCGGAAAAGCCTCTTCCGAAAAAAGAAGCGGAAAAAGCTACACAAATTGTGGTTCACAATTTGCGTAGCTTTTTCCGGAAGAGCAGTGTAGTGTAGACATAGCCTAGGTGTGTGCATTACACAGTGTCTGTGTATAAGCAGGGGCCGTAAAATTGACAAGAAAGCCCGACAGCTAGCACCTGGCTGTTCCCAGCTCCTCTAGAGGGCTGCATAGCTGGACCCACTCCAGGCTGGGAGTGGGGCAGCTTCCCCCCAGCCCGCTGCCTCCTGAGATGAGAAGCCCCAACAGCTTCCCACTCTCTCCCAGATGGTAGCCAGGCAGTCTTTTAATTTCACAGCTCACATCTGCCCCACTTAATAGTATTATTTAAAATAGATGGAAATCAGTGGAAGTTAGAAGCCTAAGTACTTTTGAGTATTTGGGCCTCATTTTGCATCTGCAAAGTAGGGATAACAGGACTTCATATGGTACTGTGAGGATAATAAACCCATCATCTGTGGTGAGGCACTCAGATTTCATGGTAATGGGGGCTATATAAGTATCTAAGATAACCTATGGATCAGGGTGTTTGGACTGAACCTTGCTCACACATTCACTCTCACACATAGTTCTACTCACTTCAGTGGAGATATTTTCATGAGGAATATGACAGGGAATTGATCCTTTGTTTCCCTTTCGTCCGTGTTTCTCTGGGAAATTTCCTCAAGAAGTTAGTTAGAACCTAAATGTTTGAAAGATTACCTCAACTTTAGCAGGGCTACCTTCATCCTTTAATTTGCAAAATCTCCCAAGATCTCTAGTGCTTCTTGTTTGAGTGAATATCCTCGCCATCCTTATGCTGCTCTGGCCATTTCACTGTTGTCCCTGCCTGAAACTAGAAAATGCAGCTGAGTGAGAACATGAAATAGAATTTAAGAAAACTTAACAGAACTGCCAAACATTGGAAGTAGGTTAGTTTGGATTCAGTTCAAGGTTTTAATCATTTATCTTATTTCAAACTGATTCATTCATCTTGGTGGATTATTTGTAGATGCTATACAGAAAATTAAGTGCGCACTTTTAAAGCAGTACCCCTTTTGTTTATTGCTGCTCAGCTTTCTCTGAGAATATGTGCCACACTGTTTATTTTAATTTTGTTGGAGACTTTTAGAGGGGTCAGTCCTGACCATTCTGAGCAGCTCTAGAGAGGTACTGAGTGCCTTCTGCTTCTGCTGAAGTCAGTAAGAGAGGAGGGTTCAGCCCCTCACAGAGACGACTCTTTAAAGCCTTTATTCACTCCCTTTATTCACTTTTTCTCTACAACACACAGGTGACACTTCTGCTCTATGACTCCACCAGGATGAGGCAACTGCTTTCCAAATCTGTTGTGATTGATGACGACGATGACGATGAGTATCCATGGCGGCAGAATGCTCACAAATACTACATCCATCTTACACTCAGCCTCTTCCTCTTTATCTGGTTCATACTTGGGAACTATTGGGTATTTTCTGTCTACCTGCCAAATTTCATTCCACCTTTCCACCAGCCCCAGGATTATTGCGATAAAACCCTGTACATTTTTGCTGTTGGAGTTCTTATCATTAGCCATACCGTGCTGTTTTTGCTTATCTTTTGTAGCTTCTGTATATATTGTTTTTCTAGGCGAAGATATGCTGCAGAAGAGGATTAAAAGCCACAGAAAGTAAACCACAGCTGTTAGGTAAAGGGTGCCCAATGAAAAACAAAAGGCAATAATTTACCAGTGTGTGTGTGTGTGTGTGTATAAAACAGCAGCCAATTATACTGAGGAAATTGTGCAAGCCAGTGCCAACTGGCTCTCTTAATATAAAACATCATAGTAACATAAAATTACAGCCATTTATAGATGGCAAGCTGCTCTCCCACTAACTTTTACACTTGTTTTGTTAGGGGTTTTATTTGAATTGTTGAAATCTGCACCTGAGTACGATAGACAGCAAACTTCTCTCAAACCTTATTCTTAGACCTTTACGGATTCTGTTTCAGCATAATACATTTTCCTCTCAATCTGTATAGGCAGTATGTGGTCTATCACTATGGTTTCTAAGCTCCTCAATATTCATTAGCCTTTTGAGGATGTATCATTGTTCCTAATTTACTGATAGGGAACTGAGGCACAGAGAGATTCAGTGATGTAGCCAACGTTGCGCAGAAAGTGTGTGGCAAGAACTAAACGCAGACCTCTTGACTGTCAGTCCAGTGCCACAGCAACAAGATCATCCTTCCCTTCTGGGAGAAAAAGGGAAAGTAAAGTCTATGTGGGACAACTTCATTTTATCTATTGTACAATATCATTTAACAATATCAAGGTAGCACAAAGAGTGCTTTAAAGCCCCCTGATGATGTGCAAAGGGAAATTGACTATTTTAGTCAATGTAACAAAATGATGTGGGACATGATATCAGTATTACAGATGAATGTGTTTACTTTGGCAGTGCATTGGTTGTGATTCAGGGGGTCCTTTTGATTTGTTCTCCTTAATCATGTACATGTGTAAATCTATAGTTAGTGGATAGATGTGATGAAAGCAACTTTTAAGGCAGCATAAGTATCTGCTTTAGAAGCACCACCATGCATGGAGGAAGTTGTCCTGTGGTGTGTAATGAAACTAATTTCTTACTGGTCCTAGTAGATGCTGTTTTTCTGTTGATTAATGCATGTGAAGTGCTCTTTCTGCTTTTGCTCTTATGCAGTTACCTTACTTAGATGATCAAAGCAAAATTCTCCCTTTGCTTAGATTTGACACCTGCGCTCAAATATGCAGGCATTTAGCAGCACCAGATAACAGAATGTGGACATGCATTTTGGATGTTCTTTTTAATACCGTGCAGCCAATAACCTCCTCCTGTACCACATAGAAATAATACAAAATTAGGTGTGCCTCTGTAAGGGAGATGTTTGTAAATGAACCTCTATTTACGGTTCAGTTTTTGAAATGTCCCATAGCTTAATCTGATCCATTTGTGGGACCAAGGCTGAACTTTGTGTAAAGTTTTAAGCAACAGTTCTGCCTTCAGCTGTGAACACACAACTCTTAATAAAGTCAGTGGCAATTGCATATGGAGCTTGGGGCACAATCGAGTCCTTATTACTCAAGCCATGGCACAAAGAAGTGCATGTTAGAAAAGGGTCACAAGTCATTCCACACAGTTTGGTTGTTATATAGGACAGGGGACAAGAGATGGCATTGTCTTATAAGTGGCTCAGTAGGGAATTATTGAGGCTGCTCTGTCCTTGCTGGTATGGTTTGTTCCATCAAGTCAGAGCTAGAGTTAGGCTGGAGTGTAAAATTCCCTAGCCCTTGAGCAGCCACTTGAAAGGCGCTATAATTTGACTGGCTGTGCTCAGGAGAGCAGGGAAGAGGGACACCTAACAGTGCTGGTAGCACTTACTGGTTCAGAGGGTTCATGTCTGTGTGGGGAGAGGTGTGGCCCTGGTATCCCTTCCCATGTTCCCTGCACCCAAGACAAGAGAGGTCCAGAAGAGGAGAATGAGCCACACTTTTCCAAAAGTATATAAAGACTTGCTCTCACCACACTCACCGCAGTCTCTCTGGAGGAATTTGACATTGCCTAAGCATCATTCTCATCACTGATGGAATGCTAGAATTGCTCCCCATCCACCCTGGTGCTCCACGGGCTCATAATTTTGGCTATTGGATTCCAGTACAGATCCCAGATCTGCTCCATAAAACTCAGATCATCCCATCTGAATAATTTCATCTTACATGTATAGGACCTTTCATTCATAAAGCTCCCTAGGTACTTTTCAAATTTTACATAAGCGGGAATCCCTTCACCCATTACTGGCATGCAACCACCTCTGAGTCACACACAGCAGCTGTTTATCAATGCACAGCAAGATTACACAAAATGTTAGGACACAAAGTGAAGAAAAATACTATATTCAATTGTTACTGCACTGGGAATTTAAAAAGGCAGAAGATAGTTACCCAAACTACATTCATAAGACAGAAGAATCAAGCACTAACAGTTTCTATTGTTACAAAAAGTTCTTAGGATCTTTAATGGTCACACGTAGTTAAGTCTCATTTATAAGACAGCAGGACTGGTTCTCAATTGTCTTTCACTTTGGGCTTAATTCTTTAGTAGCCAGGAACCTTTTGTGGCCATTTATGCCTTTGCACAGTGACTATAAAATACTTCCAAATCAGACTGATAGGGTTTTACACTCAGCACAGGAGCTGCAGAGCAAGTGTGAACACTACCATCATTATGAGATGAGAATTTGGATTTGCTAGTGGTTTGCACACATCTTATCCAGAAATAAAAGTCTGCATGGGATGGAAGGTGTGCACATGAACACCTCCAAAACCTTGCAAAGGCACTAGTCTGTGTCTGTGTTCTGATTCAGATTTAAACACACAAAGTCACCAACACCCCATCCTTCAGCATTCTGGGTTGTCCCAGGTCATGTCCCAGTCAGGTATGAGCAAGGCCTGACCCTGCTTAGTTTATAACAGCTGTCAAGTTTGCAACCCAAACTTTAATCAGTGAAGATACAAAATATACCTTTTGTTAACATTTTGAATATTTTGTAATTTGAGGGATAAAATTACAGTAGTTTGAAAATCAGCCATGTCCCTCCTTAATTGTAATTTCGTCTTGAAATGAAACAAATAACGATTAAGCTAATTCTCTTGAACCAGCCAACATTATAACTGGGGTAGAGGAAATCAGTTGCAATTGTGCTTCTTAAATCATCTTCTCTTCTGAATAAAGAAAGGTCTATTTGTAGCTTTTAAAAGAAAAATATCCATAATTTCCAGATGGCCTGTGGGAGGCAAAGAAGGGGTTGCTAAAGGCAGGGAGACTCTCCCAAAGAGTTGAGGAAAAGACCTGATTTAACTGTTGGATTTATATTTTACTGTTTAACTGGGTTTTTGCTGATGGTTGTTGGTGCCATGAATACATAAATCCCTGAGAAAAAGGGCTTGGAACACTCTGCCTTGGCACATGTTCTTTCCTGTGCTGGGGAGACAGGCCAACATCCTATATGCATGGAATATGTCAATAATATGCCAATAGCAATACAAACTTTGTTCTTGTGGCTTGAGATTCCTGGTATTCCTATAAAGTAGCAGTTAGGTATCTATGGGTATGTCTACACTGCAAGCTTATTTCGGAAAAAGCTATTCTGGAAGATATCTTCCTGAATAGTTTATTTTGAAATAGAGTGTCCACACTACAGAGAAGCCGCAAAATTAGTCTGAGGCAGGCTCTCCTAATGTGGACACGCTATCTCAATTTAGAGCCCCAGGAGGCACTGGGGAGGAATAACTTAGAATGGCCCTGGTGAGGAGCTATTTCGACATAGCAGCAGTGAAGCATCCACACATACCCTCTTCCGAAATAGCTTTTTCGGAAGAGGCATCATTCCTTGTGGAATGAGGTTTACCAACATCAGAAAAAGACCTCCGTTATTTCAATTTTCTTTCGAAATAACGCAATTGCTATGTGGACGCTAGTATTGTTTTTCCGGAATAACAGCCATTATTCCAGAATACCAGTACAGTGTAGATGCACCCATATATCCTTTTGTGAGGTTAGCCTCAGTCCAATGCAAGACTAAGCCCTAAATGAGTCCACAAGGTGCAAGACAATAGAAAATCAAGGCCTCTGTTCTCCTTTTTACTGAAGTTATGGAAGCAATGTACTCTTGACCAATCTTTTATATTAGTGCTGCCTGGTTTTGCACACTGCATTGTTTTGTACAGATTTCAAATTAATATTTGGTAAATTGTACTCATTTCAGACTTATAACTTGCCACACAAAGAGCTGCTTTATTTCTTGTTGGGGCTTTGTTTTTTTCTCAAATGTTGGTGAAATAAACCTTTTATAAATGTTTTTATCTCATTCATAGCCTTGCACTGACTAAATTAAATAGCTATCTGAAGTGCAGCATTGTAGCAAGTGGATTGCTCCTGAACAGAAACTGTAATGCATTTCTTTAGTCATTTTCACATGGAGGACAGCAGCTATATAAAGTAAGAACTGCATGTTGCCCTACTGGCAGATGCATATGTGGCCCACTGGTGTCAAGGGTAGTTGTATGTGTATGTAGGGTAGCATAAGGGCCTAAATAGTAAAAATCAAGCCACAATTTTCAACCCTAGTGAGTTTTGACAGGTTCAAAAATAATAACAAACTATACAAAATTCTGGGTAAGCCAGTCATACTCATTATTGGATCTGATCCAAAGCCCAGTCAAGTCAATGGAAAGACTCTCATTGAATTCATTTGACTTTGGATAAGGACTATCATATGGAAAACTAACAGCATCGCTAAGAAGCCCAGCAGAATTATCATATTGCTTGGGGCATGATGTTCTCTCTCTGTCCTGATGACCAAACTGTGTATTTGGGGGGGATGGATGTCCCTCTCCCGCTCCATTACTGACCTGCCCATTCTACCTTCATCCCACCATTGCCCCATGCCTGCAAATACACCTCCATATTCACATAGCAACATTGCTGCAAAGACATCTGCCCCCCCCCCCCTTTTCTGCCTGGGAGGGGTAGGATCTATATGCTGAGTGTTCCCATTGCAGACAGGTAAGTGGAAATTCATTGGCCCCTCTTTAACATGTGATTTTTTTTATGGAAAAAGAAAGGTAGGGTAGGGAGGGCGCACAACTAACTAAAGGCAATATCAGTACAGAAAAATACTTATGAGGGGAAAGTACTTATTACTAGTGTGGCAATATAACACATGTTTGAGGTCATGGCAATGTTTGAGGTTAAAATATTGAGGCTTTATAGCCTAAAAATGTATTTTTTCTAAGATGAAAATCAACTACTCAGTACAAAGCATATTATTTATAAAGGATACTTTATACTATATAAAGGTATATACAAAAATGTATGTGTAATAGGTTATAAAAAGATGTCCACTCTTCCTGCTGCTATAGCAGAGGTTTGAGCCTACTGGCAAAGAAGTAGCAAACATCCCATTGACTTCAATCGGAGCAGCACTGAGTCTTAGCAGGCACTCTCATTGTGCGCTGATCTTGAGAGATGATCCAGGTCCTCGACTCCCATAAAAGTCAACAGGAAATGAAGGCCCTCAAAATCTTATAGAAGCCAACCCATATTTCCGATGGAAAGATGTAACACATTCCTTTTGCAAGACAAGTGCAGCTTGATTGTCACCTACTATGAGAGAAATTTCTTGGAAGGTTAGCTTATCAATAATTGACTTGTTTCCAGTATCAGCTGGAAGGACTGAAAGAAAAGAGAGGAGGTTGTCACAGGAAGGGCTGACTGAGTTGACAGTACCCCGCCACATGAATTCCTAATGAACAAAGAGCCTTTGTTCTGGGGAAATTCTGACTATTCATTGGAAAGCAATGATGCTGACAGTTGCTCCTGACAGCTTTATCATTCTCTTGGATGTATATGCCCTAAACAAAGAAAATGTGCCACTGTTCTAAACACATCCTGTGTTTCAAGATTTTGACCTCTCCTCCAGTTGAAGTAGTTTGGCCAGTGACACTGTCATAAGCAGTTCAGACTTATTCATAAGGCTCCACAGCTTGGCCATGCCTCTTCTACCTAGGTACCAGATTCTCTGCCTCCACTCTTGTAAACAGAAGTGGTAAGCGCCTCTCCCTAAGTTCCTGGGGCTAGGTCTGCACTAGGGGATAAGTTTGAATTAAGATACACAACTCCAGCTACATTAATTGTGTAGCTGGAGTTGAAGTATCTTAAACTGAATTTTGGCACTGTCCTGTCCTCATAGGAGCAGGACTACCAGCATCGATGGGAGCGCCCTCTCAGTCCAAATTAGTGGGTCTTCACTAGACCTGCTAATTTGAACCCCAGAAGATTGAATGTGGCAGCTTCAATCTTCTCTGTAGTGTAGATGTGGCCTGACAGACTTCTGAATCCATTGAGCTCAGCTTAAACTAGTTACTTAAGGCCAGATTTTCAAGTGCTCTGCTCTCAGCAGCTCCTGTTGTGACACTGATTCCCAGAGGCAGAACTCAGCCCACTGCACACTTCTTTTGAAATTCTAGTTCCCCACTTACAAGTGCTGAGCTTGTTTGAAAACGTGGGCCATAGAGCCTGCTCTGATTCTCATTGGAATCAATGGCAAAATTCTGATTAACTTAATGGGGGCAGGAGCATTGATAAATCAATGAATGCAAGGGAAACAGAACATCACAGAAGCTGTCAGATCTATTGTGGGAACCAAATGAGGAAGCAGGTTTTGTACTTTAAATTGAGGCTTTAGCCACTGCAAAAATGATAGCAAAAGAGCCTGCGATTACCTTGGGGCTGCTCTTAAACATCTTTTATTAAACATAATTTCATTTCAGCTCTGCTATGGCTCTCTCTATATATTAAATCTCTACCCTCTGGAGATGGCATGAAATGTGCTAAAATATTCTGTAGTATAGCCATCTCTATGGTATTCCATGTTTTAAAAAATTCCCTTTATGTTGAAAAGCCTTTAAAACATTGCTTAAAACTTTCTGTTCAAAATTCAAAAGATACCATAACAGGGCAGCTCTTGATCCATTCTTCCTGGTCCTGGAGGGTTTTCGGTGCATGAGATCCCTGTGCATTCCTGTACTTAAGGGAAGGCAGCGATTCTGGGGAAGTTGTGCAGGGATCACACCCCCACTATGAGGCAGAGTCTTATCCTGTGTTTGGGGGAAGAGGAGTAGATTATGGGCACGATTAAGCACTGTACAGCTCCTTCTATTCCACTCCTTTAATCCAAAGGGGATAGGAGGTGTTTGTAAAATTAGTAGGCAGCCTGTGCAAAGGATTCCTGTACCTCTCTCAGATCCTATAGGCCAAACTCATTGGTCCCTGAAAAGGTCTTCACTCACATTCTGCTTAGTAGAATGCATTCGGTCCTTAACAAACATCAGACATCATGGCGCATGTGGACGCGGAAGTAGGAGTTCTGTCGAAAAAAGAGGCCTCCAGGAAATAACACAGATGCCCTGCTGGCCACTCCATCACAACTCTATAGTTCCTGTCTCCTGCTAGCTCTTAAAGCCGCAGGCACCTGGGACAAGCTTTGTGGCAGGAAGCCGGCCCAGGGAGCTGCACCTCACCACGCAGCTGACACTGCCACACTTACCTGGACCCATGGCCCAGCCTCAAGCCCCCCGAGAGCCCAGTGGCCCTCACGGGGAGCATGCACAGGGCTTCCAGGACCCAGCCAGGGCACAAAAATGCATGCACCATCCTGGTCTGGGGCGGAGATCCTGGCCCTCCTATACATCTGGGGTGAAGAGGAGACCCTACAGGATCTCCACTCCAGGTGCAGGAACGCCGACATATACGGCCGGATGGCCAAGGCCCAGGCCGTGAGGGGCCACTGCTGAAGGAGCCTTGAGCAAGTAAGGAGCAAGGTTAAAGAGCTTTGTCAGGGGTATGCCAGGGCAAGGGAGCGCAGCCCTCACTCCGGGGCAGGACCCTACTGCTGCCCTACTACACTGAGCTCCACCACATCCTGGGGGCTGGGGCAGCCCCTTCCCCAGCCCTGGTCATGGACTCAGGGCTGGAGACCCCCGTCGTTGCCCACCTGGGGCTCCCAGGCCAGGAGGAGGATGAGTTGGAGGAGGAGGAGATGGCCAGCACTGTCACCCTCACCCTGGTACCTCAGGGCCTGGATGTTTCCCAGGCATCCTCCAAGGCCGGTGAGGGATCATCAGGTGAGTGCTCTTAGTTTTTCACACACACAGGGTGGGGGAGGCGGGCGCTGAGGGCCTGGGGGGGGGGTGATCATCGCTTGGTCTGCTTGGCTTGGATAGCATGCTGCAGTCCGTGCACATGGAAGCATGAGCAGTGGCAGTCTGCACCACACAGCCCCAGGAGGCAGCCCCGGAGCACCCCTGGGCTCCTGCTCACAGGCTCTGGGGAGGCCACACACACATCTGCCCCTTGGGGGGGACCCCCCCACCACTAACCACTGCTGGAAGGAGGCTGGGGACAAGGGCACATGCACAGCCGCATACAGACTGAGGAGTGCTGCACATGGCACACAGACATGCCGGCATGCTCGAAGCATCACCCGCTCCCGTGGATAGCGCTGCCAGGTGCAGGTGTGTGTGCGTGGCCCCCATGGAAGGCCAGGCTGCTCCAGGCCCCTCTCCTGCCTGTGGGAGCCCAGTGTGGATGGACACTTCCCTTTCTTGCTTGTCTGTGGGACAGGATGGGGGGGGCAGCATGGTCCCCTGGGCACCTCAGGGCCCCTGTGAGGCAGGGCCTGCTGTCCAGGCCACACATGACCTTGCTTCTGGGACATCACTGTCCCCTGGCCCAAGGACTGTAGCTCGCAGCTCACAGAGGACGGCAAGGGCTCAGGGACAGTGTCTGCATTGATGACTGACTGCCTCTCCCTCTTTGTTCTCCACAGCCGGACAAGCCGTAGCTGAGGGGCGATCTATGCCAGCAGAGCCAGCCTCCTGACTCGGGGGGAGCCGCAGGCGCCAGAGGGTCCAAGAAGACCTAATGAGGGAACACATGGCTGTCCTCTGGGATATGCAATAGACCCTGGCCCAGAAGGTCCAGGAGGATGCTCAATGGCGGAGCCAAATGTGGGTTGAGCTGGTGCAGCAGGGCCAAAACGTGTGTCACCATCCAAGAGATGATGGAACACCCAGCTCCTTTCCCTGCTCCTGCTCCTGCCCCTGCCCCCCTCCTGCCTTGCCTATGCCAGCTCCCCCTCCCCTGCCATGCCTATGCCTCTCCCCTGTTATGCCTGACCCCACACTAGCCCCCACCTACCTCTCTGTTGACCTGGCTCCCCCCCAACACCACTCCCGAGGTTGCTGAAGTCCCTGGACCGAGGCAACACTTCCAGCTGTACCACACGCCACTCCCAGCCCTGAGCCCCCCTCCTCGCTCCTCCTCTCCAGGTTCTGACCCTCCTCCTCCCTCCCCCTATCCAGGTTCTGACCCTCCTTCTCCCTCCTCTTATCCAGGTTCTCAGCCCCTCTCCTCCCCAGTTACTTTTATTGAAAAAAAATTACAAAGTTATGTTTTGAAAACAAAACATTGTTTTTATTGCGTTTACAGGGAAGGGGGGAAGGGAGGGAAAGACAGAGGGGGGGCTTGGCACAGGCCCCTAGTGGGGAGGCCCTGGGGAGAGTTGCTGGGGTCCTTCAGAGAAACTCTCCCTCCTGGCCTCCCGGATGCACACCCCCACCTGATGGGCCTGGCGGATGGCAGCTATGTGTGGCTGCTCGAAGGACCCTCTTGGCCGGCCTCTGCCCTCCACCCCGGCAGGAAGGCCTCTCCCTTGCTCTCCACAATGTTGCGGATAACACAACATGGGGAGACCACCTTGGGGATGTTGTGCTCCCCCACATCAAAGTGGGTCAAGAGGCACCTGAACTGAGCCCTCAAGAGCCCGAAAGCACATTCCACCTGCATGTGGGCCCTGGCCGGGCGGGCATTGAATCGGTCCCTGCTGGTGTCCACATGGCCGGTGTACGGCTTTATCAGCCACAGTGTGAGGGGATAGGCCACGTCCCCCACGATGCACTGTGGCATCTGCATATCCCCAACCTGCAAGTCACACTGGGAGAAGAATGTGCCCACCTCCAGCTCCCATAGAGGCTGGAATTTCTGAAAATGCAGGCATTGTGCACCCTCCCCGACAAAAATGTCCATGAATTGTCTGCGATGGTCCACCAGGGTCTGCAGCACCATTGAGAAATAGCTCTTGCCGTTAATGTACTGTGTGTCTCAATGTTCTGGTGCTCAGATGGGGATATGGGTTTCATCTATGGCTCCCACACAGCTGGGGAACCCCAGGGCGGCAAATCCAACCACGATAGGGTCCAGGTTTCCCAAACAGATGACCCTGCACAGCAGGATGGTGTTGATGGCCCTCACCACCTGCACAAGGAGATAAACAAACACAAAACAGAGAATCAGAGGGGGTGCCTGAGCTGTTGAAAGGTCCCCGAGTCCCACCCTCCCTCCCCCCTCTAACACCGCAGGAGCCACCCCCCATGAGGCCGTCTACCCTTCAGGGCTGTGTGAGGGCGGGACTACAGAACCTCCCAGGGACGGGACTTCCCCCTCCAGCCCAACCCCTGCACCCTCACCCCCCTTTCCTTAGGGTCCCCCTTTCCAGAACTCCTCTCCCCCTCCACCCACAGGGACTGCAGCCTGAGAGGCCTTACCTCCATGAGGAGGGCCCCGATGGTGGACTTCCTCATTCAGAACTGGTTGCTCACTGACTGGTAGCTGTCTGGGGTGGCAAGCTTCCAGATGGCGATTGGCGACCAGCTTCTCCAGGGGGATGGCAGGTTGTATCTGGGTGTCCCATCAACGGAGGGCAGGGGCGAGCCAGACACACAGCTCCATGAAGGCAGCCTGCACAAAGTGCTGCAGAAACTGCAGCATGGCAATGTGGGGCCATCGCATGCCCAGAGGCAGTTCTGGCTCCATGGCAAGGAGTGTGCTATGGTGTCCAAAAGCTGGGCAACCAGACCACGCACTGCAAATGCTTTGGTGTCCCTTGGAGTATGTCTACCCTGCCACCCTAGTTCGAATTAGGGTGGCTAATATAGGCATTCGAACTTGCAAATGAAGCTCGGGATTTAAATATCCCGGGCTTCATTTGCATGTTCCCAGGCGCTGCCATTTTTAAATGCCCGGAAGTTCGAACTACCTGCCCGTGGCTATACGCGGCATGGACTAAGTAGTTCGATTAAAGCTCTAATTCAAACTACCATTAAACCTCCTTGCAGGAGGAATAACGGTAGTTGAATTAGAGCTTTAATTCGAACTACCTAGTCCGTGCGGCGTGTAACTGAGCAGGTAGTTCGAACTACGACATTTAAAATGGCAGCGCCTAACATGCAAATGAAGCCGGGATATTTAAATCGACTTCATTGCAAGATGAATCTTACATTAGCCACCTAGTTCGAACTAGAATAACATACCCTTGGAGAGGTAGCAAGCAAGCAGCAGCTGAGAAATGGCTGTCCAGGGGGGTGCCTTTAAGCATGCATCTCAGATAGCCTTAGGCAACAGCACCAGGAAGCAACTGCTGACCTAATGCCCTGCCTAAACTGGACAGACACACTCACTCATTCACAGATAGACTAACACTCCCAAATAAAGAATAGATTTTATCAACAAATCTGTATGTTTTTGCTCTTGTTTGAAGCAGAAACCTGGAGAACAAACAGAAGGAAGGTGGGACATACAGCAGGCAGAAACTTGCCAACTTTCTGCTGCCATTAGGGCTCACAAACGTTTAAGGTCAATGTAAGCAGGACAAAGTCTACTACAATAGGTTATAGAATATGCAAGCAAGCAGCACAAACTACACTCATCGGAGATCAAAGCAAGTTTCCTAAGTCCCTTGGGCTAATCGGTAACTTTGTAAGGCCGACCATCCCCCAAGAGCAATCCATGCTAACCAGAGGCTAAGGGAGAGACTGGCCATATAGCTGGGGAGCTCACCCCTGTCAGGGCCAGGGATGGGGCCCTACGATGACAAGGGCAGGCAACTCTTTCGAGCCGCACGGGGGTGACAGGAGCTCTCCCAGCAGGAAGCCCGGCAGCTGAGTGTTACGAGGACCTCTCACGGTGCAGGTAGGGCCCACCCGAGCGCTGCTTGCCGAGAGCGCCCAGCCCCCGGCGCTGCAGCGAGCCGGGCCGGGCGCTGCCTGCCGGGGCGTCTCCCGCCCCAGTGCCTTATCTAAGCCCGGGGGCGGGGCGGCGCTTACACAACAGCCGGGCGGGAGAGCGGCGCCATGTCCTGGTACCGGAACGCCGTGTGGTTCCTGAAGGGGCTGCGGGAGTACACCAGGTACCGCGCTGGGGCAGCCCGCCCCGGAGCTCCGCCAGGGCTGCCCGAGCAGGGGGCTGCGCGCACAGCCCGGGGGCGCCGCTGGGGGGCCGGGTTGTCCCCGCTCTCGCCCCTGATCGCGCCTCAGCCGGGGGCGAGCGGCCCCTTGGCGGCGGCTCTTGTGTGGGTGCAGCGAGCCCCTGGCCGCCGCAGCCTTGGCTAAGGAAAAGCTGCCCCTCGAGTCGCCTCCCGGCCCCTCTCCTCCCTTGTCGTGCCCGGAGCCTTTGGTGGGGTCGCCTGCTGGCTCGGGGCGCCTTAGCGCAGCTTGCCGAGCAATGCGGGGAGCCGGGTTACTCCCGTGTCAGAGGCAAGGTGGCCGTGGGTGGGGTCAGGCTGTCTGCGGAGCAGGTCTCGAGGGTAATGCTCGGGGTTAGCTGCTGAAGCCATCCAGAGGGTGAGCTGGGCGCCTCGGAGCGCAGACCAGGTCCACTGCCCTTACAGTGCTTGGCGTGGCACGCTGGGGGTAAGTGACAGCATCGTGGATCACCACATTGTCTAGGAAAACCTTCAGAACCACAGGTCTCGTCACAAATCAGCCCAGAAATATGCTTTCCCCATCCAGCCAAGTGACTTGGCCAGTTTAGTAATACTTTGGATGTTATGGCTGTCACGTTGGCTTATGAATATGCATAACTCAAAGAGGCTTTATGCAAAATACATAATGCAACGTGCCCATTTTAAAGTTAGTCTGCTGAATCTGTATATCCTATTTTTCTGCATGTATCATTCTCGTGTGTGAAGTTAGAACTATGAAGTGTGAATTCAGTTTTAATTCTAAATGTGCTAATTAGTGATATTTTAAAAGTCTCAGAGGGGTAGCTGTATTAGCCTATAACTTTAAAAACGAGTATTCCTGTTGCACCTAGGAGTCAGTCTCTCTCTCTCTCTCTCTCTCTCTCTCTCTAGGTATGCCTACACTGGACCCCTAGTTCGAACTAGGGAGGCTAATGTAGGCATTCGAAATTGCAAATCAAGCCCGGGATTTAAATATCCCGCGCTTGATTTGCATCTTCCCAGCCGGTCACCATTTTAGAAAATCACTAGTCCGGAGTAACTGCCCGCGTCTACACAGGGCAGTGAAATGGAAGTCTGATTTAAAGCCCCTAATTTGAATTAGCTGGTAAACCTCCTTGCAGGAGGAATACCAGCTAATTCGAGTTAGGGCTTTAAATCGGACTTCCGTTTCACTGCTGCGTGTAGACGTGGGCAGTTACCTCGGGCTTGTAAATTTCAAAAAAAAAAAAATGGAGCCCAGCCGGGAAGATGCAAATCAAGCACGGAATATTTAAACCCCGGGCTTGATTTGCAATTCCGAATGCCTTCATTTGCAGCCTTAGTTCGAATTAGGCTGCAAGTGTAGACATAGCCTCTCTCGATAGATATAGCCAGGGCTCGCCAAGCGGCGGCGAGCCTCGCTCGCCAGTCGCGCAGAAGTGCACACTGTGCATGCGCAGACCGCACTGCGCATGCGCTGACCGGGCTGCGCGGCCCTGCCGGCTTAAAATCTACTCGCCACGGGCAAGTAGATTGAATCATTTATCGAGCCCTGGATATAGCAATATACAGGGCTTGACAAATCACTGAATCTACTCGCCCGTGGCGAGTAGATTTCAGCCGGTCGCCCCGTTCACCAGCGGTGCGCGCACGCGCAATGCAGGTCTTGCACATGCGCAGTGCGGGGCTGGTGAGTAGATTTCGCCGCTGTTTGTCAAGCCCTGGCAATATAGTATCATGAGCTTTTGAGGGCAAAACCCACTCCCTCAGATGAGTGGAGAGAAAAGGGGGTACCCTCACAATTTATAACCAGTTTATAAATTGTGAGAATCCTCCCTTTTCTCCTCACTCTGCTCATCTGAGGAAATGAGTTTTGGCCACGAAAGCTCATGATATTATAGATATGAAGGACTACCCCTTTTTAAGTGATTCTTTAGTATTTTAATAGCTCAGTATTCAAACCAACCACCTGTGAATAGTCTTGTTTTTCCTGTAAGGCTGATTGTGGTTGGTCATGCCAGGACATGTGGCCTGGCCACTTGATGCTGAAACCCATTTTGGATCTTGTACTTTTCTACTTTGGGTGAGAAAAGATTGAACTGAGCACAAAGATTTCCTGCCATGGACAAAAGAAATATGAGGGGGGGAAACCAAACAGTAGGGGCAGATGCCAGGAGGCCCTCTCCCCCCTTCCCCTTACCACCTGGGGGGAGGGCTGATGGAAACATCTAAGACTGAATGGAGGAAGGATCGGGTCCAAGGTAGGAGGCCCGTTAGCTTGTGAAAGATGTTTAGATCAACTGTTCAGGGTAAAAACTTGCATGTAACAAATTTCTTGGTGGATTAAAATTAGCTGGAATTTTTGTTTAACTTAGTAGCTTTCTTTGATCTATCTGTTTTCACTTGCAACCATTTAAATCCTACTTTTTTGTACTTAATAAAAACACTTTTGTTTATTATCAAGCCAAGGGTAAATAGTTATTATGGGGGGAGGGAGGGGAGCAACTACTGTGCGTATCTCTTTCATTGATAAAGAGGGCAAACTTATAAGATTTCTTTGTGTAAAACTTCTACACAGAGTAAGATGAATTTATTTGGGGTTTGGTCTCTTTTGGAGATTGGTTTCCTGGGTGCTAAGTAGGCATGTAAGAGTTTAATCCAGTGTTTCCCAAATGGTGTTCCACAGAACCCCGGGATTCCGCAAAGTGAAAATAAGGGTTCCGCAAGAACATTCCATTACAATAACATTTTATGATTAAAAAAAAATTGTACACACTAAATGTGATTTTTGTTTTTAAATATGTGCAATTAAAGTCAATGTTGATCTCATGACCTTGTTTAGCATTTGTTTATTATTATCCTTACTTATTTGTGGTCTACTTTTTCAGCTCCATACATAAGGCTGTTATTAGGGGTTCCGCAAAATTCTTTCGAGTTTAAAAGGGTTCAGTGGCCAAATAAAATTGGGAAATACTGGTTTAATCGATAAGCATTAGCTTATTAGTTAACCTTACGGGTTAAACAGCCAGCATTGCCAGGAGGCTATGGGAGCATTTAACTCTGTAACTGATTGAGTGTCAATCGGTTACATGGTTAGGCTTTTAAAAAAAATTTTTACATCCCAAGTGCTGAGCCCTTACTGCTGAGCACTCCCAGAACTGAACAGCTACGTCTAGACTGGCATGATTTTCCGCAAATGCTTTTAACGGAAAAGTTTTTCCGTTAAAAGCATTTGCGGAAAAGAGCGTCTAGATTGGCACGGATGCTTTTGCGCAAAAGCACTTTTGCGCAAAAGCATCCATGGCCAATCTAGAGCGGATCGCCATTTTAGCCATCAGGGCTTTTTTGCAAAACAATTCTGGGTTGTCTACACTGGCCCTCTTGCGCAAAAGCATTTGCGCAAGAGGGCTTTTGCCCGAGCGGGAGCGTCATTATATTTGCGCAAGAAGCACTGATTTTGTACAGTACAAAGTCAGGGCTCTTGCGCAAATTCAAGCGGCCAGTGTAGACAGCTGGCAAGTTTTTGCGCAAAAGCGGCCTCTTTTGCGCAAAAACTTGCCAGTCTAGACGCAGCCAACTAGTTCAGTGTTTGTATTGCTCTGCAGGGGGGTGGTAACCCCGATTCTGTGCTTTGACTGGGGATGCACGCCCGGGGTTAACCACCCCAAGAGGACTTCTGTGATCTAACTATTACAATTGCAAAGGATTTTTCAGTGGTGTTTAGCACCTCCTTTGCCACACCCAGGTATAATGAATTCGTGGGCAGACTGTGGATCAGATCTTGCATAGGGACTTCCACCCTGGCTCAGACTGAGGGCCATCTACTCCAGGATCCTGTCTCTGACAGTGGCCAGTATCAGCTGCTTCAGAGGGAGGTGTAAGAACCTTGCAGTGAGCACAAATATGGGAAAATCTGCCCCTGACGTAGGTCTCAGATCTCTAATAAGAGATTATCTTAAACCCTGAAATGTAAAGTTTAATGTCCCATCTAACATGGTGATTGCCATTAATTATGGTAGCGCTGGGTATTCTGGCTATCCATCTAAAAATATTCAGTCCCTGGTGAAATCTTGCTCAGTTCTTGGCCTCGGTGCCTTTCCGTGGCAACCAGCTCAATCATGCTGTGTGTGAAAGGCATTTCCTTTTGTTGGTTTTGAATTTCCTACCTTGTAATTTCATTGAATACTCCCCCGCCTATATGGGACCCAGAAGGAATTTTCCCCTAGGTCAAGTTGGCAGTGACCTGCAGGGGTTTTCACCCTCCTCTGCAGAGTGTAGAAAGGAGTGACTTGCCAGGGTTATCTGAATATATCTCATTTAATAATTTCCCTGCTGTGTCAGGGACCCAGAGCATTGGTGCACCTCAGTCCCTCCTGTTCTCTCCCTGTGTGATGTAACGAAACCCACAGGAAAATTGACAATTTACTTTGGTTCCACTGGGCTGAAGTAGCCCCTGCCTGTGGTGGGTTGGGGGTGGGGATGGGGTGCACTAGCCTGGCCAAGGCAGAGGTGGGGGTGCCTCTCCTACTCAATTAGTTAAGCAGTTAAACTTCACATTTAAGCGGTTAACCAGTTACACAGGATGTTGCATCCATATTTCCTATCTATGTATGTTTTTATTCACATTCTTGCTGATCAGTGCCTTTTAATGCTACATCAAAGACTCTTAGAGCAATAGACAGAGACTTGTTTGTTAGAAACATAAGGAAAATAAATAAGTATAGATTAAACCTCTTTACACTGCGATTCTCTGGTCCGGTAACATCCGTGGTCCTCTTGGACCATGGATGTTACTGGACCAAAGAGCTCCATCAGGCAGGAGTCCGGTGGTATGGTGGGCTGGTGACTGGGAACCCTGTCAAGTCGTTGGCAGGGGGCCGGTGGCAGCGGGGGTAGAAGCCTTACTGGGCTGGTGGCAGCGGGAACTGGTGGGCCAGCATTGACCTCCCTTAGTCTGGTAAACTCCCTTGCTTGGGACCAGTCAGGTTCCAAGGATGCTGGACCAGGGAGGTCCAACCTGTAGTTAAATTTAGTCCTGATAGTGGATTTCTTTCTTTCTTTCTTTCTCTTTCATTGAAGGCTTTGTATTTTTATGGATACACAATATTCTGTCATTTACAACTCTCTTAATTGATTTATTCAGGAGTGGCTATGAGTCTGCATCCAAACACTTTGTTCCGGCAGACTTGGAGGTAAACGTAACTGGAAGATCTTTCATGATTACTGGAGCAAACAGTGGTATTGGCAAAGCAGCTGCAACAGAGATAGCAAAGAGAGGTGAGTACTGTGTAGATTTTGTTCTCTGTACTGCCTGAAGTCTTAGCAGTTGCCTTATGTGTGATAGATGAGCCATAGGTGACTTCTACTGGACAAAGTGGTAACTTTATTTTGTATGTATCAAAAGGATTAAGGATCCCCTTAAGAAAATCAGGGAATACAAAACCACTTTAATTTTACAAACTTATCCTGTAACCTAGTGTATGAACATCAGTCTATTTTGGTGCAGTGTACTTCCAATCCAACTGAGTCTGCATGGAGTCTAGTCTGTGTTTCTTGCTATAAATATACTCCCTGGTTCAGATCTCATGTCTGATGCCCTCCCCGGGTCGTGGGATGCTGCCATCCAGCTGCCCTAGATCCTGAAACGGGACTCAGACTTCTGAGCACCCAGCCCATTCCAGAGTTCTGCCTAGACTGTGGTCTCTCTGGACAGACTCATTTCACCCCTTCAGAAACAACATGGCAGGAAAGCAAGAACACGGGCTTATTAAAATAATTTCTTAACCACAGTGACTATACTCTTAAGCACACGAATGACAGATCTTCGAAAACAACAAAAGTCCTGAGATACTCCTTACCCAGTCTGACCTTTCCCTCTCTTGTTAGGCCATTGTTAATCAGTGTTTCAGGCTTGGCAGTGTCTGTGCAGCTCTCTCCGTATTGCAAATTCTCCTTCCATGTGGTGATGGTCAGTTCCCAGTACGGAACAGAACCTTGCTCTTTTATATAGTGCTTCCTTCTCTGAACTCAAACTGTGAAGCACCATATCCACCAATCATGCTTGCCTCCCACTTGCAGGGCCCTGAGTAGAAAGGCCTTATACAATGGGCATGTAGTAGTTGAGGCGTTCAAAGTCATTAACCTTAAATTACAGTGTTGATGACTCACAGGAATGGCTTTCGGTGAGGTGACACTGTTTCTGAGAAGGTCATCCCTTTGGAGCGCAGCGTAACAAGCTGCCCCAGGCAAGTCCAAATTGATGTGGTCACAGTGCCATATTTCAACAGAGGTATAAAATTGACTTTGCAATTTGAGAGACAAGGTGGGTGAGGTAATCATAGAATTATAGGCCTGGATGAAATAACTAGCTCAGTCCCCTGCACTCATGAATAACTTTTTTGTTTTTATCTGATAGGTGTTTTATCTAACTTGTTCTTAAAAATCTCCAGTGATGGCGAGTTCACGCCCTCCCTAGGTAACTTATCCTAGTGTTAACTGCTATCATAGAATCATAGCGTATTAGGACTTGAAGGGACCTTGAGAGGTCATCAAGTCCAGTCCCCTGCCCTCATGGCAGGACCCAGTGCTGTCTAGACCATACCTGATAGACATTTATCTAACCTGCTCTTAAATATCTCCAGAGATGGAGATTCCACAACCTCCCTAGGCAACTTATTCCAGTGTTTAACCACCCTGACAGTTAGGTTGGACATTAGGAAAAACTTCCTAAACCTCCCTTGCTGCAGTTTGAGCCCATTGCTTCTTGTTTTATCCTCAGAGGCCAAGGAGAACAATTTTTCTCCTTCCTCCTTGTGACCCCCTTTTAGATACTTGAAAACCGCTATCATGTCCCCTCTGTCTTCTCTTTTCCAAACTAAACAAGCCCAATTCTTTCAGCCTTCCTTCTTAGGTCATGTTCTCTAGACCTTTAATCATTCTTGTTGCTCTTCTCTGGACCTTCTCCAATTTCTCCACATCTTTCTTAAAATGCGGTGCCAAGAACTGGACACACAACTCCAACTGAGGCCTAACCAGCGCAGAGTTGAGAGGAAGAATGACTTCTCGTGTCTTGCTCACAACACACCTGTTAATGCATCCCAGAATCATGTTTGCTTTTTTTGGCAACAGCGTCACACTGTTGACTCATATTTAGCTTGTGGTCCACTATATCCCCTAGATCCCTTTCTGCCGTACTCCTTCCTAGACAGTCGCTTCTCATTCTGTATGTGTGAATCTGATTGTTCCTTCCTAAGTGGAGTACTTTGCATTTGTCCTTATAAAAAGGCTGAAGTTTAATCTCGGACCATTTCTCCAATTTGTCCAGATCATTTTGAATTGTGACCCTATCCTCCAAAGCACTTGCAACCCCTCCCAGCTTGGTATCATCTGCAAACTTAATAAGCGTACTCTCTATGCCAATATCTAAATCGTTGATGAAGATATTGAAAAGAACCAGTCCCAAAACAGACCCCTGCGGAACCCCACTTGTTTTACCTTTCCAGCAGGATTGTGAACAGTTAACTACTCTCTGAGAACGGTTATCCAGCCAGTTATGCAGCCACCTTATAGTAGCCCCATCTCATAGACTCATAGACTTTAAGGTCAGAAGGGACCATTATGATCATCTAGTCTGACCCCCTGCACAATGCAGGCCACAGAATCTCACCCACCCTATCCTAGAAAAACCATTTGAGGACTTCAATATCTGAGATATAGGTGAGAAGATTAAAGGACCCCAAGATGCAGAGAATCCTCCAGCAAGTGACCCATGCCCCATGCTACAGAGGAAGGCGAAAAACCTCCAGGGCCTCTGCCAATCTACCCTGCATCTAAGTTGCATTTGCCTAGTTTATTGATAAGAAGATCATGCGAGACCGTATCAAATGCCTTACTGAAGTCTAGGTATACCACATCCACCGCTTCTCCCTTATTCACAAGACTCGTTATCCTATCAAAGAAAGCTATCAGATTGGTTTGACATGATTTGTTCTTTACAAATCCATGCTGGCTGTTTCCTATCACCTTATTATCTTCCAGGTGTTTGCAGATGATTTCCTTAATTACTTGCCCCATTATCTTTCCTGGCACAGAAGTTAAATTGACTGGTTTGTAGTTTCCTGGGTTGTTATTTCCCTTTTTATAGATGGGCACTATTTGACCTTTTCCAGTCTTCTGGAATCTCTCCTGTCGTTCATGATTTTCTAAATATGATAGCTAAAGGCTCAGATACCTCCTCGATCAGCTCCTTGAATATTCTTCCTATGACAGGAAGTTTTTTGTAATGCCGAACCTAAACCTCCCTTGCTGCAATTTAAGGCCTTTATTTCTTGTCCTGTCCTCGGAGGTTAAGAAGAACAATTTTTCTTGCTGCTTTTATGAACTTGAAAACTGTTATGTCCCCTCTGAGTCTTCTTTTCTTGGGACTAAACAAACCCAGTTTTTTCAATCTTCCCTCATAGGTTGTGTTTTCTAGACCTTTAATAACTTCTGTTGCTCTTCCCCTGACTTTCTCCAATTTGTGCACATCTTTCCTGAAATATGATGCCCAGAACTGGACAAAATAGTCTGGTGGAGGCCTCATCAGTTTAGAATAGAGTGAAAGAATTACTACTTATGATTAATTACAACACTTCTATAATGCATTCTAGAATGATGTTTGCTTTTTTGCAACGGTGTCACACTATTGACTCATATTTAGCTTGTGGTCCACTATGAGCTCCAGATCCCTTTCCCCAGTACTCCTTCCTAAGCTGTCGTTTCCCATTTTGTATTTGTACAACTGATTGTTCTTTCCTAAGTGGAGTACTTTGTTTTTGTCCTTACTGAATTTTGTTCTGTTTACTTCAGCCATTTCTCTAGTTTGTCCAGATCATTTTGAATTTAATTTTATCCTCCAAAGCATTTGCGACCCCCTCCCAGCTCGGAATCATCTGCAAATTTTATAAGTGTACTTCCTGTGCAATTATCTAAATAATTAATGAAGATCTTGAACAGAACTGGCCCCACAAGTGATCCATGTAGGACCCTACTCAATATGCCCTTCCTGAATGACTGTGAAATGGGGGACCATTGATAACTATTCTCTTTGATTGGTTTTCCAACCAGTTGTGCACTCATCTTTCAGTAGCTCCACCTAGATTGTATTTCCCTAGATTGTTTGAGAAGGTCATGTGAGACTGTATCAGAAGCTTTACAAAAGTCAAGATATACCACATCTACCAGTTCCTCTACCCCCTGCATCCATGAGGCATGTTACTCTGTCAAAGAAAGCTATCATGTTTGTTTGAGATGATTTGTTCTTGACAAATCCATGCTGATTGTTATTTATCACCTTATAATCTTGTGGATGTTTGCAGACTGATTCCTTAATAATTTGCTCCATTATCTTTCCAGATATAAAAGTTAAACTGACTGGTCTGTAATTCCCCAGGTTGTCCTTATTTATAGATGGGTATTATATTTGACCCTTTTCAGTCTTCTGGAATCTCTCCCATCTTCTATCACTCTTCAAAGCTCTATTTAACTTGAAAACTTTGTGTGTGTCAGCCACAGAATTTGGTCCAATAAAAGATATTACCTCTCTTGTCTCTTTAATATCCTGGGATCAAAATGGCTACAACAATTCTGCAAACCATTCACAATTTGATACAGTCATATCTCAAACCATCCCTTTTTGCAGCCGTAGCTCATGCTGCTCTTCAGCCATGCCTTTCTGGGAGAGGAGTGGGACTGCCCCCGCACTCACCAGCAGGAAGTGAAGCTGCATGGCTGGACAGCAGTGTGAGCTGGGGCCACCTTGCTGCGTTTTCCCCGCTGCTGTTGGTGAATGTGTGGGTGGGGGTGCAGACTCCTGTTGCTGACACCAGCCCTGCTACTCCCTCGGACTGCCTCAGTTGGGGGAAGAGGCGGGGCAGGGGTAGGGCCTGGGCAGAGGGTGTTGTCCTATTCCTTCTCCAGGATGGGGGGCTGCATGTAGCTGGCTCCTCCCCTCCCTTGGGTCTCCCCTCACCAGTCACCTCTGCCTGCACCTTTCCACTTCACACTTAATTGTTAACTGTAATTCTACTGGAATTCCACCAGGTGGCACACTTCATCTAATTTGCCGAAATAAAGAGCGAGCTGAAGAAGCTAAAAGCGAAATAATAACAGAAACTGGTAATCAGGTGAGTTTAGTATTAAGAGGTTGTATTTTTTTTGTTTTGTTTTGATTCGTAAGCACTTTGCCGACAATAAGCCTTAGAAGATTTTATAAGTAGTTCTCTGCATTACGCCACCCACTTTCATTGTTTGCCATTTCATTTTGCATATTAGTGCACTCTCAAAAATCAGCAAAGTACTATCATTCTTTCTGATGGCTGCAATTGATGAAGTTTAATTTCAGCAACTGGTGGTTTTGATTGTTCTCCTGGGTGGGTGGGTGGGTCGGGGAGGGGGGAAGGGAGAGGGAGGCTGGTATGCAGGATATTGTTCAGGTGAATGATATTCTTGTACTTTACCTTTTATTTTTAATATGCAACTTCCTTCAGTTTCCTGTATGGCTGAGGCTTTCTACAGTTAATGTGTATAAACAACATGCGCATTACTATTCTGGACATTCGGCCCACTACCTTCCCAACACCTATTCTTCCCCGCTCTCCCGAAATTGATCCTAGTCTCTTCTCATGCATTTGCAGATTTTCTATCTCCTGTATCTTTAGTGTCCTCCCTTCTCTCTGCCTTCCATGACCATTCTTCTTCACGCCTGTTTGTTTTGTATCATACAACTCGCCCTTGTGACTGCTGTTAATGTTGCATCCCCAATTGTTCAGCATTGGCACCTCTGCAATGTTTCATTCAGCATTTTACTACCTTTTGCTGAGAGTTCCATTTGAATTAGAAAGTGACGTGGCTCTCAATTGGAGTGTTTCAACTCTACTAAAGAGTCCTTAATTTAGATTAGAATCCAACAACTGACTTTCTATTTCTAAAGATTTCATGCTGCTTGGGTTCCTGCTCTTTGTCTCTGCTGCCGTGGTGTGGGAGAAACTGGAACTCTCCTCCTCCTCAAAAACTTTTGGCCCTTTGAGATGCAGGCAAGTCAGCCCCATGCTCTTCTCCCCCCCCCCCCCCCCCCCCCCCCCCACACTCCCCCCATGATACATTCTAGTTCCTGAATAGAAGAGAAGCAGATTATTCCCAAACAAGTAGCCAATGAGCATATATGTAAGATAGGGGTATCCTATTGGTTACAAGGAAGAGACATACGTAGCATCTGAAACTGTTAATACCTTTCCCAATGCTGAGAAGACAGTGGGTGAGTAGTAATCCAATCAAATGATATCTTCAGAGTAGCATAATTATGGGTGAGTAATAATCTCTTCTGTAAAACCTTAAACAACAAATGGTCCTGCAGACTTAGAGACTAATAAAAAAATGTAGATAGTATCATGAGCTTTTATGGGCACAGCCCACTTATTCAGATGAATGGAGCAAGTGGTCCAGAGATACAAATAAATAGCAGAAAAGGGGATGGAGAGGGAAAGGGAAGGGGGAAAAAATCTTGTCGATTAGTGTCAATGCTAAATGAGGCTAAGAGAGTGGGCTGTAAGTGTCCAGTACTTAACTTTTGATGTCATTAGGGTGTTGAATGTAGCAGCCTATCCAGTTCATGTCTTTGTTCAAACCTTGATTTGCTGTAAAATTTGTGTAAAATTTGCAGATGAAGGCAAGTTCTGCAGCTTCTCTTTCCAGCTGGTTTTTGAAATTGCTTTGTAATATTATAGTCACTTTTAGATCCATTAATGAGTGCCCAGGCAAGATAAAATGTTCCCCAACAGGTTTCTGTGTGTTTCCATTTTGAATATCTGATTTGTGTCCATTAATCCTTTATCGTAGAGACTATCCAGTTTGGCCAATGTACATGGCAAAGGGGCATTGCTGGCACTTGATGGCATAGATCACATTAGAAGATATGCAGTTGTATGAGCCTCTGATGTGGTGGCTTATGTGGTTAGGTCCTGTGATGATGGAAGGCTCATGTTATACTTGGAGGAGGAGGAAAACCGGGGACGGGGGGGAGGTGAGGTTTCTGCAAATCTGCATCCAAAACATGAGGTGCGAGAGTTGGGGGGAAATTAGTAAACAGATGTCAAACATATGGAGGAGAATATAAGATTTGTATTGCATGGCAATTGTATGGATGGAACTATTCCTTTGCGTTACAACAAACCGAAGTGATGGACCAATTACTTTTGTGGGCTGGAAGATATGACTGTATTGGATATTAAGCCGACTAGAAAGAGTCAGCTTAATGAAGAGGTAACAAATATTCTGTCAGGAGAGGAAGATTTCTGCCAAGGATAGTAACCTCTTTAGCATATTGCTCCTACTTAAGTAGACAACTTCTACATAGGTTCCATTGTGAAGAAATTGCTACCTCAGTGTTCAGAGGGGAACAGCTATTAACTTTTCCTGGTATCAGGAAAATGTTCATTGGACAAGTGTCAATATTGATCTGATTTGGTCTGTAAACATATGCAACCTTTAATGAGAATATACGTTCAATAATTACCTCCAACCTTTTGCAGCATGAGTGGACTCTCTTTGGATAACACCTTTGCAGAAAATATTAAATCAATTTTAGGTACTTTTAATATGTGACCAGAACAGTGTGATAAGGAAATCCCGGGCTGTCTCATACTAGGGGGTTAAAACTCAAAAGATAAAAATTTGGTCAGATGATTTTTTTTTTTTTTTTTCTTCAGGGAAGCAAAATTACAAATTAGAGGGACCTGTTTTTTTGTTTTTTGTTCCTACAGTCCCTAATACAATGGCCATGCCTAGGGCTCCAGGGCTATCAATACAAATAATAATGAAAATCCTTTCTTCTGACTCCCCCCTCCCTCCCCCAACATCTCATCTCTTTTTGCTTGCATAATTAGTATTAAAAAAAAAAAAAAAGAGAGAGACTTGGTAGAAGAGGAGGCCCTTTGTTAGTGACAATTTTCAGTCTTGCATAGAACCTCATGCATACATATTATCTTGGAAATGCCTTGTCATGAGATGCATCATAAGATTATCTGTCATGTTTGTTTTGAGACCGAACGCTATTAAGGGAAGAGTGGGATTTGATTTTCCTCTAACGTGCTGATAAATGAAACTCCACTATGCTATGTGAAACACAAATTTACAAACCGCGTTGGCAAGGAATTTGCATATGAACTAGTCTAAGTAAATTTAAAATGCATGACTTTCAGTGTGCTAAGGAGAAAATATTTCCTAAGTTAGTATATGGGGGTATAGAGAAACTTTACTTTCCTCAAAAGTTTTCCCTTCTTCATATGCTCCATTCCCATTAGTGCTTTTGTTACGTGCCTACCACTTCAGCATTGTTTTTCAAAATAGTGGAGATCATTATGATGTGACCCTGAGTATCACTTGGGGAAAACTGCTGGTTCCTTATATTTTCCAAAAATTAATTGATTTACAACAATGCCTCAGATCCTCTTGTGCAAAAAATGTACCCAGCTGGTCTTCTGTGACTCTGCTCTGGAAGAAGTTTACAGCCTTTTCCATGCCCTTGACTATTATTACACTGCAGAGTTTTAAAGATAACCTTCTTTTAGGACACTTCTGTTACCCACCAGAGGACCAACGGTCAACGCAATTCTGTTTAGGTCTGCGGTGTCCAAACTGTTCCTGTCGTGCCCTCTATTACCAGTAATGAAATCTCTCTATGCCCCTGCTTCATTCCTCCCCAGCCAAGGTTTCCACAGCAGAGAAGCTTGGGCTGAAAGCAGAGCTGGAACTGGGGAATGGGGGAGGAATGGGTGCTAGAGGAGGAGTGAGGCTGAGGGCAGAACAGGGGCCAGAGCAGAGCTGTGGCTGGAGCCAGAGTAGAGCTGCAGCTGAGGGCACTGCTGTGGCTGTGGGTAGAGAGGGGCTAGCCAGTTCTCTCTCCCCATAACATTTATGCATGCCCCACAGTTGGGGACCTCTGTCTTAGATTAAATTACACACACAAAACTGAGTTAAAAGAACATGAAAGTTGAGCACTCAAAGGTTAAGAAAATCTGAAGAAGTGGGCTGTGCCCACGAAAGCTCATGATACCATCTACAGTTTTGTTAGTCTGTAAGGTGCTACTAGACTATCTGTTGTTTAAGTTTTTAATAGTATTAAGGTTATACAACCTTAACTTGATTTACCCTCTTCCTCTGCCTGAGAACATGTCTTATGGTACATGTCTTTAATTACATTACACACTATTTTTTCCATAGGAGAATGCCTCATTCAGTGCAGAGGGTAGATCTGCCTTGTGGCTAAATTGAGATTGTATAGTGAACAAGATGGTTTTCTGTAGGATTGTTGCTGAAGTTGCAAGATGTGTAGTACAGGTGTGTGTGTGTGTGGGGGGGGGGAAGTGTGGGGGTTGCAGGAATAGAGGGGATTGTTTTATAGTTTTAGGCAGTTGAGCGCTGCCCTGGAGAATTGGATTCTATCCCTGCCACATAAGTTCTATATGATGCTGGGCAAGGCACTCAAAGTAAGCTTTTTGCCAGGTAGCCAGTGTTTTTTTGTTCCTCATTTTTGGGTGCTCAGCTTGTGAGCCTTGGAGGTCCAAGTTGCAGAAGGGCTGAGCATGTGTAGCTGCAGCTGAAGTCAATGTGCTTTGAACATAAGTTCTGTGTAAAGCTTGGAAAGCTAGGACTTGAGTTATCTGGTATCAGGCACTCACAATTAGCGGATGCTTTTGATCTTAATCTCTCTGTCTCCATCCCCTGTCTGCACAATGGGGATAGTAACACCCTTTCACTTCATAGGGGTGAGAAACCAGTACTTTTGTCTTCAGTGCAGGGTTTGAATAGTGTGCAATAAATAAGGCATGAGGCCACACATTCAGTGTTGAGCTAAAACTAGGGTTGCCAGGTGTCCGGTATCGACCCGGACAGTCCAGTATTTTCGCCTCCTGTCTGGTTTAAAAAAAAAAAAAAAAAAAAAAAATTCAGAAAATACCAGACACCTGGCAACCCTACGACACACTCAGCAACTGGGCCCAGCCCCTGCCTCCTCCTCCTCCTCCTTCCCGCCCCCCCCCCCCGGGTCATCGCCCCGGGATACCCTGCTTACCTGGTTCCGCAGGGTAGCTCTCTTCTGGCTTGACCAAGAAAACAAGATGGCCACCGGCAAAAACCCTAAAGACCTGAGCAAGGGGAAGCAATATCTTCCCTGGGTCTTAGTGCTCAACCATTTCTCTTCCTATCCCTGTTCTGACTGCATGCAATTAAAGGGGCCATGCTGTTTTAATGCTGTTTTATTTTATTTATTTATTTTTTTTGCTTAACTCTTGGTCCTTTTTTTCTCTCTCTATAACTTTGGTTTCCCCCCCTCTTCTTTTTTTTTTTTTTTTTTTCTTTTCCCCTCAACAGAATTTTTTCCCCGCTGTTTGTTTTTTTTGGGGGGGGAGGGGGGAAGAGGGGGTGTTAGGTATTTTTGTTGAAACCATCTGGCAACCCTAGCTAAAACATCATAATGAGCAGCTTCTCATTCAGTGAATTCCTTTTTCACAATGGTGTATCATTATATTGCATACATAGAAGGGGGATGAATTAAGGTTGTACAGGCAACCTTAGTTCAGACATTAATAACGTTCTGTTAACATAGCTTTGTATGTGTAATTTCCTAGGCTGTTTTTTTTTTTGTTTGTTTGTTTGTTTGTTTGTTTTTTAAACAAAGTGTGTATAAGGGGAAAATTCCATGATGTGGCATCATATTGACTCCTGCATGGGCCATCAGGATTGGAACCCTTAGCTCTATAGCAGAGACTTCTGCCACTTGAGTTGGTGGAATAACTGATAGCAGTGGTGGGTTATCATCCTCTGTGTGGACCATTATCTGCGAGTAATCATGCATTTTGCTAGAGGTTTCATAGATATTTGCCGACAGCAGAGGAACATCGGGACTCTGAAATCAAGAGTTCCATTTCAGGCCCTCGAGGGAGTGTTCTTAATAGTCACTGACCCTTCTGACCCTGTTCTTTCCCAGAGGCACGACCTTGTCTGCCCATCCCTCCCAGCCCTGTCCCAATCTCTTCAATGTGGCCGGGAGGTGCTTACCTAGGCAGCTCTGGGCCAGCAGCCCTGCAGGAGCACCGAGACAGGTTTTCTGCTTGACGCAGCTCAAATGGCTGGCTGCTCCCCTGTGGCTCTCTGCTTGGGGTGGTGGGAGGGGAGGGAGGCTTTTTGCACTGCCCCCATGCCCAGCAAAATCTCTCAGCTACCATTCACTGGTTTCCCCTGAAGCCTCTCCCTTCTCCCTGGCACCCAGAGCAGACAGCCACAGGGAGCACTTAAAGTGGCATGTGGCTGCTCTGTGCTGAGGGTCCTGATGGGGCAGCCCATGAGCCGGATCCAGCATCTTGGCAGGCTGGATGGCCAGCAGACCATATCTTGCCCACCCCCGGTCTACCGTATAACTTTTTGGAGTTACTCACATGCAAATTCATAATTTCTAAGCACAAATGATCAAATGGTACCCTTGTCGCATTCAAGAGGAGCCTGTAGTCTTTGATGCAGAGAAGTGGAAGGCTAGGGCATGTAATTGGGTGTCAGGTGATCTAGATTTTATTCTCCAGTCTGTCACAGATGTGTGTCACCTAGGGCAAGTCACTTAGTCATTTTTTTCTGTAAAATGGCGAGAGTAAGATTTAACTGTGTCCCTCGCAGGGGTGTTGTGCGGCATAATTTGTTAATGTTTGTAAGTTACCACATGATCTTTGGGTGGTTCAAAGCTGGAAGATCAAACGTTTTATTGTAAGAATTGGTTGGCATTCAGATGCTTATGTAATTGAAGGTGTTTTTTTTTTTTTTTTTTTTTTTTTTTAAACTAGCAAGTTGAAAGTGCTCTGCATAGTTTGTGCAGCATTTTGCAAGCTTTTCTGTATAATTCTGTAACTATGTTGTATTACTGGCAGTAGCCACGAAGGCTCCTATCTTGGCCTTTTCTTCAGCAGGGAGTGAATTTACTGAGTTTTTGACTTCTTAAAAATGTTTTGCTCTGTTTTAGTGGCTAGAGTTAAAACACCAAACTGTATTGTGACTTCAGATAGCTTGGGTCAAGTTGTGGATAAGAAGTTTTGCATACAACTTCAGGTGCAAGTTTTTTAACCTATTTAGATGAAAATCAGGAGCATATTGATTTTTTTTTTTTCCCAGTGTGTTTCATAGATATCAGTATTCCAAATTGGTTGTAACATAATTCCTTTTTTTGTTTTAGAATGTCTTTTTGCACATTCTGGATATGTCTAATCCCAAGGGCATTTGGGAGTTTGCAGAAAAATTCAAGACTGAACATAAATTAAATGTCTTGGTAAGTTTGCAAGTTTAAATTCTCTCCCCTTTGGAGTTTTCAGTCTGTATCTCTCCTTTTAATAGTATGACCTGTCTCATTCTGCAGGCTTAAATTGTATATAATGCTGCTGCAAAAATAATCTACCTAGTCCACATCTTTGATCTTGTCCAGCCCCTTTTTATATACATCGCTCTGATACAGAGGACAAATCTATTACAAGTCCTTGTTGCAGTCTTCAAGGCCCTGCACAGCTTTGCTTCTGTATGCCTCTTTGCTCTTGTCTTCTTGTTTCTTCTTTTATTCCACAGAAATAGTCTGGTGAATTCCCTTATTGTTCTACTCCCACTGTCCTGTCTGATTGGTTGGCACAGAGACCAAATGCAGAAGTGATGTCTAAAGCCCTAGTTTTAAATCAGCATCCATATAGATGGCTCGAGGCACAGAGCCATGTTGATTTCAGTAGAACTTTGTGTGGGTGCATGGGTCTATCCCAGGAGTGGCCAACCTGTTAGAAATGAAGAGTCAAAATAGCAGTGGACAAAATGCAAAGAGCCATGTACCTGGAGGAAAAGTTGTTGAGCAAAAAAAAAAAAAAAGCAGCCGCACCGGGGGAAAATAGGTGCTGGTACTCGCCGTCCCAAGGAGGGGGCTCCAGGCTGGACAGTGTTGGGGTCAGGTGGAGGGTTGGGGTGCTGAGCAAGCCACAGGCTTGTGGCTGTGAGGGTGCAGGAGTTTGGGCTGGGGTGCATGAGGGACTCAGGGCAGGGAGGCTGGAAATATGATGGGCTCAGGACACAGATTTGCAGTGTGTGGATGATGCAGGAGTGTTGTGGCAGAAGACTGGGGATGTGAGGGTGCAGGAATTTGGGGATGTGAGAGGCTCAGTATGGGGTTCCAGTGTATGATAGGCTCAGGTTTGGAGCCTGGTGGGATGCAGGAGTGTTATGATGCTGCAGCCAGATGGGGGTTTGGCCCCAATTGGGGGCTTGTTGGCCAGGCTTCATTTTTAAATAAAATATTATGTCAAATGCAACATGTTTCAGCATTGTCTTTATTTATGAGAGGGGCGGGGAACCTGTTTTGAGTCAGGGGTCACTGATCCACAGAAAAGTCAGTCAGGGCAACATAAGAGAATGCAAAAAATAACCCCTCTAAAAAACCCCGAGCCTCACTAATGTGGCCCCAACTGTGCTGGTGGGGGCAGGGGACAGAGTGCTGGGGCAAAGTACCGGTGAGGGCAGGGGACAGGGTGCTGGTGGGAGGTTCTCGCCAAGGGGAGGGGACAAGGACCGCTCGTCTGGTACCTGAGGATCCCAGGTCTCAGGAAGCGCACGGGCTGCTCTTCCCCTCCCCTCTCCTCCCTTCCCCTCCCATAAACAGCTGGTGTGCTTCCTGAAACACCGGATCTGTCGCTTGGACAGGGATTTCCTTCCCCCTGCTGCCTGCCTGTGCAGTCCGTCTGTCCGTCCGTTCGTCCTGGGACTGCTCCCCACGATAGCCGCGTGCTTCCTGACAAGTTGGAGCTGGCATGCAGTACTAGGCTTCCTAACCTCTCCCTTCCCCCCCCCCCCACCCGCTCTAACCCAATCCTCATCCCTCCCTCCCCAGAGCCAGCGCGCCCCCTTCCTTAATCTCCCTGCCCCTTCCCAAACCTTATGCCGGGTCCCAGAGCCAGAGCCACTGCCGCCGCTACCACCATGTGCATCTCCCTGCAGGTGCTGGGCACGTGTGCTGAGCAGCCAGCTTTGAGCATGTGCTGGCCGGGACTTCCTGCGCACCCCACCTGATTCCCCTCCTGCCTTCCCTTCTCCAGAGCCAGGCATCTCTCCTCCCCCCCGGCTCTAGCCCAATTTCCCGGCCCCCGCCGCCAAACCTTATGCCCAGAGCCAGAGCCGCTGCTGCTGCTGCCCGCACTCAGCGGCCGGCTGCTAGCACGTGCAGGCTGGGACGCTGAGTGACGACCTGGCCTGCAAGTGCAGGATACGACACAGTGCGCTGGGGGCCATGAGCTGAACGGCATGGGCCGTGAGCATGTATGTGGCTCAGAGTGGCCCAGCCGTGAGACCGGCTGACCTGAGCGGTTTGGGGTTGGCTCGCGATCTGCGGGTTGGCCACTGTTGGTCTATCCAAATGGATGCAGTTGCAGGAACAGGGCTGGAGTTAGTGCAGCTTAACTGCCAAAATCTTGGAAGGTGATGTGTGTTTGTGTGGAATGTGAGGGCAAAGTGCAGGGGTACGTGGATAGTGCCCCAACTTGAAATCTTTTCATACCTTCTTGTTAGCTGTTTCTCTTGGTCCTCTTTTTCCTTACTTCTGAGTTTGGCACAAAGAAGGGGAGGATGTAAGCAATAATGTTCCCTCTAATCTTTTCCATCCATTAGTGGATTTTTTCCATCCGTGTGTGGAATAAATATTTTTATGTGCACCACGTCACCAGTAGGAACAAAAAACCTAGCTGTGGGTGCTCTGCTAATCAGGTGGCCAGCATTTGAATCGCTTCTGAGTGGCTACACAAGCCCCGAGCTTACAGGAAACACTGGTGAGCAGTAAGGTGTGTCAAGGAATAAAGCAAAAAGAGAAAACACACATTATCTTCACACTACTTGTCAGTTTTTAACCAAAACCAGATAAAATGTTAGTGACTTTTCAGTAGTATAGAAAAATGAAACAGAATACATAAACACATAGCTGTGATGATGTGGAGTCATTGGGATCTTTAAGATAAATCGGTAAATGAAAAAACATAATTTTTTATTGTAATAGTTATGCTCTGCAAATCACACATTACTTCGTTGTGTGCAAAATGGCCAAAAACTGCAGTAAAAGGCACCATGATATCCGATGGCTCTTATAATTTTGTCTGTTTGGTTAATTTTTTCACTTCCTTATGAAGATGGTTTTTACACAGCAGCTTCACTGTAAGTGGTGGATTCTCAGAGCTGGAGTTGCAATTTGGATACCTTGTGAATTGAAACAAGCTGTAACTGAATACCATATCACTACCAGAGATCAAACGAAAAGCAGGTTACACTTTTTTGTGTGTGTGTATGTCTGCTTGCTTCCTTGCTTATTAATGCTTAGCTGTGTCTTGCAGATCAACAATGCAGGTTGCATGGTAAATGAAAGAGAACTAACAGAGGATGGACTTGAAAAGAACTTTGCAACAAATACGTTAGGTGAGTACAGCAATCTTTAAATAAGAGTCTAAGGTATTCCTGTGTATCTGTTTTGTTTGTTTTGTTTGTAGAAAGGTAAAGTCTCATGTAGCTGTGCAGGATGATTTATTCTTGCATTGAGAGAGAGAGAGAGAGAGTAGGAGGATTAGATTGTCATATTGCAAAAATGTATAACTTGTACAGAAGGTAGCTGTTTGTTTTCAGGTTTCTCCCATATGCAAGATAGTTTCACATTGACTCCATTGTTTGTTCATAGCTCTGGTTGCTGAGAATAGCACATAGCAATTGACGCTAGTTAAATCATTTTAAAATTTCAGTGGACAATTTTTCAGTCAGCTCTGCTAATGATACTGTGTGGTGCCTTTCTTCACAAGATCTGCAAGATATTCCAACAGGGTTCTTGCAACATTCAAGTGCGTGATTTTAAAAAAAATAGTACATTGATATTGTGATAGGTCCAAAATGCACCAGTTGATATCAGGATCTCAGTGATACAGAGCTGTATGAAATAGCCACACACACACAACCATAGTTAAAGACAGGAGAGATGGGATGCATGCAACACACCACAGGTAGAGTGACTGGGTAATTCTTGGCAAAGGTCACAGAAGAGTTCCATGTGGTATCCAATACATTCTGAAAATTGGAATCATGCATTCATTCCTTTAGGAATTAATAGGGTGCATCTAGACTGGCCGCTTGAAGTTGCGCAAGAACACTGACGATCTAATGTAAGATTGTCAGTGTTCTTGCGCAAGAACTCTGACGCTCCCGCTCGGGGAAAAAGCCCTCTTGCGCAAGTGTTCTTGCGCAAGAGGGCCAGTGTAAACAGGAAGGAATTTTTGCGTAAGAAAGCCCGATGGCGGAAATGGCCGCCAGAGCTTTCTTGCGCAAAATCGCGTCTGTACTGGCCACAGATGCTTTTGCGCAAAAGCACTTTTTGCGCAAAAGCATCCGTGCCAATCTAGATGCTCTTTTGTGGAAATACTTTTAACGGAAAAACGTTCCCGTTAAAAGTATTTCCGCAAAATCATGCCAGTCTAGACGCAGCCCTAGTGTTTAAAATCTTTCCTTACTTGCAAAGCATCTCATTTGTCTTCCTTTGGTGACCCAAATCTGCCTTATCTCCTGTCTCCCTCTTAGGTCAGGTCTAATGAAGCGGTCTACTGATAATACCTGTGTAATTGTGCAAGACTTAGGGACATGACAGGATTTAAAAACGTCGTAGCATTTTCAAGCCTAGTCAGTGTGCCAGATCTGGTAACTAGATACATCAGTTGTGGCATTGTCTGCCTTGGGGTGTAAAACGTTATGATGTCTCTAAATCCAGGGTAGAGACATTTTCCCCTTGACTTTTTTTTTTTTTTTTTTTTTTTAAGTGTCCTGGGATATATTGCATAAAGGATACTATTTTTTTTTTAATCTCATTGAAATCAGGGTCTCTAAGGGGTGTGCATAAATATATTGGCTACTGTAGAAAGAAAATTCTGCACTACATTCCTTTTCTCTCTCCATTCCTCACCAGAAGATATTTTTTCTTCTCACCAAGTTGTTTTCAAGAATTAAGACTTTAATTCTAGGTCACTTCATGTGCTGTACTTAGTAAGAAAATGTTAAGGCACAAGATGTTTGTGAAGTAAAAGAATGACTGTTTCTTACTGAAAAGCTCTAAGTCACTGAAAGTGATCCTTAAGGGTACGACTACACAGCAGCATTTTGAAATAACTAGCTAGCGTTATTTTGAAATAAGTCCATTTCTGTCAAAATACTGTCAAGCTGGAGGACTTCTTACTCAGACTCCTGTAACCTTCATTGTACGAGGAGTAAAGGAAGTCAGAGGAAGAGTGCTCTATTTTGAAATAAGTGCTGGGTAGACGCTCCCAATTTCGAAATAAGCTACACAATTGACCTAGCTCAATTTATGTAGCTTATTTTGAATTAAGCCCTGCTTTGTGGACGTACCCTAAGAGAATAGAGAAGTCTCCACATTGTATTTATCTGAAATTTCTGTGTAATGGTAGTCCAAGAAAGAACTTTCTAGTGTCTATGAAAAAAAGATAAGCAAACTATCTTTTGCTGTATCCTGGGTTATTTGAAGTCTAGTTTTGCAGCCTGTGTATTATGTAAGCCACCTTGTGACTGTTTGGTTTGCCAGACTTTTCCAGATGTATTTTGTTAATGTTAAAACTTTCCTGTTGAATAGGGTAGTCCTGCTGTGTGTCTCTTTCTATAATGTTCATG
Organism: Rafetus swinhoei; assembly: GCA_019425775.1. Classification (NCBI taxonomy): domain Eukaryota; kingdom Metazoa; phylum Chordata; order Testudines; family Trionychidae; genus Rafetus; species Rafetus swinhoei. The sequence goes on from CM033437.1 coordinate 59,617,053, forward strand.
GCAGTTCACAGAACAAACCCTGAAATGATCCTTGCTGAAAAGACCTTATCACTTAGAGATCTGAAGTCACATTTCAGTTGATACTGTTGCAAAGGAAGGGCTGCTCTTGTGAATAAAGCTTTGTCTACACTGCAGGGTTTTTGCGCAAGAAGCTTTTTGCGGAAGAGATCTTCCTCAAAAAATTCTTGTGCAAAAGCGCATCCACAACTCACTGCACACTGCATGGACACTCTTGTGTCTTCTGTGAATGGCCATCAGAGCACCTGTGCCTTTTCGGGCAGGCTCTTTTTGCACAAGAAACCCCTGTGGAGCGTCCACACATACCTTTTTGCACAAGAACTATAGCACAAAAAGGAGTTGTGCGTCGTAGAAGGAGGTATACCTACACTGCAAAAAGCCCTCTGTTCTGCTGTTTTACTGTCGATTTACTTGCACAAAAGCGTGCTTGAAGTGTGGACGCTCCGTGGGTTTTTGCGCAAAAACGGCCATTTTTGCACAAAAACCTTGTAGTGTATACATAGCCTAAGAGTTTCTAGAATTGGTCCTACTTTTCTACATGAGTGAAAGCTGGCAGGGGGAAGAAGTGGGGTGTGTGGAAGGACAGAGTGCACTGCATGCATGCTCACAGTTGGGTTTTGTGTCTTGATGGGTTGTTTTTAAGTTTCTACGCTAAAATTGTTGATTGTGCTTGTGAGCAGGGCTCATCTCTCCCTGTATGTTCATCTAGTAGAGCAGAACTCTGGGCACTGCCACAGTGTTAAACTTAATGCAGCACATAAATAGGGTTGCCAGGTGTCCAGTATTGACCTGGACAGTCTGGTATGTTCGCCTCCTGTCCGGTAAAAAAATTCAGAAAATACTGGACACCTAAAATGTCTGGTGTATTCTGATTTTTTTTCCTTTCCCTGCCAGGAGGTGAAAATACCGGACACCTGGCAAGTCTATGACACACTCGGCAACTGGGCCCAGCCCCCGGCCTCCTGCCCCTCCGCCCCCGGACCTCCTCCTTACCTGGTTCCGCAGGGAAGCTGCGTTCTGGCTTGATCAAGAAAACAAAATGGGCACCGGCAAAAAGCCTAAAGACCAAGGGGAAGCAATGCCTTCACTGGGTCTTAGTGCTCAACCGCTCCCCTGTTCCTATCCCTATCCCTATTCTGACTCTGCATGCACTGAAAGGGCCATGCTGTTTTATTTAACTTTTTTTTTTTTTTTTTTTTTTTTACAACTATTTGGTCCCCCCCCTTTTTTTTCCTTCCCTCAACAGAATTTTTCCCCTGGTGTGTGGGTTTTTTTTTTTTTTTTTTTTTTTGGGGCGGAGGTTGGTTAAACCATCTGGCAACCCTACACGTAAGAAGTCATGCTCATAGGGTGAGACTATGTAGCAGGTTGGGGGCAGTTCAAAATGATTTCTTGTGTAACAGCATTAGGGATGTTAGCATCTAGCCAGCAAACTGTTTAACCAATAATGAATTGTTTATTAGTTAATAGTCCCAGTTAACTGCAACAATCCTACCTCCGGGGCGTGCTCTGCATTTAAACTCCGACTGGCAGGCTGGCTCAGTCCAAGCCCACCAGTTCAAGTTTTAAATGAAGAGCATGCAGAAGAGCCACCTGCCATCCAGAGCTGTTGCTTGTGCTACAGAGGTAGCCGTGTGGGATGGCAGGGGACTCCCCAGAAGGTGAGAGAGCACTGGCTGCCATCCCCGCCCCCGGGGCGGAGCATTTTAGTAACTGTAACCACTATGAATTGTTGCTGTCACATGATTATTAAAATAAACTATTTCTAGCATCCCTAAGCAATATGGGTACGTGGAGAACTCTTGTTGCATCAGATGTGGCTGAGCTTAAATCTCATCCAGAGGTTGGACTCGTCCTTGGTGTGGCTGATTTGTCAAGGAGGTGCTGCACTGATAAGCAGTGATTTCTTGTGACATACAGGCTTCTTAGTCAGCATTTGCCTTTTTGAAGCCACTGCAAGATGGTTATCCCAACTGACAGTATTCAATCAGTGTGTGGAAAAGCTGCCAGTGGAGGTGGATGGATGGAGCACTCAGCACTGTTTGCTTGTTGGTGCATTAAAGATAATCTTTCACAGTTGTAATAAGGCCTGTAAAGTACTGGAACAAGGGAAGTCTGACTTCATTTTTACATGTCACATCTCCTCACTCCAATATGAGAAAACAGTACATCTATGAGTTTTTATTGGCAATGACTGGCAGTGGGAACGCTAAAACACTTTGGAGGATGATCATAGACTAGAGTATGTCTTCGTTCCTCACTCTAAGTGAACCGAATTCCCCTTGCTTCACTATCTTTTTCTTTTTTAATTTAATAGTTCAAGCCACATCCTCTTCCCAGTATTCAGTCAAAATAAATGGATAGGGCATGGGGAAGGATCCTCCTTTTTGTGCCCTAGAATGCAGCACAGCTCCCAAATGGTAACTACTCGAGCCTCCATCGCTGTTTGCAAACCCCTTTCTCCTTAAAAGGGGTCTGGATTACCGAATCACAGGAGGCAGCCCTGCTTAGACCAGTGATGTTTAAACTGTGGGTTGAGATCCCATGTTCCTGGGGTCACTAGTTCTGACTTCGACTTGGCGGGGCCCATGGGCAAAGTCAGAGCCCCACCACCTTGAGCTGAAGCAGAAGCTCCAGGGTTTCAGCTGAGTGGTGGGGCTCAGGTTACAGGCTGGGGTTGGGCGAGGGGGCGTTGGACAGGGTCATGCTTCAGTTCCCCGTCCTGAGTTTGTGGTAACTTTTGCTGTCAGAAGCTTGAGAACCCCTGCACTAGACTATCCCAGATCTGTCATTTGGTCTGCTAGGTGACTTTGGGCACGTCACTTCCTCCCTTTGTGCCTCCATTTCCACAGCTGTAAAATGGAAATACTTGCCTGCTTTGGTAAAGTGCTTTGAGACCTACAGATGAAGTTTTCTGTTAGTGTTGTTAATAATTCATCCACTGGCTGCATCACCTTTCTACATAGCAGGGCAGAGGAAGCCAGTATTGAGCACAGCTTTGTGGTATAAAGTAAGTGTAGACCCATGTCTTGACTTTCGCACACATTTCACCGTCCACTCACCTTTCTTTTGCTGAGTGGACAGATTGAGCCCTCTGAAGGGGTGTGACAGCCCCACACTGATAATGTGAGGCTTAATCCCACTCTTTGGGCTGAGGAGGCCATGCCCCTATGGTCCTGCTGGGCATGCTCCAACTGAGGAGCAGATGTAAAATGGAGTCACTCAGCCCATTCAGGGTGGACAGCTGGAGAGGAAGGGCCTGTGGTGAAGGTTCCTGTAGAAGAACAGCCACTACCTTGCCTGGGAAGCAACATGCACCCATGAAGCCCAGAACCTAGGGATGTCAGTGTGTAGTTGACTGCATGATAAGCCTGGGTTTATCAATTAATCCTATCAACTACACTCTCCCTTCTCTCCCCTCCCCCCGCTGCTTCTGTATCAGAGGCAGTGGGGAGGAGGCAGGAGCTGGTGCCTGTGGGGAGCTGGCTTTTAAGCTGGCTCCCCTTGAGACCCAGATCCTGCAGAGCTGCCTACCCTCACCACCGCTGCGCTGCTGCCTCTGAAGAGGCAGCAGCACGGAGGGTGAGGGAAGGAGGCAGGAGCCAGTACATGTGGCAAGCTGGCTTTCAAGCCAGCTGTCCACATGTATTGGCTGCTGCTGAGCTGTCCCTCCCCATGCCCACTGCAGCATCTCCATCAGGGACTATCAAATAATTGTGTAACTGCTAAGATTTGATGCAACTGAATTATTCTTAAATTAATCGATATCTAACACCCCCACCCAGAACCCAGGGAGACCTGGAGGATCTGCTTTGTGGAGGAGCTCAGTGACCCCCAACAGTCCACAGAGGGCAGCCTCAAGACATAGAGTAGGAAGTGACCCAGAGAGAGTGTGGGAGTTGTATCTCCCACCTGAATGAGGCAGCAAGTTGCAGTTGGATTTCCTCCTGACCCTGTGGTGGGCTATCCCTCTGCTGTTTGAGCCCTAGGGTAAGGAATGGGGGAAGAGGGCTGCTGTGACCACCTCTGGCCGTACTGCCCTGAAAGCAGACTACTGAAATTGATTTAGGCCATTAGGATGTGATGTCCCATGTGAGGATGGAACCACAGAGAGAATAAATGTTGCTTCCCCTCTCCAAATGGGGACAGGGAGCATCAGCCCCACCACTGGCCCTTAAATAACAGTGTGCAGGTTGAACCTCTCTAATCTAGCACGCTCTGGTCTAGCAATATCTGTAGTCTGGCATGAATTTGGTTAGTTGTATGTCTGCTTATCATGCTTGTGTCCAAGTTTCCTGCAGTCCCAGAAAGTTTGTTTACAGCCACCAGTCCTGGCTCTCAGTGTTCTGTGCTGTTACTTAGCTCTAAATTACCTCTAAATGTCTTCCAAGAGCCCAGTAAGCAGGGGAAGTATTGGTAATGCTGCTGGACAATATTGACCTCCCCCGGGTTTGGCAAATTCTCTGGTTTGGCACCGGTCAGGTCCCGAGGATGCTGCACTAGAGAGGTTCAACCTATACTTAAATCTAGAATAGGGATGTTGAAGACTAGTCGATTTCCCCCTCCCCACCGCTGCCTCTGAGGTAGAGGCAGCAAAGGGGGAGGGTACTTTCAAAGTTTTGAAACCCCAAGGCAGCACAGCTGTGCAGTGGCTGCCCCTTTGAAACGTTGCCTCCACACGTTTCAAAGGAGCAGTGGAGCCTGGGGTCAGCGGGGGACTCTCTAGCTGATCCTGGGCTCCACAAGGCACTTCCCTAGAACCTGGGGCAGGTTCTGGAGAAGTGTTGCACGGAGCCTGGGGTCAGCTGGGGAGTCCCCCACTGATCCTGGGCTCCATGGCTTTGAAATGCACAAGAGCCCACACTGGGGACTCTGGTGCATTTCAAAGCAGCACCCGTGTGCAACCCGAGTCAGCGGGACTTCTCGCTGGCCCCGGGCTGTACACAGAGTTCCACATTCCTCCTTTGAAATGGAGGAATGCGGAAGTGCCTATTGACTAGTCGATGGAAATTCCATCGACTAGTCAATTAACCGCATTTTAACTTCCTTAATCTAGAATTCTGATTTACTGCTTGAAAGAGCTGGCCTGTGGGTAAACAAGAGGCCTCAAAGATAAACAATTCAACAATTCCAGGAAAACCTTGAGTGTAATCAATTTAAAAAACACTTGGTTGTGGCAAAAACAAGCCCATTAATCTTTTTAAAAATGAATTTACCAGATGAATGAACCATTGAAACCTGTATAATCAAACGATATATTTTTGTTCCCACTTTTTTTTTCCTTCATAGTTGAAATAACACTGTTGCTGATATGATGCAAAGCATGGGCAGATGGGGAAAAACAACACTGAGTGTGGTGTTGGCTGCCTGCCATTGTCTGAATGTTACAGGATTAAAAACTTCACCAACAATTTAATTCTAATTGCCAAATAGAACATCACAACTATTCCAGTATGTTCCCTGGACATTTTGGTCTGCAGTGATTGCATCACCAATTAATTTAATTTTATAAACACACAGCAGCTTTACTCTTTTCCTCTTGCAGAAGTACTAATTTACTTTATAAATCAATTATGAAATCCAAGATTTTTGGGTAATTCTAGATAAACACATTGCCATAGGTAAGGAAGCATATTCTCATGGATAATGTTGCTTTTTATATTCTCATGATCTTCAAGTCTTAAGTGTGTAAAATCTGGTTGTTTTTAACTAATAGCATATTAAACCAATTAAAATGTTGACTTGAAGGGATTCTTGACATTTGCTTTCAATTGGCATGTGGGCAGATGCACATTTTGTTTAGATCTGTTCTAGCTCAAGATATATTCTTGTAGCCTTGTGTAGCAAGGATGAGCGTTCGAATACAGCATAGTCTTCTAAGACTGCTTGGTAGTTGCTTTCCCACTAATTTATTGCTGTAGAACTAGTATGATTTGCTGTGAATGAAAACCTCTGCAACAATTTACAAAATGGCTTTTCAGCAATACTGTCCTTTCATCAGAGGCCCTTCAGCTTGTGTTTCATGACAGGTGAATTGAAAAATAAATTGATTTAAAAATTATAATTGAGATTTGTGAGCTAACAATATCTAGAATATTGGCATTATTTGTTTCTGTAAGAGTTCCTAATTTTAGAACTTTAGCATTACGAAGGTCTCACAATGTGATCACAAAATACTGAGCTTTGTGACATGGTTTTACTGCTGTGTGTTAACTGTGAAATTATCAAAATGGAAAAGATGCTAATTAAAGCATGATCTCAAATTATATAAATTGATTAGAGGATTTTGGAGTAAGTGGGGCAATTATGGAACATACCACTAGGGAATGTATAGTAGGGGTATTTTTTTATGTGTTTAAAATACATGTTGTGTATATGTGTGTGTTTTAAAAAAAAAAAAAAAAAAAAAAAGAGTAAAACATATTCTGTTCTTACTGACATACCATCTACTCTGGACTACTCTGTATAATTACTGATATACCATCTACTCTGTATAATTCACTGAACTTTAACCTATATTGCCTAATTTCTAATGTGAGACATTGCTGAATGTTTTCCAAAGATGAGCACTGCTCATCTGTCTACTTTCTGGAAAGGATGAAACATTATGCAATATTATGCACCACTGATTGTTGTGTGAGCTCAGTTTACAGAAACAAAACTAGTGGATTTTTCCCAAAGAAATATTCAGATCCCTATGTTTCTTAAAAAGTCAGTGAATTTAACAAAACTCCACTTTAATGCCAAAAGACACGATCAGTTACTGCTGTGACAAACCTCATTTTGTAAGACAATGCTATGACTGGCTTAATTTTCCTCTAGACAGCTTCCACTTCATTAGAATCCAGTTAGACATAGGATTTTGTCTAACCCTGTCTGAAGATGAGTGGCCTAACATTTGCTAAGTCTTCATGCTTAGTCACTGACTACCAGATGAGAGCCTGAAGAGATCTTACTTTCTTGTGGCACTATGATTAAAAAATAAATAAATCTCCCCTTTGGACAGAAGCATGTGACATGTTTCTAATGCAATTCATATAATCTTATTGCCTTCCTTTAAGCTATAGTTTATTGCTTTAGATGTGGCTACACATTCCAAAATAGTCCCACAGCATTCAGAGCACTAGCTCTTTCTAAAAGAATCCTCTTCTGTCACTGAGAAACTACCTTCCTGAATGAATGAAAAGAGAGAGGGGGACATAATGTGAATAACCACCTAGATCTCTCCTACTTTATATAGGGCCTCCTCTAAAATGCAGTATATCTAATGCCATTTCAATGGTAGTAATTTCACATTGCACTTTCTGTTCCCCACCACCTATATTTCATTTTAAAGCCTCCTTGTCTTGTCCTTTTTCTTAATAATAATTTTTGGATTGTTCAGTATTTTTACTCCTTTCTCTTAATGTGAATGATTCTTTCCTATACTACTTGGTACTGTTCACACTTTGTTTTTACCAAGTTCAGTTTGGTTTTGTGTACATTTCTCCTGTGCCTGTATGTAGAAGTTCATTGTGGGTTATTTATATATTTGAGTCACTGGTTTACTTAAAAAAAAAAAAAAAAAAATGAAAAAATAATAAATATTACTAATAGGGAGTCACTATTTATTAATTATGAGAAGTGCAAAATCAATTCAAAGTTAAGTTTCAGATATTGCTCTTTTCTTTTCTTTTAATGGTGGAAATCTTGGTCAGGCTTTCTCAATTCTGTTCCACCAAACTAAAATTCTAGCTGTTATTTCTCTGTAGAGAAAGTAATGTTCAAAATATTTAAGGGGGGGGGGGGGAGGGGGGGGGAGGGAAGGAATGTCCCCACATTTTTCAATAATGTCTTGCAATTCATAATACTATTTTGCAAGACAGCATGACATTTATTCCCACTTCCCCTGCCATCACTCAAAGGAAATTCTACATCTGTATTGCTGCATATTGTAACCTGTCCACATTTGTAAATTATTTGCCTGATAGCATGTGATTGTGTAATGAAACCCTGTGTGATGTTAGCTGAATTTTGTAGAATAACTTGGCCTTTTGTATTTGTACATAACTGTCGCACTGTGTAAGTATTTTTTTTTTTTAGTTAAGTATATAGGTTTTAAATAGTGGAGATTGCAACTAGAAGATGCACCAAGTAATCTTTATTCTGTTTTGAAAAAGCATTGAGCAATTGGTAGCCGGATAATTAGGTTTGGGACACCACTCAGGGAATTACATAGCAGTGTCAGAAAGTAAGCTCCATGAATTTTTGCCCAGATTTGCGAAGGTATTTAGGCATGTAACTTCCATTGAAGTTAGGCACTTAAATGTCTCTGAGGATCTTTGAGGCCTGACCGTTCACATCAGTGCGTGCTGCTCCAGGTGTCATTAGGCAGCCACTGCTGTAAAATCTTTATTTTCACACATTACTTCAAAGCAACTGTACAAGCAGCTACAGGGATAAATCACTCTGAATTTGTTTTTTGGGGACTACTATTTTTGTGCTTAGTTTGCTTAATACTCTTATTAAACTGCAGAAAGAGAAATTAGGGCTTGAGGGGTAAAACTTATGTGATGAGCCAGTCCTTTGTCACAATGAGGGCTCTAGCCCTCGGCATTTGTTTCTCACAAAGCTAAAAGAACACTTGCTGGACTGACAGCCTTAAATGATGAACAACCACATCTCTTCAGAACTTGAAAACAAAATCTAATATCTTTTTAAAAATGCAAAATGTTACAGGAGACAAATAAGTTTGGACTAACAGATGTGCTATACCTCCAGATTTTGGGAATGAAGTGAATTTACCCCAGTCTGATATTCCTTTGGATTTGAAGAGTCCCCATCAAAATGAAAGTTTAAACCAGGATTGTAGTCCTATTAGAGTTCTGCTTAATTCATTGGGAACAACCAATGACAATAGAGACCTTGCTTTGCTGTTGTTTTTTCAGCCTTCCAGCCCCTTGTAGGGCACGTCTACACTTCAGGGCAAAAGTTGAATTAAGATGCATAACTTCAGCTACATCAATTGCGTAGCTGAAGTCGAAATAGCTTAATTTGGCTTTTGGTGTTGTCTACACAGCAGGAAGTCAAAGAGAAAAACACTCTTCCTCTGACTTCCCTTACTCCTCATGAAATGAGGGTTACGTGAGTGGGAGTAAGAAGTCCTTGAACTTGAAATTATTCCGAAATAATGCAGCTGTGTAGACTTACTCCAGTGAGAGACTCTTACATTCTCTAGGGATGTGAAAGGTTAACTGGTTTCCTGTGCACTGCCCTTTTATTTATTTATTTATTTATTTATTTAAAATAAATTAAATAAAACATTTGCAGTCTCAAGCCCTCAGTGCCTCATGTAATCTGTGCTGTTCCTTGTCTCAGGGCACCCTCCCTCCCAAATCCATAGTTCCTGTCAGACTCTTTGCCTGGACAGTACCAATTCTCTCCTTGCACCTCCCTCCTCATCAGATCTCTCTCTCTCCCCCTTCCCCCCCCCTTTACCCCCACCTCACTAGGTCCCAGTCTCCTTGCCCAGCCAGTCTCTTCCCCTTTCTTTGCCAAAATTCTCAGTCCTAGTTTCTTCTGGCCTAGATTCTGAGTCTGTTTAATTCTCTTGCCTTTCCTCCTCCCTCTGCTCCATCACTTATTCTCTCTGCATTGAGCTCACAGGCAAGACTGGCTCCCTACTCTGTTTTGGTCCCTGGTTCTGACATGGCCTGCAGCAGCCCAGAACTGCAACTACAGGGAAAGGCCTTAGTCAGACACAGGCTAGAAGAGCATGCTGCCCAGTGAGGATGGAATATTGGAGATTTTAGCTCTCGCAAGTCTCTTCTCATCTGAGCTTTTGCAAACTGATCTCTCTCCTTGCCTCCCCCACCAGCTTATAACTTGTCCAAATGGCTTATAATAAGCCCCTCAAAGGTTTTCAGAGGTGGCAAAAGACACATCCTCAGCATACAGGCCATTCACTGCCAAATTTGAAGTTCTTGCTCTGAAGCATTAGGGCACTAGAGCCTCTCAAAGAAAGAAAACCTCCAGAATTTAACCTTGGCAAAACATCTTTTTCCCCCCTATGCTTTTGTACTTGGAAACAGCTGAATTGTCTTGCGGGGCTGGGGAGGGGGATGACAAACAAAACAAATACCCCCCCAGCCTGAGGCAGGCACTTAGCAACTGAAAATTGGATTGTATAATGAGAAGGGTCATTCAACCCAAACAGGCAATACTAAACCCTCCTTTCCCCCTCATTGTAAATAAGCAGGCAGTTTTCTGCACAACACTCAATTACAGTAACTGAAATTTGGGGTATATTAAGTTATTTTTAGGGGGAGAAAATAGAAATATTGTCTGTCTGCCTCAGTTGAGATTTCTCTGGCATGTTTTTTTCCCTAGTAAACAATATTGTTTTTAGAATTATGCCTGGAATGTAACTAGCAGTATATACAGTGTATATAAAAGGCTTAACTCAGTGCCCCATCTGTGTATGCTACATGCGTCTGACGAACACCTACATTTTATTAATAATTTGTCAATTCAGAGCAGCATTAAGACTCTTGATTATTTATACCAAATGGCTGAGAAATCGAGGGTTTTTACATGTTAGTCAGTAATTTGGAGGGACTTGTGTTTGGTAAAATGGACTTTTTCTCCCTTCTTTTAGGCACATACGTTCTTACAACTGCTCTATTGCCTTTGTTGGAAAAAGAAGATGATCCCAGAGTTGTGAGTTTAGAATGCTGCTTTCTAAATGGTTGTTTTTACTACACTCTTTTTGTGTTTTGTGGCAGTGTCTCTTTCCTCTTTGCTTGGGTGCATGATATTTGCAGTCTGGTACGACTTACTTCTCTGTTATGTGCCCAGCACACTTAGACTCTAATAAATAGAAGTAATCCATTCAAAATCTGAGTTCTATTCTGTTTTGCAACATCTTTCTAAATGCTATAGGAGCTATGATGGTCGCGGCGAAGTAGATAAAGTATCTTATTCAGAGATTGCTATTTTCTTTAACATATTATCTCCTGCAGTCTAGTGAAACATCTATAACAAGACCATAGGATTAAAAGAGCCGTCTAGACTTTGATGCAGGAGGGGATTTTTTATTATGAAGCATTCAGTTGTTTATACAAATAATTGAAAAACTTTCTAATAAATGAGCTGCCACCTATATTTTAAGGTTCACTGTCTTGTAACCTGCCAGGATTAGGAGCTTCAGGGGGTAGCCGAGTTAGTCTGTTACAGAAAGTCTCTTTGGGGCACAGGTGTGATGTCTCTCTTCAACAAGCAGAGTGTAAAGAGAATAGAACAGAAGAATCTTGCATGCAGTTTGACTTCATTAGTGGGCTGTAATAATCTGAATGAACATGGGGGATTATGTTTTTACCTCCACTTAATTTATTACAGATAACTGTCTCTTCAGGAGGGATGTTGGTTCAGAAATTAGACGTATCTGATTTGCAGTCTGGAAATGTAACATTCGATGGTACTATGGTCTATGCCCAAAACAAGGTATGGTATATGAACGATTAAGAATATGATGCAGCCTCCTTTTAAAAAAAGGCTGCAAACAGGAGGTGCTATTGACACAGGATTGCTCTTTTCACTGCATCTAAACTACATCTAGCAACAGTTCTTATCAATATAGCTCATTTCCTGCTGAAACTGAAATTAATGTTGCATATCTCAGTAAATATTAGAGAAGCTTGAGGAGTGGCTAAATCTTGCACTGCAATAGAGCAATACCAGTGTTTGGTTTGACCCAACCCCAACAATTTTTTTAGAAGGGATGAGGCAGAAAATTAGCCTGGATTTGTATCTTTTTTTTTTTTTTTTTTTCCTCCTTTCCATTTTCTGTCCCTATATTTAGCCTGCAGTAAATGGAGTTGATAAAGGAAAGCTGCCTGAACTAGCTAAAAGCTTTGGTTTTTTATTAAACAAAGGGTTCCTATTGCTGCATATGTAGGTTACCTTTACCACTCCATTTGGTCTCTGATAACGTTAGCTTAAAGAGTTCTACATAGCTTAAAAACTGCTCTCTTTCACAGGGGAGGCAGGTTTGTATAATTTTTGGTGGTGCCCCATTAGCCACGCCCCCTGACCCCCGTTAACCATGCCTCTGGAGGTAACACACTAGGGGCAAGATGGACACATGACCAGAAGTAACAGGTGTCATGTCACCCCTCTGGAAGGACTTTTCCTACCATCCTCCTACCAACAGGTATTAGTTTGGCCTCCACCAAACCCCCCTCATGCAACTATCCTGCAATTGCATTAACCCAATGTGTGTGACATTAACTTGGGGGCAGAGAGGCTGGGGGAAGTGTTCCCTCTAAGGCTATGTGTACACTCGCGGCTTCTTGTGCAAGTACAGCCGTTCTTGCGCAAGAACCCACAGAGCATCCACACTGCCTGCCTGCTCTTGCGCAAGGAAATTTACAGTACGGCGTGGTAAGAGAGGGTGTCTTGTGCAAGAGCTATGCTCTTTTCTAACAGGTGTAAGCTCTCTTATGCAAGAGGGCAGTGTGGATGCTTGGCAGGGATTTCTTGCGCAAGAAACCCCTATGGCTAAAATGGCCATCGGAGCTTTCTTGCGCAAGAGAGCGTCCACACTGCCATGGATGCTCTTGCGCAAAAGCACAGCTCACACATCGCAGCGTGGACGTGTTCTTGCACAAGAAGCCACCAGTGTAGACATAGCCTAAGAGTTTCCTCCCATGAGCAGAATGAATTTTGTGTTGTGCACCAGTACTGAGTTCATGGGGCTTGTTTGGATGTGCCATTGTGGCACCCAAGTTACTAATAAATATTTTATAAACCTTTACCTTTTCTCTCTGCTGCCATGTCTCCTCCCCTTGCTCCATCAGCTCCCCTGGTGCCTGCTGCCCCCCCAACCCCTCACCCTCCTCTGCTGTCCTTACTCCTGCCCTTCTCACTGCCCTCAGCCCTCCTGCAACCTACCCCCCTCCACCAGCCCTTTTCTCCCCTCTGTGCCCACTCCTCTAGTAGCCCCACTCTGATCATGTGAGCTACCCCTCCCCATCCCCTCTCCTAACACCTCCCTCTACACACCTGCCCTGCCTCTCTCCTCTGGTGCTGGTCCCTCCCCTGCAGGTGTCTGCCTTTCTGCTTCACCCCCCAGAATCCACTGGCACCTGCACCTTCCCTTAGTCCTGCGCCCTCCTGGTGCCTCTCCCTTCCCTTACTGCCCCTGCCCCCTTTGCCCTCTTTTTCCCTGATGCCCACCCCCTCAGCACTCTCTGCCCCCATTCCCCTCATGCCCCTCTGTGCCCGCACACGACTTGCTCCATCCCCACCTGTCTCATGCCCCCACCCCTTCTTTCAAGCCTTCTCCCAGTACCTCCCCTTCCCCCCTCTAGACCCCAATGCCCTTACCCTCTCCTCTCCCAGCATCACCCTGTCCCCCACCCACTGACACCTCCCCTCCTGCCCTTTTCCTCATTGTCTGCACTTGACCCCTTGGCATTTGTCTCTCCTCCAGGCTGTCCCTTGGTGCCTTTCCCTTTCTTCCCTCTCCCCACAAGCCCCTTCCTCTCCCACCCCTTTCCCCTAGTTTTTCCCCCTTCCCTGCCCTCCCCTACCTTCTGCCTTCCACTTTGTGGGGCCAGAGTCTGCGCTCCGGCCCCAGAAGTCCCCAGACTCCGAACCGGGAGCTAGGCTGTGCAGCGCAATGCCCCACCGAGCAGTTTTAAAGTCCCTGGGCATCTCCCCGGTCACCTGGGAACGCCACGCATGGCGGCAGAGCAGCCGGCAGCACGTGCCGGCAAGGGGGAGCCAACTGAACACTGCGCACAGCAGGGACGGTCCGGGGCCAGGGGGGACGCACGGGGGGGCCAGGTGGGGGCTGGGGCCCACTCCAGGCAAGGCTGGGGGAGAGACCCAGCTCCAAATATTGCTGGAGCAGGGCCCCCAGCTCTGAATATTGCTGGAGCATGGGCACCACGAGCCCATATAACTCACCGCCCATGCTCTTTCACCAACAAAACTTGGTCTGATAAAAGATATGACCTCACTCCCCTCATCTCTCTAACATTATCTAATGAATAGCTGCTTTACTCAGTTGTTACAGTTACCCAATATGAGTGGCACATGTTCTGTAATGCCTGTCACCTGATAATCACAGTGTTTTATGGGAGTATTGGCAGTATCTGGTACTGTCTACTGTGAGACAGGATAACAGACTAAATTAATCAGTGGTCTTTTCAGTATGGCATTTTTTGATGTATCCTAGAGACAGCAAGTAGTCTTGACAGAACAATGGGCTAAGGTGCACAAAAACATTCATTTCTCGGTCATGCATCCTGGCTGGGCAGATACACCAGGTACGGTCTGCTAAAGGCTCTTACCCCTTCCCTGTCTTGGTCTAGTATTGAATTGCAATATGACATTATTGTAAATTTGCCTAACAGGTTCACCAATATCTTCAGTTTAAATTCTCGAAAGGTGGTAGTTTTAGAATCCTTTGCTGTCATGTTTTACAGGGAGCCTGAGCTCAGATGGAGCTGGGGATGCAGATCTGCAGTGTAGCCTGACCTGCTCCTGTAGTCCCCCCCTCCCCCTCCACACACACACTTGCTTCAGAATGTGGGCCCCCAGTGATGTCACTCTCCTTTCTGCTTTGACCTTGGAAACTACCAGTTTGGATTGTGTGCTTGAATACCTTCTATTGCTCTCCCATACCACCCTTGAAGTTCAACCCCCCTCAGTAGATTTTAGCTTATTCTGTCTTGTAAAGAGGGTGGATACACAATAAAAGATTTCCAGCCTAGGTCAAAGGACACTGTCTAGTCACCATTCTTTATTTTTACGCTCTCTAGAACAGTGGTTCCCAAACTTTTCAGCATCACGCCCCCCTTTCTGATTTTTGAAAAACCCTCATGCCCTTCCCCCCCAAAAAAACAAAAAAACTTGGGGGGGGGGGGGGGGGAAAGGAACTGAGCAGGGCAGCAAAACTTGATGAGGGGGGGCGCTGGGTCACCTCGTGCCCCCCTCTGGAATTTCTTCACGCCCCCCACAGGGGGGCACGCCCCCCCAGTTTGGGAACCTATGCTCTAGAATGTCACTTATTAATAGGCTTCAGAATACCCCTTTATAAATCCAGGGGCTGGCTTTGCTACATAGAGAACTTCCCCAACACCCACTGGCCTTGTGCAACTCTGGGCATCCCCCTGCAGTTTTCTGCTGGTCAAAAATATAGGCATCAACTTTCCTTTCCCAAAGTTTTACTTCACACTTATTCAGTTTAAATGCATTGCATGTAGCTTAGGGAATACTATTGAACTTTTTGTTTTGTTTTGTTTTTTGTCATGTGTTTGTAAAATAATTCAAAAGACTACACTGGTTAGGGTTGATCTCATTCCTAGCAATTAGCTCTTTTCATTGATTTTATGACTAAATCACCAGATAATTTACACCATTTGTTTTCTCATGTTTTGCATTCACTTCACTTCTTCAAACAACCGGGGAACTTCTCTCAGCCTTGTGACTGTCTTTGGACATTTTAATCCAAACACTGTGAAATCGCTGGTTCATCTTTTGACAACCTAACTTTGCACCAGGATAGTAACTCTGCCATCCCTGGAACAATAGCATCTCCTTGCCCTGATTTTAAAAGGGCACTGCTTTCACACTACCAAAGAACTAGTATTATTTTAAACTTTAAAAAACTCTTTAGCAAAAAGCCTTGATTGACACAACACCTTTACACTGTTCTTCACCGCAGCTGTGAGATCATCAATGCCAGAATTCTATGAAAGGATGAAGAACAAACTGCGCACAGAAGCTCAGGGAGCTGATACAGTAGTGTGGCTGGCAGTCTCGCCTGCAGCAGCTAAGCAAGCAAGTGGCCTGTTCTTCCAAGGTAAGGTGGCAGTTTCATACATGGAACAGAAGGGAAGATTGCTATTGCTGCACTGATTGTACGATTATTGACTTTGCCAAAGGACAAGAGTGGTCAAACACTGAGGGTTAATATAGTTCCTGAAATTGTTTATAATGTGCGACTCCAAAGGCTAAGCACGGTGTTGCATAACTAAAGGAACTGTTCAAACTGATGGTATATTGCTAGCTTTGCCCTTTCAACCAGCTGGCATTGATTAGATGCAACATCTGGGTTTAAGTTAGCTCTGCACATGACAAGGCAGAGACTAGGCAAAGTGAGCCTGTAGCGACGTGACAAACAGACTGCTGCCTTCTGTACAGAGGATTGAGGAGTTGTATTCATTGGGGGCATAGGTCCACGGCAGTGTTATTTTGAAATAACAGAGTGCGCGTCTACAGAGCAAGCCTGTTATTTTCAAATAATTTTGAAATAACAGGCTTCTTATTCCAACTTCTGTAAGCCTTATTTCATGACTGAGGGAAGTCGAAGGAAGAGTGTTCATCCTTCTTCATGTAGATAGCTCCTGAAGCCTAGTTAAGCTACTTCGACTTCAGCTATACAATTAACATAGCTCCTGTTTCTCCTGTTCACATTAACAGTGCCCAGGGGAAGTGCGTGCTTGTTCTTTCTGAAGCTTCATGGAGGGAACTTGAAGTCAAATTGTTTATTACTGTGAACAGTGCAGATCAGCTGAGATGAGATTGAACTGCAGCTGGGTTGGTGATCGGGGTGGGGATTAATGCAGCGGAGGGTGGGAAAGGGCTTTAAATATTCTTTCTGCCACTCATACAGTGATTGCTCAAGCAGGTGCAGTTTTGTGCTGCCTCTACTCCAAAGGCAGTTCAGACCTAGCACCTGGGAGACAGGCCACAGTCTGGGCCCCTGTTCATAAAAAGCGCCATTCTCTCTCTAGTTAACTGAACCACCCTTAGTCAACTTTTTAATTAAAAAGAGACTTTTACCATCCCTCACTCACCCCCAAGAGCAGTAAACTACAGGCTTGAATCAGCTGCCCATAAACCTGACTAGAATTTATTTTCAGATGAAATCGTTTGTTTGAGAGGCATGTTCAAACCCCTTACTGTAAAGCAGGGGTTTTGCCTTTTTTTCCATCCTTAGAACAGAAATAAGAGGGAGGAAGAGAAACTGTCTGATCTGACCACGGTTCTCGCTACCTTGTTGTCTTCTCCTCTGGGCCACCACCTCATCCATGCCCAGCTCGCTCTGAACAGGCAGTGGGACTGTAATCCTCGAAGTCGACCGGAGCTGTGTGTTCCTACAAGCTTTGGACTTGGCAAGGCTGTAGCTTTGGCGATGGGAGCAAAGAGTCTAGGGTTGGCCCCTAGTTACTGTGTTGCATTTTGTCAGTTGGGGAAACCTGGGACTTAGTGGCTCAGATCGTTTTGACTACTCTGAGGAAATCTCTTGGTTTTTAAATACTCTCTATGCCCTTATCCTTTAGGGTCCCTCTCAAACAGTGCATTGTCATCCATTGCTGTCTTAGCAAATAGCTGTCAGGAAATTAACCCACAATAAAAGGAAATATGCCCAACTGAATTAACACACAGCTATTCTGCTTCTATTCCCCAGCTGTTTTTCTTTCACCTTCCTTATTCTGTTCAGTTTCGATACTTAGTATAAGGCCCAGCCACAGTTTTTTGCGGAGGAAGGGAAGGGGGTTGGGAGTAGGCTGTCCAAGGCCTTGTGTTAGTACCATACTGTTGACGTAAGTTACACAACTTCAGCTACATGAATAACGTAGCTGAAGTTGACTTACTAGCGTGAAGATGCCATGGTAAGCAGACCTAAGTAAGTCAACCGCAGATGCTCTCCTGTAACCTCCACTCACACGTCTTGTTTTGGTAGAGTCAATGGAAGAGCACTCAATTTACCTCATCTGTACTAAATGTGATAAATCAATCCTGTGGTGGCTCAGTCGCTGCCTGTCAATCCAGTGGGTAGTAAAGGCATGCCCCTAGGCTCAAATAATTCCTTCTCTTCTGCTAGTGAGACTGCATGTGGCAGGCTACAGGCAGGAAACTGTTTCCTCCATAGCTTTGACCTGGTAGATTACTACAGTTCCAAGGTATCAATGTAGGCTAATTCTCCTAGTAATAATTGCTGCCTCAAAGAAGAGCAAGCACCTCTCTCATTGTTTGGTTTCCTGTGCACTGCTTAGTGAAAACAGATGTAATGCTGCATGTACAGTGAGTTATCCTAGAAACTGACAATTTTCACCTACCTGGAAATTCTCCTCTGAAGATATGAGCAGGCCCTCGTGCTTTCATGGAAATCTTCCAGTAGAGCTGATAGTAGTGTTTGAAACTGAACTCTTGTGCAAGGATGGGCTGGATGATAAACCAGACTAGGGATGTCACTGGCTAACTGGTAAATATCACCTTTACTGGGTGATGCTTCCCCATTAACCTGTAGCCTGAGTGGGCAGGATCAGTCTTTCGCCCCCACCCACCTCCAGGATCTGGTTTATTCTGTTTAATCAGTTAACAAGCATATATACAAACTTCCAGCTCTCTCAAACCACCTGCTTACAGCGTGGCTTTTAGGCTCAACTAGTCACTTCAGACTTCACTAAACATTCTAGCCACACTGCTGAAGAAGAAATACTCCAAGGCACAGTAGTGACCTAAAGTTGCTGTTCAAAAAAAAGTAGTAATTACTAAGTTGTGTGACACAGTCATTGTGTTAAGGCAGAGACCTAGAGCTGCTCAGGAGCAGGGATGTAATTAATTACTATCCCTTGTGCTCTTCTGGTGTAGCTGTGGGAGAGACTGAATAAGGAAGCTGAGGTTCATGCATCTAGGCAAGGACTGCCTTACTGTGCAATTTTGGCTAAGCATTTTGACTGAGAACCAGTTTTATTCTCTTGAGGAAAAGGCTGAGTGCTTAGCAAGCTAATTTCGTAATGCTAAGCTCTGTATTTTAAGGCTAAAATTAGCCCTATTCTATCCAGTGGACTAGATGCACCATTGCAAATCTCCATTCTGAAAACAAAGCCAGGTGGTTCTGTGGTTTGAAACTAGGGATGTCAAAGTGTAGTCAACTACATGATTAACTGATAAGTCCTTTATCGGTTAATCCTATCAACTACACACACTCCCTCCCTCTTGCTGCCTCTGATAGAGGCGGGAAGGGGAGGGGGAGGCTGGAGCTGGCAATGCAGGGGGAGCCAGCTTTTATGTTGTCCCTCCACGCATTCTGGTCTTGGCAGAGCCTCCTGCCTTCCCCATCTCCCTCAGAGGCAGAGAGGGGCAAGCAGGAGCCAGTATATGCAGAAAGCAGCTTTCACGCTGGCTCCCCACACGTATCTGTTCCAGTGGAGCCACCTCTTTTCCCCCTAGCCTCTGATATGAAATGTGTAACCCCTGAAATTTCAAGCACAAATACCTGATAGTTAACATCCTTACCTGAAACTAGGCTGAACTCCACCACCGCAAGTCATTGCACTGGTACAACTACACTAATAACTAAAATCAGGGTTAATTCAAAGAGCAGGTCCACATCTTATCTATTAAAATCAATTGGTCTCATGAGGACAGACCTTTGGGGTCCCTAATTTATGAGATTTTTTTAAAATACTTAATTTACCAAAAGAACATTTAAATATTGCAGAAATCCACCAGCACAGATTAACCTTTTGGCCTCAGGATCATTCTGTGTACACATAGATTGCTTTGGTGGTTCAGCTCAAGGAGTAGGATGCACTGGTACTGGGAGAGGTGAAAGACTTACTACATTTCTTTTTGTTTCTTTCAGATCGGCAACCTGTTGCTACCCACTTACCCCTTGCCAGAACGTATTCTTCACCAGAGGAGGAAGCGAAGCTAATAGAAGCCTTGGAAGAGCTGTCCCAGCGGTTTAAACCCGCTTGATCATGTCTGGAGGCATTTATCACCACCCAATTGAACAGAAATAAAGCTTTGAATTAAAATATTAGCAATACTGTTACAAATATGAGGGGAAGATGAACAAGTTTGGTACAAATGGTATAGTTTAAAGGTGAACTGGGATTTCTCTTGTAACTGACAAGCTGTAAAATGTATGCTGTTGTTGCAGGCTTGCACAAAACAACATAAGCCACAGACTAGTTGACTCATTTTTTTCCCTCCTGAAGTCCTACTTCTGTCATGTCATCCACTAGGGTCTATTTACCTAGCTTTAAGGTCTGTAAAGGAAATAGCAAAGAGGTATTTCAGCATGAGGCTGCTCACATGTGCCTGTAATAAGCATTTTATAGCCTAGCACAATTGCTAAGTTAAAGTTCTATTTCCTAGTGACTGCCTCAAACTTGCATGGCTACAGTCTGACAGACAGACTTCACCTCCACTGTCTAGGTTTTGCTAGTGTCCATGTTTTCCCCTTACTGTTCAACTCAGTTGTTACATAGCCATCCTTTATTGCTATAATGCAAGTGAAACAAAGGGCAGGAGTGTTAGGCACTAGACATGCTTTTTTCCAAGACCAGAAGGCTTAGACTGGCTGTCTGGGAAGGCTCGTATAGTCCTAAGTTTTGGAGTGATCTTATGTGCAGGAAGCTGCTTTTCATTTTTGGAGGTTAACTACTACCTTTCCGTATATCGATGTAGCAAGTGCTCTTAAATGCTGTTTGAGAGGTAAGAAACAGCTGCCCTGTATGGAGTTAGGGGCTAGAGAGCTCAGTTTGGAGTGTCATTCCGTAAGACCTGTCTATATTAGTTTACATGAACTGGATAACACTTGCTGGTTCAGTTAAACAAGTGTAAGGGCTTGAGACTGTATGTAAACCAATCACTGGTTACAGGAGGAAGCAGACCACTATTTCTGTCAGGGGGCAGCTTCACAGCTGTTGTCAGATGCCTGTTGCTTGACTCAGGGTATGTCTTTGCTTGCCAGTATATTAGCACTGAGTGAGTGGGTTTGGTGAAAGCGTTCTCCCATCACAGCATATACTCCACCTCCCTGAGAAGCATAAGGGAAATCAACAGATGCTCTCCAGTCTACCCAGCTCAGTGCAGCCATTGCAGTAAGTGGCTCTAAAAATGTTGACTTTACTTATGCTGGACATAGGGAGGAAATACTGTTCCACTACAGCCTCAAGGGGTGGAGCATTGATTTAGTAAAGCAGAGCCAGATACTAAAGCATTGGTAACGACAATGCCTGAAAACAGCTGTAACTTTATAGGCAAAAGAGTGAAAGGAGAAACTAGTATATGCCTGTTACATGTGTTAAAGCTGGAGTAAAGTACCACATAAGGGAACACACATCATAACATCTATAGGCTGAGCTTATTGCATGCAACAGGACTGCATACATTCTACCCTTCCATCCCCCTCTTGCAGGCACTTGCTGAAATCCCCCTAGCAAGGGTTCTAGATTCCCCATTTTGCCTCTCCTGTGATACCAGCCTCTGCGTATATCCTTTCCCCACCCTGTGTGCTCTTACCTGTGGGGTCCTCTCCAGTCTCCCACACACCAGGCTTGAAATTATTCTTCCATTCCCAGCATCTCACACTGGCAGAGAGAAGATATTCGAGAGGAAAGAATGAAGCCTTCTCTCGCCTTTTGCTGGCTGGGGGTACCTCTACAGTAGAGGACAAAAACAAGTCTTTTTTGGGAGAGGGGCAATACAAGCACTCCCTAAGTATCCAACATACTATACATACAGTATGGTGGGGGCTAATTTGGCTATGACAAATCAGGAAAGAGATCTTGGAGTTATCGTGGACAGTTCTCTGAAAACTTCCACACAGTGTGCAGCGGCGGTCAAAAAGGCAAATAGGATGCTAGGTATTATTAAGAAAGGGATAGAAAATAAGACCCAGAATATCTTACTGCCCCTGTATAAAACTATGGTATGCCCACATCTTGAATACTGTGTACAGATGTGGTCTCCTCACCTCAAAAAGATATTTTGGCCTTGGAAAGGGTTCAGAAAAGGGCAACTAAAATGATTAGGTGTTTGGAACGGGTCCCATATGAGGAGAGGTTAAGCGACTGGGACTTTTCAGTTTAGAAAAGAGGAGACTGAGGGGGATATGATAGAGGTGTATAAAATCATGAGTGGTGTGGAGAGGGCCGATAAAGAAAAGTTATTTATTAGTTCCTAAATAGAAGAACTAGAGGACACCAAATGAAATTAGTGGGTAGCAGGTTTAAAACTAATAAAAGAAAGTTCTTCTTCACACAGCGTAGTCAGCATGTGGAACTCCTTGCCAGAGGAGGCTGTGAAGGCTAGGAATATAACAGAGTTTAAAGAGAAGCTAGATAATTTCATGGAGGTTAGGTCCATAAAAGGCTATTAGCCAGGGGATAAAATGGCGTCCTTGGCCTCTGTTTGACAGAGGCTGGAGAGGGATGGCAGGAGACAAATCGCTTGATCATTGTCTTCGGTCCACCCCCTCTGGGGCACCTGGTGCTGGCCACTGTCGGCAGACAGGATACTGGGCTAGGTGGACCTTTGGTCTGACCCGCTACGGCCGTTCTTATGTTCTTAACACACAGAGCAATTACTTGTGTCGTTCAAGCAATTAACATGTCCGTGCTCTATGGCGTGGATAAGCAGGAGTATGGTTATGCTGTGAAGAGTTAATGGGCACCATTCAGAGGGCAGTGGCATCATGTCCCCCCTTCTCTCACTGCTCCAGTTGGCCCCACAATTCATAGCTATTGGTGCCTAGGCCATTTCCTGAAATTGTGGAAACATGGGGATGCTATGTTCAGATGTGACCGTGTTCCATACAGACAGAAATGCTGGCCAGCTAATCACGGCAGGAAAATAAAAGGTTACAGGGGGTTAAATTAATTTCAGCTGTATTATTAAAAATTGATGTAACATGAATAAAAACCTGACAATTGACATGTGACTACAGGGACAAGTGATAATGAACTTTGTGGTTGCATTAAGCAGTCCAATACTTGTCTAGAATTACTCACTCTGCAAAAGCAGTAACTTAACAGTAGTAGTTTGATAGTAGGCAATAAAGTCTTTGGCAGTAAACTTTATTGCAAACCCTTAAAACAAGTATTACTCTAACATACCATATTAAAACAGTTTTAGTTTTATGTACAGTTTCTAATGTGTTTTCAGATAGCAAGAATAATACATTTAAGGCTTGTCTACACTGAATGGCAAAGTGCTCCAGGAGCAAGCTAGTTATTGAGCACTGTAATTGTTCAGGGTAAACACTGCCGGCATGCTCTAAAAAGGTGCTTAGTTTGTATTAGAGTGCTCTGTAAATAATACCTCCCTCTAGAGCACTTTGTTGCCATGCAGACAAGACCATAATTTACAAGAGATTTACTATATATTTGTGCGAGTTTGTCTGTTTGTCCTAAATGGTAGAAGCTAGGACCACCAAATTCGATATACAGCTTCCTCTTATAAATGTAAGGTAAGGGTTTGGTGGTGCCAGGAAAGTGGGATTTGCCAGGAACGGAATGGCTTCTCAAAACCATACAGAAAAAAGGGACAATCACTAAGCAGGTGAAAGGGGCTGGCTGGGGGTGCCCTAGCCCTGAGCCTCCTACCTCCCCAGGGACCCTTTATGGAGGGTGGGCAGGGCTGAAGCCCCCAATTCATATGGGGACACTGCTGGCTGTTCCTCTTGATCAAGGAGCAAGAGAAAAGTGCAGGTTGCTGCATTCCTCACTGTGGCTGGGGAGTACAGGGGGCAGATGAGCTATAAGAACATTAGAACGGCCATACTGGCCAACAGTCCAGACCAACAGTCCATCCAGCCCAGCATCCTGTCTTCTGACAGAGGCAAACACCAGATGCCCCAGAGGGAGAGATCACAACAGGTAATCCTCACGTGATCCCTCCCATCACTCACCTCCAGAGAAACAGAGCACTTGGCTCTCACTCCCTGACAGGGAACAGCCCTTGTGTGAATCTCAGAGAAGGGGGGGGGGCCCTTCAGCTCTCTGCATGCCCCCCTACACACACAGTCCCCCTGCCCAAAGCCCTGCCTCCCTCCAATCCTGACTCCTGTACTTCCCCAATCCCCTGCCCAGAGCCCCTCCTTTAAGGACCCAAGCAACACTGGGTAAATGTGCTAGCCCAGGTCAAACCTCTTTGGTCCAGCAACATCAGTGGTCCAGCATGATGTTAGTTAGCCAGACGTCCATTTATCATGGGCATGGCCAAGTTTCCTGCAGTCCCATAAAGTTTGTTTACAGCCACCAGTCCAGGCTCTCAGTGTGCTGTGCTGTGATTTAGCCCCCAATTTACCCCTAAATGTCTTCTGAAAGAGTCCAGTAAGCAGTAAAGGGTTGGTAATGCTGCTAGGCAATATTGATCTCCCATAGTCTAGCAAATTCTCTGGTTCAGCACGGGTCAGGTCTTGAGGGTGTGAGACTAGAGAAGTCCAACCTGTATCAAAATAAGTATGTTTTCTGGGCTATACAAAAATTGAGAACATGCTGCAGCATAAAGGAGAAATAATTAAATCTAGATTTTAACAGTTTAAGGAGACTTGCACATAGGTGTCCCAGCTGTGTGAAGTGCACATAGTATAAAAAAAAAAAAAAAAAAAAAGGACTCTGACCTAAAGCCTTTTACATTTGTGTTTTAAAGTATCCACATTAGGACTGAAAATGGATTCATTTAAAGAAACTTGTGTTTCCAGTCTTCTCTTCTCTCTCTCTCTCTCTCTCTCTCTCTCTCTCTCTCGAATACAGTCAAACAAAAACAAGATCTTAACTGTCGTAGCAGTATTTATAACAAGGTGCTAGCAAGATACAGGGTAGTAGATAAACAAGGCTATTACAGTGTTCGAGAGGAGACTGGTAAAGAATAATCTACAAAGCAATCTTATGAAAACTAAAGAGACAATGTTTTGAGAATTGCATTTTCTCTCACGTATCAGTGACAGTGAAACAGTACAAGAGGGAGGCTTGCACAGACATTTATTTCCCAAATGTTCAGGTTTTACATTATTAATGTATTACATTGTTTGAACAGTTAAATAATTATTGAAAATATGGCAAGAGACGGAGGGAAAATTATAGACAAAGGGAAACAGTCACATTCAGCACATGTTAATGGTATATTAATTACACATTTTAAGTAAGTGTCTCATTACTGAATAATCGTATTAGTAAGCCAAATTCTGTGCAACTGGAATTTCCTACTACAAGTATAAAAATATGCTAACCCCTCCCTTCTGTTATACCCTGACTAACGGCAAATGGGAGTCAATTAGTGAACCATATACTTTTGTCAATTTGCTGCATTTGAACACTACGCTGCTCACCTACCATCTTTGTTCTGGTTGAAGGGGAAATTTCAAAAAAGAGATTCCAAAATGCACAGTAAACAACAAGAGAGGACAGAGGAACTTTTATTTAACAATGGAGATGAAGTTACATGTACCAGGTAATATGTTTCAATTTATTAAACTCTTGTCCAAACAGTGGAAACAGAAAGCATGTGCAATAACTACATTTCCTAATCCAGCAGGCCACAAAACTTATTAGGCTGATGTTTATGTTCTCTTCAGGGTTTCTTAGGCCTCGTCTACACTAACCCCAACCGTCTATCTAATCTACGTGACTTCAGCTACACAAATAGTGTAGCTGAAGTCAACGTACTTACCGCAGCATCTTGTGTGCAGTAAGGTTGGCAGGGGCTGCCCTCCTGTTGATGCTGGCTACTCTTCTCATAATGGTAGAGTACCAGCGTCGATGGTAGTGTGCTTGGAGAGCAATTTATCCCATCTAAGCAGACACGATAAATCGACGGCCAGTGGATTGATTGCTGCAGTGTCGCTCCCCAGTGTAGTGGAGACAAGCCCTTCGCTAAAGTAAGTTTGCACATGTGCAGAAGTGAGTTTGGTATAAGCTACCTATGAAACTGCATAAAAGAATAAAAGTGCACTTATGTACTTTGGTCCATATTCCATACTGGCATATTTAAATACCCCATCATAACTTTCCATTCATGGTCTGAAATTGGAAAGGAGGGTAACATGAGCAAAAACATGTTTGTGTAAAACTTAGTCACAGTGTGTGAAAAAAGCCAACCACATATTTTGTGAAGTGCATTTGTGATCTACAATTAAATCCAGGGCAGAAATTCAAAGCCAAATACATTGTTTCTCATAACATGGGCCTTATACTTCACTATTTGGTGCAATATCTGAACACAATTCTTCCCTTTAAAAACATTCCTTTTTCCTCACTGGGAGGTTGACTGAGGTATGTAATAATGAAGCAAGGGAGATGCTTTATTTTAAAATATAATGCACATTAAGTTATACATGTCATGTAAGCAAATACATTCCCTGTCATCTTAAATTCTAGTGGCAAGAGCCACTAGAGAGAGACTATCCAACTAGACAGAGAGGACCAGCACTTTTTAAGCAGTGCGCTTTCAATACTTTAAAAATAAAACCAAAACAACCAGACCACAGGAAGGCAACAAACAGTTAGTGAACTGGTGAAATAATTTTTCCATGATATGTAACTCAGTCTGAGTCTGTAATATCAACACAGCTTTTCTCCCTCACCTCACCTTCTTTACTACAGACTAAAGCTTTGATGCTAGCTTCCTCAATTCACTGCAAACTTATTTTTAATGGGCTTATTTAAAAAAATCCTCCTCATCGAGCCCTTATATTTTTCATGACTCTTAAGAACACTTGATCAATACTTAAAACAGCTGTGCGTTCCTGTTTATGTAAATAGCTTTTTGCACAGAACAAAGTAACACCATTAACTCCCCTGGACCTTCTCATTATGACATGTTTTTGTTCAGATGGTATCCAGCCCCTTGTGGGCTCCAAAGACAGGTGTGCACCATCAGCACTACAGTAGAACTGATTATGTAGTGTTATCAGCTATGTTAGGAAAGCAAACTATTTAGTCTTACTCTAATGCTAAGAGTTACTAATAAGGTTCAGGTGATTTTTCAAGTTGACAGTGCCCCTGTCCTGATTTCTGCATGTGGAGAAAACTTGTTCCATAAGAATATGGCTAAATACAAATACCTGTAAGCAACAATTGTAAACAAAGTCTGCCTTCTAGCGCCAGAGCTCTGCTAATAACCATAGAGCACTATCACATTTGGTGCTCTTATGCTCAAAAGCAGGTGCAAGGCACAGCCAGCAAGTCTGTGTGCACCACACATTTTTGTAGAATGTACCATTGAACTGGAAAACATTTTACAGTGCAGCTAAATTTCATTATAATTACCTGAAGGAAACTTAAAGTACCATCTACAGTTATGTGCCTGCTTCTGAAATGCCAGTTTTCTATACTATTTCACAAGATTCTAAATTTAGATGAAAATTGGGGAGAAGCTTCTAAACCTGAGAGTATTTCCCATTTTTCAACCACCTTGCTCTAACACTACCTTATAATTCCACTTTCGGCAGGTGAGGTTAATTTTGATGGATTTTCAAATATCTGACTTGGATGGACATCTGAGATTGACTAGGGAAAAGAATTTTGCGATGTATACAATGTTTTTAGAGACACTTTTATTCACGTCCCAAAATTCTTTCCCCTAACCAGTCTCCGTTGTCTATCCAAGTGGGATACCCTTGTTCAGAGAAAGAACATGCCATTCACAGACACATACATATATTAGGCTTTAGAAAAGATGTGAGGATATACCAGCCAAAGGTTGCAGTAATTGAAAGCCAGGTATTCGGACTACAGTTCTATAGCACCCCAAGAAATTGGAAAACAAGCAGCAGCTGATCAGGAGACATTATATCTCAGTCCAGAAGGTGGCACTTTTTCCTAACAGGATGAGTCTCAACCAAGCTAGTTAGTTTTTGCAGAGCTTGGTGAAGAAGGGAATGCTGAACACTTTAGGTTCTGCAGAGTTCTTCTTCTGGGCTGAGGGTAGTAAAGTTTGGAAAAATTAAACCTTCATCAGCCCCCCATTTCCCTAACTATTGTTGGATTTTAAGGATTATCTAAAATTCCCTTCAAAGGAAAGAGTCTCAAAGGAATCCTAGGGCATGTCTACACTACAAAGTTGACATCCAGCCACACCTGTAGTTCGGTCAGTTGTGCATGTCCACACCGCACATTGTGCCGGTGGAGTGCATTGATGCAGTGAACAGAGCAACAGGGGTAGCTATTCTGCAGAACAACTAACTGCGGGCGAGGGGGGAGGCTGACCTGCAGCAATGCCTCCTGGGACCAAAACATTGCAGGGGGAATGGGAACATGGATTCGGTCTCCCATGATGCAGTTTCCTTCTACCCTCCCGATATCAACAGCAAACCACCCATGCTCTCTTGCATCTTTTTCAAAAGTCTGATTTAGCTGTGCATCTACCACAGCCCAAGAAGCATGGACCCCACTCAGCTGTGCACTCTTGTTGAGCATTACAATCACCTCACCCCTTACCCTGAAGTATTTCCAGACCCAAGCCATGATCTGCCGCATTAACGTTATTCAAGCAGCCTTTCTGCAAGCCACAGCACAATTCTCAGTTGCTCTTGGCAGTCGCACAGCAGCTGAACATGGTGGGGCACAGTTTCTGCTCCCAGGAAACACACCCTGACTGGTGGGATCACATTGCTATGCAGCTATGGGATTACTAGCAGTGGCTGCAGACCTTTTGAATGCGGAAGGCCACAGTCCAGGAACTTTGTGCAGCGTTCCCCAGCTTTGAAGAGCAGCAAAACTAAAAGGAGACCTGCTCTGACAGTGGAGAAGCAAGTGGCACTGTCTCTTTAAAAGCTTGCAATGTCAGACTGCTAATGGTCAGGGGGGAATCCACCTGGATTTGGTAAATCCACCGTGGGAGCGGCTGTGATCAAAATGTGCAGGGCCATTAACTGACTTCTGCTAAGAAGGGTAATAAGCCTGGGCATAGTGGTTGGCTTTGCCACAGTGGGGGTTCCTAGCTGTAGCAATAGAACACATACCTTGGCAGCAGACTGTTTTGCCAGAGAGTACACAACCCATAACGGATAATTTTCCATGGTGTTGCAAGCACTGGTGGATCACAGGAGGCATTTCACCTATACCAATGTGGGATGGCCAAGAAAGGTGCATGGACATACACATCTTTAGGAACACAGCTCTGATCAGAAAGATGCAATCAGTGACTCTTTCAGATCACACAATAACCACTGCCAATGCTGAAATGTCAACAGTGATCCTAGGAAACGCAGCCAAACCCTTTATTCCAAAGCCACCTGGACAACAGTAAGGAGCAGTTCAATAATAGGCTGAACAAGTGCAGAATGATGTTGGAATGTGCCTTTGGACATTTCAAGTGTTACTGGTGAAGTCTGCTTACTAGGTTAGACGTCAGTGAAAGCAATATCCCCGTGATTATTGCTGCATGCTGTGGTCTCCATAATATTTGTGAGGCAAAGGGATAGGGCATGAAGGTGGATAGGTTGGCAGCTAATTGTCCTGGTATCTGACTGCTCAAAATAAGAAGAGCCTAGCAAGGAGTTCAGTGTGTCTGTGAGGCTTTGAAAACCCATTTCAGTCACAATATCGAGTGTCACTTTTCTGCATTGTGCCTTCACATCCCATTTTCTCTCCCATTGCAGCAGTTTCCTGTATCTTCCCCTCCCCACAAACTTCCATGATTGGAATAAAGAGTATTTCATTCTCAAATTGTTGACTTTTACTGCACAAACGGAAAGAACAAGAAAATTATGTGAGCTTCAGCAAATGGTGTGATAAAATTGAGTGGGAAGAAAAAAGTCTGTTTTGTCTGTGAAGGCACAGCAGTCTTGCCCATCCCAGATCTTTGAATGGCCACCCTGTGTTCTTAGTACCCTCTTCTGATGTTGAAGGAATTCTTTCAGCACTGTTTTCTTTTGAATTATTTTGCCACTAATTCTCTGTGCTCTGTCCCCAACAGGAAAAGATTTCAGTCTCACTGAACACAAATGAATTTAATGAAAAAAAAACAAAAACAAATGTAACTATGCAACAAACAAAAACAAAACTGCAAAAGACACTGAAGTGGCCACGCAGAATTAAAGGGAGAGCTACTGAATCTGGAAATTTAGAATTGTGGGTCTTTATTGGTCCAAAGCTGGAGGCAAAGTGTTTCCCTCAGATGTATGCAGAATTCCCACTGCTATTCGTATGTAAGATCATGTGGAAAAAAATCTAGCCCCATCTTTTCTATTAATACTACATGTAAGTGATTCTGTAACATACCTGCTCTCACAGTATTTAGCCAGACTTCTGGCTCACCCAAAACCAACAAACTCACACATAATAAAGTGATACTTGTCTCTTATGCCCAAATCTCTTCAAGTTCAGAGCAGTCAGCAACTCAGTCTTCCTAGAACTGTGGTTAAGGTTTGGGGTTTTTTTTTTTTTTAAAACACACTGAAATGTGTATACACAGCATATATTGAAAAGATGAGGAAGGCTTAATTGGAAAAAAAAAATACATCATTTGCTGACCCTGGTTAAAGGATCAGGATACTCACATGGAATAAATAAGTACACATTCATTGCAGAGTTAATTCTTACATACTACAAAATACATTTAAATGTTAATTAATCTGGTCCCTTTTCCCAAGCTCTTGTTGTAAACAGTAAGGACATTCATGCACAGCATTCTCAACTAACACAGCAGCCCTAATGTTTAGGATTGATAATCTCAGTATTTTTTACTTACACCTAAGTCTGATGAAATGAAGTAATCTCTTTATGAGACCATACAACAATTTCCTTTAATTTGCTTAACCTGGTGCTTTCTTTCTGCCACTAAACTGAACTACATGGAGTCCTTTTCCAATAGTTTCAGAGGGGTAGCCGAGTTTGTTGTTTAAGTTTTTCCTGTTACAGACTAATAGTCTGGTAGCACTTTAAAGACTAATAAAACATGTAGCTGGCATCACGAGCTGTCGTGGGCACAGCCCATATCTTCAGATGACCGGAGTGTTGGAAGTACTTCCAACACTCCGGTCATCTGAAGAAGTGGGTTGTGCCCACAAAAGCTCATGATGCCATCTACATGATTTGTTAGTCTTTAAAGTGCTACCAGACTATTTGTTGTCCTTTTCCAGTGTCTGACATTTTACCTTCTCATCAGCAACCGACCCAATACTGAGGAAATATGTCCCCACTCCCTGGCCTAATACTGTATATATTTAAGCAACCCTGGCAGGGCTAAACTTCAACAGTTATCCCTTGGACACCACTTTAAGTATCACATCATCTGGTATTCAGGGCTACTCTTCTTTCTTGCTGTGAAAGCCACAGGATCATCAAGCCACAGGATCACTATCAGGTCATAGAAAAAGAGAGACCCCCTTAGTGGATCTTCTAGTCTCTTGTTAGCACTGCAATACAGTTTGTTAGCCCTCTGTCAGTCCAGTATGAGATGGCCCATGCAACGAGTTTGTTTATTCTATCCTCAGGAGACTATTGCTGTTATCTAAGAAAACTGCTGCTAGTAGTCAGCATACATTTTTCCTTTCCCTAATTTCATCTCATTTTTAGTTCCTACCTTAAAAAAAAAAAAAAAAAAACCTCTTCTCCTGCAACCCCAATCCTGAGAAACATCTTCCTTTAGTCATCAATTACCCAGCATGAACATATGTAGTTATAGTAATATCTTGCCTAAGATCAACTGCCAACACACTCATTTACTGTCAGTGCAGTGTACTATAATGGTGGGACTTCTTTTCTGTAAGCATTGCAGTAATAATTGTTTTTTAAACCACACAGACTGCATAGACTTCCTGAAAGGGGGGAAAAAAGAGCAAAGAGGATAGATGAAAATCTGTTAAATTTTAAATCAAGAGTGGACGAAGGCTAGTGTTTTCTATATTCTTTCAATGCAGTAGGAAAAAAAAAATTCACAAATGAAATGAAATGCCACTGTAATCAACTACCCCAAGAAAGTGGAGGATTTTCACTTGTACTTCTTACGGTGTAATTTAACATCCTTGTTGAAATATGCCCTTTCCTTACCTTCAGGTATAAAGAAAAAGGTTAAATGTATTAATTGCCTTGAGGGTCAGTGAGAATGGATCAGAGAACAAGAATTCTGGGATCCATGCTGATCGAAGGACTGCAAGAAACTGATACTCATCACAGAGACTGGACGTTCTGCTTAACTCTCCCAGGGTCGAATCCTTGTACTTTTATGTGGGAGATAAAGGAGCTGCAGTTCA
This sequence comes from Rafetus swinhoei, assembly GCA_019425775.1. NCBI lineage: Eukaryota > Metazoa > Chordata > Testudines > Trionychidae > Rafetus > Rafetus swinhoei. The sequence continues at coordinate 59,649,061 of CM033437.1, forward strand.
AACAAGACAGGTCTATTTTCTCTTCACATACACAAGACGTAGCTCCAAGGAAAGCTATAAGATTACATCAAGTGGAGAACAGATCCCCTTTAGCTCATGCGTCCTCCAGTCAAGACAAATCTTTTTGTTAAGAGACTGAACTCTGAATTGCCCAATACATCAAACATTTTTCTAGGCACAAGTAGAAGCAAAAATCCAAACCAACCTATGGAATGAATTTTCTCAGGCTTCCAGCCACAGCATTTAAATTGTAATGATTAAGACGACGACTCCTATGCAAAGTGTAATGAAGTCAGTACAGTCAAACCCTTTTTCAGGCAACTGGGTGTGTGGGATGTTGGAGTCTGGTTCTTCATTTTGGGGGTCAAAACTCTGAGTTATTTTTTGCTTGTTAATGGATTTGTACTTACACAGCTTATGAGGAAAAGCTAAAAGACTCTGGGGCAAATTCTCAGCTGGTACAAATTGTTAGCTTCTTTGACTTGAGTGGAAGTTCGATAATTTACCCCAAATGTTGGGCTACCCTCTTAGCATTTATCTTAGCTGAGAAGCTTAGATATGTCCAAAAACGCTCTAAGCGATGTCAACATAACCGTCACCACAAAAATTAAATCACTCTTGCATGCCCATGCTACACTCCTTGTGTCGGCAGTGCAGGTCCTCTCCATGAGCAGTTTGCACCAATTGAACTGTCAATGTGGGACATTGTGGGATGGCTTCTGATAAGGCAGCAACAGTCAACGTAAGCAATTCAGTATTACACTGACACCGCATCAATTAACTAATGATGTTGACTGATGTACTACATCTCCTATGGCAGTAGACTTAAGTCAGTGTAGTAGGCAAGTTACATAGGCGGGAGCTACATTTCAGTGTAGCTGTTTACAAAGTTAGGTTAACATAAGCTGTTTTACATTGACATAACTCTGCAGAGTAGACCAGGGCTACATGGATACAAATTGTTTAGCCTAATATTTCACCCATATTACTATGTACTTGGTCAGAACAGCAGCAAAGTGGATCTTTTTTTAGAAAAGCAGCCCAGTCCTTCCAAGGTATTGTGGACTAGCATAATCTAGCAGCAACGAGTGTTTGGATACTGGCAAAACACGCAATTATCTTGCCCAGCTTTTACAGCAGAAGAAATTTCAGTAATCCTAAAATATGGAACAGGTATAATGACCCACCTTTGAAAGGTTTTACAGTGGGAGGATAAAAACAGCAGCCAGCTACCATCAGAGAATGCAGGGTAGCTTGCAAAAGAATTAACATTTACACTGGAAAATATTTTTTTAGCTAAGCTTTTTATCATGTTTGAAAATATACATAATGGGCTGCTTAGAGGAGAAGCAGATTCTGAGCTGCATGCCCAATAAACCAAGAGTGGGGTTATTTTAAACAGGAGAATGAGGATTGGTAACCTATAAATGTACATAAATACTGCAAAACACAGAACTGTCAGGAAGATTTACCAGCCCTGGCATGTGCACACACACCTACTCACTTACCCTTTATAATGACAACTGATGATAAAGTATAATTAATTCCCCCCCCCCCCTTTTTTTTTTTTAATTTAATTTTTGCAGGCAAGGGGCAAGAGTAGGTGTTTCCAGGGCTCTATCAGCACACTTAGCACTACACAGCGCTTGACAGCTGCAGACTACAATCTGCTTTACAAAGGTGGGTATGTATCATTATGCTCCATGAGGCACAGAGAGGGGCAAGTCACTTCATCATGACCAAACAGAAGACTTTGCTTGTGCCACTGACTTGCTGATTATTAGTTGCATATCCAAGTCCCCAAGTCACAGTGCCTACCTCAACAATAACTCCATATGAATGGCCTTGCAGTACCTGCTACAGTCTTTCCACTTAGTTCCTTGCAAGTGCAGCCACAATAATTTATAAACGAAAGTCAAATAATCCAGAAAGCATGGGCCTTCCTGATAGAACGCCTGTGAAAAGAGGGCAATTTTCCTGCCTATTAACCTCGACAATATCCCTTTATAAAGGTCATTTGTGCCAGTGTGGATTTTTTAAAATAACTTTTTATTATTAAAAAGAAACTACCAAATAGGACAATGGGTGAGAGTCAGCAATGTTCGTTTCAGGATGACATACACAATTAATAAAAACCATCAGCAATTTTAAAATAAATATGAGTAATTGGGTGGGGGAACAGCAATGGGAAAGTTAAAATTCTCTCCAGCAAGAGAGACAGACGTAAACACTGACTTGATGCTTCATGAGGAAGAAACAGGCGTGTCTGGGCCCAACGAAGCCTGTTTAGACTCCCTTTTATAAAATTCCACGGTTCTACAAGCTGCTGCTACTTTAATTTGAACAAGCCTGCACAGCCTCAGAAAACTCAAACTGGTTTGGACACTCCTTGAAAATGCTCTGGGCTGGAAAATTATGTCAGCTACTGTAAGATTAGTTGCTAAGCAACCCAGTCCCTTGATTTTGAAACCTGTGTGACATGGGAGGGGGCAGAAGGAACTGAATTTCATATTATGCAACAATAAAATACTATCTCAAGGTGATATTTGTTAGAAAAAGTAAATGGAAGAGCCCTTTTTTTGGAAGCATGCAATAGGGTCCAGAGATCTTTTATGATGTAGTAAGCAAAGATGCAAGGTCTTGCTCAAAATTTCTCCACTGAAGAGGCCGTCAGCAGCAGAAACATCAGAAATAAATAGGTACTCTCTCTGGGGAACTCTGATACTTTTGTACAGTACATTGAGATTGGACACTTTCTTACAAGTCCAGATTCAAAACAAAGAACCCTTCCACACAAAGCAACAAATATAGCAACATAATGAAGTATAAAAACTCAATTGCACACACAGATTTTTCCAGATACACTCACAATAACTGAACATAGCCAGATCGTACAAACCGTTAGTTAAAAAAATACCTTTTCTGATATTTTGAGAACAAGTTGAAATAGAGTCTTCGTGCAAATGTTCAACCATGATCTAGACGATGTCTTGAAAAATCATCACAGATGCATTAGCTCCTTCCTTATCTGCCATATACACACAGCGTTTTATCTTTGCAATATGCTTAGGTGTAGGCAATCTATTTCCTCAGTAGATAATGCCTTTTAAGTTCCACTGATGTATCAAGACACTACAGGTGTCATATCCCACAACTGTTAACAATAATAAGAATGCATGTAATAACATAGGGAAAAGTATTGTGATATTCTGATAAAGCAGAGGTTCTCAAAACAGTCATAATCCCGCAGGAGGTTGGCAAGGTTATTATGAAGGGGAAGGGGGCTGTCACAAGTTTCTCAGTTTCCAACCCAAACCCACTTCACCTCGAGCATTTATAATGGTGTTAAATATAAAGTGGTTTTAATCCGTAAAACAGGGTGGGGGGAAAACTTAATTTGTACCATGTTTTTGTGTGTGCGTGCTATAAGAACTTTAAAGTGGATTTTTAAATGAGATTTGAGACATCTGCTTAAGAAAAAAAAATGCCACTTGTAATCTACAGAGATTACATATCACTTATTAGCACTTAATATATTTTCAGTTTTTCAGTCACATGCATATAGAAAATGTCTTCAATTCTTTAGCTGTTTTGATTATTTTATTTAAGAAATTATTGTTTTATTTCTTTCATTCCTGCCACATCAGAGCTCCATATCTGAAGCTCAGTGAAGTGACTGAATTTTATTAACTTCTTGCTCACAGATGGCTCCTGTCCTGAATCAGGATTTGTCAGGATAAACTAGCACTTCAGATTAGTTTTGCAGACTTCTTTCTTACCAATTCCCTTGTTGCTACTAATACTACAATAGATAGCACATGTTTGAGTAATAGTGTCCTTGTTCATATGCAAAGGTGCAAAGGAGCTGACTGACTCAGGTGTAGAATTAGTCAGTGAAAAACAGTGACCCAGCCAGCCTTGTATACCACACACAGAATGACCAGTTTAATTGAATTAGTCTTCTCATTTCCTGCCATGCTGGCAGCAAGACAAAGCCAGACGCTTATGAAAGACAACATGTTGCACCAAAACAGCTTTCTGATTGACACGGCGACCTTCAAGGGAATTTTTGTACCAATTCCCTAAATGAACAATTCCACTATAGAGCACACCTGCTTGCCAAAGGATAGAGCAGCTCCCAATGGAAGTACACTGATGATCCCCACTGGGTAGAAAATCTCTGAATGGCTGTGAAAAATACTCAGTGAGAAACAGCAATGTATGATGAAAGCACAGAGATTCCCCAGACCATGGGAGAGGAAAGGGAGATTCAGACCTGAAAAGATGTGGCAGGAGGAAGGGATATAGACAAGGACTGAAAATGAACTAAAGCAGTCTCCTTTCTCTTACCTTAATAACTTTGTCTGTCCCAGAAGTCAATAACCATCCCCTGGTTGCATCAAAGTGTACATGGACAATGTTGTGCTTACTATCATGGAAAGTGGCTGTGGGAGCACGTCTAAGGAAAGATCAAATATCAAGAGTCAAGGAGACAGCAACTTTGGTGTTGCCCTGATCTAGTCACAAAAGGAGGAAATGACAATTTGACCACTAATGTAAGGCTATGTCTTCACTAAATGGAAGAGCAATGCTGCCACAATTGATCTTCCAGAGTTTGATTTAGCAGGTCTAGTTAAGACTCACTAAGTAGAACTCAGAGGGAATCCCTGCAGTGGCTGGTAGTCTCCCATTGTGGGGACAGTGAGGAAACTCAAAACAAGGTGGAGCAACTCCAGCTATGTAATTAACAGGGCTCGACAAACAACGTAATCTACTCGCCTGTGGCGAGTAGATTACACCCCGGAAAAGGCGGCGCAGAGCGATCTGCGCATGTGCAGAACGATCTGCGCATCCACAGAGAGCAGAACCGTGTGGCTGGCGAGCGGGGCTCACCGCCACTCGGCGAGCCCTGGTAATTAACATAGCTGGAGTTGTGTATCTTGATTTGATGTTCCCTTTTACTGTAGATCTGGGCTAAGTAAGTGATTTCTGTTAGTGATTCAACTTCATTACTGAGCAAGAGATGGCTCTGTCATCTCTCTGTGGCTATGTCTACATGGCACACATACTGCAGTGAAAAGTAGGCTGCTTTCATGCTGCAGTGTGACGCCACATGCTACAGTGAAAGGCTCTTGCCAAGGAGAGGCAGGGGGGAAAAGGCTCTAGCAGCTCCCTGCAACTGGAGTCTCTCCCAGCTGCCTCTCCTCAGCCAGATCATTTTCTTGCTGTGAGTTTCCCCTAGCGCTAAGGAAAGGCTCTAGCAGCAGGACACTATACTGCTATTTTTAGTGGTGTAGAGTGGGCAGACACTGCGTAGCTATGTAGAGAACTGTGCTGGGTACATATCCATAGGGTTCAGGAGTCTTACTCATCGAAGCAGGGCCTCTCCATCTATACTGCTATTTATACCTGTTCGGCGTATGTACTCTAAGGGGCGCTGTAAGGACTGTGCCATATAGACACACCCTCTGAAGGATGACCTGTAGCTCCTTGGAACCACAGGTTTTCCTTCAGAGATTGACTTTTCTATTTCCCAGGGAGTTACCGTGCAGGAAACTTTCAGATGCAATACTAAAAGCCTGAGTGTACCTGCTCTCGTATGGACAACGGAGATACCGTGATACTTCTCGTCGTTCCGTGATCAATATTGCATATCACTGTGCATTTCCTCAGGGCTACCTGAGCTTCAGTAAACCACAGTAAATACAACTGGAAAAAAAACTTATGAAATAATCTAGTTCATCTCCATGTCCAGGCAAGATGGCCCCCAAAAGCACTTAGGTAAGGAGACTATTCCATAGACTAGCCACAATAGATTCTATTTAGAGGAAGTTTTTCTTTTAAGTTAGCCTAAAAATGTTCGCTTTAATTCCATCCCACTGCTCCTACTTATGCCTTGTTTTACCACACTAAATGCAACAAATACCATTAACAAGTAGGGATATAAAATCTCTTTGAATTGGCTAACCAGTTAACCAATTAAAGGGGGGGGGGTGAGTGTGAGGGGCACTCCAGCCTGCCTGGCTAGAGCAGCCCCCTGCCCACCACTGGGCTGGGACAATCCCCACCTCCCACTCCACTGTCTGCAGCAGGCCCCCACAGGGCTGGAGCACCCCCCAGCCTGGCAGGCAGAAAGCTGCTCTAACCCCCAGCGGTTAACCTCCACATCACTATTAACAAATTAACTTCCCATAACTAACTGTTATGTAGTAAGTAAAAAATATTTAAACAGTAACCAGCACTCTAATAGCCTCTGCCTTTGGTGTACTTATAGACTGCTGTTTTTCCCATAGCCACTTAGCTGTCACTCAAGCAAATGGGACTGGCACTGGCTGAAGAGAAAGCCAGTGGCCTCGGTGGAGCAGCATGGTGCTATGACAGAAGTCCATCCTGCTGTTCCTGGGTTTAAGGCCCCAGGCTGAAGCATGATAGGCTGAAACTCCATCATCTCACAAGAGTCAGCCCAGTATTCCCTAATGGACATCTCTTGTTAACCTTGCAATGACATGTTAAGGTGGGAAGTGAAGTCCATTCATGATGGCCAACTTTGTATGTCTGTGGCAAGGCAGGGTGGGGGAAGTAGTTCAGACTCACTCTTCACAGGGAGATTTTGGCAAGGCAAAACATGAAAAGCCGCTTCTCTTTTATATTCAGCAAGAGCATATTAGGAAATAAACACGTAGGAAGAAACAACGGCTCTTTAAAATCCGCTGCTGGAGAATTCTTTCTACTTTGTACCACCTCTTTAAAAAGGATTCTTCATATTCCGGTTTTTGTTAACTATGTCCAACTATGTACTACAGTCTTGGCAGAAGCCAGTTTTAGCTTCAAGTAAAATGAATCCTTTATTTTGCATAAAAATTCCCATATTACCTCCCCACTCCACCCCCTTCCCACATACCCACCCTATTTAATTAAATGAATTCCTCTGGCCACCAGAACAATTCTGTTGCATTTTCCTAAGCTCCCTACAAACTTTCTAGTATTGAGGAACCCAGAAATGAACACAGGAACAGAGGCACAAGAATGCTATAGTCATAAAGGAGGAGAATAATTTCCTGCGCTACACAGAGCTATGGAGGTTGATGGGCTGCCCTGTTAATGGAACAAGCACTTTAAGATAGCTCTATGATACTCCCATCCAGTTGGCCAAGAGCTGAGTGCCTCAGAATACTGGAAGAGTTCTGTATCTCACTATGCCTTCTCTGAGGCAACAGGATTCATCATTTATACTTACTCCTCATCTGTAATCGATTCGTGACAGCTATCGCAGACTCTCACTTCAAACTCAAATCCCATCAGTGGTATGGAGGAGCGCTTAGAGCTGCATTTGCCACACACTGCTTTTCCACACTTCCGGCAGTGATGCTGACAGAGGCAAGCCAAAAAGGATTGGTCAGAATAGAAAAAACAAAGAACAGTGGTGATCTCTTCTCACTGTCACCTATTCTCCTAAGCAGAACTCACCTTGGGCCACGGCAAATTCAGGGCAAAAGGAAAAAAAGCTGAATAATGGGGGGAAAAAAAAACCTAGTCTCAATTCTGCATTTCACTACCTTTCATTAACAACCCCATCCAGCTAAGCATCTGGAGTGAGCCAGCCACCAATGACCAAATGGAGACAATGTAGCCTAGTGGGTAGAGCGCTGGACTAGGACTTTAGAGCTGGGTTCTGTTCTTGGCTCTGCTTTTGGGTAACCTCGGTGAAATCACGTTCTCTATACCCATTTCACAGATAGGGGAAGCGAGGCACAGGGATACTGACCTCCTTTGTAGAGCACTTTGAGAGACACGGATGAGAAGAGCTACCTAAGAGCTAGTTGCATTATTATGTGGTGAATTTAGATCATAGCTATTTTGCTTAACAATTACCAGTCTTTAATTAGCTAAAGTAAAGAGCTTTGGGAATCTTTTATCAGCCTGGTGCTTTGATCAAGCAAAAATGCTATTTGACTGGATATTCTCTTTTGTGCACGTGTGTACTGAGTATTCTAACTAGTGTGTGGTAAATCAATGCATGCAACCTACATTAGTGCTACAAGAAACACCTACAGCAGGGGTTCCCAAACTTTTTGACATGGGGACCAGTAAATCCATTCACGAGCTTTCGGAGGACCGGTAACATTCATTTGCATATTCATTAAGCAAATAACGAATATGCAAATACGTTGGTTTTGGTCCTCCCAAAACCCCCAGGGCCAGCTTTAGCAAAGCTTTTGATACGGCCACCCACAACATTCTTACCAGCAAGTTAAGGGAATATGGATTGGAAAAATGGACTGTAAACCAATAAAACCCTGCACCACTACATCGTGTATTGAAAAGGGGCTCATTTATTTTCAGAAAGCTAACACCATCTTTGGAATTTTTTTATCCATATTCTCATTCCGGATGGTGAATGCACCAGGTTCTCTCCATTCTGACACACTGTAGTGCCTTTAAACCTCACTGTCAGCAGTGGGGATATTTAAAAAGCACTGCTTTTACATTTTTATTCAGGATCTGCGTGCGCCCTGAACTGTCCCGCTCCCCGCTGGCCGATTCGCTCCCCTCTCCCCCCACCCTGGGCCAGCCCCGCTGTCCCCGCCAGCCGATTCTCTCCCAATCTCTCCTGGCAAGCCCTGACGCCCCAGCCAGCCCTGCTTCCGCCAGCCGGTTCCCCTCCCCATGTACCCTGGGCAGCTCCACTGCCCCGACCCTGCTTCCCTGCGGCCCATATCCAACCTCCCCTCCCCAGCCAGCAATAAGAGCTCACCTGGTAACCCTCACTATGCCTCTGCCAGGAGCCTGAAACATACAGCTGCATCCGCCCAGTCCGGCTGAGGGCTTGGGGAACCCGGTGCTGCATGGGCAGTCCGGAACACCCTAGCAGCCACGCTGAGGCCCGGTATTTTGTACCGGGCTGCGGCCCATGGTTTGGGAAACGCTGACCTACAGTATCAGTGGGAGAACTGCTCTCTTTTTAATCAGTATTCTGCCGTTACATTCAGGACACTGGGGGAATACCTCTCCTTCCTCAAATATGATCTCTGATACGAATACACATATAAACCTACATCCCTAACACAGGGCCGGCTTGAGCCATTCCTGCACCCTGGGCAGCGGGTGCGTGACGCATGCGCGGCTCCGCCCCGGGCGCTCGGCGCATGCGCGGCCCCGCCCCCCGGTGGGCTGCGCACCTTACAGCTACAATCGGGTGCGCGGCACCTGATGGCAGCAATAAGGGGCGCCGCGCAGCCCCCGGCCCCGGGCGCGCGGCACCCTTTACAGCTGCCATCAGGCGCCCCGGGCAGCTGCCCGGCTAGCCCCCAGCTTAATCCGGCCCTGCCCTGACAGGCAACTGAACGTGGTCCCTTTTGCTGCTTTTTCAGTCTTAAGCAAGACTATGTCTAGGCTACACCTCCAGGGAACGCGTCTGCTCTTCTGACATTTTTTGCGGAAGAGCAGACGTGCCCTTTCGGAAGCCCCGTCTTCCTCGTGCCATGAGGAAGAAGGGCTCTTCCGAAAGAGGAGGCTTTTCCGAAATTTGGCCCAGTGTAGACGGGACAAATTTCGGAACAGCCTCTTCTGACAAAACTATCAGAAAAATATACGCAAATTGCAGAATGCAATTTGCACACCTTTTTCCAATAAAAAGCAACAGGGTAGACATAGCCCATGGGAGCAGCAATACTTCAAGCAAAGCAAACCACAGTAGGCTCATGCACAGTGAGCTGGGCTCTAGGACAGTGTATTAGGATTACATGAGACAGCAACTTACAAAACCAGCAGGGAAGAGCAATACAGGAATTCGGCTGCATTGGTTATTGCTGGAGGGCCAGGTAACAGTTTATTGTTAACTGAGTGCCTGACACTACCCAACTGAAGTCAGTCACGTGGGCATATTCTCCTCAGCTTTTTACAATCCTTATTCTTAAAAACAGGCCTTTGTTAATATCACAATTGCTACCTAACCCTGTCCATTTTTATCACACCACAAACTGTAGACCAGTATTACTAATAACCCTGGGCAATTGGAATAACAATATGGACATGGAAAGCAATAACTTAACGTATACTATTATACTGGTTCCATTAGAATCTTCAGAAGTGAGCTTTGGGCCACATTTGTGGTTTGTACAGAGTATTCCTGCTGAAATTAAATGAGATTCATGTGGCTAAGCCCACATGCATCTCCAAATTTACACAAGCCAATGTACAGTGTGTAGTTTCTACAGAAATGGATTGCAAAAAGTGCTTCTGTTTGTGAGGGCCAAGACATTTACCCATCCTCAGGCCTTTGCCTGCCTATACCCCCCTCTCTTGGCATGAGGGTAGCCAAATGCCTTTAATCACCTAACAACAGAAAAGATTTAACAAGTTCTTATACATCTGAAAAGTGTTAAAATATTTCATAGAACTATCAGATATCCTGTTCTCATTAAATTACTCCATCAATACAAAACAGAACAAACCTGTCTAAGGCCTATTTTCTTACTGTCCCACATCTGTTTAAAATTCCAAAAGAAAGGCTGGTCACATTTTTGACAGGAGTCACTGTCCAACCACTCTGGTGTCTGTAACACATAAAAGAGTTATGATAATAAAAAATAAATAAATACATAAAAAAGAGGCAGAAAAGCTTCCAGTAAAAATCCAACAGCAGAACAAGCAGTGTGGCTTTTGCTTCAATAATAAAACAGAGTTGAGCCGAAATTTTCCAGAAAAACACTTTTTCAGTTAAAGGTAGTTTAAAACAGAGGTTCCCAGTCCCTGGTCTGCGGACTCGTGCCAGGCCGCGAACCACTAGCTGCCGGGCCACAGCGGCTTTCGGAGCTGAAGCTGGGCAGTTTGCAGCAGCTCTGGGGGTTGGGGCTGAGGTACACCCTGGCACCCTGAGCCATGCACAACAGCCAGCTTCAACTCCAGCAGCCGCCACGTGGCGGGTGGCTGCCACAGCTCTTTGCAGTGGCCCCTCTTAGTGGACTGGTAACATTTGATTTGCATAATGAACATGCAAAAATGCAAATAACATGTTATCGGTTCACCGAAAGTTTGTGAATGGGTTTGCCAGTTTGCAGTATAAAAAGGGTTGGGAACCACTGATTTAAAAAAATATCAAGGTGTTTCCTGGGATTTATTTTGCTGTGTTCTGAAAGTTCACATGGGAGGAAGATTTCTCACCCCATTCATAATGCAAGATTCTACTGTGAAAGGAAGGACAACATTTGCTGGAAACATAGAAGCATAAAATTAGATGCCTGAAATGAATGGTGCATTTCGGAGCAATGCTGAGCACTTGCAACTGGCTCCAATGAGAGCTTCAGATACTCGGCACTTCTGAGACTCAGGCCAAGGCTCGTGCAACCCCGCCTGGACCCACTTGTGGGTGCTCAGCACCACTTAGAACCAGGTAATTCATTTTAGGTGCCTAAACACCCAATGTTGCTAGCCTTTATTTGTAGTAAAAAAATAATACAGTTTGATTTATTGCCATGCCCTTCATGCTTTGAGTGAAGTGGGTAAGTGTTACTCCTAGGGGAATTCTGCATCACTGAACAATGCAAGAATTTTGCAGACATTCAAGTTGTGTGAAGGAACTGGAGGGTTCCCAATAGCTGCAGTTCCCGGTATGCTCTGAAGGAAGGAGCAGGAGTTCAGGAAACTGTGCAAGCCTGGGAGCCAGCATCAGGCTGTTTCTCCCTCTTGATCCTTGGGCTCTAGGAAGATAGAGAATGAGGGTATCTGGGCCAGAGGACCCCACAGCTAGGCTCTGAGAGATTGGGAGTCTGTGTCTGGGCTGGGGAAGCACCCCTTGATTGGGCTCTGCTGGAGATGGGGTGTGGGTGTCTGGCTCCCATGCTGGGCTCTGGGAGGAGGGGACAGAAAAAAAAACAAACAAACAAACAAAAAAAAACCACCCACACAGAAATGGGTTGTCATGGGGGTTTCTTGAATTCTCTGCTCCCCAGGAAATTTTCATGTGTCTGTGTTGTTACCAACATACCTGCTGACACGTATTTTGAAATAAATTGGTGTGATTATTCAGTGCAATTTTGACAAAACATGTGCAGATATTTTCATTTTTTTGCTGCAGAATTCCCTCAGGGTCAAGAAAGAAGAAGCCTCAACAAAGGCTATCAATGCTTCTATGCCCCATCACCCCAACCCAAGCCCCAATGGAAGGAGCGATGCTGGACAACTCAAGCCTCTACTGGGAGGGAAAACTGGAAAACTGATTATTCCCTTGGCCCTGTTTTGCTATCATGACCCTGCTGGCATGAAACAGGGAAACAACTCAGTGATAGCAGCTGTATTGGCAGCTGTCTGAGCTACCACCTCCTTGCCACTTGTTGCGAAGCAGGGACACTCCTCTTTAATATGCTAAACATTGCTCCCCCTTGTGTTAATATTCTAAACACTCTTCCCCCTTGTGTTTCCCTCCTTCTAGCTTTTATCTTTTTCCTGCATTTTCCTTCCTCTAGCCTTTGTCTTTCGCCTGCCTTACCACAAATCACACCCCTCTTTGAATCAGCTGCTGCCTGCTGCACTCTCTCATCCACCCTCACCCCCATCTTTTGTAAGGTTGCTCTAATATAAATGCACCTTAATCCACATCCATTCCTTACGATGGGGCACAGAAGGGGATTCTTTAGAAGACTGCCTCATTAAGTACACACCCAAGTAACTGGAATGGCTTCAGAAGACACACTAGCTGCTTACAGGTATCAAACAGTAAGGAATGAAATGTACAACACTGTAATTAATTAGGAGTAGATGATGATGGAATTAAGCAAAAGCAAAAAGCAACGTAAGGCTGATGAAATCTTTAAACGCAAACCTCCACTCCAGCCCCCTACAATGGAAGGAGTCTTAAAGGAACTGAACCTCAGCCTTCTTTGTTAGGTTATCTCAGAAGTGCAGGTGCGTTAGAGGTAGTCCTCAGTCCACACTGTCTATTTTTCTAAAAGTAACCAAGTCTTTAATTAGATGCGAGTGCCGAGAAAACAAGGCTTTCATCTCTTAAGCACCAAAGTCCTACATTTGAAAAAGTAACTTTTACTTGTGACAATAACGGCTCATTGGTAAAATGGAAACAACTTCTATCTTCTTTCAAGTGTTCCTTTCTTATGGTCTTTTAAGATTGAGAAAGAAAATAATTTAAAAGGATTAAAATATAAAATGGCTCAATGCCTTCCTCATGCAATTCCACAGTAGAAACGGCAATATTGAAGTGAATACTACACACATATTAAATGGAAAAATCTAATCAGTGAAAAATGCCACCAGTGCAATAACCAGAAAATTTTCAAGGACAAATCGAAGTCTGCAATGAATAAGTTCATTACTACTTGAGTTTAATCAGTTACAAGGAAGTGCAAAGCATGAGCTCAGAGAGCGCAAGCCCTGCATGTGTTTGTCTACACCTAAGGGTCAGCTCTGGTGCAGCTACAGAGACCACAGAACTGAGGCTACTCCAAACATGCATGAGGCACAGAGCTCATTTTTACTACTGTTTTTGTTATTAGCCATAGCAAGCAATACCTTATGAGTGTGCAAGAAGGATTCTGTTCTGTCACGCATCAAAGTAATTGTTCATTAACTGCTAATCTGTTACATTCGTCCTAAACTATTAGAAGTAGTGGCATTACAGTTGTAACCCAGGGCCTATTCGGGCCTTCTCTACATTGGCACATTTTGTCACCAAGAACTGCCTTTTGCCAACAAAACAGTGAAAGCGAACACGCTACAATGTGACTTTTGTCCAGAAAAAAACCCCAGTTTTGGCGGAAAAAAACCTTCCACCTCTGCAAGAGACTTTTTTCTTCCCCCCTCCCTTTATTGTCAACAAAGAGCCAGTGTGGACTCTGTCTTGTTGAGAAAACCAGCTTCCACCAGTAACCCAAAATGCCTGCTCTGATGGCTATGCTCAGTGTTTTGTAATCTCTCCTGCCCTACAGGCACACACTCCTCCCCTTTCACAGCTCTGGGAAGTATCTGACATCTGAATGAGCTGCTCGGTTTGGAGGAACAAACAAAGAACAAATCTTTGGAATGCTCCTGTTCTGCCTACTAGAAACACAGCAGCACGCAGACTGCTGCTACAGGGGGAGGGCTGGAGAGACTGCTGTGCTGCTTTGACATTCCTTTGCATGGAGAACTCAGAGCTACAAAGGAATCCCAAGACGCGCAGGAATCAAATCTGCCTTCCCACAATACTGCACTGTGGGATGCTTACCGACAATGATTTATCTGTCGACAGGGTGCTAGCAATGTGGCTATGAAACATCAACAGTGGGAGGCAGAAAAACTGGTTTGAGTGGTTTTTACTTTTGTTAACAGCACTTCAGTGGCCAAACATTCCTAATGTGGACAACCTTTGCAATTTTTGGTAAGAATAGAAAAAAAAAGTGAATCAAATGGTAATTTGAGTTTCCAGAATTGTTTTTTTTTTTTTTTTTTTTTTTTTTTTTTTAAAAGCAAACATCCATCTTTTACATGGTAGATTGACATCCTTGAAAACTGAGATTTAAGTCACTGTTTCCTCCCTGCCATCATTGCTAAATACTAAATTAGGCCATTGGTATAATCCAATTTCCTCTGAAGTTTTGTACAGATGTCACGGATTGAAACGTGAACAATCATTCTGATATGCAAGAGAACAGAAATCTTATTTGCACACTCAACTTATTTGCACACTCATAACAGGCAGAACATACTGCGATGCCCTCTTCAGAGTCAATTTTCAGAGCACAAACTATTTAGCAATGTGTATAAAACACAAACTCCCTGCCACATAACTACCCTGTACCACAAGATCACACACACACAAAGCCATACAGCTTCACATGTGTAACTAGAGCGTTCCTAACACACTAGTTTTATTTTCTAACCTTTAAAAAGTTACTGATCAGATTCAAATTACACACTTTAGAAAAGCCCCAGATTTTTAAAGGATGAACAAGAGATATCTACCTCCTGTCTTTCAACATCCATATTCCAGACAACAATTCCACCATCTGCACCACAGGAGATGAGCTGTCTTGTGTGGTGAGCATAGGAGAGACACTGAACTTTATCACTACAAAAGAAACATACAGCATCAGTTAGTAACAAACCATTTATAATTAGTCAAAGGTTTAAAGATATGTCCCAAGGCAAAGTAACTGGTTTGTCATATTTTTCTCTCAGCTCATTCATATGTATAAAGTTCCATAGTCCTACAATTCCAATTAGTAGATTATATATTATGTACTGTACCACGTGCTGTGAATTTGGTCCCCATTGGGTATCACACCACTTAAATTAGTTTCCAGACCTAACTACTGCTTGCCCAGTTAATTAGGTTGGAGATCTAGCTTTCTTGAAAGCCATGGTTGCAATGCAATGGAATGACCTCTAAAAACATAGTCCCAAATATCTGTAAGCTCTCACTCTCGGAACAAATCTATCAGTTATTGGTTAATTTGTTAAATCTCTGTGCCTGGGAATGAAGCAATGAAAAACCCAATGTTATCTGGCAGCTTGAAGAGAAAAATACTTAAGCTGCTGCTGTGAGTCTTCGAATTTAACACTAACAAATGGGAAGAATTTCAAATAGAATATAGAACTGATAAGGCTGCCCCAGACCATCCTAACGTTTTAAGATTAAAGGTTTTTAGAAAAATGGACACTTCCTCCTTTTATTATTCTTTGTTAAGCACAAAAAAAAGAATGTGCTCAGCTCTACACAAGAGAAATATCAAGGGCCAGACTGTTTACAGGCACAGAAAGACGACATTGAGACCAAGGGGAAGGAATTACTTGAGTTTACTTTGTTTTCTTGCACTGGTCTTCGGGGGCAGAGGAGAGAGGCTCTAGAAAAAAATGGATCTTCAAGAACAGGGGTGGTTTAGCACTCAGATTAGGTCAGGACTTCACCCCAGTCTTTGACTAGAAATGTTAGCATATACATGACTAAATGATAAGTGGATGCTTATTGGTTAATGGTGTCAGTTGCATTCAGCCTCCTGGGGAGGCTGCTTCACTGCAGCAGGGCAGCAAAGCCACCTCCCCTGGAGCTGGGTGGACCAGGACTGGTGGCCCAGTTCCTGGGGAGGCTTCACTGTGGGCTCTGCAGTATAAAGTAAGGATGTTAAAGACTAGCTACTAGTTGAGTCCCCCACCTTGCTGCCTCTATCAGATAGACAGCGAGGGGAAGGGGAGCGGAGGGGGGAGGAGAGAGAAGAGAGAGTACTTCAAAGGGCAGCGCCACAAAGTTGAGCCCAGCTCAGCTGTGCAGCGGTGCCCCTTTGAAATGCCGAGGTGGCATTTCAAAGCAGCAGCACCACCTGGAGCCCGGGGTCAGCTGGGGACTCCCCAGCTGATCCTGGGCTCTGTGCAACATTTCTGCAGAACCCAGGATCAGCTGGGGAGTCCTCAGCTGACCCCAGGTTCTGGGGAAATGCTGCATGGAGCCCGTGGGTCAGCTGGGGAGTCCCCAGCTGACCTCGGGCTCCACAAGTGTGCTTCGCTTTGAAATGTGCAAGAGCCCCGCTGGGGACTCTTGTACATTTCAAAGCTGGCACGCCTGCATGCAGCCCGGAGTCAACGGGACTTTCCGCTGGCCCTGGACTGCACGCGGTTTTCCACATTCCTCCTTTGAAATGTACAAGAGCCCCCGCTGGGGCTCTTGTACATTTCAAAGGAGGAATGTGGAAATGCCTATCGACTACTCGACTGGTAAATTAACCGCAATTTAACTTCCTTAGTATAAAGCAGAGCCAGCAGTACGTTCAATCGCTGAGATTTTCAGCAGTTACACTTTCCCTATTACATGATTTTTAACATCTCTAGCTTTGGCACCAGCACTGCGTGACACCAAGCCAGGCTCATATTCAGAAGTGCTTTAATACTGGTCCATTACCTTGTATACGGATGTTTCTCTCTGTAGCAATGCTGTTAGAAAGCAATTTAGAACAGCTCCTGCATTGTGTCTCTATGGTTTGCCAACTCCAAAGGCAGGACACTGTGGAAACGTTATCATTACTGTGGTTCTACCTAATTTAATGCATTATATCACTGAAGCAGCACGTTCTCCAATATCAACATAATGCAAATAAGATCCAGAGGTTTGCCTGCACGGTAGATGCTCTGATGCTACAGCAGTGAGTCTCAGCAGGGCATGCAGCAGTAGGTTTTAATATAAATAGGCATAAAGATAGACTATCAGTGAGGAAGTCCCAAGCATGCACAGCTGAAGTGGTACAGAACTATGAAATCAAGGCAGCCCAAACAGTCAAACAGAAAGTCCCTCTGAACTGTCAGTATGCACGGTCACAGTAATTCAGTGATTGGAAAAACTTTCATTAGTCTTTATTAATGGTCTCACACCAATTCATCCCTTCCTCTATAGGCCTCTTCAGTACAGTACTCCGCTTTACAACGGCAGACATCTGTTCTGCCTTGCTCAGTTGCTGATATTTATGAACATACATTTAACATGCTGAAAAAGGTTGGCTAATTAGAGCACTTGGGTACAGCCTGGGTTCTATATCTATTCACATTTAAAATATACTTAGCGTGGAGTTAAAGTGTCTGGTATATTGTGCTCCCTCAAAGGGGGAAAAGAAAAATTCTGATGCCAAAAAAAGGAGATCGAACCCTATGAGGAAAAACAACCTTCAATAATACTCAAGATACCGCCCACATAAATCCCATGCAGACATTAGAATATACCCCTTTGGTTCTGCTTCCAAGTGTGGCTGCTGCTTTTAGTTTTTCTCCCCTGAACACGGGAGAAGGAAACACTCTTCAAACGTACTTGTGTCCTTGTAATTCAATGGCTGTTCCTTTTCTTCCTCCTATGTCCCACATAATAATAGAATGATCTGAACTGCCCGAGAACAAAACTCGCTGCGCTGGGTCCCAACAAAGAGCAGTGACACCACCTAAAAACAGAAGAACAACATTATTGTTCTTTTATTACCACTAAAAGGGGAAAGGGAAGAATGTAATTAAAAAAAAGTGAGTCTCAATGATTTAAGAGATGCAACTTGAATTTAAACGCACCTAACACACCCTTCATGTGCACCGCTCACAATGCTGACTTTCTGGCTGGCACAGAATGAGCCTCACTGAAAAGTTTCGGAAACCAGAGCCAATTTCAAATCCTGATTTTCTGTTGGCGCAGAGCCTAATCCCAGCTCTCTAGCTCATAAGACTGAGCCCAGAGAATGGTGAACATATCTCGGGATAGGAAGTCACCTCATGAGTAGTCAAATTGCTGTTATGTAGCCACCCATCTCCACATCCTAGAGGTAGAGTTTGTGACAGATCGCAGAGACATCAGGGAATAACAAGAAGCAATGTCACCATAAAAATTGCAGCATGCAGACTAAGCAGCCTTGCCTCAAAGGGCTAGTATGTCAATGGGTTGTCAAAACACTTCCCACACTCAGCATCAGATGACTGGTTTGACTTGGAGCGGTAGGATAACGTGGAGGTCCACTGAGGCCAGCGAATTGCCACAGGGGAAAAAGAAATTGATCAACGAAGAATGAGCCATCATTCTCCCTCTCCATAAGCACGGGTTGTAATGGTGGGCTCACACACCAACGCTAAGGTAATGCTTTAAAGTATTTTGTAAGATAGCTCCAGCTGCGAAGTGACCAGTCAGCTCCTGCAATGGGTACGCACTTTTAAACTTCAACTCCTTACATGCTTCTTGTTATATCCTGGAAATGCAGCACAGAGTATGGTGTACCCTGAGCAGTTCAACTGACTACAAATATGGCTACTAAATGCACGTGTCAGATGCAAGATTAGGATCTTATCTACCTGGGTCTTCCTAGTTGTAGCACTTCTGATTGGGATCTTATCTAGCTGGGCATTAGTTGTAGCACTTTCCCACACAAGTAATTCAATTAAAGTGCAGAACATTCACCATTTAAATCTGGCTCCCCTCCTGTGTTTAATGAGACCAAATTACCCCCTTCCCCTTGCTGACAGTTCAAGCTCAACTACCGTGCCCCCAAAAATACAGACATTTCAAATCACCACAGCTTCTTTAAAATTTTAAAGCGTCCATCCCATGGTAACGCAGAGGCTATATGAAGAACAAGAGGGGATTATTTAACCTTGAACTTTACCTGTATGTCCCTTAAACGTGGTGACAAGGCTGCAGTTCTCTTGCTCTAGTTTGAGAATGGTTACCTGCCCCGAATGGTCACCTATAAACACATGTCGGGTCTCAACATCAAATCTGATTGACAGCATTGAGGAATTTTCTGGAAAGGCTCGACAGATGCTCTGAACTATGGGGATGTTTATAAGAACATGTGACATTTTTATGAACAGTTACACAGCAGTTCGTATTTAAACAAAAAGCAGAGTAATTATTGTATTACACTGCAGTCCCGGTTGCAGCAGCCACTATTATGCATTTATGACATGCCCCTCACAGTAACACCGTGCTCTGTGATTAGAGAGGCATGACTCCTCCCACCTTTTAAAATAGTTTCTAGTATGTGGCTGTTAGTGTCTCGTGACACATTTGGAGGAAATGCCAGTTTGAACAGGTGCATCCTGAAGTGTGGTCCAAATATGCTGAGATTACAACCAATTACTGGAATAATCAGTTCTGACAGGTTATAGCTCTTCATCTAATTTTAGTTGCATCTCATATATTTGAGGAATGGGATACTGGCACTGACAGGCTGCATTGCACTAAAGTCTTCTGTAATCAAAGGGAACCTTCACATGGCAAACACATTACAATGCGTCTCAGAGCTGGGTATGGACCTGGGCTCGTGCTATGGTGCTAAACATGACTGCACACACCTTTCTGCTATGGTTCTGAGGTGTGGGTGTGAAGAATCAGGGAGAAGAGGGGTACATGGATTTCAGAGCTAAACCCCAGCCTGAGCATGACCATGTCTGCATGGCTATTTTAGCACACCACAGAGCAAGCCTTACAAACATGAGTCTATAGAGCCATGGTCTGAGACTGTGTCTGTGTGTTAAACAACGTAGACATAACTGAAGAACTATGGACTCTGAACTCAAGAGGCACTGCAGGGAACACAGTCAGAAATTAACAAGGTAAAAAGGTTGTTAGCACTGCCACTCTATTACTTGATTTGTTTGGGTTAACACAAACACAGGAGCTGCCATTCTGACAAGATGTAAAGGTCCAGTTCAAATGGTCACCATGTGGTGGAGAAAGAATCCTGAGACCCTCAAGGGAACTAGGTAGCAGAAAGGACAACAGGATCCTGTGTTACTCAATACTTTATACTAACCATGGTAAATATTTTAGAAGTAGAAGTTATTCACTATTTACACTGTTTACACTTGTTTTTACATTTCAATCAGCCTGGACAGGGCACATAGGCTTGTCAATTTTCACTTGTTTGTACAGAAGTTGGTTTCCTGCTGATCAGATCTTTAGGTTATGATGAACTAGTAAAATGGGCATGGATTGTGCTGTAGAAACTTTAACAACTCATTGAGCTCTCCATTGTCTTAGTTTTTAGGAAAGATTATTTTTAAACTCACAATTTATCACAGATCAAACAAGAGAGTAGAAATTTCTTGCGTCAGGCATCTAGGGGCAGATCTTGGAAAATGAACCTGTCTGAGTAACATTTTAGGAATCATTTACACTCCAGCTGAGCCCATATTTCAAAAGTACAAGGTAGAGGATATGAACTACTATATATTTGAGAGAGTTTGTTTGTTTATTCAAGAACCCCTCCAAATTGGAAAGAACAGGGACCAGCAAAGTCAGTATACAGCTTCTTATCATAACCTAAAGCAAGGCAAGGGTTTGGTTATGCCCGGATAATGGGGCTACAGCAACACTGTCACTTTTTTGCAAAGAGGATATGCAAATCGTGCTCGCATTTGCATATCTTCTTCTGATTCTTTTTGTGGAAGAAGTTTTGCCAATAAAAAGCCCCGTGTAGATGGGGCTATTTATCTGAAAAAAACCCTCTTTCACAAGATCCTGTAAACCTCGATTTTTGAAGAATAAGGGATCTTGTGAAAGAGGGTTTTTTTTCCCCCAACAAACGACCCCGTCTACATGGGGCTTATTGGCAATCCTCTTCCGCAAAAAGAATTGGAAGAAGATATGCAAATGCGAGCGCGATTTGCATAACCTCTTCCTCAAAAAAACGGCAGCATAGCCTGGGATACTGTTGGGATGGGACTGAGTCTCATAAAACCATACAGAAAAGAGAGAGAATCAGCTGGCAGGTGAAAGGGACTGGCTGGGGGCATGCTCCCCATCCCCCGCTGGGATTGGGGACTGCCTTAGCCTCTAGCCTCCCTCCCCAAAAGTTCTTTTTTTTTGGGGGGGGGGGGGAAGAGCAGATTTGTATGGAGGAATATTGCTGGCTGTTCCTCTTCACCAGGGAGCAAGAGGAAGTGCATAGTTTGCTGCATCTCTCACTCTAGCTCGGGGAACGTTGGGGGGCAGATAAACCTGGACCTGGCCCAGACAGGAGACAAGCACTGCAGCAGCCATGAAGAGGAGCTTCTCACCTGACCCCATGCTGCTGTGGTGAAAGAGGGCTGGGTTTGTCCTCTCTCCCTGGGGCAGCCTCAGCCCCACTCCAGAGCAATGATTTAAATGAAGCACGTGCATTTTCATTTTATTTTTAAAAAACTGAGTTAAGGACCTGAGCATCACTAAGTAAATCTTCTAGTTATTTCATATTAAGTCATTTCATTTTTGCCTAGTGCATGTGCACACTAACTTAATCACTAGCCTAGTTAGCTGCTATTATAATTCCCCTAAAAGAAGCATTTTTTTAAATGAAGGTCCCATTTAAGGTCCCATTTTTTTAAATGAAGGTCAATCTCTCTCTTACAGTAAGACCACAATCAGATGCAGCTTTTAAGAATGGACAGGTCACTGAGTTTACAAAAATGTTTAAATCTAAATATACCTCAATTTATAAAAAGGAGAAATCTATGAGGCTCCAGCCCAGCTGCGGCGGGCAGCGGGCGCTACTCCAGCCTAGCCAGGTTTTGAATACAGAAGGGTAAAATGACAAAGGCTTGAAAAAGCCTGTTTTAAACAAAGAAGTGCCAAAGACAAAAGAAAGTGAAAAGCTGAGACGTCAACAAAGGATACTGCAGGCCACAGGCCCCCGCGCTGGTGCGGTACCCTCCGAGCCGCTGCCCACTCTCCGAGCAGTGCCATGTGAAGTGCTTGTCCTGTCCTGTGCTCAATACCCACTCCATCTCCAGCACAAACAGAATCATCATAACCCTGCCTTGGTGAGCTGGAAATCAAGCAGAAAATGCACACACACACACAATAAAGAAGAGGTCACTCATTTGCTATTAAAAAAAAAAAAAACCCTCACCCATTAATCCTTTCACACCAAACAGCTTCTAATGTCCAATTCTGCAAGCCTTTATCCCCACCCGTAATCCCAACTAAAGTTCTAATAGGATTGGTCATGTGACTGACTACATGCGTCCAATCTTGGAAGCCTTTTGTCCATATGATACAGGAGAACCTCAAGGTTTCAAACGCCGCAGTTACAAACTGACCAATCACATGCACCTCATTTGTAATCAGAAGTATGCAACCAAGCACCAGCAGAGACAAACACAAATAGAGTACGGTGTTAAATATAAACCACTTAAAAAAAAAAAAAAAAAAAAAAAAGGGTGGGGTGGGGAGAGGGACAGTAATTTCTTCATAGTAGTTCCAAAGCTGCATTAAGTCCATGTTCAATTGTAAACAGTGTAACAGTTTGTTCAGAGTTAACTCTATTCCAGAAGTGTTCATAGCTCTGAGGTTCTACTGTGATATACTTTTGCTTACACTTGCATTTTTCAGAAAAATGCCCGTCACTGCAATATCAGCACTGGTAATGTTAGTATTACCTTTCACAGGATAAACAAGGTCTTGTGGATAAGGGGGAAGCGTTAGATGGGATCTACCTAAACTTTAATAAAGCATTTGATACAGTCTCGCATGATAATAAACTAGAGAAACACAACATAGATGGGGCTATTATAAAGGTGGGTGTACAACTGGTTGGATAACCATTCTCAGAGAGTAGTTATTAATGGTTCACAGTCATGCTGGCAGGACATAAATGGTGTTCCGCAGGGATCAGTTCTGGGTCCAGTTCTGACGAAGATACTGAACAAAGATTTAGTATAGTATATTTAGTATAATATAGATTTGGCATACAGAGTACTCTTTTTAAGTCTGCATATGATGCTAAGCTGGGAGGGGTTGCAAGTGATCTGGACAAACTGGAGAAATGGTCTGAGGTAAACAGGATAAGGTCAAGAAGGACAAATGCAAAGTACTCCACTTAGGGAGGAATGATCAGATTTACACATACAGAATGGGAAGTGACTATTTAGGAAGGAGTACTGCAGGAAGGGATTTAGGGGTCATAGTGGACCACAAGCTAAATAGGAGTCAGCAGTGTGACACTGTTGGAAAAAAAAAAAAAAAAAAAAACAACCCCAAATATTCTGGGATGCATTAGCAGGAGTGTTAGCAAGACACGAGATGTAATTCTTCCCCTCTATTTTGTGCTGATTAGACCTCAACTGGGGTACTGTGTCTAGTTCTGGGCACCACATTTCAGGAAAGAGGTGAAGAAACTGGAGAAGGTCCAGAGATGAGCAACAAAAATACTTACAGGTCTAGAAAACATGACCTATGAGGGAAGACTGAAAAAAGCGGCTGTTTGGAAAAGAGAAGACTGAGAGGGGATATGATAGCAGCTTTCAAGTGTTACAAGGAAGAAGAAGAAAAATTATTCTCCTTAACCTCTGATAGGACAAGAAGCAATGGGCTTAAATTGCAGCAGAGGAAGTTTAGGTTGGACTTTAGGAAAGACCTCCTATATATCTGGGTGCTTAAGCACTGGAATACATAGCCTAGGGTGGCTGTGGAATCTCCATCATTGGAGATATTTAAGAGCAGGTTAGACAGACATCTATCAGGGATGATCTAGATGGTGTTTGGTCCTGCCGTGAAGGCAGGGACTGGGCTCCATGACCTCTCGAGGCCCCTTTCAGATCTAGCATTCTATGGGCAGGGCTCCAGGCTGTGATTTTTAGATCTAATGAGCAGGCTTAGATAAAGGTGGTACAAATGTCATGCCCTGTCTACATGCCCACTCCCACAATTACTGTTATTAGTAGGTAAAACTGCAGTCAGATTTCCTGCAGAGTTAGCATAAACAGTCTTAAACCTGAGTTTTAGCACTGAACACACATTGTTGGAGACTTAATCACAGATAATGTATCAGAGTCCAATTGTTTCAGCGCATCTCCTTGAGTGAATGGAAAATTACGAGCAATCTCCAGATGCACCTGCACATTGGACAGACATGGCTGCATGGTTTTGCCAGTCTGCTTTCTTTGATGACACCTCTCTTCAGCTTTTTCTGGTCTGCTATTCTTGATGGCTTTATTGAGGACTAATAGATCTGCTGCTATCCTGATCTACTGACAGCAGCAGTTTCCACTGAATTTAGGCTGACCTGGTCTGCCTTTAGATGAGCTTTGAGATTGTGTTTATATTGCTTTCACCAGCCTCCCAGCACAAGCTGTCCTATTTTCAAATATCTACAAAACATGGCTTTGGGGAGTTTGTATCGTCTAAATATGCAAGGTTACCAATCCAGCCAAGTTGACCCGCTATGATCGCAAACTCAGAGGTAGTAATGCAGGGGCTGGTCCAGGACGCCAATGTTTGGTAATCTGTCCAATCATTTGATGTTGTATGTGTGTATTGCACACAGATAACTTATTTGAAACAGGATGATGAAAAAATGCTATATAAAGATCACACCTGGTCAATATCAATAAAACATCTGAACAAATAGATTTCTACTTCTACATAAATAAAATCCATGAAGAGCTTTTAACCTAAGAAATGGAGCCCTATCTTCCACAAGCTCTTTGAGTCAGTAGCCTCTAGGCTGAACTGTGAAGTTCTGATTGAACGGTTTTAAATAAAGGGGTTTGAAAAATAGCTTACAGAATTATTCCCAGCTGCTTCATAACAGTAAATGCTATATTCTGCAATACACAAACCTACTGTTTTATTATAGTTCTGGGACCTTGAGACATATGTTATGCAAAGTAGACTGCTTTCATCGGTTTATGTGAAACCCGACACTGGAAAGAGATCAAATACCTTTGCAGCAGTATTCCGATATTTTTTAAAAAAGCAAAATTACTCAGAACACAATGCTAAAATGAAGACTGGCATATTTTTGTTGCTGCATAGGCCACACAAATATATGTATACTGTCTATTGAATATTATAGAGGAATTAGTTCTAATTAAGGGTGTAAAATTTGCATACACATCTGTTATTAGAGCCCCCACTTTTCAGGATCAGTTTCCTCATGCCCTGGTAACTCAACACACACACGTGGCTCTCACAGTGGCATCCAAACTTCATGGATATGTCCACTGATGTTATTCTGAAATAACAAAGAGACTGTCTACACCGAAAGCCATTATTTTGAAATAATGGTAAGATGAAGGACTTCTTACTCCAACTCCTGCAATCTTCATTTTACGAGAAGGAGTAAGGGAAGTTGAAAGGGTTCTAAAAGAACTCAAATGGGAAATTGCTGAACTATTATCCGTGGCTTGTAACCTGTCCTTTAAATCGGCTTCCATACCTAATGACTGGAAGGTAGCTAACGCAACACCAATATTTAAAAAGGGCCCTAGAGGTGATACTGGCAATTATAGACCGGTAAGTCTAACTTCAGTACCGGGCAAATTAGTCGAAACAATAGTAAAGAATAAAATTGTCAGGCACGTAGAAGAACATAATTTGTTGGACAAAAGTCAACATGGTCTCTGTAAACGGAAATCATGTCTTACTAATCTATTAGAGTTCTTTGAAGGGGTTAACAAACATGCAGACAAGGGGGATCCAGTAGATATAGTATACTTAGATTTTCAGAAAGCCTTTGACAAGGTCCCTCACCAAAGGCTCTTGTGTAAATTACATTGTCATGGGATAAGAGGGAAGGCCCTTTCATGGATTGAGAACTGGTTAAAAGACAGGAAACAAAGGGTAGGAATAAATGGTACATTTTCAGAATGGAGAGGGGTAACTAGTGGTGTCCCCCAAAGGTCAGTCCTGGGACCAATCCTGTTCAACTTATTCATAAATGATCTGGAGAAAGGGGTAAGCAGTGAGGTGGTAAAGTTTGCGGATGATACTAAACTGTTTAAGATAGTCAAGACAGAAGCAGACTGTGAAGAGCTTCAAAAAAGGGGGGGGGGGGCGCTGCTTCTTGGGTACCTGTTAACTGTTATCCAGTAAGCACCTAATCATGACCAACAGAGCCCAGCTCCTCATTCTTGTTCAACCTAACTAGCCTTTAGACAGACTCAAGGCACTACAGACTGGTAACTATAAAAGACCATCTGCAGGACGTATGTGTGAGCATGCATGCATATGAATACTCTGCTTTTCAGGATATATTTTCAATAAACATAGTGTATTGCCTTTTCCCCTGAAAAAGATCCTGTGTGCTTCTTATAAGCATAAAAGCCAGCTTTTATCTATGATCTCACTGAACTACAGAGAGTGGTCCCCCTCTGGTAAGCCTGCTGCAATGGGTGGGTGGAAATCAGAGTCATTCATCAGTTACCCTGCATCATATTGCAGAATTCTCAAGCATTGGCAGTACTCAAATACTAATTCAGCAACAGCAAGAAATCTGTGTGTACATATTAAACACACCTACAAGCACTGAGAAAAGTGGTAGGGTAAAAAGACAAGGAAGGTTTTAGCCCATTCTTCATTTCCCCCACTAATGAATTTCATTTAGGCTCTGATCCTGCAGCCTCCAATGCATGCATGTAAAATTCAATGAGACTTTTTTTCCCCTGAATCTACTAAGACATGTTTGTAAGAGGATCAGGGCCTTCCAGCACATCAGTCAGAAAATCTGACATAGTAAAGGGTTTTTTTGTTTTTGTATATTTAAAACCAATCCAGAGTTTTAAGATATGCACATACATTTTACTTGGAGTCTATTTCTGGAGAGTACATATTAACACAAACTTACTTATTGTTTCTTGCTTGATGTTATAACACACCAGGCAGCTTAAGTGAAAGTGATCTAAAGTAAGACTTTTAAAAGCAAAAATGTGTTTCATTTTCATTCGTGAAGATCAAGATTCTTTAAGCTTTCAGGGGGTATGACCCCAAGGCACCATCTCTTGAAAGTACAGTGGTCACATTTTGAACCTCAGCATAGAACTTTTGAAATAATTCACATTCATCTTTTGAACATCTATCAGTGCTTGAGGTTTCTATGTGGAAACACCATACTTATACCATTCAGTATAGTGTAATCTACATGCCTGAAAGGAAGAGAGATACAAGGGGGGGGGGGGCGGAAGACTACACAATAGTCATCAGTTGAAACTGAATTTATGATGAATACTGGTATGAACACCTTTGTGATCTCACAAACAAAAGTAGGGACAGCTAGGTCTTTTAGAAGAGCTCATTAGTGAACATCAGAATGTTATTAGGTGGAAGGTATGGATTAGTATTTAATTTAATCTTGTAGTAATATGTCTAATTTGAAGTGTAATGAGAGTCTGGTCTCTTTAAATAGATGTGGGCATTTAAGATAAAAGGGGACAGGATTTTTATATCTCCATTAGATATGCTGGGCTGCCAAAGATTCAAATAGAAAGACCAGATTTTAAGGAATTTACCCAGAAAAAACACATTATGACAAACATTTTAAACAACTCATTGCTTTTTCAGTCTTGTAATCTCACAATAACACAGTATAGTATTAATGAAATGACAAACTAAAGTTTTATATTAGTAAATTAATTACAGGAAATACTACTTCACTCCTACTGCAAAAGAGAAAAATTGTGGGGGGGTTTTCAGACCCAATCGATGATATTAAAACAAATGCAAAATATAACTCTGCTAACACAAATAGATTCAATTTCTCACCCTGGTAACTTTTGACTGGTGTCATCTTGTTGTAATCTTCTGATAAAATAAACTCCTGCAAAAATAAAAACCAATGTTTAGAGTGTGAAATATTTACAAATAAGTCTGTGCTCTATTTGAATGTACAGAAAATGTAAAATTTCTCCCATGTTAAAATCAAACACTGGCTAGAATTTTATTCTCCAATACAAATAAAGAGTTTCCTTTTAAATAAATGACTAGTAAACTCCTCTACTACCAGAGTGCTTCACCTTAGCAATCTGCCCAACAAGTGATTTCACAATAATGACTGAACAAAATGGAGATGGAAAAAGCAGCAACCAACAAATTTAAAAGTGAACTGTGCCACATTAATCACTTAGCTATTAGCCAAACACATGCCACAGAATGGGAGACCTGAGCTCAAGTACAGTACTTTAGTTTCTCAAGCCAGCTGGGGCTTCAATTCAATGTGTGTGTGTGTGTGTCTGTGTACTACTGCCCTCTCCTGGTTAAAAACAAATCAGAGCCCGAGTACCTGTCATTCAATTTAGAAGCACAAAGGCATCCTATCCAACCCCTTAACAATGCAGAATTATTCCTCATTGTGTTCCATCGAGCTTTAAATCTCAACAAATTTGCGTTTTGGGAAGTTTTCATAGATATTTAGGCCATGTTTCCTTTTGCTTTATTTCAGTCCATGGTGAATCTATGCCCCTTATAATCACACGATCCTAAAAACACAATATTTCTCCTTCTCTAGTGTTGATGTGAGCCTGGTGAACAGCTATAGCAATGTGTGGGATGCTATGAATTATTGCAAGCTCTCTCAATGGGAAAAGAGGAGTGGTTTGGATCCTTGGTCTCAAGCACTCGTTTTTGCCACTTACAGAAACATTCATATCAGAGGAGGTTGTCAGCCTCCCAGTGCTGCTTAGGTTTGTGCTTATTTTGAAAAAGCAGCAGTTACATTAATAGTTTAATAACTATTTATGAAAATATCAACACACAAGACGACACATGGGACCATCTCCAGACTTTGGAACACAGAACCACAAACACCATAATACAAGTTAGTATTTACTGGGAGTAGAGGCGTCCTTCATCTGCCTGACTTTTGAGAAACAACAGATCAAAACACCTGAAATTAACTGGCCCCAATGAAAAGAATTTGATAGAAGTCTGGTGATACTAGATTGCAATGACCAAATACCTAGATCTCAGATTTTGTGCTCTATGGTAGGATTGCATAAATTCATTCTCAAATTCATAGTGGGCACAGACACTAGAAAATACTTATAATGGACTAAAAAAAATAAGTGAAGGTGACACATTCAAGTAGTATGGCATAACTTTGGGGCTGGAGCTCAACAAGTCCTTTCATGGGGAAATAGGTGCATGGAATGGGTACAGGCTTACTTGACACCCTGGAGTAAATAAGAGAAAAACTGAAAGTGCACAAGACAGTAAGAGTTGAGAGACTTCACAAGACAAAAAGAGCAACAGTGACACCGGGGGGGAAAAATCACAGAGGTTGCACAGAATAAGAGGGGAGGAATGAAATTAAGTAAAAATGTTTAAAACAAAGTTATAAAAGCCACAATAAAAGTACGTGGGTAATGAAAGGCAGACAAGTACTACAATTGATTTATAAAGCAAAGTGCATTGTATATAAAATAGGAAAAGCCATTTTTTGACTAGAGACTTGGTAGTTATTTTAAAGAGACAACATTTCTCTATAGCTCCAACTTTAGGGGAATAACCAGTGTAATCTCAGATCTTACTGTGAAGTAACTATAGGTCCGTACCTATTCCCATTCCATGCATCTGATGAAGTGGTTTTGACCCATGAAAGTTTATGCCCAAATAAATCTCTTAGACTTTAAGGTGCTACAGGACTTCATTGTTTTTGTAGGTCTACATGTTAATTATTTAAAATTGTGGCCACTTTAATCCAAAAATCAGCCTGCAATAAAATTACTCTGACAACTGCACATTTACAACAACAGAACACTCTCTCTCTAAAAAGAGGACATTATACCAAGACAGTGGATACGATCCACTAAAATTGAGGTCAGACTAATGAATATTACAGCCTGTCAGTCAAAGGTTAGGAACACTGGACTGTGAAATCAAATGTGACTGGTTTGTCTTACCAGTTCATGCAGCAACAGAGTACAAAAGCAAGTGTCTGATGTTTGTAAGTTTCCTTGGCAAGTTAATTATAATTGTGTTCTCTTGAATTGCCCTACTTCACCCTGCTGTTCTCTTATTCTAAATCATTTCACATTAGCCATCCCCTGGCACCAACAGACTACAATAGAGCTCAGTTTTAAAAGGGGTAACAAATCTATTAAGCAAGCTGAATTTCTAGTCCAAGGTCACCCTGACACCTTCACTCTCAGAGCAGCAAGAAACTGCTCCACCACTGAGGGTAGGTTTCAATTAGCTACTGCCTTAAAGATCCCAGCAATTCAACCACAGCATCAAGTGCTTTACATTAATGTTAATTTAGACCAAGATTCCTTGATGTGAAGTATTATTTAACTTTCCTGATATTACCTGAAAAAAATAACTTAGTTTTACTTGCCACAATGTGTAACAGTTAAACATTCCTACCTTATTAACCTTTAAATTTAAGGCCCCATATGACACTGCAGTGATGCATGGATTCTAGAACCAGAAGTAGCTGTATTAGTGTGGCAACTATGACTCCAGTCACATACCCAACAGTAACTATCAACAACTCATGAATTCCAGTCTCAACACTGTCTCCACCCATATTGAATTAACCTGAGCCATTTTTCTAGAAGAAAGTAAGATGCTATAAATACAGTGGACACTCCTAGCTAGTTCTAATTTTACCTTGATAATTAGGTAACCGTCTTGTTAATCACTAGTCTTCAGTGAAAGTCTGTTACAAAAGCACTTGAAAAGTCTATCACAGCTTATTGAATAGGGAATACTAAGGGTGCTGTCTAGCAAAGGTGAAATTGGAGTAAGAATTATGAATGCATCATAGTTATGATTTAATACTAGCAAACATCTACCCAGTGTTAACAGAGAGATAAAACTGACAAACTATCTATATACACAAATTTCAACCCCTTTTACCTTTCTTTAAAAAAGGAGATGGAATGTATAAGGAAGAATGTTCCATTAACCTGAACACAATCCATATTTTCATCTGCATGTCCCCCCCATCTTTTCTTCCTTTCCTTTCCACAGCTACATCTCATGCTTGCTTCGTATTCTCTCCTTTTTATACATTCTTGGCTGTTTCCCCCAACATTTTTTACAATTTTTCTGATTCCCTTCCCCCTTTTGACCATTGTTTTCTTTTACTGCATTCTCATTCCCCGGTCCTTGTCAAAAATGATTGAACTGGTTGCTCCAGGGCACAGGTATTTTAATATAACGATACCATGCTCAGGAAGTTCACACCTTCTGCACCTGTATGTTTTGTTTAGTTTCCACTTTGAGAACACTGGATCATGGAATATGGTTCCACTGTGAAAGCCACTTCTTTCCAGTTCTTATTAGGCAACTTTTTGGCTCTATCCATCACAAATGTAGAGGTCACCCACAAAGATCAGAACACATCTGCTACAAATTGGAAAGGCTATTTCCACAGTACTTTTCCCAGGAATTTAAATTAGAAGGAGTTTTGAATTTACAGGGGGGATTGGAAAGTGACTAAATTGGTAAGATTGCTGAATTAGCAGACCACTCGGGGAGTATGTGTGTAGGGAGATGCATTTGGATTGGATCAATCACTACTTAAATTGGAGGTGGACATCTCTGGCAAAGACGGATCCTAAGATAGCTGCCAGCTGCTCTTCTGTGGATAGCAATAATGGGTTGTAAACAAAAGGGGTTTTTGTTTTTTTAAATTAAATTACTTAGTACTTTTCATAATATAAAAACTGCCAGGATGTCCAAGAGGATTCTGAGGTAGACTTTTGATTCTGAATGCCCACACTGATTAAACACACTGCCTATCAAGATGGAAATTGCTATCAGAATCAAATTTTTGGTTGGCAAAGTAGTATGGGCTCTTCAGATGTCTGTTAAGACTCTACTTATTTACATTTTAGCTACAATGATCAAGCCTCAGTCTGATTTGTTTCTAGATATAGACTGAACCTCTCTAGTCCAGCACCCTCAGGTCCTGACTTGGTGTCAAACCAGATAATTTGTTGGACCACGAGATTTCAATAGTGTCTAGCAACATTACCAACACTTCCACTGCTTACTGGGCTCTTAGAAAAAAAGGAAAAACTATGTAGCACTTTAAAGACTAACAAGATGGTTTAATAGGTGATGCGCTTTCATGGGCCAGACCCACTTCCTCAGATCATATTCTGGAAGAGAATTGGCATGACCATATATACCAAAGGAATACAATGAAAAAAGTTATGATCTGAGGAAGTGGGTCTGGCCCACGAAAGTGCATCGCCTATTAAACCATCTTGTTAGTTTTTCCTTTTGTTTTAGCAAAATAAGACTAACACGGCTACCTCTCTATTACTATTGGGCTCTTAGAAGACATTTAGGGGTACATTAGAGCCAAACAACAGTCCAGAACATTGGGAACCAGGACTGGTGGCTGTAAACAGACTTTATGGGTCCACAGGAAACATGGCCACACCCATGGTAAGTGGACATCCAGCTAACTAAAATCATGCCAGACCCCGGATGTTGCCAGACCATAAAATGCCAGAAGTTCAACCACTACATTTAGTCAGTCACAGAATGATAATGTAGGGCTGGAAGTGACCTTGAGAAGTCATGAAGTCCAACCCCCTGCACTAAGGAAAAACCATGGAACCCTAGACCATAGGTTCCCAAACTGGGGGCGTGCCTCCCTGGGGGGGCATGAAGAAATTCCGGGGCGCATACACCCAGCCCCACCCCAAGAAAGCACCCAGTCCCTCTGGTTAAAAAAAAAAAAAAAAAATTCAGAAAATACCATGTGACATGTCCGATATTTTCCTTTTATCCTGGCTTGGGCGTCTGCCGGAACATGCGCAGCTTCGGCTGGCGGGGATTGGGGGTGGGGAGGATGGAGCCTCCCAGGACAGATTTCAAAATGGCCACCTTAAAAGGGCAATGCCTGCTCTGCTCTTAAAAGGGCAACTTTTTTTTTTTTTTTTTTTTTTTTTAAAAGACACTGGTCCCGGGAATTAAAGGGGTTGACTGTTTTTCGGCCTTGGTCAGTTCCTTTTTTGTGTGTGTGTTTTTGCTCAACAAGTTTTGCTGCTTTTTTTTTTTTTTTTTTGGAGGAGGGAGGGGAGAATGAGGGTCTCTCAAAAATCAAAAAGGGGGCGTGATGCCAAAAAGTTTGGGAACCACTGCCCTAGACAATCCCTGATAAGAAGTTTACCCAACATGTTTTTAAAAGCTTCTAATGATGGGGAGCTACAACCTCCCTTGGGAGCCTATTCCAGCGTTGGATTTACCACAAAAGCCTTTATGAACAGGGGAGGTGAATCTCGAGTACTCAAGAATGTCTTATTTGGGCATCAAGATTGCCATGTATAGACCTCCGGATAATAATTGAGACAGACAAATATTCTCCCTCAAAAAAAAATTAAAGTAACATCCTTTGGGAATTTCATTTTAATCTTTTCCCACCTGAAAATATTAAATTTGGCCACACAGGCATTCTATCAGTACTCTCTTGACAACTGTTGAGCAGACTGAGTCTACTATCCTCGCACACTATTTACGTTAACTACTAACATAGTGCTCAGCCTTGTAGACGAGGCAGAAAAAAAAATGGCCTCTGGCCCAAGGATTTTACAATCCCACTGGACCAGATTATACAGTTTGAACACTAAGAAATCCAGAGATAGATACCATCTTGGACTCTTATGTGAAAGGGTGGCTGACAACATTCTTATTGGAGTGGGTTAGTGAGTACATACCCCAGAAGAGAACAGATTGGCTTCAGGATCAGAAAAAGAAGGCTCTTTAAAAGATAATTGCAGTTACATAGTCAACAGTAAAGTTTTGTTTATTTCCCAAGAGGCATTTTAAAAAAGTTTGATCATCTTTCATAACCTAGGAAATATTACTCAGGATTAAAGCTATTAAGGATTAAAATATTTCAAAAAAATGCAGAAAAAGTTGGGACCACTGCATGGAGTTTGGATTTCAAGTAGGATTTTTATTGTGGGCTTAAACCAGTCTCCTCTATCTAGCTTGCAGAGCAGACTTCACAGGGCATACCCCAGAAGCAAAACAAAGTTGAAATCTTCAAGTTCTGAAGCAACTCATTCTGTACAGAATATGAATCAGATCAAGAGGCTAGGAGGATGACGTAACTTTCATTTAATCTTCTTATCTCTAGGGGAAAGATAGTCTAATGGCCACAATCTGGGTGAGCAAGCCAACCTCAGTTACTCAGTTACAGACATTGTATATGACAGACTAAATTCTAGCACTTGCTCTTGCTAGATGAGAAAAATCAATTTTTCCCGATAGTGAAGTGTCATTGCTCTGAATTGGGTGTTTGATGGGATGGATCTTTTTCTTGAGACCCAACTCAATGGGTTTGGCACCCAGTTTGCATCAAGCTGGAGTGTAAGTCTACCACACGTTAGCGTGCCATGCATTAGGTGCTCATAAAGACAAGTTCTGGAATATGCAAAAATTTTGCTTACAACAAGAACAGCAGAAGAATAGTGATAGTGTATAAATGGCCTTACCATTAAGGGAGGCAGAGCTTTTAAGATACCTTCATAAAAAGGGAGGTTTCTTCTTCACAGCCACTTGAGTGGGACACTGACATCTTCTACAAAGCTTATTTTTAATTCATGTTGGAACAGAGAGAGTTTGATTTTGAGGAAAGAGTCCCTTGGCTTCTAAGGGACCTGAAAAAGCCCTGAAGATTTGGAGTAAGCAATGGAACAAGAGGGACTCTTGAAAGACAGCTTCCCAAACTTCAGGCCAGGTTTAGGCGAAGGTGTTGTAGAGCGGGAGCACAAGAAAAAAAAAAAAACCCCAACAACATGATTTTGTTTTAAGTGCCACCATTTTCTAGGGACATATGCAATCTGGCGGTGGAGATTAAAATCTATCATTGTAAGGCACACTCGGTCATCTTGTCTACATGTTCTGCTTATAAATTTAAGCTTCCAAGCTGACAAGTTATAACGGTTGAGAATAATCACTTCTGACACTTCTAGGAGCAAAAGGAGAGAAGTTCATCATCCACTCGATTTTACTCAGTGACAAATGGGTGAACTGTTCTAATTAACTTTTAGCTAGAGGTTAAGCTAAATTGAAACAGTAATAATTCATCTCAGCCACCAGCTCTCTCCCCCCAGCTCTGGTGGAACATATGTCTCTCTACTGATTGTCAGCCTCTTTAGATACAAACATCCTGCTTCTCAATACTAAAACTCCATTCACCAAAATGCCAGACATATTACTAGAATCAGTCTTATTTTACAAGTGCATGTAGAGAGTGTATTTGAAACACATTTCTTCCTTGTCCTATGCTGATGCATTTGAAATGACCAACTTTTCACTCTAAGCTTTGACTATCTTGGAATATTTCCAAAAATTTTGTTCTGTATCGCCAAGTATTTTAGAACATAACTGCAGCTTTCTGAACTATTAGTAATCAGATATTCCTCTGATTCAGAAGTTGGGGGAATATAACAAAACATCTGTATGCTATGTGATTTTTCCTGTTGCAGCTAGTAAAACACGATGATACTTTCAGAGCATTTAAAGGGCTAAAACAAGGGAAAACAGCCTGATAGGATAGCATCTGTGTGCCGATGTAGCCCTATACCAACAAACCTAATAACATGCAACCAGCATCTTTTTCCTCAATTTACTTTCTTCAGAATAAATAACATGCCCTCAGAGAGGATCCAAGTCCCTCATCAATTATTTAGAATTACAAACTCAAGACACTGTTCAATCAGTTTTTCCTTTCCCATAAGCAAGAGCAAAAAATACCAACACTCTATATCCTGGCTAGTACAGGCCGTCCTTGCTCTAAGTCCAAGATATGTTCCAAAAAAACTCAGACTTACAGCGAAACAACTTAAAGCGGGAATTTTTTTCCATGCAGCTGACTTTCATTTGCACAAATTGGGTTTTTTGTGTGTAAGACTTAAGAGTGGGGAATGGGAGGACTTACAGTGCATTAGTTACTACAAGCATCAACGACTTTAGAGCTCAACGGATATATACCAGGGCAACTTATAGCGGGGGACACCCTTTATCTCAATCCTGTCCCTCTCCTCAAAGGCCAGGCAAAACAAGTTCAGTGTGTGCTGAAAGACGACAAAGGCAGAAATCACACTGGAGGGAAGGCTTCCCTCAAGCCCTTATAGCTCCCACTTATGTATTATATCAATGAGGATTTTAACACCTGCAGCTGTAGCAAAATAAAAAAGGGAGACAAAATTTCAGACAGGATGTTCCCAGGTCATTTCAGGCAGGCTTTAGAAGTCAAAGCCAGCACCTTAAAACCTACCACAGAGCTCACAGGGTAAGCAGGGCAGGTCCCAGAGGGCTCCATGTGCTCTCTCTATAGGACACTATGCTTGTCCTCTGAACACAGCTCTCTGTCAGCCCCCCAAGTAACAATTTACATAATAATTACAATCTGATGGCAACAGTGCCCCTCTGAGCTACATGGCAGATCTCTGCTTCAGTGTTCTGCTCTTTTACATACACGGGGATATCTCGGAAGTTACTGAAAGGAGAATGGATCCATTCACACCGCTGTAAATCAGAATGGACTCCATAGAAGGAAGTTGTTCCTCATAGGGAAAATTATACCCGAGTCACATTGTGTTAACAAGAGACTAACCAAAACCAGTCTTTTTGTACAGTGCTCTGGAACAGCGCTATAAATTGTGTATAAAGAGCTAAATTGTATGTACTTTCAGATCCACACATCATATGGATCTGGAAGTAACATTATGCTTATTTGTTGTACACAGAAACCAGCTTAGCACCAAGGATGTTAAGTAGCAAGTAAATGACTAATTGTGTACTTGATACAATTTGATACAGAGGCAGCATGGGGAGAGGAGGAGAGGAGGGAGAATGTAAGTAGTTGACAAATCAACTACTTTTTTTTTACATCCCTACTTAGCACAGGTGATTAATAATTTGATCAAAGTTGGCAAATTAAAAACTTGTTA
This sequence comes from Rafetus swinhoei, assembly GCA_019425775.1. Classification (NCBI taxonomy): domain Eukaryota; kingdom Metazoa; phylum Chordata; order Testudines; family Trionychidae; genus Rafetus; species Rafetus swinhoei. Next base: position 59,686,183 of record CM033437.1, read on the forward strand.
CTGGACAAGTAAACCCATACAATTTGTTTAGTTACCTAATTTCTCTAAACCCAGCTCAAGTTTATATAGCAGTTTGAAATTTGTTATGGTTGACTGTTTTCAGCAATTAAGCTGTCAATTTCATTAATAGCTAGGGTCAATGTTAATCTCCGTCATTTAGCCAATGCTAATTGTAATTCCTCACCACAATAATGTATACATACTTCTCAAAAGGGAAGTATTTCAATGGGAAATCTTATTTACATGTACTTACTGAGATTGAACCATTGTCTAGACCTACGGACAGCCTTCTTGTTTCCGGGTTAAAAGACATGCATGAACATGGAGCTGAAAAAAATGAACATGTTGATGAAATTAACAAAACCATGATTCTCATTGATCTTGAATCTCTGGAACACCTATCTAGCTAACACACTTATGGTGCTATTCTTTATTTTACTTAAGACAGAAAAGCATAAATATACTCTTCCTGTAATGCTATTCATTAAACCCTGTTACATCAGGAAATAAATGAGAAGCTAAACAACTATTCCTTACTTCACGATCCCCCCTCCCCACACCATGAAGATATTAAAACAGAAAAATGTTATACAAAAGCAGTTGTGGTGTTAAAAACCTCTCAAATAATATTAAAGACATTTCAGGTTTAAAGGTCTGTGAATTTAACAGAATGGCTGAAGTTAATTTTCTACATTTTCTGATCTTCAGCTATAAAGTAATATAATAGCATTTCTAAGGTTTACATCCCATCATTTAAAATTCCTGAATGGACTAAACTCCTATGGACTGAAATGTCACTGAGATTCAACAAAACTACAGATAGACAAGTGTAGTTACATTATGGACTATCAATCACTTCTATTATAATTAGATTATTTTGAAACCAATGACTAAAAGTATGATCAAAATAATAATATAAAACCCTAGAAACGCATTACCCTACGCAATTACCACACTACAAATTCTTTCTGTATATACTCTTGCAGCTTACTTTTTAATAGTTCCTTATGCTGCTTGAGAATCTGGTGATGTTAACATGTTGGTGTAGACAATCAAAATTTTCTACTAAGAATTAGAGTAATGTTTGCTCATTGTTAATAGATAGCGCAGTGATTGTTTTGTTTGCCTCTTGATACCGCAGCTGGTGGCCGTAAGTCTCAAGTTTCTGCAGGACAGGTTCAAGATTACAACTGACAATCTTAGCAGAGGGACTAAGAATTACTGCTCCCTCTGATTTTTATCATTATTCTTGTGATCAACATGGAATTAATGACCTAAAGATTTTTAGTTTTGCTATACACTGGATTTTTATATTCTGTATCTTGTAAACCCTCCCCTGCCCTCCCCTTCCCACCACAGCCATCCCCAGCCAGGTATGTGCACTTGCTTTTATAAATAGTGAATACCTTACATATTTTCAGCTTGTTTTCTCAATTGCTTTAAACAAACATTCTAGATTAGTAATCAAAACATTCATCAATTCACTGGATCTGCCATGTTCTTTAGATTGTGGTATAATCAGATGAAGGAAAGAGTACAAAACAGTTTTTGTTGGACATTTAACCGAAACTGCACCACTACATGAGTTTATTAATTTATTTATCAAAGGGAGAATTCAGAATAATGTATAACAAAAATCTCCAAGTGCACAACAGAGAATCAAGTAGATCAAGAGTGGCTCTGTTGTTTTTTCCTCTATTTTTGGACTGTTTAATTTGATGTTCAATGAATAGAGGAAAAAAGGCTTCAGTTTAAAAAAGGAAGCTGTCACGGTAAAAAAGTACTTTGTTGATGATACTAGCTCCATCAGAGATTATTAAAGTGAAATTGGTGAATAGAAAAGTTTACTTTTCACCATTTTGCCATTTACTCTGTGGATTTAAAGCAATTTCAGAGCAGTGAAACTAATCTGGTCAGTCTGACCTTCTGGGTAAGAGGTCATTTCCATGACTGGTGCATAGGCACAATGCTGTTATGCCTGGGTTTCTAACACTGCAGGGCAGTGTTTAAAGAAAATGCTTACTCTTAAAAAAAAACTTAAGGAAAAAGTTTGTATTTTTATATCATATCAGATTACATAAATGCCACCCACACCCTACATTTTAAGGTCCAGCACTAGATAGAGACTAACCTAAAGAACCTTTACTACAATTGCAAATACCGTTAACAGTTCACAGAAAATCAGTCAAGTGCTGGGGTCCTATAAGATACTTACTTTTCAAGTTGTGTTTCTTTCCTAATACACACTTGACTAAATGTGTCAGTAATGCAAGCTGGTCCCCCCTTCCCCCACCCCAATTAAAAAAAAAAGCTTTTGGATAAAGTTATTCAAAAGCACTTAAACAACATAGGCTTGGTATAACTACTTCTCAGGGTTTTGTTTTGTTTTTTTAAAACTATACTTATACTGCTACCACCCTAGTGTAAATGCAGTTATATCTGTTTACAAAGATACTGTAACAACTTACTGCCTTACCCACATAAAGCACTTATTTTACTGGTTTATTTATGTTCATCACAGATGACTGAGCGGCTTCAACTGTACTAGTAGAAAGTGCTACTGCTTCTCTGCAGATAAGCCCTTAAGTGCTTGCTTCCCATGGAAACTGTTTGAGTCTCATTGACATAAATGCTTTGAAAATAGTACTTAAACTGGCAAAATATTTATAGGCTAGTGAAATTTTTACCCACAGGACCAGTCATTTTCTTTAAGCCCTCTCCTTTAGTCTGATTAAGGAATGATCCATTAACCTTTCTGCCACTGTAAAGACTGGAGGTGGTGTATTTTGTTCATTTACTTATAAATATGACATAAGTGACCCACACTTAATGTGCTCATTTTCACCTTCTTAAACTGTAAATTAAGAACATAAGAATGGCCATACTGCAGTGCTTCCCAAATGGTGTTCCGCAAAACCATAAGGGTTCCGTGAGAAAATTCCATTACAATAACATTTTATAATTAAAAAAATATTTAAGCAATTATGAATTTTATTGAAAACAATTTTCATTTGTGTTTGCCACGTTAAGTGTCCCAGTGTAATGCCAGCTTAGCCAGAGTGGGGACGATGATGTCACTACTCAGCGCTGATGTCCATATATTACTGTTATTAGGGGTTCCGCATAATTCTTCCAAATTTAAAAGGGTTCCGTGGCCAAATAAAATTGGAAAACACTGCCATACTGAATCAGACCAAAGGTCCATCCAGCCCAGTATCCTATCTGCCGACAGTAGCCAATACCAGATGCCCCAGAGGGAGGGATCACAACAGGTAATCCTCATGTGATCCCTCCCTGGTCTCCCACTTCCAGAGAAACAGAGGCTACGGACACCATTCCTACCCATCCGGGCTAATAGCCATTGATGGACCTAACCTCCATGAATCTATCTAGCTCTTTTTTGAACCCTGTTAAAGTTCTAGCCTTCACCACATCCTCTGGCAAGGAGTTCCACAGGTTAACTGTGCTATGTGAAGAAAAGCTTCCTTTTGTTTTAAACCTGATATCTATTAATTCCATTTGATGACCCCTAGTTCTTATGCTATGGGAATGAACAAATTATGTGTTCTATATTCCACTTACGATACATTCTCTGTTACTAATCCCTAATCATCCTTTGAGATGGGATACAACCAATACTGATTTTATTTAAAGCTAACATCCGATAGGCAGAGCAGGTTACCTCCTTGTACTCAATGGAAACTCCACTCTCCTCCATTAAAGTGCGTGCTCTATCCCATTCCGCACTCTTTTAGCATATTTCTCTTCACTACACTGTTTCCTTTTCATAATTTTAAGACCACTTGTATGCAAAAGTAAAACTGAACAGTGCTCAAATGTTTAGGACTAAAAGTCTTCATGAATGTGTAGAAGGAGGATCAGCTGCCTTTACAATGGACCTCTGAAAGATAGCTAAAGAATGCTGCTGCTAAGACATGTAGTGAACATGACAACTATATTGTTTTTCACTTCTCCCCAGTTAGCCATACAGATCAGCAGTGCCCCCTTAAGTCTGTGAGTTTTCACTGTCTGTCTATTTCCTCAGATGTAATCATCTATCAAGCTTGAGAAGGGTGCCATTCCAAAAGCTAGGCTCATCAACAGCTCTTTATTTGGCTCCATGATACCAGACATCCATCATCTGATGACTGCCCATCAGAGACACTGCTCTCAATTTGTCCATTCAAAGAAACTTCACACAGCAAAGTTAGGAAAGCATGCCCCCCTCGGTTAAACAATTCAAAAATTTCATTCCAATGCTCTCCTGCATTTTGTTTTCATTCCATGTCTGAGATCTATTTTGCTTTCAATGCATCTTCTGATATCTGATTCCATATTCTGATATTTTCAATATGTATTAATGACTTTCTGTAGGCCTTGTACAAAAGTAACTCAAACAGCTGACATCTGGCTTAGTCCTGTGGCTCACCCTCCTTCCCCCTCTTCCTCATATTGCCCCTTCCAGCATATTAACAAGCAACAGGCACCAATAAGAATCCCGTATGTCTGAGTTTCGAGTAGTGATGCCAGTGGGATGGCTATGCTTGGGAGCTGGGATTTCAGCACATTCTGGTAGCAGAGGGTATGTCTACACTACAGTGTTGTTTCGAAATATCTTATTTCGAAATAGTTAATTTGAAATAGCTTATTTTGAAGTAACACATCTACACACAAAATGCATTTCGAAATAGCGCATCCACACTGAGTGGACACTGAATTGCATCAAAGGCCGGCCGGAACTAGGTCCAGCAGGGCATCAGGTCAGGAGTTTATTTGTGTGGCTGCTGCCTGAGGCCATCTGAGGTCTGTGCTTAAAGGAACCCCCACCCCGGGCAGCCAGTTCTCAATTTTCCCTGCTTGCCTGCCTACCTCGATGAGGGACAGCAAAGCATTTGTATCTCTGTGTGCTCTGGTTGCCCTCACTTGGAACACCACAGCACTCTGCAACATGGAGCCGGAGCTGCCTCTGGGCACTCTGGTGCTTCTTGTGAATGCGTTGATGCAAGCCTGGTTGCACTTTCTGCAAGCTGCCATCCAGGAGGTCCATCGGGGGGCTGTCAGTATCCAGCAGGCCCTGCAGGAGAGCTTCCACCCTGAGGAGCACTAAGAACCTCCCTGGTCTGCTCCACTGGGGGCTTGTGCTTCATTCCTCCCCCACATCGTTCCACTTACCCTCCCAGCCCCCCTTCCTGATGTCAAATAAAATACATGTATTTTCATGAACACAAACTCTCTTTATTTAACAAAACTGGGAGGGAGGGAATGAAACTGGTGAGACTGGAGAAAGGAGGTGGGAGAGGGGAGGAAAGAGGGTGGGAAAGGGGAGGGGAAAACCTGGGAGGAGGGAGGTGGAAGGGGGAAGTAAGGGGAAAAAAAAAAGGGAGGGGAAGCTCAGGGTTGGAGGTCTTGCTGGACCAACTTGATTTTCATGCGAACCTGCTCCTAGGTTTGCATGTGGCCTTTGGTGGCCAGGCTGGCAGCTATCCTGCCATAGATGGCCGTGTTCCTCCGTCTAGTGCGGAGATCATGGACGTTGGGGGCATCCCCCCAAACCTAAGTAAGGTCCACCCTGATCTCCACCCTAGACCAGGCTTCTCCAGGCCCTGGCAGGCTCCCGGGAGCTGGCAGACTGCTCCTGGGGGAGTGGTGGAGGGCTGGCTGCCAGTGGCTTGCTAGCTCATGTTTTGGGGCCACTGGGTCAGGGGCAGTGACTGCTGGCTCTGGGCCGGCAGGCTTGGAGCTGGCACAGGCACGGTGGCCAGAGTCAACCCCTTTAAGGGCTCCAGGGAGGGATGGGAGGGAGAGGAGTGTTCTTGTTTGAGGCTGGAGTGACCACCAGGGCACCCTGAGAAGGCTGGAGGCTCCCTATTTCGAAATAAGTGTCTATACAGCACTTATTTCAAATTAGCTATTTCGAATTTGGTGTTATTCCTTGCAGAATGAGGTTTACCAAATTCGAAATAAGTGCTCCACTATTTTGAAATAGCGGTTTGGCTGTGTAGACGCTAGTAAAGTTAATTCGAAATAACAGCTGCTATTTCGAATTAACTTTGATGTGTAGACATACCCAAAGATACATCTTTTCCGCCACTTATACCCCTAACAAGTCTTTTTAGATACTCGCTGCTTTAATGCTGCTTTCTCCTGGCTAGAGAAGCTAAGGGCAACTGTATTGAAGAAAACAGCAATGCCACTCCATGCTCAGGCAGCAAGGTCACTCCTGGTATAAGAGATGCATGGGCATTGGGAGTTACAATCACTTGTGTCCTATCCAATAGCTTTCAGACTCAGGATATAGAAAAGACACAATGTGTATCAATTCAGCAGCCAATATCCCAGAACCCTAAGGTTCACAGGAATGGAGAACCGCTTTTGGGTTGGGGGCTGCTGACCCACAGAAGAAAAAAAAAAAAAAAGTCAGTTGGGGAAAGAAAACCAAACCAACCGTCACTGACGTGGCCCCCGACTGAGAAGGAGAAAGACACTCCCCACATTCTCCTCACACACCAGAGCTTGGCAGGCCCAGGCTAGAAGATTGTGTGATCCAGCATTAGGGATGTTAAATATCAGTTAATTGAATAGTTGATTAACCTCATGGATTCTTATCGGTTACTCAGGCAGGGTCAGCAGCCAATGTGCTCTGGCACCACTCCCTAGGAGCCTCCTGCCACTCCGCACTGCTGCCTCTGTATCAGAGGCAGCAGCGCAAAAGTGCCAGGCGGGAACTGGTCTACGAGGGGAGCCAATTTAAAAACCAGTTCCCCACGTGGACTGACTGCCTGTTGCCCCGTGCTGCTGCCTCTGATACAGCCCAATGCAAGCCAGAACCAAGTCAGGCTGCCTGCCTGCCTGCTAATGCACTTTAAATGCAGAGCTGCAGCGGGGGTAGGTCCCAACCCAGCGCGAGCCAGGACTGAGCGAGGCTGCTGGCCAGCCTGCTAAAAAAATTTACTGGCAGAGGGGGGAATGCATGTAGTCTACAGCATTAATCTATAAGCTTTTGCCAATTGGTTAATCAACTACACTATTACATCCCTATCCAGCACCATGGGAGCATGTTGGGGGTGGGGGAAAGAGACTGGAGCACCAGTGCTGACTCTCTCATTGTGGGGGAGCCTGAAGCTCTGGATCCAGACAAGCCAGGGGCCACACCCAGCGCCCAGCCTTAGGTACCCTGCTTCTGATTATATTTGTATGCACTTAAAAGCATGTGTGAGTATTAAGATGAAGACTGTCTTGATGTGTAAACTTCACGAAAACTAATGAAGGACTGCACCTGAGTGTGTCACTGTGTGCATGTTATGTTTACTCATCTCACGAGATTGGAGTATTGGAAATGTACAAGACTGCCAACTTCAAAGGATGCATTGTAGTTAACAATGGAAATTCACAGACTGCATTTAATCATCAAAGGAAGAACCCATGCTGTGAATGAAAGCATCTGCCAGAGTGCAGGATCTATTCTGATAATATATTTCCAGGGAAGGCAATCGAACATTTATCTCTGATCGGTTTTCTTTGCTAATAAGGTGGAATACTGAACAAGTGAACAGGAATCCAAAGAATTACTCTGAGTAACCCTGAGGAACTTTTGGTAATTTAACTAATTACTGAAACATTAAGAGTTGTAGATTTAGAACCTTTGACTCAGCTCTTAAATGTATTTTACCTACTTTAACCTCTCAATAACTCATTTCCTTTTCTTAATTAATAAATCTTTAGTTTATTAGAGAAATTGGCTGCCAGAATGGTTTTTGTTGTGATGTAGAGAATATCCATTGACCTGGAGTAAGTGAGGGACCCTTTGAGGTTGGGAGTAACTTAATGAGATGTGATATTTGATATAGTGACCCGTATAACAAAGGCCAGCTGATCGTGGAGTGAACATTTGTTACTAGTTTGGCAAAATCTAATTGGTAGACTATACGACCAGTTTTGTGTGTATGACGTGACAGTCTGACCTGAAAGTGGCAACTTTGAGCCATTTCAGACAATGTGACAAGTGATGTAGGCGGCAGAATTCAGATGCTACAGGTCCATTGGGCTTAAAGATCAGAAGGCAGAAAGAAATCTGAAGTTTCCCTGCTCAGAACTGATGTGAGAGAACTAATATTTTCTCAGGACACCTGACATTTGCAGAGACACAAAACCCAAACCCATTAGGAATAGAGGATTTGAGACGAGAGCAAAAATCTTAAACACAAGTGTATAAAAATATCAGCCAAAGAGATGAATGCTATACTGCTAGGGCATCTGTTGCAGCACTGCATTAGCTAAGGGAACACAACTGTTCAGGAGAGATTAAACAGAAGTGCAGCTACTGGAAGTCACAGCTTCACTGGCTTCATTGGAGCTTCCTAGTTGTACCCCAGCAGAGGATGTGCCCAGTATTTTTTTGAGCAATATACTGAATACACACACACACACACACACACCCCACACCCCACTCAGGCACTGAGATTCCCACAAGCTCACTCCTGGACACTAAATGGGATTAAGAAGAAACAGCCTGCCAGGGACACCTGCAAACCAAGGTGAAAGTAACCAGTGCACTGCTCCGGGATGCACCAGCTACGAGACTGCCAGCTGGGCATGGGGCTCTGGATGTTCCAGCACTGGGGACTCAGCAGACTGGGAAGCGCGGAGGCCACACACTTCCAGCCCTCAGGTCCCCCCACACTCTACAAGTCTCAGTCCTGAGCCTTCGTCCCACTCCAATCAACTGCACCCTTCTCACCCCTGCTCTCAGCCCCCCTCACACCCTGCAATCCTCTGCCCTGACTCCTGAACTAGGGATGTTAAATAGCATTTAATCAGATAATCGAGTAATCGATAATTTCCATAAACTACTTGATTTGTCGATAAGTGGGGAACTGCAGAGCCACAGCAGGATTAGCTCCCAACCCTGGGAGCTAATCCCACTGTGGCTCTGCCTTTTAAATGTATTAAGAGCTGACAGGCTCTTAATACATTTAAAAGGCAGATGGTAGTGGGGAACTGGGTGCAAGCCGGGAATCGGTTGATTCCTGGCTCACGACCAGTCCCCTGCTATGCCTCTGACTCCCTTGCCTCCACCTCGTCCCACCTCTCCCGCAGAGACGGCGGTGCTGGGGAGAATTGGCTTTTAAGCCGGGGTGAGAAGGGTTGCAATACAATAATATCAATACGAAATTTAAGTTACTTTCTCCTCTGGAATCCTTCTCAAATAGGATAACTGGGCTATTTCCCCTGCTGAGCATGTATTTGATATGTTCCAAATGGAAAATAAATATGTGTGTGTGTATGTATGTATGTATGTATGTATGTATTTATTGGAAACTCCTGCTGCAGGATGTTCAAAACCCATCAATACAACTATGCTTTGCTAAGGGCCCAAGCTTACAAGCAATCGCTGTGGCATTAAATACTGAGTAGGTACAGAACATTTCCCAGTAAGGAGATGGGCCTGTCAATAAGTGCTGAAACAGAGGAAACCTTTGTTTTTAACATACAAAATATTCTCATGCTGGGAAAGCAAGGCTCAGGGAGGAAAGGACAGGTGAGAGGAGTGTTGTGAGATAGTAACTCCAATTCACAGAGTACCACTGATTTTCAGTACACTATAAGCAGGTTGGATTGCCAATAGAATTCACACACACAGCTCAGACTTAACCCTCTCACGCTTCCTGATTTTCTGTATTGGTAGCACATAAGCAGAATGCAAAACGGCCTTGGCCTAAGCTTTCTCCCTAAAATATCTGCGCGGAAACTAGCCTCTCTTTTTAAAAAAAAAAAAAAAAAAAAAAAAATTACTCCCCACTTATGTTTACATCTGTATGGACAGACTTTAGGAGCCATTTCTGTTAAGGAGTCTGCATCTTGTCAGGGGTTAAACATGCTGCATCAGCAAAGAATTCCTTCCAGCCGGTTACATCAGAATGGCCATACAGGGTCAGACCAAAGATCCAGTATCCTGCCCTCCAACAGTGGCTAATGCCAGGTGCCCCTAAGGGAATCAACACAACTGGTAATCATCAAGTGATCCCTCCCCGTCACCCATTCCCAGCTTCTGACAAACAGAGCCTAGGGACACTATTTTTGCCCATCCTGGCTAATAGCCATTGATGAACATATCCTCCTTGAATTATCTAGTTCTTTTTTCAACTCCGTTAAAGTTCTGGTCTTCACAACATCCCCTGGCAAGGAGTTCCACAGGTTGACTGTGCAATTTCTGAAGATCTACTTCTTTCTGTTTTAAATCTGCTACCTATTCATTTTATTTGGTGATCCAGAACCTGTGTTATGGGAATAAGTAAATAACTGTTCCTTATTTACTTTCTCCAACATCGGTCATCATTTCATAGACCTCTATCATAGCTCCCCGCAGTCCCCGAGACTCTCCTCTCTAAGATGAAAAGTTCTGGTTTTATTCATCTCTCCTCATATGGCTGCCATACCTCTAGAGTCTTTTCTGAAAATTGGTGTCACATGTTATGATTTACAGGATAGGTTACAAACCACAGTTAGCAGTTCCTCAATTTCACATTTGAGTTCTTTCAGAACTCTTGGGTGAATGCCATCTGGTCTTAATGACTTATTACGGTTTAGGTTATCAATTTGTTCCAATACCTTCTCTACTTACAACTCAATTTGGGACAATTCCTCAGATTTTTCATTTGAGAAGAATGGCTCAGGTTTGGGACTCTCCTTCAATTCCTCAGCCGTGAAGACCAATACAAAGAATTCATTTTGTTTCTCTGTAATGACCGTGCATGGCACCCGTTGGGTTTATCATTTATAAACTTTCCTCTACAACTAATGCAACACTTCTCAACAAGGTAGACTTGCCACACTGGAGAAGACCACTGGCCCGGAAGTTTAGTATCCTGCAGTAGGCAATACCAGATTTTTGCCCAGTAAGCATTTTAAAGGTTATCTGAAAGGTCTTTACAGGACCCTCCTTAGCCTTGACTGACCCCACCCTCCCTTTAATGACAGAGTTTTATACTGGATTGAATTTTGTTGATTTGCATGCATCACATTCATATATAAATCACCTGACAGAGTGATTCTAGTTTCCTCTTGCTGCACTGTAATCTCCCCTCTCTGGTACTCTCAATGGCATTCAGAACTTTGTGTGCCATCCTCCACTCTCTTGCACACAGATCTTCCCTTCTACTCATGACTTCTCCCACACCCTTCACTCACCTCCAGTTGTCTTTACCACTTCCATGCCTGGATACTGCACCCTCAGTTTGCCCCTCTCTTCTAATGGAGCCAAATTCCACCAGTTTCCCCCATTGACTCAGTTCACAAACTTAGTGTTTCTCATCCCTTTTCTCTTCCTTCCATTACCTGTATCCAGGGATATGCTGAGATCTCTTTTCTGATCTTCCTCTACATCAGCATTTATGGAACACACATTACTGCTTAATTTTGACAAATGATATAGCCATCTTCCCCCCTCCCTTTGTTTTTATAACATTTTCCTTTCTGGTTTCTCTGAACTTCCCCCTTCCTGCCCCTCCAGGAAGCTGTTAAAAAATAAGCATTTTTCCCCACTGCTCTGATCAGGTCACTGCCTTCTTCAAACCATATTACTTCATTTTTTTGATCTCCTCTTAATTTCAAGGCTTTGGACAACTCTACTCCTGCCTATAATTCTGTCCACTTCCTCCTGCTTTCTATTCTTTATTTAGCTCATTGATGGTGGACAAATGTGCTTGACATCTGCAGATGCAACTCCTGTGACAGAGCGGCCACATCACTTTCCCAGTTCTTTATGCTATCAGAACCCACATGCCAGAAGATTAAGCTAATCTCAAATTGCCCTCCAATCCAAAACTAATGCATCCCCTTTCCTACTCTCCTTTTTGTTTCTTCATTGATACCACCTCTTTGGGAATGTCCTCCTGCCTCTTACGTACTGGACAACCCTCTCTTCCAGAACCTCTCTCAATAAAAGACACTTCACTTGATCTGCAGAACTCCCTGTGCCACCTGCAACTCATACACATGTATCTGAACTAGACTGTCATCTGTTCAGGGTACAGACAGTGTTTTTTTACTTTTTAGAAAAGAAATCGCTACTACTAGGACTTGATCTAGTAACAGAAACAAAGGAGAAATTTTACAAATTATCAAATAATTAAAATTTAGAAAGATAGGGAATTTGGTAACAGTTCACAACTTGGTAAATAAGCTTCAGAGAACCCTGACATTTAGCTCAGGCATAGTATCTAGCACACATGGTGAGTTCTCCAAAAGGTCACAAGCTCAGAGGTACATGTCCTGGTCCAAAGAAGTCAGTTGGCGAATACACAGTAAACAAAGAACATCCAAAACTACTTACATGGCATTGCATGGTATATGCTAGGCCAGTATTGCCCACTCTCTCTCTTCAGCCACACACGGACAGTTCTGTAGAGGGAAAGTAAGTCATTCATATTAATTTTCAAGTGAGCGCTAAAGAAAATTACTAGATAAATAGCCTTTAAAATTAGAATGTTTTGTCCAGAAAACAAAATATAAGAATCTCTCTGACTTCCTACTAGCCTGCCTCAATCACTAGCTGTATCTAAGGAGAAGGTTCAAGTTAATTGTCTATGACCATCCCAATCCGTGGCATGTATGCTGAATGCTGCATAACAGAATCTATTGGTATCTGTGGTAGAATTTTTGATGTTGAATTTTTCCCACTGAAAAATGGAGTAAGGCCACTGTCACATTTCATATAATAGCTAGTAATGACAACTAATTACTAGCAACATGAACTGCATTCTAATCAAATGGGCTCCCAAAAAAGAGGCCAAAGAAAGACCAATCTCCCTCCAGCTCATAGATAAGGCATGGGACTGGGTGGCTGAGATGGAAAAGACTACAGTGCTGCTGCTGTACCCTTCTGGTAGAAAATGCAGAATTCAGTCCATACTACTGCCAATGTCACCTCTTTCCATCTGTAAAATTAATTTGAAGAGCAAATTTAGCAAAGCAGAACATGTTGTACGGAGGTGGAAGTTACATGGATCATAGTCCAATATTATTTGAATTTTTATCCAATTATTTCTTATTTTTCCTTTAGATACTTAGACATTTTGTAGTATGCAAACAGAATTACAGAATTTCTTGTTCAACGGTTGGAAATGCTTCACAGTGTTCTCATGCACCTTGGATTCATAAAAATCAGATAATTCGTAGAGCTATGGACTTGAGTCTTTATAGAAATATACTTGTTTCATGGTTTAATAAAACACACTCCTTATGTACTTCTTGGGAATATATGCTACTCAAAACCCGAGGTGATTTGTCAGTGTCAACACTAGAAGACTCAGTTCAGACTATTCAAAAAGACAGAGTTAGTTACAATCACCGTTTTAGGTTTAATTGCCATTTACAGATAAGCAAGTGAAAGATTCAATACCCCTCAGCAGATTTTAAGGAAAACACGTCAACTGTGTTTTGAGACTGCAGCCTATCATGCCCACCAATAGTCACAATTTCCTTGTACTCCTCCATCCCTCTACCTATAGCCATCTGTTGTCTCCTGTCTCAATTCCATTCTCTCCACCGCAAAAGCAGATCCCATTTTGATGCACCAGTGCTGGGTGAGCTCAGCGCACAGTTCTAGGAACATGGCCTTCTGCATCCAAAATTTATGCAGCCACTGCTGGCCATCCCATTTTTGCTTCACAATCTGTTCTCACCATTCAATACTTGCTGCATGGGCACAGAATTGCCAGTAACCAATTGCAGAACTGGCCAAGTTTCATTCAGTATCCGCAACATCCGCTTCCCCTTAGTACTTTCATTTGTAGCATTGCACAGCCAGCTATGCTGTGGTACTGTGGTTTCATTAACACAAAACAAAATCAGTCACCCAGCTTCTGAAGCAGCCACAAGAGCTCTGCCAATCACCTTGGCAGGCATGTTTGCCAGTGAGGTGGTGGAGAGACTGAAAACTGGCATAAGAAAACAGATTGATCAGAGGGGATTGTGGGACATTGACCCCAAATTCCCTTAACTACTTGAGAGCACTAGTCCTCCCCTCTCCCCAAGTATGACCAAGCATTCCTGAAAACATTCCCACAAAGCAATACGCTAGATGGTGGTGATGGGGATAATGAAGTGCCTTTTCATGGTGCTGTGTGGCTGCCGTTGAGACAACCTGGCATCATGGGGACTCACTGCAACAACAAAGGCAGCCAAATGTGAACACACCTCCAGCAAAATGGCTGTGCCAGCTGCTACATGCTGGCAAAACTGCTGCTGGTAAACTTTGTAGCACAGACATGGTCTTAGATTTAAGCTCCTTGTGGCAGAGACCTCCTTTCTCCTGTGTTATTAGTGTGTCTAGCATAATGGGGCCCTGATCCATAGCTAGGGTTCCTCAGCATTATGGTAATACAAATTATTAACATTAAATGAAAAATTTTAATAGCTCTGCGAACATAATATTCAGTATACTGAAATGGGTACAAACCACCAAGTAGCAGCTATTAACAGCATCAGTACAGAAACCCAACGGGTACGCTAAGGCAATGTAAATTTAGACAGTCACAAATAAGGTCAGTATGCCAGTATGATGGTGTCCCCCACAAAAATTCATCTGTAATTAGGTTGGTTAGTTTCGTAAAATTCTTAGGTCTAATAAATGGTCCACGAAGTGGTCACAGGAGGTATATCTACACTACGGGTTAAGGTCAAATTAAGATATGCAACTTCAGCTATGTCAATTGTGTAGCTGATAGGGTTGCCAGATGGTTTCAACAAAAATACCGGACACACTTGGCATTACATCACAATCTACATTACATCTTATTTAGAAAATACTGGACATTTATATTTTCTCAATTTGTTTTCTGAGCAGAAAGCTCAAATACTGGAATGTCCGGTTCAAAACTGGACACCTGGCAACCCTAGTAGCTGAAGTCAAAGTACCTTGATTCGACTTTTGGCACGGTCCACACTGCAAGAAATCGAAGGGAGCACATTCCCCCTTTGACTTTCCTTACTCCTCGTAGAAGCAGGACTACCAGCATCGACTGGAGCACCCCCTCAGTTCAAATTAGCAGGTCTTCACTAGACCAGCTAATTCGAAGACTGACAGCAGCAGCTTTGATCTTCTCTGGGTAGACATACCCAGGGTGGTCCCCTAGCACTCCCTCAGTACTGAGGTGAGCGAACTCCAATTCCCCCTGTTCTTTGGAATTGGGAAGCAAACCTGCTCTGCTGCCACAAGTACTTCTGCCCTTTAAGCATACTGCTTTCTCTTATTTAACCAACCAACTTTTTGCTTTTCTCCGGGAGAGAGTTAAAGCAAAGCTTCCAAGTGAGCTCAGAGATGCAGTGGTTTCCCCTCTTCTGAACAAGGTGAATGTAAAACACGAACAGGCAGTGAATGTTGTTTTTCCTTTCCCCTCCTCTACAGAGCAGAGAAGCCTTTAACAAAGGCAGCAAACAGACCAGCATCACAACACAGACTAACAGTAGTCTTCAGTCTTCATTTAACACTGATCTCAGTAGTGTTAGCTCTGAGGAGCAGAGTTTTTGTAATATAGCATTTAAGCTGCTAAACTACTCCCAGACCCAAGAACTTCCAATTTTGATTCTCCAGACTGATTCTCTGTTTCTGGGTCCTGCAAGATAATCCATGATCTCCACACAAAATCTGACCTGCAACCCTGTAATCCATTCAATCTGCCAATCCCTCCATCATAATAGTATGGCCTATTGTTGTTAAATTTCCAATGTTGTATGCTTCTTTGGAACCAGAACATCAAACACTTTGCTGTACTATTACCACAGTATGGAGACAAAGCCTTTACCAGCCTGCAGCAATAGAAAGACAAGCAGCAGTCTAGATTGAACCTGCCAAGAAATACCTCATCTGCAAATTCATTAGCTGCCAGCAACTAGGTGGCTATGTTCAGATGAATTTTTTAACCTAGTCTTCTTTGAGTTCGCTTTTATCATCTCCCAAAACATTTTATTTTTTGGGCTAGTCTCCTAAATATCTAGAAGTACCATTTTTAGCACTGCTACGCTAGCTGAGGACTGTCATACTCTATTCCACAAAGATTTTAAAATGGAAAGTTCTATAGGAAATTTTAGAATATACAGTTCTAGATTATTAGAATAGATGGACAATTTGAATGGTGTGCTCCAAACTTCCTCTCTCAGCCTCCAGCATCAAATCAGGCAGCAGAAAACTAAGTTCACATTTAATCTTACTTTTTCTTTACATCTTGAGTTTGTACTGTGAAAAGAATGAACCTCGGTAATAACCATCTCTATTAGATGGTTTATCTACATTATTTTTATTTATAGTGATGCTGGCCATTTCTGAATAGAACAGAAATGGAGCAGGGCCCCTTAATCTTTCCATAGACATTTAATTTGCTCACAAAATTCAGGAAGCAGAATAAACATTTAACATCAAGAATTTAAGAGCATGGAAGAAGCCAACTATCCTCTGTACAGTGACTCTTTCAGCCTACATTCTGCACATTTTTCTACATCTCTTGGTACAATACGGTTGGCCAGAAATTAAACCCAGAATTTTTAAAACCTCATAAGAAAAAGTACAAATAAATGTAGTTTAAATGCATTTTTTATGGTAATAAAGCATAGAGTATCTCTGCTGGTAGCTTAGTTACCGAAGTATAACAGCACCCACCCACATCAAAAACCATTCTTCAGCTGCTCTACAATGCAAGTCACATTACCATGGAAATGAACTGTCCCTTTGAAAGAGGAGTCATATTTTGTGCCCAGTTAAGTGACAAACTTTTTTCTGAGCGTGCTCCATGAATCAATGAACACACTCGTCCTTTCACAACAGATCTTTGTGCAGTCTAGAGACAGAAAAACTGCATAAAGTGAACAATTATGCCACCCAAGGAGTGACACTGCACTTTTTGTATCCCTTTTGTACATAATCTTATTACTTCATTTTATTGCTGCTTTTTAAATACAAAATTGTTCCAGTTTCTACTTTCTTCTTCTAGTTTCTTCAAGGAGTGTGTGTGTTCATGCATCCCAAGTCCAACTAGTCTGTTTGACAAACTACTACATAATGTGACTCAATAAGCTACACTTAATACTTTTGGACCATTGACAAAACACTTTTCCCAGATGTTAGATTGGGGCGGGCAAGATCCGGCTAACCACGCTTTTTAATCTGGCCCATGGTGCACCCCACCAGGACCCTTTGGCATGTAGTAGCTTGATACTGCTCAAAGCAGTTGGCTGCTCCACATGACTCTCTGCACTGCTTGCTGGGGTTGGGGGAGGCTTCGCGCACTGCTCCCCCGTCCCCACCACAATCTCTCAGATCCTATTGGCCAGAAACCAACCAATGGGAGCTGAAAGATTGTGCTGGGGGCAGGGACAGTGCACAAAGCCTCTCCCTTCCCTCCTTGGTGTGTGGTACAGAGAGCCACGTGGAACAGCCAGCTGTGTTGAGCCTCGGGCTGCTGATAGGCAGGGAGCCTGCCTGAGGGTCCTCCTGGGCTGCTGGCTAGGAGCTGCCTAGTAAGTGCCTCTTGGCTTGATCCTGCCTCTGGCACCCCACCCCTTCCTGCACCACAACTCCCTGCCCCACGTTACTACCCAAACTCTCTGCATCTCCATTCACAACTCTTTCCCAGATCCTGCACATCCTCCTGTGCTCCTCCCCAGGCCAGAATCCTCTCCTGAACCCATACCCTGAACTTCAGTCCTCTACTCCAAGCTCCATTCTGAATCCAACTTCTGTCCCATACCCCACACTGCCTCCAGAGTAAAGCATGGCCCTGGACCATTTACCAAAATCTTGGAGTCAGCCCCACCGCCAAAAGTCATTGCCCACCCCTGTGTTAGATCCTAATTTTTGTGTGTGTGTTGTAAATTTAAGGGACTAAGAGCAATGCCTGGAACCTGGCGCAAACAGGCAAAAAGCAAAATTCTTTAGTTATCTTTATCAGGGCACCTCTATTTTGACCTGCAAGACCTTGCCAGTTCAATGAATGGTAAGCAGGCTGTGCATTCATCCTCAGATATGCAAAGCCCCGCCTACAGGTGACTGAGTTATCCTCAACATCCTGCAAAATGGGAAATACGTTACATTTGAGAATAGTATCTCATCACATAGAAAGCAGTTAAGTACTGTCCCAGTTGACTGCACTCACACATTGTGGACTCTGTTGTAAGAGATCCCCATAATGGCAAATATTTACTATGAGGGGATATATCATATCACCTTGACTTCTGAGGTCTATATACACCATCTGTACAGGTGCCGAGTTCTCTGGGTGCCCAGGTATGTTAGGTTGGAAGTGCTACCTCAACAGGCATTTTCTGGGGTGTATATTTCAGTTTTGATTTGTTTTCTTCTAACACTTGTATAAAAGTGATAGGTGGACCATTTTAACTGTATGTTTACTGTGTTCTCCACCCTGTGCAGCTCCTCCCTCCACCCCCCACCCAATGTTTGAGCTTGGTGTTTTGAAGTTTCATGTTGTGGAAGTTACAGGAAAGTCTTGTTATGAGGCAGTAACCTTAATGGTTTTTACCAATGAATATCTACAAAGCCAAAACTTTCCTGAGGAACTGCAAAGAGGAAATGCCTCAAAAATATTATAGCCCTGACAGGAAAAAAGCTAGAGAAATGGATGGTTTTTCTGTAAACATGGCACCTTCAAGTGTAGCTTCCTCAGTATGTCTGGACAGCTGTCCGTCACACAAAAAGCCAAATTTTTCTAGGAGTTGTAAAATATTAACTTAAACAGGCAGACAGTAAGTATCACTGCCCAAAAATTGGTAAGATTCAGTTTTAATTCTTATTGCAATGGCACCTAGAAGCCCAGTCCATGTACCAGGTTCCCACAGTCTGAGGGACTATACAAAACAGAGGACATCGGTCCTCGCCCCAAAGAATTTACAAACCAAGATCCTAGGCATTGGTTGGATTTAACTTTAAACAAATGCCTCCTCTAAGCACTGGACCAGATATAAACCAGTTAGCTATCTATCCCCTCTGAAAGTAAGGCAATGCAGAACGATGTATGTGGATTTTCTAGATGTTCTTGCATAGAAAACTTTTGTTTTCTATATGCTAATCAGAATTTCACTGTAACCAACTCCATTTACCTTAGAGATCAGTATCACCAGGAAATTTACAGATATTAGTGCTGGGAATGCATGGCTACAGAGAGTCAGATTCTGTAACTAGATGGTAGATAAGAGCTTACCAAGTTTTATTATTGCTAACTATGCATAACACTTTCCAAAAGAGGGCCTATGTCTTGCCAAATTTGTTCATGATCCACAAGCCAAGGAAGAGTTCATTTCATTCACTTCAGACCAATTCTTCATAATAAAATGATACATTTAAAAAAAAAAAAAAAAAAAAAAAAAACCAAACAAACACACACACACACACACACACACACCTTAACCCTCAAAACACTTTGCAAAGTTTGATCACTCTTCCTATGCCTTCTGTTTCAGCTTTTTGGACAGAAGGTATTGAACATTGCTTGTCATAGGTTTACCAGGAATTAAATGTGTGAATTCTCCTTTTAAACACACACACACACACACACACACACACACACACACGATAACTTGTCAGCCATTCTTTATAGACTCATCTTATGTTGGCAAAAGTTTCAAAGAAACCACTTGGGGAAAGTATTATGGATGACTGCAATAATGTCTGTCAGGCTCGCTCAGCAGAAAGTAATGTTCTCTCTGCTTTACTTACAGTATCCTCCCTAGAAAAAGGATATTGCATAAATGAATTGGAGAAATTCTTGTTTCATCAAATATTTTAGCAACCAAAATGGAAAAATTTGAGAAAAAAGTTACCCATAAAAGAATTATATGAATCTCAACCCTCTCTCCTGAGAAATATGGGCTGAAATGTTTCAGCAGCTTCTGCAAAGATTTAACTCAACAACAGAGAGACTCACTGAGGAAAAAATATAAGTAATTAATGTACATATATTTCTGTTTGAGGGTTATT
This sequence comes from Rafetus swinhoei, assembly GCA_019425775.1. NCBI lineage: Eukaryota > Metazoa > Chordata > Testudines > Trionychidae > Rafetus > Rafetus swinhoei. Next base: position 59,706,167 of record CM033437.1, read on the forward strand.
GGTCCTCATATTCAAATATGCAACTTTTAAATTTTAGTAGCACCCACAGGCTCCTGTCAGTATTAAAAGTCCCATTGTGCTGGATGTTTTATCAACACAGCACCTGCCCTAGAAAGTTTATACTGCAGTTTAAAGCTAGGAGAAACAGAGGAATGAGGAAAAGGAGTATGAGGGCAACTACTCGGGACTCTATATTGTAGGTAGGTAAACAACCCACAAAGGTTCTAAACCATAGAGCCACCCACCACCACCACCACTTCCAGCCACTACTTAATTATGAGTAACCCCCTACTTGCCCTCTACCAATGGATTGATGACTAAACAAGTTCTGTGGAGATGAGACTTGAAATATTTCCTCGAACAGCTGCAGGAATATCAGAGCTCCTATTTTATTGCAAAAAAAAAAATTAAAATACAACAATGGTCCTGTACCACCTTACAGACTAACCAAAAAAAAATATAGATAGTATCATGAGCTTTCGTGGGCACAACCCACTTCTTCAGGCAGATGAAAGCTCGTGATATTATCTATCTACTTTTTGTACAGGCTCTATAAAGTGCTAAAGGACCATTGTTGTTTAAGTTTTTTTAGTTAAACTAACACAGCCACCCCACTGAAACTATTTTGTTGCAAGATAGCTTTGTAAATATAAAGGATATCTAAACTTATAAAATTGCTTATTCTGTCAACTGCTGTGCGTGTCATTTTTCCCCTTTTGTTAAACTGTTGTAGTGACAAACTGACTGCAATTGATTGTAGTCTATCCATTTAAATCTCCCCCTAATCCCAACAAATCTTTGGTTGGATTTTTGCCATCTTTACAGGAGATTTTAAGCCTTAAATAAAAAGCTTCTTATCCTTTAGCAGTGCTTTAGAGAGCTGTTTCTTTGAGAAATTTGTTACCATACCTAAATGGAGGAATTATATGGAAATTCTAGAAACCATCAAATATTTTTCAGATTCTCTGTCCCAGAGAATGCCTTCCTAGATCACAAAATTGTCACAAAGTTTATTACATTAAAAAAAAATCAATATGGACAAAGCAGTTGCTAAAGACTACTGAGATTAGGAAAGAGAAGGCAGACTAACACCTGACGATAAATGTGAGGAAGGGCTGGATAGGAGAGTAGGAAGAATTCAGAGAAAAAGAATGAGCAGGATATAGCTCCACACCCAGAATCATCCACATGCTAAAAGAGGAATGCATTTGATTAATTACCACTACATCAGATTTGTAATAGGTATGTTAAGAAGCGAGTAAATAGCTAATTGTGTAGCTGATAGAGATTCTATCAACTACATGATTAGTTGATAAGGGAGGAAGCCTCTGGAGTTACCCCTCCTCTCCACTCTCCCTGCCCCACGGGTCTGCAGTTTGAATGTAGTAAGAGCTGGGGTTCCTAATACATGTAAACTGCAGAGTCGCAGCGGGGGTAGATCCCGGACCTGGTGTGAGCCGGGAATGAGCCGGCCTTGCTTGTCCACAGGTGGGTGGTTCCACCAGGGAGCTAGGATCCCCTGCAGACAGGGGCTACTCTGGCAGCAGCCTGTGAACAGGAGCAGCTGCCAGAACAGCCCCTGTCTGTGGTGGACGGGGTCGGCTGCGAACAGGGGCTGATGCCAAAGCAGCCTCTGTTCGTGGCCAGCCCTGGCTGCTGCAGACAAAGGCTGCTGTGTGGCAGCCTCTGCTGCCCCCTCCTCCCCCCCCAGCAGTGCACGGGGGGAAGGAAAGGTGGCACTGCAAGGACAGTGCTGGGGGGAACTGACTTAAGCCAGCTCCCCCCAGCACCGACTCCTGTTTCCCCCTTGGGGAGGGGAAATATGAGTAGTTGACTCAACTACCTGATAAGCCTAGGCTTATCGCTTAGCCGACTACCTGATTACTCACATACATCCCTAATCTGTGAAGTTCCCTATTACAGAAGGAAAAGTTCATTACTGAATGTCAATCTCAAATGTTAGGTGCTGTTTGAATCTCAGCTAGAGAAACATCCTTTTCCAAAGGAAACCCACTATCATTTGATCTCATTTGAGGGGAAAAAACATAACATTTTTGTTCATAAGCAATCCTTTCAGAACATCTGAAATGCCAAAGCATTAGTGTACACAGAAGTCAAGTAGAGTGCATTCCTTGATGCATGAGACCTAGTCTATTTTAACACAAGTTAGAGGGAACAATGCTATAGCACCGTATTTCTAAAAATGGGCTGCAGGTCTGCGCGCGTAAGCCGATGATGGGCCCACGTTACTTTATCTAAAGCATCCATAGCACAGAACCGCACAGCTGCCACTGGCTGTGGTTCACCGTTTGTGGAAGGAGACAAGAAGGGAGACTGGAACAGAGGGCATATGTGAGGGAAATAATGCTGTATCAGCAGTTTGTGTGGTTCTAGAATAACCTGGATCAGCATAGTAAGTGGTCTTCTGTGGTGGTGTGCTAGACATAGGTCTGGCTTTGGTCCTAAAAAGTCTATTTCATAAAGGAAATTAACGTTAAGGACAACAGTTGCCTCTGCCTTTTTCTGGTCAGCATACCCCTTCAAACACAGGTGTCTCTAATATTAACTATTAGAGTGTGGTAGGGACTTCAGATGGATAGAAACTCCATAGCTGTGCCTGAAACATCACTCTCCAGAAGCAGTTTGTAAAGGAGACTGTCAGCCTCAGAAAGCTTGATTGTTGCATTTCAGCAAGTGTTTTTTTGTTTAGGAGATGACCGTTTCTCCTGCAACATATCCTGTAGATCCAGCTGGCAGCAAAAAGGCCTGAGATTGCTGGTTAGTCAGCTAAGGACAATGGCACCCTTCTTTGTCTTAAGGCCTGTGGTGTCCAACCAGCTCTGAAGCAGTAGTTACTTTAGTGACTACTGCTATAGGAAACTAGCCACACACAACCAGCCAGATAGCCATACTCAATCAGCCAAATAGTCACATGTGGCTAGTGGCTAGCATGTTGGACACTGTGGTCTTAGGCTGTACCTTCCAGTGGCAAAGAAAGAAAAAAAGAAACCTGATAAAAATGGAAGCTCTTGTGTAAATGTGTTTTATCAAAAGCAGTCAACAAAAATTTTAATAGCTGGAACTGGCAACGTATGTATCGGAAGCATGTTTAGTGCCTCAAGAATAAGAAGATAGTCTCTTTGCCATAAGGATTTTAATCAAGGCCCTCCAAGTTTGCTACATATACACACACTTTACTTTACACATAAGTAGCCCCAATTGAAGTCACTGTCCAACATGATTTAACAGAAGGAGAAACAACAAGCAAAAGGGGATGGGACCCAATATGTCAAGTTACACAGACTAAGGCAGGAGTGGGCAATAATTTTTGATGGGGGGACCACTCCAAGATTTTGGTAAGTGGTCAAGGGTCGCTCTTTTCTATGGTTGGAGGATCTGGGACAGAAGTTGGGTGCAGAAGGGAGCTTGGGGTAGGAGACTGAGGTACAGGAGATGTTGTGAGGTCTGAGATGGAGTTTGGGTGAAAGAGGCAGTTAGCGTGCAATGCTTCTCCCTCGGCCCCCCAGTGCAGAGAGACAGATGGAACAGCTAGCCGCTCTGAGACCTAGGGCTGCTCCCTGTCTGTGGATCCAGTAGGGTGGGCCGCAGGTTGGACTGAAAGGCTTGACAGGCTGTATCCAGCTCCCAATCCATATCTTGCCCATTCCTGAACGAAGGTCATCTGCTCATCTGAAGAAGTGGGTTTTGCCCACAAAAGCTCATGATACTATATATATATTTTTATTAGTCTAAGGTGCCCCAGGACTACTTGTTGTTTTTAAAGTTACAGACTAACACAGCTACCCCTCTGAGACTAAGGGGAGATTAATTCTGTTTGCACAGTAGGCATTTTTATTCATTTTTATTCTGTTTAATCTATTTTAAATTGGGCATGGGGTGGTGGGAGGGATGAATGTCAATGCTGTATGGACAGCGAGTTTTACTAACTTTACCACAGCATTCCTGTTTTGGAATATGTTCAGCACATGGAATATCAAGTGCTAAATATGCTGTGAATAATATGAAAAATAATATGCTGTAAATACTTCAGCATCTGACACTTCGTGGCTACCACTTTGCAGGGCTTTACGTGTAGCAGCTCAAAATCTAGACCTCACACTTGTGCTCTAAGGTAGGTTAACAAGTTACTTTGTCCACTCTTAAGATGAGGACTGAGGATTCTAGTTTTTAAGTCATGTTGAAGTACTTCATATAATTTGAAGTTTTCATATTAGTTTTACTAATACAAACATTCTAAATGTAAACAGGACATTCACCAAGCAGACACTGTAAAAGCAACATGCTGTTCTATCATTTTTTGTTGTGCTCAAATTCTATTTTTGAAGCAGCTGCAAGTTCACATTCAGCTTACACAACACTCTAATTCAAGTCTTGCTGTGTAAGATATTTTCTCATCCAATTTATGCTGCTGTACACTAAAATGTAACTGCAGATTGCACAACAGCCAAACAAGACTTGGAAAAGTTTCAGCATCAAGAACCATGAAGTTTGATAATTTGCTACTGCCAAGCTTCACCATCTCCTCCCTGTATTAATTTAAAAAAATAGACATTCCTATATTTAAGTAATAAATCTTTATGTAGAAAAGAAACAGCTTTCGAAACAAACATCCATAGTAAAAGTGGCCAACACACACAAATAGTGACTTGACCCACATGATGTATGTTAGACAACAGCTCAGAAAAATTGCACATTCCTCCACAACAGCTATGCCACTTTTGAAATTGCATAGAACAATCTCAGGTTCTCTGGTTATTTTTCTGGGTACGCAGAACAGCAGAAGATTTTCTGGGATGACCACTAGAGCAAAAAGGAGGACTTCTATTTGAAGTGGGTGTCCGGTACACTTGTTACTTAGATACAGAATCAACAGTTGGGAACTTCCAATTTTTTAATCAGGCTGTAATACAGTCCCTCCCATAGAATCTGAAGCACATTATAAAACACCTGTGTCCATGTCCTAATCTTGAGAGCAGACAAAATAAATTGTTAACCTATTCATTTAGAAAAATGTTTATTTAGAAACTGGACCTTTAGTAACTCCATTCATCTGAAGAAGTGGGTTGTGCCCATGAGAGCTCATGATACCATCTTCATGTTTTGTTAATCTCTAAAGTGCTGCTAAACTATTCATTACTTTAAGTTTTTCTTGTTAACCTACCTTAGAGCACAAGTGTGAGGTCTAGATTTTGAGCCACTATTTGTAAAGCCCTGCAAAGTGGTAGCCACAAAAAGTTTCAGATGCAGAAATATTCACAGCTTATTACCCTGATATTCCATGTGCTAAACACATTCCAAAACAGGAAGGCTGTGGTAAAGTTAGTTTTGCCTTCAAATGGAGGCAATCAAAAGTGTTAAGTGACTAGCAACAAATACATCCTGTTTCTCGCTCATACTTTGTTTTTTAGTTAAAAGTGCAAAGCTTTGCAATAGTTTCAGTGAGGCATCTGTATTTATCTTCTGTATCACATTTCTAGGAAACAGGAAGGTTACAAAAGGATTCACAACAAGTTGTTTTTCCAAGCTCAATTCCCTTAAAATGACTATAGGATATCCCAAATAAACATTATTGACCACTGTATTCGTGCGTTCTGCAGTACAGCTTATCACAGAATACTATTTTTACTTGTCCAGCAAACACAAGAGACATACTCCCTCAATTCAGTTACTTATTAAACACTGTGCTTCTGGCTACACAAAAAAGGATGAAATTGATTTTTCCACTCACATTTCTCCACTGAAACAATCAACTGGTGCCTATTTTTTTATTTAAATGAGAAAGGACAATGATCATGATTTACATTTGTCTATTACATTGGCACCCAGACACTATCAAGGCTGGAGATCACCACATATTACATCGATACATTCAAAAGGCAGCCTCTGATCCAAAGACAGCATGAGTCAAATACTCTTTTTTTTTTTTTTTTTTTTAAAGAACTATACAATGAAATATTATAACTCTGTTAACTTTTGCAAGCAGAGAATGTTGTCCATATTTTTCCTACTACTATTATTTGTGCTAGGTTTGAGATTTCCATCTCAACTCATTAATATGGGGGTGGGGGGAGAAGGAGAAACAGTGGCAGAGAACTGATTGCACTTGACCAGTTCTGATACTGTGTAGCAAAGTGGGGAATGGAAGGAAAATTAAATATATTGGTATTAAGATGTACAGAATTTTAGACTCCATGACATAGCGTGCAGCTGCCCCCTCGCTTATTTCTCAGCTAGAACATCCTCTAGAGATTGTGTCATTATAAAGATCAACCAAGTCAAGTGATGTGCCTGGAATGCTTCACAAATAGGAGTCTGGTCTCCTGGTCATGACCAATGCTGCGTTATAGCTAGTCACATCATACCATATAACCTCCCTTTGCTTATTAAACTATATCATGATATTAAAAAGAACTAGATAAGTTCATGGAGGGTAGATCCATCAATGCCTATTAGCCAGGATAGGCAGGGATGGTGTCCCTTGCCTCTGTTCATCAGAAGCTGGGAATGGTTGATAGGGAATGGATTGACTTGTTTACCTGTTCTGTTCATTCCCTCAGAGGCACCTGGCATTGGCCATAGTCAGAAGACAGAATACTGGGCTAGATGGACCTTTGGTCTGACCCAATATGACCATTCTTATGTAATGAAAAGACATGCCAGATGGAGGTCAATATTTTAAGATGGAAAGGCAAATGCTAGTTACTATCAGATGTACTTATTCTGAGATTGAAGTTATACCTGTGCTAGTCAGGCTACCACAATCAATGGTCTGGCAGTCTCTGTTATAATTTCCAGGATGTGACAACTGGGAAGTCAAAGTCTGGTCTGTACTAGGGATGTTAAAAAGCAGCTAATTAGGTAACCGTTAAATATCTTAGCGCTTACACACTGCGGGCTCTGCAGTATAAAGCTTAGACTGCACAATGCACAGCATAGCCAGCTAGCTCCCTGGGACTGGGGCCAGCAATCAGTGCACACAGAGCCAGCTCCTGCCTGCTGCCCCACTCCCGGGGAACCAGCTGGTGCCCCGCGCTGCTACCTCTATATCTGAGGGAGTCAGTGTGCACTAGCAGCAAGCTTTTAACCCAGCTCCCACCTGCTGTCCTGCTCCTGAGGAGCCACCTTCTGTCCCGTATGGCTGCCTCTGATACAGAGGCAGCTACACAGGGCAGCAGCCGGCTTCCCAGGAGCTGGCTTTTAAGCCAATTTTTGGTTTAGACACAATGATGAAGATACACACCACACTGGAAGAGATGTGGGAGCAGAGGCACAAAGTTAGCAAGTTAAGGAAAATAAGAAACTAGGCATGTAAAATCCCATTTAATAAGTTAACCAGTTAGCTGCTCCAACCCCATGCATGGGAGCTCAGGGGGTGGAGCCAGCAGCCCCGGGGGGGCTGGAGCAGCCCTCTGTCTGCAGCAGGCCATGGGCAGCTTTGGGTAATGGTTAACCGTTACCTGGTAACCATCACCCGTTAACGTTTGCATCCCAATAAGAGATTGGATCTCAAAGGCAAATGTACCTTCAGATCAGTGCAGCAGCACAATTTCACAGGTGATTAAATCAGCCCTGCCCAGTCAGTCAGCAGTCTGCCCTGAGCCTCTGACTGGGCGGGGCTGATTCATCACCTGTGAAGCTGTGCTGCCCCACAGCTTAGAGGGAACACTGCTTCAGATCCCACAGTTTTCTAGATTTTCCTCTCAGAACACTAGGAATCACATTACACACTCACTCACTGGGATACAACCATGGGAAACATCCTTTCTTAGTCCCTACTCTCAGTGCATGAGCGAAAAAGATTTGCAATATCATAGCTAAGAGTTATTATACAGAGTATTACACCATCTCACACTACTTCTTGAAAGTGGCTGATGAAGGGACTCTTATGTTAAATCTGGCATCTACTTTATTATGAATATTTTTGAATAGCTTAGAGTGATGAGCATTTTAGAAAGAGGATCACCATCTTTATAAGGACTTGCAATACAAAACAAGAAAGAGGAACATGCATGTTTTGTAAAATTCTGAAATTATATGTGGTAAGTAAACATCTATGTATACACAAGTTAGAAAGATTTTTTTTTTTTAAATCAAAGAGAAAATGGTTTGTGTATTTCCACAGCTTTGAAAAGAGGGGTCATAGGAAAAAAAATTCTAAGAGACTAAATACCTCTGTAGGACAGGATAACAGCCTGTTTATCTTCTTTTAATATAAATGAATAGATTAACAGTTTACTTCTCTTGCTTTAGATACCAAAGAATATACAGTATTTAATGCAATATATTACTGTAACTAATCTACTATATATTTTGGAAAGTTTGTCTGTTGATCTGTGATCAATAACTCCTCCTACACAGTAAGAGCTAGGATCACCAAATTTGGTATGCCATTTCCTCTTATCCTAACTTAAAGCAAGTTAAGGGTTTGGTTATGCCAGGAACGTGGGAAATTCCTGGAATGGGATTGCTTCTCATAAAACTGAACAGAAAAAAAAAAAAAAAAAAAAAAAGAATAATCAAATCAACATTGACATAGCTGAGCAAATGTTGAAAGAGACTGAGCCAGAAAAATAGGACGAACCTGGAATAGGATTGCTTCTCAATAAACCTTACAGAGAAGAGTTAATGGAGTACTACTCCAAATTTCTCTGTTTTTTGAAACACACTTGATGGAAAACCCATTTTTTAAAAAAGTACTAAAAAATTAAACAGATACATTTTAAACAATCTTTTTCTATTAAAACTAATTTAATAACACTATTTTTAAAAAATATAAATCATTTAAATAAAGCATGTACATGTTCCTATAATTTTTTTTTTTTTTTTTTGGCAACAAAATTGAGTTAAGGACCAAGCAACGCCATGTAAATTTGCTAGTGATCTATATCTTCTGATTGTTTTGTAGGTGCAGGAAAAATAGAATTGCATCTCTTAATACGGTTAGACACTAGAGAAGGATACTCGAAGATGTTATACGAGGGCTTTCTCGGGGTTGGACTCTTATGGAAACAGCTGTGTGCAAAAAAGTAATTTTTTATACTTCTGAAGGCCATCTACTCTTCTTCCACAAAAGTCTTGCAAACACTTATTATGCTAATAAGAGAACCCTGAAACGGTTTTCTTTCATTTTAGTGTTTGTAGGATTATGCTGTACACCATCCACACCCCTTTGGGAATATTATAAATGATAGTTACGACCCAGTTTAAGATTATGGCTGGCAGTGTACATGTCTGTGATGGTTTAGTTCACAGAGATCCCTTTGAGAATGTCACTTGACGGGCTGATCATACCACTGAGCCCATTTACCTGCCCTCTGGGGTGCTCCACCACCCTGTCCCGCTGAGCCAGAAGCTCCGATTTTCCCCAGCAGAGCACAAAATTATAGTTACAGCCCACAACAGCGTAAGAGACACTGAGAACAGCTCAGCTTGGAGAAGGCTCAGTCAATGGGACTTGACACAGCACCCTGCACACAACCCCAAGAGGATCAAAACCCAGATAAATCCATCCTATGAAAAAGTTACATAAAGCAAGTTCCTGAAGCTCACCCCGTTTACCAATGAAAGAAAAATATGCACAGCTATTGTTCCCCTTCCAGGTAACAGTTGTATACACTGGGTTTAATATAAACAAGAGTGACTTTATTATGTATAAAAAGTAGGAATTAAGTGGTTGGAAGTGATAACAGACAGATCAAAGTAACTTAGTCAGCTAAAAGAAAACAAAGCACACCCTCACTTTTTCAAGCCAGAGCTGTTCTTTCTGACCTGGCTCCAGTAGCTCATCCCCACCCTTGTCATTAGAGTTCTTTTGTTCCTAGGTCTTCTCACATATTCTGCCAAGGTGGGGAGCAATCTGTCAAGCCAGTTGAAAACAATCATCGTTTGCTTCCCGTCCCTTATATAGAAATTCTCCAGGGCAGGAATCCTTTGTTCAATTCTCCCCACCCCTGCGGAAAAGTACAAAATTCAGGATGGAGTCCAACACCAGGTGGCATAGTCACATGTCTTTGTAGGACCAACCATAGTTCAGGCTTACATGAAAAACAAGACTATTGTCTGGAGCCACAGGCCATCAAGTTCCTTAAGTTCCACCAATAGTTTTCACTAGCTCACCTAGATTGATGAATAGATTTATACTATATATTTCAAACTTAAAATAAGACATGATATATGCATACAGAATATACACATTCAGGGGATTACAAGCTCTTCAATGGTAGGTCAGATGCCCTATTTTGGACTAGAGCATATTTGAGTTACGCGTATTGATATTCAAATCATATTATGGGGGTGCAGCCTCACAATGTCTTTTCAGGATAGACTACCATTTTGTAACCTTCCTGTTTCCTAGAACTTTGATATGGAAAATACAGAAGCCTCACTGAAACTATTGCAAAGCTCTTTCCCTCTCCATTTATTTGTTCCTGAGGGACGACAGAGTCAGGTCATCAGGTCACTCTGTGACCCATCTGCCTCCTCCCACCCTCCCCTTTCCCTAGTGCTAGGGAGTTGGGGCTGCTACATAGCAGCCTCCCTCCTTCCTGGTGCTTGGGAGAAATCCAGGGCTGGCAAGGCCTCAGCCCCCCTTTCCCCCTCTCCCCCGACGGCGGGGGGGAGGGGGAAGAGCGCAGGGTTTGATGAGGCCTCAGCCTGGCTCTCCTTCCCAGCGACTGGGAGCTCTGGCTGGCGCTGCCTCAGTCCTCCCCAGCAGCGGTGGAGAGTGAGAAGATGGCCAGGGCTGGTGTGGCTGAGGTGTGGGGGAAGAGGGTGAGGGTAGAGTCGGGGCTGGAATGGCCTCAGAACTGCCTGACAGAGGGGTGGGGGAAGGGGAAAGAGCTGGCCCGGCTGCAGCCGGGGGGTTGAGTGGGAGGGGATAAGCCAGGGCTGCCACGCCATGGCCTGGCCCTCCCCAGCAGCTGGTTGGAGAGCAGGGGATGCCTGGGGGTGGAAAGGGGGTTGATGAGCGTAGCGAGCAGGAGGCACAGCACCTTAGTACAAAAAAGTATGAGATCAACTTAGGATGTATTCATTGCCAGTTGCTTAACACATTTGACTGTCCGGTAGCTGCACCACACTCTCTTTAAGTCTCTGTTCTTCTAGCTAAAAGTGCTTGTCTCCTTAACTAGGGCACCAGGGCTTTCTGGTGGACAGTCCCATATCTAGTCCTTCAACTTGGCCATTCAATGTGAGCAATGAATAAGCTGGAGTAGAAAGGATTCCTTTGGCTTTGCTGCTGACTTTCATTTCAAGGAGATTGATTTGACATGACTCAGCCTTGTCTTCATCATCTGTGCTTAACAGATAGTTAACAAACCTCCACTGTTCTTGTACTAACCCCTCTCCCTAAAGGAAACAAAACACATCAGAAAGGCTCAGAAAATCCCATTCACTTGAGGCAAGTAGCAATTTTGCCCTGGTAAAGAGGTTGAGTCAGGCTGGGGAGCCACCAGCATCCTCTCTGAAGGTGAGAGAGTCGCAGACCAAATACCAAAGCTCCTTTAAATAAGACAGCAAAAGATGGCTCAAACCAAAGCATTCTCTGAGCAGCTAGCTCTTCAACAAAAACTTCACTGCAGCCCTGCCACCACTACTGTGGCAGCGAGAGAAGTGAAACCTGAGCCCAGAATTAGTTCAATTGAGATGACGGAAAGGCAGACCCATAGCTCATCTAGTTCACTTCCTCATCATCAGCAGGTATGTGAGGAATTTTCTTGCTCCTCTCCACCTCCCACCCGGAAAAAAAGTCTCCTCTTATCGTAATAGATAACTTAGGAAAAACTCAAACTTCAGATCTTATCTCATACAAAACTATTTACAGTAGACTTCCGATAATCCGGAACCTATGGGACCTAGGTGGTGCTGGATTATCAAATATGCCAGACTATCAGGAGGTACTATAAAATGGTTATATATATACTGTATACATTATATACTGTATATAAAGTGTTCTTAACCCTTTTTATTGTACATACTGTATATAGTATACTGTAATGTTTTAGCTTTTTTAAGCCTTTTTTACCCTTTTTGCTCAATTCAGCTGCTGCCGCTGTTACCTTGTGACTCATTTTTTGCCGAAGCTCACTCACTAGGCTCTTGCCATTTTGATGCCGGACTATCAGGAGTGCCGGACTATTGGATGCCGGACTATTGGAGTTTTACTGTACCACAATTCTGGATTTTCTTCTTGTAAGTGTCAAATCCCTCTTTGAATCTAGCTACATTCTTCCCCTAAACAAAATCCCACAATACCATGGCATTCACTGCTATGTGAAAAAGCCCATTATCAAGGACAATTAAAAGAAGGCTATGACATAGGGAGAACAAAAGCTTCCCCATCCACCTTCTCTACACAATTCACTCTTTTGTACATGTTTATCACTTCCATTCTCAACTCTCTCTCCTCTTAATTTGTACACAATCCCAATCTTTCCAATCTCTCTTCATTGGAAAGTCTTTCCCATGCCACTAGTGAGTCTCATTTTATGTTCCTGACACCCCTCTCATTCTTCAGTATCCTTTCAGAAATGGCTTGATCCACACAGAACACAGTATGCCAGGGGAGGGCAAACACTTCTTTATGCAATATTTGTATTTTATTCTCCACTCTATTGCTTATTCATCTTAAGATTGTTTTCTTATTGTGACCACAGCTCCACAGTAACCAGCCCATAATTCCTTTTCCAAGTTGATGGAAGTTATTTAGAATTCTGGAAGGTATATGAGCAAATCAACTTTCCCCCCTTCAATATGCATTACTTTCCTGAGTTTAATCTGCTAAAGTGTTGTCCATCAACCTACCTTGATTAGGTCTTTCTACACCTCCTCATTATCTCTGGATTTGATTAATTTACATTATCTTAGCCTCAGGATGGGACAAAAGAAAGGCCCAGAATTTACTAGCAGAAGGGGAGAAGAGAAGTTTCACTAATTATAGATACAATGGGAACCCCAGAATTCATGTACTGGAGGTGTCCAGAAAAACAAAACAAAAACACACCACAATCACAAGAAAAATAGAAATGCAACAGAAGTGATCATGCACCGGCATTATAATAAAACCTGCACTACCTATCACACTTTCCCCAGACCTGATAAACAGGAAAAATCCAAGTTTAACATGCAATTGTAGACAAATACAAAATTAAACCTTTCCTCAAATACCATAGTAGGAAGTTATTTCAAGTGTTCTAACCACCTGGTGGTATATTATAATACTGTGATGGTCTCTAGGAAACAGACTGTCCTTTGACTGGAAACCAGATGTTATTCCCCCATCAAATCAACCAACTCTGTAGCAATAGCTAGTTCTGCAGTGGTTGTTTTTTCTACCTGATATGTTGCATGTAAGAGATACTTTGTGATTAGGCAAGGGTTTAAGGTCATGGTGAATCCATTATACCTTATTAAAGCCTCTCAGGGTTGTATTTCTGTCTCATTTGTCCACCTTTCCACTTGGAGTTTCAGTGAAGAGAAGGTGAATAAACAGTCTCCATTTTTTTTTTTTTTTTAATTCTCTGTTCTCAAAGATCTGAAGTTTCAGTTCACTGGGGAAGGCTAGCCAACTCTCTCTTTCAACCTGCAAGGAGCAGTTTCTTTGAGGACTTTAGTGAGAACCAACTCCTTGCGAAATGCAGACATCACCACTTGACTATCAGAACAAGTTGTGCTTGCATGTTTAATATTACATGGCAATTACAAAGGCACATAAAAAAACCAATAAAATTAATTATGCTACTTTGCCGGCAAGTTTTACGTTACTTTCATTTTTAAAGCCCAGAAGAAGACAATTGTGATAAACTAGTCTGAGCTGCTGTATAAAGGAGGCCACAGAATTCCCTCAAAATAAAATCCCAGTTATTTTGGCTTGTTTTACTAATCTAATCTACAGATTTAAGAGCATACGAATGGCCATATTGGGTCAGACCAATGGTCCATCTAGCTCAATATCCTGTCTTCTAGCAGGAGCCAGTGGGAGGTGCATCAAAGCAAATGAAGAGAATAGGGCAATTATTGAGTGATCCATCCAGTTCCAGCTTCTGGCAGGCAGAGATTTCCAGATACCTGGTGCGTGGTTCTGTCTTCATGATCATCTTGGTTAATACCTATTAATGGACCTATCCTCCTACTGTAAGGTTAAAGGCAGATAAATAGGCTATTATCCTGTCCTACAGAGATGCTCAGCCTCTTGTTACATTTTTCCCCCATAACACATCATTTCAAAGCCATGGAAACACAGAAACAAATTTTCCCTTTGATTTTATCTAACATTTTTTAATCCAGTTATACTTTTGGCCTTAACATCACCCACCAACAAGGAGTTCCACAGCTTGATTGTGCACTGGGAGAAGAAATACTTCCTTTTATTTCAGGGGAGAGGAACCTAAGGCCTGGGAGCCGGATGCAGCCCCCCGGCTTGCCTGGATCTGGCCCCTGAGGCTCAGAGCTCCACCCAGCATTGGAGAGCCTGTGCTAGTGCTCCATCCCCCCACGGGGCTGAAGTACACAAAATCTTCTAGCCTGATGTGTGAAGTGGTATGTAGGAAGTATCTTTCACCAGTCAGGGGCCGCATCAGTGAAGGTTTATTTGGTTGGGTTTTTTTGCTTCTCACTTGTATGGCACCCTCTGCCCCCGACGTTTTTCAACAGCCCAACCCCAAAAAAGTTATTTATTTGGACCCCTCCCCCGTTTCATTTGATTTAAACCTGTTGCCTATTAATTTCATTGGGAGACCTCTGCTTCTTGTGTAGTGAAGGGGCAAATAACTCTTCTTTATTCACTTTCTCCAAGCCATTTGTGATGTTATAGATCTTTATCATATCCCCTCTTAATAGGGTGACCATCCGTCCTGTTTTTACCAGGACAGTCCTGTACTTAAGGGCTGTTCCTGGCATCTTGACTTTAAAAACCAAAAAAACGGACACATTGTCCCGTATTTCTCCTGGAGCAGGGGGTGGGAGGAGCCATCAGCACTCCTGGCTTCAGCCACTGAAGACCCGAGCGCCAACAGCTTCCCCCCACCATGGGGCTAGAGCCCTGAGCACCAGTGGCTCCTCCCTTCCCCCTGAACCCAGTGGCTTCCTCCCCCCACCTCCACTGCAGGGCTGAAGCCCCGAATACTGCCCCCTCCCTCCTTGCGCTACAAGGCTGAAGCCCCAAGCACCAGCAGTCCCCCTACCCTTAGTGTCCCATATTTGGCATGGGGAAATATGGTCACCCTGCCTCTTAGTTATCCTCTTTTCTAAGCTGACCAGTTGCAGTCTTTTTATGTTCTCCTCACCTGAAAGATGTTCCATAATCCCTAATAATTTGTTATGCATCTCTGTACTTTTTCCATTTCAGATCTAGATAGACAGATACACACATATACAGGGCTCGACAAATTAGTCGATCTACTCACCTGGGGCGAGTAGATTTTAAGCCGGCACGGCACCGCAGTGCAGTTAGCGCACGCGCAGCACACCAAACCACACAGCTGGCGAGCAAGGCTCGCCACCGCTTGTCAAGCCCTGTATATATATCTTTTTCAGATGGAGTGACCAGAACTACATGCACTATTCAAGGTGTGGGCATACTATGGATTTATATGGGAACATGATATTTTGCTTTATGTTCTCTCTTCCCTAATGATTCCTAGAATTCTGTAAACTTTGATTTCTTCTGCACATTGAGCAGATATTTTTGGAGAACTATCCACAAGAAAGATCTTGGAGACATTAAGTGCTAACAGCTACTGTAGACCCAATCATTTTATATGTATAATTGGTTTCAGTGCTTTTTTTGTGTTTAAAAAAAAAAAAAAGTGCGGGTACTCCAGGGGAAAAGTTGTTCAGCTCTGACTGGAGGTGCCGGTACTGCGTACCAGGCAGTACCATCACAAAAAAAACACTGGTTGGGATTATGTTTTTCAGCTTTACTTTGCACTTGTCAACAATGAATTTTATTTGCCCATTTTTGTGTCTTGTCATTCACTTTTTTGAGATCCCTTTATATCAGAGGCTATGTCTACACTACAAGGTTATTTCAAAATAACTCCTGAAACAGCTATTTTGAAATAAGCTTAATCCTCTTCACAAGCAGGAGTTATTATTTTGAAAAAACACAAGCCCATTATTTTGAAACAACTGCTTGGTAGTGTGGATGCTCGCCTTGTTTTTTTTTTTTTTTTTAAATAAATCCCCAGTGTACACATGCCCAGAGGTAGCACAAGGGGAGGAGGCGGAGTGCACATAGTTGATAAGATTAAATGATAAAGCTAGGCTTATAGGTTAATCATGTACTCCACTACACACTGACATCCCTAGTACAAGTCCTTGTGGGAACCCTCCATTGTGAAAATGGACCATTTACTCTATCTTTTCCCCCTTGCTTTTTGACCAATTACTTATCTACAAGAGGACCTTCCTTCTTATCCCAGACTGCTTAATTTTGCTTAATAGTTTTTGGAGTGGAACCCTGTGGAAGGCTTTCTACCAACTAGAAAACTCTTGTCCAGAAGCCTGTTGATTTCCTCAGAGAATTATATTACATTGGTGAAGCATGATTTCCCTTTACAAAACCAGTGTTGACTCTTTCCCAACATATTATGTTCATCTAGGTGTCTGAGAATTCTATTCTGTACTATAGTTTCAATCATTCAATTTGCCTGGTACTGAAGTTGAGGCAATTACAGGTTGATAAGCCTTTTAAAAACAAAACAGAACAGAAAAACTGCCTCACATAAGCTACCCTGCAGCCATTTAGTAAAAAGACCAATTTAGGCAATACGTTACATACCATATCTAGCGGTTTGGCACTTTCATATAGGAGTTGCTTCAAATTCCTTACATCTTGATTTAAATGATCAGTGATTGCTTGGTTAATTACTCTCTCCTTATTTTCATTATGTATTTGTCTAACTTCGACTTCTAATCACTGGATTATGTTATACCTTTCTTGGCTAGACTGAAGAGTCTATTATTATATAAGGAACAAATATTTAGGTACTTACAGGGATAATCAGGTCACCTCTTAATCGCTTTATCTTAACAAAGAGAAGGTTAAGCTCTGAGTCTACAAAGATAAAGCATGTTCTTTAATCCTTTAGTCATTCTCACGGCTTTTCTCTGAGCCGTCTCCAATTCATCAACATCTTCAATTATGGACAGCAGAACTGGATACAATATTCCAACAGCAATTGCACCAGTGCCAAATAGAGATAATTCAACTTCTCTACTCTTACTCAACACTCCCCTGTTTATGCATCCAAAGGATCCCATTTGCCCTTTTGGTCACAATATCCCACTGATCAGTGTGTCACATATTTGTGGTGGATACCCTGCTGACCAATCTTTCAGAATTACTGCTTCTCAGGATAGAGTCTCCCACGCTGTAAGTATGACCTACATACATGCATTTAGATGTATTAAAAACACATTGTTTTCTTGCACCTCACTTGCCAAGTGATCTTAGTAATAAGCTCTCGAACTATCTTAAACAAGTCTTCAATCCACATTTACTTCCTTGCAAGCAATTGTCCTAACAGTCTCTTTCTCTTGTTTAACCTAGCTATGGCTATTTTTAGGCCTTGTCTCCACTACATGGTGGATTGATGCTGCAGTGATTGATCCACTGGTAGTCTATTTATCATATCTGCTTGGATTTTTCACATCTCTGGTACTTCATCAGGACAAAAGGAGTAGCTGGAGTTGATTGGAGAGCAGTCCCCACCAACCATACCCCGTGGAAGACACCATGGTATGCTGACCTCAGCTACACTATTTGAATAGCTGAAGTTGAGTGGGGTAGATCGACACGAAGGTTTAGTGCAGACAAGGCCTTGGTTTTCGTATTTCAGACAGATCCAAAGCCAGAAATTCAAGCTGAGACACTTTTAAAATGACTGTTTTTAATATTTCTGTTTTAGCTTGATTATTTTTCCATATTAGGGTAATTTATACTAGAATGGAGTAAGATGGTATCAATAACCCAAGAGACCACAATCCAGCTTGCTTACATGGTAGCCTAGCTAGTTCAGGACAAACAGGTTAACTCAGAACCAATATATTAAAAGAATATCTAAAGATGATGAATGAGTATTACAATAAATGCCTTGTAGAATTTGTATGAAGTGTTGGCATTTGATGAATTCAGTTTTATGCCTTGCACTACACAGTTGGCTTGAACTATTGCATCAGTGTATTAAGGAAAGATGCAGAGTACATTATCAATTATACAATTATTTGAGGTGCACATTGGCTGATGTGTAAATATACCAAGTCATCTGTAACTGTAATCAAGTTGCTATTACACCTCTTATTTCTTAGCCAAGATACAATTTTCCCTATATGACATTTTAATGTCTCCAAAACGTGTGATGAAAAAAAGACCAACAAACAGGATGACTTCAATTATTTCATTATAAAAGCTGAGAACACAAGGTTACTCAAGGAGCTACTTGGAGGATCTTTGTCAGAGTTGAGACATTCTGTTCACAATGGATTGTGTGAAGTGGGAGTGATGCATTCTGCAAAGTTTAAATATAGGACTGTATTACTTGATAGAAGCTTGCAACCTTCATTCATTCATTCTACACTCATTGTGGGCAGTGACTGAATGGGAAGGGGGGGGAGGGGGGAAGAGCTTTCTTCTACCTATGCAATCATCTTGCTACTTCACAGCCTGTTGAAACCACAGGTTGGCAGTAGATACTAGAGGCAGATAGTAATTAAAATGCTGAGCCCAGCTGGCATCAGATTTTAAACACTAATTCAAGGTACAACACAGTTAGGAAGCACCTTCTAGAGTAGAAATTCCTTGTCCATGAAAACAGCTCATAGCATCTGTTGGGAATGGGAGGACATGAAATGTGGGGAAAGGAGGTTGGAAATAAGGGGTGTTCCTTATGTTTCATCTGGCTCTTGAATTAATCCGTTGGGAAATACTGAATTGAAGTCTGCATGGCTTGTGGCATTTGACACAGAACAACAGGGCTACTTCTTATACAGTAGACTTCCGATAATCCGGCACCTTTGGGACCTAGGTGGTGCCGGATTATCGGATATGCCGGAGTATTGGGAGGTACTCCGGCGGGGGGCTGTGACAGGTCTGCTGGGACACGCACTGCGTCCGGGGGGTGGGCGGGGAATTGTGCAGTGAGGGGCGAACCCTCCGCCATTTTGTAGGAAGGTGGGGGAAGCCCCACGCTGCTGAGAGTTTCTGGAAGGGGAGCGGGCTGCCTACCCCACAGACTGCAGTAGTTATCACCGAGCAGGGGGGTGAGGGACGGCGCTGCAGGACCAACCCGGCAGCACCCCAGCTGCTCTGCTCCACCACTTGTCAGTTTCAGCAGCGGCAGCGGCGGACTTGCGGAAGCGTCGGAGTAGAGCAGTTGGGGTGCTGCCAGGTTGGTCCCACAGCGCCGCCCCTCACCCCCCTGCTTGGCACCCGGCAGCACCCCAGCTGCTCTGCTCTGCCGCTTCCCCAAGTCCGCTGCTGCCGCTGCTGAAACTGACAAGCGGTGGACAAGTGGCGGAGCAGAGCAGCTGGGGTGCTGCCGCCGGGTTGGTCCCGCCAGAAGCTCCAATTGTCCAGCTGGCCAGAGCACTTCTGGGTTCCAGTTGGTGCTGGACTATAGGGAGTGCCGGACCACTGGATGCCGGACAATTGGAGTTTTACTGTACAAGTTTTTGGAGGGTGGCAGGGAAGAAGGGGGAAGTGCGTGAGGAGAGACATAGCTGTCACTATTGGCAGGGTGATCTAAGTCACTAAAGAAAAGAGACTGTATACCAAATTTGGTCCAATTACCAGGGCCAAGTGATTAGCTTCCCACAGATTAGAAGTCCCAGTTTATTTTAATATAACTTTATACCAGAAAATTTACCCAGTGTTGTTTGGGTCCTTAAACTTAAACATTTTGTTTTTCCTTCACTTAAATCATTGCTCTGGGGTGGAGCTGGGGATGAGGGGTTCAGTATGTAGGCTGCCCCAGGGAGAGAGGACAATCCCAGCCCTCTCCTCACCGCAGCAGCTTGGGGCCAGGAGACAAGCACCTGTCCACGGCCGCTGCAGCTCCAGCAGGCACAGCCAGGGGAGGAGTGCATGTCTCACACACAAACTCTCTGAAATATGTAGTAAGTAGCTGTCCTTTCTACATGCCAGTCCCCTGCTAGCCCAATGGGGTTATAGCTATTCCAGTCCTGATCTCTGGCCCCTTGCTGCCCCCTTGTGGTCATTCTACATTATAATTCCCTCCTACTAGAAACCTCCCTTTTCGTTTTATGAGAAAAATCGAATTCCAGGCACATGCCATTATCCTGGCACAACCAAACCCTGACCTTGCTTTAAGTTATGAGAAGAGAAAACTGCATACCTAGCTCTTACCATTTAGGAAGAGTTCATAAACAAATGGATAGACAGAGGCACATTTCTAAAATATACAGTAAGATTATGCTTTGTTATTTATTTCCATTTTTACGTTTTTCTGCATTAGAGTTTTAGGCATAAAAATATTTACTGAAGCACTCCAGAGAGAAAGACTAGAATCCAGTCTTTTCCAGCTCTAAGAGCTACTAATAAGCGAATTACATCTAGCTGTACAAGTGAATGTGAAATACATTGTTGGGCACATGCACTTGACAGACTTCGTAAAAAAAACAAAACAAAACAACAACCTGTATTCGTTAAAGCAGACTGAATAAGTGCAGCAAGTTTGTTACTAAAGGTAACAAAAGTTCCATTTGACTGGGGGAATTATGATCCTAAATGCTAAAGGGAAAAAATGACTTATTTCAGTCTCTACACAAGAATCCTCATGACTGCTATTGTAGAAAACAAATTTGAGCCAGCTATAGTGCCTGAGAATGTACTGACCCAACCATTCCACAAATGGCTCCTCAAAGGCTTACCCAGGGAGCAGTAAATGCATCCTTAATTCATGCAATCACTGAACAAAAAGCTGAACATGCTGCTACAGCACTGTAGTGTCAGTGCTTTTTCTGTCAATATCACTCCACCTTTCTGAGAGGTGGTGGCTAGGGTAACCAAAATATTCTTTCCTTAACCTACCCACGTTTACATCAGGGGCTAGGTCAACATTACATCAGCCTAGCTATTTCTCAATTGATTTGTTGTGCCACAAGCACTTTTTATTTTGTAGGAGGGGCACAGGCTGAGGGACTACTGAGAGATTTAAGTTGTATGGAATGTTTTGAAGGAAAAACACTTTCATGGAAGGGCATCAAGTGCTTGATCTATGGAGTTATAACTGTCTCAAACAACAAAGCCTTTAATTAAAAATCATTGAATACTGGGAATCTCGATCCTAATTGGCTGACTAGTTCTTATGTCTTAGATACGAGTTAGTAACATAAAAAGAGTCATACCACAGTGGGCTCCCACAGTAGAACAGACAATCTGTAAGTCTCCTGGTAGCCACTGAACCTCCCTTCGTCACTGCTTCTAATAGCAGCAGTCCTCCCTTGGCCCCCCTGCACTTTAATATGCATATGTCTACTGCGGCTGACTGACGGCATACCTCCGATTCCAAATGAGGTGCATGTGACTGATAGATCAGTTTGTAACTACAGGGTTTGTAACCCTGAGATTCTCCTGTATCATATAGCCACAATGCTTGCAAGAGTGGACCCCCTACCTATGCAGTCAATCACATAACCAATCCCATTAGGACATCAGTTGTGATTACAGGTATGGATAAAGACTTGATTCTAGAAATGGTTTGGTGGGAAGGGATTAATGTTTGTGTGTGTGTGTGGGGTTGGATAGCAAATGAGTGACCTCTTCATTATTTTGTGCGTGCATTTTCTGCTTCATTTCCAGCTCACCAAGGCAGGGTTATGATGATTCTGTTTGTGCTGGAGATGGAGTGGGTATTGAGCACAGGACAGGACAAGCACTTCACATGGCACTGCTCGGAGAGTGGGCAGCGGCTCGGAGGGTACCGCACCAGCGCGGGGGCCTGTGGCCTGCAGTATCCTTTGTTGACGTCTCAGCTTTTCACTTTCTTTTGTCTTTGGCACTTCTTTGTTTAAAACAGGCTTTTTCAGGCCTTTGAAATTATTTCCTTGTTAGGTTTTGAATACAGAAGGGTAAAATGACAGTCATTGAAAAAGGTGTTAGCTTTGTCCTCTTTATGCACTGAGGTACATTTAGATTTTAAAATGTTGGAAAAAAAAACTGAGCGTCCTATCCATTCTGAAAAGCTGCATCCGATTGTGGTCTCATTGTAAGACAAAGATTGATGGGATTGGAGGTAATTATAATAGCAGCAGACTAGATTAGTGACTGAGGTAGCGCACGCGCGCACGCATACACACACCCCCCCACAAAAATTAGATAACTTAATATGAAATAACTATAAGGTTTACCTGGTGTTGCCTGGGTCAATTAATTTTTGGGGTTTGCTTTTTTTTTGCAAACTAGAATGAAAGCGTACATACTTTATTTAAATCAATGTTCTGGGGTGGGGCTGGGGACGAGGGGTACAATATGCAGTTTGCCCCAACAAGAGAGGACTACCCCAGCCCTCTCACCATAGCAGCTTGGGGCCATGTGAGAAGCACCTGTCCATGGCCACTGCAGCTCCAGCAGGCACAGCAAGGGGAGAGGTGCATGTCCCCCAGCTGGGGCAGATCCAGGTTAATCTGCCCCCTGCATTCCCCGAGCCAGACTGAGGAATGAAACAAACTATATGCACTTTCCCCTCGCTCTGAGGAAGGAGCAGCTAGCAATGTCCCCATAAGAATCTGGGGACGGGGGCTCTCCCCCCACCCTCTCAAAAGGGCACCTGGTGGGTGGGAGGCAAGATCGGGACAGAAGCAGTCCTGGATGCAGGGCACGGAGTTGGGGAGACATACCGAGCCCCTTTCACCTGGTAAAACCATACAGAAAAGAGATGCAACCCCATTCCAGGTACATCCCAATGTCCTGGCACAACCAGACCCTTGCCTTGCTTTAGTTATGATAAGAGGAAGCTGTCTACCAAATTTGATGTTCCTATCTCTTTCTGATTAGGAGTTCTTGGACACACAGACACTCTCTCAAATATATAGTAGATAATAAAGTTGGTAGAAAAAAAGATTCGAAGTTGTCTTAAATCTTTACACAGGCAACAAAAATTATGGACTAAACAGAGATATTGTATTGACGGTTTATTAACTTTCTTTTCATCCTATGACAGCAGACATGACAATGGACTACTCTACTTTGAATGGTCCGTCAGGGCTGTTCCCCACTCTGGCATCCCGAGTGCAGAAGGTGAGCACCCTCAAGTGTGCTTAAAAACCTTGCCTCTACACACACTGGTTTCCAAAACTTCCCAGAGTCACAGACTCCCTGGCTCTGAGAAATAAACAAATAAACAAACAAGCTACCACCACCAAGTGATTTTTTGTCCCTAAAACCAGGGGTGAACACTTGAACCCACCCCCAGAGTGGCCCCAAAAAAGCTTGGGGGGGGGGGGGGGAGGAAAAAAAAAAAAA
This sequence comes from Rafetus swinhoei, assembly GCA_019425775.1. Classification (NCBI taxonomy): domain Eukaryota; kingdom Metazoa; phylum Chordata; order Testudines; family Trionychidae; genus Rafetus; species Rafetus swinhoei. The sequence continues at coordinate 59,729,667 of CM033437.1, forward strand.
AGAAAAACAAGCTGCAGTCTCTGGTAGCTGACCCCTTAGTCCAGTGGTTCCCAAACTTTTCAGCATCATGCCCCCTTTTTGATTTCTGAGAAACCCTCACGCCCCACGCCCCCCCATAGCAGCAAAACTTGTTGAGCCAAAAAAAGGAACTGACCGGGGCCAAAAACACAAAATAGCAGCAAAACTTAGGGGGGGGAAGGCGCATTGCACCCCCCCCTGGAATTTCTTCACACACACACACACCCCCCCAGCGGGGCACACCCCCCAGTTTGGGAACCCATGCCTTAGTCGGAAGCATGCAGTTACACACGGACAGACAGACTTCCAGGACATAAGAATCAAATCATCACTTGGAAAAAAAGTGATTTTTATTACAAAACAAAAGAAGCTTGATAAAGCATACTTGGTTGCTAGATGTTACAGAGCAACTAAGGAAAACAAATTAAAACACAGAAAAGTCTCTGGAAACAAAGCTTAGATGGTAAAGGGAGAAGGAGGCATAGATTCATACACAGCTATTCAAACCAAACCACAAAATAAAGATAAAATATCCTGAATGAAACTAGATCTACTTTGTTTCCCTTTTACTTACTTCCAATCTCCTCTTTTTTCAGTCCACTCCCATGCTCCGAATTCCTTGGAGGCCTGGTAGCCCTGCCTGGTTTTAAATCATTCTGTGTCTCTCAACTCCTGGTTTTTCTTGCTTACACAAAGAAAGCAGTCAAGGAATCTAGATATCATTCAAATTTCATCCCTCTCTCTCAATTGGTTCTCCTGGCCCTCTGGCCAACACCTTTGCTAGCTACTTGAGTTTAACCCCTTAGTCACTGGGTGCTGGTCCACACTCCTCCTGTCCATTACAGTCCCTTACATCATGTGTTCTAACTACTTACTCTAAAATAGGCATGTTGAGGACTAGTCGACTATCTGATAAGCAAATGCTTATCGGATAGTTAGTCGACTAGTTGACTCCCCTCCTCTTGCTGCTTATCAGACAGAGGTAGCAAAGGGGGGAGGGGGGAGAAGGGGTACTATGCAAATCAAGTAGCTTATTTCCATGCTATTTCAAAATCGCCAAATGATGAAATAAGCTCTGTCTACACAGCACCAAATTTTGAAATAACTTGCTATTCTGAAATTCCCCTTAACCCTTATGGAATGAGCAGGGCTCGACAAATCCGCTTATCTACTCGCCCGTGGCGAGTAGATTTCAGCCGGTCGCCACATTCACCAGCGGTGCACGCGTGCACAGTGCGGGTCTGGTGCATGCGCAGTGCAGGTCTGGCGAGCGGGTTTTCGCCACGGTCGTCGAGCCCTGTGAAGGTTACTGAGATGTCGGAATAAGATGTTTGTTATTTCAAAATCTATTCCAGAATAGATTCTATTCCAGAATAAAGTTTTCAAAACTCACTCAAGATCCAAGAGGTATAATATTGCTCCTAGAACAAAGGCAGCTTTGTTTTTAAGTGATGGTACCAAAACAAAAACAATTCATTCTCCAATTTGCCTATAACATTATATGCAAGATTCAGACCACTCTATCTTAAGTTCTGCTATTGACATGCTCTTCGGCTAAAAATTCCTATTACAGACGTTATTGGAGAGCACTGCTTAGTGTGACAATTTCCATTTGTAATTAAAATGACTATTATTCAGCCCATAACCAGTTCATTCGTTTCTTACGGAGCCCTCATTTCTCCTCTCATGCAAGACCAGAAGAGCTATGCAACATTTTAATTGTGTCACCCAAAAACGGGGTTAACATGCAGAGCAGCTTTCTAACCTGAAGGCTTGGTAGAAATTCTCCCACTCTAGTGCCCAGTGATACCATACCATTGAGAGAACTGTAATATCATGCAGAGTGAGAGAGACTTAATTGTCTTATGTAGACAGTTCTCTTATTATATATTTGAGAGAGTTTGTGTCTGTATGTCCATCTGTCTTGTGAGTCTGTTTGTTCAATAATTCTTCCGAAACTATAAGAGCTAGGACCACCAAATTTGATATGCAGTTCCTCTTACCATAAAACAAGGTAAAGGCTTGGTTGTGGTAGGACAATGGGATATGCCTGGAATTTGACTGTTTCTCTTAAAAAGGAAAGGGTGGGGGTCTGCTAGTAAGGACAGTTATTCTGTATGATCACAGGGGAGGGGGAGCAAGGGGCCAGAGATGGGGGCCAGGACAGCTATAGCCCCATTTAGGCAGCAGAGGGCAGGGGTGGAGAAAGTGACAACTACCTACTATACATTTCAGAGAGACAGAGACAGAGTGTGTCTGTATGTGTCCCTCCCCCTGCCAGGGGACATGCACCTCTCCCCCAGCAATGCCTACTGCAGCATCAGCCATGGACAGGCACTTCTCATCTGGCCCCAAGCTGCTGTTGCGGGAGAGGGCTAAGGTTGTCCTCTCCACAAGGCAGCCCATATACTAAGCTCCTCATCCTCAGCCCCACCCCAGAGCAATGATTTAAATGGACAAAAATTATTTCAATTAAGGACCTGAGCAATACCAGGTAAATCCTCTGTGACGTACATTTTCACATTATTTCTGGACCACTGGCATCGCTACAGGAATTATAGTTTTATGCTGCATTTGGCCATGTTTGTTGTTCTGTCTCAATCGTTGCTCCGGTTAAACTTTTGCTTTCCTTAGATTTGATGCAGTGGAGACAGAGCATAATTTTCATTTGTGCAAGGAGCAAGGCAGAAGGATGACCCTGTAGTACAGAATGAAAATAGGTTTATGGGGGCGGGGAGGGGGGAGAACATTACAAAGCTATGGTAGAAACAAGTCTTCTCAATACTTTGAAGTACACACAACTCTCAAGAGATCCCTTGTCACTTTTCCAAATTTCCTAGTATCTATTCTAAGAAAGGACAGTCATATTACTCTGACTGCTCTAGGTTCTTGGCTCAAATTGTTCCCCAGTTAAACCAGGGATGATTTTGGCTGGGTGATGTCTTTCTGTAGCATTTCATTGTTTTCAATAATTAAGACCTTACTTTTGAACAAGGGCTTTGCATACATGGGGCTAAGTAGGCACTCGGGATATGTTTTCTACGCTGCACACAGTACAGCATGGCCACTGCAGCACTATGACACAAGTAGCGTAGTTATACTTTATCATCGGGGGAGAATTCTCCCAGAGATTTTAAAAAGCCACCCCGAATGATGTGGTGGTGGGGGGGGGGGGGGGGGGATAGCTTTATCACTGAGGAATGCAGCTATACTAGCATGTCTACACTAGTATGTTAGAGCTAAAACCTTTGTCACTCGCAGGGGTGTTTTTTCACACCCTGAATGACTAAAGTTTTAGCACTGAAAGTGTAGACACAGCCACAGTGTACAACAAAAATACACTGATAAAAATCTCACTAATCACTAGAAGCAGACTTAGGCTAATGTTTAGCACTTTTACACTTCTGCCTCAGCCAGAAGTAGGAGGTGGAGTTGGCAATCTTGATACAGAAACCAATGAAAAACAATTTTTACTTGTGTACAGCTGAAGTTTAAAAGCAAGTCGCTTCAGAAAGAACACGTCTGAGCAGGCTCACAATTAAGTCAATAGCAAAACCCCAAACAGCTGAACCAAGACCAGACTTTTCATAACAAACAAGCATTAAACAAAATTGTAACAAGCCAGAAAACCAAGTTACTTACTTTTCTCTGAATAAGACTGACTGGGAGGGGAAAAGAAGTGTATCCCCAAACCCTTTCAGTTCATCCTTCTTACACATATAGCTAACTATGTATACTCAGACTGGTAAAAAAGAATGTAAGCCTGAAATAAACACAATAAGAGAAAAAACAAAAACAATTATGTGGCAGAGCTTGTATGAATAAGAAACAGATGCCAAAACATAGAACCATCATGAAAAGAAGGCATGTGAGATTAAAGTGACATTTCTTTTGTAGAGGGAGGATGATCACTAATTACCACGTGCCCCTAAGAAAACAGAAGTTACCAGCACATTTCAGATTCCATATAGTCCAGATAGGCATAATAAGACTAGCAAAATAAATACAGGATAAACTATTGTTGATGTGGAATGTTACATACATTACAAACAAAAGCAGCTTATTCAGTATTTATTGTACCAGTCCCATTACACCTGTCCACACTACTTGGAGTCCGAAATGTAATAACTTCTGGGTTTTTAGGGGCAGATGGTAACTGATGTTAATCATCCTGCCACAAATACAACACACACACACACACACTATACTGACAAGCACACTTAATTCTGTATCCTTTAAGATTAGCTGTATGCCTCAGAAAAGTCAATGAAGTAACTGCAGAAGGCCACAGAAGAATTTTATGGACAAGTAAGAAAGCCGAATTGGATGGACTCAGTTTTGCTGCTGACATTGTCCTGCTCAGTTCAAATGGAAGGAAAGACCCTGTTTTTGGTAAATACCACAAAACAAGTTGATTTGTTTATCAACAAGGGGAAGACAAAATACATGGTTATCAATATCCCAAAAGTAACCATTAGAGTAGATGAAGAAACACACTAAAAGAAATCAGTCATTTTACCTACCAAGGAGTGAGATGTGCAATGATAGGGACACATTGCAAGACGTCAAACAATATATATATAAAAAGCAATAAACAATTTTCATATTCTGATGCAGAGTTATGGAAATCTACAACAGAAACTGATTAGGATATAAACTTGTTTAGAAGTAAATGCCTAGTCTTCTAGTGTCTACTGGAAAAAGTTTCTTGAAACATTAGACATTCTTTTAATTAGAGCAGAAAATGAATATAAAGCATCCAATATGGTAACATGATGACAATGAACACATTTAAACTATGCTTTAAGGATGCTCCCGACATGATTTCCAAGCCAAGTGGTAATGAGGACACCACCTGAAAAAAAGGTCTTCTAGAAACATTAAGCAGAACAATAGAGGGAAAACTTTAAATCCATCAGCATGACACAGTGAAGGTGGACTCACCAGCAGAAGACTAAAATAATGGCGGAAACTGACGGTGGAGGAAGATAAAGGAAGAAGGTTTACTTGGGGCTTTTCAGGTATATAAGTTTGAGCTGACCATACTTCCATTTTTTGGTTCCTCTGTAATAATGCCAAGAACACAAGTTTATCTTGTATCCATCTGTCATAGGATAACCATCTTGAACAACCTTTTGTTCCCCTTCTCACAATTCAAGAATAGTTCTTGAACCATGAGAATGAATTAATGTCATATCATGTCATGGAGGAATTAATAATAAACTGAAAACTTAAAATAAACATTCAAGCTCCACTGCCTTGTGAGACTGCAGGTCTTCATTCGCCCCAGTTGTCCCTCAGACTAGTGAGCTCTCAGGCTCACACCCAGAGTCCCCACTGAAATTTTCAAACAACGCAATAATGCAAAAAAATGTCCATCTTCCCTGGGCATAATAAAAGTCTCTCAAGCTTCTTGGGTCTGTCCAAGGTTCTTGACCCTTGTATAGGACAGTGGCCACAGGCATATCTTTGGCCTTTGCTCTTGCTCCCAAATCTTGTCCTCCCACTACCCAGCCCTTCTGGCTTCTAGCCTATGATCCTGTTCCCACAGGAGGACCTGCAGAACTTTCTGCTCTCTGCAGCAGGCAGCGTCGGTTCCTTGCAATCCTTTCCTGCGTGACTTTAGGCCTGACTGACGTAGTCTCCTCCGTCTAGGATCCAGGTCCCATCTCTTAAACCCGCTATGGGTCAGCTGCCCCATCGCTGGCACACTTGCTTCTGCCTCTTATGGAGGCAGTGCCACCTTGTGATGCAATCTATCTATGGTGGTGCATAAAATATAGAAACCGCATGCCTAGCTAACAGAGGTATAAAGAGCAGCACAGACAGTGAGGCACACCTTAGGTAAGTACAGTACAGCAGAGTGCCCTACATACCTGAACCCTCAACTGCATCTACAGCCATTTTTAGTGATATGGTGTCCCAGTCCTTCTCACTGCTATTGTGCTCTGACAGGTGGAGACAGTTTCTTCAACACAGTGAAAGGCTTTGGCAGTGAAGAACCCCCATGGACAGGGGCTCCTGCCACCCTGCACTCCTGCCTCTATATCAGAGGCAGCAGCGTGGAGCAACAGGTGGCCGGTCTGCAAGGGGATTTGGTTCTTAAGTGACTCCCCTCAGACTGGCTCCTGTCTACCACCCCACGCTGCTGCCTCAGATACAGAAATAGCAGCGCAAGGTAACAGGGGCTCCCCAGGAGTGGGGCCGGCAGTGCACTGGCTGCCAGCCCCACCCCCGGGGACTACAGAAAAGTCATGTAACCACAAAGTTTTGATGTGTTTACACGACTGTTCAATTACCTGATATCTAACATGCCTAGAAGTCACTAGTGGGTTTCATGGAGCTTCTAGAATTCTCCCACATTGGGGTAGAAAGAGGGTTTGTATTGGATGTTTTAAAGAATTTCTTTCCTTCATTTTTTAAGGTTGCATTGTTTCAGGGGTTTTGTAGGTCGGTTAGTGTTTTGGGGAGAAAAATAAGTGTTATTTTTATGGTTGAAAAGCCTTTTTGAAGAGGGAGATTTTGTAGAATCTCTTTCAGATAGTCTCTAGCTTCACTTGATCTTCTTCAAGAGTTTGTTCTATAGCCAGATCACCTTGACCTTTACCAATTCTTTACCTTCAGCAACTCATCGTGGAAATTTACAGTCTACTTTGTCTGAGAAGTGCACAGCTCTCTTTGTTGTTCACAGATTAATATTCAACATTTAATGTAGGTGGGTATCGATCCATTAATTGCTTTGACAAGTCAGACCAAGGCCTTAAACTAGCATCAGAAGCGGGTGGGTAGCCAGTGGAAGGACTTGAGCAAGGGTAAGCATTGCTCATGATGGCTTTAAACAGAGAAAGAGAAAGACAGGTACATCCTATAACAGCTGGAGTAGGTGTCTGCTTTTATCTGAAGGTCAGTGTGAAAACCAGTTACAATAATCCTGCCTGGAAATGACAAATGTATGGATCGCTGTGGCTAAGTCTGTCCCAGAGGATGGCATCTAGTTTCTTAATCTGGAAGTGAAAGAAGGGATTTTGGGAAACTGATGCTACCTGGTCACTCAAGCTTAGTGAGGAGTCAGGTAGGACCATGAAGGTTTGCACACTGGAAAATGAATTGCAAGTTGTGTGCCTTCCAAAAAAAGATGGAAGCAGGGTCTGTTGGTTCTTCAAAGCAACAGCTTAGTTGTTCTCCATCTAAGAAATGATTTTTTGTTGGCATTCTGACCCCTTCGTAGAGATAGTGGTTGCATCAGCAAGAACGATTTTATATCTATATTACATAGAAACAGTGTCATCATCATATTATTGGGAGATGAACCAATGGCTTCTCTCCAGTGGTCTCACATACAATATAGATCCCTGTGGGACCCCACAAGTGAAGGTCTTTCAAGAGGAGGAGAAGCTGCCCATCACCAATCCCTGAGCTCTGCTGTTGGGGAATGTGGAGTCACTTGTGCTGGACTACGTCCTCCTCTTGTGTCAGGTAAAGCTTATTAGTAATACTATGTGATCTATACTGACAAAAGGGCTTCAAAGGCCCAGAAGCATGACCATGAAGTTATGGCCATGGAAACAGGCAAGAACACCTTGGTGTTGTAGGCCTTCTAGAGATGTATCTGTGAGGAAGTCTGATCCCTCAAGCCCCTAGAATGTTGGCTGCCATGTGCTGAAGCTTGGTGTACTTGCTCAATTATTTTGCCCAGGAATGGGATGTTTCCAATACGAGAGTAGCTGGACAGGGCTTTGGGGCATTTTTTTCCAGGACTGAATGATCGATGGCTTTTTTAAAGAGAAGTTTGCTTCTCTGGAGGAGGCATTAACTGTTTCCATTAGTAATAGGCATAGTACTTAGCTAGCTTTCACCAGCTAGGAGGTGCATGGACTCATGCACAATACCCTTCATCTAAAATTATTAGTCTCTAGTCTTTTACCCACTACAAAATTTCTTCTTTCTATATAATGTCATGCAAGCAATCAGGAAATCTTTACATTTAGAGTATTAATGTGTGGTTTAAAGAATTGAAGATGTTTAACTCTACATATTAATCCAAGCAAGTTAACACTATTTGTATTATTTCATTGTGCAATTGTGTTCTACCCTCCCCAAAATAGACTACTTTTGACCTCTGTTTCACTTAAGATTTTTTTTAAGTACTCAAGTAGTTTACTCAAGAGTTTTAAGGAACACAAACAAAAATTGACCTAATATTTGGATCTATAAAAAGCTTTTATGAAACATAAGAACAAGTGAAATGTTTCCCTACTGGTACATGTTAACAACAGTCCAAGGAAGAAATTCTTTAAATTATACAAATACTGTGCAAATATTTTTTTGTAAGCCCAATGATGCAATACTGTGTTATGGAAAAAGAATCAGAAAGTTAGTCTGACTAGGCTGTGTCAACATGGACTTATTGCTAAAATCTGTGTAGTGTAGACATAGCCTAAGCTTTTACAAAGAAAAGCAGCATTTATTTTAGGTGACAGCAAAAGGGGAATACGAATGAAGTTAATTTGAGAAGCAGTCCTTTTTAAAAATAGCTGACTTTTGTAGTTTTAGCCTCTTTATGCTGCACTCTGGTTTACAGCTTTTGGAATATGAAACATGGTGAAAGTTTCCAGGAGATTTCCTGACAACTGGGGGACCACATACTCATCCAAAATGTCAAGTGACCACAGAACACTCAAGTAAAGAACTTACCTCAAGAGGAAGAAATGCAGGGGGGGCTCAAACCAGGTTTTCTGGGAAATAGGCTACATGCATATTCAAGTTAATGCTCTGCAATATTTTCCCCTCCCATCCAGCTCCTATGGATATTATGTACTGTTGGACAATGCAGAGTAGCATCCAGGAGCGGTCCGAGGCCGGCTGTGGCAGCTGGCGCCCCAGGCAGAAGGCGCGATCGGCGCCCCCGCCTGCACGGCCATCAATGGCCGTGACGTAATCATTGGGCACCAGGGCGTCCCATGACGTCATCATCGGGTGCCCCAGGCCGGCAGCGCCCTAGGTGATCGCCTAGTCTGCCTAGGCTCACGGGCCACACCTGGTAGCATCTGTATCTCTGCAGGTAACATCAGAGTGACCTCGCCATTATTGGCTGATCTGACTCAACGTGCTCGACCATTTTTAAAAAAAAAATTGATCAACATGTCAAGCTGCCAGAAATGTGAATAAATTAACCCAGTCTTTAATTGCTTCCACTTTTTGCTTAAAATAATCAAAACCAAACTGAATTAGAACGTGAAGCTGATGGGTTACATTAAATAGTCAGACAAACTGAGCTAAAATCCCTGCAGAAATCCAGTAAGATTATTTACAGGCTGGGAGCATCATCTTAGAGCAGGATAGATAAATCAGTTCCCATTAATTTACTGAGTGTTCTATTAAATGAGAGAGAGAAGAGAAAGAGAAAGGATTTATTGTGCATGAAGTCAGATTCACTTCCCTATACTTAAGGACTGTACTTAAGAGTCCCTAGGTTATGCAACTGTTTCTCTTTATAGAATCATACTGCTACAATTACAGTGGCCTCCCCCCACCATGGGAGTTGATTGCTTAAGCACAGAGCTATCCCATCTTTCTGCCACATGGCAGAATCATCTAGCAAGAGTGAAGAATATTGATTCTTAGCTAATAGCAGCAAAAGCTGTTTCAGCAAAAGAAATATTACTCCTAATTTCTAAAGCAAGGGAACCACAGAAACTTGGGAATTACTAGACAAATTCTTGCTCTTCAAGGAGAGAGACCTTGAATCAGTGAGTCTAGTAGTCTTCTTTGTAGCTACAGAAACATAGAATATTTGAGCACAATGGGAAATGTATACAGGCACAATTCATAATTCCTAAGTTCCATTTTAGATGTTGTAAAAGGCTAGTTTTCAGCATAGAGCCCCTTTTTGATAGTAAAGAATAAGATGCAAGCTATACTTGTCGCAGCAATGGAAAATGTCATTCTTAATGATCAGATAGATTTATTATACCCCTAACCTGTAACAGAACTAACAGCAATGCCCCTCTGTCATATACATTTGCCAAACCAGACAGTCTCTATGCAAAAGAATAAATGGACACAAATCAGACATCAAGAACAGTAACATACAAAAACCGGTAGAACATTTCAATCTCTTTGGAAACTCAGTAACAGAATTAAAAGAGGGATGTTAAGAAGTGGGTATTTAACTAATTGTGATTTTGATAGAATGTTTATCAATAGGGAAAGGCACTCAGTCCCAGCTCACGCCAGGTCTGGGAGCTGCCCACGTTGCGGCTCTGCAGTTTAAAAGTAGTAAGAGCCAGGCGGACACAGACAGAGCTGCTGCTGGAACAGCTTCTGCTTGTGGCCAGCATGGTCCCACTGTGGGCAGAAACTGGTTCACGGCAGCCTCCCCGGCCCTCCCCCCATGCTGCTTCCTCTGATAGAGTAGTTAAGCCTAGTTTCATCATCAGGTAGTTGATTACTCACTTTTAAATCAGGGATTTAAGCTGCCATCCTCAACAAGAACACTTCAAAAACAGACTAAGAGAAACTGCAGAGCTGCAATTCATTTGCAAACTTGACACTATTAATATGGGTTTGAACAGAGATTAGGAATGGCTGGCTCACTACAAAAACATCTCGTCAACTGTTCGGAGTAGGTCAGATTCATCCTGACTGAACTGGGCTAGTTAGTACTAGTCCTCCACTTGATAAGGTAACTCCCTTCTTTTTATGTGCTAGTATATTTATGCCTGCCTCTAATTTCCACTTCAACGCAGCCGACAAAGTGGGTCTTTGCCCACAAAAGATTATGCTCAAATAAATCTTAGTCTTTAAGGTGCCACAGGATCCTCCTCATTGTTTTTTGCAGATACAGACTACTACGGCTACCCCCGATACTTTTCACCATGTTCTAATATATCAATAAGCTTAAAAATCCCAAAAGAAACAATCAATTATGTCCATAACAATAAGTATCTCATTAACTCACACCTGTAACTGTAACCCTAATTTCTCCATAGTCCCTTCTCACATCCAGGGATGACTTATATATTGTTTCCCATTATCATACAAGCATTTAAATAGAGGGCTGGAAAAGACCAATGAAGTCATCAACACAAGGGACTGGGTCTGAGTAGGACCATGCAAATCTAGACTTTCCTTGACTTGTCTAACTTGTTCTTAAAAAACCTCTACTGATGCAGATTCCACAGTCTATCCCAGAGTTTAATTATCCTTTTAGCTGGAAGGCATCTTATAGTATATATTTTAACATTATTGCTGCCAACTGTGCCACTTGCTTCTTACCCCATTCCACTGGGCATGCAGAACAACTGATCACCATCCTTTTTGTACTAAGGATGTATAAGTGTAGTTGATTAATCAATAAGCAAAAACTTACAGGTTAATGCTATAGACTACATGCATTTCCATCCCCCATACTTGCCAGTACATTTTTTAGCAAGCTAGCCAGCAGCCTGGTGCAGTCCTGGCTTGTGATGGGTCCGGGACCTACCTCTGTTGCAGCTCAGCATTTAAATTGTATTAGCAGCCAGGCAGCCCAGCTCAGTTCCGGCTTGAGCCAGGTCTGGGAGCTCAGACTGACCCCTAAACAGGGGCTGTTGCCAACCTGCACTGCTGCCTCTTTATTAGAAGCAGCAGCACAGGGCAACAGTCAGCCTGTCCACAAGGGGAGCTGGTTTTTAAACTGGCTCCCCTCGCAGACAGTGTTCCCTCTGAGAATTGCGGCAGCACAGCTTCACAGGTGATTAATCAGCCCCACTCAGTTAGAGGCTCAGAGCTGACACAGAGGCAGCTGCGCAGAGTGGCAGGGGGCTCCTCAGGAGCAAGGCCAGAGTGCACTGGCTGCCGGCCCTGCCCCTGGGAACTTTAGAATAGTCGACTAACCGATAAGAATTAATGCGGTTACTCGACTATTCAATTAACCAATATTTAACATCCCTATTTTGTACAAGCCCTTATGTATTTGAAGATTATCAGGTCCTTCCTCAGTCTTCTTTTCTCAATACTAAACACATCCCATTTGTTAACATTTCCTCATAGGTCACATTTCCTGAACATTTGTTGCTTTTCTCTGGACTCTTCCTATTTGTCCACAGCTATGGCACTGTTTAAAGTAGTATCCACAGCTATGGTACTGTTTAAGTAACTACTACTTCTGCAGTCAACTATGTTTGGGAATGCATACGAAGTTTTCTAGAGTAGACATTCCACATTCAAACACCCATTGCCAACACACTCCAATCTTGCACTGATGACACAGTCCCTCAACTTCTACAGTGAACCAATGATCAACTATCTTGTGACTAACACCCCCACTGTACTCATGGATTCAGGAACTAAGCTACACAGTATCGCACTCCACCACATCCTCTCTTTGGGGTGCTGCATTCAGATCACAGAATTTTCACCTCTTCCTAAAAATACTTCCTAGGTAGGATTTAAAATCAAAATTCTTTAAGATATAGCCTATACCACTATGTGGCTGATTTCCTGACCAAGAAGGTACAAGGAACTAGGGATGTTATATTGCATTTAATCAACTAATTGACTAGTTGGTGGAATTTCCATTGACTATTCGATAAGCAGGGGAAACTGGAGCCGCAGCAGGGTTAGCTCCCAGCCCCAGGAGCTAACCCTGCTGTGCCTCTGCCTTTCAAATGTATTACCTGCAGGCTCTTAATACATTTAAAAGGCTGAAGGGCAGCAGGGGAGACCAAAGCAAGCTGGGAATCAGTTGTCCCAGCTCACACCTGGTCCCAGCACCTGGATGGTGCTCAGGGGAACTGGCTTTTAAGTCCATCAGAGGCAGCAAGGAGGGGAAAGCAATTAGTCGAGTCACTACTCAACTGTCCGATAAGCTTATGCTTACCCAACTGTCGACTAGTTGCTTACATCCCTACAAGGAACTAGAGTTTCTTCTGAGTATTTAATAGCTGAATGGCCCAATTTCTATACCTTACAATGTATTTCACAAGAGTGTTAAGAACTACCCTGAAAAATGTGCTTTCCCTACAACCATATTGAGCAATACAAGTAATATGTACAAATCTAAAATTCCTTCTATAGCTCAAAACCCTTAGTCAGCGATTCTGTTGGAGAATTTGTATGGCAAACATGCCCAGAAGACAATCTACGGATAGATGTGCTAAGACAAACTATGCCAACCTAAATTTTAAAAGCCTGATCAAAACCTCAAATTGCACTACTGATGCTGTTGTGCAAGTTAATTTTACAGTTCATTGGATGTGGAATGAATAAAGAGGACAATATGAACTCAGAATGCAAACTCTCAGCGATTTTCACCTATTTAAACTATGGGATAGAAATTCAAAATCAATTAAAGCATAAAAACAGCTTTTAAAAACTGTTTTATTAGTTAAATAAAATGGCTAAATATAAGAAATCCATTTATTATAAATGGTTCCAAAACATCTTCTGCATTTAAAACTAATGGATTTATTCAACAACAACAAAAGTTGTGCTTAGAAAATTCAACTGATTTTTGAAGAGCATAGTGATCAAAAACACATCAGAACTAGCAGATCTCATCCTCTCAGCTGTTTTTATTCATAAACTGGAAAAGGAGAACACACTTTTCTGCTTTTTCAACCCTCATTGGTTTCTTAACTTTGAACTATTAACTAGATGAACCCACAAAAAAGAAAACTAAAGAGAAAATATTCTCTCACCTACAGAAAAGACTACTGCTGTCAAAAGCTGGGTTAGCACCTCATCAAACTGTAGGTCCAAGCGCTTAGCCAGTGATTACCATGTGCTCAGTGATCTGACTTTCTTTAAAATATGGCATCCAACATGTACTGCTTAATATTTTTTATAATTATTTTAATAGATATTAAGTTTAGGCCAGAATATTGGCTGTCAATTTAAATAGGTTTTTAAAAGAATGTAAAGGGAAAATTTTTTTTATTATTTAAAAAAGTTAAATACTATCCACTTTGATTTCCTGTCAAGTCAATGGGATGTAGGACTGCTAAGCACCTGTAAGAATTTGGCTAATATGCGTGCAGTGGAAATGTAAGACAAATAACAAGCTCCAAAAAGTAGTCTTAAGTGTAAAAGCTTTGGCACACTTTCAAAACAAAGTCACACATGATACACAATTCTATGTATTGGCATTCAAGTGGCTACCAGTCAGCTCCAATAGTTTGTTAGTAGGCAGGGCAGTATGGAGGAAATCTTATAATCTTGTTCTCAGAACTTTATCAGATTTAAACTTTCTTAGATAAGTTTTAGCTTTCACCAGCCTGAACACATATACTCACTTCTACAGCAATGAGTCAAAATAAAATGTTAAACAATTATTTGTTCCTATGTCAATCCATATAATATATCGTACCATTGCTCAATATCCTATGCCATGATAAGCATCAACTCAAACATTTCAGAGGCTATGCTAAACCTAAACATTTTTCAGCGTGTCTAATCTCCATACTTCCACTTTATGATCAGGATTCAGAAACCAGTTTTGCAGAGTACAGAGGTCATCAGATTTCAAGTTTTTCCAAAATAAAACCAAAAATTTCAAGAACTTTAAAGATAAACTTTAAGAATGTTGTTGTTACACAAAGTACATGCCGTTCAGGTTCTCATATTGCATCATCCATGAGGGTATTGTTAGTTATTGTTTAAAATGAACCTTAGAAGTTTACAAAGCAGTGAACCAACGCAGGAGTCTGGGCATTGCACACAATACGGAAAGACACCAAACCCCCTGTTGTAGGCAGTTTATGAAACGAAGAGCCAGATGATGCAAAATACACACCCACCTTAAAGCCAAGCTTTGATTATTCCTAACCCCGTCAGTGTTAAACAAAGAGCTACTTGACTACTTGCTTGCCTTCATGAAAAAATTCCTAATTCCAAATATTGGATACAAGTCCTTCCAAGATTGAAGCTGATTAATAAATTCTAGAGTTTCCCACATACAACTGATATATGTAATTAGAGCCCTGTACAGATAAAAAATTTCTATCCACATTCAATCTGCAATCCGCAAACATGGTCCATTGATGTCCATAACTACAGATATAAGTCAGATATCCTCAAATTTGAGGAGCTCTATACGTAACAGGTCCCACCTCAGCCAAAACAATACCTTCCTTCTATAAGTTAGGAAACAGACATGAACTCTCCTCATTGATTACTAGAAGTTTTTTATAATTTCCAACTATCGCTAAAAGCAATTACATAACTGAAGAGTATAAACCACTAGGGATGTTAGCATAGTCACTTAAACCAGGGGTCGGAAACCTCAGGCTCGGGAGCCGCATCTGGCCCCCAGCTTGCCTGAATCTGGCTCCCAAGGCCTAGGGATCCCCACTGCACTGGGGAGCCCATGCTGGCACTCCAGCTAGGGATGTTAAATTTAGATTAATCAGCTAATTGAATAGTTGATACAATTTGCATAACTATTCGATTAGTCAAGAAGGGCACCTCCGCCTCTGAAGTGTAGCAACAGTCCTGGGTTCCTTGGAAATGCTGCCCGGAGCCTGGGGTCAGCTGGGGAGTCTTCAGCTGACCTCGGCTCCACCTGGCACTTCAAAGCAATAGCGCCACATGGATCCCGGGGTCAGCGGGGCAGGCGCTGCTGCTTTGAAATGCACAAGAGCCCCCACTGGGGACTCTTATACATTTTAAAGCTGGCACGCCACGTGCAGCCTGGGGCCAGCGGGAAGTCCCACTGACTCCAGGCTCCACACGGGTGCCTGTCGACTAGTCGATGGAAATTCCGTCCACTACTCAACTAGTAAATTAACTGGTATTTAACATCCTTACTAGCGTGTCAACTATCCAATAAGCATTTGCTTATCAATAGTCGACTAGTTGTTCACAACCCTATTATCAATTAAATGATTAGCTGCTAATATCCCTACTTCAGCTATTAACCCAGAAATTAACATCCACATGCATAAATCCATTTTTACCTAAAATAATGAATTAAATAAGGTTAATAAAAGAAACCATCAACTAGCAGGGTGAAAAGGTTTCCAGAATGCCCAAGCAAAGTGCCTCTAGCTTTGCTAGATCCCCCAACAGCACTTCAAACATCTAACAGTAAATAGCAAAAGAAACACTTAACTAGTTTTACCATCAGGAAGATTAATCATCATACCAGGAGATTTTGAAGTACCGTGTTCGTTAGTGATACTCTCCAGATTTCCACTTCACTACAAGCTTATTTGAATAGAGTCTCTCTCAATGGAGTGCAGAAACATTGACTTACAGTGCAATACATGCTATTATTCTGGCACCTCAAAATTAAGGGATTTTGTACCTTGTAAAAAGTAGTGCAATAAACAATTGGACCCCTTACTCTTTCTTTCTCTAAGGGGAAAAACAACAAGTACATTCATTCTATTGAGGTAAACAATGTAAGAAAACACTTCTCAAACACCTCAAAACATCAAGTACATAAATCCGGCTCATCACTATGAGTCAACTCCTATTACACTCATGCTTTACTCAGTGTCTCACATAGCAAAATTTGGCCATAATCACTTTGAAAAAAATGGATTTCACATTTTCAGTTACTATCAATTCCACTGTATATCTCTGCATCTTATGGAAAGAACACACTTGTGCTTCTAATATACGCTACAGTTTATTGGCACCCAGTGCACAGATTAATTTAAATGAGATTTTGCATAGTTCTTCATTCATCAGAGGGCTAATCAGAAATTAACTTACAGTAGGACTTAGATTTTTTCCAGTACACTGAAAAAAAGGGGGTACATTTCTTTAAACATCCTGTTAGGGGCAAATAAGTTAGTGATTTTTGCTTGAATGATGATAAAAACTACATTATAGAATGATTATATCATGGATTCCAATTAGGATCCTAGGGCAATCTTTATTAGAAGTGAAAGCATTCCTATAGAGTTCACAGAATGAAACCACGCTAGATGTAAGGGGAAATGCCACTAAATTAAATAAAATTTGAACTGTTTCAGAAAAGAAAAAAGCATCATTGGATGAGACTTTTATATTGTGTAGTAAAACTACTAAAAATTATAAAAGAAACAAGACACTTTAGCAGACTTACAATACTAGATACTGGACTGTTTTCTTTAATAACATATCTAAGTATATGAGAACTAGACTGAAATGTTTTGTTAGGTAAAAACTAAAAGTAGTGTTTTAGTTAGCAACATTGGCCTCTTCTGTGCAGTGTAAAACAGACCTCACATGGATTTGTCAAAAGCTTTATGTGATTAATCGGTGTATTTAATATGGAATTTTTCAAACCAGTTTAAAGAGTAATATAAACTGCTTATATTGAAGGTCAAAGGGTTGGTTGATTCCCCAATCTAGCAATTTTACTTAACTGAAAATAAGACTAAAATGCACAAAAGGTTATTGAGTGCTACAATTTGTTGCTCGCTGTTACCAACTTTGAGTTTGACATTTCTAAATGCCGGTTTTTAAAGTGACAATATTAACAGAAATTGAGATAGAAATGTAGCCGTGTTAGTCTGGTGTAGCTGAAACAAAATACAGGACTATGTAGCACTTTAAAGACTAACAAGATGGTTTATTAGATGATGAGCTTTCGTGGGCCAGACCCACTTCCTCAGATCAAATAGTGGAAGAAACTACTTACCCATTACAAAGATAGCTTCCCCAATTATCACCTCTAATACCATTAGCTCACAGACATCTACCTTTCCCCACCTCTAATATCATTAACTCACAGACATTTACCTTCCTTCCCCCCCGCATCCCCCTTCTGTTCTGAAATGTGATTTGTCCTTTTCATATGTGTTCATTTTTATTGTATCCTTTGGTATATATGGTTGTGACTATTTTCTTCCACTATTTGATCTGAGGAAGTGGGTCTGGCCCACTAAAGCTCATCATCTAATAAACCATCTTGTTAGTCTTTAAAGTGCTACATAGTCCTGTATTTTGTTTCAACGGAAATTGAATGAGACTACAGTAGTTTGAGTGACAAATTGCTACAAACATTTAACAGCTCCTTCTTAGCAAGTTACATCAAACACAGGCAAGGTCTGTTGTTTTAAAGGCCTCCTAAAAAAAGTACAACTTTGGCCTGAAAAAACCCAGCTTGGGCTTCTGTAAATATTACTGACATGAGTTCTCAAGGTGCATCATTTGTGAAATCCTTCAGGTCATTTTACGATAAAGGGTCACACCTTGAACTGCATACCACTTCTGGACTACAGTAACACGGGCATGTTATGGGGGAAGACTCACTTTAGTTTTCGGGACAGAGCCTTTTAACATGTGTGAGCACAAAAACCTTAAAGTACCTGATACAAAAGTTAAGATACGGGATGGGTTGTAACTGGGCATCAGCCACAAGGGAGCCTTGCTTCTGTCTGTGTAGCCTGACTCATGCAAGCACAGATGCAACGGGGAGAACACGACACGGCGAGCTCCGCGGCAGAGCGAGCGCTGTGCCCTGCACACCGAATAGGCCTGATCAATATTTTATCTGCGCGGCGTGTGCTCTGCCCCAGCCGCACGTCCGTGCCTCCTTGTGCAAGACACGGGCCAGCCCGGCACGGAGGGGAGGGGAGCGCCCTGCTAGCCCCAGGGCAGGATCGATGCACGCGGAGCAATCCCCGCCCCAGCCTTAGCGCACAACAGACCAGTGCAGCCAGCCCCGCGGCGGGCTTGTCTCCCGCAGCATCCCCGCCGAGCCACGCACGCTCCCTAGCGACCCCCGGCACCGAGGGGCCCGCCTCCCCCGGCCAGTACCTGTCCTCGGAGACGCTGATGACCCCGTCCTCCTTGGGCACGATCGCGGCCATGCTCACCACATCCTGGGAGCCCTCCACCTTGCTGAGCAGCACGGGCTTGCGGGTCAGCGCCTGGGGCTGGATCTCAGCGGCCATGGGCAGCGCCGGCGGGCTCCGGCTGCCTGCAGCGAGCGAGCGAGGGAGGGAGGGAGGGAGGCGGCGCCGGCCTGCAGCAAGAGCAGCAGTGGGAGGGGCTCTGCGGCTCGCGCCCCGTGGAATCCCTCAGAACCAGGAACCAAAACAGCAGCTGGCGCGGCAGCCCCGCCCCTGCAACGACACCCGCCCCGCCCCGCCGGGCCAATGTGCCAGCAGCGCTTCCGAGAGCCCCGCCCCCTCCCTCCGCGCAGCAAGCCGGCAAGGCCGCTGCGCATGCTCACAATCCCCCGGGAACGGGGGAAGGGGGCTGGGAGAGCAAGCGGGCCGTCTTGGGCGCCTGCGCAGAACGGCCGAGGTGGCCGGCCCCTCTGCGCGTCCCGACAGCTTTTTGCGGCTGCGCAGTGAGATGGGGCAGTAACGGTGCCTCTATGCCCGCAGCCTGCCAGCCACGGCTCCCGGGCGGCGCGGGGCTGAACCACCCGGATGTGCGGGAGAGGGGGGGCCCAGGGCGTGTTCCGCGGCCGCCGCGCCCCTTGTCTCCTCCGCCTGTGAGGCTGGGCCGGCTGGATGGAGCCGCTGTTCCAGCGCCGCAGCAGCTGGCAGTTGCCTTGGGCGTGGGGGTGTTGCCGGCCCCCTTCCTGCATTGGCGCGCCCCTCGCGGGGAGCAGGGAGCTCTGGGGCTCTTCTCTGACACCGCAAACACCAGCGTCACTCACATGAACTAGCTGTTTGTAATGCATAACCCAGTGACAGAAGCGTCAGGGGGTGGCCGAGTTAGCCTGTACAGAAAAAACAACAAATGGTCTGGTAGCACTTTATAGAGGTTCTCACCGGACTCTTTCAAAATTGTCAGGCCCTTTCCTAATTCCTGGGGCTTGTTGGCAAGTTGGATATCCCGTTGAAAGACGAATTCCTCTGAAAATTACACACAAAAAAGAAAAAAAGTGTTTCCCAAGTTAGGGTCTGAGCATCAAAAGTAGGTCAGGAGGATAATAAGGCAAGAAGAGAGGATAAATAGGAGAGGAGAAAGCTGCAGAACCCAAGTTCTGCCCATACACAGTTGCAAAAATATTGGTAACAATATGCAATAATGGCAAAAGAATGATAAAAGTTGCTGTTCTCCAATGACAAACAATGAACTTTCTGAATGAATAATCTTTAAGATTATACACAGCAACCTACTGAGTTTGGAAGCTGCTGAAGATGCCTTTTAATTTTATACGGAGTCTCACATCAATTAGGATCAAAAGTTATAGCCAGTAACAACAGCTGGGGTTGTCCAATATTTCTCATAGTTTGTCAGGACTGGTTCCCCAATGCAGGAAAGCACTTACGCACATACTTTAAGAATGTACTTTAGCACTCTTCCTGAATAGAGATGCATTCCTAATGTGGGGCCTGGGTTGTCTGGTTTAAACTGGGCCTACATTCCAATGGTAAAAGAATCTTGAGACCTTTTACCTTTGGCACCGTTTTTCCTCAAAGCTGACAAACTGTAGCTTGTTGTAGCAATCAATAGGGAAACTAGATAGACATGTCCCTTTTCTCCATAGAGGTGCCAAAAGTAAAAGGTGTTACTCTTTTCTAGTGCTATTAGCTAATTTAACAGGTATGAGATGCTTGCTGAGATCATATTACTCTACAAACAGTTGTATAATTGCACAAAAAACAATTTTTTTGTGCAATTCTGCAACTCTTTGTAGAGTAATATGCACTTCTGTAAGGAACAGGGAGGACAAAGACTAGAGGGAGATATTTCCAGGGACTCTGTGTTTGTATTAATTTTTCCTTTCTTATTTTATTGCTTGAAAGTGTAAGTTTGAAATAATGATTAGCAGATTTTTTTTTGTAAAAATTGGTTTGGTAGCTCTCTAAACTGTCAGTCCATATTAAATGGATATTTATATTAAAATTATTTGTGTATTATTATTTTTCTGCATCACACAAACTTGTCTTAGCCACAGTTCTTCACTACCAAAGTGTTTTTCAGACTTAAGACACTACTGTGGCTGTAAATCTGTGTAACATACCAGAGCAGAACAGTCAATGGGCCATCCTGGTTGCACAAACCGCACCCATGCAGAGGCGGTCCACCTGACATTTGGGCAGTGCTGCACCAGTGCTGGCTGGTCCCCAGCAAGCTGTCAACTGTGCTGCCGGGCGTACTTTTCTGACATGGCTAGAGCTTCCACTTCTGAGCTGTCTAATTGCGCAAACCAAAAGGCCCTTGTCTTGCCTCTTCCCTGGGGCCACATCCTTGTGCAATCCCTTCACCAAGGCTCCACCCCAGATCACTCTATCCCTTCTTTCTCTGTCACACTCCCTCTTCCACCTTCACTCACTTTCAACAGGCTGGGACAGGGGTTAGGATGCAGGAGGACATGTAGGGTGCAGGAGAGGATTAGGGGGTCAGCACTTATCTCAGGCAGCTCCCAAAAGTGACTGGCACACTCCTCTCACAGTGGTTGCTAGGTAGGGGCTTTCCGTGTGCTGCTGTCCACAGGCACCATCCCCGCAACTTCAATTGACCACAATTCCTGGAAGCCTGCCTGAGTTCTGCTGTACTGCCAGGGGCCCCTTTAAATCATCTGGGCTGCTGGGCAGCTGTCCAGCCCCGTTGCAGGGCCAGATGTAGGCTCATCCATAGTTACCACCAGACAGCAGTTTTCCTTGTGACTAGTGTGCCTCTATCTCATAAGAAGAAGGGTGGAGAGAAATATTGGATCTAAATCTGAGCACCACAAGTGGCATATTTGCTTAATATTTCATGTGCATATTCCTAAAAAGCATGTGTACTTGGAAAAAAATGTATGCCTCTCTTTGCAAGCATTGAAACTTCTGTATTCTTTTTGCAGCTGATCTCTGAAAGCACAAATGGAGAGAAATGAAACTGTTGTATTATCCAAGGATTTTGTTGTTGTTAATGTAAATTATGAAATAGCAGGAAGCCCAGTTAGCATGATATTCTTGGAAGGAACAGAGAGGCTACGTCTACACTGGCAGGTTCTTGCGCAAGAACTCTTTTGCGGAAGAGTTCTTCTGCAAAAACTCTTCCAGAAGAGAGCGTCTACACTGGCATGTGCTTTTGCACAAGAGATGTGCTTTTGCACAAGAGCATCCATGCCAGTGTAGACGCTCTCTTGCGCAAGAAAGTTCTGATGGCCATTTTAACCATAGGGCTTTCTTGCGCAAGAAATTCATGTTGCCTGTCTACACTGGCCTCTTGCGCAAGCACAGTTGTGCAAAAAGGCTTATTCCTGAGTGGAGCATCAGTGTTCTGGCACAAGAAGCCCTGATTTCATACAGTAGAACGTCAGTTTACTTGTGCAAGAACACGCGGCCAGTGTAGACAGGCAGCAAGTTTTTGCACAAGAGTGGCCGCTTTTGCGCAAGATCGCGCCAGTGTAGACACAGCCAGAGAGAGAGAGAAAGATAGAGAAATAATTTCTTCATTGGTCCTTACTATTCAAAATCCCATGAAAAAATCCTCCATATAGTACAGATTGCCTCTGAAAAATTAATCCTTTTTATCACGTCAGTATAACTTGTGTTAATCAATGAGACACAAGATGGGAGAGGTAATCAAAGGTTTTCTGATATACTGTCCTGGTGTATATACTAGGGGATTGGCACAACTATATGTAACCGTCTTGACCTTAAGGCCACCATTGATTCCCTGAGTTGTGCTGACATCATCAAATATGTGAATCCAGAAACAGTACTGTCACCAACAGTCAAGTTCATTTCATTCCCACTATGGAGTAAAAAGGAGTAAACAGAAGTACATCAAAAAGGAAAGACCAGGGAGGGACATTTCTGTTTACTAACTAATACAGCAAAATTAAAAATAAAACTAAGATCTTTGCTGACTAAAATATCCAAAGATATTCCTCATCTGCAATCCTGTTTGGCAATCCAGGGTTATAGCAGAGAGAAATTCCCCACCTACTACTGCTATCATTTTGCTCACAAACTTGCTCTCTGGGTCCATCTTCTGGCTTCTTGAACAATATAGTGGAGTGAGAATCTGGAGTTTTAAAAGTAGATGTCATCAGCAGGTAATCACAGACTAAGTCAGATGCGTCTACACTGCACCATAGCTCGAAATAAGATACAATTTGCGTATCTTATTTGATCTTATCTCGAAATAGCTTATTTCGTAATTTGTCACTGTCTACAAAGCACCAAATTTTGAAATAACCCACTATTCCAAAATGTCCCTTACTCCTTGTGGAATGAGGTTTACAGGGACATTAGAATAGTGAGCCTGTTATATTTCAAAGTAACGGACTTGCTGTGAAGATGCGGGCAGGGCCGGCCTGAGCCATTTGTGCGCCTCGGGCCCTGGGAAGCGTGGCACCCCCCCCGGGAGTGCGACGCATGCGTGGCCCCGCCCTCGGGCGCCCAGCGCATGCGCGGCCCTGCCCCGGGCGTGCGGTGCATGTGTGGCGCCGCCCCCAGGCGCCTGGCGCATGCGTGGCGCCGCTCCGGGCGCGCGGAGTATGCGCGGTGCCGCCCCTGCCCGGCCCGGCAGCCCCGTGCGGCACCCCCCTACAATGGGGCGCTCTGGGCGGTAGCTCAGTCAGCCTGTAGCTTGGGCCGGCTCTGGATGCGGGATAGCTATTTTGGGATTCTCCAGTATCCCGGAATAGTGTTGTAGTGTAGACATAGCCTCAGTGTTTCTCAACCAGAGTCACATGTATCTCTGAGGGGTGCAAAGAGGTCTTCCAGGGGATACATCAACTCATCAAGATATTTGCCTCATTTTACTTCAGGCTACATAAAAAGCACTAGCAAAGTTTGTACAAACTAAAATTTCATACAGAAAAAACAAGAAGATATGTAATTTTTCAGTAATAGTGTACTGTAACATTTTCTATCTTTATGTCTGATTTTGTAATCAAGTAGTTTCTAGTGAGGTAAAATGTACGGCAGGGCTACTCAACGTTGGAAGCCCCCGGGCCACAATGATACTCAAAGCACACGCCAAGGGCTGCAACTTAAGTGTGGTTGCATATACATGCAAATATATACGCAAATATATGCAAATAGCTTATTTCACACTGACGGGCACGAATACAAAGATTAAGGCAAGATTATACAACACGCAGGCCACATTTAAGTCAGTTCTGCTGATATTAATAAAATGCAATATTTATCCGATTTCCACCCATATGACAGCACTTTTAATGAGCAATGACAGTTCAGGAATTTTACTACTAAAATGCTTATCAACGGAAGACCATTATATTGACTACTTTTTTGTTTTGGCCTCACAATTTTAACAAATTAAACAAAAACTGCTTCTTATTAAAAATAAAATTGTATACCAGTGTTTTGGGTGTTTAGCTTGAAGCTTCAGATTGTGCATTTCTTGGAGGGATTTTACTGTAAAAAGAAAAGTTTCCAAGCCAGAGCACTCTAACTGGTGGCAGGCGGGAGCTGGGCAAGTAAGGCCGGACATGAGAGGCAAAAAAGGACATGTGCCCGGGAGCCCCGTCCTGGGTCTGCATATGGGAGTTGTCGCTCCATGAGGGATGGAGGCAGGGCTACCCGGCCGTGGTGCCAGACCCACACATGGCCAGTGTGAGCAAGTCAGCACCTCTCAGACTCTGCCCACAAGGCTAAGCAGCCAGCACTTCCCACAATGCCCCAGCACTTCTGGCACCTCCTCCCTGAGGGCTACAAACGCCCTGTATCCGTCTGTTCCAGCCAGCCCGTTTGCTTGCGTCTTTCAGTGTTCATCCTGCCTGGGAGACGTGTCGCCATTGTGGAGTGTGTTCCCAGTGGAGGCCATGTTTAAAGGATCCCACCCATGAGTTGCATGTTGGGCCCTGCATAAGCCCAAACCACACCGTGGGCTGCAAACAAATGGGCCGCGTGTTAAGTAGCCCTGATGTAGGGTATGCAAGACAAATCAGATTCCCAAAAGGGGTATGATAGATTGGAAAGATTCAGAGCCACTGGCTGCAATGAGAGTTCAAGCGGACAGAAGACAATTAGAGAAATGGCATAGAAAGATGAAAATGGAGTGGTCTAAGATGGAAGGAGCTGGATGGAGTTCCCAGTCCTTCTGTGATCCTTTTTTGTTTTTAGTTAACTATAGCTGCAGACCTTCTACTTAAAATTGAGGAGGCATCCCTCTCCCACAGAAAATGGTCATTTAAAAAAGTGCTCAACAATGAAGGGTTCTATTAATTACAATAAATATTTAGCATCCTGAGACTAGTCCCTTACCAAATTAGGACTGTTTTATTACTGGTCAGTTTTTGGGTCACAAGCTCATCTGAAGAAGTGGGTTTTGCCCATGAAAGCTCATTATACTATATATATTTTTGTTAGTTTCTAAGGTACCACAGGACTACTTGTTTTTAAAGTTACAGACTAACACAACTAACCCACTGAAATTCCTTAACAAGTGCACCTTTAAGCTGTTATGTAATCTGATCCCAGTCCCTCTCACTGTACAAGAAGGTGACTAGTGTGGCAGAGAAATTGTACTTTGCTTGAGTACTTAGTTGACATGAAGCTGGATTTCAATATTTTGTAGCCTCTCCAGCTCAATCACCCATATGTGTCACAGGGGCATCCACTGTTCTTTGCAAACAACTCTCACTTTAGACCTGGCAAACTTGTCTTACAGGAAACTTATTCATAAAGAGTAACATGTAAGGCGTCTACAGAAAACTTCTAACTTGTCAAGACAGAACCATTGTGAGATGTATATAAGGATAATATTTAAGGAATAATGTATTTATATTGAAAGCATACTTTATAAACTTAGAGTAGAAATCAGTCTCCAACAGGTAAGATCATAAGAACAGTCATTCTGGGTCAGACCAATTGCCCGTCTAGCCCAATATCCTGTCTTTAACCAGAGCTTCAGGGGGGAGTATTCAGTACAGGGCAAACAGAACAGGGAGCAATCCATCTCTGTATTCCCCTCCTGTCTTCTGGCAGTCAGAGGTTTAGCGTTGCTTCAAGCCTAAAGATGCATTCCTGATTATTCTGGATAACAGCAATTCATGGAGCTATCCTCCATGGACTTTTTTTTTTTTTTTTTTTTTTTGGTAACCCAGTTACATTGGTAACCCAGTTACATTTTTGGCCATCACAATATTTTATGGAATAAATTCCACAGGTTAATTTGTTTTGTGTGAAAAAATACTTCTACTTGTTTGTATTAAGCCTACTGACTGTTAATTTAATTGGATGTCTCCTAGTTCTTGTATTGCAGTAACACTTGCAACACTTGTATTGTTAGTAACACTTCTATGTTCATATTTTCCTCATCACTTATGATTGTATCCTCTCTTATATTTCCTTTAATTGCCTCTTTTCTAAATTGAACAGCCCTTACCTTTTGTCTCTCCTTATATGGAAGTAATTCCATAATCTTGATCATCTTTGCTGCACTTCTGTGAATTTTTTCCAGTTCCACTATATCTTTTTTGTGATGGGGTGAGAAGAACTGGACAGAGTATTCTAGATGTGGGTGCACCATGGATTCATATAGTGGCATATTTGCTGTCTTATTTTCTATCACTTTCTTAAGAGTTCCTAATATTCGGTTAGCCTTTTTGACCACTGCTGAGCACTTAGCTGAAGTTTTCAGAGAACTGTCCTCAGTGACTCCAAGATCTCCCTTGACTGATAACAGCAGATTTAGAACCCATCATTACATGTGGATTGTTAAGATTACTTTTTCCAATATGCATTTCTTTGCATGTACCAAGGCTCAATTTCATCTGGGGTTGATTCTTCCCCCAATAAAATGTGTTTATGTATGTGCCTGATAATTCTGTTCTATGCTATAATTTTTACCAATTTGTCCAGTACTGAAGTTAGGTTAATTGGCCTGCAAGAGACAGCATTGCATTTGGAGTCCTTCTAAAAAACTGTCATTACATTTATTATCTTCCAGTCATTTGGTACAGAGGTTTGTATCAGCATTAAGAAAGTAATGTTAGTGGTGGCCCATGCAATCAAGAGGAAGTTGTTACCCTTTGCTAGTTAGTGAGGTACTGGCAATGTTCTATTGCCTACCCCTGCTACATCCCCAAACAGGCAGGGGAAGACAATCAGAAATAACAATAAACAATTAAAATCACTTGCAGGCCAAAAAGAAACTCTGAATCAAGCCAGCAGTTCACCTGCCTATGAATAGAAAGAAAGGACTGTTTTTTGGCATAACAGAATTTAGGAAAAGGGATTTCACTGAGGAAAAACCTTGGCAGAGGGAGGTGCTTTCATGGATATTTAAATCCTGGTTCCTGAGAAACCATCCAGCTTTGCAATGAACTGAACTTTCAGGAAAAATCTTCTTTATTAGAAAGGAAAGGTAACTATAAGTGTAGACCCCAGTTTACTCTTTATGATTGTACTGTATCATATAACAACATCTTGTTTCCAATACTCTCTTGTTCCTAGTTTAATCTTTATTATGCCTTACATTTTTTTGTTTGCTTTATTATAAACGCTCACAAGTGCTGTGTGGCTTACAGGAGAGGTGGTTTAAGGCATAGGCACCAATTCTGTGGAGACACCAGGGCTGGAATACCCAAGATAGGCGAACTGATGGGAGCAGGGAGGAAGGGGGCAATTGCCCAGGGGCCAGGGTGATTAAAATCCCCACCAGGCCCTGTTAAACCTGTGGGGCATGCTGCAGGCATGGGCAGATGAGTTGAGGTTGGAACCTCCTTTTGAGGGAGACTAGCCCCAGCTCCTCTCCTTCCACCTGCACCGTTCCCACTTGGCTGGCACCATGAGACCCTCCCACCCTTGGCCAGAGCCATGACCTCTGAGTCCCCCCTTGCCCTAGCCAGAGGAAACTCCTGGGCTGCTTGCAGGGCCCTCTCCCTGCCTGGAAGAGCCCCAGGCCAACTGTAGCCATGCCTGCCTCCCTTCTGTGAATAGCCGGATTTCACAGAGACATGATTCAAAGGGATTTGGGAATTGGGGTGTGCCTATTGTTAACTTGCAAGGTAAAGGAAGAGCTGGCATAAGCCCAGAACTGTGTGCTTGAATAGTGAAGGGCTAGCAGTGTCAGGGAGCTGACATCCAACTACCACAAAAAGACTTCCTTTTGCTGGAAGTAAAGGAGTAGCAAAGTGACTCAGTCCTCAGTGACCCAAGAACCATCAGACCATGCTAAACCAAAAGGAATTGTATACACAAAACCATAACAACAAAAAAGTAAAAACACTTAGCGTCAAGCAAAGCCACAAATGACCATTCAATACCCATCAATTTCAGCAGCCTCTTCTGATCTCTTCAATGTCCCCCAACGACTGCATTTTCACAAACTTAGTATAAATCCCAGACATTGTAAAGTAGGAAACAAATCTCTGAATCAAACATCACCAACTGAGCAACTGCAACTGTGTGTTGTTGAAATGTCCTCCCATGCACCACACTTGTTTTCTTTAGAGGTGGTAGTCTTGATAAATTTACTGCAATTTTTAAAATAAAATGCTTTTCATTTAAGATGATATCAACACTAATATTTTAAAAATGAAAGTTAATGATTCTTCAAAAAACTAAAGCAAATCGGGGGAAAAGAATATATATAAAACATGGGCAGGTAAGACCAAACCACTTCATAGTTTATGGAGCACTAACTTGTCTGAACTTGTTTTTAAAAATTGATTTCTAGAAAACAAATTTCATAAGAAAATGCATCCTCACATTCAGCCATTCTTTCTTCTATTTTGTGATTTTTTTTTTGTTTTGCTGGCTTTAGCATTCTAGTAGTGAATAATATTGCTTGATATGTTGCTTTCTAAAAATAAACCTTCACATGCTCTTAATGAGATTTAAGCCTCAGTTTTCACCCATATTCCACTATTTTTTATAAATTTGGAAAATACTAAACTTCTGTAATATATATAGAAACTGATGCACAGCTGGAGTCTCCTGAGTTATGAATTATGAAAAAATATTTAAAACGATACTTGTCTTCCATGTCAGCATACAGCACCTCATCTAAAACAAAGACATTAATGTTTAGCTACCATGCAAGTGTTGTTGTCTCTTAGACTGTGAGAACAAAAAAGAGAGATGCTGTGTCACTGTGTAGGCTGCAAATGAGAAATCCTAGCTCACATATTTTGCTCCATAAGCAGTTCTTGCATGGAATGCAGTCTTATTCCTGTTTTCTCTGTCCTCACCGACCTCTCCATATATTTTCTCAAATTTTGGGCCTCTAACCTTGTTTACTATAGAAATTTTTGTTAGTAATTCCATTATATTTTTAGTGGATGTCTCCACCAATTATTCTTCTCTGCTCTTTACTCTTGAACTTTTCCAGGCCTGCTATAAAGACATGACAAATGTTGATATTTTTTTTTTTTTTTTTTTTTTTTTTTTTACATCTTCCTTTTCTATTTGCTCGTGAAGATTAGGATATCATTAAGAAGTGCATCAGTGTATCTTCTGTTTGGAAAGCAAAGCGGGGGAAATGCATGCAAAATCTACTTGAAAAAATAAGTTAATTTCCTGCACACACAGCACTGAGTATATGAAGGTTTTGAAGTGCTAGGCACCTGATCTAACTATAACAATTAAAAACAATATTCCTCCAAGGAGCATCAAAGGACCTTTACACAATGGCTTTTGTCTGCACATTAGATTTTTGTTCTTGAAAATTTTCACTTTTGCTATTACTCATATGGTCCACCAGTGGGAGCTCGTAATTTGACATGGTCCTGGCAGCCACTGGAATTTCAACTACCAAGTCATTTAGATTTGCTGTGAGCTGTGTTAAACAAGATTATGATTAAAATACTGGTCTTCATTAATGCTAACACTCCCACTGCTCCTAGCTCACTTGGGGACTTGTCTACACTAGGAAATTATTTTGAAATAACTTATCCAACTCCTGAAATAACTATTTTGAAATAAGCTTATTCCTCAAAGAAAGTAGGAGTACAGATTTCAAAATAATCAGCCCATTATATCAAAATAACAGTCGTGGTAGTGTGGATGCTCCACCAATTATTTTGAAAAAAAAAAAAGCGGGTTATTTTGAAATAACTCCCAGTGTAGACCAGGGCTTGATGAGGTACATCAATGGTAAGAAAAAAGTCTAGTGCAGGCACAACTTACAATCAAAATTTTAGTATGGTTTATTGCTAACACAATTGTAACATAATTTCTGTTACCAGTGTGGACAGGGATTCCTGTCTGCAAATGTTAGCCAAATCACCCTGAAGATTAATGCAAGTGTACAGAAAGCTTTATACCACACAAATACAATTGCCTGTCTACCTGAATGTGTAAGAAAGATGGTAGATCCTCAGTAAGACTAATTTGATCATGTAGGATGTGGCAGGCGATCAATTCCAACTGCTTATGGTTCCTCAATCAGAGTATTGTCCTCTTTTCTGTGGGAAAGGATTCCTTCAAAGAAAGCATGGAAAGGAAGCTTGAGAGTAAAGAGTAAAAGATTTAATTTGCATGGGAGGCTTAGGACTTTGTGGCACAGAGTTATTCTGGATGTCAGAATGATGCTGGATCATCCAATCAAGCTCTTCCACACTTTATTCCCTTTAAGTCTCCTTCTCTTTTAAAGATGAGTCAGCATCCCGGTCCCTCAATCAAATGAATCTATGACCAAATGTGAAAGTATCCAAATACCTAGCTAATAGGTAGCAGTGTGACAGTGCCCACTTAACACAGACTCTCTTAAGCAGCTTGGTCCCCTGCAGTTTAGGTTGTTTGGTGCCAAAACAGCCTTCCTTCTTCAGGCTTGATATAAACATAGGGGAGAGGCAGACATTTCCTATACAGAGCCCTGAGTCATAACAGAGACAAATGGATGCTTTAAAAGGTCCTTTTTGAGCCCAAGCACTGTTCTGAGGTCAAAGCAACTCTCCTTCTTGATTGGAAAAGTTTTCCACAGCTGCATGGAGTTAAGCAGTGCAGCAGACTTCAAAGCAGCAAGATGCTTTATGAGAGATTTCTAGCATCTCTCTTGTCTGAAAGGGTGCAGATGGAGGGGCAGGAACCCTTACCATGTAAAAACCCTCCTGGCCTACAAGATGGGAGCAGGAAATGAGTTTTCCATCCACCAATTCTCTCTTGTCAGTAGCCATAGAAGAGAGTGACGGTATGTCTACACAGCAAAGTTATTTCGGAAATAACAGCCCTTATTTTGAAATAACTTTCCTAGCATCTACACAGCCAAACCTCTATTTCAAAATAAATTTCGAATTTGGTAAACCTCATTCTACGAGGAATAACGCCAAATTCGAAATAACTATTTCGAAATAAGTGCTGTGTAGACACTTATTTCGAAATAGGGGGCCTCCAGCCTTCCCAGGGTGCCCTGGTGGCCACTCCGGCCTCAACCAAGAACACTTCTCTCCCTCCCCACCATCCCCGGAGCCCTTAAAGGGGTAGACTCTGGCCACAGTGCCTGTGCCAGCTCCAAGCCTGCCAGCCCAGAGCCAGCAGTCACTGCCCCTGACCCAGTGGCCCCAAAACATGAGCCAGCAAGCCACTGGCAGCCAGCCCTCCACCGCTCCCCAGGAGCAGTCTGTCAGCTCCCAAGAGCCTGCCAGGGCCCAGAGAAGGCTGGCGCCTTCCTGGTCCAGGGTGGAGATCACGGACCTTATTCAGGTTTGGGGGGTGATGCCCCCCAACATCCATGATCTCCGCACTAGACGGAGGAACGCGGCCATCTATGGCAGGATAGCTGCCAGCTTGGCCACCAAAGGCCACATGTGAACCCAGGAGCAGCTCTGCATGACAATCAAGTTGGTCCAGCTAGACCCCCAACCCTGAGCTCTGAGCTTCCCCTCCCCCTTCTTCCCTTTGCTTCCCCCTTCCAGCTCCCTCCTCTCAGGTTTCCCCCTCTCCTCTCCCACCCTTTCTTCTTCCCTCTCCCTCATCCTTTCCCCAGTCTCACCAGAGTTTCATTCCCTCCCCCCCCAAGTTTTGTTAAATAAAGAGAGTTTGTGTTCATGAAAATACGTGTATTTTATTTGACATCAGGAAGGGGGGTTTGGGAGGGGTAAGTGGAAGGACGTGAGGGAGGAATGAGGCCCCCAGTGGGGCAGACCAGGAGGCTCTTAGTGCTCCTCAGGGTGGAAGCTCTCTCGCAGGGCCTCCTGGATACTGACAGCCCCCCGATGGACCTCCCGGATGGCAGCCTGCAGAAAGTGCAGCCAGGCTCGCAGCAACGCATGCAAGAGAAGCACCAGAGTGCCTGGGGCGGCTCTGGCTCCATGTTGCCGAGTGCTGTGGTGTCTCGAGTGAGGGCAACCAGAGCACGCAGAGACAAACTGCTTTGTTGTCCCTCATTGAGGTAGACAAGCAAGCAGGGAAACCTGAGAACTGGCTGTCCAGGGGGTTCCCTTTAAGCACAGACCTCAGATAACCTGAGGCAGCAGCCCCACACAGTAAGTCCTGACCTGGTGCGCTGCTGGAACTGGTTCTGGCCAACCTTAAATGCGATTCATAGTCCACTCAGTGTGGACATGCTATTTTGAAATAGCAAAATGTTATTTCGAAATGCGTTTTGTGTGTAGATGCGTTATTTCGAAATAAGATATTTCAAAATAACACTGTAGTGTAGACATACCCAGAGAGTCCTATCTCTGCAAGTCAATGACAGCTACAAAACTTTG
Source organism: Rafetus swinhoei (assembly GCA_019425775.1). NCBI lineage: Eukaryota > Metazoa > Chordata > Testudines > Trionychidae > Rafetus > Rafetus swinhoei. The sequence goes on from CM033437.1 coordinate 59,762,188, forward strand.
GCTGCAGGTTTTCCCCTCTCAATGTAGAGTGAGGGGGAGAGAAAAAGGGATGGGAAAGGAGAAAAAATGGTTACCTACTTCTCATAACTGCTGTTCTTTAAGATGTGTTGCTCATGTCCACCAGGTGTGTGAGCATGCTGTGTTCATGACAGCTGGAAAGATTTTACTCTAGTGGTATTGATCATGTTGGCTTTGGAGCCTTCTGGAGTGGTGCTGCCATGGTGGTACATATAAGACACTGCCAACTCCTCCCCACCACTCTCAATTCCTTCTTGTCAGAATAGTCTGATAGAGGGGAGGTACGTGGGATTTGGAATGGACATGAGCAACACAACTTGAAGAATAACATGGGACATGAAGGTATCTATGGGTATGTCTACACTAGCCACCCTAGTTCGAACTAGGGTGGCTAATGTAGACATTCGAACTTGCAAATGAAGCCGGGATTAAAATATCCGGGCTTTATTCACATGTTCCCAGCGCCGCCATTTTAAATGCCGGTAGTTCGGACTCCTGCCGCAGCTACACGCGGCATGGGCTAGGTAGTTCAAACTAAAGCCTAATTCGGACTACCATTACTCTTCCTGCAATGAGGAGTAACGGTAGTCCGAATTAGTTTTAGTTCGAACTACCTAGCCCGTGCACGCGTAGCTGCGCGGCAGGAGTCCGAACTACTGGGCATTTTAAAATGGCGGCGCTCGGGAACATGCAAATAAAGCCCGGGATATTTTAATCCCAGGCTTCATTTGCAAGTTCGAATGTCTACATTAGCCACCCTTGTTCGAACTAGGGTGGCTAGTGTAGACATACCCCACAAGTGCCGGTCTCTGCCTTACATATGTCCTGTATGGAAACGTTCATAAGGAACGCAGCAGAAGCCTCCTGTGCTCTTGGGGTGTGTCTAGACTACATGGCTCCGTTGACGGAGCCATGTAGATGAGTGTACTCGGCAAAGGGAAATGAAGCAGCGATTTAAATAATCATTTCACGAGGCATAAAGGATCTGACGACAAAGGGTTCTGGAGTTGGCTGATCCCTGTCTAGACTACCGCGCTGTGCTGACAATCAGCTGATCGGCATAGCGCAGCGGCCATTTTGATGTAAATGAAGCGTCGATTATTTAAATCGCTGCTTCATTTCCCTTTGCCGAGTACACTCATCTACATGGCTCCGTCGACGGAGCCATGTAGTCCAGACACACCCTTGTAGAATGTGCCATAAGCAGTGGGGGGAAGGTCAGGGGAACCTTCACCAGATTATAGCATGTCCTTATGCAGGCCATGATCCAATGGGAGATACGCTGAGAGAAGATGGGAAATCCTCTCAGTGAGGACAATAAAGAGCTCTGGTTATTTAAGAAACAGCTTTGTAAGTTCTATGTATAAAGCAAGTGCACGTCTAACACCCAGGGACTGTAGCATGCACTTCCTACCACTGGCATATGGTGTAGGGAAGTACACAGGCAAAAATATAGTCTGGTTCACATGAAACTGTGAGATGGCCTTTCATAAGAATGCTGGTTTTGGGTGAAACTGAACCTCATCTTTATAAAATACCATGTAGATGGGCTCACAGGTGTGTGCCCAAAGCTCAGAGACCCGCCTAGCTAATGTTATCGACAACGAAAAGGCCATCTTCCATGAAAGGTACAAGAGGGGACAGGTGGCCAAAGGTTTGAACAGTAGGCCCATGAGCTTGGTCAGTACCAAGTTAAGGTCTCACTGAGGGATGAGTTGTCTGACATGGGTATAAACTTTTCAACCCTTTCAGAAAGTGACTCACCATGGGATAGGTGAACACAGATTTTCTTTGGGCCCCATGGTGGAATACAGAAATGGCTGGTAGGTGCACCCCTCTGGATGAGAGAGCAAGGCCTTGTTGCTTCAACTTCAACAGGCAGTTTAGAATCATGGATATGGGTGCCTGCTGGGGTGGAAAGCCTTTCTGCTGGGACCATATAGCAAACCATTTCCACTTTGCCAGGCATACCCTGCTGGACAGTTTCCTGCTACCCATGAGACTCGCACATACTGCGCTTGAACAGAGTAGCTCTAGGGGATTCAACCATGAAGCATCCATGTGGTGAGGTAGAGTGACTCCAGATTAGGGTGATGGTGGTCCTGTGTAATGAGGTTCTCACACAGGGGTAGGCCTATGGGGTGGCTTTGTATAGGCTCAGCAGCAATGTGAGCCAATGTTGCCTGGGCCATGTTGGTGCCATCAGGATGATGGAAGCCCTGTCCTGCTTGATCTTGAGAAGAATCCCATGCATGAGGGCAAAGGGTGGGAAGGCATACAGCAGGTTGCCTGTCCATGTCAGAAACGTGTCAGGAAGGGAATCAGGGCAGAGTGCAAGGAGCATGCAGAAGTTCAGGCACTTGCAGTTGGCTCTTGTTGCAAATAGTTCTGTGAGAGGAAAACCCAACCTTTGGAAGACAGAAAAGGCAGAGTCCAGCCTGAGAGCCCATTCATGGCTGGAGACCAAGTGACTGAGACAATTTGCCAGCCCGGGCATACGGAATGGGAGGAATGAGGCTTGTAGGACTATGGTGTTTGTGATACAGAGCTCCAATAATTTTAGGGCTTCCTGGCACAGGGGAGAAGAGTGAGCACACCCCTGTTTGTTCACAAAACATCACTGTCCTGTTGTCTGTGAGCACGGACACACAAGTGCCTCCCAGGTGGTCCCTGAATGCTTGGCAAACTAGGTGAATCACTCACAACTCCCGCACATTGATTTACAAGCAGAGCTCTTCACTGGACCAGGGGCCCTGTGTCCACAGGTGGCTGAAATGCAGCCCCCCATCCAAAGACGGAAGCATTGGTCATTCATGGATCACAGCTTGGAGAAGGGAATCCCCACCACACACTATGTGCTGTTGCAACCACTAGTTCAGCATGTATAGAATGTGTGGGGGCAGAGCAATTATCCTGTCCAGCGGATCCCTACCAGGTTTGTATACTTGTGCTAACTAGGCTTGGAGGGGTCTGAGACGAAGGCAGGTGTGCTCGACCACATGTGTTTCTGGCCATCATGGTGGGGAATTGCCTGAGGTTCTTGAAGAGTAGGCAAAGGGCCTGGAAGTATGTTTTTGGTAGGGATGCCCTGGTGAGTTGTGAGTCCAGTACAGCCCCAATGAACTCTATCCTCTGTGTGAGGACCAGTATAGATTTGGGAACATTCAATATGAGACTCAGCCTTTGGAACATGTGCACACCAGGGCCACATGTTCTGCCACCCGCATTCACAAAGTGACTTTAAATGAACCAATTGTCCAGCCAGGGGAACACCTGAGCCTGGTGTCTGCAGAAGATGGGTGCCACAACTGACATACATTTTGTAAACACTCACAGAGCCGTTGAAAGGCCAAATGGGAGCACTTCAAACTGGTCATGCTAGCCCCTGACTGTAAAGTGTAGGAATCGCCTGTGGATTAGGCTGATGGAAATGTGTCCTTCATGCTGAAGGTAGTCTATCAGACCCCCAGATCCAGGGAGGGAATAATGGTGGCTAGTGATACTATGCAGAGTTGCATTCTCAACAAACATACTGAGGTTTCTTTGGTCCATACTGAGGGTTCTCTAGTTCCCCTAGTTCCCCTTTTGCTTTGGGGACTAGAAAATATTTGAAATAGAATCCTATATTCCTGCACTTCTGGGGGACCTCCTATCACCCCTAAAACTAGGCATGATTGCACCTCCTGCAGCAGGAGTTGCTCATGAGAGGGGTCCCCAAAAAGGCACAGAGGAGTGTAGTAGGTAGATGATAAGGAACAAAACTGGATAGAACATCCCACTCCTACGGTGCTTAGGACCCATCTGTCTGATGTAATGTGTGTCCAAGCACAGTGGAAGTGGGATAGATGATTCCCCAAAGGAGAAGAAGAATCCAGACTGGATTCTGGCACAAATCTGGATTCAGGTGCACCTTAAAAAATTGGGCTTTGGACCCGCAACTGCTTAGTGGGCCTTTGTCCCTGTTCTCAGGATGAGTGTGGTTGGCGTATCCTATTGTTTCTCCTTCTCTATCTGCTGGGCTCATTCCATTGTTGTGAAGAGTAGAAAACTGGAGGGAGGCTGAAGGCTTAAATTGCTTTCTCTGTGGGGTTGGGGTATGAATCCCTAGGGATTTTAGCGTTGACCGAGTGTCTTTGAGGCTGTGCAGACGCGAATCAGTGTTTTCAGCAAACAGGCCTGCACAGTCAAAGGGCAAAATCTGAATGGTAGCCTGCATTTCAGGGGGTATGCCTGAGACCTGGAGACAGGCACTGTGATGTATGGTGAATGCTGTGGCCCTAGTTCTAACCACTGTCAGCAGAATCCAAAACAGCCTGCAAGGATGTTTTGGACACAATCTTTCCTCCTCCAGGAGAGCTGAGAACTCCATGTGAGTCCTGTAGGAGCAACTCCCAGAATGTAGCCACTATGCTCCAAAAATTAAATGTGTATCAGCTAAGCACTGCCTGTTGATTGGCCACACGCAACTGCAGCCCCTCCCACCACATGGCATAAACTTTACAGCCAATGAGATCCAATTTTTTGGCCTCCTACCCTTAGGTGCAGGCCTCGGCTGATCTTGGAGTTCCTTGTGGTTTGTCACATCCACAACGAACGTGCCTGGTTGCAGGTGGATAAAAAGGTGCTCACAGCCCTTTCTTCAGGACAAAATATATCCTTACAGCCCCATTTGTAGTAGGAGGCATGGAGGCTAACATATGCCAAAGCATCCTGGTGTTAGCCTGAATTGTTTTAATAAGAGACAGACCCACTCTAGATAGATCTTCAGCAATGAGAATATCCACCATGGGGACCGACGACTCCACCACCTCCTCCACCTGAAAGTCTAACTTCTGCCCCACACATGAGGAGATGTTGGTGGGCTTTGGTATCCATGTTGGGCAGCATGATCATGGAGGTGCTTGCCACTGCCTCGTCAGGGAATGAAGATGAGGAGGAGTCGATACTGGGACAGCATTCCTCAACGTCCTTATTGAGCAGCTCAGTGGTTGGTTCCACTTGCATAAAGAACTGAAGAAAAATAGTGGTCTGAGATGCAGGCTCAGTATGGGCCACAGTCGAAGCTGGTTCTTCATTCTGGTGTTGCTCTTGTTCATACTCAACATCAGTACTTGTGACAGCATCATGGTGGCTGAAGGAGGGTCTCACGATGCTGATACCACCAACACAGTTCTTGAGCCAGGCCCATGGAACTGGGGGTAGGACCAGGGGGTCCAGAAGGGACAATTCAGTGGATCCTGCCATTGAGAGGGTCAGGAAACTGGTAGTGCCAGTACCTCTTATGGTCTGTGGTGCCTAGAATGGTGCCAAGAGCAGGATCATACCAGCTATGAGAGGATGCCAAAGATTTTTCCCTGGAGTCTGAGGAGTACTCTGCTGGATCATGGGGGTGCCAAGCCTGACAGTAATGGGGAGCAATACCATGGTGAGGTGGAGTCACGGCGCAGCATTACAGACTTGTCCCTAGGTTGAGCCATTGGTGCTGCAAACACTGTAGCAAGTGGTGTTGGCATCGGCACTGCCAGCGAGCCAGAGGGTGGAGTGCTTGAGGTAGCCCATGAGTCAATGCTTTAATGGTGTCTGGTTGTGCCGGGGACTGTGCTCTTAAGGCTATAGGATCCCTTGTAGCCTCAAATGTGTCAGATGTAGAAGAGAGATTGAGGTCTTCCTTCAATTGCTCTCTAGCTCGGGAGACCAGGAAAACCAAGCTCGATGACAGAGACAGAGCAGATGGTGCCAGGAACTGCAATATAGACTGCGCCGCACTGGAGTCCTTTCACAGTGCTCTAGTAGGTGACCAGTCCCTATCTGGCTTTTTCCTCTTGAGTGGCACTGGAGTTTGAGAGTGGTGCTAGACACTTGACCCTATATGGTGAGCAGGGGAGTGGTGCCCATGGGCAGAGTGTTCCTTCGGCACCAAGGTACCATGTATTCAAGCTGGAGCTCTACGCAACATTGGTGCCGAGGCTGACTCCAGTGCTGGTTGAGGTCAGAGTGCTGTTTCCATCAAGAGGAGCTTGAGAGTGATCCCACTCTTTAGTTAGAGGGCAGATGCTGCAACAAATAGGGTACTTGTCGGTTTGATGTCCTTCACCTAAACACTTAAGACATTCAGCATGAGGGTCATCCCTGGGCATATGTTTGCTGCAGCTCTTCCATGTGAATGTGGCATACTCCGATAAGAGGAATTAAGTTGGGGGGGACCCAGAACAAGTAACTGCTATACAAATATAACTAACTAAAACTAAGATACCGAGATGCCTGTGAAGCAAGAGACCAGAGCTGCTCTAGCAACCATTATGAGTGGTAAAAAGGAACTGAGAGAGGGGGTTGGCAGTGTTTTATATGCACCAACATGGTGGTGCCACTCCAGGGGGCTCCCTGGTCAACCTGACAGATACCGCTAAGGTAAAAGCTTTCCAGCAACCATGAGCGTGGTGCAGGCATATACCTGTTGGAATGCGCATAAGCAATCACTTGAAGAAGAATGAAAGCTACTACATGGGAAGGGGTTGAAAGGGATATTTCTTGCATGCTGTGAGGCCCACATCGAAAAGTGGAGAGGAGTGATTGGAGCAGCTCCATCTCCACAAGAAGTCCAGACCAGGCCCTTGTACCTTCCAGCTTGTGGGTTGAGAGCCTCAACTCTAGCTTTTAAATTAATCTTTTCTTTCATCCAAATTCTTTTTTATTTGCTCCAGATTTTTTCACTCGTCTCCTTTCTTCTTTTGCCAGGAAAGAAAAAACACATATACAAAACATGAGGACCAATGCCTGGTTTCCATGCTTATAAGACAATACATCTGGGGAGTGGGAGGACATGGATGAGTCTGACTACATATAATCACCCCGAGGGAAACTTTTATGCCCATTGCACTTTTGCATCTTGGTAAGTGGACACATACCACACTAAGTCTAATTTATGATAGAAGAAGAGATAAAAAGTCCCAGACCATCTATTTAGGAGCAAGAAACCCAAGGTCATTAACTATCCAGACATCTATTGGATAACAGTAACAAATACTATTTGCTAAACATGTATAATGAAATGGTTCTTAAGTTATGCAGAGAACAATTTCACAAATCCAGAAAACAAAATTCAAACAGATAAATTAGCAGTAAAGAGGAGTTGACCACAACATGAGAGTTATATGAAAGTTTAGTACTAGTGACAATGGACTACCTGAATGCTATATGCGAACAGACTTGTATACTTTATTACAGCAGACTTTTCTATATTAATATTAGAAATACTGTGGCTATATTAATTGGGCACAAGCAAAAACTATACTTTCAATGGCAAGTACTATAAAATACACTAATATAAGTGTAATATACTTCAATAAGCAATTGTTGGGAAATTAAGAAACAATGAGCAGATGCAGCAATGGAAAGAATGTGACCAAATGTGGAAAAGGGCCTGTGCGTTCAAAAGAACAAATAGTTTTAGCCCAAGAGACTATAGTTCCTCTACAAAGAAAAACAAATGAACCTATGGAACATCCGATTGCTTGTAAATTGTTTTATTTGCTTGGCAGAGGGATGTGACTAAGTCCTACCTCTGTTGCACTGGAGCTTGATTAGGCTGAATGGTTGTCACTTGACTCTGATGTGACAGCTGAGAGTGGAACACAGTTCATTCTTTGAATACAGTAATTCCTCATTTAACACGTGCCCACTTAACACGTTTTTGCGATAGCACGATTTTTTTTAGGGAACGTTTTTTGAATTACACGACCGTTCCTGGAATAACACGATTTCCCCAGCCAGCCCATCGCCGGTGGCTGCACGGGGCTTCCCCTGCCTCCCTGCAAAGTGGCAGAGGGTTTGCTGCTCGCCGCGCCGTTCCCCACTGACTCCCCCTCCCCGGACGCCTTGCCCCCTCTCCTCCGCCTCCGCTTGCAGGCCAGTGGCTGGGTTTCCCCAGCCAGCCCATTGCTGGTGGCTGCGCGGGGCTTCCCCCGCCTCCCTGCAAAGTGGCGGAGGGTTCGCCACTCGCTGTGCCATTCCACGGTGACTCCCCATCACCGGACGCAGTGCGGGTCCCGGCAGACCCGTCACAGGGGCATACTCCCAACCCAATCCCCCTCCCCTCCCCTTCCCTAGAGCCAAACACCTTCCCTCCCTGCTGTAACCCAGTCCCCTTTCTCCCCTAACCTTATGTCCCAGTCCCAACAGACACCACCGCTTGAAACGCAACCCCCACCTTTTCCATTATTTTCAATGGGAAAATTGACCCCGCATAACACGTTTTCACTTAACACGATCATTTTCTGAAACATATCTATAGTGTTAAATGAGGAATTACTGTATTGAGACTTGTTCCCACATCAAGAATTACTGATTGGCTACTGCTGAAGACAGGCAGAGAGCAAATAGACAAACAGGCAGAGAGAAAGGACTTCCTATCTGCAGAAAAGCTCTGTGAACCTCAAAATCTTGTCTCTCTCATTAAAAATAAGCTAATCTGACAACAAATATTACCTCACCCATTTTCTCTGTCTAATACCGTGGGACCAACATGGCTACAACACCACTGCATACAATAAAAAATCCTGTTAGGAAAAAGTGTATTTTTGATCTTCAACTAGCTGAAGAGAGCTATCTAGTGTGTGTGATTGGAAATGGGAAGAAAGAAGACAGACTTCATCTGGAGATGAGTATAGGGAAAATAAAAAGTCCTTGAAAGGGAAAGATAATGATATAGATAAGGAACTTGTCTATACAAAGTAGAGCTAAATAATAGTACAAAGAAATTAGTATTGTACAAGAATCTCAGTTACGAACACCAGAGTTACAAACTGACGGATCAATCACACATCTCACTTGGACTGGAAGTACACAATCAGGCAGCAACAGAAACAAACAACTCTCCCCCCCCCAAATCCCCCCCCCCAAAAACCCCAACCAAACAAAAACCCAGCAGTACTGTACTGTGTTTAAACATAAGCTACAAAAAAGGGGGGTGTTTTAATAAAAGTGTTGACATGATGTGGAAACTTTTTTGTGCTTCTTTCATTTAAATAAAGATAGTCAAAGCAGCATTTTTCATCTGCATAATAAAGTTTCTAAACTGTATTAATGTTCAGCTGTAAACTTTTGAAAGAACAACCATAATGTTTTGTTCAGTTACGGACATTTTGGTGTTAGGAACAATCTGCATTCTGAAGGTGTTTGTAACTCTGAGGTTCTACTTTGTATTCTACATAGTTGAGAGTGAAATGGGTTTAACAGCTGAAGGCCTGATTCTGCCATTTTCATGATGAGTAGTACCTTATTCAAGGAGTAGTTTCTTTTTGCATTAATGTTAAAAGTATTCCTCACATGTAGTGTGCCAATATCAGACCCTAAAAATACAAAAATATGAATTTAGCTTAAAGTAGGGAAGGAGCAGAAAAATCTAATGGAAATTATTTCGTTAATCACAGAATACATTTATGAAATATACAGTACCAAAAGTGGAGAAGTATATATTTGCAATGTTTATTAATCAGGACATAGATTGTGGGATGTGCTAATTTGCTCTCCTGAACTTTAAATTTTGGATTTATGCTTGGAAAATAACCATGTGTTGCCTTTGAGAGAGTGGTTTATGAACAGGTAAAGATCAGAGCCAGTTCTGTAACAATCAAGCCTCTCCAACTGCAGCATCATGAAATTAAAAGCGGTTTCCAACAACTGAAGAACTCATAGCTAAAGAAATGTCAGGCCATTATTATGTATAGGTATACAGTAATAAGGAAACATTCCGACATAGGATAGTTAGAAAGTGGTAGCATGTTCCAGCAGATAGGACTTTGTAGTTTCTTCTAAAGCTGAATGGAAAATGAATTTTCTTGTCCCATGAAAAATTTTGAGATTTTGTTCCAAATTGTCACAAAGTTAAAATTTTAAAAAATTCTGTGAAATAAAATTCTTATTTGTTTTGGTAAACTCAAACATTTCATTTCATTTTGTTTCATTCCTTTACTTTTAATATTTTAAGGATATATTTTTTTAAAGTCAAATTGTTTTAAACTGAAATATTTCATTCAAAAAAGTAAAAATTTGACATTTTCAAAACTTAATTTTTTTAATTACTTCACCTCCCTGGGAAGTGCTTGCTTTTCTTAGATGAATCTCTGATAGCTGTAATCAGTTTATGCTCCAAATTGGCTGTGACTGAAACCAATGTCCCTAAGCCAGTTGGCTGACTACTTAGTTCTGCAAGTCAGTATTTGGCATCCATGTTAATAGCATGTGTCTTTGGTTCCACAATAGGGTTGTTATGCTAGGAAATGTGTGAGAAGGTCCGCCAATCCAAGAAGGACATGATTTCCTGAGCTACTGAAACTGCAATGTAGACAGGAAAGAATGCTTGCAAGAAAAGACACTAGAAACTTCTGGAGCAGAAACAGATGATATTGCGCAGGTCAGCAGATCTTTGCAAGAAACTAGCATGCCATAGAACAGGGCTACTCAACACGTGTTTGTTTGTGGCCCATGGGTGGGAGCCAAAACAAAAAAGTAGTCAATATAATGGTCTTCTGTTGATAGGAGTTTTAGTAGTTAAATTCCTGGACTGTCATTGCTCGTTAAAAGTGCTGTCATATGGGTGGAAATCGGATAAATATTGCATTTTATTAATATCAGCAGAACTGACTTAAATGGGGCCTGTGTGTTTTGTAGTCTTGCCTTAATCTTTGTATTCATCAGTGCAAAAGAAGCACTGCCCATCAGTGCGAAAGAAGCTATTTGCATATATATATATATATATATATATATATATATATATATGCATGTTTATGCAATCACACTTAAGTTGCAGCCCTCGGTATGTGCTGTGAGTATCATTGTGGTCCCCAGATGATTGTTAAAACCATGTTGCTGGAGAAATGTTACACATTTCCTAGCATAACAACCCTATTGTGGAACCAAATACACATACTATTAACATGGATGCCAGATACTGGCTTGCAGAGTGTGACATGCCTGAATAGGTATGTTGCATGGAAAAAAAAGTACACATGTTCTCTTCTCTTTCTGGAGCAGCTATCAGGATCACTATCATGTCAGTGAATACACTGGGTAAAACAGAAAGGCAAAATGGTAGTACTCTGAACTGACGGCAGTTTGCACTAAAGCAGAAAAAGAAGGGTTTTCTATAGGAAGACAGAATTCAGATTTGGAGATATTTCCCACAGGTCTATGGAGTTACCCTAAGATATGGCCAACAGAATAGTCTTCAGAGATTTTATCATGAAGAGTGATTGTCTCACTGGATTTCTTCAGCAGCTCAGGTCTAGAATACTATGTCCTCCAGAGCTTTTGGAGATTAGGCAGAAAGCAGAGGAAGATTACCAGATGCTATTCCTCATTTGGGACAGGCTCTGTTTCCCTAAACAGAACCCCAATAGGGTGTCTATAGACTCCTCCACCTCCTCTTCCTGGAGGTCCAAGTTCACGGTTACCTGTTTCAAAAAGTCTCAGTGTGCTCTATTGTCATCCTGTGGGATCACTGGAGGAGGAGGTGCCACTATGGCCTAATCTGGTGCTGAGGATGAAGAGGTCTGGGTGGATTGTTCCACCTCAGGCAGTGGAGGCTGATCCTTTCTCTCCCCCTCACTGTTGGGATGCCTGGCCTTAAAGACTCCAGTGCTGGAGGAGTGGCTAGCAGATGGCCCCAACTGAGCCTTGGACACTCCAATCACTGAGCATGTAACTTGTGGCTGCATGGGAAAATCCCAGAGAGTCCAGGTGCACCATTGCAAAAGTGTAGGCTACAAGGCCATCTGTGGTGCCAAAGTGGGCAGTACAGGGTGCAGTGCCAATGATTGTGCCAGTGGGAGGAAGGAGCATTCTGAAGGGTGCTGGCTGATCTTACACTGGCCAAGGCCCAGGATGGAGAGACTGGGTACTGTGGCCTCTCAGGTGCCAGGAGCTGCCGATCGAGGGCAACTTTGGAAACCATGGAGAGCATCCATGGCAGTGGGCTGAGAACCAACAACAGTCTTTAAACCTACTCTGAGGCAATGGGGACTGGCAGCAGGGAGACTATAACCAGTGCTGGGAGGAGGATTAGGACCTGGACACCCTGCGCTTGCGTCCTGAGTAACGCAGTGCCGGTAGGTAGTAGCAGTGTGGGGAATGGTGCTGTCCATATAGGGATACATTTAGGGATCTGTATGCTGTCCCTATGGGAGCTCGAGTATGGTGAGCGACTGGTTCTAACATGCCTTGGCTGATGGAAGGGAGCATGTATACCTCCAGAGGTCTATACCCATTCTTTGGCGACACTTCGACTAGTGTCCGGCCCCCGTCTCTTTCTCACAAACCATGCAGGGCTGTGGGGGACTCTTCTAACTGACCTTGCAGGAGAGCAGAAATGCTGTGTACTTGGTGACTGAGGCACTAAAGGGAAGTTACTCACCTTGGTGCAGTAATGACACTTCTTAGAGATGTGTGTCCCTGTGGGTGCTCCACTGTAGGTGTCGGGTTCATCCCAGCGCCGCAGGTCGGAGAGTTGTCAGCAGTAGTCTGCTGGACCGTGCATGCGCATCTCGAGTCTCGTGCCTTTCGCGCCATTTCTAATCGCACATGGTCCAGCTCCCACCAGTTCCTCCTAACCGCCGAGTATCTGAAAGACAGAAGAACTCAAAGCGGGGAGGAGGGCGGGTTGTGGAGCACCCAAGGGGACATGCATCTCAAAGAAGTGTCATTACTGCACCAAGGTGAGTAACTTCCCTTTCTTCTTCAAGCTGTGTCCCGTCCCCGTGGGTGCTCCACTGTAGGTGACTTCACAGCAGTAGCCCCGATGTAAGGAGGTGGGATTCAGAGTTAGGATCTACCAGCGGTAGAAAGTACCACCGAGGCCACTGATGAGTCACGGATGCGAATGTCAGATAGGGCATAATGCTTTGCGAAAGAGTAGCCAGAGGACCACATGGCTGCATGACAGATGTCTGCAAGGGAAACTCCCTTTAAAAAATCTGTAGAGGTGGCTTCAGCCCTAGTAGAGTGAGCTCTGATGTTGTGAGGGAGAGATCTGCCCTGTAGAGAATAGCAACGCCTTATGCAGTCAACTATGATCTTCAATATGCATTGTGCTGAGATCGGCTGGCCCTTGGAACGATCAGCTGTGGAGAGAAACAGGCATTGTGATGACCGGAAGGGTCGCGTCCTGTCAATATAGAACGCCAAAATCCGGCAAACATCTAACGTGTGAAGCCGGGTACGCTCATGAGTGGAGTGTGGTTTAGGAAAAAATGTTGGAAGAACTATCGGTTCATTTATGTGGAATTCTGAGTTTATCTTAGGTAAAAAGGTGGGCTGGGGGAAGAGAATGACCCCCTGTTATGTGAACATCGTGTAGGGTGATGCTGCCAAGAGGGCTGCCAGTTCGCTCACTCTGCAGGCTGAAGTTATCACTAACAGGAATATCGTCTTCATAGTCAGGGTTGGCAAGTTGCATGTGGCCAAAGACTCAAAGAGAGGTTTCATCAGTGCGTCTAAAACCAGTTCTAGGTCCCATGGCTCGGGAGGTTCGTTAAGCCCTTCATTAATCTTTTAGTAATTGGATGGGCAAAGATTGAGTACCAGTCGATGGGAGGTTGAAAAGCTGTGATCGCGGCTAGATGGACCTTAATTGAAGGGAGCGCAAGACCCGTGCTCTTGAGATGGAGTGCGTAGTCTAGGATCCAGTGTAATGGGATGGATACTGGGTCTAGGTTGCTGTTGGAGCACCATGAATGGAAACAACGCCACTTCTGAAGATAAGTTGACCTAGTCGAAGAGCGCCTGCTATATATGAGAATATGCTTTACCTCCTGGGAACAGAACATCTCCGCTTATTGGAACCAACTAGGAACCATGCCGTGAGGTGGAGGCGGTTGGGCTGAGGGTGTATCAAGGCTCCCTGGTTCTGAGGGAGTAGATTGAACCGGTTGGGAAGGTGAAATGGGGGGTACAGGGATAGTTGAAACAGGTACGGGAGCCACATTTGTCGTGGCCAGAATGGTGCTATAAGTATTACCGTGGCCTTGTCCCTGGCTACTTTCTCCAGAACTCTGGGAAGTACAGGAGTTGGAGGAAAAACGTACAGGAGGTGCTGGTTCCAACTGATTAGGAGGGCATCTCCTAGAGACGACGGTCCTATACCTGCTCTGGAGCAATAGTATCTGCACTTCGCGTTGAGATGTGTAGCAAAAAGGTCTATAAGGGGGGGTTCCCCATCATTTGAATACGAGTTGTATTACGTTGTGATGTAGCTCCTACTCATGTTGCTCCACGAAGTGTCTGCTGAGGGAATCCGCTATAATATTTTCCCTTCCCGGGAGATACATGGCTGTTACTAGAACGTTGTGGTGTATGCACCAGTTCCACAGCCAGATTGCTTCTGAGCATAGGGAGTGGGATTGTGCTCCCCCCCGTCTGTTTATATAGAATGCCACAGTGGTGTTGTCAGTGAGTATTCATACCGTGTGTCCCTTGATCTAGGTGTGGAAGTGTTTGCAGGCATTGAGCACCACTCTGAGTTCTAGTAAATGGATGTGTTGGAGGGTTTCTGCTGCGGACCATTTGCCCTGGGTGTGGTGGTTCCCTAGGTGTGCGCCCCATCCTAATAGGGATTTGTCGGTCGTGATTTCTAGGGTGGGCTGAGGTCTGTGGAAGGGGACCCCCACTAATGTTGCTGGGAATTGTCCACCATTTGAGTGGACACCATCTTGTGTATGTCGTGCTTGCCAGGTATGTATACTGTGGCTATCCAATGTTGTAGCCAGCGCAGATGTAGTCTGGTGTGGGGCACTACGTATGTGGTAGCTGCCATGTGTCCCATCAGTTGTAAACATATAAGGAGGGATGCTCTGGGTGTCGTGGAAAGGACCTGTATGAGGTCTTGGATGGTCTGGAACCTGGCACAGGGCGAGTAAGCCCTGGCAGTAGCTGAGTCTAGGCGTGCACCTATAAACTCTAGAGACTGCTATGGTGTGATTGCTGATTATGAGTCCTAGAGTTTAAAATATGTCTGTGGTTATATTGATGGCCCACAGGGCATCATCGAAGGAAGTCGCTTTGATGAGGCAATTGTCGAGGTAGGGAAATATCATGATTCCTCTGCTTCTGAGGTATGCCGCCACTACAGCGAGTGTCTTTGAGAAGACTCTGGGTGCCAAGGAAAGGCCGAACGGGAGGACTTTGTATTGGAAATGATCGGAGCCTACTACAAACTGAAGGAAGCTCCTGTGCACGGGGTGAATTGTTATATGGAAGTAGGCGTCCTGCAAGTCGTGGGACGCAAACCAATCCCCTTTTTCGAGTGCTGAGATGATAGTAGCCAGTGTCATCATCTTGAATTTTTGCTTTCGAAGGTAATGGTTGAGCCTTCGTAGATCCAAGATCGGCCTCCATCCATCTGACTTTTTGTGGGTCAGAAAATACCAAGAGTAAAACCCCTTCCCCTTGAACTGTTCTGGTACTCTCTACCACGCCTATGGTAAGAAGGTGGGAGACCTCTTGTTGTAGGAGGGTCTTGTGACAGGGGTCCCTAAAGAGGGACGGGGAAGGGGGGAAGGGCGGAGGAAGTGAATTGAAGGGAGTGGTGTAATCTTTTGCTACCAATTCCAGGACCCATCTGTCGGTGGTAATAGAGGCCCATTGATGACTGGATGGCCTCAAGCGATGGTGAAGAGTTTCACCCGTGGGCTGTGTCTAGACTGCATCCCTTTTCCGTAAAAGGGATGCAAATTAGACACATCGCAATTGCAAATGAAGCGGGAATTTAAATCCCCCGCTTCATTTGCATAAACATAACTGCCGCTTTTTCCTGCTGAGCTTTGCCGAAAAAGCGCCAGTCTAGACATGGATCTTTCGGAAAATAAAGCCTTTTCCGAAAGATCCCTTATTCCTTATTTTAAGAGGAATAAGGGATCTTTCGGAAAAGGCTTTATTTTCCAAAAGATCCGCGTCTAGACTGGCGCTTTTTCCGCAAAGCTCCGAGCCAGAAAAAAGTGGCAGCCATGTTTATGCAAATGAAGCGGGGGGGATTTAAATCCCCGCTTCATCTGAAATTGCGATGTGTCTAATTTGCATCCCTTTTACGGAAAAGGGATGCAGTCTAGACACAGCTGTGGTGAGTATGGGGATGGTATACAGGCCCTCGACAATTGTGTCAAACCTGCTGGCAGTTGTTCAGCTGATTGGAAGATCTAGTGTTTTGTGGGCATCACCTCTGGGGGCATTGCCTGGGACGTTGCTGCTCTTGTTGCCTGTATTGCAGTGTACTGTATTGGAAAGGCCTCTGTCTGTGGTAAGGCATGTAGCGCTTCCAGCACTACGGGGGCGTGAACATGCCTAATGTCCTTAAGGTGGTTCTGGTATCTTTTCCAGAATGCAACACCTGGTCTGTCTTGTCTGCAAAGAGGCTTTTCCTGTTGAAGGGTAAGTCCTCGACTTTTGGATGGAGTTCTTTAGGTACTGCCGCTAGTTGTAGCTATGATGCTTGACGCATTACGATTGAGGTGGCGGTGGCCCAAGATGTGTGTCTGCGATATCGAGCACAATCTGAAGCACTATCCTAAAAGCAGTGGTGCAAGAGGGCTACACTGCCTCAAGTATCTGACGCTTAGTGTCCGGCAGATGTTCTAAACGAGGCACCAGCTTTGAATAATTGTCAAAGTTATGATTTGCCAATAAGGCAGAGTAGTTGGCCATGTGGAGTGCTAATGTGGCCGATGAATATACCTTGCATCCAAATAGGTCTAAACATTTATTGTCCCTGTCTGCGATTGTGTTCTTGTATTGGGGTGCCTTGGCCCTCTGTTGAGCAGCATTGACTACTAGAGAATTTGGCTGCGGATGTGTAAAAAAAGAAATCCATTGCTTTAGAGGGAGCAAAGTATTTTTTGTCAGCCCTCTTATTTGTTGTGGGCGTGGAGGCCAGCATCTGCCAAATGTCATCCGCTATCTCTAAGACTGCCTCGTCGAGAGGAAGGGCAACCTTAGGCTGAAGGTTTTTATGCAGACGGTGTTGTTTCTGCTGATTAACCTCAGTGAGTTGTACCTCCTGACTATCCACCACCCTTTTTGAATAGCTCCTGAAACTGATGGGTGTCGTCTGTAGGTGATGAATCTCCTGGAAATACTGCATCATCAGGAGACAAAGAGGATGTGTGGGTAGGTGATGCGCCCTGTTGTTGCTCTTGGTTAGAGATCTGTTCTTCCTCGGGCTCCAGGGGTTGAGGTGCCGGGATCTGCACATTCCCAGAGGGAGTAGGTCTGGTGGTGGGAGATGCCAAAGAGTTGGTTTTCTCTGCTTCCACATGTGGTCGGTGATCCTGAGGGAACTGTTGTCGTGATCGTTCCCTAGAGCATGAATGGCGATGGTAGTAATCCCTATGGGCATAGTACCGGTCACGAGTATGGTGGTATCATGAAAACGATGAGTGCGAGGGGGACCGAGGTGATCAAGACCTGGTCCTTGAATGCCATGGTGATAAAGATACATGACGGTGTCGATAGTGCTCTCGTGGCGAGGTGGGTTGTCGTCTCGGGGAATAGTGCAGTCGAGGTGAGTAAATCGTCTGAGTGGATTGAATGAACCAATGAAGGTGATGGCGGTTCCGGGGAGAAAGTGGCAACCTCGGGACTTGGGGAGGGCATGATTACTCTCTGAGATTTTTGTTTTGCCTTGGATATAGGTGGTGAACGCTTGTGTGAGGACGTTGACACTGAGCGTGTATGCGCTGTTGATGGTGCTGAAGTTATTATGGTTTGCGACACCGATGCCATCGGTGCAAATGTAGGCGGTGCCAACGTGGTTGGTGCCGACGTGATAGACGCTGATGTGGTTGGTGCTGATATGGGCGGCGCCGATGTACCCAGTGCCGAGATGGTCAATGTTGAAGCCCCCGGTGCTGGTGTACTCGGTGCCGCTTGCACCAGTGCGTCTCGGTGTCCAGGCACCGGTGCTGGGCTGGCAGTCGGTGCCAGGTCAATAGACGGTGCCTCCCGATATGCTCCAGGTCGGTTTCTGCTTGTCAGGACGGCATTTATGAGCCGTACCTGAGGTGCCCACCTTGTCTCCCGAACTGACCCTTAATGGAGGCAGGGAGTAGGATGGGGAAGGCCTCCTTGTAGTGTGGGCTGGAGATGTGTCTCGGTGTTTCTTGGGCTCCGCAGGTTTGTTGTGCTGGGAGGAGTCTGTCAGCGGCGGCAATAATAGGAGCATTTTCAGCCTCATCTCCCTGTCGTGTCTGGCCCGCACGGTAAGCTTGGAACAGCGTGGGCACTTTTGCGGAATGTACCCCTCACCTAAACACTTAATGCAATGGGAGTGCCCATTGGATGCAGGCATAGACTCCCTGCATGAAGCATACTTTTTGAGACCCTGGCATACTGAAGTGACACTTTTTTTTTT